>OV884015.1:84496577-87374077 GCA_930367205.1 Acanthosoma haemorrhoidale | reverse complement strand
AAATAGTACATTGTCCACGCTCCAAATTGATGTGAAGTACGTACACTAATGTTTGGGAAACCAAATAGATGTAGCGAAAATCAATAAATGATTTGTTTCTTTCGCTTAACATTGCTGGAGGGAATATCTGGATATTGTATAGTTATCCACAAATTCGATGAAATGACGATTTTTGTTCACAACTTTCACGCCAAAACACGAAGTAAAACCGAAAATACTACAAAAGGGCACGCCTCCGGATTTCCATTCGGAAGACATTTTAACAAATCTTAACTTTCTTTCTTAGCTTGGAAGGGAACAAGATATACCAGATGATCGAAAAATCGGATTGAATAGAAAACAAATTATCAATATCAATAGTAATATAGGAAAATCAATGTTAAATGAACGCAGCGATTTTGGGGTAAGAAATACATTATCCCATCTCAAAATAAAACAAACTAGAAAAGAAGTGGACAATCATAAATCCAGCTTCTCGGAATAGATGCCCAATGACTTTCTTTTAAAGTGGAAACATGTTTCTAAGTAGATTCATCGCTGGAGACACTTCAAGTTTTTGACTCGTTGCAGTACCTGACAAACCCAGTGTTTAACACTATGGCCCAACACCCCTCCCACATCGATGGCAACAGACTGTCGGGGGAAAATTAGGTTCAGAATTGGCATGTAAATTAGTTTTAAGTTTGATCAAAAAGGTGAGCCCCATCACCTTTATTAGAGTCAATTCAGTCCAGTCACGTATAATGTGTATCATTATACTTGTTTATTCCATTATATAATTTTTATAAAATAACAAAACCTGTATATAATGTGGCAATGCGAGCCGAAATACAAAAATAAATTGTAAATCGATTCGCCTGAGGATCCATAATTATATATAATAAGTAGATTCAAAATACTTTTACAAAAGAAAAGTATGAGAGAGAGCCATAACTTGTTAAAAGAGGTTAATAGCACTTTTGGTTTGTTTAATTCAAGGAATATTGTCACAACATTTAGAAAATGTCTGAATATATATTCTTTATTGAAAAAAAAAAAATTACAATTTGCCTTTTCCAGCATTAATAATTGTGCTGAGAGATCATTCATACCTTATATACAATTCCATTCATACCTATATACAGTCCATTCATACCTATACATACAGATTCAGTCCAGGAGCCCCCCCGCCCCCGAAGCCAATCCCCCAGCAAGCTGGCGGAGAGGCCGGAAGCAGCGAAGCTCCCCCCGCCCCCTCTCCGGCCGTGGCACCATCCGGCGCAGGCCACAGAGAGGGCAAGAGAGCCACACACGCTCAGGACATGAGTGGGGATGATGGCCAGTGCCAGGACCCCATGACATAGAATGTCTATTTATAATAGGTCGCGAGGCCACCGCCGTTTTAGGCGTCGAGGAGGATTGTAAGGATGAATGTTACTGGATATGGAGTCGACCAAAGGATTCGGATGTGCGGAAAGGTTTTGGTGAAATTTGGAAAATCTTGAGGGTATAAGGTCGAGGACAGTTGGTACATGGAGATCTCTGTGAAGGGATGAGTTTTTAATATAAAAGGGTGCGTTGACTATGGTTCTGAGGACTTTGGATTGGAATGTTTGGATACGTTTGATGTTCGATGGTTTGGCTGTCCCCCATAACTCTATTCCGTAAGTCCAAATTGGTTTTAATAACTGTTTGTATACGTGGAGTTTGTTTTCTAGTGTGAGGTTAGAGTTTCTGTTCAGTAGTCTGTATAACTGTCCAAACCGTCTGTTCGATTCTTGTCTTTTAAGTCTTGTGTGAGGGTTCCAAGTCAGTCTTTTGTCTAGATGAAAACCTAGATATCTAACTGTATTGGACATGGGAAGCGGAATTGAATTGAAGGTTACGGACGGGCAGGATCCTCGACGGAGAGTAAATGTGGTGTGAACGCATTTGCCTTCATTGACCTTGATGCGCCAGATGTTGCACCACTTCTCTATCTTAGTGAGGTGATTTTGGAGGTTGTAGGATGCCGTTGACGGATTGGGATGTGACGAGAGAATTGCTGTGTCGTCAGCAAAAGTTGCAAGGAAGGTGCTAGGACTTAACGGAATGTCAGCAGTGAAAAGGGTATACAGGATAGGGCCAAGGACGCTGCCTTGAGGAACTCCTGCTTCTATGGGGTAATAATCGGAGTATTCTGAACCACAACGGACCCGAAAGAACCTGTTAGACAGATAGGATTGAAGGATTAGATAAAGGGTCTGCGGTAAGGAGATTTTTAGTTTGTAAAGCAAACCTGGGTGCCATACCCGGTCAAAAGCCTGAGCTACGTCCAAGAAAGCACCCGTGCAGTAGTGTTTGCTTTCAAGTGCGGAGGATATATGGTCAACAACGCGAAGGCCTTGTTGAGCAGTGGAGTGTCTGAAGCGAAAGCCAAATTGATGGTTAGGAAGAAGGTTTTTGGATTCAACTATAGGCAAAAGGCGTTTGAGTAGGATTCTTTCAAAAACTTTTGAAAGGATTGGAAGTAGACTGATTGGGCGGTAAGATGAGGGATCATTTGGGGACTTTCCAGGTTTCTGAAAGAGGACGATAATGGAATATTTCCAGAGAAGTGGGTAGTGGGTGGTTCTAAGGATACAATTAAATATATAGGTGAGGATGAATATATATTAAGCCGAATGAGAACATCTAATGATTGTATGTCAAAATTATTTCATTTAATTGGAATACTTTGTTTTCTTGACTAATAGAATAAGTTATTGCCCTGTAAATTATTTCTTTGTTATCATTTAACTTGCCATTGTTATTATACACAAACCAATACTTACAAGCCAATAACCGTAGTCGTTGTTATCGCCACTAAGTTCCTTGCCAAAGTCTGTATTGTAATTGTCTGTCTGGCAAATTTCCATCGTCAGTGTTGCGATACTTAACTCATGTTTACACCAAGGCACAGCACAATATAAATATATTCACCAACTTTCAGGTCATCTCGCAAGGGCGACTACGACTGTACTGACGATAATCTGTATACAATAACATTCCTGCGTAAACAAGATCCGTATAATACCAAATGTAACAATAATACTTTCAAGTATTACCTTTGCCGAAATTTATTTCATATTTCCTTTTGTATTGTATTTCACTAATTTAGGCCTTGCCGTCATCTTGAGAAACGTATGTGAAATTCCCAGTCCGTACGTCAAAATAATATAAAATTTAAACCAGTTCGAATCAAACAGTTTTTAAACAATCAGCGAAAGACCAATTTTGTGACCCAGGCTAGGTCATTCATAGGACAGCGGAGTCATGATTTCAGGCCGGTGATAAATCATGTTCACACTCAAGCGGTTGGAGTTCAATTCTAGCTTAGTAATAAAAAAAGTAATTGCAACTCTAACAACCCTACTAATGCATTTATCACTGCTACTTTAATAAAATATCCAGAATAACACTATATAAAAAAACAGATACATGTTTATAAAAATATGTTTACTCATTCGGATAAATGTTACCGAGGATGTCTAACAAGGTGAAGGTTGATCAATGTAAAAACAAAAATAAGAACTTGGAGGGGCTGTAAATTCTTCTTTGAAACCATTTGTGTTTTTCGTATTGTGTTATTATGATTATTTTTATTAAATCAGAATTGATTAATTTATTAGGAGGGATATTTCAATTACAATTATATTTTTATGGTCAAGCAAGAATTGAACTCCAAGTGCTTCTAGCTAATTGTGGTAACAAGATTAATTAAATTAAGAAAAAAATAGATCCCTCCGCCGATTAATAACTCAGGACAAAAGTGATTTTTTTAAACTAAAAGACTGTTATTATTTGTTTATTTAGAGGCTGATGAGGAAAAAGAGTGTGTTTCGAAACGCCTACATACTTTTAATAAAAACAAATATAGCTAGAAAGCTCACAATTTGTTATTTATTTATTAGAATATACAAAAACTTTTATTTTACAATAGAAACAGAATTGTGAATGAAAATTAAACATAATTAATTAAACTAAACTTAGTACACTAATGTATCTAAATTCACTCGAAAAATTATGCCGCAAAAAAAAATTTATGTTTTGTTCACTTTTGTAGAAACGAGGAAATGGTGAGCACGACAAAGACAAGAAACCCACCCTCTCCATCCTTACAGCCAGTCGTAGAGTCAACTCAAATACCTTTTTCTAACTATCCCTCCATTTGTAAATGTTACAAGTTTTTTAAATTTTAGATCAATAATTGGGTGGGTGCTCATTAGCTTAATATGCTATTGTTTTTTTCTATTTTATTATACATGTTATTATATAAAATAAAGGGTAGTTTATTAACTGAAACAATTTTACGTACGATTTAGCACTTTTAAATTGTTATATATAAGTTTTATTTATCATTTTGCTTTTATTAATTATTTTAGTTTGTCTCCAAATGTATGATCAATATTTTTTACCATGTTGCCATTAATTATAATAACTGAGCAGGTCAGCTTAGAACTGTCGAACACTTTCTCTACTAATAAACTATATTTTGAAGAGACCTTTGCTTTTAAATATCCTTTATTGTGCTAAAATTACAATCTGCCTTATTAAGCAATAGGTAATTAAGATAAATGCTCTCATTCATACCATATTTACAATTCATCATTCACTCGCTCATTCATACAATATTTACAGACAGCCCAGAGGCCTCCCAAATCAATATGTTTGAAGAAACCTATGAACTCTTATTAATTGTCTTCTATATTTGTAAATTGTTATTTTATTCGTCTGAATGCAATCTTGAGGGCGTCAGAATAGGAGGAAGTCTGACAACTGTTATTATGTCGATAATGAAAGATATTTTGGAAGTGGCTTTAAGGTTTCTTTGAAAACCTAATTTTAACAAAATATCAATACCAATACTGTGAAGTAACATACCATTGTGGGGTATTGATATTTGATACAGTAAAAGAAATATCGATTGTTTGTGAGATTGAGTAGGAGTAACCCGAGCTGGAGGTTATGGTGTTTGTTGTTCATATTGAAATGTCCATTTAGTCTCATAAAAACTTATTAGTTTCTTCAGTGTTTTTCATTATTAATATTATAGTTTTTTACATTAGAAATAATAGCGACGGATATGTTTATTGCTTAGGATATTAATGGATATTATTATTGATTAGGATATGTTTAGTGGAAGTGTTTACATGAAAAGTCAAGGAACCGAGTCTAGTTTCAACTGGATGTTGAAAACGTTGTAAGTTGAGTGAATATTTTCTGTTCGGATTCTGAAAATGGGCGAGGGAGTAATCGTTAGAAATTTGTGTGAATTTTCGCATTGGAACGAGTGTGAAGTTTACAAGGCAACTTTATGGAGAGTTTTCAAAGCAAACGAGCATCTTTTCAAGACGGATGAACAAAACGCGACACATTTCTTAATTCGTTATGTGAGAATCCTTTTAAATTGTTGCCAAATTTATCTGTACCAAACCGAAGGGTCGTCACGAGGGGGTGCCTAGTTACCCTAGCCCTGGTGATGAAGTGAGGGTTGATTGAGTTTATAACCTGGACAATCGTTTCATGACGGCTTTACTATCTGACTCCATTTTTTGATAGGTATGTGCCCCGACAATGCACTATGTTCAGGAGAAGAGGTATAGGGTAGTTAGTTTGTGTGGTCTTGGAATGACCACGAATTCACACTCGGTATCTGAGGGTAGGCGAAATCCGTCCGGATCCCAAAGGCGAGTGTGAACCGAAGAGAGCCAGACTGAATCGCCGTGGGGAACACTGCTTGGTAAGCTTGCAGGGGCACGACAACCGTTGTCTACTAGGGAGAGGTCTCTCCCAAGGAGGTGCTAGATTTAGCGAGACGAAGGCAGAGATTCCCACTAGGAAGGTGTGGGGTCTGACAACGCCGGACTAAAACGTAGCGAGGTGAGGAGAGAAAGAGATGCAGAGGTTTTTCATAAAGAAGCAGCCAAGTTTCAGAGTTTCAAGCAGGGCAGCCACGAGCCAGTTAGTTCCCAGGAGAATGATATACAGGCCCCAAACTGCCGGTCTTTAATACCCAGCTGGCTTCGTCAGTAGCCAATAAGGACCGCTTTTGTAGTACCCAATGAGGTTTGAGTGTGGGTTCCCTTTGTTCTCTGATAGAGCCGGGAAGGGTCTCCCGGCGGTTGGTTCTAGTACTTGCCCTGACAGCTGGTACCCAGCTCATATAACTAATTGGCCCCTAAGCATGTTTTATTGTTTACCATATTTACAATGATTTATATTTTGGTAATGTTATTTACCAATATAATAATAATATAATAACAATATATTATACAATAGAGTATAGGGTGATTTATCTTATGTAGTTAGCGGTCGCTACACATACAAATTCTTGTTGGTTTTGTATGATAATCATTTCTCAAAAAAGGTCCGTATTTGCATCGCGTTTCAGGTTTTACATCGTTGTTAGAGAGCCAAATGAAAGCATCAATGAGTGGATCGCCCTACTACGCACCTTTGCGGGAAATTGTAAATTCAGTATATATCCTGAGAAAATGTACATTTCAATATCAACAACAAACATCACAACCTGCAGCTCTGGTTAATCCAACTCCCATCTCCCAAACAATCGATTTCTATTTTACTATATCAAATATCGATATCCCAGATTATTTTATTAGCCTTCCTGATAATAATACACATGACAATAGTTCTGATTGGCTACCCGATTCGCGCGCGTTTTCTCCCGCGCTCCAGGTAAGACTGTGAGCACCCCCCCCCATCATATAATAATAGAGGTCTGTAAGAAACCTACCCTTATCCCTTCTTTCTTGCTCCTTATTTCCTTGAACAGCTGCATTTCTACCTTTACAGCAGCTTGATCAGTTAAACAAAAATAATTCTTTTTTATTTTAATTTCTTAGCTTTATTCATTAGCTCTGAACATCCCCTTTATAACTTCAACCCTTATTTTCCCCTTTAAAAGTTTTTATTTATCTTTGAAAAACACAAGAGTCACTCTGAAGAATAATATTTCCGTTTTATTTAATGTTTCTCGTAGAATATATCAAATTTAACTCCTTCCGTCACAATTAGCTCTGATAAGCTTTGCTCAAGAAGGTCCTCCTTTCGAGTGATAGAACGCAATTTGGTACCGGAGGCCTTGCTCGCCTTTCAATTAGTTTGCACTGACTACGCCACCCTTTGATATAGCCTGCAAAAATCCAAACAGCTGCGAGGGTGTACACGTGGCGTGGAGTATGCAACCGCTAAATTGAGATTACTTATTAGTTTGGGGGGGGGGGCGCTGTCAGATATTGCCTCTGGGCTTAGATAACACTTCAGTCACCAGGCCCCCTCCCTCAGGCAAGGCCTCTTGTCAGCTTTACCCATTTTAATTTTAATAAGCGACTCTGTCGTACCTCCTTCGCCAAGATTATTAAACTGCTAAAAACCTTTATGATATTTTATATCGCACTATTAAATTTAAATATAAAAATAGTAGAGATAGGTTCTTTTGAAAACACCGGTTTATGGTTTATTGCTGGTTGAGTAAATAGAAAATCAACCTGTTGGTCCTTTCACAAATCAATTTCAGCAGTACACAGTGGTAATGGTACTAACTATAACATTTTATAACTATTAAAGCGAAATATCAATAGGTGTAAGCTAAAAGTAATTGTCTTAGTTGTCATATCTTTGAGCTAAAAGATTGTTAAAAAAAAACTAATAGTCGAAAACCAAAATAAATTATACATTCGATCTAGAAAAGAGACAAAGTAAATAACAGTGCAAACCAAGCTTTACATTAAAAACACCCAACTTGTACCAATTTGAAATATTTATTTTAAAATCTTTATATAAACTAGTAATAATAATAATAATAGTAAGTGATAATATTATAAAGAGAAAACAATCCAAAAAGAGACACCTTTATTTTAATATTTACAGTGTGTGAAAATTAGAAAAAAAATGCTTTTGAGCCTCTTCACATAGCTTTCATTAATTTTTCACCTATTCGGGCATGCTCAGGAGGTGTACACCTTATAGGAGTAATGCTTGTTTTTCTACGGCCGATAGGCCGACTCAGTGCAGCCCCCTGCAGGGGCGGGGCCAGGTCTGACCTGGCCGACTACAAACCAATGCCTAGTACCCCTAGGCTCCACCCTCGGTAGACTCTCACTACCTTCCCGAACCCACCCGCCTCTTTTAGGCATCCCACACCCCATATCCTTCTCATACTTCCTTCAAATGGGACTCCCCTTAGTGAAAGGAACTCATTAGCCCAAAGTAATTTTCCTTTTATTTTTCCCACATCTCATTTTTATAACTTTGAGAGCTATGAAAAAAAAACAAATAAAACTATGAGGTGGATAAAAGAAATTTCTAAATATAGCAAGTTTTTTAAAAAAATATTTTTTTTTTTTTTATAAACCATGTAAACGTTTTCAATACAGCACACAGTAATAAACGAATGGAAAGATATTCTAAAGCCTTTTTTTTTTTTTTTAATTAATTTTTATACAGTGTGAACTAGAAAATAAATAGATTAAAACCACTTCACAAATGATTGCACACAATTTTTCCTAAAATAATAAAACAACTTTAAGAATAATAGTAACACTTAATTTTTTTATTTAAATTTAATCCTATCAATTGAATGGCTTCATCTAAGAAATGACCCCGTCATATTGGCAATGGGAATTAAAAAAAAAAAGGCTTAGGGCCAATATTTGAATTTATCAGTACAGATCACGCAATTTCATCAATTAAGAACATTGTTTCTGTAAAAAATCCTGATGCCCTTCTTCCAAGTACGCTGGAACAATTTAAAAAAAAAAAAAACACTTATTTTTTAATGATCGTGCTTCAATCGAAGTTTGTTACATTAAAAAAAAGTTTCATCAAACATTCAGTGAGGCAGTACAAAATGTTGATACTTTTTTCTCTTTTTTGTTGTTCGTACCCGCCATCAGTAGTAGACCACACGGTAAGCTCAATATAGTATGAACCGTATTTGTTTGGCATAAACTGGTTAGAAAAAGATTCTTGAATTTTTTTGTTCCTGTTATTTTATAATCTTAGTCACGTATGCTCGAGCTTCACGAATCGCTGCGAACTAAGTTTAAAGTGTAAGATTTAGACCCTTTATAAAGTGGTAGGCTAAAACTTTTTTTACATATAGTACTATAAGTCAGATAAAAAATACAAAATTTCAGATTTTTCCCATTTTCAGTTTTTGAGTTCTAAAAAAAAAGAAGGTATTTTTTGACACGTTTTGAAACATTAAAAAACTATTTTCCCTAAGAAATATAGAAAAAAAAGGGTGTTATTCTTTTCAAAATTCCAAGAGATTTAATTTCCCAAACCAATCTTAAAATGTTTTAAAATTTCCAAAATGTTATTTTTTACATAAATGAAATTTTGAATTATATAATATATATTACATGTGCATGTTATTAAAATAAGAAATTTCATGGTGGTTCTAATATAAAAAATAAATAAAATGATAAGTTAAATGCCTGAACATAACTTACCGTATTTGTGCATAGCTACGACGCCCTTAAGCTATTGTACTCGTAATTAGCTAGTTATGGATCCTTCATGAAGATAAAATAGGCTGTGTTATATTTAAATAATTTCTTTGTACTTTGTTACTTTAAAAAATAATTTTATTTCACTACAAATCAACTGTGCTAAAACTTTGTAACGTTAAACTATAAACACAGATCTTGAGTTGAAAAGCATTTCTCACCTTTAAGTAAATCCATTAACAATTTAAACAATGCCAGTATTAATCAAGTACACATTAACTGTCTAAAAGTTTGTAAGTTATGTTTAATTAACCATCATAAGATTTGGTAGTGCATTTTTATATTATGCACATTAAACATATATTTAAACAAATAAAAATTTCGATTTTGTATTAATTGAAACTTCTTTATTGTGATGAAATTACAATCTGCCTTATTAGGCAATAAGTAATTGTGATAGATGTTCTCAATCATACTTACAAACATATTTACAATTTTCATTCACTCGCTCATTTGTACAGTATTTACAAACAGCCCAGAGACCTTCCAAATCCACATGCGGAAGAGGAAGCGGAGAAGTCCCTCACACTCCTGTGTCAGCCGCGTCACCGGATACGAGCCAGTGGAGGCTGACGATGAGCGCGAGAGCCACATACGCTTAGGACATGATTGGAGAAACTCGCCATGGCCAGTCGATGCAGGTCACGAGGCCACTGCCGTTTTAGTCTCCGAGGAGGATTATAGGGATGAGTGGTGCAGTGTAATGACTATGCTACGGGATTAGGATAGTTGGATAAATAATTTCGATTTTGTAAAAAAAAAAACTTCTTTGTTTGTTTTGCAAATTAAAAAAAAAATGAATCTAGTATATGTCAGTGATATAAGCTCTTATAATTCTGAAAATAATGGCGCAAAATTTACAGCAGAAATCATTTTTGAATTACAGACTTTTGAAGGTTTGAAAAAAAATGCGAAAAACTAAGTTTTTAAACATGTGGAATTCCAAAACTCTGTATTTTTGACTATATATTTGCATAAAAGATAAACACCAAGTTTCACTAATTTCGAAAAGTCTTTATCACTAATTATTTTTTTATTGGTTAATTTGGTGGGAAATGACCCAACACAAGTTTCTCTTATTAGAGTGTTCACACTTTAGCATATATGATTTAAACTTCATTAAAGCGTATGGTTCTAATCCGAGTTTTTTTTCTGGTTAAAACATATCTGTCCCAGTGATAGTTTCTGAAATGAAAAAATAACATCAAAATTATCACGTCGCGTGACCATAAACAATCGAGGAAAAATACTTCCGAAAAACGAACTCGGAACACGAACGCTTATTCCGTCAGATGGATATCTTGCCGTCGTGTCCCATGTTGACTCAGATACTAAACTAAAAAAAAAAAAAAAAACTTTAACGAAATAGTTAATGAATGAAGATTATCTTTGTTTTTGTTTTTTTATAACGACGTTCCTGACACGTCCTAGCTCGTAGCACGCATGCCGCATTAAAACTACTACTTTGCGAGTAGCTAGGTTCACAATTGGCTACGGTTACCTGGTCACTAAGTAGGCCATTGAGTAATTAACTCTCTCTCACTCACTCTGTGGTAATTGAGTTACTGAGAGGAAAACAGTATACCATTGACGGCGGCTGATAAATTAGCAGCTTTGAGGCTTTACGCCAATTAAAGGAAGCTACGGCTCACTACAAAGCTCTAAGAGGGATACAACTTGCCGGCTCAAAGGGCCACTAATCGAGCAGTTACACTCACAGCGTTCTTTGGAAATCTTTATTTATTTATTTTTTTTTTTAAATCAGAAAATACTGCTGTTTCGGATTCGTGTCTGCCCGTCTGTAGGTTCTGGCGTGTTAGTTCCAGAGCTCTGGGCTACAAATTTATTTATTACCAAGACCAAAGGGAGAGGCTTTATTTTTGAATAGTACTGGCCAATCGTATTTAGTCTGTATGCATGTTTTTTACGATAGGGGTCGTTTAATGCTATAGCTTTTATTGATCTGTCTCTTTAATTAAAGCTTGGATTTTATAAAAAGTGGCTGGTGAAAAATGCCAAAACTGCCGGTGAAAACAAGAGTGTTGCCAAGTACATTCGTGAATCTCCTGATAGAACACTTAACAGTAACTAATTGTTGTGATATACCAGTTTTTACTCTCTTTAAAACGAATCTTAACCATCCGTATAATGATCAACTACGTAGACTTGTTAGTGTCAGCAGTCCAACTGTTTATGAAAATGTAGAATATTTTGGAAATTACGTAAGATTTATAATATTATTAGACGAAATTGATATTTTAGTGTATAAAAATAAATATGAAGTGAAAAATAAGCAAAGTAGTTTTAAAATCATTAAAAACATATTAACATCTTAAAAATACAAATTCACTAACCTTTCGTTGATTTTTGTGAACTGACTTCTCTCCATTCTGAAGTGACTAGCTCGAAAAACGAACACGATTCCATTTTAGCAGATCTAAATAGCAGGCGAATCTATTTACAAATTATTTTTGTATTTTCTGTAGCGTCACTACATTATATACTTTATTATTTTATTATTTTTTTTTTTCCAAGCTCTCTAGTTAGAAATTCAGGATGAGGGAAAAATATAGAATATTTTGGTTTATCGGATCCTTATACTAGGAGTATACACCTGCTTGAAGATGGTGTGAGAGGATTAAGGGGCGTGGGAAGCCTTATTGGAGGTTGGTTGTTTCGGTACAGTGGTGAGAGTCCACTGGTGGCTGTTATATACTTTATAAAAATTATGTAATGCAATAAACAAGTACAATGATACACATTATACGCGACTGGACAGAACTGACTCCAATAAAGGTAGTAATCAAGTTTAATTCATATAATAAGTTTAAATCTGTCAACGAGCTGGTATGAATATTCGCGATGAGAAAGTCCAGGCGATCATGGGCAGGATGTTTACCACTACAACCATAATTGGTGCAATCAAAATGTAGTAATGCGCGTTCTTCACAAAAAGGGTGCGGTCCGAGAAGACTAATATGCTGAGAATACTCTAAACTTTCCGTACACGTAGCTTATTATAATTAAATAGATTGGGGCTGTGCTCTGAGCCTTGGTGGTAACCCAATGTAGCTTCCGATTACTGCCACGCTCTGTTTCAATCTTCTTATGAATAAATTTTCTTTTGAATCAGCTTTTTACAGTCTTTGGATGGCTTGAGATTAAATCTGTCTTCAGATTCCACTTGAGGTGCATTATTAAACTCATCCTTGTTTTAAACGAAAACAAATTAAAGATATGGCTGCTCTCAGGGACCACTACGTTAAAATCACCTAATTTAACAAGAATAAATTAACACAAACTAATGTATTATACTTCGTGAATGATGGAATCCAAAATGATAATTTATTTACTTGGGGCATGTCGAGAAGATCTTTATCCTTTTAACTTGGAAAAGTCTCACGGATCGGCGGCTGACTGATAACGCCCGATTTTCTCGGCATCCAGTTATCTCGTGATCGGAGCTTGGCTGACTGGAAAACTCCTAGCCCCTATCTGGTTTAGCTTGTCGATCGATGGAATGTCATCTTGTGATAAACCCTACACCTTCCTGAAACTAGGAAATGACAAACATTAAAATATTACTCTCGTTATCATTATATATTATATAATGAGTTATATATTATAGAAACTTATTTATTGTGATACAATTACAATCTGCCTCATTGGAAAATAAGTAATTGTGATAAATGATCTCATTCATACCATATTTACAATTTTGATTCACTCGCTCATTCATGCAGTATTTACGAACGACCCAGAGACCACCCAAATGGTTGTCACCTCCCTCGCATGCGAAAGAGGAGGCGGAGTCTTGCGTTATTTAAATTGGGAAAATATGCGGGCAGTGATATAACTAAAACCTATTTTTAAAAGCCCGTAAAAATACCAAACATTATTATTTTTTATAGAATATATTTCAAAATATTTTATCTATTATATTTATTTCATGGCTACGCTTTAATTTTAACCATAATGTTGCTCATCATTTCATATTTTAGCTATATTATAATTTTAATGTATATTGGTCCTAAAAGTTTAATATATTTATGCAACTTAATATCTGTTTTGTATATCATCAAATAGGACTGTTTGTTAAAAATTTTCTTTTGTTTGTTATAGCCAGTTCATGGTGAAAATAGGTTTGTTGAATACTTTAGTGGTAAAATGAAAATGTTTAATTTTTAGTTTATTTATCAAATGCAAACCTACTTTTCATTTTTTTAAAATATTACGTTCGTTATTTTTAATCGCTAACAGTAGAAAAGTTCAAACACCTTTCCTCAACCCTCCTGGAATAATTCCAACAAACAGCAATTCCGCACTGGGGTGTTTGGATAGCATTTAAGCCGGCGATTTTAATGGTCGATTGACTCTGGATAGGGTGGGAGATATTTCTATTAAATAAGAAGCGGGGTAGGGGCTTCCGGAAGAGGGTGAGGAGCGATGAAGCGAAGAGGCATGGAGGGAGCTATAAGCGGAAATGAAGAGCCCTGAGAGGTTAGCGGCAGTAAAGTGAGCACATACAGGAGGCAGTGCATTGTCTGCCTCAGATTAGGCCTTCCTAGCCAGACAAAAGGGACACTGATAAGGCAGCAGATGTTGACAACTGACAGCCGACACGGCTTCCCCAGTCCTCTGACACAAATGTCAATATGCAATTTACATACCACCGCGGATCCCTTGTACAAACAAGCATACAATCAATCATAATTGTGTATGTACATGTTCACATATTTGTACATACATACATGCCAACAGGTATGGGCACTTACTTGGTAACTTCTAACCATCTAGATCTAGTCAAACATCTCAAAACAAGTTGACGCTAAAGTATTTTTTTATGGATTTGATTTTTTACACAGGGGTGAGCATATATGGAAATACATAAAAATTAGATTAAGAGATAATAATACAATATCTCTGCAAATATCATCCAATCCAAAAATCAGATCCAATCCATTTTTTGACTTTTCGAACAATCTCATAATCGTCATTGACATGATGTCTAACTGTACAATAAACAATACGCAGTTACGTAATATATAGAAAACAATGATAAAACTAATTCAACAGTGGACCTTTTACTAACATAAAAGATAAATAATTAATGTATGTAACCATTTTTTCCCGCAATTCAATAATATTTTAAACGGTGTATGATGGGCATGGATAACGCTTTCTGGAGATATTGATTTAACACTTTAACGTACAAAAACTCATCAATCTAGCTACCTCAAGCAACAGTGGGACATTTCATTTTTTTGTGATTTGATACTTGAACAGTTCGATATAAGTACAAAAAAAATGAAAATAAAAGAGATTGCATAGTTGTGTATACATACTGGGGATAGATAAAACAACGATAGGTACGCATGCAAGGACCACCCCTCACAGTGTCTTCTAGCGGAGCACCTTGAAATCTAAGGGAAGCTCTTCATTCAGGTCATTAATTTGCGGTGACTTGTACAGTGCAGTTCAAAGTATTGAGGGAGCCTCATTCAGGTCATTAATTTGCGGTGACTTGTACAGTGCAGTTCAAAGTATTGAGGGAGCCTCATTCAGGTCATTAATTTGCGGTGACTTGTACAGTGCAGTTCAAAGTATTGAGGGAGCCTCATTCAGGTCATTAATTTGCTGTGACTTGTACAGTGCAGTTCAAAGTATTGAGGGAGCCTCATTCAGGTCATTAATTTGCGGTGACTTGTACAGTGCAGTTCAAAGTATTGAGGGAGCCTCATTCAGATCATTAATTTGCGGTGACTTGTACAGTGCAGTTCAAAGTATTGAGGGAGCCTCATTCAGTTCATTCATTTGCGGTGACATGTACAGTGCAGTTCAAAGTATTGAGGGAGCCTGCTTCCATACTTACGTACTCTGTTGTATGATCCATTAAACAGTTATCTATATCTCGTGTTATGGTTACGGATCCCGATCTGACTATCTCTGGTATCCCATATCAGTTAATCTATGCATAGTTCACCTACGCACAAGATAATGAGTTTTATTTGCGATATTGTTGCTAATTTATTTTTCCTAAGCTTCATTATTTTTAAAATTACAATTTTTTCATCCAGCATTAATAATTGGGATTTACAATCCACAGTCATACCGACATTCGTACAAAATTTGCCCAGGAATCATTGTTTCGCCATTTGGCTAAGAGCAAGGGCACCTTATGGTTTCATGCCATTCTTTAACAATTGAAAAGTGTGAGTTTAAAGCGCGTATGCACAAAAAATAAACGTTCTATAACTTTTGGCATGACTCCGGGGGAAAATGTTGCTTTTTCCTTGAAATCTATATTCATCAAAATAACCAATCTTCCGTCTCTCCAAAATATCGTATATATTTAAGCAAAAAACTCTAAGCTTGCTTCATGTTCAGTTGCTAAAATGAAAAGTCATATGATAAAAACATGGACTGTGTGGATAAGGAGGCAAAGTAATTCAATTATTAAAAACAACAATAAATAAAACATATTTAAGAACTATATTATATATCTCAGTTTAAATTTAATATCCCAGAATTAGATGAGGTAGGTACCTGATGGCAGGCTCATTTCTAGCCTAGTTGGCCGGGCTAATTAATAAAAAAAAAATAACAATCCTTTCTCTTCATGCCCGAGGTCAGCTTCAACCATTATATACCTACAGATATTGGAGCAGCAAAGTGATTAAAAGCGAATAGTTGGAATGTACATAAAATGGCCGTGTAATTATCTTCATGTTTAATAGGAGCCGGGTAAATAGGCAAGTTGGCCTCTTAAGGGACTAAACGCTTTACACCAAGGTTGTAAATAGCCGGGAATTCCTGAGCCCCTTAACCTTTCCCAATGGCAATTCCTTCTTAACAGTCTCTAATAGTTTTATTATTGATAAATAGCTCCTGCTGTAAAAGGGACGTGAGAGCCCAGCGTCTGTTCGCTGTGGCGCACAAATAACTCCACCATTAGATCTTGTGTTTAATTCCATAATTTATCGTTCGCTGAACACAGCCAGAGTTTACACTGAATCAAAAACTCTTTACAATGCTCTCTCTCTTTATATATATATGCCTATAACCCGTTACCAGCGATCAATTGGTTACAGAATAAGTTTGCTTAAATCATATCAGATTTGTTATTAGTAATAATGAAGGACACAATATTTATTGGACTCATTGGAAACATAGTAAATTTATTCGTATGGATATGAAAAACTAGCTAACAATTCACTATCGGCTATCTAAATGCGATTTGAACTGCAGTGGCTGTAAACATTATCCTATTGGTTTACAACTATAGATCTATGTGACTCTGATGTATATACTTTGGTTACTATATAATAACATAAAGTAGGATCAATTTTATTTCATTTATTTGACTTTCAAGATTTCTTCAGTTCAGAAACCTTTTTAGATTTACAATTGTTATTTATTAGATGTGCCCTGGTTGTGGATTATATTGCTATTCATCAACAATATTTTCTGCCCAAAAAGCAGTGATTTGATATTATTATATATAGAGCAAAACATCATATTATAATATTAGCGCTCTCTCTCAACGCTGTCATTCATGTCAGTGATCTTGCTAATCAGATCGATGTCTTATCTTCTACAGAAGCGGATTTGTGGGCAGACGTTGTTGTTGAGAAATAATTCTGTTATTGTTAAGGGAACACTAAAAGTTGTAACAAAAAAAAAAAATAGGAATCCGTTTGATACTAATAATGACGGGGAAAACGTTAAAGAATAATTCAAAATATTTTTTAATATTTACTATACTATGTCGATTAAGATAGAAGAAAATAAATCCATTTAAAGAAAGAAACATACAAGTAAGTGTGGGTGCTCATGTAAAGGATGTCCCAGAATTAACGCAAGATTTGATTTAAATAGAAAACACAGTTTTTAGTATTTTTGTTGTTATTTTTTTATTGAATTATAAACTAAATAGGATAGGGTTATTTATGGAATAACACATCGGGCAAATGGCCTCCACGACTTTGCTGGCACATACGCACTCTTTTGTCGAAATTTTCCATGACCATTTGGCATAAATGTAGTTGAATTTCATCTTTTAATGCACGGGTGGATGTGGGATTGTTTACATACGCCTTTGACTTCAAATAACCCTATAAAAATAAATCTAAAGGTGTTAAAACACACGATCTAGGGGGCCAATTCTGATCACCGAAACGAGAGAGTACACGACCTGGAAATGTCTTATGCAGTATTTAAATTGTTTCATGGGCTGTATGGCACGTGGCACCATCTTGTTGAAACCACATATTGGCCACATCAATATCATCCAATTTCGGCACAAAGAACTGTGTTTACGACGCAGAATTGATGTTCCTGGATTTTTAACAACACTCTCCCGCACTGCTTCGATATTGACATTTGAACGGCTTGTTTTTAGACGACCAGTGTGTTCAGTGTCTCCAACTGATCCAGTCTCCCTAATTTTTTCAATTAATCTCTTCACATTTGATGAAGTCAAAGCACTATTCCGCCAATATTTTGTATGAAATTTTCGAACTGCGGCCGCCAAACTTTCATTATTTTTGAGATAATGTTCAACAATAAAGACACGTTGTTCTATCGTGTCCATTTTTACTAACCCTAAACTTTCAGCTGTCAAATTGTTTTTTTTTTAGGGTTAAGGGGTCACTAATTCTGGGACACCCTTTACAATGAGTTTCCAATGACACAGTGAACTTATTACTATTAAATCCCGAAGGACAATATTAATATCCAAATATTAATAACGTTAATTTATTCATTATCTTCTCCAGCAACCCTGTTGGTACCTTACAGTAGGCCTCGGATCCTGCAAAAACACCTTATACAAGTCTCTTCCTCTGCCAATCGCGTCACCACTCTGATATTTCCTTTGCTATGTTTTCTTGGGAGTCCTCTGGTTACTTTCCCTTCTGACCAAACTTTCATTACATTCTTAAGGAGCCTGTTCACTGGCATTGTATGGACGTGACCGAACCATCGAAGTGCTCTGGTATTTATTGTGCCCTGGAGGGGTTCGATTTACCTCGCTCATTTTTACGATCTTCAGAGATACGTCATATCTCCTGCCTTCATCCTACATTCCTGATTCAAAGCCAAAATTCTGCTTCGTATACTAAAACCGTTAGATAGATTTGTTAGTTTATGCTTCTATCTCTTATTTACCGATTATTGGAAATACCCTTGGTTAGTCTGTTGCTAATTTCTGGATCGAGTCTGCCGTTCTCCACAATAGATAACATAGATAATTGAATTTGTCGACTATTTCTTGAACATCTTCATTTACTGGGAATGGCTGGTTGTGGACTATTCATATAAATAAGTTTACGCCTCTCATGGTGGCGTAGTCACCAAAAGCGCTTGTACCAGTATAATAAATTGTGGGTAAACCAAAGAGAGATGTGCATTTATTATGTAGCCTGTGGATGACTATGTATGATGGGGAAATAAAAATATTGCTTTCTGTCCCTGTCTAAATTTTAATACGAAAACGACGATCAAAGCTAAAAACGTCCTGTTGTAGAACACATTGAAATTTCTTTCTTTTTTTTCTGTATATTGTGCTAAAATTACAATCGGCCTTATTAGGCAATAAGTAAGATAAATGCTCTTCATTCATACCATACTTACAATTCATCATTCACTCGCTCATTCATACGGCATTTACAGACAGCCCAGAGGCCTCCCAAATCCACATGTTTGTCACTTCCCTCGCATACGTAAGAGAAAGCGGAGTCTTGGGAAGTCCCCCACGCTCCTCCACAGCTGCCTCACCGGATAAGAGCCATCGGAGGCTGACCAACAGCGCGAGAGCCACAGACGCTCAGGACATGATTGGAGAAACTGGCCATTGCCAGGACTCCCACTGTCACGCGTACATTGAAATTTCGCATAAGCAGATCGGAGTACAATAATGAGGACTGATAATTGATTTAGCGGACAGCCCGGGTCAAAACCGGGGCTGTTCGTGCAGACCTGCTGGGATGGTGATGTGCAGGTGTGCCCCTAGCCGGGAATCTCCAATAAGAAGTGGCTACGTGAAATGCAAAGCGTTTCCCCGGCACGTAGACACGGTTTCCGATTTCTGTCCGTCAGAATGCTAACGGTTCTCCTCTTCTTCGTACCCTTTCATGTCGTTCATCCCACGGTCGGCCACACCGGAGGCACTACCTCGTCTGCATTTTCCCAGTGGTCGGTTCATCACCACTTCGTGGCCTTGGGCGGATGTCTTTATCCTCCAGGAGGAGAGCTGGAAGTGGCGTACCACCGTGATCCACTTCTCATTCATAGCAAGTGGAATAAGTAGTAGAGATCCATCAGGAAAAAAAAACATTCAGAGGGAAAGGGAAGTAAGGTTAAAAAAACCATTTTTTGAACATTGCTCCTATTTTTATGCGTTGAATCTTATTTAAGGTGCTCTGTGAGTGTAGTATAAAAAATATACTGAACAGCTAGCAGATGTATGGATACTGCGTACTGAGGAGATTTCCGAACGAAAATCATCACTCGTTGAAAGCTCTGCGGGGCTCTGTTGAGGGACCAGTTAAGTAATCTTGTATAGGAGAGTCTTTTAAATAACTTTATTATGAATAACAATCAAAACACTGGTATATACAAATATTAATCAGTTACAGCACTAGAACATACTTAGCGAAGGCTAAGGCACAAGTGAGGGTGTCTTGTAGGGTGAGGGAGCAGGTAGCCCAAAGGGGAATTTGGGAAATGTTACTTACAAAAAAAAGGGGACCATAAGTCTCAACTGTGGCACACGTTTCTACTGAAAATGTAAGATCTAATGAGCATTACATAACTCACCACTAAAAAGTATTCGGGAATTAGCAAGAGAGCATAGAGTTTTCCAATCATCCGTAAATCGTTAGTGGCATAGCATGGGAAAGGTGGTTCGCAATCAGCCTGCTTTGGCAGTCGCTAAGCAAGGGCAATTCGAAAAAAAGACAATTCTCTCTGTATTGTGGAATGCATAGTTTCCACTATAAAGTTACATAGAACTTCATAGTACGCTGTGTATATAAAGGATGTTGTGGCCCAGCGTAAACAGAAATCGGGTTTAGTTTCAACAAGATAACGCCCGACCGCTCGATGCACGAAACAAACTATTTCAGAACTGGATGCTCCTTACAGTCCGGACATACCACTTTCAGACTACCATCTGTTCCGGTCAATGGCTCACAATCTTCAAGGGAAAACGTTCAATTCTCTGAACGACGTTCAAACTGGAGTTGCAGAATTCATCTGTTTAAAACCCTAAGAGTGGTATTTTGAAGGAATCCGACATCTAGCCTCAAGATGGCAACAGACCATAGAACACAACGGTATATTCTTGGTACGTTAACAAAAATTGTGTTAAAACCAAACTATTAGCAAGAAAAACGGTAATTTTGTATACTTATGACCAGTTGTAAAAAGCAATATATGGAAGGGGTTAAAAAGGTTTAAATCGACTTACTTTTCTAGGATCATTTTTATAATGCTCAGTATGCATGAAGTCATTTTTAAATTATTTAAGAGTATTGTTGTGTGATTACACATGAGCGTTAGATTTGAATTGAATACTGCATTAATTAGAAATAAAGGAAGTGGTGGTGCCTTACTATATCACAATGGACACATATCTGTCCTGAAATAGGCACATAGTGCCATGCACATATTCTAATTATCAACACAATCTAATTATAGTTTAAAATATACGCAGTTATATTCTAGTCATAAAAACATCAGCCTCACAATGCATAAACTGAATCTATTATTCTTATTTTGAAGGTGAGATGATGAAGGACATTTAGTTCTCAGCCTCGTTTTGTCACTTTAGAAGTGCTAAGACATTCCTTTGGAATTACAGCTGACCCCACTGGGGGCTTTAAGAGGCTTCAGGTACTGAACAGGTCGTGAACAGCCGGCCTGAGGTCTCTAGCCACCTGCCTAGCACAAAAAAAAGTGTTTATTTGAATTTTACCTGCGTAGTGGGGTTTAATGTAACAACTCAAATTTGAATTTTTCAGTAATATGCATTAGAGATGTTAAGCCCAATTTGTACGGTCCGACAAGAATCAGGTGTGGTCAAACGATCGAAATTCTTGTCGACATGTACATCTGTGTGAAAGGGACTTGAATGGAGCCCCATGAACTCTGGAGGCCACTAACGACCTATAGGTTAAAAAATGATGTAGGCATTTGCCAAGAGCCAGCCATCTTGAAAACACCAATATGGCGACCAATATAAAGGATGCTGTGAAATTAGCTATATCCGGTATGGAATGCCAACGTATCTATCCTTGTGGGTTTGACATGAAAATTTCATATTTCATTTTATTTTTTTATTTACTCTGTTCCTTAGTAAATATATTCTTACAAGATTGCATACAAGAGGACCCTTAACTGGTTATTTATTTTGTCTTTTGTTTGTTTATCAGATTTAAGAACTAGTCATCCATGAAGGTCATAGTCCGCTACTTATCTTCATGTCAGTATCAGAGGAGCCAGTTTCCTGTTTCAACAATTTATTTTCAGTAAACGGTTCGCATCATTTTGGTTCTTGGGTTATTCTGAACTTCTTTTTTGGGGTTATTTATTCTTTTATGTTTTTCCCTTTCTGGCTACTCCTTCCAATAAGCCAGCCTTCGTGACTGTGAGAAGAGTGTTCTTTCATGAGAGACGAAGATGTGTTCAATGACCTTTCCTTTACCTTTTAATAAACTTTGATTGCTTATAAAAAATTGAAATATTTATGTGGGAAAATACTCTAATTAGCTCTTACATTACAAGCTAGCGGGGGCTATTTTACTATCAGTAATGAGCAACGCAATCGTTCAGAAAGTGTTTAACTTTTACAGCCAGCCCACCGGAAGTACGAGTTGGCTAGGGCCTCCTAGACGTCAGATAACAACACTATGTACCGGATATGTCCACTGCACAACTTCAACACCGTCCTTCCTAGTGCATCCGTCGACAGTATCCCAACATTTAACAAAAGATTCCTTCCCCCGGAGTCTATTATGTCTTACTGCCCACTATTTCCCTTGCCAACGAGACTTGGGACTCCACAATGAGACTCGGGCTCTTGAGCCCAATGCAGTTGCGGCTTCATCACCCACGATCACTATTAAAATCTAAATTATGCATATTAGTGCAAAAGTTCATCTCATTGCTGTTTCCATTCATTTTCAAAAAATTGTGCCTATAAAATAAAAAAGAACAGTTTATTAAAAGCTTATGAGACCTCTATTAATCCATGCATCGCCTGGAGTATGACTTGAATAAGTAATTTTCTTAAACTTCAGAGAATATCGAATATTATTTTAAGAATTATAATAACTTCACCTAGGCCTTCTCCCGACGACAACATACCACTGATCTTATTTATAACATAGCAAAAGAAATCACTCATTGGTCAACGAGTCCGCATAACTTACTACTCTCTCCAGCATCTCATCACCAGCCAGGCCATATCCCTTCGACTGAAACTCCTTATATACAAGAGCGTCCTGAGGCCAGTTCTACTGTTTGGGACACCATTCTTCCGATTCCTACATGTCAGCACCATAACTCGCCTCCAGAGCTTCCAGAACAACATCCTGTGAACGGCACTGTGGCATACCCCTTTTCGTGAAATGAAGGCTTCCGACATGCACGAAAAGTTCGAGCTCCCCACCATCACCGAAGCCTTCAGACGACGTCACATCAAGTTCTTCGACTCGATGAAGCACAGTCTAAACCCTCTCTTCCGAGACATGACACCACCACCGCTACCGGCACGATGGCACTCACAAGATCGAGTAAAGCAGCAGAAATGGTGGACATCACGGCGCTTGGCCCACCAACAACAAGCCTCTAACGGGCACCCAACCCTGCTATCCGACTAAATAAGACTGCACTACATGCCTAGAGGGACTCTACGCCCAGCCACCAGTGGACTCTCACCACTGTACCGCAACAATCGACCTCTACCGAGGCTTCCCACACTCCTTAATTCCCTCACACCACCTTCAACCAGGTACTCTTAGTACAAGGATCCGATCACCCTAAATATTTTATATTTCTCCCTCATCCTAAAATTATAACTAGAGCTTAGGAAAAAAAACAACAAAAAAACTCATTGGTTTTTTGTAAATTGTAAGTCTATACTTACATTTACAAGTACAGTTCTCAAGTTCCTATGAACAGAATTTAAAGAAAGTAAAAAGCGTATTGAATCAATTAGAAAATAGATGCATGAAGACATTCATTTTATTTGTAAAGACTGCTAGAAATTAGTTTTCTATTTTTTTTTGCATACATATAATATTAATTTAGGGTCGTTCTGGGGTCTGGTGACCGTATATATTGAGCCCATACGACTTAAAAGGAGATAAAGTAACTCTCACTCTTTCAAAACTACAAATAAAGTAACGGAACATTTTAAAAACAATTTTCTTTTTCTATTTTGTTTTTATTTATTCTGCTTTACCAGTTACTTGTTCACTAACATATTTTTGGGGAATCACTGTCAAGTTACAAATTGTCTAGTTCCAATCATGTCGAGGCCTTTTTCCTTTGGTCAGATTACTTATAAAACTGGTGAGATTACACGCCGACGTTTTTTAAAAAAGCAATCAACTCCAAAAAATCAGGTTAGCCTACTTGATTGCTACGTTCTCTAAAGTTTCCATGTGAGATAGAAGCATGACTTTCTACCATTAGCCAGTCGTAGGATAAGAACATGCTTCGACAGATGAGTACTCGGGATGCCGAATAACAGCGGAGAAAGATCTGTATTAAGACTTACGCCGACAAAGGGAGACCGGCCAACAGCGGATAAGAGAGAAAGAGCCGATGGACGTGAGCTCATCAGCGGTGAGTGGGCGAAGAGAGAGAGGGCAAGGGGGGAAAAAACTCCGAAGACGAGTCCAGATCGCCCTGTCGTGAGGCCACTAATGGAATCCACATCTGACAAATTGTGTTTGATGCCTGACCCGGGGATGAGGGAACATAATCGGGCTGGGAAAAGAAAGAACATCTAGAGCAGCGTGCTAGGTCCTCCTCTTCTCCTGCGGCGGTAGCAGGGGAAAAAAGATTTAACGGAAAAGAACAGGAAAAAGGTTTTGGGCAAAAAAAAAACCATATTCGAGCTCCTACGCTTTCGGGGTTGAGGATTAGGTTTTAGGCCAACGCATCCAATACAGTTTGTGATTTGCCTAATTAACTACTCATTAATAAACAGGATAAATATAGTCAGTAGAAATTATCGAGGGAGGGACAAAAGATTAATTTTCATAGATAATTGAAATGGTAAATACGTTGTAATGGAAGAGCGAGAGAGCCACATACACTCATTGAGCTTTATAAGAGAGCAAAAATAGGTTTCAGATCGCCTACCTACTATACTTTACCCTCGGAAAATATGACCAGAATAATGCAAGTTCATGTATGGTACGTAATTCCATTGTGGTTTAATTGCTGGTTGTGAGTTTATATCGAGTCAATAACGCCCTATTATTTTCTTCCCGCAAGTTATTTATTCTTTAATCACAAGTGCTTATAGGAGAAGTGTATGACTCTCTTTAGTATGTAAGTTAGTTTTGATAGATGTTTGATCGAAAAGGTGAGCCCCCATCACCTTTATTAGTCAGTTAAGTCCAGTCACGTATAATATGTATCATTATACTTGTTTATACATTATATAAGTTCTATAAAATAACAAAACCTGTATATAATGTAGCGACGCTATTATAATTAAGGAATAAGTAAGTTGTTGGAAGAGAAAAATAGGACGTTATGTACTTAATGTAGTTTCCCGTATTTTCTGAGATGTTAGTCCTACGACGGGGGGGGGGGGGCCGCTTGGACACAGTGAAATCTCTGTTTCAAAATTAACAAATACAGTTGTATGATAAAATTACAATCTGCCTCTTTGGGTAATAAGTAATTGTGATAAACGTTTTCATTCATACCCTATTTACAATTTTCATTCACACAGTATTCACAAACAGCCCAGAGACCTCCCAAATCCACATTCGAAAGAGGAAGCGGAGTCTTGGGAAGTCACCCACGCTCCTCCGCCAGCCGCATCACCGGATACACGAGTCAGTGGTGGCTGACGAAGAGCGAGAGAGCCACATAGGCTCATTGAGCTTTATAAGAGAGCCAAAATAGGTTTCAGATCGCACAGTATTGCTTGACAGCAGCACTAACAACCTACTATACTTTACCCTCGATAAATATGACCAGAATAATGCAAGTTCGATAATAAAATTAAAACCAGTGAAATTGGACTCATGTCTGATGTACAGAGTTATATCTCAAAACCGAAAAATGTTTACAATCATTAATATTTAGATTTTTATAAAAGTAAAAAGAAAAATTGTTTCTTACGTTAAGATATAAACCAAAAATCATACATCGAATATTAAAAAAAAAAACCTTTCTCCATAGAACAGTTCTACCAATATCCCAAATGACGCACGGTTTCATCCAGTTCTTCTATTGAGATACAAGACAAAGATAAATGCAGAGATACAATAAAGGTATGTATGTTTAGATATGTGACTACTTCCTTCAAAATTTCTTGCCGGGGCGGGTCATGTCCGTTTTCTAATGTCTCCATTGCATGATCAAACGTATTGAATAACACCAACGATTAAAATCGAGCACAGTTTTCTACTGAATCTCAGTCACTATTACAATGAACTAATTGATTCAACCATTCTTGCCATTTTTTGTTTTAATTTTTACAAACTAAACAGCTTTACAGCGGCTAACTAAATTGTTTAATTGTCGCTACGAAAGTTAGCTAACAATATCCTCGAACAATTGTTTATAGACAAGTTAGTTTATAAGTGCTGTCCGTACCCACAGCAATAAACTAGTTAGTAATTGACGTCCTGGAGTGAGGAAGATACTATTATGTTAACATCGGCCATATTAGCAATGCAGCAGCAGTGAGAAAAAAGAAGAAGGAGGGGAATTAAGTCATTATCGAAGAAACGATCAGAAAGTCGTTATATTGCAAAATTGCAACGATTAAAAAAAATAAATTACCAGAATGTAGCTGCGAGATTTTTATTACTACTAATTAACAGTCTAAGAAAAATAAATAAACTGCTATGATCAGGACTGGCTATTTGGGAAGTCTCCGGTTCGAGTCTCGATCCGGCAAGTATATTTATTTTTTTGCAATTAATCAGTAATAATTATAAATAATAGTAGGAACTGTATACCGAAAACATTGGACATTTATTGTTTATAAAAGAACACGGACTTACAACGATATGAATTAAATAAGTAAGGGAATTTTTGCTTGAAATACGATCTAACAAACGTTGACGTAGTCAGTGCACACAATGAAATAACTTGAATTTAAGTTATAGTTTAATATAGTGTGTCTATACTTGTTCAACTGAAATTATCACTGGAATAACTGAAAAAAAAAATTATATTAACGGTTTTCACTCACAATATTGTAAAATATCTAACGTAATAATTAAACTCTGTACATTTTTTTGAAATATCGCCCTTTTAAAACGAATAATCATGATTTATAAAGTGTGTTTATATGTTAAAGAAAAGTACATCGTTCTGTACCGAAAATTAAATCATAGACTGTCTAGTATTAGCTGATAGTTTGATTTTTGCGACTTATTGCGATCTTAATAGATATACTGACCGTTAATAAAAGAACATCAACAAAAACTCGTTAGTCGCGGATCGTAAAATGAAGATAATTAAGTGGTCTTGGTTGTCCGTGGTTCTTGTCATGAAAATACACGTTTTTAGACTTACCTGCTTACTCCACGGAACCATGTCTAATTTTTTATAGCAATTACAACAAAAAATTGTCCCTATTTTGATGTATTGTGGAATATACTTTTAATATTTTAGACGGGTAGAATCGTTTGTGTCACCGCTATCACAGAACTTGAATGCATACATACATTATTAAATCTATATAATCTGAATAATCGATATGGACAAACATCTCTCACTGAATACTGCAGAATATGTGCAGTTTTATACACCATAATCCAAAGTTGTATAACCTGAAAAGCAAATAATCATTTTTTTATGAACCTTTAAATTCTTTCAGTTTTAATGCCTTTAATTCTTAAATTAATTTTACCATCACTTAAACTCACTCACAACTCATGAAAAGTAAACTAATCCACTAAGAGGTGAGATTACCACTCTAAATAAATTAGTTTGTCTATACTCATCTGTATCATCCCTTCCAAATTCATGAAATTCCATAGTAACCTATCCAACCTCCCTAATCCCGTAGCACAGTCATTGCACTGCTCCACTCATCCCTATAATCCTCATCGGAGTCTGAAACGGCAGTGGCCTCGTGACCTCTTATAAATGCGCAACAGTGGGAGTCCTGGCAATGGCCAGTTTTTCCAATCATGTCCTGAGCGTATGTGGCTCTCGCGCTCTTCGTCAGCCTTGCTCGTATTCGGTGGCGTGGCTGGTGGAGGAGCGTGAGGGACTTCCCAAGACTCCGCTTCCTCTTTCGCATGCGAGGGAGGCAACAACCGTGTGGACTTGGGGGGGCCCCTGGGCTGTTTGTAAATATTGTATGAACGTGCGAGCGAATGATGAATTGTTAATATGGTAAGAATGAAAACATTTATCTCAATTATTTATTGCCTATTAAGTATTAAGGCAGATTGTAATTTCATCATAATAAAGTGTTTATATAAAAAAAAAAAATATATATATGCTCATCTGTAGGCAATTTCTTTAACAAAGACTCACCTGAATGAAAATACACGGAATTTTGAGATATAATTATGTAAAATTATCTAACCCTAAATGACAAGAATTTTGTTTTATTCCATATCCCCATGTTAAAAATTTATATATGTACAAAATATAGATTGTACAAACGAATCTATTTACAATTGCCTCATTGTATTTCCTGTAGCTTGGCTACATTTTATACAAATTCTAGTATACAAAATAGTGATGTGCATTGTATTCTCACTGCTGCTGCATTGATAATATGGCCTACCTAAACATAATAGTATCTTCCTCACTCCAGCACGTCAATTACTAACTAGTTTATTGCTGTGGGTACGCTGTGGGACAGCGCTTATAAACTAACTTGTCTATGAACAATTGTTCACGAATATTGTTAGCTAACTATCGTAATAACAATCAAACAATTTTGTTAGCCGTTGAAAAACTGTTAAATTTGTACAAAAAGAAAAAAATGGCAAGAACGTTTGAGTCAGCTAGTTCATTATAATAGTGATGAATAACCGAGCTTAAGTTTAAGTGGTGTGATGTTATTCAAGATGTTCGATCACTCTTTATTATAAATGATTTCTTCATTAAATCACGTATAAAGTTTAATTCAGGAAATAAATAATGGGTGGATGGAACAAAATAATTGCCATTTTGACTCCAAAATAATCCAATATTTTATCATATAGGGCAGACTGCCATTAGAATTGGGATTTTCAAAGTACACCAAACCAAAGTCAAAAGAAAATAAGTAATTATTATAACAAATATGATGAAATATAAGATTGTAACTAATTTTTTAATTATAAGATCTTTTTCCATCTAAATATTACATCAGAGGTCTCAGCATGTAATTGACAAAGAGAAAAATACAAATAAAAAAGACTAGCTACAAAAAATAAAAACTAGACACTAATAGAAAGTATTTATTTATAATATATTATTCCGTAAACCGTTATGTTTGGGTAATTTATCGATGTCAGTAATATTTCTCGATATGTTTAAATTTTCATATAAATATTATAGTTATCGCTTTTACGCTTTTACAATATTTAGAATAGAGCTTTGGATACTTAGTTCAACTTGTCTGTTTAAGTGCACCTCGTTTTTTCTATTGTATTTAAAAACACATCAGGTATAAACCGGCCATAATCAAAACGGCTATTAGGGAGTTGTGTTTCTAATTGGAATTATAATTCATTCCATTTAGAGAAAGACGGGTGAGTTAGAAATTGAGAACCATTGTTCTATAAAAAATGTGTACCTGACCCTTCAAGGAAACCAAGAGTGCTACTAACTAATGTTATTGAAACACTATTATTTATTACCTGCTCACGTTTTTGAATTGTTTTTAATTAAACATGGCATTCGTTTCTTTCTTCGAGTGTCCTCGATAAAAATAAGTGATCTCATAGACTGCTCAAGGGGAAAAGCTAAAGGTTTTTCTACAATCAAGAAGCCGTCATATTACATCAGAACATCGACGTTTGAAGATAGAATTGCCACTCATAAATCTGCGATGAAGCGTAGCAGATCGATTAGATGGCTATTAACCCACTAGGAGCAGTGAATTATTCACGGAGCCAATCATCTTCTGAAACAGTTCTGTTGTTAAATTAACGAAAGAACAAAAAAGAAACAATAGCGCAGGTATAAAGAGCTATTTACTCTTTTAATCTTTTTATGAGCTGGGAGATAGCCACTTACAAATTCATCGAGTTAAGGGAACTGGCACAAATCCTAATAAAATATTTATTCTGAAACAGTTAGGATTACCAATTTATGTCAAGGGTATAAATATCCTTTTAGTCTTGGTATTTTCTCTATTCTCTTTGCTCTTATTTACTTAGCCCCTCTTCGCAGTAGTATATCTAGAATTTATTTTTTGTATTTAGGTTCCGCTCATTGTGGATTCCCTGATTCATCTGGTTTACATGAAGGTGACCTTAAAACATTAAAAGTATTAAAGGATAAAACCCGCAACCAGTCGAATATGATTTGACTATTTTTTTTTTCTTAGCCCCTTTAAATTTACAGATAATTCTTTACAATTATAGATCCTCAGGCGAATATATTTACAAATTTTTTTTGTATTTCCTGTAGCACCGCTACATGATATACAGGTTTTGTTATTTTATTTTTTTATTTTTTCTTAGCTCTCACATTTTTAAGATTATGGATAAGGAAAAAATAAAGGAATTTATTCGGGGTGAGCGGATCCTTTGACTAGAACTACATGTGTTATTTTATAAAATTTATATAATGGAATAAACAAGTAAAATAATATACATTATACATGACCGGACTAAACTGACTAATAAAGGTGATGGGGCTCACCTTTTTGATCAACCTTAAAACTAACTTACATACTAATTCTTATCCTAATTTTACTCCGTTAGTCTGTTGCCATCGATGCGGGAGGGGTAGTGGGGTCATAGTGTTAAACACTGTTTTGGTTAGGTGCTGCACAGTACACACTATATGTGACTGGACTAAATTGACTCTAATTTGATTTGACTAAAGTAGGGTTTAATAAAAAAATATTTATTGAAGCGTTTGGGATCCTCAGGACTAAACCACAATCGTTTAGAATAAAGTATGTGCAAGTCTCAAATGTTTTTGATTGATATTTTATTACGAAGATTTATTATAATAAAAAGAATAATATATTTACTATCCTGGGACTGTGTTCATCAAGGACAAATATTTGTATTATTAAAAGTGCGTTCTTTGACAGTATCAGTCCCCACTAAATTTTACAATGTGCAGAGAAATAAAATAATTCGTTCGTTTGAACTTCGTCCATTTGGTAGGAATTAATTGCCAATATTCAAAATTATATTTGCTCCGTCTCGTTTGAATAAAACATACAAATATATAATCGAAATTTTGATTCCAGGAGCAGATCAAACGCGATCACAGTTATTTATATTTTATTTATGAAATAGTATAATTATTATCCTCGGATTACGTTAATTAAGTACAAACATTTATTTTTCTTAAAGGGGTTCCTATGACAGTATCAGTCCCCGCTAACTTTTACCTTACACAGAGAAATAAAATAAAATGAATTAAGAATATTTACAATAAAAAATATACACATATACATAAAAGGCATATATATCAAGAATTTACTACATAATATGTTGATAAAAACAGCCTGCTTGAACAATAAAATATCTATACAAAGCTGCGCGCGCACAATCACACATTAATATGTAAATATATACTTTCCTAGGGCATAAGGAAAAATAGCCTACTTCGATACACGTACTAATGCATAATAGCAACCAACATTGTGTCTTAAGAATGTAATAAAAATCAACGTACTAACCGTAGTTATCACCTTATTCAACTACTCATTTGTTTGTGATTGCGACTATTAAACAGTCTTGATTTGAATACATTTAACAAAGGAGCAAGGCGAAGAGGGGAGTTCTGTAAGGATTTTGCGATTATGACAAAGGGATTCTCGAATCATATTGAGTAATAACAACAAGGAGAGGAACGAATAAACGGTTAAAATTATAATATTAGGGTTGGCAGACGTTTATATGAAAAAGGAATAACCCGTTCCTCGGAGAACTGATTAAATTAGAAAGTAGGAAGGGTTGGCGGAGTTTAAGGGCGCCTTAGGACGGAGGGTTCATTAGTCAAGGGAGGAGATTTGAGGTGTGCCTCAGCAGGATAGGCAACAAACTTTTAATTAAATGATTAATAAATCCCGGGACGGTGTCTCCCCTAATGGCGACCTGGCGAATAAACATGCCACCTTGATCATTTTCCGTGAGGGGGGGTCTCTTAGCCACGCTTCTAAAGCTCAGGTACTTTTAGCTGACTTTAGTCAACTTGTCCTCCGGCCTCAGTCTTTGTCTTTCATTGCCTTTATATTGCCAGACCAGTGATACCCATGAGTAAGTAGACTTTACCTCGAGAAACCTGAGCCGATAACACAGACAAACATGCTGCAGGTGTTTTCAACTAGTACTAAGACCTGATGCAAGACATACTATGGTGAAAGGTTCCTCTTTCATGAGATTAGCTCTGATCTACTTTCCGATTTTCTCATTTCTGATATTTACTTCTTCCCATCTGAAGGTGCTCACTTACCTCCTTTTTATCGACCTTCAATTCGTATTCAGAATATCTTGGCTTGAGTGATTAAAGGCTTAATAGTTTGAGCTGCTATATATTTGGAGAAGAGAAAAAAAAACACTGGTTTGTCCAAAAAATCTTGGAAGATGCCTTAATTAAGATTTGAGCAATATACTCACTTGGAACGAAGAACTATATGAGACATGGATTCACGCCTATGAAGATTCATTGAGAGATGGTTAGAAACTGCAGTAAAGGAGACCACTTTAAGTGAAAATCTCTGATAAAAACCAATATGATCATCCGCATATTATCAATACTTTTCTTATAGTAGATGGTTGGTTGAGTTTATTTCGGCGTAAAACCATACCTCATCAAAGCCGTTGTTTGGCCTATATCAACTTGTATGTGTATAAATAATCAAAATAAAATAAAAACCTGAATATAGCCTTGAGAATTTGATTTCGGACCTTGTAAAGGAAGACTTTGTAGGGCATTTCTAAAAAAATTCTGAAGAAAATGGAAAGCATGAAAAAAAAAAAATGTTAGCGTTGAAACGTTATATAACATTTAAAATTCACAGTATATTAATTTGCTTAGCTTCTATAGTAGGTATAGTATTTCCTTGCATCTATGGTCGCCGCAGTTAGTCCCTCTCACGTATCCCCATTGTATTCTTATATTAATTGCTTAGGCAACATGTCCTAATTTGGAGCTGCTCTAACAAAAACACATATATAGTACATTTAAATACTTTTTAACTTCGAGTACATATGGTCCATCAGGCAACCACATAACAAAAAATAAACTGGAATGATTACAAGTCGCCAACACGTGCCTGAATTTGTTAGTATGAGATGAAAATGTCAGCATTAGTAGGCGAAGAAAAAAGCCTTCTTTGAATTAGTTGAGTTATCTCATATACAAGTTAAAGACAAGTCATGGACTATTGGTTGAAACATGGTTGGCAGAACAAGAAATGGGTGTATTAGGCAATACCATTTGACATCTAATATAAAAACAATTGTACACATTGTGTTATTGCGTTTGTTTATTTTATTCATAGTAGACAGAGTTAAAAGAAACCTTTTACTTTGGTGATTCCAATCAAATAGTTCGGAACTCCAGTTTTGATATTAAAAGGGGGGGAGAGGTTATACAGACAAATATGAATATTTTATTAAATAATGGAAAAATGAATATAATAATACACACGAAAATTCATTTTTTAATATTTTAAGTTTAGAGAATCTTGGTTTTTTAGTGATACTCACAATAGGCATGGCTGAAAAAAAAATAAAACTAGGCTCTGGAGCATTTCAGATTATTCGTAGTAGTCAGAAGTAAACTAGCTCTCGGTTACTTTAAATTAAGTGGTTGAAAGTGTGCCTCCGTCCATCGTGATGTGATGATTACAGGCATTGTTACAATGCAGCTAAAGATAGCTCATATTGGCAAGGTTCTCACTCGTGCATAACTAGCTCAGTTGATATATGAAATGAAGGGGAGACATATAAAGATTTATTGATCCGACAACTAGGCCTATTGCCCTTTTTGTCAACCCTTGTGCCCACGCTACTGTTCCTCCAGGAATCTACCTTTCCTCCTAACGAAGTCGAAGATTGATCTCCGTTTGATTGAGTTATGGTCATCTAATGGGGTTCTATTGCAGCCTAAGTTCGCTGAATGCTTCACATGCGAGGGACATGGGCAATAAGTGGTCGGAGGTTTTCTCCTCCAATTAGCATTTGTGGCAAACGGAGTGCTGGGATACTTCTGTCAAGTCTATCTGTTACGAGGTTAATGTTTTGCCAGCTGCAGTTTAATGAATATAAGTTATTTATTTTGTATGGTCTGTTGATGACAAGGTTAGCCTGGTGATTAGCTATAGCTGTTGGACCATTGTCCTGCTGATATTGATACTCGACCCGATACTGAAGATGTAAAGATCCTTATTTTAGGTTACACTGTGAGGAAATGCAGAAGACCGAAACATATGTACGAAAATACTCCACTGTAATCAACAGCCCTTGCCAAAAATTATCGCTGACAGATATAAAAATGTACAACGAAAGAATTATTGAGCGATGCTAATTCCCTTTAACCTGAACATTGTTAAAAGTAAATTTATACATTACTAGATGATCAAATCCTCTGTGTGTTATGCATCAATATAATCCTGATTGACATGTAACTCCCCATACCTCTCCCCCAATAATTATCAATTAATACTGAATCAAAAGGGAATTTAGTAATACCTTAATTAAAACAGCATCCTAAAACATCAATGAACTTATTATCCGCCTTTATGAATGAACTTGTATATGCCAATACATTATTGGTTCTGATGGGATGGAATTGTTTCCACGAAATCTGTATTGCAACTTTACTGTAAGTGGAAAGGGCAATCAATCTAATTGAAATCTTTAAAATGAAATGGTTTCCATTTTGTCATATTTTTCATTTTATCTTCGTTTAAAACTATAAAAATGTTATTATTTCACGTACCCTGATGATTTGCCTCATTTAGGATGTTAAGTACCTAATGCTGACTACTTGAACTCGTCAGATTTGACTAAACTTGGTTAATTTACTAGCCAGATTCCTAGTTTATATATTAGAACCCTACTAACAAACAACAAATAAATAGTTTAGGTAATACTGGTTGATAATGTGAAAAGATACAAAAGTGATGGGTAGAAAGGATTGAGCAAATTCGAAAGTCCAAAAAAGGTAAAGTAGAAAACACCGCTTAAAATAGTTAGATAGCGTCAGATTGAGAGAAATTTATAAAGCAAGGGTTTAAAAACTGAAGAAAAATGACGTGTAAATGTAGGTATAGCGTTCAAAAGTGTGTATGCACGGACAAAAACGGAGCGATCAAAGTGGACCTTTTTTTTTTTTTTTCTTCATATCTCTCAAAATAATAAAAATAGGATAAGGGAAAAATAAAGGATACTTATCTTGGATTGGTAATAGCCTTTAGGAAGTCCCATTTGAAGGATGTGTGTAGAGGATGAGGAGTGTGGAGGACCTCGGGAGAGGTGTGGGATATCGGGACGGTTGTGAGAGTCCACGGAGGGACTTGTGAGCAGGTGGGTAAAGGTTGGATCGAGATCTTTGGTTGCGGGAATGACTTTGAGAAGTTATGTATGACGGGGTTTTAGGGTGTAAGGTTTATTTAGGGTGTAAGGTTTGCTAGAGTGCAGTTGTAGAAGAGAATTACGCATTCTCTTCTGTTCTTAGTTTGCATCTGAGCTCGGGTGTCTATTTATCTAATAAGTCGGATATTGTATAGTAATAGAAATATTAATGTTTGGGAAAGTGTTTAACAGACCAGATAGTGGGGGAAAAAAACGCAAAGCACCATATGGCACATTAGATATAACGAGGAGGCCGAAGGAGAAGGGAGGAAAAAAGGAAATGAAAAAGGTAGTGGAGGGAAGGTGCCCCTCATTAGAGCCTGCCTTGACAAGTATTGTCTCCTCGCGAGCAGAAAAAGTGGAAGCTGTTCTAATTCCCAGGTAGAGGAGGATCTCCTTACACAATCTCTGCCGCGGCGCTGCCATTGTGTTCTGTCGGGTGGCTACCAGTAATAGCTGGCCGGGGTCATTAGCTCTCCAATTGATGGAATTAGAGATAATGGTCCCCTAACGCTTATGTATGCTGAAAGGTCGTCTGTGTTTTTCGTTAATGGACGTTTGTAGTTTTTAATTATAGCAGCCGCTCGGCGGCCGGTCTTTAGTGCCCATTAATGCAACAGTTACGAGGGGTTAGGGAACATGAAAAAAAAATGCAATTATAAGGGGTACCCCTCGTCGTAAGTCTCGAGATCTCTGCCACAGCACGTTTACATTAAATGGCGAATGATTCAAAGATCTCACGCGTCGATTAAATATCTGCTGGTAGATTTACTTATTTTTAGATATCAAATACATACCAATGTTCTCTTATAAAAATCCTTCTAAACAAGATGATCTCCTTTAGCCTCCACTGCCCGCACGGAGCACTGATTCGTCTGCAGGAGTAGCATAGTAGCATTCCTAATCCTTGTTTGCATAGCAGGGAAGGTGACAATTCTACAGATGAATTAGGGGGATTCCTGGGCCATGTTTATCTGTCTGTGCGGTTGAATGTATACTATGAATTCTCTACTGGTGATATTAAGAATGAGATCATTTATTGGGCTATTAGGACAGATTGAAATATTAATCAAATAATGATTAATTGTGCAACTTTAACGGTTAATTTTCAAAAAAGGGGTGACATACATGGCATTGAGGATAGTTAAGAACGACAAATATTTTTTATAACAAATGTACGTTTCAAACTTCTCAATGAAATACCTCCCAACGTGTTCAAGTAAAATCAAAAGTAAAAAGTAAAATGTAAAATCATTTTGAATCGCGGTGTTGGAAAATAAGTTTGTGGCCCATAAATAATGCAGTTACAAATTTTTTTTTGTATGCTCCCCGTGCATACACAGTTCTAATGAAGTGTGTAAGCTTCCAAGCTTTCAGTTTTGTTCTTGTTCCTGATTCCGTAAGATATGACAAGAGCATATGGCTATCCACTCTTAATATACCTTTCATAATATACTTTTTCACAAATCCTGTATGTCTTTAAAAATATAATGTAGTTGCGATCTTCCAGCAGTCCATTTTGTATTTTTCCCCATTTGGTACCATCTTCGGAAATTTTATTTTTTATAATCCTATATACTTCCATTTTTATCTTCGTGAATCGAAAGCACCCGAGAACGTTTTCTTTTAAGTAAATTCAAAACATTTTCTATTTCAGTTTCTGAGTACTCCTGAACATTTCCTTTACATATCTTTATCACGAATTTTAAAATGAAAGTGTAAAACCAGTCATTTTGAACGGTAGTTCTATTGTCTAGTCTACATAGCCCAATCCTTGACCATTGCGAAGGAGAAAATATTATTGAAATAACAAAAAAAAAGTGTATGGAAATAGCACATTATGCTTATTAAGTGAGGCGACGGCGGCAAGAGCTACTATGAGACAAATAGCAGACTGAATGAAGTGGTATACCGCACTAGCAGAGATAAGTGGGCGAGTTAGCAGCACAGATAGCAGATACCGGTCTGAGCCAACAGTTTGCCCACACCGAGACAGTTAGAGATAGCAGCTGCTTCGCTTATCGCAGTCTGCTCTGTTTATTTTTATTTCCTCCATCACTATACCACTCTCTTCCACCACACGCTTTTACTGGGGACATTATTTTTCCCTTTCACGCTAAAGAAAGACTTTTTATCATGAGAAAATATAATGCCATATGACAATTCGTATTTCTATTGCTCCTGGGTGAGTCTAACTAGCGTTAAAACGAAGAAATGGATATTACCGATTTTGAATACCTTGGTTTTTGATGTTGCAAAATGAGTTCATTTTTATAAAACACATAAGTTTAATTATTTATCTTGTTCAGGATTGACACATTGTTGCACTGTAAACAAAGCATATTGTGTTTGATTTTTGGTCATAACATTTAATAGAAAATGGAGAAACTTTGTTCAGAATTTACATTATTACCTGGAAGTGATGTAAAATCAAACATTTATTCTATAACCTCAATAGCCACTAGTGTGTGGTGATTAAGTGTACGCAATACCAGCAAAGCAAGCAGTGGGTCACTATAAAGAAATTACGAAGACAGTTGCTTATGTGAAAGTTATAAATAGTTTGGATAACATTGACAAACTTGCAAGAACTCGAAAATATGAGGATGGAAATTCAAAATTTGGTGATCAATTTCTAGAAGAATTGAATCAAGAACAACTTGCTGCTTCACGTCAAATAAATAGCAGAGCTTAAAACCCATTGCAGAGAAATATGTGAAAATTTACAGGCAAAAATTTGTATGCACACCAGTGGATTGATATTTTTGAAAAAGAATGCATTCGCTTTGATGTGACAGCAGCAAAAATTGAAATACTCAGATTGTTTATGGAGAAGTCTTGTGTAGCTTGGTATGGCTCAGTGAACTGCTTTGTAATGACAAAAATAATAAAAGAAAAGACTGATCGAACAGAAAAACTAAATCAAAATCGGGAAGACATTCCGACAATTTCTGATGAACAATTAATGATAAAACTACTACCCACCGAAGGCATGATAATTCTTATAAACCTGTAATAAAATATAGAGATAAAAATGAAATCGCATGCTAAAAATATTAAACGACCTCGTAAAAAACATCTGACACACATAAGAATAAAGACACTTCTGCTAATTCAGACAATGCTAAGCACTGCAACAACTTCGCTGAAAGTAAATGGTCTAACCAACAGCAACGGAATACTACAATACACGTTAAATATTGTAAAAATAATTGAAACGTACTTTAAAACTTACCACTTTTATAACGTAAGCCTATTAGACTTAGAGCTAACTATTATACAAAAGCATATTCTACTCTATCATAACTTAACAATCTACCCTTTAATAGTAGATATAATACATGAAACTAAGAATAAAATCGACTTACTGAGAAACCATAATAGAAGACAAAAACGTGGATTAATAAATGGACTAGGAACGGGTTGGTTAACTGGTACTGTGGATGCTACGGACAAACAACATTATCATAATGTCATAAGTGAAGTTGAATGAAACAACTATAATACATAACATAATATCGAGCAGGCAGTAAATATGAACAAACACTACTACTAAATATTAAATTACTTAACTGTACTAATAATACTAGACATAGAACAGTACTTTGGAAACATAGATTGGGAATCCCTCATGATAAAACATACCGAAACGGAGTCATTCATTACATCATACAATTACCTAAGAAAGAACCAAAACTAATTTCAATCTATCTTTTACTTGTGCCTGTACGAAAGGACAATCATGTAATAACCACTATAATACGAAACAATTTAATTCTGTACAAGAAACCTTTGTTGGAACATGGCAAACAACGTGGAAAAACCAATTCTGTAAATCATTTGTAAATAAGGGATGAAACCCAGTCGCTTACGCACTATTATTCAAATACAAAGATGGCTCATTGTTAGAGTAGGCCACGAGAAAAGATAAACTTTTATTGGACATGATAAGATGAATTGACACAGGTACCTTTGTGGATCTTATTGCCGCTTGTTTGCCAGAATTCATGCTTTATAAAATTAATAAAGAAGCATTAAAAAAATACAGCGGATTTGTTTTATGAAGTAAACAAGTATAAGCACATGGTAAATAAACAATTATTTGGAGGTAAGAAAGACAATGCAAATCTGAAAACTAATGGTAAAAATGTAGATCAAAATCTATTGAATAAAAAAAATTCATTAAACATGTAAACAATTCACTGATAGAAACTAAATGAAACCGATAAAAAAAAAACTAATGGAACACCATTAATAAATGTCAAACTACTATGGAATGATAAATTAGAAACATATGGAGTTTATGATTCAGGTTCCTAAATTTCTCTGATTGATTCTAAGTTACTGAAGCCAAAAAGAAAAGGAAACAGTTTGAATGAAGCAGATTTAGTAACGATTAATGGCGCTCAAAAAACAAATGGTTTGAAAAAATAAAAATTTTTGAATTAGAAAAAAATGTTGATGTATACATTATTGATAAAGAAAATTTCAATGATATGATTTTCTGAGCGTATTAGATCACTTCCACACTTTTTACTGCCGTGTTATTAAGTCACTAGATAGAGATAGGAAATTAAAGAAATACATTTTCTTCACAAGCATATATTGAATATTTTAAACAACAAGCGTCTTTACTATATAGAAATATTTTTTGTGAAGGTAGCAGGGTATAGGGGAGGGTGTACCACCCCTACTAGGACACCTCAATTTGGTGAACCCTTCGCTGTGCCACGCGTTATAAGAAGGTTGGGACCCCTGGTTTAGGGCGTGATAATATATACTGAAAAAATATTTTTCTATTAGCTTCAAGGTTTATTTTTGTTTTTTTTCCATATGGTTTATATATTTATATTTTTCCTAAATTACAATATACAATGAAGACTTTACTCATAATTAAGAGTGATAATTTTTTCTTTAGAATAGATGCAGTGAATATTAGCACAAAATTATTTTTTATAATTTAAATATTGGAAATAAATTGATCTGAAAAAATGTTTTAGCCTTCAAATTGATGTTGAGGTGGATATTTCAGTGACGTCATAACGTTGAGTAGGATATCGACATCCAGACGATTTTTGAAGTCTTAACAAAACACTTAATTGCATGAGACAAAATATTTGTCTCCAGAATTTTTCGCTTTTTTCCCATTCCACCTGAAGTGATTTTTTAAAATTTTTGCTGACACTACAAAATAAAAATATTAAAAGTTAATTTATTCAGAAACTGATTACCGTGTATGATATAGCTACAAACAAATATGCATGATTTTGATGTAATTCAGCTCGGCTCATATGAAACGCTAGATGAAACACCAAAGAGCCGTAAGTAAGGCTTGCCGATTCTGTTGCCTGTTATTAAACTAATCATTATTAAACTAATCATTATTAAACTCCCTACTCACTGCAATGAGATTCTTCACTATTACTGTATTTTCTAATTAGCACTTTAATTGATTTAGTCTTTGTAATGATAGATATTTAAAATTACCAATTATGGTTCTTAACTAATAATCATTCTATTATAAAACCTGTTGTGTAAGTTTTCAATTTTCATCAAAAGATGTATGGATCTAATTTTGATTTCTGCATCAGTTCACTTTGTGATCCAAACGCTGCTATTTCTGAGGATGGTGCAACACAATGGTTCTGCACCGTCTATTTATGAATTTACCAACATAAAAATATTCATTAAAGATCATTCCATGTAAAGGACACATTTATCCACAATAACAGGGTTTTTTAAATTGCACGAGAAGGGCTTTAAGAATATTACAATTAAAACAAGTAAATACAAAATTAAAAATAATTTGACTGTAATACAATTAATTAGGTGGACTGTATAGTAAAATAAAAAATGGGTGTACGCATTCAACACAACAAAGACTAGAAAGAAATGCTATAATTTTGTAGTTGGTTATTAGTCTTATCTGTTGATGGGACTGTTGATGAATCTAATCCGTGATGAATCTACTGTGGTGATTGTCAGTAATTCTAAAGAGGGGCGTTATGAAAACTTCGTCTGGGTTGGGCAGGTGATTTCTTCGGCATGCAAGTTTGCTGCGTGAACCACTCTCTGAGATGCTGAGCTCTGGAACCTTAACATTAACATTAAACATTTCACATTAACACATTAACATTAAACATTTAACATTAACACATTAACATTAAACATTTAACATTAACACATTAACATTAAACATTTAACATTAACACATTAACATTAAACATTTAACATTAACACATTAACATTAAACATTTAACATTAACACACTAACATTAAACATTTAACATTAACACATTAACATTAACACATTAACATTAAACATTTAACATTAACACATTAACATTAAACATTTAACATTAACACATTAACATTTAACATTAACACTAAACATTTAACATTAACACATTAACATTAAACGTTTAACATTAACATTAAACATTTAACATTTACGCCAGTGATAACGTTTACTTGGTGACTCTACACACAGTCAATTCCATGATTAGGGTGTCATCTGATTGGCCATTTAAAAATTTCGCTTTTACTCATGACCGAACACTACGAGCTATTCGTCAGGTTTTGTTTTTAAAAAGCTGAACCCTTATTTTCACTCTTTTACGTTCCGGTAAAGTCTCCTATTTGACCCGGCGAAATATAATTGCGATTGAGATTGTGACACAGAAAGTAAATCAATGCACTTGACGATCCAATCAATCACATGTGGTTGTTGTGGATTTCATTGTAAGCGGTTGCCTTGATTGCTAGAAAGTTTGCATGTATGTGTTACGGACTCTTGATGAGTTTTGGTTTGGAGTACAAGCTTTAGTACTATTTTCTATACTGGATTTGCATTTTTTTTTTGTTAGATGCTACTTTGTTTTCGGAAAGGTATAAAAATTGTCTGTCAATGGAGTAAATTTTTCAATTCAAGTCTTAAATTAAGTTAAGCCCTTTAAAAGGAACCACGGAAATATATTCTTGTAGACCATTGTATCTCCTATTCTTACAGAGCATTGTATCTCCTATTATTGTAGAGCCTGGTACCTACATAGCCAGTACTTTAGCTTGTGCTGTTAACTTATATTAGGATCAGATAGCAGAAAAGAAATCTTGAAACATGATAATTCATAATGGGCATAAAATGGATATGATACAATGCAGATGGTTACGAAGCGGCGGTGTTTAATAAAAGGTAAAAGGAAAACAGATGTTATTTGCCTGTTGGTATTGTACCAACAATCCGTGCCCTCTGCATATTTGTTAACAGGCTGTTTATGATTGGATGTGATTTGTCGTCCCCACGGACCGTCGGATGAAAAAAGGGTTATGCAGTTATTTTCCAATAGGTTTTCTAATAGAGATGGATTATTTAGGAGGGTGTATATAGGCTTGAAAGAGCACACCACTCCATTGTGTGCCCAGAGAGAGAGAGAGAGAGAGAGAGAGAGAGAGAGAGAGAGAGAGAGAGAGAGAGAGAGAGAGAGAGAGAGAGAGAGAGAGAATGTTTAGACGCGATGAATAGGGCCAGTTTTCCGACAAAACAGAGTCCACCGCGTATGGCAAAAAGGGTGTTTTTAAAGCTTATCTGTTTTCCCGAGCATCCCAATTAAAACAAGCCGATGAAGGCCCCCCCCCTCGGCCTGCAGTAGAGAGCAGAGAGGCGGAGAGTTTAACGTCAAAACAGATAAAAGTGCTTAATCACTGGCCCTAATCCGTAATTAAAGCTAACACAGAAAGGGGAGAGGCAAAAATAGCCCCCCGTGGCAAAAATCCCCCCCCCCACGGTCTCCTGATTATTTCAAACAGAGCGGGCAATATAATGAGATTAGCCGTTGATGAATTGAGCCCTAAAACCCGGCGTGGGTTTTTCATTTCGTGCCCTGCCGCTGGGGAGCTCCGACAGTTAACAAACGACTAGAGTGTCAGATATGACCACCCTACCCTAAGCCAATCCACCTGCCCTTTTAATTATTAATGCCTTTTCGCTCGTATTATTCACGCAAAAGTTTATTTTTTTTTATATATGTGGAGCTACAACTTTATATTTGCGAGTATCGAAATGAAATTAGTTCAAGCGCTCGTTTGAACAGTCCATTTAGTAGGAATTAAATGCCAATATTTCTAAATTATATTTCCTCTGTCTCTTTTGAATAAAACATTCAAATATATGATTGAAATTTTGATCTTAGGAGCGGATTAAACGCGATGCAGCTATTTATATTTTGTTTATGAAATAATATCTTTATTATCCTCTGACTATGTCAGTTAAGTACTAACATTTATTTTCCATAATAAAGAGGTTCCTTTAACAATATTAGTCCCGGCTCAATGAAAAATAATATGACATTAGGTAGGTTTTGGATATTTACAAATATCTTTATTTGTCAAAACTGTTCAATTTATTTAAATACAATTAATGTGTGTAATAAACATAAGCTATATACAACAGCAGGATATGGGGTTTATCACAGCCATAAATTTTATAAAATAATTATTACTACTGTATAATTCCTTTATTGTGCTAAAATTACAATCTGCATTGCTAGGCAATAAGTAATTAAGATATACTATCATTCATACCATATTTACAATTCATCATTCACTCGCTCATTCATACAATATTTACAGACAGCCCAGAGGCCTCCCAAGTCCACATGCGAAGAGAAAGCGGAGTCCTGGGAAGTCCCCCACGCTCCTCCGTCAGCCGCGTCACCGGATACTAGCCAGTGGAGACTGACCAATGGCGCGAGAGCCACAGACGCTCAGGACATGATTGGAGAAACTGGCCATTGCCAGGACTCCCACTTTCACGCAATTATAGAAGGTCACGAGGTCACTGCCGTTTCAGTCTCCGAGGTGGATTATAGGGATGAGTGGCGCAGTGCAATGACTGTGCTACGGGATTAGGGTGGTTGGAAAGGCTACAGTGGAATTTCATAAACTTGGAAGGGATGAGTTCTAGAATGTAGGGTATATTAAGGTCGTTATGAAGGGTTTTGTTGCTGACATAATAAGGGGCATTTACTATTGTTCTCAGGACTTTTGATTGAAAGGATTGGTTACGCTTGATGTTTGACTTTTTTGCTGTCCCCCATAGCTCTATTCCGTATGTCCAGATTGGTTTAAGTATAACTTTGTAGATTAGTAGTTTATTTTCTATTGAGAGATGGGATGTCCTTTGAAGTAGTCTGTACACTAGTCCAAAGCGTCTGTTTAGTTCTTGTCTTTTTAGTTTCGTATGTGGCTTCCAGGTCAGTCGTTTGTCGGGATGGAAGCCTAAGTACCGTACTGTTAACCGTAAAGTTAATGAAGCAAAATGTTCCCACATTACCTTCACCCTTTGTCGCAAGTCTTGTCCACTAGTTTATTTTAATTCTATTCCTCTCCCTGCATAAAATAATTGCACTAAATTTATTGGTTTAATACACACGATCTCAATTTTCTTAATTAAATCACGGTTTTCATCGTTGGTTCTGTATGGGCTCAATTGCACATTTCACAGTGGGACTTAAGGAACTTTTGGAATTAACCGATGATAAATTCATGACTATGTGGCTTCGTTAATTCTGTGTTCATTTAAGAGTTCTGGGAAAATCAAGGTACTTTTTTCATAAATTGTTTTGTAGAAGAATCAACACAATTACAAATTGAGTTTGGCATACCTGTTTATTGAAGCGTTCAGCACCGTTGTCAAACACCAATGATTAAAAGAAACTCTACTTAAAATTACTACTTTGCAGAGCACAACCGGGCGAGGTGATTTTATTCGCCAGTAGAATTATACAAAGACGTGTAAAATTCTGTAGATAGGATGTGTGATCAGCTTAAATGGTATCCATCCTAAACATGCATCAATGGAGTAGATTAAGACACGTCCCAACACTTTAATCAAACTTGTAAACTTGAGATACAATTTAAAAACTAGGCTAAACCGTAGTCTTCTCCTCGCCTCTTTCGAAACAAGTCTTCGCTAGGCTCCGGAGTTTTCGTTCAGACGAAACTTTTATTTTTTCACACGCATTTCATATCGGTCTGAACAAATCCGCGCTCAGAGCGTTCTTAGTAAATACTTGAGGATGGTCTTCAAAATTGCAAATATTCTTTCATGAGACAAGCAGCTGAGACAAAATTAGTCAAAATTTCTGTATTATATTCGACAGTTAAGAGGGACCAGGTGAAAAAATACGTGCAGATAGTGATTGGAGAGTTCCACGAAACAGCTATGAATGAGCAATGATTGACATGTCAGATAGTGACAGAGCACAGCGTGATAACCGTTGTCGATTGCGATAGCGAAGCCTAGGCTGCTTTTGTAGAATCGTCAAAAATAATTAGCCGCAGTGAATTCATCTTTTCAAACGCACTAAGTGAAAAAAAGAACAAGTGGAAAGTTATTGCTGTTTGGTTTAGTTACGTAAAAGCGACGAAAAATTCCATGGGGTGCTTACCTCTACAGGAAGGAAAATGACGGAATTTTTCACATCTAAAGCCATATGAATATAGCAATTATATGATATGATATTGTAGGTAATATGGGAGTATAACCGTCTTGATATGAAGGACTGTATTTATCTTCCCCCTTTTGTTTCCTGCTGTAGATAAAAAAAGGTAATTGCAGTAGATAGTCGCTAGGGATACGAGTTCAACTTTTTTAAATAATGGAATCCGCTTACTCTCTTAGCCATAGCTCTTAGTCTCTGGTTAACTGACTGGCGGATAATTGAGTAATGGATAATCCACTGATCTAATAAATAAGCTCCACTTATAATAAAAAAATGCATAAGACCCACTGAGCTTAAGATGGTATTTACATCCACGACTAATGAATGTATCCGATCAAAGATCGATACTAACGGTCTAGATTAACTCGAGCGCGCTGTAATAAATAAAGTTAATTGGAAGATTGAATGTAGAAGTGAAACGTTGACAGGGGGTGGGGAGGGGCAGGCAGGTAGGCTTTAAGGAAGAAACATTCAAATGCAGATAGTTGATATAAGATGGGAGCTAGAGGATATCCCCGGGCAACACCACCATCGCTGAGGGGGAGGGGAAGGTTTGTTTCTAAAGGTCATGCATTATTCAGAGAGCGGCTAAGTGGGGAGCCCCCTGCTTCTGTCATGTAACTTCTTTATGGAGTTACCATATTACATTATTACCTCGAGGCAGAGCTGCTCGCCTTATAATAACACCGGTAAATTACAATAGGAAACGACCGCCTAAGTCCCGCTATCCCGACCTGGGGCTCAATTTTACACTCGACTTCTCTCTCTCTCTACTTCCTTTTTTATTCTGACATATGCTCGATACCACCATCAAGCCATATTGTCTAATTGTATATGTTTCGGATTACAAGAGAGATCATTGACTGCTTTCATCACTGCTGTATAATCCTTTGTATAGCATAGGGATTCCTGTGTTTCATATTGAACCGTAATATGCTCTAATCCAGACAGGAGGCTACTGATCTTCAATCCACACAGCATCAAGTGATTAGAATCAGTGACTTTGTCACCCGTTTCATGAATCAAATAGAAATAAGATATTAATGACCACCTGCGATATTTTAACTAGGCCCACCAATTCGACAGAAGTTTAAGGCAAGAATCTACCTAGACTCAAATTATTATACTCGTTTTATTATTGTAGAAAATTGTGTTTGTTGCCTGTTGTGGCGTTTACCTACTTAAAAAGCACAAAATCTACCTTATGGATTTCCATAAAACCTAGCTCAAAGCGTTATCAGCGTTAGTGAAACGAACCTACTTTTTTCATGTTTAATTGTCTTTTCTTTTATCCGTCATGGTAGTTTAGTATTATAAATATAATCAACATATTTCGAGGTGTTGTGATGTATAAATTCTACCTCTTAAAATCTAAAAGGATTAAATCTTTTGTAAAACCGCTTTTGTAGAGACAGACAAATGTTCTCTTTTTACTGAGGATGATGTGTCTACCTGGGGGCAGTTAGAAATGGATAGCCTTAAATAAGGCTTGAAATAAAATATGGCGTTCCTTGGCAGGAATCGAACTCGGTCAGTATGAATTTATTAGCTTAAACTTCCATGATTATGAAATAAGTAAGGGTGATAAATGAAAAAGTAGTATTTCAAAGTTCATCAAGCTACAGTGACACGGTGGCTTTTACACACACGCCTATAGGGTGTTGCCATATTTTCCAAACAGTTGCTGAAATTATGGTAATATTTAAGAGTAACAATTAGCTCTCCCAGGCGGGAATCGAAATCACGCCGTTTAAGTGCACGCAAGTTGTGACTCCACGCTCCGGTACGCAGGTACAACAGTGCTTCGGTAAATGGCCGACATCCTGGCCCGAGAATCGTTTGTTCTCGCGTGCCAGTCCCCTTGATAATTGGACGGTATTTTCTGAAGCAAATTTGATTTGCTAATAGCCACGCTAAGCTGAGTTTATGTTCATGTTCTGACCGTCTTCATCTAATATTTAATAAGTTTATTATGGTGAGTTATCTGCTGAGTTTATTGTTGGTGGATATTGGCTGTAAAAGTTTTTAAAATATACGAAAAGTATAAACAATTATTTAAGCGTCAGAGGGAGACCTGTCATCTAAAAACTTTAGTTTTAAAGTAATCGTTTTGCTATTTTGTGGGACTTTTGTGAAATAGACTTTCTGGTTTGGATCAGGGAAATAATGGGAGAAAAAAAAATTCACAAGAAATATAAAAAAAACCCGTGGTATATGTATATTTAAGCAGAAATTACATAATCAATAACAAAAGTTAGTGAAAAATACTGGTTTTCAAAAACTAATTCTTAAATTTCAAATCTTGCCTATTATTAAATTGCGTTTGAAAACAAATAATTTTTCAACATTCGTTTCCAATTAGAATAACTTCACAAGTATTCTAGATGGATTTGACCCCATAAAAAGTATTTTGAAATCTTTGAAAGGTTTATTTTTACATTTTTATTACATAAACCAATATGTAATATCTAATTAATATTATTCCATCGAGGCAACACTCAACTATAACTAGATTTGAACTGTCCAATTTAATTCAAATCTAAATCATCTTTATGTTTTAATTATTGTAATTGAAGATTTTGTTTTGTCTCCCCTCAGAGTTGCAAATACACAATTAAATTGTACACAGTTGATACACATTTATATGAATATAACAATGAAAAATTTGTGTGATGCAAGTAAACGCAGGTAGAAAGGTAGGAAATGCTAAAGAAAGAAATTATTAGAAACTAGGGAAATAGGTAAATATGATTGTGCATGTGATTGTTTTTGGATTTTGAAGTTAACGAAGTCGGTTTTGGTTAGGGTTGTAGGGCGTTAAATAGAGTTATTTCGTTACATAATCAATGTCCTTAAAATATGTTATTACGGAGGAGGACTTGATATATTACCATTAATAAGTTTCCGCAAATAGTGACAGATCAGAGGACGTTTGGGAAATAGTACGCAACTAAAAAACAATTTTTTTTTTAGGTTTTAGGACTTTTGTGGGCAAAATCATTTTTATTTGCTTAACCCCTATGAAATATTTTATTGAATAAATGCAAAACTTCAGAAGAGCATTTCCCTTTGATTGTTGCTGAGCTGCATTTGAAAGCAAGGCTTAGGATAAAGATAAGAAAAAAAGGCTGTGGTCGAAACAGGATATTGATTGCAGTTATGAGTATATTATGAGATAATTTTTGGCAAGCAATAGGGCTTGGACTACTCCCACCCATGGTTGTATAAGTTAAGTCCCGATAGTGACAATCATTTTTTCCTAAGACAAAATCATTATTTAAAGTCAACTCTATAATACAACTTAATAATACAATAAATTTACAACAGTTCACAGCAGCTGCAACTAGCAACAAAGTTAATAAATTAATTATAACTATGATTATGTTTTAATTAGTGCACGAAATATAATTATTCGTGAAAATTGTGATGACGTACCGTGCCTGCATATATAATGATTGTTAATTTGAAGATAACGAAGTTAGCAAATAATGGTGGGAAAGGGAACGTAGGCAGCTATAAATTACATTTACATTTAATCTCACACGTCATTCGGAACGAAATTGTTAACAAACATGCAAACATGTTTCGCTCCGCACATAACGATCTAACGGCTACCGATTTCACATGATTAAAATCCATCACTTTCATTTGACAGAAAACAAGAAATGTTCTTCTACTTCTACTTTCAACGCCACAATAATTATTTAACGTGCTCCGGGGAGAAAAGTTCTACATTTTATATTGTCTGTTATAAATTGTTTTTAATCAATTAAACAGGCAGCCTATCGTAATTTTACTCTCACTCTCACCTGAGTGATAATTTTATGGGCAAGAAGAGCTCACCTGAAAGACTGTCCAGACATTCACTAAACCGTACACCACAGTGCCATTTCTTGTATCCCTACTTAACAGAGATATGTTTCACCAAATGGCAGAGCTGAAATATATGTAAGAATTGATGTAATTGATACTAGTTGTACATAACAATGTACGAATTCCCTTGTTTAGATGTATTACATTGCAATATTGTAATTTTTAATTTATATTACGATTAAATGGTTAGAAACTATTTCTTTTTTAAGTAGGCAATAACGAGCCTGTCATCCCAACCAAAAAACGGCATCCCATAAACTTCAAAGACAACTTAACACGAGGATTAGTGCAACCAATTGTGGGTCAAAGTTAATGAAGGAAAATGTATTGATTTACCATTAGTCGCAAGTTCTGCATATTAATTATTTCCATTCGTTTTTTCTTCATATCCCCTTCAAATTTACATATACAATCATAGATCCTCAGGCGAATCTATTTACAAATTATGTTTGTATTTCCTGTAGCGTCGCTACATTATATACAGGTTTTGTTATTTTATAAAAATTATATAATGGAATCAACAAGTATATGATACACATAATACGTGACTGGACTGAACTGACTAATAAAGGAGATGGGGCTCACCTTTTTAATAAACAAAACAATTCCATTCGTCTTCCTATATCCGTTTAAACACCGAACTTGACAAATGACTAACACGAGACTAGAATGACTAGAACTATTATGGACATCTTTATAGACAACTTAAAAAAAAACATCCTAATGCTCATTATTAATTTTACAAAATTAATTTGAGAGTTGCCTGGCACAACGAAACGGTCAATTATAAAGCACCTTTAATCCTTTCAATAAAACGTCAGTAAAAAATAGTTAATGCCCCTTATGACGTCAGCAAAAAAAAAAACCCTTAGCGATCCTAATATACCTACGAGTATAGCAGTAGGTTGTGGTAGCAGGTTTTAGTAGCATGCTGTAGCATTAGCATGTAGTAGTAGGTTGCTGTAGCAGGTTTTAGTAATATGCTGTAGCATTAGTGTGTAGTAGTAGGTTGTGGTAGCAGGTTTTAGTAATATGCTGTAGCATTAGTATGTAGTAGTAGGTTGTGGTAGCAGGTTTTAGTAATATGCTGTAGCATTAGCATGTAGTAGTAGGTTGTGGTAGCAGGTTTTAGTAATATGCTGTAGCATTAGCATGTAGTAGTAGGTTGTGGTTGCAGGTTTTAGTAATATGGTGTAGCATTAGCATGTAGTAGTATATTTGGCACTGATAAAACCGAATTTAATATGAGTGATTGAATATGAATGAAATAAAATTGTATAAATGTTAGGAACCTTTTACATACGAGTACAATAAATGAAGGTACGCTTTCCCTAACAAGTGGCAGTTTATAGTCGTGGCCAAGTGCTGGTAAAATAGATAGGTGGTTAGGTAGGATCGTGAATGCTGTTTACTTATTGAGTCGTATCATAGCAACTTAACAATAAAGGACTTTAAATTGCCTCGACATTAATTTTTTTTTTGTAAGAGATGCCACGATCTTGTAACTTAATAACAATAATTATAATAACACCGCAGGAGTGGAGGAAGGACTCGAATTTAATGGGTTTTGGCAGCCGGAGGAAGCAGCCATCATTACTATGATTACACACATTCGTTCCCCCTCAATCGTCCCCGTATCTTTTTTTATGTGCGACGAGGCCCCGAAGCACGAGGGGGGACTGCTCACACATGAAACTCATAACATCTCTTTATTGCCCCAGCCCGGTGCTTGCCTGCTACAGCTGTAAAAGCCCATTAAACCAGAAATAAACTTTTAATGGCCTGCTATTATCTCATAAATAGCGAGCTCATTTTAAGTCTATAACCGCTCCTCCCTTAAGGGCCTATCTCCGGTGCTCGTAAAACCCCGCGACTGATTGCCAAATGATCCAGCTGTCATTAACTGTGCCATTTAATGTCCGCATGAATTCAGTTTTCCGAATAATCTTAATTGCATTTTACTCGCTTTACTGCATCCATGGACCCCCCCAAACACTTAAACGTCCAAAGAATCTATAATACTACCTTTTTTATTACCAGGCTGACTGAAAGTGTGTAATTTGATAGCTCTCGTAAAAAATGATAGGATCGATCAGAAATTTTAAAGGTGCATTCCATTCAAATCAATCAGCAAAAATTATGATAAAAAAAAGTGTTTACTAAAGTGTGTATAAAACGATTTTTTTGTATTTTATTTAGGCTTTCTAGTATCATACAAAATCATACAATTTTTAAAGTTACATAAATACAACCTTCCTTATTACTTATTTTGTATTTATCTGGTATGTTACATAATAATTGATTAAACAACTTTTTTCTGATCATATTTTTTTATTATAATAAGCCAAGCACTTTTGACTGCTTAAACAGTCATCTTCAGGTGCTTAGCAAATCTTCATGTTGAGGTCGGAAACTTTCAAGACCACCTGTGTAAACAGATACAACCTCCAATTCCCTGGGACTCCCCCCCCCCCTGGTTATTTTGTAAATATCTTCTTTTAACGTAATACTACATTTTATAGCATTAAATATTATTATTTATAGGAATAAAATTAAATATTTTCTTTAGTTTTTTAACTGAGGGTTACACTTTTTACTTTGTTACTTTTCTTTTCTGTAATTTTTTTCCCTTAACAGCCGGTATTGAGTTTTTTTTTGTAGTTTGGACAAGTTTCTAATAGTTTGGCAAAGGTATGGTAAAACACCGGTCATCAAACAATATGTAATATCGACAATCATACATTAAGTATTTAAAGAACTTAATCGAATGGGCTAACACGCCGACTCTAAATGCCAACAAATATTATAACCTAATAGACTGCCACCAGTCAACACCATTATCTTTTTGAATGAAAAAAAAACCCAAAAAACAATGACAAACTTGACAGTCTGGTGCGTTCTTATACCAACGCACCAAATAACAGTCGCGGAGTGTCCGCGTGAATCAAAATGAGAAATGTATAGGTAACATGGGGGTAGAAGAGAATTTTCCGGCCTTCCGCCGCTATTTCCTGAGAAGGGGGGGTTGGAGGAAGAAGAGATTGAAGTATTAAGGAAGACGAGAAGAAAAGGCAGGACTGTGTAGGGGCAAATTGAATCGTGGAGGACGGCGGTAGGAGTTTAATTTATTCAGTTGGGGGGTCTTCCTCGCCCCATCCATTATTCATCCCTATCGGTTCCCTAATCCGCCCCTCCCGCTAATCCCCCCTCCTCACCTTTTACACCCTCAGGTTTAACCCCTTTTTTTGTTCGCTCTTTTTTTTTATCTCTTTCTCCTGGTTCCAAAGTCGGGTATCGCCACCCCTCGCTAGCTAGGCCCATTCTTATTCATAGGACCCGCTTATTTTCCAGTTGCATATTTATCAAGGGTGTATATCGTAAGGGGAGCACGCTAATGGGGTGGGGTATACCGGATGTGATTGAATTCAAATCAAACTGTGTGATTTCTCTGCGTCTGGGAGATATTATGTAGTATTGATTTCTATCCTGCAATCACATAGATTGAACAGACCCAGGTGGAAGGAGATAATTGCCAATTGTTCTTTAAAACGTCTACAGTGGGACCATAACATCTGAAACAAGTCGATGCCTGTGCCGTTTCAAGTCAGAAGACTGATACATCTTCAATATCCAAAAAAAAAGGTTCATGCTTTAGTTGGCAGTTAATTAGCTATTGACTATTTTTTTCACAGCTCTCAAACTTATAAAAAATAGGATGTGGGAAAAATGCCTAAAGGAGGCGGGTGGATTCGGGAAGGTAGTGAGAGTCTACCTATGGTGGAGCCTAGGGGTACTAGGCATTGTTTTGTAGTCGGCCAGATCCGACCTGGCTGCACTGAGCCGGCCTATCGGCCGGGAGATCGACCCACCCTGAGCAGGTAGAAGGGGTCATTTTGGTCTGGATCGTTCAGTCCCCGTCAGGGGGCTCGTGTTCTATGAGGTCCATTTGTCTCCAGGCTTCGGCGGTCCAGCAGTGATCCCATCGGACGGGCACTGGTGGTGGTTGAAGGTCGGAGAATAGTGGGTTCGAATTAGGCGTCGAAGTGAATCGAAAAATTTGATGTGTCGTCTCTTGATAAAATCTTGGATGGTGAGCACTTCAAATTTTTCGTGGCTCTCGTCTGCCTTCATTCGGTCGAACGGGGTATGTTTGAGGGAGGTGCGGAGAACTCTGTTCTGGAATTGCTGGAGCAGGGGAACAACTACAGCGTGCTTCCTGTTCTGAGGGAAATAATGCAGCCTGAAACAGGAGTTTAACACGTTGGTGATGTACGAGATTCCTTTCCTCGGTAGTTGCTTGAGTAAGATGTTCTGGATCCCATCTTCACCTGGTGCCTTATACCCGTTCGTTCTTCGAATGAAGCCAGTGACCTGCCCGTGGGAGGTGTAGATTTCGGTAGTGGTGGGGAGGGAGGGGAGGGGGGGTCGAGGGCTCCTATTAACTGCAAAGTGATCCGTCAGTATGTCCGCCTGTTCGGTGGTGGGGATGAACTGCCCGTTCACAGCCAACCTTACACCGTTTGGACCTGCATGTCTTCACGAGTTTCCACAATTGCTTGTGGTCACCGTGGAGACTAGTGAGGTGTCTTCCACTAGGTCATCGGGAACTTAACTTGGTTTTTTTGAGAGCATTCAATACCGGTTTTAAGTCCCTGTTTTTGGTTCTAAACCACCTGTTCTTGATATTTGTACGCTGTCTAATCAGTTGTAGAATGTGATCCGGAGGTTGTCTCAGAGAAGGGGGCTTCGGAGAAAATTTCGAGATCGATGCATCGGCGGCCTGGTCGATGACGTCTTGAAGCTGATAGATAGTGTAATCGATATCCCAGGTGCGTCTCAGGGGCGTAATTGTGGGCAACTCGGTCTAGATGAGATGCTTGTAGAGGGCCCACTTGGCCTCATCGTACCTGTATCTAGAAGCAGGGGGCTCTGGCATGTCGCCTTCTAGCTCGTAGAGCACAGGCCAATGGTCGGAGGTGGTAAAGTCCAAGGCAGAGCACCCGGTGACTCGGTGTGGCTGTTGAGTCAGGAGTAAATCGGGCGTGGAGGTCATGTCGGGGTTCACGAAGTGACGGAAGATCGGCAATCCTGGGTGGATGACCGTAAATGGTGTCCCTGTGATGTAACGGCCGAGGGCGTTAGCCCTCGTACTGCTCCACCCGCTGTGGTTCACTTTTAGGTCACCCACGATGACGTGTCTTCGGTCATAAGCTATGCTAGTGAGCAGGAGCTTGTCCGAGTCGCAGTTGGCTCTCGGTACGAAGCGACGTTATTTCCTCCGCAATTGGCGCATTTGAGGGTAATTGAAGCGTATCTTGGGCAGTCTTTTATATCATGAGGCTCGCTGCACCTCACGCACTTGGCCTGCTTGAAGCAGTACCTTCTGGTATGGCCGTATTCCTGGCAGTTCAGGCACATAAGGATCCCTCTTTTTTCATGGAAGGTGCTCACTCGAAAGAGCACATTATTTATATGACGGAGCTGCTTCAAGGTCTCCGCCTTCAGTGTGTGATCCCCTATCACTAGTATCGGTTCGATCTCTGTCCGAGCGCCATTTTGGTCGGAGGGCCGTAATCGATATACATACTATGCTACCCACGCTGTTTATATGGGCTTTTATCTCCTCGATCGGATGAGAGAGATTGAATCCGTGAAGCAGGTATTTTTTATTAGGCTTAGTACCACGGGGGGCGAACGTGTGAAAGGGGATTTTTGATTCCCTGATTGCAGCAATTGTTTGCTGTTGATCGAGCACGCTGTGGCAAAGCACCTTTGTGTCCTCCTGCGTCTGCACTATTTTGAAGTTCCTAACGTTGTAATCAGCTAGTAACCTCATGAGGTCGTAGCTGTTAATCCGTCCTAATATTAGGGGGGGGGGGTGGCGATTTGGGGGCAGTGGGGGCGGCGGATGTGCTGGCCTCGGACTGAGCCGCCGAGCTTAGGGGGGTGAAGGAGTTAGAGGTTTTAACCTCTGGGGCGTTATGGGGGCACCACTTGTCTCACTCGGTGCGTTTGTTAGATCATGCGTATGAAGATTTAAACATTGTGGATTGTACTGAGGAATGTGTTTATCATAGATTTTTCTGCACCCTCTGGTCAGATCTTGTGTTTTATAAAGCCCTCTATAACCACCTCCTGATATCTAGGACTGGGGTGTCTCCTGGGCTCTGTTCTCGTCCATGTTATTATATGTCTATTCTCGTCCTAGCTCGGGCTCACATCGATGGGCTCCCCAAATGAGTTTAAATATACAAACAACGGTATAGCTGAGCTGAGTGCTTTACCGAAATAAACCATCCTAAAGATTATAATGGAGGTGTTTTACAAATCCCCCAAAATTGACCGAACGAATTAATGTAGGAACCTATAAGTAATGAGTATTGAAATTGGAAAAAAAAAAATTAATTGTTATCACGATCGGAACTATAAGTCTGGTCCTGGTGGGACGGTCGACCGGAGAAGACGATAAAGAAAAAAGTATCGTGTTCTGACTGAGAAAGAAAACTCATTATTTCCACATTTGATATTCCGCGGCAAGTGTAGGCTGTTGAATGTCAATCGTCCCAGAGATCAAAGTAAAAGGGGAACAGAAAAAAAAAAAGTTGAATCAAAATAAGAAAAAAACAACCTGGAAAAAGGGGGAACTAAACGACTCCGTTCTCGGGGACAACCTAATCGAATAAAATACGGGTTTTTTACTTCTTTTCCCCCGCCGACAAGAACTGTAGGGACCTGCGCGTTAGTATTCCATGCCCGTACCCCACCGGCCAGATTTCAGGGAAGATTAGAGCGACTTCTTCAGGAGTCCCCATTCCAGAGCAGGCTAATTACCCATAAGGAGCGCCACGCATTCCGCTGCTCGCCAGGTTAGCCTTTGCAAGAAACTTGTCCTGCCCTCCAAGTATGGCTACATACTTTATGCCCTCCCTACGGAAACTTGTCCTTTTTTTTCCTTCTATATCGAAAGAATCGGAAGGTTCTCCGGGCCGACGCGGGCATGACGAATAACCTTGCCTTCCTATCTCACACAAGGTCATTACTCCGTTAAAGTGATAATACTTTTTATACGCCATAAATTAGATTGTGTTGTAGTCATAAATAGCGGTGTCAAGACGTCTGTCAGCTGATCTCGTGAATTGATTTAATTAAAAACAATACAGATGGCATTGAAATAAAAAATATTAATTTACCAAACAAAAAATTAACACTTTGAAATCTTCTTATTATTGCTGAGGAGAGAGGTAGTTTAACTTAGGGCCTCCATATTTGCACTGACTACTTACTAGTTGAGCTTTTAAAGTATAATGGAATATAATGGACTTAACATCTGCATCTTGTCATGACCTTGTAAATAATTCTTAGGCAGAGAGAAACTCTCACCACTTTGGTTCCTTGCAGAATAAAGCCACCATGGACCAATTATAATCACACTTGTGAGCTCGAGGCGTACGATACGAACGTAGCTGCGCAAAACTTGCAGTTCTATAATGTCTTCAACATCTTTGCAAGAACTGTGAACTCTGGTCGCAACCATCGCCTTAAAGAGAGCGGGACAGAGAATGAGTAAAACAAGAACAAATTTCTTCACTTTCGGGACCTCAAATTTTCAGAACAATCCTGATATGTTGTGGATGTGATATGTGTTGTACTTCATCGAAAGCATATGGAAAAGTAATGATTAGTTTTAAGCATGGGATTCAAAGAATAAATTGGCCTCAGTTGGAGGATGGGTATAAATATTGAGCTGTACCGTTGCGTCGATCTAGGAAAAGTAATGCTTGCAGATTATACCTAGCAGTACACATTATTCTGACGATTGACGTTCATCCCTCTTCTCATGCCATTTTACACCTTGCGAATGGATTACGCACACTATTATGGGGCCACCTTAGCTGCTGAGCGATCCCTCCTGGCACTTACTTTCGTAGCAGGTAAAAAAGAAGAGCTGTAAACTGTTGAATCCTCCTGCCCTTAAACGACACTCTACAACAGATGTGACCCATGCTTTCGGGGACGTCCCGAATAGGGAAACCCCAATAGGGTTTTATGTCATGCCGACTTTATGACAGTCGGCCTTTGCCTCACTTTCACAATCTCTATCTCTTAATATTAATTATAATTTCACCAAAACATTTCGAGGGTTGAACATATAACAGAGTTTATGTGATTGTATGAATGGTAGGCCAACTAAGACGGCTGTGGGAATGTAGGACCAATGAAGAACATCGTGAGCTTCTCTTCAATTGGATCGCAACCTCACAGACTTGACTCGTGGTCAATTTCATTATGATTCTGGTTACCGTTCAAAATGCAGTGTTAATTGCAGTATCATGTCAATCGAACATCCATCTATTGGCTATGCATAGGCGGACTAGTGGTCTTAATAAACATCATTCGCATTACTGGGTCTGTAGGAGTTCTATTTGTAGTTTTTATGGGAATTAAAGTCTTTTGCCGTTCTGACAAGTCAAGAAATAAATTGAGCTCTACCTGTCAAAGATATCTAGTATTATCATCAAATGATAAACAAATGTCCTCATTAGGTGACGATTGGAGTTAATAATAAGCTATTTGTTCAGGATATATGATTGGTCTATCCTGGAACGCCGACAGAACAAGCGGCGTTTCTTATCCAAAGCATTGTCGCAAATTCCTGCTTAATAATGGAAAGTAGAGCGGTGCATTCCTATTCTCCAGTTGCGAACTGAAACTTGGCAAGATCGGTAATTGGCGGTGTCCTGGAATGCAAAGTAGCTAGGTATCTTTCGCTTTGCCGTAGCCAGGCATTCCTCCTCCGCATACCTCCGCTGAGGGGCAGGCCACAAATCAACTGCTCAGATCCCTCTTCCGATTGCCGCGATATTAACCCTTTACTAGTTTATTAAGTGGAAGCTCTGAATGGGGAAAAAAACAAAAACAGTCCACCTAGTGGGGAAGCGATAATGGTTCGGTATTAATCAGCCGAGGAATCTGAAAGGATAATTCCGGTTAAACTGATATCGTTTTAACTCTCGAAGAATTTATTTTCTGCTGTAGTAGAGGGTGGGGGGTTAGATCCTTGTAGCAAAACCAATGAGGGCCCCTAGGACCTAATTGTCTCTCAATTGTGCTGTTCTTAGCAAACTGTCAAGACTCTTAACCTAGTAGTATACCTAATATATATATTTCAATGAAATTTTTTTGATCAAATTAAATTAATTTATTAGATTTAGGTTGATTATAAGTGAGTTTTATGACTTGTTCAGATACCTCTTTGTCCTTTTGGGGACACCACATTTATTAAGGGGGGGGGGTATGGCCCGTAAATAACAGATTGGCCTGACAAAGGCACAACTATACAGACATTACCCAAAGCAACACGAATTTTACTCTCAGTGCAAGTTAGATATTGGTTTTTTGTTTATGTTTTTCTTATCAGACATCAGAAGCGTCTTATACTCACCACCTTACTTCATAAACATCCTTTCGATCAAGTGGCCACGATATGAAGGAAGTTTTGCATTATAAAGTAATATATGTGATAATTTTACATTTAAAAGTAACTTTTGTCTTTATCATGCTCTATTATTCTGTACTTAGACGGTGGGTTAAGAAGAATCCAACATCAAAGTAATAATTATAACATGAAGAATAAAGAACATCAATAATACATTTACAGAATGCTTAATTTACAGCTTTTAGGTTATTATGAACGATAGAAGTAAGGTTTGATTGTCAAAGTTTGGAATTATTAAAAATTCAACAGAATGAAAAGACTGGAATCCTCGGAGAACAGTGAACTGAATTGTCAACAATTAGCAACCATTAGGTAAATATAATTTTGAGCTCATAAAATCACTACATCATTCCTGAAGTGCATTATTGTACCAATTAAAAATGTATGTAATCCATTACCATTTTTTCAATATAAAATTCATTTTTTTAGACTGATTGTTTTCTTCTTTACCTCAAATTCACAGCTTATTATTCGAAATACAGTTACTCCCGCTAGGCATGAAAAGTATAAATTTAACATTTATTATATTGGTGTCAGTACTACATACATTGGCTCTTGGCCTTGACTTACAGTCCCTTTACTATTCAACGTGTACACGAAATTGTAGGAGCCCGATATAAAAACACAACAGTTGCTGCATTCGCTGATGACATAGTGGTGTACATCAGCAGCATGAGCGCCAAGGTAGCTCTAATACAGGCTGAAGTAGCTTGTAACCAGATCAGTGAGAGATTGGGGAGACTCAATATCTCTGTAAACGCGGGTAAGACTGACTGCGTAACTTTCTCTTTCCAAGAGGGGAAAAGTCCGCTGCCTACTACTTACAAAGTAGGAACGCAGCAAAACTCACCAGCCAACAACCTAGCATATCTAGGCATTAAAATGGACACCTCCGTTTTAGTAACCATTTTGCGAGGAAGTTGAAGCAAATTCGCACGAAGTCTTACCGGCTTACACATTTATTGACTTCACCCGAACTATCACTGCGCCTAAAGCACATGATATATAAGAGTGTACTCAGGCCTACTCTGCTGTATGGTGCACCGCTTTTTCGTTATCTAAAGTATACGACAGCTCAGCGACTCCAATTCGAAAACGGTATACTGATGAAAGTGGTCAGACATACTTCATTCGAGCAACAGTGAGCTTCACAAGATCTTTGATCTGCCTACAGTGAATGAATTCATTCAAAGTAGACATATCAAATTTTTCGACTCACTACAGTACTTGACAAACCCGGTGTTTAACACGATAACCCCCGCAATTTTTTCTATCAATGGCAGGACGCTGTCGAGGCAGGAACGCTTTAGTGTTTAGGTTCTAGTTTTTAAGTTTAGTTTGTAAGTTTCCTACATTGTAATCCGAAGGTGAGCCCCGTCACCTAGTCCTATATATTGTTTATTGACTTTTTAACTTCAAAAAGAAATTGTATTTGTATATCTTACCTCCTTCAAATGCATCTGCACGAGGAGAAAATTGTAAAATCTTGTTCATTGAATTTTGTTTATCTGTTTGTAAAAAAAGGGGTTTTGAAAAAAAAACAACAAAAAAATACATAAATTTTGTTCATATGGTATAGTGCTACATCAATTTTATCTTCATTTCCTGTGATATACCTTTTTTATTCTGTTAAGACTAGTACAATGTATCGCGTAAATTTAGAGGAATATATTCATAGACTAGTGCCGTAGCTTAAAGACAATTCATTTTTGGTATTTACTGAAATATTTACCACGCAACATAATGCTAGAGACATGATACTCCTTTTATTTGTACGACGGCATTTGTGGTAGAGAGTATCTCCTTTTTTCGACTGAGGCCCTCAGGAGACCCCATTGTCGGCGGATAGCGACGGCTGTTTGTTGAGAGAGACGGTGATTCGGTGGCAGAGCGAAGCCCAGGGGAGGGAAGGCAAACATATTTAAGCGATTGTTGTTGGAGGCCTAGCTGGCTCTTCGCTAGAACAAACACAGCCCCCCCCCCCGGACCTGACAAAGGCCCTCATCAAATCCAGACCGAGATGCGGGATAAGCCTTCGGGAATAGTCGGACCCCTTCCGAATATTTCATCTTCATTCGTTATGTAGGTCCTGGCCAGTTGCGGTTGCAGTCGTCTCATCAATATGCTGTCTCATTTATTTACAAGTCGCGTTTAGCTGTATATCACTTCTCAACGGCATCCCCCCCCCCTACTCCTGCATATTGCATTGTCACCTCCGTCTGATGTTTTATTAATCTCATTCAACAGTGGACTCGTCATTTGTTTTTTTTTTTTTTGTTCATTAAGAAAACCTAGTCCATATTCATCCATGAATGTAGATATGAGTGGACAAATCCCTTGGGAGACATCAAATTCTACTCAAAGATTACGATCGATGATCCAATTGTTTCAGATCTTAACTGTATTGGATTGTAGCACGATCGAATGTGCTATACAAATCATCAATCAAAACATTGGTTAGCAGACACTTGAAAACTATCGAATAACATAATCCAAAACGTTTGTGCTCCGACAAATTTTGTCCACAGCAAGCATCTTACTGCAAAATAAAAAGTGTTATTAATTCGTATCCAAAAAATTGATATCTTTCTATCGTATGGTGTAGGCTACCAAATTAAAAGACTCCACGTCTATCTGTTCGTTACTTTTGCGGATTATCACTACAAGTTGTTAAATCTGTCATTAATATCGTGTTTTACGCAGAACAGTAACATAAATGCCCCAAGGATGAAGGATCATAAGTCATATTTTTACCTGTTACAAGTTGAGATATGAATTTAGCCTGTAATGGCATGAAAGTAACATGTAAGAAACATGCTAAAAAAAAAAATAATATCTAATATACTAATGAAACCATCAGCTGTGTTTATATATCATACTTTACAATGAATTATCGTAATATTTTCGAAGCATCACTGATTTCTAAGGTCAAGCAAACCAGATAATTAGGTTTAGAAACTATGCAAGTATTCTATCTCTTTATGAAGATTAAAAAAACTCTGTTTAAATGGGGAATGCTTGATTTTTTTTTAATATATATTCTTATAATCATCCTCAACCCTTCCATTTTTTTTTCGTTTCAATATAGCAGCGCTCGCCCCTTCGCAACTTGATTAAAATGCATTCCCTTTCAAGGAAATAACTATTGGAATCCTGAAGGACCATCCGCTTTCAGCATCGCGCATTCCGGGTTCTCTCGCCATCTGTTATACATCAAAATGATATTACTCTAGTCTTACAAATGAAAATTATATACTATAGGAATTATATAATCTGTTCTATCAAATTTAAAGCTCAGGGTAATGTTGGGTTCCCACGGGGCGTGAATGACGAAACTGGGCATTATTGATACACTTAGTAAAGATAAATTATACTTTAGCCGATTTGGACATAAGGAATAGAGCTATTGGGAACACCAAAAAAGTCGAACATGAAGCTTATCCAATCCTTTCAATCAAAAGTCCTGAGAACAATAGTAAATGATCCTCAATTTTCATCAATTGCACTGCATCGCTCATCCCTATAATTCTCCTCGGAGACCAAAACGGCAGTGGCCTCGTGACCTGCTACAAAAGCGTAACAGTGGGAGTACTGCCAATGGCCAGTTTCTCAAATCATGTCTTGAGCGCATGTGGCTCTCGCGATCTTTGTCAGTCTCCATTGGCTCGTAACGGTGACGCGGTTGACGGAGGAGCGTGGGGGGACTTCCCAATACTCTATTTCTCTTTCGCATGCGAGGGAGGTGACAACCATGTGGATTTTGGAGGTCTCTGGGCTGTTTGTAAATGCTGTATGAATGAGCGAGTGAATGAAAATTGTAAATATGGTATGAATGAAAACTTTTATCACAATTACTTATTGCCCAATGAGGCAGATTGTAATTTTATCATAATAAAGTTGTTTTTATCAATAATTCATACACTTAATACGGATTAAGGATTAGTTATATTAAAATTAATTTTGTCTTTACGATTCGTGTAAACGGTTCACGACTCTGAGATGAAGCTCACTTTCGTGATTTACACTCCGTGGGACCCCGGCATAAGTATAGTAATTTACTTAAGTTACAGACTAAGTTATTTCCATCTATTCTTACTGACTATATTACCATATTAGTTTGTTTATAAATTTTTGTTTTTGTACGGTTGTGCTTCAATATTTTAACAAATCTTAAAAAAAAAAGATGAAAGCAAATTCATATTCTTAGGGTATGTTTTGAATATACATTTATGTTTAATTAGTTATTCACAATAGCTGCTAAGCCCCCATGGCTCTTGTGGTTTTACAAATATTAATAAAGTCGTTATGAAAGGGACTATTTGGTATTATATATAAAATATGTTTGCTTTTATTTATTTAACTACCCAAAACACTGAAAATTGGTATCGACCAAAACAAACAAGCTAATTCTAATGTAGCAATTATTGACCTTCCAAAATTGAGTTGCTGAATACTGAAAAGGGAAATGGTTGTCTGTGTTTACTTTCGTAAAAAAATATTTAACCGTCCTGAGTTTTCAATCACATTTTAGATTAACAATTGGTTAAGATTACATAATATTAAGTATGAAAAAATCGCCCTTTTAGGAAATCTAAGCAGTCTTATTTATGAATACGTACTGAAATGTAAGTCTAATTGAAGAGCTTAGTGGATGAACGTGTTCAGTGACTTTCGGAAAAAAATTGAGATTTTCGTGTAGATGAATATGTTATTCTCTCGTTTTAAACATATCATGTTTCTCATTTTCGCCCTTCAAGTACGGCAGTACGGCAGTCATAAAACATGTACTGATTGTATAAAGCATAGAAACAGAGGAAAATAACAAAACCAAAGCTGATTATGTCGATTCCTCTTGTCTCATCTTCATCCGCTAAGCTTTTCAATTAACAGAACCTTCCTCAATTTTTTATTTCTGATCAAGATAGTCAATTGTGATCCTCAAGTGTCAGTCATAAAACGGCACAAAATGAGATATGTATGTAAATAGTGTACCGACACATGACAACCAAGTATTATAACGCTAATAAACCCGTTTAATGGAAAAAGCATGCACACGTCTGCTGGATGTCATCGGACATCCGAACTACTCATAGCATGCATATGCTTGCCACGTATACCAACCGTCGAGTCAACCGTGCAATATGCAATATGCTCTCGATGAACAGTTACAAGAAGATTCAATTATTCAGCCCAGAGCTGTTCTCTGATGGGCTCTTTATTATCCAAAATGGCTCTTTCGGTTGGAAATGGATGACATTTACGTGTCAGTCAAGCTATTTCTAGGATATCAAAGTAAACTTTGACAATGAAGATCTCTAACTTGTTTAATAATCAACTTTTTTGGTATTCTGATTAGTCAATTATATTCAGGTGATTATACCTAAATATCCCACAAGGAAATGGGTGGCGCATAATTCTTACTTTGTCTCGAGAAATTCTGAAGAATTGGTCAGGCACTTTGAATTGCATTGGTAAACTGCAGCTTATCCAGTTCACAGAAAAGTGGTTTCTAGTAAGGACATAAGGAGTGACCGGATGGTGTGGGGTAAACCCCGTTTTGACCATCTATAGTATCTAGTATATACATCTATCCAGTGACGCGGCAGACGTAGGAGCGAGGGGGACTTCCCAAGACTCTTACTCCTTCCTCCTTCGCATGCGAGGGAGGTAACAACCTTGTGGACTTGGGGGGCCTCTGGGCAGTTTGTAAATATTGTATGAATGAGCGATGAATGATGATTTGTAAATATGGTATGAATGATAACATTTATCTCAATTACTTATTGCCTAATAAGGCAGATTGTAATTTTATCTTAATGAAAATAGTTGTATTAAAAAAACAAAAAGCATATACATCATAAGTTGTATTCAACGATTGCTGTTACAGGAGCACATATGTTCGATGTCATACTATTTAAAAACGCCTAAATTTTGATATCACACAAACGAAAACAATACCATAAGATATCTAGGAGTAAAATTATCTTTTATCAAGCATGTAAACTCACTTAAGTAACATTTAGTAAAAAAGTATAAATAGAAATTAATTTTAACTAAATATATAACTCTTGCGATATTATAGCGCGGTGCAAAATGCGGAACATCACCAACATAAGAAAGTAACAGAAAGGTAAAAGAAAATTCCAATTTTACAAAATAAATGACTCCGGTGCGACACTCGAATTAATAAGATAAATGAAGAATTGAATAAACCACTCATGCACAAAATTTACGTCAGGTAACAACCATCATCTGAGAGGAAGAAACCTGTGGACGTTAGACGGTCACTTCAATGTCAAGATTTCTTTGTAAAATGATTAATGTGACTCGACAAGACCTTTTAAGACGCAGGCCTGGAGAACGGGCACACCTTGCGCATAAAGACGTTCTGCTTATAGGACAAACGCTGAAGAATGCGATAGGAAAAAACAAGGAATGTTTTCTGCCACGGTTTTCTAGGCTCTTCACAAGAACTGACAGCGTGGACGGCTTCTGAAAATGGTCACATCACATTACTCCGTACAACACACAGAAGGTATCTGACAGAGGATATAAACATATTTTTCACAGTTCTCAAGGCAAATACTCTACGAACAGATACAGGGAAATTGCCTATCCGTCGGTCTTTCTATTTGTTGTAAGATAGTGGTCGTAAAAATTAACAAATTGATCTGAAATTTTATTTTCATTCCAAAAAAATGAAATTCTGCTCAGAATTGATGTAAAAAATAATTTCCGGTAAAAATAAGCATCGACTTAAAATTAGAATTTTAGAAAGATGAGTTCCAAACTTTGTTATTTAGTTGGCACAGTACAAAAAATTGAGAGAGATCTGCGAGTAGTGCTTGAAGAAGAATTTAAGAGTTCGTTTGTTTCATAGTCACTATACCAAGGTGAGAAATCTTATGGCCTAAGATTTAAAAAAAAAAAAAAAAAAAAAAAAAAAAAAAATCAAATCATCAGATCAAAAAGGTAAGCCCCATCACCTTTATTAGTCAGTTTAGTCTAGTCATGTATAATATGTATCATTATACTTGTTTATTCATTATATAATTTTTATAAAATAACAAAACCTGTATATAATGTAGCGATGCTACAGGAAATACAAAAATAATTTGTAAATAGATTCGCCTGAGGATCTATAATTATCTGTAAATTTAAAGGGGCTATGAAAAAAAAAAAAAAAAAAAGTAATAACACCATTTCCATCAATTCCATACCACCCCTAATCTTTAAATCCAGATTTTAGTATCGCCTTACTTCTCATCAGTTTAACAATGCATAACCTTACTGAAATGTTAAACCTTACTTAAATGCCCCTTTCTATAATATTATCTTTCAACTAATTAAATTTACCCATGCAACATTTTTCTCGTCATTATCCTCTAGTAATCGTCTCTACATTTTATCTTATGCTTATTTTTATATACAGTAATTCACTTTTATTCATTTACGTATTTTGTTTATATATTAATAAGATGTTGGTTTTATCTTAATCTATCATCTCCCAGAAACCTTTCAGAGGCCCTCCTTTTCACTTTATATAATCTCAGAATAAATTTAGTTACAATAAATATAAATAGTATACACTGTATTATTTTACTACTCAAAAACTACTGAAACCACAAACAAAGCCCAAGAGAAATTATACAACTAAAATTGAACGAGGATGAAAAAAAAACAATTTGTTGACTGCTAAGGGACCGCTTTATTTTTTGTGCGCTAATGAACAAAAGTTATTAATAGAAGGTGTGGCTTTTAAAAAAAACAAACAAAAATAAAATATCCATTCTGTCAAGGAAATAATAGAAAAAAAGATACACGGTCACTATTTTCAGACGAATTTGAAACCAGATATTTTTTTTTCTCTCTGCGCCGCAGCTGCCGATGATAAAAATCCATTCCTGTCTTTTTTCCAGGCGACAAGTCCTTGCTGGCAGGTATCCCTAACGGAGTGGCTTCCACAGATCGACCTACCTCCAGCCTTCCTGGAACTTTTTTGTCATATCCTTCAGGATCGAATTATCAAACATTTAAAATGGACGTGGAAGATCGATCGATAAAATGGGTCCACCATCATAGGTTCTTAGGTTTTATGCCTTCGAATGTCGAATGGAAAAAAAAATACACGAATAAATTCGCAAGCCATCCCGAGATTGTAAGTAATACTATTCATCAGTGTGGGCGATTCATATGTTTTTGAAAACCAAGATGCATCGCCAAACCAACAGTGATTTCAAGTCAATGTGTGTGTATCGGATATCATTGGAAGTTAGATTTGTTGGGTAATCCAAGGGCCCAATATAATATCGAAATAGGGAATGTTCTTCAACTAGAGAAGTTTATGTGGGGAATCAAGGTGGGAAGGATAATTGATAGCATGTTTTGAGATTTGAACTGAAAGTTGCATTGGCCATATTCATATTTTATCACATTATCTATTACCAATCACCATAATGTGGGTAGCATGATTATTAATCATTACAGGGTTAGAGAGTATCGTGCTCATTTTAGTACTCCAATCACGGAACACTCGAGATGAATGATTGTATTTGTGACTCAGAATAGATTGTCTTGACTCTATAGACATCATATAATCGATTGGAAATTGAAGTGACATTTCAAACTTCAATTCAAATTCAACATATACCAGAGCACCTATTTTTTTTATATATTAAATAAGCTGTGATTTAAAAACGAAAAAGAATATTTATTCTGTAAACATTGCACTACTTAATTATAAGTAAAAATTACTTCAAAAAGTTAGCTCGTAGGAAATTGTGGATAGTGGAGCGTTGTTTTCACCAATAAAAAATATTTTAAAAAAAAGGGTAAAATACGTTTTTTCTGATTGATTGTTTTTACTTCTTAAAATCATACTTTGAATTTATTAGGAAATCTGAAGGAGTTTTGCTGTTTTTCGTCAATAAAATAAATAATATAAACGTAAATAAAAATGTTTTTAATAACAATTACAAAAACATCCTGCTTTACTTGTAAGTTTATTTTTTGTCTAATTTTATAATGGAAATTTTTGGAACTTAATAGCCTAGGATTCTTACAGTTTAGAATTCAATAGCCGAAAGCGTTTTAGCTTCATCCGGCAGCTACTTCCATGCCTTGTCATGGATATGTTTTAAACGTAAAATCTTAAAAACTGCATAAGTCGTGGTTTTCACACCTGTAGCATGTACTTCACACATTAATAAAATCAAGGTCAAGAAGTTTAACTGTCATGGGTTCGATTTAACTCCATCTGCAGAAACCTGTACGAAACGGAGAGGCTTCAAATAAGCACGAAAACAAAATTGTTCACTCTTAACTTCTGAAACATTAGGTTTAGTTATACGTAAAATTTACGGTATAGCTGTAGATTGGGCATATAATTTTTCTTCGTTACGGATTAAAATTGGAAAATGTACTCATTACATACACAAAACCTATTTTTATGAATAAATCCAATGATACAACAAATATCAAGCTAATAAATGTAAATGTGACGGAAAAGTGAATTATTGGAGTGGAGTGAATACACATAATAAAAAAATGTTAGGCGAAAACTGTTCTCAGATGGAAAGCGGACTGGATGGGGTATTATGCTTTGGGTGTTGAAGACGGATCAGGTAGAGTAGATGGTAGATGTCGGATCGTGGATCTGACATGGGTCTTTCAACCTCCGACTTGAAGATTTTCCGACCTAAAACTCCTCCCCCCCCCTTCCTCTTTATATTTCTATTCTATTTTCTCAGGGTATTACTTTTTCCCGGTTCGCTTCACATTACTGTCTGATCCGGAGAAAACTATGCCAACTCACTACTTTGAAAACTATATCGCTACGGAAGGGTGGAATTCAGTTCCGAATTACGAATGAACAGCATGACAAATACGGGGTAAATTTCAAAAGTTCCAATGTCTTACAAGAACTATTTATTTATATTTTTGATACCTGAAAACATGTTTTCGTTCTAACCGCGATAGTTACAGCAGGGGTTGTTAGCTTTTATTTTAAAAATAATTCATTTCTAATTTAACTATTATTTTTGAGAAATTTCCCCTCACAAAAAATGATAGCTCCTGTGACAAAGTTGGATAGCGAAGTCCATGAACGATAAAAAATGTATAATACTCCAAACAAAAGAAAAACTATCCCATACAGATCCGTGTAGTAAAAATATTGACAAAACAAAATAATTCACATTTTTCAATTCTTTCGAACCTTGCCACATTTATTTAAACGTACCAAAAAGAAAGCGACCATGATGTCACTGCAATTACAAGTACGAATTGAATTAAATTTATTACAATTACATCCAGTAAAATAGCAGATCCCCTGTGATAACTCAAAGGATGTTTATTACATTATAACAATTTTAGGTAGACCTAATTAATGAGAAACAAAATGTAGTTAATTAATGACACTTATGCTTACAATTTGTGGGTTGATGGAAGAATTCCAAATGCTCTAGACATCCTAAGGCAAACATCTCTTAGGACTTGATGTCCCTCTAAACCTTAAATAGGCCATAGGAATACTACACTTCAATTGCAGGGTCATACATAGAATCGTAAGTTTTACTTACCAAGAGAAGAGCAGCTCTGATGGAGGTAAGTAGGGGAAAAGAAGGAATAAGGGAACATAGACGAAAAAAGGACGATTTTCCTCGTGACAGTCGAGACGATGCCTCAGTGCAAATGTTGAACGAATACACAGCAACGCCGACAGAACTTTCTGGCCTCAATGTGTAATGGAGTGAAACAAATTCCGATTATGACACAAACGAAACAGGAACCTTAACGAAGAGTGAACAGCGATTTCGTGATGATTGAATAAAACTGTAAGCAGAAGTTCTCAATGTCTGGCACGGTGTAACATGACAGCAACGAGGGGAGCTTTTTCAATATCACAGCGACAGGTTAGAGCAGAAGAGGATTCTCTGCGCTGTTCTTACTGTAACATGATATATGTTATTATTGTTACTCCATTCATGAATACAATGCGTATTCATGAATCTATTGATACTATTTCTTTGTTTGAGCGCATATTAGTGAGACCTACAAGTGCATTGAGTGGATCGGATATTATTATTGTATTCATTCCTCTAATATTTAGTGTAATAAACGCAGATGCTATTGAATTTTGAGATTTCGAACTTTCTATGAAAATTATAATAAGCAGTCTTAGAAAAGAAAAAATTGTTCATTGAATTAATTCAGAAATATAACTATAAATATAAATAGATTTCAATTTAGTAAAAACCGTGTTTGTAATACTGACCCATTATTTTTTTTTTTTGTATTTATATGTAGTCATAACTTTTCTTAATTTATATATATATATATTTTACTCTAATATACTTCAAACTAAAAAATCTGATGTTGCCACTAATAGTTGGATCTGATCTTAATTTAAACCGAGATTGAAGTTGATGATGGTATTTATATCTAAAATTTCAGACTGATTTTCAGCTTTTCAACCTGTCCCCTCACCTCTGATTTAAAATCTCTGTTTTAAAAAGACCTGCGAACGAAATTGACGTATGTACGCTCGGGCGCATAATTGAAAACATGTGATAACTTCGGTGTATCATGTTAAAATAACAACTTCGTGTTGTAGCAATTTTTCCGGTAAAACATGCACGCTAAAGGTCCACAATATTGATCTCCATTATAATACAATTGTAAATATTAATTGATATAATCAGATAATATATTGTTGCCCAGTGGTAATTCAGATATTAATTAGTTTCTTTTTTCTACATTTTGAAAAATATACTTAGTAGGGGAATTTAAATAAGCAAATAAATTTAATTATGCATCACAATGGCTGTCGTCAATCACTATATCTTTCTCTAATAAAATCAACCTTAATTTTTACGATCCCACGTCCATTTTTTAAAGTCAATAGTCAATAAAGAAAAAATAAGAAAGAATGACTCCAAGAAAAAATTATAGCATTAACTCAGAAATGTCCCAAAGATTACTCTGCGAATAGAGGCTCATTTTGACAATCCAAGCAAACAACATCGCATATTGCTTACCTAGACAAAACATGTTGTCTCTCCTGTCATTTTTATTGGATGTAGTGAGTGAAACTTAACCTTTTAAAATTGCTTTACCTAGACCAATAATCTAATTGAAAAATTAGTAGTTAATAACTATAAATATTGCTCAGGCGGTATGACCTTCAAGCCAATTAAATGTTGACTCAACAATTCATTATCATTTCTGCAATTTGATTCAGTGTACTCGTCCAAACCATTTGAGTTACCTAGATTCATTACCTAATTTTAATTCATTTATTCAGGTAAATTCATGTTAATTTTATTCTAGCTACATAAATAGAAAGCTTGTTCGCTTATTTGTGGAACTCTATTCTTCACACATAGGTTAAAAATCTTTAACATATTAACTAAAATTAAAATTATTTATTTGAAATTAAATGAAAAACAAAGAATAAAAGTTAAAAATATAATTACTGCTTAAATTTAAAGGTTTCAAAAAATTAAAAATGTTTAAAAAAATAGCAAGACATTCCCATTTCTACGTCATTAAAGTTGTCACCTAGAACACTACTTTTGCAAACACTTCTTTGCCATTTGTTAAATTTTTAGTGTAAATAAATGAAATACCCTTCTGTTTCACTCAAAAATCTTTTATACTTGAAAACATGTTCAACATGATACTAATAATAATAAACATTGCTCACAATAATTATAATTATGGAGGAAAAAAAAAAAAATAGTTATAACAATAAACAAATAGGCAATTTATACCGTTCTGACAGAAAGGAAAAAACGATCTAAAGGTAAATTAGCATTTCCCATTAAAAACAATTTGCTAAAAACAGTTCCAAATTTCGAAATATAATTAGTTTTGATTTCTCAATGTCCATTGAGAGGCTGGTAACTACCATATGGCTTACGTCAATATTTCCTTTGTCTTGTCATACCAACCAAAAAACCCGTCATACTTATTCGACCTTATTCAATCAATCGAGTCCTATATCCACTATTAATCATCCGCATCATCTTTGGTTAAACATTCCTAGTTCAAGCAATGCAACCCTTTATATATTTAGACCCCGCCTTTTTTAGAAGTGCATGACGCCCCATAAGATGAATATGATACTTACCCCGCGTATATGAAGTCATATGAAGACACCCCTCGTCCGGATGGAATTGAATAAACTGGCTTAATGGAATTTTTTCTTTATTTAGGCTGTAATTTCTATCATATCTTATTCTGTTCTATGACTTATTCCCTAGGGCTATCAGTGCCCTAGTAGTAATTGAGAAGATACCACAGACACCCCCCCCCCTCCACTAAGTAATAGTTAAACTAGAAACAGTTAAATGGTGTGAATAGCCATTAACATAGTTGAAAAAAGATAGTTGGATCAACTGGTTTAGCACTGAATCTGTTCAAGCGCAATCTGTGCAATATAATCATTAACATCATTGAATTACAATCGGGAATATTGCTTAGAGGCATCTCGTGAAAACGACCGGTATTGGTTTTGTCATTGGTTTGTGGTTAGGGTTATTGACGCCCTCTGAAGCGAATCAGGGACGCGAAAGCGACCATTACAGCCGCTAGAACCGCTTTTTTTTTAATCTCAATTGCGCAATTAATATTTAGATTTAGCGGTTTAACAGCTTAGCAAATTTTCGCATGTCATCAGGATTAATGCAGGTTCCATTTCAAAAGTCTGTTTTTTTTATTTACGATGAATAAGGAATTGGTTATCCAATAAACAAAAGAAAAAGGCTGCTGATTGTTAGTTAAAATTACTTCTAATAATTACAGATTGGTCTATTGATTTATAGATTGGTCTCTTGATTTATAGATTGGTCTCTGATTTAATCCCAAATGGTATCTCATGAATTATAGTCAGAAAAGGCTGCTAGTTATCAGGGGCCCTCAAGCTGATCAAGAGAGTGCTTAATATTCAATCAACGTGCTCATGAGTGTTACATATATCATAATTTATAGCGTATAATTATTAAGAGTCTCATCATTAACTAGCTAACTTAGCCTGATCATCTTTCTTTATCCGAGCCTCTCCTAAACCTCTAGTCAATTCATTAGATAGGGAATCAGAGTCATTGTCTTGTTTAGAAATTAAAACGAGTCCGCAGAACTTACTACTCTCTCCAGCATCTCATCACCAGCCAGGCCATATCCCTTCGACTGAAACTCCTCATATACAAGAGCGTCCTGAGGCCAGCTCTACTGTTTGGGACATCACTCTTTAGATTCCTAGATGCCAGCACCATAACTCGCCTCCAGAGCTTCCAGAACAACATCCTGCGAACGGCACTGTGGCATACCCCTTTTCGTGAAATGTATGCTTCCGACATGCACTAAAAGTTCGAGCTCCTCACCATCACCGAAGTTATCAGACGACGTCACATCAAGTTCTTCGACTCGATGAAGCACAGTCTAAACCCTCTCTTCCGAGACATGACACCACCACCGCTACCGGCACGATGGCAACTCACAAGATCGAGTAAAGCAGAAGAAATGGTTGACATCACGGCGCTTGGCCCACCAACAACAAGCCTCTAAGGGGCACCCTCACTGATATCAGACTAACTACGACTGCACTATATGCCCAGAGAAGACTCTAGGCCCAGCCACCAGTGGACTCTCACCACTGTACCGTAAAAATCAACCTCCACCGAGGATTCCCACACTCCTTACTCCTCTCACACCACCTTCAAACAGGTCCTCCTAGTACAAGGATCCGATCACCCTAAATATTTCTCCCTCATCCTAAAATTCTAACTAGAGAGATTAGGGGAAAAAAAAAAATTGTCTTGTTTTGGTTATGGATATTTGACTTCAACACGAAAGGGAATTTAAATTAATAAAAAAGTTCAACCTGCCTATTTCCAATATGCGTGATATGTCAGCGGTCTTCCATTTTTCTTTCATACCAGCAAATGTTCTACCATGAGTCAAGCTTTGCAAGAATCAAGTCGAGGTAGCGTTAATAAATGGAAGGAATGAGTAAGTAAGGGTAGTGGGTCCTGGATCCTCTACATCTTCCTCGTATCTTGTGCTTCTGGTCAGGTCACAAGTTCGTCCCTAATTCTTCTTAGAGTAGTCGTCCGTTTACGCCAATAACTATTGCTTTAAAAGGCATAGTTAAGGATCTGTCGAGTTACTATTTGCAATACGGACTACATTCTTAGTGCGAAGGGACCTAAAATAAGGTTCTTTGAATGGTGGGTAAAATCTCGTACTCTATGTACTTTTTTATTTTTAAATTTATATTAAAGCTTCGTGAATTGTTTCGAGCAATGATTATGGTGCACTCCTGTAAAACTGCTTGTATATGGCTTTCATTTCAGCGGATCCGACAGCCCACCCAGTTTTCTCATCGTTTTAAGAACGCGCCTGTCAATTTGTCTGAAAGTGGAGCCTGCCTCGGCATGAGTGAGTGCCATGGAATACTCCGTGGGAGGCGGAAAAAGAGAGGCACAGAGGTGAATTAACGGTAAGAGAGTGCGAAGTGGTTGCTGGAAGGCCGAGACAGGCAGTAGTTTGCATAATGTGCTCCCTCGCCAACATGTAATCAGGCCCTGTCTCTGTCTCCTCAACGCCGTTTTTATTGACTGCTCTACCATCATCTCGTATTTTCTCATGCTTTATGCAGTAACCGCAGTTGGAGTTCGGAACGTTATTCCGTGTTTGTTTTATTTATGGCTTTGTAATACCTTTCTTCGTGTAACAACAAAGTGAGGTAAACGTGGTCTGAGAATGGTGATAATTTGTTGCTCGAAGTCACCAAGATGAGACTGAATTCTCCTAGACGAGAACCAAACTGAAACCAACATAAAATAGAAAAAATCTCTATTCCGGGGCGTCAGTTAAATAATCTTTGTAGAGGAGGGTCTTTTAAAAGAAAGCTTTATTATGAAGTACAATCAAAACACTGGTATATACAACTATTTATCAAAACTTCATTATTGTGCTAAAATTACAATCTGCCTTATTAGGCAATAAGTAATTGAGATAAATGCTCTCATTCATACCATATTTGCGCTTAATCATTCACTCGCTCATTCGTACAATATTTACAGACACCCCAGAGGCCTCCAAAATCCACATGTCAAGTATTAAGAGTTACGTTACTACATACTGGCTAGAATGTCTAAGGACGTGTGGCTTAAGCTGAGACATATATGTATAAGAAAAGGATAAGATTCTTAGAAGTAGGGAGGTCTTGGAGGGATGCGGTTGCTTACATCACAAAGAAAAATAACAAAACAAAATTACAAAGAGGATTAAAAACATAAATCGTTCAACCAACTACTTACGATACAAGCCTATGAGTAGTAGCTGCTTAAAAGGATGTACAAGATATATTTAAAGTTGTTGAAATGGGAGACGATTGACCATATCGTTCATTTGGAGGAACAATCACTGTCAATTTGAAATAAGTGAAATCAAATACACGTTATAATTGTCAGAAAAAGTTGATATATCGAAAGGAAAAATGGCTAAATGATAGTTGACCTTCATTGTGAACGTGGAAGAGAGTAACCTTTCATTAAAAGAATTCTGTATAATTACAGCTGCTACCCATTTTCAACGGGTTAGTGATATAAAAAGTATGAATAGTAAAACTATTACAATAAAAGCTATGAATTTGGAGAAAGTAAAATTTGTTGAAAAAGTAAAGATCTTTTTGATACCAGGCTTATGCTTGATGACAATGTTATGTTTATTAGCATCATGCTATAATACAATCATGTTCTTAACGGATTTTTAATAGATGTTAACCTTAATCTTATGTGTTAGTATAGTCAAGATAGACATTTAGGGACATGAAAGCCATTTGAAGTTCGATAAAATTGCATTCTGGAATGCAAGACTTGGATTCCGTACTTAACAAATAATATATTTGCTAATTCTAAAATTGACCAATTTCCTCTTCGAGACTTCTAAGAAGAGAAAGCTCTTCCTAATGGTATAAGTTGCAATAATATATCTTTAGTATCCTGGGACTGTGCGCCTTAACCACAATATATCTTTAGTATCCTGGGACTGTGCGCCTTAACCACAATATATCTTTAGTATCCTGGGACTGTGCGCCTTAACCACAATATATCTTTAGTATCCTGGGACTGTGCGCCTTAACCACAATAGTTTCCTTTACATGAAATGAGTCATTCTTCAATAGTATATACAATAGTCCCCGTTAGTATTTATCAACCAGTAAATTTACAATCAATGAAAATAAAACATTAAAAATTAGAAAAAAATAAGTGATTATTATGGGAAGATCATGAAGTTATTTCATATATTTTATTCACGTTGATTGTAAATTGTGGGGACTGTTAAAGGATACTTCTCTTATTTTCCAACTCTCTCGATAGGTTAAGGAACGCTGATCGGCACCCGTTGCTTGGTGTGCCGTCGGTGGGTGAGTTCATCTGCCGGAGACACATCGTTGTAGCACCTCACAAACCTTGTGTTTAACACTATGAATCCACCACCCCTCCCGCATCGATGGCAACAGACTGTCGGGGAAAAATTAGGTTAAGAATTAGTATGTAAGTTAGTTTTAAGTTTGATCAAAAAGGTTAGCCCCATCACCTTTATTAGAGTCAGTTCAGTCCAGTAACGTATATGTGTATCATTACACTTGTTTATTCCATTATATAATTTTTATAAAATAACAAAACCTGTATATAATATAGTGATGCTACAGGAAATACAAAAATGATTTGTAAATAGATTCGCCTGAGGATCTATTATTGTATATTTATCTTTGAATTTAAAGGGCCTAGCTAGAAAAAAATATAATAAATAAATAAAATAAATGTTTCATCTTAAGAGTCACAGTCTCAGGATAATAAAGTCATGATTATGATGACTGAACATTAGGTAGGATTTTATCTTTTGAGAAGACTCGAAAAGTAAATGGGTCAATCAATCCTTGTATATATTATTACAAATAGAGAATAAAAAATAATGTAAAAAAAACCAAAAAATAAAAACCTGTTCCATTGAATAATACAATGATGATCATGGAAGACAGTTCCGATGACAATAACTACATTGTAATAACCCGTCAATGATAAGCCTAGATAATCGTCGACCTCGATACAAACTTAAACCTGTGCAATCCGCAGTGCATGCTGGCAGTCGGGATAAGATATTCCCCTTGTCATCCACTAATCCCTATTAATACTCCTGTAATCCGCTGCTTGAACATTAAATCATGCTTCCAGCTCAGTTGACTATCCAGTTATTTATCAAACGATTTACTTTCTGTGCTCAATAACAATACTATCTGATCCTTGGATCCCTCACCTTTTTTTTTTTTTTTTTTTACCTGCTAAAATTTTGTAGCATACATCATATAAGTAATTTAGTATATGTTTTTTTAAATTCAAATAAAAATAGGAATTAAATGACAAAGAACGTAGAGAAAGATACTTGAGTTGATTAAAAAGATTAAATTTGTAGGATACATTGCGTTTATTAAGCACCTTGGCCACTAAAAAATACATTTTAGGCAAACAAAAATTTAAATAGGCTAAAATATTGATGAAACAAACCCTGATGTGGCCCTTCTTAAATTTTAATTCTTGAACATCTTCGCGTAGTCGACACACATTTCCAAGAAATCAGATATGTTTGTTCTCTTGTTGTGTGGAGGAAGAAGGGTGGCCAAGAAGCACATTTTGATCTTTCTCAAAACAGAAAAGAAATCGAGAGCGATCACGATGAAAGTCGAAGGAAACGAAAACAATATTTGGATTAGAGGGTAAAAGGGTATTACTGAAGAATTGTTAAATCTTGCCAATAAAACAAGCTAGTTTATTATATTTATCGTACGAGAGAGTTTGGTTCAATTGCAGTGGAGTGTTTGGGGTGTGGCGATGGCTAATTCGTTACAATAATCGGATCAATTCGGCTGAGTAATTAGCCGAATGCCATTACATTTGATGACCGCAACCATCGATGCTGGAACACAAACATCCATGTTAATTACGTTTGTTGTCGAGCCGAACCAAATCAAAACATACCCAGTTTGCTCAATACTCAACTGTGTTGATTATTAAATATTTATTCTGCAATACTGTGTTCATTATAACAATTATTCAGTAATGTCTGAAGCTAAAATAATTTAAAGAATTAATAATGCTGTGTGAAGATACATTTTCTCGGTTGTAGTTTAGAAATTCTGGAGTTTAGATCAGAAGGGATATCAGACACAAATGGGATTTTTTAGACGACATTTTGATGGGGGTGAATCGTTTAGATAACACAACAGATAGCTTAACCCCCGCTTCACACATGTGCAAGCAGCTGGCCGAAGGGAAATTTGACATATGTACTGGCGGATGTTGGCACTGGCCGTAAGATTTCTGTTACATATCGAAGACGTTGGAAGATAATTCCAATTGGACCTCTCTATTCGGCCAACCATTTGGACTGGTGGACCCAGAAAACACTGACGCACAATCATTTTACAGACCAGCTGTGGCCAGCTACAAGCCTAATGTGGTCATACAAATGGCACTTGATGAAGGGATTGTCATCCTTTGCAAAACTGACATACAGTGGTTACTAGAAAAGAATACTGTAAACATAGTGAAGATTCGATAGCTTAACACCACGCCTCCCATCCAGTAACGAACCATTCAAGGTATATCTCTTGTCGGAAGTTATTCGAATATTTCTCAATCTGTTTCTCTATTTTTTACTTTCTTCATTTCGTTATCTACTTTTAATATATAAAAACGCTGACTAAAATAAAACAAATAGTTTATAATATATATGAAAAATATTTAGTCAGTAAAATGAAATCTTTTAAATTAATAAGAAAGGGGGACAAGTGATCCATCGATCGGCTAGTATAATCCAGAGAAAATATTGTTTAAAAAAAAATAAAAGAAGCTGGCTCCATCTACAGAGCGAGAATAAACTGGAAAGAAATACTGGGTCCGCAGAGGAGAAGAAAGAGAGGCTATGTCCCCAATGCCGCAACAAAGGCGAAATCTGAGTATATTTATCAATGAGACAGTTACAGAGTTTCTCCATCCAAGCGACCGGGAGGACAGTGTGTGCCGGAGATATAAAGGAAGAGGATCTGCACTGGGGGGGGGAGGAAACAGAGTCTTATTTATACGTGGTAGTTTTTTGTGGGGGGAGGGGGGGGGGCTGACACAATGGTGAGGGCCGGACCTAAGCCCTTTGTCGCTATATCTCCACTCCCATCTCAGCACCTACCCACCACGTCTGATAGCCATCTCCAGTTCTTGCCGGGCAGGAGGCCTCTTTCACCGATGGATTAATATCCAGTTTACAAGGTAATCACTCCTTCGGGAAGGGTGTCTCCTTCCCCTGCAGTTTAACGATGATTCAGGGAGGCATTGTACCCTTGTCAGGCCCGGTCGACAAACTGAAATTTCTAGAGCATTTTATTTAAAGAATTTTCGTTTCTTGTCTTTGATGATGATCTAATGATCATGTCGCCTCGTTATTGTTTATCTTTTTCATTATTTAAAACATTGATTTAATAGATATTAAATTAGTAATGATGATATTGAGCCCCTAAAGATGTCTTACACTCATGATAGCCAGATTCCAAAATACTTTACTGAGACACTCTTTATTCGTTGGATTGTTTATTTTATATGGGCGTTTAGTATTTGAGTTTTTATTTATTTCCAACAGATGTTTTGAGTTGACCGGAGAGTGAACAAGAAGATTGTAATGTTATTTCAAGAAAAAGGGATTCATTCCTCCACAGAAATGTTTGAAGCCGCAAGAGAATCTAAATTACATTTCGGTGGGTCTAACTTTTAAGTACAAAAAGGGCATATCAGCCACAAGGGTCGTTCCTTCTACGGATTGAGGAGGTGTTTGACGGTGAGATCGAGTTCACAGACACTGCTTCTGTCATTCGTTTTGGATTTATTGCCATTTGTATGTCACGGGATTGGCCAGTAGTACGGAAATAGATCCGTTATCCCTTTCATCACACCTTCCGCCTTATTCTCACGCCGTGTCCGGAGGATGCTTTCCGTTGGAATGTAAAGGAGATTACTACTACTCATGATGAAGACACTGATGACGACTAGGCGAGGTTACTGAAAGAAGATGAGCAGTTAGTTACAGGTATCCCTGATTAGGGTACGCTCCATTCCTGTCCTGACTTGTAACTTGTTTTGAACATTTAACCTCATGGTCAGTATGTTCGTGGTGATCTTAAAATGAAGTAAGCTGCGGTAAAAAGGAGGTGTCCCCTTCAGTTTCCGTGTATTTGAAAAAATATTAATTCTGCAAATCTTTATATGCATTAGAAAAAACTGATGGTATATAAATGTGTCCAGCAAGCTCTGATGTACGATGCCCGGCTATATACTCACTTGACAGAAAATACAGCTAAAAGTCTCCAATGATTTCAGAATGGGATTATGAGAAAAGTTGTCAGGCATACCTCATAGAGGTTAAAGGCATAGAGGTTAAAGAACGCTGACCTGCACCCGTCGCTTGATGTACCGTCGGTGGATGAGTTCAACCGGAGACATCAAGTTTTTTTGACTCGTTGCAGCACCTATCAAACCAAGTGTTTAACACTATGACGCCAACACCCTTCCTGCATCGATGATAACAAACTGTCGGGGAAAATTATGTTAAGATTTGGCATGTTAGCTGTTTAGTTTTAAGTTTTATGATTCATAAGATGAAACCCATCACTTTTTTAAACACGTCTAGACAACGAATGTATAATGTACATTATACTTTTGTACAATCGTAAATCACAGAGTGAAATTGTATAAAATTTAGCCAAGCTGCAGGACATATAATATTGACATATAGTAAATAGATTCATTTATATAGAATCTATATTGAGTTCCATAAATTTTAATAACAAGGAGATATGAAGGGAAAAAATAACTAAAACCAAGATCCGGTATGTTGGATCTTATATGACCATATTATTGAACCTATTTTCTAGGAAACAACAAAAGGCACAGGTGCCAAGCAGATCATGAGACCCCTTCAATATGCAAGAACCAATCGTACCTGTAAAGAGATTACTCAAATATCTTAAAATAATGTGTTCTCGTATGTTTCCTAACGAGACCCTTCGGAGAGTCTTTGTAAAACAAGTAGATACTCACCTTTTCATTTATCTGCCGATCGATCCTTGACTGTAGGATTAGAGCTATAAGAAACGACAGGCAAATAGTAGGCTGGACCAGAGAGAAGTCTGCCATGGCCCGTGTTCCCTAAAGAGGTTTCGGCAGTTAGAGAGGATGACTTGCGTATGCCTAACGACTGGCTTATTAAGTAGCCCAGTCTGGGGCCAATAATGAGCGGGGAATGTTAAGTGCTGACTCGACGCCCGGTGTATCTCTTATTAACTTTATGGCTGAATGACTCATGTCCAGTCCTAGAGCTCAACTCTTCATTAATCCTAAAAAGTTCTTTATAGCTGTGCGAAATACATCTTCCATTCGTATTCAGTAATAAGAATATTGTCGTAACTAGCGAAAGAAAGTATCAGAGTGACTGACTTACTGGACAGATATAGAAAAAAATCGGTCGTATAACTATCGAGGAGTTTTATTGTTTAATCGAAGCTTTTACGTCACAAATGTTTTATGGCCAAAGTTTCTTTTTGTTTAACGGCAGACTGTTCACTTTTTCTCGTATCTATTAAGGCACACGAAGATCACGTCGGCCACATCAATGGAAATTGTCAGCCTGTATTTCTGGGCTATAATACTGCACAAAAGACCGGTCGTGGTCGTTTACTATAAACCACCCTGGCAGGAAGGACCAACCGAGTGGTTGGTTTTTATGAACCAAAGAGAGAGAGAGAGAGACACTTCTTTATTGTGATAAAATTACAATAGCCTTATTGGGCAATAAGTAATTGTGATAAATGTTCTCATTCATACAGTATTTACAGACAGCCCAGAGACCTTCCTCGTATGCGAAAGAGGAAGCGGAGTATTGGGAAATTCCCCACGCCCCTCCGCTAGCTGCGACACCGGATACGAGCAAATGGAGGCTGACCAAGAGAGCGAGAGCCACTTACGCTCAGGACTCCCACTGTCACGCGATTATAGCAGGTCACGAGGCCACTGCCGTTTCAGTCTCCGAGGAGGATTATAGGGATGAGTGGCGCAGTGCAATGACTGTGCTACAGGATTAGGGTGGTTGGTAAGGCTACTGTGGAATTTCATAAACTTGGAAGCGATGAGTTCTAGAATGTAGGGTATATTCAGATCATTGTGAAGGGTTTTGTTGCTGACGTAATAAGGGGCATTTACTATTGTTCTTAGGACTTTTGATTGAAAGGATTGGATGCGCTTGATGTTCGACTTTTTTGGAAGGTTCTCAGTTTTCCACCCAAACATGACAACCAATATTGGCTTCTCCCTGCAATATTCTCGGTAAATGTCAATGTAATAATTTAGCTACTCATCAGCGAGCTTATATAAAAGTAACTTATCGATAGACGTTCAATGAATTCAGTGTTTGTTTCAGTCGTAACTTCATTTTAGGGTTGTTTTTTTATCAATGCCTGTAGCAAGGAAATAGTATGGTACAAATAAGCTCATGGACCAGGTCAATCGCTATTGACAGGTCTGGAGCTTAGTCATGCAAGTTTAGATTGATTATAATATCCACACTTCTGAAATGCTTCAATTATTTTGGTAGTCGGTGATATTGCTCAGGTAACAAAAGTGATGAAAGCCACATTGACAAGAGAAGACACATACTAATTTAGAATGAACTGGGCATAGAAGCTGTCTGGAGTGATAAATCCCTGACTGGACACAGCTGAGAACCAGGTAAGGGAGTCCCTGAAGCGTGGCCAATGTCGCCAGGATTTGTGGGGGTCCCGGGACCTGTCACAACAGGTAGTAACTGGGGGGGGGGCGTTCGTCTTCGGTCTGCTATGTACCACAGAGCTTAGTCTAAGAACGGTTCGTTTATTTTTCTATTACCTACACACTTGACAGCTGGTGTGCACCTCTGGCGTCTCCGGTGTGTGGAGGGTAATTCTTCTCAGGCTTTGCAGCGGGGCTGTGATGTACGCCTTTATGGGGTTAAGTGGGTTTCTTTATGATGTTCAAGCGGTGGTGTTTGGTATACTAGTTCTAACTCACAACTCATTCAGAGCTTTCAACTATTCAGCAATGTACACTGTATTTTTGGATATTTATTTATTTTATTATATTTATAATTATTATAAATGAGGCCACTAATCTCTGATAAATTATATCTTACTAATATTATTACATTAAAGTATCTTCCAGACTCGGAATGATTACATTCAAACTAAAAACGCAATGAAAAGAACAGTTCACACGTATACATTTAACAACGCAAAAATTATAAACTGCTGCATACTATACATCAGAAATGATACATGGTTACGTAAATATGGTGTGAATGGTATCACTTATCACGATTACAGATTACATTACGCAGGTACTGAAGTAAATTTAACGTAACTAATATGAGACAATGGAAATTGTCTTATTTATACTTAGGAGGCTCTTGAAAAGTGAATTTATGAGTAGAATTTCGGTTGGAACTGTAAAGATAATTTTTTATTCACTTGAAACTGCTGAACATTGATTGATTGAGCATTGATGAGATCACTCCGGGGAACCAAAAGCCTACAAAAAAAATACTACTACTTTATTTTATAAACTACACCTAATGCAGTTGGTTTGAAACAACTTATATGTAAATAAGGGTTTGAAATAGCGTAAAACGATTCCGTGATGTAAAAGTGTTGTTCCCTTTTATCGAGGCAGATTATCTACATCGGCTAAAATAACGACCGGGATTATTTTACGAACCCCAGTGCCATTGTGTTAAAGTGAGGTGATTAATCCGCGAGCAAGGGCCGGGTTGGTCGGCCACAAAAGAAGAAAAAACAATTGAACCGGAATGCGATTTACATTTGCCGCGGGGAAAATAGAACAAACAAGAGCATTTAGAACAAAATCCACTTAGTGTTTGAGAGTCCTTAGGCTTTCTCAGCTACGCATTCAACAATACAGATAATCAATAATAATAAATCAAGCTCTACCAAAGTTGGTACTCTAAAGCTGATTCATTCTAATTACTATCCCATAAAAGCAGGAGCTCCACTGGGCAGTGTCCTGTGTCCCATCCTCTATAACCTATCCACCACTGATGTCCCCTCTACCCCAATACCTGCTTGGCCACATTTGCAGATGACACTGCAGTCTTGTCATCCCACTCAGACTCCGATATGGCACCACATAACCTTCAAAAACACCTTGATGAGATTTTTTTTTGATGAGATTTTTGATGAGACGAGCTAGTACGGCCCTTAGGCTTCCATCTCGACAAACTACTGACCTGGACCCACATACGCGGCTAAAAAGACAATTAGTTCTTTATTTTTAACAATTAGTACAGGCGCTTTGGACAACTCAGACTACTTCAAAGGACATCTCTCAATACAAAACAAATTACTAATTTACAAAGTTATACTTAAGCCAATCTGCCAAAGTCGAACATCAAACGTATCCAATCCTTTCAATCAAAAGTCCCGAGAACAATAGTAAATGACCCTTATTACGCCAGCAACAAAATCCTTCATAATGATCTGAATTTATCCTACATTCTTGAACTCATCTCTTCCAAGTTCATAAAATTCCATAGTAACCTATCTAACCACCCTAATCTCCTAGCTCAGTCATTGCACCCCTATGACCATCCTCGGAGCCTTAAACGACGGTGGCCCCGTGACCTGCTATAAATGCGTAACAGTGGGAGTCCTGGCAATGGCCAGTTTCTCCAATCATGTCCTGAGCGTATGTGGCTCTCGCGCTCTTGGTCGGCCTCCACTGGCTCGTATCCGGTGACGCGGCCGACGGAGGAGCGTGGGGGACTTCCCAAGACTCCGCTTTTTCTTTCGCATGCGAGGGAGGTGACATCCATGTGGTTTTCGGAGGTTTCTGGGCTGTCTGTAATTACTGTATGAATGAGCGAGTGAATGAAAAATTGTAAATATGGTATGAATGAGATCATTTATCACAATTACTTATTGCCCAATAAGGCAGATATAATTTTATCGTAATAAAAAAAAAAGCTGATTCGTTACTTGACCGCACCATTTCTCTTGCGACCTTTACAGAACCTTAATTAATTTAATAGAATGAACAATTACTCGATTGAGCATTGCACCATTGTCACTACTCGACGGACCATAAACCAGTTTAAGGAACAAACTGGTAGAATCCTGCTACAACAAGATACTGTCCCAGAGAATAGAGGGTACTTACTATTTAAATACAGACAGGACTTACTGACTTTCCTTGACAGCATATCTTGGGCTAAGCTGCAATTAGAGCTTTCTTATTTTATTTTTTAATCTACGAATTTTTGAATCTATATGTTTCTATTGTTGTTATTTATTTAATGTTGTTTGTGGTTTGTTTTTTTAATTTTTTGTTTTTATACTGTTAACATTTGTTATTACTGTATTGTGTTTTAATATAGATTAATTAATAACGACATAGTAAAATGTACAACTGTCACTATTATGGTAACCAATAAATACCTACATAACCCTTCATTTCCGTCCCCTTTTAACAATGATTATTAACCCTATTAAAGCTCTTAAGAAAACGTAGTTTGGGTTCGAAAAGTTCCCTTGAAATGACAAGGACACCTCTACACGTGCCACAGTATAGATTGTGATAAGTGGGACGCTGGGACGAGGAACGCTGGGCCGACCGGGGCTGGGAGATATAGTGAGTGTGTAAACAGCGCCCTGCTGTTGAGAGCTAAGTGTAGCGCTTGTTTTACACAGCGCCCTCGGGCCAGCACTTGAACACAGCCGCCCCCGGAGTCCAAGCGCATATATCATCATACTTGCTGGCACTCCTAATCCAGATGACCACTTGTCATATCCTCCGTGGGATTTAATGGCTGCATGATCGATCTTCTATCTGGATGGCTTAAAATCAATTATATAATATGCGTTAATAATAACAGAGTGGGTTATTCATTAATAAGGCCATTCCCTGCTAAATTTACAATCAGTGTAAATAAAATTGAACAAGAGTATAAAAATATCAAGACGTTCAAGGACTCATCCTGCTATACAATATAAAATAAAAATATAGTAAATATAAAAATATTTTTAAAAGAATAGACTAGAAATATAAAGGAATGTGGAACTCTTAAAGGACTATGAACTGCCTTTGTTTTCAGCTTTATCTCCAAAGTTATAGGTTTACGTTAGTTTGTAAGTTAACCGTAAGACAGTTTTAGGTCCATCTCTCTGTAATCTGTAATCACCTGGTTCTGCTTCTACGGTTAGTCCAGTTTTAACCGTAATCCGATAGTCTTATAAGAGCTGCTTAAAAAGCATGTTAGCATTGCACTATCTCAATATCTCAACTTTAGACTAGAAGGCGAAAGAAAAAATATAATAATATAATAATAAAAATATAAAAAAATATAAAATGAAATAAGTGCAAAAAAAAAAAAAACTATTAAGAAAATAATAAAAACCGGCTTGAAAAATAACAATGAAATATACAAGCACATACACATTTATATTTATATACATACACTCACATTCACAAACAAATACATTCCTAGATTTTCACATAGTAAAATATGAATAACACCTTTAGATATGCACAACAGTAAACTGTATAGTGTAAACTAAATTTCCAAGCTGCGATAATTGAAATAAAACACTGGAGCTATTAATAATTTAAATGATAATTAAATGAAAATTAGTAAAAAAACATAATTTTTAGGATTATTCCTAGCAGCAACTTAGTTAAAAGTTCTTAACATTTTTCTACCACATTATGTAGGATTTCAAATTAAGACCTGGACGTCCTAATTAATAATATATAACATGATATTACAATTTGCTGATTCAGCAGTAATCGATGTGATCCGTGATAACTCAATGATAATGTTATTCATTAATCAATTACTTGGTGCTTAAAAAACTAAATATTTTCCGATCATATCGAGTAGAGTACCGAATTAATGATCTTGAGTTTCTAATTAATAATTATTTCACTATCATGAAAGTACCATTAGTTGGTAGAATAATATTTCAAAATGTCTATAAAATCGTTATTGCAACCATAATGAAACCCTATATCACACACATCATTTTATGACTACCAGTGAATTAATATAAATGTAGGCAGGTAAAGTCTACCCCCGCATTACTCTGTAAAACATCTCCGGTTTGGTTGGGCAAAATCCGGGGGGAAAAATCCCTAGACTTCAACTATGGGTATCAGCAAAACCAAAAAAAGTGCATCCAATACTTCCTTCCAATCAAGCCCCAAAGAACATTAGTTCCACCTTACATTTGTAAATATGGTATAAATGCGATATTTTACGACCGTTCTGCATTGCTCTTTTAGAGAAAGTTGGAATTTCCAAAAAATAAAGAACTATTATTCAGTTGTCAAAAAAAAACAAAAATTGTCAGCTAAACAAGGAATAAGGAAAATGCTGCACATGAACAACTACCCATCACTCAGTGTGTTTTACAGCTAATTTTCCTTGTTTGAATAAATACTTTTAGCTTTGCGAATAGAGTACTTCTTTGAAGGATTAGTTTAATTAAAGAGACATTTACGTGTAGCGTGTCAAGCTCGAATAGATAACATGAGTGATTGTTCAAATTGATTTATTTACACTTCGTGGACTGTGTGCTTGGGGTTATTTAGAGCCAAAATAAAAAACAATTAAAAAAGACCTGACTCTGTTGTCTTGAAAATATGTAGATTTTTTACCATTTCTTCCATAAATAGCACAAAGCCTACGCCGCTTTATTGTAAAAACACTAATTTGCATTCTGCTAAGAAAAATAAAAAGATTAGTTTTAGCTATATAGAGAACCACACAACACTAATTGAAGGGTTTGCTGCAAAAAGGAGGTAGCTCCATCCCATAGCTGTTGGGAGTTAGAAACACTTTCTTGTGTCAAAAAAAAAACCTCTTTTATTTGGAACAAAAAGGATGCAGCAGAATCGTAATATGTAAACACCATAATTGAAAGTAAGCAACAACAATATTTTTACATTACTTAAAATTTGAATTTTTTAAACGTTTTGTTTGGTTTCCCAACAAATGGAAAAATTGGAGCTACCTCCTTTTTGCAGCAAACCCTTCAATTGTTATAAAATTAAGATTTATAAGTTAGGAATCGCTGAAAAATTTTATTACATTGTTCAAATTCAATGATGCGTACTGTAATCGGGATTCCGGAGAAAGTTTTTTATATTTTTCTTCCCATAAAAGCAGGAGTTCTACAGGGCAGCGTCCTGGGTCCCATCCTCTATAATCTATACACCGCTGATGTCCCCTCTACCACCAATACCTTCTTGGCAACATTCGCAGACGACACTGCAGTCCTGTCAACCCACTCAGACTCCGATATGGCACCACATAACCTTCAAAAACACCTTGATGAGATTGAGTATTGGTGCAACCAATGGCGAATCAAAGTCAATGAAGCAAAATGCTCCCACATAACCTTCACCCTCTGCCGCAAGTCCTGTCCGCCAGTTTTTTTAAATTCGATTCCTCTCCCTGTGTCTGAGACAGTACGGTATTAAGACTTCCATCTCAACAAAAGACTGACATGGAACCCACATACGAGGCTAAAAAGACAAGAACTAAACAGAGGCTTCGGACAAACTGTACAGACTACTTCGAAGGACATCCCATCTCTCAATAGAAAATAAACTACTTATTTACAAAGTTATACTCAAGCCAATCTGGACATACGGAATAGAGCTATGGGGGAAAGCAAAAAAGTCGAACATCAAGCGCATCCAATCCTTTCAATCAAAAGTCCTGAGAACAATAGTAAATGCCCCTTATTACGTCAGCAACGAACCCCTTCACAATGATCTGAATATACCCTACATTCTAGAACTCATCCCTTCCAAGTTTATGAAACTCCATAGTAACCTATACAACCACCCTAATTCCCTAGCACAGTCATTGCACTGCACCACTCATCCCTATAATCCTCCTCGGAGATTAAAACGGCAGTGGCCTCGTGACCTGCTATAACTAAGTGTTAGTGGGAGTCCTGGCAATGGCCAGTTTCTCTAATCATGCCCTGAGCGTCTGTGGCTCTCGCGCTCTTGGTCAGCCTCTGCTGGCTCTTATCCAGTGACGCGGCTGACTTAGGAGCGTGTGCCTCCTTCGCATGCGAGGGACTTGGAGGGCCTCTGGGCTGTTTGTAAATATTGTATGAATGAGCGAGTTAATGATGTTGTAAATATGGTATGAATGATAACATTTATCTCAATTACTTATTGCCTAATAAAGAAGGCAGATTGTAATTTTATCTTAATAACTTGTTGTTGTTGAGAATATTTTTCTAAGCATAAAATGTAAGTGCAAAGTAATGTGCCTTTCCTGTCTCATTCACAACCTCAAATCCAGCTGTTCAGAAAATACTATTTCTGAAACCATTAGCAACGTGGATCGTCAATTCGCATTTAGGCTTGCGGCGCCATCTCCCTGCGATTCATACAAAACGAAGTGACCAAAGGTCAGAAGAATTGGCATGAAAACCCTGGATCTATGTGCAGCTTATTCATCGATCAAGAGAATTTCCCCTGAGCGGTAAAACTTCCGCCACCTCATATTTTCGCAGCTACTTTATTTCTAAGATGAGTGAGTAGAGGTCCCTTCAAGGCTTCTTCTACGAGGATGCTGGGAGCGGGATGACGGGAAATGCCAGCAAGGCACACTTAATGTATGTACACCTAGAATATGCACCCAATAATCGATTGCCTGAAGAAACGAGGAAGCTGTACAATACAACAATAGACCATACCATTTCCCCACTGCTGCAACTCCACAAGTGTTTAGCTTCATTGTACATGCATCTCTTTTTCCTTCAATAAATTCCCTGACTGAAGTCATTAAGTATATTGCATATCTTTTTCAGTTTTTATCATAGTTTATTTCATTAAACTTATTTTTAACAAATTTAACTTATCCATTCAATGCCCTATCAACATATATCAATGTGTGCATTCATGTCCACCAGCAGACTGAGTATATATTCAACACCACGCAATGTGGCATTTATAGAAAATGAAGAAAATTAAGGCACGTTAAAATAGCATTTTTTTTAGGTGTTCCAATGAGCACCGACGAGAACCATTGTTGGTTGCAGTAAAAATTAGTTTTTTTTTGCTAACGTCTTGAAAGATACCGTTTGATAATAACGTATACAAATCTTCATTTTTGAGCCTGAGAAATACCAATTTACCAGTAATGAAAAGTTTATTTTTTCAACATCATACAATCTCAAGATATAGCACAATTATGAAAATATTGAGAATAAAACAAAATAATATACATAAAAGTTTTCTTTCTCCTTTTTATAAAATAAACTCGCACCTGATATTTATGGCAGTAAGTAAGGCAAGATGGCAACTCTCTAGATCTGGGAAAGCAGACCAAACGGTGGACATTACGGCCCTTGGCCAACCAACAACAAGCCTCTGACGAGTACCCATCACTGCTATCCAACTGAGCTTCCACTACGTGTCTAGAGAGACTCTAGGCTCAGCCTTCAGTGGACTCTCACCACTGCACCGCAACATTTCCACCTCTACCGAGGCTTCCCAAACTCCTTAATTCCCTCACTCCACCTTCAAACAGGTACTCCTAGTAAAAGAATCCGCTCACCCCAAATAAATTCCTTTATTTTTCCCTTATCCATAATCTTAAAAATTTGAGAGCTAAGGGGAAAAAAAAAATTAGATTTTATAAAGAAATTTTAATTGATGATATAATTCTGTGCTAATTTAGCCCGTTGAAGGAGTACAAAGTGGAAGGCTCCCACTTAAACACATATACATATTTTATTTTATTTAAATAGTCAAGTCTACCTTCAACAATTGACCAATTTTAGTTCAAAGAATAAGGAATGTGCTTATTCACAACAAGCTGGTGCTTCGACGTTGGATAGTCGTCGGTATCCTTTGTTGGATTTAAAAAAAAAAAAAACTGGGAGACCTCTCCTACAGAGAAGTTAAAGGGGACAAAGCGATTTTGAAGTTTCTTTCGAACAATCCTGAATCTACACAGGGGAAAAACACTTATTTTACTACTTTAAAATAAAACATGAGAAGTTTATAAACGTAAAACATGGAGGTCCGGGGTTCGAAATACCTTCCTTCCTCACCTTCTAAGTCCCTTATTCTGTCTATATAAAATAAAAATAAGTTCATGATTGATATAAACATATTTTAGCATGCAAATATGAAAAAAAAAATAACAAGAAACGAGAGGATTAGCCTGGGATAGATGTAAATCATATTCATTTGGGGATGACACAAAACCCTTTGAAACAGTTTATTTATTATTAGTAATCTGTGGAAGGCAGAATTTACCCTGCAAATAGTGCTGTAACTAGTGAAAGTGGACAGTATATCAATAACTGGTAAAAAATGGTACATGCATTAACTTAAACACGGTTCTAGTAAAAGTGGGTGTTAATATCCAAATCAGGGTACAATGTTAGTTAGTGTGTAAGTGAAGAAAATGTTGCTTATTGGTTTTCAATGAATCATAACATAAAATAATATATAGTACAGAAGGAATGGTGGGCGGTGGTGCGAGTTATGAAGCTCGAGGCATTCAGTCTTGAAGTGCTTCCCGTTGATTTCTTATGGATCTGGATCCCAGGTTCATTTTGTAAGACTTCTTGGTAATATTTGGTTGTTGTCATCTCTTCTTTCTTCGTCTGTTTGGCAGATGTGATGTTTTTCTCACCCATAGTGCCTATGGTGAGCATCAAAACAAACCAAACGATAAAGCTCCAACCTCCTGCTTTGCTCCCACGCTAGTCTCTTAATAACTAAGCTGTCCAAAGGGTAAGTACCGATATGCTTAAGCAGCTAAGGAACTGACGACAGGCATGATGAGGTAGGTACTGCTATTTCTCAATAGGTAACATCACAAAATTGAACGAGTTTGCTGCTGAGATGACCTAGTGAACTCAAACGAAAGTGCTTCCAACACAGGAACGTTACCTGTTTCCTGCATGCTGGGCCAGATTTTCTCAGTCAGGGGAAGCATTACTTCTTTCCTTGAGTGTTAATTTGTCGAATAACTATATGCATTGGCTTGTAATGAAGAAATTCATAACAGGGATGGAGTAAGGGAATTTTCCGTGTTGGCTACTAAGACGGATTTAATCCACCCTGGCTTTGGAGAATGTTTGGCTAGCTGGTCTGAACGCAAGTACCCGGCTGTGTGTGATTGGCCTCAATCATGCCATCATTCCAAACAACGGACTACGTAGCCGATCAGCTGGCGGAGAAAGCCTGTGTTTATGAATGAGAGAATTAGCCAGCTAATAGTCAGCCATTAGCTCTAATGGCCCTTCGTGCAGCCGGCTCGGTGTAGCTGTATTTCGCCCGGTTCTCCGCTTCCATTTATCATAGCTAACAAGTAGATGTCTCCGCTCCTCCTCTAGTATCTATCTCTTACTTATTACCTTTTGGCCGGCTTAGAACTGAGCCGAAAACCACAGAGCCGAAGGGAGAGGTTGTACTTTCATTCAGACACAGAGTGATCCTCAGTTAAATAATCGTTGTAGAGGAGAGTATTTTAAAAAAAATGAAAGAAAAGCTTTATTATGAAGTGCAAGCAAAACACTAGTTTATACAAATATTAAGAGTTGTGTTACTACATACTGGGTTGGGTGTTGGGGAACGAGTGGGGACTGGGGCTAAAGCTGAGACATTGTGTATAAGAGAAGGGTAGTTTTGGGAATTGGGATGGAGGTTTTGGAGAGAATGCGGTTGCTTACTTAAAAATATGACTTCCATGAAGTCACGAGGCAGGTACACAGTTCTGCTCAACCCCCCTCTACTTTTAGCGTTATATATAATATTAACATTATAATATTGTTAGCATTATATAACTCTCGATCAGATATCACTGCATCAGTATGTTCTGCACTAAAAGCCGTTAAAATGATCAATCTGAAATATTAATGACATATCCCTGAACCCTCGAAATATGCTGAATAGATTTCTGTTTTTAAACTAGGAATATGGAAAAAAGGTTAAATCTGAAAAAATAAATCCTATGATTCTTCAAGCTATGAGCTATTTAAAGTTGTGATTTTTTCACTCTTAGTTAGACACATTTAAATATTAAACTAAACTTTTGGGCGTTCCAGAAGGACACTGGGATTGTAGTACTGTGATTATGTGGACGTGTAGTACTGTATTTGTATGGGGGTTAAGGACAGTGGATGCATTATCAACTGAAAATAATAGGGGGTCATTCTAGAATCTCTTGAGCAGTATTTAATAGGTTTCGAGATAGTTTTATTAGTTTTTTGTAGGTGGGCATTTTAGCTATTTAAAAAAACAAAACATATTTACCGTAAATTACAACGTTTGTGGTTATATTTTGTCTTTGGCTGACTATTTTTAATAATAGCAGGCTTTATACCACGACTGCTGATGACAAATTTTATAAAAAAGTTCATGAAAATTTGGCTCAATAAGATCACATTAGATTTGACCTTATAAGATATAAAAAAAAATATCCTTTTCGTTCAGGTGAAAAAGAAACAGCCTAAAAAATACACAAGAAAATAATTTCGGAAATCTTAACATAATTTGTGGTGTACGATGTTCCTAACTACTCGTAGCGAAGACAAAAAATAAATGATTATTCCTCCACAATTACAGCCTCCCCACCCCTGTCTAAGGCACTTTCGCGTCGTTCCAAGCGTCTGCACTACAAGTCGTATTAAGAGCAGTATATTCATGGAGAGCTACAAGATCAGGAGATGTGTAGCAAGTATTTAAAAAATGTGAGCCCGTCCAGGATCTCCAGAGATCCTTTAGGTACTTTATTTACTTTATGTAAATTAAAAAAAAATATGTCAGTTCTTGATTGGCTAAAGTTGACAAGGTAAAATTAAGTAATTTTAAAATAACGTGAGCATATTTCACCATGCATCGACTAGTTAATTGGACACAAATTAAGGGTACCCCTTATATTAGCCATCCAAAAAATGTTTATCCAGTGGGTAGCCACTATATTTTATTTATGGAAGTCAAATACATTCAGTGGAGATATAATTAAGTAATTATTACATTATTTTAATATATAATTAATAGTTATGGCAGTGAAGTGTTGTTTTTGTGTAAGGTCGAGTTTTATAAATTAATAAAAAAACCCATGCCTCCTCGCATTGAATATCATTCTATAGGCTAATATTGTCAATCCTGAAACTTAGTCGGTAGACTCTCACTACCTTCCTGATTCCACCCGCCTCCTTTAGACATTCCAAACCCTATATCCTTCTCATACATCCTTCAAATGGGGGACTCCCCTTAGTGAAAGGCACTAATTAGCCCAAAATAATTGTTCCCACATCCTATTTTTATAAGTTTGAGAGCTAAGAAAAAAGAAAAAAAAAAAAAAAAAGTCAATGTAAAGACAGAAATAAGAATAAATATTGTACACCAAACATCAATTTTGTCAAGAAATGATTTGAAATTAAAAAAAAATCAGTTAAAATAGTAAGATAAAAATCAGGCTATCTCTTCTGCTGGGGTGTTCCTGTAATTTTATTTTAATTTATCGTTCTTTATATATAATGAATCTATTCTCATTGAATTTTACACACCCTTGAACAATTTGACAATGGAACTAAATCTTTATTTCAGGAAGACAGCTCTTAAATGTTTTATTGCGTTATCCAAAACACCAATCCCGTTATTGCGTGTAATATTGGCGTACCAGCTTTTATTTCTTTTCATTGATAGTATTCAATTGAAATGACATGTTAAGTTTGGTTAGTTTTTCTTCATATCTAAGTACTACAGATTATATTCTACTGATACAGGTTCATCATTCATTCAGACGAATGAAAGAATGAGCCGAAATCTCACGAAGACAGCGATGGTCATAATGACATCAGTTTAATCTGTTGGTGCGGTCCCATCGGAGACAATATTTACTGAGCTCACTGGCTATAAGGTGCGCAGCAGACATAGCTGGCAGTATTTGCTTATCCGGAGTAAAATATTTCAGCTAATTGCCAAGCACTCGAACGGCTCTTAAACAAACAGGCACTCAAGTGGCCCTAGTAGTCAAGAGCTATCAATGGCCGCCTATTTGATGACCCATGTCGTCACGTTAGTGCCAGGGACAACCCCCTCCCCCATTTCTCTCACAGGCCTCTGCAAACTCCATTATTCAAAATGTAATCAACTAATTAGTTTATCTTAGTCTCCTGCCTCCCCCCCCCCTGCGTGCAAATTAGCTGAAAGCGTTGACAGTAAAAACAAGTGATACTTAACCGGTTGAATTTGCTTTCAGTTTCCTGTTGTTCTTTGTGTGCTTCGAGAGCCATGGTGGTTAAGCCAAACCAGATTACGAGGGTGAAATCCGTAAAGCGGAAATGTGAAACAATAATCAGCACAGTCAACAATTAGGCATTTCGCTAAGATAATATTTACTTTTTTAATTAAAAATTCATTGTTTGCTCTTATATGAACATCATCGGAGCATTGAATGGAACTACCGTGCATAGAATCTTGCCTATAACAAACACGGGGGTTAATTTAAAGTCGTGAACACGTTGTTAAGGACATTTTTATTTTCATTTATGTTTTGAAGTATTTTTCAATTACTTTTACATTGTTTAATGTGTAGTGTACCCATTCCGTTAATGTTAGTCAGGTCAGTTACTTTCAGAGAAGTTGTTGCAGTCCATAGAATTGTCCGAATCAGCGCAAGTGTCTTTATTGTTATGTGAAACATATTTTCGATTTGTCAGATGTTTCTTGCGAGGTTGTTTAATATTGTTAGCATGCGATTTCTTTATTTCATTTTTATCTCTATATTTTACTACTGGTTTATAAGAATTATCATACTTTCCATGGGATTTGCTCTGCATCTTACCCATACTTTCACACCTCACCTTTCTCATCAAAGCCATACTCACAGCACAACTGTGGAAGATTTCCTCACTTCACCTATTCCTCTCTCTCTTCCACCAAAAGCCGTTAACCCCTCTGAGGTCAAATACCTTCTGAAAAACTTACCTCACCGAAAATCCCTTGGATATGATCTCCTTACTCCTCAAATTCTCAAACAACTTCCTCCTAAATCCATAATCTTCCTAACCTATATATATATAATTGCATAATCCGAACGACGCAATTTCCTCTCATCTGGAAACATTCCATTATTGTCCTATTCACCAAACCCGGTAAACCACCCAATGACGCCTCATCTTACCGTCCAATTAGCCTACTCCCTATCCTCTCAAAAATATTTGAGAAACTCCTACTAAAACGTCTACTTCCAATTGTTGAATCCAAAAACCTTTTTCCCACACACCAGTTTGGTTTCCGCCAACGACATTCCACCGCTCAACAAGGCCTTCGCGTTGTTGATCACATCTCCTCAGCCCTTGAAACCAAACAGTATTGCACTGCTGCCTTTCTTGACATAGCTCAAGCTTTTGACAGGGTTTGGCACGCAGGTTTGCTCTACAAGCTCAAAAGATATTTACCACAGACCCTATTCCTAATCCTACAGTCCTACCTTTCAAACCGCTTCTTCCAAGTCCGCTGTGGTTTAGAATACTCTAACTACTATCCCATAAATGCAGGAGTTCCACAGGGCAGTGTCCTGGGCCCCATCCTCTATAACCTATACACCGCTGATGTCCCCTCTACTCCCAATACCTTCTTGGCCACATTTGCGGATGACACTGCAGTCTTGTCATCCCACGCAGACCCCGACATAGCATCCCATAACCTTCAAAAACACCTTGGAGAGATCGATTATTGGTGCAATCAATGGCGGATCAAAGTTAATGAAGCAAAATGCTACCACATTACCTTCACCCTTTGTCGCAAGACTTGTCCACTAGTTTATTTTAATTCTATTCCTCTCCCTGTATCCGAAACAGTACGGTACTTAGGCTTCCATCTTGACAAACGACTGACCTGGAACCCACATACGAGACTAAAATGACAAGAACTAAACAGACGCTTTGGACAACTGTACAGACTACTTCAAAGGACATCCCATCTCTCAATAGAAAATAAACTACTAATCTACAAAGTTATACTTAAACCAATCTGGACATACGGAATAGAGCTATGGGGGACAGCAAAAAAGTCGAACATCAAGCGTATCCAATCCTTTCAATCCAAAGTTCTAAGAACAATAGTAAATGCCCCTTATTATGTCAGCAACAAAACCCTTCATAACGATCTTAATATACCCTACATTCTAGAACTCGTCCCTTCCAAGTTTATGAAATTCCACAGTAGCCTTTCCAACCACCCTAATCCTGTAGCACAGTCATTGCACTGCGCCACTCATCCCTATAATCCTTCTCGGAGACTGAAACGGCAGTGGCCTCGTGACCTACTATAAACGCGTGACAGTGGGAGTCCTGGCAATGGCCAGTTTCTCCAATCATGTCCTATTGTATGAATGAGCGAGTGAATGATGCTGTAAATATGGTATGAATGAGATCATTTATCTGTATTATTATTGCCTTATAAAAGGCAGATTGTAATTATTGCACAATAAAGATTGTTATATTAAAAAAAAAAAAATATACCCTACATTCTAGAACTCATCCCTTCCAAGTTTATGAAATTCCACAGTAGCCTTTGCAACCACCCTAATCCTGTAGCCCAGTCATTGCACTGCGCCCTCTTCATGGCAGAGCACTCATCCCTATAATCCTCCTCGGAGTCTGAAACGGCAGTGGCCTCGTGACCTGCTATAAACGCGTGACAGTGGGAGTCCTGGCCAGTTTCTTCAATGATGTCCTGAGTGTCTGTGGCTCTCGCGCTCTTGGTCAGCCTCCAGTAGCTAGTATCCGGTGACGCGGCTGACGGAGGATCGTGGGGGACTTCCCAAGACTCCGCTTTCTCTTCGCATGTGGATTTGGGAGGTCTCTGGGCTGTCTGTAAATATTGTATGAGTTTTATGGAGATGAAAGTATTTTTCATGTAGCCAGCAACATGGGACTTCAATGCGAAATGTTATGTTTATAGATGAACATACTTTAATAAACAAACGCGTTTCTGGTTGTCAAAACCAATGATACTAAAAAAAAAAGGAAATGGAAAAGATTAAATAACAGGTGATAGTGAAAAAAAAATAAGGGATAGTTCTGATTAAACGTTGAAAGATCAACGTTTTTGGTCGATGGTAGGAGACGTATGGATTTATTCCACCTGGACTTTTAGCAGAAGGTTTCAAGCTAAATTTAAGATTTACGGCAAGATTTTACAAACATCAAAACCAATGGTTCTGCTCCAAAAACACAGAATACCACCCAGCAGACTACTTCTGGTTCGAACACTTCTCATATTATTATTGATAGAATCTATTGTCAATCAAATCTTTATTTATCTTTATTACAGACTACAAACTCGCATGCGAAAGATGCAATTCATGGGAAGTCACCCACACCCTTCCGTCAGCCACGTCACCGGATAGGAGCAGTGGAGACTGCAGAAGAACGCTGGAGCCATAGAGCCTCAAAACATGATTGGAGACTCCCAATGTCACAAATCTATAGCAGGACTGCCGTGTTAGTCTCCGAGGAGCATTATAGGGATATTTGGTGCAGTGCTAGAGGATTAAAGTGGTTGGATAGGTTTCGATGGAATTTCATGTTCTTGGAAGGATGAGTTCAAGAATGTAGGACCGTTATGAAGGTTTTTTTTTGCCATATTATTATTATTTAAATCGCTGATTGATAAAGAGGATGTTAGCCAATTAGTTATATGGGCTGGGGCACCAACTGCCAGGGCAGGTAGTAGACCCAACCGCCGGGAGACCTTCCCGGCTCTTGTCTCTTTGTCACAGGACAAAGGAAACCTCATACTCAAACCTCATTGGGTACTATAAAAAAGGTCCTTATTGGCTACTGACGAAGCCAGCTGGGTATTTAAGACCGGTGGTTTGGGGCCTGTGTATCATTCTCCTGGAAACTAACTGCCTCGTGGTTGCTCTGCTTGAAACTCTGAAACATGGCTTCTTCTTTATGAAAAACCTCTGCATCTCTCTCTCCTCACCTCGCTACGTTTTAGTCCGGCGTTGTCAGACCCCACACCTTCCTAGTGGGAATCTCTGCCTTCGTCTCACTAAATCTAGCACCTCCTTGGGAGAGACCTCTCCCTAGTGGACAACGGTTGTCGTGGCCCTGCAAACTTACCAAGCAGTGTTCCCCACGGCGATTCAGTCTTTCTCTCTCCGGTTCACACTCGCCTTTTGGGATCCGCACGGATTTCGCCTACCCTCAGATACCGAGTGTGCATTCGTGGTCATTCCAAGACCTACCCTATACCTCTTCTCCTGAACATAGTGCATTGTCGGGGCACATACCTATCAAAAATGGAGTCAGATAGTAAAACCGTCATGAAACGATTGTCCAGGTTATAAACTCAAACAATCCTCACTTGTCACCAGGGTCTAGGGTAACCAGGCACCCCCCTGTTGACGTCCCGGCAATATGCATTGAGGTATTAGATTAGAAGAGATTGTGTAATTAACGTTTTACAGTAGTATTCGTTTCTCTTCATAAACTTTTCTTTCAAGTGCTTTCAACAGCTCACGTCAGGCACAACAGCATAGATCGATCATCCCACCATTAGATAAAGGAACTGTTAAAAGCGCTTGCCAAATGAAAAAAAAAATTATGGAGAGCAACGAACGTGGTGTTAAAACATAAAACTTAAAATCTAGAAGGAACAATTACGCTCCAAATCTTGCTCAGTTAGGTTTATTTCTGCCACATCCGTGGAAACGTGTCACTATTGAAATAGGATCATCTTTCCCTCCAGGAAACCTTATAGGCAAGGGTATGCCTTTTTCTGCAATGAGCAGAGTACAATGGCGTTAAGCATTAATAAACCAGCTACAAGTCAAGCAAATGTCCCTATCCCTTGAGTAATCTCGTGAATTAAGGAGACCGAATCCGGATGAACGAGACCCAGAGGTTCCCCTGCCGCCTACCGAGCAAGGTTTTTCAATTTGGTTAACTAACCGCTCAGTTTGATTAGTCTCTCCCCTAGGCCCTGATATTCGATTACCCGGGCCTCAGGCCTACCGGTGACAAACTGAAATCTCTCTTGTCTCAATATTTAATCGGAGGATTAAGAGTTCATCAGTGGCCCGTTCCCGAATCATTATTCTGTTGGTTTACTCTGCTGCTGATTGGAATTAAACTCGGGATCAAGAATGACCTTTGGATAAACGCCCTGGATAAAATGGACACAGAAGTGTGTAATAACCAACATACTCATAGATTTTCTGACCTACACATAATTATTTGTTTTTTTAAGCATTTAAGGTTATATTACTGACACGTTTGGTGAAATATTTAGCCGCAATTTGGACTGAATATACGAAAGTTGACACTATAAGTGTTTCAAAAATAAGAGATTAGAAAAGTATGGCGAGGGAGCGTTGTTAGATTTTGATAAATTTATATTAACGTACAAGGTTTCAGCATACTATATATGTCTGCATCAGATCATTGTGTGTAATGGTAGGGGAGGTTGACGGTTTAAACCATTTTGGGGAACATTCACACACACACTGTTTTATAGAATTCACCACAAATCTCACTCCTTCAAATCAGCTTTCTTCAAATAGATAGATTTAGTTTGATCCAAAAATCCCATTACAATACATGATGGATGTGTTTGTGGCATGGAAAACGCCTGGAAGGTACCAGATCACAATCACCATCTCTCTGCAAGTTCAGTTGTCGCCTCGAAGTAGTGTTGTGGAAGGGTTCAGTCTCAGTAGATCGTTGAGACGTTTATGTTCTCTGTGAGTGAATTTTACAATGATTATCTGTCAATAACCACCAGTGCCTTCTTCCATACTTGTCTAAATGTGCAGCACATCGCACATTCATTGAATTGAAGCTCGGAGCTATTAACACACCTAACAGTTGTTCACACACCTGTTAACAATACAACAATTCCAATTCCATTGATAATATATAATTATTAAAAACGAATGTGAAATGAAAGCCAATCTTATTTTTAAAGATTTTGTACCACATAGTGAATTATGATTATTTTGAGCAGTGTGAGCAGCCGAAAGTGTATAATGCAAGTGATTTGTATGCACTCATGTAAAAAGTGTATTTTTCTTTCAATATACGTTTTGGAGTGGTTATGCAGAGCTTTATAGTATTGTGAATTATCAGAGGTTTGTTGTTACTGGGAATATTGGTTTCCTGGTCTTTGTTTTTGTTAGATTTTCGTGTTTAGTGTGTACACAAACTTGGTTTACTTTGTTGGTAATGCTAACTGGGATAATGTGGTAACTCAAGTTTATGCCCGTACAGTTTTAAGTTATTGTAAGTTTCTTTACTGGTAACCATGACAGGATTGAAGTATAAAGGGCTTCACTAAGCAATTGTTATTGAAACAATGTGGTGAGTAAGTAACAAGCCGAGTAAAGCTTTTAGCAACTTTCTTAACAGAATTCAAGTTTGAAAGTGATATTAAGTTAAAATAATGTATGTATAAAATCATCTTAACGCTGACGTTTTATTGAATTCTATGTTGATTATTTAGTTTTATTTATTGATAAGGATGCTAATTATTTTAACAGATATGTTTATTCATCCGTTATTTATTTGCAATTACTTCTTCCGATTAGCAGGTAATATAATTAACTCATCTTCTTCCACCCTATACCTTAATGTGCTATTCACTGCCATCTTTCCCAATCTCCTTTTGTTGGTTCTCGATTATATCATCAACTATATATCAACTGATATATTCTTTCGTTCAGGAGTCGCTTTTGTCTCCGATGAAGTCCTTTTGCTTAATTTCATGCTTTTGTGAATCCTTTTTTTTATCTCCGGATCTTTCAACCTCTGCAATAGCTTTTAACATGAAGAGCGTGATCCTATCAAGTGCACAAGGTCTGGCCATAGCTTCAAGAACTATGAAGACTTAGAAAATTACTTATTTTGATAACCGTGTGTACCTGGGATCCCCACTTCATTAACATATAACTTATTTTTTATAATTTTATTTTTTAATTAACTCTCTCTATTAGTCACTTCTTCTCACATAAAATTACTTCAGTATAGCCAAGACGGAGTCATGTAATAATTATATATCTCTTCACCAATCAGCATCAATGTAAGTCACCTTATTAGTCAGTTTAGTCAAGTCACGTATAATGTATATCATTATACTTGTTTATACATTATATAATTTCTATAAAATAACAAAACCTGTATATAATGTAGTGATGCTACAGGAAATACAAAATAATTTGTAAATAGATTCGCCTGAGGATCTATAATTATATATAATTATCTGTAAATTTAAAGGGGCTATGAAGGAAAAAAAAAAAAAAAAAAAAACTTTTAACACCAATATACATTTCTTTTCGAAAGCTTTTCTTTGATTGGCTAAAGCTTTAAACAGGCTTCACCTGTCATCCTCAGGTGCCACACGAGGGTAAATCGACAGCACCATCAATTAAAAAAAAGTTTTGAATTAAAATTATTAAAAATCATACACTTCCAATCTGAGAACTCATTGTATACAAAATTAATTATTCCTAAGAACCTTCAGGTCATAAAGTGGTTAGATATGCTAAATAACGTGTAATAAATGCTGTCTTCGTATAAATTTAGCACTTTGAAATTTTCGTTCTGAATTATATAGAGTATTACATTTTTATTTAACTACGAAATTTATCAGCCTGATAGTACACAGTAGTAAACCGTGAAGGGGGGGGGGAGTAAAATATAAAATAACACGCTATTAAAACAAAATAAACGAGAATAAAAAAAGTAAAAAAAAATAAATTCGTCTTCCGTAAGGTGAGGAAAATCAGAGGAATAATCTGATTACACATAAAAAGGGAGGGAGGTAAAAAAAATGTTAAAGGGAGTGTAGGGAGAAGAGAAATGGAGTGTTTAAATTTTACGGTTCCTGCGCCAGGGGATTTATATCAGAAACCTCCTTTTTAGGATTTTTTGTGTCAACCCTAGCTTTCCAACCTGTAATGGGGGTTTATCTCCATTCCCCATCCTCTCCCGTCCGTATTTACTTAACCTCGATTTGAACGCATCATAAAACCACCGTTCTCTACGCAAAGCCCTGGTGGTGGCCAAATGGAATTAGTAGACTTTTTATTTGGCAGCTGACTATTTTTTTTTTTTAATCAGCGTTCTTCCTCGGCCGCTTGCCTCCCCCCCACTCCCTTTTAATTATTACCTAATCTCATTACTGTACACAGTGACATGATAATGGGCCATGCATCATTTAATCACATATCGACGCTGCTGACTAGCCACAAAGGTGGCGTCGGTATTGTTCATAATTCATGGCATAATGCCCTCACGTCCGGCAGTAAGAGACAATAAAAATTCAAGTAATTTTCTAACGGAAGCATGAAGTGTGTTCGCTAACAAGATACCAATGATAAAAAGTTTAAATTAAATCGAATTGTGTCAGTCTAGTTTAAGACAGACTCTTACATTGTGCTTACACAGTTTAATGTCTTCAAAATGGAACTTTATCACTTACAATTAAAATCCTCAGAGTTTTTAGATTTATGTATTTATATTATTTTATTAGGGAATTATGAATACGAGCTAGGAATGAATGCTAAATATTAAGGTCCTCATATTTACCGTCCTGGAGATATTCACAGTTGATATAAGCGCATAAGCTAAAAATGTAACTCTTTATTGACTAGGCCGGTCCAACATAAATATTTATTTCAAATATTTTAATGATAAACATTATGCCGTAAACTAATATGCAATGCATATAGTCTAAAAGCAAAGTAGGTACTAACAACACTGGCTTCATTAAAACTCATATAAATTTTTATTTAAAAAAAAATATTCAGTAGGCTGTAGATGAATTGTCCAAATAATTTTACTCCATAGTCTCACCACTGCAATATTTATTGAGTAATGACCGTTTTAACTTCCTTACGATAGCGTATTCAGGTACTGAACCGATAAGCCATATGATTAAAAACGTTAAACGCACGTGCACTTATGTGAAATTCTATGACAGTTATATGATAAAGATGAAGTTATATGAGAGTGCTCTCATTTCTCTTAAGAACAGTAAATCGCACTTTTAACTCTGATTTATTTATAATCTCTCATTGTGGGAAGAAAAGGACTCTCTCATTATTAAATTTATATTTCATGTTTTAAATTGATAATCATCACTTTAATAGTTCTCGTACTACGGCCCCTATAGCTAATGTATGATCTGTAGTGCAGTATTTTTTTTTTAAATTTAATAGAAAAAGATCTATTTTTCACTATCATTATTATCCTAGTCCGTAGCAATGAATTCGGATATACTAATTATCTTTTTAACTTCACGGGAGAACTTAAAACCATAACATGTTGATTTTTCAATAACCTATTCGATCTTGAATTACCCCCCTTGCTCTTGGTTTATACTATGTGTTATGGCAATCTCTTAATAACCAATAATTAGAAGTTCTCCTCTTCTCGGTCCAGAAAATATCTACTTATGTTTCCACATTTTAATAATAAAGCTTATGACATCAGTAAGAGAGGGGGGGGAGAAGATAGTTGGGGAAACAGCCGCAGGTGGATGATCACCCCCAACACGGCTGGCCTGCCTATATAACCGGACCGTCTTGAGGGAGTTTTCAGAACATACAGAACCGGCACTTGGAACACTGCTCTCTCTCTCTCTCTCTCTTTCTCTCCCTCTCTCCCTCTCTCTCTCTCTCCCTCTCTCTCTCTCTCTCACTCTTTCACTGGCGCTTGCTGCTGTACTCAAACCATGGCCTTCTCATTCAACTACACCTTCCTAGTGGGAATCTCTGCCTTCGACTCGCTAAAACTAGCACCTCCTTGGGTGAGACCTCTAGACCCTACAAACTTTACCTAGTAGCGTCTCCCACGGCAATCCAATCTTTCTCTCTCCGGTTCACACTCGCCTTTGGGATCCGGACGGTTTTCGCCTACCCTTAGATACCCAGTGTGAATTCGTGTTCATTCCAAGACCACATAAACTACCTATATACCTACCCTGTTCCTCTTCTCCTGAACATAGTGCTTTGTCGGGGCACACCTTCTAAGATCTTATGGAATCAGATTAAAACGATTTAAGCTGCCCACCGACTAGGCCACCAGCAGAGGTAAAATACCACAGGTCCACCTCATTGTATATCTTTATTGGCACTCGCCGGACGGCGTCTCCTCCCCAGCTTGGAGATTCACACATCTGTGTCACACTAACTCCCGACAATATGGTTTATAGAATCAGTATGTGCTGTACGCTGATACAGAAGCATGGATTAGTCAAGGACTTAGTATAGGACCAATACTGATCACTCATATAACCATCTGCAAAGGTACTCCCATTTCGTCTAAGAGAAATATCATTTGAGGCGGATCGGCGAACCTATAGGATATGTATGAGACTGGAAATTCTTTTTTTTTCCCTGTAGCAGGGATCAGTCTCATTCTAGGTTGATAAGATAAAAGATCCCAATGGAAAAACCGAAAAAATTATTAGATCATGAAACATTGTAACCACTGCCACTAAATTCCTGTACAGAAAGCATTCTTGATAGTTTTTACCAGTCTCTTCCTGGATGTATGTGTTTCCAACTGCCATCTATTCATTCTTTTTTATCCTTCACTTGTAATTTAGTAAAATATCACACTGGGAAAATGGGGTAGTTGTTTTGCTAGGAGGCTTAGTTCCATCAAAAGGCTAGGTATGGATTGGAGTTTCAATGCTCCTGTTGTTTCAACTAAGTTTCATTTACCTTGACAGTAATTCCTACGGTAGAACCAACAAGAACGGGCTGCTGAGAAAGATGACAAATCAACAGAAGACAAACATGGTGCTAACATTTCTCGACATTTTCTCTAAATTCTCAGAAATTTTAGCTGATACAATAAGATGAAAACAATCTACAGGGTAGAGAAGGCGGTGAATGCCTGGCCATACAAAAGCCTTACACCTGACAGCTGCCAGTACGGCACCGTGAGGGACCATAAATTTCACGAATTAAATACTACAAAGGGGTGGAAATATTTAGATGATCCCCATCCCCTGTGTCTTTTTTTTCCCCCTTGGCGGTCGTAAGCGGCCCATTGTTGGCGAGGATCCTTCACTCCTAATCAGGCGTGTATGTCCCATTCAACCGCGCCTCGCTGGTGTGGGGGAGGCTGAAAAAAAAATAGAGGCCTGCCTGAGTGTACACACATATCGATCATCGCTGAATGAATAAGCCGTTTGTTGTATCGTAATGCCTTTGTACCAGATAAAAAACAAAAAACTCCAGTTTAGTCATGAGCTATTTAATGCCACCGAGTCAGTTTTTTTTACATTTTATTATTATTAATCGGGGGTTTCGCTTTAATCTACTTCCATGAAATATTCAGTAAAAGCTGGGGAACCACCCACTTCTATTTACTTCCTCGTGTTTGCCTTCAGGGTAGCGAAACGTCACCAGACGTATGAAATATGGCTTTATATTTTACCGGAAGTTTAGATGTCAAGCTAGATTTGCAAAGAGCAATTATTAGAATTAATGCGAGGTATTAAGTACTTAACAGTCTGAGAATATTCAGTATCTCCTATGTTAATTTTGGCCTTAATTAGCGTTAAGTAAGTAAAATATGTTTCGTTTTTTCCCACACTTACTTATAACTTCAAAATATGTAAAAGAATTTAACCAAAGCAAATAAGAGTAAAGACTTTAGAATCATATCAGCCTAAGCCAATTTCTGGACAAATTCATGAACAATGAACTCTCTTTAAAACCAAACAAATATCTAATACAGCTAATGAAGACCTGAATCTAAATTAATCATTATTTGGCAAGGTGTTTCAAATAGAAAATTTACCTATTTTAATTTTGTACATTTTGTGTTATATCTAAAACATTTCCAACAATGTACACAAATTTGTCAACTTATAACTAGTATATCAAATTAAATTAAAATAAATGTTGGTGTTTACTGTTATATGACTGGTATCGTTGGAACAACGAAAGCCCATCCTGAATTGCTGATAACACTTCCGCTAGGGACTGATAGTATGATACCCCAAACCGGAAATGTATACCTACCCAATGTCCCTTAAAAAAAAAAAAAAAGGTATCCCCTGAAGCGAAATTCAACTTTTGTTTTTTTCGAAACCCCAAACTTTTAGTGTTATTAGTAAAACACATAGACATACGCTGAACTACACGTTCTTTGAACGAGATGCATTTTATGAAGGTAATGGCTACATCACGTTATTTCCATCTCAGTCATGGGCGTCCAATTCTTCTTGAGTTAAAAATGGATCCAAAAAAGGTTTCCTATTGTATTCTCGAGTCCTCCATTGTATCAAATGTCCGGCCTATCGAAGCCTCAAACTCTAATCCACTTTCCGTATTTATTTCTTCGTTCATTGCTCGCAACTTCTGGTTAGGGCTTCTTAGCCCGTCTACTCTGGCCTGAACAGGATCATAGCTACGCCAAAGTGTATCCCTACCTTTTCTCTCACAGTTCAAGAGAATCCACCAATCGACCTGATTATGCAGGCCTCCAATATATATGTTAATACGAGGTGTAATAATGCTTTGTATAACCCTTTATTTGGGCCCCAATTTAGAAGTTTACTCATCCTCTGTCCATGGAATCCATAATAGCACTTGTTGGAGGAATTGATTTTTCTTCAATTAACAAGTTTTCCTTATTCATTTGGGTACCAAGGTAATCCAAGTGATTCACTTCTTGGTAATTGCAGAGAACAGAACAAACAAAGGAGTCTTTATCGGTATGCTGTTCAATGCAGAGGTTTGTTTATGCTTGTTTGAATTGGAGCTACGAAATTCACCCGACTATGTGTTGCTCAGTGTTTAGATATCTCCCGAAAAGGCCTTATAAATTGCAGGGAGAAGAGAATTGCTTCTATAATATGCACATATCAGTTAGCCTCTCTTATAGTGCATTGAAACTGTCCCGTGATTTATTCCTATTCCAAGCAGTAGGCAGCAGCTCACATCTAAGCAGATGCGATTCCTCCATTTACAGTTCTGCAGATATGCTATCATTATTACTGCAATTAAGATTATCCTCTTCTATTTCCTCATCGTCTGTTCAGATCTAGTGCATCATATTCTTGTCCTACCGGCAAGAAATTGGTGAAAAACCGGTGGTTGAAGGAACAACAGCTCACCTAGTGCTGGGACAGTTCTTTGTTTGAGGGCACACTTGCCTTAAACCAACTTATATTTATAGGATGTTCCAGAAGGAATTCGCAAGTATTATTTGCCTTGTCATATTATCAATTCGTTTGGATGGACATTGAATGTTGCACTGCTTGTAATATACTTTTTTTTTTCCCTTTCATAGCCCCTTTAAATTTAAAGCTAATTATATATAATTATAGATCCTCAGGCAAATCTATTTACAAATTATTTTTGTATTTCCTGTAGCATCGCTACATTATATATAGGTTTTGTTATTTTATAGAAATTATATAACGAATAAACAAGTATAATGATATACATTATACGTGACTGGACTAAACTGACTAATAAAGGTGATGGGGCTCACCTTTTTGATCAAATTTAAAACTAACTTACATACTAATTATCAACCTAATTTTTCCCCGACAGTCTGTTGCCTTCGATGCGGGAGGGGTGGTGGGGTCATAGTGTTAAACACTGGGTTTGTCAGGTGCTGCAACGAGTCAAAAAACTTAATGTGTCTCCGGCGGATGAACTCACCCACCGACGGCACACCAAGCAACGGGTGCAGGTCAGCGTTCTTCAACCTCGAGAGAGGTATGTCGGACCACTTTTCGCATGATTCCATTCTGGAAGTGTTGGAGACATTTGGCTGTATTGTCAGTCAAGTGGGTAAATAGCGGGGTACCGTACAGCAGAGCTGCCCGGAGGACTCATGTAATATACTTGGTGCACCGAATGATTTTTGTCTCCATTCAACCCTGTTAACTATCCTGACAATGAGACTTTCTTAGGTCTTGGTCCACTTTAGGCTGTTGGTGCCTATATATTAAGAAATTGAAGCAAGACTTAATTACCCCAGATTTATTGGTATTCATTCTTCCAACTTATAAATGGTTATAAATGGATTTCACCTCACGTTTGAGCAGGTTCTCGAATTACTGACTTTCCTCAGGTTCGACTGCTTCAACTACCTCTTCTTTCATTCACGGATACTCTAGTATCCATTGCTGATGTCCATTCGTATCCATGGATACAAATAATCCTTATTTCATGTGGTTATACTGTAAAAGCGGCGTTAAGTTGTAGACTCCTGCAGGAGAAGGCTCGGAGGGACGAAGGGGAGGGGGACGGCAGTTGGGTCAAGTTCTGTGCAGGGTATAGCCCCTAATTATATATTAAAGCCGGGCATCTGTTGTTTGGTCACACGGCCAACCGCAATCCACCGCCAACCGAGCATTGCCGCTATTAACTCTCGTATCATTACCTCCGCTGGCCGAATGTGCCCGCCTTCATTAGCGTCTGTCTCACCGACCGAGCTTCAATTATTTCAATTTATTTATTTTTTATGTTAAATTGGTATGATTTAAATAAAAATAAACGAAACAAAGGAAAATAAAATAATTTTCTCGGTACTTCTTATATATTCGGGAGTTTCTTAAAAACTACCCGGTAATTTTAAACTTAAAATCTTCATCGTATTTGTTAAACCATTTTGGTCACCAATATTTATACCCATATAGTGCATTGGGAAAGCTGGTGAGTTCTCTTGCCCTACTATAGTATATGATTTTGGCAAGGATATTTTCCCCTTTTGGAGGGAGAAGATTACGCAGTCGGTCTTCCCGGCGTTTACGCTGATGTTTAACATGCCCAGTCTGTCACTGATAACGTTACAAACTGACTCGGCGTGTGTAAGAGCTCTTTGCGCACTCATGCTGCTGCTGTAAACAGAAAGGCATCTTCCATTATGCTATTTACCCATTGCTATTTACCCACTTGACTGATAATACAGCCAAATGTCTTCAACATTTCCAGAATGGGATCATGCGAAAAGTGGTTCGACATATCTCTCTCGAGAGGTTGAAGAACGCTGACCTGCACCTGTTGCTTAGTGTGCCGTCGGTGGGTGAGTTCATCCACCGGAGACACAAGTTTTTTGACTCGTTGCAGCACCTAACCAACCCAGTGTTTAACACTAAGGCCCCACCACCCTCTCCCGCATCGATGGCAACAGACTGTCGGGGAAAAATTAGATTAAGAATTAGTATGTAAGTTAGTTTTAGGTTTTTTGTTTGATCAAAAAGGTGAGTCCATCACAGTTTAGTCCAGTAATGTGTATCATTATACTTGTTTATTCATTATATAATTTTTATAAAATAACAAAACCTGCATATAATGTAGCGATGCTACAAGAAATACAAAAATAATTTGTAAATAGATCCACCTGAGGATCTATAATTATCTGTAAATTTAAAGGGGCTATGAAAGAAAAAAAAAAAAAAAAAAGGTCACCAAATATAATGGTTTTAAATAAAACAAATAAAATATAAATTTAAAAAACGTTCTTCTGTTATTGTTGGCATTATAAACTTAACCTTTTAGAAGAATCTTCGCCATTCACTATCACTCTAACAATTTTAGAGCATCTTAAACCATGAGGAGAATATTTTAACTGTAATCTTACATCTTAAGCAGGGACTTGACAAGTCATGAAAAAAATGAACGAACCCATCTTTATTCCCGTCCCTTTCTTTTTAAACATCCCGTTACCACATTTTAACGAAATTCGAGCTGTTTTCAAAAATAAGTTTATGCTTTCAGATCAATTAAATCATTTTTACAGCTACAATCGCAGAAGATATACCTAAATGAGATTCGAGCTTGGTCTTCCATTTGAGTATTGGTAATATGGTAATTATTTGACTTTGAGTCTTCCATAGCTCTAAGAGTTTTCCTATTTTCTCAAGAGGAAATATTCTATAGCTGTGCTGAGGAAAGAATGGTAGCAAACCGAATGACAATTCAGTCTCAGAGTTTTCTGATTCTAAATTAGGCAAGTTATAAACGAGGGTTGATAATTTGGGACGAAAGCCCAAAAGCAGTCTTCTCAAGACAAATGCGTTCCTCCATGGATTGGTGAGCAGATCCCGTGGACAGAAGAAAGGAAGAAGGTAACGGGCCAATAAAAAGCGGTTGATTGCTCGACCAGCTACCGCAGCGTCGCCAACCGACCGTGTCTGTTCAATCATCGTGTGCAGCCGTCACTTCCCAAGCAGTTTGTGGTGCCTGGGTTCAAGTCCGTCCTGAGTCGTCATATCCTGCTCAGCCGGAGGCACTTGTCCTACATAGATTACTTCATACTACATCTTCATTTTTTGCCATATTAACGTAATATAAATAATCTAATGCTGATATGCTAAGGATCTTGTCGAAAAACGGTTTCGAATAAAGTTTTCATTGAAGTAGATATAAATTTTAATTTAGAAAAAAATATAAATGAAATAACCAAATGACGAAAAACAAAAAACTAGATGCTAATAGAAATTAATTTCTTCATAATATATTATGCCCTTAGGACTTATGTTTGTTTAGTTCTTCAATGTTAGCAATATTTTCATATTATGGTTTCTCTCTATGTTTACATTTATTTATACATTTTTTGGTTATATTTTATTAAATTGACTATTGAAGTGTACATTTATTTGTCAAATATTATTCTTATAAATTTATTTTGTATAATTCGAAGTTCGGTGGTATTGCAATGACTGAATAATAATTATAATAACTCATCATCATTGACTCTCAGCCTCCAAGTAGAGCTATACATAAAATTGGCTGAGAGTTATACTGACCAAGAATAAATCGTATCAAAATAATCAATAATTTATAGAATGTATGTCGGTCGATGGCTCCCATATTTCTCTGCTAATGAGCGGAAAGGGGTCGTAAGCCAACTGTTTGAAACATGTGTAAGAAATCGAGAGCAAAATACTATTTTTACTTCAATGCGTAATCAGCAATGATAATCTGTTTTCATTAATCTTGCAAGACACGCAGATAGTACTACAAAAGTTGCCGTAATAAAAATTATGATTTATTCCATACGAATGAAAATTATAAGTTATACGATGAATAAGGAAAAAGAACGATGTCGGCAGTAGGTTAGTTAATTCAAAAATTACATTCATAAAAGTTTTTATATAACGTCAGTTATAAACATATCAGGTTACCGGGATTATAAAAATGAGAAAACGAGAAAAAAAAAAAAAAATCTTACCAGACAGGTAGCAACGCGGCATAAACTTTTTATTACGTTTTAATCAAGTATGGTTTTTTTCCCCCCATATACTACATTCCACGGGATAAAATGCCACGAGGAGAGTTTTAAGCTTATTTCCCGTTACAGGAAGGCACCCGTGAAAATTGTTATCGGCAACCGATGAAGCAGACATGTTTCATTCTTTATCCTCGGGCAAATCAAGTTTATCTAGACGTCGCTATTATATTGTTATAAAATCTATTATTATTGTGCGGTCCAATGGGTACAATTTGCAGGACGATACTAGTGAAGTTATATATCGGCGGGACGGAGGTACTTTCATAAAATTTCCGACGGCATTTTTCTAAAGCTAAATAATCTTTGTAGAGGAGAGTATTTTAAAAGAAAATGAAAGAAAAGCTTTCTTAACTGGTATATACAAATGTTAAGTGTTATGTCTCTACATACTGGGCTGGATGTCTGGGAACCTTTAGCAGGGATAAAGCTGAGACATATGTGTATAAGAGAAGGGTAGTTCAAGGAATTGGGATGGAGGTCTTGGAAGGAATGGGGTTGCTTACTTAAAAATATCAGTGACTTCCATGAAGTCACGAGGCAGGTATATACTAACTTCTACTATTAGCATTACAATATGCTTAGCATTATATAACTTAAGATGACTTGCCTTCTCCATGTCAAATGTTTCAAGGGCCGTCCACAACCCGAGATGGGGTTAAAAAAAAAAGAGGAATCTTTCGGACATCTGTCAATTGTTTAATAATACTGAATTGTCTTTGTCTTCTTAGGCATATCGAGAATCGTTTGGAATAGTGTGGATTCGAGGGCCAATTACCACTTGATTCTAATTGTTTCTTCTACGCGAGACTGTGTTTAGTAAATTATATCTTATACATGGGCCCTGCTATCGTCTCACATGGCCCAAGTGGAGGAAAGCCATGTGCTACGATGTTTTTGTCTTGGACTTTAATACTGTATTGTTCTCTAAAACTGAAATGGCCTTTATTTCATGAGAGAGGATAATTCTAGAAATTGTCCAGATATCCGCACTAAATGAAAACTTTTGTTATTTTGGCATTAAATACAATAACATCGTTGACAACACACTTTTCGCTCCTAAATATCTCACCCTCCCCCATCTACCAGAGAGCTATTAACATACGAATGTATTTTGTTATTTACGCAGGCAAAATGTGATATTCAGGACCAAAACGTAAAGTTCAATATTGACAAGTCCAAACCCCCTTTTTTTTTTTTTTTTTTTAACATGAACATATTGTAAAAATGATGAATTTTTTTTTTAAATGTAATAACCAGTGTGAAAAGTACAATCCTATGTCCTACAAAGAAGCAATAAAAAACAAAACAAAAAAAAAGTTCTGTTGAAATAAAACACGGATCAAAGAGCGTATAACTGCCGTTTTAGTATTTCCATTTAAATGATGTCTTAAAAAAGAAATAACTCTTTTATAAACTGTAACATGATCAAGTTGCCCTTTATGTTTTATTTATTACCTGTTGACTCACTGTTTTTAACTGTGGTTCTGTGATACAGTAAATTTGATTTTTGTGCCTGACAGATTATCTCCTCAATCAATTTGTACAGCAACTATTATTTAGGAATGGTGTACTGTGCCCTCAATAAAAGGGTTTACCCGAAGGTCCTCAGCAGTCCACGTGTATTGGACTAGTTGGCAGAGCTAAGTATAGTTCATGAACAAAGTATTTTATTTTGCCAAAACATGTACAAAGAATTCAGGTAAACATATCAAAATAATAAATAAAACAAAAATTGAAAGAATAACGTGCTAACAATTTGTGTTATTGCTGCTTTATATCAACAACAAATAATGTTGGCTGACAGTTGATTTGTATAAAAGGATCGAGTTTCCACAATATTTTGTTCCTTTCATACCAAAGGCGATCACCTGCCCTGTGCCGACTAACCTCAAAAGCTATCAGCTTTTCGAAACAATATGGCCTCCCCACCTTTTAACCAAATGGAAACAATAGATTACCGCACATAGATCCAATAAACATTAGCCACTCAATCACAGACGGTTATTGGAACATCGGAGAGCGTTCTACAGCTTAAAACTGCCTGTCCTCAGTGGTTAGTGATTTCAATCAAAGCGAAACAGCGTTGGATGATGCATCACAATGGACTTGTCACAGGATCCAGGCGACATCTCTCAGATGCCTTTAAAGCAAAATTCAGAAGCTCGACGCCAACTAACCCCGGTCTGCCCTACAATATTCAAAAGTTCAAGTCCTTATTGTGTTCCCTGAACACAAGATACCGTCTCTGTGACCCTCGAAATCCTGCCCACAAAACTGCAGCATAAAATCGTTCACTCTCTGCTTTCGAAACCTTCCTATCCCAACACTTCTTCTATATCCAGTTTGCTAGTTTGGGAACTGTTATACTATACTTCCATACTTTTATGCTTTGCATTTTTATTTTTAATTCGTAGTTTACAATATATATCCACAGGTTTCGCTGGCACATTCCTTAGTTTTTATCATTTTATTTTAACTTAAACGTATTTCTTAATTTGAAGGTTTTTATTTAATGTTGTATCTTGCGAACTTACAATTTTTTTATTTTTTATTCTTGTCTAACATGATCCATCTATGACTTTATATACTTTATAATGCTAAACAATCTGTTAATTTTTCTTATTAAGGTTTTTACTTTGTGATTTTTCTTGGTAATAGTTTTTTTGTTTATTAGAAATAAATTCCTTATGTGTGGGTGGTTCCGGAAAAAAATCTACTCTAATTTTGTGTATAAATTGCTTTATTGGATAAAATAATAAGGAGATATATTAGAACTGCACAGAAAAATAGGACAGTGACATCGTCCTTCAACATGTATATTGCCCGTCAGGTTAGTCAATAGTTTACAGGTAGTAAAGGCGGGAACCTTCGAAAATACAACGACGCTTTGTGCAAAGAGAGGAGATGCAAAAAGTCATCCATGTATAGAAAACATCCCTCCCCCTGTAGCGAGCTGCATGTCGGTAAGTTACTTGAAAGTCAGGCTACGGAAGAGTAGGTTTAATATGGAGAAGCATGGAACCGTGACGTTTATTTTGCCTCATTGTAACGTCCTTCATGGCTCGCGTGAGGAGGGATGGTTTAATATCCCGGTCTTCAGCCCGATTTATGGCCCCTCTGTGAGAAATATGCTGATAGGAAGCTGCTAAGAGAGTTCAAGCACTGACTAACGTCTTTCGGCAGTCACCAGTTGCCCAGTAATGAATCAGATAATAAATGTATTAGTTTATTCATTTCACGGCGTGCAGTGAAAATCGACTCAATTTTCGACATAAAAGAAGCACTTTATAAACAATATATACTGTCAATCTCAAGGATTCTTTGATTTTTGGATGTTTAAGAATTTTTTTTTGACTGTTCATAAAAACTGTTGTAGAGCTTTGAGGTTTAAGAATTTTGTTTTTTGTGTGGAGTGTGGTTTGTTGTATAATAACCAATATCATGCATGTAGCGACCGCTAACTACATAAGTTAAATCACCCGATACTCTGGTGCATATATATTGTAAGCAAAAGTAAAATAACAGGAACTAAATGTATTGTAATTAAATGTAAATCATGGTAAAAGTTTTTAGTAATAAACCATGCGCGGGACTGGCAGTCGTAAAACAAGTCAAACGTAAGAGGGTCGACAGCCGTCAGCCATAAACAGACCCTTTTAGACCAAGGGTCACCACCCGGCGGTCATAAACCTGAAAGGGTTGGCCACCTGGCCGCCATAAACAGACCCTTTTTACACCTGCGACACCTTCCGGCAGGAAGGGGAAACGGTATTTAATCCCGAGGCTTCTGACCCTAAAATCCACTCTCTCCTCATCCGCTGTTACTCGGTGTCGCTTTACGCCAGGGCCACTGGCCCTGGAAGTCAGTCTTTTAGACTCCTCGTCAGCTACTCTATCCTCATCGCCTCTGAGTCTGTCACCCTGTCTTTTAGTCACCCATTCAAAATATTTTTAATAAGCTTTTGATGTACCATAGGTTTATAAACGGTTTTTGTATTAACAGGTTCAACTATTAATCTATTATTGATTTACGATTTAAAATTTTAATTTTCCTTTTGGGGAAAGGTTACCAATACGGTATAAAACAATGAATTAATTTGAATTAAAAGATATTCAAAAGAAAGTCTTTTTATAATTTAATTGCTGCTAATTTTATTATTTATTGTTTTGATTGTTTTGCATGCAATTTATTTGAATTTTAGTCTTGAGGATGCTCGAATACGTGGAACCTTGACTATAGATGTTTAATGAGATTTTAAGCTTTTGGTTGAAAAGCTAATTTTCACACACTATCAAAATTGTTAAGGATTACGATCCTCTTTTTAATAAAATACTTAAAACTCACGTAAGATCTACCAAGATCTTCAGGAAAACATGGCGTGGAGGAAAACCATGTCAACCGCGTACAGTAAGTATTGGGTCTAACTAGTAACGATTGCATCATAATATAAATTTTATTTTTACCTCCACGACGGAATGGAATTCCGACCACGACAGGTAGAGATCGGTCATCAATCTCGGAGGGCAAACGTTGCATGAGCTGTAGTGAAGTTAATGTGGGTAGTACACATTCATCCACTCACTCACACACTCCCTGTTCAGAAAACATATGTGCCCTCTACACTCCATACTCGCATGTATGTGTGCATTTATAGCATTAGAAAAACAGACCAACATTTTGGTGTTTTCTTTTTAATTCGTTAGGTCTTTCTGTTTATATTTTTCCAAAATTAAAATTTAAGTTTAATATAATGATTTTATTTTATTTTTTTAAATTAGGGTTTAAATTGTTTATTAAATACAGATTTATTACAAAACGGTTTATTTCACTATTGGTTTAATCCTGTAAATGAATTTTCACATCCCAATTAATAATGATTTACATGCAAATTGTAATTATTCAAATAAAGGTAAATTGATTTTTTTTAATATAGTGAAGTTCTCGCTGGAATGAATTGAGGTATAGATTGAGTATGTGTGACCAGATACGTAGATTTAATATAAAAATAATCGAATTAATTGACAGAAATAGACTACATAAGGGTCGGCAAGATGTAAGTGTCCTGGCCGACTACAAAAGGTTTGACCGACAAGCTATAACCCGCTTTGTCCACCTAGGTGCACTCAGATTTCAGGTGGCAAAGCGATATCCAGAAAGTGTTGAAGTCACATCCTCGCTTGGTTGAAAGAGATGTTAAAAAATTCCCTTTTCACACAGGGCAGGGAAAAGAGATCAAAGAAAAGGCTAAAAAGCCACTTGGCTAGGCATGATAGAATCAGCAGGGATTGGGCGAGATTTTTTTGTTAAAAAATAAAGGGAGTAGAAACTCCCTTCTTTTGGCAACCACCCCGAAAACGGATCTTACTACTTTTGGGACGATCCCCTGGACGGATCGCTCTCTTCCTTTGGAGGCAGCAGAAGGAGAGGAATAAGACTTCATTCTTGGGAGGACGCAGACGTTTAGAAGAGCTTAAGAAGTTTTGTCTTGACGTACCCCATCTAAAATATAAGTTCATGTAATCCATCATTTTATTTAAGAATTTCAATATTTTAAATAAAACATATCATATATTAAATTCTATTTATACAAAATAAATATATTCCATTGATCACCACTGTAAATTACGAGATTAATTTAGCCTTTGGATTAAATTGAATCTATATTCGTCAATTTAATACATCGTCATTTTACGCCAATTCTGTAGACTAAAATTCAAAATTTGATAGAGTAATCAAATGTATGTAGTTTGAATATTTCAATAACATCTCATTAAATAAAATATTTTAATTATGCAGCTTCAGCGTAGAGCCGTAGTCCTTAGGATAAGGATACATACTTTATATACTTCCATACATTTTATATATTTGTATATGTTATCATATACATTAATATATCAGAAATACGTTAACCCATAAATTCGTCTACCGTAGCACTAGTAGCTTACTCGTTTTCTTGACGGCAAAATTAAAAAACGTATGATTGATTTGTTCTGGCATCGTTTACTGCATTCGTGATGTGCACTGCTGGAATGTCTGATGTGTTGAGCACATATAGCAAGGGAGACACTACTGACCCCTGGAGTATTCCAGGTATACCGGTGAACAATGACCTCTTGGACAATAGCCAATGGAAACCTTGTCCAAACCGTTAAAACTGAAGAGACGCAACGTGTTATAAATCGTTTGGCAGTTTAAATATAATACCTAGTCAAACCCTTGACAATCTTCCAGAAAATACCTTAAGAACGTATAAAAAGACAAAGGAATGAGTGGGTTATTTGAAAAAGAAATATAGAGGAATGAATATAGACAGGTTTCCTAACAGGGCCTCCATGCGATAATTAATTGTAGCTGATGCTTGGAACGGATAGCGTATGATTGAGCGGGAATGAAATCACAGAGGCAAGCAGAGGAAGGATTCCAGTTTATTCACGGTCCGGAGTCCAATCGGTTGCATAATTTTAATTTGCAGTTGCAATTTAACAGCAGGGGAGTGAATATTAATTAGAAATCAGAGAGCGGCGATGAGGATATGGTAGGTATGGATTTATCGGCCAGCTAATCAAAGGCTAATAAATATTCAGGGTGAGGGAAGGCCAATTCATTAATTTGTCCGTGTGTGCCGCTGAAAGTTGTCGGGTGGGTTTTTTTCCTCGAGCGGCGGTGTGTATATGTTTTGCGGCGCCGTGGCTGTGTTAAGGCCTTAACTCGGGGCTCGGTCGTCGGGCCTTGGTCGGGTCATTAAGCCTCTCCAGCCACTCAAGCCCTGGCGGAGGGGGGTGCGAGAGAGAGGGCACGACGTCGGGGACGGCTCCACGTGGAGCAGTGAGCCAATGGCGTGTCTCGGGTCCCCCCCACTCCCGAGGGGTTTCTTACCCCTCCGTCGCCGGAGGGCACCTCGGCGGCAAAGTGTAGAAAAAGGGCTGTTTTTAAGGCGGTGAGGCCTCACCATGATTTATGAAAGTTTCATGAGAGCGGGGATGGCGATTTGCATTAAGACGTCGCTGCTTGGAGGATGGGTCATTAGGATTCAAAACAAATAGGCGAAGGGAGCCACTGACCCCGGGTATTTACTGTCTACCAGGTCTACTAACGGCGACATGTCGTCAGTCCCCTGCGGAAGCCTAAGGCACATCAGGTCTCAATTCCGATGGAAATCGGCGCGGAATCTTCCTCAGCAGTGGTCTTCTTATAACCGTCAAAGGCATTATGTTATAAAGTGAACAAGGACAGGGCCTGCTCAGTGCTTTGTGAAGAGGACTCGATTTCTATCAAAATTGCTCGCTGATTTGAATGAAGGCTGTGAGGTTTAAGCTAAGAATTATCTACCACCTATAGAACATGTAACACATACAGACTCAACAACAGAATAAGTTAAAAGCCTTTAGTTAATATTTAAAGAAAATTTCTTTGTCGAAGAGCTGAATCCCATTTATGCTACATTCGACAATGGCAGTTGCCTTATAACTAGCATTTTGAAAGTATACAGTAGATCAAGCCGACACAAACGACCTCAGAACTCCATTTGTCCTGATGGAAACTGGAGGATACCTTCTACCAATTTTTAGGAGAGCGTGAAGCATTTAGCAAACTAAAGTTTTATACCTTAGGCTGTAACATAATCCCATTAGAGAATCTCGATTAAATGGAGGTCAATCCTTGACTTCGTCAAGATGACAAGTAGTTCCAGGAGAAATAGTAGCGTGGACTGGGTATAACACAGCGATTGACATAAAGGGCCGTCGGCCTAATTGTCGGATCAATAATTCTTTTTTGTAACCCTATATTGGGAAGATAAGTTGGGCATTGTAAGAGTTTTTCTAATCTGTTTTAAAAGGCAAAAGGTGAGCGACAATGAATTAGTTTGTACGCTGTTGTATGTATTTATACTATTTTCTCAAGTATTTTTATTCACGGCAGGAGTTATTGCTGTTAACAGAGTTACATACATACATACAGAGTTACCGTTACGTTTAGAGTAACGGGTCGGACACTTCCCAGGATCTTTTAAGTAGATGCCAGAAAATGAAAATGGCAGCGTTGACTTATCGTCAATTTATTTCATTTCAATTTTGTTTACGCTGTTTATAATAAATGAACTATTATATCGTAATTTATCATCGTGTATCATTGGACTTAAATCAGTCATCTGGGAACATATATGATTGTTTTGTTATGTTCAATTATTTCAATATATCTTGTTGTTAAATGCACGTTGTTATTATTGTGGGTATTCAGTCCTGTGATCTTGTTATTAAATTAAACCAGCGGCTTGACCTGGCGTTGAGGGTCTGAGGAATCGGTTGCTGCATTGCCCGGTAGGTGGCGGTACCTCCTACAGCCTCCGTTTCGGGTTTCAATATCGGATTGGCCATTCCTTCTTTCAAGAAGATAGCTTTTCCTTTTCGTCATGAGGACGAATCGATCGAGGTCATGACCTGGTACATCACAAAACTCCCTTTAGCGAACATGTGTACCTTATGTAATCGATTTATGTCAATCAATATCCTACATGGTTGGTTATTAAGGTTTAACATCCTCGTGTACAACTCAGTACAAAGTAAAGAGGTGTTCTACAAGTTAAAATCAGAAGGTGATGTTAGTTTGCAGGGAAATTTCTAAAATGTTATATTGTAGGTTAGAATCGAACCAACCCACCAACAGGTCATGGCATCTCCTTCCATAAGTCGTTTGCAATTCACATATTTTACCATCTGTGTTTTTTTTTTAGCAAGTCTTAATAATATTCATTTATTGATCGCTTTCATTCGCTTTTGAGTGGAGGTTACCCATCTCCATTTGTGAGACGTCACATATTGTTGTAGCAGGACCACACATGCAGCCCCATTAATGGCCAGCCCGCATTTGATACCGTGTCCGTTCGCAGCTGAGAACACCCTCTTTTTTGTGTTGTTATTTGCCTATCAGTTGTTCGTTTGCACAGAGCGTAAGTAGCAATCAGCCATGCCCTTCCCTTCATCAACACCTGCGTAAACATTTTGTTCAAACCTTCCACCCATCGATTTTTCGATAATTGGCTTCTACGTGTTTTGAATAGAATATTGGAAACACGTTGTACGAAGATACAGTTTTGACGTAATCGTTCATAGAATCCGACACGATTATCTAATTGCAATTCATTAAATTGAGCGAATTGAGGAGTTAGGTTAATTCATTTTACAGTGTGGTACTTTTTTTGTTGAATTAATAAGCTATAAGTTAAATATATATGTTGTTATAAAGATATATCCTACCTAACTACTAGCTGTTACCGACTTGACTCTCCTATGATTCTCTGTGAAGTACAATGAGTAGCTATTTAGCTCCAACCAATCTTGCGTCTTCGTTTTCAATCTCTTCGTGAACTCTTTCACCATTGATTTATTTATTGGCTAGAATATTCTATTATCAGTGACGGCATCAATTTTTCATTACGCCTAACTTTATTTTTTATAGTAAAATATTTACTCGTTAAAATAATATTTGTTTGTTGGTCCAAAGTAGCTGGGAAGACCCATAGAAAGTGTCAGCAGACGTAAATGGAAGAAGGAAACCTCCTACAAAAAAGAAGCAGCGACATAACGTTAAAGAGCGCACAAGAGAAACAACTTGGTTTAAACCAAAATCCACGTGGGTGCCTTGAGGGGCTTCTTTATATAAAGTATGTCTTATCTTAACATATTTAACACGATATTATTTAATATTTATATAAAATTTATTATAGAAACTGATAGTATAAAGTATATATTTTCCAACAAGCGCAATATTGCAGCAGCGTGGCGATAAAGAATGATGTGAACTTTGCTCTATCCAGTTTATCTTGGTGTAGTCCCCTTTACTATCTATCCTTGCCCCGCATTACTTTTCAATCGGTGTACTAAAGTCCTTTCCATGTAAACTTATTGTAATGACTTACAACTTCCTTGAAACTAGAGTTATAACTTTATTTAATATATGCAGATTGATTTGCAGATTCCAGAATATGGAATACTTACATAAATGCACATCGTAATAATTATGTAGCGTAGCTGCGTTTTATGTAATGTGTGAGGTTTAAAGAATTTTTCTAGGGTAGGTTGATGTACAGAATTTTTTTTTTCTTTCTTTCTTCATATCCCCTTGTTATTAAAAATTATAAAGTTCAATATAGATTTTATATGAATGAATCTGTTTAAAATAGGTCAATATAATATGTCCTGTAGCTTGGCTACATTTTATACAAGTTTTAACAATTTTACAATGTGATTTTCGATCATTACAAAGATATAATATACATTATACATTCATGGTGCTCAACTTATGAATCATAGGCTTAAAACTAACTTACATCTAACAAACAAAATCTTAACCTAATTTTCTCCGCAATCGATGCGGGAAGGGTGGTGGGGTCTTAGCATCAAATACTGGGTTTGGTAGGTGTTACAACAAGTCCAAAAAACTTGATGTGTCTTCGGTGGCAACACCAAGCAACGGGTGCAGGTCGGCGATCCCATTCTGAAATTGCAAGAGACTTTTAGCTGTATTGTCAGTCAAGTGAGTATATATTGGGCACCGTACAGCAGAGCTGGCCGGAGGTCACATTTATATATCATTAGTTTGAGACGCAACGACAAGTTAGCAAGTGGGAATGCCGGTAAGACCTGTGTCGTACTTTGTCTATTTTGTTTATATTATGGCTAGAGAAATGGAGATGTCTGTCTATTTTTATACCCAGATCGTACATTGAGAAAGATAATCTATACCACCAAACTGTTTTTAAGATCACATATGAAATTAACTGAAGGAAATAATTTTTGTTGTTATATTTATAGACAAATTGAATTATGATTTCCCATGTTATGGTGGATCCGGTTTCATTAACATGGTATATTTAAACTCATTTTAATAAAGCCTAATTAAAATATTCCGACAAAAAAGCACTATTTTCCCGGTTCTAATCTATAAAAGTAATTAATTAGAAGGTTTCAGAAATACCGTTACACTTGGCTTAATCAGAATAATCCCCTTCAATTTATCCGTTTAAAACTGAATAATGCAATCTAATTTTGATTCAATGCTGGGATGTGAAATACTTATGCTAATGGAATTCCGAATGAGGGAGAACAGATATGTAAAAGAGTAATCACTATGCAATGAGGTTAGAGCAAACACCCGAGCCCATACTATGTTCGCTCATGGGTGTGTTTCGTGAGCATTTTAATCAACATGATTAGGTGTGCTAATTTTAATGTAAACACCACCGGATAATTTGCAAGTGATCAGAAAAGAATCTCTCTGTGAGACATGGTGAAATAGGAGAAGGTAAATCAGCAGTTGGTATTTTAAATGGAGAAAATCCAACATATGGCAAAGCTAACCCCTAGAAGTCCCTGTCTACCTCCTTCGATTAACCCTCTTCAACTCCTTCAATCCAACTTGTCCTAGGTCCTTCTTTGACTTTTCTCCATTAAAACTCACTTAAGACACCTTTCTGCTGCAGTGTTCATACTATCCGGGCATTTCCTATCCTTTCCATTCCCCGGCAAGAATATTCTCTAATAATCCATGCTGCTTGTGCACTGAAAAACATCAGGGTTCGTGGGGGAGAAAAATGGATCTTGTGTCTAAGATTCTTTCCAGAATCACTCGTTTGTCCTGAAGTTGCTTTCCTGATATCACCTTACTTTGCCACTCACTCCTATTCAGCTTTCTTTCTCAGGCCCATTGTTTTATCTTTTTATTTATTTCAAATGCTCTTTGCTAACACAACCTTGTTATTCCCAAAGTATGATGGAAGGAGCTAAAAAACAGTTACGTAAATGCACTTATTCTCACATTTCGGATACCAATTATTAACAAATACGCAGCCTTGGCACTCCATCTTAAAACTGACAGTTGTAAAGAAAATCACACGGAATTTCTGCAATATTCCTAGAAGTTATAAAATTGATTTTATTTCTTATCTTTTTTGTCATTCAAAGTCCCTTATTGCCAGTTGCACAGCAAGTACAGCGTCCATCATCGCAATTGGCTAGATGACTTTATTAAAGCCTCCCCCAGCTCGGTGACTCCAACAATTCCAAATCATCAGTATACCGGATGAAAGTGGTGAAAAATACTTCATTCGAGCATCTTTGAGCTGCCTACGGTGGATGAATTCATCCAACGTAGACATATCAAATTTTTTGACTCCCTACAGTACTTGATTGACAAACCCGGTGTTTAACACGATAGCCTCCGCTCCGGTCCCCTATCGATGGCAGGACGCTGTCGCGGCAGCAACGCTTTAGGTTCTAGTTTTAGTTTTTCCCAATTGTAAACTGAAGGTGAGCCTCATCACCTAGTGTTGTGTATATGTTGACTTTTTAACTTCAATTTGAAATTGTATTATATTTATGCCCTCATTCGAATGCATCTGTGTATGCAGCACCAGGAGAAAAATTGTAAATAGAAATTTTTGTTAAATTTCTGTGAAAGTTAAATTTTTTTTAGAGTGCAGCCTTAAGTTTCTTTGAAGCAGAAAAACGCATTGACAGCCACCCGGCGCCCAAGCCATAATGCATAAGTGCATTATAACCCGAAACATTCCTAATGTGGGGTGGGGGGTAACTTTGTTTTAGCGGGAATCTGTCTAAGGCATGTGTAAGTCTGTGGATAAAAAATTAAGATCTCTATATTTTCTCTGTACAACTCTATTGCTTGAAAGCACCCAAAAGTATTATTACGTGCATGGTCGATCTGGAGTGGAACTTGCCAATAACTCACTCGATTCAAAACACTGTAGATACGTATACCTTCTGTGATTTCAGTCACCTTTCTTGTATATTGATGGCATGGGTTCAGTTTCCAAGGCTCTTAGTAGCTCATCCCGCTTAACTAATCTAATATTGACAATGTCCAACTACGAGAGCCTGAATCTTGACACTTCAAGATTTTAGAAGACCCATCCCACTCGCGTATTCTTCTCATTAATTCATGTATAATGGTTGAGACTTGAGGTAGGAATTAGAAATTGATTTCAAGAAGTACCACCGTAGTTAATCGTGAGAGCTGGGTTATGAGGGGTTCGCGAGGGCAGGAAGTTATAAAGGAGATACGCCGTATGACTGATAAGAGCCGACTAATTTCCGGAAGTGGAGGGATTGGTGATTAGTGCGGTGTGAATTAGGCAGGCAGTGGCGGGGTGGGACGGGGGGAAGTGGTGCAGCTGCGAGGGGTGGGGGCAGATGCTCCCGGTCGCGGGTTACGGGATGAACTGGTGTCATTAATTCCTATTTACCACATCAAAGCCGGATTTGGCCTCTATCCTCCTCCTCCTGGACATCTGGTGCTCTTTAGTAAACTATTATCAGTCTCTCTTAATCGCATTGCTAGGGGTATTTGGAAAAAATATGATAGCTTACGTTTGGAAAGCATGGCAAGCCGTTTGTAGAGGATTATACACAGCTTGCTTTCTATCTCCTGCATGAAGTTTCTCTTATAGATTTTTTGTAAATCTATGTAAATAAAATGTACAATTTCACTACCCCCCCCCCCATTCAAATTAGCTCTATAGTTTCTGATTTGAATGATACCGATTAAGACAATATACACATAGGGACAATCCTACTGATGAAAGTCGTCTATTACCTCGTACCTGTTTCAATGTTCGGGATTGGGAATTTGTTACTCAATGAATTATTTATCTATAGGAGAATTTATGGCCGTCTTTTTGGCATCACCATTAACTAATGTGACTATTTATTACTTGATTACTATTCCTGAGCAGGAAGGTGACAATTCGGCCTAAAAGAAATAAAAAAGGCTACAAGATCCATCTTTGATTTACAACTATCTAATACGCTGCATTTTAAGAAGCATACATTTCATCGTCTGCTAAAAACTATAATCAAATAATAAATTCCAATCCTCAAGAATACCAATTTATTGAGAGTCTTTCCTTATTATTCGTCTTTAAAACGATCTGATCCAGGTTACTTTAGTCAAGATGTTAATGGCTGAGGTGAGTATACATGACTCGGTGAATGTTGACATTCAACGGTAGCTGAATAAAAAAGCTTGGGTATACATGAATTAAACAACCACCGAAAATGAACAACATTGTATAGACAATCTTGACAGTTCATGTAATGTTTTTATGTTGAAGTAAAAAGTGGGGATTCGCATATTGAACCTTAACATCGGGTTGCAGCTAAGCAAAAGGGGTTCATGTGGGTGTAAAAATTAAACACCGGCTTCAACAACGGAGATCCTTATTTCTTCGAGATAAGTTCCACGGAATTTAATTTTACAAAAATGATGAAGGATTGTCTTCACCAGCTAATTATTGTTGACAAATATATTTTTCATTGTATTTTCTTCTTATAATATTGTACACAGGAATTTAATCATTTTTTTTTTTTTAACTTGTAGACGTAACATAAACATGCTGAAGTTTGTTGCGTGGTATGTCTCATTTTGTCATTGAACTACACGCAACTCTGAAATCATATTTCTGTAGTGTGCTGAATAGCGTAGGTGGAGCTAAGTGGGGAAAGGTTTTTTATGCCTTATTATACACTTATTGACTTTTCCAAGATCTCTTGCAAGAGCTCAACTGAAAAGCTTCAATTGAAAAGATTATCCTTACTTTTAGCGTCCTTTTCCTTCACAAAATTATTTATTATCTATAGTTATACATATAAAGGAAAGTTCTTTTAACATAATGGCAATGCTTTTTATCTTAGCTAACCAGAATTATTGTTCTTTTTATTCTTGTGCTCACGTATTTCAATTGTTTTATGTCTTTATTAATGTTATTAGACACTACATGCTTCATTGAAGTGTTGAGTGTCCTCCTCATTAGCTAAGCAGATGAAGTCTGGTTCTTCAGGGTCGATGACAGATGGACCGCCGCGGTGGGTATATTAAAGGAGACCAAGGGTGATTAGGAAAGGCTATTCGGAGGCGGGAGTGCGGTTACTAGGTGGCAGCCGGTGTATTAGTACAGTTAGCTGGGGTACCGCAGGGGACATTTGTTAGCTCCTTCCCTTCGCACTTGTGAATAATGCATAACAAGGACACGGCATGCATTATTTATGCCCGGCCCTGTATTCAAACCCCGTAGCCAACACCCGTTCGGCTAGCAGCCATTATTAAATCAACTCGGTGGAAAATCGTTTTAATTACCATCTCACGGAGTGTGAGGTGGTGAGGGGGCGGTACTCCTGGGGAGACTCTTATCACACACCTTTACCAGCTATTGCAGCTTCTATCAACTATGTACAGGCTGAAAAAAATTGTTAAGCTTTTGTGATAAATATTCAGTTTAATATCATATCTTGCTTGTAAGTCAGCTATATTGCTCTGCTTTTGAAATAGTTCAATCAACTTCACAGCGCAAGGACACCTCACTCTACATCCCAGCTTCATTGCATAGAATCATTCTCACTTCTCAGTGTAGCGAAAACTCACTCAGCATCATTGCATAGTCAAAAATCGGTCAACTCCACAGTATAATTATCAGTCACTCAACTCCCAAACGTAAACAAGTCACTGACAACTTTTTAGCGTAATTAAGACTCAATAAGCTTCATTCGTATCATTCTACTCATTCTCATTCTAGGATAGGCATCTCCATTTCTCTACTCACATTCGTAGTAAACTAAAAACAGTACGACAGAGGTCTTACCGGCTATCGCACTTGCTAACTTCACCTAACCTGTCGCTTCGTCTCAAACTGATGATCTATAAATGTATCCTCCGGCCAGCTCTGCTGTGCGGTGCCCCACTATTTACCCACTTGACTGACAATACAGCCACAAGTCTACAACATTTCCAGAATGGGATCATGCGAAAAGCGGACCGACATACCTCTCTCGAGAGGTTGAAGAACGCCGACCTACAATGAGTTCATCCGCCGGAGACACATCAAGTTTTTCGACGCGTTGCAGCACCTCACAAATCCAGTGTTTAACACTAAGACCCCTCCCCCACCCCTCCCGAATCGATGGAAAAAGACTTTCGGGGGAAATTCAGGTTAAGAATTAGTATGTAAGTTAGTTTTAAGTTTTTTGTTTTATCAAACAGGTGAGCCCCATCACCTTGTTGAGCCTTGTCAATGAAGCCAAGTACATTGTGTGACATTGTACTTGTATTGATTATATAACTTCTATACCGATTCAGACCTTGTATAGTTAGTACCGATGTTACAGGACATATAAAATGTAATATGTAAATAGATTCTCCCTAAGAATAAATTTTTTGTCATTTTTTTTTTTAAGGGATAGAAAAAAAAAACTTCATTGGGTAGTTAAACTTCAGCCAAATTCTCAGCATAGATGATCCTCAGTATACTTCACAGCCTAATTCCGCTGCAATCAACTTCTTAGCGTAATTAGATCTGAGTCAGTTTAACAGAATAATTATGATTCAATAAACTTCACAGCGAAATCAGGCCTCGCTTAGTGAGTATTTTCTTTAATTTGAGGGGAGGAAGGTAGAGCACTTAAAAATAATAATAAAAAACTTATAAATGCCACCAGCACATTAACAGCTGCCGGATCTAAGTGTGAGAAGAGAGGAAAATTTAAACGAAGGACATCTTAATTTACTGTCTTGTATAAATATAGGGAAAACTCGTGTGTTCGTGAGCTGAATATGCTAGCAGTAGTTGTGGTTAGTTATTCAATAGGCAAGAACGAGTGCCCACCTTGAATCGTAGATTAATAGTTCTTTTGGAATCCACAGTCACCAATATTTAAACATCAGTTTTTTCTATTTTTACATCCGAATAATAAGATGTAAAAAGGTGTGATTATTAAATAAATTTGACGATAAGTTATATTTTGGTAGGTATTGTAGTACGTTTCTCCCTGAAGCTATCCATGTCTAATAAACTCTGACCCTTAGTTATCTTTCTCCTGCAACATCAGGAACATCTGGGTTCTGTTATATGTGTTCGATCCCGACATGGGAATTTGATGTGAAAAATAAAATTAATATTAAGAGGTAAAGTTTATATATATATATTTCTATTTGCTATAACTGAATCCCTTTCATTTGATCAACACGTTAATTTATTAACGTTTATTAAGTAAATTACTTTGGGTTTAGATTCCAATTGGGACAATAGAAAATTAATTGAGAATTTTTGAGAAAAGAATAATTTGTTATAACTTCAATCAAATCTGTTAGTAGTTTAATAGTTAGATGGTATTCCTGCCATCAAAAATCAAATATTCTAACTATCCAACTCCAGCGTAACAGTAAGGTGTTACGGGGTCGGTCGGGTCAATAGATACATCCCTTATATATTGTATTACAGTTTGTGTATCAGATACATTAGTGCATCGGTAGTAACTTTTCGATACATTGCCCCATTAAATTTTAGTACTCCTTCAATGGAAGGATAGATGCAATACCACTTTCTACTGAATCATACCATGAAGATTGCTCTTAATTATTCGCATTATATTTTCGGCCTGTCTGAGCTTGGTAGGACAGCGAGAGGTACTAATGTGAACAACTGGACTATTGTTACTTCATTCCTCAGGTTATTCACAGAAGGCAGATTGATCTGAAGTTGTGATGTGCTTTGTTGTTAGTCATTTAATATATTAATTAACACCTATGTACAGAGAGAAACCTACAATACTGTTTCAAATCAAATATGTTTGAGACCCAAATTAAAAAAATTTCAAGGCCTGCAATTGACTTTTCCACCCACGTCCAATATACTAATTTGCATACAATACACGTATAATATTGAAAATCTCATAACAATTATTATTCGCTCTTACCGTCTTATTATTAGGTCTTACCGGCTTTCGCATTTGCTAACTTCACCCAAAGAGCTGCGTCTCAAATTAATGATATAGAGCTGTACGGTACCGCACTGTATACTCACTTGACTGACAATACATCTAAAAGTCTCCAGCAATTTCTAAATGGGAATATGAGAAAAGTTGTCCGACATACCTCTCATAGCCTCATACCCTCTCATATAACCTCTTGAGAAGCTAAAGAACACCCGTTGCTTGGTGCGCCATCAGTGGGTGAGCTCACCCAGCGAGTAAAATACAAGGTTTTTTACTCGTTTCAGCACCTAACAAATCCAGTGTTTAACACTATGACCCCACCACCTCCCGCATTGATGGCAAGAGACCGTCCGGGAAAATTAGGTTTTGTTTGTTAGATGTAAGTTAGTTGAAGGTTTAATAATTCATAAGGTGAGCCCACAAGGTACAGGACAAATAATATTGACCTATTGTAAATCGTTTCATTCATATAGAATTCCATAATTTCTTATAAAAAGGGGGATATGAAGAGAAAATAAAAGATAAATTATTAATGATTGTTTAAATCTCATTTCTTTTGTATTGATGACTGAAAAATAATATTTGTTTCAATGCTATTTAATCATTTAAATGCTGGTTGAACATCATTAGGCACATCTAACGTGTTTTCTCTAATTTGAAGACTTTTATCACTGCCAGATCGTTTACACGTTAAAAAACACACACAGAAAAAACGAGAAGGACTCGGCGTGGAAGAAGAATGCAAGTAGGATCAATATTTATACGCAGCCATCGGTATTTTTAGCCGGAGTAGATTTATCTTGGCATAACAGCTGAAGTCTGTTAGCGCGCTCGTTGTATCTCTGTCTCACTCTTTGTGTTTTCTTTACTCCGTGTGTGTAGTTTCTCTTTACAGGGAACTTCCATCCGTTAATAGTCTCTTGGAAACACTTCGGGCCGGCTGGAACCCCGCCAGAGATGTAATAGCTGAGTATTTTGTGAGAGCTCTTTTTTTTTTTTTTATTCGTGCCGCTTTGTTAGGAGCTGAACAATGTGAACCTTTCTTTTCACCGATTGTTAACAATTTTCGTGCTCCGTGAAAGGGAAAAGGATACATCGGTGGGGTTTTAACGAGCGTTTGATGCCAGGCAATCCTGGAAGCGATTTCTGTCGGGCACTAATCGCATCTACAAATTGGCCTTCGCAGAAATCGCTTAATTTGTATTTTCCTTAAAAACACACCTAAGTGGAGTTATAATGTTTCAATAATTTGCTAGGTTTGGTGAATGTAGGTTTTTTTCATATTCTAGATACTTGCTTACACATATATTCATGTATCTAAGTTAAGCTCCGGGCAGCATCAGTGTTCAACCTTATTCCCCGAATGTCGGGATGTAAACATCCCGAATGTAAATATACAGGGTTATAGACTTGAAATAAACAGTCTAGTTCTAACTTTCATGCGTGTTGTTTCTTTGTACCTTTTTTCCTTTTTTTTTTAATTCGAAAGCCGATAAATATTAACTGGTGCCGAAACCCAGGATTCGTGGAGTGGGAAGAAAACTAAGTGACGGCTGTTCGATTTTTTTTTTCTTCTCTTTTTTGCCGTGTTCAATAAAAAAGTGAAGATAGAATGGCGGAAGGAGGGGTGCTACGACAACCTGTTCTTAATGTAGTGGATGGCGCGGAACATGTAGCAACGAGAAGGGTGGGCGTTTTGCCAGGAGCTGATGAGAGTAAAAGCAATGAACACTCAACATCTGAGAAAGCCAATTTCAGAGCTGGAATGGTTCACTGGCGAATTAGGAGAACTCAACCACTTTCTGAAGGGAGGAGATCGGCTCACTGTGTTAATCCTAGCAAAATCAGAGGAAAATCTTTTGGACACCAGGGATGCAGAGTCACTAAGAGCGGCCATGATATGTCCTTTTAAGAGAAGTATTCTCAACCAGTCCAAGTGGATGAGGAAACTTCATGGGAAAAGGTGAAGATGCGGCTAAAGAAAACATGTTAGAAATATATAGCATAAGGCATAGTATATAGCATAAAATATAGAAAGCATAAGCAGAGGGTGATGGACTCCAGAAGAAGATATTTTTCAGACGTTCCGGGAGACAAGATCATCAAGGCAGAGTAGCGGCCAATATGCCGCAGGTCTTGTAACCTGTTATAATCAAATAACGGAGAAAATGAGAGAGACAATGAGCATCGAAGAGGTAGAGGGCAGATTGGGATTTCCGTCTACTATACTGAAGGTTCAGTTGGCGAAGGAAACAGGGAGAAAAGAGGTATTCCCTAATGAGCGCTCTTTCCTCGAATGTGCCCAAGTCATGATTGACACCAGCGTCAGGGAGGAGGAATCGAGGATACAGGAGGATGAGGGAGATTGGAGCCGGATAGTGTACAGGAGAACCAGGGAGACGTCCCTAAAGCAAATGGGAAAAAAATCGAAACATCAACGACCGGTAGGGACAGGAGAGAGCCAGGTGGAAGGAGGTTCAGGGCGGCGAGACCCAGGTATGGACTCCTCAGAGAAGAGAGAAAATGCAATTGGTGCGGGAAGACGGGTCATCTTGTTCCCATTACTAAAGCTAGCCAAGAGCGGAGATCACCCAGCCCACTACCGCCCGATCAGCCTGTTACCTCAGATGGGAAAAATTTTTTGAGAAGATTCTTTTGAATTATCTCAAAGATTACTGCTCGGAAAACGACATCATTCCGCCAGAGCAGACTGGAGTCCAATCCAGTATGAGCACAGAGCACCCCCTTCTGAAGGTACAGTCAGAAGCTAGCCATAATATGAATAGAAACATGGGTGTCTCATGGGACACTGTGTCAAATGCTCTGCGACCGGGAATGCCCGGAACAATTATATTCAATTCTGACTAGCTTCCTGAAAAAAAGATCGTTGTGGGTGCGGGTGGGTGATAGACTGGGGAGACTCAATATCTCTGTAAACGCGGGTAAGACTGACTGCGTAATTTTCTCTTTCCAAAAGGGAAAAAGCCCACAACCTACTAGTTACATAGTAGGAAAGGAGGAAAATTCACTAGCCAACAACCTAGTGTATCTGGGAATCAAAATGGACAGACACCTCCATTTTAGTAACCATTTCGCGAGGAAGTTGAAGCAAACCCGCACGAAGTCTTACCGGCTTACGCATTTACTGACCTCCCCCAATCTATCACTGCGTCTCAAGCTACTGATCTACAAGAGTAAACTCAGGCCTACTCTGCTGTATGGTGCACCGCTTTTTAGCTATCTGACGTATACAACAGCTCGGCGACTCCAACAATTCCAAAGCGGTATACTAATGAAAGTAGTCAGAGGTACTTCATTTGAGCAGCGGAGCAATAGTGAGCTTCACGAGATCTTTGAGCTGCCTACGGTGGATGAATTCATCAAACGTAGACATATCAAATTTTTCGACTCCCTGCAATATTTGACAAACCCGGTGTTTAACACTACCATCAAATCAAAATGAGCGCTACCGATCAACACAAAACAGCGTTTACTTTCGAGAGGGGGCACTATGAGTTCACTTGAATGCCATTTGGTTTGAAGATCGCTCCGATTACTTTCCAGCGATTGATGGACGAAATCCTGAGGGGGATTGACGAGGCAGTATGCCAGATTTATATGGACGATCTGTTGATCTTCAGCCGAACGGAATCTGAACACATTGAACATCTCCGGAGGGTATTCCGACGATTGCATGAATTCGGCTTAAAATTGTCCATGGAAAAATCATCGCTGGGAGAGGATCGGATCAACTTTTCCAGTTACTTATCAGAATGTAAACATCCCGAATGTAAATATACAGGGTTATAGACTTGAAATAAACAGTCTAGTTCTAACTTTCATGCGTGTTGTTTCTCTGTACCTTTTTTCCTTTTTTTTTTAATTCGAAAGCTGATAAATATTAACTTCTAATATATTCTACTATACACAAATACATAATATGTATATTACACATTTGTATAAAGATATATCTTTAGTATATGTATATTTATTACATCTTTCTACGGATACATATATTCCTTCTATATCTACCAGGCTGACCCACCATTTAACTATTCAACTACTAAGGGATTCCACTATCAAATTCTGAGATTATTGGATTAGCGTAAAATTATAATGAAAATAAGATTGTAATGAAGTTTAATAGTGTCCCGATCAATTATAAAACAAATTAATTTATCTTAATAAATTTACGGGGTGATCAATGGAAGGAATTTCATTTATACAAAGTAGAATATAGTATGAAGTTACTTAAAATGGTGATTTTTTTACTAATTTATTAAGAGCTACAAATATTACAAGGAAGTCTTCATTAGCTGTAGGTGCCTCAAGACAGGCCTCCAATATGCGTCCTGTGAGCGGAAAACCTACCCCCCCCCCGCCTTCTTTTCAGAAGTATTATATGTCCAAGACCAGTCCTCCGTCTTGGCCCGGAGAGAAGTCAGATCCATCCAGGGATTAGTCTCAACACGTAGTGAGAAAAAGCTGACTCTTTCTAGCCCTTATATTTCGCACTCCACTCCGGCGTTTGGCTTTACTTCTTTATCTCTTTGTGCTAAGAAAACATTTTTTAACATCCACCTCAAAACAAGCCGTGGTTCAAACACCCCCTCGAAGGAATGATGGATCGCCCAAAGGTTTATTGCCTTTCAATCCTATTTTTATGAAAGTCGGTCGGCCCCTGAATTTTGCCAACTTTCATCTAGATAATGTCCATTCACTAATATTGTTATTTCCTATATTAAATTCACATGGTGGAATAAACAAATTATTACAGACGCAAATAACCTTCGGTCTAACCATGGTTCCAAACATAATTATCTTTATGCATTGTATCACCAATTTGTTTTTCATTCATACCATATTTACAATTTTCATTCACTCGCTCATTCATACAGTATTTACAAACAGCCCAGAGACCTCCCAAACCCACATGGTTGTCACCTCTCTAGCATGCGAAAGAGGAAGCGGAGTCTTAAGAAGTCCCCCACGCTCCTCTGTCACCAGCGTCACCGGACGTATCCACGGACGGCTCGTAAAGCCAACGGAGGCTGACCAAGAGCGCGAAAGCCACATACTTTTTTAATACTTTAAAGAAACACTACCCAAAATTATGCGGATGTTCGCAAACTGTAGATGTTTTTATATAAAAATAGAGCCTTGTAAGATATTCTATTTGACAATCAAGCTCAGTCAGCCTAGCCAATTTTTTTTCAGCTCTGCAGTAGTAAGAAGGTGGAAATGTACTTCTCACAGGAGCTGTACATCGAGCAATTGTTCTCATCGGACTCGACACAGACAGTGCCAATTGTAAAAACTGTATGATGCACTCTGGATAAGCTACTCGCTCATGGTAACATGGGAAAGAATTTTCCGTTGACAAAGAAGTTCGAGGTAGCGGCATATTGACATGGGTAAGTTTTTAATTTGGTCTCTGAGAACGGTGAGGGATTCTGGAGCCCATGTAAGGTCTTGCCGGTTGTAATGAGTCAGTATAACAGAAACATTTTTGGCACTTGATGGTGGTAACGATTGTTACTGGACAATAAAGTGAAAGTAGGGTGAAACTGACCAGGATGAGTGGACGAAGAATGGATAATAGGTGTATGATGTACTTGTGATGAGTGGATTATGCCACTGGGACTAGTAAGGAAGATGTTGCTGATTGCTCCTTAAAACAAGACGACTGGTTGGAAGACATACCACTAGATTGGCCTGATCCCGTGATAAGAGATGATAACAATATTCTAAGGGACAGAACTGGATAGAAGCCAGCGACAATTGGAGATGTTATAACCATGTGTGAAAATCCAGTGCCATACTTCGTTTCATCGCTTTCAAGGGTCTCATTGCAGTTAACCAACAACGAAAACTTGCATTTGTTTATCATCCTAGTTTTAGTTCTTTATTGGGTAGCATGGACTTGACCTACAAGGAATTGCAGGCCTCTGGAGTGTTTTGGATTCGTTCTCATGTTCCCTCTTGGATTCACAAGCTGTAAAGTTTTGAAGCACCTAAATATTTACAAGAAATGAACAAGAATATTTACGAGGGTGGTCTGAAAAGTTTCCAACCTAACAAAGCTTTTATTTTAGCTTTTCTTTCACTAGCTAGTTGCATAAAATACGTATATATGATCATTTAAACACAGGGATTTTTCACTTACTGTCATAAATTCTACCTATTAGTTTTATTAATCAATCATTGCCATATTTATGAATCAATGAATAAATTATCATTGAACATTAATTTAAGCGAAACTAAACGGTTTGTTTCATTTATACCCAAGGATCGAAAACCGATTTGAAAGTGCTAAGCTGTACTGTGAACAAGCTCCGACTGTCTCGTGTCTAAGCTTTCGCACTCCAAATAGACGGTCCCATTTACATAAGGTCGTGTAACACGAAAGTCCATGTCACGATTCGCACACTCATAAAGCTCCGATGACATGTAACGACTGTATTGAGTAAAACCAATATTGCAATCAAGAAACCCAGAGGGGAGATGACCACGTTTTGAATAATTCTATAACTGGAGCCTAAACATAGCGCATTTATAAAAAAAAAGAAGAAACAAATGTTTTTTTCATCTTATGCCTGACCGTGTCTCGTATAAATAATAATATAGTATTTATATTAAAATAAGTTCACTTCGGGCTATCGAAAAATCAACCCATCTACGTGTGTAAGCAGGGTCGATCTTCCGGCCGATTAGGCCGACTCATTCAGGCCCCTGGCGGGGCGGCCGGCCAGGCTTCGCCTGGCCTACAACACACCATCGCCTAGGCACCCCTAGGCTCAATCCTTGGTAGACTCTCACTACCTTCCTGACTCCATCCGCCTTTCTAGGCATTCCACACCCCATATCCTTCTCATACATCCTTCAAATAGGGGTCTCCCCTTAGTGAAAGGCACTTTCCAGCCAAAAATAATTTTCCTTATTTTTCCCACATTCCTATTTTTATAAGTTTGAGAGCTTATAAAAAAAAAAAAAAAAAAAAAAAAGCTATCAAAAAATAAATAGTAGCCTACGAAAATAAAAAATAAATTTAATTAGTCAATTAGAAAATAGCTAAAGAACATTCTAGGAATTTATTTATATCATATAAATCATTAGTAGAAATAGTAATAATAATGTTAAAAAAAGTGGTAAGTGGCATTTTCTTAAAATGTTGTCGATAGGTATTTACAGAGAGAACGAAAATATTCAAATAAATATAGATAAGAGTAAATATTTTAAAAAACTAAAACACTTTTTTCTTTTTTTTCTTAGCTCTCAAATTTTTAAGATTATAGATAAAGGAATTTATTTGGGGTGAGCGGATCCTTTAACTAGGAGTACCTGTTTGAAGGTGGAGTGAGGGAATTAAGGAGTGTGGGAAGCCTCGGTAGTGGTGGAAATGTTGCGGTGCAGTGGTGAGAGTCCACTGAAGGCTGAGCCTAGAGTCTCTGTAGGCATGTAGTGCAAGCTCATTTAGTTGGATAGCAGTGATAGGTGCCCGTCAGGGGCTTGTAAAAAAAAAAAAAAATGTGATCATGCTAAATAATCGTTTTTAAAAATAAAAAATGTTGACTCAATAGAAATTTGATGGTTAAAGTTGATGAACCATTCTGTGATAGTAGGACGATATATTCATTTGTACACTTTATCCTTTGAGGGGAAATATTTCCGTACGTAGAATAAGGTCCTTCCTAATGGGGGAAACCGCAAATGTAACTGCTAAGGGATAAATTCATTAAAACGAAATAAAGTAAATGGAGGGACTTAATGGGCTGTAGGGGGAAATGGGTGAAACAAGCTCTAGAGAAAATCCTCGAAGGGATGGGGGAGAGACTGGAAACTAAAAGAGGCATCGGGAAATGGAGTATCTGACAGGAAATGAGCCTTGAAACAGTCTTGCCAACAGTGGGAGGGCGGTTACAAGAATTTGCCCTACACCCTCTACCGCTTTTCTTTATATACCACTTTAACTCGTCCCGCTTATTCCAAGTAGATTTTAATTTCTATCTAATTTGATATTATTCTCTTTGGCATTTTTATTTAAATGAGATGTTCCTTAGTTTATTAAAATTTTTTTTAAACATCTTGGTGTTCATTTTTAGGAGTAAATACATAACTGAACAATAGTGTTCTACTACTATTGTATATTTGTTTGCCACTACGCAGAATTTTACTGCTGGGTTTAGTTTGGGAGGTATTCTAGAGAACTGAAATACCTAAAGAATTGAGTTTTAAGATATGAACTGGTGGTACCACATGACGGCAATGTTTTTTCGGGCCCTTCTCTTACCTCATCATTTCAACCAAAAACTTTACTTATTGCATAACCTTTAGTTTAAATCATCTATACACTCCTGGAATAAAAAACGCGTCCGTCTTGATTTTACCTTGAATTCCACAGACCATATTTCTCTCTATCCGATGTTCCTATTTCAAGTGTCTAATACCTGGAACCACATTCTACTCTGCAATTTATGAGAATTCTTCATAAAGGTGTATCGGTAGATAGATACGTTAATAACTGTGGCAATGTAATTTGTTTCTTTCGCTGAGATATTGAGGTGAGTTGTCAAAGTGTTTTAAAATGTTAAAATATTTTAAGACTGTAGAAATCCTGGGTGAAAAAACGCAGAATATCAAGATTTTTTTGGACCCTTTTACTAGGAGTACCTGTCTGAAGGTGGAGTGAGGGAATTAAGGAGTGTGGGAAGCCTCGGTAGAGATGGAAATGTTGCGGTGCAGTGGTGAGAGTCCACTGAAGGCTGAGCCTAGAGTCTCTCTAGGCATGTAGTGCAGGCTCAGTTAGATAGCAGTGATGGGTGCCCGTCAGAGGCTTGTTGGTTGGCCAAGGGCCGTAATGCCCACCAGTGGGCTTTCCCTGATCTAGAGAGTTACCATCTTGCCGGTAGTGGTGGGGGTGTAGCTTCCATTTCACGAAAAGGGGTATGCCATAGTGCCGTGCTTGTGTTTAGATGCTGGAGAGAGTAGTAAGTCCCACGTACTCTTTTCAGGTGTGTGCCGAACGCCATGTGTCTGCCTAGGTTGATGCCTAGGTAGCATATGCTATTGGCAAGTTTGCAATCAGTCCCGTCTATGTTGAAGCTGGGTGGAAGCTTTATTTTCCCGTGTTGGAACGAGTAAACGATCCCTTGCGTCTTGGCTGGGTTTACCTGAATGTGGACAGCTCGTAGCCTGTCGGTGATTAACTGCGCTTTCGTTAGGTTGAGGCTGGTGCTGTAGACTCATATGTCGTCCGCATACGCCGCTACCTCACAGTTGGAGTATGATGCTCCTACTATGTGCGCGGTGTATATGTTGAAGAGTAGGGGTCCCAGCACCGACCCTTGAGGAACTCCAACCATGAAATCTCTTCTAGTGGTTGATATGGCTCCTATTCGCACAGAAAAGGTTCTGCCTGTGAGATAGGAAGCCATTATGTTCTGTAGTTGCGCAGGAAATTCGTGCTCGTTCAGGCATCATAGGAGTGTGTGATGATCTACAGAGTCAAATGCTTTCAAGCAATCAAGGGAGATCATCGCAGTGACTCTGTTGTTTCGCATGTTCGATGTACGTGCTGCTGTAGTTTCACGAGATTGCAGTCCGAACTGAGTCCTTTATTGAAGCCGGTCTGTTGAGGTGGGATAATGTCTTGTGAGTCACAGTGTCTGGTGATATGGTTGTACAGAATCCTCTCGTAAATCTTTGACAATTGAGTCAGCATACTGATGGGTCTGTAGTGAGCTGGCTCATTTTTGGCCGGCTTCAGAAGTGGGACGACGACGGCATGCTTCCACGTCTGGGGAAAATAGTGTAGTCTCAGAGAAGAGTTGACGATGTTCACTATGTGAGATATGCCCTTCCGTGGCAGCTGCTTCAGAAGGATGTTTTGGATGTCATTATCCCCTTGTGCTTTGTTTCCCCTGGTGTTTGCTCTGGTGCGACGAATGGTTGCTGTAACCTGGTGGTAGGAGGTATGTATAGTGGTGAGGGCAGGTCTCTGCCGGTCGGGCGCTGTGATTGGCTCTCTGTCACTATCCCCTCTCAAGTGGTCAGCGAGTATGTCTGCCTGTTCTGCAACAGAGATGAACTGCCCGTTGTCTACTAGTCTTACTGTATTTTTCTTGGTTACATTGGTTTTTACCAACCGCCAGAATGTTTTGTAGTCACTATGCAAACTGCGGAGACGGTCACCCCATATAGAGCTCTTCCACTGGATCATCAGAGATGTAATCTGGGTAGTTAGAGCGTTTAGCACAGGCCTCAGGTCTTTGTTTTTCGTCCGGAACCACCGGTTTTTGATATTATTACGTTGCCGTATCAGTTGCATGATGTGTTCCGGTGGCTTCCTGAATATCAAGACGCAATGCGATGTGTTCATTATCCTACAATATTATATTGTTACTATAAATAAAATATTATTGTTAAATTAATCAGTCTCAATGGGATCCGTTTCCTTTGCTTAGTTGAATATGCACAAGTAAGTTTGGTTATGGTTGTTTATACAAACATTGAACACATTTATTAATATAACTAACATTAAAGATCCTTCAGTATTAATATGTATTTCATTACATATAAATAAAAAAACATATGAGCTAATTATCCACTCATTACCCATTACAGATGGCTATCCATACAGGTAAGGATTGCTTCATCGAAGCACATCGAGGTACAGTTTTACATCCATGGATAATTAAACATATGGAACAACTAAAGCATATATTTAAAATGCGGCATTAGTGTACTTCAAAGAAATCAAGTCAGTCGTCACTCATAACAGTTTATTACTTTTAAGTGAGGGTAAAAGAAAGAAAAGATTTGCTTACCGTACGGATGAGGTACTTACTGAAGAGTAATTTCTTGTGATTGTTTCTGACTAAGAACAATCTTAACCAGGCTTGATGTAACGTATAATTGACATTGTGTGGGTATAACATCGACACCAAACTCCAAACCAATCTTATTCCCATATACGGCTTTTTATTTTTGTTGACACCTCAAATTGACACTTGTAGCAATATCAGATTAGACTAATCCTTCAATACGACAAAAGCTTACATGAAAAAAAAAAGGGCGAGGCCATTAATTACATAATATCATTTTTGATTATTACTATTTTATTAATTAGACTAAGTGACGATAAAAATGCTGACGTTGGAGGAAGGTATAGACCAGAGCAGAGAATGAGGCGTGAGGCAGGAGGCCCGAGGAGGCGTAGGAATTCTGCTAAACCTTCCTCCTGCTCTAATTGCAGACGAGACCTCTTTAATAAGGAGCCTTCGCAGACGCCTCCCAAGGCTCGCATATCACCTCCGCTAATATGTTTTCTACAGGTGCTGCTGAATTAGCTTTTCTCCTTTGTTCTCTTCTCTCAGCCTTACTGTTCCAAGCCAAATAAACGTCAGCGCTACTTCGCTCAGTTCTTCCTCTAAGGGGAGCTCAGTGGGTCACGTATAAAACTTCATTCAGTACCTGACGGAGAGGAGTTCATTGTGAAATAAGTCATACTGGATTTCATAAAATAATCTCTTAGTCCGAATCTTTTTAACAGTGACAAAGCAACTGTATCTCGGTTTTTCTATCAGTGTGTTTGTTTCGTTCAAAATATTATTACGCGCTCACTCCCCTCCCCGCTAGAAATTAAAATTAAAAGTGAATAATTTAAAAGATATCGTAAATGAACTAAAAAAAAATCTTATTCAGCTGGTGATTTATTAAGGAATATTTTGAAAACATCGTTCTGCTTTATGCAGAAAGAATCACAAAACCACAGCTTGAACTATACAATGACCACCTACGAAATTTCACCACAACATTTTTTATCACCCAAAGCCTACACGTTTGTTCGACACACTTTTCAGACTTGCCTTCCCAATTCTCGAACAATAGCTATGTGCTAATCTTCAATAAATGCCGAACCAGGTTATAGATCAGAAGTGTTTCGTGTGGCAAAATTCATAGCGTTTGATTTTCAGTTGGAGGTTATATGCAATGACCATTCGGAAGCTTAAAAACAGACAAGCTTAAAAAAATAATTCATTTCAAATGACAATAACAAATTATCACATTTGTATTAAAAAACATCAAAATTCTTGTAGAATTTTCACTACGACCACATATATTCCATTTTAACAATACTCGTCAATTATTAAATAAGCCAACGCTAGCAGCCGGTGGCCCCGATAACACTTAACCTGCTGAGACAAGACCTATTTATCACTGACCCAGGCCTTGTTTTTCAAACAATAAACCACTTCCTGCTGACCGATGGCACAGATGACGACCGCCCGTGTGAGGCAATATTTCAACTAATTCCCCACTGCTGAAATACGCCGTTCTACTTCTCCTCTATATATACCTTACCAAAATTCTACTCACTCTCTTTGTTATTGTTTTCATTGTTATTGTAATTCTACCCTCCTTCGAATGCATACGCAGATATGGAGTAAGAGGAGAGAACTGTAAATCGAGAATTTGTAAATTGTAAAACTTTTGATCAATAAAGGGATTTTGAAATAATAATAAAAAACTCCCTCTCACTCAGTCCGACCCACCTCACGCAGTAACACTCTCTCTTCCCGACTAGACGAAAGAAGTACTTGGTACCTTGGTAGACTCTCACTACCTTCCTGATTCCATCCACCTTTTTAGGCATTCCGCACCCTATATCCTTCTCATACATCCTTCAAATAATTTTTCTTTATTTTTCCCACATCCTATTTTTATAAGTTTGAGAGCTAAGGAAAATAAAAAAAAACAAAAAAAAAAACGTAAGACAGTAGTTAGTAAAACCGTTACCTCGTTGTACTTATAAATTCTTGTAAAAAGTCTATCTGTGTAAAACTTCTTTAACTCGTCTTCAGAATTTCACTTTTAGTTTCAAAATCTATTATCTATCAGATTACCACTGCGTGTCACATGTACCACTTTAATATATCAACTAAATATTAGAAATTAAATGAAACTCTGCCACAAATTAATAGGATTATTGATTATATTGCGCTGTTTATAGTGTACATTATTTTATGTACCATTTTTTAAGAGTTTAACATGACGACCCGCATTTTTAAAAACCTTTGTTTGGTTTTCCAGAAAAAAATATTTTAGAAAGTTAGGTTAGTTCCTAGAGTCCAACAAATGAAAACTGAATTTGAAAGCAATGTATTAATTGTCGACAAGCAATTTTTTATGTTTAAGTTTTTTAATCACAGTATAAAAGAATCCTACAACTTGACGAAACCAGTCTATATTACGGTACGTATGTGTATGGCTTGTAATAATAGTAAATATTATTGTACATGCCATCCTTTTTTGAATGATTATATTCATCTCACTACTTACATTATTCAACTTATTCGCGTAATGAACTGCAACTGACAAGAACAAATCCAAAAAGAGAGGCTAGATAAGGCGGCGAGTCCGGCAGGGTAGGTAACCAAGGGGATGAGAGGACCCGACAGCCGGTTTCCACTGTACGGGGAAAGCCTCTCTACTTAATTCTATCCACAGGGAGAACACAGTAGAGCAAGTAAAAAGGAGGTCTAATGCAAACACTCCGTCGGCAGAAAAATCCCAGACGACCACGAGCCCCCAAGGATAGAGGGCACGTCGACAAAGGGCAGCAGGAGGTCCGGACCCCTGCTGTCTGCTCACAATGGACCCTCCCTCGATCCAAGTCCTCAGTAGCTAATTTAACGGGGTTAGGGCCAAATTGTCGTGTAGGACCTGGCGCATATGGCTGAGGGGATCTGGGCCCTGTGTTCGAGTGGGAAACACATTTTGTATCGGCCATTGGAGGGGGGGGGCACCGATGTAATAGTCTTTTATTAACGGCCCGATAACAAATCTGCTACGCTGCAGTATCGCTTTTGCGGGATGAGCGAATGAGTTTGAGACACAGAAAGAGACGTCTGCATTCTAGACATCTTCTGGCGTGGACAAACTTGTTCATGTTTGTCTTCCACCTGTTAAACATGAATTATTTAAATTTAATAATGCTTAATACCAAAAAATATTACAAGCAAGGCCAAGACTTGAACCCGGGGCCTCCCCATTAACTCTACCAATTGAGATACATTGTACGACGTTCCCAATATGAATTCGAATTTGGAAGGAAGTCACTCGGTAGCTCTCTAAGTTTGCTTACAGCACCGACTAGAAATAGTCGAGATCCTGGATCTGAGTCCCTACCATGCCAGTAATTTTTCTTCATTAAAAATAATAGTAGGACTAATAGGACTATAAAAAAATTCTTATGAATCATTTAAATTTGTACTGACTAAAATTATGCTATTGATGGTATGATGTGTATATTATTAAATAAAACAAGTTCTGCCTCTCTACAGGATTATTAATTCATACCCGAACGTTTCCGTCGGACGATTCAGTCGTCCTCAAAGGATCGAGATGTAATATTCATGAGATATATAGATATGAGATATAACAATGTAGTTACGTTCAAGAACGAAATGTCATCACAACATTTTAAAAAAATCTATGATAAAAATAAAGAAATTAATAAACAGATAAAATCAACGGACCAGTAACAAGTTAATAATTTAAAAACGAAATATAAGGAAACATTTCCAAGCCAAAATGTCATATGTCAATAATCAACGGGCCTTTTTGACAGTTTAAAAGGTTTAATCAAGCCGTAATTCATCGTATGAAGACTTTTGATTATAATCCTACTGATCCCTATCGAACATATTGAATATTGCGTCCCTAAAGCTCGTGTCCTATCAGCTAGAATAGTGAGTAATCTGAGCGTTTGGCCACATTGTTTCAAAAACTGTTTAAATCAAAGTACACAAAACACAGGCAGTTTGTGAACATAGCCAAATGGTACTGTCTAGCTGGTAAAAGTGAAGAAATTCAACTTAATACGGTTCAACTGAGTATGTATTTCATGGTTTCAGACCCTTACAGAAGGGTTATTTCAATTTGGTCGTCGTTTTACGAAGATGCCCAGCCGTCATAATTCTATTTTCCATCTGATGTCTTGTTAGGCCAAGATGTCGGATCCACAGCTTTCAGCAGATGCGATTAAAGATAAATGATATGGGAGTGTTAAATGTGCCATCAGCGAGGCAGAGAGTGGTAAAGAGGCCTCGAAGCCGCCCTGCCCATTACAGATAGGAAGAAGAAAAAGAAGATGAGTAGAGGAGCGGAGAAGCGGTGCTATATAGTAGCATTAGTCTCGGTCCGGTAGCCAACACACCGTGTAATTAAGTTTTATTGTTTTTAGCCGTCGGCGGTGGTTCGGATTAGATCCGCCAGGGACCGCCGCCGCCGCGTTAACAGCTCTTTTAATAACCCTCACCCCCCATCCACCCATCGTGGGATCCCCCTGCCCCCTCGATTAGCTTCACTTCAAGTAATTGGCAACTCCCCCCCTCATCCCCCCACCCGCAATCACTCACTCCCTGTCACGCCGACGCTCCGTGCTGTTGACTCGCAGTGTTCATGTCAACAAATATCAACTGGTGGGAGCGAGGATAACTGGCCTCATTCTCTCATACGTTGTAATTGAAAACCTGGACATCAATTGGTAAATTGCGCATAGAGAAAGAGGAGGAGTCATTAGTGATGTCATTTTCAATTGTGTAATTTCCATACATCCTGAGTATTTAGTTACATATATACCCTCCTCCCACCCCCTGGTACCGAACTGCTCCAGTTTAGTGCCATATATAGTTTTAATAATGGCGAAAATCCTATGAACTCGAGGAAAGATTGTAGCTGTTTTGACCAGTAAATGTACAGATGAAACGAAAAGGCAAAAACCAGAAATGAGAACCTCTAATGCCACAACTACTTCCTCAAAGAGTTTTTGTCGATAATGTCACGATGCTGAGAATTTGCAACCGCATACAGTTCAAAAAAGGATGGATAGGTTAGTATTTGGAAACGCCATTGGTAGAATATGGTTTGTAGTAAAATTCATATTAAGCGATTTAATATGATAATATGATGATTAATATATGATATTTATATAAAAAGCTACCTATTTCTTAGATAAAGTTCATCCTGGAACTGATACCTCAGTTTCCCCGGGCACTCTTAGGAAGCTTACCCACTAAAATCCTACTTGAGACCGCACCCTGTGCACAAACTATAATCATTAGAATTTGTGTTCAATAAGCTACTTTCGAAATCTCGTCAAGTAGTCGAATCCACCTTTGGTATTATGTGGAGTAAATGGAGACTGTTGTACAATAAAATTGCCGTTAGCCATACTGATACAGACACAATTGCTAAGTGCATTGGGTGTTACATAAGATAACAATTGATAATGAAGGGGGACTAGCTCAGCTCTTAGCCCCTCCTGATGATCAGCCAACTCGTCATCAACAGATTTGATTCTTTTGGCGAAAACTGGGCTGTCACTGGAGCATATGATGATGACGACACAAGAAGAGATGTCAGTCGGTTTGTTTTCTTGAGCGACAAGACAAAATACTAGTGTTTTGACAACGCGGAAATCATGCTACTTACGTCAGAATTTCTGAATAGTAATACAAGGTGTTATCCTTGAGAATATGGCGAACAGATTGCTCTACTGAGGGTGGTTGTCTGTTTCTTCACTTCTCGTTTTCGTAGTTTTCATGTCCGTGTATATGTATATATGTAGAAACAGTGCTGTGTGACCCAAACAGACGAATAGTGTAATTGGCTGCAAGAGATAAAATGGCTGAACATCCATATATTTCTCTTACAAAGTTGATTTGTTTTTATGGAGGGGCTCAGAACCACCTTATTGCTTAGTGTAGCAGTTAACAAAAAAAAACATTTCCTCATTTATCCAATAGTGAAGTAGACGTCCATGGTCTGTAACGGCGCAGATAAAAAACAAAAACTAATTGAATAAACGCATTACCTATTCCTTCATAATGGGTTTTGCTGAGTAATGCTTTGAAATAGTTTATGATGAGACTTGTTATCAGTGTTTACAACAATAACTAAGTTCTGATCATGAAATATACTCGCTAAAACGACCCAGTGGTGAAGGCATCCCTGCCGGTAGCGTTGGATTGCGGCTACACCTGGTAGGAATGCAAATACCCTGCTAGGGCCGTCTGACTTGCCAATACGGGAGATGTAAAACAATGTAGCGAGAAACAGGGAGTCGAGGAACACCCTAATCCCCCCAACAATAACATAATATATACAGAGCATTAGGGCTGCGCCCCCCCCCCTCACTTTTATATACTGTCCTGTAGCGCTGACTCGAATGATACACTTTTAAAAACCTCACCCTACCTTCAGCGAGGCAGGGGACTCTTGAATAATATATACAGGCCCATTGTCGATTCCAAGGGCGGAGAGTTTATACGGGGGGCCGGGGAAATGTTACCTTTGCCCTAGGTCCCACGGGGCCACCACCCTGGGTCCCGCGGGGTGCTCTTCTCTCCCTTGTTAACGGTAACGCTGCTCCGATTTATCGTGAAATCATAAATGGTATGCAATCGTTGAGAACTCAAAGCTGATTGTTTGAAGTCATAGAACAATCAGAAAGGCACTTTTTGAGAATCGTGCCACTCAATAATAAACATCTCTTCTAAATTTATTTTGATTAATTCTGCCCGAACATTTGTAACGGTTCGTATCTGGGGCATCAGGAGATTCCTTACATACTTGAAATAACACTGATCACCTGCCTACTTAATAACTGTATTACAATTGTATTAAAATTAACATACCTTTTATTTGTAACATTAATGAAGCATGGTTATCAAGTCTACTGGTATGCTTTTTTTGTCACTGTTTCATGTCATTAAATATTTCTGATCCAGAACTTTACCCAAACAGTTTCTGTTTGTATAATGAGCGAACTAATAAAAAATGCATTAATGCTCATCAATAATAATAATATATACTTAACACTCCCACAAGTTTTACTTAAAAAAAACTATTTAAATTAGGCTGTATCTATGCATGAGTTTTTTATTTATTAAATAATAAAGGCTAAATTTATGAATATTCAGGTTCGTATAAAAAACACCACAATGCAGGCTTGCATGGCTGGTTTAACATAACCGCGAGTGAAGGAAGTATTTTTTTAAATTTAATCGTGAATTAGACTACATTTTACATATTTAATGCAATGTTTAAAAATATTTTCTCAAAATGAAATGCCCTTGTTTTTTCCCTACGCTTGTTTACCATACTTAACATATTATTATTTATAAGGAAAAAAGTTCACAAAATATGAATTTTTTTTCTATTTATATTGTAATTATTGTAACTTTATGCTCAATTGACATTAATAATACATATTAATCAGGGTTGTCATTTGAAGGTTAACTTTAAATAAATGCAATTGTGGTATCGACCCCTGCAGGGGAGTTTATTTAAAAATTGTCGCTTCATTTGACATATGAATAATACAAATAGTAATTTTTCAATTACCAACTGCATATATATTACATTAATCCAACCCATTTATAAAAAATATTTTTGAATAAATGAGCCACGATTAATCTACCCTAAATGCCATGTTCAGCCTTCACATTGCGTGACGGGAGTAAAGGTGAGGAAAATATTTTAAATGGAATAAAAAAAAAAAAATGGCAGTTAAACTAAACGATCATGTTCGAACCATGAATAGGTAAACCATCGGGTATATTAGTCTACTAAAAAAAATTAATTGAAAATAATAATTACTGTACTCTAAGCGTAAAAAAGGAACTAAACAGCCCTGGAAGCGGAACAGTTAAAAACTAATTACATTAACGCCCGAACAGATAGGGGAGTAATTATCCCGAGGCCATCTATTAAAATTGATATTCTAATTTATTCATAAGAAGGGGTTATATTTACGGCAAATCATGGTGGATATTAGGCCGAAACCTGTTAACAAGGATCTTAAATTACTAGGAGGCAATGTTTTCCCAAGTCGCGGCGTCTCCGTGTTGAATATTAATGCGAGCGGGGCTCCTGCGTCCGTGTTCTCCACCTATGTCCTCCCATCGCCCCGATGAAAAATGGCCCGCCCGATCTGGACGTCGGGCCGATAAACCTGTTTGTCCCCTCGGTGGATACTTTTTATAACCAGTCGATAGGTCATGTCGCGAGAAGAAACTGCGGCCAAGGTGGGTTATCGAATCGCGGTGCCATCCTGTATCTAAGGAGCTTCAAGTGACTCAAAAAGTCACCGACCGCTTACGGTCACGAACCATAAAACTTTTTGTTTACTTCCTAACCTAAGAATCGGAAATAGTCCGCGAATCAAACCTTGGACCTTATTAACTGAGCCATCCTTGAGAACCATTAAGACTTGTCAATTTACAATATCTTTGGCTAATTTTAATCAGGTACAAACAATTGTTTTCTTTTTACAGTTTATTTTGTATCAATGTATATTATAGTATTAGATGCTGCTTGTAAATAATTATTATTTATCTTCAAAAAAGCTAGTTTATCTGGCAAAATTTTATAACTCATAAAAATATTGGAAAATCGTCTACTTTCTTTCATACCATTTGAAAAAAAACATTATAGGACAGCTTATATTAACATACTTTTCATAAAATTGATTATAAAACATAATTTTGCAACTCAGCAGTATCTAAGACCTATGGATAAAATTGCCAACTATTTCAAAATAAAATAATATTGAGCTGGTCCTACGGGGACATCAGGTTTGACACTGCAACAAGTTATCCTTATGAAATGAAAATCTCTAATGCCTGGAACATTTTGTATGGTGTTTAATGTTTTTTAATGAGTGAAAAGTCATAGAACTTTTTACAATAAAGTATTTGCTGAAAATTATTTACTTTAGGCAAACTTAGTTTTGTCACTCTGATGCCCATAAGATTATTCTTTTCACTTTTAGATGTGGAACTAACTGTCTTATCACGCCAATACAACGTCATTCTGGATCAAGGTCACATGCCACCGAGTGGGGATGATTAACCTTATGGAGGTCTGAGTCACCTGTGAGCCATCTTGTCGGTGTAATAAAACCTCATTAATGATATATATCGGGAGACTTATTCGCGAGGTATTGTTTTCCCGTTGTATTAGCTTGTTATTATAGCACTTGAAGGTGGTGTTAAGCGGTGGTGTGCTGAGCCACAACGAGAACTCAAGAGGAACCTTATTGGCAGAGGTGCTAGACCAGGTGAGTGGATTTCTCTATCTGCCCGGTGTGTCTAGATCGTAACAGTCTAAATGTATTATACAGATCACTTATTGTGGTATTGGGTATTTTGGTGGATACACTGTCATTAAAGCAATATTTATAAGTGTTAAGCTGCATAGGTAAAAAAATAAAAGTTATTTGATAATTTTTTATCGATGACTTACGAAATCTTTTTCTTTAGGTACCTTACTCAAAGAGTATTGTTCTATTGGATAAATGAAAATTTTTCGAATCTTATTACAAAGTAGTTGCTCAGTGTTTTTCCCTTACCCAAGTCACTAGTAATAAAACACGCAAACAAGTTTTTTTAATAGTAAATATTTCCCTATTTTCTAGCAAGAGCTCGTATTTGGAAATAAATGGATCGAACATGGACTCTGTTGGGCCTTTAGAGATGTAAGCTTTATATTGCCAAATTCCAATTTTCTACGGCTGTGGGGTTGAATGGCTAATACCCACTAAACCGAGAGATATTGCAATGATGTGGCTTAGCCTTCTCCCCCCGATTGATACGAAATAATTTAACAAATTCCAAGCCTCATCTCTCCTGGAATGTGTTAATTTGGACCATTCAATTACTGTTAGATGGCCTGGTTGTGGGGATTGCTATGGCTCTATGGAATATTCAAATCAATGTTCTATTAATCTGACCCGTAAACCATAATCCACATGATGTTGAACCAGCCAGATCCAGCCGTTACAATTGATACCCTCCTAACAATAGTCTAAACCATATTTCGATGAGTTTAGCATACATCAAAAAATGTTTAAATATACGATACATGCACGACGTGTATTAATATATAGTTTTATCAATTTATACTGAGGCAAAAACCGGATTTATGATTTTCAGATACATAGTAGAAAAGAAAAAAAACTTTATTGCTTATTAGTACGCTTTGGGAAAAGTGCATTTTTACGAGATGAAGACAGCTTGTTTACATCGTCATTGAGTCACAAGTTACAGGTCACGAAATCATGAATGAATTTATATTGCATAATAAATAATGTGCTTATGGAATATTAATAATATCTCATTGCCTGTTTGGAGTACGGACAACTTCATTTCATAGATTTATAACGAAGGCGCGACAAAAATTAACAGCATTAACAACACAAAAATAAAAATACAACCCATTACGCTTATTTATCTGAGGTAAACATTATAAAGCCATGACATTGTTATAATATACTTTAAAGATGAGGTAATAAAACTTTGTTGTTCTTAGTGATAAGGAACCCAGAATTAGGAATTATGGCATAGCAAAATATAATTGATCTAATACCAGTAGTAATTTCAAGTCAAAGTAATTTCTGACGAATTTGTACGATTTTTGAACATTTTCTAATCATAAATCTGTCGGTGTTTGACGACCCGACGGTGTTTGACGACCCGACGGTGTAAACCACTAACCGCAAGATAATACAGTAAAAATGGACCAAATCATTTTTATTGAAATCAATAGATTTTTTCAGTTTGTAAAATCAATCAGTTTTAAATTGAAAAAATACTGTCGACAATATTCATGATGTAAGGCAAGTAACCGAAATCGGGAATATAGCAAATGTATTTACGAAATGATAAATATAATTAAACCTAAACTGAAACTAAACCTTTTTTCATTATAGGGCGATATATTGTAAATTATTTTGCCGAGAAAAAAAATATAAAGTTACATACATAGAAGAAAAAAAAAACACTTACAACAATTGTACTGTTATTATTAATAAGTTATTATTATTATATAAAAACACATAAAGTAATAATGAATAAAACTAATCGTAAAAAATAATAAAACAAAAACAAATTAATCATATGATGAGGCTGACTTGTTTTTATTTTTGTGTCTAATCGTAATATTGAGTGTTGAATGACTGAGTTAAATGACCATCGCTTTCATAGGACTAATAATAAGTCATTTATAATATTAAAATTTAAAAGTTGTTTTCTGGTATCAAATCATGGTTGTTAAGAAAAAAGGAACTACCAGCAAATATTTATTTTGAGCCTTCCAGACGTTGACTGAGAGTACTTATTTTTACATAAAGAAATACTCCTTGAAGCTGGGGGGGGGGGGAGATTTAGATTCGGTTCGTCCCGCTCATTCACAAATACAATCTGCGACTACGGCGAAGGCATCATAATAACAGATTAAAGGGCGTCGTGGCTTGACTCGATGAAAGAAATGGGATTACATTTCCATAAAAAAAGAAAAAAAAAAAAGAAAAAGAGTGGAGTACTCCCATTTACATTTTCTTTGGTGTCGTCAATTATCCAACAAAAATCCAAGAGATTATTGAGCATAAGAGTTTCTTTGCCCCACCGTGTTGTCTTGAATATTTCATTATTCTTTTTGAATTGAATGAGGATCTTACAGAGGAAAAAAGATGATCACAGGTCTTTTATTCTTCGAGGCGGCCTCTTTGAAGTGCTATGACATTCTCCCCTTGCCTTTTATTCAATGTTGAATCGGAGTCAATCTCATTATCTCAGACAACAATTGGAGGGCCAAGGCTTCTTCTTTCAGGCCCTTTTTCACAGCATCTACCATTCCTGCCGGGCTTGTAAATAAACCATTGTAAATGACGAGAGCATTGTCAGGGCTTTCGCTGTTATACATATAACTCTCAAATGACACGTCCTGCTTTTGTCTTCCCACATACTATTTATTCCCTTTTAGAAGCACTTTTAGTAACCATTACTAACATTGTGAGATGCTATACTGACATCAGCGCTTGTGAATTAATAATAGATAACTTACGGGATGACAAACATAGGACATTGTTTACTTAATATAAACCATCAACCAGAAATCATACCAAGATACCTCTCTCATATATTGATGGCTGTCAAGACCGAAGGGAGATTGATTGCTGGGCTACGTCAGAAAAGAACCCGGCCAATGAGTTTAATTGTGAATGCAGAGGATATATGACTAACGTGGAGGGATGTAAAAATAGTGTTTTGCTAACTTTAACTAGAGCAGAAAGAACTTCAAAGATTCCTGTTTCTAAGTGTACCACCTATTTTTGATTTCTTTATCTAATGACGATGAATATCCTTGACAACCTCAATTATCTGGGGTTTCTTAGATGAAGGAAAAAAGTCTGGGATGTTAGTGCAAAAAAGTTCTTACTAGTAAGGCTGTTTTTTTACTGGACAATGCGCCATCTCACCTATCTGAATCCATTTTTAAAATAGACAAGTTTTCATTTACTATCTACCACCTTTACGGTAGTAACTTAATTCAGTCCAATGGATCAAGTCATGGTAGCCACTTTAAATAGAAATTACATAAAGACTTTCCGTCTTTTTATTCTTCTAAAAACTGTGAAATCCATGAAGGATGTTTTGAAAATGTGGGTGGTAAAAGAAGAGAACTTTCTCGGTTTGTTTCCCATCAGAAACATTGCAACCCGCTTGGAGAAATATTTTATAAGTCAATGAGAAAGTAGAAGGGTAAAATCCGCAAAATCATGACCAAAACGGCATTGAAACTTGTCTTGGGATAGTAGAAACAATTTCTGATTTCAATATAGTAGACAAATACGATATGGTTCAGCGGATAGAAACAGACAAGAAAGATAAAGGATTCAAACAACTCACTGATGACAAAATAGTTGTCATCCATTTGCGAAGCGATAATTTGTACATTGAGGCTGTTTCGATTGATTTGACCAAAGAAAAAGTGACTAATGATCAAGCACTAGAAGCAGTTGACCATTTCATCCCCTATTTTCAGGATCGAATTTCTGAATATGCAAAAGTTATGTTAGGAAATCTAATATGAAAGTAAAAACAAAAACTGATAAAAGACTACAACATATTTTAATTAAGTTGAGTATTTATTTATTTTTTCTAAATGTACGTACATTTTTTTAAAATAAAAGTTTTATTTATGTGTTAAAAATTGGTTTTTTTTTTGTTTATTTACACCAAAGTTATCCTTTAAACACATAATTTTCGATTTTTGATAACCCTGTATTAATAATGTAGATTTAACGATAGGGAGTGATTCACAAAATTAAATGGAATATCGATTCAAATACTAGAAGACGCCAGTCCGAATTGTCAAACGTGCTTGAAAAATAAATCACTGCTAAAAGACAAGAATTTCTTTCCTGTAAAAGTCCATTTCAAAATTAAAAAGTAGTAGTTATTACAAGGAATTATTTAAACTAGTAGATTAACAGCAGAAACCGGGTATTTAACACAGCCAGAGAAAATTATCAATTTAGTAAATCACTTTGAGTGAACCATTTATCGTTTTAAAACGAGTCGATAAATGTAAATATATATGTATGAATAGAACTTATTTTGTAATATATATTTTAACACGCGAGGATGTCTATTGATTATTGAAAGTACGTGCTCTGCTAAATAAATACTAGGGGGGGGGGGGAATGACAACTTTATGCCTATTAAATGTAGATTTCATGAAAAATCTATGAGCCGTTTTTTCACAATCATTTCAGAACTTATTGGGAGGGCTCCGGTTTTGACTCTTTGATTTTAAAATTAAAAAAAATCTCTGATGTAATAACTATAACTATAACTTTATAACTTTATTGTGCAATAATTACAATCTGCCTTTTATAAGGCAATAATAATACAGATAAATGATCTCATTCATACCATATTTACAGTCATCATTCACTCACTCATTCATACAATAGGACATGATTGGAGAAACTGGCCATTGCCAGGACTCCCACTGTCACGCGATTATAGCAGGTCACGAGGCCACTGCCGTTTCAGTCTCCGAGGAGGATTATAGGGATGAGTGGCGCAGTGCAAAGACTGTGCTACAGGATTAGGGTGGTTGGAAAGGCTACTGTGGAATTTCATAAACTTGGAAGGGATGAGTTCTAGAATGTAGGGTATATTAAGATCGTTATGAAGGGTTTTGTTGCTGACATAATAAGGGGCATTTACTATTGTTCTCAGGACTTTGGATTGAAAGGATTGGATACGCTTGATGTTCGACTTTTTTGCTGTCCCCCATAGCTCTATTCCGTATGTCCAGATTGGTTTAAGTATAACTTTGTAGATTAGTAGTTTATTTTCTATTGAGAGATGGGATGTCCTTTGAAGTAGTCTGTACAGTTGTCCAAAGCGTCTGTTTAGTTCTTGTCTTTTTAGTCTCGTATGTGGGTTCCAGGTCAGTCGTTTGTCGAGATGGAAGCCTAAGTACCGTACTGTCTCGGTTACTGGGAGAGGAATAGAATTAAAATAAACTAATGGACAAGTCTTGCGACAAAGGGTGAAGGTAATGTGGGAGCATTTTGCTTCATTAACTTTGATCCGCCATTGATTGCACCAATACTCGATCTCGTTAAGGTGTTTTTGAAGGTTATGGGATGCTATGTCGGGGTCTGGGTGGGATGACAAGACTGCAGTGTCATCTGCAAATGTGGCCAAGAAGGTGTTGGAAGTAGAGGGGACATCAGCGGTGTATAGGTTATAGAGGATGGGGCCTAGGACACTGCCCTGTGGAACTCCTGCATTTATGGGATAGTAGTTAGAGTATTCTAAGCCACAGCGGACTTGGAAGAAGCGGTTTGAAAGGTAGGACTGTAGGATTAGGAAAAGGGTCTGTGGTAAATGTCTTTTGAGCTTGTAGAGCAAACCTGCGTGCCAAACCCTGTCAAAAGCTTGAGCTATATCGAGAAAGGCAGCAGTGCAATACTTTTTGGTTTCAAGGGCTGAGGAGACGTGATCAACAACGCGAAGGCCTTGTTGAGCAGTGGTCTGATGTAATAAGAACATAAGTTGCGAGGCAACTCATCCACAGATCTATTTATCGATGGTTTTATGGCCCGGTTTCATCAATGAAAACAGTTCGGTTTTGAAGTTTTCACCATATTTGCTTCTGTCTTTCTACTTTCTGTAACTAAAGTTTCAATACAAAAAAAAACTTGAAAATTGTATCAAAGCCCACTGTTGAAGGCTATGTAATTTCAAAAACTTAGGACACCAACCATTCAACAAAATCAATGTTGCTGGAGGATATATATCTCAGTATATAGTTCGATCAAGGTTTGGTCTCTGATTTCCTGAATGACGTAAAAAACTATAGTACACACTACGGTATATATAGTATACGTACAGATAGTCTACACTACGGTATATATAGTATACGTACATATAGTACACACTACGGTATATATAGTATACGTACATATAGTCTACACTACGGTATGTATAGTATACGTACATATAGTCTACACTACGGTATATATAGTATACGTACATATAGTATACACTACGGTATATATAGTATACGTACATATAGTACACACTACGGTATATATAGTATACGTACATATAGTATACACTATAGGTAAGCATGTGTCGAGAATTATCAAATGTTCCAGACCTGTTTGTACTATTTTTTATCTTATTTTTCAATCAAAGAGCCCGTTACATCAACCTGTTTCAATGCATTTCAATGAAATGCTATCTTTTTTCTCAAACATTTCAAAAGGCTAATATGAATAATTCGCGTCCGTCCCGGGATAACTAGCCGTTCCATTGATTAGTTCTATCCCCGTTGCTCACTAATTTTGTTTGTAGTGTACAAAGTACCGTTGCAAATCAAAAGGTTAAGCTATAACATCTGTAAGAGAAAGGTCAATCGGGCGTGTCTTCACTTTGTCCACCACCCGCGGCGATATCCTAACTGCTTGCTTGCATCTGCCGACATTTCATTGCCGCAAGCATTGAAGATTTGGTGTTTGTTCTCAAATTTATTATTTCGTAAATAACTGTCAGTTATTGAATACATCATGATCATTGTGCTAAACAAGATGGAGTCCATCCTCAGTTTTATAATGCTAAGTAGAAGGGGCTTGAACAGAACTGTATCCTGCCTCGTGGCTTCATGGAAGTCACTGATGGTTCCCTGTTATTTTTAAGTAAGCAACCGCATCCCTCCAAAACCTCCCTCCCTACTAGCTACCTACTCCCTATATATTCCCTCCCTAACTACCTTTTTATAAATATATGTCTCAGCTTTAGCCCCAAACCCTACTCGTCACTACACATTCCACCCTGAATGTAGTAACATAACTCTTAATATTTGTATATACCAGTGTTTTTATTGTACTTCATAATAAAGCTTTTCTCTCTTTTCTTTTAAAAGACTCTCCTCTACGAAGATTATTTAACTCTCTACAAACTTTAGTCAAAAGCTATTTGCCTTGACGTGGGCAGTGTTGAATTTTCCCTTGAATTGTTATACTTAGGTCACTTGATTTAAGATATCTTCAATACGCTAAATTATATTTATATAGAGCCTTCTATAGAGTTCGCAAATATAACCGAAAGCCACAAAGGTGGTGATGGAATCGGAAATTATCTGGTATAATAAATAGTTCTTCAGGATCGATTAAAAATGAAACCCTCTATTCCGAGACATGACACCCCACCGCTACCGGAAAGATGGCAACTCTCAAGATCTGGTAAAGCAGGCCAAATGGTGGACATCACAACGCTTGGCCCACCAACAACAAGCCTCTAACGGGCACCCAACACTGCTATCCGACTAAATAAGACTGCACTACATGCCTAGAGGGACTCTAGGCCCAGCCACCAGTGGACTCTCACCACTGTACCGCAACAACCAACCTCTACCGAGGCTTCCCACACTCCTTAATTCCCTCACACCACCTTCAAGCAGGTACTCCTAGTACAAGGATCCGCTTAACCCAAATATTCCTTTATTTATCCCTCATCCTTAATCTTATAATTAGAGAGCTAAGGAAAATAAAAATTAAAAATGAATAAGCTTCTGTTGAAGCATAACAACAAGGGATGTTTACTGCAAAATAATCTTAACTCAGCTTTATGTACTCACAAGGACAACGTGGAATATGGTCAAGAATAATCTTCTCAAGAGAGACATAGGAAGAATATAATAATGGAAAACAAAGATGAGAAACGAAAATTGAGGAGAAGGAAAATGTGAAAATTTATTCAATATGAGGGATTATAGTATCAGAGTTTTCTACAAGAGGGGGCATGTTCTCTTGCTCAGTAAACCCTCACTGAATTGCCTCAGCAAGAGCTCTCTAATTACTTTTATTTCCTTTAAACCAAGATTTTTAATTCAAGAACCCATTTTAAACAACTGTTTTAAGTAAGCGAAAAAAATGTCACTATTTCGCAGACCCTCAGAAGATAAGAGGACTTTCCCAAAAAGATTTTCTACCACGTACCTTCTTCTTATTCCTCCAGATCTTTCGCGCTGTTTTACGTTTGTTTTTAAACTTTATGTATTGATTCACAACTGTGACCAGAGTCACAATCAATGCTGTAAATATTATAGAATGTCTGAGATGAAGGCCGTGAACTTCATGCAAGTACTCCCTTACATTGTTGAAGCTAAATTTGAAGATATCTTATTGTTATTAATTTAGAGGGCCTCTCATCCAACGACTCCTCAGACGTCGTCATTACTTGCATCAGCGGGTTGTGTATCAGTGCAGTCTCTAGTGCAGCATTTCGTATAACGTTCGAACAGTTTAATGTCACTAGGAAGGTATTCTTAGCGCATATATTTGGGCTCGATATGTCTAAAGCGATTGGTTGAGTAAAATTTTGTTTGTAGTTTCTGTGACAAGGGATGTTTTGAAGGTTCAGTTAAAGCTTCAGTAGTTTTAGCCGGTGTATTGCGCTTTCAATATGTAAGTTATTTGAGAAATAAGTATGCATAGTATGAGATAACTGATGCATGGAACTTAGTTGGTTAGATAGCATAAGACCGACAGTGGAATGGAGGAGGAAGAGAGAGGAGGTAGGCGGTGACTGCAGAGGCTTTACGGTTGTCGTTGGGCCGGTAATTGCAGGTTTAATGGCCTACTGGAGGACCATTGACGCCACTGATAATATTTATGTCATCCGCGGTTCTCTTGACGACTCGTGAGTGGAAAATGTGGCGATAAACGGACAGTCATAAAGGCGCTTTCACGCCCGTTCGGTGCCTGACAATTACCATTTCTCTCTACTGTGCACACCCACGCATGCAGGTGTAAAATTTATTCACGGGGGGAGGGGAGCAAAAAAAAAAAAATATGGCCTATTCCTGTGACCTTGTCCAAAATTAGACGCTGATTGCGAACTTGCCGAAGCCGACTCAAGCATCTTCGACTTCGCGACATCAGATTGACACGCCCGAGACCATTACAAGCCGGAGGGTCTCCAGATATACAATTTTTCACCTAGATCTGTGTCTTCTGGACACTTCCGATGCTTCAGCTTCTCTATATGTTTACATTCCTGGAATGATGGTGGACTGTCTGCCTGGATTCAACGTATTCGCATTTACTTTCCAGTCCAATTTCAAATAGATCATCCTCTAGGTGGCAGTGTCCAGTACGCAGCCTTAAACCAGTCACTTTCATAAACTGCTGGTTAGACTAAAAATATAATCACACATTTGCTATGGCACCAGCATGTAAATCAACCATTCCTGTTCTTTCCTAAAGTACACGATAGTGGTCACAAATTAAAAGTTAAGTTTTAAGATTTGTGTTCCATCCAGTAGAGTTTTGTCCAGGTCATGTTTGGAGCATTTATGCAAACTGGGAAGCGAACCTCTCCATGCTCATAAAAACACGATTTGGGTTACCTCGAACAAATCTTTATATGAGCACTGCTGCTATTTAGGCAAGGTAGTGAAATTGAGATAAATACCAATCTCTTTTTGAAGAATCCTTTAGTATTTCCGCACTTCTAAACGTTTATCACTCTACAAATCAGATTTACCATGGAAGTATAGATCATTATATTTTTGATTCCACTGTTCCGATGTATTAAAGTTAAGTCCTCTGTTTTTTCAAATGGGTTTCCTCTACTTTTGTCATAAATACAGTCCGTAAGGCGGTGGTGATATTTAGCAAGTTCTGGAGATGGAATTGAGAAGTATTAAATTACAAAATTTCAGGAGTGAAGTATGCCAAGATAACAAGGTGTGCAAATGCGAAAAATAATTATGTATGATTCGTTGAACTCTGTAAGCTCCTCTTCTCCATTGCCAATAATCCATTTTATGCCATGGGCAGCCACACTAGTTCCGGACTATAATAAAGAAATGATCCAGTGATTCCTTTAATATATTTTGATATGTTTGTTAAATGTTTTACGCTATCGTATAGTGTTGTGACGTGAAGGAAAGTATAGTTGTTATCTTAACTGCTGAGTGGACATGGTTCAGCGTCGTGCTTGAGTGCTTTACACATAGTTGAAAATTATTACTCAATTACTTGGTGCTGAATCAGTGCCACCCTCCAACATCGAAAACATTTCTCGGTTGACCCCACCCACGGACCAGGACCCTGACAGGAAGTGGATGGAGAGCGTTGTCGCTAGTTGGCCTGAGGGTGGTCGCGGGGCGGATGTTTGCCCCCTGCCTCCTGGATCATTATCTCACTTCCGGACCCTTCCCTTCTCACTCCACTGCCTCATTGATTTTTATCTACTCCGGCTGACGTGACGGCCGTTTAGTGGCAAACATTCTCCAGCTGACTCACCCCTCCCCGCCCATTTACATTTCATTACACACAAATTGAATCGTTGTTGATTTAATATCTTCACACAGCAGGAACACAGTTGTCTACGTGCTTTTATAAACCATTGCCAAGCCAATCATGCTGTCCAATTACGGTCCACCGTCCCCGGAATCTCATTTCGAAACCATTTACAATTAATTATTTTCTAAAGGTTACTAACACGCTATACAAAGATGTAACAGCCCTTTATTTCTACTTTAATTAAATGGTAGTCGTATATTGGCTGTCAATTTTCTCTGATTCATTCCTATAAATAGTATATTCATCCATTATCGCGATGAATATTTATAATGACTCATAAATATTCATCGCGATAATGGATGAATATACTATTTATAGGAATGAATCAGAGAAAATTGACAGCCAATATTTAATAAATCTTTGAGTTAGCGAATGTACTGTGTGTAATTGAGAAGTGAATGTGTGAAGCATCACCATCACATCTTTTTAAATTTCTAGTATCATCCATGCTTCAAAAATACTGCAGTATTTTGTATCATATTGTGATGCTGACCTGTTTCATACGATATATCAAGTACGATATAAGTTGGTTTATCTGTATTATCCCCACTACTGACTTATTTATGTCTGTTTCAAAGAAATCCACAAGCGTAGGTAGTTGAGTAAAGCAATGCATACCATTCGGACGAGCAGGCTGACTACACAGAAGACAAATAAGCGTAAATCATCTAAAACAAACTTCTCTAGAATATAATAAGTTTTAAAGTCAAAAATTACGCATTAGAATCTTTTGTACCAACTCCCTAATTATTATTAATGGTTAAATTTATTCGAAAATAATCATGTCTATGACAGTATGACCTGACTTGAACACAATCAGTCCCCATTATATTCAACTGGAAGTATTACATACGCAAATAACATTGCATTAAGTCAATAAAGTACTCTTTTGAAATTAGGCAAGTTTTCTTATATTTTTATTAATTTGAATTACAAGCATATTACAATCTGCCCTAAAAGGGCAATGGATCATTGTGATAAATAAACTCTTTCATACTATGTTTACAATATTGCACTCTCTTATTCATACACGGTATTTGACATGTAAATTCGTACTGTAGCCTGGGGATTCCCTGCGTGAGCGCCTCAAATGCTCCAGACATGAGAGGAAAAAATCTGACAAGCTCCAAAATTCCTAGGGACTATTGTCTTCTTTTTACAAAAGATACACCACATCCGCTTCAGACTCCGAGGAATATTGTAGAGATGGGTGTTCCTTGAAAGAGACTTTGCTGGGATTTGGGTGGCTGAATTTCATGAGTTTTGAGGGATTTTCAATTGAGGGAGTATTGAGACCTTTAAGGTCATTATGGTGGAGAGATTGTTTTAATTAATTTACATTGTTTGTCCTATTTTAAATTTGTATAATGCCTGAGTTTATTCAGAGGGCTAATAATAATAAATGGGTTGTGAATGAGTAAAATGTCAACTGCAAAAAAACACTCGGAGCAGATGACTGAGGACCTTATAAAAGGCAGATAGATTATGGTCGGTTATGAAGTGGCCTGTCTATTTGCAGCGAGGGATGACAAATGCACCCAGCGATAAATCCCCTCGCACAGTGCAGTCGCATAAGGCCTCGATAATGAAGTGATTATCGCGAGTCAACGCCTATGGAATTAACAAGTTCCTTTCACCTTTGATGGAAATGAAAATTTCTATTTTGCAAATGAAAATACTGCCGGAAATGGTTGATCTAATTGGATTAAACGACCCTCAATTTTGACATCAAACTGATTTCGGCCGGAATATCACGTCGAATCGTTTACATAATGATACTGATTAGTTATTTTTTTACTTTTATAATTGCGGTTAATTGTAAAAGGAGGTTCGTATGCTAGAAGATGTACCCGTTCATCTAAAATAGCTTGCTGCGGAAATTGATTGACAATGAGTAAAAAACTAATGCACTAAAGTAGAAACAAAATATTTCATTTCTCCTGTGCTGAAAAAATAATAAGATATCAAAATCTTTCTCAAACAAACATTCTTAAGTGTTGCTTCTTGAGGAATTCTATGAAACAGATGTTCGAACGTAGACCGTTTCTTAAGACCATAGCTTTCTCCGACAACGAATTCGTAAATGAGAACTCCTATTCGAATTCTTCCGCAGAGCATTGCTAATATTCTCTTGTATAAAAAGAAGCCGGTTTCTTTTGAATTGAACTGTTCTTTGTTTTAAACTTCATCGTCAGGCATTGTGTAATTAGCTGTATTTCTCAATGTCTGCCGGTACTTTGTTTTTTGAAGTGCGCTTGACTGGAACTCAAATGCAGGGTTTCCTATTGATTATTATCCCTATGGTGTGTTGATAATTATAATTAATCGAAGTCAAAAGAAGTTTTTTGTTTACAATACTAACAATAAAACTTTGTCCTGTGCTTGCTCCTTTGTTCTGCCGGAATGTCACTCCTCCTAAGAAACCGTTTCATAGGATAGAATATAGTTTAGGATACAATTGGAAGGAACACCAAAGAAGATTATCTGCTTTCATTCAGATACCGGGAACTTGAAGTTTTAAAAGTACATTTCACCCACGGCTTGAAATGTGCTGATTAGATTTTAGTTAAAATACAAATATGGGGAGTACGAAAAGCAATTGATTTGGAAATTTTCTTATGTCCCAGCTCGGAAGCCATTACAGATTTTAAGTTCTGATCGAAAACGAATGAAAATCACCTCCGTGAATAAAAGTAAACTCCTCTCCCTTTGGGCAATTTAATAAACGTAGAACGTTGCACGTGAGTGCATATTTAAACAAAGCCGGATGACAAAAACGCGGCTTTCGAGCCAGTGACGGCGCTGGTACACCGGCTGGTATCTGGTATTCACCGCAGGTCGGCGAGTCCTGAATATTACATTCGTGTTCCAATCAGCTCCATGACTATTTAGCAGGTCGCCTTGTCACCGCGGGTCCTCCCGTCAATAGCAGCCTAGTCAATATTTCAGCGACGGCTCTGCTCTCGTTAAAAATTACAGTCTAATGAAAAGAAACAACCCCATCCCACTCACCGTGGTATGATAACATCGCAGCTATTTTGAACGAAGAGAAATACTGGAGTAACAGTCACTTTTTGGGAGTTTTTGCTCCATGAAATATCTATGGAGGGGGGAGGGAATCGTAGCTTCGATTGAAAAATGACAAATTTTAAATAATATTTGCCAAGCTACTTTCAACCGTTCAATCTTCCCTCATTCTTCTGTAATCATCTACTACGATGAAGTATGCAAACAAATATGAGCCCACCCAAACCTATACGTAGTGACATCAATCTTTGGATAGATTTTTAATTTAATTACTATAGATATAACGGTGAACTGAAATTTCTGAAAAGTATTTATCTGTTTACACGTAGTTTCTGTTATTATACCATAGCTCAAACATATAAACATTGGTCTAGGTAATACATGCCTTTAAGTTTACGACAGATAGACAACAAACAACCAAATGAAAGACGGTTGCATCTTTAAAGTAGAAATTCTCATTTTAGTCTCTGCTCCACACCATTCCATGATTTTGTTGTGTATGCTTTTAATATAGTATTTAATTAACAATAGTAAATGTAAATCAGCAACAAAACCCTTCATAATGATCTGAATATACCCTACATTCTTGAACTCATCCCTTCCAAGTTCAGAAAATTCCATAGTAACCTATCCAACCACCCTAATTCCCTACCACAGTCATTGCACTGCACCACGCATCCCTACAATCCTCCTCGGAGACTAAAACAGCAGTGGCCTCGTGACCTGCTATAAATAAGTGACAGTGGGAGTCCTAGCAATGGCCAATTTCTCTAATCATGTCCTGAGCGTCTGTGGCTCTCGCGCTCTTGGTCAGCCTCCGCTGGCTCTTATCCAGGCTAATGTAGGAGCGTAGAGCGGGCCTCTGGGCTGTTGTATATACAGTATGAATGAGCGAGTGAATGAAAATTGTAAATTGGTATGAACGAGATCATATAGCACAATTAATTATAGCCCAATCAGGCAGATTATAATTTTATCATAATAAATTTGTTATAAAGGCTTAATTAAAATGCCATTTGGCCCAACAAAGTCCTAGATGTTCGGCGAATTTGATGTGAATCGCAATATAAAAAGGATACTTTTTACCTCATGCTGGAGCGATTCCCTTGATCGCAATATTGCTACTCTTGAATTATTTCATTTTTTTTATTGGTTCTCACCATTATCTATAATTATTAATAATATTCAATAATATAAGATATAAAATTAAATTTGAAACTTGAGCAAAAACTAGTTTGACTGTTTTACGACTGCAATAATTGAACAACGATAAAACCCGTTTTCAAAGTAAAGCCTCCCCCTCTCTACCCGACAACTACAGTTAATCATTACCATAGGATCTTGGGATTGACAGGGAAACTGAAGCCAAAACAAACAAGGGGTTGACACATGGAATCATATCAAAATTGTAATAAAGCCCGAGTAAGTTAGGCCGATATTTAATGAGACTAAATATAAAGGCTGACATAGAAGATTAAAGAGAGACGGCCTTAAGTGAGGCTGCGGGGGCCAGGAGCTGTGAAAATGGCCCGAGGATGAATCCACACTAATGGCTGATGATGAGAGGGTTGAGTCATCATCATGGGCCCGCTCCCTCATCATCCATCATATTTGTCCGCTTTAGTGCCTCGGGCTCTCCTGAACTCGTGTCAGCCCTATACCTCTCTTATTAAAGCTCTTCCTATATTAGCCCCTTTCGGTTCATGTTGTCACCACCGATAATGTTACGGTCACCTTAATTATAGGGGTTAGGCGATGTTAACTGGCGGTTGCGACCGATCTAATCAATCAGACAAACGATAAATTGAAAAACACAAATAAGGTGAAATGGGGAAAAAATAAATAAATAAACAAGAAGAAACATCAGTATAACTAACCGATGCTATTGAAGGGACACCGGTTAGGTCGAGGATGTTGTGGATCTATTTATAGTAACCATACACGTACACTTATATTGTATATGTGTGATATAAAATATTTAAATAAATATGAAGAATATAAAGAATACAGAGTTAATTAATTAAAATTACAGGGGACCAATCCAAAACATTTTTGTCTTTAAATAAGATTTTAAGGTTGGTAATTGCAAAATTAGAGTGGAACTATTTTTTTAATAGCTCTCGGACAGCACCCATAGCCAGAGAGAGTTAATGATAAACAATTTTAGTCTGTAAGTTTTATGATATTACTTGTCGGGCTCAGATAAATGAGTATCCCCAAAGTGGGGAGGAGACGCCCACCGCGGGCTAGGGTCGCTACAACCTCTTAGCCACCGTCCGGCGAACGCCCAGAAAGAGATAGAGCGGGTGGACCTATGGTCTTTCACCCTGGCTGCCGGCCTAGTCGGCGGGCAGCCTAATTCACTTTGATCTGACTCCATAAGATCTTTAGAAGGTGTGGTGTGCGCCGACAGTGCACTATGTTCAGGAGAAGAGATACAGGGCAGTTTTAAAGGTAGTTTATGTGGTCTTGGAATGACCACGAATTCACACTCGGTGTCTAAGGGTAGGCGAAAACCGTCGGATCCCAAAGGCGAGTGTGGACCGGAGAGAAGCAGACTGGATTGCCGTGGGAGACGCTACTGGTAGTTTGTAGGGCCACGGCAACCGTCGTCCGCGAGGGAAAGGTCTCTCCCCCTAGGTGTTAGATTTAGCGAGACGAAGACAGAGATTCCCACTAGGAAGGCGTGGGGTCTGACAACGCCGGACTAAAACATAGCGAGGTTAGGAGAGAGAGATGCAGAGGTAGTTGAATGAGAAGACCATGGTTTTGAGTAGAGCAGTAGCACAAGTGCAGAGAGAGAGAGGAGAGAGTAGTGTTCCAAGTGGCGGTCCGGTTCGTTATGTTAATTTTGTCTTGTACCGCTTCTTATATAGCCGGCTAGCATTGGTGAGGATGGGTTTCCACCAGCGGCTGTTCCCCACACTAGCTACACCCCCCCCCCACTGACGTCATAATCTTTATTAAACATATTGAAAAATAGATACATATTTTCTGATATTAATTTGATGACATAGATACAAAGTCTGATACAAGAAGAGGGGAACTTATAATTACTCATAATTAAGAGGTGGCCACAACATTACTACTATAAAGCCATTTTGATATTTTAAATTCAGATTGATTTTTTATGTTTATTGAAAATATCAACTTTGAGAAAATAAAACTTAATTTATTCATGGTTATTTCTAAAAGTATGTTTTTTTTTTGCTTTTTTACTATCTTACATACTTAGAGATTTTCTGTAGCCTCTTACATATTAAAAGGTATAACATTACATATTAAAAGGTAATAGACACATACTCACAAAAATGGGGGTCTGGTATATAGTTGGTCTAGGCCAGTGCCCTTCTCGACCACTCCCCTCATTTACCAGTCAAGGTAAATATCACCATATTAAGTACACTATTAAGTATAAAGCATAAGACTTAAAAGCAGTTTGTTAATAAAACAACTCAAATAGTGGTATCCTTTATAGTAAATACTTTATACAGACTGGGTGACAGGCCAAAATGGACAGAGAGAATGACTGAGACAATGAGGAATAAGAAGGAGACAGGATTAAGAACAGTGCCCTACACAGTTTAAATAGGACCTCTTGATTCTACCTTAGAAGGTTAAAGAGTTTTTACTGTTCCTTAGTAGCCATTCAGTAGGTTTTAGGAGTTGATATCTAGTGTTGTAAAGTTGAGGTCATACTATTACCAACTGAGCAAATGTTCGGGTCTTTTCTTTATGCCAAGGTAAAGCGGTCGGACCAATAACTGAGGAACCATAGTGTTTTATTTTAAACTGGCGTTGCTCATCTCACCGAGTGAACCTGGTCCAAAGCTTACCTTTACGATCGTGGGATAAAATATTTTGTTGATTACTGGCAAAAGTTTTAATCCATGCTTATTATCGGTATTACGTCAGGCTTTTGTGAGAATGAATAGGTTTGTTTAATAGGGTTGGCTGCCTTGTTGTATTTGTTGTTCTGCGGAATTGTACCATTCATTTAGATGAACGATGTGTCTATAGAGAAATTACATTGCATCAAAGTCCCTTATTCGATTAATGTCACAGTTAGGTGGACGAGAAAGACCCAACCCTCCAAGTTAAACACCTGCTATGAAATCTAACGATTTGTGTGGAATGATATTACTGTTTAGACTGGTCGGTATAATAAACCATATGTCATTGCATTACGAACGAAGAGATGACGACCCGAGACTTTTCAATAACACTATTGCATTCATTATTTTATTAAAAAGATTAATAACATTAGCATTGTAGTGACTGCTAAGTACTTATGTAAATCACCCTATACTCTGGTTCATAATGTATTATAATATAAATGCAAATATTTGTAAACTTCTTGTAATAAATCATAGAGGGTTCGGCAGATGTAAACAAGTAACAGAGGATCGAAGGTACAGCAATAAACCTGAGAGAATAGCCACCTGACTGCCATAAATAGACCGGGCAGACCTTCAGTCACTTCCGTCAGTCATAAAATCTAAAAGCTATGCCAATAAACAGTCCTATAGGGGACGAGCGATCACGTATCGGTCGGTAGGTGTGACATCATAAAACACACCCTTTTAGTCCAACAGTCATAAAAGTTAGGATTAGCCACCTGGGCATCATAAAACATACCCCCTGCAGCCAGGCTCCGCCTTCCGGTAGGAAGGGGGGATTGATATTTAAATCAAGGGTTTTCGCCCTGCAGACCCACTCTTTTTCCTAGTCCCCTCAGCAGCACTACTTGTCGCTTTACGCCAGGGCCGCTTGGCCCTGGTAGGCTCACTCTCCACTCTTTCCTAGTCTCTTCATCTAGATAGCCACTATCACTCGTAGCGATACGCCAGGGCCCCGGGGCCCTGGGAGTAAGTCCACTCAGTCTTCCACTAGCCTACTCTCTCTCTGCCACACCTCTGGGCAGTCACCTCGTCTCACAGCTTCAAGCAGACCCTCTGACGACTTGTACTATTACGCTGCCGATCTCTCGCCCGCACTCTGAAAACTGGTCTTATTCTTTATGAACCTCTGAACCTCATCCTGAACACAGTGTATTGTCGGGACACATCCCTATCAATAAATGGAGTCAGATATTAACGCCGACATGGAACCTGGTCCATGTTATAAACTACAACAATCCGCACTTGTCACCAGGGCTAGAGTGATCAGGCACTCCCCTAGTGACGCCCCCCGACAAGCATCCTTGTACAAACATCAACTAATAAACGGTAATTATGTATGTGAAGCCTAATGAAATAGTGAATTAGGTATTGGGTTATAGAATGGTCTAATGAAGGCTTAATTAAATCCACTAATAGATTATAACATACCAATCAATCAGATGCTATTAAAATTTGATAGGATAGAGTCATGTTATTATTGGACACTAATTACTGGAGTGCCATCGCTTGTATAATCATACAAACATGAGGGCGGGATTCCCTGAAGCGCACGTGAAAGGGCTAAATGCCGTTCTGTGCGGACACGAAGATACTCGCATGACAATGAATTGGCAGGTATAATGAGGGACAAAGCCAAACGATAGTACACGGTCCAATAAAGGCTTTGTTGTTCCTGCTTTAGACCAGAAAGGGAGATCACTGCATCACCGGCCTAAACCAGGTACTTTTAATCGCTGCCGTAGAGGCTTGCGAAAGCAACTTAAAATATTTACAAATAAAGTAGGATATAAGTTTATTAAAATAGGATTTCAAACATGATTGTGGCAACGATGAACACGCCTTAGGTTCTACTAATTAATCATAATCAAATCAATTTTTTTTGTGATAAAATTACAATATACCTTATTGGGGAGTAAATAATTATGTCCAATGATCTCATTCATATCATATTTACAATTCTTCTTTCTCTCGCTCCTGCATACAGTATTTATAGATCTCACAAATCCACATGGTTATCACCTCCCTCGCATGCGAAAGAGGAAGTGGAGTCTTTGGCAGTCTTCAACGCTCTTTCAACAGCCAAATCACCGGATACGAGGCTGATTAATATTGCGGGGCCACAGACGATCAGGTCACTGTCACGAATTGATATTGTGCTGAAAGTACAATCTGTCTTATTAGGCAATAACTAATTGAGGTAAATGCTCTCATTCATACCATATTTACAATTCCTCATTCACTCACTCATTCATATAATATTTACAGACAGCCCAGAGACCTCCCAAATCCACATGCAAAGAGAAAGCAGAGTCTTGGGAAGTCCCCCACGCTCCTGTGTCAGACGTGTCACCGGATACGAGCCAGTGGATACTGACCAAGAGCGCGAGAGCCACAGACGCTCAGGACATGATTGGAGAAACTAGCCATGCCAGGACTGTCACGCATTTATAGCAGGTCACGAGGCCACTAGGCCAGCTCTATTCCGTATATCCAGATTGGCTTGAGTATAAGTTTGTAAAAAAGTAGTTTATTTTCTATTGAGAGATGGGATCTCCTTTGAAGTAGTACACTACTTCTTCTAAATAAGAAATGATTTTCATCAGGATCAAACCTGTTTTACGTCATAACATTTGGACAATTAACTTTTGTAGCAAATACGAGTTTGGAATGATTGAAAATAGCGGACATCGCTATTGGAGAAGGACATGTATGAATGTTGCTGTAGAAGAATTATGTCAAGAGTGTTGGATTTTTAATTACTCATTCCTTGCTTGCTACTTTCAGCATTATGCAAATTCTATTCCTCTCACCATCCATCTCCTTCCTTTTTGGTATTAAAATCCCGAATAAATACCGAATGGTATTCCAGTCCTAAATGATATGCCAATCCTCCATCAGATCTTCTCTTAGCTCAGACCACTGCAACGCAATTAATGAAACAGCATTTTTAAGTTTATTGACTGGTACATTTTATCTTTCATTGCCAGGCAGTGGCTCATGAGTTCGTGATTGAGATCCATACATGAAATAAATCGCCATTCTCATACACAAGAGTTGGCTTTATTGTTGGATTCAAATCCTTCTTAGCTGAATTATATATACGAAAACAATGGGCCTACTATAGCTCCGACTGGCCCTGGAGTAACCCGCTTTACTACCTAAGTGGACAAGGCCGGAGTTGTGTGTGATATGCGGAAGGAGGCTTAAGTTAAGTCCGTAGAACCGTAAAGCAGGAGGACGTCCAGCCGCGTTGACAAAGGAAGCCTTGGTCACCTGCTTAGTGTGGTTTAGGCTTAGACCCTCTTTGTACAATCCATATAAGGCATAAGTTCCTGCATCAAACTAAAGCTTAGGTATAATATATGTATATGTATTATATTTGATTCAAGGATCAGAGGCTGCAACATTTGTACTTCCTAACTCCCTGGCTCTGTCAGTAGGGAACCTTTTTGTAATAATCTAAATAGTAAAACCATTTATGAAATTTTATTGAAAAGTTGTTGTTGTTTTTTCTCAATGCACTATCCTTTATTGTGCTATAATTACAATCTGCCTTTTATAAGGCAATAAGTAATAAGATAAATGCTCTCATTCATACCATATTTACAGTTCATCATTCACTCGCTCATTCATACAATATTTACAGACAGCCCAGAGACCTCCCAAATCCACAGTCTTGGGAAGAAAGCAGAGTCTTGGGAAGTCCCCCACGCTCCTCCGTCAGCCGCGTCACCGGATTCTAGCCAGTGGAGGCTGACCAAGAGCGCGAGAGCCACAGACGCTCAGGACATGATTGGAGAAACTGGCCATTGCCAGGACTCCCACTATCACGCGCTTATAGCAGGTCACGAGGCCACTGCCGTTTCAGTCTCCGAGGAGGATTATAGGGATGAGTGGCGCAGTGCAATGACTGTGCTACAGGATTAGGGTGGTTGGAAAGGCCACTGTGGAATTTCATAAACTTGGAAGGGATGAGCTCTAGAATGTAGGGTATATTAAGGTCGTTATGAAGGGTTTTGTTGCTGACATAATAAGGGGCATTTACTATTGTTCTCAGGACTTTTGATTGAAAGGATTGGATACGCTTGATGTTCGACTTTTTTGCTGTCCCCCATAGCTCTATTCCGTATCTCCAGATTGGTTTAAGTATAACTTTGTAGATTAGTAGTTTATTTTCTATTGAGAGATGGGATGTCCTTTGAAGTAGTCTGTACAGTTGTCCAAAGCGTCTGTTTAGTTCTTGTCTTTTTAGTCTCGTATGTGGGTTCCAGGTCAGTCGTTTGTCAAGATGGAAGCCTAAGTACCGTACTGTCTCGGATACAGGGAGAGGAATAGAATCAAAATAAACTAGTGGACAAGTCTTGCGACAAAGGGTGAAGGTAATGTGGGAGCATTTTGCTTCATTAACTTTGATCCGCCATTGATTGCACCAATACAGACAATTTTTCAGAAAAAAAATGATTTCGGTCATAAAAGTTAACGCACAATTTTTTTTTATAATAGTGGATATCTTTACCATGCGGGTACGAGTTTCGCCATCCCAAACTGTTTCAAAAAGTTTTTAACGTTTTAGGACACCCAATAGCTCTGGAATACACACACCACAGGCAACGAAACACCCTATGTTCCCTGCAGTTGATCTCAATGGATTGGATCAATTTAGGTAATGTATCAAAGCACCCGTTTCCTCTCCACTTCTTGGAACTCACCAATTAGAACTGGTTGATGCCTCACCTACAGTTACTGGATAGACGATGGTAATACAGCCTAGAGATGGTTTGGCTACTCCCTTGACCCAGGTCAGGTTTGGTGTAAAACGAGCGACAAACGATTTGTTTGTCCATTCTTTACATTGCCTCTTCCTGTATACAGAAAAAAAGGACCACCTACTGTTCTATACAACACTTAATAACCAGCCTACACCTTTTATGCCTGTTGTGCAGGCTTTGAACAGCTGTTGTGTCACTATGTGAGGACAGTTGTACATGAACAACAGAATGGACTGGACATAAGGGTTTAAAATCAACTGAATAGAAAGAACCCAATTCAGAATACTTGAACTCTAGTCTGGTGATTCATTAAATTCGCTAGGTCCATAGTGCACTCATAGGAAACATTATTGTGGCCATGGTTCTGTGCCAACACCAGTTTATCCGATTTGCATTATTTTGTGGAAATTATCAAGATAGGGGAGAATGCCAATTCAAGGAAATTAGATTTCACTCCAATAGACGTGAAATGAAACACATGAACATTTCGTTTGTGTGTGTAAGATGTTACCCGGAAGAAGGTAAATCTGAGAGATTTGTTGGTTTGATGAAAGTTTATATCTTCAGATTAAAGTAACAAATAAATTTGTTAACAATTGAATAGCAGACGTACCGAGGCACTACTCCTGTTTAATGTTAATGCCGATAATGAGCATTATTATTTGAATTCGTTTTGTAAAGCTTTGATTTAAAGAAATACTTTTAAGTTTAAATAATATAACATAAGACAATCGTAGTTTTACTTAAGCATTTTGAAATTTTTTTTTTTATGTACAACTATTTTATTGTGATAAAATTACAATCTGCCTAATTGGGCTATAAGTAATTGTGATAAATGATCTCATTCATACCAATTTACAATTTTCATTCACTTGCTCATTCATACTATATATTAGAGTAGAGGCCCCCCAAGTCAACATGGTTGTCACCTCCCTCGAGTGCGGAGTCTTGAGAAGTCCCCCACGCTCCTACGTCAGCCGCGTCACTGGATAAGAGCCAGCGGAGGCTGACCAAGAGCGCGAGAGCCACAGACGCTCAGGACATGATTAGAGAAACTGGCCATTGCCAGGACTCCCACTGTCACTTATTTATAGCAGGTCACGAGGCCACTGCCGTTTTAGTCTCCGAGGAGGATTATAGGGATGAGTGGTGCAGTGCAATGACTGTGCTAGGGAATTAGGGTGGTTGGATAGGTTACTGTGGAATTGTATGAACTTGGAAGGGATGAGTTCAAGAATGTTGGGTATATTTAGATAACTATGAAGGGTTTTGTTGCTGACCCCCATAGCTCTATTCCGTAGGTATAACTTTGTAAATAAGTAGTTTATTTTCTATTGAGAGATGGGATGTCCTTCGAAGTAGTCTGTACAGTTTTCCAATGCGTCTGTTTAGTCCTTGTCTTTTTAGTCTCGTGTGTGGGTTCCATGTCAGTCTTTTTTCGAGATGGAAGCCTAAATACCGTACTGCCTCAGATAGTCATTAAATCGGAAAATCCACACAGCTGATTGCCTTAGCGCTAATGGTTAATTAATTTCATTAAATCAAACATTTTTTTCTGGAAATTTCCAAAGAAATAAAACGTCTTGCAGAACAAATAACCCTTAAATTTTTTTCAGACCATGTTTTAGAAAATATTTAATCTGTAGTTATATCAAATACTTTATCACATTATCAAAAATCTTCACTTATAAGGTACACCTAAGCGATTTGCGAACCACTTATAATATGACTGATATAGTGGTAATTGCATAAGCATCACGATTTATTGAATGTTTGGAAATCAAGTAAATGAAAAAATTGGTTTATGTAAATCCAAACTTTCTCAGTCCATTTCCCAATCTCTCGGAAGGTACCGTAATGTTACTGTGGTGGTTCATAACCAACCTGTAAAATAGCCATTTGTTTACGATTTAATGCTCTCAAAGGCGCGCACATTGAGGGACGAAGGACTGGCTTGTAATAACAGGTCTGTAAATGGTTTGCCTACAGTCAATAGAGACAGCCTATCACGCTAATGGGCGATAAAACAATGGTTTTTCATCGTCGGTGTGTTCGGGCACGACCGTTTAGATTATAGCCGCGCGATAGGAGAAGGAAGCTATTGCGTGAACAGGGACTATAGAGAAGGACAGGGAGGCTATATCGATTCGGACACGGACGACGAGGCCATCAGGCCGATAATTGTCAAATTTGAATAGTAATAGTCTGTTGTGCAAGCTGCCCGACAGACGTACTCAATGGCTGTTATCATCCCACAGCTGTGTGGCCCGCTCCGATGCTCTGTTCATTTGTACCAGAGTGGCCCCACGTCCAAAAGCCCTAAATCGATTTTCTCTTTGATAAATTAAATCGTCATACTTGTCCTCCTACACAGTTTCTACGTGTTAATAAACGCACTTTTAGCACACGCGCAACTCCTTTAGAAGTATTCTATGATGTGGTTAAAATGGATAGGATGAGTGGTAACTATCTCGTTTGAACATACCATAAAATAATTGAGAATGGCCTTTCAGTCTTAGAGACCTCCGGCTCTTTACTTGTATAACTTTAATGTCATAGTTTAGGATTCTCGAATGATTATTTAGGGATTCTAATAGTGGAATTTAGTTCAGATATGTCACCCTTGGTATGATTTTAGTCTTTTTGCCATCAATGTAAAACTTTTTTGCAGTTCTTGCACAACCCTTAGTAGAACGAGAACCGTTATATGGAAGTTGGAAGCAGTATTCATTAAAATCTAAAAATACCATCATGAAAATATGTCGTTCGTTGTTAATCCGATGACCACTGCGCTCCATAATTGCATTTTTCATTGAACTAACTTAAACTACAACTGTCTTTGTTAAGACAACGTTAACGTATAAGAAGATGGGGTGGGATAGTCTTTGATTAGCTGTTTATACACCTCGTGGTCGAGGCGTTCCTACAAGCGCTAAGCAACAAATCCATACAATCCAAAATCTGCACAGCCGTTTTCCTCTCTTTTTACATGTATACGTTTGCTTTAGCTATACTACGCTAACCAGTGTTGTGCAATCTATATGTTGTATGTTTAAGTCGCATCAAAGGTCGTGAGCGTTGAAACAATGTGATAATTGTATTGCCGTTGTTTTTATTTTAATTTACGACCATTTATTTACCTTACGCCATGCCCGAGGATTCCTATTTCTGTTTGAATAAACAGTCTTCTTTACTAGAAGCCTTAAAATATCTTTAAAGGAAACAATCAAATAGTAATAACAGCAAGTATAATAAATTATGATTATGGAAAGAGGGAAAGGGCATCCAGTTATATGAGTACCTCACGATTTGAAGTATTTTCAATGCTGGCAATTGATTTAGCATTAGGCCCGAGTTCCTCCGAAGTCATGCTCATGTTTATGTGTTCAAGTCTGTCGAAGAAGTATGTGATGTGGCCGTTGCCTGTACGGAAAATAATGTAGGTGTGTACAAAAGAAAACACAATTTTCATGAAGTAAATAGTTTAAATAATGTTTGTCTTTCATATATATTTTTACTTTCTCGGTAAGTGGCGACGCAAGTACCCAAACTCTTAAGAACACCAAAGACCCATGTCTCACGCATTCTTTAAGCTAGGCTATAAACAAATGTTTTGAAAAAAAAAAGATACTTAAGCTCCAAACGTTTGCGAAACTAAAGATTTGATTTCTGTATATCGTTTTTTTATGATTTGTGATGCCTGATAAGTCATGTGAACTGGCTAAATATTTTTCACCTAAACGGTGTCAGACTGAGGAAGTGAGAATTTATTTTTTTTCATTTTATGTTACACGGTCTCATTACATACAGTTACTAGACGCTAGAACACCTCTAATACATAAAACTAAAATAGCCACGTATTTATAAGTCGGTAAATAGAAACAAAAAATACTTAATACATGTTATCAGATTATGATTGCATACTGCTTTCAATAAATTCATACCAAAACTGTTTTAATCAGTCAGGATCAAACTGATCAAATGTGTGTACCATGTAACATTGTCTTTTAGTTCGTAGTTCAGGGTTTTATTTTTTGCGATGAGTAATATATTTTCGGTCAAAACTCAATAATATGAGATTGTTTCTTTTGAAAGGAATATTCTTTATCCGTGGTAGAATAAATTCGTTCCGGAATGGAATTCTGGATGAAAGCTTATTTCAGAGTTTTTGTTGTATTAAAGCTCCTGCCTTCCGTAGCAAGGATTTTTATTTTTACAAAATACACTGAGAGGCAAAAAAAGTGCCCACCCTGCAGTATTTGTACTGATTTCCAATCAATTTGTTTTTAACGTCTCCACATACTTTTAGAATAAAAAACAGGCCATGTGAAACATATTAGAAATATTTTAGGTATAAATTAAATAAAAACCCGTAGTATTTAATAAAAAAACGCACAAAATTTTTAATTTAAATTTAAATTCAGGTTTGAATTCGTTGGGTTATAGACCTAACAATAAATTCAAATACAGGCTTTGAATAAATACCTCAGGGATATTGTCATATTTTTTCCGTAAAGGCAACCCTTATCTCCTGAAGCGAACCTAGTAATGTTGGACGTTCATTCTTCATGACAACTCATCCTATAGACCTTCAATAGGGCTTAACATACTGGCAACAGTAAACATCTATTGAAGCATTTCCAGGTATTGGGAAACAATGCTTGTTGTTTGGGGCCGTGCATTATCGTGCATGAACAACACATGCATTACAGCCATGTAGCCAGCAGTTACAAGTCTACGTATGGTTCTGAATTGCAACCAAAGAATAAGACAGCTCGGTTCGATTTTGCCAGACAACGCATTAATCGGTAAGGGCTTAAGGGATGCCCTAACGGAAGAATACCAAAATATCCCTGAGGAATCTATTCAAACTTTATTAGGTTCCATTGAAAGCATTATATTTGTTCTATAAGTATACGGAGACGTTAAAAACAAATTGATTGGAAATCAGTACAAATACTGCTGGGTGGCCACATTTTTTACCTATCTGTGTGGTTTTTCAGTTAAAAACAAAGATTGGTAACATCTTTGTGTTTATAATGCAATAAAGTTAATCTTTTAGAATAAGCCCGTTTCCATCCACATCTTTAGCACTTGTGCGTAACCTTTAGAGTACAAAGCGTTGATAAATTACTACACCTACTTGGAAAAAATACTTATAAGAATCTTATAAAGGAAAGGGAAACTAAAAAGGATGTGGTTGCGTGCGGTGTCTGATAGAGTACTGACTCAGAGCGTGACAACACCAATCAGTTTCACTTAATCTTAGTTCTGTGGCTTCGTGTTCGCCGGGGCAAATATTTATGTGACACCTCCATTCGCTCCCTTATCTGTTTTCCTTATTCATCGCTTCTGTCTCCCTCTTCTTCCATGGAGTTCTGAGAGAAGTTCAGGACTACCTGAAGCACATTTACTCATACAAGGCAAGCTTCTTTATATTTCATTCTATTAATGTTCTAGTTCTGACTGTAAATATCTGGTCTTTATTGTCTTGGTCTGAAGGAGTGACAAAGGGGCTGATATCGATTTCATGGCACCAAATATCATTGGCTTGGAAAATATTAGGTCACCCGACCTTACCTGTATACCGGTACTTCTATGGACAATGTTCCTTCAATTTCCTGCAAGTTTTAAAGTGTATTCAAAAACACCTCGAATGACGAAGTATTTGGTTTGATAAAGATATGTAGTAGTAAAATATGAGAAAAAACGAACGATAAAAAAGGGTCTGGGGAACTTTTAAGATTTTTCAAGTCATATCTCAGAAACTGATACAAAACGAATTTTAAAGATGTTCAAATAAATAAAGCTAAGCTATTATTGGTGAGTTTAATTCAATTATTTTTTCCTGGTTTAAATCAAGATTTTTAGGGTCAGAGATGGTGAAAATGTAAAATTATTTATTTTATAAACTCATGCACACTGGCCATCCTTTATTTTTCTATTTATGCTCTAGTCGTTAATCTTGCATTACAAAAATAAAACGATACAACAGTAAAAAAATCTCTTACCTCAGATAATTATCGGATAAAAGGAGGATTATGGGCCTACAATGTCTGAAAACCATTCATTCTAAATTTAAAAAAAAAACTAAAATCTGACTCAGAGAACACGTTGATGAATTTTGAATAGATAGCTCTAACTTTGTTTATCCAACCTTCAGTTTACTGGCACATACCCCCGCCATAATAATGTGGCCCACAAAGTAGATCCCATATCTCAATAGAACATAAATTACTAATTTACAAAGTTATACTAAAACCAATATGGACATAGGGAATAAAGCTATGGGGGTCAACATAAAAGTCGAACCTGAAGGTATCTAAAACCTTTTAATCAAAAGTCCTGAGAACAATAGTCAATGCCCCTTATTACGACAGCAACAAAACCCATTCATAACTATCTTAATATACATTCTTGAACTCATCCCTTACAAGTTCTTGAAATTCTATCGAAACCTATTCAACCATCCTAGTCCCATAGCACAGCCATTACACTGTGCCACACTACTCTGTAATCCTCCTTTGAGACTAAAGCTGTAATGCTCCTCGTGACCGTGACCTGAGCGTCTGTGACTCTGGCCATCTTAGTCAGTCTCGTATCCACGCGGATGATGGTACTTCCCAAAACTCCACTTCTTCTTTCGCATGTGAGGGTCTCTAAATACTGTATGAACGAGCGAGAGAATGAAAATTGTATGGTATGAATGAGAACATTTATCACATTTATTGCCTAATAAGGCAGATTGTAATTTTATCACAATAAAGAAGTTTCATAATAATAAAATAATGTGGTGTTCCTAAAGATCCAAGGGTCCTGACCAGCTCTAATACTTGGTACTTAACAAAGTCGTACAAACTATACAGATGATTTTTCCCGAAAAGGCACCGCCTTAACATAAAATGTAATGCCAATAAATAAATTATATTTTATCCTATAAACATCATTGCAGTATATATGGCTGTGACCTAAACAAATTTCGAAGTCTATTATTTCCTTAAAATATTTAACTTATCAAATTTAGTGAGTGATTATCAGTAGAAAATAAAATAAATCTTGCACTATGAACAAAAATGTCGACCTATTTATCTTGGAATAACTAGTTAGATTTTGTGTTGTAGAATTGACGAGAAGGATTTAGCGAGATTAGTAGAAATGGTTAAACTGCTCTATGTAGATAACTACGCAGAGGTGGATAATTGCATTTCGTTTCGGGGCTGTCAACAGCTGGATCCCATGCAGCAAATGAGATCAGCGCTGGATAATGGACCTGCCGGGTTACATTCAAGCGCGTACAGCCCTCGCTCTATGCCAATAGTATGCATACATATATGTAGCTATATGTTTTAACATTAGCGAAAGTTCTATTTAAGCTGTCAGCTGAGTGCTCACCCGGCAGATATCACTTATGAAACCGGAATAGCTCAGGATAGAGCCGTCTGATTAACAAATCTGTAATGCACCGTGGAGTGTGACTGCATACACATATGTAAATAGGTTAATTTTACCATTGATAATTTATCGACAGCTCGATAAAATATAATTCCTGATTTGAAAATTTGTATTATTTCACTTGGTAACGACCAATTTTTCAACCAATTGGCGACCATAAAAAATATAGATCTAATTATTTTTTAGTCGATGATCACATATATAGCAACAACCGGACCCTTCACAGCAACCCATTGATTCAAGACCTAGATACTTCCCGCAACTAGAACTCCCATTCCAGCATCCCTGGCCATCCTAATCCGTATGCTAATGCTCTAACTCCCGTCTCATCACCTCAGAGTGATGCCTAAGGGGGAGGTGGCCTCGTTACAAAGTGACAAGTTAAGCGGTTTTGGTTAATGAGCCTTTTTCCCCAAAACTAACAAGACCTTATAAACAGAAATTCTAAGCAATGCGTACTGCTACTAATGTAATAATTTCAATATAGAAATAAATATAAATTATTTTTTAATTTTTATAGCATTTATTTATTGTTTTCTTTGTGCGTTCCACTCACTTTATAGAGTTCTATTCAGGCTAGAAAGGATTGAATATTATATCGGGGTACCCTCACATGTTCTCTACTCAATGACACAACAAAGACAAATTCATTTCCCCTCGAGCGATCCTAATATAAAATATAGAATTACCATCTGTATATATCTTTGTGTAAGCCCGTTTAGTAGCAAGTAACATTTATCCTTATGAGAGACTAATACTTTATTTAAAGAGGTAAGAATCGAATCAGAGTGGACTGTTCTTTTAGAGTCAGCAATCGTAGACTCAAACGGAATCTTGCATACGATCAGCAAAAGTGTTCAAGCACTGTGCTTACAAGTTTTTTTTATAACTTTTATATTTTGTAATATATGGCCTTGCTTCTTCTGTGGATTTTATGGCTTATACATTACCTGTTCTGAACCGACCGATATTCAACAATTGTTCGAAAAGGAAACAGGGTTATATTGGACTACTAGACACCGCATAATTAAGACAGCATGTATTTAAAAAGAACATAAATATAAAAAAGATCCACTTTAGTTTTTAAATAAATATTAAAAATAATCTCTCTTTGCTATAGCTTTTTACAAAATATAAACCTACCGGGTTCTAACACTGTTACTACTTTAAACCAGAATTGTCAAAAAACAAAACCAGAGGACGTTGAATAAAAGATGTAGTAGTGAGCAAGAAAAATGGTAAGCAAACAGGAGGAGAGTGGTAAGCGGCTGTTCACAGAGAACGGGAGATTAGGCAGATGGGGTGAGAGACCCCTACAGTATGTTTTAGGGTTAAAGCAAGGCTCGGATGTATTGTGGGCCAGTGTTTACAGGCGCCCCTGCGGGCATGTGTCATGCTGCGCCTTCACCCCGCCGGATGATTATACCGCATTACACTCCGGTAAAGCAGGCCAAACTAGCACCTTCCATGTCAGGGGCGCGCCGCCCGGACTACTGAACAACTGAATGATGGTGTCATATAACTTAAGTAACGAATCGTAATGTTCTTTATGAGATTAGTTGTGATAACATTTAAAATTTAACATAATATATTTATAAATAAGTTGATTCTATAAGAATTGTTTTGCACCTTTGCACACTATCACAATAGATTTGTATTTATTTTTTAGATTATCGACAAATATATCCTCGGTGAACTAAAATACTATTATTATCATGCATGTATTTTCATAAACGTATAATTCACGTTCCATGTTCCAAAACATTGTAGATAATAAATTACATCGTTATAAAAAAAGGCGAGGCCTTAGATTTCTTTAAAATATTGTTGAGTTGAATAGTCTAAATTATAGAGATAAATTCAGCCAGTATGGAAAATTATCTAGTAATAGCGATATTTTCACATATTATTTGGAAATATTATAAATATATTACATAATATTTTTCAATTTGAATCTGTTTCTTGAACTGAAGTATTGTTCGATTGTTTTATCTTACACTTGTGAAAATGAATCACAGCCAGCGAATTTCGACGACATATAAAACATGACATGATGTCATAAGAGCGAAGGGTTTCCACTGATATCACGTATTACGAGGTAAGTGAAGTAAGGATAGTTCCACAGTTGGCGTGGGGAGGGGGTAGGGTACGTACTTACGAAACTTGTAGGTCTCTGTCCAGTGCATCATTTTGTTGGAGATATTAGACTGAGTACTTTGGATTGAAATCTTTGTATTGGCAAGATATGGTTTTTTTTTTTTAGCCATGTCCATATATCTGTGCTCCTCCATGATGGATTGCAGTACGGAAGTGAATGAGTTAAACTTTTTTCTCATTGACAGTTTGACTGACTGTGAACTAAGTGTTTTCCGCTTCGTGAGTGTTCCATGTCAATCGTTCTAAAATTCCAAGATATTAGAACAAGATACCATACGTATGAGTCATATATTGATTGTCTAATGATGCCGAGGGTCAGAGAGTAAATGACATTTATAGTATTTTTGATTTTGGAGAGAATAGGTGTGTCGGTACGTAAGTGTCTATGAGTTTGTGGGAGGGTAGCTATAACGTGTGTGTAAATAATGTAAAGACATGGACCAAGTAATGACCCCTTCGGAACACCAGACTTCACCAGGTGATATTTAGAATTGATCAATGACTGCTTGATTAATATGAATATTTTTTTTATCCAGATAGCACAATTCGGTTAGCGATATACTGCTAGAGAGTTGTTGTCAGAAGGGAAAAAACGGTTGGAAGGAATATCAGAGAGATGCAGAGCGGGTACGTACAAAAAAAAAAAAAAAAAGGAGGGGGGGAGAAAAAAAAAACTGTTATGGTTTTTCCATTTGGGGCTACTAATTTTTTCTTTATCAGCGCTAACCCAGTGGTGAGACCCGAGGGGGGCTTATCTGAGGGCCATTAATCAGAGCAGATGGGCCCTGACGTTTACACGGAGGGGGAGAGGGGGAAATATGAGCGGGGAGGAAGGGAGTAATGAGATAAACGTGAAAAAAAGGCGGGAAGGGGAGCAGATTGCAGTAAATTAACAAGGTCTTCTATCTCCCGCCCCCGCGCTTCGTTGAACACATATAATTCCGCGGGCTTATCCTTCCACCTCTTCGGCTCAGGGAACACCGCCTCTCTGGCTAGTCTGTATGTAACCGCTTTACACCTGCTCATACTTGCCGGTACTACCAATTTCAGATAGATAAAATTACAATCTGCCTTATTAGCCAATAAGTAATTGTGATAAATGATCTTATTCATACCATATTTACAATTTTTCATTCACTCGCTCATTTATACAGTATTTACAAACAGCCCAGAGACCTCCCAAGTACACATGGTTGTCACTTCCCTCACATGCGAGAGAGGAAGCGGAGTCCTAGGAAGTCCCGCACGCTTCTGTGTCAGCTGCGTCACCGGATACGAGCCAGTGGAGGCTGACCAAGAGCGCGAGAGCCACATACGCTCAGGACATGATTGGAGATACTGGCCATTGCCAGGACTCCCACTGTAACGCATTTATAGTAGGTCACGAGGCCACTACCATTTCAGTCTCCGAGGAGGATTATATGGATGAGTGGTGCAGTGCAATGACTGTGCTAGGGGATTAGGGTGGTTGGATAGGTTACTATGGAATTTCGTGAACTTGGAAGGGATGAATTCGAGAATGTAGGGTATATTAAGATCGTTATGAGTTATTGTTCGTTATTGTTAAGAGATAGATTTAAATCAAGAAATAATGGTACGAAATTATTTCAACACAATGGTATTCCTTTATTATGGTATTTTTTACGTTTTGGTTTTTGGAATAGCATAATGTTTTCGATGACCCACTCCCTGTGAATTTAAGTTGACTTGTTGAGTTCAGTCTTCATTCAATCTTGTTAGTGTGATTCGGCACCCATACCCTTTTCAGTTTATTGTGTTGGTTCGATTAGCCTGGTGCACTACTATTTTCTATGTAAAACAGCTACTACACAGCTTTACTTATGAAATAAGATTATAACTTTATGAAATAAGAAAAGCAATTATATTCTAGACCGGAAGTCTCAATACAGAAAGTAAAAGTTATTAAAGTAATATAAACAATAAATAAATTCAGAACCTGTTATTAATAAATTAGTCTGATAATGTTTGGTTATCAATAAAATGGGCTTTAGGTTGATAAGTGAATTTTAAGTTGTAATTTGTACATTAATGACACTAGTGGTTAAACTTCTAAACAAATAAATAACCTTTCAGTCAATTACAAGTTTCAGGCAAGGAACCCATCCCTAATAAGTCAAAGTGATAAAATCATAGGATACTGTTCCCATCCCAAATTCGATATTTACAGCCTCCATGTTTTTCTCCGAACGAAATTTCGAGATGATTTGCTTAGCAACTAGACTATTACTTCCTTTTTAGCTAATACTTATTATTCGTTAGCAAATTGTGGCCAAAATTATTTGCAATTGGCTATTTTATAACAAATCAACACTATTCTAGTCAATTGGTTTCACTATAGTTTTCATTTTGTTATATATAAAAATATAGTATGTTATTACATAATAATTCATTCGTGAGCCTCTCAATATATTACAACAACAAAGCCACATATTATTGCATTCCTGCTTAGCAATCACATGGACAACAATGGCTGTCGAAGTCAATTGAATAGAAATTCCATTTAAATTTATTTTACAGACTAAATAGCTCAGACGTTTAGCTGAATAATTTAATTAAGTTTTCTTCGGCTAATAGCATTTTGAGAATTGGAATGGAATATTTGTCAAATTTAAAATTAAAGAGAATACAATAGTCTATATTACATACTTTCACTATCACCATTCAGTACTTCTTTTGAGACGTGATATTGTGTATGGTAGTTCCAATGTATGCACCAATTTTAAAATATAAATCTTTCTAAATGTTTTATTTTATTTATCTTCATATTGTTTATTTTTATATTTATTCTATTTTATATACAAGCAATTATTAAAGAATATGTGCCTTGTATATTTATTATTGTATTTTCTCTTATTTCATTTTATTTAAGTACATGTATTGTCAAAGATCCTACTTTATGTTAAATAAATGTTTGTTTATATGGCACATAGGTCCATGAAAAATAATAAACAGGTAATAAATTAATTAGCAGTAATAAAATAGATATTTGTTATCTTATTGGATAGGGATTTTATATTTGAAGATATTATTAAATGCTTACATTAATTATATAAATATGAGTTTAGGCTTAATGGGCTATCATTACCAAAAATTACTAAAAAGGGGGCTATAAAATTGTTTCGCAAACGTTATGAATATCCTTTACTGCATCACGCTTGTCTACGATTTTATTATTTCCTCTTATTGAATTATAAATAATTAAAATTGTGTTTCTACATCTTTGAGAGCTTATGCTATATCTTAGAGAGCTTTTGAGCTAAAAGAGAGATAGCTCTTGAAATAATAAAGCTGGGCCAACTTGTTCAACAACAACAAGCAGTTATTGTCTATTAATTTACAACGACAGAATGATTAGCTATCATTGGAAATGATTCAACGTTTTAACGAATGTGCAAGCACAATTTCAGGTTAGGATTTCGACTTATACCACGATGTAATCAGGCACGAGAAATCGGTTCGTGATTGTGAGGAATACAACTCTTCTGGTGGAAAATGAATGCTTGCCTGTAAATATGATGGAATTATAAAAATGGCTTTAGTGTTCCGGACGTTTTCATGTGTCAGCCAGTGTGGTGTCTCTGTCAATAGACAAGTGGGGCCCTCGAGAGGGGTAATAATGCTGACAGTCATCCCATCAGACTGCTTTTGACAGAAGAGTCGAATCTGGGCACAGCTTCCTGTTATATTATGTTTAGCGTTGTAAATCTCTTATAATGGTGTTGCTAGCGCGCGATAAAAATTATTCAGAGCCTAATTGATTATTTATAATCTACTATTTACCATACTATTTATAATATATATATCTTGTTATGTTTTTTATCTATATTGTTTATTTAATTTAATCTGAGGTTTTAAAGGTTCTGTTAATATAGAAAGAGGAAAAACTCTGGCAAAAGGAAAATTTAATTATTAAAAAACGTACTTTAATTTATGAACAAGTACGTCTGTGACAATATTACAATGTTATATTAACTAAATTTTCTAATTTACCTTTATATTATTACCGTTCGCGACTGGCCAGATTTTTACTAACTATTACGTCCTTTTCTTTTTGCTTCAGCTATTTTCTTCGTCCTTCGGTGAATTATTCCTTATTCCTCGTTCGTTTCTTGGTCTGGAACGCGATCAGTAAATATTCACTGCTATCACCTCAATCCTTCTTCTTTGATAAAACTCCTCTTCCGTCAACCGCTCCCCTATATGCCCAATCACCATCAAATAAAAGAACTTTAAAGTTTCACAACACTCACTATCCCATTCCACACGTTCAACTTATGCCAGATCATTAACAACACTAACGAAAATGTTTCATTAACTTAAAATTGGTAGCAGACTTTAATATCCTTAAGATAAGGCTGGTGGCCTCAATTAAAGATGTCCTGTCTGAACAAAACTCATAAGATATCTAAAAGATTTTCATGACATTGTTTTGCAACAGAAAATCGCTGGATTGTGATCCGAATCCCGTAGTTTTCTACCACACGGGTTTTTTTAAAACCTATAGCTATTTTTTTGCTTATTTTAAGATCTTATGCAACGCAATAGAGGACACAATAATTAGTACTGGACCGTTTTTGATTGGTATTCTACAGACGTTAAGATCTAAGCACTGTTTTTTTAGAAATCGTAATTTTTTTGACCAAATGTTTATCATTGTTAAGTACTTACACTTAATTTTAACAAACTAAGAGAAAATGATTCAACCAATCAATTGAAAAAGTTTATTGAACACCATCAGATGTGTTTTGATGTTTGCTTCTGCCAGCCTAGGGAATTGACGACTATGTACTTTACATCTTGACGGTCCCATTCTGTATGTCAAGAGAGAGACCCTAGAGGTAGTTAATGGGTGAGCTTGGTGTGCCAGCCCTCATCATGTTATTGTTCCTTCTTCCTTTCCTGTTAGATTGTCCAGTGACAAAGATTGGAAATTTCCTTTTTTATAACTGATTAGCATGTATCAAATTGAGAATACTCAACCACAGACCTACTGCTCACATCTGTACACATACCTATGGGTATAGGTATAGGGTTATACAAAAACCTTTAACTAACAATCACACGGACCTAGTAGTACTTAAACAACATGGTTCTGGAAACGAATTTCGAAATGTTTTCTTGCCTGATTGATTCCAACCGTTCAGGTAGTTTGGTTCTTTGAGGAGTAGTTTTTGAATTTTCGGCCCTCAGTGTTAAGAAACTGGTTCTTAGCCGGTACCATACCTAACTGACCGCACTACATCGTCAACATGTCCTTGTTTTTTATCCCTTCAAAATATTCAAATAGAAAGGGAGTTATTGGAACCCGAGCAAGGATTGGGTGGAATCCGGATTGTATCGATCACTGAAAAAAAAACTATTGTTATTTTATTTTGTAGCATCGCTATTTAATGATTCAAAAAGGACCACTACACCAACAGTCCAATGGCGTCTATTCGTTCCCTTTAATTGAAAAAATCAACATTTGTGTGAGGAGGTGGAGCTGGCAGGGAAAATAAAAAAAAACTGTACCGGAGGGCAGTGCGTGTTATTGGGCCGTGAGCTGTGGCCGGTATAAAAAATACCCGCGGCTTGTCGCGGTTCAATTACCTTACTCTCTCTCGTCCTCTCTCCTATACTGAATTAGTAAACTTTTTTAAAACCTTCCATAACCATTTTAAGGGTTACCTTCATCCCCTACCGGGCCCCCCCGTATATTCGTTCCCTGATAAAAAAAAAAAAAAGAAAAAAAGAGGAAAAAAATACGTGATGGGATGGAGGGAGCTCCGCTGTAATTTTTATCTGGAAATGGCTGCTCCCTGGAGAGCGGTTCCCCTTTCCTTTGTTCTCTTCCCCTGGCTATGAGTTACGGGATTTTTTTGTTCTGAGCTCTCACCTTTCTCTCTCCCCCTCCAGCTACCGTATCGGGACTACCGTTTGAAAAATTGCACTGGGTATTATTTTACCATCAATTGCCATCCTTCTGTAGTCGATAACCTACGAAGTGTATCTCATTATTTGGCCGTTTCAGTAGAAATAGTACATCCTCCTCTAAGTTAGTAATTTTAGAAACTATTTGGACATTTATGTGTCACTGTGTTGACAGCTTTACGACTGTGAAGGCCAAGAGCAGGTTTAGACCGTCTTGGTTTCCTTCCACAAGGAATTGTGAGGATATGAGTGGCCTCTCCAAACGTTACCCTCTTATTATCTGTGGAGCAGTATCAATCGAAATAAATTATAAACCGGCTTAGGTGAACATCACCGTGAACTGATAGTAATCTGTCATTATAATTTGAGTGATTAATTTATTTAGTAGAAATATACACTTCATGTATGATTCATATATGATGTGCACGTAGGTTTTCTCGGTTCAAATCAGTAAATTTCGGTGTCAGCCTCAGTGTCAGGCACAATGTCAATTTATGTTTTGCAAGTATATATCTCAACGACTTTGGTAGTTATAGATAGATAGATGTAATGAAGGCAGCCCGACAACTACGTCAATGTAACCACTATCGTTCATCCTGGAACGAAGAAGAATTGACCTCCTTTTAATGGTGTTGAGTCCTAGTGGGGATCATTCACAGCCTAAAGTGTAAAATGTTAGTCTGATGAATGCCTGCCATTCTCCCAAAAAGTGGCAGGAGGTTTCCTCCAATTTTGATTCTGGAATTTCAGGGAAGGGAGTCCTGGGATATTCTTATCAGGGATTGGTGTCGGCTTAGTCTGATTTGTATCGGCGGATGTGAGGTCGAATAGGTCTCACTAAGGTAGAGGACACTCTTGTGTTCTCTAATTAGTGGGGATTTTGGTTTACTAGAGTCTAGTGTCATGATCGCTGATACATATGTTTATGCAGCTGGCTCCTGATGTGTTTGATGGTGAAAGGCAGTAGTGTTAATTGCATATAACTCTTCCTGGAACACACTTCCATATTTCCATATGGGCTGTTACATTCTTAATTATAGTCCATCGCAAACCATGTTAAACGAAATGGAGAGTATGAACTAAATTGGGTTCAAAGGTGAGGAAATTCGCTAAAATGGGTAGTTGACATAGACAGGGTGTTTGCTGGTGTATTGAATGACATTGAGATTGCTCCGAGAGGCCGGGGCTAAGTAAACCGGAGGTTGGCCCTTTAGCCTAATTAAATGTCGGCACCTCCCGTACGAGGGGATCTCACTTTAATTAACCCCTGAAAGCAGCCTGTCTTCTTCACCCTCCAGTCTAGCACCCTTATTATACCGTCTGCTTAACGATTAAAATATTTAATACCTACGGTGAGCAATAGAATAATTTAGGGCTATCGAAAGATATTTTTATAAAAAAGAAACCGTTTATTCAGAAAAAAAAAAACAATCCATAATACGGTAATTGGGAATTGTAATACATGTCATCATTCTTTGCGATCTCCACATTATCATTCTCTGTCATTCATGCTCACAGCTTACAGAGTTCATAGAAGACGATTTCGAAAGACCCAAAATTTATGAAGGATGATGTAACGACTACAAAAGATAAATCACCCTATACTCTATTGTGTATATATTGTAAGCAAACGTAAATAACATGAACTAAATGTATTATAGACAAATGTAAATAACATGCACAAATATAAATCATTGTAAATGTGGTAAGCAATAAAAAAGGCTGGGGCCGAATAGTCACACGAGAGGGATCACCAGCTGTTAGTCGCAGGTACCTCACCATATGTGGGAACCCGTAGGTCCTAAGCAACGTTTTTGCAGCCTCTCCCAGTAGACAAGGCTGCGTAGGGTAATTAGGCGTCGGTCGCAGGTACCTCACCATATGTGGGAACCCGCAGGTCCTAAGCAACCCTTTTGCAGCTATCCCAGTAGACAAGGCTGGGTAGGGTAATTAGGCGTCGGTCGCAGGTACCTCACCATATGTTTGGGAACCAACCGCAGGCTTAGGCAACCCTTGCCAGCCCTCCCAGTAGACAAGGCTGGATAGGGTACTTAAGGCGGGCTCCTAGCCCTGTAAATTGGTCACCAGATAGCATTCGTTGAGGAAGGACCTACTCTTACTCAGCGATTTGTTTTTCAGTGAACTTAGTGTTTTTTCAGTGAACTAGTTACAAAGTGTTTCTCGAGAAGACAGGAAGTGATAGGAGGACGATGGAGATGGAAGTGGATACTTCCAGGAAGCGGCCGGCTTCCAGGCCGACAAACCCGGACAGTGAAGAGGACTTCACTTTCCCCAAAATTACAGCGAAAGCCCAACGGCCTGCGAAGAAGAAGCAAACGAAGGTCGAAAATAAATTTCAGTTACTCGCTAGCGAGTCAACTGAAAGTCCACAACCCGATGTACCGGTGACCGTGAAAAAGCCACCGCCAGTTATTGTCTCCGGAGAAACAACTACGACAATAGCCCAGCTGCTTAAATCCAGCAAAATAATTCACTTCACCCTGTGGAAGACGAAAGAGGGGGTAACTATTTACCCAGAAGAGGAGGAAGAGAGGATTAAAATCCTAGATATACTCCAGCAGAAAGGTAAACAATTCCATTCCTTTGCTCCTAGGGGTAGACCCAGAAACAAAAAGTTTCTTATCCTAGGATTAGATATCCAGGAAGATATAAACGTAATAAATGCCGCAATCGCGACAGCAGAGCCCGACGTCCTCGACATAAGAAGACTGAGGAAGTCAGACCCCAGCGGGAATAAAACAGATATTGCCCCGGTCCTAGTCACGACGAAACCCTCGGTGACCCTCAACGCATTGAAACAATTGAGGGCCATAAACCATGTCATCATACGTATAGTGACCTTCAAAGAAGAGAGAGGGCTTCCGCAGTGCTACCGATGCCAGGAATATGGACATACAAGAAACCACTGCGGCCGGAAAATAAGGTGTGTGAGGTGTGCAGGCCCACACGAGGTGGCGCCGTTCAAGTGCTCCAACTGCGGTGAGGCTCATCCGGCATCGTACAGAGGCTGCGCGAAGAGAAAGGAGCTTCTCGCCAGAGATAGACCGACAAGCAAACTGCAGCCACAGCAGAAAAGACGAAAACAGGACGAGCCAAGGATGCGGCCGGCTCCACCGCCAACTACAAATGCTAGGCAAAACCCACTTTACAAGCTGTTCCAGAGCAGTAATGAAGACAGAGATGCCCCCTCCACGTCGAGAGCTGCCCCCTCCACGTCTAGAGTGGCCCACAGAACTTCGGAGGAAACTTCAGAAAATACTAACTGTAAGTACCTAGATCCTAGGCTAAATTTCTATCAAACGACCAGCGTCAAGACCTTGAATGCGCACCGAAATGGGTAACTGCCCTAGTCGACTTCTGTAGCCAAATATTCATGGCTATGATATCTAGTAAACATCAACAATGGTAGATTATCAAGTTTTAAATTTTAACGTTGATGGTCTCCTGACCAAAATAGATGAGGTAGAAGTGCTGCTAGCGCTCTACCGACCAGATATTGTAGTTCTGACAGACACTAGGGTATCTGCACAATCGTTCCACATTAAAGGTTATTCAACTGCCATTGAAAGGGTTAACGGTTACGGAGGCGTTTTAATTGCTATACGCCTAGGTATCAATTGGAAGAAAGTGGATTCACCACTGACTACAACTGATCCCAAGCTTCACCACTTGACAGTTAAGGTAAATTTGGGAAGACCCATTTACCTTACCACCCTATACAGAAGACCGTACGCGTCTCTGCAGCAGTACTCAGCCTTGCTACACGCATGTGCGCAGAGATCTAACCACTGGGTGGTGGGAGATCTCAACGCAAAACATACCATGTGGTATAACACCGTAACAAACAAGGCTGGGAGACTCCTGTTTAGAACGCCGTTTACGGTCGTTCACCTCCAGACTTTTACTTTTCGACATAGAGGTAACCCACAAGCTACCTCGACGATTGACTTACTACTGACAAAACAACCCCACCGTATCACTAGTTGCACCGCCCTTGACTTCATTACCTCTGACCACAGGCCTGTATGCAGTAAATGGTAAAGTGGCGACCCCTCGCCCCACGAGATACGACTACCGTCGTGCCGACTGGGATCTGTACCGGTCGCAGATTTACCATAACCTGCATACGGTGCCAGTTCTCCACACGAAAGAGGAAGTAGATCTTCAACTATCTTTCATAACTGATGTGATCATAGACGCAGCGATCCCGAAGTACACTCCCATGCCACCGTCTCTGCGACCACCTCCAGACCACATTCTTAAAATTATTGCCTTGCGCCATACTTGCAAGAATAGATGATACAGGACGAAAGATCAGCAAGCCAAGGTCGTTGTGAATTCTCTCACAACGCAAATCCGAGGCTTGATGAAACTCTGGAAAACAGCCCAGTGGCATGAGAAACTTCGTAACACTCACGCAGATCACAGAAAGTTTTGGAAGTTGTTGAAGACTACAAAAGGCAAGACAGCCACTGTCCGTCTTCACGAAGGCGACAATGTTCTGACTGCTGAGCAGCAGGCAACAAAACTGGCCGACCATTACGCTAGGGATATTACGGCTCGGACGGGATACTACCACATGCCTCCTCCGGTAGATGCTGAACAGAACCACATGTTTGTATCACCGAAGCAGCTCAAGGCGATTCTTCGCCGGTGTCAGGGAAACCGAGCACCAGGGCACGACGGGATACAAACAGTGCTGCTCAAACAAATGCCGAGGAGAGGGATAGTACGACTAACAAAATTATACAACGCTTGTATAAGATTGCGGTACTTTCCTGACACATGGAAACAAGCCATCTTGTTTACATTACTGAAGCCAGCCAAGAGTGGAGATCACCCAGCCCACTACCACCCGATCAGTCTGCTACCACAAATGGGGAAAATCTTTGAGAAAATTCTTTTGAATTATCTCAAAGATTACTGCTCGGAAAATGACATCATTCCGCCAGAGCAGACTGGATTCCAATCCAGTATGAGCGCAGAGCACCCCCTTCTGAAGGTGCAGTCAGAAGTTAGCCATAACATGAATAGAAACATAGCCACGGCTATGATTTCCATTGATTGCACCCAAGCATTCGACTCGGTGTCTCACGGGACACTGTGTCAAATGCTCTGCGACCGGGAATGCCCGGAACAACTGTATTCAATTCTGGCTAGCTTCCTGAAAAACAGATCGCTGCGGGTGGGAATGGGTGATAGCTTCTCCGAAGCTGTGCCACTGACCTGTGGAGTACCCCAAGGAGCCGTCTTATCCCCTGTACTATTCAACGTATACACGTCTGAGATTGTCGGAGCCCGGTACAAAAATACCACAGTTACTGCTTTCGCAGATGACATAGCGGTGTACAGCAGCAGCATGAGTGCCAAGGTAGCTCTAAGACAGGCTGAAGCAGTCTGTAACCAGATCAGTGAGAGATTGGGGAGACTCAATATCTCTGTAAACGCGGGTAAGACTGACTGTGTAATTTTCTCTTTTCAAAAAGGAAAAAGCCCGCTCCCTACTAGTTACATAGTAGGAACGGAGAAAAATTCACCATCCAACAACCTAGTTTATCTGGGAATTAAAATGGACAGACACCTCCATTTTAGTAACCATTTTGCGAAGAAGTTGAAGCATACACGCATGAAGTCTTACCGGCTTACGCACTTATTGACCTCCCCCAATCTATCACTGCGTCTCAAACTATTGATATACAAGAGCATACTAAGGCCTACTCTGCTGTATAGTGCACCGCTATTTCGTTATCTGACGTATACGACAGCTAAGAAACTCCAACAATTCCAAAACGGTATACTGATGAAAGTAGTCAGAGGTACTTCATTCGAGCAGCGAAGAAACAGTGAGCTGCATGAGATATTTGAGCTGCCTACGGTGGATGAATTCATTCAGCGTAGACATATCAAATTTTTCGACTCATTACAATATCTAACAAACCCGGTGTTTAACACTATAACCCCCGCTCCGTTCCCCCAACGATGGCAGGACGCTGTTGCGGCTGGAACACTCTAGTCCTAGGTTCTAGGTAGAGATTTAGTTTGTTTTGTTTAGTTTGGAAAAAAAAAACAACTTTAAATTAGTCTTCCGTGACCTCTACTCGTTGACGCGTGGCTTCCACTCGAACTCTGAAAACTTGACTAATTCTTTATATAAAAACCTCTGTACCTCTTCTCTTGAACATAGTGCATTGTCGGGGCACACACCTATCACAAATGGAGTCAGATAGTAACGCCTTCATGAAACGATAGTCCAGGTTATAAACTCAAACAATCCTCACTTGTCACCAGGGCTAGGGTGACCAGGCACCCCTCGGGACGACCCGACAGATGATAACAGAGGTTGATACCATCATAGTCAACATATTAGGTAAATATAACTGATAAGTGGCCTTAGCAAAGGTTACTTAAAAATCTTTCCAACGAGATTAATGACAAAGCTTCTAGCCAACCGGGGTGAAGAAGAGCCATGTTGGTTCAGAAACTAAGCAACACGTCTAATCAAGGATACATTTTTCAGCAGGATAAGAAAATAAAGCAGGGTGATGGCACTTTCTGTGAAAGAAGTAGACTCAAAGGTTTTAATAATTTTGTTTTTGCAGGTTCTATAACAAAATAAGAAATATTTCAAATTACAAAGATGACCATTTAAAAGCGCTAAATCGCTTAGGATTTTCAGTTATTCGCTGCTTTCTTTACAGTCACCTAGTTAATTATTAAATATTGTAGCACAATATAATGAGGCAACAAGAGGAACTGGACTCATAAAATAAGTTTGAAAACAATCCAAATAAATGGCAGGAATGAAGCCCAATGAGGGGTGGGGAGCTTCTGAGCTGGTTCTAAAAACTATCATTTTTTCTTTTCCAGTTATTGTAAACTTTTGAATCTCTACGTTAATGTTGTTCAAATAGTTTTTCAATGATTCTGCTCCCTCAGCTCCCTCATAAATTGTACTAATGGCATAGTTTTTCCGAAATCTAACCACTGCACAATTAGGGGAAGCATATTGTGCAAGAATATACGAGCAAACTATGTCTTATCAAGTCCCTGATCACGATTAAGTAATGCATGAAGAAAGATGAGGTTGATACGACGAGGATTGCCCTGAGGTGAAATTATGATTGAGAGTGAGTGGACCTGGAGGTGATCAGGTAATTAATTATCGTGAGATAACCGGTAACAAGTGGACTGATCATAACACGCGATCACGGCAAGGCGCACGTGAATAGTGACCCCAGCCTTCAAATCCACCTATACACTTATCTACCATGGAAGGTACTATTTTCTTCGTTCGATAGTTCTCACATTCTTTCTGAAATCCCTTTAATTTGATTTTTTGGGGGTTTTGTTGCAATTTTATTTTTCTCATCACCCATATTACATATGAGCTCACGCTGTAACAAACTTTGTCTGTAACAAGGGTTGTATATGTCAAGTTTAAACAAATGATATGAATTTTAATTTGGAGGTGCTATCTTCGGTGCATGAGGGTAAGTAAAACATTAGTAGTATACTTACTTGCTTACCAATAACCTGATACATCAAAAAATATTCAAATACACATAATGTAGTGAAATAGATAACAGATGTATCTTTTTTACGGATACTTTAATATATTTACCTGACTTCCCTCAAACTCCTCGCTTTAAGTTCGAGTTAAAAAGGCTGCCATTTAACTACAAAATAATTGATTGCCCTATAAAATCCTGGGCGTATTCCATTAGCGTAACGTTATGCAAAATAATACTTTGCCCGAGAATATTCAATTAACTTACTATTGCCCCAGTTAAATCTAATCCAAACTAATTTAACTTTATAAATTGACGTGGCGATCAATGGAAGAACTTGCATGTACATAAAATTTTAGAATACAATACTTTTTTATTCAGAATGGTTAAATGAAATAATCAAACATAATTACAATTTCGCATGGATTAAAATGATGAAAAGGACTACATATTAACGTATTAACTAACTATTAAACTATTTCTTACAGTTACAACGAGGTCTTCTAAAGATGGTCGGTGCAATCTCAAAGGCAATGTCCTCCAGCAAGTCCTTCATCAAAGATGCGTTCTCCAGAGACGAACCAGAGGAACGATTTCAAGCCCGGCTACCAAGGAAGTTTAGGCTTGGTTCTGTACCCCTATCATATATATATATATATATTGTTGTGATATTAGATATTGTGGAGTTTGTATATAAATATTTAATCCAACCTTGAATCAAGAAGGCAAACAAAAACAATTGAGAGTGCAGGAAAAAACAAAAGGTAGTATAGTTGTTGTTTTATGATGAGAACACAGAATTATAATTCTCTCTAGTTATGGGATCGGCCTGGTGTATATGTGTCTGGGTCTAGTTATAATGGAAAAACTTTTATAGTACTAGTTGTGGTTGTGATAATGAAAACACACAGAGCATTATACTCATCCAGTTTTGGGATCAGCCCGTAATACATGTAATTAGCTTGAGATTGTGAGTAAGAAAAACTTAAAGACTTTGTTGGTTAGTGGTTATTGACTTAAAGCAGAACGGAAGAGAAATAGCACGAAGAGAAGAAGTATTAATTTTGTTTAAAGAATGAAGAGAATTAAAGAAGAAAAGGAATCGAATTAATAGACAAGATTTATATAATTAATATAAGTTTATTTTTTTAGTTGTAATTAAATTCATCTTTTTACCAGAATTATTTTTGTTAATAGAACCTAATAATAAATAGTAAATAAAAGAATAAAAAATAAAATTATGATATCTTTCAAAGAACGTAACATTATAAATATATATATATATATCATTAATTTACCCAAACCTTCATCTTACTCCGGCATGACGGTCTCCTTTGAGTCCTATGTTTTAAAAACTAGTTTTTAACACCTACCACAAACCAAGCTGGGACGTGATACGGGGTATCGCCCCCCCCCTCAAAGGGATGCTGGCCCAACCAAAGGTTTATTGCCTTTCGATTTAAGCCTGATTTTATGACAGTCACTAAAGGGACTTGTGTATTTTGCCCACTTCTCCCTCCCACATTCCATCGATTAATGTTATTTTTTCTATATTCACTTTACATGGCAGATATGGGCCTTATAAAAAAGAACTTACTGATGGTAATGGGTACGAGAGAAAGTTAAACCACAAGCAGTTAGGAAAATATATTTTTAAAAGGTAATATTTATTAATGAATTTCAAGGTCGTGTGTAGGGTTTTGGTGCCTGAATGGGATTTTTCCGAATCGTCCTTTTGCATTTCCCAGAACCTCGTTCTAATTAAAGAGATATATTTATTCATTGAATAATTTTACATTTCTATTATTTGGTAAAAGGAGTAGTTAATCACTGATTTGCTTTAAACGAAATCAAAAATTCTCGTATTTTTCTTCGATTCCTATTTTTTTTTATGCTACCTTCCACTGCGTATTCATTTAGGAGATTGCAAAGGGAACATTCTAATCTCATCGTAGAATATCACTGGGGATACAAATGTGATTAATACCAGTGAAATTATCCATGTGGAGGGTAATAGGAATCAGTGAACGCAACATTAATAACACAAAAATTAATAATTAAATTAATAGTTTTTTTTTGTCTACTTTTCAAGAACTTCAATTATCTTCACCTAGAAAAAAATTACTTGTGAACATTTTTTACTGATTTAGATAAATCCTAATCCAATAAATCATCTCCATGAATTGACCAGTTTTTATCACCCAAACAAGTAACAATTCAAGGGTCCTAAAAGTAGCAATCCGACTACATAAGATCCGGAAAGGGGGGGGACTAGTAACACGTTCAGAAGAGGTTTACCTTTGGCGGGGGTGAAGAAAATGCTCGGATGGAGGCTAAGTAAGCCAAGGACAGGGGAAGCTCCTTTGAGGCCGGTGTCGACGGGTAATATTTTTATTAGATCTCGCCCCCTGGGAGGGGGAAGTCAATAGCTTGGGGAAAGGAACCCAGTGAGAAGAAATTAAATTGGGTTTTGGGATCCAATTTCGGCGGAGTATAAATCCCACTTGAGGAGGATTCGCCCTAACTGACACCCGAAACCCGGCCTTCTCCTACACCATCTCACATCTTCTTTTTTAGAGTAACGTATTTTTTTTGTATTTTATTTCTTTCCTTTTAGTTTATTTATTCTTTTTCCGTTTATACTCTACAGGATGGAACCGAATAAAATCAACATATTTTAGAGGCTGGATCAATAGCTTACTTGCAACCAACAACCGTGTCCAATTTCGATCGCCTTAGCAACATTTATATCTCATCTATAATCTCTGAAGACCATTTTTGTTTGGACCACTTTATTATTTTTAATTCGTTATCGATTCTGAGTTATGTTCTAATGTCAGTTTACAAGAGACATTCTACAGGTAAATGAGATGTTTATTCGCGCACAGAACGGAGACTCATTTCAGTCCCTTCTGGTTTGATTATCCCCAGGTGGTTTGTGCGGATGTTCCATTTTTAAAAAGTTGGACATTAGGTTCATTCTTGCCTGGTTGACTATTTCCTTAGCTTCGTTTGATCTGCTACCACATGTTGTTGCAAGCAGACAATTACATCTTATTTCTGTTGGACGCTCTTTTGTACAGACAGTTCAAGATATCCACCGTACATTGCTCTCCTAGAAAACTCTAGGTCAGCTTCCAACATCATTAGGGCCTACAAGAAATGTCATTTCATCCACGTCAAGCACATATGTGCCGCGTTGTTTGCCAGCTTGGGACGAAACTGGTGGGGGGAAAATAGCCCTATTTCTCTGTCATATACCACACTAAATTATTTATATAAAAAGATAAAAAAACTACATGAGCGAAGTTCGGTGTCATATTTACAGATTTTATAACATACATATAATTTATTTATTATTTATATAAGATATAAATACGCGAAGGGAGGGAAGCGAATTCAGGCTTTCTTTAACATCAAGCTAGTCAATCGGTTTGTTCCAGAGAATAATTCCTATTAGGGTTCAGTTGCGAATGGCAAATTGGATTTAATTACCTGAAAATTCTCAAGTCCCTTGAAAAATATTTCTATTGTTCACATATTCTAACTTTTATTAGCCCATTATACTTGAAAAAAAAATCTCTTCATTAATTCTTCATAAGATATGGGGACATATATTTCCCCATATCGCAATAAATACAATTATTGGCTTTTGGATACAATATCACATCCTTTTGGATTAGAGAGATACCGAATTTACTGAAGATTTAATTACTGTTTTAATTAATTGGCAATACTATCGTTTATAATATATAGTGTGGTCAATATTAGCGAAGTTAGTTACTTAAATATTAACAATAAACTTGAAAGTATACCATTTGAACGAGAAACTACCACATATTACAACAAGCAGGAAACCTCTAGAAGAACTCATACTCCTTACCCCACTGATTCGAAATCTTCGTTGCTATCGAAAGTGTAGTATCTGTTCTTATCAGCTTAATCTCTGGTACGACTCCCATTGGGGGTCCAGAAGATTAAACTGATTTTTGGGGAATGACGGAGTGCTAGGGGCTTGCTCCACCTCTGTCGCGGGTTGACCCGGTATTGCAGTACCTCCGGGAACGGCCCATACAAATGAAATCACGAATCAATTAATTAATTTAATTGATTCAATAAACGAAATAAACGACTTTTATATGGGGCGTTCCCGGACAGAGCCCCTAGCACTCCGTCATTTCCCAAAAATCCTATCCCCCGAGTCGTTCCACCACCAGAGAGAGATGAACTTTTTTAAAGAGATTAACTTGATTTTTAAGATTAATTTATTATTAATATTGTTGTTATTATTGTTATTTTTTTTAAATAAATTAATAATACACGTGTTTCAGCATGACGGAAAAGCCGAATGAGTGGGTAACTTGAACCTAAATACTAGGAAGACTAAATGTTTTCTGATGGGAAGTAAATTACTTACTGACCGACTACAATATCAAATTTTAAAATTAAGTAAATCAAAATTCCTAAAAAAATAAAATTTTATTCATCAACATTTGCTGCCCACAGACCAGTAATTTATTTTCCGCATCAAGTAGTTTATTATTTAACAACTTACCTGCTTCAGGATATTCCTCTGCCACCTCCTTAGAAAGCAGAGACGTTTCTTACTCCTCTCTATGCTACTTTGGAGAGAAGTACTCACCTCCAACGCTTTAATTTTCTCTTAGCCTATCTGTCCTTATGAAATTCTTGGCATTTGATACACAGCCTGAACGACCAGAAAACGGTCTAAGTTAAAATTAAATCTTAGCTGTCCACCCATCATTAAAAACGTTGAAAAATGTACACACCACAACAAGGTCTCTCTGTCTCATTCCTTATTCAAGTCATTCATTCAAAAGACCAGGTCCCCTTGTGGTGGGCCTTGTGATTGGCGTTATTAGGGAAGCTATTGCCATTTTCAACCAGTGAATTTGATGCAGCTCAATCAATTATACGATCTCTATTCTCATTTGTCCTGTCATAACGACCAGGGACAATAGTGGGTGACGGGTTGTCACGACGGGGGTGCCTACTTACCCTAGCCCTGGTGACGAAGTGAGGGTTTCATGGGGTCTTACTATCTGATTCCATTTTTGATAGGTATGTGCCCCGAAAATGCACCATGTTCAGGAGAAGAGGTATAGGTTTGGTGGTGTAGGTAGTTATTGTGGTCTTGGAATAACCACAAATTCACACTCGGTATCTGAGGGTAGGCGAAATCCGTCCGGATCCCAAAGTCGAGTGTGAACCGGAGAGAGGCAGACTGAATTGCCGTGGGGAACACCATTGTTTACCATATTTACAATGATTTATATTTTGGTAATGTAATTACATTTGTTTGCAATATATTTACAATAGAGTATAGGGTGATTTATCTTATGTAGTTAGCGGTCGCAGTTATACAGTGAGTATAAAAATGGCCTATCAGCTAACTTGAGCATTTAAAGCTACAAATATTATTTTCATGACATATGACGACATGGCTTCCGGCGTCCTTCCAGATTCTTCTTTACTTTTCTTCAAAACGGAAGTTTTGGTTTTTACCACACGACAGTTCTTGAGGAACCAATTTCATCAAGTGGCCTGACCTACGGAGGTGTTTAATGATTTTTTCGATATTTCCTTCCTGATGGAGGTCATAGAGTGCCAAGTTATTCCTTATCCTCCATCTCTGGCCTAGTCTAGGGGGACTCACTCCTAAAGGTTGATCAAAAATATATATTAATTTTAGCTATCTTCAGTATCGATTGCTGGCTAGTTAGTTGAGACCTGTTGTGTGGTCCAAAATCAATGGTGAGGTAGTTAGCAGGCCACTCCTGATCCTGAGGGCCTCGACATATTCCCCGTTATTATTGAATGAGGATCTAATGTCATTACTCCCTGATCCCTTTGGCCTCGGGCAGATTCGATTTCCGCCCCTTCCCTCACCCTGTCTCTTCTCTAAATTATAATTAAAATATAATTTAATTTCTATCCTCTGTCAATCCCGGTTGTTCGCCCACCCCTAGTTTATTAGATGTGTCGGCTTATTTATTTAACGCCTAGTCCCCGATTGGAAAATAAAGCACTAAAAATCCATTCATGAATCATACCTTGGAATCAGATCAAAGAAATATAATTTGCCATAGTTATATTATTTGGACTTTTACCGTAATTATCAGATCATGTAGGCCCTTTCTAGCGAAAAACTAGCAAAATCATTGAATAACCTCATTCTTTGAAGTTTATTCATAGATTTTCATTCATTCAAGGCCACAGTAACAATTTCTTACAAAGATCAGACAAAGGAGAGATATTGAGAACTTCCACAAAGCAACACGTCACGTCCTCTCAGTTCCAGTTAGATTCTATGTGGTTTTCAGTCATCAAAAGCATCTAATCCTCATTTTAATGATCACGTCCTTGCTTCTTCACAATGATTATCACAGGTAGAATATAGTAAGCTAAGTGAATTAATTTAACATTGTATTAATTTTATATTGCTAATTTACTCCTGCAATTAGTGTACAATTGTATGCTTTCTTGCTATTTGCTTCCTACACGCATTTTTCGTTAATTAATTGTTCTTTAATATTTTGGCTGTACTGCCCTCCCAATAAATCCATTTCCGATTACCAATTCATCTCCTTTCTAGACTCCATAGGACATTGTTTCCTTGTGGGTGGGGACTTTAATGCGAAGCACCAACACTGGGGGTCAAGATCCATGAATACACGCGGACGTGCTTTGCTGTCTGCACTCACACGGAAACATTGCTCCACGATCTCTCCTGACACAGCCACCTATTGGCCATCAGATCCCAACCGAAATCCAGATCTCCTAGACTTCTTCTTCTGCAATAGATTAGGAACACTAAACTATTCACTCAAGCGCCTCGATGATCTTTTCTCCGATCATAGCCCTTTATTATTAACCATTTCCCTAAGACCAATTCACAAACTACCTCCTCCTTCATTTATTAGGGGCCCAGTCGATTGGGACCACTTCCGCCAGCTTCTTACAGGCTCCATTGACCTCAAAGTGTCCCTGAAAACATCCCAAGACCTAGACGATGCAGTGCATTCTTTCACTACCCTGGTCCAGAGGTCGGCTTGGGAGGCATCGTCACCCCATCGTCACCCAAAAATCCATAATCATAATCGTTTACCTCAGCATCTCAAAGACCTAATCCAATCCAAACGCCGCTCCAGAACAGTGTGGCAAAGATCCCGGCATCCTGCTGATCGCCGCTCGTACAATCAGTACTGCCGATTGGTAAAGCGGCGATTGGCATCCTTCCGTTCCGATTCTTTCAATTCCTACCTCTCCTCTGTTTCACATCCACTCCGTCGTGATCATGGGTCCTGGGCGGCATCGGATGGGGATAGGTCGGAGGAATTTGCTCTGCATCTTACCCATACTTTCACACCTCACCTTTCTCATCAAAGCCATACTCACAGCACAACTGTGGAAGATTTCCTCACTTCACCTATTCCTCTCTCTCTTCCACCAAAAGCCGTTAATCCCTCTGAGGTCAAATACCTTCTGAAAAACCTACCTTACAGAAAATCTCCTGGATATGATCTCTTAACTCCTCAAATTCTCAAACAACTTCCTCCTAAAGCCATATATATAAAGCCATAATCTTTTTAACCTATATACATAATTGCATTATCCGAACGACGCACTTTCCTCTCCTCTGGAAACATTCCATTATTGTCCTATTCGCCAAACCCGGTAAACCGCCCAATGAAGCCTCATCTTACCGTCCAATTAGCCTACTCCCTATCGTTTAAAAAATATTTGAGAAACTCCTACTAAAACGTCTACTTCCCATTGTTGAATCCAAAAACCTTTTTCCCACACACCAGTTTGGTTTCCGCCAACGACATTCCACTGCTCAACAAGGCCTTCGCGTTGTTGATCACATCTCCTCAGCCCTTGAAACCAAACAGTATTGCACTGCTGCCTTTCTCTATTTATAGCTCAAGCTTTTGACAGGGTTTGGCACGCAGGTTTGCTCTACAAGCTCAAAAGATATTTACCACAGACCCTTTTCCTAATCCTACAGTCCTACCTTTCAAACCTCTTCTTCCAAGTCCGCTGTGGTTTAGAATACTCTAACTACTATCCCATAAGTGCAGGAGTTCCACAGGGCAGTGTCCTAGGCCCCATCCTCTATAACCTATACACCGCTGATGTCCCCTCTACTCCCAATACCTTCTTGGCCACATTTGCAGATGACACTGCAGTCTTGTCATCCCACCCAGACCCCGACATAGCATCCCATAACCTTCAAAAACACCTTGACGAGATCGAGTATTGGTGCAATCAATGGCGGATCAAAGTTAATGAAGCAAAATGCTCCCACATTACCTTCACCCTTTGTCGCAAGTCTTGTCCACTAGTTTATTTTAATTCTATTCCTCTCCCTGTATCCGAGACAGTACGGTACTTAAGCTTCCATCTTGACAAACGACTGACCTGGAACCCACATACGAGACTAAAAAGACAAGAACTAAACAGACGCTTTGGACAACTGTACAGACTATTTCAAAGGACATCCCATCTCTCGAAGCAAAAAAGTCAAGCGTATCCAATCCTTTCAAACAAAAGTCCTGAGAACAATAGTAAATGCCCCTTATTATGTCAGCAACAAAACCCTTCATAACGACCTTAATATACCCTACATTCTAGAACTCATCCCTTCCAAGTTTACGAAACTCCACAGTAGCCTTTCCAACCACCCTAATCCTGTAGCACAGTCATTGCACTGCGCCACTCATCCCCATAATCCTCCTCGGAGACTGAAACGGCAGTGGCCTCGTGACCTGCTATAAACGCATGACAGTGGGAGTCCTGGCAATGGCTAGTTTCTCCAATCATGTCCTGAGCGTCTGTGGATCTCGCGCTCTTGGTCATCCTCCACTGGCTAGTATCCGGTGACGCGGCTGACGGAGGAGCGTGTGGGACTTCCCAAGACTCCGCTTTCTCTTCGTGGTGGATTTGGGGGGTCTCTGGGCTGTCTGTATATATTGTATGAATGAGCGAGTGAATGATGAACTGTAAATATTGTATGAATGAGATCATTTATCTTAATTACTTATTGCCCTATAAAAGGCAGATTGTAATTATAGCACAATAAAGGAATTTAACTAACAAAAAATATTTTGGCAAAAAAAAAAAAAAAAAAAAAAAGGCAAGACAGCTGATCCTAAAATCCACAGTTAATAATAATTACGTTATCTAACACATGCTCTTCGTCAATAGTGGGCAATCATTCACGCCACGGCGCCGGTCGCTAATACCAGTGAGTGCTAATATAGGGACAGTGAAACGTGACATTAATTGAGTAGGGTATATTTGAGTTGTGATTGCATTGCCGATTACACGAAATCAGTTTCAGCTGACCACGGATAATTCCCCCAGCCCGGGAGAACGCGGCGGCTGATCTATGGAGCGGTAAATTAGAATCTGGGGCTACCATTACAGACCAGATAGCCCCATCAATGCCAAACTAATCGCTATAGCTGTGGGAGGCAATCGCACAGCACTGGAGGAAATGAATTAGGAGAAAGGGTGCAATGTATAAAATTCAACCCTCATATGGGTTTTTGGGCTTAAAGCATTTATGTTCTCGGACTTAGTGCATCGACAGGTTGCCACTCCAGTGGTAATAGTCAATGACCCGAGTGCCATGTTTATTATGCTGCTTACATCACATGCAATCTGATTTTTTTTTTTCTGTAGCTGGCTTGACAGCGTGAGCCACAACTGTACCTAAAAATATTTCTATAACCTGGAGGTAAGTGTAGCCTGCTTACAGGACTCCCCTCTGCGAGCCATGGTCCTTTCTTCAGAGCTGTTCCGACCATTGCCAAAGCAACACGTCTTGCACTCTCAGTGCCAGTTATTAATGTATTTTTATTATAGTATAATTATTATTGCGATATTATTGCGTGGTTTCCCAATATCAGAGTTTTATTATCCTCCTTTAATACTCACCTCCTTGCTTCCTAAAATATACTTTAATGATTGCTACAGGAAAAAGATTAACCAAAGATTATTGAAAAGGCATCAAACAAATCAAGTAATTTTGCAATGCCCAACTAATTTATTGTTCCATCGTTTTATTTTATATTGCAAAATTAACTCCTCGACTAGGGTATATAAATATTAATCACAGAACAATTATTTGTTTCATCAAGCCTAACTGTAATCCGGCCAAATACTTTAGTAATTGGAATTAATATAAAGTCCTTGAATATAATATTGTGCACGGTAGTGGAGGAAATAGCTGAGAGTAAGAAAGTTGGACCAAGACTATTAGTCCCCGTAGCCAGTCTAATTACTCATCAACCCCCTGTGGTGCAGCCCTTATTAATGGCCACTTAAATAAGCCTTCACTCAGCAAGGGCTCGCCACCTTGTTGTCTCTAAATCCGGCCATCTGTACGCGGCCTGTCTGCTCGACCTTAACTAGTTCAACTATTCCATCGCCTGTAAAGAAAAAAAGATTTGCCACTTGGTGTCTGTACAAACTAAAAGTTTGTTGAACACATTAACCTGGAATAAAAATTCTCGGGGATAGTGAAGTTACTTATTCGAATTCAAAGGAATAGAATGACCTTGACCTCCAAGAATGCAATAGTCGTAACCTAAATTGTTTAGCGTCTGTGGCTCTCACCCTCTCTTTCAGCTTACACTATCTTGTCACTAAAATCATGGAATTCAATATAGATGAATCTATTTACAATAGGTCATTATTAATAGAATATGTCTTGTAGTTTGGGTGGATTTTTACATACAATTTTTAATAATTTTACTTTGTGATTTGTTACAAATGTAGAATGTATATTACACCTTGTATATATATGTTTAAAATGTGATGGGCAGACCAATATGGATTATTAAACTTAAATCTAACATACATTTAACAAATTATATCTTAACCTAATTTTCCCCGACAGTCTGTTGCCATCGGCTAGGAAAAAGTGGTGGGGACATAGTGTTAAACACTGGGTTTGTTAGGTGCTACAACGAGACAACATCAAACAATGGATGAACTCATCCACCAACGGCACACCAAGCAACGGGTGCAGGTCGGCATTCTTTAACCTCTCAAGAGAAGTATGTTTGACATAATCTGACATCTTCACATATTTTCTCATGATCCCGTTCTGAAATTGCTAGAGACATTTAGCTGTATTGACAGTCAAGTGAGTATATAGTGGGGCACCCTACAGCAGAGCTGGCCGGAGGACACATTTATATATCATCAGTATGAGAAGCAACGACAAGTATATAGTTAATATAGAAAAACACTAAATAATCATAAAAAAGGGAAAAAAGACTATTAACTTTTCAAAACCATTTGGGAAAAATAGACATGAACTGACTATACAAAACCAACAAGACATACAAGAAGTGTTTGAAAAAATTCTACAACCAAAAACCACTTATGGAATCTACTGTGACTCACCCTTACCCATACTGAATACTTGGTACGACGAAAAATTTGAGATAATATCACGAACGATACAAGACAATTCTAACATGGAATGGTACAATACATATTAAACAATGTAAAAATAATTGAAATGTAGTTCAAGACATATCACTTCTATAACATAAGCCTATTAGACTTAGAACTGACCAATATACGAAAACATACTCTACTCTATAATCAAAACCTACCCTTTTTTGATAGTAGATATGATACATGGAATCAACAATAAAATTGACTTGCTGAGAAATCATAATAGAAGGCAAAGACGTGGATTGACAAATGGACTAGGAACGGCTATTAGCTGACTAACTGCTACTATGGACGCTACGGACAAACAACATTATGACAATGTCAAAATTGAAGTTGAACGTAAGAACTTTAATACCGAACATAATATTGAACTGATAGTAAACATAAATAAACAAATTATAGAGACTTTTAAGACGGGTATTAAATTAAAAGCGGCAATATGATAAACATTGGTAAAGAAGTAGCCTTTCAAGATATTTATATAACTTTAACCCACTTATATAACAAACTAAATGACTCAACGCTAAGACATACACAAAAATGTAACATTAGCTCCAAGAAAATCAGAAATATTATGGCTTATGAGCAAAATACATTGTATTACACATGAGGAAATACTCCATGTATTTGTAGACCTGCCACTAGCAGAACCAAATGTAAGAACCTCTTTACTAATACCAATTCCTGTAAATAAAACTAATCTTTATTATTTTATTGATATACAAAAAACACTAGTACTAAGAAAAAAATGATAATCTTTATAACATTAATTGTAACTATCTTATGAATAACTATTATTGTACTAACCCTACTTTACTGCTTAATGAATGTATAAACAAAATATTATATTATTAGGTTCTACAGTTCAATCTAATTATACTCAACATAATATTCACGATATAAATTCGTATATTATTACTATTAACAATCGTAAGTTAGACAATTGCAACAAAAATTATACTATTTACTTACCTCTTATATTCTTTGTTAATATATCTAATAACAAATGTTTTTCACAACTTCCTAAGATAACCATGCATATTCTAGACTCTGAATATGAAACAATGTACCAAGAACCTTATAAAATAACTTTATAAACCTTATAATAATTCCGAATAGATCCTAATATAACTCAAATTATGTTAAATCTACTAACATTAACAATAGATCAATACATTACATAATTTATAGCATTATAGGTACTATAGGTATACTAACCTTATTGTATTATATAAAACAAAATTTTGTAATCTCGAAGACACCTGTATTCCACCTATAACCCTACCTTAGCACCCACACAAATATGTTCCACCAGCAGATTTTTCCACATTCAAGCTCAACTTGAACGCTCCCTCTGGGCCTAATTCTTGATGGAACAAGAATCTTAAAGAATGTATGAGTTATATAATGCTTATTATAGCTTGCATTTTCAGTAGAAACATGTGCCACAGTTGAGCCTTATGGTCCCCTTTTTTTGTCTTTTAACCATTCTCCTAACCCTAACCCCTAACCCTTTGCTACCTGCTAGTGCCAAGGCACTTGTGCTTTAGTCTTAGCCAAAGAATGTTGTGCTGTAACTGATTAATATTTGTATATATACCAGTGTTTTGATTGTTATTCATAATAAGGTTTTTTAAAAGACTCTCCTCTACAAGATTATTTGACTTGACGCTGAGTGACCGTAGTGGGTACGACTTTACGGGCGGAAACCGGGATCTCGCCAATCCTTCCCTCATTCACCAAAGCCGGTAAGGTAACAATTCTTTAGGTGAATTGGGGGGATCCTCGGCTATGTATGTAATTCTGTATGTATGAATGTATATTGTAAATACCTTATGAATAGGAGAGTAAATGCAAATTCATAATCATTTATCACAATTATCTATTGCTCTCCTATGGGAGATTGTAATTTTCTTTAAAGACATATAAACAAAAATTATTACTTTTACTTAGCGGATTTGGTAATTTTAACGCTAGTTGTGTGGCGTCAACTACGATTGATACAGCATTTCCTAAATGACAAAACAAATAATGACGTGATCAAACCCTGCTCCAAAGCAGCTATTGAAACAAAAATGCCAGAACCAGCAGGACTCATTAGTGGACCACGCGGCCTCATTAGGGCCATCGAGCGCTGACCAAACATAATGCCTCTGTGGCTTGTTATTTATTGTCTGGTCACGTGGCCGCGGGTTATCAAGTCGGCCGTCGTTAGGTGGGGTGCCAACTTGATGATTGTAATTATTTATAACGTATTGACGCGGACTTCTGATCGATCAATGCCGTTGAAGTAAATCTCACGTGAACGTGCTGATGATGTAACCACTTCCATATTCTATGTTCAAACTATCCGCAGTAGAGAGAATTTATTTCTCTAATACTTGATGATATATTTATAGCTCATAGAAGTCTGATTTCAGTTTTTACATCAGTGTTGTTGGATACAAAATAAATCGTTCTCGGGCATATCGCACTGTAATGATTCATTAAGATGCCATTCAAATAAAGTTCTTGCCAGTTTTTCTTAAACAGTTTAAAAACTACATATTGTACAAAAACAAACTTTGTTGAACAAAAAAGAAAATGAATTGAGTCTTACAGATCAATTTTTTTTTTAGACAAATTAATCTTTTACATGAAATACAATTGAAATAAGATCAATAACTAATATATTGGTGTTATATAATACTACACTACAGTTCAATGGTTAATTCTAAACACCTCGAAGATCTCATTTACCTAAATGTCTTACTGGGGATGTCTTTGGTATGGTGGATGGTTTCAGGGAAAAATAGGCCATACCGCTACCTGTTAGGCTCCGTGGCAAGGCCAGGGGCATGAGGCTCCAACATATACACCAGGGAGAATTCAGGTAAATTGAACAGAACAAGACTGACAGACAGACGATTTCAAGGGTTTTATATCTGAACTTATCCCTACTCCTGTTCGGGGACCACTGTGTCTGGTCTAATTACGTTTCTTTCAGCCAACTTGTATGAACATTTTTATAGTTTACAGCCTCACCATCCACTCCGTTGTCTTTTCTTACCGGTATAGGCATTTAGCTTCTTTATCTTTATTGCCTCATAGTCACACACCTGAGATTTTCCTGTCCTTCCAATAGATATGTTGTACCAACTTATTTGCCACAGAAATTCTAATAAATAAAAGTTCCCTTCTTCTCGACGCAGAAAACACCCGCCTACGTGATCTGAAGATTGACCAGTCTATACTAGCACACAAAAAAAAAATAATCAAAGCTACGGATTAGGTATAGAAGCAAGCCCAGGGCAGCGAAGAATAGCTACTTCACAGAGAGCTCCTAATTAAGTAACTAGCCGACAAGTATTTTCAAAAAACGAGTAAGCATAATATCGACGACTCCTCGAAGCAAGACAACCGGTGACTCCTCAAGTACAATTCACCGTCGCAAGAAGAGTTGACACGTCCACTTGGACTTCATGGTACCACTACCACCGCCTGTGAGGATGCGAGTAGTTAGACGAACTAACTAACATCGACCGAACTTTAGATGGCCAGAGCTGTTGAACCTCGGTGACCTATAAGCTACAACGGCTGGATCACAACCCACCTCTACAAACGAATATCATCTCTTCGGACTTCCTCGAGTTCACCTACTAGCTAGAACCTGCCCCGGACGCATTCTAATCGACTACAATAAACCAAGGACACAATAAACCCCGGAGGAACTACTCACTCTACAGACGACCCGTGATAGCCTGGAGATGAAACAATAACGAAAATGCGAACGACGACTCAGGTCCCATCGATATCAATCTAGCAGCTCTCTCTCTCTCTCTCTCTCTCTCTCTCTCTCTCTCTCTCTCTCTCTCTCTCTCTCTCTCTCTCTCTCTCTCTCTCTCTCTCTCTCTCTCTCTATCTCTATCTCTATCTCTACTACTACATCTGCTGCAACTCTCTCTCCTATGTTTTAGTCTGTCGTTGTCAGCCCCCACACACTAAAACTGGCACATCCTTGGAAGGAATCCCTTCCATGCGGAGGACGGTCTCTGGGGTCCTCCAAACTGTACCTAGTAGCATCCCGACTGCCACTCTTCAGTTTACACTCGCCTTTGGGATCCGGACGGTTTTCGACCACCTTAGATACCAAGTGTGTTCATTCATAGACCACATAAACTACCTATAATACCGACCCTGTTCCTCTTCTCTTGAAAATAGAGCATTGTCAGGGCACGCTTTCTAAGACCTTATGGAGTCAGATCAATACGAATAAAGCTGCCCACCATCTAGGCCGCCAGCAAAGGTGAAAGACCACGGGTTTACCCATTTTATCTCTTTCTTGACGCCCACCGGGCAGCAGGTGGGTCGAAGACCCTGGTAGACCATCCTCTCTTAGCTTTGTTTGTCATATCTATAAATATTCCTTTGAGTTAGATTAGGTTATTGTGTTATTTGATTCCATCCTTCTTTTAATATCTCCGTAATATAAGATAGCTCTAATATATAGAAGGGAATATTTTAATAAAAAGGTACCGGCGTGGTGCTATGCCAACCATTCAATAATTACAACTGCTCCACAACATCAAGCCGATTCCACCTATGTTGTGCTACACTTCTAATGGGGGGGAGGGGATGCCAAATGAATATAACTTACAAAATTCACTAAAAACCACGTCGTCAAATTCGTGAGATTGAGTGTTGTTTAAGAAACAATAACTCTTTCAGACCTACGTCTGTGCGTGTTAAGCAACACCAAAAAACGTTTATTTTAGATGAAGTGTTTTTTCATGCCGTGATACAGCAAGAAATACGGGGTAAAAAAAAATCCTCATAAGACGGTAGATATACGGCCTGAGCCGTTCCATATGGTGTTGGAAGTTATAATTTCTGGGAGGAACAAATAGCCACCGTGTGAGGGGGCACCTGCCCCCCCTCCCACCCCGCCCGCTAAATAAAACACTGATCCCCGTTAGGATTTATACCTCCCTCGAAGGTAGGCCCTTGAACAAATTGATTCACGCCTCCCAGTGCTCCATGGAAACAGCCGGGAACTCTGCAAACACTTCTTCACCACCCCTCTGGGACCTTATGCATACATACCTGTGAATATAACACTTGGCAGATAACATTCAGAGCTCTCTACTAAGACTCCGAGTGGAAGCTCAACTATCACGAGGGACATTAGATATTGCTCGTCGTTAGGTAATTTCTATATGAGTGTGTTTTGTGTATAACATTGCAAATAACTGGCTGCCGAATTAAATATCCGAACTTCACAACATGGCAAGATATCGCTGAGTGATATTTTTTCAAGAATGTCATCGAAAACACGCACCTAACGTAAAAAAAACTATTTGAATCGGAGAGTTGAGAAACCCCATAAGGGTTTATGGGGTATAATTGGAATTTGGCGTTTTTAGAGCATTATCCATAAGGATTTTTGCTTTTTTTCCATCATTTAGTTGAGAAACGCCTCAAGTCAGTGACTCAGGGGTTTCTATACTCAACGTGTTTAGCGATTGTGCACTGAGGCTCAGTTCACTACTCCGAGTTCTCAGAAACCATGTTTTCAACGTTTGTTTGCTCTCCTCAAGTGCCTAAAATAAAGGGGGGAAAAGCCTATCAATAAGAAAAAAATTGATCTCCACAAAGTTTTTTGCCTTCACTGCACATTCAAAAGGTTTACCCAGACATGTTCCAGTTGCACACATGTGAAAGGGATCAATAACCAGAAGCTGACTGACTAATCTAGTCTGAATGTACTTTTACTGCCATAATGTGTTTGCTTTGATTGGAAAGAAGTTGGTTGATTTGAGGAATTCCATAGGTCAAGCAAATATAAATGTTATAATGCTTTTTATTGCCTTAATTGGTTACGCAATATGTTCAGAGTCACTCAAATTTTGTTATCAGTCGATTTGAATTGCCTTGAACCTTTAAGCGTTGTGTTCCAAAAATATGGTCTCTATGACTTATACGGTTACTAAAATCAGCAATTCATTAAAACATAATAGGTATTGTTGCTGGTGGCTAGTTTAAATGAAACACACCTCCCTATGTCTTTCTATAAAGATATATATGTTTTTTTAACAAGAGGTTTGGGCAGCATATCTGGGCCAAGTAACAGATCCAAGTACAGGGGTTTTTATGAACACAAAATGTCAGCGCGTGATGCCGAAGTTACTTCTTAATATAAATCAACATTTTTGGGGGAAGACAAACGAGTTGTAGAACGTTAAATTTTGCAGCAATAGGTACCCTGATTTTTAGATAATTGTGAAATTTTTAAATCGTTAGGGAAATCACTGCTTGGAAACCTTTACTACACCTATTTTGGTGTATCTATTTGTTGTGGCATTTTTATTTCCTGAGGAAGTTTTACCAAATAATTACAATACTTAATGTACATCCAACTATTCTTTATTTGATAATTAAATTTGATCGCTGGTAAAAACCCAATCCAGTCTATTCAAATGAATATCTCACGCCGAAATCAATCGCGTTCGTTTTTCAAATATGGTGGAATCATGTGGGCCTACCTAACTTCAGTGTGGTTTAACTCCTCATATAAACAAACCAAAGAGGAATCGCCGAACGATACCGATGATTATGCTACTATTGTCTCTAAATGAATTATCCGATAAAGGAAGAACTCGGTATATATTGATATTCTTTGCTCAAATGTTTACATGCAATCAACGCAATAGTATTTTAAGTGGGTCCTAGGACTTCAGTGTATACGGTATTTTTACTTTTTCGCGGGGAAAAGCTTATTAGCCAAATTTTAGTACTCAGCACAGAGCTCACTTATAAACAAAATGTTAGTTGGTTTAGAGGTCACGAGACACCTTAGGCGTCGTTCTGGGTTGGCAGGGGATGAGATGGACGTATCGAGTATTGGCACACGGTTTAATATGGCCAAAGAGGAGTTCTTATTTGAGCTGGCAGGAAAACAGTCATAGTCAAGTAAATATAGGAATTAATCTAGTATAAAGAAATGGAGGTTTCAGAGAATAGAGACTAATGCCAAAAATTAACTGGATTTAGCCTGGCATCATGTTTGCAGTGGCCCTAAGGGGGGGGGGCTTTGTTCCCGGGGTCAATATTTGTACCCCGCCCTGAGGTAGAAAGGATGGCAAACAGCTCCTGATGTTATATTAATGGCAGGGCCCTCAATCAAATAATGCCTCATCCATTAGTGTGTCTGGCAGAGGTCCTCATTATGTAATGCTCTGCTAAGGATCATATATCAATCAACGGGCGCTTAATCAGGGCATTTGCAGGATCCGACCGTTCTTGGACCCCTCCGTCCGTGGCTCCTGTTGTATCTCAATCAAGAGATCCGGGGTAACAACTAGTTAGGTAATTGTTCTGCTCTTGGTAGCTGATTCACTTCTTGGCTTTTGTGGATGGTAGTAAATCAGACGGTACGACCATTTACACTATTGTATTTAACTCCATTTTCAGTTTCTTGACTCAACTTGAGTTATACTTACATCTTTACCTTCAACCCTTGCACATGTTCATCCTTTGACCTGCTTAATTTCCTGCTACAAAATTTGACATTCAACTTTTGACAAAAACTGACACTATTAATACTTAGACTTGGAAACCACATCCAAAAATGAAAAGACAACCGCTGATGTGGGAAAGAGTAATCACTAAACTTATTAAGTTAAAGCACTTAGCAGGCCTGCTGTTTACCAAGTCACAGCTATGGAGCAATACGAAAATTCACCTTCTATATGTCAAAAGAAATGATACTCACTAGATGGTGAGAGAAATGTGATTGCCATGTGAGCGATGCTAGAGACGTATACTAAATCTAATGATGTAAATGTCTAAGTGATGCTAATAGAAGAAGCATTACGATTTTGAAATATGAGTGTGTTGCGAGCAGCTTCAGCTTATCTAAATAGAAACATTCTAAGTTCAATTACGAACAAACATCGCTTGGGAGCTGTGAGAATGGAAGAAGGTTTAATTTGAAAACTTTTATATTATATCAAAAAATTATTCCAAGTATTACTCCTAATATCGCAGCAGACACTTCCAGTTGTCAAATTATATATTAATGTGGGGGAAAACAAAAACAGATTGAAATCTTAACAACTTCCGTCATTTTTCTTAAGTTCCTAAACTGGATAGGTTTTTTGGATCTTGGTGGCTTCGATATACCCAGTTTTATGTTCGGAATTAATTAATTAGTAGTATAATTCCTTTATTGTGCAATAATTACAATCTGCCTTTTATAAGGCAATAAGTAATTAAGATATATGCTCTCATTCGTACAATATTTACAGTTCATCATTCACTCGCTCATTCATACAATATTTACAGACAGCCCAGAGACCCCCCAAATCCACCGCAAAGAGAAAGCGGAGTCTTGGGAAGTCCCCCACGCTCCTCCGTCAGCCGCGTCACCGGATACTAGCCAGTGGAGGCTGACCAAGAGCGCGAGAGCCACAGACGCTCAGGACATGATTGGAGAGACTGGCCATTGCCAGGACTCCCACTGTCACGCGTTTATAGCAGGTCACGAGGCCACTGCCGTTTCAGTCTCCGAGGAGGATTATAGGGATGAGTGGCGCAGTGCATTGACTGTGCTGAGGGATTAGGGTGGTTGGAAAGGCTACTGTGGAATTTCGTAAACTTGGAAGGGATGAGTTCTAGAATGTAGGGTATATTAAGGTCGTTATGAAGGGTTTTGTTGCTGACATAATACTATTGTTCTTAGGACTTTTGATTGAAAGGATTGGATACGCTTGATGTTCGACTTTTTTGCTGTCCCCCATAGCTCTATTCCGTATGTCCAGATTAGTTTAAGTATAACTTTGTAGATTAGTAGTTTATTTTCTATTGAGAGATGGGATGTCCTTTGAAGTAGTCTGTACAGTTGTCCAAAGCGTCTGTTTAGTTCTTGTCTTTTTAGTCTCGTATGTGGGTTCCAGGTCAGTCGTTTGTCAAGATGGAAGCCTAAGTACCGTACTGTCTCGGATACAGGGAGAGGAATAGAATTAAAATAAACTAGTGGACCAGACTTGCGACAAAGGGTGAAGGTAATGTGGGAGCATTTTGCTTCATTAACTTTGATCCGCCATTGATTGCACCAATACTCGATCTCGTCAAGGTGTTTTTGAAGGTTATGGGATGCTATGTCGGGGTCTGGATGGGATGACAAGACTGCAGTGTCATCTGCAAATGTGGCCAAGAAGGTATTGGGAGTAGAGGGGACATCAGCGGTGTATAGGTTATAGAGGATGGGGCCTAGGACACTGCCCTGTGGAACTCCTGCACTTATGGGATAGTAGTTAGAGTATTCTAAACCACAGCGGACTTGGAAGAAGAGGTTTGAAAGGTAGGACAGTAGGATTAGGAAAAGGGTCTGTGGTAAATATCTTTTGAGCTTGTAGAGCAAACCTGCGTGCCAAACCCTGTCAAAAGCTTGAGCTATAAATAGAGAAAGGCAGCAGTGCAATACTGTTTGGTTTCAAGGGCTGAGGAGATGTGATCAACAACGCGAAGGCCTTGTTGAGCAGTGGAATGTCGTTGGCGGAAACCAAACTGGTGTGTGGGAAAAAGGTTTTTGGATTCAACAATGGGAAGTAGACGTTTTAGTAGGAGTTTCTCAAATATTTTTGAGAGGATAGGGAGTAGGCTAATTGGACGGTAAGATAAGGCGTCATTGGGTGGTTTACCGGTTTGGCGAATAGGACAATAATGGAATGTTTCCAGAGGAGAGGAAAGTGCGTCGTTCGGATTATGCAATTATATATGTAGGTTAGGAAGATTATGGCTTTAGGAGGAAGTTGTTTGAGAATTTGAGGAGTAAGGAGATCATATCCAGGGGATTTTCGGTAAGGTAAGTTTTTCAGAAGGTATTTAACCTCAGAGGGGTTAACGGCTTTTGGTGGAAGAGAGAGAGGAATAGGTGAAGTGAGGAAATCTTCCACAGTTGTGCTGTGAGTATGGCTTTGATGAGAAAGGTGAGGTGTGAAAGTATGGGTAAGATGCAGAGCAAATTCCTCCGACCTATCCCCATCCGAAGCCGCCCAGGACCCATCATCACGACGGCGGAATTAATTAAAACCTAAGTAGCAAATAAGCCCTTTTTGTGTAGAGATCTTAGGTTTCTTTATTTAATCTCTTACCAAAATGCTAAGATAATTCTTCTGACTAATTCGCTTAGAATGTAGTTAAAGCTATTTGGAATACTCTTAACTTTTAGATAGATTTTCTCACCACCTCATAGCTTCTTTGTAACCCCCAAAATGTTAATTATTATAAGCCGAACCTATTTTGAAGATTGAATTAAAATATATTTGGCACAGTCATACTTTTTGAGTTTATTTTATTTAGCATATAAAATAAAATCATAAAATTTATAATATTAAACCTAAAAATCCCGTCAGATTAGTATTATTATTACTGGGATTAGTATAAATCCCAGATTAGTATTCAGTATTTTGAGCAAGAATTTCGCTGCATTTCTTCTTACTCTAAATCCATATTGCGTCCTCAGACAACCTAGTCCGTCTGTCTTAGTACCTTGCTGGTCAACTCATCTTTACCATGTAACCGCCTTCGAGGTACTGCCATTTCTATGAGTTCCTAACTTTGACCAACAGGAATAATCTAAACACATTTACTCTTAGCCAGGGCAGTGAAACCCCCCAATCTAAATACAGCACCATAAAATCAAATAAAATCTATGATTTCGGCAAATTTCAATGATTAACATTTTAGACCTACTCAAGAAAGTGTCTAAGCATAATCCTTCAAGAACCCTCACAATTTTTTTAGTGTGAATTCTAAACAATCCTAGTTAAAATGAAGTTTCTTAATTTCAGAAGTACGACCTTGCAGACCAACCTACGAATTCCAAATGTACAAAGACTCTGCACAGACAATGCCATCAAAAACTATAAGGGCACCAGAAACCTGAAGCACTTGGGTTAGGAACACAAGACTTAACTGACACGTCATGACAACTTTAGAGGAACTGGAGAAGGGAATTATAAATTTAAATAAACTGCCATTAACATGATCCTTCTTATGGAGAGGAATTACTGGATGTTTTTTTAGGTACCCATTTGTTAGTATACATTATCTCATTTGTCAGTAAATTATAAGAAAAAAAAAGAAGTTATGAGGCCGGTCATTGCTGTGAATATCTGAGTACAGCATAAATGATTGAAACCAATCATTGTCTAAGGCTTATTAAGCGTCAGAATATTCTGTAATTTCTTAGTCTAACTTCGATCTGAGCAGTACAAATGGAAAGAAAATTGAATTATGGGGGTGAATATAATTCATTAACTAGAGCTGTATCATACTATTTTTAGTCAAGAGAGGTAATCAGGGATTTTCAGGATAATTCGACCACGAAAATAAATGTTCAGTACGCCTAATTTAGCAGGAATAATAAAAAAAAAATATTAAAGCGATGATTGCGGTCGGGCTGGAACGGGGATTAAAAGTAAAAAGCGACGGACGGGAGACAGTTTGAGGGATGAGGGATGACTCTGAATGACATAAGGTGCGCTGGTTTATTGGGTACAATAGTCCCGGAGGGGGTGCGATGACAAGCATGATGGATGCCCTTTACAGATTACACCGCCGCTGCACTGGCTAAACGAGGCTTTAACCCGCCACCCCGTGGGGGCTAAATCACCCCCGGCCCGCCCCCTCTCTAAATAAATTTAATTTTTTTTTTCATTTTCATTATTAGCCGGAGGGGAGCGAGAAGTCATTTTCGTGTTAAAATTTTTTTGTTGGGGGGATGAGATTATTTTCAACCCATGGTGGCTTTATTTTACTTTTCACACAAGCATTATAAACCATTCCAGAGGCGATTAATTTTAAATGCAGTTAATCATATTTCTTTTTATTACAGCCACTTAAACAACTGCATTGTTGTCGTTTTGTAAATAAAACGTTACATGTATTTCAATAAAATTCATCAGGGGTGGGGGCCTATACTTTTATTTTACGACCAGTTTACAGTTTACAATGAGCAGCCCTCAATACGTTTGTTCTTGCTTGGAGAATACCTAAAACGTGCATCTCGCTTGGACACCTAAAGATGGGTCTTTGAGTTTGTTTTTTTTTAAAACCCTTTTATTGGTTAAAATTTTTTACAATTTACTATTTACAATGTTCTCCTCGTGCTGCATACGCAGACGCATTCGAAGGATGGTAGAATCACAATAACAATATCGTTTTGAAGTTCAAAGGTCAAATAACATGTATACAATACTAGGTGATGGGGCTCACCTTCGGTTTACATTATAGGAAACTAAAAACTAAAACCTAAGACTAAAGCGTTCCTGCCTTGACTGCGTCTTGCCATCGATGGTGGAACGGAGCGGGGATTATCCTGTTAAACACCGGGTTTGTCAAGTGTTGTAGGGAGTCGAACAAATTGATATGTCTACGCTGAATGAATTCATCCACCATAGGCAGCTCAAAGATCTCGTGAAGCTCACTGTTGCTCCGCTGTTCGAATGAAGTATGTCTGACCACTTTCATCAGTATACCGTTTTGGAATTGTTGGAGTCGCCGAGCTGTCGTATACGTCAGATGACAAAAATGAGTTCATGAAATTTCCCGTTTTATCATGTGGCCTAGGAACGATGAGAATCCAAAAGAAGGAATGTGTTCAGATAACCGTGCGCAGATAACTAGAAACAAGAGTACGCCACGGCTCAGTGCGGGTCAGATACTACCAACCTTATTGAAGCGATTTGCTTTTAAGGTTTTGAAGGAAAAAAAAATCAGTGAAATCCTACCGTTTATTGTTAGAACAGGTAAGGATCCACCGGAGCTCCTCCTCCTCCATCATCTACCTCGCCTGATATGCCTCTACATTCTCATACGGTATTGCTTAGTTCTCTTTTGTTTTAATCAAGCAAATCAGGCTGCGAGTAGAAGACCAAAGTTTTACCCGGAGTGGGGGATCGTCCCGATAGAGGGTATCGAGCCAGCTTTGGGTTGATATCGGTGGCTAGAATAAGCTGCATCCGAGAGGCGAAGGAGATGGAAGAGGCGGGCAGAGGAGGGAGATATGAAATCAGCTCTGGAAGCAGGAGCAGGAGCAGGGAACATGTATAATGTATAAAGGTGAATGCGCTGTGAAAGGGGGGGGGGCGGAGTTGAGGGGTGAGTAATGTAGTGTAAGTTTGGTAGGATTAGGGTCTGCCCGGATTGTATCCATAATTCAAGAGCAAATATTGTGCATAATACAGGCCCTGCGGGAGGCTAAGCCGCAATGAAATATGTAGACCCCAGCACTGCTCCTCCATCACCTGTCTCTGTCCCCTATCAACTTATATCCCAGCCACTATTTCCACTATTTAGTTACCAGTGGCTGCTGGATCACCCTCTCGAAACCTCTTCCAAACTCTGATCATATATTTACTACATACTCATACATATCTGCGGCTCAAAATGAAAAGTGGGTGCGTCGAACTTAAATAAGTGTTCATATAGGGTTTGGTAGGCTTCGTTTGCCCATTGAATACTTGGCTATCATTGATTTTTAGTCGGGTGATTTCTAAAACCAATAAATTTCTAAAATGATTTACGATCATTGTTTCACCCAATCAGGTAGCTACCCGGGACACAGTTTATTGACGACTCTCCTATGATAGGAGTGAAGTGTACAGACAGGATAGAGACATATACTATAATTTGATATTCATGACCATGGTTTTTGAGTAGAATTTTATTTTAGTAGCGAAATATTAATTAAATCCAGGATTCGGCCCTGTTAAATAGCTAAAATATCAATTTGATCCCACATTCAAAATTTATAAACTGTGAGATTGGTTTCCTGTACAAGGAATATTGAACAAAAATCAAATTGAATCTCTAATTTATACTGCAGGGATAAATTTAACTTGATTGGATTTTTGTTTGATTGACTGTGTGAGAATACATATTAATTTTTATTTCGGTTTATTTACACACAGAACCGTTTTTCCGGGTATAAAAAATAAAGGATCAAATCAATTATTTAATTATTAATTAATCACTACCTCGCCTCCCTCCCTCTCTACCCAGTTTAAATAGCAATGCAAATAGCCCCCTGATAATTGATATCATACAAAAGGTCCCCTACCATGGGACCCGAATCCTAAACAGTTGAATTTTAAACAGAGAACGGAGAGAGGAAAAAAAAAAAACAAGCCGCTCCGAGCGTGCCATTTACATGCAATCAACTTTTTATTTGAAATGCAAACTACTTTCAATCAGGACTTGGCGACGCAGAGCAAATGTCCCGCCGATAAAAAACTGAATTAACTGTTAGCAGGACCTTGCCTTCCTCACCGTGGCCCGCCCAGTCCTCGCGAACCTGTTAGTTTCTGGGGTCGAATGGCGAGGCAGTACTTTAGAACATGAACGTGGCTATCGTATTTATTCAAATCTAGAACTGTGGTCATGAAATGAAAAATATCATTTATGATATTATAAACAATGAAATACTAAACAAATAATGTGTGCCGTATGTGATTTAGTTAAGATATAAATAATAATAGGAAGTATTTATAAAAATAACTGTAGCGATCGCTAACTACATAAGATAAATCACCCTATACTCTATTGTAAATATATTGTAAACAAATGTAAATAAGATTACCAAAATATAAATCATTGTAAATATGGTAAACAATAAAACATGCTGCTAGGAGCCAATTAGTTATATGAGCTGGGACACCAGCTGCCAGGGCAGGTAGTAGATCCAAGCCGCCGAGGGACCCGTCCCGGCTCACGTCTCTGTCAGAGAACATAGAAAACCACACACTCAAACCTCATTGGGTACTATAAAAACGGTCCTTATTGGCTACTGACGAAGCCAGCTGGGTATTTAAGACCGGTGGTTTGGGGCCTGTATATCATTCTCCTGGCTCGTGGCTGCTCTGCTTGAAACTCTGAAACTTGGCTCATTCTTTATGAAAAACCTCTGCATCTCTTTCTCTCCTCCCCTCACCACGTTTTAGTCCGGCGTTGTCAGCCCCCACACCTTCCTAGTGGGAATCTCTGCCTCCGTCTCGCTAAATCTAGCACCTCCTTGGGAGAGACCTCTCCCTAGTGGACAACGGTCGTCGTGGCCCTGTGAACTTGTCAAGCAGTGTTCTCCACGGCGATTCAGTCTGCCTCTCTCCGGTTCACACTCGCCTTTGGGATCCGGACGGATTTAGCCTACCCTTAGATACCGAGTGTGAATTCGTGGTCATTCCAAGACCACACAAATTACCTACCCTATACCTCTTCTCCTGAACATAGTGCATTGTCGGGGCACATGTTATCAAAAAATGGAGTCACATAGTAAAGCCGTCATGAAACGATTGTCCAGGTTATAAACTCAATCAACCCTCACTTCGTCACCAGGGCTAGGGTAACTAGGCACTCCCCTCGTGACGACCCGACAATAACATTGAAATATGTCGGACTAATATTATTTATGAGCTGGAGACCGTGTTTTGCATATGGTCACAATAGCTCCGACCTCACGTATTTAATAACATACATAAACTACGATATGATGAACTATGCGGCCTCATATCTTGTGATGAACTAACGTATAGATTTACTTTATATTAGTTATGAATGTATAATTTCTTAAATAATTACTGGAGTTAGGCGATTTGATATATTTTTAGAATCCTGTCATTTCGGTCAGGCCCACACTAGAAAAAAGGGTCCAGCAGGTACCACCCTTCCCGGTATAAGCCAGATGTTGAAGGCTTTTCTTTTCTCCCTTCGCGTATGAACATCTATAATTCAACAATTCAAGAGAAATCTGTAAGTAAAATCTGGAAATATATATCCGAATTTTCAAATATGCGTTTTGAAGTACAATAAATTACGGTGCATGATTCCGAGCTCTGATACTCCTCTTTATCATATCCCACACGTGCTCTATCGGATTAAGGTCCGGACCTCTTGCTGGAGAGGGCAGAAGGTTAATGCCTCTTTCCTGGTATGTAGTCACGCAATGGTTTGGAGATAAAGAAAATTTTCACCAATAGATGGTGCTGTATATTACTCCATAATGCCCATGCCTGGGTCATGTTATATACCTGCCTGCAGTCAGTGAACCCCAGTTTATTATGTGTAACTCTGTGTGGGCTTAACTTATGCGAGCCCACTTCATTACAGAACCACTTCCGATCGCTACTCTGAGCAGCAAACCACTCTCCAGGGCATCTTAGCACCCTTATCTTACCATCTGGAAAATTTAGGGATCGACTTAAGTTCAATATTCTAGCTCTTTTAACTATACTTTTGAAAGCAATTTCATAGTTAAAATGTAGTGTTTATAATTGTTTTTAAATATATCATCAAACATTAAGTAATATTGCCAGGGTGAAATACAAACTCTCCTTGTATATGACCCTAAGGATTCTCTCTGGAAAAATGAAGAATATATATTGAATTTAAAGGGATGTATCGATCTCACTATTGACCCACTTATCTTCGACCTTTAACATTTTTTAAGTCTCTGACCAGTCACTATTGAACATTGATTGTTGAATATTGCATTTATTGACCACCATATTAAAGACCGTTAGCAAAAAATTCTAAGAGTTTTGTGAGCCAACAATAGAAATCAAGCATTTAATGTCGTTCGTGCAGATTCCAATACTTTTTAGTTATTTAGTCAATACAGTTTATTAAAGTCTTTAAGGTACTAGAAGAAGCCTTATTTTTCACTAATTACTTACTCGACTGTCGCATAGCCCTTAGAAATAGGAGTTAAATTGAGATATGGTATTTAAGATGGTTAGAGGGAAGGATATAAAGGGATCTAATCATAAACATGACCATGCATGGAACCAAATCTGAAGATGAATCCAACAGAAAAAACAGTGGAAACACAAACTAAGATGGTTTTTTTATGTATGGATAATGAATGATTCAACGCTCGTGATATTTATCTGTGATACCAAAGCCAGGAATGGCGTTTTTTTTTGGTGAGGCTTTGAGTATCACAGCAGTAGATAGGAACGCATGGAAGTAGCTGACATGTGGACATTACCACTTTGTCGGAAAAAAGGGTAAGTTTAAGAAGAAGGCACCATTCTAACTATTCAAATCTATTAAGCACAGCTCTTCTTACTGAATAGGGACTGCTACATATTGCTCATAGATGCCTCTTTTATTTTGGAACGTAAACGAAAAAAGTATGACAAATTTTGACGGTGAAGTGAAGAATGAAAGAAAACGAGTCCTACCTGCCTCAAAGTGTAGCCTCTACCATCGTATAAAGAACAGATCGCACAAAAGATATATTTGCTATGGAATCAACGAGAAATCTCGTTCCCGCCTGCTTCGGCAAGATTACACGTCAAAGCTCCATTGATGGGAACAAATTAGCTAAGACGAAGATTACAGGAGGTGGAGGTAAACAGAGCGTTATTAAGACGGGAGTAAGTGGCTCCTAGATCGGGTGTTAATTGTCGCTGATTAACTAATTACAGCCCCCACCATCCCCCCCCCCCGACCGGAGAGATTAATTGATATCTTAGCCTGTATTACCAGCTCCTCCCCCCTCGCCTAATTATTCTTGGATTAACATCCTAATACAGAGGCGGGCTTAAATATTCCCCATTTAAAGGCACATCATAGTTTTACAGCGGGTATTTAAGTACAAGCCAAAGAGTTTTTTTATAGTGCTTATTAATGAATCAGGATCGGACAGTTTGATAAGGTTGATTTATAATAATAATAATAATAATAAAAAACACAGCTGTAGAATAACTAAAAGCAGGCTAAATCTGTTTCCAACTCTACCTCAAGGTACCGGTTATAAATCCTAACCTAATGATAAAAATATACCTAATGTAGCGACCGCTAACTACATAAGATAAATCACCCTATACTCTATTGTATACATATTGTAAACAAATGTAAATAAGATGAACAAAATATATTGTAAACAAATGTAACTAACATGAACAAAATATAAATCATTTTAAATGTTGTCGGGAAATGTCACTAGGGGAGTGCCCAATCACTCTAGCCCTGGTGACAAGTGCGAATTGTTCAGGTTTGTGACCTGGACAATCGTTCCAGGTCGGCGTTAATATCTGACTCCATTTCTGATAGGTATGTGCCCCGACAATGCACTATGTTCAAGAGGTACAGAGGATACATAAAGAATAAGTCAAAGTTTCACAGTTCGAACAGAAACAAGTATCACGGAGGACGGTCGCGAAAAGACTGACTGTCTGGGGCTAGCCTCCTCCGTTAAATATGTGTCCCACGCCTCCTCGGAGGGCTGAACAAAAGGTCGCCTAGTGCCTGCGAGATCCTAACATGTGGTGAGCATGCCGATTCTCAGTAATCTGTAACCACTTAGCTTGTTGTGGTTTACATGTGACCAGGGTCCCGCAGGCCTGGGCTGTAAGGGTCTCTCTAATTTATGACTGACAGTCGTCGTCCCGTCTCATGTTACTTGCTTCCGCGTTTTCTTTATTGCTAAAAGATTTATAATAATTTACTTCTGTTTATAATATATCTGCCATAGTATAGGGTGATTTCCTTAAATACTAAGAACCGCCACAGGGCTCCCCCAAATTGCCCTATACAAGTTTGACAGTTTTCTTATATTGAATTACATTGCATAATAAAAACGTACATAATACAAACATATGTCTATCAATTTTTTTCTTAAACGCTTACACTTTTGTGTACATTGGACATTATTTGTAGAACAATTATTACAAATAAACAATTAAATAGCGCTTTCCTTAAAAAAAAAAATTATCTTTTACCTGAATGGCAATAAAGGAATCAACATTTTACTTGTTAACATACTCAGTTAGCTGATTAAAATGTAACCAAAACAAACAGTCACAAGTAGTAAGATATACATATTTACATACACATTTGACTAACATTATTTTACAATTGTTGTGGTCTATTGATCGCTGTTAACATTTACGAACGAGAAAAAACAAAAATATATAAAATGACTTATAGTAACAAGTGGTAACTTAGGTCCTAATATAATATATAAAAATATTATAGCGTATATTTCGAAACAACTAAAAAAAAAATTAACTTATATTTTATCAGTAATGTCTATTTTATATTTACCGTCGCGCTACCGAACTTCTCGTGCAGAGGTATGGTGGTGGAGTGTTTCCTAATTCCTCTGGTTCACCTGGTGTAGGTAAACTTTCGGTGGTGTTTAGCAAATAAGCTGGCTTGACACGGTCTAGGGAAATGCGAGTCTCCTTATTATCTGCCATTATGACTATGGTTTTATTATTCCTGCTGACTACTGGGTGCGGACCAGTATAAGCCGGTTCGAGGCTACGCCGGTGTTCTTGTCGAACGAAGACGTGTGTGCAGGTGTTGAGGTCTTTGCTAATGAACGTCTTCTTCGTGTCTTCCCGGTGTTGAGTGATGTTGCGTCGAACGTCAAGATCTACTTGTGTTGGTGTTAAGTATTCTCCGGGAAGGCGTAAGGGTTTTTTGTATGTTCGCTCGGCGACACTGCACCCTAGGTCCTCTTTGATTACACTTCGTAGGCCGAGCAGGACTGCTGGTAGGCTTCGCGTCCACTGACGGTGTTGTGAATGGGCGGTTAGTGCGGATTTCAGCGAGCGGTGCCATCGTTCAATTCGGCCGTTTGACTGTGGATGGTAGGCGGTGGTCCGAATTCTCTCGACACTCAGGAGGCGGGTCAGTCTCGTGAACAACTCTGATTCAAACTGACGGCCTTGGTCAGTCGTTATTCGAATGGGTGTGCCGAACCTAGCAACCCAGCCACTAAAGAAGGCGTCGGCTACGGTGGTAGCTTCCATGTTGCCAAGTGGAATTGCCTCAGGCCATCCCGTGGCTCGGTCAATCATGGTGAGGATGTATCGCTTGCCTTCTGAAGTCGGCAGGGGTCCTACGAGGTCGATGTGCACGTGCTCGAACCTTCCCGCGGCCGCGAATTGCCCTGGAGGGGTTATGGTGTGGCGGTGTACTTTTGAGGTCTGGCATGCTATACAACATCGTGCCCATCGAGCCACGTCAGCGTTCATACCCGGCCAAAAAAACCTCTGGCTCATCATTTTCCGACTTGCTCTTACTCCTGGGTGGCTTAGGCTGTGCAGCTGGTCGAAGGTGGATCTTCGAAAGCCCGAAGGCAAGTACGGCCTTGGCTCCCCCAGTGAGGTCTCGCAAATGAGAGAAATGTCGCTGCCGGGGATGTTAACGGGCTCTAACCTGCATGTGGCGTTCTGTTCCCTAAAGACTGTTAATTCTTGATCTTCTACTTGAGCCGTGTGTAATTTTTGAAAATTTTCTGGGACACAGACGGCTTCTATGCGCGAGAGGGCATCCGCCACGACGTTGTCCTCACCCTTACAATAGCGTATTTCTGTCGTGAATTGAGCTATGTAATTTAGGTATCGCATACGTCGTGGGCAGGAAGTGTCACTTTGTTGGGCCATGGCGTGGGTGAGCGGTTTGTGGTCTGTATAAATGATTACTTCCCGCGCTTCGAGAAGCTGTCGAAAATATTTGACTGCTTCGTAGATAGCTAATAGCTCTCTATCGAAGGTGCTGTATTTTGACTGAGCAGTGTTAAAAGCGTGGCTGAAGAAGCCAATAGGCCGTAATGCACCGCCCTCCATCTGTTGTAGTGCTGCACCCATAGCTGTGTCACTGGCGTCAGTGGCTAGGATTAGCTGCCCGTCTGTTGATGGATGAGCGAGATAGGCGGCGTTCGCCAGAGTCCTGCGGGTTTCCTCGAAAGCGCTAGCAGCTTCTTCGGTCCAGTTGACGATGGTACAGTCATTTTTCTTGGCGCCTTGTAAGTAGGCGTTAAGTACACTCTGGTGCTCAGCTGCGTTAGGTAAGCATCGGCGATAAAAGTTGACCATTCCGAGAAAACGTCTGAGGTCTCGTATCGTAGTAGGTCGGGGGTAATCTAAGATTACCTGTACTTTAGCTGGTGATGGAACGATGCCCTGGGGTGAGACATGGTACCCTAGGAATCCAACCTCGGGCTGTCCTAGCACGCATTTCGCGATGTTAAGGGTTAGCCCATGAGCAGCCAGCCGACCGAAGACTGTTTCAAGGTGACGGTGGTGTTCCTCTTCGCTGACTGAAGCGATCAGTATGTCATCGAGGTATATAAACACAAATTGTAGATCTCTAAAAATGTTGTCCATATACCTCTGGAACGACTGCGTGGCGTTGCGAAGGCCAAACGTCATCCGGAGAAATTCAAACAGTCCAAAGGGGGTGATAATAGCTGTTTTGGGAATGTCCTGGGGGTTTACCGGAATGTGGTGGTACGCTCTTTTGATATCAAGTGTTGAAAATATGGTAGTGCCAAACAACTGGTTGTTAAAGTCTGAAATATTTGGCACACCATAACGGTCTGGGATGGTTTTGTTGTTCAGTTGTCGGTAGTCTCCACAGGGGCGTATTGTCCCGTCCTTCTTCGTAACAATGTGAAGAGGACTTGCCCACGGGCTGTTGGAGGGCCGACAAATTCCTTCGTCCATCATACGCCGGAATTCTTCTTTGGCGGCTTGATATTTTGCTGGCGCTAATCGGCGAGCCTTGCTGCATACGGGTGGTCCACGAGTGTCTATGTAGTGCTCTACCTTTGTCGGCAGAATTGAACTCATAGGTTGTTGCGGTCGTGTGAGCTGAGGATAGCGCCGTAAGAGGCCGGCGTATTTGTTGTCAGGTGGTATGCTCGATATCACGGAGAGCGTAGCGACGTGTGTTCTTCCCGTGGTACGACGACCAGTAATTCCATCGATCAGCTGGCGGTGCTGAAGATCTACCAGTAGGTGATAATGAGCCAGGAAGTCGGCCCCTAGGATTGGCTGCTGAACTTCTGCCATTATGAAGTTCCATTTAAAGATCCGCTGCAGGCCTAGGTCGAGGTCCCTGTTGACTTCTCCATACGTTGGAATGGAGCTGCCGTTAGCGGCGTAGAGCTAGTAGTCGGAGGGTATAGCCTTTTTTACTTTGGGTGGGGGAAGTACGGAGATAGCTGCTCCCGTATCTACCAGGTAATGCTGCCGCGTGCGGACGTCTGTCACGAATAGGCGGCGAAAGGTTATGGCTGCCATGGGTACCGCTCTGACCATGGCGACATTTATTTTCCCCACCTGTGTGGTAGCGTCATCAACCCACCTACAGGGCCTGCGACATCGATGTGCATCCTTACCGAATCTGTCGTGGTAGAAGCATAAGCCGTTACTATTAGACTCGTTAGTTAGTCTTGGTCGCTGGTATCGCTGAGCGGACCTGTTTTCTTCTCGTCTGCTCATTGAATTGGCCAGCACGGTTACTTGTTGGGTGAGTTGTGCGATGGCTGTCTGGCAGTCACAGCTGGAGCGTGGCAGGCTGGCCTTGGGGGTCGATGCGGGCTGGACTGTGTGTATTGCGGCAGCTGAACTTAAGTCCATGATTTTGTCCGCTATCGACGTCAGTTTCGACAATTTCGCCTCGTAGTGCGATGCCAGTATGTCGCGGACCCTGTCTGGCAAGGCGCGTAGCCAGAGGGTGCGAATGATGTCCTCAAAGGTCGTGGGTCCTGCCAGTGCCTGCATTTGACGCAGGAGATGTGAAGGTTTCTGGTTTCCGAGGTGTGTCTCTTCCAATAACCGGATCAGTCGTCTGTAGTGGCTCTGGCTGTATGTTTCGATAAGACGAGCCTTTAAGTCTTCGTAGGGACTATCGCTTGGAGAATACGCTAGGTCTGCGACCTGCGTTAGTACCCTGAACGGAAGCTGAGCATAATATGCTCCGATTTGGCTTTAGACGAAGAGATCTGGCTCGTTGAAAAAATATTTTCGACCTGCAGGAACCATAGTCTTGGGTCTTCTTCATGAAACCCTGGCAGTTTGCACGTCCGAGAAATGGCGTGTAAGGTTGCACGGCACGCTCCGTCGGACGGGGCTGGTGGGTCGGCCATCATAAGAAAAGTTTTTTCTTTTTTTTTTTTTTTTATCTTCTGAGATCACGTCGGGGTCACCAGTTGTCGGGAAATGTCACTAGGGGAGTGCCCAATCACTCTAGCCCTGGTGACAAGTGCGAATTGTTCAGGTTTGTGACCTGGACAATCGTTCCAGGTCGGCGTTAATATCTGACTCCATTTCTGATAGGTATGTGCCCCGACAATGCACTATGTTCAAGGGGTACAGAGGATACATAAAGAATAAGTCAAAGTTTCACAGTTCGAACAGAAGCAAGTATCACGGAGGACGGTCGCGAAAAGACTGACTGTCTGGGGCTAGCCTCCTCCGTTAAATATGTGTCCCACGCCTCCTCGGAGGGCTGAACAAAAGGTCGCCTAGTGCCTGCAAGATCCTAACATGTGGTGAGCATGCCGATTCTCAGTAATCTGTAACCACTTAGCTTGTTGTGGTTTACATGTGACCAGGGTCCCGCAGGCCTGGGCTGTAAGGGTCTCTCTAATTTATGACTGACAGTCGTCGTCCCGTCTCATGTTACTTGCTTCCGCGTTTTCTTTATTGCTAAAAGATTTATAATAATTTACTTCTGTTTATAATATATCTGCCATAGTATAGGGTGATTTCCTTAAATACTAAGAACCGCCACAAATGTGTTAAGCAATAAAAAATGCGGGGTGTCAATTAGGTATATGAGCTGGGACACCAGCTGTAGGCAGGTATGAGCCCTTCAGACCCTCGGCAAAACCCTGCCAGCCTCTGCCAGAGAACAAAGGAAACCCACGTCATTGGTCACACCAAATCTAATTATGATTGGCTGAGGGCAAGGCTACATGGATATTTAAGCGCTTGAACTCTGACTGCTTCTTTATGAAAAACCTCTGCATCTCTTCTCTCCTAACCTCGCTATGTTTTAGTCCGGCGTCGTCAGACCCCACACCTTCCTAGTGGCAATCTCTGCCTTCGTCACGCTAAAACTAGCACCTCCTTGGGAGAGACCTCTCCCTCGCGGACGACGGTTGCCGTGGCCCTGCAAATTTTCCTAGCAGCACTCCTGCGGCAATCCAGTCTGCCTCTCTCCGGTTCACACTCACCTTTGGGATCCGGACGGTTTTCCGCCTACCTTAGATAACGGGTGTGAATTCGTGGTCATTCCAAGACCACATAAACTACCTATAAACCTACCCTGTACCTCTTCTCCTGAACATAGTGCACTGTCGGGGCACATACGTATCAAAAAATGGAATCAGATAGTAAAGCCGTCATGAAACGATTGTCCAGGTTATAAGCTCAAATAACCCTCACTTATCACCAGGGCTAGGGTAACTAGGCACCCCCCTTGTGACAACCCGACACCTAACATTTATAATTACCATTCTAAATCTATGTATAATACTCACTTTAGCAATGGCTGTATGGTATAGAGAGAGGTTCTTTCATAGATTCGTCTATGAAACTCCGCGGTGTACTAGTTGTGTGAATCAAATCCCTACGCCGTTACAGCGGCTCTGCACCACCGGTGATAGATGTCCTTGCTCATTTTTTCATATTCCCTATAAATTGCACAAATTTGCAATAATCCTATTTTTTAATTTGAGGTACACCTTTTAGTCTTTTATTTTCTCCCCCCATTTGATGGAGTGTTTTTTTTTGTTTGACAGTGCTGTATTTATTAATTTTAGCATTTTCATTATTCATAACGGACATGCCCTAAATTATACTATTTTATCACATTTATGCCGGGTTCCCACGAAAGTGAGTATTAACACATAATACGGATTATGGAATTAAATTACATCATCTACCTACATCTCTCCGAGCACAGCGAGACACAAGAAGTCATCCCACCAGAGCAGATTGGTTTCAGCACAGGCTTAAGTGCGAACAATAACCTGGTGTGACTCCAACACCACGTCGCATCGAACGTCCAGAGCAACAGAGCTACCGCTATGATCTCACTGGACTGTTCGAAAGCATTCGACTCTGTGGACCACTACACCTTACTCCAGCGTCTGAGGGAATACGAATTCTCGAATCAGCTACTGAACCTGATGACTTCATACCTCACAGGCAGAACTTTTTGGGTTCGGATAGGCACCATGTCTACGACCCGTAGAAATTACACTGCCGATGTCCCCCAAGGATCAGTGCTAGGCCCCCGGCTGTTCAACATTTACACCGCCCACATCGTAAGAGCCTCGTACCTTAACTGCGAGGTATCAGCGTATGCAGACGACATAGGTGTCTACAGCACTAGCATCAATCCCACCAGAGCCCTGAAATTTGCCGAGAGCGCCAGTCAACATATTGCCGAGAAACTCGATGCCATCAACATTAAACTCAACCCGGCCAAGACCCAAGGAATTATATTCACCTACAAATCCGGAAGAAAGAAGCTCCCGAAATCCTTCGTCTTAGACGGCAAAGAGTGCCCTGTAAGCAACAAGCTATGCTACCTTGGGATTACCCTCGGTAGGCACTTGTCGTTCACAACACATCTCGGCAAGAAATTAAAGAGTGTTAGGAAGAAATTCTTCAGCCTCGGACACCTACTTCACAGCCCGGCTTTATCGGTACGCCTCAAGCTGCTGATATACCAGAGCGTCCTAAGACCTGCTTTGATGTATAGGACCCCACTCTTCAAGTATCTAACTCCTAACACTCTACAAACGCTCCAGCAATTTCAGAACAGAGTTCTCCGCACCTCCCTCAAACATACCCCAATCAACCGAATGAAGGCAGACGAGATGCACCAAAAATTTGAAGTGCTCACCATTCAAGATTTCATCAAAAGAAGGTACATAAAATTTTTCGTCTCACTCCGACACAGCCACAACCCACTATTCTCCGACCTTCAACCACAACCCAATGCCCGTCAGATGGAAGCACTGCTGGACCGCCAAAGCCTGGAGGATGATCAACGTCATTGAACCCGATGACTGAACGAACTACACCCAGCCGAGATATCGATGCCGATCCCGGCCGACTCAACCGAAGCTACAATGACCCCATCTACCTGTGTAAGCAGGGTCAACCTTCCGGCCGAGAGGCTGACTCATTTCAGGCCCCTGCCGGGGCGGGCCAGGCTTTGCCTGGCCGACTACAATCCATTGCCTAGGTGCCCCTAGGCTCAACCCTTGGTAGACTCTTACTACCTTCCTGATTCCATCCGCCTTTTTAGGCATTCCCCACCCTATATCCTTCTCATACAACCCTAAAATGGGGGACTCCCCTTAGTGAAAGGCACTCATCAGCCCAAAATAATTTTCCTTTTATTTTTCCCACATCCTATTTTTTATATGTTTGAGAGCTAAGAAAAAAAAAATACATTAAAAGCACTATAACTATACTCCAGAGCTTCGAGAACAACATCCTGCGCACGGTACTATAGCATACCCCTTTTCGTGAAATGAAGGCTCCTGACATCCACGAAAAGTTCAAGGTCCCCACCATCACCGAAGCCATCAGAAGAAGACGCATAAAATTCTTCAACTCGATGAAACATTGCCAAAACCCTCTATTCCGTGACCTGCAACCCCACCACTACCGGCAAGATGGCAACTCCCAGATTTGGGTAAGCAAACCAAATGGTGGGCATTACGGGCCTTGGCCAACCAACAACAAGCCTCTGACGAGTACCCATCACTGCTATCCAACTAAATGAGCTTGCACTACATGCCTAGAGAGACTCTAGGCTCAGCCTTCAGTGGACTCTCACCACTGCACCGCTACATTTCCACCTCTACCGAGGCTTCCCACACTCCTTAATTCCCTCACTCCACCTTCAAACAGGTACTCCTAGCAAAAGGATCCGCTCACCCGAAATAAATTCCTTAATTTACCCTTATCCATAATTTTAAAAATTTGAGAGCTAAAAAATACATTAAAATTAATTATGTCTTTACAGTTCGTGTGAAATGCCAACCCGCGTGAAGGGTTCACGACTCTTTCATTTCGTGAGAGGCTATAAAAGGAAACACTTTCGTGATTCACGCCCCGTCGAAACACGGCATTATCCATGGGTCATTAGCGGGAAATATTTTAAAACTATTTTGGGCTCTATAGTAAAATTCTACCTCTTTCAGGAAACTGAAAATCACTTAAGACTGTAGATAATGGCTGCCATAATTTTCTAGCAATATGTATATCAAGTTTTAGCACAGAAGGACGAAATTCCGGCATTCTTGAGCTTAAAGCACACTAGTGGTACATGGTTCACTAATCGTTACTCTTTGCAGTGTTGACAAGTGGGTCATAGTTGTCCAGTCGGATGTCACAGTATTATTTCTTTCTTCTCTTCTGTAGCTTATCTCCAGTCGGAATCTAAGTTCTCTTCCAGCCAACCACTGTAACTTTAGCTATAACAGTTGGTTTTATCTTATACTGGCCGGTTTGCCAGCGTAATCTATTTTTTTTTTAGCTCTCTTAATGCAGCAATGGGAAAGCACTCCCTTATTTTGACCCTCTATTGCCTGAAACTTCCCTCGTGTAATGGTAATACAGTTCCATACTTGAGAGGCTTAAACTGACAACTGTAATCATGACATAATAGTAGAGAAAAAATGCTCAGACTTGAAGGGGAGGAAAAGCTGTTTGTATTTAATTTATAGTGAGACCGTTTCTAGCAAACTTTTCAGTTCATTAAAGCGACGGTTAACGTCTTACTGTCAAATTTGGAAAGTGTAAAAAACGGGAGAGTTGTGCAAATCTCCATAGTGGCATTGTTTCCCGAAAAATGGGAGTCTCGCTAATTCTTCTTCTTGACCAATAGGATTAGACATTCGGCTTTTTCACTTGTGCCATCAAGATGCATAACGCAAAATAAGCGTGAATTTCATCTATATTCGTATCCCTCCAATATTCTTCAGATTGTTTTAATTTTCGGATTGCATCTCCTATTGTTTGACTCGCATAACGATTGCTTTCTGCAACAATGATATTCCAAAAGTCTTTTGGTAAAATTTGGTTTAGCATTTGCAAAGCTGTGATTCGTTCGGCCATTTCTATGTTTAATTCAGGAACCCGTAAGTACTGCCAAATTTTCATTTCCCTTGTTTCCCCATAACCATTCATCAGATGTAAAATTAAGTTCACGTTCTGCACTGTCACTTTCTTCTTCACTGTCAGATACTATAATTCTGCGCCGATTCCGAACAGGACAAACAATTTCCTCGCAGTCACTATTTATATCGCTATCAGACGTAATAACTAATCGCTTTCTCATTGTACTTGTCGAAGCAATATTACTGAGATTCTTGTTATTATTCATTTTATAATATGAGTTGATAAGACTGAAATAAAAAAATCTACTATTCAATTTTTCAGCGTTACAATAAGATGTATCGCAAACTACAAGAATTTTCCTGTAAAAAAATCCGTACAACATACCATATCGATTTTGAAATATTTCCAAGATATCGATGACAATAGATGTGCACTCCGGAACTGTAGCTCGAATAATGAACGATCTAACTGTTAGCCGACCTTAGGGACACGTCGGTTTTGTTTCTGCAACAAATGCCTATTAAATAATCTTGTAGAGGAGAGTCTTTTAAAAAAACTTTATTATGAATAACAATCAAAACATTTATATATACAAATATTAATCAGTTACAGCACTAGAAAATACTTTAGCGAAGGCTAAGGCACAAGTGTGCGTGTCTTGGCCCTAGCAGGTAGCAAAGGGTTTGGGGTTAGGGTTAGGAGAATGGAAAAAAAAATGGGGCCATAAGTCTCAACTGAGGTACACGTTTCTACTGAAAATGTAAGATATGAGTTTTATATAACTTGCCTATCGACGTGGTATACACGTCGCTGGCGGCTTTAGACCAAAAGCATCTCGACGTGCGTGGCCTGTCTTTATAGCGCAAGTGTGATAAAAGAACAAGTTATAAGTTGTGGAAAGACAATAAAACAGTGTTATAACACTGTCTACACACAAATTTGAACATTCCATGCATACATTATAATCACAACAGTCGGTAACTGGCTCTTCCATTCTCGAGTGCTTAGTATAAGTCTACATTAGTACTAAGTCTTATTGCTAAGTAACAATTCAATAAATCTTACACAGATACAACAAGCTCTTGCGAATGGCTGTATTAAACTTATAACAAGCCGTCACATCTTCAGTGAATGCTGACTCATGACATTGCTCAAATAACAATTATATTTTCCAGAGTTTTTGATGAGTTGAGATGGCTGGGATCTCACATGGTGGAGTGGTGGTCAGTGCTGCTTAAACCGCTTCATGATATAAATGTTCTTGGTTAAAATAGATAACACTTTAATTTATTAAAGTAGCTTTTGGTTTGACAGAACACTTTGTTGGGGCACAAAAGTGTATGAAGTAAAATGTAAATGAAGTGGTAGAGGCCCGGGTTCGAGTCACGATCATGCCAGTGTACCTTTACTTGCCTAATACTTTTATATTAATAATAAACAAACAATAATACTTTTATATTAATAATAAACAAACAATAATACTTTTATATTAATAATAAACAAACCATAAGACTTTTATATTAATAATAAACAAACAATAACACAAATTAAATTCATCTTCATGGATTGAAAAGAGCTCTAGATATAGGCACAGATTAATTAGATTAGTTTACAACATGGTTTGACTCCAATTTGCTCATGGTATAATCCACGAACATCTTGGCATCTGTCTATGTCTCTGAACATAAGGAACTTATTGAGAACTTAGATACGCATATAATACTGTACATAATAGCTGTCTCGAACAGTCATAGAACGTTATTTACAAAATAAAGATCGTGGAGGTACAAATATATTTAGTTTTTGTATGTCTTGAGCATACTCATTGATGGTCAAAATATAACACATTTTTATCGGGTTAGAACACATGATTAAAATATCTTTACAGATCGAAGTGGATTGAAGAAAAAGAAGTATTTTATAGATTGCTCGTTGTGAATTTATTTTTTATTTTAATAAAAGATACCATACGATTTTTTTTTTACAAGCGGATAAAAAAACCATCTGATACTGGCAGCGGCATAAATGAATATCTTAGGATGAAGAGTGTCGTTACGGAAGTAATGTTTCTATTATGTGTAATAAATTCATTCTTTATCTAACGGCCTGGACTCAGGGTGCAATTTATTCACTGAAGATTTTCCCCGTTATAATAAAAGTGTTTTGACGGCATGAAACGGTCATAAAATATCACTCTGGATCACCACCTGATTAACAGCAAAGCATTATTCCTCCTGTTCATCTTATTTTATAATTTTATATAGAATGGCAGATCCCATTCCATGTAAATACATCGTAAACCCTAAAGGAGAAACGGTGAATTAATTAATGGATGGTATAGTCTTCAAATTATAATCGCTCAATAATAACATCAACGACATTAAAGGATTAAAAGGAAAATATCGTATACGTATCTACCCTAAACTACGTTTATTTCACCCACAAGCGTTATTGGCTTTACTCACACTACCTTGTGAGCAAAAACACAAAACACCTTTGTTACGAGAAAATTCACCTCTTGCTAGTAAATAATGCTCACTTTACATGACTCATAATTTGTGGCATTATGTCCCCTACAAATGTCTGGGATATTTCAAAATACAAACACAGGAAAAAAAACAATATAATTATTATTCTTCTATAGGAATACAGAGGTTCTGAACTTAAATTTGAATAATCGAAGGAAAATAATTGAGTTTTTTAAATTAATTGATGTGAGATCGACGAATTGTACCAGATATACACCATTTTGTAGAGCTTTTTCCGATTGTGGATGAAGTGAACACGTCGGAAGTATGAAAGAATAACTCCCGAATGACTCCATATCGGACATGGGTGTTATTCCATTCTAAATCAAAAAACCACCATCATTTCACACTGTTACTGGTGGGGTGGACTAAGGCTCAAAATGAATGTTTGGCTTTTTTTTACACTGGTAAGAGTTTTAATACGAATTCTCAGTGTTGATACTAAACTATTGTTTAACCACTCCAGTCTCACCCTTCTGTGCAGAGGGGTTAGGTTGGCTCTTCTATCATGGCGATATTAATACAAACGAACCTCTCTCAAACGGTTTATAATCGTTTGATAAGGTACCTTAGTCTCAGAGGCTTCATTGAGATGATTTCCAAACCGTTAAAACAGAAATTTTACACACATTATCTTATTAAACGGTTTGATTGTTTTATACTTTTAACCAATTAATAATCTCAAGCTCAGTATCTTCTTATTAACGTATGCCGGGGACTTTCACCCAGTATCCCGGCCAATATAATGGGAACTTTGTTTTGATTAATAACCAATCATTTGAAAATCGAATGATAACTTCATTTGGTTTTTAATTATAGATAACATTTATGATCCCTTCTTTCTTATTACTATGTCTTATTAATAGCTAAAGGAACAAAGGGCTACAGCCGAGGATGATAATTCGAAATAATTACTTAACAGTTTCTTCGTTTCCCCTTTTTATTCCCGCCGCTCCCATTTCGCCCCTTTGCTCAATTTAACGACTCTGTTTCTTTGTGGCCTGCTCATGAATATTCGACAGTGGCTTGGGTTTATTGCCTAAACATGCCGGGGCAGGGAGCTTATGAATTATTTATACAGCGAGAAGAGGGGAATTAAGTAGCGCCCCCATGAAAGCCTCTTCATCCCCACCTCATTTTAAATATATTACTCCAGATTTCCTTACACCCAGTCAATACTTTCTTTTATCTCTCTTACCCCATTTTCTCTCTTTCTTCCTTCTTCAGTAGGCGCTACTTAGAAATTTGAAATTTTATGCTGAGAAACATTCTACCAGACATGTCACGATGCCGGAATGCAAATCATTTAGCATCTGTGCGAAGGAGCTCACGGCAGTGAACCCTTCAGCATCAATGTTGTTGCATGGCTTTAGGTCGTACGAGGTTAATGCTATCACCGGAAAAGGCAGAAATAAAAAAAACGAACGGTCATTGCCTAAGCTAGAAGCATAATTAGAATCCTGTGGTGATATTATAAATATATATAATACTATTTAGACTACTAAGCTTTTAAGTGATTATTTTTTTAATCGTATTATCCCTAAGCCATATTACGATTTGTAGTGATTTGGTACCACTTGTGTCCATTACGCAGCAGTCAAGCAGTCTACAACGAACTCCTAGTCCGTCCAGTGAGCACTCTCCCAAAACTCAATCCCCCTTAAGGCGATATGATTGTGTTAGTACGAGTATTATTTACGTCACAAGGTATAATTCGATTTTTGTAACGTTGACTCGTAATATAATTTTATTTTTCGATATTTTTTTCTTTTAGTGATTTTTAATTTAAGCAAATAAAAACTAACACTTGTTAATTACGACATAACAACTTGTCGTCAATGATGTTGTCCAGCATGGGCTACCGAAAGCGCTAGTACAATATTTATATTAAATTTCGGGGCAGGGAAAAAGAGATGTTTTTAATTCATTATTTACAGCCCACAACCAGCGAAAACTCACACCCTCCCCCCCCCAAAACAAAAACAACAACAAACAAACGGCGAAATGCATTTTAGCCCTTTACAAGCTGAGCGACCTAGAGCGAGGATTTATTATTATTGATTTTATTCCAGTTGCCTAACATGTTTTTTCAAAAGGCGTTGATGGCCAAAGGGTTTTACATATTGGGCTTTAAAGGCCCGACAAATAAACAAACAAGCACCCCTAGCAGAATGAATTAAGAATTTGTTGATTACCCTTTGACCTTTTTGGAAGGTGAATTATTTATTTATTGTGATATCGTTCAGTAGTCTACACATTCCTCACAGCTAATAACTACACATTTTACGGATTTGGGCTTACAGTCCACAATTGGTAATTGTAATTCAGAATTGAATACCCACTTTTAAAAATATACCCAATACACAAAGAATATTTATACAGAAATTATAAATCATTGTAATTAATAGTAAGTAGTACTGTTCGGTATTGTTATTAAGCGTATAGTACGTATAGATCTTTTTTGTAAATATATGCATTATAACTTAAACGAAAATGTACAAATTCATAAAAATTAATTGGTTTTGCAGCATTTTATGGTATACTTTGTTAATCTAATAAAAGCTATCAGAGGCTGAGTAACAGATATTTACCAATACTACAACAAACTCTATCTATTTGCAGCAGATATAGAAAGTAAAACGATTTATTTGATCTTACTTGGATTATATTATTTTTGCCTTGGACGGGGGTAAAGCGTAAACTTTTCGCGTTCCATTGGCCCAGATCAATATCGATTTCGCTTTGGAATAGTTTCCCACGTCTTATCTGTCACTTATACCCTTTCTCTCTCTCTCTTACTCTCTTAACAACTGTAGAGCGGCGTATGTCTCCATGTGTTATCTACATTTAGTACATGTTCTCCTGGAGGATTTTGAGCCTTGATATTGCATCAAGTTAACTCGTTCTCTTGGGGTGAGTTATTTTTTGTTTGAGGATTTATTTTATCTAACTTGTACGTAGAAGGGTGGACTGCTGAGGGCTGAGATTCAGGAAGGTAGGGAGGCAGGGCAGGGGGTTTTATCTTAAAAAATCTTTATTAATGAAGATACCTTTTTATATAACGAATTCTAATTAAAAATAGCTTTATTTATTATACTACAAACTTACCTCAACGTGCACAGAGAATCCATTCCATCTTCATTCACCGGTGAATGGTCTATCCGAAATCATTGCTGCTTATCCGTGTGCATGACCTAGGTATCCTCCCACAATGCTGGCAGAAGTCTTCATTATACCCCCCTGTAGCGAGCGCCAAACATATATGTAAATCACCCTATACTCTGGTGCAAATAATGTATTATAATATTATGTAAATCTTTGTAAGCTTCTTGTAACCAGGGTCCACGCGGCAGTTGTAGCAAGGCAGGTAAACAGAGGGGCACCGTCATAAAACGGTACCTGACTAGCCAGGTAGACATAGGGGCACCTGTAGGCGGTCAAATAACCCAAGTGGGTGAGACCCTAGCAGCCATAAAAAACACACCCTTTTACCCCAACGGTCATAAAACTAAAAGGAAATGGCCACCTGTGTATCGTAAAACATACCCCTGTCAGCCGACTCCACCTTTCACTAGGTAGGGGATATGGTATTTAAGACCAGGAGATTAAGGACTGAGCCTACTCTGTTTCCTAGTCTCCACAGCCGATTACCTCGCGATATGCCAGGGCCTCGGGGCCCTGGGAGTAAGCCCACTCAGCCATCCGCTAATCTACTCTCGCTATGCCACACCTCTACGACGGCACTTTGCCTCACAGCCTCTAGCAGACCTCTGACGACTTGTACTTATTACGCTGCCGATCTCTCACCCGAACTCTGAAAACTGGTCTTATTCTTTATGAACCACAGAACCTCATCCTGAACACAGTGTCTTGTCGGGACACATTCCTATCAATAAATGGAGTCAGATATTAACTCCTACATGAAACATGGTCCATGTTATTAACTACAACAATCCGACAATTGTTCAACCTTTCCCTACACCCCCCCCCTGCCACCACTGTACCTTTGGCTCACCCCATACCAACGGTTACCAATTTAATCGAAAATTATTAATTTAGAAAAGTAAAGGCCAGTGCGCTTCGCTTCGCTAAAGGAGCACACGAATCTTAACATTATAGTTTTAAATTTTAATTAAACCTGCCATTCGTTTGCCTCTGTTCCAAACGAACGCCAACCAGATCCTATTCCTATCCAGATTCAATTTCCCAGACTTTTATTCAGAGCAAACATCCTAAATGAACCACTTTATTGCTGTGAGGATGAAAATAAAGTTCAGAGCTAAAAAATACTCATGCGTGTCATGTGTTGAGAATAATGTCGCTGAGATGAGCCCATGCCGTCGGCTTGCTTCAAAACTAAATGCCGATATCACACGGATCGAAAAACTGACAGAAATTTCCTAGTAAAATCTAACACCAATCGAAGAAAACAGTGAGGTACGTCAACAGAAACTTGAGGGCAATGATTCCAAGAACGGTTCTAAACAAAAGACTGGAGCGACTCAAACAAAGGTGCCTCACATGATAGAGTATTCTGGTCAAAACTATGTAAGATGGCGTCTTACCTTATAAAGCTTAGCCCATATCAATCTACTCTGCGACAACTACTTTCGTCTGGGTCACTCCATTCCCCTGCGATAGAACTGGTCTTTTCCCCCTCAAGTCTCTTGTCTTGCATCAAAGCTTTCTTCCTTTGTCCTTTGCCCATGCTAAGCTTCCTTGGCATCTCTTAGATCTGTGTGATACCACCACCTAGTTTCAACGCAGTATAAGGATGATATGTCCCATACCAGCCGCAGTACCTCTAAGACGAGACACACCCCACTTGACCCTGAACATTTCCTGGCCTATCGCCATACTTGTTGCCTCACAGCGACTGAAGTTATCCAGTCTAATTCCTAATCGCAAAATCAAAATTATATAAAGATCCATTTTCGTTATGTACTATCCTGACCAATGAGCATTGGAATAGCAATAAAATAATTAAGTACTGTATTTGCACAAGAGGACAACTACAGAAGAACCAACCCCAAACGTATCTCCACGGTCCGTGAACTGAGGTTTAAGGAAGCCAAACAGCCTGCTGTTCACCTGGTCTTATCATTTGTTATCGTATGTACGGAAATTTGATTTATTTCTTGATTGATTCGATGGAATTAATTCTTTATTTTTATTATATCCATTACAATTTAAAAACATATAAGTATAGTGAACTCCAGACACACTTTATGTATATCGTTTTGGTGAAGCGATTTTTTTTTTTTTTTTTTTTCAATTTTACTTTTGATTATGAATAATTACTTAGTTTGAATAAATAGTTAACGAGAAAAATAATTTGATATGATAAATAGTTCATAATTTATTGATACAAATGGCTGTGGCCAAATGAAGGGGCATTAACTATCTTCGTGCTCAAAAGTTGCATTACGCTTATTGATAAGTTCGCTTTAAGATAATTATTTTTTTTATCTAGAAATTACATAATTTCATTATATATCCAGTTGATATTTAGACTGTAGTATAAATTGTTTGTTTGGTTGCATATTTAGGTTAAAGAAACCTAGCCAAGACTTGAAGACAAGCATTAATTCAAAGTTCAACATAACTTCTATTAATGACTGACACGTGATCACATTCTGTGGAAAATACAGTTGGTAACTACCTCGTAACTACAATGGACAAAATAATGCATTTTAACATCTAATAACCATTGAAACATAGGCTGCATGACTAAACTCCATGTTAATGGTGTGTGTTATGTTATTGCATAGATCAGTGATTAACAGAGATGGAAGATGGTCTATTCTATCAAACGAATCAGTTAAATAGTCTTTGTAGAGGAGAACCATATAAAAGAAAAGAAAAAAAAGCTTTATTATGAAGTACAAGCAAAACCCTGGTATATACAAATATTAAGAATTACGTTACTACATACTGGGTGGAATGTCTAAGGAAAAGTGGGGTCTGGGGCTAAAGCTAAGACATATATGTATAAGAAAAGGATAAGATTCTGGGAAGTAGGGAGGTCTCGGAAGGATGAGGTTGCTTACTTAAAAATAACAGGGAACCATCAGTGACTTCCCCAGATATACAGTTCTGCTCGAGCCTCTGCTTCTTGTTCTTAGCATTATAAAACTATCCATGTACCTTTTTGCAGGTACCATTTAACCATGTTAAATCAAAATACAGCAGTCCCTACAAGATTAGCATCTTTTCACTTTCATTGTGGCGAAAACCTTTCAGGTTGCATACAGATTTATTAGGTGGCTTAATGAATTGGATGTATATATATGTAATGAAAGTGTTCTCTCTTTAATTTGAATTTGCCGCGCTGCTTCCACTGGCTGCCACCAGATGGAGCAGCAGTTATCAGATAGAGAAGGTTATGTTAGGTAACAGAACATGTAAATAAAGAGGTGATAGTTATAAGCTGTAATTGTCGTTTCTTTGTTTACAGGTAAGATTGTGTAGATCAATATTAATAATTGTTATAATGTAATATATAGTGAATAGAATTGCTAACTTTGTTTACAGAGAAACTGATTTCAGTTTATTCACCCCACCTTCAATAATTGTCTTACATATATATATTTACATCTTCATATATTCATACATATTATATATATTTATATTCTTGTAAACGTGTACATAATCCATTTTTGTTTTTGGGTCGTATGAATGATGCTGATAATTTCAATGAAACTCACCAGCCAGTATCATTATTTAAAAGTTCAGGACCAACCCAAGAATCTGTTTTAACTGGAGCAAGTCCTTATTGCACTTAAAAGTAGGTAACGAAAAGCAAATAATCTATCTAATTTATAACAAATATTCGTCGTTAGACCAAGATCGTAGAGAAGTAAGAACATCAAGTTTTCTCTACAGTGGCATTGTAGCAATCTAAAGGGTGTCCCAGAATTAACGCAAGATTTAAATGTGCCACCATTTGTGCAGTAAAGTGCTGGCAACCCTAAAAAAAACAATTTGACAGCTGACGGTTTAGGGTTAGTAAAAATGGAGCGTTACACGATAAAACAACGTGTCTGTATTGTTGAACATTATCTAAAAAATAATGAAAGTTTGGCCGCCGCAGTTCAAAAATTTCATACAAAATATGGTCGGAATAGTGTTTTGACTTCATCAACTGTGAAGAGATTAATTGAAAAATTTAGGGAGACTAGATCAGTTGGAGACACTAAACACACTAGTCGTCCAAAAACAAGCCGTTAAAATGTCAATTTCGAAGCAGTGCGTGAGGGTGTTGTTGAAAATCCAGCAACATCAATTCGGCGTCGTAGACAAGAATTGAAAATTTCAAGAATCTGTCTACAGCGTATACTCACAAACTATCTACCCAGATCTAACTCCATGCTTGCAGAATTCAGTTAACACAACAATTGAAGCCTCTAGATCGTGTGATTTAACACCTTTAGATTTCTTTTTATGGGGTTATTTGAAGTCAAAAGTGTATGTCTACAAGCCCACATCCACCCGTTCATTAAAAGAGGAAATTCAACCACATTTATGACAAATGGTCATGGAAAATTTCGACAAAAGAGTGCGTATATGCCAGCAAAGTCGTAGTGGCCATTAGCCCGATGCGTTATTCCATAAACAACCCTATCCTATCTACTTTATAATTCAATAAAAAAATAACAACAAAAATACTAAAAACTGTGTTATCTATTTAAATAAATTTTTGTGTTAATTCTGGGACACCCTTTACAACTGACCACAGATAAATGCCCCGAAACCAGAATTTTCCGATTAACCCCCCTCACCTCACATCTCTAGGTCTGTTACATGTCTAGGTCACATCTCTGTCTCCGAGCTTCGGCGTGGAATTGGTGGGTCGTAAGTATAATTTTCTATCTTTATGTCATTTACTGTCTTTTAGTCTCCATCCCGAGCTCAACCGAGGGAAATTTTGATTGTGTAGTAATCACTTCGAGCTTTTCTCGTTTCCAGTCAAATTTCATTTTCTTTCATATTATTTTAGTTAAAATTATTTTGAGTTTTTCTCGCTACCAAACAATTTTTTTTTAATTTTATCATACAAATACAAATATATAAGATTCTCATTAAATGCAAATGCAGCACGTAATTGTATTTGCTGAGTACATTAGAATATTTAAGTGAAAAATATTTATACTAATTTTAAAAGGCCTAGTTACATTGTTGTACAACAATATCAAAGCAAATCCTAGAGAATATTGAAGGGTATAATTAAGAAAAGGGATGAGGCTGATAAGTAAAGATCGTGCCCACCTATTTTAGCGCAAGGTGTTTTAGGCGCAAAGTTCGGTCTGAATATCATCCCCTCCTTAGAAGCTTTCAAAGTAATTAACGCAACTGGTGAGGAGCGATCGGCCGACTAAAAGCTACTTATTTAGTTTTAGAATAACTAACAATGTTGCCTGTGAATGCGGAATACAAACAGAACAAAACTGTGACGATATAATATACAACTATACATTACTTGACGGGCTAAGGAACAGCCTGACACAAACTGGTTGCTATCACGACAAGGTACTTGGTCAGTGAATAGAGGAGTCATCCAGGAACATCACTGTTGCTATTTATTCTTTATCATCTATTTCATTTTGTTTCTTTCATTTATAATCAAAATAAATAAATCTGTGGACCTCAACAGCCAATGAAAAGTTAGGAGCAGACCAAAGCCTGATGCCATAGTATGTAGCACTGTGGTGATAAAGTGAACAACACGCCTCACTCTTAAATTCTTTTTTCTTAGTCAGGCTGGATACTTTTCACTATTCATTCATCTTCATGAGCCTGAACTTACCCCGACCAGACCTAGCCCCCGTAGAAAAAATAATTGAGTGTGCCGGGAATCAAACGCGGATGTCCACAGTTAGAAGTCATCAGGCTAACCACTAGACCTTAACCCAGTAGAATTAGCACAAAAAAAAGGTTCGCCTTGCGAAAGACTCCCATTATGTTTTTTTCTACCGTCTTGAAAACCCTGTTAAAAAAGGTCACTTTTTAAAAGTTTTTTCTCTGTCATTCCCTCCCTAAGTGCATTTTATGCAATGATTCTATTTTATCCAGGCATACTAATTTGAACAGAGAGATATTTGTATTTTCTTGGCGTCTAGTAGAAGAAATTACAAACTGTTTTATGAATCTTGTAAGAAATTCAATTCTCAACAATACCCGTTATTATGCTTTTTGAACTAATCTGCTCGGGAAAACATGGTCAGGTGGCTGGAACTAATGACATATCTAACTTTATGTGTTTCTGTTTTTAAATTTTGCAGATTTACATGTAGCCGTCTCTCAGTGCCTGTTCCAGTTGAGTTTCCCAACTCGTAACAACATATGAAACTTAATTTATTAATTTAATGCTCTTAAAAATTGGTAAAAATACTATATACATTTTTTCTAAAATGCACTGGGGGATACTATAAAACTAAAAAAAGGACATTTTTTGGAGGGTTTTTCAAGATGGCGGAAAACGCACAAAGGGCGGTAGGTCGAAAACTTTTTTCACTAGGTGGTCAATAGTTACAAGATACCTGAAAACTAAAACCTCGAGGCCATTCATTTATAATATTTGGCTTTATTTTATCTTACAGATTTTATTTTTCGATATGCTGATTATTTAATCTGTATTTTTTTTACTATTATTCTTATTCTTCTTTGCATTGGTTTTTTTTATTAATTTTTATTATGTATTTATTATTATTTTATATAAGTTTCTTCTTTTTATTAAATAGGTATGACGTCACAGTATAATGAACACTATTACTACATGTATATAATTTTCATTATCCAACATATTGTAACTTATTACTGAGGCCTTACGCCAACAAGGAAACCAATTTTAAAAATAGAAAACTTTCGTAAGACATACACATATACAAGCTACACAATCACATAATAAATTGGTTTCGGTATTCATTAGATTTTAGTCAACACTGCACTGGTCGTCCACTTGTCCCATATAGTTAGCATGACTTCGATTCTCCGACTACTAACAGATTCTTTTTTAGAAGGTATGTCTAATGAGTGTTCACTCATGCTGGGTAGAATAAATGAGTAGCCTCCCTGAAGAATATTGCCCCTATAAGCCCGAGGGGGCATGATATGAGCTGATTATCAGCCGCAATGAGTTATCCATTCATCGGGGCCCTCCGTGTGTGCGATGACGACCCAGATGCGGCTCAGCCCCTCTGACTCACGCTCTTGGCTAAGCTTTAATAACAGCGGCGGATCCTTCCCCCCTCCCGCTGATATTACCATCAATCCAGCACCCCCCCCCACACCACTCACCCTCTACTCGCACTTAATGAAATTCGTTATATCAATGTTCCCCCCCCCCCCCCCACCCCGGCATTGCCACTTCCAGGGCTCATGAGAAATTCGCCCTTGCTCCCATCTGGCGAACATCATTCCCTGTCATCATTCATTTATGATCCCCTTTGTTATGCACTGGCTCCTAGTATTGTCCCGATAAATCTCCTCCAGAAGGGGGATCATCATGAATGTATAACTATGAGTAATTTGCTTAACGAGGTGGATATCCCACTGACTAAGTAGTAACAAGAATATTATACCACAAATTAAAGGAGTCATGACAACTAATAACATTGAATACAAAAGTAGACAATCTTCTTTTTTTTTTTATTCTAACTAAATAAGGAAAGTGAAGAAGCAATTTCAAGAGGTGAACACAAAGAATGAATTTTTGTCGCTTTTAATTATATACATCCTATAACTATTATGGAATTGGAGCAATATATTAAATTATATTATGTCAAAGAATAATATAACTAATAACACTAAATCCATAAATAGGATTAAAATTAAAAAATAACACAAACAACAGTGTTTGGAAGGCATACCAATATTAATCAATTATAACAGAACAGATAGAGGATATTAGACAATATTAACAAATGGACTTTTGTAATAAGTGAACTTAAATAATCATTTTATGTTAAAAAAACCTAACAAATTTATAGAATTTCGGAACTTTCTATGGAAAGAACTATGAATCGATAAATACTCTCAGGATTTCAACATGGCCAGATTTGGACAGTTTTTTTGGGATGAGACAGATATTTTCTTTGAAATAGTTATATTGTGGGCCAAGTGTTAGCAACCATTGTTCATGGCCATCAGAGTCTTCATTGTTCGGATCTCGCATAAGAAGAAGGTTTCAACCCTTAGGCGAATAACGGATTATATTTTACATGGGTAGAAGTAGAGGGTTCCAGATTTCATGACTATAGGCTGTGAGACTGCAGGACATTTTCAAAGAAATGTTTCCCACTTTTGGTAGTAGATCAGCTTGTCCTAATCCAAAGAACCTTCTAAAGTGACGATCTTACCCTTGTAGTTTTTCTACAAATACTTTAACCAAACATACCAATTGTTTGAAAAGGTTTTCAGGGAATATTGAAATAAAGAAAATTGTTACTTTCTGTAAAATAATAACTTTTCAAACAGCTGATGAGGAAAACGTAGACGGCAACAAATTTTCAGGAAGCTTGTCGAATAAATAAACATTAACTAAAGCTGTTGGTTTTTTTTTCTGATATCCAAATAATTATTGAAACTCTTTCACATGTCTAAAACATATTCCTTGAAGAATTTTTTTTAAAGAAGAGACTTAAAACCGTTTGGTTGATGGTCAGTAACACTTGAATCGTAAATTTTCAAATACAGGATATATAATAAATATTAAAAGATATATGAAATAGCGGAGAATGAATATTAGAAAAACATTTCATCTCCTTTATACGACTATATATATATATTAAAAACTGTAATAGGGAGGGATTGAGAAAATGAAGAAGAGAGTGGTATTGGTATTTTTTAATTTCCCCCTAAGGGTATTTTTTATTGCTTAAAGGATTCTCAGTTGAGAAAAGGAACCCTATAAAAAAAGGAGAAGCAAGAAGAAAAAAAAAAAAAAAAAGGAAAAAAAGAAAGATTCCGAGGTAAATCCAATAGCGGCCTCAAGTATGTCTTGATTAAACTTCTTTTGCATCTGGCCTAAGGGGCTGGGGGGGAGGGGATCAGTAGAATATTTCGGAATTAAAAATTCCACCACCACCCTTACCTCCTCCGCCTACCCTCGGGGGATTATTTAGCGACTAATCAGAACTTCCAGCCTTCCTTAATGAACTTTCAGAAAAATTCAAGAACTTGTAGAACGGTCGGCCTGGCAGCTTACATCCCCTTGTGGCGGGCCTTTAGCGCACATTTTGCAAGATTAGGGCAGAGCTCCTGTATATTTTTTATGCCTCATTGCTGAGCTTCAAGTTTTGAAACGCTCTAGAAGCATGAAATTTGAAAAGGAGTTCCATTTCCGTTTCCGTAACAACCCCATGAAAAAAATAACAGAGTAATTAAAAAAGAAATATTTCCGATCACAACCGGATTTGATGAACGCGCTGAACTATTAGTCAGAAATTTACTCAATGGCATGGAACAAAACTTTGTGTTATATTGGGTTGTTAGGTGATGATTAATTTTAACAGCTCTGATGTGAAATATTATTACTGTAAATTACATTTGTCGTTAAAGGTGAACCTTGACAGTAAAAGTAACGACATTTTTCACATAAAGAAATTTTCGTTACCATATAGACTCACTAAAGCAATTGATAGAACTTTTCAGAAATTTCTGTGGAACTGCAGTACTACAACCGAGATTATTAATAATTCAGCCAAGATTGACATCCACGAAAAGTTTGAGGTCCCCACCATCACCGAAGCCATCAGAAGAAGACACATCAAATTCTTTGACTCGATGAAACATTGCCAAAACCCCCTATTCCACCACTACCGGTAAGATGGCAACTCTTTAGGTCTGGGAAACCAGACCAAATAGTGGACATTACGGCCCTTGGCCAACCAACAACAAGCCTCTGACGGGCACCCATCACTGTTTCAAACTGAATGAGCTTCCACTACATGCCTAGAGAGACTCTAGGCTCAGCCTTCAGTGGACTCTCACCACTGCACCGCAACATTGCCACCTCCACCGAGGCTTCCCACACTCCTTGATTCCCTCATTCCACCTTCAAACAGGTACTCCTAGTAAAAGGATCCACTCACCCCAAATAAATTCCCTTTATCTATAATCTTAAAAATTTAAGAGCTAAGAAAAAAAAAAAAAAAAAAAAAAAAAATGACCCAATGAGGATGGTAAGTTTCTTAGCAAGTGCAGGGGGACGAATTCATCGACAAACATTAAAATAGTAGCTAACGATCGCCAACCAAACAATAATAAAGCCAAAGACAATAAATTAGTCATTCTTAAAATTGATGAAGAGAAATCGAAAGCATCGATGAAAAAAATATGAAAACCTCAATAATGCTTCAGCAGTCATTATAGCCAACGTTGGACGGCTACTCGGTGAAGCTCCACATATAGCTATAGTAAAATATGACCTTGACATATATGTATGTGACACTCAAAAATATTAAACCAACATTTTCAGTACACGGTTCATAAAAATTCTAAAAAAAACTAATGATAATAAACTTTGGAAATATGTCTATTTCTTCAGATATTGTCAACCTGTTTTCCAGTATGTCAACTAAACTAAAAAAGTGATCTTATGCTCTTACTGACTGTGAGACAGTACTAAAATTGGTATTTAAATTTTCTTCTCTAACTTACAAATTGAAAACTATATTTCGTAGAGTTTACACAAAAAGTAATTTTTCTTTAAAAAAAGATCATTGTATCAGCATCCCAAAATCCATTCGAGTGAAGCCGTGGTCATAATCTAGTATCTTAATGTTTGCAAACATCACTGGAGAGTAGGTTAAGAGCTAATAAAATATATTTACTTAAATTAGGAGAAAGTTACAAAAAAATAAAATTGAAAAATTTTCATAGAATTGTTATATTATATAATAATAATATAATGTTAGAGTGAATGAGATTGTTAGGTTAAAATGACGCCAATCGTTCAGTTATCTTAGATACATTTCCTTCTTCTGTCCTAGCACATTCAACGGCAAACATCTCACATTCTCAGGCACCACACACCAACCAGCCTATGAAAGACTGAACCTATGAAGGTCCTCGCTGGGTTGCTATAATAGGTTTGATTTAAAAAAGATAACATCATCAGTTAAGGAAGTGCTCTTACCTAAGGAACTGAGCTAAAAGTAACCTGTCCAACTCACACCATTTCTGGAATAATTCGTCTGTCGATAGTGTTCTCGAAATGATCATTTCATTTTGATGTTTTGGATAGGCAAGGATTTCCTTGGTTACGCAAATCATTTTATATAATAGGGCTAAAGAAGTTAAAATCTAAAATTTATATTAATTATATTATTAAAATTTATTAGACCATCTAATTTTCAAAATGGCCTACACTATTTTCTAAACTTACCTCTCTGAATATTATCTCCTCAATAACTTGATTCAATCACTGATCATATGTCAAGAAAATTACAAACTTAACTAACAGAACTGTTTAACAAACAACAATTTCTATTCCCTAAGAACATACGTATTTACCCCGAAATTTCACAAAATAAAATATGCCATATTTGCACTCATATAAATTTAAGGTATTTTGAGAATAAGCATCTGCCCTCTCCTAGTAACGCGGAACAGATGCTAAACTGTAAGGTAAGCCTTCCTGACTCAGTGTGAGTTTAAAAGGGGTTTAACCTCGTATAAACTATCAAACGCTTTTTTTTTTTTTTAGTTGGTGGAGGAGAGTATGAGCGCAGAGAATTGAGAAATGAGAGAAGTATATGACTGAGAGTCTGATCAGAAATGATTATGTTAATACAAATAAAATACATAGAAATGATGCTGTGGTTAATTTGAATTAACGAATAAATAAAGTTATCACTGAGGAAAGGCTAAATTTTTATCAATAAAAGAAGATCAAACATTTAGACAAGCGGTGAACAGCTAAACATGCTTTGAGACCAGAATAGAACATTAGGAAATTAGGAAATCAATTCAGGAATCAATCAAGTTCTAGAATAAATTCAAAAACAATATTGTACGAGCCAATAGCCAGCCCTCTGGAATAGAGAGGGATTAGCCAAATAAACTCGACCCAGGTTTTGACAGACACTTTTTCCCGAGAAAAATCTATTTTCCGCATAACGTCATTTACAGCATCGGCGGTGGCCAATAGCAGAGCTAGGGGGAAATTGAAAAGGAACACAGTTGCAGGAATTTAATAACCGTTTCAGAGAAGTCTCCGTACAAAGGGAATAAAGGACGGTTTTGAGAAAAAAACTTTTTTTCAACTCCGAAGTCGGGATTGAAATAGAAAAGATTCGAGCTGTACGAAATTTGAAATTCTCTGTAGATCACTATTGTTATAATACTTACCGTTCAAAAATTTAAAAAAAAATAGGACGGTTGGTGTTTTAATGACACTAGTAAATCGTTTATAACAAACAGGGATAAATGATACAGATGATTTTAACGATAACGTCTTACAAAACGATACCTCAAAAATCAAAGACAATACAGACGAGAAATTCATTCTTGCAAAATTAATTTTAATTTTTTTTAAATTCAGTTAAGGGGTGATTTTTTCATGCAGATAGCTACACTTCAAAACCAAAAGGTGTTTCAATTATGGAAATAGCTATTTAGAATATTCATGAAAAATACTGATACTGGTAATAAAGAAAAAAAGAAATGTAAGTCGTAAAGAGGGAGGGCTACTCCGAAAGGTGTCATTTGGTGAGGAGGGGCTGATGAGTTACTAGCACTAGGCGTTTCTTCTCAACCTTAAATTTAGAATTTTTATCTGCTCAGCCAATTTTTTATTTGCGTGTAAGAAAGAGGCTATGTTAACCCCAACACACCCTTTCCCCAAAGAAAAAATCTTTTGACAAGGGCTAGCCGGGGATGGAATCAAGATCCCAGTTAGAAGGCAGGCGGGGACGGTCTACAGAAATTTTTAAGCAATGTATATTCCTTGTTCAGTGAAGAAATTGGGTAATATGTAATTTCTTTTAGATCTGGCTTCTTCCGGTAGATGCTGAACAGAACCACATGTTTGTATCACCGAAGCAGCTCAAGGCGATTCTTCGCCGGTGTCAGGGAAACCGAGCACCAGGGCACGACGGGATACAAACAGTGCTGCTCAAACAAATGCCAAGGAGAGGAATAGTACAACTCGCAAACTTATACAACTCTTGTATAAGATTGCGGTACTTTCCTGGCACATGGAAACAAGCCATCTTGTTCCCATTACTAAAGCCAGCCAAGAGCGGAGATCACCCAGCCGACTACCACCCGATCGGTCTGCTACCACAGATAGGGAAAATCTTTGAGAAAATTCTTTTGGATTACCTCAAAGATTACTGCCCGGAAAATGACTTTATTCCGCCAGAACAGACTGGAAATCCAGTATGAGCGAAGAGCACCCCCTTCTGAAGGTCAGAAGCTAACATGAATAGCCACGGCTATGATTTCCATTGATTGCACCCAAGCATTCGACTCGGTGTCCCACGGGACACTGTGCCAAATGCTCTGCGACCGGGAATGCCCGGAACAACTGTATTCAATTCCTGGTAGCTTCCTGAAAAACAGATCGTTGCGGGTCCGCACCCGTGATCGTGGGTGATAGCTTCTCCAAAGCTGTGCCACTGGCCTGTGGAGTAGCCCAAGGAGGTATGCCGTCTTATCCCCTGTACTGCTCAACATGTACACGTCTGAGATTGTCGGAGCCAGGTACAAAAAGGCAGCAGCATGAGTGCCAAGGTATCTCTAAGACAGGCTCAAGTAGCCTGTGACCAGATCAGTGAGAGATTGGGGAGACTCAATATCTCTGTAAACGCGGGTAAGACTGACTGTGTAATTTTCTCTTTTCAAAAGGGAAAAAGCCCGCTCCCTACTAGTTACATAGTAGGAACGGAGGAAAATTCACCAGCCAACGACCTAGTATATCTGGGAATTAAAATGGACAGACATCTCCATTTTAGTAACCATTTTGCGAAGATGTTGAAGCTAACATGCACGAAGTCTTACCGGCTTACGCATTTATTGACTTCCCCCAATCTGTCACTGCGTCTCAAGCTACTAATTTACAAGAGCATACTCAGGCCTACTCTGCTGTATGGTGCACCGCTATTTCGTTATCTGACGTATACGACAGCTAAGAAACTCCAACAATTCCAAAACGGTATACTGATGAAAGTGGTCAGAGGTACTTCATTCGAGCAGCGGAGCAACAGTGAGCTACATGAGATATTTGAGCTGCCTACGGTGGATGAATTCATCCAGCGTAGACATATCAAATTTTTCGACTCATTACAATATTTGACAAACCCGGTGTTTAACACTATAACCCCCGCACCGTTCCCCCATCGATGGCAGGACGCTTTCGTGGCTGGAACGCTTTAGTTTTAGGTTCTAGGTATAGGTTTTAGTTTTTAGTGTTTAGTGTTTCACGGTAATAAGCTGAAGGTGAGCCTCATCACCTAGTGTTGTGGATGTGTTTATTACTTTTTTACTGCACATTGAAATGTATTATATATTATGCCCTCCTTCGAATGCATCATCGCATCGCAGCACGAGGAGCAAACTGTAACCCTATAAATTTTTGTTCATTGTACTACTTATATATAAAAGAGGTTTTGGAAAAAACAAATATAGTATGGTGGGATATAGTATGGCTTGTGATTATTAGATAGGGCAGCTTGTTTTGTTTGCTTTAGTTTGATTGTTTATAAGTTTTAATTTAATACAAGTATATAATTTTAATGATATTTTGTAAGGTTTATCACAACAGATCATTACAAGAAATATTTAGTAGTGGAGGTTAGAAATATTAATACATATTATTGACATTTATATATATTATTAATTATTTTTTTATACTTTAACAACTTTATTGTGATAAAATAACAATCTGCCTCATTGGGCAATAAGTAATTGTGATAAATTATCTCATTCATACCATATTTACAATTTTCATTCATGCAGTATTTACAAACAGCGCAGAGACCTCCCAAGTCCACATGATTGTCACCTCTCTCGCGTGCGAAAGAGGAAGCGGAATATTGGGAAGTCCTCCATGCGCCTCCGTCAGCCGTGTCACTGGATAAGAGCCAGCGAAGGCTGGCCAAGAGCGGGAGATCCACGGACGATTATTACATTTATATATATTATTACATACCAAACCTGGTTTCCTATATTGAACATAAATAAACTGAATGAACACACAACGGTAATAAAATAATAGTAATAACCAATCTATCATAAAAGTAAATGTTAGCTTATGATGAGAAAAAAAAACAACAAGATACTGCATACCAAAAAGTTATTCAATACACAAAGCGCGTAAACTATTGTGGACCCATTCTCATTTTAAGGACCATATACATTAACATAACTTAACATAAACTATGTAATAAATATCTACAAGACAACACCCAACATTCTTTCACAAACAACTCAAGCATTCTCATTGGCGTCTATAAACCTCCCTCCTTCACCCTCGGTTCCAAAACAATGCCTGGTCCTTTTGCCGCAAGATGGCGGAGTGGATTCCCCTTTTCGATCGTTGGTACACTTGTTGTGACACTTGATAATGGCACTGTTAGAAGATGAAAGGTTTATTGCATGTAATAGATTATTGATTTGTGGGCAGACATTCTTGTTGATGAATTCATTTCGAGTTGAAAGGATAAAGAGTCTGCCATAGCAAGACCTAAAATCGGCCTGTATGAAAAATCTGGAACCACGAGTTTGATAGATAAACGCTACACTTACAGTAATACACGTCACAGTGCCACAAAATATGAATATATTGTATTCAAAATATACTTATGTTCATTAATTTGTTAATTTAATGTCTGCAATGACTCTCATTAGTAAATGCAAAAACAAATAAATACTCAAAATCACCACTTGAGAAACAGCCTGCATAAAGAACTAAGTTTCACACATATTCGTTTCGGGTAATTTGCCTCACTACGTCCGAATTAAAATTTAACAACGGCCATTACATCTGACGCAGCGGTAAACGGCCGGTAACTACCATGCTAGTTCGCAGTAATGAGAGGAGAGGAGCGAGAGTGGCTGGGCTTTTAAAACAGAGACACCCTGTATAAAATTAAGGGCACCAGGAGGCGGGAGGCATTAAATAATTAACAAGGGTTGGTGGGACTCGGGGGCGGCAGTCGTGTCTCCCCAATTCATTACCGCCCCTAAGCCGCTCCCTCAAGGCCCTCAAGGAGCGAGCGAGATAGGAGACACGACAAGAATTTCCGTTGTAATTAAAAAATTCTCAAGACCTCTCCCCTTCCGCCTCTTAAAATATAATAAAATTTGCCTGCCAGTTCATTAGGGCGGCCAAGAGCCACTTAATTTCTTTTTCCTCCCCTTTTATTCCCCAACCAACTGATGTCACAATTAAAACTGTGTTTAGGAATCACTTCCAGGTTTTTAAAGTTTTCACAGGATCCTCTCGAGTGAGCTCTGAGTTGGAATTGTCGTTTGAAAAAAATCAGGAAAAAAAACGTCGCTAATAACAGGATTTATAATTAAACATTGAACACTGTTGTCGTAAGTAAATAATTTTAGTACCAAATTTGAATCCTTCGTTCTTAATTAAAAACTCTTGAAAACAAATGAACTACAAGAAAAAAAATTGTAACATTTAGTGTTACCTTTGTTTAGTATTGCTTCCACATTTTATGGGTCGACATGGAACCCGCACACTCGGCTAAAAGACATGAACTAAACACACGCTTTGGACAGTGGCGCAGGCTACTTCGGAGGGCATCCCATCTCTCAATATAAAATAAATTATTAATCGACAAAGTTATACTTAAGCCAATCTGGACATACAGAATAGAGCTAAACCAAAAAACTCAAACATCAAGCGTACCCAATCCTTTCAATCAAAAGTCCTGAGAACAATAGTAAATGCCCCTTATTAAGTCAGCGCCAAAACCATTCATAACGATCTTAATATACCCTACATTCTTGGACTCATCCCTTTCAAGTTCATGAAATTCCATAGTAACCTATCCAACCACCCTAATCCCGTAGCACAGTCATTATACTGCACCACTCATCACTATAATCCTCCTCAGAGACTAATGCGACAGTGGCCTCGTTACCTGCTACAAATAGGAAAATGGCAATGGCCAGTTTCTCCAATCATGTCCTGATCGTCTGTGGCTCTCGCGCTCTTGGTCTGACTCCGCTGACTCATATCCAGTGACGTGGCTGATAGAGGAGCGTGGGAAACTTCCCAAGACTCCGATTTCTCTTTCACATGCGAGGGAGGTGACAAACATGAATGAATGGTGTATGGTAGGATGGCCCCATCCTGTTAAATAGCCTTATAGGGCCTTTCTGTGATATGAATCTAATCTAATTTCTCACAAATAGTAATTTTAATTCTCATAAATGTTCATAGTTAGAATTATGATAAACATGTGGGGGTGGTCTCACGTCATGTCTAAACGACCTGAAACTAACAGACGATTCAAACTACCTAAAAATAATAACAACAATAACAATAGAAAACAAGATACTGATTTACACAACGATACTGCAGCTATCTGTTCCTACGGGATTGAAGTCTGAGGGAATACCTGCAATCCAGAATCCTCCGCAAGATGATCCCTTCTATATTAACAACCCTTCACGCTGATCTCAACATTCCAATCATTCAAAGTATTTTTTTTTTTTTTTTTTTTCTTAGCTCTCAAACTTATAAAATAGGATGTGGGAAAATTACTTTGGGATAATGAGTGCCTTTCACTAAGGGGAGTCCCCCATTTGAAGGATGTATGAGAATGATATAGGGTGGGGTATGCCTAAAGGAGGCGGGTGGAATCAGGAAGGTAGTGAGAGTCTACCGAGGGTGGAGCCTAGGGGTACCTAGGCAAGGGTTTGTAGTCGGCCAGGTCAAGCCTGGCCAGCCCCGGCAGGGCCTGAAATAAGTCGGCCTGTCGGCCGGAAGGTTGACCCTGCTTAAACAGGTAGATGGGGTCTTGTAGCTTCGGAGATCGGCCTCGATCTCTCGGCTGGGTCTAGATCTTCAGTCTCCGTCAGGGGGCTAGGGTTCGATCACGTCCATCTGTCTCCAGGCTTCGGCGGTCCAGCAGTGCTTCCATCTGACGGGCATTGGTGGTGGTTGAAGGTCGGAGAATAGTGGGTTGTGGCTGTGCCGGAGTGAGTCGAAAAATTTGATGTGTCTTCTCTTGATGAAATCTTGGATGGTGAGCACTTAAAATTTTTTATGCATCTCGTCTGCCTTCATTCGGTCGAACGGGGTATGTTTGAGGTTTGAGGGAGGTGCGGAGAACTCTGTTCTGAAATTGCTGGAGCGTTTTGAGAGTGTTAGGAGTCAGATACTTGAAGAGAAGGGTCCCATACATTAAAGCAGGTCTTAGGACGCTCTGGTATATCAGCAGCTTGAGGCGTACCGATAAAGCCGGGCTGTGAAGTAGGTGTCCGAGGCTGAAGAATTTCTTCCTAACACTCTTTAACTTCTTGCCGAGATGTGTTATGAACGACCAGTGTCTACCGAGGGTAATCCCAAGGTAGCATAGCTTGTTGCTTACATGGCACTCTGTGCCATCTAAGACGAAGGATTTCGGGAGCTTCTTTCTTCCGGATTTATAGCTGAATATAATTCCTTGCGTCTTGGCCGGGTTGACTTTAATGTGGACGGCATCGAGTTTCTCGGCGATCTATTGACTGGCGCTCTCAGTGAATTTCAGGGCTCTGGTGGGATTGATGCTAGTGCTGTAAACACCAATGTCGTCTGCATACGCCGATACCTCGCAGTTGGGGTACGAGGCTCCTACGATGTGGGCGGTGTAAATGTTGAACAGCAGGGGGCCTAGCACCGATCCTTGGGGGACACCGGCAGTGTAATTTCTTCGGGTCGTAGACGTAGTGCCTATACGAACCAAAAAAGTTCTGCCTGTAAGATAGGATCTCATCAGGTTCTGCAGCTGATCCGAGAATTCATATTCTCTCAGACGTTGGAGTAGGATGTGGTGGTTGACAGAGTCGAAAGCTTTCGAACAGTCCAGTGAAATCATAGCGGTAGCTCTGTTGCTCAGGACGTTCGATGCGACGTGGTGTTGCAATCTCACCAGGTTGTTGTTCGCACTTAAGCCTGTGCTGAAACCAGTCTGCTCTGGTGGGATGACTTTTTGTGACTCGCAGTGCTCTGAGAGATGTACGTGGATGATTCTCTCGAACAGCTTCGAGAGTTGAGTCAGCAGACTGATGGGGCGGTAATGAGATGGCTCATAACCACTTTTCGCTGGTTTCAGAAGGGGGACCACTACAGCGTGCTCCAGTTCTGGGGGAAATAGTGCAGCCTGAAGCAGGAGTTCAACACGTTCTTTATGAATGAGATTCCTTTCCTCGGCAGCTGCTTGAGTAGGATGTTCTGGATGGAATCCTGACCTGGGGCCTTCTTGCCGGTCGTTCTTCGAATGAATGCAGCGCATTGCCGGTGTGAGGTGTAGATTTCGGTAGTGGTGGGGAGGGTGGGGGAGGGGGGTCGAGGGCTCCTATTGGCTGTCCCTGGCCACGACTGACTTCCTCATAATGGGCCGCCAAGATGTCCGCTTGCTCGGTGGTGGGAATGAACTGCCCGTTTACGGCCAGCCTTACACCGTTCTTTTTGGACCTGCAGGTCTTCACAAGCTTCCACAATTGTTTGTGGTCACCGTGGAGACTGGTGAGGCGATCTTCCCAAATCGAATTTTTCCACTGGGCCATCAGGGACTTAACTTGGTTTGTGAGAGCATTTAAAACCGGTTTTAAGTCCCTGTTTTTGGTCCTAAACCACCTGTTCTTGATGTTATTACGCTGTCGAATCAGTTGTAGGATGTGATCCGGAGGTTTTTTCAGAGAAGGGGGCTTCGGAGAAAATTTCGGGATCGATGCATCGGGGGCTCGATCGATGACGTCCTGTAGCTGATAGATAGCGTAATCTATGTCCCAAGTGTGTCTCAGGGGCGCAATTGTGGGCAATTCGGTATTGATGAGATGCTTGTAGAGGTCCCACTTGGCCTCATAGTACCTGTATCTAGAAGCAGGCGGCTCTGGCAGGTCGCCTTCTAGTTCGTAGAGCACAGGCCGAAGGTCGGAGGTGGTAAAGTCCAAGGCGGAGCACCCAGTGACTCGGTGTGGTTGTTGAGTCAGGAGTAGATCGGGCGTGGAGGTCCTGTCGGGGTTCACGAAGTGACGGAAGGTTGGCAATCCTGGGTGGATGACCGTAAATGGTGTCTTTGTGATGTAACGGCCGAGGGCGTTAGCCCTCGTACTGCTCCACCAACTGTGGTTCGCATTTAGGTCACTCACGATGGAGTGTCTTCGGTCCTGAGCTATTGTAGTGATCAGGAGCTTGTCCAAGTCGCAATTGGCTCTCGGTCTTCTGTAGACTCCTGACACTATCATGTTTTTTGTGAGCCGTAACTGGAGCGTTACGATGTAGTGCGAGGGGCCTAGGGTCACGGGTGGGGGTAGTCTTCTACAGGGCACTTCGTTCCTCACTAACACTGCTACTCCTCCAGAGATGGTCTCAGGGTCGTGGCGGTAGGCGGTATATCCCGCGAATCGGCAGAAATGAATCTTCTTCAGTCGGGTGTCTGTTAGGACAGCGACGTCTGGTGAATGGCACCGTAGAAGTGTCTCTAGGTCAGCTTGTTTGGGCCGAAAGCCACAAACGTTGTAATTTAATATACTATGACCCATCATTTGGATACCCGGTCAGACTGTGTTAATAGCCGCTCTACCAGTGCGGCGAGATTGTTCATGGTAGTGAGCATAGCGCTCATCATACTCATCATAGCATCATTGTTGTTAGCGGGCTGAGGTAGAGGTGCTGGGAGTGATACTTCCGGAGCCCTGGTGTTACCTGACGCCATCTGCGCATAGGAGGCAGTCTGTCGTGGTGGTGGGGGGGGGCAGTCATAAATGTGGCTTTTCTCGGCCCGGCTGTGAAATTCTGTGCCTGTTTCTTGATTTCTGCGGTCTCTAGGAGTTTAATCCTGTACGGGCACTGTCGGTACGACGCGACATGATTTCCCCCGCAATTGGCGCATTTGAGAGGAATTGAAGCGTCCCTGGGGCAGTCTTTTATGTCGTGAGGTTGGCTGCACTTCACGCACTTGGCCTGCTTGAAGCAGTACCGTCTTGTATGGCCGTATTCCTGACAGTTAAGGCACATCGGAATGCCTCTTTTGTCATGAAAGGTGCTCACTCTAAAGAGCACATTATTTATATGACGGAGTTGCTTTAAGTTCTCCGCCTTGAGAGTATGGTCGCCGATTACGAGAATCGGCTCGATCTCCGTCTTCCCGCCATTTTGGTCAGAGCGCCTCAATCGATATACATCGATTATATTGCTACCCACGCTATTATTTAACTTGTAAACACTTGAAGAAGAAAAAAAGACCTCCCGCTACCGGAAACTTCCATTCCCGCCTCACTGGTCATTCTAATCCGTAGGCTAATGTTCTCTCATCTCGTACCCGATAACCCAGAACGACGGATAAAGCGGAGGGCCTTCTCAAAATCAAGTATAAGCTCTGTGGTTAATAAGTAGCATCGTATAAAATAGTACTGTATTAATTGAATGAACACATTTCAGTAAAGAAGTATATATTAAAAATAAATTTGAACAGTAGTTTACGTTCATTAAAAATAAATTAATTTGCTTAAGTTGGAACTGTCACGCAAAACTTAGAAAGTAGATCTGAGGGCTATCGAGCGATGAAACGGTGTGACACTAAAGAATATCCATTAGGAGTAAATAATCTACAAAAATCTTTTCCTTGAAACACTTGAAAGTGTTCCGGTGGTGTGGAGAAATCCCTCAGTATAATAATAAAGCTGAACGTCAAAGTTCAGTCATGCCAAAAATGTATAGTGATAATGATATCGCGCACAAATGGGTAATTAGAGTTGATAATGAACCCCTAAATCCAGCTGGTTGACGTGGCTCTGACGGGAAAGGTGTAATTGATGCCTGGAAATTAGTGGTTAGCATGTCGGGATGATCACACAATCCGGCACCGCCATGCTAATGAGCCCGCCGAGGCACGCGAAAAAACAGTTAATCCCCCGCCCAGTCCAGGAATTTAGTCATTACACGGGAGTCTTAATATTTCACGGGGTCCTACTTCAAACACACTCTTGTCACGCTAGCACTAACTGGCGGGCGATTTGATAAACTTGCAGTAATCCATTGTTAATGAGCTTTACTTACTAAACTTTCCCTAACTTTAAGTCTTAGCTGTGTAAGTTAATGCTCCCTAATATCGCGAAACAAAAATTATAATAAGAGAAGTTATGAAAATATACTTCTAAGGAAACCAAGCCAATAGAGTTACTCGACGTATTGTTTATTAGAACCATTCCCACCACGGCTGGCCTGCCTATATAACCGCCCTGCCTTAGGGCAGACAGAACGAACAGGACCGGCACTTAGAACACTTCTCTCTCTCTCCCCCCCATCCCTCCTAGCCTCGCTATGTTTTAGTCCGGCGTTACTAGACTCCACACTTCCCTAGTGGGAATCTCTGCCTTCGTCTCGCTAAAACTAGCACCTCCTTGGGAGAAACCTCTCCCTCGCGGACGACGGTTGCCGTGGCCCTACAAACTTATCAGTAGCGTCTCCCACGGCTATCCAGTCTGCTTGTCTCCGGTTCACATTCGCCTTTGGGATCCGGACGGTTTTCGCTTACCCTTAGATACCGAGTGTGAATTCGTGGTCATTCCAAGACCACAACTACCTATAAACCTACCCTGTTCCTCTTCTCCTGAACATAGTGCTTTGTCGATGCACACCTTCTAAGATCTTATGGAGTCAGATCCAAGTGAATTAAGCTGCCCATCGACTAGACCGCCAGCAAGGGTGAAAGACCACAGGTCCACCCGCCTTATCTCTTTCTAGGCGCTCGCCGGACGGCGGCTAGAGGCTGTAGAGACCCTAGCCCGCGGCGTGCGTCTCCTCCCCACCTTAGGGACTCTCACATCTGATAATACTCCTGACACCTTGCTTTAACTATAATAATTATCTTTAATATACTCGTTAGTACAATTTATTCATTGTTGATAAATACTATGTGCTAATGTGAAGTGTACATAGGGTTATATCTCATCTAAATAGCAATACATATATTCATAAACATATAATACTAACGAATGTTATTAATAAATATTGTAAATATTTTAATCAAATGATTTTTTTTTAATTATGTACAATATTATCATATTTTAATTATTAAAACTTCCCCCAGAGTGTTTTAATTGACCACCCTCCAGATTATGTGAAATGAATTAGAAATTAAAAAGGAAAAAGAAAGAAAAAAGAGCTCGATAAAAAAAACTGCAGTAACTCTAAAAGGATTGATTGAAATATTAACCAAACAGTAAAGGTCATAAAATCAAAACATTAACATTAAATCAACGAATAGGGCCTACATGAAACAAATTTTGAAATATTTAGTTTTTCATTTCAATTATTCGAAAATTAACAACACTCAAACATTTATATAACATATTTAACCAATTACGACTATATTGGTTTATTTTCGTATTATTTGATTATAGTATTTATTTATTACGTCACAACCAACACCGGGCTAAGCGGTTCAATAAGTTCTTCTATGTTTTCAAGTTCCCTTTTTGATCCTCAATAGTTTAGTCCCACATTATTTCCTGATTGCTTTATTGTTTAATAGCCGCTCGTTTTCGACGGACTGTGCCGTCATTCTTGAGGGTTTGAGCTGATAGAAACCGTAGGGGTGGCTATCAAAAAACAATCGGGGATAAATCAACAAAGGTATGGAAAGACACAAGGTTTTTCATTTCATGTTTGATTCTTCATACATAAGAAACAAAAAAATGATCTATTTTAATTATCTCATGCCCATTGATTTTCAGGAGTTCGTCATACGTTGAACTCCATTCCGTTTTACTGAAGTTTACTTTCAGATTCGTTCTTGTAACAACTTAGACCACCCAGTGCGTCTTAAGCTATAGCAACTCGGTCGTCTGGCAAAAGAAAAGAGTGGATGAAAATATGGAAAAACGAGGATGACTCCTGAATAAAAACATTCTTCATGTATATTTAGGAGTTCAATTGGAAGAGTCCTGATAACTCGATTGGTTTCGAGATATTTATTAGCGTAACAATGATCTACATGAATGTAGTTGTGTAAAGTATGTTCATTCGACAGATATAGTAAATACGATCCCACAAGAGATTATTATTATTTCATTAAAGATTAATTATTAAAACTATTTTGGGTTGAAGGCGGCAGGCAGTGGGTTTCATTAAGGACATCATCTGGACAACACATCTTTGCCACCGTTTTGATGATGCAATGCCCTCCCACATAAGATGGTTCCATCTAGTCGATTGGAGGCTAGGGTTATGAGGACTTATGATTTATAGCAGATCCAGAAATCTCTTGAAAAGAATTCTAATATTGCAAATTTTTGTAAAACAAGATGATATCGCTAAATGTTAAATTCACTGATAAGTAGTTTTAAACAGTGTGTTCACAAATTTCCAGGGTTTTCTGGAAACTTAAACTACTCCTAAGCCAACCACGAATTTTATAAAAACAAATTGTTTAATTTTTTATATTCTTTTCTTAAAACACAAAAAGAGCTACAGCTGAATAGTTAAAAGTAGCCTCTCAAAGCAGGGATCTGATGTAGTATAATATACATCTTTACTGTCTAAAGTTATCTTGCCTAGTGGCGAATAAATCTGGCAAGCACGAACAAAGTCACCGTTTATCATTTAGATTAGAGGTCAATATACATCAATAGTGACAATGCTGTATCATGGACTCAATCATGTACTTTGATATTTGTAGTACTAAGTTTTTTTCTTAATGTGATATTTGTATTATTAGCAACAACAATTGCACAGGTATACAGGAATGTAACATGTACTCCATTAAAAGAACTTTTTGCAGGGTTAAAGGTGAACAACAGATATTTATTATACAGACTACATGTGCACAATGTGTTTATTTTATAGGGCTATTATGAAAGGGAAAATACACATACAGCCAAATAAACTCCCATTGTTCTATACAAATACCAGTTCAAAATAAATATCATGCCAGTGATATAGACTTTTAAAATGGAATAACGATTTTCCTGGCCAAGAATAGAAAATTAACTTACCGTTTATACCGTTTCATCTGATACAATCGTGATACAATTTGTTCTGTTCGTTGTTTTAGTCAAAATTAATGACTGCGGCAATTAAATCAAATCGCGAAGTATTCAATTGTGAATGCTCACCAATTGATTGTCTGTTGTACTGTTTCTCAGCTTTTGGCATTTCAAGGTGAGAGTTGACATATCCGTTTTAAACATTAATGATGGAAGTGAAACAGTGATGCTTACAACTTTGAACAGAACCACAGGCTATATTTTCGCCTAGAAGAATCATTGTATTACTTTGAGATTTTAAGTAAGAATTAAATGCATCTGAAAATTAATTCTTGAAAGGCAGTTATATAAACTTTATTTTCAGGAGCAAAAAATAACACAAGTGTAGGTAACAATCTTCGTAAGGCTACGCCTAGAAATGCCCTGTATACAAGGATAGTTAAGCCCGCACGACTGAACGGCGATGGAGGCAGGGTATAAATGTGGCGCCTTAATCTCTGTTACTTAACTGCCCTAGTCGATTTCTGTAGCCAAATGTTCATGGCTATAATATCTGTAATCAACAAAAATGGTAGACCACCATATACTAAATTTTAACGTCGATGGTCTCCTGACCAAAATAGATGAGGTAGAAGTGTTGTTAGCACTCTACCGACCAGATATTGTAGTTTTGACAGACACGAGGGTGTCTACACAATCGATCCACATTAAAGGTTACTCAACTGCCATTGATTACGGGCAGTTACGGTAGTGTCAATCATCATTGCAAGACGCCTTGGATTAATTGGAAGAAAGTGGCTTCACCTCTGACTACAAGTGATCCCAAGCTTCACCACCTGACATTAGGTATAGCGTCTCTCCAGCAGTACTCAGCCTTGCTACACGCATGTGCGCAGAGGTCTGACCACTGGATGGTGGGAGATCTCAATGCGAAACGTACCACAACACCGTAACATACAAGGGGGACTCCTGTTAAGAACGCCGTTTACGGTTGTTCACCCCCAGACTTTTACTTTTCGACATATAGGTAATCCGCCGGCTACCTCGACGATTGACTTACTACTGACAAAACAACCCCACCTGCATGCAGTGGATGGTAAAGTGGTGACACCTCGCCCAGCGAGATATGAATACTGTCGTGCCGACTGGGAGCTGTATCGGTCACAACTTTACCATAACCTGCATACGGTGCCAATTCTCCGCACGAAAGAAGAAGTAGATCTTCAACTAACTTTCATAACTGATTTGATCATAGACGCCGCAGACACTGCGATCCCGAAGTTCACCCCCATGCCACCGACCATGCGACTACCTCCAGACCATATTCTTAAAATTATTGCCTTGCGCAACAATTGGAAGAATAGATGGTACAGGACGAGAGATCAGCAAGCCAAGGTCGTTGTGAATTCTCTCACAACTCAAATCCGGGGCTTGATGAAACTCTGGAAAACAGCGCTGTAGCATGAGCGACTTCGTTGCACTCACGGCGATCACAGAAAGTTTTGGAAGCTGTTGAAGACTACAAAAGATAAGGCAGCCACTGTCCGTCTTCACGAAGGCAATAAAACTGGCCGACCACTACGCTAGGGACATTACGGCTAGGACGGGCTACTACCACATGCCTCCACCGGTAGATGCTGAACAGAACCACATGTTAGTATCACCGAAGCAGCTCAAGGTAATTCTTCGCCGGTGTCGGGGAAACCGAACACCAGGGCACGACGGGATACAAACAAATGCCGAGGAGAGGAATAGTACAACTCGCAAACTTATACATCTCCTGTATAAGATAGCGGTACTTTCCTGGCACATGGAAACAAGCCATCTTGTTCCCATTACTAAAGCCAGCCAAGAGCGGAGATCACCCAGCCCACTACCACCCGATGGGGAAAATATTTGAGAAAATTCTTTTAGATTACCTCAAAGATTACTGCTCGGAAAAAGACATTATTCCGCCAGGACAGACTGGATTTCAATCCAGTATGAGCGCAGAGCATCCCCTTCTGAAGGTGCAGTCAGAAGATAGCCATAATTTGAATTGGCTATGATTTCGATTGACTGAACTCAAGCATTCGACTCGGTGTCTCACGGGACACTGTGTCAAATGCTCTGCGACTGGGAATGCCCGGAGCAACTATATTCAATTCTGACTAGCTTCCTGAAAAACAGATCGCTGCGGGTGCGGGTGGGTGATAGCTTCTCCGAAGCTGTGCCACTGACCTGTGGAGTACCCCGAGGAGCCGTCTTACCCCTGTAATGTTCAACATGTACACGTCTGAGATTGTCGGAGCCAGGTACAAAAAGGCAGCAGCATGAGCACCAAGGTATCTCTAAGACAGGCTCAAGTAGCCTGTGACCAGATCATTGAGATATTGGGGAGACTCAATATGTGTAAACACGGGTAAGACTGACTTTGTAATTTTCTCCTTTCAAAAGGGAAAAAGTCCGCTCCCTACTAGTTACACAGTAGGAACGGAGGAAAATTAGCCAGCCAACAACCTAGTATATCTGGGAATTAAAATGGACCGACAAGTCCATTTTAGTGACCATTTTGCGAAGAAGTTGAAGCATACTCGCATGAAGCCTTACCGGCTTACACATTTATTGACTTCCCCTAATCTATCACTGCGTCTAAAGCTTTGATCTACAAGAGCATACTCAGGCCTACTCTGCTGTATGGTGCACCGCTTTTTTGTTATCTGACGTATGTGACAGCTCGGCGACTCCAACAATTCCAAAACCGTATACTGATGAAAGTGGTCAGAGGTACTTCATTCGAGCAGCGGAGTGAACAGTGAACTTCACGAGATCTTTGAGCTGCCTACGGTGGATGAATTCATCCAACTTAGACATATCAAATTTTTCGACTCCTTGCAATACCTGACAAACACGGTGTTTAACACGATAACCCCCGCTCCGTTCCCCCATCGATGGAAGGACGCTGTCGTGGCTGGAACACTTTAGTTTTAGGTTCTAGGTTTAGGTTTTAGTTTGTAAGTTTTCTCCCACATTTGTAAACTTAAGGTGAGTCCCATCACCTAGTATTTATACATTGCATTGAATTTTAACTTCAATCTGTCTATTGTTATGTAACCCAACCTCCTTCGAATGCATCAGCGCATCGCAGAAAGAGGAGAAAATATTGTTAATTTGAGAATTTGTAATTCGCAAATTGTACATTGTAGGAAAAAAAACAAAAAAAAAACTGTAAATCATTCTAACAACGGCTCTCAGACTGGTGGACCTGCAGCTGCACTGATGTTTCAAGATTTGGCCTTTTCATTGATGAAAACCTCTGGACCTTTATTCCTAACCTCGATATGTTTTAGTCCGGCCTCGTCAGACCCGACACTCTCCTATTGGGGTTCTCTGCCTTCGTCTCGCTAAAACTAGCAGCTCCTTGGGAGAGACCTCTCCCTCGCGGACAACGGTTGCCGTGGCCCTACAAACTTTACCTAGTAGTGTCTCCCTCGGCAATCCAGTCTGCCTCTCTCAGGTTCACACTCGCCTTTGGGATTCGGACGGTTTTCGCCTACCCTCAGATACCGAGTGTCAATTCGTGGTCATTCCAAGACCACATAAACTTCCTACAATACCTAACCTACACCTCTTCTCCTGAACATAGTGCATTGTCGGGGCACATACCTATCAAAAATGGAGTCAGATAGTACAGTAGTAAGACTTGTCATGAAGCAATTGTCCAGGCCATAGCCTAATCAACCCTCACTTCGACACTAGGGCTAGGGTAACTAGACACCCCCCTCGTGACGACCCGACATTCACAAATATATATATATATATATATAATAACAACTAGTGAATGTAATGTTATGTTATGGAAAAATGGCATGACTAACACATGGAAAACATACTCTATATGGATGATTTGAATTCATGGCAGCTAATTTAAATTAATACATCCCTACTCAACTTTCTTTGTAGTCGTCGGGTCGGGTAAGCTATCCTTTCTGTAACGAAATTAGAAGCTTTAGACCCACAGTACATGGCACATACATGACAATCTCTGGTGTCGCGTTCTGCACTACTTCTCTTCTATCTACGTCATCCATTTACTTCGATAATGTTAATCATCAAGCAATAAGCTTATGAGTGAGTTGTCCCCCACCCACCCATATGTGGCAAAGCCTCATCAAATACCCTCTTTATCCCAAGCGTCTAATTTTATGACGGCGAACATAGTCCTATTACGTGAGGATTTGGACCCATATATGTCCGTGCATCACCTGCACTCTGAAATAGATCACTGATTAGTCAAAATAGATTTTTAAATGTTTGTACTGTCGCTAGCTTCTAGTTTATAAAAACAACTTTATTATATTAAAATTACGATCTCCCTCATTGAGCAATAAGTAATTGTGATAAATGATCTCATTCTTACCATATTTATAATTTTCGTTCACTCGCTCATTCATACAGTATTTACAAACAGCCCAGAGACCTTTCAAGTCAACATGGTTGTCCCCTCCCACGCATGCGAAAGAGGAAGCGGAGTCTTGGGAAGTCCCCCACGCTCCTCCGTCAGCCTCGTCACTTGATAAGAGCCAGTGGAGGCTGACTAAGAGCGCGATAGTCACACATGCTCAGGACAGGATTGGAGAAACTGGTCATTGTCATCACTAGCTTTGAGTTTGTTTGTTTTACCGTAAAACTGTGTTCCACGTGCCCAAATGGGTAGCTGTAAGTAAATGCATGCCTTCAGTTAAAGTACTAGGATTGTCAAACTAACATATTTTATTCAGTGGTTAGTATATAACACAAGAAACTAGGTAATGCCAATAGATAAATTACAAATAAAGATTTTACGTCGATGAATATGAAAAGATATTCAACATTTTATATTGTGAAAACTAATACATAATATATACAATATATATATATATATATTTATATATGTATATATATATACTAGGTGGAATGTGCTGGTTGTGGGTTAAGCTATTATTTATCAATAACAATGTCTGCCCATAAATTGTGAAAAACCCAATATTAATTCAACGAATTTCACATTTGCAAACTTTGTTTACATTAAAAAAAGTTTTTCTTTTAATTGATCGCCAATTACATAAGTTTATTCATATAGCATATGTAGCCAATGAAGATAAGATAGGTTTATTTCCGTTTTAGTTTGATTGGTTTTTTCATTTACTTTTAATTTTCAATTAATTATATCACATGCCATCATATTTGTACCATCATATTACTATTGGCTTTTAATAATTTTTTTCTTTAAATCTCCAAGATGCTTTGAATTGGTACTTAATAATATCCCACCACGGATGGGGTACAATCCTATTGGTTTCGGAGGCGGACTTGACCGGTAAATTGGGCCCCAGAGCACACACACAACAGGTAAGCACAGGAGAAATAATACAGGAGGAACTGGGCGTACAAGGGAGGAGTGGAGGAACTAATCGGGTAGGGCCTCGGCCTGATGAAAGGGCAGCCACCAGTTAGCCTGCTAAGTGGCGGTCGGCCCTCGTAATTGTCTGGTCGGCCCTTTGTCCTGTCTGCCCACTACAGCTGCAATAATTATACCTCTATTTGCAGTCTATTTGCCTCCTGCGGATTCAATATCTTCGGTTCCAATCACAGCCGGCCGGCCCTTTGGTTGGTAGGCAGGGCTCTAAGGGCATTATAGCGAAAGGGAATCGAACAGGGAATGAGTAATACGATTTTCAACAACCCTAAACCATGCACGAAACTAATTTTATATTTGAAGTAAATTATACCCTAAGGTCACTTTAAATAGCGGACATCTGAAACAAAATGTTAACAGGATAGAATTATGCACAGGAGTAACACTACTCGCATCCTATACCACCTTCAAACTATTGCATGTGTTCCTTTACATCTCTCAGCCCATATCCATCCAAATATTCTTTTGAGAATTGGCTCTATGTTCATAATGACCATAGTACTTGCCGGGTTGGCTATCGGGAATAAAACGATTAGAGGATAAATAACAAAAACGAGGATGACTTTAATAAAAACATTCTACATGCGTTTTTACAAGTTCAATTGCAAGATTCCTGAAACCTCAATTGGTTTCGAGATATTTACTAGAGTAACAATGTTCTACATGAACGTAGTTGTGTGAAGTTTCATTCAACAGATACCTATCTCTGCCTGAGGTACCATTAGATGATGTGAGCCTCAATCGCTTGTCACGTTGGCAACTCCTCCAGCAGATCTGTCAGAGATTCTGGCATCGGTGGTTGGCTGAGTATCTCCACTCATTGCAGCAAAGATGGAAGTGTGGAGTGAGGAATCATTAATTAACATTGAGCTCGGTGAAATGGTTCTTTGAAATGTTCCTTTGCTCCCGCCATGCAGTGGACTACAGGAAGAGTTGTTATGACCCACGAGGGTTCGGATGGATTATCCTAGTTGTAGAGAAAACGCCGGCTGGCGAGTACAAGAGACCTGTATTTTGTATCTAGAAGTTGTATTTTATTTAATTTTGTTTTTCTTATTTTGGAGTTTTTGTTTGTTTTTCTTTCTTGGTGCATCCTTACCTTTCCGTGCACCCACCGCGAAGTCTCCTTGATGGCCCCCTAGGAGTAAAGATTGTTTCCATTTCCTTTCCTATTTCATTCAATTCCCTTTCCCAGCACCAAGCTAGGAGCGTTTATCTTTTTGAAGTTTTTTTTTTTTTCTTGTTTTGTACATATTTGTCCCTTGGTAATTTTACGGTGTAAACAGCAGAGCGAGGTCATTTTGTTAAAAGATTACATTCCACCTGGTTGGGGAGAGTGGGGACGAGTCTAGTCGAGGTCTGAATCGCCTATGCTGCAGCCATCTTATCGGCGTAATAAATTCTCATTGATGCAGTGCCCACATAAGATGGTTCCTTCCATCATTCGATTGGAGGCTAGGGTTAAGAGGACTTGTAAAAGGCAAAATTTGATCAAGAAATCTCTTGCAGATAATTTAAATAAGTTGGTTTTTTGGGAGGTTAAAACTTCGTAAAAAGTTGTTTATACAATATTTTCACAAATTTTATCGGTTTCCGGGAACTTAAACCACCCTTAAACAGACACATAAATTATTTTTAAAAATCAACTTATGTATATGCTTTTGCAGCAAGTGCTTGGCCTTAAGTTAAAAAGTAGCACCCATAAGACTCAGCGCAGGGATCTGATCTACAATAGACATCTTTATTGTCTAAAGTTATCTTGGCAAGTGACGAGTAATTCTGTCAAGCACGCACCATTTCACCAGTTATCATTTAGATTAGGGGTCTATGGAAAGCGACAATGCGGTATCGTATGAGCTATTAGGGTACACAAACGACTTGTATTCGCCCCTTCCTTATATTTACTACCGTCTAATAAACATGAAACCTAACAGACATTCTAATCGTGTTTAGGGTTGCATTGCTTATCATCAAAACCTAAACCATTCCATTTTCAACCACATGCCTGCTACAGTAATGATGATTATATTAACATGATGACTTGTACTTGGACTTGGATGTTTCGCTTGCTGACCAAACCATTAAAAATAATTCTGTACCTCGGAGGGATACAACACTTAAGGTATTAACGGGTGATCTTCAAAAATGTTTGCCGTCACCCCTTATAACAAATTGCATAAGCTTTTACAAGAGAAAACTTTGGACGTTGAATTACACCCTTTTTGATTCTTCTGATTCGTCAGTCCATTGTATTATGTGGGACGAATCCAAAGGAGCTCGTGTTGTATCCCTCCGAGGTACAGAATTGAAATTCGTTAAATAATCAATTTCTTGGAAATCACAAAAAAAGAATCATATACCTTTATGAGCAAGGAGCAAAATTAAAGCTCTCGAAGTTTCAATTGAGAATATGCAATTATCAGGGGTTTTAGTGCATAATAATTACAAGATTTTTATACACCAAAATTTCTATTTGTTATTTTAATTAATACCACAATCATTTTAGCCTATATTTTATAGTTATTTACATTCTAAACTATTCTGATTTGAGTCATGACATTGAACGTCTTTTATCTCGTTTTAATTTTATTTCAAATTTTAATTTTTAATTCTATTTTTATTTTAAATTATATACATTAATAATAATATTTATTTAATACCGGTATATGCTGGGAGAAATTTATCTAATATTTTAATTTATGTTATAGATATTTTAAGAGCAGTAGTAAATTGTTTCATCCATTCTGATTGAAATCATGACATTTCTGCGTTTAATACAGAAATAATCGTGTTTACATTTTAACAATATTTTGTTATTGATTCCATAATTTATATATTTTTTTTTGATTGGTCATGATGATGATCCCGAACGGCATAGTCATTCACGTTCGGGTGGAAAATTAATAAAACTGTGGAGAGATGTTAAATAACTGTTATATGCATTATAAAAATTATTATATAAATAACTTTTCCACTTTGCGTGAAAAGTATTAATTATATATTCACCCAAAAAATTCCATAATGGCGTGAAGTTCAACAACCAAAGGAATGTTGTTCTTCCAAATACAGAAAAGCATTTTTTGAAATAATTTATTTTTCTGGCCCCAAAGCTATAATGTTTCCATTTTTCAGTGAGCCTTCATTTAAGGTTTTAAACCTTGTGGTTTTAGAGGAAAACAATCGTATTATTTGGCTCAATTAGTCAAGGTGTAGTACGTCCCAAAATTAAAGGTTTCGTTAATATTTATACTTATAAACCCCAAAACATATCACTTTTTATTAATCAGGAGCCCTTTAATTGGATACCCTTAATTTAATAGGGAAATTTTTTAATTACTGTCGGGTGTCAACAATTGTCGGGGGGCGTCACTAGGGGAGTGCCTGATCACTCTAGCCCTGGTGACAAGTGCGGATTGTTGTAGTTCATAACATGGACCATGTTCCATGTAGGCGTTAATATCTGACTCTATTTATTGATAGGGATGTGTCCCGACAATACACTGTGTTCAGGATGAGGTTCAGAGGTTCATAAAGAATAAGACCAGTTTTCAGAGTTCGGGCGGGAGATCGGCAGCGTAATAGGTACAAGTCGTCAGAGGTCTGCTAGAGGCTGTGAGGCAAGGTGCCGTCGCAGAGGTGTGGCAGAGAGAGTGTAGACCAGTGGAAGGCCAAGTGGGCTTACTCCCATGGCCCCGGGGCCCTGGCGTATCGCGACGAGTGATAGTGGCTGTCTAGATGAAGAGACTGGAACAGAGTGGTTCTGCAGGGCGAAACTCCTTGATTTAAATATCCGTCCCCCCTTCCTACCGGAAGGCGGAGCCTGGAGATACATGATCGCTCGTCCCCTATAGGACTGTTTATTGGCATGGCTTTTAGATTTTATGACCCTGGAAAGTGACTGAAGGTCTGCTTTATTAGAGGCAGTGGCATACCCTCTCAGGTTTTTTGCAGGACCTTCGTCCCTCTGTTACTTGTTTCACGACTACCAACCTCTCTATGATTTATTACAAGAAGTTTACAAAGATTTGCATTTATATTATAATACATTATGCACCAGAGTATAGGGTAATTTACATATATAGTTAACGCTCGCTACAATTACAAATTAATAGTGTAATTAATAACCCTTAATTTTAATGCCAGCCTCTTATTTATGGCATCAGTATTACGTGAACCTCAATCTAAAATGTCAAATAGGGGTTGCGAGTAGAAAAAACGATTTTAATGACAGCTTTGATGATTTTTTGTAATTATTACTTAGAGTAATTAAAGAACGAACAGTAATAATGTTATAATGATCAGGACGTTGAGATAGGTAATTGTATAACTTATAATAAGAGAATATCTAATCTTTAACTACCAAAAAATTAATTAGTTAGAGAATCTTATTCATGGTTTTTGTGTTTGTTGTACTATCTTTCATGTTTTCAGATGTCACAGGCCAGGTCATTAAATGAGCGCTTATGCAAAATTACATTTCTGGACTGCAGAAAGGAGATAAAAAATTACAAACAGACTGACGGACAAATAAGAAGTTATCTGTTAAGTATTCCCATATTGAGAAGTATTTCATGTCATTTTAGAAATCATTTGAGAAATTCCATAGTAACCTATATAACCACCCTAAGCACAGTCATTGCACTGCACCACTCATCCCTATAAGTCTTCTCGGAGACTAAAACGGCAGTGGGCAAGTGGCCTGCTATAAATGCGTTACAGTGGGAGTCCTGGCAATGGCCAGTTTCTCCAATCATGTCCTGAGCGTATGTGGCTCTAGTGCTCTTGGTCAGCCTCTGCTGGTCGTATCCGGTGACGCGGCTGACGGAGGAGCGTGGGGGACTTCCCAAGACTCCGCTTCCTCGCCCGCATGCGAGGGAGGTGACAACCATGTGGATTTGGGAGGTCTCTGGGCTGTTTGTAAATACTGCATGAATGAGCGAGTGAATGAAAAATTGTAAATATGGTATGAATGAGATCATTTAACAGGATTACTCATTGTCAAATAAGGCAGATTGTAATTTTATCGTAATAAAACAGTTTAATAATATGTCATTTAGTTCGTAATGTGTCTATCGTGGTGTTAGAAGTGAAACACACTAAGTGAAAAAAATATTATTTTTTGAGAAATCGCTGATGAACGACTTTTTCTTTATTGGGTTTTACCAGTCAAAATATCGCCTTTTTGGGGTCAAGAAAAGGTGAAAATCCTAAAATTAATAATTTTGACTTTGTGGGTTTCACTTGTAGCCCCACGATACCAAGTCTCAGAGATTTCAAACATTTATTATATGCATGGTGATTTGATAGATAAACTTTATTTAGGGCAACAAATGGTCCTTCAAAATCTTTATTTTAATCGTGAACCGTTAGCATGAATAAACAGAGAGTAATAAAGTGAGGGATCGTTTTGTATTGATAAAAGTTAATCGGAGCTCTGACATGGAGCAGACAGTCAAAGGGGCACAGAGATTGGATGTGGAATCGATACAACCGCAACATCATAGAGGATATTGGAGGGGAACCGCGCACTCCGGGCACCCAATTAAAAACAACAGGTGGAGGATATTAAAGGATGCTCCTGCTCTGATGCGGTGTGTGGGCGGTTGCTCAAATTCAAATTGAAATTGCCCCCGTATGTATACCCACCCCCTCGGCATAAGTGTATCATGTACATTTGTTATTAAACCGCACGAGTGGCAATCTAATGCGACCGCTCTCCCTGCTTCTATTACAGTACGGTTTAATATCCGCATAAGTGCAGTTGATTAGTGTTGCACTTTTGCGTGCCCCCGGTGGGCTGTCAGGATATTCCCATGATTATTACATCACTGGACATACTCACCGCAATATCATTCATTAATAATTATTTATTACGAGTGAGGCCAAACCATCAATCGATGAGGCTAATGTGTTATCCCTTGTGTTCACCAACTGTTTTCAGTTCACTGGGACAAATCTAGAAGGATTGCTTGTTGACCTCTCTGTCAAATGGTAATTATCAGAGGTAATGCGTTAGGTAACTTTTAGAGTTTAACGATTTTCATAGCTTTGACCTAAAGAATTTTCATTTATATTTCTTGATTTTTCCTCCTTCATCTTGTCGAAAAGCAGTCTATGTTAGTCTGATCTATTATACTTTCCTACAATAAACTTTTTAATGATAAAAGTTATGAAAATGTAATGCTTACCTTCCAAATAATGCTGATTGATACTAGCAATGAACTAAGCGATCAGGTTATAGTTCAACGGTTTTTAGTAAATATCTGGTAAGATATGCAATACTGAGTAAAATTAACAATGAAGGATTGCCTTTTTAATTCTTTTTTTTCTCAAAAACATTATTATGATAAAATTACACTCGCATGCGAAAGAGGCAGCGGAGACTTGGGAATCCCACCACGCTCTTCCGTCAGCCACGTCGCTGGATACGAGTCAGTGGAGGCTGACCAAGGTCGAGAGAGCCACAGACGCTCAGGACATGATTGGAGAAACTGGCCATTGCCAGGATTCCCACTGTCACTTATTTATATCAGTTCACGAGGCCACTGTCGCTTTAGTCACCGAGGAGGACTACCTATAGTACTCATCCCTAGATTAGTGGCGCAGTTTAATGACTGTGCTACGGGATTAGGGTGGTTAGATAGGTTACTATGGAATTTCATGAACTTGAAAGGGATGAGTTCAAGAATGTAAGGTATATTAATATCGTTATGAAGGGTTTTGTTACTGACGTAATAAGGGGCATTTACTATTGTTCTCAAGACTTTTGATTGAAAGGATTGGGTAAGCTTGATGTTCGAGTTTTTTGGTGTACCCCATAGCTCTATTCCGTATGTCCAGATTCGTTTAAGTATAACACTGCCGATTATTATTTAATTTTCTATTGAGAGATGGGATGTCCTTCGAAGTAGTCTGCACAGTTGTCCAAAGCGTCTGTTTAGTTATATAATTACAATGGCGCATGCACATCAAGCTAATACTGGAGTATGGTAGAGTGGGGGAACGGGATGTCCAATAGATGGAGGTTCCACGTCACATCACTCAGTTCTTCGTATCTCTGATCGTTATTCCCTTAGGCACGGGGTGTATAAATCATGAGAAATGGGAGAATGAAGGTTTGGTTCGATACCTATGAACTAGCGCCGGAATAAAATATTTTCTACGGTTTGCGTAGTAAAAATCTCAATATTTTGCTAATACCACTTCGTATCAGTACGTAATGGTGGTTAAAACCGTAGGAGATGATCGTAAAACCGTATGCAAAGGTGCCTAAACGAACAAATTCCTAGCATCGATACTTTGTGAGTTTTCAGTAAGAACTGACTTAGCATTTGCGTAGCAATTGACAGCCACAGAAAATGTTGTTTCCAAGATAAGGACTCTAACCTAGGACCTCGTCAATATCTGGTCGGTGGCACTAACATCTAAACCATCCTGCGTAGGCCCCTATTATATCCTCTAGATATTATGGAGGTCTGGGTCCGATGTTTGCCAATAACCTTTTCCTATAATTTATAATTATTAATAATTATAAATTATAGTAGGACCAATAATAAAATAACAACTACTCAGTTATTATGTTATTAGTATAACTCAGTTACTGACTTCATCTTTCAATGGATAATGATTGTAATGGAATATGAGAAAGCATTGTACAAAAACCTTCAATTTTTAAAAAGAGAATATTATGATATAAACAATACATACTTATATTTGGCCAATCTAACGGAGATAAATATACAATATCTTATCAAAGCACTGGCATACTGTTATTCTGTCAGAAATAGTACTTAAGAATGAAACATAGATAATTGTAGCGATTGCCAACCACATATGTAAATTACTCTATACTCTGGTGCATAATGTATTATAATATAAATGCAAATCTTTGTAACACGGAAACTTCTTGTAATAAATCATAGAGAGGTCGGTAGTCGTGAATCAAGTAACAGAGGGTCGAATGTCCTGCAATAAAACCTGAGAGGGTAAGCCTTCCACTGGTCTACACTCTCTCTGCCACACCTCTGCGACGGCACCTTGCCTCACAGCCTCTAGCAGACCCTCTGACGAGTCGTACCATTACGCTGCCGATCTCCCGCTCGAACTCTGAAAACTGGTCTTATTCTTTATGAACCTCTGAACCTCTTCTCCTGAACACAGTGTATTGTCGGGACACATCCCTATCAATAAATGGAGTCAGATATTAACGCCGACATGGAACATGGACCATGTTATTAACTACAACAATCCGCACTTGTCACCAGGGCTAGAGTGATTAGGCACTCCCCTAGTGCTACCCCCCGACAATTGGTGACCCTCAACGTGAACAAGAAGCTCGACGTGATCAAGACACCCGACAATAATAAATGTGGGGACCTAAGCACAAATGTGTGGGTTTGGCCTACCATTTACATCCACGTATCCTCTTAATCTTAAAGAATTTCAGACAATTAATAATACTAAACTACAGAGTATTCACATGAAATACATTTCTAGTTTTTGTGAAATTGACCTCGGTAACTCAGCTACCATGATTTCCTGGAGGGGGGCGGGTCTCCCTCACATCAAAAATTATTTAGAGGCATTAGCTTTCAATGGAGCCAGATATGAAAGCGCATTGTACCAAAATCTTAACGTCATAGGTTTTTATAATAGTATGATATAAACAATATGAAAAATGTAACAATTTATATTTATATTTGGCCAATCTAACGGAGAATAAATATACAATCTGTTATCATAGCACTGATTCTGTTAGAAATAGTTCTTGAAAATGAAACATAGATAATAAGTGTGGGCACCTAAGCACAAATGTGTGTGTTTGGTGTACCATTTACATTCACGTATGCTCTTAATCTTAAAGCATTTTAGACAATTAATACTACTAAACTACAGAGTATTGACATAAAATATTTCTCTGCAATGCATGGAAATGACCTCGGTTCCTTCAGGGAAATCTGCCAGTACTTCACCTACTTTTCTCTCGCATCACGAATTATTCAGAGATTTAACCACATTAAGAATTTAAGACAAGTCTTGAGGAAGAGACGACATAGCGGCAATACTATCTGGTGCATATTGAGAGAGTGGTAAAGCGCTCGCCGAAATAAGAGGGTCCTACAGTTGGTAATTAAAGGGGCAGAGGCTCCTCTCCCCTTAAGTAATTGCCCGGGCCGACAGTGTAAAGTAAGGCCAGTTAGGCAGTGGCTTGCACAAAGTGGTGGGGGAGCAGGCCAAGATTCAATCAAAGGGAAGAGGCTTGGATTCGCAATTAGAGAGAAGGTAAGGAGAGTTTGGTGGGCTTGTGGCCTGGCCACCACAGACCGCAGCCCTCAACTTCACCTCCCCTTCGTCTCTCATTACTGCTCAGCCATTGTCCTACAAACAACTTTGTAAATATCATTAACTACATATTCTCCCTACTTCTGACAGATACCTTCTCTTAATTAACGACGTAATTTACAGCTTTTAATTATCCTCTTTTTTTTTTTTTACACAAGTGAAGAGCCTTCTACCGTCTAAGGCATTTTCACAATTCATACCTGCCTAAGTTGAGTTAATTAACTTTCTTTTTGTTTATTTTCTAAGCTCAATGACAGTATCTTACCGTCAACAAAGGAACTCGTTAATTAACTAATTGATCCTAAGATCAGGTACCTAAAGCTTTTTTTCCTTATATAAAAGATTTTTTTTTACCGGATGCTGCAGCATTTTTGTTAATTTTATTTTACGCGAGTTAGGCGCCATACTGACGACCCTACCGGCCTGACCATACATTGGTCACATTGCATCCACAAAATTGGGACTCACATCAATACCGGCTCATCCGGCTTTTTTAGTCCTTCAACACGGACTCATGATCACATTAGCACCTGTTTTATCGAACTTGCACTTGTTTTTCCATTCATCATTACCTTAGAGAACAAAAGAAGAAAGAGAAGAGTATGTTCTAAAGAAATATTTAGGAAAAAGGAATGAATTTAGCTGCTTGAAAAGCATAGAAGTATGCAGAATAAATACTCAAAACAATATCAACTTGCAGACGATTAAGTTTTCGTTGCGAAGCAGGCCACTTCTCCAGTCGTTTACATGAATTGATTCTGAAGCAATTCAAAAGCTCGGTGAAGAATGGGGAGTATTACGTACGTAAAGAAAAGAGACTTAAAAATAAATCTTCGCGACAGGATACTTAAGGTAAATGATGCGAAACAAAATAAGAGTGAGCAGGTCATTTAAGCAGAACACCTGATAAACAATGCGTCAATGCAGCTATCAAAAGGACATCACTAAAGAAGAAACCATAATACCATAAGAATAGAAAAAGGTGCAGAGATAGAGAGGATGTAATTGGACAAAGATGTCAAGAAATTGAACTTGTAAACCTGAACGGAAAGGTTCTAGCTACTAACACATGACTTATTTTCTTAAAAGGCTACCAAAAGAAAATAATACAATTTTATTTCGAAGACTCAATTTTACTTTATGGATATTATTTGTTTTGAAGATTTTTTTTTCTGAAACAATTATTTATTTATTGGGTTGGCAAGAAAGTGATTTCGGTTTGCACAAGTAAGGTAGTGGTGCCAGTAGATGGCCATTTAATGCAGTAGTTTTTGTTTTTAAACACTGTCTGTGTTGTTAATCGGTCTATGCACTCGGTGAAGGCGTTTTGCGATAACTTAAACTCGAATTTATTTAGATCAATCAACAGATTACTCCAGTTTAAAAAATTCAATAAGAAAAAAAAATTTAAAAAAAAAAAATACAAATCTAGTAGATGGCCACTTGAGATAAGTGAAAAATTAGTAGATGGCCACTTTCTCACTAGTAGTTGCCCACCCAGTTTCAATGCTATATTCTGTGTTCTAAATAAAAATAAGCCTTATAGAATGCTTTATAAGAAATTCATTTAATTATTTTAAATAAGTCTAGTCTTGAAAGTGTTTCATTTCAGGCACATTAAAGAGGTCTCGCGTTTTGCTTGTTTTCTGAGGCTCCTTTATGGTAGTGATGACGTTTTTCCACTCGTATTCACAAACGTGGGGCCGAACTGGCCATTTCCATAGCCTCCCCACTCTCGCCATGGCAGAAATTGAAGCCACCAATGGAAGCGCCGTAAGAACTTTGCCGGGATAGAACCTGCCGTCATAACGAACGACGACGAATTCGCCGTTCACTTTTTTCGGAGGGATAAGTTTGCTGTCACTATCATCCTCATCCGTATCTTCATCGTCAATGTCGCTTTCTGCCGATGAGACTTTAACACTTGAGTCAGAAGAATAACATAGCTTTCTTCTGGTTTTTTTGGCTTGGGTGTCTTGAGACTTACGGGGCTTTCGATCTTCTCTTTCCAATTTCTTCTGTTCCATCAGTGCATCTTTTTCCGCCTTCTTCCGTTTCCTTTCGTTGGCTCGCTCTAACTTCTGCTTTGCGAGATTTTCCTTCTTTTCCATTTTCCGTTTCAAGTAGATCACATAATCTTCTCCAAAAGCTACGGTGGGCAATTTTTCCTTTGGCTTCCTTTTTGTATCCTTGCTCACTTCCGTCGGTACATAAAAAAAGTGCTTTTTAAAGGGACTAGGCACAGTGCTAGTAGATGAGGGTCCTGGTAGTTCATGTACAAGTTCCGTGTCCGCAGTTGCTAAGTCAGAAATCGGTGCTGGAAAGTTGAAGTCAGCCGTGCTAGAAGATGGACCTGGTAGTTCATGTACAAGTTCCATGTCCGCAGTGGCTAAGTCGGAAATCGGTGCTGGAAAGTCGAAGTCAGCTGTAAGTGGAGATGCTGTCCGATCCTCGTGCGTTAGATCACTATCTTCCTTTTGGAGGGCTTCTACTTCAGTTTTGGTACTGTGCCATAAGTTGAACAATGACTAATCAGTGGTGTCACCGGACCAATCACCAATTGTAGATTGAAATGCAATCAAGGTGTCAGCAGGTATTGATTCATTTAGAAAATGTAAGCCTCTCTTTAAGAACAAAATTCTTTCAATGTTGTCCTTCTTCTCAATAGCTTTAGAAGACGTCAAGTTTTGCGAGGTTCTTGAGGCTATTCCTTTATTCCTCTTCATAAAAAGTTTTAAAAATGTTTTTCCTGGCTTATTATTCGCCTTAAAAAATTTGCAGTTTCGTTTTAAATCATTCAAGTATTTCTGAATACTGAAGAGCAGCTGCTCGTGAGTAATGGGGAATCCAGCCGCTGCAGAGTCGTACACCCATTGGCATATTCTCCCCTCTTCTTCTTTTGTCAGCATAGTGGCTGGGCCCATCTTCCTTGCAATAGGAGATTTCCCGGTCACTTTATTTGCAAGAGTCTGCCGAGGGACTCCAAATTTCTTGGCGGCAGCACGTATCGGTGTGTCATGGAGTCTTACGTCGTTAACGGCTTGGGTCATGGCCTCTTCACTATAACTTAAAAACGCTCCTTTTTTTCGTGGCATCTAAAAAATAAAGTTAGTACTTACCTAAAATGGAATACATGGACAGAATTAGTAATTGGCCGAAATAATAGTCAGTAGTTGCCCACCCGGCTCATTACTGAAAATTAAAAATAAAACCCAAAAAATGTTAATGCATTTTAATTTTATTAATTTTTTAGGTTAGATAAAAAATAATGAAGCAAAATAAACTTGAAATAGAAAATACCTAGTAGTTGCCCGGACGGGCAACTATTAAATTATTTTGACTAACAGATGCTAGTAATGGGCCACCCCCACAAACCATAATGTAAACAAAAATGCATTTTTAATTTTTAAAACAAATGTTGACTCAAACCCACTATAAATCCTAAAACCAAATTATCCAAACAAAATAACATGATTTTCCATCAAAATCTTTCGAATGATTGACCTCTTTGCTTAATAAATTACATAAGAAATTACCTTGTTTTATGTGACGACCACCGATTCAAAAGTCAAAATTCGCTATCTTGAATACCACGGCTACCAACATGACGGCGTCTATTTTGTTGTGTTCCCAGATGATCACACTAGCCTATAAGCTAACAATGCGTAAAAAATCTTAAATAAAACTCTTGTTATAAGCATTTTTAGGGAAAGTGGCCAACTACTGATGCATGGCCATCTACTAGCACCGCTACCTTAGATAGCGTTATATTTGTTTCGTTATTCTTTTTCAATGTTAGAATTTTTTTTCTTTTGAGATTTGCTAGTCCGATACATTTAGGCTGCTATAGAAACCAATTCAGTGTAATTTTGTTTACAACTGTTAGTTTACGGTCAATTTTCGACACATTTTACTTTTTGATTTTCATAAAGGCAAGTAAGCGGCTAAGGCTCACAAAGAGATATGTGATGTTTATGGTGTTGATTGTTTAAAAGAACGCAGAATTGGTTTAAAAAATGTCGTTCTGGACACTTTTCTCTAAAAGATAACCAACTTTCTGGTCGACCTTCTGAAGTTGATGATGACAAAATGAAAGCCATAATTGAATCGAATCGTCATATAGCAATGCGAAACTGCAAAACAGTTTAATTTATCACACACAACAATTGAAGATCATATAAGACGTCTTGGACTTGTAAAGAAGCTCGATATTTGCACGAATTGAAAGAAATTCACCTTACACGACGAATCAATATGTGTGGTACACATTTCAAATGTAATGTAATCGACCCTGGATGGATCGTCTACAATAACATTAACCGAAGAATGTCATGGTCCAAGCATGATGAACCAGCACAAACCATACCGAAAGCTGAATTGCATCAGAAAAAGATCAAACTGTCAATTTGGTGGTTTTACAAAGGTGTGTATTTTGAGCTGCTTTCAAGTCACACAGCCCCAACCTTGTACCGTCGGATTATCATTTATTTTGAAGTTGACAAAACTTCTTAAATGGTAAAAAAGTCAGTATTAACGATGAACTCGTTTTTTGCTGATAAGGTCCAGAAGTTCTATGAGCGCGGGATCATGAAGTTACCAGAAAGATGGCAAAAGGTGATCAAACAAAATGAAGATGTTTGACTGATTAAAATTCATTTCTTGTATAGAAAAAATTGAGTTTTATTTCACACTAAAAAACCGAAATTCCTTTCTAGCCAACCCCAATATAATGAAAACCTAAAAAATTGAATCCTATTTATCACAATATCAAAACATATGCATAACAATTGTTCTTTTATATATATATATATGTAGCGGCTTTATTTAGTATTGCTTTATTGGTATATGTAAATAGAAGCTTCTCTGCTTCTCTTATCGTGGTTTATATTTAACCTAAAGTCGAATTATTTAATTTATTTCCCGAAACGGTAGTTGCACAATTTAATGTTAGGCAAATTGGAAAAAAATAGAAGGTAATAAAATAAAAGAGGAAGGTAACGAACCATCTATTTTATAAGAGTGAATTTAAGTCCCCACTAATGAGCAGTTGAAGAGGGGAAGAGATAATTGAGAAGTATTTAAGTTATAAATGGTTCTGTAGTTTATTCCACGAAGGGGTGGCACTCGATGAGATTAGTAGATCCTCTTCCCTGTTAAATTAATTCCCTAACCAGATTAATAGTAATTAAAATCATCATCCAATTATCCTTGTAAAATCATTTTGTCAAGTAATTTATAAACACCTGTTATAACTACCTGCCAACAACAATCTACCAAGAACAGAATAAGAGGAAAACGGTCTGTTAATTATGAAATGAAAATGTATTTAAATCAGCTTTAGATGTTATTTCGTTATTTATTTATTCTCAAAAGCAGAAACCTGTTCTTTCTGTTATTGTTCTTTTATTGTTCTTTCTGTTATTGCGATTGTAAGTTACTAAATCATTTTTACTTGGCATGATATTTAACATAGAGGTACATCTGACTTTTCTTTTTTTTTTCTAAAGACTCGAAATGAACTACCTCATTAGTTTATAAATAAAGCTAATAGAATGCCTAGCCATTTTGTGATGAGAATGAAATCAACAAACAGCCCAACCCCCTGCAATTTTAGGCCAATTGTACTTTGTGGTGCAATGAAGTGGAATACAAATTGAGAGTCGACTTACAATTAGGGTGTTCCAAGGAATAAACTACCCTTTTAATGGTTTATTTGGGCTTTTCACAACCCTAACCCTTTGCATCTTGGATGTGTTTGGCTGCAGTTATATTTGTTTGTCTACTGTTCCACAGATTTTAACAGAGATCAGAATTATTCATTGGTGTTGTGTCGACTCGAAAAATACTTTCTCATTGATTATACGTAATTTGTGTTTCTGTTTTAAATATATAATTACAAAAAAGTAATAAAAATTGCCATACAAGCGCGTTTGCTACGTGTTTTTTTGGAGCCACGATATTTTGTTTGGTAGTTCCAGATACTTGAAAAAAATCCAGGAACTTTGATAAATTATATGGTAATAAAAAACTTATTATTTTTCTATAACTTGGAGCAGGGTATAAAATTACTTTAAAGGGTAGACTTCCTTATTAACAATATGTAATTTGAGTTCTGTTTTTTAAACTAGACCTTCCCCTTTAGTCTAGTCAGCGCGCTGACTTCTATTCGTTTTGATTCCTCTAGTTACAAAAGTTTTTGTGTACGAGATTATTTAAAAAATAATTAATATAAAATACTAACTTGAAGAATTGTTACTCCTCAAAATGTATACCATTATTTCAACATCTTTTATCTATCACATTCGAATATTCTCTCGAGTAATTTATCATCAACTGTAATTACATGTTGATCTGATCGAACCATATCACACGGGACAGTTTTGGGGCACATAGTTCAATAAAGGATTATCTCTATGAGATTTGTTGGACTAAATCTAACTTTTATTGTGCCCGATTGACATTCGTTGGGATGGTGGGTGGTTATGTGTACATGTCTGTTTCATTTTCGTATATTATTATATTCTATTTTGACCTTTAGATGTCGTTTTAATTTTGCTTAATATTATGATTCGCATGGCATGTGCTTAAATTATATTGTCATTACGATAATGTTAAGGACTCTAATTACATAATGATGATATTACATATATATATTACATACATGATAAAATGATATTACAAGTATATTATATTTTAGTAGCAGTTATTCATAAGGTGCTTTGAATAAAATGTTTTTTTCTATTCCGTAAGGTGTTGATTGTTTGGTTTTAAAGTCATATATGTTGTGCATTTATGCTCTATTATCGTAGGGATATGGATTTTGACCTGTAATGCAAAGTATTTGTCAGAGTAAATAATTATATAATCAAAATATTCAAATAAAGGTTTAATATGTTAGTTTAATATTTTCACTAACAATGATTTTCATACAACTTGTAATTTCCAATTGAATTGAGCATGCTATTAAATTAACGTCTTGGTTGATAATATTTATCATGTCTTGGGTCTTTAGAATTACAAAAAGTACCTTCAGTCTTGACGATTATATGACAACTGTCTTGAATTTTTTTTTTATTGACCCTTCAGCTACAAACACATTGGTCTCATATTATTTAGCAATGGTTCTACTAATTAATACTCAATGCTTTTAAAAAATACTCTTTAAATCATCTTTGGGTACTTTGCTCCGTATAAGGATGATGAGATTGAATGCTATTCATAACATGTTGGATCAATAGCTGCTCTCGAAGGCTCACAAAGACGGCATTTGAACGGGCAATAGACATCAGTTGGACCTTCGCTTGAGGGCAGCTTCGAATCCTTTGAGAGTTGAGCTTCCACTGGCGGACCACTACTGAGGCTCACCGCACTCGAGCCACTTGGCGAATAATAGCGTTGGCCCTCTTTGCTCAGTTTCATCGGCTTCCTTTTGCCCTCTCTTATCTTCATTGTCCAGACTGGCAGGAAAACATTTAAATTTCTCCCGATTATAAAAATTTGCCGAAGCAATATACTGGTAAGCCACTATGTACCCTAATCTTAAATAAAACGACTAGGCAACTAGTTTCCAAACTGTAAACAAACATTGGTGTAAAATAAACTAAAGCCTCTTCCAATAGAGACTTCCGAACTTTGACAGTTGATAGCGGCCATATTGTTGAAGCTGCATCTGTTGAATTGCCTGTTATTTATTCAGTCTGTTTTGCCAAACCTCCATGGACGGATATAGCGTTCAACAACACGTGCAAATGATAAAATTGTTTTATTAATATGGGTGGTTCCGTTCGGGGAACGTTCCGTGGTCGCCATAACCGCCCTACCGAGAGGACTATTCGCAGTGTGGTGGATAAATTTGAGTCCACTGGTTCAGTAAACAATCAACCAACACCCGTACGTCGACGAAACTCAAGATCTGCCGAAAACATCGCCGCTGTTTGTGAGAGTGTGGAGGATAATCCGAGACAGTCGATTTCGCGTCGCTCACAAGAACTCGGTCTTTCACAGACCACAACTTGGCGAATTTTGCGTCGTGACTTGGGCCGTACCCGTACAAAATTCATCTGACCCAGGAGCTAAAGGTAAACGACCATAGACAACGATGCATGGTCATCTCACGTGGAGGTGATGTGAACTGGCCACCGAGATCGTGCGATTTGACTCAGACTTTTTCTTGTGGGATTTTCTTAAGTTGCAGGTCTATGCAAATAAGCCACAAATCACAGCGGTCCTCAAAGCCAACATAATCTATGCCATCGGTCAAATTTAGCCTGATTTATGCGCCTGAGAATGGAAAATTGGACATTTCGGATGCGCGCCACCCAGTGAAGGAGCGGTGGACATTTGCACGATCTTATATTCCATACAAAATGACATCAATAGACCTTCAACCGAATAACAAATTTTAATGATATCTCACACACATTTTGTTTTATTTAAATTTAAAGATAGAAAGCGCTTAATGAAAGACCCTCTAGCTGTTGAAAAAGTCACTGAACACTTCGGAAGCTTCATTCGTGCCATTCTTGAATGCATTTAAGAATTTAAGTCCCTTTTTGAAATCCAGCTGCAATCTGCCACCATGTGCGCATCCCATCTTCTATGGTAGTGGGCCTCCATAGTTTTAATATCCTGGTTTTAAATCCATTCGCCTTGTTCCTTACTGGTGTATCCTAAATTTGCAAAGAAAAGGTATGAGTGGCTGTGTAAACAGTGCACTGTATTACCCATGATTCACCCAAGGGATCTGAAACTGTTTAGCATTTCGTAAACATAGTTCCATCCGTTGGCTATAAAATTAATTGAATCTACGCCTGGGCATAATTCCAGCAAGTAGCCGGATCGGCTAAGACACTTCTGGCATCGTGCGTTTGTGTAAACTTTACAAAAAGGTATTTTGTCTGCTCGATTGTAGGCCACCTCAGTATGAATGCTTAGCTGTTGCGTAGAAGCACTAAAATGGATTGACTGGGGTTTTTAAGCAAATTTGCAGCAGAAGTTTTTACTGAAATATATCTGCAAAGTTAGTTCAGTTATGCTACAATTTCGCAGATATTGTTGTTTTTTTGTTGTTCATTCATGAGCTTCACCCAAGCTACCTATTCCAGTAAAACTGAAATGTTACTGTGAACAATTAAGACAGGTTATCAGCATACACTCTGAAGACTTTGTCTCATAATAAAGCCCAGTTACAATGTCGCTAAGGCTATTTGATTTCAGCAAATGTACATCGTCTGCAAACCAGCAGTTTCATGCTTGATACATAAACAGGTGTTTATACATTTGTTTCCTGTTTATGCATCAAGTTGTTTACTTTGGGCTGAAGGATATAGCTGGCACGAAACCAACATAAGGTAGCATAACTTACTGTTACTCCGGTGCTACAGAATTTTGTATGCAAATTTCGCATCGTTTAGGCACCTCTTCTAATACTTAACTTCTGGCAAAATCAAGTTTCCAGTCGATTCCCGTTAAATTCCGGGGTCTGCGTGCTATAGCTGTCATTGTTTAAGAATTGATTTACTCCCATTTCCACCTTTTTAGCCGTAGCTTTTAAGGCCTTGTCATATCTAAGGTTCTTTATGTCCCTATTTCTATTTGACCTGCATATCTTGTGTGAGAAGAAGGAGCCATCTCCAGGCACTCGTTTTTTTAAATATAACCCCACCCGGCCATCACGAAAATTTGCTTACAATATGGAGAGAGGGTCACAAATTGCTTTTCCAAGTGGTCTGCCAATACCTACTCCCAAAACTTATTTCTAACTATGTTTTTACTCTGAGGAAAATCTTTGGATAGAAGAGCTGAAATTTCCGTGTCAGGGGTTAATTAATGGCACCTTTGTCTTCGAAGCTTTTTTACGATAATACCTCTTATTATATTTTTCCAACCTACTATTCAACTTTTCGTTTTCTTTCTCACTTTTTTTCAATAATCTGTAGACCTTCCATTCCGTAGAAATTTTTTGTACACTTGCTTCTCTGCTCTAGGCCCTGGCTGGGGTTGCCATTCGTTTTAAGGAAGTGTGAGTGATGGAGTGTTGACAGTCTGTTGGGACATTTTCTCAGCAATCCTGTATTTTCTAAACCTTTCTCATTTTCTTTTTTCTTAGACAGTGTTCTCTAGGAGACAAATCTTTTGCTAATATAACATTTATTCATTTTTTGTTAGGTATCGCATATTTTCTTCCATTAAATAATCTTCGAATAAAGCAGGATCAGCTTTTATTTTTTCTCTCCGATCCTTCTTCTCTGGTAACTGTGGTTAATTTACGACGGGGCACGTTAGTACGTTTTTTCTGAAGATAAAATGAAGTTTTTTAGAAGAATAAAAAAAAAATCGCATCAATTGGATACGTGGGGTTGTTACGGAGTAGGGATATGAACAAACACAACACTCCCCCCCCCTCGAAAAAGCTTAGGTTCATTAATTGGAATACACGTGAAATGGTTCTGAATTGAATTCTACCGTATGAGTCTTTCAGAAAGCAAATCCCAAGGATTAATCTCGAAATGCATAAAATCCTCTCTGAAATATCTTTTGGGTTTTCAGAAAAAAAAAAATAAAAAAATAGAAACCTAAGAGTCCCCCAGAAAACTAATCACAATCCCTAAAATAATCGTATACCCTCAAATTTGAATCTTACAGATGAAAAAATCCCAAAGTTTAATCTAAACATGCGTAAAATTCGCTCTAAGATTCGCGAAAGATACATCTTTTGTCCACTGGTATAAATTCCCCCCCCCGAAATTTGTAAAAAATAAAAGCGTCTCATCATAGTGTCTCAAATCTGATTTTTTTTTTCTAGTCGGTAGTACTCCCGTGGATGAAATTGTAAATACCGTGTCATCGGCCAAACCATGTTAGTTACTCGATTTTTGGCATGGTAGTTAGTTACATTTACAAACATGTAAAAAAAGCACTTCTTTTTTCAAAAACCAACCATAGGCACTTTTCAAGCTATTTATGTATCCCAATAATAATTCAGGAACAGCCACACTGTAGCTACAAAATCTTTGTTTAAAAATATTTACTTACATGGCTCTCGCGCTCTTCGTCAGCCTCCACTGGATCGTATCCGGTGACGCGGCTGACGGAAGAGCGTGGGGGACTTCCCAAGACTCCGCTTCCTCTTTCGCATGCGAGGGAGGTGACAACCATGTGGCTTTGGGAGGTCCTTGGGCTGTTTGTAAATACTGTATTAATGAGCGAGTGAATGAAAATTGTAAATATGGTATGAATGAAAACATTTATCACAATTACTTATTGCCCAATGAGGCAGATTGTAAGTTGTTTTATCAATCAAAAATATTTACAAATAACAATGTTTTTTTGTTTTTTTTCATTTTTCTGCTAGGAAACATCGAGCCTGAAAAAATAGAAAATTTGCAAGCGTGCATTCTTTTGTTTTCATATGTCTGGTACACCAAAATTGCATGTTATTTGAGAATGCCATATACAGGATTATCATTGACAGTACGGGTCAGTTATATTCTTGACGTTGTCGGTGGTTATACAAAATGGAATCCATAACGATAAAACATAATAATCTTTGTGAATGTTTGTAGGAAAATGAATCTTTAGACATTTTAATTCAGAAAACGTTTCCTCATATTGATGAGGATCGTGTGTGTTTATTTTTGAGCCGTTAAAAAAAAAAGTTATGAGCCTCATTTTAATATAAAATTCAATTCAGTAAATAGGGACCGAAATGTTTTCCGTTCAGTGAGTGAATGGGAAATGAATGTTATGTGTTCAGTTTCCCGGATGTTGACGATGATTTTGCCCGTTAGCACACTTGTCGTGGAAGGCCCACCAAAAACTTCGAAGGTTGAGGCCAAGGAAAGAGGAGCAAAGTCCCCCCCCCCCTTCCGTCTTCTAACATGCTACCCTCAGGACTTAATAAATAAGCAGCGTCCACATCCAGTTCTAATCACCATCAGTTTCCAGTGTTTATGTAGCGTTATGTAATGTCAGCGAAAAAGGAATGCTACCCCCTCTGGGTAGAGTTGCCCCTGCAGAATTTGCTGGATCATACAGTCGAAAGGATTTTAAAAACCGAACCCGGTTAGAGCAAAAAAATTGAACTACAAACAACTGACATTGACCTCAAAATGGAGCTTTAATTGAGCCCTAATTCAGAGACAAAGTTTGAACGAATTAACTAATTGCAATGATTTTTGCACCAAAATATGCACGAAAGAAATCTGTAATGCCACCTTCCTCCCCTCTTATTACTTGTTGTAAATTGACGACCGGGAATAACAGTCGTGAAAAACTAGGCCAAGAAAAATGGAAAATCTGTTATAATGGCAGAACGACTAAAGATATCGAGTGGAGATAGTTGCATTCTAGACCACTTGAAGCATAGACACGGTACTCAAATTGACTCCAGATGAGGTCCTTAGCGAGAAACAGATTTTTGTCCGGAAAATCAAGGTTTCGCCCCACTGTGTGCCGCGGAGTCACAAAGACAAATCTAACGAAGCAACAAACTGTTTTGTATTCAAAACAAATAATAATTAATGCTGTTAATAATAATTGTTAATAAATAATTAGTGAAGTAGATTATTGCCGAAGAAGAAGCCCGTCTAGGAGTTTAAAACAATATCTCTGCGGTTTGACGATTATTAAATGAAATTTTTCTTAATCTAGGCCGTCAATTTTCCCTTCTTTAAATCCGACTCCAGGAAGGTAAATAAGACTGCATTCACTGGAAATACGCATACAGATAAGCATTTTGAAGAAAATAAACCCATCGATATCGTTTAACTTCATTCAAAAGGAATAACAATTTTGCTCTGTAAACTCTTCCCCTAACTCTCTTCTCAGTTTCGAATCATAATCACAAGTTAAAATCGAAAATTGTCTTTAAGAGAGGGAAGAATATTCACAGCAGTTTTGAAGATATCCAAGAAATGATCTACCATTTAAAAACAGTCTGCCGCCCCTAAGGCAGTGTTGGCTCCTCCTTTTAACTGTTTGAGCCTTTTAAAAAGATTCTGGGGCTCCGGATGCGGGGGGGGGGGCGGGGGGTTACAGAGACAGGGAAAGAGAGATTTGCTTTTCATTAAAGCGGCCGGGTACAAAGCCCCGCAAAGCCTCGGGATTAGGGCCAAAGCTCTCTTTCTCCAGCCCAAGCCCCGCTATTAAATCAGACAGTTAATCCAGAGTAATGAATCTCGGATCCTTCCCTCCTGATAACAACTAACAAATCCCTTCGGGCCCTTAATCACACCCCACCCTTGCTTGGTACAGATCCACCACCCTGCTCACGGCGCCTTCTTGGTACTTAATCAACAGGATGATTGGCCAGGTAATACAACCATTCGAAATCATAGTTGTTAACACTTTTTGAATTTCCTAATAACCGTCGATTAAAGATCTTACTAAGAATTCAATGTGAATAACACGAACCTCATTTTTATTGCCATATTGCAACAAACGTAGGTGAGTGTGAGTTTCGAGTAGAAGTTGTTCGTTCAGCAAGAACGCTATTATTTTCTGTGCATAACATAATATGAAAACGCGTTATTGTGTAATTAAACTTGTTTTCATAATATCGAAGCTCAACTAAGTTATTCTTTTAATAATGATCTACTGCACTTTGCCAAAACCCAACAAGTAGGTTCTGGAAAAGCAAACCTAGTATTTAGTAAATTGTCTCCAGTTGTAAAATTAAGAAAGGGAATAGCGTGTAGGTTCGGGGAGTTAGCAGCCCCGTGAGCTGTAAAATTTTAGAAAATTCAGTACACCAGAGGAATTGCATTCCAGGCACATGATGCCCTAGTAAGCAGTCGTAGTTTACCAGTGCTGAGGTCGAGCCAAAGGTGGTTGGTAAATGGTCGGGCGTACTTGCAACAACCGGTGAACTGAAGTTGAACATGTCCGACCAAAAGGGGCAGTTACTCTCGAAAGCTGCTCACAGGGCCTACAGAATATTGTCCATTCTCTCCATGGAGTAGAATGATGAAAAAAACAACTTAAAACTAAGATCTTGCATCCACAGCTTTATCCATTATTCTTCAATGAAGTCTCGCCATCCGTTAGAGAAGATTGCCTAAGTATGGGTCATAACTTATATTTCGACAGAATTAAAGCCACTATTACTTTTTTGCATTTTTTCTATAAATGTATTAAGTACATCTAAACCATATTTATGCAATTATATAGAACGAAAATAAGTAGTATACAAATTAATGGAATGTACCTAATTATTTAAGAAGTAAAATTGTTAACGTTTGAAACTACAGACAAATCTCGGGCAACCAAATACATTCTGAAAAAAACCGATTTACGAATGCTTATTTTTCAGTTGCTTTGAAGTTAGCACTTAAAATAAATGTATTCAAATGTTTTGAGATTTTTTATAACCTATTCCAGCAAAAGATATCCTTAGATCGGTTTGCGAAGAAGTATGGGACAAGATTCTTTTGATTTGAAAATAGTTTCTCTGTCATATGGTGTAAAATATTTTGGACTATTTCTGGGCACATCTGCAGCAATAAATCAACAGAATTCCAGGGCAAAATTAGCGTATTACTTTTTATTTTATATTTGTTTACTTACATCTTCATTAGAATTAAAGGGAAATGCTCAAACCAGACTGAGATATGTAATGAAGTTCGGATTAGAGATAATCATCTAATGTAAATGGGTTCTCTTCCTGTTATTGAATGATCGCTTTTTTCATTATTCCATTGTTTTTGTAGGTTATTTTTTAGCTTTGGTATGGATATGCCTGAAGAAATCGCAGTTAGAGCACTAACACTCTTGGGTAAAGGCTGGTCCCAAAGGCAAGTGGCCATACGCTTGGGAATAACAATCGTCAGTTAGCCGGGTAGTCCATCGATTCAGGGCGACAGGCAGCAACCGTAGGAGACCCGGCCAAGGTCTACTTCGGCCAGGGATGACCATGTCATAACCCTCTCGGCCTTAAGCAGAAGTACGAAACAAGTGTTCAACTTCGGAATGAACTTCATTCGGCTAGAAACGTGGTGATTTCCAACCGAACACTAAGAAGACGCCTCCCCGCGAACCGAATCTGACCTCCAGATGCCCTGCCACTGATCCATTTCTTACCAGACAGCATCGAGTAGTCAGACTTGAATTTTCACGGCACTATGTAAATTGGGCAATTGCTTATTGGGGAGTGATTTTGGTCAGTAATAAGTCAAGGTGTCGGGTCGTCACGAGGGAGGTGCCTGGTTACCATAGCCCTGGTGACAAGTGAGGGTTGTTTGAGTTTATAACCTGAACAATCGTTTCGTGACGGCGTTACTGTCTGACTCCATTTTTTTATAGGTATGTGCCCCGACAATGTACTATGTTTAGTAGAAGAGGTATAGGGTAGGCGGTGTGTTCTTGGATTGACCACGAATTCACACTCGGTATCTGAGGGTAGACGAAATCCGTCCGGATCCCAAAGGCGAGTGTGAACCGGTGAGAGGCAGACTGAATTGTCACGGGAGACACTGCTTGGTCAGTTTGCAGGGCCGCGACAACCTTTGTCCACTAGGGAGAGGTCTATCCCAAGGAGGTGCTAGATTTAGCGAGACGAAGGCAGAGATTCCCACTAGGAAGGTGTGGGGTCTGACTTAGGAGAGAAAGAGATGTAGAGGTTTTTTATAAGGAAGAAGGCCAAATTCTTGAATACTGTCGCAGCTGCAAGTCGGGTAGCTTCGCTAGGAGGAGAATGAATTACAGCCCAAGATCTGCCCCTATTTATAGTTAGTGGTGTCTCGTTAGGCCCAATCAGTTCCCTCGTTGTTGTAACCAATAAGAGCTAACTAGCGGTTGGTCTTTGTGTAGGCAGCTGAAGGGCTGGCCCAGCAGGGCCTTTTCTACCTGCTGTAGGGTAGTGGTTAACACCCGGCTTGAAACTGTGACCTCTTTATTGTTTACACATTTACAATGACTTATTTATGTTATTTACATCTATATACAATAGAGTATAGGGTGATTTATCTTATGTAGTTAGCGGTCGCTACACAAGGTTTGCCCTACATTCTCCAGATGATCGGATAAGGGTGATAAGACGCCCAGGAGAGCGGTTTAATGCCTGCAATATTTCTCCAAGTGTATCGTTCGGAGGTGCCTCTGTAATGGTATGGGCTGGCAAATGTTTGGAAGCCCAGAGTTAGACGTAATACACAGGGGCTCACTTACAGCAGAGAGGTATGTGACAGACATCCAGGAAGAATATGTAATGCCATTTGCAACACCTATTGGCCAAAATTTCCTTTATCTCCAAGACAACGCGAGACCCCATACTGCTGATATCGAGACTGCCTACTTCATAGTAGGCATTAATCTTGTCCTTTCTACAAGAAGTCCGGACTTCATAGAGCACGTGTGGGATATGCTGAAGACACGTATCAGAGCTCAGAATCAGGCACAAACGGTACTTGTTGAACTTCAAAACGCATTATTGATAATGGGAGGACATTGCCCATTTCATTCAGTCAATGCAAAGACGACTGGAAGCTATTAGACAAGCATGAGTGTTTTCGATATACTACTAGATACTAACGCCGTAAACATTTTTTTAAAATTAATTTCGTGTTTGTGATTCTTTCCCATAATAAACGTAACATTTTGCTTCTTTTTTTTCTTACCCTTGTAATGTTTAACATGTTACCCAAAAATAGTCTTTATTATAAATATCTAAAGAAAAATAGGAGAGCTTGTAGTTTATCTACACTGGGCGTATGTACGTGTAGGTTCCAAAGTAAAACTATTTTCATATTATCACTTCGAGGGGTAGCATCAATTTCCGATATTTGATAAAAACTAGACTGAAGACCGAGGTCCTACGTTCAATCAATCCCCTTTCATGTCAAAATAGTTTTTTGTTCACCTTATGATTATATGATAGATAGAAACATTTTTACCACTGTTGTCGTCAAACAAAAGACAACGGTAACGGAGCTGTTTCGTAGTAGATCCCCTGGCTTCGTACTCTCCAATTTAGGCTCTCCGGGTTTGAATTGAAATAACGTTTATTTGTATGTAAAGTATTATATTAATAATTATTAGTTCTAAAATGTATCATGATGAGTACATTTTATTAATTATCAGTAAAACACAACAAACTTGCGAGAAGGCCGGGACGATCTGTATACCATTCAGGCGCTATTTACAACGGAGACAACTTCCGAATGCTATCAATGGCGAAATTCATTCTTCTAGCAAAACTCACTCACTAGTTCTATGAAAACATTGCAATTCAGAATGTTTCCATAGTTTTAACTACCTGCTGAGAGAATGAATGAACATGTGGTAAGGATTACTGGGAATGAGTGAACGATCTCACAGGGGCCGGTTATTTCTCTATAAGCGATGTGATTTCATTCGAGGTTTATCTACTTCATAAGTGGATTTCTAAGGTTTTTTTAAATTAAATTAAAAAAAAAAAAAGAATGAAACAGTTACATTCGCCACTTAAGTTAAAAATTTTAAATTAGGTTAACTCCTAAATTATAAAAGATATATATCAGATAACACACACAAAAATAATTTATAAAAAGCGATTGTCCTGTAGTTGAAAGTACGTTTTAAGATATCTGTATGCAACTATTACAGATTACAAGGTACAATCTCAAATCTAAAGATTAGTGGGCCCACAAACAAAAAATTAAAACACGTTTCTTACTTTTTATACACCCTAATTACAAACAAAAATTAAATTCACAAAATAGATATCCCAGAGAGCATAAGCATACTTAATTTATGATAAATTATTATTTTTGCTTCACCCCTTTTTCGCCATTGAGCAATTTACCTCATTAATGCAAAATATTGAACTGCCAACGTTAAACTAAATTTACATGTAATGTTAGAAATAGTAACTTTTTGGAAACTGCCCTATTCTTTAAGTTAAAGACTTCAAGTCCAAGGTGAGTATAACTATTGCTTACTGAATATAGTTTCCTTCTTACACTTTATGAACTCTTGTCCCCAGCTAAGCCCCAGTGATTTGTGTCATCTCACCTTTAGACTTTTGAACGTTTATTCCACAACCCTGCTTGACTAATTTTCCATGTTGATGTGCGAGCATTGGTTGAAAATCAGGCACTGTTAGTAAATACACAGATAACAATTGGTTAGAGGACCACATACATTCAGTCAATTGCATTTGAATAGGGTCCCCATGGGTGGGGAATTAGGTTCCAGAAAATAAGGTTAGTCCTACCTTGGAAGCTAATCCCCACCCTAGACCATTAGTGTTCCTCCGTAGCATTGCCCTGATTGGGGAAGGGGTGTTCTTGCATTTGCTATCATTCTTCCCTATTATTAGCAGTAGACCCAATCTCGACCCATCAGTGAACCAGGCGACCTTTTATCATTTCTCCAGTTCACATGTCTTTGGTCCAATCCCAATCTGATTGTACAATTTAGTTCTTTATAGTACAGGTAGGCCCTAATTCTTTTTAATAATGAAAATGTGTATGCAGTATGTTCAAAACTAGAAAGTTTTTAATTTCTGTTTAAGAGAGAAGTAAAAGTGTGCACCATAAAAAGTTACAGATGTCAGTGAACTTGTCCCTAGGTTATTTTTACGAGTATAGTATTTATAGCATAATACATTTGGTGCCTTAACTATATTTTAATAAACTTGTTTGCATCGCGTCTTTTAATCTGTAAATAAGTAGTTTTCAAAGTGAACCATAAGTACGAGATCAGTTTTGAACTTAATGATTTTAACAACTGTTAAATAAATAAAAATACATGTAAGGAAACAATGGTGTATGACCAAACAGAAACACATTTCCCAATAGGATATCTTATTTGTTTAATTTACAAACAAAAACTTTAATTGATAATGACAATTTCCTCAAAACTAAACAAAAGGTAAATTTATTCTATTTGAAGTAATCAAAATAAAATAACCTGAATAAAACAAAAAATTGAACAAGAAAACAAATTAGTAAATTAAATTTTATAAAGCAGTTGGTAAAGTTAAGTGTAGAGGGCGACTACCTCTAAACTTTCATAAAATGAAAATAGAACTTCTTATAATCTGTTAATATATTAGAGGTACACTTAATTAAAAGATGTAATAGGTCCATGAAATTTATTAGATAGAAATAAGCTTAAATCTAAAAGATAAAATGTTTAGAAGAAATAAAAAGAGATAAACATTGTTACAATTTATGCCTACTTAAAAAGTATTTTGATAAGGTTAAGGTAATTTTATAATACATTTGAATTTAAAAAATAAAATGTCTTGTGGAAAAAACAAACTGTATTCTAATTGAAGTTTAGTTAAGACTACCTTTTTCATTCAATTCTTTCCAAAAACATCACATGACAACAAAGTGGCTGGGTAAATTTTGAGAAACAATTTATGTGAAATAATCATTTCAAATGCCGTAATTGAGATATACTTATAGAAGAACAAAGAAATAAATGAGTCCCTAATCCTACTAATCTAATAAAGAGTGAGAGAAACACTAAACATTAATTAGCTAAAGAAAATAAATTGTGTGTCTTTACTACACCATTATTTTCTAGGCATACATCTTAAAAATCTTACAACATACAAGATTTATGCGCAATTTTATTATTAGTTTTTTTTTTTTAAGATAACACCTTGGGTAGTTAAACTGGATAAAATTTGTGTTAGGAGAGTCTAACGATAAACGAGATATTAACTAGCCAAGCATGGAGCAGTCGCCCCGAGCCCCCTGTGTGCTTCTGAGCAGGGGCTCTCTCGCCCCGACTGAGCGGGGATATCTCTCTTCCCTCACTCTCTCTCCCTTTCTACTTCTCTCTTGGTCTGGACCAATGACCCGCGGTGGGCCTGCGGTGGTGCTCATCAACCATGGCTCTTTATGCAGCTTTTCCACTTGCTATAGAAGCTTTCAATATGTTCAACGTTTATGCCTAAAAAAAAACAATGTGTAGATTGAATATTTCACATATGGCATAATAAACAACTTTTATGAACATAATATGCCAATCATTAAAATTACAGCAGCTATAAACAATAGAAATGATTCAACCAACCTGCTGATTTCGCTACTCCAACATGGCTGAAACCACCTTGACCATTGGTGCAAGTTTTGGATCCAGTCAAGAGAGTAACAAGCTCAGGGTTTTTCTCTCCTGTGCTTTGGCGGCATAGGTAGTTACAACATTCAACAACTTGTAGAAAAACCCTATAACAAAAAACAAAATATTGAAATTTTTATACTGCATTATAGAAAACCAAATAATATATTTTGCAGTTTGCACATGCTTACTCACCAAGCCTCTTTCTCTTTCTTTTTTGGATATTTTATAAAAGGAACTGGGAGTGCCTCGTTGGATCGCTGCAGCCTCACATTTCTGTGCCCGTTCTTCAGCTGATTTTCAAGCCAACGTATTGTATCTCGTGCTTTCCCAGAAGTCCCTTTATATTCATCCAAGCCCTCAACAACTGCAAAACAAATATATTAAGAAATTTTTCTAGTCGAATAGAGGTTATCTCCAATTTGCTACACACTAGTTAATTTAGTGCTAATGATAAATCAATGTAAATACCTATAGAAGGTACAAGGACTATGAACTTTTTGCTGAACACAAGCTGTTTAAGAAGAGAAGGATGATTAAGAAAGACTTCAGTGTCCGGAACAACGTATGGTGGCATGTTGACTTTCTTAGCCTTGTTTTCAAGCTGAGAAACTTCACTCTTCAGCCAAAGTTGGCCCATGAGTTTAAGCCTTTCAGGTTCGGCTCGAGGCCTCTCTTCTTTCTAAAAAAAAAAAAAATAATATTTTCATGCATAATTCATATTATAGGAATAGAACTAAAAAAATGGAAATTCATCAAAAATAATATTTAATGATAATTAATTATAGATGGGTTATGGCAAATATTAGATTAGAAGACGACTGCGCCTAGATATTCCCAGCGCATGAGGACCGGCAACCCCGCACGACCAAGCGGTAATGAAGGCGGGGTTCATTGGTGGCGCCGTCATTATGAAAAAATCGATACGGCTGAAGACTCATTTTATGATAAGGGAACAAGCGACATATTTCAGCGGGTTTCAGTTGTCGGTAGGCATGCAACTTGATGTGTCAGCTGATCAGAATTGTGAAAGTAAACCGGTCGATTAGATTACTACTATTTTGGGAAGCTGCCATTATGTGACAGATTGTTGTTGATGTTATGTATGTGTGCGGGAGTTAACATTTTCTAGTCGAACCTCTATACTGGGAACTGTCAAATTAACAGGTCGTCGCGACTAGTTGTTGCATTCGAGCATTAAAAGCCCGCCGTCGTCAATTGTCCGTGTAAACACAATTACACTAAGAATAATTGAGAAAGGGAAGAGGTACAAGTTGAGTAAAAACCTTAGCCTGAGTATGAAAAGAAAAGCGGGAAAGTGGGCGAGAATGAAATGGAGAAGAAGACGCCGGTAGGAGAGAAGAGAAAGGGGAGAGTTTACAAGTGCAATTACACGGTGGGCCGGGCAAACTTTGACCGCCCCTCCCAAACAGCCCCTCGAGGGATCATTAATCAAGCCCCTAAGTGAAACATTAGCTCCTCCAATTACTTAAGCCCTCTACCACGTACCGTCTCTTCCACGGTATATATTGTAGCAGCCACAAGGTTTAACTTCTCCAATCGTGTCTGTCAGACTTCACAAGACTTCATATAGGCAAAACAAAACAAGACATTTCATAGTTTTCAAAAAGGGCGAAACCAAGGTAGTCTGGTAATACTTGATTAATAAAAAGAAATTTACATTGGTAGCGGACTGAAAGTGAAGCTTCATCCTTACACGAAAACAATTAGTAAAGATAATAAAATAATTGAAGTGAAGGGAGAGAACATCGCCTAACATAGAAAATGAACAATGCAAAAGAAGGAAATGAAATATTTATCAAATACCTAGGCTAAAAATGAACTACGGATTTATCCTAGGCAAGAGTCAATAATCCAGGGAAGTCATTAGACGTTGGAAACAAAACAGATGAGATAACAGTGTGTCAGTTAGGCAAACTGTAGTGTAATAAGTGATAAATAGTCCAGGCAACGATGGCCAAGATATGGCAATTAGAGGAGAAAAAAAAGCATGTAGTGCTGTTTTTTGGTATAGTTGTTGGGGGGAAAGAGTGTCCTGCACAGCATACTGAAACACCCCGAGGGTGGATGGTATAGGGTGGAACTCCAGGGGGGGTAGTGCTGTTTAAAGGTCAATTTTATTCGGTTTTTCTCAAATATTTATCACGGGGTTGTCCCAGTGACACAATTAACACAATAGTACACTGTACCTCCAACCTTCCCCCCCCCTGCCTGAGGACGACTCCTCCGACCAGGGAAGTGGAAGGCCCTCCTCAGCAAACGGGCCACCAGATGGACCAGTACAACGAAGGGGAGCAGCCCAAGGAAGTATTTTCTCTCAGTCGGGGACAGGCTGAATGCGCGATGTATCTCTCCGGATTATTGGAGCTCACGGAGCCGTAAGGGAAATCGTTCCCAGGTTCATAAAAAAAAAAGTTTTTCCTCAAATATCTTAAACTAGAGATTTTAGCAAAAAGTACTTTCTATACAAAATTAAAATACACAAAATTTCATATAAAAATGTTCTTATTCATTTTTTACGTTGAGTAATTGCTATCTTCTAAATAGCGAGAGGTTAAAAAAACAGACATTTTCACAATTTTTCTTAAAGCGGTTTAATTACAAAAATTTTAACCCTTACCATCTCCATAACCATTGACTCCGTGAGCTCCAATAATCCGGAGAAAACAAAAAGTTCATGCTGCAAAGTTTAGCCACGAGTAATGAACTACAATTAGTCATGAACAAATCTTTTTGGTATTAACGACTTTAAAGAGCTTAGTAGTTTTTTTTTACATGAATTTAAACGATATTTGAATAGTTTCGTGTGAGAAAGGTATCAGCCTAATCATGCCAACTTTAGAAAAATCAAAAAAAAAAAAAAAAAAAAAAGTCACAGGCGGGTGCAAGACATCACGTAATTGCATCAATAAAAGAACGCTATTTACAAACTTAGTGATCACTTTAAACCTTGCGAATGTTTTAAAAACTATTCTTACATAAAACTCTCCATGCTTGCTGGCTGCCTGAAGCTTCCCCCTGTCCCAAGAGATTTACGAAAGATGGTCATCTGGCTGTGTGAAGACATCACACTGCGATGCGAGTTAACGATGCAAAAGTAGGAAAAGTTAAGTGATTAAATACTTAGGGGTGATAATAGTCACTATTTTCATTAATTTTGGTCCAAGTACAGTTTGAATCGCTGCCTTTGTGCCACTAACAGTGTGCATTGGCACGTTTCCATTTTTCTTGCGTTAGTCCGTTTTCTACTTTTTAGTAAGTGTTTTACTGTACACCTTATCGACAACAGAAAACTAGGAGGCAGCCGTTAGAAGAAGAACGGTATCAATAAATACTCATAAAAAAAAACCAAGTGAAGGAGCCGATTGCATTTTATACTTTTAAGCTGGTGATTAACTGAGCACTAGGGCACTAGGTGCAATGAATCAGCTTGGTGTGACAAGAGCATGTTTAATCTATTGAAATGACAACGCCGGTCACAGTTGTTGCTTATGTATTCTATAATAGATAAGACTTTTTATTTTGCTTTAATAAACTAAACCCCTAAATCTGTCCCTACGTCTTTGATTAGGGCATTTGACTAATAACTGTATTGGACTTGCCCCCTATGGATCTTATATAGTCGTCCTGATCCAGCCTCTTGGGGTAAAATGAGAAGCTACATGAATAAAGAGCAGGCAATCCGGTTTAGAGAATCAGAAAATGTCGAGAGGTATTATCGTCGCGCCGAACCCACTACACCCTTTTACCTCGAATGCAAGAATTAATAATATGAGTAGTAAAGAGATCACTCCAGCCCAAACCACTGCAGCATTACCACCAGACAGTTGTACACTGCCATCAATGATGATTCGCAAATATTTACCAACGTCCTTTTAATATCAATATAATTAGAAAGCTGAGTTACTGACGTCGTCCGGAATAGCCGTCAAACTTCTGTTTTTTTCCAATTTTGTTTTTATTGTAACTTTTCAATTTGTAGAGCTGCGGTGTTGCTTTGTAAATCATTTCTAAAAGGATAAAACTCCGAGTATTACTATAGCTTGATCTAAATTTCCAATAGATGACTTACGAGTTCAGATAAATATTAAAAGCTGGAGCATTAGTGTCAGCAAATGACATATAGGGAGTTCTATAAGGTAGATACACAGTAATAAATAACCAAACAAAGTTAAAATCTACTGTTAGAGTAACATCTTTAAAGTATAAGAAGATTTCGAAGCACGAATGCCTATGCCAAATCCATTATATTCACCTCCGCAGGTAGGAGTTGTGGAGATATATAAAATACCTAACTATAAAAAGATGAATTTGTTATTTAATTTTTATTATTAACAGAAATATAATTGTACTTATATGAGCGGGGAACATTTTTATCCAAAGCACGGACAAGAGAGAAATGAGGAGGTTTAAGTAAGGAAGTATTTCTTTGAAAAAAGAAAGAGTGTTAATAACCACCTGAGGGAGAATGGATCTGAGAGGGGGAGGGGCGACAAGGTGGGATGAGAAGTGAGTGAGTAGAGAATTTAAAGAGAAGCTAAGCTGGGCTTAGGTAGACAGGCGGTGGGGTGGGGGTTCGGGGGGGGGGGGGGGAGAGAGGATGTAATAATAAAGTAAGGTTAAGGGGGCCACCCTTTTCTATTCATAAAGGGATGATTTAGATTCTGGGCAGGGCCACCTCGACGGCAAAATATTGCTCCCGGATCCCTCCCATCTTCCCTCCCGATCCCTATTTCCTGGCGGGGGCGGTCCGACGGAAAATCCACCACCGCCCCGATGGAATTGCTCAAGACACCCCTCCCTGGCTGGGGGCGGTTTACATATTCCTACCCCCGTCCAAATTAAACCGCGGATTTAAACAGTAATCCGCAAAACTTCCTCCCCACCCTGAATACTACAAATATTCAAGCTCCAACCTTCAACTCTCTACAGAATATATATGTAGCCAGATACGTGTGTGTAATTTGAAAATTCATTTGGAGATGTATTTAGCCTAAAGTGAAACATGTTGCTCTTATGTAAACTTTATGGTCTAATGTAAACTTTATGGTCTAATGTAAACTTTATGGTCTAATGTAAGAAAACTGAACGGGAAAAAGGCAAATTCGCCGAAGCAGGAGGTTCGGATAGGTCGACTGGAACATCCTTTAAGCATTTATCAATGTCGCTTAAATTGGTCATTATTCTAATAATAACCTCCAAATACTTTACAATTATCAATAAATACAACATATACAGTAAAAGTATGATTAGCAGCTAATCGTCTGTGGTGGATACTATAACGCCCGTAGAAAGGATGGACCTGAAATTTCTATATTCCTATAGTAGCATATTTATATAGAATATAAATATATACTATATATATAATATATATATATTATACTTCACGTTCTCACTTTAACACATTCAGAAGTTATTTTAAATTAATATTATTATTCTCATGGTTGAAAGCCTATAATGTGAATGAAATAAACTTAAGATAGTAATACAAAAGAAATTCAAGAAGATGAATCTTCAAGGAGCCAAAGGTAAATTCAAGTATTTAACGCAATATTTTAACAATTTATTTACGATTTTCAGTGGCTTACACGGTTCACAAACAAAATTAAGCAATTTTGCGCAAAAAAAAAACCCGACTGATTTGGCTTAATAAGTATTGAAGAAATTCACGTGCCCGAATCCTACCGCATATTGTTCGTCAATTTCCCCTTTATGACTCTTTAATTGAAATTCATTGAATACATTGGGCCCATAATTGGTGTAAATAAATTGTAGTAGTGCAAATTAAAAAGGCGGTGTTATCGAATACTACAGCCTATTCTATTCCAATCATAGCATTTTTTTTTTCAATCTTCCCCCTTTTTAAAATTCAAAGATTGGCTTTGATTGGTTTCTCGGCACGGAAACAGAACGTGCTCAATTCAAAGCAACCATAAGCCTATAAGCACTCAGAGTGTAATTGGGGTTCTGTTTTGTAACTAGGGAGAAATTAATTCGAGTTAATGGGGCTTGTGTGGGAATTAGTTAGGGGTAGGGTGGCGGTAAAGTTATAAATCAGTTATAACCGGAGGGAGGGGGGGGGCGCGGAAAGAGGATCATTTCCTGCTCTAATCTCCATATTAGGGGGGTCGTTGTCACCCACCGGGAGGAAGGCAAGCGCGGCGGGATCACGATGAAAGCAGGCCAAGGGAGGAAGGAGGCGAGGACTGGTACCAGAGGGAATTCAAATGAATTGCGTCATTGTGGAAGGGGCGAGAGGTTTGAATTTAGCATTCAAAACAAGTCGGAGACCGGCGGAGGGGGGTGGCAGGGATGATTTGATGTGTTTAGACATTAGGGGCCAGGGGCGGAATACAAATGACGGGCTGAGTTTGCACCCTTGTCCCCTAGATATGGGCTCATCAGGTATGCGGCGCCCTCCTCGCATCCCCAGGTCCCTCTCCAGATGTATAATGCAGGCTACATGTCAGTCCCGAACAACCTCTTTCATCACCGCGTCTTAGCACGGTTTGCATCGCGCTTCTCACGAGGTCTATTCCATTTTCGGCAGGTTTTCATTTCAAACAGTCGGGTAATATGAAATTTTGGTAGGTTAATAGTAAGTAGGTAGTAGGTTAATTCAGCAACACTCCAGATTGAAGCAGGATTTTCCAAAAATTATATCAAGGTAAGTGATAAGTACAATATCTCAAAAACAGGGCTGTCGCAAGAGTGAAAATCGGCATTTAGATTTCTCTTGAAACATAAAGAAACACGTCTAAGCAATAGACAAGGTTTATAACGGCAAGACATCATTTAAATTTCTAAGAAGTTGAACTAAAGTATAATTGTAACAAATCCTAAAGTTCTACGCCAATGGCAAACCGTTTGACAAATGGAGTTTGCCATATGATCCTTTCCCGTGTCATTCGTGCCATTCACACATCTGACGAACCACTTGGCTAAGAAGGTTATTTGTACCTAAGTAATGGATTATAAGTTATTTGTTCCTATAAGGTTATTAATTAAGATTACAGCAAAAAAGTCAAACATCAAGCGTATCCAATCCTTTCAATCAAAAGTCCTGAGAACAATAGTAAATTCCCGTTATTACGTCAGCAACAAAACCCTTTATAACGATCTTAATATACATTACATTCTTGAACTCATCCCTTCCAAGTTCATAAAATTCCATAGTAACCTATATAACCACCCTAATCCCGTAGCACAGTCATTGGACTGCACCACTCATCCCTATAATCCTCCTCGGAGACTGAAACAGCTGTGGCCTCGTGAACTGCTATAAAAATGCGTAACAGTGGGAGTCCTGACAATAGTCAGTTTCTCCAATCATGTCCTGAGCGTATGAGGCTCTCGCGCTCTTCGACAGCCTCCACGGGCTAGTATCCGGTGACGCGGCTGACGGAGGAACGTGGGGGAACTTCCCAAGATTGCTCTTCCTCTTTCGCGCTGTTTGTAAATACTGTATGAATGAGCGAGTGAATGCAGATGGTAAATATGGTACGAATGAGAACATTTATCACAATTACTTATTGCCTAATAAGGCAGATTGTAATTTTAGCACAATAAAGAAGTTTCAATTTAAAAAAAAAAAAGATTAATTAATTGTCAATCTATTCTTCGACCAGCAAGTCTGGGACATTGGACTGTTAAAACAGCGACCATTAATCAAAGGTAGAAGTACCGGAACCACAACGAATGATTCGCAAAAGATAGATAGGTGTGTGTGTTGTGCTTCATTGTGCTTACATTTCACGTTCTTAAAAGTTTTACCCCAGGAGCAAGTTCCAAACCAAAGAAGCGATGCGATAAGTCTAATAATAAACAGCTCAAACGAGAAATGAACAGACATGCAATTTAAGATAAAGAAGCACACTAAATACAAGGTGATGCAATGTTGGCAGGTGCTATCTCCACACTCGTTGAGGGCTTCGTTTAACTGTGCCACCAGCGGTTGACACCGTAACCATTTTATAACCCTCTCACTGGCTCCAGTTTTACAGCAACGCTTTAAAACCGTTAAGTGTCTCATACCGTCTTTATTCCTCGTCCAAAAAATAAACTGGTAGCACAAAAAAAGGTAACATAAAGCGTGGATCCAGGTATCAGCGGCTTTGTTGGTCATAATTCATTTATCAAGAGGTAACAGATAAATTAAGGTTATTTTTTGTTAACGCTGGCTTAAAACATATGAAGGAAAGAAAATGCATCATTAAGGTTTCAGTTGTTTCGCACGGATTCTATCATGTAGATTTAAAACAATTTAATATAATTGTTTTATGATTTTTTTTTCATCAAAGCATCTAAAAATATAACTGGTTTTCATCGTTTTATTCTGGGTGTTACTAAGGCAAGTTAATTTATAAATATAATTGAATTACATAAAACTTTGATTCTTATGTATTTTACTCCATTCAACTGCTCTTCGTCGAAATATCGTGCGTGGGAGCTGAGAAGTGGGTGTTTTGTTCTTTCACAGAAAATCATTGTTATCCTTTCGATTGGCCATATCTCTTAAACACGTTCTTTCTTTTATTTTTGTTTGACTTGACCCTGCTCTACATTAAGATATTCGTCGGTAAACTTGAAAAATAGGTTGTTTTCAGAAAAAGCAGTCTTTTTATCAAACAGAAAAACGATACATTTCACAGTTATAACTAAAAACTGAGCGCTTTGTTCTTGCAATTCACATAGATTCACGTAGTCATAATAAAAAAAACTACCTATAGAGAGGTTTCGTGAGAACAAAATTTCATGATTTCATTTAAACTTAACTGATATCGAGTTAATATTCGTTATCATTTAACGATAAGAAAACTTTATGTAAAATAAATTAGTAAAAGCAATTGTAAATCACAATGCGGATGTAGTTTTTTATATATGTTATTCGGACATATGTTTTTGAATTAATAACTTTATGCAGCAAACAAGTTAGTTTCCGGTTCTCTAGATGTCGACCAGGGATTTTATCAAGTTAGCCATGAAGGGATGCTGTAGAAACTCAAAACCAGTAATGTCGCGTTCCTGCTATCTTGTTCTAAAATCATTTAATTTAATCGGAGTCCTACAAGGGAGCACCTTAACCCCTAGCTCTGAGTTCCTCCTTTTCCAATGCCGATCTCACATCAATTCAAGCCCAGGTGGTAACTCCCGGATCCCCCACCCAATAGCACCACCATCTACCACAACTATGACTCAGAAAATAAATAAATAACAAAAGAGCGCATTTCACATTCACTTTAAAACATATCTGAGCACCCCTCCCCAGTTACCTTGGAAAGCCTGAATTTCGACTAAAAATTACGTGAAATACCTTCCCCTGACACTAGCATAAAGTCTCTATTGGCAAAATCACATCACAATAAAAACTCAAGAACTGCTTACAAGACAACTCAAAACGAACACTTTAACACATACCATGACATAGAGGAACATTTTTTAGGATTTCAAAATCCTCCCCCCCCCCCAAAAAAACCCAGAAATCCTTACGATTTCTCTTTTCTGTGTTCCGGCCCCTGTTCATCCAACACACGTTTCGTAGGCATGGACATTAATAAAGGGTCATAATTAATCATTAATTCGTAATTAGAAAATCAACGTTTTTATATCGAGTAGGGTATAGATATTTGAGGCTAAGTTTATTAGGACATACCGGACGGGGATATGAAAGGACCAGAGGTGATGGCCTCAAGCCGGAGAAGATTGAAACAAATATCCAGGTGATAGAGGAAGATGGCGAGAAGTAGGTACCTCAGCCTGCCTATAAAGAGCCAAGAGGCTGAATCTTATCGCCACATATATAGGAGGACCGTAAAGAAAGATTTACGAGGCAGGGAGGGGGAAGTAATGACAGTCTGTGCTCTGTTATGACCGCATTTTGTAAGGCCATTATTGGCATTTCCACGCTCTTGTCTCCTCCCACGCACCACCTTCCTGGCTGGCCAGCAGAATGAGATGAGGCTCCCCAGTATATTGACAATAAACTATTTTTTATGGCTATTCTACTCATTACTTGAAATCACAAACTTAAAATTATTGTGATTGTTTTGTTTTTTTGGCAGAATATTTGTTGGTCATATGTCGCTAGACTAGAGGGTCGCTCATCCACTTTCAAGCTGCTCCATTTCTTCGCCGATCGTCCTCTTGAACCTCCTTGCCAATGGAATACGCTAAAGAACCCCATTTTACCCAGTCATTCCGACATGGCCAAAACTGCTTAATTTGTCACAATCTTGTAAAGCAGGTTTCCTGTTCGATGTGTCACATCCCTGATAGTTGCATTAGGCACATGTTTGCATCTAAGATTAGTTTCCGAACATCCATTTCCATAACGAATATTTTGCCTTTATTAGCTACGTAGGACATACACATACGCACCGTGGCCAAAAATGGGATAAACGCGAGCTTAAGTTCACTTTAATACTTTCTCTGAATGGAGTGACGATTCATTCATTATTTTCTGCATTGAATTTCTCATTCAAAAGCCCCACACCTCAACCCGCTAATAGTGTTTTAGTTAAGCTACATGACAAAAGAACTTGAATAGAGATGAAGTATTCTTCAAAAATGCCAACAATTAGGATAATTTCACTTAGTAATTGCTTTTTGAAAAGATATATTTGTATTAAAAGCTTTTTTATAACTAAGAAGAGTATAAACAAATAGTGAGGGGGGGTGCATAAATTTAACCTTACTTTACCTAGATAATTTTGGTTTTTAACATCTACACTAGAAAATTACTAAATTTCCAACTTCGAAACGTTTTTCTACTGAGCTAATTAATAATTAAGTCTTAGCTGTTCAAATGGTCGAAAAATATTTTTTGCGGTAGAATGAGCAAAGGGTAATAACAATATTGTAAAAAATCTGCCTCATTGGGCAAGTAATTGTGATCAATGTGCTCATTCATACCATATTTATAATTCTTCACTCACTCGCTCATTCATGCAGTATTTACAAACAACACTGAGACCTCCCAAATACATAGGGTTGTCACCTCCCTCACATGCGAAAGAAGAAGCGGAGTTTTGGGAAGTCCCCCACGCTCCTCCAATCAGCCGCGTCACCGGACACGAGCCAATGGAGGCTGACTAAGATCGCGAGAGCCCCAGACGCTTAAACTAGAGATACACCCAGAGTATTTGTAAGGTTTTGTTTAGTAAGTTAAGTCTATGAAAATAAAAAGGAATCATCATGGCGCATATATTTAAAATAGCTGTAATGTATTAAAAATTAATAATAATAAGTTCTCAATGAAGAATGTCTTCATACTAAAGGGAGCGCGATTTCCAAAACCTGGTTCAAGTCTCTTCATTTGGGTGGAATATTCAGAAAAACAAAATAATTATTATACGTTAATACTTCGTAACTAAATTAGGTGCAGTTAACAGAAATTTCACAGGAGATTTTCCTTTCACTGGCTACGCCACAAATCTACAACCATCTGAAAATATTTCCATGCATTAAACCACCAGTTTTAATACCATACCACCGTGTCACGGGGTTCGTCACATATTTTTAACAGGCTGGTGTTATCGAATAAATGAAAACATTCGGTGGTATGTCTAACAACATTGCTGCTTAGCTATAATTTAAAGGAAAATAAGATATCAACAGATCCATACTTCATATTTCTAAAAATAAAATTCTATTATGTAAAAAATTACTTGATTGTACTCCAATTCTTAGTGAGGAGCTGTTCTTCTTGATCTTTAAACATGTATTATCATGGAATCAACTGTTGTTCGCGAGATAATGACATGGAGGAAATTGAAGACACAGAGCGTGGCTGACACCCTGATAATAATGAATGAACTCATCTTCAACAATAAAACAACCAGATTACACAGTGATAACTGGAACCGGAGGGTCGTTACTTAACGTATTTTTCAATTTTTTTTTTTATGACATTTTGCATTCCGAATCCTACAATATCTCACAGAGTATACTAAATGACGACTGTACTACTGTGTTACATTATTTGGTGAACGGGAGCAAACGTTAATTTGGGCCACAGACTTACAAGTTTGGCTTGTGTCTTATTGTTCAGTATGCGATGAAGGTTTCAAGCCCGTGTGGGCCGAACCATAGTTCCACAGAGGTTAGAATTTGGAAAACAAGAACTTAATTATTTGTGGGGTTTTTAATTTCCTCCATGTCACTTTCACTCCACAGTTGATTTCATGCAAATACAGGTTTTAAGAACCAAGAACAGTTCCTCACTAAGGATCGGAGTACAATCAAGAAAATTTTAACATTCACAAATTATATTTTTGGAAATATGGATCAGTTGAATTTACTTGCCTATAAATTATAACTAAGCAGTAATGTTTTTAGATATGCCGAATTGTTTTTATTTATTCGATAACACCAGAATATTTATTTTTAAAACCTGAGTTGAACTCGGTGACACGACGCGAGTTCTGAAGGTTTAATTCATGGAAATATTTTCACATGGCTGTAAATTAGCGGCGTAGCCAGTGAAAGGAATTAATTGTTTTGTTTTTCTGAATATTTCAGCCAAAGAAAAACACTCTGTTTATTCCACTGCTGAATAGTTACATTTTATTAAAACGGTGAAAAGATAAACTCTGAAGAGGTTAGCTGGTTATCTCCCTGCCACAAGCAGACCTCCTGATTACGTCCTTAAAACCAACAGCTCACACACGACAAGATTAGGGAGGCAGATATCGTAGTTCGGGATCGGAAGCCGCCGCCGTGTTTAAAGCAGGCTGTCGAAAGTAATAAAAAGAGGGTGGGGGCGCGGGGTTATCTTAATGGCTGCAAGGGGCGGGGGTGCTAAGGTTTTACTGTCGCAACTTTATAGGCTCATCGGGGCCGAGTTTTATTCCGCCGGCTCACTTATGTCCCGCCAGGGCTGTTTATATCCTAAGGGCCTGTTTATTAAAGGCTTAGCCCTTCCTACCCCTCCCCCCTCCCACCGCCGTCGCCTTAAAGGGTCTCAGCCTTAGACAGATAAAACTCCAGCCAGATATAAAGAGCCCCTTCAACTTCCCCTTGAAATTGGATTCCACCCTCCTTCCTTCCTTCCTCCCTACCGAGCCAGACCGAAGATAATTATTTACCAAGCCATTTGTTAGACGGCGCTGGCTCCCATGGAAGAGGCTTTAAATTGTAAGCCTCCCCAGGGGGAGGACGGCAAAGGGAGGGCAGGGAGGAGGAAAAGAAAAAGAACTCAATCATAACTTGGCCCTTTTAGGGGCTTAGCGGAAAGGGGAAACTTAACTGGGGAACTAAGTCCGGAAAATAGAAATTAAATCTCCGGGGATCGGCAAAGTGCTCTTTCCCCTCTCTCCTTTCTTTTGACTTGGTTTCTTCGTTGTCAAACCTTCAACTTCCCTTTTATAAATATTCCGAGAAAGAACTGTTCTTTACATTTTCACCGATCAAGGGAAAAGATCGTACCCTATTAATTGGAATTTGGTCATGTACCGCCTGCTTTGTGCGGATTCTTTATTACGTGAAGGCTTCAACCACGCAGAGGGGTAATGAGTAGATCCGGAACAACGTTCGTGACAACGTATTACAAACAATCATACCGGATCCTCAAATGGTGGGATTAATGACTAGCCTAAGTTATCACATACGGGGAGGGGGCAGCACTATCGACATATTCCCCGCCTATCCGGTGTCAGGTTTATCCTTTAGCTAGAAGTGGTTTTTCCAAGTAAATAAATATAGTATTTGGTCAGGGAGATTGTATTGAATGGATAGTACAAACTAAATATGGCTACGAAAGTCATATAAAAAGCAAGTCAAAAGATCAGCGATATTTGGTAGGACTTCCAATTTCAGATTAACAGAGATGAATATCTGGCGCAAATGAAAAAAAAATATCTGAATCTCCAAATATGCGCTCTCCCTGCTCTATTTAAGTTCATAGCAATTAATGATCCTTACATACAAATAATTTGTTTTATTGGAACAAAAACATGTAGCTCTTAGCATTTGATAATACTGATGCTCATAAGATCCTTTTAAACAATGCCATGAAAAAAAACAACTTAAATATTACTATTCACCTACAAAAAATGATTTATCCTTAAAAAAAAAATTACCTCAAGATTTATGTTGTTAATTATAGCAGCAGCAAACATCATGTAACCGATGCAGCATCACTGATATCACGGATTTACAGTTCTAATTTTTAGAAAAAATCCCTCAACAATCCGAGGAAAAAATTAATAATGAGAATAATTTTAATGCATTATTAGTAATGCAACCTCAAAGTTGCTAAACAAAAATTATAAAACTACACTATTTATTTCTGACTAATGACAGTGCCAAAACACATAAAGTAGTACATGACACTACAAAAAAAAAAAAGAAATGACAAGTTCTGCATCAAACTCATAGATTTAAAATACATACTTTCAAACAGGTAATGGGCAATAATTTTTACAGTCTGCATCAAATATCTAATCTAGCATCTCTGGATATTTTTTTGTTTAAATATGAAAACTAAAATCAAATTTAATTCATAACCAATTTAACAAAATTTTAGACACTGAAATAAAATTAAAAAATCTTGCATGCAATAAAAAAACTAAACTGTTATGAAACTGATCCTTAGATTGGTTAATAATTATTAAAACTGGATTATACTTTGAATTATTAGATACATTAAAACATCTCACAAACATATAAAAAAAAATAAAGAAAAAAAAAGGAGACAGAGAAAGGGATAAGATGACGTGGAAGGATATAAGAGGAGATACAAGAGCGAGGCAAGATCCCCCCTCCCAAGAGACAGGAAGGAACAGATGGTGTCGGTTGACAGCCACCAACCTCCCCCAATACAATCCACTTACCCCCGGAGCCGAGATAAATCAATACCTCTCTCACGTACTTATCCCCCAAGCTCCGGATACCCCATCTCATTCCTCCATTCAAAAGCTCCATTAGTGGCTCCATGTCACCAGTAATTGGCTTCCTTTCCCTATCAACCACTACCTACCTAATCCCCTATCAGCTCAACCCTTACTACTTACTGCTACAACTCTATTTAAACAGATGTGAAATGTAGCTGTGTGAACATTTACGGTCTTTGTAACGGTAATATAAGATGGTAGATCCAAGAATATCTGCCTTTGTTGGTTATGATTTTTAACAAGGATTACTTCAAATTAAAACTTCACAAGGTATATACAATGGTCTGATTATTTTATAAATATAAAATATTCAAATCTAATATTGTAAAACAACAAGCATATGTAATTTTAGATTTTGTGGCTCCTAAAACTGAAATATGAAGTAAAAAACTGCTACCCCCCCCCCCCTCCCAATAATTAGATCCCATTCAAGAGCCCTCTTTAGGAAATAATTCAGTATGTTAGTGTTTTCTATACATATTTCCAAATGGTTTGTTCTGAAGAACAGCTCGTTAAGAATCCCATTTCTTTTCTGATCTTTTCTATCCATCCATTCATTTTCAATGGCCAAATTGATACATATGTTGGTCAACAATTTTTGCTTCGTCAACTTCAGGAATTGATAGTGGAATGTTTCAAAACTACATTCCCACTCCTCATAGCTTCATAGACTGCATCCAAGTAGTAAGATATGTTTTTCATGAATTGAAAACACCGTAATTCCTCCAATGATTTCAGAAATATTATTTGTTTCAATTGATGCACACAATATTTATGCAATATCTTTATTTATTAGATCTTTCTACTAAACCATAAGTGGTTTCTTAGCTCAAATTTTCTTGAGCAATTAGGTGTTCATCAGAAATAGATAACAAATGGTTATTTTCTGGAATTCCCATCTTTTTAAAGCACTCTTCAAGGGGAGTATTACATCAAGAAACACAAAAAGTTATTGGGATTATTAGATTCCAAAAGTGTTTACAGAACAGAATAACTGGATGTGTCTGGAGAGAAATATATAAATGAAAATAAAAAAAAAGGTTTACCCAGACAAAAAAAAAATTAATTGTGAACAAATGTAAGATTATCAGTTTATGCAAGGACTATTTTCAGGATTATTTGCTAAAATTATGCGTATTTGTAGATTTTGTGGGTTGTTTAAGACTTGATTTATGCCCCAGATGTCTCACATCTCGATCATGCCATGTGATCTTAAAGGCTTCTGGTTCGTCAAACTTCATTAATTTCCTCTCTTAAGACTCTTTTTGGAACCTATAGTTTTTCATCTTTGCCAGTGAATAAGCCCATATAAGTCTTCCTAATCTGATCATCTGTAAGGCCCCAACACAACAGCAACAAAAACTGTTTAATGATCAAGTTCAATTTTGGTGCTCTTCTATCTGTGTTATTTATGTGCTACATACTCAAATAGAGGAAGCAATTTTCAATCACCAAAGCAGGGTACACAGGACTTCGACTTCACAATGACAAGACTGCATGTCAAATATGTCTACAAAGCACAATTTTTAGACGTTTTACTACTGTAAATTTATATAGTTTGTCTTTTCAGTCAAGTCTTTTTGGTAAACAATCCTGAGAGATTTAATTTTTTTTTGTGAACATTTCTCTGTTATTGCTTGATCAGTTTCTTTCTACTTTTGCACTAAAGCATCATAGGCCTGATTATTTTTATCCCGGTCACTGTATTTTTCTGAATTAACCCGCAGCGAGCCTGTAATGTCTGTAAGCACTTATATAAATCAATGAACTCAAAAAGTGTACATTGGCGAAGATCTGCCATCGGATAAGTTTCCGACCTAACAAAGCTTTTATTTCACTAGCTTTTATTATCATCTTCATGTTGAGGTGGGAAACTTTTCAGACCATCTGTGTAAACGGTAATAAGACTCACATAAAAAACCAGACAAATTGAACAAGATTTGTGGTGATGTTTGACCAGGAGCGTCCACACGCAAGGCCTTGTCAAAGGTTAGTGCACATAATAGTGCTCTTGGTCTCAATCTCAATCTATCTCAATCTTTGTGCAGTTTTCAGTTTGCCGGTCCACACGCAATGACTTGTTTGTCAACAATCTGATCTGCACAAACAAGTAGTTGCGTCTGGACCACGCTAAATGTCTTTGTCACTTATGTGCAGTCCTTATATATCACTGTATCAGTCTCTTGCCAGCAAAACTGATCCAAGACAGGTCACCATAGTGATTATTTTAGAATATCAGGTTTTTGAGACAAAAAGCAAAAAAAATTGAGAATAATAAAACCAGTTTAAACTAAACTGTACTAGAATATGAGCACTATATGATAAGAAAAATCCCTTAGACCATAATGCACAAGGTCCATGAGGGAACGTATTATAGTTTTTCTAATCTTAAAACTGATGTTATCTTGAAAAAATTATTCAATGCGTCAAAACACATCAAATAGTACATGACACAAAAAAAAGAAATGACAAGTTCAGCATCAAAGTCAGAGATTTAAAATACATACTTTCAAACAGGTACTGGGCAATAATTTCATATTTAACAAAACAAATTTTAATATTACTTACAGCTTTGTTGCCATTTCTAATTCCATTTGTCTCTAGGCTGAACCATTGCCGGGTGGCATCATAATGGAGAGCACAAATCTTTGACTCAGCCAAAGAACTTCCAAAACGGATAAGTTTAAAAATTCTTGAGTAAGTCTGAAACATAAAAATATATACAATCAAACAAAAGTAAATTTTTAGAAAAAATTATTAGTATAACAAATATTTTTTAATGTAAATAGTATTTTAAAACCAATTGTGGGTCTCACTTTCATAAATTGTTTTTAGCCAAATTACTGCTGGGTTTTTCCATTTTAATTTTAATTTAGCTGTATAGAATGATCTTGGATATTCTGGGAACTCTGTTACATAATTAGAAACTCCCATCTTCTTACCCCTTTTCTTTCTGTACCTCCTTTGAAAACAACTTTGATAAGGCAATTCGTTGTATTGAAAAAAAAAGAACTGTTTGACTGAAGCTTTTATTTCTTTGCTATCCTTTTAGCCGATTCCTCTGCTTCCTCATTGGCAAGTAGCTCACCTTGTCTTAGAATCCAGTGGATAACTAAGTCCACCTCAGTAGGAATGAAGCAAATAATGCTGAGTGGCAACTTACTGCTGAGTTTGACCGAGCTTGACTGAAAGAGAAGACAGCAACGCCTGTTACATCTCTTCAAAGCCATCTTTGACTTAAAACATCAGCAACGTAGGCTATCTTCCTGCAATAATTTCCAGGGTGACGAGAACATAGAGAGCATCTTACAATATATTTTATCCATCAAACTTTTTACCGATCTCTTGCATAATTTGTAGTATGATCGTAGTTTATCCAGGCCTGAGATGAACAAGGGATGAGGTTCGAGAAGAATGATTCACAAGTTTTGAAATCTAATCATTTTTCTTTAACAATTCTACTGTTCAAAAGGTTCCATTACGGTTGGTGGGTGTTAAATCTTATAGCTGGTAATTCATAACTTCTCATAATGTCAGATCTGTCCTAATTCCTTATTCATACAAATTCAAATTTTAAGCTTCCTTTACATCTTTTGTGAGGTCCAACGTTGAATCCTATCCTTCAGGGTTTTCTGGCATGAATACATGAATCTGCTGATCACATGAAACTGTCGGTTTCTTTTCTCACCATGATATCCATTATAACTGGGTCAGTATAATCGAAACCATTCGAATGACTAGCGCATATGTGAGAGTAAATCTGTAAATGTACTCGCTCTAGAGCTATAGAAAATGTCTCAATCTAGGTATACCTAGCTATACCTTTGAACCTTAAAGACCAGGACTATTATACATGTTTACTAGTTCAGGTAAAGGTGACAAGTTATTCATATGTGTTGCTGAATGAAATAATAATTACATCTGTAGAGAGCTTTTGATCATCCCTGACAATTTTTTTTTTAATGATTTTTTGTGCAATGCACAAATGCAGGAATAGTTGATGGCTGGCGACATTGAATGGCGATGCCTCAATATTGGCAGTTACTACCGGGGTAAGCCAAACTCAGGCCTTATCCTTTGATATTTAGTTTTTTTTCACTTGTACACATTATTTATTTTGTTATCTCTTTTTTTATCTGCTTATTTAATAAATCCTTTGGATTTTTTTTTTCTCCCCGACTGCTAGATTTGGAGTTAAAAACATAGTTGGGTGTTTTACAACAAATCAAACACAAACCAAAAAAAAGCTTTTAAAGGATAAAAGCACATTTATTATTTTCTTTACAATTAAACTTTTTTTTTTTCTTTGAAAATAGGAAGGAATATTTTGACGACCAACAAAGCGTGGATGTATCCACTTGTGGGAAAGAAGAAAAAATCAATAACGGTTTTGTACAAACAGGACAGGCAAATAGAAAAAGGTTGAAAAACTGGTGACAGGTTCCAGGTCACAAAAGATGAAAGTATGGAGGCCATATGAAAATTAAAAGTTAGGAAAAGGAAATTAACTCCGGGAATGATAAAAATATATGGAATTCACTGGCAAAAAAATGGTAGGTACTTGCATAGAAAAGTCCATAAAACTTGGTGGCTCTTACACAAATCCTTGACGTCATAAGGTAAACCAGAAAATAATAAGTAGTATTAATACTTTCCATTAAAAATAAATATTTAAACTTTTATTTTATTTACTTTTTTTAAAAACAATTTTTAACTCTATACAAGATTTCTGACCATTATTGGTAGATTAAATAAATAATAGGTAGATAGATGCAGTGGTAGGAGGGCCATAAAAATGTTTTGGTCCAACTACGTCTATGACCCTATTTATCAGCCCCTGCATTATACCTATCCCACGCTACTGTTCATACTGGAATCTACCATTCCTCCTAACAAAGTCAAGAATTGATCTTCATTTAATGGGTTGAAGTTCTTCTGTTAGGATTCTATCGCAGTCTAAGGTGAAAAACCTTAGTTTGCTGAATGCCTCGCATTCTCCCACAAAATGGTAGGAGGGTTCCTCCTCCAATTTGCATTTGTGGCAAATGGAGTTCTGGGATACTTCTATCAAGGATAGATTTCGGCTTAATCTGCAGTGTCTGTCAAAATGCCAATTATGAGGTTAATGTTTTGCCAGCTGCAGTTTAATAACCATGAGTTGCTTACTTTTGAAGGTCTGTTCATGAATAGATTGGCCTCTCTACAGCTGATGCTGCTGGACCACCTTAGTAAACATCCACAGTTTCAATATACAGGTGGATGTGGCTTTTGATTTGAGACCATTTGCAGGCTCGAGACCAACAAACAATGAGTCTGCTCTCTTCTTGGCCAGTTCATCCACTTTCTCATTGCCGTCTATACCTGTATGCCCACGGACCCAGTATAGGCAGACCTCCTTCCTTGATACAAAATCCTTTAGCAAATTCTTGCCTTCTCTATCTATCTAAAGGCAATTTCTGTTCACTACAGACTAGTGACATGATCGATGATCGAGCATATATGTATCCAACTGGCTGCTCCCGACTGTGCTTCAGGGTGTAAGGCATCAGCGATTACACAGACCTCTGCCTGGAACACAGTTGCTTACTTCCCTGGCTGTTGATACACACTACCTCCTGTGTTCAAAATGTAAGCTCTGGTCCCATATGATCTTAGAGATTCGTTATATGATCCAATAGTGAACCACACCAAGTTAAATAAATAGTAAGTAATGCATGAACCTACCATTACATACAGACAATAAAACTATCTTAACACATTGAGGCCCGGAGATAAATAAGAAATTAAAAGCCTAAGCGCCGGCGTCATACGAGACATTTAAAGCCTGAGCCCTGGCAACGAATCAGCCACTTCAAGCCCAAACACTGGCCTGATTTGCTTGTTTCTAATCAATAAGTAGATAGAAAAAAATATTGAAAAAATTCTAAATTTTTGTAAAAACGTTTTGATTACATATTCGTCATATACAATTTAACAAAAATGAAAAATAGAAACAAAATCGAAGCTTTTAATTTATATATAGCAAAAATACAGTTTTTTATTTTATGGTGGATTATTACATATATATAACATAAACAGAAAACAAAAATATTAATATTTAAGGCAAGTATGGTATTTCCCGAAACATTGTCCAAGATGTAAAAGTACTAAGCATTCAGCTCACACAAAGCTACTCTCGTTTCTTGTTTTAATAGCAGAGCAAAGTTTACACTGACGTCGTACATATCGGTTTGTTTTCCCTGATCCAATAATTCTAGTCACTTTGTTTCCTCATATCACCCGAAAGTCTCTGGGGGTGATCAAACTTTGGTATGCGAGATGTAGGAACAAGTACGGAAGTACCTAAAGTATTAGAATCAGAAGTACCATTTGATACATTTTGAGTATTTGCGAATTCCTCATTCCAACAGCATGTAAAATTTTTTTATAATGTTGCCATTTAACTCGATATATAATTTAAATGCATTAAACATTGGGCAATTTAAAAGAAACAATACCATTTTCTTTGAACACTTCACTGTTTTTCTCAAGATAAAATATTATGACAAATACTGGTCTGCCAAATTAACACCCATCATATAAAGGGTGTCCCAGGATTAACGCAAGATTTGATTCAAATAAAAAACACAGTTTTTAGTATGTTTGTTGTTACTTTTTTATTGAATTATAAAGTAAATAGGATAGGGTTATTTATGGAATAACACATCGGGCAAATGGCCTCCACAGCTTTGCTGGCACATATATACTCATTGGTCAAAATTTTTCATGACCATTTGGCATAAATGTGGTTGAATTTCGTTGATGCAGCGTTTAATATCCTCTTTTAATGCACGCGTGGATGTGGGCTTGTTGACATACACCTTTGACTTCAAATAACCCCATAAAAAGAAATCTAAAGATGTTAAATCACATGATCTAGAGGGCCAATTCTGATCACCGAAACGAGAGAGAACACGACCTGGAAATGTCTCATGCAGTATTTGAATTGTTTCATGAGCTGTATGGCATGTGGCACCATCTTGTTGAAACCACATATTGGCTACATCAATATCATCCAATTTCGGCACAAAGAACTGTGTTTACGACGCCGAATTGATGTTTCTGGATTTTCAACAACACTCTCACGCACTGCTTCGATATTGACATTTGAACGTCTTGTTTTTGGACGACCAGTGTGTTTAGTTTCTCCAACTGATCTAGTGTTCCCTAAGTTTTTCAATTAATCTCTTCACTTCGCAGTTGATGAAGTCAAAACACTATTCCGACCATATTTTGTATGAAATTTTCGAACTGCGGCCGCTAAAATTTCATTATTTTTGAGATATGGTTCAACAATGAAGACACGTTGTTCTATCGTGTAATGCTCCATTTTTACTAACCCTAAACTGTCAGCTGTAAAATTGTTTTGTTTTTAGGGTTACCAGACTTTACTGCACAAATGGCGGCAAATTCAAATCTTGTGTTAATTCTGGGATACCCTTTACTTCTTCTTATAGTCTACGATGGAATGCGGTTTTATAATTTCTTATTTCGTTTTCCAGTGTATTTTATTAGTTTTTGTTAATTCTCGCGAATGTATAGTTGAAACTAAGTGTACAATTTTCTGTTTTGCCTTCCACGCCTGTACTAAAATTTCATCTTTTCTTTTAAATGCATATTCTCCTGTTTTCAATATGAAATGCTTTAAAGAGTCAGGAACACCTCTATTTGCTCTAATTGTACCGCAAACTCGGATACGATTTTTCATCAGCAATCCTGCGGTACAAATGCTGTTATAATAATTGTCCATGTATACGTGCTAGCCCAAACATGTATTTTTATCAAGTAATGACATTATGGTCTGGTCCAATGTTTTGCCTTCCGCAAAATGTTTCCATTTGCAAATATATCTACTTCTAGCTTCACATAACATATGGCAAATTAGGCCGTACTTCATTATTTTTGCCGGATTGTATGTTTTTATAGATAATTTTCCATACCACAGAATAATGGATTCGTCAAGCGAAAGTTCTTTCCGAGGCGTGTATACCGATTTAAATTTATTTAATAAATAGCTGAGTATGGGCTGAATCTTCTTGAGCTAATTATAACCGGTTATTGTTTGATTGTTCAAAAAATGCCACTTGTTCCAAAACTGGCGAAATCTATTATGTGGCATTATAGTGGAGAACGATGGTGTTTTTGTATAAAACTCTTGAGGACCAGTAATCATCTTTTACATCTTTCTTTACCTGGCCCATCATTATTATCATGCTAAGAAATGTTTTCATATCAGCTAGGGTAATATCATTCCACTTAGACATTTTCTTCCCCTCACACATCCTGTCCTTGTTTTGCTGATAACTGATGTTGGATTCATTTACCATTAATTGAATCAAATCATTGCCAATAGACAATTTGACCACTTCTATTATGTTTTTCTAATCGGTAAGAAACATCTTTGGACCGGGTTTAGCAGTAAAATCTGGTATGTTAGGAATGTTATCTACATCTGACCATGATTCACTGTAACTATGCGATTCCGTGGAAATTTCACAATCACTGGAATCATCGGAATCACTGTAATGGAACAGTTCTTGATCTTCTTATTGGAACCACATTGTTCTGAATGCATCGAATAATCCGATAGAGGCAGTACACTTATTAATAATTTCACTCATATTATATGGGTAAAAAGGTACAGAATAATAAGACGTTATACTATTTAACCAAAAGCATAAGCATATGAAAGATATACTGTCTGTGGAATACACTGCTCGAGAGTATAACAAATGAAGACCGATGTAACCATGACAACTAATTGATGTGTAAGACACCCATTCTACCAAAAAAAATTCCACATCGTTGTGGGGCTGATACTCAAGTGATAGGACTCAAAATCCCGCGTTTTTGCGGGGTTGGCCTTAAATGTGTTAACAGCAGTTTCTCGAACATGAACCATCAATTGATTCTCTACATTTGAATTTGTAACCATTCTATAGATCATCATAGCCATAGATGTTTTATACATCAATATTTAAAAAGAAGTTTTCATTAATGTGATATTTTATATTTTTAGTCCACTAAACCGACAATATGTCAGAAATATTCTTAGTCTGCACTTTGAGATATTTTATTAGATACCCAACACAATAGGTTATGAAAAAAGTTCACTACACAGTAATTTAATGGTTCATGAAACTTATAATTCTTCATAGGATCACTATTATTTTTAGTACCACTGAGGCATCAAATGAAACTACCAGGTAAAATATCATCTCTCTTGCTAAAAGACGGAGTAAGTTAAAGTTATGAGTCTGATTTCAATGGCAGTAGGTTAAACAGGGTATTTGCAACTGCAGATACAGAAATACACGCAGATGAAAACTTAAGGTATCTAATTTTGAAGAAAATCATAAAAAGGAAAATATTACATACCTCTTCCTCAGGTCTAAGAGTTCGAGTCCTTAAGCAATCCCAATTTAACTTAGCATGGGCTGCTTGTAGACAGCTAAGCCCCCTTACAGTAATATCTTCAGGTAATGGGATAGAGCAGAGATCATCCTCAGTTAAGATATCTATAACATTACAATTACATGAAGTAAATGAAATATTTTCCTTTTAATTAATGAATATGATTATATCTATATCTATGTATCATCTATAATAATCTATAAATAAAAGAGTCTGTTTGTATGTATGTACACTAGACAGAAGACAAAAAGTAATTCAGCATTATTGGGTTGATGGAACACAAAACGGTGAGAAAAAATATATGAAAATACAATCATAAATAATAATGTTATTAGAGAGTAATGGCACCCAGACAATAAAAATTAGATTAATTTATTTTAAAAAAAAGAAAACAAATTTACTATGCTAAGAATTTGTAACCACAGCCACAGATGATTTATACAATATATTTAAAAAGAAATTGTCATTAATCTGATTTTTCATATTTTTAGTCCACTAAATCCACAATACATCATACATATTCTTAAACCACACTTCAAAGCTTTAATTAGGTACCCAACACAATACGCTAGGATAAAAATATTTTTTCATTATACGGTGAATAAGAAATATTAACTAAAATACTTACAATCGTCAAAGAGGTCTTTTAGAGCTTCAATACTTGGAACAGCAGATAAATGATTCAAGAAATTAACAAGCCTGCTAAGAAGAGGACCTGTAGTAGATCCACAAGACTTGAGAAAAGCATTATTGCTCACTAACCAATCGCAACAAACCTAAATAACAATAAAAAATATGGAATTATCCTATAAATACATTTAAAGATGGCAGTAGATATACTCTGTTTGTGGTCAGAGACCACCATTAAGCAATTAAATTACTAGCCCAAAATACACAGTAGTAATAAGAAACACTCTTGTTATTATTATTGACAGATTAATAGTCATGAAATTGATTTATTACCTTAATAGTTTGATGAATATAGCCTTGATTACAAAGTTTATGAATGTGCTGAAATGATTTGTTCTGTGAGACTAAGGGGTGAGTCCAAGGCTGTGAAGAATCAGTTAAATCAGAAAACCCTTTTATCTTTATGCTGTCACAAGGTTCACTGTGATCACTGATTCCGTTTAAATGAATGCCATTACCTAAAATAGATTTAAGAAAATTATTATTGACTAATACAATATGGGGATAAGAATTCCCAATGGTGACACCAATAAGTTGTCAAAAGCACAAGCTAAAAGTTTAAAAAAAACCACAAGGACTTGGGATATTTTATCACAAGTGTCTTAGGGTGTGGACCTAAACAATTCGTAAATCCCCAGGGTTAAGTGGTGCCTAGAGAAACAAAGGCACTCAAGTCTATCCACCAGTATAAGTACTTGAGACTGCAGTGTATTTTGGACATGGAGCAGTCTTCAATGAATGTGGCAAGTCGGTCCCTAGCTTTAGATGGTGGGGACAATGGTGGAAAACACCAAAGAGAAAGAGAAAACACATGGTGCCACCAAGTTGAAAGAAATATGGCTATTGGTTATAGTCAACAGTAAATGGATGTAGACATTATGAACTATATAATAAATATCACAAATGTGCACAATATCCTTCCTTATCAATTTTTATTAATTATTCATACAATAATGTGACATTTCAGACTCAGTCTATCATCAAGCAATTCCTACACAATCAGAAGAAAAATATAGGTACTATCTAATAAGTACAACTTAGTTTTATATTTAAACAATAATGTTTCAACAAGCTTTAAAACTAACTTCAATACTCACGTGCTGTGTTGTTCAAATTGAAATAATAAATACTTTAGTAAATTATTTTCATTAAAGATATAATTTTGTATGCCCATTTCAAGTCTTCTCACCTGATTGAGTAGTATACCAATCAGCTGTAGCAAAAGGTTACTGTGCGTTGTCAGTTGAAAGACCTACTTGATGTGCATAATCCGATCAGTACATCTGATGTGAACCACCATTACAAAATTTAACTTATTAATCTGTTAATAACTTTTACATCTGTTTTAAAGTTCACAGTATTTTTTATATTTTTGCTTATCTGAACTGATTCTAAAAGTAAACAATATCTGTTATTGTCTTCTTTACCAATAATTTTTGGTGAATCCAACTCAAAAGCATGCTGTTGAATAACACTGTGATGAGTTCAAGATGTGACATTTAAATTCATCGGATTTTTACAATTGGTTCTATGTTCGGTTAATTTATATATAAGATATCTAAGCTAATAGTTCTTGAAGTACCAAATCAAGTGCCATGTTTCTCAAAGAACAAAACACAGTAATAAATTCATGGCTATGTTTTCTGCTCCGAGCAATACAGATGGTTGTAGGATATATATCCTCCAGCCTACTTATGTAAAATCTATTTCTCAAAAATTATATTCATGTCTAGGAATCTTAATGTATTGTCTTCAGCTCAGTAAATTTTACTTAATTATTTAACTTGTCTAGAAGTTCTTCATAGTGTTTTTTTTTTAATAGTTATCGATATATATCTTTTAATTATTAAAGGTTAATTCAATGTTGTATTTAATTGGGTATCATATAATATAATATTATATTATGTTTTTTATATCTTTTATATTTTACTTTAATCTTTATCTTAAGGTTCTGTTAATATAAAAAGGATAATTCTGGCAAAAGGAAAAATTGTTTATCTACAAATATATTTAAGGATTTGGTATCCATCTAAGTAGGTATGTATAAAATAACCCTGTTAAAACTAAAGTTAAAATTGTACCTTATTACTAACGCGACTGGCCAGTTTTTCTTTGTTGTGCATCCTTTGGTGCATTCTTCTTTGTCTTGGCGTCTTCTTTGTTGGTGCTAGGTCGGATGAAAGTGAATGAGCCTTCGGCTTCTTCTTCGTTCTCGTTTGTCGGGTGAATGAAAGTGAATGAATGAGCAAGCTTACCGGTATTCTATCCCTCGTACCTTTCCGCTGCCTTCTTGATCTTTTAACTGGTTGTCCAATGCCAGTTGTTTCGGATATTATTACTTTTCTTGTTTTGAAGTTAGTAAATTAAAATATTTATATTTAATTATTGATATTATAAATATTAATGGTAGATACAACGCAACGAATAGTGTTGAAACATTCATGAATCGTGATCCACGGGTCGTATACCGTTCATTTATACCCGCTAATTTTGAGTTTATATCAAAAGCACCATCAAAAATCACCACATCAAAATATCACAACAATTAATACATTAAGTTATCAAGATCAATGTCACTTACATTCACAAACATTCTACCTACCATCATTAAACTTCCAATTTGCCAATAAAAACATTCTTTATATCCAAAATAATTCATTGTCATAACATAATTTTACTCTTTCTTTAAATAATTTTTTCTCTTTAATTGGAGAATGGTTGATTATTTTATTCCAATAGCCTTCCAATATTTTGATAGTATTATTTATTGTTATGTTGGTAAAGTGAAACTGCATCAGAACTGTCTAATTCATAATCAGTGAAGTCTTGAATTTTGAGATTATTTGATTTAGCTTTCAATTATATTACATTGTGATATCATAACTGTTCGATTTGTTAAGCAGGAATTAAAGGTATTTTGTATGATTGTCTGTTGGTTCATTTATACAGTTTAATAGGTCTCAGTTTTTGATTTGGTTTATGCACTTTAATGAGTTAATGCATTTAAGGATCAGTGTAATTATTAGCTGTCAGTTATTAGATGAAAACATAATAAAAATTGATAAGGAAGGATATTGTGCACAATCGCGATATTTATTAAATATGGAAACATCCTTCAAAATAACAAATATTAATAAGGTACTTACTTAAATAAAGCTTGCGCTTAAATTTAAAAATAAAAATTGATTAAGAGTAGAATTCATTATGTATAATCAGTAGATAAGAAGTAAGTATTGATAAAGGAAAATTTTACCATTAAGGATAAGAGGCTCATCGTCAGACTCGTGGCAGTGATCAAAAATCAGGTCTTCTTCGCTTATATCGGAGTCTAAACTGTAGACAGAATCATTTTCATCTGAAAAATAATAAAATAACAAAAATTAATTCCTTAATCACTGAGGCAAAGAAACTACTTTTTTTTTGTGTGTGTTTTCAGTTTAATTATCTTTTCTCCAGGGATAAGTGGGCTCTCTAATTTGTAGCTTGTATAAGCATTGTTCTAAAACTAAATTAAAACACTAAATAAGCCTTTAAACATTGTTACATTAATAACTGGGTCTTTCACCATCATGGACTTGATATAAAGTTTGGGGTATTGTTATCCGGTGGTCCATCTCTGCACTGCAAACATTATTAACCCTATTGAAATGGAAGGCTTTAGTGGCAGATGTGTTGGCTTGAACATCACGTATAAGCAATTATATTGAGCAATATTTCAACTCATCCATTGCCTACCGGTGTCAGAAAACACTTACAGGCCTACCTACAAACTACACTTCTACCTCAGCTATATTTTCATTGAACAAACTGACTTCTTTCTATCTATCTCTATACTTCTACAAAAGTAACTTCACCGCCCTATGGCATAGCTATCCTTCCATATTCCACAGACATAGGTTTCACACATGTAACCATTGTAATCAACAGCAGCAACATGAATGACCTGTGTCACACAAAATATTGGTGTAATATCTTAACGTTGTGTATCTATTATTATATGATAGTTTCAAGCTGGAATCTCAAAATTGTTGGCCTCAAATAAGTAAAAACTCCTCTTTTCTTCACCTGAATTCCCTTCAAAGCACCATCATTACTATGGTGCTAAAATTGTATATCCGTTCAAGCCAAAAATTCAGCTAGGGCTACATAAAACATTTCATAACATGACGATTGCAACATAATTCACTATTTTCATCATGCTATAAGTTTGGTAACAATTTTTTCATCAAAAGTCAACCTTAGCGATGTTTATAATAATTTGAACCAACTACATAAACTGGAGGGCTACTAACTGAACTGCACTGAATCCAAAAGGACATCATTAAAATTTATATATACAACACACCCACCTTCACTGATATCAGAAGAATGAGAGTTGTTGGTTCTTCTCTTTCTTCTCCTGCGGAGAGTTTTCTTTTTTCCGTTTCCTTTATCGACAGGTTCTAGTCTCGGTGGTAAGACTGCTTCAAGTCGCTTTAAAACAGAATTTAACAACTGAGACATCAAAGCAAGGCTAAGGGCAACTCCTCCCATATTGTTTGGAGAACCTAAAATATAATTGGAATTTATACAATTAATGTTTAAGATAAAAATAATACAAGCTGACATGAAGATAATTAACCAACACCATTTTCGAAAGATAATTAATTGCAAATACCTTTATTTTTTAATTGTTGAACACACATAAATGAAATAATTAACATTTTAAAAAGAATGTCATCATTTAAAACAGTGGGTTCTGCTACAGGACTCTTGTTATAAACTGTGATCAGGTTTGATTCGATTTCAACAATGCAATTTTCAAGGATAGTTAAGGCATCCCCGCACATCTGGAAATATTCAATCAATAAGTAATACATAATAGTGCATTGTTTAAAAATATTACCAAGACTCACATCTTAATTTAAGAACATATAATTCCAATATGACTAAAACTTATTTAAATTAATACATCGGGCTAATAGATACATACCTGTTGGATCTGAGAATGTTGTTTGTCATAGAACATACAATTAGCAATCTGAATAAATGTGACTAATAGTTTTTTCACATTGGGTGGGTTATCCTTCCCACGGCTTCTGTTCATCTGTTCCCATATGAGTGCATTGTTTTCAAACAAATGTTGGAGATTTCCTTCTGCTCCGTCAAATTTTTGAGCACAGCACAGACTGAAATTGAACATAGCTCATCATATTATTGAAGATCTTATGAATTCAATAATTTACTTGCTAAAAAATTAACAATTCCCAACAGCATTACGATAGGAAACCTAGCAGTAATTATGAAGAAATCAGAAGAATAGGTATTAGGTCGCAAAACCTACATTCCAGGAAAATCCAAGTCATAATTTCCTTATTACAATTAACAAGTCGACATGATATGGCTTTTAAGGTAATTTTACCCTTCAGTATAGTCACTATGGTTATTTCTACGAACTTAAAATATATTAACATATTTTACTGGGGGTTTGTTGATATATATAACTAAATATATAACTGAGAGATGAATTTGTTCGGAACCATACCATGCATGTCTGCATCAGGTCCTGGGGCAACAAGGAAAGAAAGGAATATGTCAAAGAAGAGGTAATCATAATTAGCAAACATTAGTTACAGTAGAATATAAACGAATAGTCTAGGAAGAATTATTCACAAAACCAATAAAGAATATCAACACAAAATTACCTAAGTAACATGATAAACCAAGCCAATGAACCAAAACACCAAAGAAATACCCGAAGATGACAATGAAGTTGTCAAAAGTGCTCGTTAATTAAAATATAAATCAATTAAAATATTTTGCAGACGTTAGGAAACATCATTCACAAAACCTATAATAGTCGCCTCCCTCTTCCAGTCAGCAGCAAATTACTGAATATCAAACAGGTATTTGTAAGAAAGTGAAAATAACATAATGTAAGATACAATGTAATGTGAGTGAGTCTGTTAGTTAATGACAAAAAAGTATACAAAATAAAAGTAAGTACAATTGTGCAAATGGGAAAAAGAAAAAGATTTAAAGCTGTGGTAAAACAAAGCCATTAAAATTGTGTTTTATCCTGTTTTACTTTTAGTAGATATTTTGCATGACCTTCATTTCATTTGTCAATAGTGCTAAAAATACAACCAACACCACGTTAATTACGGGTAATAATTAATTTATTACTTAGTGATTTAAAAAAATTCTATTATGTTGAATAGAGAATCAAATTAAAGATCTTGTCACCCTGATTAACAATATGTAATTTTTGTTTTTTTTATTTTTGGGGTGAATTACACAAGGTGATTTAAACTTTCATTACAACCATGTTCACAACTTCAATGCAACCGGTAATGTTTTAGAAGCATTAAATTTTGCATAGTAGATCCTTTTAATGCATCAATGATGCCAAAAATAAAAATAATTTTATGAAAAATAATAAGTATTATTAATCATTTAAGTAATATATAATAAACAAAATAATTTTTTCCTAACAAATTGTGAACGATATATCAAATTGAAGATCTTGATGTGCTAATTAAGAATATGTATATGTTGGGAGTTTAGTGGAATAGTTTAGTTACAAAAAACAAAATCAACACAATATTGTTGATAATATACAATAGCTACACTGTGGTTGTAGTGACATATAATCATCTACAGTACCAATAGATGAGCATTTTAACTACTTTTGAATGAGTACGATAATAAAAGTTATTCAATAAAACATATCTATTAAGAGGGAGTAATTAATAAGTAAATTTCACAAATTATAAAAAGGATTTGATTCACAAAATTCAACATACCATCTCATATAGTAATAAGCAGCATCCAGACTATAATTTTGGTTAGAAGCTAGGGTGCCCAACTGATTGTGTGGTGTTCCACATTCAGGTCTCCAGTTCAAAGCCTGAAAAATCAAATATTAACATAATGCAGAAATGGTAAAAGGTTATTTAACATAATTGAATAGAATCTACAAAATAAATAAATTAAATCTTATGATTATCGAGTAAGACAAATAATATTTAAAAGGAAGGAAACGAGCTTATTTAAATAATCACAATGTAGTGCACATAAAGTACTACCTTCAGTCCTTATTAAAAACGTAGTAGGAAAAGGTACTGTTATTTAAACAAAAACCATTTATGTCAATACGAAACATTTGAGATAAACAAACGAGGACCATAATGAACCCTGGGATAATACTAATGTAATCATTATAAAATCAAATATTATTCTTTATGAATTCATATATCTTTTCATCTTTGAAAATAATAAATTAAAAATATTTTTTAACGAAGAAAATCTTTGCAATATACTGTAATATTTTATGCCATCAAAAATGCAATTACTCGATGTTTGTAAATAGACATAATTTAGATTCTTAATGCGTAAAGATTCGCCTTTATAACCTGCACACTTATATTATTTACCTTCCCGTCTGGCAGAACAACATCACATTGTTTAGTTGTAGTAAAAGTTCAATATTTTCAGCTGCGTCATTATAATACCGGAACAGGGTTATATAAAAGGTAGTGAACACTTAAAGAATTTAGGAACCCACGCACACTAACTGTAAACTTTGTGGATAGAGAGTTATTGAAAAGATTTTCAGTAGTCGTTCTTACTCCAGGAAGTGCAATTGTCTTGAGATCATGAACTAGTTTGCCTGTCAATGGTGATCACATATAAATAAGTTTGTAGTTATAGGGCATACAGTGACCAATCAGTACAATGATACAGGCATGTTAATTCATAGATTTAGATCAGTGGAACTTTTAATTCATACAATGCTGTATCCTCCAATGTTGATTCAGAGGATGGAGGCAGTAATCAAAATCACCGTTGTAAACACATTTTATTTATCATATTTCTAATTAAGAGCTTTGAATTAACTTAAGATGCAAGAATAGCTCTAGAGCACATAAATATTAAATAAATTTTTGTTATACATAATTATTTGTATTACTTTCTTATTGATATTCCTTCTATGAACAGCAAAGCATCAACCAGCACTGGTCGACTGTGGCTTCATTTTATCAAACTTTGGCAGAATCTTATTCAAGACACAGAATCTTATTCACTTGTATTATTTTTAACAGTTTCTTTAAATATTTTAAATCAAAAATCATAAATTTTAATTTACTTTTCCTTATTTTTTGGACTAGGAAATTATATCTTTTTTGATTATGCACACAACCAACTATTATAATCTTCTGGGTAAATATCTTTTTAATGTTTACCATTGTTTTTCTTGAGTTTCAACTTAGTGTGAAGGATTTATTGTTTTTATATAAGTATATACAATATAACCAAACAATTTGGTAAGTGATTGGAGGATTGTGGATTAATTGTGTAATTGTGATCGATTCCCCCTCCCTCCCCCCAGCACTACCTACAAAACAAAAAATTAAATTCCTACACCAGCTGAAACTGATAGGTACAGGCAAATTATTGAGAGATCTGCTGTCCGGAGAATTTAAAAGAAACCAGGGAGGATGCATAACCAGGTCTAACTGCCAAGAATGAACAATGCCCTCTTTTACCTTTAAATTGCACAATTAGCTAATCTCAACATCTCTCTCCATCTATAGGCAAATAATTCAATAATTCAAAAATAATAACTCTTCTCGCATTTTCTTAAGGGCAAAAGTTTTAGGGGAACAATATTTACTTAAAGAGCCATCACTCCTGAAAGTTCAGTTTTTTATAAAAAAACAAAATCTGAATGATTAGATCGATGTTTTCCTTGCCTTTGTGTGGTCATGTTTAATAATACAAAATACTGATCTTTCCAATATCAAGTTCATCGATATTTTCGTTTAGATAGCAGGAGTTTCTCTAAGCAACTATGGATGGTTTTGTCTTTCTAGATACTGTCTCACTTCAAAAAAATATTTTCTTTTTGTATAAATGTATACAGATTAGATGTTCAAATAAAACATTTCACTGATTATTAAACTATTGAAAAGTGACTAAAAATAATTACTAGCTTTTAAATAGCACCAAAAGTTCATTTCTCTTTTAAAAAAAAATACTATTAGTTGTTACGTGGAATTGCCTGAGACTTAGAAAACAGCTCTTCACCGTAGCACAGCACTATTACAGGAAAAATTACCCCTGCCAAAGGGTACATAGTGGTTTATGTATATTTGTAGAGTGTGATAGTATTTTTTTGATGATAACAAGCCACATGTGATGATTGTTTGCATCAAATTTGGCACAAAAAATACAAATAAATGTGATGGTAGGAGTGAAGTGTAATTTTGTGGGTTCAACTCGAGATCCCTGCCACCTCACTTGCAACCATGGAGACAGGAACAAATTATGTTAATTTTGGCTAAGATTGAGGTTTAGACAATGGTTGGCAGATGGGGGACAATAGAGAGAGAATCAGAGAGAGGAGCATACAACCCCATACATAGGAACTGGCTGGCTTACATTTGCCTCGATATATTAAAATCCAAATATTATAGGTATGGTTAGATAGTGGTGTGGGGATGTAAATAGGACGGAAGAACCGGACAGGTAAAGAAATCATGAGCTATACATGGAACCAGAGCAAGGACTAGGCTAAGGAGAAGATAAAGCAAGTTGGGACTCTGTTCGTTGAAGATATGTCGCATTGCTATAAGCAGAGCAAGCTAAAAATTGGTATGGTCACTAGAACCAATAGAAGAAAAAGAGGAAAAAATTATCATAACATACTTAGATATAAAATAAAAATATTTAAATACCTGGGAATAATATCTCTGAGCAAAGCTATGGTCATAAAATGATTGGATTTCTGAGAGGTAGCGGCTGAGATCTCCAAGATAAATAAGACATCGATGGAGAGCATGATGAGCCCATTCAAGACCTCCGCTTTCTATCGGCTTGCTTGACCATAAGTTTTTATCTTTATCAACAGAAAACATGGTACCTTATAAATATTTAAAACAATGATTAAGTATTTTTATTTAGAGCTTTTCAAATCAGAAAATTCTACATACCTTTCTTTAATCCACAATCACTAACTATCAGAGGAAAGTCAACTATACCACGAAGATCCAATCTAAAATGAGTTTGAATCTTCATGATTAAATGGTGATAGTAACCAATTCCTGACTGAAGATGGGTCTGCATTAAACTTGCATCTTCAATTTCTATTTTTGAGTTCTAAAACCAAAAATATATTAATTCTAGAAAATTTGATTAAAATTATAGATCTAAAATAAATTATAATTTTTTTGATGATAAGTAGTTGTTAAGAAATTAAAATTTAATCATCAAACTCGAGGATAAAATAAACATAACTTTCCTGTTGTTATCTTATGTAAGAATATAGAACTTGTAAAAGAGTAGTTTTAAAAACAATAATAAGGTGAGCACCTACTTTGTTTAAACGTTTTGATGTCGCAAATACTTCATAGAATCCTTTCCTCCATAGTAAGTCTTCAGCCTTCTTACCATATCCAACAGGATCAATAAACATGAGTTTTTCACAATAGTCCTTTAGTTTTATCTATATATGAAAAGAAGGTGAATTTTAAATACCGCTCAATAAAAAAAATGAACCAAAAATGTATTCAAATTTCCAACAATATAATTTATTAACCTTCATCTAATAAAAAAATAAGAATACATTCGTATTCACAATAAATACTTATTCATATAATACCTTTCATATACCGATTTCTTACAAATATTTCAAAACAAGAACCCCTGTGCTTGAGAGATAAATTTGTTTAGTAACGTTAGTTTTTCAGTTTTTGCATGTACTCATTTAATTTTAAATTAATTATTAGTCGCTCATATAAACAAATATTAAGGTGAAACAATTGTTAGGCATAATAGAAATAATCAATGATAGGCATAATTGTTTGGAATAATCCTGCAAATCTCTTAGCGTGAAGCACAAATGTGAGAAAATAAGAAAATTATAACTTGTGAAAGTGAGCACCAGGAAGTTAAGGGACACAGGAGCCATAGTGCACCGTAAGGGACATTCTTCCTACTTTGACCTTTAAGTGAATGTGAGATTTACAATAGTGGAGGTACAAATGATTCAATTGAACTGAGGATAATATTCTTGCAAAATATGTTTGATAAAAATTAACTCAGGTTGCACCATTAAGAACCAAATGCACCCAAATTAATAATACCCAATGAGACAAACAGTGAGATCTTATTTGAAAATTATAGTAATATTTAAAAAATCTATTAATTCAAGAAATTTCTTAGTATACTTTTGGTGTTTGAACTTAGTACAACAGTATTATTAGTTTAAAATAGTGATATTATTTGAACATTTACAGAGTAACACACTACATACTTTACAATATTATCCAAGTAAAAATCGTTTTTACTTTTGTTAAACGATTTTTGGTTTTTTCATGGCACACATAGAATTTTGAATTTAGCAGTAGCAAATTTTGACAAATTCTATACAAGTATAGGATTCAAGGTTTTATTTGTTAACAAATGTCTATTTTTTCCAGTGAGGTATTTTACTGTATGCGTGCCGCACACATTGGTTCGTTAAGTCTGATAGTAAGAGCACAATGGATGCTGATTAGAGATTGTGGGTAAAAAAATGTTGCCTATCAATATTACTCTAAACTTCAGTAGTATAGAGTCCACCAGCCTTTTTTTGCTATTATATTAGTGGAAAAGCACAAAAACTTCCTTTCTTGAAGCAAAACATACTCTATGAGGCCAAAGGTGACAAGAACCACCACTCACCCGTACTAGAAAAATAAAAAAATATGACTGGATTTAAAATATCAAACTATAATTTATATATGAGATTAGTTTCTATAAGACTTGGTTATCCATGTTTTTATCATATGTGTCTCATGATATTGAATCGAGAAGAAGTTTTGTTTATTTAACTAATATGCTCTACCTAAGTAAGATTTTATATATTAGTAGTAATTAGTTTTAAGAAGTTAGGGAGAGGGTTTAATATTTTCAATAAAAAAAAAATGACAATTGGCTTTTTCAGAACTAAATTTGAATCTATCCAGGCATTATAGTCTGGACCCCACCTTAACAATACTACTATCTCAATAATATTCTGCCTATAACAAACACGTTTGTAAACAATCTCAGGAGGTCGAGCCTGTCACAGCTTAACACAAATAACCCTAATCCAGTTTAATTTTTCTCAATACTAGATAGCACCAGTATTTCAAATAATTACTTGTCAAGTAAAATATCGAATTATCCCAGGTTTGACTTTCAGGGTAATTGAGCCATAAATATGTATACTAAACCAAATAATTGCAATGATTCAAAATGTTGAATTCAACTGCATACAAAAAAAGAATTATAATTTTTTTGTATTTGACAAACTACCAGAATGCACTTATTAAAATTGCTTCTAATGTTGAAAATTGGAAAGGCTACTTGTAAATTAATTCCTGCTCAAAGGCATTTAGCAAACAAGATAACAAGAAACAGAATAAAAAGTTACTCAAACTTACTAACATTATAAAGACAATAAAAGGCTACTATAAGAAACTTTAAAATTGACACAAACTTACCCTCTGCACTTCAATAGATTCAGAGAACATACCACGAACATTAAGTATTCGTGCTCTCTGATCATCTAAATGTCGAACAACATCTGAAATTGTTCTAAAACAGAAGCAAAGAATATTAGATTAAACACACTGTTATTAAATGTAAAATATATATTGTTTAGTCAGCTAATTCATTTGTAATTGACTAACATAACTAATAGAATAAACTGATGTATTTATAAGCTGATAGGATTAAGACAAAACTTCCAGGAGAATAAAACTGTTGACATCAAAGATCTCAGGTAACATTAATATGTAAATATAGGATTTAAATAGGAAAAACAAAAAAAATAGGTTCTCACCTATAGAGTCTAATAGTTGCTTCAACAGACTCGCTTCTGGAATCTGACACGGAGTTATGCGATTTCTTCATGCTGTCACATCATTCTAGCCAACATTTTTATATTCGATGAACATCAGTCATCGAAATCTTTAGAAAAATAAACCATAATTCGACACTTCTTAGCCGCCATCTTTGCTGCGAACATCTTTCAAAAGCATTGCTAACGTTATTTCAAGGGCATTTAAAATATCTTGGCCGGTTATTTATTAACTTAAGAATGAAAATTTTATAGCCCATTTACTAACTAAGACAATTTTTCAGACGTTTAAGATAAGCATAATTCCTAGTTTTTACAGCTTAATCTACTTATGGGAACAACAGCCAACTACATAGTAATAACATAAGCAGTATTTTTAAAAACCCATGCACTAATTTTTCAGTAACTACTGTAGCGCTGTCTTTTATTTCTAGAAAGAAAAGTATCGATTAAACTACAACAAAATAATCTACTCGCCTCAATTTTCATTAATTTAGTCTGAATTATGTTGAAACTGGCACTCAGTAACATATTAAATACTCCTAAAGCATAAAAATGATAATATAAAGCTAATAACACTGTTAATTACCAGATACCTACATTATGGGTTTAGTAGTTTAAAGAAACAACTTATTATAACAAACGTTGGTTGAATGTTAGTAAAATAGTAGAAATGTCCAACACTGTCTTGATCCTTTCAAATAGCCAATCTGATGAAATAAAACAGCTGCTATATTGGCACCAGTTTTGAATGGGAATTGATAAGATTTGACAATACAATTTTTTTTTTATTTATTTCATCGGCTTTGCCCTCAGTCTGTACTTGGTGCTGATAGGTGTACAACCTATTAGGGCAAATCATCGGCAACTATTGCTTCTTCTAAATTTCTAACAAAATTTAATATACGTATTTTATTTTTGTTACCTTATTAAAATATCGAGTTTTGAAGTTTTTCTTTAAATAAGCTTTGAATTATACTATGCATATTGTAACGTCTAGTGCTGGCAGAAGGCTATCAGTCTTAAATAGCATTCTGAAAAGAAGAAATTTATTATTAAATGATGTTGAGAAACTGTCCTTGTGCTACTGTTCCTCACAAGTTCCTGAAAAGGCAAAATCAAATTTTGAAAAGGATGGTAAGCTAATGAAATCAATTTATCATCTAAAACTTACAATATTTAAAAGTGTTATTGATTATAAACTATTGGCAATTATTTACAACAATGATCTTACTACTACTGCTATATTATCATAATCATGCTGTACTTATGAGTGGCAGAATGGTGTAATGTTTGTTGTGCGGTTATGCTTTTGACTGATATTACCAGTTACACATTTTACAATATTGGCTGTATTAAAAAATATATATACTAATTAAAAACATGTGTTTTGTTTGGTTGAAGTATGGATTCTTCTGAGCTACCATATCATGTAACAATTAATAAACTCCCATTTCCAAAATATCTTCCCGATTCATATTTTTCTTTTCATTTTTTTTTTTTTTTAAATAAAATACAGGTAAAACTCTTCATCACTAATTGCTGTATGAGTTAGCAATAATTAAGATTCTTCTAATGAATTATTCACAATTTATTTAAATTTGTAAATTATGAAGGCATGGAAGAATGCAATAAAAGAGAATACTTCAATTGTGGTGAAATTTTAAATTAATGTTAAAATGTCTCAATTTTCCCACAGACATTGCATTCATAATTTCATGCCTGGTCATTTGTCAAAAGAATGTGTCCTTATTGGATTTTTCACATTTTATATATTGTAGAATTATTAATTTGATGAATGCAAAGAGAGGGAATTTACTTTGAATCAGGTACAAAGCAGTCTTCTTTGTCGGTCTGTATGTATTACAATGGCAGTCATCAAAAACCCACATTTCTTTCACTTTTCTCTATTTACTGGTAATTACAAGTTCCCTATTTGATTAATATTTTTCTATCATATTGAATATGGTATCAAATTAAAGATCTCGTCACATTGCTTAAGCATTTCAGTTTTATTTAAGGCCCTAATAAAGCTAAAAATAAAAATATTCCCATGAAAAATAATAAGTTTCATTAGTCAGCTAGTTCCTGTGTAATGAAGAAATAATTTTTTCTTAGGATATCATGTAGGTTAACAAATTAAAAATCTTGACATGCTGTTTAAGAATATTTATAATAAGTGAGATGTTTAGTGGACTATAAATATTTTTAAAAAACAAAATCATATTAATGACAATTTTTTTATTAAAATATTTATTTAAAACATGCGTCAGTTGGGTGTGTTTGAGAAACTGCTTCTGAATGTTTATGCTAATAAAAATAATTCAATTAAACATAGGGGAGAGGGATTATTTAGCAAGATCATCGACACCAATAATTGTCTGATACTGCTCATTTGACTAACTTTTTTTTCCTATGGTCAAGGACCCATTAAAAACAGTAAGGTAAAAATAATTTCAAAGATATTTTAAAAAACTTTTTTTAGAACCAGCAATAGAAACCGATACATATCCCAATTGTAATTTGTATTTTTGTGTCAATATTTCACCTTTTTGCAATTTTTTTTATTTGTTGAAAAGATGATTTTGAGTAACAGGGTTAATAGGGTTGACTAATAAATTGATTAATTTTTAACAAAATGTGCTGAGCAGATTTTTATCATAAGCATTAATCATTAAATAAATATTTAAGAAACTTGTGCCTAGTCTTATAAACTGACCATTTATCGATGTATTTCCTTCACTTTTTATGTCTATTATATATTTTTTATAAATTGCAAAAAATTGTATTAGTTTATAGCTAATATAATAAAAATTTTCTATAGTAATCTTTGAAATAAAAAAATATCCACTGGTCCTCGGATCAACTAGCACATAGTACAAAGATCATTTATTTTATTTATTCTTTTAAATACCTACATTTTGGATGGGACTATTCAAGGGAAAAATTGGTCGCCAATTACAGGGATCACCCTGGTCAGATAACTCCTGTTGGCTGATGCCCTTGGGCAGTTCTGTGATGATTAGCACATAGTAGTCGCTACAAATTCCAACTTGTGATATTTCTAAAAAAATATCTAAATATCATTTACAAAACTGTGTGTTGTTTTATTTGAGTTATTGCTATTGATTGAATATAAATTTACCCCTGAACTAGTCATGTTTTACTCAAAATTGTTTAGAAACTTAAGAACACTGTAGTTGTTGTCATAAAATTAGAAGCTTGAGACCCGCAATACATGTCACATATATGGCAAGCCCTGTTCCTGCTCTCTCAACTACTTCTCTTATATCCATGTGATCCCTTTACTTCCATAATGTAATAATCATTAAGCGCTAAGCAAGTGATTTGTCCCCCACCCACCCGTATATGTCACAACACCGCGCCAAGTAGCCCCTTCATTCCAAGAGTCTAATTTCATGATGGTGACTACATGCCTCGCAATCTGTGTGTCTGTTGATGTCTAGTGTATACCCTTGCATCTTCTTAAATAGTACTAAGAATGATAGATGGTTATTCCTGCCCAGAGAAAATATTTGAGAATGAAAACAAATTTAAATAAAGTTTTATAGAGGGAATGTGTATTTCGGGGATATTACTAAAAAATTTTATGTAAATTTTAAAGTTTTCCACACTTTTACTTTTATTAATCTCAGAACTGATCTCATGATTTTAACTTTTATTGCTTCGCTACTTTCCTGTTAGAGAGACACAGCCATTTGTATTATTAATCAGCATAGAATCCCCATTATTCATTAGAACATATATGAAGTATAAACTGGCATAACGCCACTTTTCACAGCATTTATTTATGCCCAAATGACCCACTTAGTTAAGTATTTTTGAGTCCAATTGGGTAGTATAGGTTACAAACTAATTTTTGTTATAAAAATTAAAAATATATGCAAATCTCAGCTGTAGTTAAGTAAACATTGCGTAAAATTCTAATACTAAACCTTGCTTTACTTCACTCCTCTTAAAAAGATTGATAACAAACTTGCTTTATTATAGACTTCAGAAATACATAAAATTTGCACTATATCCGTTACAAATCGTAAAAAAAGTTTTACCATGTTAACAGAAACGTATCATTTATTGTATTTGAATTACTTCTTCATTTTAGGAGAAAAATCTGTTACCATAGGAGATGTAAAGAAAGTACTTGTCCCTCCGAAAAATCCTCATTTTGTACCAACAAAATACCGTAAGTAATTAATAGGAGTTCATAGATTTTTTAGCTTATCTAAAGACATTTATTATTTACTTGGCTATTTGAAAAGTATAATTAATTATTAAAAACTATTTTTTCAGTGCCACTTGAACTTGACCAAGATACTCTCCACCACTTAAGGTGGATGTTACAAAAAGATAAGCTAAGCCAAGATATTTTCCTGATGGGCCGACCTGGACCGTTAAAGAGGCGTCTTGCAATGCAGTTTTTGGAAGTCACTGGCCGCGAGTTAGAATTTGTTTCTTTATCCAGAGATACTACAGAATCTGACCTCAAACAGAGGAGAGAAATTCAAGCAGCTACTGCAAAATATATTGATCAAGTATACAATCACGTTGTTTATATATATTTCTTGAAGTGAGAACTATGTGAAATATTTGTGTCTTATATAAACTATTATTCTAATAACTTTTATATTTTTTTATGGTTTTTGGTTAACTTTTATCCATTTTTAGAGCGCTGTGAGAGCTGCTCTTGAAGGAAGGGTCCTAATCCTGGAAGGTATTGAAAAGGCAGAGCGAAATGTCCTACCAGTTCTTAATAATTTACTTGAAAACAGAGAAATGAATCTTGAAGATGGAAGATTGTTAATTCCTGCAGAAAGATATGATAAACTTCTCAAGGTTTTAAATACTTTTATTAAGTTATCAATTATAAACTAATATAGATTCATTTTAATTTATTGTGGATTGCTTCTACAATATAATCATCGCTTACTTAATTTACTCCAAATTAAATTCATGTCTTAATACACTGGATGACTGTTATGTTTATTGATTTTCTGTTGTTGTTTTTTATCCTGTAGACATCAGTTGTTTTGTTTTTGTCATACTATTAAAATTAACTCTTCCCATTCTGCAGTAACATATACAGTAATATTTGTTGACCTTTACTTTCTTCATTCACATTTTTGCAGTAAAAATGCTGAGCAATGAAACACAGGGCATGTGACAAGACACGCTGTCATATGAGATAAAAAAAAAAATTCTAGTTATTCCTTGAAAATTTGTGGTTTTGAGTAATTTCTGGTCCACATTTCATTTCATAACAAGTTATTTTTTTTGGTATATTTGGTTTAGTGCTCTTCTTTTATCAACCAAGAGAAGAAAAGCAGCTTCCGTTGTTTAGTCTATCTAAGAAGGGTATGTGATTAGTATTTAACAATTTTCCTTACCCCTCCCCCTCCTCACCATTAAAAATAATGTAGATTCTTCTTTGCTTTATACGAGTTATTATTGTGAAAGTAAGTGATAAAACTATGTATTTTGACAATTAAGAAAAAAGTTGAAACTATCATAAATAGTGTGATATGAAACTATTACTCAGTTCCAGATTCATAATTAGTGTCTTAACTCAAGTACTAGCTGAAACACCAAAAAGTAAGACCACATCTTGCCATAGTTCTCTGAACTGTCTATCTTTTGCTTACTTCACTTGAATAGGTTTGAGACCCAAAACCGACTAATTTGGTATGTCAAAAACTGATATTATTCAAATAAATAACTAATCTTCCGCCTCTCCACAACATATCCTTCCACAACTGGCACTAACCATACAGATCTAATTTAATTTATTAACATTAAGTACAAAACTTTTAGTTGAGAAGGAACCACTGATTTTGTGTGGGGTTTTTTTCTGATAAGGATGAAAACTTCTGCGGCAGAGTGATGGCAAGATATTTAACTTTGTACAAAACCAATCGCCTAGCATGATTATTTATTGCCCTTGTAGGCCGTATTGTAATTTTTTTTCTTAGAAACATTTTCTAAAGTAAAAAATAATCTATACCATTGTTCTTTGTCTAACTTAAAGCATTCAATAGTATTTGTTTTATCTACACAGGAGCATGGTCCAGAAGAGTTGTCTAAATGGAAACTGGCTCGTGTGAGCGACGATTTCCGTGTCATAGCTCTTGGCCTGCCAGTTCCTGGTTATCAGGGAAATCCATTGGATCCACCTCTTAGGTCACGATTCCAGGCTAGGGATGTGCCTTTGCCATTGTATCAGGTAAGTGAATTAAAGTCAAATTATATTTATTGCTTATTATTTGAATAATATTTCATTAGTACACATGCTGTAAAGTTCTACATAGTACTAATATATTCCATAATAGTGAAATATGAAAGTTAAATATTAGTTATTAGTTAAATTTTGTATTTGTCTATAAATCATAATCTTTGTTAAAGAAATGTGTTTCTTCATTTAAAAAACAAAATGCCAAAAGGTTTATAGTAACCAAATCATGCATGAAAGAACTACAAAAAGTGAAAATGACATTAGAAAAAAAAAATGAAGAGGATGTTCTGTTTTTGTCTGTAATATTTCGTAAAGCTCACACATGTTGTTCATACATCCGGCACTTTTCTTCTATTCTATACCACCTATTAGATTTAGGAAAACTTTGTTTAGAAGTCTATTTTGGAAATTACCAAATATCTGAATAGGTTGGTGTTCTACAGCATCTTCATGCTATATGCTAAGATTGCTCAACATGACTTGTTCGTTTGGCAGCTCTCGGAATCAGTAGTTGTGTAGTTATGTTTTTCGAGGCCTCAATTGTATCATTAGTCTGAAGGTCGGCTTATTCTCAGTTCTGTGCAGCAATTTTCCAATTCCAAATCCGAAGAATGTTTCTGGCAAATTTTGTCACTTTCTCCAGCCAGCACATTTTCGGCTTTCCCACTCTTCTGGTACTCTGAACCCTTTTTTCATGGTTCTGCGTTTTTTTGGGGGTTCTCACCATCACCAATTCTTGTGGCCCAACTCAAACCCAACAAAGCTTTATTATTATTTTTAAACTCAATCCACCTTAAAAGTTATAGATCTCAAGATTGCTTCTTCCTTATGCAGCAATTTTTTTTTCAACAGTGCGTGCTTCAGAACTTTGTTTGGCGATTGTACGAATGATAGTTGTTAGTAAGGTTATCATACCGAATACGGAATGATAGTTGTTAGTAAGGTTATCATACCGAATACGGAATGATAGTTGTTAGTTAGGTTTTCATACCGAATACGGAATGATAGTTGTTAGTTAGGTTATCATACCGAATACGGAATGATAGTTGTTAGTTAGGTTTTCATACCGAATACGGAATGATAGTTGTTAGTTAGGTTATCATACCGAATACGGAATGATAGTTGTTAGTTAGGTTATCATACCGAATACGGAATGATAGTTGTTAGTTAGGTTATCATACCGAATACGGAATGATAGTTGTTAGTTAGGTTTTCATACCGAATACGGAATGATAGTTGTTAGTTAGGTTATCATACCGAATACGGAATGATAGTTGTTAGTTAGGTTATCATACCGAATACGGAATGATAGTTGTTAGTTAGGTTATCATACCGAATACGGAATGATAGTTGTTAGTTAGGTTATCATACCGAATACGGAATGATAGTTGTTAGTTAGGTTATCATACCGAATACGGAATGATAGTTGTTAGTTAGGTTTTCATACCGAATACGGAATGATAGTTGTTAGTTAGGTTATCATACCGAATACGGAATGATAGTTGTTAGTTAGGTTATCATACCGAATACGTAGCGTTCTATAGGAGGTAACACGGATTTATACTAACAAAATTTTACATGTCTCTAAGCTGTCATTTTTTTTTTTTTTTTACAATTTGTCTATGAAAATATTTATAAATGGACATAAACGCCTTTTTCGCCTTTCAAGTGTCTGATTGATCGCGTTGTCGTGAGATAAATGAGACGTCGGCGTTTTATACTAATTTGAGAATAATTTTTTCGAACGTTTCCGTCTCTTGAAAATACTTGCAGTTTGGAGTTTACAATGGGTAAAATCCAAGTAGTAGTTGTTATTATACTGTATTACAAATTAATTATACTGTAAACTGTATTGGCTGCCACTATCGTTTAGAAACTTTAGCTAAAGTTTTTTCTAATTCATGATGGAACCGCTGTTTGGACACGTCTGAAATTTTTGCTATAATTTTTAAAAAACGCCCATTTGTGAACCGGACTAACTTCTTGCCATTTCCAAATTCTCTTTAGAAACCACTTAAGATCGCTCCACGGCACTTTGTTTTGTATTGGATCCCCCAGCTCCTATTTTTTGCTGTAAGATCTTTTTTATCGTTTCCCGTTATATTGGCTTTGACCTATAGAAGCACTACAAATTTCGTTTTGGTTTTAATCATGTTATGAGTTTTCGTTATTTTCTTCCATAGTTCAATCTTAATTATGCTGTCTGTTATCGAATGCAATATTTTTAAATAGTAGCTATCAGTTAGTAAAGTAAATGTAGTATGTTCTGATTGAAATAAATATTTTAGCACTCGGATCATCGCAAAAACATGCGCACGCTCCGCTAGAGAAACTTTGCTATCTTTTCGTGGAATTATGAAGAAATAATGTCATGCTTCCTTTCAATGCTCTCTCCTCCTTTAAACATATGGCATAACTTATTATGAAGTCATTTTGTCATGTTAATTAAAGAAGTTTTATCAGCACTATCTCACTGTGCGGTACCGCAGTTCGTGTGACGAGCAATACAGTAACCCTCCTCGGGTCTGTTAGTTTTATCTTTATTCTGAGCTAGGGTTCATTTTAAACTTTTAAGCATCGAAATTCCCGCTCATCAAATTATGTGACTTTAGATTAATATGCCTTCCGTTGTATATATATGTCTTATTACCCTAATTACGAACTTCAACTTAGGACAGGAAGTACGGTTTTTCTACATTGTATTTACCTTACATAGTGGCGATAGGAATGCTAGATAATGTAGCAGGAGACTGCTACTTAATAAATTCAAGCTCTCCCAGTTATTAATCGAATTCGAATAAATATGAATCAATGGTGGACTCCTAACAACAGCAAACAGTCTCGTAAATTGGTGTAGTGGCCATTTTGCGAGAAAATTGAAACAAACATGTACGAAGTCTTCCCGACTTTTACACACTTGCTGATTTCCCACAATCTATCTCTGCGCCTCAAGCTCATGATTTATAAGAGCATGCTCAGGCCTGCACTGCTGTACGGTGCACCGCTTTTTAGTCATCTGACTGAAGCGACCACAACTCGACTCCAACAGTTTCAAAACAGGTTACTCATGAAATTGTTCCGACATACTACATTCCAGCAGCGGAGAAACAGTGAGTTCCACGAATTCATTCGCCGTAGACATCAAATTCTTTGATTCGCTGCAATTTATGACAAACCCCGTATTTAACTTTTCCCCCGCCCCGTTTCCCCATCGATGGCAGAAGGTAGTCGAGGCAGGAACGATCTAGTTTTTAAGTTAGTATGTAAGATTAGTTTTACTATAGTTTGTAAGTCCCTTTGTGTAATCCGAAGGTGAGCCCCATCACCGAGTCCCGTTTCATTTATATAAATTTTAACAATAAATAGATTATGTTAGTTTTTAGGATAACAACTGCTTCAAATGCGTATACATTCGGTAAAAGGAGCCATCTACAGCTAAATTGTTTATAATTTATGATTTCAAAAAATTAATAATATGGGTTAAGGAAGAAAAAAAAAAAGACTAGCAAACGAATCAGATTCTATAGTTAAAATTGAATATCGTCACATTTGGTCATTGATTCGGTCTCTCATTGCTTAACTGCCAGCAGTCACTGCCAATCGCCACCGCGGCCAGTTGAGTGAAATCGTATCTTTACTGTTCCCAGTCAGTGCCGTCATTCATTTTAGTGAATTGAAATTGTACTGATTTTTAAATTAAAAACTTTCCTATGATCTTCACATACGGTGATCAAGTCCGTATTTGACACAAAACCTTCTTTAACTACGCATTGCAGAGATTGGTCGAATCTCCCCAACTCATGATTTGGATTTCTCTAAGGGATTTTTGGTAATGATTATTAATATTTATTTATATAGCCCTACAATACTAGTAATTATACTAGTAGAAGATACTAAAAGTGAACATAACAAGATAAACTAACTGAAAAAAACCCTGTTGTAATACTCATGGCTTTTATTTATTTATGTTTTTTCTTTGAATAACACAGCATGTAAGTAATAATCGTATACTTTACATTATTTACTTATATTTGTATTACTTACAAACATTTTTTGTTGTCAAAACTATAAATTGATGTTATTCTATTGAAGTTTCCTTTTTCGTTGTATTGATTGTAGATGGACTGATATCAGTCCGAAATTTTACAACAAACTGTTAATTAATTAAATTTGGAAGGGTATTATGCACATCTTTTAATCGTTATCAACTTCTGCTTCATTCAAAATATCATGTATTTGTACCTACGATTTATTTTTTTTCCAGAATGTAAGCACAGGAAATACAATATAAAATTATGATATTTAAAAATATAACGTTAGTATTGTTTACATTTGTTAGAAGAATACGTGGTATTATGGTAAGTCGATCGAGGGAGGCAGCTGTCATTGGATGTCGTGCCTGTCGGAAATAAAGCGGCTCCCCAGTCTCCCCACAGCCCTCGTGCTCACTAGTTCGGGGCTGCTCTCCCACAGTGCTCCCGAGTCTGTCCTAGTTCCTGCATCGGTGGATTGTCAACTATGTAGTCCATAAGATGTAGAATAGGGAAATATTTAGTTTACAGATGAGCCGTTTTGCCTGCCTAGTACTTATAAAGGAGATGAAGTGATTCAAGACAGCCTCCATGATCTGCCGATGGGAAGCCTCTGAGAGGCCGCTGTTCGTGAGGACGGTCTGGGTGCGAGGGATCCGCCATGCTATCCTCACCAGAGAAGAGCTGTCCAAGAAAAAGAAGTGCCGGAAGACCTCGGCTAAGTCGGAGCCGCCGAGGGACGCGGAGGTGGTGGAAGAGGTTTGCAAGTGGCTGCGAGGCAGGACAGTTACCCCGTACAGAGGCAGCCTCTGGGAGAGCCCCAGGCAGCACAGCCTGGACATCAGGAGCAATAGGGCACTGCTGAGCCTCAAGACCCCGGGCCCCGGGCCCAAGTGCTACCCCGTGGTGGTCAGGAGCCCGTCTCCCGAGCCCCCTGAGTCCCCGCTGTCGGTTCCCCCAGTGGTGCAGTACCACCGGCCTCCCCCGGCTTCTGCCCCCCCGGCGATGTACGCGGCCCCTGCAGTCAGACCCAAGCTCCACATCTTCATGCCAGACACAAGGATGTCCGAAGACCTGGTGTCTGAAGAGAAGAGTATCCGGCCGAAGACTGCCGTGGCTGACCTCTTACTCCTCGAAAAGCGATATCAGTGTTCAAGTTAAGAAAATGTTCTACTGAAATCAGTATTGTGATTTTTTTATTTAAAAAAAAATATATTAAGGAAGGCACTTTTCTATTACCGCACGAATCTGAAAAATCTACAACACTGCTCCATCTTTGTTGACCACATATATGTTTTTATAAATTAGTTGATCTAAGACGCCTCATTAAGCCAATTTTTTTGCCTAGTAAATTTTGGGGATCTATTTCGGCGTTAAACCATCAGACTATTCACGTCGTTGTTAGTATAATGAAGCTCATTTGAGGACCCCACCGATGTGAGTCCGAGATGGTACAAGAACGAAATAAAGTAGAAGTTCCCCAAACCTTACGGGGTTCAGGAAGGGAGATGGTGTTTTAAAGGACACGAGAAATGATCGGAGGGTGTTACTAAAAAACTATATAACATGTACACATCAACTTGTATATCAATGTAATCTCTAAAGCAATGTGTAAGTGTTAACATTTACATTTAGGAAAGTCCAAATTATCCCAGGTAATACAAAATTGTTACCATAAACAATGAATAAAAGACGATAAAGGGGTATTTTTGGCCATAAATGATTCATTTCATTTTTTTAAACCAGTTTGCCCTTTTCAAAAAATATTTTTTTAAATTTACAAATGACCGGTTAGTTTGATGGGAAAGTGTAGGTTTTTCCTGCTCATGCGGGAGGGAATAAATATGACAAATACAAGATTTTGTTACATTAAAATTGTATAAAATTCAAACAGGCAGTTTTATTAATTATTTTTAAAAAATACGTCTAGATATATCTGATGTGATATGTGTGATGTATTTTGTAATCCCGCTGGTATTTAATCAATAATTATTGAAATATTGTCAGTTTTTGTCGACCGTTAGTTATGTCTCTTTCATTTATAATAAACTCTGCTACAATTGACGCAGTTATAGATAAAATATTCAAATTCATGCTTCAAGAATTTCTCCGATTAATAATATTTTAAATTCTAGCTACCGGATTCAACGCGGTCAAATTGAGGTTGACTCTCCCATATCCGGACAGATAAATACTTAAAAAACACTTTCGTTATTTTTAAAATGAGAATTACGTATCTAATAAGACGAAACTATAGGGGGAATTAACATTTTATAAATTTAAATAGACGTCATGCTCGTAAAACATTGTCAGACTGGCCAGACATTGTGGCTTGGGAAAAGTTAACTAAGAAAACGAAACAAACAACTTTAAACAAATATTTAGATGTAAAATTGTAAAGTCCATTCTAAATATATAAAATAAATGTATAATTACTTACATTTGTCTTTATTTCGTATTTATCCTAGTCACTCTCCCATATCCGGATTAATGTGTGCGGGGGTGAACTGTATATGTCTTGAAATTTACAGGAAATCGCAATTTATCATTTTACCAATAATTATTATAAAAATCTTTAATTTATGCCAATAATCTGTTGGTAAACTGTGTTTTCTGCCTTTATGGGAGTACATAAAAGAATTAAATCGGATCAAACAAAAAAAACTACGCATAATTGTGTATATTAGGTAGTTCAATAACTTCCTTTTTACTAAACTCCTAGTTGTTCAAAACTGTTATAAGTTATTAAAAGTAACATAATAATTTATTTCTTTCTTAAATTATTTAAAAAGTATATAATTATTAAGAATTTATGGAAAGTTTTCGATATTTACAAGATTGTTTCAAGTGAACTCGAGCCTTTCAAATGGCATATCTTACTAGGTTCGTAGACCCTTTTAGCCTGGGTCCGATCCCGTGCGGTGGTAGTCTCCGCATCTCCATCTCCATTAAAGTGTTTTTTAAACTATAAAGCTCTCCATTCCAGAAAAAAGTTGCAGAATGAACTTGAAAAGAGCTTGAAAATTAGTAAATTCTAAATCGCCCTATAAAAATGTTATAAGTAATCGTTTATCTTATAATAATGTTTAGAATACCGATTTAATAATATTGACTGTCGTTCATATTAACTGTACCAAATCTCTATAATAAGTTTGACCTGGAAACTTTCAATTTTGTACGATGAGCGAACTCTCAATGACGTTTGAGAAAATATTAAGGGTTATCTATTGACTGTTTAGTAAAAGTTGTAAACTTGGCGTGTTTGTATACTGGTTGTGAGTTTAGTTTCAACAATCTCCGCCTACAAATCAGTATTTTATTGCACGTACTAAGACTCGACAGGTCACGATACCATTATTAAGTGCTAATGATGCTGGATTGTGGGTAGGCATTGTTTTTTATCGAAGAAAACATTTAATTATGCAATTTATACAATATAATACATTGAGTATTTTAAAATTTCATTTTGAGTTTTAGTTATTCTGGTCTGGGCTAAATCTTCAAAAATATGTACAAATTGAATTTTTTATATTATGTGAAATAGATTGAAATGTCAGATGATCCTAAAGATTATAATTTCATTTATTTTTATTCCAAAATTATAAAATGCTCATTAAAAATTTAAACCCTGGCCTGTTTTATGGACTAACATTAATGTATATTTATTTCCATACATTTCTATTGTAATTATATAACATTCCATTACTAATTTTCTCATTGCGTTATTCACATTGTATATATACTATTATGTTTTATATGTATTTTTTCTGCTTGTACTTTACAAAATACAATTTAATAATCTTTTTAAAAATCATTTGTACATTACTGATATATCCCTGCCCTCCAATATTTGAAAAACTGCTATGAAATCTGTTTTAAGATTTTCAATCATTTTTTCGGATCTGAATTTAAGAAGATCAAATATAAGTGTACTGTATTTTCGTTGTAAGATCGTAGAAATAAGTATCAGTCAGTGATACGGTAGTGTACAGAGACAGACAGGCGAGAGAACATCGCCCGCCACATACATGTTTAAACGTATAGCTTCTACCTTCGAGCCGAGCAACAATTTTAAGTTCAAAAGAAATCGCGTGCCCTAAGTAGGGCAGGGAGAAGAATATTGCCGCAGAAAACTCTGTCCTTATATCAGCTATGTAATTCCTTTTTAACCTTTAATTTGTTTCTGTCACTTTTTACCGTCGGAAAACTTTTCTATTCTTCCATTTCCGTTTTTCCTTCTGGCGCGTCACGTCATTGTAAAGTTTCATTCCTGTATCTACTAAAAAAAAACATTTAAATTTATTCAAGAAAATCATTTTCGGCATCATTTTACTCGTATAAAAAATATAAAATTCGATCCCGAAAGAAGAAAATACTTTTGAAGTACGGAACAAGCGTCATGCCAAAGTCTGTCCGGATAACCCATCGCTCCGTAAACAATAACCCGACCGATCTAAATGCCTGTTTTCTTTCATATCACCTTGTTATTAAATTAAGTTATGGAATTCAATATAAATGAATCTATCTGCATTAGGATTATATGCCCTGTAGCTTGGCTACATTTTATGTAATTCCACACTGTGATTTGCGATTGTTACAAAAGTATAATGTTCATTATAGATTCATTGTCTATACATGTTTAATAAGTGATGGAGTTCACCTTATGAATCATAAAACTTAAAACTAATTTACATCTAACAAACAAAAACTTAACCTAACATTCTGTTTCCATCGATGCGGGAAAGGTGGTGGGTTCATATCAATTTAGTTTCGTTGCAATGCAAATATAAGTCGAGAAACTAGGATAAACTAGTACTAAATCAAGTTCATGAAATGACTTAAAGGGAAAAGTCGCTACCCGTTTGGAAAATAGAACACGGATCGTTTCAATTCATATAACCCACTAAACCGCAAGGGAGCCCGGGAAGTGTTACGTGTATCGAGCACCTTTGCCAAATACTTCGTCCTGACAATAATAGGTGAAGTTAATTTAGTACTTTTATTTGAGAGGTTTCTGCGTCACATTGACGTATCACCCCGTTCAAGGGCTGACCGGTCGTAGAAGGAACATTAAAAAAAAAATTAAAGCTTCACGAATTCTAAACATTTGCTGAGGTAGTAGTATATTAGTATTAGTATATTTTATAAATTAGCAGATTTAGTTTCATTTGGCCAAGGTTTGAGGTAAGTCAAAGAATGGCGATCATAATTTACAAAACACCTTTGTATGGTCCCATCGTAAACGGAGGTCCCAATCGGTATGTAGCTACCGCTAACTACATAAGATAAATCACCCTATACTCTATTGCATATATATTGTAAGCAAAAGTAAATAACATGAACTAAATGTATTATAGACAAAATGTAAATAACATGAACAAATATAAATCATTGTAAATGTGTTAAGCAATAAAAGACGGGGACCAAGCACGTCACACGAGAAGGGTCAACAGCTGTCAGTCATAAACATAAACAACCCTTTTGCAGCCCTCTACCCTCCAGGGGACAAGGGGTCGGGTAATTAAGCGCCGGCCGTGGGTTCATCACCACATGTGTGGGACACCCCCAACCGGCGGCCTAGCATCCTTGCAGCCCCCCAGTAGAGAGGGTACTTCCTGGCCCTGTTAATTAGTCTCTCGTTAACGCTTGGTTTCCGCTTGAACTCTGAAAACTTGACTAATTCTTTATGAAAAACCTCTGTACCTCTTCTCTTGAACATAGTGCATTGTCGGGGCACATACCTATCAAAATGGAGTCAGATAGTAACGCCGTCATGAAACGATTGTCCAGGTTATAAACTCGAACAATCCGCACTTGTCACCAGGGCTAGGGTGACCAGGCACCCCCCTAGTGACGACCCGACAACGCACAATAAACACGAGTAAGTATCATTAACTATTTATATGGTGTTAATAAATAAAATTTTAAAATATTTTGAGCAGGATACCAAATTAAAGATCTTAACAACCGGACTCATTTCACGACACTTACTGCCATATAAGAAACTCCCCCATTCATATAACATGTGAGAGTTGTGGTTGTGGCACTCTTACTCCGATAATCTTTAATTAATAAAAATATAATAAGAGCGTAAATTATAGGAGATATTGTTGAATATTTTTATAGATATTAGAGACAGAAAAAAATATTTTTATAAAAGTGTTTTATGCAGACAGTTTTTCGAAAACGGCGTAAGATTTATGTTTTCACTTGGTGAAGTGGCCTTTTTGGATTGTCTTTTTTTTCTTTTTTTTTGGTCTGGGGGTCATTTATAATCATAGTGTCTAAGAATCATTATTCAAATAATATAATAATAAGTCAATTTATTCTTGACACATGTCCCCGTGGATTCACCGTGTGAGAGCATAAGGGAGTAAATCCCAGATGAAATATGTTCATGTGCGTATTGCGCCTCAATGACTTTGATGTATCTACTTTGCATGGTCGTTAGTTGTATTAGAGACAGATCATAAATTGTATCTTAGCGGTTAGACGTAGCCATGGAAATAAAAAGCACAGCTATACGTGAATTCTCACGCAACCAACCTTATTATCTACTATCAGATGTTGAAGTAGGCCACGCAGAAAACACATCATAGATAGCACAAATATTATGTTTTAACAACAGACAGGAAACTGTATTTATGTTTTAAACTAATCGTTTATTATATTTGTTTTCAATCAGCTGTAATCTACGAAGAAGGTACATTTTCATAGCAGCTAATGAGAGAAAAGGGGGGACTAACGCTATTATTTATTATTTAATGTGTACAATTAGCACATCTTGGACACTTCTTTTTCCACGTTAAAAGCTTGTATTTATTTCGTTATGACGTGAAAACGTTTTGTTTTGTTCTTACTGCGTTTTTCATTTCAAGGTTCCGGGTTGTCTAGCTATTTTTTATTTTTTATTAAATCTCTGGTTAAATTTATTTATGTATTTACTGACTAAAATATTGTTGTATCAGCTTTAAACTAAATTGTTTTTTATTTCTATAAGCACGGATTTGTCATCCTCGGTAAAAATAAAACTACTTAAAACATGAGGAAAATATCTAGGGTTTTTCATTCTGCTCTCCTTGCACATCAATCAAACGATAGTGATTTGACTACTTGGCATCTATATTGAAAATAAAGACAAAATCGTAGTCTGGTTGAGGAGACCGGAGTTCGAACCCCCGGCTCGACCTAGGATTTTTTTCTTTGTGAGATGGGTTTGGTAGGAGTTAACTCAGCCTCATGAGGGTACGTGAGCTACTGGTACAAAAAAGTTGCAGATCCGCTAAACAAACATAACTCTAATCAAGGTTGTCGTGTCTAGGCGCTGTTCACACTCCAGCGCCACCTACCAACTACGGCGGCAACCTTCCGTCGACCCATTTCTTCATTAGGTAGTCACGCCAAGAATTTATTGTACTTTTTGTGAATATCAGAAATATTATTATATGTTATTGGTGCTGTTTTTGACTCTGTTTCCGAGCTGGTAGTTGAGAAAGGCTGAGTAGACTCTCACCTTTATTTTTTTCATTCGTTTATTTTATTCATTCTGCTTCATTGTGTCTTTGCGAACTAGGAATCGGTGCGATCCGGAGTTTGGTTTTATTTACGTTAATAATTACAGAGATAAAAAAGATAATTTTACCTCCCTGATTCCACACCCTATATCCTTCTCATACATCCTTCAAATGGGGGACTCCCCTTAGTGAAAGGCACTCATTAGCCCAAAATAATTTTCCTTTATTTTTCCCACATCCTATTATTATAAGTTTGAGAGCTAAAAAGAAAAAAAAAAACAGAGATAATGGGCGATTTTTAATACCGCAATCATACCACATACAGATAGATAGACAAATTCCGTTTTTCCAATGAATAAATTAAAATTTGCGGTAAACCGTGATTAATGACAGTAAGCAGATCCAGCCATCTGTATCCTCGAAATTTCGAAATATTCTTCCCATATTTTATTTAACGAAGACCCAGACATACTGGCTCATGTGGGACCTCAAATGGGAACGAACATGGGACTGAGCCGACTAATTTTCCCTGATTGAATTCGATTTCACTTCCGATGTGTCACTGTCAGATGAAACTAATCATTTAGCCAACCCCACGGGCTGGAAGATGTTATGTGTACATTTCAATGCAAAAGTACAATACCATCGCTATAATCGGAACGGTCTTGGTATGACTTACATTTCCTTCATACTGGCGAAAGCGAAGTTATATATAACTATATTGCAACTGACTTTCAATTAATTCATCCTACATTTTTCTCCGGAGTAGGTAGCTGGTTTTACACCCAGTATCTCCTCGTTGCCCAAGAAAGGGCCACACGCCATTGGAGACGAATAAGTCAGATATAAAGAAAATGAAAGTCACCGATTGAAGATCCCTAATGCCAGTTTAGAGAATTACGAATATGAATTCGGATGGAGTCTGAAGAGTAGACACTATAAAAACTGCATTTGTAATTGATTAATTGCATCATTGAATTCCGTCAAGATGATATAACAGTTTTAATGTTTTAGTTTGTAGAGTTCCACCCAAACATTTTACAATTTGAAATATATAGTAGTGCAATAATAATATGTAAGTCTACATCAGGTCCTTAAGCAACGTGGTCCTCGAATAGAAATAAGATATGAGCACTGTTAATGAATTTCGGAAACTGGTCTTAAGGGTTACAGGTCATGGCTCATTTTGTAAGATGCATGACAATTTTTTTTTTTCGTCAACCTAAGCCGGTTCAAAAAAAAAAGTATTTTTATAGAATAGTTTATATTCGAAGATCAGATTTTCATCAGGGAGTTCAGGTGTAGCCATTCCAGATGTAGCCCTTGATGGGCTGTGCATTTTAAGGAAGACCGTGTGGTGAGGCAGCGCTGATCTTAGAATCTAGATTTAAATGGTCTCATGTTAGTATTTGTGTAGTTTAATGGACAGACACCTCCGTTTCTTCCCCCAATCTATCACTGCGTCTAAAGCTATTGATATACAAGAGTACTCAAGCCTACTCTGCTGTATGGTGCACCGCTTTTTAGTCATCTGACAGCTCGGCGACTCCAACAATTCCAAAACGGTATACTGATGAAAGTGGTCAGACATACTTCATTCGAGCAGCGGAGCAACAGTGAACTTCACGAGATCCTTGATTTGCCCACGGTGGATGAATTCATCCAACGTAGACATATCAAATTTTTTTACTCCCTACAGTACTTGACAAATCCGGTGTTTAACACGATAACCCCCGCTCCGTTCCCCTATCGATGGCAGGAACGCTTTAGTCTTAGGTTTTAGTTTGTAGTTCCCACATTGTAATCCCTATCACCTAGTCCTGTACCCAGTGATTTGTAATTTTAACTTCAAATAGAAAATTGTTATTGTAATTCTACCCTCCTTCGAATTCATACGCAGATATGCAGTAAGAGGAGAAAACTGTAAATCGAGAATTTGCAAATTGTAAAACTTTTGATCAATTAACGGGTTTTAAAATAATTAAAAAAAAAAATTTTGTGTAGTCGAAATTCATGCCTTCAAATTGGGTTACCTTCACCTTAAAACTGAGTTTTAAAAGGTTCATGTAAAATACTATTTTCTAGGTATTGAAACTAATTCCCGTTATCTATGTTGTCATGTTCATAAATTGGGGGTTTTTACTCTCGTCTCGAGGCCTTTCTGCTTTGACACCACCTCAACCTTGTTCTAAAATATCCTTGGGCACTAGCCTACCTTCTACCACTTTCCGAAAAGATAAGAGTACTTTTTTCAGTAGTGGGGCGTTACCTTAAGGCTTTAGAGCCTTCTTGTGTACAGACCAGGAAAATGTTGATGTTAAAAATTTTAATACTTAATCTACCCATCTCTGAGTAAAAAGAGTAACACATTTTCAAAAAATTGCGAAATTTCAAGCGCTTACTTCAAGGATGATTTATGTATCGTGTGAAAGAGGAAGAATTATAGTTTCTAAAAGTAAGGTATCTCGCAAATCCTTTGAAAATGGCCATATTTATTAACCTTATTGCTGCATCGCGGTACAATTATTGGATGTGGCTGTTAACATCGACTCCAGCAGATAAAATACCATTTATCTATCAGTTAAAATCTGAAATTAGCAGTGGAATTTGAAGAATTCCCAAGAAATTTCGAATAGTAAAGTGCACTAAGAAGGATACCAACGTACTCAAGTGCCAGATATTGCCATATAAATACAAAAATTGTGCACTGTAGAAATCCTTGCTTAATATGTGATTTCAGGAAAACTGTTTTGACTTGAAATTGTCGAGTTTAGTAAAGGTTTTTTCCTCAATTTTTCTTTCATGTCTTTCTGAGAAATGTGTTTATATACTAAAAGATATTATTTAAAAGTCACGAAAAGTCCATTTCCGAAGACGGTAGATTTTTCGCGAACTTTGTAGTTACGACAATCTTTCAGCATAATTTTGTGGAATAAACCCCAAGTCGGTCGGCATATGGAGACATATGCTCCTGCTCCATATAAACTGAGCAATTTATAACTTTTCCTATTTTACTGATTTAATATAATTGTAAATATTTTGTATAGAGGTTTCGTCTTCGGTTATCTGCAAATATAAATGTGCGCTTTCCGTTAACATAGTCTGTTCTGTATGTCATCATTGGAGTACTCAGAAAAAAAAAAAAATGCAAAGTATATTTCGTATTGAAAAATATAACAATCCACTTTGATAGTTGCTGGAGCTGTTCATATTTGTTCGACTTACTTCGAAAATACTTGGAGTAATGACTCCAGTACCGTTTGCCCCTTCCCCTATCTCCGGATATAGAGCAAACTCTTAACAATGATCCAACTTGTTCTCCCCATTTGTTTATTTCTTTATCTTTATCTAATTTAACCCTTTCTCACAACTGTGATAGTAGTTTCACGGTTAAATTAGAGGTAGGTATGAAGTCCCAACCCTGAATATGTTTCTATATCGTTATGTTAACTCATTTTGTTCGGATTCCTCGGTGTCTTTTAACTGGAATGATGTTTTTGTTATTTGTAGCAATGGTTGTTTGAGTCGTCAATTTAACTCATGTTAAAAATCTTCTGCCCTCCAATTATTTTTTATTTTTTTTTTCATATCAGTTTCTATATACAGTGGAGGGCACCAGCGTGACTCTGAAATTTTAATTAAATGGTTGTGGAAAAATTACGGAATATTTTGGACCAAAATGATTTCCTTTTATTTCTTAAACCTGCCAAATAACTACAATACTAAAGAAAGAACAAACCTATTAAAATTGGCCTTGGCAAGCAATCAGGCTAAATTTTTATTATTGGCTCTCAAACTAGTTTTTGAAATTCTTACTCTATTTAATATCTTTTTTTTTTTTTTTTTTTCTTAGCTCTCACACTTATAAAAATAGGATGTGGGAAAAATAAAGGAAAATTATTTAAGGTGCGAGCGCTACTGATAAACTTCACCGCCATATTCAGGCTCACCACAGCTAGGAGTTCTCGGGCAAGTTGCCTTAACTTTGTTTTTTATAACCCTTTACAAAAAAAGAAAATGATAACGCGCAGATCATAGGAAAAAAATTAGTTGTATAGCTATTGACCCTGGAAAAGATACTTTCGAAAAAGTATCCCTCCATTTTTAGCCTGTAACGGATCGGTTTATTAGTACTTGCTATTTAATTGTGTGATTTATGGATCTTTTCTGTAATATTTTTCACTATTACTTTAGGAGCCGAATTTCTTCAATGTCCTCTCCAAGTTGCCTATTAAATCTATACGAATAAAGCTTCTCCGCTAATTATGAAATCGTTTAAACGAACGATTATGCAGTGGATGTTACATTTCAATTAGACAGCTCTTCAGAAGAGTAGAGAAGGAGAGGCGATAGTAGCGTGTTAAGTGTCGGTTAGGAGTGGCTAAACGTACATTAGCACCTCCAGTGCCAAGCACTAGCCAACTCCCCGATTAATTATAATGGTTCTGCCCACGCTCTCCAACTGTTTTTTTTTTGGGGGGTTTTTTACCAATTGGTTTCTGGCGTGTTACTTGTTACAAGTTCTGAGAGCTTATCCGGCTTGTTGATGGGTACGTATTAGTGGCCAGTCATTAGTACTCATCATTTTAAATGTCCTTATTGATGAGAACACTCTGCTGTATCAGGTATCTACCGGCACCTAGAATACATCAACGGGTTGTGAAATATAAATAGTTTACAATAATGGAGTTTATCGGTCTCTTTTAAGACCGTTGTCTGTTATAATACTTACTGGCAAATATTCTGTACCTAAAAGCTGTATGTACTTGAATCAGCATAAACTTGCCGCGTCGTAAATACGATATTGTAAACAAAACTTGTGATATATCCTACTTGAATGATATAGAATGGAGCTGAGTAATCAGAAGCGTGTTCACGCCTAGGTATATGTTAGCGTATTGCCGCTAATGTAAACTCTATATGACATGAGCAAAGGGCATTTCAAAGTCCTTACATTAACTCCTTGGAGGCGATCTAATCTCTGGTGCCTGTGTTTCGTGAAATATGCACTAACATGTCACTCCATTCTAATGCCCAAGTAGACTGTTCGCAGGGACATTCTGCTCCTTTGCCGTGATTATGTTGCTCTGCCTCGACTTAGTTTGACCATCTTTGAGGCTAGGCAGCGCTAGCTGGACTAAAACGGTCATGGAGTGTGGCCAACAGATTATGGACGGTAAGGTCGAGGAGTTGTGGAAAGCTACCACCGAGTTGAGATTGGTAGGCCTCACATTGTTCTTAAAATATGAATTTTGTTAAAAATTCCGTTGATAAAATGATTTCAAGAAAAAAATTAGTTTAATTACTTTTATTAAAACGTGACTGTTTTATATATATGTGATAATATATAGCATATATACATATTATGTATAAGTACAAAAGGGTTACAGAAATCCAATGTCACATACTTTTCTACGTCACTTGATTGGATGGATATCCCTCAATTCAATCATTTTTTTGTGGTATTGCTATTCACTGAAATTAAATCAACTTTTACAGGATGTTTCTAGGGCATTGATTTCTCACTGTAAGAACATCGATGAAAATAAGCTAAAGAATTTGTTGTCCTGCGCTTACTCCTTATTATCACCAGAGGCAGCAAATCTAGGCTTACCGGACTTCCCTCTTGATAATTTAGAACCTGCTGTACAAATCATGGTGAGCTTACTATTTATATTTTATTCATACGGAATAAAGCTATGCAAGAGCTTTTTAATAATTTGACTCATGAGGTTGTAACATATATTCATATCACTTGTATGATAGGGTTGAATTTAATTTTTCTTTTTAATTTTTTTTTTAAGGAAAAATTCCCATGGTTATCTGTCAGAAGTGTCTTGAAAAGACTCTATCCTTTAGGAAGCATGTTGAGAAGGGAAGGAATGACAAGTGTTGAAACTATCCTTGAGACATTCAATGTTGGTTCGTTGAACACTGGAACACAATTGACCACCATTCATAGGAATAGTCCATTTACTGCCGATGTTACTTTATCTTATCATAACACTGAAGCAACAGTACAGGTAACAATATTGTTATCTGCTTACATATTTTATTTTTAAATTTATCCATTTTTTTAAACAGCCATTTATTTTAAAGGTTCCCTGTGGACCAAACGATATGAAACGCCACATTGAGAATTTCGTCAATACATACTACCATGAAGATATCCTTGCAGAAATGATGGAGAGTCATGCTGTAGGCGATTTCTGTATTATTGGAACTAGAGGCTGTGGTAAATCTCTTGAAGTCTCAAGATTTGCTTCGGCTCTTGGATATACAATTGAACCGATAGTTCTATATCAGGTAGTCATATTTTTAATTTTTATTTACTTTATCATCATAGAAAGCCTTTGCGATTTTAAACTCAGGCTATATATAAAAGTTGATACTTTACTGCCATATTTTGTCAAAATTTGGTATGGAATTTTGAATAGTATAGTTTTACTGGACTAAAAAAATAAAAATCCATAAAAACTAAAGCCCTTCTTAAAGATAATAAAAGTCGAGAAAGGATTTGATTCTGAAATTTAAAGATATTTGAAACATTTCAGAGATAAAACATTATTATTGCAATATCTAATTTGAAGGATTATATTATTTTAAATTTGTTTGCATTTAAGTATTAATTGCAATTTTTATTAAAGGATATGACTGCCCGAGATCTTATACAACAGCGAACCACTTTGGAAACTGGTGATACAGTTTGGAAAAACTCACCACTAGTAATGGCAGCATTGGAAGGGAAAATTGCTGTTTTAGATGGACTTCATCGTGTACATCCCAGTACTCTATCCATTCTTCATAGGTTCTTATATTTTGCTAATTTTTTAATTTGATGTCGCACTATTAAATATAGTTAGTATAGTTTTCAATATTAATCATATACTTTTTGATCAGGCTGGTGCATGATAGAGAATTGCAATTACACGATGGCCAACGGCTTCTGCATCATAACAGATATGATGCTCTCGCTGAAAAATTTGGCACAGATGCGCTTATAGAATCTGGAATACATCGCATTCATCCTGCATTTAGAATCATAGCTTTGGCAGAACCTAACGGTATGTTTAAACAAATTGAACCATTATGGTAAGTGTAGCAAGAAAAAACAAAAAAACTTCATTTCAAAATAACCCCTATATGTCCTTATATTTAAATTAAACAGATCAAATAGAACTTGAATGTTTTGAAAATATGAACTTTTATTAAAAAATATTTCTGTTTTTTCTTACTATCTCAAACCAAAAGTTTTAAATAATAAGATATTTTTATACTCCACGTTGTCCTTAAGGGAACATATCAAGTATTGTCTTCAATAAAGGCCCTTTTTCTGAGTCCATTACCTAGAAAAAATCTTATAAGATTCCAAAATAATATTCAAAGTTTATTGTTTTAGCTGTAGATGCAGCCCCTTGGCTAAATCCAGAATTATTAAGTCTATTTCTCTATCAAGAAATGCGACCTTTAAGTGCTGGTGAAGAAACACAAATAATTCGCTCATTGGTAAGAATATCTACTTTAATATAATCAGCTTAAATTTTAATTATTGATAATTATTCCTCATATATTCTTTAAGTTTGTTATAGCTTTGAAATAAATGGTAATGACAAAATTAACTCTGTATTTAAGGTTGGAAAATTACCAGATTCTGTATCTCGTGTACTTGAAGTTGCTGACGGATTAAGAAAAGGTTCTGATCCTCTCCTGTCGTCCCTCTCTGGATCGTTGTCTACTCGTCAGCTAATCAGGATAGCCAGGCGAGCCGTTGCATTCCAAGAGGATGACCCTTATAATATAATTCACAGTGCTTGTTTAGCCAAGTAAGTCATTTTGATTGCATTGCCATAACTAAACTGTATATGTAGGTCAACCATAACTAAGCTACATTAACAAAATTAATTTTCTTATAGGTTCCTACCTCCTCTTGCAAAAAAAGCTCTTGAAACAGTACTTCTAAGAGCTGGCGTTGTTAAGCCAAAAGCTGACTCTAATTTTGTTGGTACAATAATGAGGAATGAAAACAGTATCACTATTGGGAAAACCACTGCTCCAATTTATGAAACGCTAGCTACTAGTAAAGTCCCAGATGTCTTGTTCTATGATGTACCTCAAGTTAGTTTATCTTATTATCAATTTTTTTAAAATAAAATATACGTATCTAGTGAGGGCCTCATCATATCAGTGCTATATACAGTGGAGGGCACCAGCGTGACTCTGAAATTTTAATTAAATGGTTGTGGAAAAATTACGGAATATTTTGGACCAAAATGATTTCCTTTTATTTCTTAAACCTGCCAAATAACTACAATACTAAAGAAAGAACAAACCTATTAAAATTGGCCTTGGCAAGCAATCAGGCTAAATTTTTATTATTGGCTCTCAAACTAGTTTTTGAAATTCTTACTCTATTTAATATCTTTTTTTTTTTTTTTTTTCTTAGCTCTCAAACTTATAAAAATAGGATGTGGGAAAAATAAAGGAAAATTATTTTGGGCTAATGAGTGCCTTTTACTAAGGACTCCCCCATTTGTCCCATTTGTTGTGGGTAAAGGATTACCCATTTGAAGGATGTATGAGGATATGGGGTGTGGGACGCCTAAAGGAGGCGGGTGGAATCAGGAAGGTAGTGAGAGTCTACTGAGGGTGGAGCCTAGGGGTACCTAGGCAATGGTTTGTAGTCGGCCAGGTCAAGCCTGGCCCGCCCCGGCAGGGGCCTGAAATAAGTCGGCCTCTCGGCCGGAAGGTTGACCCTGCTTAAACAGGTAGATGGGGTCTTGTAGCTTCGGAGATCGGCCTCGATCTCTCGGCTGGGTGTAGATCTTCAGTCTCCGTCAGGGGGCTAGGGTTCGATCACGTCCATCTGTCTCTAGGCTTCGGCGGTCCAGCAATGCTTCCATCTGACGGGCATTGGTGGTGGTTGAAGGTCGGAGAATAGTGGGTTGTGGCTGTGTCGGAGTGAGTCGAAAAATTTGATGTGCCTTCTCTTTATGAAATCTTGAATGGTGAGCACTTCAAATTTTGTATGCATCTCGTCTGCCTTCATTCGGTCGAACGGGGTATGTTTGAGGGAGGTGCGGAGAACTCTGTTCTGAAATTGCTGGAGCGTTTTGAGAGTGTTAGGAGTCAGATACTTGAAGAGAGGGGTCCCATACATCAAAGCAGGTCTTAGGACGCTCTGGTATATCAGCACCGATAAAGCCGGGCTGTGAAGTAGGTGTCCGAGGCTGAAGAATTTCTTCCTAACACTCTTTAACTTCTTGCCGAGATGTGTTGTGAACGACAAGTGTCTAACGAGGGTAATCCCAAGGTAGCATAGCTTGTTGCTTACAGGGCACTCTTTGCCGTCTAAGACGAAGGATTTCGGGAGCTTCTTTCTTCCGGATTTATAGTTGAATATAATTCCTTGCGTCTTGGCTGGGTTGACTTTAATGTGGACGGCATCGAGTTTCTCGGCGATCTGTTGACTGGCGCTCTCAGCGAATTTCAGGGCTCTGGTGGGATTGATGCTAGTGCTGTAAACACCTATGTCGTCTGCATACGCCGATACCTCGCAGTTGGGGTACGAGGCTCCTACGATGTGGGCGGTGTAAATATTGAACAGCAGGGGGCCTAGCACCGATCCTTGGGGGACACCGGCAGTGTAATTTCTTCGGGTCGTAGACGTAGTGCCTATACAAACCGAAAAAGTTCTGCCTGTAAGATAGGATCTCATCAGGTTCTGCAGCTGATCCGAGAATTCATATTCCCTCAGACGTTGGAGTAGGATGTAGTGGTCCACAGAGTCGAAAGCTTTCGAACAGTCCAGTGAAATCATAGTGGTAGCTCTGTTGCTCCGGACGTTCGATGCGACGTGGTGTTGCAATCTCACCAGGTTGTTGTTCGCACTTAAGCCTGTGCTGAAACCAGTCTGCTCTGGTGGGATGACTTCTTGTGACTCGCAGTGCCCGGAGAGATGTACGTGGATGATTCTTTCGAACAGCTTCGAGAGTTGAGTCAGCAGACTGATGGGGCGGTAATGAGATGGCTCATAACCGCTTTTCGCTGGTTTCAGAAGGGGGACCACTACAGCGTGCTTCCAGTTCTGGGGGAAATAGTGCAGCCTAAAGCAGGAGTTCAACACGTTCGTTATGAATGAGATTCCTTTCCTCGGCAGCTGCTTGAGTAGGATGTTCTAGATGGAATCCTGACCTGTGGCCTTCTTGCCGGTCGTTCTTCGAATGAATGCAGCGCATTGCCGATGTGAGGTGTAGATTTCGGTAGTGGTGGGGAGGGGGGGTCGAGGGCTCCTATTGGCTGTCCCTGGCCACGACTGACTTCCTCATGATGGGCCACCAAGATGTCCGCTTGTTCGGTGGTGGGAATGAACTGCCCGTTTACGGCCAGCCTTACACCGTTCTTTTTGGACCTGCAGGTCTTTACAAGCTTCCACAATTGCTTGTGGTCACTGTGGAGACTGGTGAGGCGCTCTTCTCAAATCGAGTGTCCTTATTCTATTAAATAATTACTATTAAACTTTTATATTACTCGTTTGATATTGATAACTTTAAATTTTATATTACAGCATGTTAAGCTACTTGAAAGGCTCCTACAGGACTTCTTATTAGGGGAGCATCTTCTTCTTGTTGGTAATCAAGGAGTAGGAAAAAATAAAATTACTGATAAATTACTTCAACTTCTTAATCGACCGAGAGAATATATTCAACTTCACAGGTAATCTCTTTAAATATGTAATTTGTGTAATGCAGTCAAAAATTATTGTCTAAACCCCAGTTTACCAAATGCAGAAATGAATTGATCATTGATATATGTTAGGGATACCACTGTTCAGTCATTAACCCTACAACCTTCTGTAAGAGATGGGGTCGTTAAATATGAAGATTCGCCTTTGGTGACTGCAGTTAGAACTGGTCACATATTGGTTGTAGACGAAGCAGATAAAGCACCTACTCACGTCACTTGTATACTTAAGGTACTACTGGTTTATTACTGTTCTATTCCGTATTAGATGAATGTTCCTATTTAACTTTAATTTTTTTAATTTCATCCCAGACTCTTGTGGAAAGTGGTGAAATGATTTTGTCGGACGGAAGAAGGATTGTTAGCAGATCTGATCCCAGAGCAATTAAACAGCAACCTGGAATCATACCACTTCATCCAGATTTCCGAATGATAGTTTTGGCTAATAGGCCAGGATTCCCATTCCTTGGCAATGACTTTTTCGCTGCAATAGGTATTCAATACTTAATATTATGATTTTTGGATAGTTTATAATTTGATTATAAATTAAACATTTTTTTTTCTGCAAAGGTGATTTATTTAGTTGTCATGCAGTTGACAACCCAAGTAGAGAATCAGAAATTCAGCTTTTGAGAAGTTACGGTCCAGATGTTGATGTCGAAGTTATAAATAAATTGGTGTCTGCATTTGGAACATTGAGAACGATGGCTGACCAAGGTCTTCTTACTTATCCTTATTCAACGAGGGAATTGGTTAACATCGTGAAACATCTGCAGGTAAAACAAGCGAAAATGAAATCATGCAGGTATCCATGCAGTTTTAGTTTCATTTCTCAGAAGTATTCTCTTTCCAGGTATTCCCTGAAGACAGCATTTCCGATGCTGTTGGCAATGTGTTTGACTTTGATCGTTACAGTAAAGATGCTAAAGAAGTTCTTATTGAAGTCTTGTCAAAACATAAAATACCTATCTCTATGTCTCCAGATGAAAGAGTGAAATGTAAGTTAAAAAGCTTTCTTTACTTTTGTTGTGCAGTTTTATATTAAAACTATGTCATTAAGCAAACCATCTGTTGTTGTTTTTTTTAACAAAATTGTATATTGTACATGTCACTTATGAACAAAATTGTACATTTAAATGGCATAAATAGTGATGTAGCAGTATTGAGAGATGGTCTAGTGGCATGCAGGCTGTAAGTTTCTTAAATACTTATTAGACAATTGTGAGGAAACTACTCAGTATTTATTTAAGTAGTAATTTATTTTTTTAATTACCTCGGTCCCTGAATATCTATATGAAAAAACAACTGTTAAATATGTAACATTTTGCCCAAAAAACTTAATGTGTACTGAACCATGGGTGGATGATCAGTATAGTTAATCTTTAATAGTTTTTTTTAGTTGTGACTTGGGAAAGCTCCAAAGTCAGTGAAAAGTGGGTTAGTTAATAGATTCAAAATGGATGTTTTTCTTATTTAATGTTTTTACATATATAACATTATTATATCTTGACTTAACATATGCAGCGTAATCTGTGGTGTTTTGAATATACCTTTAAAATTATAGGCAGAATGGATGATTTTTATGACCACTATCACCTAGTGCCATGCACTAATTTGAAAATGAAGCCTCATTTCAGGCTCAGCAATTAATAATGTAAAGTAATCATTTGATTGTTTTTATGTCACCCCGTGAAAACATATCATCATTACTGTGTTATCTTAAGGATCAATAAAAATAACTTATCTTATTTAATTTTAATGTTATTTCATTTCTTTAAAATTTACAGCAAGAAAAAAAATACAGATGAATATCGACAGAGACAGTGGTCTTGGTACTTCTGGTCCGAAGCATGGTAAAGTGGATGAAAAAAATGATCCCCATGTTGGCGGAAATACCTGGGCTGGAGGTACCGGTGGAAGGGACACCGCCGGCCTCGGAGGAAAAGGCGGACCTTACAGACTGGATGCTGGTCATGATGTACATCAGGTGAGACTAGAAACAGTTCATGTGCAAGACATTAAGATAAGTGGACTCACTATTTTACATTTTATTTTTTTATTACATTGAAGGTTTATTTTTCTCTATCACTTTACAAAATTAAATTTAAAAGAATCCTAACTTTAAATGTTAAATAGCACCTGAGCTTTGACTACACAAAGCTTTAAATAAAATCTATAGAAACGCACTGGTTTTTTTTTTCACATTTATTATTTTTCCTCCTGTTATTTTATCTTCACAACAACTTAACCAGAATTAAAGAAGGGGAAATTTTTCCAGAATTTTTCTAGGAAATAGAAATTCTCTTGAAAGCATTATTTGCAAAAGAGTACCAGCAACAATACAAGGAATAACAATGTCGCTTTGAATTCCTAATTTTTCAGGACTGCTATTCAAAGTTCAGAATCAGCTTCTTCCTTGATATGTTTGTCCAAAAGAGAGATTATATTTTATGGAAAATCTATTTTTTTTTTTGTTATAATTGCTGAAAAAAGCCTTCAATTTTCAATATTCAAAAAATAACTAAAGGGTTTCCAAGCAGATGTATTTTACAAATTACAGAGCTCATTTTTAGGGTTTTCAAATAGAAATAGCCTTGTTGAAAATCGGCCAGTTACTAGGTAATTGAGTTTTTTTTTTTTTATATTTCCTACATTTCATCTTAATTATGTGATACAGCTCAGTTGGCTACATAGTTTGCTACTCCTGCATAGGTTGCATTTAAAACATCAAAAAAACATAAAAGTAATAGTTAGTGTGGCAGTATACTTTTATGGGTCGATTGTTCATATTGAGGTACCTGCTGGTATAATAAACATTAGTCATAGCGTAATAATGTAAGTGTAGCTCTCAAGCTCTCTTGGTGTAACGAAACAGTTTCTTTTAATAAAAATATTCCTGCCGGATTGTGAAATGGTATAATCATAAAATAGCTTTATTGTCATTCCACAACTGATAATTTCTTCTTTATTTAAATAGACCGTTCGACGGCTCTAAGCTGTAATTTTCAGTTATCTCCAATTGATAATGTGGGATATATAACTCAGCTAAAACACTAGTATCTTTTTTATCTTTTAACCAGGGCTGCAACATCCACGTACCTCATTCTAGGGCTGCTAGCAGACGGAAAGACAATAAAGGTGTTTTATTATAAACACTTAAGTATGTTTTAGTGCTTAGTTTTAGTTTATCAGTGTAAGATTTGTTTTTATAAAAAAAATCAATGGTAAACAAATGAAATATAATTTTTTTAAATTATTTTCAGCTGAGCGATGCTGAGAAAGCTGCTGTTCCTGATCATGTTAAGAAAGCCGCTCGCGAAATGGGCCTGAAGGCATTCAAGAAGAAGCTTGAAGAGATAAAAATGAGTGAATATGATGCAAAGCTCTATGATCAATTTTTTGGCCCTGTGGAAAGACAAGTAAGTTTTCTATTGATTATACTACATTAGATATTGCTCTTTTAAATTTTTTTAACATCAATTATTATTCAGGATCATAAAAAAGTCTTTCAGCAGTATGTATTATTGAATATAAGTTATTTTCATTATAACAATGATTGTTTTTGTTTTAAAAGTTATGATTTTCAATCATTTATAAGTGCTAATCTAATCATAATTTTCTGGATTCCGGTTATCATTGAACTTGATAGCAAATGTATGCCTCATCACGTTTTTTTTTTATCATTTTCTTTTGCTAGTATCAGTAGTACGTGAACACATTTACAAATGATAAAAAATACAGTATTTTATTTATATTCTTATTAGAGATCTATTAGTAACTGCATTTATATTTCATAGAAACTAGTGTAAATAATCAGAGTCGTATTGTGTTTAAATAATTTGCATTTTAAATAGCCATTGGTTACTACAGAGACAGTAGTTATTTATTATATCTATATTTAGCATAATCATGACGTGTTCCCACACTTTAGAATGATAACTGCATTCTATTGAACAATAACTTCTTAGCAATCAACTCAAAAGAATGTTTTTCTTATTTAATTTAATAATATTATTCATTTATACTTACCTCTTACTTTCCTAAAAACTGATGTTAATATATCACTGTATACTTTGGTGATGCTACCATATATTCAAGTTCTTATTGCATTGATACATTAGTAAACATATGTTTGAAAAAAATAGGATTTGAGGAACTAACTATTTAAGTAGAGATATTAATAGTAAAAATGATAGAAGATTTGACATTTAGAATTCAGAAAATGCACTAGGTAGCAATTATATAATTTAACTGGATTTTAACACAAGACCACCTCGTTAGCATTTTTATATTACATTATATTCTGCAGGAGTAAACCAAATTAAATCTCCTTTAAATAAAATTCAAAGTTTTCAATAAAATAAAATATCTATCAATGTATAGAAGGAGAGAGATAAATTAAATGATAATTCTTAATGTTATTTCTATATATTTAAATTTATTTATGTAAGTTTTTCCCAATGTTTGCCATGTTGCTATGTTAAACTGTAGAATGTAAAATCATGATATATTAAATTATGCATGAGGATATAATGAACTAGATGTAAATTATTAGTAAAGCCTTATAACTGACTAAAAAAACTATTATCTTAATAGGTACAAGCTCTAAGAGTTATTCTGACCAGTTTGCAAGCAAAATCTACAGAAAGACAATGGCACAGGCACCAAACATCTGGCGAGCTTGATGACACAAAACTGATTGAAGGTTCATATATTTAATTGTTTAAATGGTATAATGAGCCAACTGTAATATAATTAAAATGTTTTCTGATGGTTAGGATTAACTGGAGAAAAAAACATTTACCGCCGCAGAAGTGAGAAAGATCCAGAACTTGGTGCTCCTCAACAGAAACCAAAACGTCTAAAACTAGTTGTTGATGTTTCTGGCAGTATGTACAGGTAAAATAGTATTTACTAAAAAGGCAATGAACAATAAAAAAAAATATTATGATAAAAGTGTGAAAAATGTTTAACTTAGTTTCTGAATAATATTTTGAAGTCTTGAATGTTCCAATTTCCCTCTCACTTTGGAATTCTATTTAAAAATTTCAATTTTTTTTTTAATTGCTTATTGGGTGTGTTTTTTTTTTTGCGTTATATTAAGTATTAAATAATCAATTTTGAAAATGGCCTCTATTACAGATTTTTGGAAATCTCTTTTTTGTTTTTATCACTGGGGAACATGAAAAAAATGTCTGTAGCCTCTATGGAGTTGGAGTTAAGTCATAGTGATCGAAATGTTTAGTTTTTTTCCCTCTGGAATTCTGGAAAGTTGGATTTTAAAATTTGCTCCCATTCTGTAGTTATGCTTGCTGTTGGACCTAAGTGTTTCTCGTCACAAGAGTCTTAAAGGGGGGAGCCCCTTGGAAGGGGAAGTCTAGTTTTATCAGTCAAAGATAGCATTTGCTCTATTCTGAAATGTTGGTTTCAGATTCAATGGCTATGATGGTCGTTTAGACAGGCAGCTTGAAGCAGTTGTAATGGTAATGGAAGCTTTCCAAGGTTTCGAATCAAAAATTCAATATGATATTGTGGGGCATTCCGGCGAATCCATATGCATACCATTTATTGAGAAAAATAACCCACCTAAAAATAACAAAGAAAGACTGGATACATTAAGGGTAAGTTAGAGAATAATATATGTACTTCATACAGCATAAAGAATCAGCCATGCCTGAATCAGCTGTCTAAATTAACTAAAACTAATTATGAATTCTTTGTAGCTATTTGAATTCTGTATTTTTAATAACTTTTGGCAAAGAAAAAATACCTGAGATTGAGGAGGTCCCTGGTCCTATCAAAATCTTTTTTCTTCTGCTAATGATAACTTAATTAATGAATATTGTTATCTTATACTTTAGATGACCAATAATGGCTTAAAAGTTAATCTATTTAGTTATTCACTTTAAAATTTCAATTTTTTTTTTAATGTTTAATGGAATAATTAATTTCGCTATCTTAACTTTTGTCTGGAATACATTTTTTTTTTTTTTATTATTTATTAGGTAATGCATGCACATTCACAATACTGTATGCAAGGAGATTATACTTTGGAATCAACTGAAGAAGCTGTGAAAGCACTGGCAAAAGAAGACTGTGATGAAGCTATAGTTATTGTACTCTCAGATGCCAATTTGTCCCGTTATGCTATTCCCGCTAAGGAACTAGGAGATGCACTTACTGTTGATCAAAAAGTTGAAGCTTATACAATATTCATTGGCTCATTGGGAAATGAAGCTGTTCAGTTAGTATATTACAACAGCAATTGTTTTATTTTGATTATTACTGGATATATAAATATTAATTGTGACAATGTTATGTTTCCAGATTGTGTGATGCTCTCCCTGCAGGAAGAGCTTTCACTTGTCTTGATCTAAAGGACTTGCCCAATATATTGCAGACAATATTTGCATCATCTATGGTCAAAAATTTCAAATAGAAATTTACTGGCTAATAATTTAATGTAAATTGAAACCCTTTAACATACTCTGTGATCTTAGGTTGTAAGTATTTTATCATTTATTAATATATATTTTTATATTAAATTTTAATTGTTTTCATTCTTATTTCATGTACGTTATCTGTTGTATATTATGAACAAATAATTATTTTTGTAATGAAATATAAAAATTATTTAACCAATTTTATTTCTTTTGTTGTATCTTTCCATTTGTTTGGCCTATACTCATAGTCAGTGTGTTTATTTATTTATTTTATATAACTAGTACTAACAGCATATTTTCAATATTAATAAATACAGTAACTTAAGGGAAGAAACAAATTTTAAGAGTGATATAACTTTTTATTTTAACAGAAAATACATTTATGAAAATTAGCATAGCCATACCAGCTAGCTCTGGTAATCACTTAAATAAACAGTGTTTGGTTACTCAAGTAAAAGCTGCTTGATATCATAAACTAGGAGGCGCAAAGTCAAATTTGGAGCCAACTTAGTCTTAACTGATTGGAATGTCAGATAATAAAAAGTGGTATCTTTTATTGATATTCTTATTTTCTTTAAATCAACCAATTAGGTGTTACTTTTGGTAAAAACCTTTAAATTTTTAATATTTTAACACACTTAAAAATAATTAGTTGTCACAGAATTACAACTGTAGTGGTCAATCTTGAACTGGGTACTCTTCTTAAGCAATCATCTCTATAAACACTCCGACTGAGCAAGTACTAAGCTCTCGACTATACCAAATGCTATCTAGCTCAATGATGGTAAATAAGGTCATGGTACCTTTCCCATCCATTCTATACTATAAATGAACTAACTGTTTAATCCTTCCCTGAATAAATAAATCTTCTAAGTGTGAAAATGTTCCAGTTTGTGTTATTTGACCTTATACTCTAACACAACACAGCTATGGTGGCTGATCTGAAGATGAGCTCTGGGATGGCTGACTTATGTCTAAGTTTAAACTGTTTTAGGGTGACTCACTAGTTTGGGGTTTCTCGTAGAGTTGGAGAATTCACTAAATGATTGCTCAAGAGAAAGAACTGTTTTTAGAGAGGTATTAGAAAAATGTTAAGAGAGTGTCAGTCATCAAATAAATTGGACAGTGATGTTTGGCTTATTGGTCACTCAAAGCAGATTTTCCAAAAAGTGTTAGTGACTATATTGAAAGCATAGGGTTTAGTTCTAGGAAGGAGTCACTATCATCACACAAGAAGTAATAAGGATGGAGAAGACCATACAAAGGAACTTAAAATATAAATCGAAAGAAGTCAGTTTTAGGCATCTAACCATTAATTTTGTGTATTTAAAGAGTATGCACTTTTGACAACTCAAACTGCCATTTCAAATAGCACCACAAATCACCATATGGTACCAAATATTAAAAATAATAATCCTTCATTTAAAATAAAATCCATGAAACGTAGTTAAAAATGTATAGATAAAATTACACAGTTAAAAGCATATAAGTGCATATATTCAGGTTAGGAAACCCATCTCGATAATCCGTGTAGCGTTAATTCGTAAATCTCTCTTAATCGTAACTACTGGTGCCTTGAAAAAATTGTGTTTATTCTTTAAAAAAACAAGAGTTTCGTACCCTCACTTATTCGTAATGATTTTTCAAGTCAACATTATTTCAAACGTCTTGTAGTTCATAATTCATAGTTAGTTTTCCACCAGGGGATTCTGCAAATTTATTTTGTTACAATTTTTTTCTAGGAGCAAATACGACTCATTCCTTTGGTTTTAAAATTTTGACCAGTTTGTCTAATTTAGGCCTTCCTAGTGCAAAATTAATGCTTATGTGACAAGTTTAAACAAGTTCCTTTCGATTCGTCAAAAGAAACAAATTATGCAAGCCCTCCCCGACTCCTCTACCCAGGCCTAGGTGAACCTGTTAGTGTGCTAGAAGAACGGTTTTCATTTGAAGGGGCATCTTCTACTGCTGGTGGTATCTCCGCATTTATTTATGTGTGCTCATACTATGGCACAGAGAACAAAGAGTAGCGATGGTACTTAATGGTATCTGTGTTTGAATGATTTCTGTGGCTCGACGACTGTAGTTAGAACCGAGTCTTCACATGATGCATTCTCCTTAAGTGAATACTTGATGCGGAGGCTTCCCAGTGTCTTGAGACTTCTTCTGCTGCTCCTGATAGCTCTTCAGAGCCTGTCTGACAATCGAAGGATCAACGATTCTCGGCTGAAGAAGCCCTGGTGTACATGGTAGAGGGACTTTGTTCTTCTTCCCATAAGTTGTACATGTGGCCCAATATCTCCTCATGGTGTGTTTCATAGCTCAGCAATGTCCAATTTTTTCAGCAGGATTTTGGCTTCTTGAACATATCGTTCCATGAGAACATTGGATCTTGAATGATCTATTCCGGGTATCGGTGGATCGCTTTGGAACCAGTTGGATTGAGGCCCTCCACATGTTTTAATGGCATCCAGAATTCTGTGTAAGGAAAACAACAATTTCAAGTTCTGTATGATGCCCGAACTATTTAAGCTTGTGAGTTTAGCTTAGAATAGAAGAAGCCAGAGTATGCATCAACAATGATGAGATACACTCTTTTTTGTTCCATTGGAATAAATCTGAACTCACTATTTCCCAAGGGTGACTGGGAATTTCTGTATTGCCCAACACCTCCTGAGGCTTGTTTTATTTTTGCATGAATTGGCAAGTCTGGGAACTCCGCACGAAATATTTTATGTCATCTGACATATTCGGCCAATAAATCACTTCTGTGAGTATCTAGTGCTAATCCAATAACCAAGGGATTTGATTTTTGTGCATTTTTTTATGGTTGAGCTGTCAGATTCTTTAATTTGCATCACGACATTTCTCGTGACTTGCTGGAGTTCGTCCTCTGTTTTCGCATGAAGAAGGACATCTTACTTAATAAGGAGTTACTGGGATTTGCCAGAACCCCTTAACGCAGTCCAATTTGGTTGGAGAAGTGGGGTTGATCTGTGGAGTTTTGCCGCAATATCCTCAATATTTTGGAGTGGAAATTGGTTTCACTTGATATTCTTGTTCAGATCTGCCATATGAATGCATATGCGATGTTTCTTTTCACGTCACAACACGACCATTTCATACTGCAGAAGATAACTATTTTGTCACATAGTGACTCATCTCTGAGTTCGCCATAACTACAATTATTTGATTAATTAATTAATCGCAGGGGTGAGAAATTCATCAAAACTTTCACCTCTCTTTTGTACGATTCGGTTGAACAGAAGTCTCTCATAGGTTTTATTACCTTTAGGGGTAAAATATTTATCAAAAGTCAAAATCTTTAAATCCTTTCTCTCGTCTTCTGTGACCTTGAATGTCTCATAAATCGTTGGGGCGTCTTGTTTTATTACTGTCATGAATGTAGCGACTTGTTTAAGTGGAGTCGTTTTATAAAGATTAATGGCTTCACCATACCGTTCGAATGATTGCGACCACTGTTCGCATGCTTTAGCAATGTTTTGTAGTTGATCTGTGAGCTTCAGTGGACCAGGAGGTCACAAATGCACGGTATCGTCCTCCGACTCTGACACGTTTAAACTATGACTCATCGCCTGAATACGTTAAAAACGTCTGTACCTCGAACACGCACGCGAAACTAATTATAGTAAACTTGCTTTTCAGTACCATATTGCTTGGCAATTATAACTTAGGAAAAATGTAAGCATCTTAGCCAATAAGTAATTGTAATAATATGAACATAAAGGTTACCCCTAAGTTACAATCCCTGCCTCCGAAATACAAATATATCTTAAATCCCTTGACACTGGCTATTAATTGTTTATAATAAAATACAATTAGGTGTCAGAGTAAGCTTCTATCAATTTCTCGTAGTTTTCAGGTAAGTACTTACTTGGCAGATTGGTCCAGTAATATCTTACTCCACCCATCATATGAGAATATCTTACTCTTCGGACTGATATTGGTCAGTGAACCTGAATAATATCTATGAGGAACCTGATCTATTTCCAATGGAAATGGTCTAGAAGTGGCCTTGTTAGAAAATTGAGTAGCTACTTGAGTAAATAAGTAGGGAGTCAGGCGTACAGTGGATCCATGGGCTCTCCTCTGTTGCAGCGGTTAGCTTCAAGGAACGAAGAATCTAGATTGAAATACATAGACTAATCCATAAGCAATCGTATGCGGCTTCCAAGACGACAATCCAACTATTCTGCCCACACAGGCATTCACGTTTTTTTGTTAGTACGACTTTTTAAAATTTGGTCATATGTCGTCCTACCACTGCACATCTATTTGTCAACCAACAGTTGCCATCTCTTTCTTCAAATTTCCGGAATATGCATGAGCATAATATGCTTAATAAGCATTGTTTTCACTACTTTTTTTTGGTCATCCTCATCGCGTGGCACAACCAACCAACCATTTTCGTCTCTGTGGTGTGGAGTAGTGAGTTGCCATTTTTTCCGTAATATCAAAGCCAGATGGGCCAGCAGAAACCAGTGCACCAAATTATTACTAAAGTCAGCTTTAACCTAGTCAAATATATAACAATATTCGACTTCCTAATCGAAGTCTATATATCCGGATTATTTTCAGAAAAAAATGGGGCATAAAATTAAAGAAAAAAGAAAATTGAGTAATGAGTACATTATAAAGTAAATAAACGAACAAACAATAGATTCTTAAATTTAGTAATGCTCGGGATTTAGTTTGTGGTGAAATGCAGAGCGCTAGGTAAACCTTCAATTGAAATTATTGTCGGTATAGCCTGGTAAGTAGAAAATGTGTACAGGTCAGTGAATTGGAAGAAAACAAAGGAATGGTATTGTATGTCATATTTGTTGAATTTGTATAATTTGCCTACTAATCGCAAAATATAATACAAAAAATATTTAACAATGTTTTCATTTTCATTTGAAGTATAATGAATTAAGGTTGGAATCTATTGTATAATCGAAGCTTAAATATTAATAAACAGATGATACAATCGATCAAAATTTAAATAAACTGTACTGTCATTTGACCCTTTAAGACTTTTAAGTTAAATTTAGTAGCATATTCTAAAAGAAGTAAAGTTAATAAATTTTCGATAAAAAGATTAAATATGCCCATTGTGTGGTTATAATTACAGAGTGGTTCTAGTAAGATTATTTTTGGCATGGGTGACTGAAGGAATATAATTAAATAGTTGCAAAAGCAATAAATGGACGGAGGAGCATGAAGGTGCTGGGTGTCAAAACATCATTACTGCTCTGCTAGACGGAAATAGCCGAACTTTTCCGAGTTCTGCCGCACACTAGTTTTATTTGCTGTTAGCAGCCGCCATATTACCTGGGGTTACTTCGACTAGTTTTGTTACAGATAATTTATAGTTTTCCCTTCAAAACAGAGGTTTAAATTATAGTTATATGTAACAGTCAATCGCAAATGGCCTGCCTGAACACTCTGAAGCAAGAGATCAAGACATTAGAAGCGGTATTCCCTAAAACTCACGAACGTTTCCAGATCGTCTCAGCTAGTGTAGACGAATTAAATTGTAAATTTGTCGGGAGCAATGGAAAAAAATATGAAATCCATGCGAACATAACAGTGAGTTTTATAATTTTTTTAATTTGTTCAAGTACGGGCATAGTCTTATTCAAGACCTTTTGTTTCAACAGTGTTACCGTAACTAATCAGTAACATAACAAAGAACAATTGTAAGGCTTAATTGTGTAACATTTAGTTGATAAAGAAGAGCCTTTGATAGAACAATAGATATTTAAAATATTATTTTCATCCATGATTGAAGTAGATGATTCAGTTTTCATTTCCTTATTTGTTATTATGTAAATAACTGTTATTTACCTTTTTGTTTAAGTATTACTTGGTAATTTTGACCTGTTTAAATAATTGTCTTATTATTGTTACTTGAAAATTTTAGTTGTAACCCTTGTGCAGGAAACTTTTAGACATTTTACTGATAATCTATCACAACTGAGCATTAACCAATTTTGATACTTTTTATTTTAAAACCATGGTTATTGCAGTCACAGATAGTTGATGTGATGTTGCGCATACAATTGCAACCAAAATGTATTGTAGATTTAAATTAAAATTAAATTGAGCTTGTAACTATGTCGGCTTCAAAGACCTACCAGGTCCTTCGCCATCTGCATGAACTCCTTCCAGCCAATTCTGTCGTGTGCTACTGTTCGCTAGGTGTCAAGGCACTGCATCAGATAGTCCTTGTTTGAGCCTGTAAATTTTTATTGTAATCAGGAAATAGTCTATGGTTGTTTTTATGAGTTTTTAAGTTTATGTTTATATTAAGGCTAGGTAAATGCTTGTATAACATTACAGATATTGACAGTACATTTTACAAAATTTCAATATTTACTGCAATTTTAATTATTATGGTATTATGCTCTGTACAAAATAGATAATTAATTTTTGTTTTCAGGAAACTTATCCGTCAACACCTCCTGTATGGTTTGCGGATTCTGAAGACACTAGCGTAACAAATGCTGTACAAATTTTAAGTAATACATCTGGAAGAGATAACCATGTGAGTGTTTAGTTATTTATCTTATTTATAGTATGATTTATGGTGCTTTTGTAACATCTGACATGGTGCTCATGAATGGTGTTTCCTATCTTTTTTATTGGTCATCATTCTGGATCATTGTTATTTCTATATCTTTGGTTTGTTTCTCCCTTTGGATGCCAATGATTGATAGTTGTTTTTCAGTTAATTTATCTATCATCGGGTATAAAGTGCATGGCTATGTTGACATTGCACATGTGATGTCATAAAACCATAATTGTTTGTTCAGTTGAGATAATATTTAAAAATTGACGGTACATACAATGTCTTCTCAAAACCAAGTTTTTTATCAATCAGGTTTGGTAAACTTATGTCATTTTGATAATATGGAATATTTTGCTTGTCCTATTCAAAGGTAAACTGTTTTTCTCGAAAAATCATCTTGAAAATTAAAAAACAACAATGCTTGAATGAGTACTAAAAATCAATGTTTTTAATAATTTATATATTTTTGGCTTTCATGTAGTTTTTCTGACATAGGCTTTTTTTATTCTCTTAAAAAAAGGGGGTTCATCTTATTTTTGTTGTTTCTATGATTTAGAATATTATTTGATTAATAAACTGATAAAATTATTTTGTTTTTAAATGATTATATAAGTGTTACCACGTGGCAAGGACTCTTCTTAAGGTTAGAGGATTTTTTTGAATCCTTCCACTATTACATTGTGAGTTAATTGTTAGCTGTGAGTGTAAATGGGTAGAAGAGTTTGTTGGGAGATCGGCTTAGGTTGACGAAAGGGAGTTGCTAGGTTTTCATCAAGTTGATTATTGTTGATCCTTTAAATGTTGACTGGATACTAAACAACTTTCATGACAAATTCCATGCAAATAGGAAATATCCAGAATATTTCAAAAGTTGAAACGAGAAAACGTTTTAGTCCGCCTTTATGAAATTATATGTTTTTTATAACCAAGCGTTTTCAGCATTAATTTGTCATCTTCAGAGCTTCATAGTGTGGCTACTTTGATTCTAGATTGCCCGTGACAAAGAGACTTTTGTGCTTACGAGCCCGTAATTATTTGTGGTTACCTAATAGGCAGTATTTGTGCCAAATTTTTTGTGCAAATGTGACGATAAATAATAATTATGAGTGAAGGAATTGGTATGAAACGTCTTTTGGGAGGTCTATTTAGATCACCATCGGTATTAAATGTCAATTGTCCTGGGAAAAACCAAGGATGATTGGTGAGGTTTCACTGTTTGTAATAATGATTAGGTTACTCTTATTTAACTTTATATATTCGAGATTGTTAATATATAATATTTGAAATAGACAAAATTATGCACTACAGTAATACCTGAGGTAATAATGAAATGATAAAATAAAGCATTAAATAAACAGTTATTCGTTATAATATTCTTTTAATCCGTATGAATATGCAAGTAACATTTCAACAAACACGAAATTTTGTCATAATATGTGGGGGACAGTCATGGGGGAGGAGAAGGGTGTAGGGGGCCAAATTTGGAGGTCGTAAAGCCCACAGTATTATAACCAGCTAGCTCAGTTGATAGTGGCCCCCCCCCCCCCCCGCTAGATATTGGGAAGGTCTTAGGTTCGAGTCCCGATCCTAACAGTATATATTTTCTTTGGCTGCTAATTAATAATTATAAATAATATCAGGACCTATACCACCAAATTTCTCATTCAAAATTAACATTAGTTCATTAATATCTGAAAATGTTAAGGAAGTTGGTGAAGGAGAAACACTTTTAATGTCCAAAAAAAAATGCAATAAACTGTTGCTGTTCAACTAAGTCCGAGTTGTTGGAACCTGCAGTATTACTACAATACCTGTGATAGCTATCAAAATTGAAAGCTTAATCGGTGAAAAATTAGTTGCGGCAGGGTGTGAAATATTAAAAAATTTTGTATTAATAAAAAAATATATTTTAACCTTTAAAAATGTTATTCTTAACATTTATCAAACAAAATAGAGGGGGATATCTTTATGAAATAGTTATATATTGTTATGAGGACATTTAATAGAACAAAAATAAATAGATGAAGATCTTCAGGCAATAGTTATGAAACTAAAAACAAAAAGGTGCATTAATAAGTCTAAGTCTAATAATGTAAAAGGTATTGTGAAAGGAGTTCTAGCATAGTAATAATTCATTAGAGGTTTCTTGATTTGAGATCAGTGGACCTGAAACAGGTATTATGTAGTATTTTACATTCAACAAAGTATTTATGTAAATTCCATTGAAACAAGAACATGTTGATTACAGCTTGGTAGATAGTGGTAGATATGGCCTCTATGTGTACATTGAAGTTAAGTACTCTTTCCAAAGTATCATTTCCTTAGAATTGAATTTCAAAAGTGTATCCTACTCTAAATTTTTCTTCACGGGCAGTTCCTCTAATGGTACTGCTTCCGAACTGTGTGTATGTATGCATGTATATGTAAATATATATATATATTTTAATGGCTACTAAGTGACTATGTCTATGTCTCAATGCTGACTGACTATATATCTGTCTTAATAACAACTGACAACACTTTGTCTAAGTCTCTAGTGACACTATATTATTTAAATAATATATATTATTATTTTATCTCAGTTTTATGATGAACTAATGAACATATGTGTCAAGTTATCTCATTTTTTTTTTAAATATTTCTTCTTATTTTGTTTAAAATATTAATGAACTGCAATGAAATTATTTAAATTTTTGTGTAAACCATAATATAGCTATTGTTTTCAGTAATATTAATTAAATTGTTTGTTTTTTTTATTTTCTTATGCTAAATTGTAACTTTCTATTGCCATATAATTTGGTTTGTTATCTAGTATTTATTGTTACAAACTCTTTGTAAAACAAAATTAGTTATTTAAAATGGGATGTACTACATTGTATGATGTGAGTAGCATCATATGGTTTATATATTATATATATATATGGTGCAACCTAACAGCATCATAACAAAATAACAATAAATAATAAAAAAAAAATGAGACAACTTGACCCATTGTCATTTATTATTGTTCATTAGTTAGTCATCATAAGACCGAGATAAAATAAGCAATTAGATTTCTTATCTCACATTAAAGTTATGACTGAGATTAGCTATTTTGAATTTATGGTTGAATCATTCATTGCTAAAGATTGAAAACTATTTAAGATAGGATTTGATTGCTGAAAAACGTGTGTTTTATCAAGTCACCTTGGTTTATAATCTTCTAATTATAATATATTGTCTGCACTGTGCATTTTTGATGTTTAATGAAGGTCATTTTTAAGTTAACGCAGGTTAAATTAAATTAACAGCCGTACCAATCTGCAAAAGGCTCTGTACATTTTCAGCTTAAAATTACCTCCAACTCCCATGAATACTTGAAAAAGGTGACCTGTTGAGATATCCTCCCCTCCTGGGGTTCACCTATATGGTACCAAATGTAAAAATGTAAAACACTACCTGAACTGGTAAGGCCCATATGACAAAAGGCATGACGATTTCCCCTCTTAAGAGGGGAAAAACTTCAACATAATATATTTATAATTCTTGCCTAATCACTTGGTTTTATATTTCTTTTTTTTTTTGTAAGTACTTAAAACTTTTGGGTTTCTGACTGTATGTATATAATGCAATAATCTTAGTAGAAATGAATATCTATTTATTGGTTAAAGGTATATGCTATTGTAAATTATTCTTTGTTTTAGGTAATTAGTCAAGTTGGAATTTTGTTAAAAGAGTTATGTCGGCTCCATAGTGTTCCTGAGCCTGAAGAACTTGAAAGGCTTGCCCTAGGTAAGTACTCCTTAACTCATATAAAAGATTTAATGTGCTTAAGAAAGTTAAATTTCTATCATTTGGGACTCATTAGGTTCGATTGCCCTGATTTAAAAACCAATATAAACAGATATTTTTTATAATAATCATATTTGTTTAATTATAATTTAATAATTGGCCACTGAAAATTAGGTATTTGGACATGTGCTGTACCAATGGATGCTCCACCTACTCCACCTCATCACGACGATGATGAGGATGAGGATGATGAAAATGACGATGATGAAGACCTTCATCTAGAAATGGAAGATCCAGAACCTTCGAACAAAAACAAAGTAATATCTTTACCTAATCTAGTTCATATTTCTTATTGTAGATGGTTTTTCCATTTTCATTTATTAAAAATTGTCAATAATTAATTCAATAATTCTTTTAGTTACATTTATATTTAGTTATACATATTGTTGTGATATTTTGTGATGTTGCCTTTGATTTGAATTCAAATAAGCAAGAAATCAATGATTTGAATTTGAAATTAGCAGGTATAAAAGGGCGGTGGCCGTAAACGACCCGTGGATCATGATTATGAAGGAATGGACATTATTTGTTGTCGTTCTGTCTAATATTAGTATTTGTCGTATTAATAATATTGGGGATTAAATTAAAATATTTTAATATTGAATTTGATAACTTTGAAATAAGAAAAGTTGAAAATATGAGACAACTGGCATTGGAAGAAAGAAGGATAAATAAATCAAGAAGGCGAGAACAGACAAGGACTTCAAAACCAATATGGTGTACTAGCGTGGTTCTTCTTTTGATCTCATGAGACAAATTTGTTAAGTTAAAATTAGAAATGTTGTGAAACTTTGAATTTTTTATGATAAATGGTGATTAAACATAAAGGAACAGTTGGCGGAAGAAGAGTTTTCTCTCAGAAAAAGGATTAAAATGATAACAATGGATTTTTTACTAATCACATGGCAAAGGATAAGAACAAACGAGGAATAAAGAAAAATTTGCCTAAGAATGAAGAAAAAATTGATGAAACAATAGAAAGGGACATGAAAAGTAGTAAATCTGGTCAGTCGCGAGTAATAATAAGGTAAAATAATAAAAATTTATTTTGTAAACTATTATAATTTCGTATCACAGATGTACTTGTTGAAAAATTGAAAAAAAGTTTTATAATTAAACAATTTCCTTTTTTCCAGAATTCTTTTTTATATTAACAGAACCTTTAACCCTCAGGTAAAATTAAATAAAGGTAAAAGAATAATTAAAATATTTTTTGAAAATAAAAAATTGTAACATTTTTTGTATGAAAAATAATAGCAAGAAAGATGAAAATTATAAAAATATATATTTATTATATAGTTTAGTAAGTTTTACATTCATTCGCGATTAAGGGTCACATCATGCACTATTTATCAAATCAAAGGATGTCAAGTTTGGAGAGCATAGGGGTGCCAATCTAACTTAACTCCAAGTCTAGGTGTTGAAATATATTTTTTAATCATATCTCAATGACCCTTGTGGTTGACATGCCTTAAAAAAAATTTTTTTATATATTAATTGATTTATTTTAGTTATGCGGCAAAAATATGAAGAAAGTACCCAGAGAAAAAAAATGGCTAATGATTGTTTTCTATATTGATTTTGACATTTATCATTTTAGGGTGATGAAATGGGAGTTGAACATCTTGCAGTTCTTGAAAGGTTGCGGCAATCTCAAAGACAAGATCATCTGAAGGGCTCAGTTTCTGGTTCTGTCCAAGCAACAGACAGGCTTATGAAGGAGTTACGCGACATTTATAGATCAGACTCATTTAAGAAAGGTAATTCTGCAATAATTAATAAAAACTAATCCTTATTATTGTTGTAATTGTGCATTATCATGGTTTTTCGTATGTTTTATGCAATGTTTATGGTTTTATTTTACCTTTAGATGGCTTTTAACTCAAGATTAAAAAAAAAAATATCCTAACCTAGTATAATCAGTCATGGTTAACCTGATATTATGGTACAGTAGTATCTAAATAAGTTCTAGATTTATGAAGTAGAAAAATGTGCCTCTACACAAAGTGGTTTAACTAAACGAGTCAATATATGAGACCTAAAATTAATAAAAAAAATAAGCATAAATAAAAAAGTAACCAAATTATTAATTTGTTATATTGAATTATAAATAATAAATTTTACAATAGTCAAATAATATAAACTATCGAATAATGAAAATGATTAATATAAAATCAAATACTTTTCGGATTGACCAAAACAAAAAAAAAAAAAAAGACCATAGACTGCCCGGCCAAAGGAAAAGTGAAAGCCAAACATTCTTTTTGAGAAGAGGAGAGAGAACAGACCTTTATGGAGATCGGGAAATTTGAGCACACACACAGTGCATTTCTTGTTATTATTTTAACAGTCTACAGAGAGTTAGAGTGAGAAATTTAAACTTTTTTTAGAGGATTCAAGTTGTTATTGATCCTTAATATTCAGTATTAATGATCCTTTTGAAACACCTGTACTCAAACCTGAAAACTATTTAAATTCATTCATTCATTAGATTGAAACAATCGCTGGGCAATTTCCAATTAAAGATCGATTTACTCGATCCAATTGTTCACTGTAAAGATCTGCATTCACAGTTTTTCCAGGTATCAGCGATGAACGACCCCGCGAATACTCCACTAAACACACAAAAGCGCCTTTTTGTAGTGTAAACCTGGCTTATCTGTACTTCATGCGGAGAGAGATTTTGGATTATCATAGAGGACCCATTTTTCATCTCCAGTCTCACCCACCATACTCGCCCGATATTGCACCATCGGATTTCCATTAATTCCGATCGCTAAAAATTTGAAAATTCGGATGATGCCTAAAATGCCATTTCCAGATATTTTGCACAAAAACCAATGGATTTTTATCGATTCGGCATTGAAAATTTTGACACTAGATGGCAAAGGGTTTTAATGAGAGGGTGTGAATGAATTTCTTGGTTTTCTTAAAGCAACAAACGGCCAACTATTGGCCCTAAAGCACTTTGATATAATGTTATGTTTTTTATCTATTTGCTTATTTTTAATTTATTTGAGGTTTTAAGGTTCTGCTAATATAAAAAAGAATTCTGGCAAAAGGAAAATTGTTTAATTACAAAACTATTCATTAATTTATGTACAAGCACGTCTGTGACAAATAACAATGGTTTATTAATTAAATTTTCTATTTTACCTTTATATTATTTTTGCGACTGGCCAGATTTACTAAATTTTACGTCCTTTTCTGTTTGCTTCATCTAGTTTCTTCGTCCTTCGGCGAATTCTTCCTTATTCCTCCTTTGTTGCTGTTGTGCCACGCTATCAGTAAATATCCACTGCTATCACCTCAATCCTTCTTCTTTGATAGAAATCCTCTTTTGTCAACTGTTCTCCTATATGCCCAATCATCATTAAATAGAAGTCTTTTAAAGTTCTACAAATTTCACTATCTTCATTTTTACACCTTGTCTCATGGGATGATCAAAAAGAACAACGCTCTCTTGTCTTCTTAGCTCTCGTCTTTTGTCTTGCCTTCTTGATTTTTTCATCCTTCTTTCTTCCAATTCCAGTTTGCTCATATATTTTAACTTTTCTTATTTTAAAGTTAACAAATCCAATATTAAAATATTTTACTTTATTCATTGATATTATTTATGACAAATATTAATATTATACAACGGCAGCAAATAATGTCCATGCATTCATAACCATGATCCCCGGGTCGTTAACCGCCCTTTTATGCCCGCTAATTTCAAGTCAAAGGCAACATCATAGAGTTCACAACATCAAATATCACAACAATATGAAAAACCAATCAGGTGCAGTAAGGAAATCCTGACCTGTTGTTGAATCCTCGAGATCGAAGAAAGGGAGCAATATCTGTTAGAGGAGACTTAATCACCACAGCTTTAATACAATGTAGAGGAGGTTGAGAATAAGAATTGATTAGTGAATCTACAAATTTGGACACAGGATAGCTCAACTTTTTAAGTAAACAAAACTTACCAGCTGAAAATTTTTTTCTTCTAATTTTAACAGTTATAAGCAACAATTAATTTTTAGTAGTTATTATTGGTAACTGTAATTTTTGGTGAACATTTTAGTTTTTTATTCTAATTACAAACCTGTTGTCCGATTTTCGAAATTCATACTTTAAAAGTTCGCGGATGAACGAAGTTCCAGGGTAGAAAAATCGTCATTGCAAAAAATTTTTTGGTTGGGAATTTGATTGATGATGACCAGATAAAAGTTAAAATCGACCAAGATTCATTGTTTAAGGTGATATTAGTACCTTTTTCAGGTTCATCATCAGCTATGTTGTAGAGTGGATTATTTCAGCGCAGATATTTTTAAAACATCTTTCAAAAAATTTAGTTATAATTTTTCTTGTGATAAATACACCAAAAAATTTTTTTAGGACATCGTCTGCCTGAGCTATTGACACTTGAATAGCACCAGCTGTCACTAATGCATATTCAAAATTTTGTATATATTATAACAATACCCTACCCCGCCTTTGTTTAAATATTTACTTTTTTATTCATAAGAATTAATGCCTGCACATTTGTTGAACCTGCACATCTTTCTATAAAAGGTTGAAGCATGAGGGGGCTCAGGGGGCAAAACCTAGTTACTAGAACAAAAGGAAGATGGTTTTCCAAAACTTTGTGCTGTTGTTCCGTAGCAGTACATTTTATAGATGACCAAAGTTTAAATCCAATTTGAGAAAACCTTTGGATCTCTTTGAACACCCGCAAATATGTGGATTATGAAAAAGAAGGTCCTTCAATATCGGTCAATTAGGACACCCAATTATTTAAGAAAGTGAGCATTCCCTAGGGAGTGTCCATATTTCATTAAAATATTCATTATAAAGAATCTTATGCTATTTTAAGTTGTCGAAAAATATGCCTATTGTAAACATTTCATTTGATTGAGTTCTAAGAGTAAGTAGTATGCAGTGTCCCGACTAATGATCAGAAGACAGCCCACTGATTAATTTATAGGAATTAATATTTTTTAAATTATTCACTAGTAAATATTCATCACCCCTAAACTAGTGAACTCTCTCTCACATGGTGTAGTTGTCAGCGAATTATGTTCTTATGGACAGTGATTGTTTCATTTCCATAAATAAAAGTTAAAAGTAGGTGGGTTCCATTAGGATAGCAGCCTTTGAGCCCTAGGAGTGCCCAGCAGCATAAATAAATAAATGTTGTAAAATAGAAAATTTTTAATATTTTAATTTGTCTCTTGTATTAATTTCAATTTTCAAAAATGTAAATGTGATTTGGATTGTTTCAGGCATGTACAGTATTGATTTAGTTAGTGAATCATTGTATGAATGGAACGTAAGGCTTATGAGTGTTGATCCTGATTCCCCACTCCACAGTGACCTCGCAGAATTAAAAGAGAAAGAAGGAAAAGACTCTATACTCCTCAATATGCTCTTTAAGGAGACATACCCATTTGAGCCACCATTTGTGCGAGTTGTACATCCTGTCATATCCGGTGGATATGTTCTTGTAAGTGGGTCTATATTTTATTTTTTATTTCTAGCTCGCTCAATTTTAAAAAGTAAAATTAAAATGTATTTTTAAAAATTGATTAATGTAAGGCAATGATTCATTCCAGGAAATATTTATGGATTATATTTAATTCGAGAATAATTGACACCAAGAAGCTAGGATTGGGTTTCGCATTAGTTTTAAATCTGTTAAGCTTTGAAGTGGGGCTAGGGCTAGGGCTAGGGAGTAAAATGGTTAAATCTTTTTCATAACATTTGTGTTCGAACTGTAATCATTTTTCTTTTCATTAATAAAGTTCTCATTTAATTTTATCCTTACCAGTGTTGCCTGTGTATTTCTAACAGCAGTTTTTTGTTGTAAACCATCATCCTTAGTTGTCTATTAATACGTAGAGACCACCCGATGCGCGCTTCGTGCTTGTATTTTTGTTAGACACAAACCAGTATTTGTGTAAACATTTAGTTGCAACAATAAATTCAAAAACAGTTAATTAAAGGGAGATGGTAACCCCAATAGTATTTTTCAGAAGGTACCATATATTATCCATGCCAATCTGGCCATAAATAGAAATTTTTGATAGTGGGAAAGTTAGAAGAAATCTTTAGATTGTGACTCCTTCAGTACTTTTCGTTGGCATGAAACAGTATTTGTGCCCGATTTGGTTTGAATTTGACAAAAAAAAAATGATTGAGGGTGCAGTTAAGGAAGAAAGGTTTAAATTCAGGTTTTACACAAGGTGGTGATCTAAATATATGCCAAATTCAGTGTGAATATCACTAAAGGCTTATGAGCCATCAGGATACAAACATGAACACCCACAAGCATATACTTTTCTACTTTATATAACAAACTTTTTAAAGTGAAGAGTTTGTCTCAAGAGATAAGTTAAGTCATTTAACATATTTTCTTACTGAAAATAGGTTGGAGGTGCCATATGTATGGAACTGTTAACAAAACAAGGCTGGAGTTCTGCATATACGGTGGAGGCGGTTATCATGCAAATAGCTGCTACACTAGTTAAAGGAAAAGCCAGGATACAGTTCGGTGCTCCAAAAGTCATTGGACAGGTAATTTAAATAAACTCCATTAATACTTGTTAGGACAATTTTCAATATTTTTAATTGATAAATTTCCTTATCTGTACATATGTTAGCAAGGAATTTAGTAAATTTTCTAAAAGGTAAGTTTGAATAAATCCTTTTATTTCCTATAAATCCTGGAAATAAACAAATCAATTAGTAAGTATAAAAAACTTGTAGCAGTTTTTTTTTGTTCCTTATGGCTTCCAAATAATACGCCTTAAATATTGAAAATCTTTTATGCTTGTTTAAAATTATTATTGCAGTAAAAATTATTTATTTTTGACAAGTTTTTAGGGAGAGGCTCTACTGTGTCCTGCAGGAAGTATGCAAAAAGTAATTAAACATGAAATAAGTCAGGACTCTATCTATTAACTGTACCCACTTCACTTTGACTTCACTAGTAGAAGCACTAGCAGATTTGGATAGGTGACCACACTCGTACTGGCTCCTCCAGGCCTCTATTGGGTGGGTAATATGGCGGGGGCCTGCTGTCTGATACCCGTTATCCTACAGGAGGCAAGCTATCTGTTACGGTGCACAGATAAAGTCGGGCCATATTAACCTTGTCTTACAGAGCCCAAAAGACGTAATGCCTAACAAGGACATTGGAAAAAAAGAAAAAAAAAAGGTGTACACCTAACACATGTAAAAATTAAGCATACTTCAATGAAAAAAATCTTTAATACGATTACAAATTTTTTTATTTTATTTGAGGAATAAAACTTTAAAGAAACCTGGGATTATTTTTTCTTCACTAGTTCTTACATATGTGAACGGATAAGGGCTTTTAAGAACACTACACAAGTCACTTACACCATCCTTGTGTATTCTCATTTAAGGCTGAAAGGTGGGATATCCTACCGGGGAGCCACCCATTTATAATAAAGGATGCAAAATAAATTCACTTTTCATATCGGTATTTAAACCCAGAACCTTCACATCATGAGGTACTTTGATTCAATTGGAAGTAATCCACCTCCTTTGCCATTTTTAGGTAGGAATTATCTTGTATTGAAGTTCTGTCGTTGATACTCACAAATGTATTTGGTCCCGAATCAGTTTTCTGCTCCACTTCGTTAATTGACAATTTGAATTGATGATGCTTTCTAAAACATTTTTGTATTAGATCTTTTTTTTTTTTTTAATTTTTAGCTAGCCCATTTTGGGACAAGTTAAGTAGGAATTCATGGTATTATGTTGGCATTAATTTCTTGAAAGAAAGAAAATACACCAAAAATGGACATTTCATGATTTATCCCACACCATCCATCCAGCTATAAACTTAATTTCACCGTAAACCTGAATTTATGGCACACTCAATAAGGATTATTGGATTTATTCCCAAATGCCTAAGTTATTATCTTGATCTCAATTCGGTGACAATTTACTCCCACATAATCTAATAAATAATTAATTTTTTAGAACTTATTTCCTCATTTCAACTCATAATTAAATACATCACTTGTAACATGTAGTTCTGAGTTCGAATCATGGGTTACCTTTGCACTTCCTCTTTTGTTAATAATCATCAACATATTATTATATTTCTTTAATTTATCTATAAAAAAAATATGACTTAAACTTATAGTTTATTAAATCTCATGGGGGCCCTTGACAACCAAACTATTTACTTGAAAGAAATAAAAATGTAATACGTATACAGTTTTTGAGCTGTTTACAAATATTCCATTGAACGCTTGCCTTGCTCCTTCCAAGTATTTTTTTGTGATCCTGATGCTCCAAATACAATGCTGCCTCAATAGCCTCCTCTGGACTCTGCCAATTTGCAAATATGATGCTTTACATTAAAATTATATGATGGCATGTGATACTCTGAGGTAATACACAGAAATAAGTAGTAGAAAGATATACAAAGTATGAGGTTAGACAACGTGTGAGGGCCCTCACATCAAATATGTTTGACCATCCGCAAACTGTAACAAATCGTCATCAATGTCTCTGTTTTCAAAAAACATCTCTAAACAACTGCCCCTCTACAGTAACAATAAACAACCGCAGTCCCAATGTTTCTCTCAGCTCTGTTCCAATTACTGACATACTTTCTGCTGTTACATTCACTTATATTGGACTTGAAGTTTTTATAATTTATGTTATATTATTTAATATAATAAAATAATTCTTAAAAATAACATTACAATATATTCTAGTTCATCTTGTAATTCTCTGATTGGTATTCAATTGAATTGATTAAATGGAATCAGATTATAAATTTCTTTTTATTTTTATTTTATAGGGTCAATACACACTCGCACGAGCTCAGCAGTCTTTCAAGTCTCTTGTTCAAATTCATGAAAAAAATGGTATGTTTCATTTATTTATAATTTTAGTTAAATTAATTAGTTGCAATCATTTAACAGCTATTTATTCTATGATAATTACAATTAATTAAATTCATGTATATTATTATTGATTATAATTTTATGAATATATATAGTTAATAATTATATTTATTTATTATAGTAGAACAACCTTATTATTAAATTAATAGATGTAATTCATTATTTAGTTTTAAGTTATTTTGTATTTTATTACTATGCCAAGAGCTTATACATAGTCGTTTTGTGGCTGGAAAAAGACTTTTACGGCTGTCTTGCATAATCTTGATCATTTCCTTGGTTTACTTCTTGATACAGCTTCTTATCTTCAGTGGGCTGATAATTCACATAAACTTGAACAGTTCTACAAAAGGTGGTTAGCAAAGGTGTTCGTCTTCATCCACACTTGATTCACTTTGGTTTCATAGGAATGCCATAAGTTAAAGACGAATGTAACAATGTTTCAAAATACCAATCCTGGTTGAAACATAAATGTTACTATTTCATTGAGCATTAAGAGTTTATTATGGAATTATCATCAATACATTTTTCCTATATAAATATTTATGGTTTTCTAATGATTATGGATATTTTCCTGTAAAATCTTTCAATTTGTATTGTTTTATCATTGCTTTTTATTGTTCTGGACAATTGTGAAATATTGAGTTTTTTCCTTTTAAATTATTGATATCTTGAAATAAAAAAATTAATGTTTCTTATAGAACATGCATGTTCAGTACATGAAATGTACTGTGGCAATCAACGTGTTGTCAACGCATCTTCTCCTGGAAATTCCTTAATTATTTGCACAGTGTAATTGTTATGTATTACCCAAATACTGCCATATAAACATGAGCAATTGTTTGGCTTCATGCAAACAAACAGCATGAGTGGGGTTAAAATCGGTAGTTAATTTCTTCCTTTCTCGCCACTGGAGTTCCCTAGTGCATAGCATTTTTGAAATGTAAACAGTTTTGTTACATTAGTTTAAAGAAATAATATATTTAAAAATAGGCTCCCTAACCATATTATTGCATTTCGGTAGATGTCACTAGAAGATTTCCTAAATAGAAAGTTGAAACTTTGAACAAATAAAATTTTTTGTCAATAGTACAAAACTTCTTACTTCCTTTAATAGTAATATAAACTAGAAAATAAAATTTGATATCTACAATCATTGCATTTTATATTTGATAATGCATGTTTACAACTATACTTTTTATTTTACGAAAAGTAAATAATATAGTTAGTTTGTCTTTATGTTTATTAAGGACTGATACAAGTCATCGCATTCTTATTGTAGCATGGCAGTCATTGTTGTAACTTCTTGCATTTATCTATCTTGTTACATGCAAATATTGTCCTTTTTTAATGTTTTGTTGTTTCTTTTCAAAATCAGATCAGATATATGTTTGCACCTGTGATATATATATATGATTTTAAGTAGGGTATCAAATTAATGATCTCAAAACCCTGATAAACAATAATTACAAAAAATGATTAAAACTGTCAAAAACATTGCGGTCAACTTTTTAAGAACCCCTGTTTTACGTGAAGGGGATGATATCCAGCACAAAAAAATTTGAGAATAAGTTTAAGCACTAAGCACTGAGAAAAGATGAATGAGATTGATGAATCTTACTATGGCTTTAGGAGTTTCCCTTTTTTATACTTTCTTGCTTTTATTTACTTATGACAATGTTGAAAACGAACGTACTCAACTGTCTCCCTATTAAACTCCTTTGCAAAACTTATATGGAGACATCCAACTTCGGTCCATTTTGGCAAACTCATCTTTTATTTACTGCAGGGGTATTTTATGGTTCTTTTTAAAAGCAATCAGAAAGGATGAATGGAATACTGGTTGCTGATATCAAAAATTGTATGCTAAGGAAACAGTAACCCAAAGGTCATGAAAGAAGTGGATGTAAAAGCCATTTTTCCATATGTCTGCACACAATTAAAATGTCAAATGATAAGAGGGGCTGCTTGAGATACCAAAAGCATCTGAGTGTTATAGTTTTGGATTGGTATCTACAAATTTTTCATTCACTTCATTAAAATAACCCACAATTGTTACGCTGATTCTCCTTAATCAACAGCTCTCCGATCTGTCTCAAATCTCATTCATACTCGAATTTAATGTAGTTCCATTACCATCTTCTCTTTTATCTATTTCTTCCATAATAAAAACATGAAAAAATGGTGTTATTCTTGAAAAATGCCGGAAACTTTACTTTCCTACTATTCTTACATTATTGCTCCGTAACTATAACTTCTTGCTCCAAACATCTTTATTTCCGTCTTCCAAGGTAAAGAGTGTTTTTCCCTTTGACGAAGCATTCAAACCATCCAAATGATTATTGCCTGACATCAAACCCTCCCCGTCCACCTTCTCTTCATAGCCTAGTTGTCAGCACACTCAACTTATATAACTAGATCAGTCTGGTCATGGCTTGCTCGGCCTCATGTCACAAATTAAAAATGATTAATTATGGTAGCTACTTGGCTTGACTCAAAATAAAGGTTGAGAAGTAATAACCTTGGGCCAATTATACTAGCTTCTCATTGTCATCTACCAACTTCGGCAACCACCTTGATCATCCTTATCTCTTCATTCTAGCTGATTTAATTTTAATTCATAATCTCCAATTCCAAACTCCTAGAATCACTTATAGAATCATAAACATCATCTGGTCTAGATCTACCTCTCTCAATCCACCTTGTGTATTCTTTACCCAGTTAGACAAGACTTCCAATCTACCATTTATTACCAACATTCGTTTATATATGTTTGCATTCCTCGAATATTGATATTAAAAATTAGCCAATCTTGTAATATTCATGATTGTTCTCTATACACTTACGGTACTTTGGTGAAAATCCTCAAGATTCTTTTCTCTTAGTCTTGTAATATGTGTTTATTCTGCGTATTTGGCCTATGTCTTTCTTCCCAAACAATTGTCATCTTTCATGATGGCTTCTTTGTAGTTAGTGCTATGAACCTTTAAACTCCATCCCAATCGACAACCGACACTCAGCATCACCTCCAGTATGTAAATTATAATTTTTACTCCACCATCATTTAGTTATTTTATTGCATAAATATTTTTCTTATTTTATTTGTAATAATTTATAGTATATAAACCTTTTATTAGTTATTTTATTTTTGTTGTACATCAGCCAGCATGTTATTCTTTAGGAATTTTATCCCAGAATAATTAGGAAAGTTCCGTTTTAAAATCATAGCGATAAGCTCTTGAGGATGCATTTTCTTACTTGTATGGTTATCGATAATACCTCCTACTTTTGTGAAGTCACTTTCTGTGATAATCGCTCCAATAAGTATTACATGCCACTATATTAATAATTATTAGTTTTGGTATGTAATATCACAGCTTTAAATTTTAGTTATTAGTTAATGCAAAAAATAGTGACCTAGAAGTTAGAAAGAGCACGTATACCAACATACTGGACCACATTGGGAGTTGAACAGCAGCTGTCAGGTTCATATCCCAGGCCTGTTGCTATTCTCCTCTGTAACCATTAATTTTCTGTTATTATTAATGTCTATCTATTTAAATGTTCTTATGTTACAGGATGGTTTACACCTCCGAAGGAAGATGGCTAAACTCTCACATTATTTATATGTGCGTATATATACGTATGTACGTATATATAATCCGTGCCATTCTCAATTGAAATGTGCATGGACCTGAACCTGCTAAGTGATTAGTGTCTTAGAATTGGATATTTTTTTAAAACCCCGTGTATATTCTGTTCCCTTTGAGCTAATTCGCAACCGATCTAATGTAATATCTATATATATGTATATATATATATATATATTTATAAATATATATGTATATATAGTTTTGATTTGTTCTATAAGACTGTAATTTACGTATGATATACAGGATTAGTGGAGAATGTGTTATATTATTTTAGTTTTTTTTTGTAATACATGTTTATAAAACATCATTTCTTTAGTAGCAATGGTTAGTTGATATTGTTTCATGTTATATAGCTGATGTAATTAGATTCAAAAATTGTTATGCCACAGTCACTGTTTTCTCTCCTCGTGTTAACATTGCATACATCAGAATACTTTTATATCTAAAAATAAATGAACTAACAACAGCTAGTCAGCTGTGATAGATTAAAAATTATATTGCCCATAAAGAAACTTTACACATTCATCATTAGTGCAATATTTTACATTTTTGCAGGATTAGTCAGATAGATTTCATTGTTTACTTTAGTTGTACTAAAAAATAATTTCGGATATTGGTTAGTAATTTTTTTATTGATTGAAATCTTATCATATGCCATTAAATGTGTATGTTTTAAGATACTTCAAGGAATAATTTACTAATCGATTTAGATTGTAAAAAAATAATTGAATGTGTAGGGTGCTTTCTTTCTTTTGAATTTTATTTATTCCACTTTAATATAATAAATCATTAAAACAATATATTTTTTTTAATGTATTTGTTGTAATAGATTTCAGCTTCCAAAAGTTTTAATCAATAAGGTTCCTGTAGTTACTTTTAGTTAACTGTATTCTTAAATTTTAATGTGTAATTTAGTTATTACATGTGTTTTACAACCACTACATGTCAGTGGTAAAGTGTAAAATAATGTTTTATGTTTTAAAGTTGCTTTTTCAATTCGTCTGTAATGAGGAATGCCTGTAAAAAAAAAAAAAAAAAAGCTTAAAAAAATGTAACTAGTGAGGAGGTTTTCTATTAGTGTGTAAATTTTCTGAAGTTTTGTGGTTTCAGGTATGCCTTTTTTTGAAACTGTTAGATAATGATTCCTTTGCTTATAGTTACCGTCATTTATATTGGGATTTATTACACTTCAGCATTAGACATTCCAATTTCGTTAAGAATGTTGTGAGCATCGTGTATATATTTAACTTTTAAACTGTTTGCCACAACTTGTATTGATTTCAAATAACATTATCCGAAATGAGAAGCAAAATATGAAATAAAAAGTGATAAATGATATTTGTATATAGCGGTCGATGCGTGCAGTGGTCATTAACTAATGTAATAAAATACTTGTAAAAATGTTAGCCTCTTTATGACAACCCATTATACTTGTAAATATGAATCTTTAAATTATGTTGGACAGTTGGCTTTATGAAATCAAATTAACATATAATTTGATAACTTTTTTTTTCTTGTACTTATTAATTTGCACCTCTGATGTATCCGACTTTTAGCCTTCAGCTAAGATATTTTGATTCAAAGTGATTCTGGCATTACTTTAATCATTATTGGAATTTTTTTTTAACCTAAAATTATGGAAACAAATAAAAAATGAGGAATATTCTAAAGTTTACAGTGTGATAAAAATTTATTGTTAATGTTTAGGAACACTAAATTTTGTCCATTATTATTGGTAAAATATTACTATATTCATATTTTTTAAATCAAATTCTTTTTCTTACACTACGTTGTAGGGGAAGAACATGTTTATCTTTTTATTACTAATTGTTATGAAATAACTTTCTTTGTTGGCCCCACTATTTTCTGTTAATGATTTTATTTTAAGATATGTCTTCATACATTGCCAAAAATAAACTCAAAATTTTTGTTTTTTACTCAATTGGTCTATTCTTTGATAAAAACTATAAATAATCATCAGCTATTTTCTGCCCTATATAATGAATAAGTTGATGAAGAAGCTTTGTATTTTCAAAAGGGATTTATTGGAAAATACTGGTTTTTGATTGTTTTAAAATTTGTCTTTATATTTTTTACTTAATTAGTATTTCCCTGAGTCAACATTTGACCATCACAGTGACTTCACTTTATTCAATTTGTTCCTGTTTGAGGCAGGATGGATGATGATCCATCCATATCTTCCCGTAATATTTGTCTACAGGTTAGCATCCTTAATCCTCTCTTACTCCTATTTCATATAATACTCCCATTCTCTAGTCTTGAGTCCTTGGTCATGTCATTCAAGTCTATTCTCAGACATTTTGAGGAAAATGTCACTTTTAACAAATTTACAGTATCTTAACCTTTTTAGCCTGGATTTATATGAATGGTTTAACTATGCACTTAAAATGGATGATAATAAAATACCTAAAGCTACTATGTAATGGAAACCAGAGGGAAAACCCATATCTTTTAGAATAAGTTTGCGGTAAGATATGGATGGATGTGGGTTGAGAGGAAGATATGGCTACAACAAGAGCGGATGGAAGGAGGTGAAGACAGTATAATAACTTTCTTGTTAAAAAAAAAAATATCAATCATCCAAATAAAGGAATTAATTCAAAAATTGAGTTAAAGAGTTAATTTAATTAAGAGATCAGCTCAGATTGATAAAAGAGTCAGGATTTCACATAATTGCTCTAGAATTTTACTGTGTAACAAATGAAAAAAAATTAATAATGCTGATGAAGGACGATTACTTCATACATGTAGAAACTTAAGGACTCTGTCGGGTTAAGATGTGTGAGGTCCCCAAGGTGGGGAGGAGACGCCCGCTGCGGGCTAGGGTCGCTCAACCTCTAGCCACCATCCGGGGAGCGCCTAGAAAGAGATAAAACGGGTGGACCTGTCGTCTTTTACCCCTGCTGGCAGCTTAATTCGCTTTGATCTGACTCCATAAGATCATAAGAAGAAGGTGTGCCCCGACAGTGCACTATGTTCAGGAGAAGAGGAACAGTGTAGGATTATAGGTAGTTTATGTGGTTTTGGAATGACCACGAATTCACACTCGGTATCTAAGAGTAGGCGAAAACCGTCTGGATCCCAAAGGCGAGTGTGAACCGAAGAGAGGCAGACTGGATTGCCGTGGGAGATGATACTAGGTAAAGTTTGTAGGGCCACGGCAACTGTCGTCTGCGAGGGAGAGGTCTCTCCTAAGGAGGTGCCAGTTTTAGCGAGACGAAGGCAGAGAATCCCACTAGGAAGGTGTGGGGTCTGACAACGCTGGACTAAAGTATAGTGAGGTTATGAAAGAGAGATGCAGAGGTAGTTGAATAAGGTCATGATTAGAGTAGAGCAGCAAGCGCCAATGCAGAGAGAGAGCAGTGTTCCAAGTGCTGGTTCAGTACGTTCTGGCGACAGCCCTGTTATATAGGCAGGCCAGCTGTGGTGGGGGGGGGGGGGTTCCCCAGTAAATACCCCACCCGCGTCTGTGACTTTCGCGCTCTTGGTCAGTCTCCGCTGGCTCTTATCCAGTGACACGGCTGACGTAGGAGCGTGGGGGGACATCCCAAGACCGCTTCCTCCTTCGCACGCGAGGGAGGTGACAACCATGTGGACTTGGGGGGCCTCTGGGCTGTTTGTATATATAGTATGAATGAGCGAGTGAATGAAAATTGTAAATTGGTATGAACGAGATCATTTATCACAATTACTTATTGCCCTTCCCCGTGTGGGCGAAAGCCCAGGAAGGGGTAAAAAAAAAAAATAAAAAAAAAATTACTTATTGCCCAATCAGGCAGATTGTAATTTTATCATAATAAAGTTGTTGTAAATGTACGCATCTAAGCTAAAAACTAGCTACTGGTAAACACTACCTACTACCCATTATAGCTAAATAGTTAAACCTCTCTATATTATTAATTATTTGTTGTGGTTATGATACGTTGGCTGTTATTACAGGAATAGGTCAGTGTTTCAGTCTGGCTAAAGATTGTGAAGTTCCTGCTTTCAAGTCACTTTTATCTATTTTTTAAAATTTTTATACAGCACCTTTTTTGTCATATCTTATTGTGATTGGAATATGTGCTTATCATATAGGGTAGGCTGCCCAACTTCTAGCTGAAAATTATTTCTAAACACTTGAGTTCTATCAAGATATAGTAGAGGTGTATTTACATCATAATACTTATGTAAACCACTGTTAATCTCTAAAGCTCCTGCTTGATATTAATTGCAACTGAAAACATTTAATTCTCCATATTTTAAAGCGGTCTTGAGGCCGACAGAGGAGCATTTTTTATAAAAATTTGAATGCAGCTCTGTTGGTCAAGAGGTAGAGTTAAATCGAGAAAACCTTTTTTTTTATAGAAAAGTCTAAATGCCTGAGAATGAGTTCTTCCAAAGGCCACTAAGCACTAGTGTCAATTCATAAATTGTGGAGCTAGGGAAGAACTGAAAGGAAAACCAAGTAATTCCCGCTGTCAGGCTTCTTGCCTCGTTAAAAATTCAAAACCTAATCTTTATTTAATTACAATATTTACACACATTAATTAATTAATTCCAATAATACACACACACAATTTTAAATTAATTCAAATGGACATCTCTTTAAAGTTTTTTTTTAATGCATCCAGAGAAAACTATGTAAAAAATATATAATTGGAAAAAATGTAGAAGCAAAAACTAAAAAGTGTTTGAAATAATTTTTTTAAATGTTCAATGGAGATATCACTCCAAGTAATGTGCAAATAATATGCAAGTTATGTCAAAATAATATGCAAACAAATTACTTTGCAATAGCTCTGCTCTTCTGAGTTCTGTAAAAGAATGAAATAAAACATTTACTAATATGTAAATTATAAATTGACTTTATTGATGATTATTGGAATAGAATCAAGGGCTTGACCATTAGTGATCTCTATCACCTTGTTCTCTTTGTTCAAGAATAAATAATAATTATTAACATAAATAAAAGCAATGTTAATGAAAATAAACTGAGCTTAACTTTTTTGTATGTACTTTTATATTAAAAGCAGATCTCCTTTGTCGAAAGGAGTCTCTTATTTTATACAGTTCAGTCAGAGCTGAATTCCGCAGTTCCAAACTGCATATATCCTCACACACAAGTATGGCCTTTCTATATTTACTTGAAGCAGTCATTGACTGCAATTCTTATTTTAATAATTTAGTATTCATGGTTTTTTCTCCTGACCTGATTTTCCAGCTTTGACCACTATGCCAGCCTCTGATATTACATTTGTTACTATTTCTGTACCAAGACATGATGGTCCATCCATAACTCTTTCTTTATTTGCTTACATTTCATAATGTGTACACATTAAGAATCGCTTGTATATTAAGTCCTCATTAAAAATTAGTAATTGCTCTTGTTAAAAAAATATGATGACAAGCAATTTTCCAATTATTAAAAAATGCACAGTTACAACATGAAATCTCGGTTTCATAAGTTGATTTGACAGATTTATTTTTCCTAGCTTTTTCAATATTTTTTTAAATAATATCAAAGCTGGAAGGTTTCAATTTCTCTAGCAAGAACTTCATTCTGTGGAGGTTCATGATTCATCAGCTAGTATACAGCAATCATTCTTTCTGAATGAACTGTGTCTAGCATTATAACAAAATCTTAAAAAAAAAAAATGTAAAAGTGGACTATTTTTTACCACCTTGTTTTATCTATTGATTCAAAGACTCAAGTTGCTTTGTAGTCGTAATGCTGTATGTTATGGCTGAATTTTTAATAAGCCCCACAACCCACTGTTCTCTTATATTATGCCAGCTTTTATTTATATAATCTGAAACTTTTTTCAAATTCAAAAGCAATAGATTATTGTATTTCTTCATATACTGTTATTCGTTTTTAGCAAATGCTCTATTTCTAATGAAGCTAATTTCTCGGTTGTACTAACATACATTTTCTATCATGTAATAGTGTTTTTAATGTATGGAATAAGCAGTACTCATCAGGGCAAAAGAATCGATAATAGCTTGTATTTCTCTCATATCACTATCCGTTATTAGGGAATTTTGATCCATTGAGGATTATTTGTCTTCAAAATCTTGAACATCGCTTTGATGTTTCTGACAGTTTTGTTCCAATAGAAAAACATATACCACTTCACCTTGACAATTTCTATTAATTGCCACAAGAATATAAAGCAGCATGTTTATATTCCATTTATAAGATGCATACAAAATTAGTAATGCTAGGGAAAAATAAAATTCCTTTTCCATTCTTTTAGTCTGGAAAAATATTCTTTCTAGTTTGTTCCCATCTAATAATAGCTCCACATGTGCGTTGTCACTTTTTAAATAATTGACTATGGATTCAAGTTCACTGTGAGTAACTAAAGCAATAGTTTCTGCTAAATATTATGAATATCTTTCCTTGTTAGAGATTTCCCTTTGTTCTCTAGTATGAAATTTTCACTAATTTTATATTTCACCTTAGATTCAATATATTAGCTATCTCACACTGAGATAGAGCTGGTCTTGAAAAGATAATCTTCGCTGTTAAGGTATGTCTTCAAATAAATCATTATTAATCGGATAGGTTTGAGCATCCACAATATCATTGATCACAAGACTCTGGCTATCTACTAGCGGTCCAATACTAAATTAAATATAGAAAAATTTTAATTAAAAAATAAGGCACAGTGTCGTTGATTAATATCGGGACACTTGGTGGAAGGACATTAAGTAAGCGATGCGTACAGTACAATACAATGTTTGTCCTTTTTAATCTTTCAATGCTTTCCTAATCTATACTTATAAAAGCCAAATACTAATCCATAAAGATTAATTGCACATAGAAATTAATGAACCAAGTTAATTAAAGGTTAGGAGTTAAATCTATCTATCATTTCTGCTATGGACGAATGTGGCTAATCAACCAATATTAAGGTAAATTCTTAAGCATAGCTCGAATTAAATGAAAATTTTCAGAGGATCTGTGTCACAAGTAATAGGAGTAACTGTATATAATCAAATTTTTTGAATATAAGGGAATTCCTAATTTATAGAACTAATGAAAAGATACAGGACAGGAATTTTCCTAAAGATTTCCTGTGCAGAAGTGCTATCAATTTCTCACTATTTTCAAGCTACATAATTTTGATTCTGTCCTTCACCTTTTTGTTGGTTAATTAGGAATTTAATGGTAGTATTAACTAAAGATTCATGGATTATCTCATAAAGTTTTCATATCTTCCTCCGCTACACATCTGTACTTAATTGAAGAGTAAATTAGGCCTCTATTTGCCAATTTAAAAAGTAATATGCACTTTTCCTGAAAATAATTTGAGATAAGTTTTCGACTATCTGATTTGTTGTATAGCTGAAAGAGTAAGATACAAAATTAAGTACATTAAATAAAAAACAAAGTGAGTGTCTCCGGGCATCTGGTAGAAGTGACACTTCAGGATCCAGGGTGGGATATATAAGGTCGATAAAGGTTTAGTTATTAGAGCAAGATTACTACATTATATTATTACTACAATATTAATAAAGAACATTATTCTTCTTCTAATCAGGCAGTCATTTTTCTTTTGGTAACATTCAATAAATTGGGTCAGGTCATTGTAGCTCAAGAAACTTTTCCCATTTATTTTAACACAAAAAACAATAAAAAAAAAAGGAAGAAATAGAAATAAAAATAACTTCTTTGAATTTGTTCCATGGTTTTTACTATCTCGTTTATTTATCATCCCTGGTTTTATGTATGTCTTTACCTCCACTTAAAAAACGAAATAAAGTTGGATGGTATCTGACAAAAAGACACTCCGCTTTTGTATAATATGTTAGCGAACTGGCCGACCACTAGTGGCGGTCTTTACTGTCAGAACATTCGGACTTAGTACCAGGTCTTCAGGATCTCGCAGGAGCTCACTTCTCTCGGCACCTCCTAATACTTGGGCTAGTTAGTTTGCTAGCTACTCAACAGAATGCGCTGCAATGCACAAAATAAGACCGTTTTCTTGAGTTAGTTGTACCTTGTGACCGACAGAAAGCGCTGTATTCCAATCTTTCACGGACAAAACTTTTTTCTGACTTGCTACGTCTCTGTCTCTCCTTTGTTTGCCACAGGACCGCAAAATTTAAAATTTGAAAATTAAATCTCTCAACTATCATTTAACCTCTTTAAGTTCAATTCATTAAGTCTTGCGTTACAAATTCCATGGGCAAAAAGCTTATAAAATGAATAAACGAGAACATAAAAAACTATCAGTTTTGCGTATCTCTAAACATATTCATATCTCTCTCTCTTTCTACCTCAACATTTAATACTATGCAATTATTATAGCCAATTTCTTAACATTTCAGTGGTATTACTTAATTTGATAAGATAATGTTAGTACCGAAGAAGCTAAAGAAATCTTTGATGAGCTTTTTCTCAAAATCATTGTTTTTTACTTAGTGTGCTACACTTTTAACGATATGTCCATGTGTATTTACTAATGATCCTACAAGTAAGTATTGTTCTAGTCAATCAAACAAACATTGAACCTACTAATTTGATGTTCTTCCAATGTTAATGGTTATTAATTTTGATTTTGAATTGCTGAACTATTTATTTTTCCATCACAGTACATACTGGTAAGGACCGAAAAATGAAAAGCAAAGCGACAGGCAAAGTTTCAGAACTAGGATTATTTTTTAATAGAAATCAGATGTTTCCCGAAGAAATATGGAATAATTTTTATTTAGAAGCTGTTTTTATCATTAATTTTTCACAACGTTATTTTTCACTCTATTGAAAACTGAATAAATCAAGAAAACTCTCAACCCAGAACAAAAACACCAAGTATTATAAAGGGTGTCCCAGAATTAACACAAGATTTGATTTAAATAGAAATTTTGCCCGGAGACATTCGCTGCATCATATATCTGCAACCCATTTGGGTATTTATCGAGGAGTAGTTTTGTTTCGTTCGTTCAAAACAGTTGCTACAATTTTTTTATGCAAAGAGTGTACCAGAATTAACGCAAGATTTGATTTAAATAGAAAACACAGTTTTTAGTATTTTTGTTGTTATTTTTTTATTGAATTATAAAGTAAATAGGATAGGGTTATTTATGAAATAACACATCGGGCAAATGGCCTCCACGACTTTGCTGGCACATACGCACTCTTTTGTCGAAATTTTCCATGACCATTTGGCATAAATGTGGTTGAATTTCCTCTTTTAATGCACGGGCGGATGTGGGCTTGTTGACATACACCTTTGACTTCAAATAACCCCATAAAAACAAATCTAAAGGTGTTAAATCACACGATCTAGGGGGCCAATTCTGATCACCGAAACGAGATAGTACACGACCTGGAAATGTCTCATGCAGTATTTGAATCGTTTCATGGGCTGTATGGCATGTGGCACCATCTTGTTGAAACCACATATTGGCCACATCAATATCATCCAATTTCGGCACGGTCTACGACGCCGAATTGATGTTCCTGGATTTTCAACAACACTCTCACGCACTGCTTCGATATTGACATTTGAACAGCTTGTTTTGGACGACCAGACCAGTGTGTTTAGTGTCTCCAACTGATCCAGTATCCCTAAATTTTTCAATTAATCTCTTCATAGTTGATGAAGTCAAAACACTATTCCGACCATATTTTATATGAAATTTTCGAACTGCGGCCGCCAAACTTTTATTATTTTTGAGATAATGTTCAACAATAAAGGCACGTTGTTCTATCGTGTAACGCTCCATTTTTACTAACCCTAAACTGTCAGCTGTCAATTGTTTTTTTTTAAGGGTTGCCAGCACTTTACTGCAATAATGGTGGCAAATTCAAATCTTGCGTTAATTCTGGGACACCCGTTATTTTACGTGCATATGTTCATACGTGTAAACAGTCAGATACACTCTTTACACACACACACACACTTGCGGGATTAAAAAACTGTTGTTTTTTACACATTTTTGGACTCATGGTACTTTTAGGTGTCAAAAAAAGTTGAAATCCCAGACTTAAACTTTTATTCAGATAACAATGTTTTTTTTTACTTATTAGTATTGGGAATCTGAAATTATTTGAATGTGTTGATAACTTACTATTAATATTTGAAGACATTGATTTGATCGTGATAAGATTTTTTTATTAGGTGGTGACCATACTTTGTATCTGACCGAAATATTTTCATGATGAATGATGACAATCTTGATGTGAATATTTGGATTGCTTGAATGATTTACAAGTGTATGTCATACAAAGGTCGGTACCAGATGTCTGCTGTTGGCATGACAACAAAGGAGTTCATGTAGGTTGTGGCCTGAAGCAGATCCATCCACTGAGCTATGAAAAAGTAAACTTAGTTGTCGGGAAATCCTTTCGACAGTAGGTCACGAAATTAGAAGCGTGAGAACTCGCTGAGAAGACCTGTCCCCGCTATTTGCACTTATTCTCTTCTACCCACGTGATCCCTTTACTTCGATAATGTCAATCAATAAGCAATAAGCAATAAGAAAATTAGTGATTAGTCCCCCTGGCCACCCGTATGTTGCAATACCAAGTAGCCCCTTCATCCCATATGTCTAATTTTATGATGGTAACTATAGGAAGTAGCAGAGGCACTGACTGATTGGCTTTTCCTCATAACTGACGCAAGAGAGGACGGACCTTAGTTGAAGTATGGACTAGAGGTGACCAGAAAGAAGACGCTTCAGGAGAACTATAAAATTCAAGCACGAAGCCCAAGGAGCTTCAAGTACATTTGTGGTAGCTACTTAATCAAAACAACATCCAGCTAAAGCCCCCCTCTTTTCAATATATATTTAAAACATGCCTTCTATAGGTAAATAAAAACCAGCTCTTTGGGAGAATTTAAATCCATAACTATTTTACCATGGAAGTAACAAGTAACTTAGATCACTGAACGGAAGGGGTAATTAAAAAAGGGGATGGAGTTTTTTGAGATAATAATTCTTATCCCCTTCTTTTGTTGTAATTTAAAATGTAATGGTGATGAGAATAGCATCGTTTTTATAATGTAGAGATAAATAAAAAGTCTTTAACACCGAATAACTTACTAACATAGTTATAATAATTACTTAGTATTAAAGTAACAAAAGTTTATTAAATTACTTTAATTTTTGTTCAGCTAATAATAACATAGCAGAATAATAACATATCAGAACTTGTATTGGGGCTAAAGTGGAAGAATTTGTTGATTATATAATTTTTATTTAATTTCAATACATGGAATGTTTAATTATAATACAGTAGAATTTCAACCTCTGAATTACCAGGCTGGTTATTTAATTCAACTTTGTTTATACAGACTTAAATAGGGTATAATACTAAATTTTAATATAATAAATACATGAACAATAATTAATATATACACACTGTTAGATTAACAATTTTTTTTTTATAACAGTCTCTGTGCATAAAAAAATCTTTCGCTCTTTGGTAAAACCGCACCTCAATGAATAACATATTCTTCATATTATAAATTCTACATATAATCAAATTGATACTTGTTATTCGAAGGCCAACGCTCTGAATTATCATTCAAAAAATTTTCATTCCCTTTATATAACTTATTAGTTCTGATAGATCTTTGTTTCCATAGTAACTATTAAATTGTATCTGTTAATCGATTGGGTTTATATGATTTGTACACTGTACCTGGTTTGATTTTAACTTTTTTGTAGTTTGTTTAATAGTCACTATGTACATTTATCTTTTTTTTCTAAATAATACTTTATTACTTTGAATATACATATATTGCGTCGAATCGAAGGTGTGCCGAGACCTCTGTTTAAAGCATTTGGTAACAAATAACAAAATAAATCGATTCCTTCTGTTGCCTTTGCCTGGGCATCAGCACCAGCGTTGAGCTGGACAGCAGCGATGTTTCCAACTTTTCGGTAACCTGACAACAAATTAACATAAATTTAATATAATTCACCCAAACGTTCTTATCAAATAGTTTAATACAATTATCGTTTAATTCTAACTAAGTAAAAATGCTTACAAAGCCATATAAATTACTTTTATATAGAAATTACATTAAACTATTAAAATGTGTTATTAATAAATTATAAAGTTGTATCAACTATATCTTATACAGTGGCCTAAAGTTTTTGCCACCTGGGCGGTCGCCAATCCCCCGCCCTATTTAAAGTCAATAAAAATCAAGAGGGCTTATTAAAAATCTGAATATAAATAAATAAAAAATTGTAAAATTTTGATTAAATATGTTGAACACGTAATGATAAAATGTAAGCGTGTTTTTCTTGCTTTGTTACTAGAAAATTCTTGTATGTCATTGTCAAAATTTACATCATCTGTTGTTTTTTTATGGGAAGGATCCCTAGATCTCGATTTTATTTCTCGGTAGTGTATCTTTATATGACCATTGACAATTCCCAATTTACTGCCTGCTACCGGCAAGATGGCAACTCTCAGACCTAGTAAAGCAGACCAAATGGTGGACATCAACGGGGCTTGGCCTACCAACAACAAGCCTCTAACGGGCACCCAACACTGCTATCCGACTAAATAAGACTGCACTACATGCCTAGAGGGACTCTAGGCCCAGCCACCAGTGGACTCTCACCATTGTACCGCAACAATCAACCTCTACCGAGGCTTCCCACACTCCTTAATTCCCTCACACCACCTTCAAGCAGGTACTCCTGGTACAAGGATCCGCTCAACCCAAATATTTCTTTATTTTTCCCTCATCCTTAATCTTATAATTAGAGAGCTAAGAAAAAAAACATAAAAAAAAAAAAAACAATTTACTGTGCAAGTATTTTTTTTTTCTTCAATAATTAAGCGTTAAAATGTCGACTGGATCATCAGCCAGTTTCGTTAAATTGTATACTCATTATAATTGAAATGTTACATTCAACATATAATATATTGTATATTTTTATGTTTGTATAATATAAACAATTTTTTTTTTAAAAATGCCGTCCGGGAACACCAACAAGTTCAGAAGTGTGGAATACATACGAAGGTCATATTGAAGTACCAAATAAAAATTTTCAAAATTGATTGTATTTTTCTTACAACTAAAGGTTTGATTCAGTTATTTTCTATAATATTATATAAATCTCTTATAAGAAGCAATAACGGGAAGTATTTGAATTAAAATTAAACTTGAGTAATTTGTAAGCAAAACATCTCGAAATCACATACAGTTTCAAAGACGTTTATAGCTGTAGTCCATTCAAGTGCCGTCAAATGATTTACGCCCAGGACCTCAAGACTGTTGACACTGCCATATTAATATAAATAATATATATAAAATAAAAATATTTGCACGATGTGTTGTTCGTCAAGTTTTGGGGTCTACAACAAAATATCATTGAACAGTCATTGATGACGCATGAACAGGCGGAAACGTTGACTCTTAACACGTTGCCGCACACTTTTAATTTGACGTTCGTGCTCAGAAAAATATTTTTTTTTTCAATTGTTTATGACTGCCAGATGAAATCGAGTGTAAGTTGTATGTTTGGAAGTGAAAATTATCACGTTTGGCCCCAGTTTTTCCAAAAAAACTGTCGACTACTATAACCGTCATTTGCTCAGCATGTCATTTTTTCTCTTCCCGGAGCAAATGACGGCTATGACCGTCGTGACGACTATACGGCATTTGCTGTACTAATTCAAAATGATTCCTATGAATAAAATAGAGTAAATAGGTGTAAACTTAACACAAGAAAATCAGTTTGAAACAAAATTATCATTTGTAATTTATTTTGCTTATAAAATAGTAAAAATGAAATAAAAACTAATTCAGGAAACAAAATACATACATACAAGAAAGCATTATAAATGATAGGATTCGAAGCATTCTGGGCACAATGGTGGTTTATGCGGACAAGTTTTACATCTATATGACGTTTCTTTTCTAATTTGGTCGGTCGAACATTGTCTGCAACGTAAAAAGTAAGTTTTACGCTGAAAATCAACAGGTGGAGGTATCTTTTTCAAGAAATGTTGTTGTGCACAATTTGTGGATGTCAGTGGTAATGAATTTATTTGTTTCGGTCGATGTTAATGCCGCTAAATTCTTTCCAGAAATCTCAGTATTAGGTAGTGCGATCAGTGATTGTATTAGCAAATCTCTAAACTGCAGGAATGTCGTTGATTTATGAAACTGTCGATAGATAAAGTAAGAATTCCAAACGCATAGGTCTAAAAGATGAAAAAGACGTTTTTTATACCATCTTATGGATTTTCGTGGTGACGAATAATAGGAAATCATTTGATCACATCTGTCAACTCCTGACATATTCAAATTGTATTTAGCTATATCATTTGGTTTATTCTTTTTTTGTCCAAATTTGTTGGTAACTTCCACCATTTCCGGATGATGATTTGTTGTTATGGACAAAACGTCCCGTTTATCTCGCCATTTTGATACACAAATTTGACCTCGTCTACGCCATATATGTTCGCCCCTTTTTAACTTTTTTGATGTTACTTCTTTCGGATTACCTTTTCTGTTAGAACGAAGCGTTCCGGTTGTGTGCGTTTTATGTTTTAGCAGCTCTTTTGACAGCTCGATACTGTTGTAAAAATTGTCCATAAAGAGATGATGTCCTGTAGTCAAATATGGCTGCATTAAACGTAAAACAAGACCACTTGTTTTTGATGTTTCCTGTATGTTGTCTGATTTTCCTTGATAAATTTCAACATTTAGAACATATCCGTCCGGCGTATTAAGTTCAAATAGTTTTATGCCATATCTTGCTTGAAAATTAACGAGAATTGGCTGGATTATGGGGTAAATTTTGTTTGATTTTTGGGTACTGCTGTCAACAAGTCCAGTATAATTAATGTCCATTGATGCATCGTAGTAGCTGTTCAAACCGGCGACCCGTCATAGTGTACGCAAATATTGGTGAATAGTAAAGAGGGTTATCAGTAAACAAGTGTCGATTTTTTTTATTGATTAAAATGAGCACGACGGCTATAGCCGTAAAAGAGATATTAAAAGAATATTCTGGAGTGACTAAAGCTTGATGAACATCCTACATTGCAAACATACATTTGTAAATGTATTTTTTAAACATCAATATCATGGAAAATAACATGATAGAAAAATATTTAATATTTGATTACTAAGCAATTTATAAATGACCCTTCATTATTTTTCATTGGCTTTCTGTTATTTTTAGTATCATTGGGGCTTGGAATGGAATTAAAATCCGAAATTTCATCGGATTAAAAATGCCGGTTAAGTTAAAATTGGTCAAATGGTTTCTTTTATTTGGCCAAAAAAATTTAATTTAATATTTACATAATAAAAACGATCTTTTGCTGACACAAACCGGATTTAGTCTTAAGCCAGAAAAAATAACTCCTATCTCGGTTAGGAATAAAATCATGCATTTAAGTAATCATAAATTTGAATTTAGAAAATAATAGTAATTAAACTTTAAATTTTTTCTTTATGTTAGGCTGGTTTATCTATGCTAGTAATATTTTGAAGAGAACTCTCGCTGCGTTTACATCTGTCTAATCATTTTGTACCTATACTAACTATAGCATTGTACCTTGGTTTCTCAAATAGTATTTTTAGAAACTTCTTTTGGATCATTTGAAGTTTGCTGATGTTGGTTTGAACAAATGAAGTTAGTATGGGCTTTACTAACAAATTGGAAATGAGTAATTGAGTCTGGGGATCAATATTAGAAGTTCTATTGACAAATGAATAGTATAAGTTATGAACACGATGTTAATTACAGGTTTATATGACTTTTCGTATTTAAAATTTAAACAAAAATCAGGATGTCATTTACTTAATTTAATCGTAATATGGCCCTACTCCATTATATACAATTTTTTTTTTGTGATACCACTTGAAACGATAATTAATCATTTAAAGTAATTCACACCCAAAGAGAAATATCCTGGTAACATCGCGGTTAACCTTACCAATAATTTAGCTTATAAGTAGGTCCTGATTTTACAAGTAAATATTTTTTTCTCGGTTATTAATTATTAATGATAGTGGGGCTTCCACGACAAAATTGTTCATTTAAAAATTACCATTTATAAAATTTAATGGAAATTGGTGTATTTATCATATCTTTCCAATTTTATACCGACGGGAGCAGGGGTGAAACAAGGGTGACTCACTGTTGGCCGCGATCTTTATTGTCTTTCCACAACTGATAAGTCTTTATTGAAATAGCGCTTTCGACCATTCTAAGCTGCCGTTTTCAGTTAACTCCAATAGGTTATGTGGAATGTATAACTCATCTAAAACATCGTGGATGCAGTAGCCCTGGTTAAAAGATAAAAAAGATACTATTGTTTTAGATGAGTTAGATATCCCGTGTAACAGATTGGAGGTAACTGAAGATGGCAGCTTAGAGCTGTCGAAAGCACTATTTCAATAAAGAAGAGGTTATCAGTCGTGGAAAGACAATAAAGCTGTTTTATAAGTACATTATTAACGACTTGAAGGCTTTGTTTTGGGTTGATAAAAAATCAGTTCGCCAAATGTCTTAAACTGTTTACATCAACCTCCTTCTCATACCAGAGCCTGATGCAGACATACTCGTAAGTCGAAACGTTGTCCATGAATAAACGTGATGAAAACCTAACAACTTTTATTCATCAACCCGATCTACCAACGCAACTTTCAGTTCATAGGGGGTTTTTGGCTATGAATAACGACGGAAACCCTAAAAATAAAGGGGTGATTATTGGATCTATTGGTAATCATGATACGAGTAATCGCTAGACCCAGAAGCTTAACTTCCAGTTTGTGTTTGTATTATTATTACTAAGATCGGGCATTTAGTGTAAGCTGGCCGCGGATAAGGGTCGGACAAGATTTAATTGATCTCTCCAGTAAGAGAGAGAGGGAATATGAAGAAGCGATTTGTAATGTAATGACGGTTGAAGAGGGAAGAGGGGGGAGGGAGAGGGGGTGGTTCTCGATATAAGCTAATCCGGCGGAGACTCGGCGTTATGAATTACAGCAACCGCCTCCCCCAACTCCCTTAAACTCAATATGGCGTCTTCAACAGCTGATGACTATGAAATAATGGCCCTGGATTTGCATGTTGAGTCCGCGCACTCCTGCTCCCCCCGCGCGCCAGATGCTGTCAGGGGCCATTTTTATTATTCCCTCCCCCCTACTGCCCTCCCTTCTCTCCCAACCTCCTTAAGATCCTTTACTCTCCTTTTCTTTTTTCTTTTTTTTTCTTCTGTAGAATTTTTAATAACCCCTTTCCCTTCTTAGTTAGCTGGATGCAATACAGATAAATCGCAGGCTTTGATAGTTCATAGCGGTGCTTTAGGGCTTCCCTCAACTCGCTCTGAGCTACTCTTTCGCATTTTATTATTATACATAATATATATAATTAAAATTAGTTTTTCATAAAAAGCTTGAACTAATTCCAAAAACTTCTTTTATTTGTGGCAAATGTTTCCGCATTACCTTTACTCTCTTCTGCAAGGCCTGTCCTCTAGTTGTTTTAAAAATGCCATTCCTCTTCCTGTATCCGAGACAGTACGGTATTTATCCTTCCATCTCGACAAAAGGTTAACATGCAACCCACACACGAGGCTAAAAGACAAGAACTAAACAGACCCTTTGGGCAACTTTACAGGCTTCTTCAAAGGACATCCCGTCTCTCAATAGAAAATAAATTACTAATTTACAAAGGTATACTAAAACCAATTTGAACATAAGGAAGAGCTATGGGGGACAGCAAAAAAGTCGGACATCAAGCTTATCCAATCTTTTCAATCAAATGACCTGAAACAATAGTCAATGCTCCTTATTACGTTAGCTAGTAAACCCTCCAGAACGATCTTAATAAACCCAACTTTCTTGAAATCATCCGACCACCCTAATCCCCTAGCACAGTCATTACACTGCACCACACAACCCTATAATCCTCCTCGTAGATTAAAGCGGTATTGGCTTCGTAGCCTGCTATAAATAGGTGACAGTGGGAAACCTGGAATTGGCCAGTTTTTCCAATCATGTCGTGAGCGTCTGCGGCTCTCACGCACAGGCCATCCTATCCTGGCTCGTATCCGTTGACGCAGCTGATGTAGGACCGTGGGGGACTTCCCAAGACTCCGCTTCCTCTTACTCACATCAAACCAACCAAAACGATATTTGCTCAAAGAGGAGTCCCGCGATGTCCATCACTCATTCCGCTTGATTTTTGTAATTTTTTTTCTGAATCAGGGCTAATTACTTAAAGTAATAGTGTACTGTATATGTGATTTTTATCTTTATCTATATGACCATATCAAAGTTTTTTTTCAGCATAGTAATAATTTATTTTGGGGCCTTCTGGGTGTCATGAAAAGATAGGCCTGAACATGGGTCAAATATTTTTCAACCTCGAATAACAAAAAATAGTTTGTAAACAACTATGGGCAGCGCTAGGTATCCCTAGTCAGTGGATCAACATTCGCTTTAATTATTAATACAGATTTAATTGTTATTATGTAAGGTTTATATATATTTTAGTTTTTGTTATGCTCTAATAATATATCTTCACCTTCTTCTTTAAATCTGTTAGGAGAACTTTATTTGATTATTAGTTGTTGTTATAGAATTTATTTATACTCTATTACTCAATATGGTTCTATATTATGTATTATGTTTGTTAAAACATTGTTTGTGAGCATTTTTTGATCATTGGTCCCCTCTCAAGTTTTTATTATGAAGTTTAGTATTTTTTTTTTATAGGATTTAAGTAGTACTAACTGATGACTATGACTTACCCTGGTCACGTGACAGTGATCTCCTCCTCTTCCTCCTGTGATTGCTCCTCCTCGGAGTCCCTCCTCCCGCCTCCCGGGTCCGAGAGGTCGGGGTGAGGGTTGTTCTTGTTCGGCAGCGTCTGCTCTCGGGAGCCTCCGCTGGCAAGCAGTTCACGCTCTTTTGAGTTTCTCCATTTCATACGTCGGTTTTGAAACCAGATTTTGACCTATTAAACAATATATTTAATATGTATTAATTAATGAAAATTTCATACCAATTTACACTGTCTATAAAGAAATATAGTACTCTTCGCATACAAGCCTAATTAAAAATTTCTGTTTGAATGAACACCCACCTATGAATTATGTTTTATATTGCTACATAAAAGCCGCTGAGAGCTGCAGTGAGCCTACCAGTTAAGTGTGATATTTTTGGAAGTTAGGCTTTTATAGTCCGAATGACTAAAGACTAACAGAGGCAACTAATCCGTGAACCAACTAGTTTTAATAGCTACTCATTACACCTTACTATGTCGTATACTAGATATTATTCTGTCCCTCACAAACACGCCATCAGCTCCACATTCAGCTAAAACTAAAACGTAAAAAGAAGAACGCAGTCCGTAAAAAGTGTACATACAGTACAGATAATTCAATATTTCGTTATAGAAATTTTCGAAGAAGATATTTTTCTCTTGAGTAATAAGCTAACAGACTTTATTTTGAACAGAGAGAATCTCAGTAAAGACTCCTTTAAAGTGGATTTGAATAAAATTAGTGGAGACTGATAAAATGGAAAAAATAAATAAAAGAGAGAGCTTTTTGCCTTATCTTGGGATTGTTATTTTAGAGAGTGGGAAACTCTCAAAAATCAATAAAGAACAGCTGAGAAACATTTGGTGGTTCAAACATATTCCTCTACTAAATTAAGATGTTTGACAAATTCTGCTCTGTGGATGAAATTCTGCTATTAGGACTTACATCGTTAAATAGACAACAGGATGTAAGAGTGTTGCGAGGAAGATGTAGTTGTGAAGGATGTTCCTCAAGGAATCTAAGGTTTCGAAAGCGAAAAAAACACAATTAAACTGACAGAGCCCATAGCTGGTGAAAAAATAACAGGGAGAGGTGTGGTGTATAGTTTTTCCCTCCCTGAGGGGCCAGTTAGCGCCTCTGCAAACAGCCATTAGTGGTCGCACTTCAATCTGTGCTAGCCTCCTCCACCCTCCCCTTGTCAATCTTATTGTCGGCAAATCTTTCTCAGCAGTCACTTCAATAACTTCTTCCTGCGATATTGTACTGTCACAATAACCCGCTCACATTCCCTTTATCGACGGGGCCCTCAACGGCGTAAAACCCAGATAGGTTTTATTTCGTGAACGCTGAACAAATTTTGGGTAGGCAAAAAAGACCTGTTTTATATCATAATTGAACATATTTCAGGACCTAAGTAACGACAATTATATATGCTGAGATAGGATATTACACTTTTATCCTTAGATAAGCCTACGTATTATTATTTGTACATGTTGTATACCATACATTATCTACAAGTGCTCTCTTGGTACCATGTCAGGTTATACCTATTATTTTACCTAATTTCTTTTGTCTAATTCGTCATATCTTCCTCCAATCAGTGACACATTTTCGAAACTATGAGATCCGTAACGTTGAACTAAGTTCTTTTGTTTTTTTGTATGATTATATATTAGGTTGGTGCGAATGAAATGTCGGATTCTTAAGTGAATATATTAAACTGCATATCTTTTTCCAAAAGCTGTTTATTTAATCAAAATATACTCCATTTACTTCAATACACTTTTCCCAACGAGATTTTAATGCGTAGATGCCCGTCTTGAAGACATTCTGATCTTTAGAATCAATGAACTCTGAAATGGCATTTTTCAGACTGTCTTCATTTTCGTACTGTTTAGCCGTAAAAAAAAAAAAAGTTAGCAATGATGAGCATACGTTCAAGCGATCCAGCTTATTTCGCTCGGTTAGTTCGTGCGGTATCCACTTATCCATTTTTTTCACCTTGCCGATTTCAGAAAGATGTCGTAATATTGTTGTATGGTCAACTTCCATTCTGGCAGCCAGTTCCCTTGACGAAACAGTTGGATTCGTTTCCACCAATGCTTTCAGAGCATTCTTTTTCACAGACGTTTCGGGTCTTCCACGCGGTTCATTTTGCAGGGAAAAATCGCCAGACCGAAATTTTTCACACAAACGCTGCACTTTTCGATCGTTCACAGTATTCTCCCCAAACACCCGGTTTATATTGCGTGCAGCTTTTGCAGCATTATTACCAAGTTTATACTCATATAAGAAAATTACACAAATATCGGTTGAATTCATATCGGTGCAAAATTCAAAGCAAATAACAAAAGGGAACACTTTTGAGAAAATCTTCTTTGCTAAAATGTGACTCAAAAACAAAAGCATAACAAAAACAGGGAGACAAACGTTCACATTTAAAGAAAATCCGACATTTCATAGGCACCAACCTAATAACTTACATTTCGTTCACATTTTCTGCGTGAGAGCGATTTACTTGTTTTGACTCAGGCAAGGCTTTTAATTTCCTACATTAATTTTCTTTTCCATATCTCCTTGTTATTAAAAAATATGGATTTCATTATAGATTCTATAAATGAATCTATTTACAATAGGTCAATATTATATGTCCTGTAGCTTGGCTACATTTTTATACAATTGTTAAAAATTTTACACTGTGATATGATTATAATGTACATTATATATTCATTGTCTATACATGATTAAAAGTGATGGGGCTCACTTTATGAATCATAAAATTTAAAACTATTAACCTAATTGTCCCCGACAGTATGTTGCCATCGATGCGGGAAGGGTGGTGGGGTCATATTGTTAAACACGGGGTTCGTTATTTGCTGGAACGAGTCAAAAAACTTCAAATCTCCGATGCATGAAATCTGGATCTTTGGGTGAAAAAGACTGCGGAAGCAACGGGTGCAGGTCGGCATTCTTTAATTTCTCGAGAGAGGTATGTCTGACCACTTTTCACACGATCCCATTCATTCAAGAATGCCATTCACATCATGCCTTTTATATTTAACTCAGATTACATGAGATTTTTTCATGAAGTCGATGTTAGCCAGCAGTCAAGAAACGTCATGTTAGTAGTTAGTCAGAGCTCAATGTATGATGCATGTACATTATCAAGTACTAATTCTTTTCATGAAACTGAGGAAATAATTGGTCATGAAAAATAAGAATGCTTAAAAGTACTGCTTTATGGCCAAGTTCGGTGGAGGCGATGAGGACAGTTTCACGCTAGATGGAATTAAATTTTTAATTTAGTTTTAAACAGACCAGTTTCAAGCAAATGGCTATTGGTACAGGCTAGGCATTGTCCAGATGACTCTTACTTTAAATCGTTATTATAAATCACAGAAGTTCTGGACAAATTTACAGCTCCTTAGTAGAAACTCTAATCGCACTCTTGAAAACAAACTGCACATTTACAAACAGTTTGGATCTACGTATTCCAATTCCGAAGTCCTCAGAAACCATAGTCAAGTTTCCCTTCTACATCGCAAACTCATTCCTTCACAATGATCTCAATGTATCTACACTCCTTGATCTTACCCACACATCCAAACCCTTTGGGTTCCTAGGAAGGCTTCGTATAAACTTACTGCTCAAAGGGCAATGCACCTGACGGATCCAAGAAAATTCCTATCAACAATAATACCTTCTAAAGCGAATTATATCATATGTCTCACTAACTGAAATCAATCTACTTCTAATAGATATATTTACTTTGATTCTGAACTATCATAACGAAAAATATGATTTTGGCCTAAAACACATTCTAATGCCTCTAAGGGCAGAAAGCCAAAAACCCAAAATTTGAAATAATTGCACTATTCGATCTTCCACCCCAGAAACTAAAATTATATTATGCATTGTTAGCTATAGTATTGCATGAATAATTGTTGACAATTATTTTTTTTTTATGTTTGATCAAAACGGTGAGCCCCATCACCTTTATTAGAGTCAGTTCAGTCCAGTCACGTATAATGTGTATCATTATATTTGTTTATCCCATTATATAATTTTTATAAAATAACACAACAACATCCTGCGAACGGCACTGTGGGATACCCCTTTTCGTGAAATGAAGGCTTCCGACATGCACGAAAAGTTCGAGCTCCCCACCATCACCGAAGCCATCAGACGACGTCACATTAAGTTCTTCGACTCGATGAAGCACAGTCTAAACCCTCTCTTCCGAGACATGACACCACCACCGCTACCGGCACGATGGCAACTCACAAGATCGAGTAAAGCAGAAGAAATGGTTGACATCACGGCGCTTGGCCCACTAACAACAAGCCTCTAAGGGGCACCCTCACTGATATCAGACTAACTACGACTGCACTACATGCCTAGAGAAGACTAGGCCCAGCCACCAGTGGACTCTGACCACTGTACCGTAACAATCAACCTCCCACCGAGGATTCCCACACTCCTTACTCCTCTCACACAACCTTCAAGCAGGTCCTCCTAGTACAAGGATCCGATCACCCTAAATATTTTATATTTCTCCCTCATCCTAAAATTCTAACTAGAGAGCTTAGAAAAAAAAAAAAATAAAATAAAATAACAAAACCTGTATATAATGTAGCAACGCTGCAGGAAATACAAACATAATTTGTAAACATAATCGCCTGAGGATCTATAATTGTATATAATTATGTGCTGCATAAGTTATAAGCTGGTATGTGTGTGTACTGTACTTATTGAGTAATTAGAAATGTGTATAAGGAGTGAATAGGCTCTTAAATCAGAATTATTATTACTGGATAAGGAAATTATAATTAAAGCTGTAAAGGACGTAAACCTAAAAAAATATTAATTACAATAGTCCTCATTGAAATATTTTTTTATTTACTCAATGGTTTGATATTATTTATTATAGGATAATTATTATTATGAAGGAGGATAATAATGTGAAATGATAATGGGCCTGAGAATTGGAGGGTAGGGTATAAAGAGGGACGGAGGCTAATGGTGTTAATACGAGGGCCACTGGGGCTAATGAGGTGGTAATGGCGGTCGCCCGTCCGTGCTCGCATTCAGCCTGTCCCTATATCCCTTACCTCTTCCTCTAGTCAACTGGATAGCGGGAATATTTGCACATTATTCCCCTGCCTTATCAAAGCTTTTATATGCGGTTAAAATAACTAATAAATAAACAATCACAATATATTTTCGGCCCAAGATAGTGTCAGGGCCAGAATCGAACCCAGGACACCTTGATCTATGGTCAGGTCTTCCATAAGAGCTATACCCTTACCGAACACAACACGTGCAGTATCAAATATATTTAGCTCCGCTCTCAGAAAGACATTGCCAGCGCGATCTGTCTTTCGGGAGGGGGGGGGGGCACATTAGTTTACTCTTTAAGACATTAGATATTTAATATTGCCGTGGCTTGGGTCGGGTAAATAGCTCAGACCAGGCGGCCCAGTCTTATTTTTTCTTTGGTTAACAATTGTTCTTTATTTTTTTCTTCCTAGCCCCTTTAAATTCACAAATAATTATATACACAGTAATTTATATATAGTACTTCAAAACACAGTCTCTTACGGCATGTGAACACTTTACGATTGTAATCAGCTCACGCCAATACACAATTTTTTTTTTTTTTTTTTTTTTTTTTTCCCTAAGCTCTCTAGTTAGAATTTTAGGATGAGAGAGAAATATAAAATATTTAGGGTGATCGGATCCTTGTACTAGGAGGACCTGCTTGAAGGTGGTGTGAGAGGAGTAAGGAGTGTGGGAATCCTCGGTGGAGGTAGATTGAAATAAACAATTATTCATACTACAGCTAACAATGCATAATATAGTAATTTAGTTTCTGGGATGGAAGATGGAATAGTGCAATTATTTCAAATTTTGGGTTTTTGGGTTTCTGCCCTTAGAGGCATTAGAATACGTTTTAGGCCAAAATCATATTTTTGTTATATTTCAGAATCAAAGTAAATATATCTATCAGAAGTAGGTTGATTTCAGTTAGTATGACATGTGATATAATTCGCTTTAGAGGGTATTTATTGTTGATAGGAATTTTCTTGGATCCGTCAGGTGCACTGCCCTTTGAGCAGTAAGGTATAAGTTTTTTTGCCTCTATGTGAACCACTGGATGTCTAGCATTCCAGAAAAAAAATCAGAATTAACTCAGAGCTTGCCGATGCAACAACCTTCTCTCAGTGCAAGTTAGACATTAGTGTTTATTTTAAAGTGGTTAAAAATTAGTTCGCTTACCTTAAAATATGAAGATTTAGATTTAGTGTAATCCTCCTAATCTTCATTGGATGGAAAGAACTTTTTTTTATTGCTATACCGGTAATTTGCAAAATTACTCATCAAAACTAGCGCACGTACCCACCACACCTAGCCAATGAGCAATATTCATTGTTGGCATATCTGTTTCATCCCTCACAGAGGAGGATTGAGTACATTGTTTCTTGGTTGCCCCACATTTGTAAATGCGTTGAAATAATGGAAAGGAAATTATTAGCAATAGGGAAACAATAATGTTTCAATGGATCCTCGGGCATTGCGGTACTGTGGCAAATAAGATTGGCGAGGTCGAATCACGAAAGCTTTATCATGAAAACAGAATTAGCTACTGAAGAGACTGTTGTAAAACGGAATCGGATGCTTGAGGACCAGGGAAGAGTTCCAGGGAAGAGTCCCAGGGAAGAGTCCCAGGGTTTCACACATGATGACGGGCTAACATTATTTTGAGAAGCACCTGCAAGGAATAATAAATGTTTATCAATCAACAGAATTTAATCTGTATAGCACAACTAACCAGCTTAGGAATGAACATCGCCTATTGACACATTTTCTGCGCTTGAACCACGCTGATTTTGAAGTCTTTCAAAGTGGAGTTGGATTCCTGGTAGCCTCATTAAAACGCATTGCAATCTCCTCCTACTTCATACCTGTACCTTTTGAATTATATGCAATTTTGCCCGGAGATATTCGCTGCATCATATATCTGCAACCCATTGGGGTATTTATCGAGGAGTAGTTTTGTTTCGTTCGTTCAGAACAGTTGCTACAATGTTTTTATGCAAAGAGTGTACCAGAATTAACGCAAGATTTGATTTAAATAGAAAACACAGTTTTTAGTATTTTTGTTGTTATTTTTTTTATTGAATTATAAAGTAAATAGGATAGGGTTATTTATGGAATAACAAATCGGGCAAATGGCCTCCACGACTTTGCTGGCACATACACACTCTTTTGTCGAAATTGTCCATGACCATCTGGCATAAATGTGGTTGAATTTCCTCTTTTAATGCACGGGTGGATGTGGGCTTGTTGACATACACGTTTGACTTCAAATAACCCCATAAAAAGAAATCTAAAGGTGTTAAATCACACGATCTAGGGGGCCAATTCTGATCACCGAAACGAGATAGTACACGACCTGGAAATGTCTCATGCAGTATTTGAATTGTTTCATGGGTTGTATAGCATGTGACACCATCTTGTTGGAACCACATATTGGCCACATCAATATCATCCAATTTCGGCACAAAGAACTGTTGAATTAATGTTCCTGGATTTTCAACAACACCCTCACGCACTGCTTCGATATTGACATTTGAACTGCTTATTTTTGGACGACCAGTGTGTTTAGTGTCTCCAACTGATCCAGTCTCCCTAAATTTTTCAATTAATCTCTTCACAGTTGATGAAGTCAAAACACTATTGCACCCTAAAATTGAAGAGGGTTTGTGTTTGCTCTCATTTTTGCCAATTGCACTACTAAATATTCCACAGCAGTGGGCGGGGTTCCATTGCTGGATACTGAGTTATCTTGCCAGAAATGTCTATTTTAGGAAGTTATAATAAATAGGGGGTCAATAAATATCGCAGAGTATGTATCTAGCAACCATAAAAAATCTTAATCTTAATTAGTTTTCAAAATCTGATACAGCTTGCAAACAGGCAAAAAAGAGTGCTAATGACTTCCTCGTCTTCACTTCAAAATCCAATTGAATGGATCTAAAGTATTTTGCCAGTGTACATCACTCGAGTGTAATAAATTCACGATCTGGAGTCCTTCTTATCTTCTCCTTTCGTGCCAAGTTTAATGGTTTCTAATCAAAAAACAAGAGGAGGTAGTTTGGGTGTTTATTATACGTAAAGCTTAGATAAAGATGTCTAAAGAATATCAATTAGATCTTCCTCACATTGAAAAAAGAAAATTATGGTCAAGAAGAATACAAACGGCATGTGACATCTTGTAGACTGCTTTGCCTCTTTTAGATATGTAGATGGCAGATATCCCATGGCTTGTCCCTGTATGCCTGAAGATCTCCGGAAGCAGAAGCTAGATCGTAGACCAGCGGAGACCTGTCACTATCGACGCAGGCGGTTGGCTGGAGCTGGAGGTGGTGGTTGGCCCTTTGTCAGCCGACGGCCCTGGAGACAAGACGGTGAGAAGGCTGTCACCGAGCTGCCATAAAAGGTGCTCTAAGTTAATGGTGGCATTATCCTCCAGGACAAAGGATCCTCTGTCTTTCTGCTAATCACCGACAGCCCCTCAATCAGCGCTGTCAGGAGCAGACGCCATGTTTAACTCCCCCGCTCCTATCACTCGATAAACCGTTTTATTACTGAAGCAGGCCTCCTTCCACGGCCGAATCCCCCCTCTCTTTCCCGTCCAGCCCACCCCCGAAATAAAAACGTTCCGGATAGCCCTCCCATAAAGCCCGATATTAAACTCCTCTCCATCCTTCGAATTGATCCTTTCCTCGGCCATTTCCTGGTTTTCTTCCATTTTTCTCCCTCTTTCACCTTCCTTTTGATGCTGTCATTAAAGCCATCTACAGCTCGATATGATTTTAAGGAGGCCAACTTCCCTTTTTAACTTCTTTCTACCGGAATTTTTTTTTTTCTCGTACGAATTATTTATTCAAGGCACGTTTTATTCATCCTCCGAGATGAATATTTTTTGAATTGTTTTGGTTCTAACGGTCCATTTTTATTCAACAAATATTCTATGTAGATATGACTACTAATTACACCGGCATAATTGCTAATATATGCCTACAAACAATCCTGTCTAAGACTGGAACATAAATTATCTACACTTTAAAAATCTTTTTCGGCTAATCTAAATAATAATTTATATTTTTTATGATATAAAATAAATTTTCTGCTAAATACATAAGAAACCATAAATGTCGTTGTTGTGATCAATTACTTTGACTCTGGTGTTAACAGAACTTCTGACCTACATTAAGAGTGAAAGAATTTTAAATGTAAGAATACAAGTAATAGTTTTTTCAATACAATAAATAAAAGAAAATGTGTGCAGCATGTTGAACCCATGGTTGTATTTTACCCATAAACGTAATGGTCATACATAGGCTTTTTATAAATCTAATAACTAAACCGCAAGAAACTAGATTTTTATATATTGAAGAGAAATTCATTCAAGAAGGTAAAGAAAATGCTTTTTAGTGATTTTCAAGCAATATGGTCTTCTTAATGGAATGAAAAAGACTGAGCAATAAGCAAGATATATTGCATAGTAGGAAAGTGGGCAGTAGACTAGTAGTAGCGATAAGAAAAAGCTCTGGCCGAAATAAAACCGCAATACGTTAAGGGTTCCATTTTACAATATTTTAGGGAAAATTGCTGCATTTCCTCTCAGTCCCAGTCAAATGGGGAACAGAAAGGGACATCGGTGGAAAGGTTTGACGAAATTCTGAATATTTGCTTAATTATGTTTTTTGGGGTGCTGATTACGAAAAAAACACACCCAAGTAGGGTTAGAGGAAAAGACTGAGGCAGATAACAAACAGCGCATTCCGTCTCATAATTTCGACGCACCCGCTTCAAAACAAACAATCATTAGAATCAAAATTTTAGGTAATTTAATCATGTTTAATTTAATTTAAAGTGGAGTTATTCGAATAAAGCGTGTTTTTAAGTTACAAGCAAAAAAAAAAAAGCGTTTTTTTTTATATACTTCCGGAAAAGATTCGAGGTGGCATAGTTTAAATTACTAATCAGCATCTTAAAAACATAAACGAACAATTTTTCAGCAAACTTCTCAAAAACATCCTGGCCCATTACTGCTCCTCTTTGACTGAACTATCGCCATGGCTTCAAAAGCGGAGCACCTAACAAACAATCATTAGAATCAAATTTGTATTGTAAAAATGTTAATACACTCACGTTAAATTTAATATAGGTTAATGGTATTTAAAAAAGGCATGGTTTTCATTTGGAGAAAACCCGAAAAAATATAAACATTTTGAGGTTTTTTGCAATTTTTATTTTATTCCGGGGGGGGAGGGATGTAAGGTGGCAAAGTTGAAAATCGTAAACAGCACCAAAAAAAAAACAACTAAATGAGCACATTTTCAGAGCTTCTCTGAAACTTTCCAAGTAAAATTACCATATGACTGGAACGTTGCCAAACGTTCAGCTAATTTTAACAGCGTGGAAACCAAGATGATAATGAATCACGAGGATAGTAAATAAAATAATATCGTTCCAGAAAATATATTTTAGCGCTGCTATGTTAAATATGAAGCAATAAAACGGTTTCCCCTGGCTTTTATTGTAAAACGGAAGTGGAATGTAAAATTTTGACAACATATATCTGTTTCGTTTTTGCATGACGAGGACGGCCGGGGGGGGGGGGGGGTGGCTACTACAGGCCCGTACCCCAGTGATTTATGTCGTGACAACAGGGCTTGTCCGCCTGTTTTTTGTTTTTCTTTTTTTTTAACAGGAATACTCACTCAGCATGCTCGCTGAAAATATGGGCCTAATCAGTATGCAGTCATTGTATTGTAATTAGTCGGAAAAATGAAAGAGCATTGCGAACGGCTGTTGGTGAAGTCGTGAAAAACTAGCCGGCTCCGTCCGCACTTAACGACTTATTAAGCAGAGGGGCGTACAACTGGTGTATGAACAGAGTGAGCGATCAGCTGATGTTTTTAGGCCAACCATTGCCAATGGAGTGTTACCCGCTCCCTTATTTCATTCAACTGTAAAGCTCTGTTTTTGTCTTCCCAACCAATTTATTTATTCACAACCATTTCATCAGCCTACGATGCAATTCTCAAGTTGTAAGAACGTTATTATGTTAGCGGCGTCCAAATTGCAACAAGTCAAAAGCTCTTTCGATAAGATTACTTACAGAACCAAACAGTAACTCGGATGACTTTGCTGTTTATCAGGTTCTAGAGTGCATAAACATAAAAGTTTTTCTTTAGCAAAAGATTTTCGACTATAAAACAGTTATCCTCAGGGCTCAAATATTCAATCTAATCAAAAAAGATAAATTAATAATAAAATAAATATAATCGCTAGAACAAGGTTGTGATTTATACGGCTTTAAGTATTGTATTGTAAACGAGTGACGGGCAAAAAGTTTTTTCTACAAAGCACTTTGTGGAGAGACAACTCCCTTTTATTTCTTAAGTAATCTAAATTGACCCGATCTACAACTAGATTTTTTTCCTTTAAAAAAAAATTGGAACCTTATCGAAACGTAAATTAGAGGCGGGAAGCTTAAAAGTAACTATTCTTCATTCTGTGCTGTGCCTAACAAATAAGGTTCTTGATTTTGGATTTGAAGCTTTATCCAAATCACTGAGTGTCCTTAAGTTCGACTGCGTGTCCTGACTTCTTCATACTCTTCGTGGTATATTTATAATTTACATAATAATTTATGTTATTTGAAAAATTCTAATTAGAGATCAAGGAACTTTCTTGAATACAGAATGACTGCTAGACACAAGATTGAATGTACGTGTGTGGTATTAATATTATAAGATAGTATAGAATGACGCAAAACTCTGTGAAAGGCTTGTTGAAAATCGAGAAAAGATCCTGAAATATACATATTTCCTTCAAAAGGTTAAAGGTTATCGTGTACTGTGTAATTATTGAAGCCGTTTGTTATTGTTATTGATGGTGGTGAAGCCGAATCGGTGGTTTGGAAGAATCGAAGTAAGTGAGGGTTCCATACAGAAATTTATCAATTTTGTAAAGGTAAAAAAGAAGGTCTGAAGGAAGAAGGTAAATTATTAATAAGTTTGTTTGCAGCAAAAACCTTTTTTTTCTAAGTTCAAGGTAAGCTTGTTCTAAGCAGTTAAGGCATTGTAGAAGTGGCGAATCGTAAAGTAGGTACGGTCACAATATGCGTTTGTAGATAAATATTTTAAGACGGAGTGGAGGAGTAGGAGAAAATAGTGGACGGTTCAAACGAAAAAGTTTGTATCTTGTCATTGATGTTCGTGATTTAAACTGTTTACAGTTCTGATGCTAGCCGAGCGTCGCCATAATGCTTTCGTATTAGTATTGAAGTTTGCAGATGACACTGCAGTCTTGTCATCCCACCCAGACCCCGACATAGCATCCCATGACCTTCAAAAACACCTTGACGAGATCGAGTATTGGTGCAACCAATGGCGGATCAAAGTTAATGAAGCAAAAAAAAAACCACATTACCTTCACCCTTTGCCAAAAATCTTGTACACTAGTTTATTTTAATTCTATTCCTCTCCCTGTATCCGAGACAGTACGGTACTTAGGCTTCCATCTCGACAAACGACTGACCTGTGCCCACATACGAGACTAAAAAGACAAGAACTAAACAGACGCTTTGGACAACTGTACAGACTACTTCAAAGGACATCCCATCTCTCAATAGAAAATAAACTACTAAAGTAATTGCCCTTGTTACGTCAGGAACAAAACCCTTCATAACGATCTTAATATACCCTACATTCTTGAACTCATCCATTCCAAGTTTATGAAATTCCACAGTAGCCTTTCCAACCACCCTAATCCTGTAGCACAGTCATTGCACTGCACCACTCATCCCTATAATCCTCCTAGGAGAATGAAACGGCAGTGGCCTCGTGACCTGCTATAAACGCATGACAGTGGGAGTCCTGGCAATGGCCAGTTTCTCCAATCATGTCCTGAGCGTCTGTGGCTTTCGCGCTCTTCGTCAGCCTCCACTGGCTCGTATCTGGTGACGCGACTGACGGAGGATCATGGGGGACTTACCAAGACTTTCGCATGTGGATTTGGGAGGCCTCTGGGCTGTCTGTAAATATGGTATGAATGAGAGCATTTATCTTAATTACTTATTGCCTAATAAGGCAGATTGTAATTTTAGCACAATAAAGGGTTTAATAAAGTATTGAAGTGACATTTATAAATATTAGTTTTTTTAGTTGAGTATGTCGATGAATACGGAATATGGTATTGGTTTTTGATGTATTTATGGCTAAAGTTAAATGGTACGTTTGCTCAAGGGTATGGTAATTGAGACACTGATGGGCGATATTCTTTTACACCCACCTGGCCGATTCCACTGCATATGTTCGGAGTACATTCACTCAGCGTTTAATGATTAACAGGTGTGAATTAATTTAAAAAATGACGACAACCGTCTGTTATTCAATATACGTGGTTGAGAGACGGCCTTTGGCAGATAGTGACAAAAGAAGTTACTGGAACCGCCCGCGCACATAGAGTGACGTAATGTATGGATGGGGTTAGTGAATGGGATATGAAAAAGGGAGTGAGTGATGCCAGGCAGGTGCCGATGACAATGCACCCATAGCCCGTCAGCTCTATTTCCAATATATGCTTCGTCCTCTATCTAGCTCTCTGCGTATTAAATAACTATTTCCGTCCATTTCCCTTTTTTTGTTCTATTTCCACTTGAACTTTTTTTTGCATTAAATTTAACTCCATCCCAATGTTACACCATTGTTTTGCAGGTATATCAAATACCGGATGACTGGACTAACTGGAAAAATTCTGGATATCGCTGTTTGTATTTATTTTGCAAAACTAAACTGCAATCACTATCTAAACTATTGATAAAATATAAAGCAGTAGTTTATAAAATGCTTGTCAGACCTGCATTAGCGCACTTGCCCATGTACCTTAAACTGCAGAGAATACATAACGAATTTTTAAGAATATAAAAAGTTCAACTTGGCGTACTACCATCCCCTAACCTCCTGATACTACTAGTATTGCCTCTATATATAACATAGTAACTCAAAGGTTTCTTGAAAATTGTAAGATTTGCAGCAATAGTCTAGTAAAACGTGCTGTGCATAAGGTTTCAACTAGGAATATCATACAAACGATATACATTTTATCCTCTTAAAGCACATTAGAAATTATTTTTTTAGTTGTTCCGGTTTTTCTTCTTAGAATATAGGACATTTTAAATTAGCTTTAGTTTAAAGATGCTCTTGGGCTGATAACTTTATCTAATGAGAACATGTACATAAAATGAAATTCTACCTCTCTAATTTTTTTTTGCTTACAACTGTTGGAACTTTCCAATTTCAAGCGCAGAAATTCTACTATGGTTAAAATGTACTGTATAATTTTTAAAATGCTGATTTGGCCATGGAAATGCTGTCCAGGAGACCTGGGCAGTTATAGAGCTACTTTTTCTGAGTATCGTGCTTCTTCAATCTTGAGTGGTTGACAAATAAAAATGTTTTAGTCCCACGTGGTCCATCTCTTGATATTCCTCCTTCACTTCCTACACCATTTATTTCACTTATGTACATTTATATTGATGACTGTAACCTTTAAATAAATTGGAGCAATGGAGTTGTTTCGCTAAGTTAATTCCAGACGATTAAATGAGTAAGAAGAGACATGGTGAATAATTTGAAGAGAGAGGGCTAATTTAAGACACAGCTGATGGAAGAACAATAAAAACGCACTTCCAGCGCAGAAATGACCATTATAGTTAAAATGCCCTGTACAATAAATAAGTCAAACTTCGTTCATAAAATAATGAGTTGGTATTAATTAAAAAAAACAAATGGTGAGACCACTTGGTTTTACTAGGTACAGAACTAGGACTCGTAAATATCGTTGCTTAGGCCCTTATAGTCCTGAAAATAAAAGCATCGGGAAAGTAGGTTATATCCTATTATATGGGTCATAATTTGCCCTTTTTATTGGCTTTGCAGTTGCATTATATTAGGGCGTAAAGCGATTATTAAAAATTAAAGCATTCTTTTACTGAACTCTAGCTCATATCTTTATTTCAGACATTTTGTTGGTAATCTTCCCATTGTACCTAACATAAAGATTTTCAGCATTTTCGTAACTACTTCCAGTTTTTCACTACACATCTCACTTTTTATAATTATGATCCTAGTTGTGAACGGCTCTAAACAACAGAAGAAGTAGAGTAGCTTACGGATTTGAGGCGGCGATATCGACTCCGCGATATAAGCAACGAGCGGAGCGAGGGGGACCTTAACCGCAGGCCGGAACTAACTGGCAGGAATAGCCATCCCTAAAGCTGCCTTTGTGCCCACTCTGTTTGAATAGGGGGATCCCGACCATATGGAAATCACAGCGGCCTCATTTGATAGTTCTAATTGTCTGCGTATTTCTTCTGTCCATCTGCGGTCACACGTGATAGGTCAGAGGGGGTATGCAATTAGTCATCCAGTCATTGATGCGACTGCGACCGTGACCGATTCGCTTTATTGGATGAATCTCTAATTCGGGGGTGAACCGGTTTAGTAATTTACTAACGGATCATTGCTCTAGTTGTTTATTTAGCGAGCCTCCATGACTGTAGGATGTCTTTGAATTTTAGGATATTTTAGGACTATTATGTTTCTCAAATGGTGAAGCTCAGTAATTCATCGATTTTATAACTATTTCTTCTTCTCCGGTGGACTCCTCCACTTCAGAAAGCCAGGATGGGTACAACCTATCTAACATCTATCAAGGATAGAGGAGTTGTCATATTTTCCCCTTTCGGGTTTACTCCAGTGCCGGGTATGCAGTACCTCCGTCGTATGGTTATTACCTTAACAACGAGTTGCAAAGATATATAGGAAAATACATGAGGCAATAGGAGGATTCACGTCATTGGAACATGGTTCCGCTTGGGTACAAGATTTGATCAAAATAAAACGCCCTCATGAACAGGAAGCTTTCTGAAAAAACATCCTTTCCTCCACCGGGATAGTGAAGAAGTATATACTACTATTATATATATATATATACTCCTTCGGAGTAATGATGCTGTAGTTTTTAATACATCTTCTGAAATCTGTTGATATTCGAGTATTTGTCTTGGCTGTAACTTTGAGCCCCATTTTCTACTCATTCATACAGTATTTATAAACAGCCCAGGCATCTCCCAAATCCACATGGTTGTCACCTCCCTCGCATGCGAAAGAGGAAGTGGAGTCTTAAGAAGTCCCCACGGTCCTCCGTCAGCCGCGTCACTGGATACGAGCCAGTGGAGGCTGACCAAGAGCGCTAGAACCACAGACGCTCAGGATGATTGAACGCTAATATTTAAAAACAGTATGGCCAGGACTCCCACTGTCACGTATTTATAGCAGGTCACTGGGCCACTGCCACTTTAGTCTCCGATGAGGATTACAGGGATAAGTCACGGAGGGTAATGCCTGTGCTAGGGTATTAGGGTGGTTGGATAGGTTACTATGGAATTTCATGAACTTGGAAGGGATGAGTTCGAGAATGTAAGGTATATTAAGATCGTTATGAAGGGTTCCATTTTGTGTGAATGTGATGTTTGTTTTATCCTGGTTAATGCTGACTCCAATTTTCTGAATAAACTTATGACGTTTATATATGTAGTCTTCTTCGTTTAATGGGTTTGTTTGTTGTTTTGTCATCTGCAAATCAGGCTTCAAGAGCATGTATGTATCAGAAGTGCGCTTGTCTATGGAGAATGATCCGTGATGCTATTACTGATTTGGGGAACTCTAGCTGTGCTTTTTTGTAGTCTTGGGGGACAGTGAAAATTATTTCAGATAACTCTTAATTAGAAGTTAAGAAGCTTATGATATCAAAGTCGGGACAATACGAACGAGTTCTTAACGTATAATCTTACTGTACATACTTCAATATGTTAGATCCACTGGTGTTTTATTTATTAAAGAAATGATAAGTATAAAACTTACTGATGTATTGTTAATGTTTATTTAAAGGGCACTCAGGAGGAGATGTAAATGGAAACTTTGCATCTTCTTGACTCACTCGTGAACCTCAACGGTATAAAGGTAAAACGATTAGGAGAGATAATAACGTGGCAGAAAGGGAAATAGATTAGAGAGTTGGGGAAATTTAATATAAGTGGGAGAGAAAGGCGTGTAGCAGGACTGGATATAACGGAGTGAAACACGGGCAGGCCGGCCAACCGAGGGGCATAAAATTACCATAAAATCTATAATAGGGTCTGGCGGGGAGGCGAGGGAAAAACAGAGACCGCCTCAGCTGCAATTACACCTGACCAGGGTCCGGCAGCCTCCCTCTTATAATAATCACTGCATATGTTAGCATACATCAGCGGGTTGTCGATACAGGTCAAGTGTTTGTTTAGCCGTTGGGTCTGCTCAGATGGAAGGACGGGTTGGAGTACACAAGTACTACTGAAACTTTACAGCAGCAGGTACACACTGAGTAGTACTCTCAGTATCAGAGATGGCTCAAAAATGTCGTTTATATGAAGACAATTTGAATGTATAAGTATTTCATCAAAGTGAAGTCTAGGCTCTGTAGTGCGACGCTATGGTAGATGGTTCTAGTTGCAAATATTTGAATGGAAAGTGACCACACAGGAAAATGTAACGACGAACCCTCAGTCACTTCCTAAAACTATTGAAATATTTACTGGACCAACTCTCATAACTTACCTTGTCTTAGAGATTACTAATATACGAAACTCTACTGAAATCAATTCGGGCATCTGGGACACGGCAGGGAGTAAATAAACTGATTCTCTAAGAAGACTATCAAAACTATACAAATTGTTTATCTTTAAGAATTATCACTGGTGCAAAATCGTCACACTCACCTAAAATCCCTTACGTTTGAGGGCAAACTAAATAGACACCCAAACCCACTGTTGCCAGGAGTGTCAACACCTGACTTACAGTTTAACATTCTACGATGACTGAGGAAACGTTGGAATAGAGAGATCTTCTAAATTATTAACAATAAGATATCTTCAAACTCCAATGGTTCGACAATATAGGGGAAGTATTACTGGGTGTCATCTGCCTTCATGTCACACGTGCCATTTTAATATATTTAGATTCCCTAGATTTGATGGTAGTCTTCTTCTTATTTAGCTTCCCTCTTTACGCCTCTCAGCGTCGAGGAGCATCCAGCCAGGAGTTCCATTCTTCCCCATTTCCAGCTAGGTTCTGTCGGAGGTCCTTCCCCCTCACCTTACAGAGTCGTTTAATGTAGCTGAGACAGGACATCCTAGGGCGATCCCTAGGTCTTCTGCCATCTGGGACATATTCCATGGTCTTTAGAGGATCTATGTGGTCGTCCATCCTGATAACATGTCCGAACCACTTTATCTGACGAGTTTCTAGGAGCTCTTTCAGTGGGGCTATCTGCAGTTCCTGACGAATCCTTTCATTGCGAACCAAGTCTCTCCTTGTTTTTCCAATTGTCCTTCACAGAAATTTGATTTCAGCAGCGGTGATTCTGCTCTCCTGTCGGTCTGTCAATATCCAACTCTCAGCTCCATACAAAAGTAAGGGCAGACATACTGTCTTGAAGATGTGTAGCTTCACATCTTTGCCTACTTCTCTCTTTCCTACCACAGTACATATTTGGTAGTAAACTGCATTCGCCTTGTTAATCCTGTTAGATATTTCTGCGTCCACCTTCCCAGATCCATCTATCTGTGATGGTAGTCATGAGTGAAAAAAAAATTTTAAGTGATTTTGTCTCAATTCCATGAGTGATTATTTGGGTACTGGATGAGGGTGCTAATGGGTGTAAATAATTAAAGTCGGCAACCTTAAAGTGATTTTAAAAATATTGTATCAATTTTCAACCCACACGTTTATCAAAATTACTCAACTCGTGGATCGGAGCGCCATTCCCTGACATTACCATTCATTTCCTCTTAAATTTCAGTAAATTATTCTACATCCGCAAAGGAACTTTTAACCACAAAAAGAAAGTATTAAATGTATGCACTCCTTCAAATTCATCTGTGAATGGCAGAAAGAGGATAAATTTGTATATCAATTATTAATTATTATTTATTTTGTTTATGCTATAATAAACAGGTTTTGATATAAAAAAAAAAATACATCCGCATACAGGTGCCAACTACAAATCAACCACATCCCGCTTCAAACATCTTCCTTCGTGCGAGCAAGAACCAGCAGTGTTCACTCAAGTGTCTGATTCTGACTGTCTGAAAAAGCTCTAATTCCTGCCTTCAGCGAATGAGATAAGTTTTTATTTCGGCCAATCTTGTGACCGTTTATTCAGGTCAATCAGGGGCTACTGCGCCCCTAGTGAGCTCTTGCTATCGTGAACTAGTCCTCTATCTACGTACTGACGCTCAAGATTTATTGATATAATATGAAAAGGTAGGTGGTTGTTTTTTGGTCCGAGAAGAGGGTAACTTCTATTTATTCGTGGTGAAGAAGTTGGCACAACACCCACTATTTCCAAAAATATCATGTTGAGGAAGCCGGTTCGTACATTAGATTTGGGACTAAGCTGCAGGGAAATGCATTCACGCTTGCAGAACATGTTTAGGGACAGGCTTGTGGATTACAGTGGAGGTGGTTCATTAATCTGCCGGCATCGGCTGAACAGGTACATTTACGTACCGGGAACCTTACAATAATTAAGCTTCATCACAATCAATCACTAAGTTCTGTCTAAAATGAAGACTGTCAATGGCTCAATCTAATCTTAAAGTTTCCATTATTGATAAAACTTGCCCAATAAGGAGACAATGGAGCACGGTGGGAGGTAAGGGGCGCTGGGTGGCGAGGGGTCGGTCTAATGCCGTATAATTAATGCAGGAGGTGCTAATCGGCCGTCGCTGGCAGGCCGCAGCAATTCAGCTAGTTTGTAAATTAGATCTGTTCTGTGTCAGGTCCAGCCTAGCCACTCTAGCCCTCGATACACCGGCGACCACGGGCCCCACCCGCTAGTCACCACGACTATATCACACTCTGTTCGTGTTAACTTGGGCAGGGAGGAGAAATTTATTTATGTGTAACATTTAAAGATACAATCTAGATAAAGTGATGTTTATCGGGAACTGACCGACCAACAATTTGCTTACTTAAATAAAGGAAAAAAAATATAATGAATTCGGAAACAATAACTATTGATGAAGGACCTATACTACCTCATCGCATATTAAAGAAACATATGTTATAAATGTTCAGAAAATCGCGGATAAAAAGTCTCTGTCTGAATTGTTGTATATTATACGTACCTTCATAAATAGAGATCTTTCATTCTGAAGGAAAGGTTGAAATTATTGTGTTTACTTTTATTTTTCTCGATAATCATATTGATCCATATAATGTTATTGCTTATCCATCGTTTAATTTAAACAGTATTATTGGTTGTTATAATCTGATTCATATATTTGTATTTAAATATTAATAGCTCTGCATGCTTTATATTATTTTAATTTAATTTGCAGAAACTAATAAGGTGAGTAATAAAAAATGAACGATTTTGTTTTCTTGGAAATAGTAATACACTGTGTGACTGGCTTGTTTTTCAAAACCAATTAAGGTTGATATCATTTTAAACCCTAGACTAAACTAAATGAATTTGTAAACAAAACGACCTCGTCTTGCCTTCAAATTTTTCTTAACATTCCGTTAAACAACATGACACTAAAATTTGAAATATTGGCAATATTACGGAATTATTGAAAAAGTAAGTTTTTCACCGCCAAAACAACTCGTTTGGTGTGGCAATTCGAAGAAGAGGTTCCAATTTCTGAATGGACTGTGAGTAGATGGTTCCAGAAATTTGAGGCTGGTGACATCAACTTCGAGAGGAAGGAGGTTTCGGGATTAAAATCATCATCCCTGTGGGGTTTAATATTTTTCAATTCTTCATTCTGACAAGGTAAAGATTTTCCAGCTTTACTCCCCTTATTTTTTAAAAAAATATTTCAAATAGAAAACTTCAGGAGAAAAGGTAAATAGTAATCAATGGTGAGTGTACATTTTCTGAATTTTTTTATTATTCGCTACATAAGGACTATTTCAAGCAGCCCATAGAAACATGAAAACGGGCCATAAAGAACGGGATTCTTACTGAAATCTTATGCTCTGAACCTTGAGTTTTGAATTATATTCATTGGGTAAAGAGGATAAATACGAAATTGTTTTGTCCACTGAAGAAAGGAAAATTTTCAAAACAGTTTCAATCTGTGACCAGCCCTTACCCATACGGAATCCCCGAAATTTAGATATTTTGTATAGAGTTGATAGTTTAATATACGAATGTTCAATCAATATTCAGGATGAACCCAGTACTGTCTGGTTTATTCCAGGAGATTCTCTGAATTAATATAGTTTCATTAGAATGAAATTATTTGTTGTATTAAGGTAATAATAGTTATATGGTAGTGGCTTACCTGTGAGTCTTTGAGTCCTAATTTTTCTGCAAGCTTTTTTCTGTCGGGCTTGGAAATGTACTTCTGGACTTGAAATCGCTTCTCGAGGCCCTTCCTCTGCAGGTCGGAGAAGACAGCCCTCCGCATCATCCCCCTGCGGGGCTTACCCCGCTGGCTCTGGGCCCACGGGAAGGTTCCTGGAAGGGGGAAGACAGTGGTACCAGCCAAGCCACCATGCCCACCACCGCCTGAACAGAAAGATAGAACAACTTTAATAACGTGCTCTTTTTGACGTGAAAAAATATTGTGCATTATTTACCAAGACTACATTATTTTATTTGTTAAAACCTTTCAGTCTAATCGACTTAAAATTATTTTTGGAATATCTTCGAAATGTTTTTATCTTTTGCTGCTAACGTTTTCAACGTAATTATATTAGGTCGACATAGCATTTTTTTCATTTACGAAAAACCAAACTGTTTTTTTTTCAGGGGTGCAATAGTTATACGAAATCACATACGTAATAATAAATCAAGAATAAAAATATGCCAATACCAATATGCGTACATGAAATATTAGAAAACTTTTCATTTTGAATGACGGGCATCAATAAAAATACCACACAATCGCTAAGCCGACAATCAGACAATCGGCCCTTTTAACGTGGGGCCCAGTATCAGAGGGATGAAGGGAATATAAACGTTTTTGACGAATTGAATTGAAAACGATGAGCTCTACCGGTTTGATAACTCTTTAAATCTGTTGAGTGCTCGATCAGATTGAAATGAATACCGTGCGCCCCCGGGGGACGTGGGAATAAATCTAACGGTAATGAGCGATAATGGATAATGGGCAAGGGGCGGTTTATTATTGGACATTACCATATTCATAAAGCCATTGATGAGCTGCATTAACGGGGCTGGTTAACATTCACGTTCGTGTTCTTTACGAATGATACTTCATTCTTCATTGATTCATTACAAAATTTGGACTTGTCCTCTCACTCGTAATACTAATATTTACACTCGTCTTTTTTTTTTTTTTGTCATCATTCCATCAAGGAAAAGACTGCAAACACTGCAGAACAAAATATTACTGCTAACTGCATTGTCAGGCATACCTAAATTCATTTGAATTGTACATCAGTGACTCGATCTCAAACCTATCAGCGCAGAGACACGAAGCAGGAATGCTCCAAACAAGTCCTATAATTCGTTATATTATTTTTTTTGTTCTAATATATTTTATTTTAAATATATATATTTAAGTTTTTCTCTAGATTAATTAGCCTCAATGATTTTAACAATAGTGGAATCAGTTGCAATACACTTATATGGTAACTCAGATTATTTCAGATACATCCAGTGGTTCAGGAATATTTGCTGCTAATGTAGTTCAAAAGTAGAACTTAAGATGCCTATTATTTCACAGTATTTTATTGAAAAAGAAGAAGGAATAGTCTATTGATTCCTCTATAATATAATAATAAGTTCGGAGGCCTTTATGGTAATCATAAATTACCACCCTAATCCGTGGAAAACATTTCAAATTGGCGTAATTGCTTCCTCTCACACTAGTGAATGTGCGTAATCATAAGATTAAGCATAATTTTATTTTAATGGTTTAGTAAACAAATAAAGCCTCGATAATCTGTCCGTTTACCGATTCTGGCACGTATAGTAAACTATAACCAACATGCCCGTCATTTGTTTTGAACAAAGGAGATTGAGTCTTGGAAGGATCAGAAAAAAAAATCACTGATCACTGCAATCATAGAACCCGTTTTTCATCAAATCAATTCATTTAGGTAAGTGCCCAGACGTTGATCGAGATCAAGTTCTCAGTCTTCATTGTGCATTCGATGAATACAACATTCGACAGGGTGTTCAAGGGTTACGAAACAAATTTATAAATATGTTTATAAAACAAGGTTATAGTACGTCCTTAAATAGTATGTTTTATTTTATGTTTGTCTGAATTTTTTTATCTTGTCTGGTTTTTACGTGCCACAATTACTCAGAAGAATTTTATGTTCTGCATTGGACCTGACTAAAATGTAATGAAAAAAACACGAAACGTAGAAGCTAGAACTTGAACCTAGAAAGTCATTCATACAGATAATACTAGACAGCTTTCCTACTTTAGTGATTTTGATAGTCTACGTCGATTATTAGTGCAAGTGAAAATCTACAAAAAACAAGATAATGATAGCTAGTTTGATTACGTTTTACACGTTAAAGTCAATTCAGGTGTTTGGGCACAGTAAAATATTTCTTCTGAGATCAACATCGCGCCCACATCTTCTTCAGAAAGTTTTAGAGTGTAGGGTAGGATTTTATTGTAAATGAGGTATTATAGGTAACTTTAACATGTAATATGTTGAATATCTTATTTGTATATTTACTATATGCTAAATGATAATAAGTTGATGGAAATACCCGACATGTAGGGTTGCCTGCAAGCGAGGAGGCTGTGGTGGAGATGCGTGAAACCCGGACTCGGCCGTGGTATCGGCTTGGCGATGTAGCCTCCGAAGCCCAGGTAATGGCCATTACTGCTCAGCAGGCTTCCTGCAACATAATCAATACATAAACATAAACATGCAACCATGTAGTTCACCATATACAAAGTTGTTTTGTGTACATTCTTCTTCTCATATTTATTAGCTAGTAACAAGAGTGCATATAACATTATACGTTCTTCTGATTTCAATGTCCAGTCTGCCAACAAATAACAGTGGAGCTCAGATTTCAAGCTATACATAGTTATTTTATTAATTGTGCATACATTTGTGGGGTGTTAGTCTCGAACAACAAGCTCATTGATTCCAAATCTCAGATAAAATCAAGAAACAGATTTACCAGAATATAGGGAAAAAAAAACAAATTTCTTCTAGAACGATGCTTTAGCATATTTTGGATAAGTTAAGAAAGAAAAATAAATTAAGAAATTCTATTACAAGCTTAAATTTTTTTGGACGAAGCCCATATCGCACTAAGTGTTTTAAATGCAATAAAAGCTTACATCACTACATTTTTAGAAATGATTCTTGTACCACTTCTGCCCCATCTCTTTTTTAAAATTCAATTACTATTTCGAATTACAGTACATTACGAACATACCACGGTCCCATGCCACATATTATAGGGCTAGATATTTGACAAGGATGTAGAGTGCTGTAGTCTAGTTCCTAAACATGCTTTTAAGCACTTATCATTATTATTTCATCTAACTGGTCTTAAACAATTTTTTTTTAAAGTATAACAAAAATATAAATACAAATACGAATACTGAAAAAAAAGTTTTTTTTTGGCGATAATGACAAGAAGCTGACCTCAAAAGTAATTAAGAATATTTTAATATTATATATTAAATTTCAATATGGCAATGGCGGTATTTGTCAACAAACATTTGGAAAAAAGACTACTTAGAAGTTAATAAATTGTAGCATAATCAGTTCTTGGAAGTGTAATATAAATTTATCTTTAATGAATAAATATTCCTAAATAAACTATACTTTTATGATAAATTATCTAAAATGAAAGCTACAAGACTAAGTGAAACTTATACTCCTCAGCACTTCATTAATTGATGATAAATAAGAGAGACCTTTTTTTATTTATTTAAAGTAGTTTTTGACTATTTGAAAAAAAATGTAGTCGTTTCAAATTAAAAAAGATATGGTGAGTCAACCTATTTAAGGCCCCAACCAACCAGTTCTATTATGGTCTTGTTATTGTAACGACTTGGGAAAATGAAATCAGCTACTTTGGCGCTATTTAAATAACTAAAGGTGAAGTAATTGGTTCCGAAGGGTAGATTAGGCAGCCATTGTCTACTGACAGACTCCGGAGGTAAGCCTGTTTGCGCAGCCAACAGCGGAAGACCGCGCAGGCAAGGCTATTATGCTCAGGCTAGGTTACTAATTTTCCGTGGGTGGCCCCGTGTTGTTGCAGCTTCCTCGATCTAAGCCCTTCGACAAACATCACCCCCGTTCATCCGATACCGTTCAGCCGGATTAGCGAGGGCTGATCAGGGCAGTGGTCCGACTGTACAATAGGTTACTGTTTGTGCAGCGTTGAAGCAACATCGTCTCTTTTCAATTGGAAAAAAAAATGGCTTGGACGAATTCACTGTGATGTTTGGCTACCATAAATTATTTGTTCGGCGTTTCTTTATTCAGTTTAGCGAAGAATTCACAGTGAAGAAATGCCTGCTAGTCTCAATTCTGGCCACAAGGTATTCAAAGTTTTCGACTTTTTTTTCATTCATTTTTGAGATTGAGATGTTTTATCTGATCTGATATTCCGTCAATGTTGCCACTAGTAACGGTATTTGGGGTATGAAGTTCCCCAAATCTTACAACCAGTTTCAAATTACAAGTTACGAACAGTAAGAGCTGTCGCTCTGTTCGATGTATTCGATATATTTCATGAACATTACATTTTTTTATTATTTACAACAACACAGGTCTTACCGGCTATCGCACTTGCTAACTTCACCCAACCTGTCCCTTCGTCTCAAACTGATGATTGATAAATGTGTCCTCCGGCAGCTCTGCTGCACGGTGCCCCGCCATTTACCCGCTTGACTGACAATACAGCTAAATGTCTCCAACAATTCCAGAATGGGATCATGAGAAAAGTGGTCCGACATACCTCTCTTGAGAGGTTAAAGAACGCCGAACTGCACCCGTTTCTTGGTGCCATCGGTTGGTGAATTCATTGACCGCAGACACATAAAGCTTTTTGACTCGTTGCAGCACCTCACAAACTCAGTGTTTAACACTGTGACCCCATCACCCTTGCCGCATCGATGGCAAAAGACGGCCAGGGAAAATTAGGTTAAGATTCAGTTTTTATTGTTAGATGTAAGTTAGTTTTAAGTCTATGATAAATAAGGTGAGCCCCATCACTTTTAATAAATTCAGCCCATTAGTGTAGAATGAACATCATTATACCTTTGTACAATGCAGATCACTATTAGTAGAAAACATAATTTGCTTTCAAATTCTACAGGAAATATAATGAAGCAATTGTAAATAGATTCGTAGAAGAACCTGTATTTTGTAATATATAATTAATTTTGTCACAAGGGAGGATATGGGAGGGAAAAATAAAATAAAATAAATGAAGACTCATTACAGAGGATGACACCTATTTTGGATTATAACGGCATCGAATGTAAAGCAAGTAGCTTTGTGCGTATTTTCTGGGTACTCTTCGTGCAGGTAACCTGCTTCAATTGTCTGCTGTCGTTTGTTAAGAAGTACTATGCCTGCGGTCTATGCGACCATATAATAAGCTTTTTCTCCCTTTAGCGAAAATGGCTTTGACCACTGGCACGAACAGAACACGAACAGTACAGTGGAAGTGCTTTCGGCCAGATCACAAGGGTACGGCGAATTAAAAAGCTGAAGTGAACCCTAGCACAAAGAAGACGCAGGGCCCGGCGACTGTTGTGTAGTTTTTGTTACTGACAAAGCGTGTGTTCGATTCCTGCTAGTGACGTGTGCAAATTGTCGTCTGGCGCCCTCCGCCCCTCGAGCGAATCAATCGACAACAGACATCAATTCCACCCTGCCCTCTGAGGTTTAGGGCCTTAAGCCCTTATCGCTAAACATGACAAATCCCGATTAGGGCCCAGGCCTGTCTTTTTCAGGTCCTCCTCTTCAGTGCCCCTCTCGCGTTAGTACCCTCATAATTTGAACGGCTTTACAACCATTGCCTTTATCAATTCCATTGTCTGTTGTCGTCGTATGGGGTTGAGCTCCTTATTTACATTTAGCAATTATCTCAGATAAAAGTTCATCCATGTGTTTTAAGTGCTGATAGGAATATGCCAAACGCACGTTGTGATTCTTTCACTATAAACCTATTGAAACAACACCAGATTAAGTTGATGCTTTGGTGTTTGGTAAAACTAGTGCTTCAATTAAGCCTTATTTTTTAACTGGATACCTAATGTTTATTGTTTTACAAAACAAATCGTTTGCTACATCAATAAAAATTGTTTCTTAGCTTAATTTTATTTTATAATCAAATAAAGATGTATAAATTGAAAGAACAATATCAAGCGGGTTTGGACTTCGATTAGGAGTGGATTTCTTAAATGATAAGCACTACTGAACGAAAATAATTCATTCTATTTGATAAACCACCATTTCAACTGCTGAAAAAGCTTAAAAGTTAGTGAAAAGGAGCAGGGCCGTTTAGTTCTAGAGCAGCGGAGAAAAAAGGAAAATTTAGAACTCATCGCTTTCTGTCTGTGTTCTGCGAGTGTGATAAGGTTATAGTATATCATTCGATTCCTCGGGCGGGAGAATAATATGTCGGATTGTATTATATGAGCCTTGATTATTAAAAGTTTACAAATTTTTATTTTAATATGTAAAATCTACATTATGACTAGATGTAAAACGTGTTTTTTTTTTTTGTAAACAGCCAGGTCATCTAAAAGGAAGAGTGGATGCACAATGCAACACGTATTCATGAGAACGTTTGACAACTGCAATAATCATATACACAGACGACACAGAAGAATATCTAGACATTAGTTGATTGAAATTAGAGCCTCTTCCTTTGAAATTGGCCAAAGCTTATGTGTATATAAGGATGGCTTGAATTTTTTACGAGATTGCCTCTACCCCTTTTGATGCCCGAAAGGAAAAACTTCCTCGTTGGGCAATAATTTGAGTTTAGGTTTTCATTGACAAACTTTGTTCAAGCCTCTTCTAGTTTTTTATTCAGAGCGAATTATTTCAACAACACCCTTTTTTTCTGTATATGTGTAGATGGTTTAGTTTTTATAGTTTAGGTATAAATCAACATTATAGTATTGATTATCCGTCAAGTGAGGCAATACAGAACCCATGTACTCACGTCTTTAGTAAACAATAAAGTAAGGTTTCCATACATCCTTATTCTAAAAGCTAACTAGAGGCTCACGTTAAATAGCGAGCTTCCTTCAAATTCTTCAAGCTGCATTCTTCCATTAGTTACCAAAGAATCGGGTGTGTCGCATATGTTGAATGGAGTTTTAGGTTCAATCTTTCTTGGCATGACCATTGAAAATAAATTTTTTAGAAAAGGGACCAAAAATACCCTTGAGTTGATAGCAAGATAAGGGAGTTTTTATTGAATATCTAGGGGCTGTATGCTCACGTCACGTGGTTTCCCGAAAACCCGAAGCCTTTAGTCCGGTTTGCCTGTTGCATCGGTTTTCGGATAACTGCAAGTTCCGGACTAAGAATAAATGGCTGGGTCTGTATTTAAAAAGAAAGCGTTGAGAACACGCCCAACAAGGTTATTGATTTTTATATCTTGTTTTTTTTCTTCATGATAAAAAAAAAATGTATTATATAGTAAGCTATAAGGCGGGTATAGGAAGGTAAGTGTAATGATAATAAGGGAAGAGGGTAGTGGCGCTATAAACATAGAGGGATGTGCGGGGGATGTGTCTTGGCGGGGGTGGGGTTATTGTCACTAAGTGGCAGGCCAACTGACGCCACCCCCACATATCCCCCCCCCATCCACACATCCCCCGCACTTTAGTACTGTATAAAACTGAGCAACTCGGCAACTGGCCTCCGCTTCCCAGCTCAACTCGTCCTTCTTACGTCTTCACCGCCATCTCCCTCAGCCATCTCTGGTCGGCGAATATTTCATCGTCTCGTATAGTCGATCTGGCAATACCATAGACAATCATTATAAAGTTGTTTTAAGTAATTCATAGTCGGGGTTATGCGAAGTGGTACTAAAGGACCTGATATTGCCTCACGGCAATGCTTCATAACCAAACTTTTGTTGTGCCTTGGAACTTTGTCTTCAAAGGTCCCATCCATCTCAAAATTGTAAGGCGTGTGCTAAAAATTAAACTTACTCCCATCACCCATCGAGTTGCATGAGGGTTTGGTCTACAGCCTTTGTGTGTGAAATATGACCTAAGGTGTACATCCAGCTAAGTGCAAAGCCTGTATGTGTTTAAATACAATAAATAAATATAACACTACAAAACTTAGCCTGTCCTAACAAGTCCATTTTCGACTCTATATTTATTTAGCAAAAAAAAAAACAACATAATTGAATATTGTTTCCTTATGGTTGATATATTTCAACGTAAACGCGTGAAGTTAAAATATTGCTGTCAGTAGACACTTTCCAAATTTTACTCTTCAAAATTTCAAAAAAGTTGCTTCCTAGTCCAGAGCTTCTACTAATGATGACTAATGGTATATGTCTAATTCCGGTTTCCAAATTACTTACTTCTTCTATTTATTCAATTGTTCTAGTATGTGATTGATTAGGCTAAGGACTCGCCGGGGTGTCTAAATTGGAAGAGTGCCTTACACGTGATCCGTCCTTCTTCCTTTGTCTGCACGCTAGTAGACTCGTGCTTCTTTTGCCTTATTTTATACTGAATCCATTGACCTCACACTTGTTCTAAGCACATTGCTGTTACTAGACGACACTATATATTTTTATGACACTACACCCTGCTGGCTGGGGCTATTGGATATTAATTAATAAACCAACATTTAGTGTGAAATCATTCGACCACATTCCTTTCAGTCTTATCTCGTATCTAGAACAACTCCCTTTCAAACACAGGAAAAAAACCAGGGCCTATGTAAGGTGAAGAACGATCTTTATTTGAGAACTTTTAAACCCACCTTATTAAACCTTACCAAAAAGCTACTGTTTAAAACCTCCTTGGTTCTCCGCAAGTATCAAAATTCGCATACGTTAAAAACGCTACACTGTTCAGTAAGGCGTGCTTGGCGTTGCTCATAGCTTCTCAGCGTTTGAAACAAACACTGCATGGGCATTTCTGGATGGATTGAGGCTTCGATTAATTCACAAGCTTACTACAGACTCTTTTCCTAATCCTTCACTCAGATTTATCAAACATATTCTACCTGACTCACTGTGGCTCAGAATAACTTAAAATGCGACCCATCCAATCCATAGTTCCACAAGGCTTCATTCTTGGCCCTATCATTTACAATCTGTGTTCTTGTCTTATCCATATTACATCTAGGCACGTCCGAAAACGTAATGCACATTACAGATAAGTAGAACTTCACACGTGTTTCCCATATCTGATATTTTTCTATCATATATTTATATTTTTGTAGATTTGATAAAAGACAGGCCCTCACGCAGCCATAGAATTATTATTTTGATTGGTTATACTTTGAGGTATTTTAATATAAAAAACGTGCAGATTAAAATAATAGCAATCAAATAAATAAACAAGCATTAAATTTTAACTGCATAAAACTAGATTTCGTGAAAATGTGTATGCATTTTTTTATTATGCAATAGAAACTCTTGACTCGCGGATGAGGTTAATGAATAGGTGGCTGCCCGTCAGAGCACAGACACGTTCTATGGACGACACGACAGGCCGATAAGTGGGGCAAGAGAGGGAGGAAATATTGACGTGGGCTGCCTTCAGAAATACAGACGTGATGCCCACATACTCCTCTGCCAGGCAGCGTATTATCGCCCTACAAGTGGCAGCTTGTACTAATGGATTCAGTATTTATTTATATCCTTCATTGTTTAGTCGGTTTTAAATCCCTATTTCATCCAGCAAAGATCAGCAATGTGGTGGGTTATCAGAAGATTACCCCACTTTAGGCCACAGCTGGAAACCTAAACCTAACCCGTGATGCAGGGATGTAATAAAATTTAATACTGCCAGATGAAAACACAATGTTACACATAATTTTTTTTTTTTTTTTTTCTAAACTCTCTAGTTAGAATTTTCGGATGAGGGATAAATATAAAATATTTAGGGTGATCGGATCTTTGTAGTAGGAGGACCTGCTTGAAGGTGGTGTGAGAGGAGTAAGGAGTGTGGGAATCCTCGGTGGAGGTTGATTGTTACGGTACAGTGGTGAGAGTCCACTGGTGGCTGGGCCTAGAGTCTTCTCTAGGCATGTAGTGCAGTCTGATATCAGTGAAGGTGCCCCTTAGAGGCTTGTTGTTGGTGGGCCAAGCGCCGTGATACACATAAATATATATGTGTGCCTATTTAACCCATGAAATTATAAACCTAAAAGTATAATTGGGGGAAAAGAAAATTTAAAAAACAAAGACATTTTTTTTAAAGCTATAATCACTTTGCATTCCATCGCGATATGAACCGTAAACACTGTTTCAATTCTGAGCCCGAGAGTCTACCTGAAAGACTATCAGATCTTAGTGTAGCAATACAAGTGCTTCTTCATTGCTCACATCTCCTTAGTGTCATTGGCATCGTTTTAAGACTATTTTAGTCTGTACATAGGGAATAATACTTGTTGTGGCTTATTCTACAATGTCTATAAATTTCTCTAAAATGTATAATTTTTTTAATTTCTTTGAATCTTTAATTCAAATATCGTCTTTAGTGGGAACCTGCGAAAAAAATCACTCTTGAAAATCTTAGTTCAGGGCCGATTTTGTTTACAGTTTTAATTATTTAATGTTGCATTTACACTTACGGTATAGCACTAAGTAAATTATTACTTAATATTTCAAAATTGTTATACCTACTGGGACCCCAAAATTGGCATCACATTATATCATCTTCAAAACGGTTCCGCTGTTTAGTAGTTTTATTATTGTCAGTCCTTTAGAAACACTACATCTGCTCCTTCATCCTAGTAGTTAGCGTTTGATTTTTTGCTCAGGACAAGTGGATTCCCATTCCGTCTTCCCAGAGGCTACTTAATCGTTAAGCATGCTAGAACGATACGAATTACAGGGTATTCACAAGTCCACTGTGCCATCTATGCATACACTTATATAATGTAAACCGTGACTCTCCATGTCGAAAATATTTTAATTAAGTCACTGGTTTCAAAGTAGCGTGCCAAGTATGTATGCTATTGAAATAATAAATGTGTATGAATACAGATAGTGCTATATATAATTAAATATATTCCTTCTTAATATAATCTGTTTTGCAGCTGGGTTTTATAAGATGGAATGAGAATCATAATAACGAGAAATATAATAAGACAGGAGGGGGAGCCCGGGGCGGCACACCGGGGTGGCGGGGGTGTGATACCAGAAGTAATAGAAATTTCTGCTTTGTTGCCGCCTCCAGTCAAAGGAGCCCTCTCCAACCCCTCCAGGAGCTGGAGGTTTCTTCCCGCTGCCGTCAAATCTGTCGGTTGTCAAGTCTCTCTTACCGGAGGAAAATTAATTTTCCTTTATTATTGTCGAGGGATGATAGCAATGTGTCGCTTTAGGGAGAAAGCAAAACTGGAACAGTATATTAACAAGTTTTTAATTGGTGGTTATTAATTGAGGTAAGAAAATGATGAAGAAGCCATCATTATAACTGTTTTACTCCGGAATGACGGTGTATTGCGTGAGTAAACAAAAAGAAATGATCGTTTCAGTATTACTTTAACAAGGTCGGACGGATTTGTTTTTTGTATGTGAAATAAGACTATAGTAATGGACGATTTTCAAGCTGAAGGGAAAGTGGTTTGGCATTTTGGAAGAAATAGTATACCCGGGGGAAAAATACCACAATTTGTGCCAGATATATAGCCTTAACGAAATACCATCCGAGATTGGTAAAGCAATGAAAAACGGTAGATACCTTCAGAAGAAAGAATCATGTATCTAGAACGAATAGCATAGCAAATGAGATGGAAGCTGTGTTGTAGAAATGGTCTGCCTCCACCAGATAAGGTATGGTACAATAATCTAAAAATATGATCTAATAAAACAAAAAATGTTTAAAAACTAGTTCAACAATTGAATATTAACAATACACCAAAATATTTCGAAATAACTAAGCAACATACTAGCTCAAAGAAAAAAACAACACCTCACTGATCTAATCAAACAACATATTAGAATTCATCTGCAGTTATTTTTCGAACTTATTCATTTCTACAAGTTTTCTTTTCAAAATAAATATGTCATGTTGTGAAAACATTTTCCACTCTTCACAGGAACAACTTTGAACAAATCTCACTTTTGTGACTGACTCAAGCGACTCGGTTTTGGAAGAAATAAAGGAAATTCACTTTCACCAATGTGAACCCCAAATTACAATATCTAGAAATCAAGCGGGTTCGGGCTTCGATTGGGAGAGGATTTCTTAAGTGATTAGCTTTATTGAACGAAAATAATTCATTCTATTTGATAAACCACCATTTCAACTCCTGAAAAACCTTAAAAGTTTAGTTCTAGAGCAGTGGAGAAAAAAGGAAAATTTAAAACTCTTCTCTTTCTTCCTTTGTTCTGCGAGTGTAATAAGGTTATTGTATATCATTCGATTTTTTTTTTTTTATCGTGATGCGGGAGAATAATATGTCGGATTGTATTATATGAGCCTTGATTATTGAAAGTTTACAAATTTTTATTTTAATATGTAAAATCTACATTATGACTAGATGTAAAACGTGTTTTTTTTTTGTAAACAGCCAAGGCATCTAAAAAGAAGAGTGGATGCACAATGCAACACGTATTCATGAGAACGTTCTACAACTGCAATAATCATATACACAGACGACACAGAAGAATATCTAGACATTAGTTGATTAAAATTAGAGCCTATTCCTTTGAAATTGGCCAAAGCTTATGTTAAGGCAATACAGAACCCCTGTACTCACGTCTTTAGTCAAATAAGGGCAGGTTTCCAAACATCCTTATTCTAAAAGCTAACTAGTGGCTCACAATAAATAGCGAGCTTCCTTCAAATTCTTCAAGCTGCATTCTTCCACGAGTCACCAAAGAATCGGGTGTGTCGCGTATGTTGAATGGAGTTTTAGGTTCAATCTTTATCGGCATGACCATTGAAAATAAAATTTTTAGAAAAGGGACCAAAAATACCCTTGCGTTGATAGTAAGATAAGGGAGTTTTTATTGAATATCTAGGGGCTGTATGCTCACGTCACGTGGTTTCCCGAAAACCCGAAGCCTTTAGTCCGGTTTGCCTGTTGCATCGGTTTTCGGATAAATGCAAGTTCCGGACTAAGAATAAATGACGATGTGAACCCTAAATTTGTTTAAATAATTATTTAGAACATTTTGTCAGATCCACAAGGAGTTGACCAAGGACTGAACATTTTTATATTTCATTTGATAAAAATGTAAATCGATAGATATTCGAATTCGTTCAAAACGAAGTAATAAATATCATAAGAAACAAACATAAAAATATACATATAAACGTGACTTCTTATTTGAGAATGACATTCCCTTAATTTGGTGTTTTTGGTAATCTAGTAGCTTCTCACGTGTGTTGGATTATCGAGATTTCTCTGTAATTATTTTATGTCTAGAAATGGATTAGGCATTGTACAGGAGCAATAGCGAAGAGGAACAGAGGCGTCAAATAGAAATAATATGAGTGGAGTAAGGGATTGTGTCGACGGAGGAGGGGGGAGGGGGGGATCCCACATAATTGCTTCATACTAAATTACTCAAGCCCTTAACCCTTCGGCTCCAACGCCTTCGCCCTCATGCCTTTACTTATGCTACTTTAACCTTACCCCTATTCTGCAGGCAGTAATTATAAAGGCTTCAAGTCGGCCCTGGCTGCTCTACGATGAGTTAGTCAAGCAATGTTTTGCATCGGAGAGGCGTGTTTTTCATTTATTTCCCGGTCTAAATATTTCAAAATATTTTCATCCAGGAACTACTCTCACTGTTACAATTGTGGTGGCGCCATGGTTGGGTATAAGAAATAAAACACCTTGTGTCTCTCCACAGCTTTATTTATTTCAACCAAAACGTTTTCGACGGATCATGCTCAAGGTTTTGATGGGTTACTATAGTACTATAGTACTTGCCGGGTTGGCTATCAAAGGACTTCGTTTTATTGTTGCAAATAACCATCAATCAATGGCCTTAACTTAAAGGATCCCTTGCGTCATTTTGAAGCAGCATAAATATATATAAATAAATTGAGAAAGGATGGATAGGTAATTGCAAGCCAATTTTTGTTCATGTGGAAGGCATATTCTGGGTTTCTTGATACCACTAGTTAGATCAAGGCATTCGATCATTTTGTGACCATACTTAAAATATTGATAATTTTGATGCAAGGGTTTCCAACTCTTTCAGCAGGACAATACGGTGGTTTCCTTGGACCAACATCAATAATATACACGTCTAACATGTCATTTAACATAAAAAACATAATCGTCATTGGCCTATATCCCCTCCTCAAACCCTTAATTGATATTCCCACTTTCATCATCGATGGTCGACCTATCCGAATCTCTACTTCAGTCAAAAATCTAGGTTTGCTCATTGCCCAAACTCTGTCCTAGAGAGAACACATTTCCCAAATCACCCATCTATCCATTTCTACCCTTAAACTGCTCAATCGATCCTGACATCTCCTCCCATTACATACCCTACTAGTCCTTGTTTCCACTATTGTCTTTCCCCGTTTTTACTACGGTTGCATGGTGGATGGTGGTTTTCTTGGGGATCTTGAGGCTTGGCTGAAGTGGCCCACTAATTGTTTTCTTAAATTTATACTCAGGATTCCCAGAAACTTACCCATTTCGCGGCACTACTCTGAGTGGGGATGGCAGCACCCTTCCAGCCACTAATACTTCCCCGGATCCCTCCTCTTCAATACTATCATAACTAAAAAGCCCCCTTACTTCTACAAATTCCTCCAATTCAAACCAGCAATCTATGGCCTTAGCTTAAAGGATCCCAGGCGTCATTTTGAAGCAGCATAAATATATAAATAAATTGAGAATTTCCGGTCTGATAAGAAAAGGGTGGTGAAACACAAAACTATTACCCTTCCTGCTATACGAAAGAAATGACTGAAAAAAACAACAAAACAAAACAATTTTTTTTTTTAATGAACACAATTGTTTCTTTTTAGCTGATACTTTTTACGACTTGTCTTTTCATGGTAAATTATCCTGACGGGTTTTAAAGAAGTTTTGTAACTCTGCGGAAGGGGGGGGGGGAAACAAGAAGACTGTTATTTCGGGCTAATAAAGTATCTGATTGGCTATCTCTCTCTCCCTCTCTATGCTCCTACTCAAAAGTGCTTTGTTCAAAGTATTTTTGAAACTAGCTCTAAAATATGCTGAATAAGCGAAATCTGGTTTTACGACAGTCTCAAGCAACTGATGAGTGTGAGACCCCAAAATGTGCATAATATTGTATTTTATTTTATCTTCTTTTGCCAAAGTATTGTTATGTTTTGTGGTTGTTCTAAAAGAGGCAGATCTAAAATTCAAAAGTATAATATATATTTATGCCTGTTAATAGTGATTTATTATTCATAAATATATGTCTAAATGTGACAGAGTTATTGCTCAAATTTTGTATAGTTCCTGGTTCCTCGCTTCATCACAGATAATTAAATTTTAGTAAGAGTACATTTGGCAGTAATATAATGATTCTCACAATATGAAATTTCTGGGTTTAAATAGCAAGAGGATGGATTTTTGTTTCACTTCATTTGTGACTCTGTAGAGGGGATAGGTTGCCCTTCCTGCCCTAAATATGATATCAAAGGCTTAATAAAAATAAACTATATTGTAACTATACTAACTATAATTAAAATACTTACCGGATGGTGGTGATTGGTTGGCGGCGTGATCAGGCCCCAAGATGGCACTCACGCTAAACTTAAGGGGAGGTTTCTGAATCTCTTGGGTAGAAGGACCGGCTTCCCACCGCCTCTCGCGATCTGCAAACAGAATAAATTATTCATAGACTCTGATTCGAATCCGCAGCTATATATTATAAGCTATTGGATTTGCTTTTCATACGGAGTGGTAGCAAGTAGCTACTTATTATTAAATATTATAAAAAAATGCTAATAGCCTGCTCGGAGACTAGTTGCTTATATTATATTAACGTTATCAGAAGTAAATTTGTTATTTATAATACCTGTTTAAAACTGACCATAATTCCTGTAATATAATGGATTCCGGTTCCAGACGAACACAAATGATTTTTTTTAAGAAATTGTAATTATTGGGTCTAGCATATCATCCCTTTTTGCTGTACACTTGCGTGAATATGAATAATCTTCTGAAGCTCTATGTTCATCCTCGTTAAAAAAAAACACACCCATAATAAGTGAATCAGGAAGAAACTAATTTTATGTTTGCATAGAAATCATCAAAATTTGTAAGGGCAGCCACCCACTCGTAAATGAATAATGGGCCTTTGTTAAATAAAAAAAAAAAAATGTAAACTTTTATATTTATACTTAATGTGTAAGTCATGCATCGGCATATTTTTTAATATGTTATAATTCCACAATAATTATTAAAAAAAAATCATTTATTAGACCAAATCATCTAGCAAGAAGGTTGAAGGTTGTCACTATAGTTGGCATTGAAGTACAACCTCTCAACCTCAAATTCCGTTCTCTTAATTGGATTCGGTTTTATTCAACTTGCTACTCATTTAAAAATCCTAGGATGAGCCGTATTTCAGTCAGCCTACTGATCACCTAAACAAACAATAAATTAACAATTTAGGAGATCACTTGCTGATACTGGGGTAGCATCCAAACTACTTAAATGATGGCAGGTTGAGATGAAAGATGAGATTAATGAAGAAACCTTGAAAGGAAGGAAGATCGAGCAATGGTGTACCTAAGATTTTTTCTGTGAGTGAGGAGGGGGCTAGTAGATCTCCGATGATCGAGATCACGTGTTTCAGGGGTGGATGGAGGGTTTACTTTTAAGAATGTTGCGTATGTATGATCGGGTTTCGACAGACCGGGCTTAGAAGCGGAATGACAATCGGTTGAGGGAGATAGCCATTCTGACTATGAACAGCTACGGGGAATGCGCGAGTCTTTGGGATTATGAGAGCTAGTCGAGGCAACAGTTAATATGTCATGTAAGCCCCATCGTGTACGCCGAATCACTGGATCCACGTTAGCAGGTCGTGGTAAAATCAATCCTAAATTTTAACATGATTGGTAAATTGATATTAAGGTGGTAAAATAAAAGTTTGATGTTATTCTTCAGAGCAACTCTCAAAAAGAAACACAACTTTAAAAATGAACGTAAAAAAAAAATGTTTGTCCCAAAATATATTTTTTTATTATTATATCAGCAGTGGCCGTTTCACCATTCATGCATTCTTGGGATAACAAATTTTGTCATTTTTTTTGTCTAAATTTTAGTCCTGAAGGTGCCTGAATAGGCGAAACTTCTGATTTTGATATATTATAAATAATAAAAGATATTTTGGTAGAAACTTCAAGCTTTTTTTGAAAAACTAATTTTCACATAATATAAATAAAGTTTTGATTTTAGATTATAAGTGGACTATAAGTCTAAATTTTAGTCCTGAGGATGCCTGAATAGGCGAAACTTCTGCTGTTGATATATTATAAATAATAAAAGGTATTTTGGTAAAAACTTCAAACTTTTTTTGAAAAACTAATTTTCACACAATATAAATAAAATTTTGATTTTAGATTATAAGTGGACTATAAGCTAGAAATTTCATGGCTATTTGAGGGGCTAATGTAGGGAGCTCGGTGGGATACAGCGGTAGCCCGGGGGTGGGCGCTGAAGGGTGGTTGGCCGCACATACCACAGGCATTTTAACGCCTCTTGTAAACATAGGCTGGGACAGGCGGCCTCTGCACACAGGCTATTAAATAATGGCTTCACGTCGGCATCTCTGTCTCGCATGTTACCTTCTCTCTCTCTCTCTATGTTTGCTGTTTTTCAATTCAAGGTTTGACACTCTCAACGAGGGTAGAGAATCGTGATGTCATATAGGTAATTGCAAGCCAATTTTTGTTCATGTGGAAGACATATTCACTGCCCTGGTTTTATTGATAATTTACCACTAGTTAGATCAAGGCATTCGATAATTTTGTGGCCATACTTAAAATATTGATAATTTTGCTGCAAGGGTTTCCAACTCTTTCAGTAGGACAATACGGTGGCTCCCTTGGACCTGCATCAATAATATACACGTCTAACATGTCATTTAACATAAAAAACATAATCTTCATTGGCCTATATCCCCTCCTCAAACCCTTAATTGATATTCCCACTTTCATCATCGATGGTCGACCTATCCGAATCTCTACTTCAGTCAAAAATCTAGGTTTGCTCATTGGCCAAACTCTGTCCTAGAGAGAACACATTTCCCAAATCACTCTTCTATCTCTTTTTACCCTTAAACTGCGCAATCGATCCTGACATCTCCTCCCATTACATACCCTAGTAGCCCTTGTTTCCTTTTTGTCTTTTCCCGTTTTTACTATGGTTGCGTGGTGGATGGTGGTTTTCTTGGGGATCTTGAGGCTTGACTAAAGTGGCTCATGAATTGTTTTCTTAAATTTATACTCAGGATTCCCAGAAACTTACCCTTTTCGTGGCACTACTCTGAGTTGGGATGGCTGCACCCTTCCAGCCGCTAATACTTCCCCGGATCCCTCCTCTTCAATACTATCATAACTAAAAAGCACCCCAATTCAAACCAGCGATCAAATGCCGCAATGCTAGATCTCACCCTTCTGACTTGTATTTCCCTTCTCACAAATCTGCTACCTTTGACCGTTCTTTTCTTATCCGTACCACAAATCTTTGGAACTCAATTCCCATCGATATTCGTCGTTCATCAACTTTCCCAATCTTTAAATTTGTCTTGACTTTCTACTTTCTTTAGATTTTTCTGGTTTCTTACCTTTCTCTAATCTAACAATTCATGATTCTGTTTATTTTCCATCCGACATCCGAACAAAGTTCCTTGCTCTTTCTCCTTGTTGATAATTTCTATGTTTTATTTATTTATTATTTCTATCTATATTCCTTTTTGTTTTTTGTTTCAATTTGTTGTTGTTGGTTATTTTTAGTAATCTCATATGTACATATCCATAGCCCTCGCGCATAGTATTATACATAAGCATATCAAATCTGTATAATGTTAAGTATTTTTTGTCACCTAGACATTTTTATCATGTACCTTCTTGTTATTCTTAGAGGACAATGTCCCAGAATTATTTTATTTTTTCACTTCATCGTCAGAATATTTAAAGAACATTTCCTAAATTGCCATCTTAGCACTGAATCAGAATCATAAAATTAACTCGCATAATAGTAGCTACAATGCATGATATAAATATGTCATTATTTTAGTAACGATTGTAAAATAAAATGAAACGTAAGCCTTATAAATTTGTTAACATTGTCGTAATGAGAGAGTTTTTTAAAGGTAATGTCAGTTTAAAAGTTACAAAATGAGGTAATCTATAATGAATATTTTTAACTATAAATAATTTAAATATAGTGAACTTTTGCTATAAATTTTCCTTAGTTAAAAAACTTCATAACTCATCTTGTATAATTTTTATATACGTTATTTTTATATAATTTAACCTCATATTGTCTTTATAAAACCATCCATTTTGCCAATGTTAATAAATTTATAATACTTAAATTTTTTTTTTTACCATTTAACTGTCATTAATATAAAGTTAAATATATATTTTCTAAGTTGTCTTTTATTATGTAAGTTAATTTTCTAATTATAGTTCTAAAGGCAAGTTGGTGCTTAGAAAGAAACAAAACAAACTTCATATTGGCAAGTAAAAAGTATAGGTCAATATTTTGGCAATAAACCTGCAGAATAATAAAAATCAGTTCTTCTAAGTTATTGAATGTAAAAAAAAACCCGAGAATAACATGTCAATAATTATTTTATTTACTTTACGATATTCCTCAAATTCAAAGGAAATAATTTCAAAATCCATTAATTTCTATGAGCAATGCGTTCCTATATCAAACTGGTATTTAACATTTTTTTTTTGGGAGGGGGGGTAATTCTTCTACACGTTAGCTGGTGGCTTAGGTGGACGAGTATTATCTTCCTGGATGTACTGTCTCCTGTAGCCTGTCCCACCTTACCCGAGGGAGATATTGAGCCGTCCGTAGCAAACAATAACAGAATGAACCAAACAAATTCCTCGTCAAACCAAACACAGCAGGGGTTTAGCTTAGGCGCTCACGGCGTAACCACATGCTTCACTGTATCCTCCTCCAGGAAGTGCGGGCGTTGCAGATCAGGCGTGCCTTGAGATTCTAACGGCCTGTAGCACTTGAGATTCTGCCAGCCTTTTGTCTTGCATTTTGCATTGACCAAGTTAGTGTGATCATTCTAAATAATCCAAAAATTTAACTTAGAAAAAGTCAAGACTAAACGTAATCAAATGGCAAAAGGGTGTCATATTATAACTGATCTTGGTAAATATTATCTGTGAATTTCGATATACCCTAAAATGCTAATGTATGAAAACGGTCAGCGGTATACCCCGTCACATTATGCTAAGGAAATTAAATGTAGATAGTTAATTTTTTTTTTTTTTCCTTTCATAGACCTTTTAAATTTCCATATAATTATAGATCCTCAGGTGAATCTATTTACAAATTATTTTGTATTTCCTGTAGCATCACTACATTATATACAGGTTTTGTTATTTTATAGAAATTATATAATGATATACATTATACGTGACTGGACTAAACTGACTAATAAAGGTGATGGGCTAACCTTTTTGATCAACCTTAAAACTAACTTACATACTAATTCTTATCCTAATTTTTCCCCGACAGTCTGTTGCCATCGATGCGGGAGGGGTGGTGGGGTCATAGTGTTAAACACTGGGTTTGTCAGGTGCTGCAACGAGTCAAAAAACTTAATGTGTCTCCGGCGGATGAACTCACCCACCGACGGCACACCAAGCAACGGGTGCAGGTCAGCGTTCTTCAACTTCTCGAGAGAGGTATGTCGGACCACTTTTCGCATGATTCCATTCTGGAAGTGTTGGAGACATTTGGCTGTATTGTCAGTCAAGTGGGTAAATAGCGGGGCACCGTACAGCAGAGCTGGCCGGAGGACACATTTATATATCATCAATTTGAGACGAAGCGACAGGTTGGGTGTCTTAAACTAATACTTAAAATATCAATGCTTAAAAATATTAAATAATAATTTTAAAAAGTATACTTTGTGCGAGACAACGCGTAAGTCATTGCGTATCCTCAATACCAATATAAAAATAAAATATAATGAAGTAAATAAAAAGAGAATGAATACAGCGAAAAAATAAACATACATACAGTGAATTATTACAGAGAAATTAAGTCAAAGTACAAACATGTGCATATTTTCGTATACATTACACATGGATTCATCTAGAAAAAATGCAATAGTGATGAAGTTTTATTTAAAAATGAAATTTTATTATTCCTGAAACGAATTCTCAGCCTGTGGAATTCATTCATTTATTCATTAAAAACAATTTTTTTTATACAAATGTTGGATTTCTCTTGCTGATATTCTTCCTATGTAGTTATGATGAGAAACAACATTGTATAAATAGAAAATATTGACATAGCGTTATTATTAGTTATTATTATTAGATATGAGAATTGAGACCTTTCTCAAGAATCCTTTTAATGCGGTGACAATACTCTTAGTGACCTTTAAACCAACAAGCAATGCAGCATACTATGTGAAGTATTACTGATCTAGTTTAATGTTAGGCTGATGGGTCTTCCTCTCAGTTTAGTGGCTATTTAAGGATATCAATGTGCCAACTTTCACATTTTATGAATGATTCAGTTAGCTTGGATCACACATGACTTCAAGAGAAAAGATAGGACTGGATTTGATACCGGTTTGAGGTTGATATTCTCAAAAAAAAAACAGTCTAAATCTCATCCTCAAATAATTTTTTTCGTTAGTTCCACGCTCGATTGATGAACATATGAGAAAAATATACTATATCCATCCGGATAAATATGAAAGAGAAATGAAAAAAAACAATGTTCGATGTCAACAAAATAGCTATAACAGAAAACATAAGGTATTAAAATAAACCGAAATTTATATGATTATTGAAGTAAAAATGGTGTTTAAAAAGTAAAATAAATTAATATTATAATTCAAGCAAATAAATTCAGAGTTTGAAAGCATTTAGTTAGAATTATGAGAAGAAACAGTTTATAATTTATATACTTCATTAAATGTAATAAAATATATAATGTATATTATTTCAGTTATTTTTTAATTGAAATAAACTAATCAATTAAATCCGTCAGAAATCTATCAATTGTCTTGCATTAATGAAGTGATTACATTTCAATTCCATGATAGTTCTACACAAAAAGTAATATCTCATGTTCTAAGTAAATCTTTAACAAATACAGTTTGATTTTTAAACTATTTTTGACTGTTATTTTATCCTATTACTATAATTGGTTTGATTTATTTCATTCAATGTTTTTTTTTATTGCTTTGTAGTTTTCCACACGAACCTTTGATTAATAACACTGTTATTAGATGGAGTGATTAACACCGTACTCTAAATAGCGGGACACTGTTCGGAAGAACCAGCCTGGCACTCTTACTATTTTAATTGATATTATAAAAATTAATTAATTGGTCCTATCGATTGTGAACAGGTATGATTAAGCAAATGACTTGGTTAAAAACAGCCTAATTTGTTATAACTTAACTACCACATTTCAGATTGAAATCTTAAGAGGTTTAATTCACTACAGAAAGTAAATGATTTATTTTTTTAGTATTTATTTATTTATTAATGGACCTTCCGCCATTACTGGAATCCTATCTCGCGTTAAAAATTAATATTTTTTCTTAAATACTTTTATGAATAATAGCATCTTCTAGTGCATAGCACATTATGTATTGAAAGTACGTTAATTTATGAAAAGTGTTGTGACCTATGCGTTTGAAAATCGGATTGTATAATTTGTATCAATATAGCATTTTATTATATTTATTTTTCAATAGTAGAAATGATTAAACAGGAACTTGATGAATTTACTCGTTAAATTCACAAAAGTAGGTCTAATTGCAATAAAATGTAAGTAGCGTGTTTAGTGGGGGTAATAGCTTACATAATGGCTGTATCGTTTGCATATGTGCCCACGAGTGGCAATTTGGCTTTATTATATGCAACAGTCTATTTGGATATTTGCTTCAACGTTTTGCGGCTAAGGAAGGTATTTTGTTATGAATTGATTTGACAGTATCGTGAACGGCATGTAACAGTGTTTAGTTTATAGAAAAAATGTACATAAGCATTGGAATCAATTTAATGTAAGTAATAAATAAAAAAGATGCCGTATTGTTGATTGCTAAAAAAAAATCAAGAGTATTTTGTAACCAAATTCATTGTTTTGTAATATTAGAATAATTATAATGTTTCAATTCACAATTCACTTAAAACTCAGTGTAATCTTTCAGTTGAAGTTCCAATTTTTAGAATTCTAATGAGATATTAACTTACATTTCTAAATTATTATTACTCAGTTTGTTTTCGCGATAATTTCTAAACCCATTTACAAGCTTAACAATTGATGGTTTTAATAAATATAGCAGGTGTTAGGAATTGTTAACTCTAATGCGAAGAAAGAAATAATATAAAATAAATCCTCCGTGTCTGAAAATCATCCGATTTTGTAAGCTCAGCAGAACCAAGCTTTAGAGTAAAACATACTTAAAAAAGTAAGCAAATATTGAATTTTAATTTTTGAATCTTAATTTTCAAAATATACTGTACTCCAATCAATGCGTTAAAAACCATTTCCCATCTTAAAATAAAATGATTTTATAAGGGAAAATTTAAATAAATCAAACTCTTAAATACATACATATATATATATATATGCACAGCTGTAAGTGAAATAAGAAAATTACCACCCGTTTAAGAATTTGAACCCATGAAATTACACTATTTCCTTCAAATTATTCATTGGCATAACATTAAACATACAAAAGAAGAAAAATATATACACTGCGATGGCTACTGACCATCTGTTTGGATTTCTTCGGAATTTTATTTCCGTTATAAAAACGGGCGTTTTTAATATAATGACAATCCGAAATAAGAGCAGTTATAATGAAATCGCGACTGATTCAGATAAAGGAACAAATAAAAGGTCGTGTTGTCATAACAATTATTACTTGCTTTGGTGGCTTTTTATATCCGGTAATAGATAATTTATATGCCAGGATAGCGAGCGCAAATATGACAGAACTGTTCTAATATTATAATGATATTTGACACAATATTCACAGTTTTCTTTCAATAAATTGTTTCTTGATAATTGAATCACAACACATATATAGGGGAAAACATAAAAAAACACCATCCAAACTGTTCAATGCGTCAACACATTTCCGAAATTTATTGTAATTATGATCGCATTGTCTCTTCAAGTGAAGCAGATAAAACTTTTCCGTTAAATAAAAAAACACCGTTATTATTTAGTTGATCCGAGAATAACTTGATTCACTATTTCTTCCCAATTAGATCAAGGATTTTTTAAAATTTTTACAGAACGGCTTTTTTTATATAAATGAAAATTACATTGTATATTTCGGAATACATAAACACGAAATTAATAAGGTAGGAAAATGATATCAAGAAATTTCCGAATTCGGTTTGGATACCCGCAATGGTTTTATAAACCATGTCGGTCATTTTAAAGAAAGATACTTAATATTGTATGTTAAAACGTCTTAGTTAGTGAAAATAGAATAAATATCTTAAATATTGACATTTGGAACGCATTAAATTTGTGGCTATTTATTTTTTGGAATGCATTTGAGATTCTTTAAGAATTTCGAAACTATGAATTTGTAAATCTTAAAAGTAGCGAAAAGAGCTATACTATGTTCACATCAATTATTTTTCACCCTTCCCGTTGTTGTGTTTTGAGTTACAGAATGTAACATTAAAACTTCAGATAGGCTAAATCACTTTTATGTAAAACAATAGCTAGTAGACGGTGGCTTACGAATTAAAGGCCCTTGCTGACAGTAGTTAGGAAGCGGACGGTACTCACCTTGCCAGTCCTTGTTGTCCTCCTGTTCGGAGATGGGTTCCTCCCTCTCCGAGTCCTCCGGAGACTCTCCACCGCCTATGAGATTGGCGACGAGGAAGTGCGAAGACAGTCCCTTGTCCCTGAGGACGGGCATGAGTACGTGCGGCAGCATCATCGTCCTTCGTCAGCGCAGTCCGTTCTCCGTGCCACCAGTCGGCTCACTGGCCGCCACTAAATACATTGCCCCACCACCGTCCCAACAGCGGAGAATAATCTAATAATAATACCCACTATAATCATACACGGGTGTAGGGGCCTTATTGGGGCTAAGCTCGTTTAGTGGGTTGGATTTTTGCGACGGGGCCCCGCCCCCTCGGCCCCCCACCCCCGGTTATCGGAACCCCCTCCACCTACCCACCCGGCCCCTCCCCTCAGCCCGAGTGTTTCTGAAAGCTAACGTTTTTCAAGGCGACTTCATTTATATTGCCCCCTCCCTGAGAGAGCGGTTCTGATTCTTTTCCGGCCCATTGCCTGCTGTATCAATCCACCGCCAAACCCCACCTTCCACCCAGCACTTATTACTACCCTCCTAGCCTTTCCTCCCTAACCCCTCCCCCCTCTCCTGGGCCAACTCTCACCCGACCTTAATTACAATTAAATTATGGGAATATTCAAACCGATATCAATTACCTGCTCCTGACAAACTTTAGCGATTAAACTTCCTCCATTCTCTTTCGGCTTATCGATATTTAACTGGGTGATTCCTGCTCCGATAACATAACCTGTTATTGCAGAGAGAGAGAGTACACTACTACTCTACTCAATGCATGACGTGTGAGCTATCATATCTCCCTGTAACTAATGTACGGTGTAGCGAAGATTAGTTGTCCAATGATGAGTTTTCCCCTCCACAACTCTCATTGTGACTTTCGGATAACCTATACCAGCCAGCGTTCTCCATTTCAATGAAAAAGTAAAGACCATCGGGTTTGCTACATAAGACATATTAAATGGTACAAAAATTAACTGGAGGACCCGCAACTACCATCTTTTGGCTCTGTTCCAAAACCATCCCAGCGAGAACCTATTTTAACATACTAGTGTGATAGGTGCATATATGTTTACATTCTAAAACAACAAAAGAAGTTCCAAATAAATATACAACAATCGGTTGCTTTTCCATTTTCTCTCATAACATCAATAGGTTTTTTTGAGTATACAATTTGCTTACACAAATTATGATCTAAATAATTATTATTATAAAAGTTCTGGGCTAAAATCCGGGACCTACTGATCTGCAGTCATCCAACTGAGCTATAGAGTACGGTGGCCTAGCCAATATAAAATCTCTTTAGCAACGCTCTACCTATTTAGCAGCCCCAGGCTTCTCGCTGTATTGGTTCTTTGGCAGATAATTGTTATAACAGTGGGTAGGACTACATACCACAAGGGTAAGTTATTTATTTCAACTAAAATATATTTAAACGAAATAACGACATAGAATGTGAGCATTAATTTTCTATCCGACCGTATTTCCTCGCAGTGAAGAACAGGTTGAGAGTCACGAGAGAACTGCTCAGATATATCGTGTTGCCTAAGACTCAGCTAACTATGCACATCCATCGTAAATATGGAAACATGATGTAAAAATATAAATAAAATACTTAGAAAACAGTAAAACTTAATAAAACAGAAGCATTAGTCATAGATATTAAAAGTAAAATATCAATAAATAGTAATATTATATAGGAAGTGTTCGAAGAGGAAGAGAGAAGTAATTTTGAGGGTATAATTTATATAACGATGTATCACGGAATATTAAGAATCACTAGTAGCTTAACCCTTAGTTTTTTTTTCATAATGATAGTTACTCCTTTAATGCATATTTAGTGAAAATTAAGAATTAATTGTACTCTTATAGAATAGAAGAAACAAATAAGCTAAATTTTATACCATAGAAAGATATGATTTAAGTTTTTAATGTCATAATAAAATGCTGCTATTTTCGTACAATTTAAATATGAATTGTTTCCTATTATCTCATCGTCAAATGATCAATAGAAGTTATTCGTTTCACTTGTCCTTTGACTGTGATTGTTTAATACTGTGATTGTCGTGCCCATAATAGTGTGACAACAGTATTATGGGAACGACATTATCATGATGTTTATAAATATTTCTTAATGATCATTAGCTTATCAATTATAATAACTGGTGAGGCAGCCGTTATTTCAGTTCACCCAAACCGACTGGGGCAGATTAGAGACCGACAATTCGGTTGGTTATGCGTTTGGATAGAAAACGAGAGGTCTGGATTATAGTCTTGAATAATTGGTACCATTTAATCTAAGGAAAATAATACAACTTAAGAAACAGGAACGACTTCTAGTCTGTTATTGCATCGTTCTAAGCAAATCTTAGTGATCTAGGCTGTTATGGCATATGGGGTTTTTAAGATCGATTGAATCAGTTTTAATTCGCCTATTGTCGGTACGATTCGGCCAAGGGAAACTGATTCTTTGCACCCGTCTCAAAGTAAAACTCCCTGTTTGATTTTTTCAAGATTAAAATTTTAGCTGATTTTCCTGCCAACTTTCAGAACTGAGAAATTCGACACCAGAACTAGTTTCGGAAGCTACGGTTTAACGGAGTGAGCTATCTGGTATAATCCCCACTTATTATCGGCAATAATTGGTTATTTCCCGTGCAGGGAATGTTGGTGAGCCTGGAGGGACCTGAGAGCGTTAAGTACACGTTTTTTGCACTATGATGGCGCACTGCTTTGGGTTTAATTCAGAATTCTCCTGGCAGACACCAATCAAGATGTGTCCTCTCGGTACAAGTTAGGCTTTAGTGTTTATTTTAGAATGGTTTTTGGACATGCGTCTTCTCCCCTCTTAATATTCCCTTTGTTGGTTCCAAAACATCTTTGTATTCAATGATTACTACATGCAGAAAATTACACTAAATCATCTCGAAGGTTAAGGTGAGCGAAATAATTTTACCTTGTTTAGCTTCTTTACAGTTCCAAAATGCAAACGAACTCAAACTATCGCACATAGAGGTAGAAACATAAAAACGAACGGAAAAAAAAAATTAAGTCAGTGAGGTCTACTTAAAGTGTTGTGAGCTGAATCCTTTTTGAAATATTTGTACACACCTTTTCGTCTAGGTGTTCTTTGAGTCTTTTTTGTTCTTGAGAGTGAGGCCAAATATAGTCGCTTGGAATCAAGGAGTTGATTGTAGAGAAAAAAAACTGCGATTAACCTACCGTGGTCGGGGGGTATTTAGGCCGGCTGATGTTTTTTTCGCTGGCTTCACTTTGTTATGAACGCCCATATAACAAGACGCAAGACGACAGATGTAACAAATCCATTAATTATCAATTGCTGACCATCACAACCAACTCCTTTAGTCCTCAAGTCCTTTACGTTACATATGCGCATTTGCAGTCGGCAGTTATAACAAGTAACAACAATTTTTATTAAGATAAAATTACAATCTGCCTTATTAGGCAATAAGTAATTGAGATAATCGTTATCATTCATACCATATTTACAATTCATCATTCACTCGCTCATTCATACAATATTTACAAACAGCCCAGAGGCCCCCCAAGTCCACAAGGTTGTCACCTCCCTCGCATGCGAAGAAGGAAGCGGAGTCTTGGGAAGTCCCCCCACTCCTACGTCAGCCACGTCACTGGATAATAGCCAGCGGAGGCATGACAAGTAAGAGTTGTTTTTTTATTCAATCTAGCTTCCCCCGTGCTCACCAGATATTTCGCATTTATATATATTTAATTTGTTTTATTATATATATTTATATTCCATTTGTTGTATGTTGTTAATATCCCTTTATCTTGCCTATTTTAATTGAAGTTCGTCACCTAAACGCAACGGTCTCTATTTGTGTTTGAATAGTCATTATTAACGGAAGCCTTTGTGGTATCCATGTATATGTTGACATCGGTTATTCTTGAATATAGGATGAATTTCCGTCAATGGTTGTTAAACAGATGCGATAAGGCTTTATCAGGTATGCTACGAAGGAGCGAGGGGGCAGCATGTGTGGAGGAGAGGGAAAAAGGGAGGGTTGGGAGGGGAAGTTGCCTAGGGCACGCGATCGTCTTTGTCTCCTCATTGTTGTCCGTAATAAGTGGTTGACAAGCCTAAATCGAAAAGCTATATTTTCATTCAGGAGGTTGACTTTATTATACACATTTATAATATATATTTATTGTATACATTATTTTACAAAATGCAATTTTGTTTTTAATTTAGGTAAAATATGATCTATTTTTAATTAATGAGAAAAATTGTGAGGTAACTGTTACTTGGATCGAGTTGCCCAGCACAAAGGGAGAGGTGCTACTATTATACAGTCAGAGACCAATTGTCATCCGTCTGTTTGACTGTCTGTTGTATGATAGTGGTCTTAAAAATAATTCAACAGATCTGAATTTTTGAAGGCATGTTCCAAAACACCTAGGAATATATTATTATGCGCTGGAGAAGAGAAAAGAAAGGAACTATGACAGGAAAAAGAAATAAACGTCTAAAAAGCCCCGTTTCGCTAACTTTTAAGATTTCGCCCCCGTTCAAAAACTATTTAAGATATAAAGCTCAGATTTTTTTCGAGCGTATAAGGAAGGTCTTTTGAACAACTATATTACGAGTTTTAATATTTTCATAGGACGGTATAAGATGAGGGAAGTGACAAGTAGCGCAAAGCTGCCGACATGTGACTATAGGTGGAACTGCGACTCAACTGGGAGTCGACCACCCACCCCCGTACCATATCCACTTAATAGACTTTTATCCCTGTTCCCTAATCGCGAAGAACAATTCGCCGGACCTGGGGGGGGGGGCGGGGGGAGTGGCCCTGAGTGAAACATCAAGCATTGATCCTCAGATGGGAGGGGCTTCCAACAGCCAATGGGGCGTCGCCTCCACTCCCCCTTCCCTTTATTGCTTATACTCAACCCTTTATTGCCGTCCTTTTCAATATATAACGTATAATGATGTGGTCTCTACCCCCCCCCCCCACACGGGCTTCGACTATATCAATCCTTTCTCTGTCTGTCCTGCCTCGCGTTCGTTCGCCTCCTCCTTACCCGCTCTATTTGCTACCCCCTCCCCCACTGCCTCTTACATTCAATAGCCAAATGTGATAATTTGCTGAGGTCGACAATCAAAACTCATTTATTGCTACCAGCTGGAGGGTGTAGCTCTGATGAGGGAGGTACCTTTTATTCCCTTCAATTAATCTTTTATGTACCTACTACATCATTACTATTTATCTATCGTAATGATTTTCTGGCTTAGGTCAATTCTCAGAGAACTAATGTAATAAGTTAAAATGTCTGGACTGGCTTCAGTTTTGTCTTTCAACTTTAATATGTATTTGCACCAGGACGGATTACGCAACAGTACTAGGCCGCCCTGGGCCGGAAGCACATACTTTTAAGCAATGAGAATATGATGTGCCCAGAATCACGACTTACCAACAGGTTTCGTTTTTCCATCACTACCCCTCCCCTCAGGTAAACGGTTGAGAAGATCTCTACCGAAACGGTAGGGTAATATTTGGACTGAGACACCAGCTCACAATTTGTTTTTAAAGTATCCCTTGCACCGTGCTCGATTACAAAAATATCTAGATATCCTACTACATGGAGCGTTGGAAAACACAATGGTAAATGAATAAAAACAACTATTCTACGAAGTTTCAACTAAAAAGGAATGAAGACCCGATTTGGAATGTTGAGTGGCGAAAATACCTTAAATGCCAAATTATAGTTAAGAGATGTACAGCCTAGTGTATAAGTATCTTCTAAAAGAATCTAAAAAGAAATTGGAAAGGGTTCGGAAGAGGACCTGGTATGAAATGGTTGTTAAAGAATGACAGGAAAACCCCTGGGGAGTATCGGCTACTTCCTGACTACTTTCCTACTTTATGCAGGGAATGACCCCAAGGGATCATACAAAGTTAGATGTAGAAAGCATAGAGTCCCCTGGAACCGATCTCCTCCAACAGTGAGATAAATTTACGAATTAATGACTGGCTTTTCATAAACAAAGGAACGGACAAAGTTCAGGACTTCAAAACGACTCCCCATTGCTGAGGCACTTGATGTCTTGATCCATTGAGCACCGACTCTTGCAGCTGATCTGGGCTCTAGCCACTTTCCACGGAAGTGAAGGGAAGCTGAACTAAGATTTAGCGCTATATAAGTGGTTAAATAAGAGTTCAGTTCTTATTATTATTATTAGAATCCAAGTGCCTATGGAAACCGACAGAAACCAAATATGTAAGATTATGTTAACTCTGTTTACTCCGAGCATTGCATTGGACAAAAATTGAAGACCTATGTGGAATATACAAAATCCAACCGATGAGCACATACTTCTACAGGATTGAGGAAACCCATTGACGTGTCAAAAGAAATAGTCTACGTTGTGGTAGCAGTTATACAGAAATTTTAGCATCAATGCCTTAACAATTAATCGTGTATCTACATGCCATCTGCAAATCAGAATATATAAAGGAGGGTATCTTGAGGATCATCCGATTGTCTTTATTGGAAAATATACATGGTACCATACCATGAGATTCGAAGCACTGCGACCTGTGTTAGAGATTGGTGGAAGAAGTACAACCTCCTACAAAGGAACTAGTAGCCCGGTGGACATCCTCTAGTAGAAGAAATATGTAGTACATATAAAGACTCAGAGCTCATCCCAAATTTCTGAATGAGATAAAAGCTCAAAGAACATGGACGCTTGGCCTAAATTCTCAAAGAAGTAAAACAAAGTAAAGTAGTTAGGAAGTAAAGACCAAATCTGCCTCAACTGGGCAATCCATGAAACGCCCGAACATGTTACTCTCGATTGCATGATCCTTGAGAAGGCCAGGGTTTGTATCATTGGCAGCACTGGAGTATTAATAGTTAATGTCCCATTATTTAGGCCAGGAAGGTAACTAAACAGCTTCATCATCTGAATCTCCCTTCAATTCCTACGAAATTCTATCCAATTAAGCCAATCACTTTAACTGATTCCCTAGCACTTAATGGTGTCGTTATCTAGCTTCACATATCAAATAATCATATTTAAACAATAAAGCGTTGCCCGCGTGACCTGTGCAAATACATAGCAATGAACAGTTTCTACAATAATTTCATGAGCGTCTGTGGCGCTTGAGCTTTGGGTAAGCATGCATTGGTCCTTATCCAGGGTGGAGCCTGAAAAAGGAGTGTTAGAATGTTCCAAACTTGATAACCATCATGTATGGGAGGCCGCTGGACTGTATGTAATCATGTATGCTGTTGTGTGTGCAAATTGTGTGTAATGTGTTCCGTCGGAATCAGACACTTGCAGTGAACACCGTTCTCACTCTCTTTCTCTCTCTCTCTCTCTCTCTCTCTCTCTCTCTCTCTCTCTCTCTCTCTCTCTCTCTCTCTCTCTCTCTCTCTCTCTCTCTCTCTCTCTCTCTCTCTCTCTCTCTCTCTCTCTCTCTCTCTCTCTCTCTCTCTCTCTCTCTCTCTCTCTCTCTCTCTCTCTCTCTCTCTCTCTCTCTCTCTCTCTCTCTCTCTTTCTCTCTCTCTCTCTCTAGATTTAGTCTCCCCGCTATCAGGGAAGGCTGTCCCAGTGGAGCTTCTACCATTTCCTCGGAAGGGACTCCTTCCATGCAGGCGATGGCTGCTGGGGCCCTTCAAAATGTACTTAGTAGCGTCTCTCCCAAAGCGGATCAGTTTGGCTCTTTCCGGTTTACTCTCGCCTTTGGGTTCTGGAGGGTTTCCACCTACCCTCAGAGATACTCGTGGTCATTCCAAGACCAGATAAACTCTCTTTCTGAAATTTTATATAATATGGGGGTTGATATTTTTTTTTCTTTTAATCATCTATCAACATTGGGTTCTGCCGGATTCTATAACTAAGCTTACTAAAACTGTTCATGAATGAATACGTTTTAATTCGAAGGATGATAATACGCAGGCGACCCTTACTTGTTCTGTTAATCCGTCACTTGAATATAAACCTCAGCAGTTTATCGCTTGCCACCCCCTTGTTCAGCAGCACGTGGCTTTAACTTGATAAGGCCAACTCATTGCATTGCTAACATGCATTTCACATCTCGCATATGTTCCTGTAATGGATCATTCTTCACAGACTATGGTATTTTCATTTATCAGGTGGTATTTCCTTCTTAAGAGATCTTAAGATTTCTTAGGATTATTATTTATTATGTATATTGTCATCAATGGGCTTATTTAAGATGTTAAAAAAAGTCGTTACTCACTATAATAGGTCATGTCAAAAATATTTATAATCGGTAGGTTAATGAGATAAATAGAACGGAGTTCCATATATTCAGGCAACATTACCTGAATCCAATCATTAAGATTCATATCAATCACCCTCAGTTATTCATACATACAGTCAGCTGTTAGCTTCAATTTGTAGCCACTGCCTACATTTCATTCTTTATATTTATACTGTGTTTACTGTATCCATTCAGAACCAATAGGCAACATTAACTTTTAGGATTGATTTGAATATTAACCTCTTTTTTACCAGAAGTATGTTATCAGTTTAATTAATTGATTATAATTATATATTTCATATACAGTAATATTATTTATAATTCCGATCGTACCATTTATCAAAATACAGTACTCTACATCATTTCATTACTCACCAGTAATGAGGTGATACATAATAACGGTTATTTATGGTCATGATATATGCACCAATTACCTTTATCCAGTAATAGTTAGTAAAAAAAAATGCCAGCATAACTACACTGTAAGTATAAAATCAGATATGCTTATTAGTTGTCACCTGGTACTTATTACCTTCAAAATGGTCAGGTAGAAAGTTTATTTATTTATCATGTTGGTATTAGTTGTAGTAAGGACAATATGAATTTTCTCCTCTCCCCCCCCCCTTGGTTATATAGGAATATTTGGTAGCCAAAAAACCATTTTGGGAAAATCGTTAATCGTAGTGGTAATTAGTAAATGTAGGAAGCAAGAGCTATTAAGATACAGCGTCTTTAGTCAACATAAATGAACTAGGACTGGAAGAGCTATGTTCCCATCCCTATTGAAGTGGATTTTTGTTTTCATCCAACCGACTTTAAATTTGGTGACTTGGAAGCACATGAACTCAAACTTCATCTTCTGTAGATGGCGGTCTCGCAAGATAAAATTTACTTTTTAGGGCAGATTTTGTGAACATCGATTATCTCAATTCTTCAAACGATTCGTTTGTTTTTATTTCACCATCACACAATTCAAAGATAAGATATTTTCAAGTCCGAGTTACGGATTCTTGAGAAACTTGAGTGTTTCTCAATTTTGCAGCGTAGTCCTTCAAATGTGGCTGATTTTTCAGAAGAGAGCACAACTTTGACTTTCCATCGCCAAAAAAGTAAATGAATGAATGAAAAGTATGTACAGGGTTGTACTTGAATAATTTGGTTGACTGCCATGGCCTGCTTTATTGCCTCTCTCTCGTTTGTAGAAGAATATACTCTCATGTTGGAAGGAAAGTGTTGGTTCAGTGAGCATAACTATTGATATCCTCTCTTACAATGACAACATTGCCTTAAACTGATGCTTGGGAAATAACTGTGTTGATAATCAAGCCTTCAGCATCTTCATCTGCCTGATTTACTTCCAGCTTTTTTCCCCTATTCTCGTGTTAGCATCATAATTAGACGAATATTGTTGTTCTCGTTCCCAAGAAATCTTTCTTGAGTAACTACAGCATTTGTCTATCCATCAAATATTATGTCAGCTGGAGTGAATTCCTAGGAACGACGGGTCCATTGACTAGTCTCAGCACCCCTCTGAGCCGACTCAATCGGGTTTCCGGTCAAATATGACCAATATGTTGGATCCACAGTGCTTTCTAAATTAGGTAATTTATTTTCCATAAATGGAACCAAAATTGTCATTCTAAAGCCATATTACTTTATGCAATTGGTGTCCGCCATCGACAACACCGATTTTTTTGTTGCTAATAAATCCTGGGTCCTGGATTGATGTGAATTCTTCATATAAGGAAGTCTATGTTCCTTGAAAGTTGAACGAACTTATGTTCGATCGACGTGTTGAGGACGCACATGGTTGAGGAATTTCGTCGTTAGTTATGCAAAAATCAATTTTGGATTATTGTAACGCTTTTGGCGTGTACTTGTGTACACGTGTACTTTCACTTCTTTCAAAAACAGACGGTGATCTGCACCCGTTGCTTGGTGTGCCTTCGGTGGGTTTGTTAATTCGCCGGAGACACATCAAGTTTTTTGACTCGTTCCTGCACCTCTCAAATCCAGTGTTTAACACTATGACCCCACCACCCCTCCCGCATCGATGGCAACAATCTGTCGTGGTAAAATTAGGTCAAGAATTATTATGTAAGTTTGATCAAAAAGGCGAGCCCTATCACCTTTATTAAAGTCAGTTCTGTCCAGTCACGTATAATGTGTATCATTATACTTGTTTATTCCCTTATATAATTTTATTAAAATAACAAAACCTGTATATAATGTTGCGACGCTACAGGAAATACAAAAATAATTTGTAAATAGATCTGCCTGAGGATCTATAATTGTATATAATTATCTGTAAATTTAAAGGGGCTATGAAAGAAAAAAATATATATGTATAGGTTTATTAGCTTACAACCTATATCACGTTATTAAATGCAAGAAGCGAACCACATAAAGTGCATTCGTAGTTTTGTGAAGTTATGGCAAATTTAGAAAATGTACAACTTTAAAAAGCTGCATCTCGCCTAGTGTTGAGTTCAGGAAAAAATGTTTCAAACAAATTCTGTAGTAAAATTTTCAAATTAATACGGAACTAATTAACCGGAAAAAAGTTCTTTTCCAAAACCCCCCCCTAAAAAAAAATTTCTTTGTTTTTGGCTACCAACTATTTTTTTTGGGGGGGGGGAGGGGAGGAGGTCGAAAACTCATATTATTTTTACCACTACTAATATCTACAAGTAAAAAAAAAATCTTTTACCTTTTGCAAGCACATTCCCATTTTAGCTCTCCAGTAGCTATTGTATAGTGGCTAGAAAAATCATTTCAAAGTTTAATCAAATTAGCTTACGAGAAATGGCAAGAGATATTTTGACACGTTAACCTGAATGCTACCAATACACTACCAATAAAGTACCAATAAATTGGATATCATAACGCCCTGCCTGCAATTGTAGTAGGGGTAGTTTTGAAAATTAAAAATCAAAATAATCTTCTGGGTACCTTGCATCTGTAATGTTTTTACAAAATTATTTTGTTTTTTAGAATTTGAATAGCTGAAATATTTAAGTCACTAGCAATTTTTTCCATCTCCCTTCTTGTCATGTCATCCACCCAATAATCGAAATGAGATATAAGGAAGGCATCGAACGATATCTCGATTTTAGAAATACACGAAAGCAGCTTACACGATGTCTATTCCAAAGGATACGTGCCTGGAATTGGAGATCATTCAATTTATTTCCCATCCTTTAACTCACAAGCACCATCGCGATGAAGTCGACTGATATCAAATGTGTGGTTGGTTTCTTGGTGAGTGAAAAATCTATATATTGCTTGTCAATTTATACTTTGACATTGTGTTCGTGCTTTTGTGAAGAAGTTTACCCTATTACAAGATCCTACAATAAATGGAATAGCGTTAAAAATAAGTTAACTTTTGGTAGCTCTAGACAACAGTTCAACATCTATTGGTTAATTTGTTGCGTACAGATTAGTATTGTATTATTATACAATATTTAGCTTATTTTAAAGTTATTCCAATAACTTTTGCGTGGAAGTGTAAAGTTTTGGGTTAAAACAAATACACATATATTGTAATAAGTTGTAGGGGTGTAAGGAACTAATTATTAATCATTTTTAGTATGGTTAGATATAAACTTACAGTATGGGTGAATCGCATTATAGATGATAATTAAGCACTCTGTGGAATGATCATCTGGGCATAGGAATGTCAAATCGCTCTCAATCAGAGTTTACAGAGCGATGCAGTTCATGATTGGCCTGCCTCTATTATCAACTGTTATCAGCTAAATTACTACTTACACGCCAGTGGCTTCTCTCCTAGGCTTTCGGTTTAATTTCGGCATGCCGAAATTACAACAATCTCTATAGTACAATAATGGGGTTCTCTAAAAGAGAACGTGTAATTCATTTTTTTTCCTTATTGACTAACCCACTAGGAACATGAGGAACACAAATTTGCATGACTTCACTTCTAAATATGGAAATGTTTGAGTTTCTGGAGAGCCGTTGGTTTCTGGAACTCCAAGATGCAATTTACGGTAGCTGTGTGCCTATTTCCTATTGCCAGCTTCAAAAATTATAACTGATAAGCTTTGGCTTACCAATGCCTAGTTCTATTACCAGTTCGGTATCATACTCTCTTATGCCCATTTCCAAAACCTCAAAACGCCAACAAATCTCTATGTTTTGAGAAATCTCTGACGGCTTAAAACATATTCTGTGAATGTCGAGCTGCAAGGTAAAATCTACAAGATTTATTGTATCTACAACAAAATTACTTGTTTTTGTAACGTTTGTCCGTTGTATGTTCAATAAAGACGCCTGCAAGTACGTTTAGGACGCGATGTTTTTTTCTCGATTAGTGTGGCTTAAGTCAGAACTTCTAGAAACAGGGAAATACTCCTGGGTAACAATGTATACTACAATTCTACTGTCTTTGTGGGAATCTAAAAATCGTTTGTGAATTTCCCTAAAATCTCGCTATGGGAATGAGATTGCTGTTCAGATAGAAATTATAAAGTGCAGAACTCAGATTTTTTCTCTGGGAAGTATTTGACAATATAAAATTAAGCTCACTCATTTTCAGGTCGACTGTTTCTTGGAACGAAAAAAAAAATGTATATACGACTTCAAATATCCGTGTACGCCCTGAATATACTTTTTTTACCAACTCAATGTAGATTGGTTGGAATAACCTCTTTTATATGCATCAAACAATAACACAGACCTACAAGAAAATTTTTTTTTTGTGTGTCTAGGATTTAAGAACCGATTTTAGCTATATTTGGCACTGAATCTTAATATGAAATCAATTTTTCTCTATCTGCTAAAAAGAAAAATATTTTAATGAGTAAAAACAAATTTATAAACCTATTATTAATCCAATGAACTTAATGGAAACATATTTTGTCAATGTAATTAGTTTACTTAAAAAAACCTTTATCTGATATTATGAATCAAAATGTTTTTGTTTATATGTGGAGGAGGTCCACATTTTTCTCATTATAACCTAATATAATTGTTGAGTGATAATATATTATAATTGTTTGGTTTTAAACTATTTATTTTATTATTAACACATATCAATCAGCATTAAATGTTATGTAGGATGGTGTTATACTGTTTAGATCAGAGTTTTTTTTTAAGGTCCAGTTCTACACTAAATGTGCAGTTCTAAATCACATATACAAAGATTGGTTCCTTATATTTGCCCTATTGTCAGTCTGCTGTATAGTTAGTTCCACGAAACCCACTAGATGGAATAAGTATCCGGTAACTTAACGGTAAGTGACCTTCAACGATTCTATAACTGTCGATTACAACGTCACCAGCTACCAGAGCTCTGTGAGAACGAGTGTTGTCCCTCACATCACCCTTATGATACTAATGAAGGTGACGGTGATTATCAGGGGATGTTATCAATTCCTAAACGTTTCAACCAGAATGAGCTAATTGACCTAACAGCAGGTCTCAACCTGCCAAAAGAAGCTTCTGAATGGGCTCTAGGTTGAAGGACAAAACTTTGGTTAAACAAGGAACAGAAATTACCTTTTAACGTACAAGATAACAGAGCCTGCTGCCCTTCTTCACTCAAGAAGACTATCTTGTGTTCTGTCACGAAATTAGAGGACTCCTGGAAAATATAGGTCTTCCTGACTATTTTACGCTCAAAGCGAAGTTTGGATGTGTCCTCCTGCACAATGGGAATAAATATAGTTCAATACCAATTGCTCACTCAACGAAAATGAAAGAAGAATGTAACTCCTTAGGTTTGATCTTGGAGAAGAGAAGGTATCATGAACATCAATGGCTGATTAGGGTGGGCTTAACTTTCTCCTAGGGCAGCGATGTAGTGGATCCTTGCTTCTTGTGCCTCTGGGATAGCAGAGGCAAAACGCCCAACTGGGCTAGAAAAGAGTGGCCTAAGAGATATGGACGTTGGGAAAAGAATGTCATTAACGAAATTAGTTAAATGAGAGAAAATCATCATTCTTTCACTCCATATGGAGTATGCCTTATCAAGAAGTTGGTAAAGGCTCTTGATAAGAACGGATCATGCTTTGCATATAATGGAGTATGCCTTATGAAGGAGTTGGTAAAGGCTCTTGATAAGAACGGATCATGCTTTGCCTCAGTTGAGTACGGAAAAATTTAAATCAGGAAAATTTTACGGCCCATAAATAAGACTAATAATAAGATCCTACCTTCGTAAATTCGATAAATGAGGCTGAATGAGCGAAAAGCCTGGACTTCATTTTTTGCATTTTCTGAAATTTTCCGAATTTTTTTCCATTGAACTTTACTAGACACCAGTGAGGAACCAGTGGAAAGATTCCACCAGGATATTAAAACTATGGAAGGCCTCTACCGAGGAAGATGGGATAAGCAGATGATGCCAGATTGCTGGAGTTTAAAAAGGGACTGTTCCAAAATGTATTTAAGTATTCAAGTCACAGAAAAGAAGCTTCCGAAGTGTTCAGTCACTAGTTGGTTTCATCGATGACCTTTTCCTTTATTCCTTATTCTTTTACCTTCGTTTATAATAATATTTGTATAATGTAATAATAATAATTTCGTGTTTTTATTTGATCAATTGATTCAACATAAAATAGTATAACGTCTATTTCAATAAAATGTCATATCTTAGAAATTTGAGCTCATAGGTAAAAACTAAAAGGTCCAGAGGTCATAGGTAAAAAATGGCATTAGCCATAGTTGAATTCAGGGCATCAAATTCATATGAAATCAGCTCCAAATACTCCGCCAGCAAAACACTTGTTGGCCTGTGTAATTGATCAAAACTTTAGTTTCCTTGAACTTTTCATTAAATTAGTTTTTGACAGACCAGATACTCATTCGCTAAAATTTAAACTATAAGATTTCAAAGGAAGAGTGTTAAAAATTCTTCAATGGTAATGCCTTAATGACCTACTTCATTAACAAAAATTTTCTGTATTAAGAACTTGGAAGATATATTAATAAGAAAATTTCTTTCTCTTAATTAGTTAAGGAAAAATAATGGCTGGGTAATGATCAGGAAAAATAATAATAATTTAGAAGAAGAAAAAAAAAAAAAAAGCGGCTAAAAGGAAAGCGGAGTGTAAAATAAAAATTAAACGAGTTTAGTGGAGATGAAATAACCATGGGGAGGAGAGTCTCAGCCTCTTTCAGTCATCCATTAATTACCCAAGTTTTAATTATACTTCACCGCACGGCGAGAGCTGGGGCAGCCTCCAGTTTTTTCTCCAGTTAACATCAATCTTAATTAATTCTTTAAGAAATCTCTTTTTAAAAGAGGGCGGGGGCTAAAGGGAGGGGGGCGCCTGCTAGGGGCAGCTGGAGGATTGCTCTCGCGCCCGGGTATAAAACTCATTTCGCGATAAGATGGAGAAAATAATGACAGGCGGTGCGGAAATAAAAGAAAATGGAGGAAGGCCGGGTAGGGTTTGGGCAAGGGTGGGAGGTCTGCCGGTGACGCCACCACGCTCTTCTTCCGAACCACCCTCTTTTTTTTATATTTAATTTCTACGCCTCCCTTTCAGGAACCAATTGTTATCGCGGCTTGAGGAACCAACTCCGACTGAGTACCCCCTTCTTCAGCCTCCAGCCTCCAGCAGGGGAGCACCGAACAGGCACCAGACCAAATTAGAATTGACTGTTATGGCCCGGGACAGCCGCTTTTTAATTTCCCCGATCCGATAATAAGTTAATATTGGGAGCTCTTGGGACTCCCTGCTTTCTGGACTAACGGTTCCGATTACAATTGCACTCCCCCTTTTTCAATAATAGCGTTTATTTATCCGATAATGGCCTTTTTATATCCCTGCTGTTGGTTTCCCCTTTACTGTATTTATATTGAAGATCTTTTGGGCAGTTCCATTTTTCTAGAACTCCTTTTCTATCAGCTGAAATAAACAAAACTTGAAAAAAAAATCATGAATTCATTTAAATGAAGGAACCAATGTTGTTGTTTTGTCATTCTACATACTCCTTCAATTCTTCTGAACTTAACACAATTTTATAACTTCTCTGAACTAGTCCTAGTCTTCCTGAGAACGCTAATGCTTTCCTCGGTATTTTTTGTTTTCTTCAGCATTTAAAATCGTTTTATTATTTTAAGTACTAAACTCTTAACTTAAAAATTAAAAACTAATATCATGAAATATTACTTACCTTAATGTCCTCTCATATAAATGTAAACATATCAAAACGATAATATCTACAGAGTGTTATATATGTTTTAGTAATTTATTTTCTTGTCTTTACTCAGAACCCTCTAGAATTGCAATAATATGCATTAAAAGGTCTGTTGGGTGGAATCATATGTGAGAAACTTATTGATGACTATTGTCAACATGGCCTCTGAATCAATTTATAGCTTTGTTTGTGAAGATGTTTAAGTCTTGAGTATCATTAACTTAATTACAGCATGCTGTAGTCCAGAGGGTAAGCGAAATTCTATGTGGTTGCATATAGCACCCCAGCGCTGGATTTTCAATGGACATTTATTAATAGTTAATAGTTCATTTCACAGTTTGATCATTTTAGTTTAAAAATCGAGTGTTTAAGAAATTAAACTTCCCGACGGATCCGCGTTTTGTCTTAATAGCTGTTCACCACAGCGCTGGTGAGGTCCCATTTGCATATCAACTCCTGATGCTTTCATTGCTAAGTTATAAACGATTTCAGTAAAGTGGACAAGTATGTTAATTCATAAAAGTTATTATAACATTTGTGAATGCACAAGTGCTATGCATGGATTAAATATTAAAGACTTCGGTGGATTAAATACCGGTAGTGACGAATACAAATAGACACCCCGGGCAGGTTACGTTTGGGCGTCGAACTTGAATTAAAATAGGCAAGATAAACGAAATTTTACGCATTGACTACCAACATTCAAAAAATCATGCAACACAAAACTACATAAATTTTAATGGAAAATATATGGTTACCACGATAATGCTAAAATGGACTGTATTAATAAAACTACCCTTAAGACTGCCAAAAGTAACCTTATGTATGTAACAGAAAAGCCACAAGGTTATAGCGATTTGTTACTTAACATGTCTGCTACACACAAATCTTCATAAAAGGCTAAAATAAAAGAAGGCTTTTGATCAAAGATTGACCTCATTGAATCAGGAGTACCTTGACCGTGAGATGTAAAAACAACAATCTGGACTATCCAATAGAAAACGGGACACTTCGGTTTAACGTTATACTCAAAGATCGCCTTGATCAGAAGGTGTACACAAGTGTAATCACAGCGACAACTTCTGCGCATGAAACAGACTCGGTTCTAAACACTTAGGCCTACCTAATGAGCTCTGTCACCGAACACAGTAAACAGGAGACTAAACCGCTCCCTGTCAGAATAGAGGGAAAGGCCTCTCCCGACATAAATGAGAGACATTTAACAACTTCCATAATACTAAACACTCGTCCTACACGGTAAGACAACTGAAAATTTGACTATCGCAGAACACACAGACATCAAGGTCGACTTTCAGACCGACGAAGGACTACCACCGGTCTCTTTGAAAGTATATTCGAACTCAATAGTAAGTTAGAATCAAAGATTCAAAGGGGAAAAACTAATATTATTAAAATATACCGATTTCCTCCACATACTCTATAACTGAATCGTGCCAACTACACAGGCGGTCTGAAAAGTTTCCGACCTCAACATGAAGATGATAATAAAATAAATAAAAACTTTGTTAGGTCGGAAACTTTTCAGACCACCCTCGTAGTACAAGCTACATGTTTAACGCGTCTGGGTTCCTAATCCAAATGAAGATACCTGCTCAACGTAAATAGCAAAGAAAGGAGTGAGTATTTAAAACCAAAATATGGCTGTCTACCTTCTAATAATAATGGAACGATATTATACAAATGGGGATGAGGTCGAGGGAGATGCTTTAGTATATTAACTTTTGGTATTCATCGTCGTTCCATTTTTTCCCAATTTCCGAGAAATATTTAATGGAACAATTAATACTCCTTTGTGTTCATACATTGAATACAATGTATATTGGCAGGAGTACCTAAAAAAGGAATTCTATTATTTTCATTTTCTATGTTAAAGATATTCGCTGATGACCAGCTGACAAAACTGATGTCATGAGCAATATAATAAACTTCAAGCCGGATCTTCTTATGGTATTTCATATATTTTAGATGCAAAATAAAAATTTATGTTGCAATGGCTTAGGCATTGTAGATGGTACAATATTTCATTGAGTCTACAGAACGTATTTTTAGGCATAACCACATCCTACAAACTCAGATTAACAATACAACAACAGAACGGTGGATTCACCCAAGCAAATCTCGAAACAAAAGTCAAAAAAAAAAAATATATATATGTATATTGAAACCTGTTGTTGACCCTTACATCACGGTGATGAAGGGTGGAAAATGAGAGGAAGGGCAATCCTTTAATAGCCTCGTTTTGACGTGTCCGTCAATCAGTAAGGGCCAGGAAACCTCTCCGGAACGGAGTCTATTTCCGAAGCGTTTTTCACAGAGGGGGCCGGGGAAAAATATCGGGGCAAACGTCATCCTCGGGAAAAGACAGATTTTTAATTAAAAAGTTGATAACAGGCTCCCTCTGGGGTCTCCCAATCCATTATTCTTTCCCTTCTACCTTTCATATCTGTGGAGAGTGTTCCCGGCAAAGCGGATTAAAAGCAATTAAACCTGCTCAGGCCTCCTGGGAGGAACAATAGCTGCTAAACACGCGGCCAATCAGGGAGCCCCCTTCTAATTTATATTAAGTTATCGTTGGTCTCTTTTTCGTTTGTTTTCTGCATATTTATCTTTATATTTTTTTTGTCAACTTCAATCTAAATCCGGTGCTCGCTTCCGGCCTACTTTCCTGAACCATGAAAGATGAAAATTAGAATATCTAACTTGCTTTAGGGAAATTCGGTAAATGGTGTTCTCGAAAATCCGTTGGCTAACGCAGGATCGCAAGTCCAACCAACAACTAATGTAAGTAATACATTTAATAAAACTACAGTAAATATTTACATGGCTCATACTAAAATTCAGAGGGGATCTAAAATTTATAAGGTTCTGAAAATAATATTATGGTGAAAGAAACCGTGATACGAAGTTTGTAACATAATGGCGTTTGTACGAATCTCTTGACCTGCAATTGGATTTCTCCAATAATTAAACAGGGAAGTCCTTGAACGCTGCTTTCAAACAGAGTTTCTTTTTATTTCCATGTTAAAGGTATTCGCTGATGAGCAGCTGACAAAACTATCCCACAACAGATGTCATGAGCAATATAATAAACTTCAAGCCGGATCTTCTCATGGTATTTCATATATTTTAGATGCAAAATAAAAATTTAATACTCGAGCACGTACAATAGGATGATTGTAAGCGATTCATTTGAGATTTCATTATTAATTAACGCATATAATTGTTTCTTTTGGTTAATATGCTGTGAGGGGAAATTGGTGCAACAAACTAAAATATGATTGTTTCGCTAACATTAGATTAGAACATCGTAAACATTAGATTACTAATTGCATCATTAGAACTTTTTATAGTCTGCCATGAAGGCGAGCTCAGCTGTCCTTCAACAAACATAACGTGCGAGAGGGGTTTAACCCAGACATCAAGTAAGAAAATCAGAAAGAACCGATACTTTACTTGCTCAATAAATCGTTCCAATCTCAGATTTGTGTGGTCCTTAAGGGAAAGGTAGCGTCCTGGTGATACAAGCATTAAAGTTAGATGGGGCAACACATGTATGCTCAGAAATAAGTGCACAGTTAAATGACGAGAAGCTGAGAGTCCTCGAGTTTCATCAGTATAAGTAAGATAAAGAAGTCGCTTGAGAATAAAGAAGAGAGCGTAAGAGAATTATAATTATGGACTGCGGGAGGACTATTGGGTATCAGAGAAAGTTCTACAGAAAATTTAAGATGGAACTCAAGGGATTTAAGCCAAAGAGTAACGTTTGCCGAATTGAAGATGGTACACTCCTGTTTCACAAAGCCAACCATTATTATAACCAGTTGGTTGAGATGCTCCGAGGGGTTGTTTGAGATAATTTAGAGATAGAGAGAGGAGGACTAGAGCTTATCAAGGAAAAGAGGAGCCATTTAATGCCCCAATAATGGCATGTTGATATTAATTTCCCTACACAATATAGGTAACTAGCTACTTCGCAGTTCAAATATAACCCATTTGGAAATGAAAAGCTGCTTCCCCATACCGAAAGACATGTTGGAGAGCTCCAATGCCGGAGAAAATCGACCAGATTTCTTCACTGATCACCAACTTGAAATATAATGAGAGTTCAGTAACGACCCGTCACCACTTGAGCGTATAATACTATCTGTAGAGAAAATAAATGAATACAAGAAAAGCCAAGAAGTAACGTATGTTTGTTTGCATTGTGGAGCTGTTGATGACAGTGAAGATGTGTCAGTAGGATCGCATTCTCAGACTATCAGGCTTCCTCTTCATCCTTGCGTTGCAAAAGGTGATTAGGGATTCCAGAATGAACTCACTTGGTCTGTCCAAATACTAGCTGTGTTCTTACGAAAGAGACATAGCGACCAGATACAGGAGGGAGTTGGAGGGTGAATTTCTAACGCTGGAAAAATCGTTTTGTGTTAGAAAAAGATAAAATGTACTGAATGGCCATTTTGACCGTGCTTATTAATTATTTTTTCATTAGTGGCAATCACCATCATTTATCATTTCTCATGCTAATTGCTTACAGCTGTCAGATGTAATCACAACAAACATTAACACACTTAATTACTTAAACATTAACAGTTAATTAAAAATTATGATATGTATTACAGTAGCTTTAATCATGGAATCAGTAGGAATCACAGGTTCTATGATGTTTAAAGTGTTCAAATAAATATCAGAAAACTACATAGAACAATCACAGTATCATTTACTGCTTATTAGCAAAATAGAAGGGAAGTAGCTCAATACGACCTTGTTTAATATTTTTCACAGACCCCATTCGACTATATCTACTGCCCCTTTTAAAGTGTAGCAGCGTTGGCTTGATGGCCGATTTATAACCATTAAAAATAATAAAAGTGATTAGTTCCATTATGAATGGGTTCCATCCGTTCCGGCGGAGCCGTATTTAATCTGTGATGAGCGGGAGAGAGAGAGAGAGAGAGAGAGAGAGAGAGAGAGAGAGAGAGAGAGAGAGAGAGAGAGAGGGCAATATAAGATATGAGGGGATGCTTATGACATTTCCCCGAACATCTGTGCAACATAACAACTGTGCTTGACGCAATATATCCCTCAAGCTTTGTTCCTACTCTGATTCAAAATTAAAGAGAGGGGAAAGCTTTTCCTCACTTATCTGTTGCCAGAGATAAATGCTTTGTCATAACTAATCACACAGCACTCTCCCTCCTCCTACATTGTCATGTTAATCCGTGGTTATTCAATTTTACTATACCTTGAAAATTATAAAGGATTTTTTTAATAATTATTATTAAATACAAATTACAACACTAGTCAGCTAAACTATCACGGTTAATGCCACCATAAGGGTGGGATCCAGGCTTTATTGGTGGGGTACGAACAGGTTATCTGATGTAGTCACAGGGAGAGTCTCTACAATCTCCTCGGCAGACTCCAATTGTGATTTTTAGTAAGAGCGTGTGATAATGTTTTGTCCATTCTATGTCGAGATGTGCATGTAGTCTGTTATAGTGTGCGCAGTATTTGCGCCTGCTTTAAAACGTAATAGAGCGAGTTTGTTATGTGTTCGAGAATGTTTACTTTATTGTATGTTAGATTTGGAAGCTGATGCATACAGTTCAGTTCAATATGTTCAAACAGTTTATATCGTATCACTGCAAATTTTTATTTTGTATTGTTATAATTTACTGTCTTCCAATAAGTCTTAAGCTTTTCGAAACGTCATTTAATTATATACTGTTTCTTTCTTATTTTGAGTCTTCTAGGTTAAGCGTCAGCGCAAGTACAGTACAGTCCTAGGCAGTGCACATATTTTGAGTTGTTTAGTAGAGCATTGTTTAAGTGTATTAAGGGGCATGTATCTGTGATGTGATACAAAGGTCAAGTAGAAATCAAGTTCTTTTGAATTTGATTTTCCATTTATTTCTTGGACCATTTTCAAAGTCATTCGATTGGATCTGATTGCTTGTATATGCTTTTTGTCGTCATAATGAGATACAATTATCTCGTCGTTTACCGTGGACTAAATGAAAATACTCAAGCTGTTCCCTTGGGGAACCCCTGATGGTAATGGTTCAGAACTAATTTCAGGTCATCAGGTATGCCATTAGATATATCTCTGAAAAGATTTTTTTCAAATGGTTTAGTAAAGTATTGGGATTAAACTTATTAATATATATGATGATTTGTTGTCTAATGTCTTTAACGAATATTTATTAAAATAGTAAGATTTCATACCACACGTAATAATTATTATTTTTTTATTAACCAAAGGATGAATAGTTGATGTTTTTATTTGTACCAAAAATAATATCTTAAGAGTGTATTTTTTTAATATAAAATCCTTAGATTGATAGAAGCATACATGTGCTGCTTATATTTGGATTTAATTGTTTTATTAGAGAAACCTCATAAAAGGATCGTAACCTGCAAATAACCCATCCTTCCCCTACTTCAAATTAAAGCAATCACAGCATTGTTTTTCTCTCCCTAAATGGGCCTAGTTTTTTTTCCCGCATCGATTCCCTTTCCTTTAGCAGGGAATTTCTCTGGCGGACAGGGAGGTAAGTGAAGAACAAAGTGCGTAGCGCTGGAGGGGGCCCCACACACTCAGACAGAATGAGCCCCCAAACACAGATGCTATTGACACCTCCTATAATACCTCCCAACCCTCGCACACGCACACTCGGCACATCTCTCCCCCAGTCTTTATGCCACCCAGTTTCCCAACTACGGATTTCTGTTAATAAATCTCATAGCTGACAATGTTTAGCTAATGCTTATTGAGCAAGGAACCATAGTGGATGGAGTACATTTGTAAACAACATAAATCAAATTTCATTATTGATAAATATGTACAGTAATTCGAACTGTTGTCAATATATTTCCATTGATTTTTAGAAAATGATTATTAAATAACAAACCACTTGATAACTTCAAGTAATCATTTTTGATTTCTCACCAGGAAGTCTTGGGTACTGTTAAATAATGGAGACAATAGACCGACGATAGGAAGGTGAAAGAAAATACTATGAAAAAGTAAAGTAAAAACAAGGGCTACACGATTGCAATCGTGCATTATATGAATCAATCATGCATTGAAATAAAACATTATATGGACCTAGGTGTAGATGAGTTGCCTACAGAAACCCTGCTGCTATGAGGAGACGTGAACTGTTAATTCTATGTGTAATTCACAAAAAGTTTAAACTCACCCGTGAAGTTTCATGAGCGCTACAAGGTTTTCTCAATCTCTCTAAGCAAAAGACCGATACCGTGTTAGGAAGGAATCTTGGGTGAATATCAGGTGGTTTCAGAGCTGTATACGCATTTTCTGGATATGTTGAATGGATGAAGTCAGCATCTCCACGATGGTAATCAAGGGTGCCATCCTCTGTGGAGTGTCATTTAATGGATTTAACAGTTCACAGTCCGTCCTTCTCTTCTTGCAAAAGGGAATTCCAGAAAAGACATGGGATTCATCAGTCAAGGTCAAGGTGGTCCTTAGAAAGTGATATGAGACACGGCCTAACTTAATAACTTTAGGGACGAGTTGCACAGCTACTACGTGTTATTTTGGGCTATGTTATAGGTGGAACCTGTTTACTTTCTGTGACTAGGCAAAGACGGATGACTGTCGTGTGGAACGCTTGGGTCTTGGCTTTAGAAGCCACCGTTGTAATAAGTATGATATAGTTTATATAGTTAGCAAGTAAGATCTCTGTTCACCATTATGCGTCACCGGATACGAGCCAGCGGAGCCTGACCAAGAACGCGAGAGCCACATACACTTAGGAAATGATTAGAGAAACTGGCCATTGCCAGGACTCCCACTATCACTTAATTATAGCAGGTCACGAGGCCACTGCCTTTTAGTCTACGAGGGGGATTATAGGGATGAGTGGAGACATGCAATGACTGTGCTAGGGGATTAGGGTTGGTCTATAGGTTACTACGGGATTTCATGAACTTGGAAGGGATGAGTTCGAGAATGTAAGGTATATTAAGACTATTGTTCTCAGGACTTTTAATGAAAGGATACAATTGATGCTCGACTTTTTTGCTGTCCCCTATAGCTCTATTCCGTATGTCCAGATTGGCTAAAGTATAACTTTGTAGATTAGTAATTTGTTTTCTATTGAAAGATGGAATGTCCTTTGAAGTAGTCTGTACAGTTGTCCAAAGCGTCCGTTTAGTTCTTGTCTTTTTAGTCTCGTATGTGGGTTCCAGGTCAGCTGTTTGTCGAGATGGAAGCCTAAGTACCGCGTATATAGGGACTAAACGTATATAGGGAGAGGAATGGAATTAAAAAAAACTAGTGGACAAGACTTGTGGCAGAGGGTGAAGGGACATTTTGCTTCATTAACTTTAATCCGCCATTGGTTGCACCAATGCTCGATCTCATCAAGGTGTTTTTTCAGGTTATGGGATGATATATCGGTGTCTGAGTTGGATGACAAGACTGCAGTGTCATCTGCAAATGTGGCCGAGAAAGTATAGGTGTTAGAGGGGACATTGGAGGTGTATAGGTTATAGAGGATGGGACCCAGGACACTGCCCTGTGGAACTCCTACTTTTATGGGATAGTAATTAGAATATTCTAAGCCACAGCAGACTTGGAGGAAGCGGTTTGAAAGGTAGGACTGTAAGATAAGGAAAAGGGTCTGTGGAAAATATTTTTTGAACTTGTAAACCAAACCTGCGTGCCAGACCCTGTCAAAAGCTATTACAATATTAGCTGCTAAGAAATGAAGATGTCTTGGAACCCTTTGCATTGAATGGAAATGCAATGTGTCCACAAGAAAACTATGGATAGAAATTGGATAAAAGTTAATATATAAAATTAATAAATTCATAAATTAAAGAAACTGTTATTAATTTTTTCTATAAATTTTAAGCAACCGATAGTCTTTATTCCCGCAAGTCAGAAAACATTTATCTTTCTCAGATCTGTTCAGTGTATCATACTTCGATTTTAGTAGGAAGTAAATTAATTCAATATTTATGAATAATGTTTAATGCCTGAAGGGAACACTTGGTTGTGAAATAACATCAATAAGCCATAAAATTGTTTTATTATGGAATGATTTATCAGTTCATAAAGGAATTGTACTTTTTATGTCAAATGAAATTGAAATATCATTAATAACTAATGTGTTGGCATTATTTAATAGACTTTCATAGATTAGTTAAGTTAGCAAGACATCGGACAGATAGCTCAGAAACAGGTTTAGGGTTTTTATACAAAAAGTTATTCCCACTCCTGTTTTGGGACACCGCTGTGTTTTGCCGTTAGATCTGCCTCATTGTTTTATAGCTACTCACTAGGATGATATGGTACTCTGTACCTGCTCTGTGTGGTACCCTTGGGTACACTGTCGTTGGGGATTCGAGGTACATCCGGGATGGCCCCGCTTCCTCCCTTTCAATTGCATTTATTCCATCATACATACAATATGTTAACATACCATTTTAGGTACCAGTTAGGCCGTTACAGGTTTGAGTCAGGTATTGCGTGCGTTACTGCATCGCGGCAGTCCTTTTTGGTGTCCGACGTTTAAGTCTGACGTAATCTCAATATATCTGAGATAGCTTGTTCCAATATAGGTCCAAAAAAAATATATCCAACTCTATTTATATAATTTTCAAATTTTCTAGCAGTGCAGAAAAACACTAACGAAATTCATCTTCATGGTTTTTTTAATTGTAATATTTTTCTCACTTTCGGCTTTTGTAATAATGTCTCTGTGAAATAAGTGCTAAAACTGATTTTTAAAAATAAAGCATAGTATATTATTCAGGGACCGGCAGGCACTGATCATGGTGGGATAGTGGGATCACCAATCTGCAGATTCTGCAAGAAAGAGGGAGAAACGGCACGTCATATAATATGTGACTGTGATAACCTAGCTAGAAGGCGATACCTTCACTTTGGTAGTGATCGCATTGTAGACCCCAAACTATGTGAACTGATGAGTATCCTCAGATTTGCAAAGGCCGTGGGCCTGTCACATATTTAGGACAGAGACATGGATGGCGCACAATAGGTCTCAGTGAGGCCGCGGTGCACAAATGCCGGAACAAATAATAATAATAATAATAATATTATTCAAATATTACATTTAATTATAATTTAAACCTATAAAATACATTTCATTCTTGCAGAAAGGAACAAAAAATTTAATTTGAATCTGCGAATACGCTGAAATTTTTTGAATTTTTTTTGTAAATTGGATTTATCCATGGAAAATGGTTACTAAATAAACAACCTGTCTATGGGCTTTAAGTGAGCTTACTATTAAACAGTATGAAAAGGAGGCAAATTTGGTGAGAATTCTCGAAGAGTTTGAAAAATACATGTGTGACCCCTGTCATTCATCGCCTTTTCCGAGTTGAGAGGTGGAGATCGAAAAGTCATCTAAAATACTGAAGAAAATTAAAATGATTTCAAAATTAAATAGTTGACTTGTGGTCTCAATTTTTAAAGAATCACGTTATGTATGTCAAACTCTTTATTAACATCGAGAAATACTCTGCAGCATATCGCATTTTATTCAGAAGTTGAATTTTCCCCCCCTCCTTTTCCCCTATTTTAATACATTTTTAAATTATAAATTAATATGTTCAGTTATATGATTAAACTGAGTGTTGCGCCTTCTATAAGCATATTAAGAAGTTCTTATCCTATAAACTGACAATTCATGGTTAAAACTTATATAAAATGCAAACAGGAATAGGTGATGGGGCTCACCTTCGGATTAACAGAAGTTGAATCTAAAAGGGTGGTATTTATGTACATTCATGGATAGGACTGAGGTTATCCAAGAATTTATAATGGTACAAATCTTAGAAAGGATAAACTAACATGAGAAATTCATCTTAAATATATTTTGGTTATTCCTTTGGCTCTAGCTTGTTTTTCAACACCTCATTTTGTAGTTGATTTGTCGTGCCTTTTGGAGAAATCAGTAGTTTAATTAAACAAACAATAACTCAGTGCGTCGTTCTTTCTTCGCGACAGCTGCTGTTCCTTCGCTTGAAGGAGCACCATGAAATTCTGCTTCCACCTTACCCTATACTTGCCAACATACTTGACTTATGAGGGGATATAAAAACCTTTCGTCCCTGCATGCGATATTTAGGATAAGAAGAGAGAGAGAGAAAGAGGGAGTAAGAGAAAGATGGAAACATTAAAAAACATATTATACAGTTGAGAGTAGAGGATCGAGATGGGGGATGTGAGAAGGGGTTGGTTTGCGAGAGAGGGGGGGCGGTAGAGGAGAAGCTATTAATAACATTGGCCGTGTAAGTGACACGGGGTGGGGGTAAAAAGGAGGGCCGGGGTGGGGGTAATGATGCGACTAACAGGGCCGTAATTAACAGCAAAAACCGCCCAACTGCCATGAATCGGAGTTGCTCATTGCCAACGTCTCGGCCAGCACCTCTCTCTCACTAGCGCCTCCAGGATCTGGGGCACGGCACATAGCCGGCAGGCTAAGTGCCTTCTTAGGGCTTCTGCAGTGATCTTCACTCTCGCTATTCCAGCGACTTATCCTCAACCGCATATTTTAAGTTTAGTTGGGAAAAAGACAAATAGATTACTAATTATTTATTGATTATCTACTCTTTAGCACAATGATAGGAATTGAAAACTAAGCAAAATGGATTATCTACCAACTTTCACACTATTTGATATTAATAAATCTCTAGTGGAATAGAGAATTCAAAGAAAAATAGACTTATTTTTCCGTTTAAGGCTAATTAAAACTAATTTAATGCCGGATAGTGGGCTAAAACCTCAATCTAACGAAATATTACATAACTTTACCTCATGCATATGGCCTCCATTAATTTGCCATAATTAATACCATTAATTTAAAGACAGGACTGTCGGTGTGAATAATAATTTTTCTGGCAGGTAATTAAAGGTGGTATGAGCTTCAAATCATAGAACGTGTGCCATATATTGCGTCTTCCAATAGGGACTTCCGAACTTAAACAGTTGATAACGGCCTTATTGTTGAAGCTGCATCTGTCGAATTGGCTGTCATTTATTTAGACTGTTTTGCCAAATTACTATTGATGGATATAGCGTTCAACAACACGTGAAAATGATAAAATTGTTTTATCAGTATGGGTGTTCTGTTCGTGCAACGTTCCACGCACTTCACCCATTTTACGGTCGCCATAACCGTCCTACCAAGAGGACTATTTGCAGTGTGGTGGATAAATTTGAGTCCACTGGTTCAGTAAACAATAAACCAACACCCGTACGTCGACAAAACGCAAGATCTGCCGAAAACATCGCCGCTGTCCGTGAGAGTATGCAGGAGAATTCGAGGCAGTCGATTTCGCGTCGCTCACAAGAACTCGGTCTTTCACAGACCACAACTTGGTGAATTTCGCGTCGTGACTTGGGCCTGCAACCGTACAATATTCAAGTGACCCAGGAGCTGAAGGTAAACGACCATAGACAACGATGTGTATTCCCTGAATGGGCCCTGGAGCAGTTGGAAACTGACCCTAATTTTCATCGAAAGATCATCTTCAGCGATGAGGCCCGTTTCTGGATGAACGGGTACGTCAACAAACGAAATTGTCGAATTTGGGAGGAACCTAATCCACATGAGATTCAAAAGCGTCCAATGCATCCCGAAAAAGTTACTGTTTGGTGTGGATTTTGGGCTGCCGGCGTTATCGGTCCATATTTCTTTGAGAACGACGTTGGCCAGGCTATCTCCGTCAGCGGCGAGCGCTATAGGTCGATGATTACCAACTTCTTTTGGCCTTAATTGGATGATATGGACACCAACGACATTTGGTTTCAACAGGACGGCGCTACGTGGCACACAGCTCATGTCACATTGGACATTCTTCACGAGCGATTTGAGGGCATGGTCTTCTCACGTGGAGGTGATGTGAACTGGCCACCGAGATCGTGCGATTTGACTCAGACTTTTTCTTGTGGGGTTTTCTTAAGTCGCAGGTCTATGGGAACAAGCCACAAATCAGAGCGGTCCTCAAAGCCAATATAACCCATGCCATTGGTCAAATTCAGCCTGATTTATGCACCAGAGTCATGAAAAATTGGACTTTTCGAATGCGCACCACCCAGCGAAGGAGCGGCGGACATTTGCACGATGTTATATTCCATACATAATGGCATCGATAGGCCTTTCAAACGAATAAATAATTTCGATGATTATAATATCAATAAATTAGATACAAACCAACACAAAGCTATCGCTGTGCTTTGCGCAAAATACTCAGTCTCAACTATGAGCTGTACCCGGGGCACGGCCGACATTGGGTATAGCGTCCGTGATGCGCTCTGGTGTTGCACTTATCTACCCCCAAGGGCGTGAAACCGCCAAAAATTTTGTTTTTACAAATAACTTTCTGAAATAATTGAAAATATCAAACAATAACACTCACTTAAAAATATCAAATAGCTCCACTTATTTCCTTACTTCTTAGCGTAAAATATCCGACAAAACAGCAGAGCAATGAAATGACTCTTGACTCACATAAACAGCACATAGAGGCCTGTATATTGGAGGGCATCCGTAAAGCCTGTGACAAGCTGTTCCCTTTATGTTGTTTATAGAAACAATCTCCCTTCTCTCTGAGCTTTCTTGCTCGATCCACTTCCCTCCTTGTGGCTACTCAATAGCATCCACCCTTTCTCTTGGGCTGTATCCTCAAATGTATTTGTCAGGGGCTGTAATAAAAAGCGGAGAGGAGAAGTGACGTATCTTTGAAGTTATTGCCCCTTCGCTTTATGTATATTTTATATCAAATTCACTTTACAACTGGGCTCTATACTGTCACCTTTCTAAAAATACAGGTATTTAAAATTTAATTTATATTAATGTTTTACTTAGATGTTAAATAACAGTGTTTTTTTTTACTGAGTTTTCTTTTATAAAATACAATATTAACCATACTCCTTTGACGACAGGCTGTACTGTCTGCAGCCAAATGGAAAAAAAGTAATGATTATATTATAAATCAATATATTTTAGAGGATGACCATTAGTTTGTTATGTTACAGGCCAGTTTTTCTACATTGCTGTTTAAAACAAATTAAATATATGATAGGAAATATCTGGTATGTTCGGGTGAAGCTAAAAAATTCCCTGAATGAATAAAGCAACTCTTATCATTATAACTGCAGACATCAAAAACACATATATGTAATCAGATTTAGTCAGAACACTAAATTTCTCTCAACCGCATTATTCGAAGGGTTCAATTATCTGGTTCATTTCTGTTTTTAATTTTCATCTACTACACACTACACAAGGTAAAGAAGTATGAGAGCCAAATCACTGCTAAACTAAAAATTTCAAAAACTGCCGTGCATAACATATGCGTGTGTATCTTAAAGAGGAAGAGCAACGGGAAAATTACTGGCTCCAGTAACTTCACTCCACTACCTTGTGGTATTTACATAGTTGGTTCTGGTTTTATTATGCAGTAGAATAATGATCCAAAACAAAAGGGGCTGCTTACAAGAAAAAGAAGATGAAGCCTTTTTGTAAAGCATGATATGGCCAAATTAATCTTTAGATCTCAATCCAATTGAATTGCTTTAGGTAGAGCTTCTTTGAAATGGCCAATTTAAAAAATAACACCGTTGGGCACTCCTGTAAAGTAGTTGGAATAGCAAGCTGTCTTGAAAAGTAAAAGAATGATTTTTTCACGAAAAAACGTATAAGCTTATCATGTTTATCACTTCATTATTTCAGTCTATAAGGTTAAATCACTGTTATTTGCTTATTGTTTTATTAAAATTTTGGTTTTATATGAGTTTATCCTTTTTTTTTGTCAACCTAAGACACTATACCAATCAATATAAGCACTTAATTAAAACTGCAATGTTAAAGATACCTTCTTAGGACGTTTACGAATTCCTTGGACAATTCTTTTTTCTAACACAGCTCGCTGACTAGATCTGTTTTTCTTCGATCTGATTTTTTCTTCTGTTTAGTGTTCGTCATCGATGACAAAACACCTCTGTGGTAAGGCCATAACTAGTAAAGCTAGATAAAAAGTATCATTTTACAATGACCTGTAAATTGGGTTGCTGTAATATTAATCAGTATTCAAGTAATTACGTTTATTTAGTTTTAATTAATTTACTATAAATTAGTTTTTAAGTCTATTGAAGTATTAAAAGTACAGTGGTCTGTTCGCTATTTCCAGTTGTGAGCAGCCAGGGTTTCCTCACGTTTAGAAAGGTTAAACAATTTCTGTTGGAACAGAAGGTTAAAAGTGATAATAACTTTTTCTAACTTCTAAGGAAAAAATAATTTAAAAAATATACAGGACAAAAAAAAGTGGACGGAATAAGGAAAGAGGTAAAATACACGACATGGTTCGGACACGCCATCAGTACACATCAAACCCTTTTTGTGACGTTTTAAAATTAATTCCGGCAAAAGGAGAAACTTAGGCCGGACACAGTTACCAAAGCGGACATGGTTTTACCGGTGTCGGAGGAGGTAGGGGGGGGGGCTGGAAAAATGTGTCGAGGTGTGACAGAGGCCGTTCTGCAATTACCCGGGTGTCAGCGCCACTTCACACCCACGCCGGGAAATAAGTTATTTTTCACCCTTCCCCTGTTTTCACACAACAAACCCATTATCCCAACTCTCTGTAGCCACGCTAGTTTTAATTTACGTCGGCTCATTCGTTCACAGCCACGAGGCAGGTCATCTCCGCAGTACAGGTGTACGTACGTGTGTCCGACAGAGAGCTGGTCATTAATTCATGCTAGGCCACGGTATCATTTCTGTCTGTAATCATTGCCCGAAGTATGTCATAAACAGTTTATAATAAAAAAATAATATTACCAAATCAATCTGAGTCAATAAAGAATTAGAATTCGTCTTCAACAATAGTTCCCATTTTGACTGCACACAATGTTTTAATAACTATAAAAATGTTAGGGCAAAATGTATTCTAAAGTGCTAAAGATCTACGTTATGATACAATACAAATACAATTGGAATATTTGCATATTAATTGTTCGCACTAGGGCTCTTGAGAATCATGAATTCCCCAAACGCCAGAAAATTGCGCCGGTTACGTCGTGAGAAGCTGGATGTTGGATTGAGTCGGTTAGCGTTACAAAATTGCCAACAGTAAGGCATAAACATTAAACAAAGTACCAAAAATAATATATAAATAACTATTCATTTTATTCAAAACAAAAAAAAATAACTGATCAGCAATTTAACAGTTAATTTAACCAGGTCGGATTGTTAGTAAATATAAATATAATGTATAATAAATAATGAAAAAAAGTTTATAGTCACGATACGATGTTTTGGAGAAGAGTGCGTATAGTCAACCGCAGAGCGGCGATGCGCACGGAGAGCTCTGTACACGAGATAGGCCGAGAAGTCCAAACTTGTAGTAAATAACGACTTCTTGTCCACAGGGGAACAGGCCCGTATTCTGCTATCTTCAACACTGACTAAGCCAAGCTCCTTGTCCTCTAATACGCAAAGTCCTATTTCTTCACTTCCTCGAGCTTTATAGTACTTCAAACTATCTTTTCCTGATGACCTACCTGTATGTTGATGTAACAAAATGAAAATTGCTGTTCAAGAGAAAAAACACACTTCATAACCTACACTTTCTTTTGTTTTTTAATCTTAAACATATGTTCGTGTATACAATATTTACATACGCTTTTCCTTATTTTCTCTAGCCGACACATGGATTGGACATTACATCATAAAAAATATTTCTGAAATCCTCTTAAACAAAAATTAAGTCTAATCAAGAACTCTGTGGAGCCCAAACATTAATATTATTAATCACACCGCTTTAATTTATTATTTTGATTCTTGGAGCCGGAAGAACAAAGGAACCGAGCCCAGCCCCGTACATTGGACTGTCTATTAACAATCTAGCGGGTCTAAAGTCAAAAAATTGATGGAATATATTTGTTATAAAATTTCATTTTTAAGTGAGACCAAGGTTCCGAGATATTAGAAAAAATCTTATAAAACGAGTTCAAAGTAAACAAACAATGAACCAATGCCTGATTCCTATAAGGTCGGGTTAACAGGTACGAATAGTATACCGGTTTTATTAAACCAGAGTGAACAGCTTATAAATTGAACACTTTTAATTTAAGATTTTTTTCAAACATACGAAATCTATCCTTAGAGGTTTGTTTTTTTTAAACTGATTTCATAAAAAGTTCTCGGAACTTCTGAATATATATATTTCCTTTTAGTCATGTATTTTACACATATACCAACTTTAATTGCATAATTTTGCATTATAATTATACATATAATATTGTTTATTTCAGTTGAGAAATATGGATATGGACATGGAAGTGACCTTAGTAAACTGCTCATAAATTGAAGTGATCCACTTTTTTTATTCAATAGATTACTTATAAGGTTATTGGATTAACAAAAAGACACCTGAACGAAAGTTGAAAGAAACGATTTATTCATTGATAGCTAAGAAAAAATTTAATTTATATTTTTAAAAGTTTTTTTCAAAAAGGCATTGTTTTTTTCAAAAAGGCATTGTTTTTTTATTCATTTTTGTTTTTCTAGTTGGGTGTTAGGCCTCCTCTGCTTCGAAATTAAAGATACACATCGTTTTTTCTTACTCCTTATAAGGCTCGAAATGTAATGTTCGGGAAAAGAAGCTCATTCCTCGTTGAATGCATCTGCAAGTTCATCCAAGATATCTGGACAAGGTGAACGCATGCATGCTCAATTAGCTTCATGTCTGGCGAACAAGCAGGCCAATTCGTACGCGTGATTTCTTGTTCTTCTAAATAAAGGTCAACCAGCTTTGCTCTATGAGGTCAAGCATTATCATCGACAAGAATGAAGTTTTCCCCGATTTCTTGCGATAAAGTGAAAATAACAGGCCTTATGACATTGTCCAGGTATGTTTGTGTGGTCACGTGCTCATTTGATTGTAAATAGCTCAAATATGTGTGATAAAACCACTAAGAATGTCATTAAATTTCTTTTTGGGTTTATTCTCAATCTCAAACCTTTATTTTTTATATGAGTATGATTTTTTTTTTGCATTGAGGTTTAAAATATGGGAAAAATCAGAGAATGATGAAAGGTATACATGAACGTTATTGAATATAAATTAAAAGCTTAGAACCGATTGTCGATAAAGCCCACACATACAGACAGGAAACCTAGATTGCCACAAATCTGTAAAATATGAGTCCCTACGGCCTCGGCAATACGATCATTCATCTGAACTGGCAACTTCCCTCACTGTACCACATGCTAACTTGAATGCACATTATTTTTTACATGCAAGATTCAAGAGAAACAATCAGGAATTAAAAATAATTACAGGTATAGCTTGATTAGAAAAAAACGAAACAGATTATAATTAAACAATTGCACTCTAAACGGTTGAGTGCGGCCTTTGAGCGATTATGAGGAGCTAGGGTGTAAAGTTTGTCGGATGCTTGAGGACAGCCCGAAGGGTTCGGAAATGAGCCGGTGCCTGTAGGAGACGACAAAGGGCAGGAAATAAGAGCGCTGACCGGAGGACGGTAATGAGTGGGCAAACAGCGCTCGAGTGCCACTCGACCCTCTCGATTCGAATCCGCAGACTTCAATGTCTGTTTTTGTAGCGGATTCCGGCTCGAAAACGGCTCCACTCTTTGTATATTAGCTAACTCTATTGAATAGGGCCACTTCACAGCCTCCGCGACATCGGGGCAGATTAAGTAAGGAAAAAATATCGGGGACAGTTTCCTTTTGAACACCGATGAGGATTATAGAGGAATGTTTAGGGGACTGAGATCAGAGCCTCTGTTTAGCAATACAAGGCTATTTAGTCAGCTGTGGACGGAAACGAACGATCCATTGTATTATCCCCTTCTTCCTGCGAGCACTTGAGCTATTAAAAATAATAACCATCTTCTTTTGTTGGAATTGCCCGCTTAGCATTCGAATTAGGTGGATAACGGACAGGGCAGGGACAAATAACCACATTTTACTGATTCTTACAAGCATTTGTTTTATTTATTCTTAGAAGTGCAGCTTCTTCCAAGTCCGCTGTGGTTTAGAATATTCTAACTACTATCCCATAAAAGCAGGAGTTCCACAGGGCAGCGTCCTGGGTCCCATCCTCTATAATCTATACTCCGCTGATGTCCCCTCCACAACCAATACCTACTTGGCAACAGTTGCAGATGGCATTGCAGTCCTGTCAGCCCATTCAGACCCTAATATAGCATCCCAACACCTTGAGTATTGGTGCAACCAATGGCGAATCAAGGTCAATGAAGCAAAATGCTCCCACATAACCTTCACACTCTGCCGCAAGTCCTGTCCACCAGTTTTTTTAAATTCGATTCCTCTTCCTGTGTCTGAGACAGTAAGGTATCTAGGCTTCCATCTCGACAAAAGACTGACATGGAACCCACATACGAGGCTAAAAAGACAAGAACTAAACAGACGCTTTGGACAACTGTACAGACTACTTCGAAGGACATCCCATCTCTCAATAGTAAATAAACTACTTATTTACAAAGTTATACTTAAGCCAATCTGGACATACGGAATAGAGCTATGGGGGACAGCAAAAAAGTCGAACATCAAGCGCATCCAATCCTTTCAATCAAAAGTCCTGAGAACAATAGTAAATGCCCCTTATTACGTCAGCAACAAAACCCTTCACAATGATCTGAATATACCCTATATTCTTGAACTCATCCATTCTAAGTTCATAAAATTCCATAGTAACCTTTCCAACCACCCTAATTCCCTAGCACAGTCATTGCACTGCACCACTCATCCCTATAATCCTCCTCGGAGATTAAAACGGCAGTGGCCTCGTGACCAGCTATAACTAAGTGTTAGTGGGAGTCCTGGCAATGGCCAGTTTCTCTAATCATGTCCTGAGCGTCTATGGCTCTCGCGCTCTTTGTCAGCCTCCGCTGGCTCTTATCCAGTGACGCGGCTGACTTAGGAGCGTGGGGGACTTCCCAAGACTCCGCTGCCTCCTTCGCATGCGAGGGAGGTGACAATCATGTGGACTTGGGGAGCCTCTGGGCTGTTTGTAAATATTGTATGAATGAGCGAGTGAATGATGTAAATATGGTATGAATGATAACATTTATCTCAATTACTTATTGCCTAATAAAGAAGGTAGATCGTAATTTTGTCTTAATAAATTGTTGTTGTTGAAAAAAAAAAAAAAAAAAAAGAAGTGCAGCTAAGCCCTTTTAGCAGTGGAAAAAAACATCATCAAACAATCATCAGCAACAATCAATAGTAAACCAGAAGATTTCATCAATTATGAACTGTAAACAGTATTTGTGAAGAGTAAATTAACGATATTAAGGAGGTATAAAGTGAAGGAATACGATAGTACTATGAGAGTCTTAAAAACTTGGAACGGATACGGAGATCTTAATAGTTAACAATACAAACTATTTCTTACTTTATACAACGGTGGTTGCAAGAAGGGAAGCTCTGGTCGACCCTTCAGCGTCTCCACAAGCCAATCTTCCGCCTTGGTCCCGACACAGAAAGCAATCAGGTCCGCCTCGGGGCAAGGCCAAAACGAAACAGATTTGTCTCTTTTTCGTCCCTCATAACCCGTAATCGTAGGCCTAGTCTCTATCCCTTAAGAAGAAGGTTTGTTTTTTCTTTATGACCCCTTGTGTTACCATTAACATTTACCATTAAATATTTTCACATTATGTTGTGACTAAATTAGGATCACCTTGACAGCTGAACCACAGGATTGTAACTGTCAAATCCTCCAGCCTTTAAACGACACTCCGCAGTGGATGGCACCTTGGATTGCCGTCGGGGGATTCGGCCCACACACAAAACGGATTATTTAATAGGGGGTTCTGATCAGGCATCCTGACGCTCTTCCACTTGTAGATATACTATACACGTCTAATCTAGATTCACCAGGTCCGAACCGGACCCTTTCTGAATATCTAAAACTCACTTTCGTTATCAGTCAGCATTAGATAAATATATAATATAGATATTAATAAATGAATAAGCAGAGACTAGCTTTTTTATTTACTTTCAGTTGGTATTAATTTCATTTATTTGACCATGTAATGCATATGATTGAATGCACCTTACCGTATTTCCTATGGAACCACCCACATGAAGCTCATTCCACGTCTTTGTCACAGAACACCATTCAGACCCACACGTATCCTTCATCATCAATTTTTAAGTAAAATTCCATTCTAAAATTATTAAAATTTAATTTAAAAAATATTCACTTATTAACATTTGTTTTGATTGGTTTAGTTTTTCTGGGCCATTCATTGACTGCCTCAAACATTGCGATATTACTTCCTATTTCGAGAATGCCTAAATCGTTAATACGATTGATAAGTCGATTACTCCGATTTCGCTGACTTGCGAAACATTGTAAGGGGTTTATTTTCATTGACAAAGTATTTACCAAGCGCGATTCAAAGGTGATCTGGGCTAGTATTATAGTTGTTTATTTATCCTGCAAGACTATTGGGAAGGGAGTAATTGCAATTTAAGTAATGTGGCTGATGAATAGGGAGAGTTGCTTCGATCCCCACAAATATTTAAAACCGCAATACAGTAAAGGTGCAAAGGCCGATACTATTGTCGAGGACCTGCTGTTGGCAGGGCAGTTAGTAGAGGTGTGAAACTGTGACCGCACTGTCACCACTTTGTAACACTCAACACCTTCTTCTCTTTGATCCTTTATGTTCAACTATTGGTCATACAGTCACCCTGGAGTATCAGAATGTTTAAAAATCAGACTTTTAATTACCGATTCGTCCAACGGTAGGGTGCCGAGCTCACTCAAACAAAGTTGAAAGGGTTGATAAATTAAATGGCTGGAATAGAAATGGAGATTTTTACGTATTGTATAAATAAAAAATAAAATAAGTCATCCTCTTACGAAATTTAAAAAATCATAATTTATCAATCATTTAAAAAAAACGAAAAAAATTCGTGTCTTTTGCATCTTGCACATGAATTTAGGGTACAGAACCTAGGCTTCAAACCATTATTCTACATTTACAGTACAGACATGTTTACAGCGCCCTGTACAGTTTCTAAAAAAAGTTTTTAAAATAAATTTCTGAATTTCGGAAAAATCAATTTAAAACTACTTCTAACTAACAATAGGATCCTTGTACATAATATTAATATGTAGGTTGTGTCAATATTTTAAGCAAGTGATTTTCAGTGAACTGCATGTTTTAACAAATAACATTTATTTTAAATCATCGGTGACAAGAAAACCACACACGCTGTCTTCACCTCCCAGTTCCGGGCTCAAATTAGCAAGATTGCAAACTTACTCGAAGCGAATTGGTAGAGATCAGTATATTTCACAAATGAGGTCAAGTCGGTTTACACCACTCGGTTTTTGAGAGTGACACGTACAGACACGTACAGACAGAGCTGTTGGCAAGGGTCGAAAAAAAACGAGAGCCGACACAAGACGGACTGGCGAAGCTCCAAGTTAGGATCCTCCGCTCCAACAACAGTCAATACATCCCCAGTTGCCTGCCAGGTCGGCCAGCCTGGAAAAAAGCCGCCCTCCCTTTGTTGCTGGAGATCCCATTGTGAACTTCCAAAGGAGACACGACTCGATTGTTCTATTAAAATAACACCGGGGACAGCGCTAACAGGGCGGGGCCGAGGCCTTTAAAAAAGTGGGGCCCACACATGACAAAAGGAGAATGAACGGCAGAACAATCTGTAATGAATAGAACATGTGTGTAGCCTATATCCGCAACACAGCCAGTCATAGGAGTTATGGTAATAAGTATCATATAGGGCCGGCCTAAAGAAAAACAAGGGTCCACTGGCTTCCAGAGCTTTTTAATACCCGCTACCCAGGGCTATTTAAAACTCGTATTAAAACCCCTTTTTTTATCGTTAGTAGCCCTGAATACACATATGTGGTGCTCCTAACATAATATTAATATATGAGTTGTTATTTTTGAAAGTCCACTTTTTAAAAAAATGAGTTAATGCTAATTTTAGTAAGATATAGACATCTTCTCTCCATATTTATAATCATGCATTCAATGGAGTATATTTTTCTCATAAGATTAACAAAAGAATTTCGGCTATAAAATGTTAGCGCAAAAGTGTTTTTTTTTTTAAATGAAATAAGTCCATTCCTAACTATTATAATTAAAACCACTTTCTTTTGCAATTATTATTGATTATTACAACTTGAGAGAACACTGCGCTTTAGCAGATATTACTTAGCTAGCGTATTAAGTGCAAACCCTTAAATATCTCGATACATGAAAAAATGGACTTAAACCACTTTCAAAAATAACAGCTCATATATAAGGATCTCTAGCCATTCCATTTTTCAAAAATTAATATAATACATTTCTTTCGGGTTCGTTGGTCTGTCTATTTTTTATCCTTCTTACGCCGTTGCCAGTCACCCGTTTTACCTAAAAACTTGAAAGTTTATGCAGAGGTCCTATTAGACTGGGGAGGAGATGAAAATGACTGCAATTTCCATAAAACATGATTGTCAGTAATTAATTAGAGATAAGGTTAAATTATTTTTAATGTGTCGGACTTTGCAGAACAATTTTTGAAACAGACTTTTTTTTTTTAATTTTCTTCTTCCTCCTAACAAGCAAACATTATGTTTGACTCTGATTCATTGATTGACAGAGATTAATGAGATATCGCTTTGGATAATTTTTCAATACATAATCAGTTTCTTTGGACGTACGTACGATTAACAGTGTCTAGTGAGTCAATTATTTTAGACTCAATCACTTCATGGCAGTGAGAACCTGCTTTAATAATGTATATAATTTGTTGGAACTTTGAGTTACAAAAAGTCATGCAAAATTTTATAATTGCATAAAACAAAAATGTTAGCTGCCGGAACGATATCTACAAAAACACAGCACTGATTATAATTTTTAGTTTGTTTTTTTTCAAATTCTTGTAATTAACATGAAAAGTTTGGGTTAATGTAATTACCTTCATAAGTCTATCATCATTACTTTTCATCCCAATGATGAAAATCACCCAAATGATCGTGTAAGAATGAAAAGTAATGATGAAAGACATAATAGTTTCATTTCATTCTACGATGATTCTAAAAAAAACATCCCAAAGAAAAAAATGGAGGATCAATTATAAATTTCTCAATAAATATTTGGCGATCATACATGATAAGGCGTTAAATTAAGATCTTGACGTCCATTAATAATGTGTATCATATGTTGGGATTTTAATGGGCTATAATTACACAAGATCATTAAAAACTGTCATCAAAATTGTTATCGTAGCCGTTTTGAAAGCTCTAAATTGTGTTATGCACGTTATAAATAATTTACGAGGAACTACAATACATAAGCAAATAATTATTTAATCACACAGATCTGTTGTAATGCGACAGTTATAACACTGCAGAGTTAAAACCCTCTTGGCATCTGACACCGTTGTGATCCGACAAGATGTACGTTTTTCTTTCCGGTCCAAAAGCTCCTGCTGGCTTGTCCGCCACTTAATGCAACCAGCTAATAGAGTATGTATGAATATGTATGTACTATTGGTATGTATTTGTATACCAATTATCACAGTTTTTTTTTTATAGAATATTAAGTAGCAGTGATGATGTAGGGGTAGCGTTTCCTCGAGATTTGCGCCCTATCCCATATAAAGATGGGAATTCTGCAGGAGTGTTGAGGAGATTCCTGAGCTATTTGTATACTGCATGGATGTATATTTTAAATATGGTTTAAATGAGATAATTAAATCACAATTATCTAATGGTGATTTTAATTTTCGTCACATATAAAATATGATGATGAAGAAAATGTGTTTAATGTGGTTAGAAAAGTAAAAATTCTCAAACATGTGAGAAGTGGGGAAGCGAAATATAATATCACCTTCATAGATTTTCCAGAAACCTAATGGCAGAAATGCCTTACAAAAAAAAAGTTGTCACATGGGAAAAAATGTCGTTATTACATTGGCTAGGTGTTATGGTAAATTATTTTAGTACAATTTTTTTCATGCTTATATCGTTTCGAATTATATTTCTATTATTGAATTGCAGCTCGAATTAATCTTGTTGAAACTGCACCCGTAGTTGGCTATTTGCATTTAATGGTCTCGTGTAAAGATAGGTATTTGTCAATTATTAACGGGAAAATCCAACTGAGTGGTTTCAAATTAAATGGGTTTCCTCTCAAATGAAATTTGATATACACGCGAATTTATTTTACAGAATCAGTTGTGTACCAGTTGGATTCAGCCGTATACCTCCTAAATCAAAGTTAAATTAAGCGGAACAAATTGAATCATGAAAAGCATTCAGCTTGTATTGTGGAGGGCAAGTGTTTTTAATATCCTTCGGGGTTTAGATGGTTCTGTTTGTAAGCTCCGGCCTTCCACTTCCCCGTCGTTTAATTATTAAACCCATTATCCGCGGAGGGATATAGTCTGGACTTGATGGCAATTGGGTTTTGACTAAGGGAGGGTATAAAATCCCGGGATAGGGGAGAGAGAGGGAAGCTAAACATCTTTTCCTTCCGTCGAACTTATTCAATGTCAGCAACACCGCAATGAACTGTATCATTTTCGAATTATGGAGTTAGATTTTGTGAAAAATATTTTCTGTTTTAAACACAATGCCTGCATAGCGAGTTGGTGTAATAATATTGATACTAATTTTAAAAGCCAGAGGGACCGAATAACTTTTTATATGGTTAATCTTGGAGAAATGACATCCTGACTAAATGTCCAGTCCATTTTTTTTTTGTTTCATAGCCCCTTTATAAAAATACAGATAATTATAAGTAATTATAGATCCTCAGGTGATTCAATTTACAAATTATTTTTGTATTTCCTGTAGCATCACTACATTATATAGAGGTTTTGTTATTTATAAAAATTACATAATGAATAAACAAGTATAATGATACACATGGACTAAACTGACTAATAAAGGTGATGGGGCTCACCTTTTTGATCAAACTTAAAACTAACTTACATACTAATTCTTAACCTATTTTTTCCCCGACAGTCTGTTGCCATCGATGCGGGAAGGGTATTGGGGTCATAGTGTTAAACACTGGGTTTGTTAGGTGCTGCAACGAGCCAAAAAACTTGATGTGTCTCCGGCGGATGAACTCACCCACCGACGGCACACCAAGCAACGGGTGCAGGTCAGCGTTCTTCAACCTCTCGAAAGAGGTATGTCGGACCACTTTTCGCATGATCCCATTCTGGAAGTGTTGGAGACATTTGGCTGTATTGTCAGTCAAGTGGGTAAATAGCTGGGCACCGTACAGCAGAGCTGGCCGGAGGACACATTTATATATCATCAATTTGAGACGAAGCGACAGGTTAGGTGAAGTTAGCAAGTGCGATAGCCGGTAAGACATTTGTCGTAGTTTTTCTATTTTATTACTAAAATGAGTAGAGAAATGGAGATGCCCATCCATTTTTATACCCAAATAGTGCATTGAGAAAGCTGGTGAGTTCTCTTGCCCTCCTATGCTATACGATTTTGGGAAGGATTTTTTCCCCTTTTGGAGGGAGAAGAGTACGCAGTCGGTCTTCCCGGCGTTTACGTTGATGTTTAACATGCCCAGTCTGTCACTGATAATGTTACAAACTGACTCGGCGTGTTTCCATCGAACCCTTTCGGTCTGTTCCCATCGATATGGGAGGGGTGGTGGGGTCATAGTGTTAAACACTGGGTTGGTTAGGTGCTGCAACGAGTCAAAAAATTTGATGTGTCTCCGGCGGATGAATTCACCTACCAATGGCACACCAAGCAACGGGTGCAGGTCAGCTTTGCTGTTCGACTTTTTTTTTTTTCTTTCATAGCCCCTTTAAATTTACAGATAATTATATACAATTATAGATCCTCAGGCTTTGTTTATATACAGGTTTTGATATTTTATAAAAGTTATATAACGAATAAACAAGTATAATGATACATATTATACGTGACTGGACTAAACTGACTAATAAAAGTGATGGGAGTCATCTTTTTGATCAAACTTAAAACTAACTTACATACTATTTCTTAACCTCATTTTTCCCCGACAGGTCAGCTTAAATGCCCAGTCCATAATTATTGCACTTCTCTTATTGCGATCAAAACGAGGTCGGATGACGGGTAAGAGCTTTGAGCTGCAAAGGTAACTAACCTGTAATTGTTATAAAATTTGTTTTATTTTATATTTTTTAACTTACACCATTCTTGCACCAAAGACTTTTAATTTTTTTACTACTACTTATTTTCTTTCTTGTCAATTACATTCTCACACTAATTTTAATAACTGCCTGTCTCTTTATATTACAGTATTTTGAAACTTTTTTTTCTTGTTTGCATTATTTTGCTAGATTTTTCTGAAGGACAACTCGGTTTTTTTTTCAAATTAAGGTGGTTCTTTCCTTCCTTTCCATTTTTCAAACTATTTAGTATCATAACCCCCTATATTCTCAGTCTTCTCCTGAAACACAAATTCCCGTCTTTCAGACCTTTAGACCCATTCCGGCAGGACTCCAGCATTCAACCACTCCTTTCCCAAACACAGGAATTATCTACCATGCTTCATCCTTACGTACTTTTAAAACCTTCCCATTCCAAAAGGGAGTGTTTAAGAAGGGAACTTCTCATACAAATGCTAATCTAACCTTGGTAACCAAGGTAACCTATCAGTATTCATTTCAACTATTCTTCTTTACTTTCTATGTATACGTAATTTTGTTTTTTTGTTTCCTGGATATTTATTTAATTATATCTAATTCAGTTTTAATGTTGTAATGAAGCCATTCTGCAACCTCGTAAAGAAGTACCCACCAACCGATATTTACTTTGTTTTATAATTATTAAAATTTTCTTTTTTTTTTTTTTTTTAATTTTGTATTTTACGATTATTTTATTTGTTTGTATATATAAAAAAAAAACTCTTGGATGATATTTTTTAATTTGAAGTACACCTTTTATCTAACCCCCCTCCCCCGATGTGATAGTTTTTTGTTGGGCTTGTTTTAATCCATATGGGGCATAGTCTCAGAATAAAGCATTCGTATTTATTTCAAACGTTGTTCATAAATAAATTTGACGATAAAATAAAATATAACTCGTTTATTTTTCGAAGGAATACATACACTCAAGTATAAATAAAACGCAAGCTATAGGCTCACGGTCTAGTATTGTACAATAAGCTGCATTTTGCATGTTTTTTGGCCTGAGACCTGCTACGTCCTACCGTAGCACGTAATGTGGGCTGAGTGACTCGTACGCCCTCATGTAGTCTTCGCAGTCCACCGTGTTCTGTTAAAATCCAATATAAGTACAGATGATAATACTTGGATAATGAGTAAAATCACCTGTCACACAAAACGGAAAAAAAAATTGGAAAGATTATTGTATCGGGGTGTTGACAATACTAGTAACAGCCCCTCGCTGGGATGAGGCTTTTACAGAGATAAAAAGTGGAACAGGTATTGGGGAACACACGCAGTTGAAAAGGGACAGCCTGTATTTACCCATGGGATCATCCCCCAGGTCAACCTCAGGATAGTCTCTTCGAGCCGATAAGGGTCCGTTGCCAGCTTTCCCAGGTTATTTCCAGAGGGACGCTCTGCTGATTTTATTAATGTAAAAAATATTTCAAAGGTTTGGCACTTCAAAAATACACCCGAGAAACTTAATAGTAGATAGAAGGTTTGTTATTTTTAGGGAATCGATCTTTTTTTTTTTTTTTGCAAAATTAGAAACACAGGCATTCACTCATCTGTCTGATTTAGTCTTTGTGAGTACCGAAAACCTTGACGTTCTTGAGAGTGGAATAACTCGCTTGCGAAAGTAATGGGAACTAAAAAGGTTAAAGACAGGGCAAGAAGAGTTATTAAAGGCCCTAAACAAAGTTCTAGAATCCCGTATTCCCCAACAACAGAAAACTATTAAGGGTTATACACATGAGATAGAGGTGACAACCGACAAAAGACTAAGAGAAGAAGGTGATAAAGTATTTTAAATGAAACAATTATCCAGTTCCAGTGTGTATGAGAGAAGTTGCGCGTCAGATAGAAGACCTATTTGGTATAATAGAAAGCACGCGCAACACGTACATAAAGCCCATCTTACCAGTGAAACAAAAAATCAGGAAAGGTAAGATTGTGCCTGGATGCAAAAGAGGCCAATAAGGCTATTCTAGGTCAATATAATTCTAGGTCTCCTCCAGGAATCGAACAACTAATGTCCAGATGTATAAATGACGACTCTGGATTTGAAGACTAGATTTTACTTGAACTATCAGAAACCTCACGCAACTACACCTCTTTCATGTTTGCTCAAAACCGTTTGTGCACTTGAGAGTAAAGCAGTTTGGGCTAAAAACCCTGAATTAGGAACTTGGCTCCAATATTCGATAAGGTATATGAATACTGTATCGTGCTTGTCAATGATATCCTTATATTCTCCTCGACAAATAAAGAACATCTCCCACATTTGGAAGTATTGAGGAAAATAATATTAACTAGTACCACCAGACCAGATTAACCAGAAATCAGCGTTTTTTAGAGAAAAAATTATGTTTTTGGAACACACGATTTAAAAAAATGGCATAGTCCGGGCGTGGAAAATATAACAAAGACGCTAGAATTTCAAGTGCGTAAATGAACCCCATTGTACCAGTGAAACAAAAAACCAGGAAAGGTAAGATTGTGCCTGGTTGCAAAAGAGACCAATAAGGCTATTCTAGGTCAAATAATTCTAGGTCTCCTCCAGGAATCGAACAACTAATGTCCGGATGTAACCATCAGACATACGAGCATTTCTCGGAGCTTTAAACTTCTACAGAAGTTACTCTAGTGAGATAGCAAGGCCTACAAGACCATTATCAGATATCTCAAAAATAATACGAGATGGGTATGAGAGAAAACACAAAATGAATCTTTCGAAACTTCATAGACATTTTTAAAATAAACTAACTTTATATGTGCGGAAAGATTCGAAATATGTTTACAGACGTGAGCATGAAAGCATTAAGTGCATGTATGTGTCAAGAAGGTGAGAAACAAAAAAGATACCCGGCAGGATTCGCATCTAAGCTGTTATACCACACCCAGAAAAGATATCTCACTTCTGAGATTAAACTACTGGTCATTTTGTTCACACTTAGTAAATTTCAAGATTACCTGTTAAATGAGAACAGTACGTGCAATTTATAGCAATCATAAGACGTTGATACATATTAATCAATGCAAACTAACATCGAGCTGCCTGGGTATGGGCATTAACGGAATATGACTACTCCATTAAATATCTACAAGGTAAACAAAGACAAACAGCCGTTTTTAAGCCGAATGAGGATAGACTCGAAAGCGTAAAGAAATGTAAACTAAAGATACAGATTATGAGCATAAAGATACGTTAATTAAAAACGAATATGGGAGAAATAGCCAAATTACAAATAGAAGATATGTGAAAAATATTGTTAGCAGATTATTTAACAGGGAAGATTTGCTGGGTTATAGAATGGGGGAGTACAAATCTTTCATAATAAAATATGGAAGGTAATGATTCAGGACAAGCTAATAGATGAGCTCTTCACGCCTCTTTCTGCATATAATGCACTTAGGAAACACATTTTACATGATAAATTACATTATTAGCGAACATAAAAGCATATTATAAGGTGTGATATATGCCAGAGAAATAAACACACCAACCGTACTTCAATGTACGAACAAAAGAATATTATTTATACCCACTCATTGTAGTTAGTTGCCATGTATTTCCATATTATATCCATATTGGTGAGCATAGCCATTTGTGCCAAGTCAAGCTGTACCCAATGAGTAGATATGAACAGTTCATTTCCAGTACTGAAATAGTCCCAATCAGGCACTTTAAAGAACTTCTTAAGCGTCTATTCGCAGGCAATGAGACGGTAAGTGAGGAATTAAATTGAAGCGGCACAATGATTTGAGTCACTAAGCGGGTTGTTACACAACTGATTATCATTATTATCTGGATTAATGAAAATATTGACAAAGGATTATATCATTAAAGAATAAAATATAGTTAATTATTATTTGCAGTTAAGGTTATTGTTTTATTATTTCTAATTATAAGTTAATGCATTCCTTTTTTTCTTTTGCTAAAACAGCTACACCTCTTATAAGTTGATGTGTTTTGTTTATTATTATTGATATTTTGTAATAATGTATCGAATTAATAGAATTACCAATGTTCCGTAATATAAAATCAGGCAAGAATCTTTTTTCTCCAACTAATGAGGGGATAACTAAATAAATATTTAACATCATACCCCATTTTCATTCTCTTACAAATTCCTATATATTGGGATATTAGAAACATCTTTCGAAATGGATTTCAGCGAATAATTTGCGTTCTGAAATAAATCCATTTCCTTTGGCCCATATAATAGATCTACAACATCATGAAATTACAGAGCTTAGAACACCGAAAAAGTTGTCTGTCTTGGTCGGAGAAAATGATGAGGTACTATGAGATAATATTTTGTTTGTCTGTACTTATCCTCTACGATAGCGGCTGTAACAAAACATAGAGCAGATCAAGATATGCTGATTAGTTTTTAGTTAGACCACAACAAAATAAGGTACGAAAAAGTTAGGCCTATTACTTTTAACATTTCCAGCTCAGAAGTATTTAAAATTAAAACTCCTAGCTTTTTTCCATTCTGTTTTTTGTTAGAACTTTATTGTGCAATAATTACAATCTGCCTTTTATAAGGCAATAATAATACCTTTCATTCAAACTCAAGAACATATTAACTTAGCTAACGCAAAACAAATTTTAAAAGACAACTATACACATTTTAGTAGGAATATTTATAAAAATAGAGTATTTATAATTTTTTTTTTTTAAGAAAATGTTATTTTAATTGACTGAGATAGTTTGCCAAATAAAATGAAGCATTTTTAACGTAAATTCCTAGTAGTTTTTTCACAATTAGATATTAGTTCCGAGATCCATGGATGGTTCTTCTCTTCCTTTATTTTTTTAGCATGTATTTGGTTGGTCTATCTACCATTTTTTCCATTATGTAAATTCGATCTGGACTTGGTGGACTGTATAACTGGTTGCAATAAGTACAATAATTGATAAGGGTTTTAAATGAAAATAACATTTCTATGAGGGGGGTAGATGCCAAACTCAGGTTCAATAATTAACGGGTAGTAAAAGAGTTAGTTTATTTTGAATATTGAATGAATAAATGGGTGAAGGATTAACTTAGTTAATGGAAAACAATTGCTGAGAGACAACTATACAAATTTTAATAGGATTATTTATAAAAATTGAGTATTTATAATTTTTTTTTATTTATAGAAAATGTTATTATTAACGTTAATTCATAGTAGATTTTTCATAATTAGATATTAGTTCCAAGATCCATGGATGGGCACTGTGTCTTATGTTTCTCTTTCTATGAAGGGGATAGATTCCAAACTCAGGTTCAATAATTAACGGTTAGTAAAAGAGTTAGTTTGGAATATTGAATGAATAAAAGGGGTGAAGGATCTTATGGATGCTTAGGTAAGTCGAGAGCGTGAAAAATCTGTTGCTGTTGCTGTACTGTGGGACTTTATTAATTTGATTGATCCGGGTACTTTGCATAGGCAAGTCCTTCCGGAGGTACCCTGCATGTGTTCATGTCTCCCTTACAAAATATTCATTTTGGCCTGCCGATTTCTCCTCTACTCCCTGGATTCAGTCTGTAGGACATAGGTTTACTCATCTATGGTTTGTTTGAACATCGCCATATAATTACGGAAGAAGAAAAAACTGAGCACACAACGAAGGAGGTTTCGTCACTAGATAGCAGCGTTCACCATTTTGTCAGCTCTTGGACTGAAATATTTCACGATGTACAGTGAACAAATATATTTAAAAAGTCGCTAATAATAATGTAAAACCCAATAATATGTACAAATATTGGAGGGGTAATGGTAATACTATTGCTACTTGACTCGTATAGTATTTTTGTCTCTTATGTTGGTAAAAAATTTTCTTTTTTTTTTAATTTCAAAACCTCTTTTATTGATTTAGATTACAATGAACAAAACATTTAAAGGGTTACAGTTTGCTCCTCGTACTGCGATGCGATGATGCATTCGAAGGAGGGCATAATATAAAATACCTTTCAATCTGTAGTAAAAAAGTCATAAACACATCCACAACACTAGGTGATGAGGCTCACCTTCAGCTTATTACCGTGCACTAAACACTAAAAACTAAAACCTATACCTAGAACCTAAAACTAAAACGAAATGAATTCATCCACCGTAGGCAGCTCAAATATCTCATGAAGCTCTCTGTTGCTCCGCTGCTCGAATGAAGTACCTATGACCACTTTCATCAGTATACCTTTTTGGAATTGTTGGAGTTTCTTAGCTGTAGTATACGTCAGAAAACGAAAAAGCAGTGCACCGTACAGCAGAGTAGGCCTGAGGATGCTCTTGTATATCAACAGCTTGAGACGCAGTGATAGATTAGTGGAAGTCAATAAATGCGTAAGCCGGTAAGACTTTGTGCGAGTATGCTTCAACTTCTTCGTAAAATGGTTACTAAAATTGAGGTTGGTAAAAACCTTTCAACAGCACCTTTTTGAATCAATTAAAAGGTTGAACATTGACTAGCCTATTACACCAAGCCAACGTGGCCATTCCTGACTTTTATCGCAAAGTCTCTCGCGGTGACGGATAGACTTTGTTCCCGTATGAACTTTAATATTTTACGTTTATAGCAATCAATTCCAGGCACAGGGGGTTTTATACGCTATGTTATATTGTTAATGGTCTGCTTACCATATAAAGTGTTATTTGAGGCTTTAGGGTGCAGCAAGGGAGGGTTCATAAATCTGCCGTATCCGACCTAACTGCTCTATGGTCCATCCGCATAATAAGTTATTGCAGCCGTTTTGTAACAGATAAATGTGATAGTTGTGATCTTGTGCCATTCCCTTAATTTTACAAACCACAAAACAATAAATGCAGCAAAACTAAAAACCTCGTCAGTAAAATGTCACCCTACTCACACGAAAAATAAAGACTGACACCTGAAAACAAATCAATACTACATAAAACAGTAATCCGTCACAGAATGACATATGCTGCACCGGTTTGGAGTTACACTTATGCTTCAAAATTTCAAGACATTGAAATTCGTACTAAACATCAGTGTGAAAATAATTAACAACTACCCTGGATACACCAAGATAACAATCATGCTAACAGAACTATAACTACCCTTAATTAAGGAGTATGTCCTCACCCAGACAGATCATTTATTTTTTCTAACTTACATATACAAATTTTTTTTTTGGACATAAGTTATTTTTGTTTTATTGTGTAGTTTTTTGAATTGTTTCCTACTGTGAGATTTACATTAACAGTAAAAAATTAATGGATTGTACGCATGTTTAAGTCCTCAATGACTAAAGCATGTAATAGTGTAATGTTTGCGGCAAATCTAAACGATATTGTCAATTAAAAATACTTAATTTTTCAAAAATAAAAAAAAATATAAATAACTCAAATATTGGCAAAAAAAAATTGTTAAACTTATCTATTATAAATGGCATGTTTGTCTGTCACTAACTAAAAGGGAAATTCAATATTTCAATTTTAAATAGTTTCTGAGTTAAGACTTGAGATATCTTAAAATTTAGTGAAACCGGAGTGACTTTTATGTGTTAATTTTTTTTTTACAAGTACTATTTCATTGTATTACAAATCATAAATAAATTATTATTTACAAACCAATTTATTTACAAGCCATTGGCCACCGTTTCTGTATTTCCAATTGCCTGGCATTCAGACAAATATGGCCAATTTCTATCTTCACTGTTGTAACAAGTGACAAAATATTTCCAAATTTCAATCGTTGGTCCAAAGAATCCGTTGATCTTCACTCCCTATATAGATCCACCATCGACCCATGGCCCTATATTGCGCATAATGCTTTTTATTATCGTCCACTCTTATGGGCTTGTCATTTAGGCCTTTCAAGGGCCTGGTGTGGTCCATTTTTTATCTTTGCAACATTGATTTGTACTACGTTACCAGGGGAGTGGTTATCTACAATTTAGAAGTTAATTTTCAAACATATCGAAAGGTTTTTCAGGTACACCGAAAGGGTAATTGAGGGATTTACGCACTGAAGTGCCAATGAGTTAATTGAACTTATTTTTTCGTTTCTCTCTGGTTTACTTCTTCTTGGTTCTGTATTTACTTGGTTAGCTTAATAACTTTATCAATTCATTCCTTATCTTTAAACGCCTTCCTCTTTCATCATTAAGTCAGTGCCAGTCTCAACAGTTCGATAAATGTATTCAAAAGCAATGTAATAAATACTTACAAAATCGTTGTCATAAATATTGCCCGAAAATATTGATTTTGCGTTAGCCGCGTTTTCAGTTATATACATTAGAATTTGATTTATCGTCACAGTGATGGGAATTGGTGGATAAAAGATGGATCGCCTATACTATTGAGCTTCCCCCGCATATTGTTATGGAAAGCTGTGACAATAGGAGCCGGCGTGATGCATGATCAACAAATGATATCCTAATTCCTCGAAAAATGTACATCGCAGCTGAATATGCGACATAGCTTATGAATTTATGGAAATACATATTGCAGGGTAATTATCTTCTTGGTGCGGTTTTAGAATATAAGTTATAGTTAACAATCTTTATTGTGCAATAATTACAATCTGCCTTTTATAAGGCAATAATAATACAGATAAATGATCTCATTCATACCATATTTACAGCATCATTCACTCGCTCATTCATACAATAGGACATGATTGGAGAAACTGGCCATTGCCAGGACTCCCACTGTCACGCGTTTATAGTAGGTCACGAGGCCACTGCCGTTTCAGTCTCCGAGGAGGATTATAGGGATGAGTGGCGCAGTGCAATGACTGTGCTACAGGATTAGGGTGGTCGGAAAGGCTACTGTGGAATTAGAATATAAGTAAAGTGTAATAATTGAAAACTCGAGCTAATACTGCAAACACACATTACTTTAGTTTAGAATATTGAAATATGATCTGGCTGAAAGGTAGAACGCTTGACGTCTTTGTTAAGTTTATTTTTATTGAACTCTGCATATGCGAACCTCTTCGTTATTGTTTAAAAATATACTTCAATGCATTGTTTTCAATGCTCCCTGGTTTGTTCAGAACTCCCACCTTGATTGAACACCTAACACAGCTTATAACAAAACTAAACCCAAAACTAGACCAGTCATTTGAAGCAGCATTGTTTCATTTCGGATCGGAGTAATTCACTAGCACCAGAGCTTTTATGTCGATCAAACTTTTCCGAATTGTCATGAGGTGAAGGTTTGAATTAGTTCGATATTTGTTCGTTTTTTTTGTCCTAAACCCCTTGAATTTAATACAATGTGAAAAATATGAACAAAAGAATTGACAAATTTTCTCCTCTTTCTGCTATGCACAGATGCATTTGAAGGAGGTTGGGTTACATAAAATCAAACTGAAGTTAATAGGAAAATAACATGAATACAAATCTAGGTGGTGGGGCTCACCTTCAGTTTAATATGTGGGAGAAAACTTACCAACTAAAACCTAAACCTAGAACTTAAGACTGAAGTGTTCCAGCCGCGACAGCGTCCTGCCATCGATGGGGGAACGGAGCGGAGGTTATCGTGTTAAACACCGGGTTTGTCAGGTATTGCAGGGAGTCGAAAAATGTTATATGTCTACGTTGGATGAATTCATCCACCAGCTAAAATATCTCATGAAGCTCACTGTTGCTCCGCAGCTCGAAAGAAGTACCTCGGACCACTTTCATCAGTATACCGTTTTGGAATTGTGTTTTGGAGTTGGCGAGCTGTCGTATACGTCAGATAACGAAAAAGCGATGCACCATACAGCAGATTAGGCCTGAGTATACTCTTGTAGATCAATAGCTTGAGACGCAGTGATAGATTGGGGGAAGTAAATAAATGCGTGAGCCGGTAAGACTTCGTGCGAGTATGCTTCAACTTCTTCGTAAAATGGGTACTAAAATGGAGGTGTCTGCCCATTTTAATTCCCAGGTATACTAGGTGGTTGCCTGGTGAATTCTCTACCGTTCCCACTATGTAACTAGTAGGTAGCGAACTTTTTCCCTTTTGAAAAGAGAAAATTTGTTCGTTTGTACTACTCCTTGGCTTCATCTACCTCCAGGGCAACACCCGGTACTTGAGCAAGCTATCATTAAGTTTATTATAAATTAGTACCTAATTTTGCATAATTTTGTATGCAAGGTGTGGGTTACGATTCAACAATCACAAAATCTAACTTCAAACTGATAAAAGTTCATTATCCGTTAAGCACTGTCGTCAGCTCAACTACATGTTTTTGTATGTATGGAGGTGAGCTGGCAAAACATGATACACACAAACAATTTCGTTTTTACAAATAGATTTTTATTATTACCTTATATACTTCTGTCCTGTCGCATAAATAAGTGAACAGTATCATACAATTAAAGGTTTCGGGGATCTTCTAATATTTCTCCTTGATTTATCTCTTCATTCTCATTAAATTGTATTTTTTAACCGTAACTGACTACGACCGTATAAAAAGACGTTTGTAAGACCTTTCACAATTTTCGTTTACACATCGTTCTAATGAATATGAAACTATTTGGCTTACAGTGGTTATTGTTTATGATATATTTTATTCTGAATTCATCTTTTTAAAAAAAAAAATATGAATTAAAATATCTAAACAAATGTAATGGAAATACTCGAAATTTTAACATTTGTAAACTCCAGCTGATGATCTAGCTAGCTGTGTTGTGTGTGTGAAGGTTACTTTCAAGATAACACTTATTGTTATTGTTTGTGTTGTAACTATCCACTAGAATACCTGGTAAATAACGTGTAATTTAATTATTCTTTACAGAATAATAAAATCAGTTCTTGAATTATTAAAACCAACTTACGCATTTTTAAAATTGTATAATAAAAGAACATTTGGAACTTTTCTCGGTGAACAGCCACAACCAAAACTCCAACATACGAAACATCTAATTAGTTAAAGCGTCGAGAAATTTTATATGGTACTTGCTGAAATTGTGGTTGCATAATCAATAGAAACCTCTATATCAAATTATATTTTTATAGGGTACTCACAGTCTCAACGACAAGACTCACACATGGGTAAAAATATAAGGGTATCAGCTTTTGAGAAAACTGACGAAACAATGAAATAGGAACGTTATTACAATCTTTCATATAAGTAACTGAACCGACATAACTGTGGTTTTGTTGTATGTATACTTGTAGGTAGGTATATATCAAAACTTGTGCTGTTTATTCAACTTGAACGAGCGTGGGTCTAATGACAGCTGTATTTGTAGCCCGAGGCTGGCGGAGAGAGAAGCCGTGTAGTCACAGGTATTAGATTACAGCATGGCAAACAATCAAGGCTGGAGGAAGCATCTGTAATCCATGTGCCAACACTAAGTGCACGAGGCTCCGCTTTCCCTGTCGGTACACACTTCAGCCCAGGCTCTACAAACAAACATTGAAACTTTTAGCTATCGGTAATTGATATTGGTTTAGTACTGTTCTGAATCTTCCACCGATTCCGTTTCTTCGGTCTTGGATAACAGCACATTGTCCATCATCGCTCACACTTCTTTTTATCCAGCGTCATTTTACCGCACTAATAAAATTAGATCAAATAAAACTGTTAAATTTACAACAAACACTAGAACGAGTAACTAACCGCTCAAAAAGCGTTACATTAATACATTTCAACTTCATGATACATGTTACAAGTCGATACTAACAGTGAGACTAAAATAAAATCACTTCTTGGCCCATTAAACCGTAAAAAAATCAGACGCACATTGCTAATCCTTGCAGTAACAACCAAATTGGCATGTTGTGAAACAAAATTACGAAAAAGCTCCCGTAAACCATGTCAAAATGAGGTTATTATAAGAACCGCACAAAAAATATGGGACCTCACTTAAAACATTTCATGATTTTTTTATTTGATTTTTTTCTTAGCTCTCTAATTATAACATTAAGCATGAGGGGAAAAAAAAAGGAATATTTGGGTTGAGTGGATCCTTGTACTAGGAGTACCTGCTTGAAGGTGGTGTGAGAGAATTAAGGAGTGTGGGAAACCTCGGTAGAGGTTGGTTGTAGTGGTACAGTGGTGAGAGTCCACTGAAGGCTGAGCCTAGAGTCTCTCTAGGCATGTAGTGCAAGCACATTTAGTTGGATAGCAGTGATGAGTGCCCGTCCGAGGCTTGTTGTTGGTTGGCCAAGGGCCGTAATGTCCATTATTTGGTCTGCTTTACTAGATCTTGTGAGTTGCCATCTAGCCGGTAGTGGTGGGGGTGTCATGTCTCGGAATAGAGGGTTTTGGCTATGTTTCATCGAGTCAAAGAACTTGATGTGTCTTCTTTGGATGGCTTCGGTGATGGTGGGGACCTCGAACATTTCGTGGATGTCGGGAGCCAATATTTTATGAATAATATGATGAGTTGTATAAGCGACAAAGACAACACTTTATAAATGGAAGTGGTGTCAAGTCATACTTTAACAGGCATGCACAATATCACGACCTAGTGACGGGTACTGAAACCTAATGCCACATGACATACGATATTGCTGTGTTAGCCACAAGCATCTCAGATACCTCAGCTTCGTCTACAAAAATCAATTTTAATTTATCTTATTCCCAAATAGTTAATTCTTTGAAATTTACTTCGGAGCCCATGGAGAATCTAGTTACAATACAAGCGTTTTATTTCATGGTACATGTTTCTACTTCTCGTGCTCTCTTAAAAACTTCTCAAAAATCCGTTTCTTTCTTCTGGGCAGTATTTCTATACGGGATTCAATATGGTCACCCACCTCTCTCCTATTCTGCTTTGTACGTCCCTTACTTCCATTGTATTGTTATTAGTATTCAAGGCCAAATGGGGAGGCACCACTTCCAGTACAGTTTGATAGTTTTCTTCTGGGTCCATGTTCGATCTATGATGGTTTAAGATCATTGAATAATTTTCAACAAAACTGACACGGAATCTCCGGCCCAAAATCGGGTGCTCTTTTAACTTGTCAAAATTCAATCTAGTTCACGGTAAGCGAAAAAAAATTTGATCGCTACGACAACTAATCTTCAGATCGACAAGTAAATTTTTTTTTTTAGTATTAATTGCAAGTCAGAATCAGAGAGGAAAATAAGGAAGTGAAAGGTGATATTAATGGACGAGAGACAGCCTTCTGGATTTAGACGTCAAGCTGTTCCCTATGTGGAGGACCGCCTGCCGGTGGCTCGACAAACAAATGGACCCGGAGTCCGGGATTCGTCATGATTGTGCCACTCTCTGACAAATCGTGGCCCGGACCGATATATCATAATCCCCGCAGACTATTAGTCAGCTGCCATTGTTGTCTCCGGCAACGCGCGAGCTCTTTGTGTCTCTCTCGTCGTCGCATAAACACCTAGTCGTTCCCCTCCCTCCCTTAGTCAACGCCTACTGCAAGCCGATTTTTTTTATAGCCAAAGCCACCAAAAAATACAAAAAAAAACTAAACTAAATTATCCATAATCCCCTGTTCAGTAAAAACAGCCATTTTGTATAGTACAATGAGCACCGCCTTGTGCTAGACACAGAAGCATTCTGGTCTGGTCGATACCAGTTATCGCCCCAATAACGAGGTAGCCTTAATAGCCAAAAAACTAAAACCACATGAGAAACAGTCAATTGTGATTCTTCTTTTCAGTTGTATGCCCATTGACAATATTTGCTCGCTGGCTACCACAATAGGCCATTATCGCTTGACCGCCAATAACCCATTACACGCTCGTACACCCAATTGATCCTGATTATTAGGATGTCAGTGTGACCGCTTCATAGCAGTCAGTGAATTTTTCATATAAATGAAAAGATTACCCTCTTTACTTGCCTTATTTAGAGTGAGAATTGCATAATTAATACAGCCGTGATATATATTGTTCATAAATATATTTGAATCGTCTTACAATATCATCAGTTAATATATTTGTACTTATTAGGTCATGCTACTTCTGGGCTTGAGTTTCTGATGGATTGATAAGCCTATTTTATAAAAGATTGCTCCAGAAAGATTGAAGCCTATCGTTGCGCTACTAGAACTTTAGCAGTAGCCAGATTATCATTATAATAGTCTTCAGTATGGACTATCTAGTTTAGTACCAAATAGGACTAAAGGTTTAATATTGGTGAAGTATTTTGTTACTTATTAAAGTAATTTAGTAAGTCTTTGTCTTTAGTATGTTCACTGATGAGAATGTACAGTTATTACTTGAGTCTGAGCCTCCATGGTATTCAATCTTTCTTCTTTACTTTTTTGGAAGATTCCAATTTGTGCAAATTTTAGACTTCAAAAACATTTATGTTTACAAAAATAAGTCATTTGAAAAGGAAGTTGTATTTAATTTACATATAATCGAAAAAAAAATGATATACTAGGAAAACAAAATTTTAAAGAAAACGTACACAGTAACGGGTATTTCCACCTCTGGCACGAATCACGTCCCTTAAACGCCTTGCCATTGATTGGAAGAGGTTTTTAATGAAGTCCTGAGGAATATTGTCCCACTCTTTAACGATAGCCCTTTTAAATTCTTCAAGGGTGTTAGGGCATGGATTCCAACGTCGTTATCTTCGCTTCAGTTGATCCCAAGCGTGTTCATTAGGGTTTAAGTCTGGACTCCGTGGTGGCCACACCAAGCGCTCAATCCCAACCTCAATCAGGAAATTATCAACCATCTGTGGGGTCTGGTGCCGATGCAGGGAGCAAACGGCATATACTCTTTGATTATGTTTCTTAAGTACCTCTGAGACTTTAGAGACCTTCCCCGCACAGTAACCGGTTTAGTACGAGCGTCGAAGGGAATGCTACCCCTGAACATCCATGAGCCACCACGAAAGGCCACCTGAGAAACTATAACGCGTACCTCTCTCCTGACCGTCTTTATGTAAAATTACGATCATTTGAATACTTCAAGCTGTATGTTCCAAGACCTTCCATGCAAGCTTCAATGGTATGTCGCATAGTAATGAGATGCCATCAGGAATGCAAAAAGAGGTCAAATTGTTGGTACTCAAAAGATATAAAAATTGGTGCGTTGCTCCTTATAATCCCACCAACTTGTGCTAAATTTATTACTAGCAAATATTTTCCAAGAAGGAAAGATTGTACATTATTTTAACCTGGAGTTTGGTTATAGATCGATCTATGAAGCCAGAAGACGTCGGATGCTGATTTAATGTCGAGAAAGGCTCCGTGACGCAGTGTCTATTATCAAATCGCTTCTATATGAATTCATGATTGGATAAATTATTTTTTTATCTGCTGAAGCAATTCATTTAACATCGGTTTCTAGCTCCATTGCAATAGGAAGCCATTGCAGCCCTGTGCTCGAAAATTGAGACCCACCCACGTGCCACCACCCCAGTTACGGAAACTACCCGGGCGCTATAAGAAGTTGGTACGGAACAAGAGGATTTGGTTCCTAATATCGGGAAATGAAGTGAGAGGGCAGGCACAGCTGGACGGGACTGCGGGAATGCCCTGCTAACAGGCCTGATTGATTGTGCTCAGTGACAAATCGCTGCCCCCCCCCCCTCTAAGGCCTCAGGGGGAGTGAGGGGGGCCGGATTGACCTTAAACGCTAAAGATTACCAATCCTCTCTCTCACCCTTTGTCTTCTTACCACTTTTCTTATAGGTTCTTCAAGGAACAACAATAAATTCTTATTTTATATATGATTATATTTATTTTATTGCTTTGTAGTTATTCATTTATATAAGCAGATTAAGCAGTTTATAAAAAAAATAATATAATATTCTATTAGAGCCAGGATATTATGTATCCTTGCCATTTCAGTTTGTATTTTCATAAATATGATATATATGAAAACATAAACTCCAGCTTGAATGAGGATTTTTTCTGCGGAAGGTGGATCTGGTCGGGGTTGAATCCTCGTGAATGTGCATGAGGAGCTCCTTGAATAAAGAAGTTGTGAATCCGGTTAAGAAATCCGAATTTAAGGCACTAGACCTCAGCACCGCCTGCCAACCTTAGGCCCTTCCTTTTTTTACTTTAATGAAGATTTTTCAGGCTTGTATACAGTTTTTCACAATGAGCTGTCAAACGTTATCTATTGAACTATTAGTAAGGTGGTTCATCATTCCCACATCATCCGATTAGTCCTCTTTTCCTATAAAATGTTACCTTTAAACACCACCCCACATGTGGAATGGGTTGCTTTCTGGGCTTCGCCGACTCCGGGGATCTGCTCCCGTCCTGGCACTCTGACTGTCTGTCATTCATTGGTGGGAGAGTAAATTTAAAAAACAACGGCGGTGATGACCAAAGGGTTTTACGCCAAAATAAACCCAATCAATCAATTGATTGAACAATGAAAACGATATGTTGACTTCACCTACATTGCCAAGCTAGAAAAAAAACTTGATCAGATAAATATCTAAAATTTGTTTACTTATGTCAAATAATTTTCCAAGAACCTTATTCTATTAAGTTTGTCTGTTTCTTAGCGTTTCAGAAAAGCTACGAATCACTGAATCATATTGTATCTCTACAAGTGGTTATTAACAAGTCATTAGACGATGGACACCAATCAACCAGGCCGAATTATATCATCAAGTTTTGCTTCATAGTAACCGCGTGTAGTAACAGCAAAACTGGTACGGTACGATTCTCCGTAGGAAACGAGCCTCATAAAACCGATGTAGGTCGATCGACTGTATTTCGTAAAGATCTCCTGAAATAAAATTTAGCAGCATATATAAGGTTTTATGTGCAAAAGACGTTCATACGAATTGATCTTTATTGTACTTTACCTATTTGCCTATTGGAATGAGATACTTTATTAACCAAAACAACAGACTCAGTTGTTTTTTTTCAAATGACGGATATTTCATACATGTCTTGAACAGGATAACCTAACATTGAATTGTTCCAATATAAATCAAACCGTAGTAATTGGCGGTTTCCCAAAAGCTATATAAGTATTTTTAAAAAGCTATCCACATTTTTTAATCAGAATAAACCCTTCTGAATGTTGGGAGAAACGGTCTGAGTTCGATGAAGCTCACGTCGCCCCCAACCACTGCTCCTATTAATTCCTCCCCTGTCCATTTTCCCTTTTGTTAGGAGGAGAAAAATGCCAACGCTACGGAAAAAAATATTAAAAAAAGGCTCCCCCTTCTATTATTATATATTTTTTTTTTGGATTTAAACTGGAAAAGGGTGGTTCCGAAGCCAAATCCGGTCTCGACAGGATGATGTTCTAGTAATTGCCGGATTGAGAATCGACCCCCACACTACTCCACCGATTTTTCTATCGGGCATTGTTCATGCAGCACGTATTCGCACAGCTCTTCCTATCTTCCCTTCTTCTGAAAACATTTACGCGTTGATTATACAATGAAAACTGACCAGAATTCCAAATATTAGCAAGGAGAAAATTCTCACTTCGTATCTTGTATATTCATTCATATAATGATGCGACTTTATAAAGGTAGATTCAAATTATTTATTTTTTTATTAGTAAAACTAATATCACATATAGCGTTATAACATATAGGGATTCAAAAAAACAGAATAAGAATTTCAGAAACACTCGTTTTCAACTGTACAGATGTTTATGTAACTCTCTGTTCTAGTTTTTCAATGATATGAAAATTTACGTAGAGATACCCTTTGATGTAGGGAAGACAATAAAATTAAAAATGAATCAATAAGAAATGAGAGTGCCATTAATTATTAAATTAGTCGGTGTGTCTTTTTCAATAATTTTGAATACATAACCAAATTAAAGATCTTGTTTACCGAACCAAATCTTGAATTAATTGAGCACGCTGTTCACTATATCATTCTTATATTATATACTCGTACATGTTTAAATCTTCAAGCGCTTTCGGCTGCTTATATTGCCATTAACAATTACAGGAAAAAATTTAGTTAAAATTTTTAGATCTTCGGTATTCTATAGCTTCCTTTATTTTCTACTAAATTTATTTTTTCCCCTTTTTTTCCATAGCCCCTTTAAATTTACTGATAATTACATAATTAATTATAATTATAGATCCTCAGGCGAATCTATTTACAAATTATTATCTATTTTATAAAAATTATATAATGAATAAACAAGTATAATGATACACATTATACGTGGCTGGACTAAACTGACTCTAATAAAGGTGATGGGGCTCACCTTTTTGATCAAACTTAAAACTAACTTACATACTAATTCTTAACCTATTTTTTCCCCAACAGTCTGTTGCCATCGATGCGGGAAGGGTATACTGTTAACCACTGGGTTTGTTAGGTGCTGCAACGAGTCAAAAAACTTGATGTGTCTCCGGCGGATGAACTCGCCCACCGACGGCACACCAAGCAAAGGGTGCAGGTCAGCGTTCTTCAACCCCTCGAAAGAGGGGTTAATATTAACCACTTTTCGCAAGATCCCATTCTGGAAATGTTGGAGACATTTGGCTGTATTGTAAGTCAAGTGGGTAAATAGCGGGGCACCGTACAGCAGAGCTGGCCGGAGGACACATTTATAGATCATCAGTTTGAGACGAAGCGACAGGTTAGGTGAAGTTAGCAAGTGCGATAGCCGGTAAGACCTTTGTCGTACTTTTTCTATTTTATTACTAAAATGAGTAGAGAAATGGAGATGCCTATCCATTTTTCTACCCATTTCAAAGTAAAATACAGTACAACGAAAATTGAATGCTTTGCAGCTGTTATTATTGCGCCAATGCTACGCGCAACCTTTCCAGTTTGAAATGATGTTCCTCTCTATACCTACGGATAGTAGAGAGGGGAGGAGAGCAAACACCAGCGGTTCCGTATACGGGGATATAGTAAATCTCGTCATCCGTGTCGGCCATGAATTAAAACAGTCCAAACAAATATCTGCGGTGGCATTATGATGCCGTCAGGGCGGGCGCTAAGTAGCTAAGTTCCGCTGTAGGCCTCTTTGTCCAAGGCCTCAGGCAGTATTTCATAGGGCTTCATCTCCCGGCCATGAAAGGGTACTGAGCAGTAAATCTGTCAGCCCTACCCTGCATATGTCCGCTATACAGCTGCCCTCCTTAGGCACATCTCAGGCCCATATCTCTGTAGTCCGTATTTTTTTTTTTACTTTTTCAAGCAAAAGGAAAACAGGAAAGTGGTCTTCTTCCATGGAAACATCACGAATCCATGAACAAAATAACCGAAACAACCATCTTTTAAATCGATTCGTAGATAGAACAAGTACAGTATAATTTTATAAGTCAATATTGAAGTCAATGAATTTTATTAACGTGGTCACTATTTACAATAGGGTTGGTTTTATTTTTAGAACCGGCCTGATGAATGAAACTAACACGAAGATCATTAAATGTGATATCTACTCAATATGACAGACAAATATTAATTTGTTTGTTTCCAAGTAATTAATTAATTAATGACCCTCATAATTGTCATGTTTTTGGGTACTTAAATGGTTTAAAGCCAAGCGTTCTACCACTAAACTACCGACACTCCGTTCCCCCATCGATGGCAGAAAGCTGTCGCGGCTGGAACGCTTTAGTCTTAGGTTCTAGGTTTAGGTTTTAGTGTTTTAGTGTTTTCCACGGTTGCAAGCTGAAGGTGAGCCTCATCACCTAGTGAGTGTATGTGTATTTGACTTCTTAACAACAAACTGAAAGTATTATATTTTATGCACTCCTTCGAATGCATCTGCGAATGCAGCACAAGGAGACAATTGTAATTCCAAATTTATTTATTTATTTTTGTCATTGTATATATATTATCAATAAAGAGGTTTTGAAAAAAAAAAAAAAAAAAGTACTTAAGTGGAATATAGATACATAGGTCCAACAGGGGTCTGCCAATCCTCATGTCAGACAGATATATAGAACAAGGGTTTCTGATTCTGGAGAATATCAACAAAACCATAAAACATAATTGGTACATCAATTTTATAAAATATGACCCAAAGATGACTTTGTTCAGTTCACTACACTTGACACCTTATTCAGCTGGCCTTCAATTAAGTGTTGCTGAATTATTGCATTTGTTGTATAGGACAGACATTCGGCATCCACTGTCGGGACACCTTAGGCGTTTCAAATATACTGTAGGTACAATCCACTGATACCCAGTAGTCTGGGCATATGTCAAGGTGGACTAACGCAGACTACTAACACTTTCCTCGAATCATACAAGGAGGAATACAATGTTTTTCTTAAAATTATTTGGAAATGCTTCTAGAGCTGATCAAACACTTCTCTATGATCAGTTAAAAGACTACTGCCCGATGCAGCCTTGGTCAAATAATTCCCTAACACATTATTTGTTTGTTTCAATGATTTTTTTTGTTTTTCAAAAAAAAAAAACAGTTACACGATGCTAGTAGAGAGTTTTCGTCATCAATTTACAAAGTAAACTTCAATTTTCTGGATTAAAACATAGCTCTGTTCCCCTATCAATGGCAGGACGCTGTCGCGGCAGGAACGCTTTAGTCTTAGGTTCTAGTTTTAGGTTGTAGTTCCATCAATGTAATCTGAAGGTGAGCCCCATCAACTTTCTCAGTCCTGTACCCAGTGATTTGTAATTTTAACTTCAAATAGAATATTTTTATTGTAATTCCACCCTCCTTTTAGTGCATCTGTGTATGCAGTAAGAGGAGAAATTTGTATATTGAAAATTTGTAAATTGTAAAACTTTTGATCAATAAGTATAAAAAGAAGTTTTGAAATAAATAAAAACGTTGTAGAACCTCACGAACCCGGCGTTTGACACTATGACCCCACCATCCTTCCCTCATCGATGGCAACAGACTGTCGGGGAAAATTAGGTTATGATTTTGTTTGTTCTTTTTAAGTTTTACTGTGTTATTAATTACTATTAAAAATCTTTAGACAATGAATGTACATCATTCATAATGACCTAATTTAAATAAAATAGATTCAATTAAGTAGAATTTATAAAATCTATTGAGGTAGCAGCTTAAGTAACAGTAGTGAGCGACTGTAAATTGGTTGTAATTTTCATTTCTAGGCCAAGCGACGCAAAGTTGCTTTTGAGTAATTTTAATTTTTAGAAACGAACCTACTAGTATACTTACCATACTACTAGTACTTTTATTAAATGCTGTATGCATTATAGTATTTACTATATCCAATTAATGCGTTATGAAATATACTTCATGGAATTCATGGAATAAGAATGACAATTTGAGTAATATGACTTGCGTTTTATTAACCTATAATCACTATGCGTGTACAATGTTTTACCTTTGAAAAAAAAATATATTTGTTAAAAATTCAATAACCGCTTTGTGACAAATACGTTAAGGGCCCCGTTGGGGACATTCGAGAAGGCGGAAGACGAAGGGCGGATCGAATCATTCGGGATAAGTGAATCTGCTGAGATTGATGATAGCCGCTGGAACTGTTGGCGGGGACTCCATTGGCAGATCTTTCACGTGAGCGGCGCTAGCTGGTGCATGACAAATGTTAGCCGGAGAGAACCAACCGTTCGGGCCTACAATGGCAGGGCAGGGCAGGATCTGACGTCCCGACGATTTGTCAAATCAGGGGGTTTGAGAGTCCCTGAGACATATGTCTGATGTGACACTACCCTTCTCCTTTATGCTCCATTAAATTTTCATTCTAAATTTTAGAACCGGTACAATGATAATGAGCCAGGACACGCCACGGGACTGGAATTGATCGAATCGTGTACACGATAATTCACCTCCACACCGACATTTATGTCACCGCATACTGCTACTATCAGTACAAATGTAAATCAATAATAATTACATAAAGAAAAATTTTAAGGCGACATTCTTGCCTTTCAAAATGTAGTACACATTTTGAAAAATAGACTATTTATTTATTTTATTCTCTGGCTATAACGAAAATCAACCTAATACGAAATGACCAAAACAATAATTCTTTCCAAAATATGTGTCCACATACTACGCTTTGGCGATACACTAAAAAAAAAAAAAAAATACTTTAAGATAGGTTTTGTCTGTTTGCCTCTACTTTTGGTCCTGCATATAGCCTGTAAAAATTATGAAATTTTAAAGATATATTCTACAAAACACCGAGTAGTTGAAAATCAAAAGTGAAAGAGGTCTGGATCGTTTTGCTAACATTAAATATTTCCCAAGTCATAGCTCAAAAGCTACATAACATTTGGAGGTGTGGTTTTCCCCATGGATAGTAAGGGCAGAATAAAGGCTTGAAACGCCTAAATAATTTTAATGATATTCCAAAAACAAACAATTCGGCCTGTTTAAGTTATTTACATTTTATTTTTCATTCGTCGAAAAGGTTATTTCGTTTCTTCTTCTTCTTTCAGATCTCTCAATTTGAAATATAGGAATGGGGAACAATAAGATGGAAATCATCCTTTATCCTTTCATCCTACATATATAATAACCTAACCTACATCAAAGTGTAGGTTATTTTCATAGACTGAGATAGTTTAAAAAATAAATTAGGCCCGGTAGTTTTTTGACAATCATTTAATAAAATATTTTTTAAAAATGGACCCGGACATTTATCGATATATTGGTAACAGTATAACAACGAATAGTTGAAATTCAAAAATTAAAGGTTTCTCATGTCACAGCTCAAAAGCTGCATAACATATAAAAGGGTGATTTTCTCCATGGTTAATTAGGGTGTAAACGCCTAAATAATTTCAATTATATTCCAAAAACAATTCGGTCTGTTTTAATAATATAATTAACAATGTACCCCCTTTAAAGACCCAGTATTTATTTCGCAATCATTTAATAACATATTTTAACAAAATGGCCCCGAACCTTTATCGGTATACTTCTTTGACATTCTACGCCCTTAATTATTGTTATAATATATTTACAAAAATACAATTTAATAAAAGATGTTCGATATAACAAAAAAAAATAAAAGCCATTAGGTAAAATTTAATAAATTCAGCTATCAATTAGCGACCGAGTATCCGTTAGGTGAGCAGGGCCAAGGTGCCCCGACGACCAGCCACCACAGTGTCAGCCAATTTGTCAAATTATAGGTGGAGGGCCCCCCCACCCCTGAGACAAATGACTGCTGTGACAACTTCCCCTTTTTATACACCATTAAATTTTCATTTTAAATTTGGAACCAGCTGAGAGATAGAGGAGCGGGAAAGGGTTGAAGGAGCCGCTCTCAATGGCCCTTTACAATTCCGCCCTTCAGAGGCCGGCCTAATGGCCCACTAAATCGTTCATGTACACATAGCCCTAATTATTATTCCGGCTACATGGGACGTGTACCCCTCTCCAGTCGGCTTCTTCTTTACATAATAGTCGTGTCATTAGCCTTTTAGTATTTATATAATATCATCATTTTTCATTGTGACAACGGACTACATATTTTATACTTAGGCCTTTGCAGGGATGCTACGCCGCGCCATATGATGCGTCCATGCTCCACCGAACATTCAGATCGTCCGTCATTTACAATACATTGCAGAAGTAAAAAAAAAAAAATGTACGTATGCATAACAGTTGGTACAGATACACTGCATTCATGCCACTGCTGATTTATTTATTTTTTTGTCTATCTATGTCAATCACTGGTTCCATCCTTGAATTTTTTTGGAACTTTATGAGTGGGACTCGAACCCGTCTCACCATACAGAGTTGGAGGAAGGCTTTAATGTTAACAATAAACCAAACAGGGCTAGTTTATTTATTTCCTTCCGAAAAATATTGAAGAATTCTTGAATCTTCTCTTAAAATGTGGAACTAATTGCTTCAATGGAGCAAGTAGTTCCTACAGTAATAGGATATAAATGAGGAAAACAGTGACGTAATTTCGTATATATATATATCGCACGCGTGTAAACGTAAAACGTTACACTTTTCGTGTAAACGGACTCCGAGAGACAACGAACAAAATCACTACGTTGTCCTAAGTAAGAAGTGCAAATAAGAAAAGGGATTATAGCTGTCTTTGAATTAAACTTATCATGGTATACGATGATATAACGGTTATATGACGATTTAGTTTTATTTTCGGCGTTCTAAATTAAAGAAACGCAAAAAAAAAAATTATTTTGGCACAACACTTGCCAACTTTAGGAAAGTTTTTGTCAAACTAAAACTTAGAATAAAAAATTAAACTTATGTGATTTGTTTAAGTAAACTTCAATTAAAACTAAACATAGTAAAACCAAAAAAATAAATACTTATAATTAGCTAAATTTATGAACTAATATTAAAAACTACAAATACTGGTTTAATTTTAATTTTTATCAATTTAAGAATAACTAAATCCTAAACATTTTGTAAAATTAAAATAAAAAATATATTTTAGCTTATTTTTACTCAAATTTAGTTTAATCAACTAACGTCATTTTAGCTTATCACTTGTTTAGAGGTACAATAGCGAACATGTGGTAGTATAGGCTGGTAAACAAGTAAGTAGTAAATAGATTCGCCTGAGGATCTATAATTGTATGTAATTATCTGTAAATTTAAAGGGGCTATGAAAGAAAAAAAAAAAAAAGTCGAACATCGAAATAGCTTTTTATAGCAGCAGCACGAGTGCACAAAGAGCTCTTACACAGGCCGAGTAAGTTTGTAACGTTATCAGTGACAGACTGGGCATGTTAAACATCAGTGTAAACACCGGGAAGACCGACTGCGTAATATTCTCCCTCCAAAAGGGGAAAAAATCCTGGCCAAAATCATATAGTATAGGAGGGCAAGAGAACTCACCGGCTTTCTCAATGCGCTATCTGGGTATAAAAATGGATAGGCATCTCCATTTCTCTACTCATTTTAGTAATAAAATAGAAAAAGTACGACACAGGTCTTACCGGCTTCACCACTTGCTAACTTCACCAAACTTGTCGCTGCGTCTGAAACTAATGATTTATAAATGTGTTCTCCGGCCAGCTCTGCTGTACGGTGTCCCGCAATATACTCACTTGACTGACAATACAGCTAAAAGTCTCCAGCAATTCCAGAATGGGGTCATGAGAAAAGTGGTCCGACATACCTCTTTTGAGGGGTTGAAGAACGCTGACCTGCACCCGTTGCTTGGTGTGCCGTAGGTGGGCGAGTTCATCCGCCGGAGACACATCAAGTTTTTTGGCTCGTTGCCCTAACAAACCCAGTGTTTTACACTATGACCCCACCACCCTTCCCACATCGATGGCAACAGACTGTAAGGCAAAATTAGGTTAAGATTTAGTTTAAGTTTTTATTGTTAGACGTAAGTTAGTTTTACGTCTATGATAAATAAGGTCACTTTTAATCACTTTTAATAAATTCAGTCCATCAATGTAGAATGTACATCATTATACTTTTGTACAATGAGATCACTGTAAGTAGAAAACAGAATTTTTATAAGCCAAGCTACAGGAAATATAATGAAACAATTGCAAATAGATTCGTTTCTAGAATCTATATTTTGTAACAAGGGGATATGAAACAAAAACAAAGTCGAACATCTTTGAAACAAAAAAAAATGGAGCAATGGAATTAATTATTTGAAATTAGATGAGTTTGCCTAATCAATGTGTGCAACACAGATGTCTCAATGTTTAAGGAGTGCTCCCTTCTTATACAATGGCTCCACATTACCGCTCGAATGGGGCAAATCAGACCAAAATACAGCCATGGTAAGTAAGATCCCCTCCCCAGGCTTCAGTATTTCAATCCCTTAATTTTAGAAATTCAAATAACACAATTTAAACAATGATACACAAATGTATTCAATACTACCTCAATCCAATAAAATAAAGCCTAAGAAAAAAAAAAAAATGTGATGAACAGCACAATATTCCCTACTGTACTGGAAATCTCACTCCACAGGATCTAACTGGGCTCCCATTGTTGTTGCCCAATATGTGACTAGAACACCAACTCGTTTCTCGACGAAAGTGAAGGGATAACATTACTCATCATTCCTAATTTTCTTGTATTATTGGGCTTAATGAATAAGGCAGCAACACGACGAGCTTGACGTTTTCATCTGGCGAAGAAAAACGAAAGATAGTTTAGGCAAAATGGAAGTAGACGTTGTGAAAAGCGGCATGAAGCATCATAGCTACAAGGCAGGAAAGTATTCACCAACCGAAATTTTTCAGGAGTCAATTAAATACACAAAAATTATGTTCCCCACCTCTCTTGGCCACCCCTGGAAAGGATTTATTAAATTTGGTATTTGCATTTTTATTTAGAGGAGGGGTGACTGGGGGGCTGAGGGAGGAAGGAGGGGATGTTATTAGTGACAGAACAGAGCGGGGGTGGGACTGCAGAAATATAATTGAGCTAAGAGGGTCGGATAATCGGGAGGCTAAGGAGCAAGCTGGCGGCCTTAATATCCGGCTACGGCCCTCCCTGTTAATCGCCTTCGATACCCTCTCCTCCTCGCTCAGATCTGATTAATAAATATCATCTGCTGCCGAAGGCAATCAAAGGCTTTTACAACGTCATCGCCTGTTTACAACTGGGCATCGGCTGTTCCCATATGGCTCATGGAATATTTGTAACTTTTAACTATATTGCTCAACAAAGGCCGTAATAGAATTCGGATGTTTGTAAAGCTTAGTTTTTGGCAGACAAAAATGTTTTTGTTTTTTGTTTTTGTTTCCCTGACAGCTTCATTTCACCCACCCCAACGTAGCGCAGGGAACATCAAGTCTTCCCCCTCTATTTATATAATATGCTAGTGAAATTCATTTTGCCGTAGTAAATATGTTCTCTAAATAAAAATTTTATTTATCACTTAGGGCCCATAAAAAGGAGACTGGCTGATATAAACCAAATTCAGTGGATCAACACGTGAAATAATGCATTTCACATACTATGCGGTTAATATACCTAACAGGCCCAATAATCTATTAACAGCTCAGGCATATTAAAGACACTAATATTTAAGTGAAACATATTTACATAACATTTATGTAAATAAATGTATACGTATATACGAAATTGGAACATCACCAATAAATAGCTGGAAATGAAGATAAATACAACTACAATAATAAAGCGTAACTTCACATAAATAGTACCTAAACACACTTAAATACATAATAGGTAAATAACGCATCAATAGCCCATCGAATAACAGCACTATTTTTTTTTTTTATACGTACTAACATTTATTTATATAAATTCTGACCTAAGTGAAATATGAATAAACGAAATAAAGGATATAGTCCAGGTTTAGAATCGTGACAACGCTTCACATAGGAAATAGTTATTTAAATAATTGTAATCAAATACTCCGTATTTTTTACCATGAAAACTTCATTTTATTACTTAAACCATTTATGCTTCAAAAAATTTCCTTATAAACAAAAAAAAATGGCAGTAGCTGAAACGATGACGTAAAACCGTAGTAAACCGACTTGGGACGTGTTAAATACACGATTTCTGCTATTGGCTTTTATACTTCTACTTTCGCTATGGGGTCTAGTCAAATAAAGTAATCTATATGCAGATTAGAAGCATTGTATCTACTCTAAAATCAAAAGCTTAATAATCGTTATTACTCGCGATTATTAAACAATCTTCATTGAAGTAGATATTAATTTTAATTGATCGACAAAAAAAAAAGTAAATAAAACTAGATGCTAATAGAAAAACATTTCTTCATGATATACTATGCCATAAGCCTCTATGTTCGGCTAATTTATCTATTTTAACAATATTTTGAAGTAATGGGGTCTCGCTTCCCCAAGTTTTTCATACGTCTATAAAGTTTGTGGTTATCGCTTTCAAAATATCTAGAATATAGCCAGCTTTGGATACATCGTGCAGCTCACCTGTACCTTGGTGTCTGAAATATTATTTTTAGAAATTTGTTTTGGATTATTTGAAGTATGAAAGTAAGTATGAATGCCTAAGCTACCAAGTGTAACTTACTCGTAAGTTAATAAAGGCTTTACTGAGAAATTGAAAATAAGTAATTTAGTCAAGGTATTAACTATTGTGGCGTAAATTTGTTTGTCAAATATTATTCTATTAAGTACGGGCTTTTTTTGTCTGGATATATGCTCTATGATAGGCGTCGTAGAAATTGTTCAGTCGATAAAAAATTTGAAAGGCGTGGGCCACATCTCGACACATTACTTTTGTTTAGAATAATTTTTTTTTTTTTTTCTTAGCTCTCACACTTACAAAATAGGATGTGGGAAAAAAAGGAAAATAATTTTGGGCTAATGAATGCCTTTCACTAAGGGGAGTCCCCCATTTGAAGGATGTATGAGAAGGATAAAGGGTGTGGAATGCCTAAAGGAGGCGGGTGGAATCAGAAAGGTAGTGAGAGTCTACCGCTTGGAATAAAAAAACTGCATAGATCGGACCAAAGGTATTCTATTAAATACAGTTTTTGGGAGTAAAATAAACCGGTTTTTTTTCTCTAAAGCCTCAATTCATACGTGTTAAACGTCGTACAATTCGAGTAGAGTGACTTTTGTTCTTGAGCAGTATCTAATCAGCTGTCCATAGACAGGATATTGACGGTAAACTAAGGTTGTGTTTAATTAATTAAATTAAGTGTATGAAGGTTCTTGCTCACTCCAACACTCTGGAAATCTCTACATCTCGATATCCACCATGCTTCATCCTCATGTACTATACAAACCTTCCTTAGAATAGGATTGTGAATACATAGGAAGTGTTAGAATACACCTCCTAACCACTCAGACAGACGCTTGCTAACCTAGGATCTTTGTATTATATTTTACTATTATTATCTTATTATAACTATATTTGTTGACAATGCCAACAAGATCACAAACTGCACCCTGTAACGACCAGTCAACTTATTTTCATGAAATACTTACCCCTAACCTGAGATCAAGGATTTGTATCATGATAGGGTTGATTCATTAAAATACCAGATGAAAGGTTGGTTCAGATTTATTGTATAATAAACAAATAATAAACATAGTATAATAAACCAAAAAAAAACAAATTAATCTTTACGAAAATTGTCTATGATCAAAATAATAAAAAAAGTCTTTCCACTCTTCCCTAAAACATACCCAAAATAAATGTAAATGTAGAAAATTTCCACTTATGTTGCAAATGGCAGTTACGTGTAATACGTTTTTATCGGTGTATAACAAACATACCATGTCGGTGAAGTACGGCAACCCAATCTCGGTTGGTGAGTCTCTTCGAATTCTTATAGTCGATTATCCTATAGATCCTATAGAAGAAAATCCTACAAATAAATCTTCTCTAGTGCTGTGTTCATCCCAGCGAGAAGAATCAGATAAAAATATTGTGGTTGTAAAACCCAACAATATTGAGTATCGTATGCAAGGCCATGCGTGAGACTAAACCGTAGGTAGACCGGGCCCGATGCCGCTTTGTTGACGGGTACTTTGAACCTTTATTTACGATCCTCAACTCGTAGCTTAAAACGTAACCATTCGCATTGTTCGTTAACATCATAAATCATGTCGTGTCAATAAAACAAATGTTTATTACAGTATAGTAATAGAACTTAAAAATAACACTAACATAATTAAATTCTTAAACAAAAGAAACTAAAAGTAAAAAATAAAGAAAAGGTTACTCTCAATTGAAATCACAAATCAAACCAGGATATGTGAATTCCTAATCAAACAATTCAAATTTATTAACATTTAATTAAAAATAAAAATAAACTACCGAGCGTAAACAATATTCGATTACTACCATTTAACTTTTCTGTTGGTAACCTTGTGAAATTGTAACCACTGATATTTATTTATTTTATTATTAATATTTCTCGCTCTTCTTTCCCCCCCCCCTTTAATTTGAGTGTGTATAATACTTGTTCCTCTTATGTTGTATTTTAAAAATTCTTAAATTATATTTTTGAATTTGAGGAATACACATTAGGTTTTGTCATTATTATTTTATTTTCTTCCCTTTGTGATGTATTGTTTCTTTTTCGTTGCCTAGAGCTGTGTGAATCAATTTGTACATTGCTGTTATTCATAGGGAACCTGGTTCTATCCTAAAGGCATATTGGTTGCCAACATAACAAATATACTCAAAGGGTTCGATTAAGATTCAAATTCAGTACCGGAGTAATCGGTACGATAATTCGTAGCGCGGTTGCCCTAGATGGTGGTAGGGTTGAAACATGAATTAAAAGGGAGGAATTGATTCTCCTGAGGGTAAAGTGCCGGGCGGCTGGGGGAGGATGTATAACATTAATCCTGAGCCGGGTCCTGGCGGTGACAATACGGCCTCATGCAAATCGCTCCTCATCTTTATTGTTCCTATAATAACTGTGTGATGGGCTCCACCCCAGGGGATAAATTCAAAACCCCAGTCCCTGTCTTTTAGTGCTTCTCTTAACGTCTGCTCTGGTCCCCTGCGCGCACACTTAGCGACCATTGCCCCGTTCTTGGACCTTCTTCTTTCAGAATCAATTCCAAGCGTGGTTTACGCCCAGAATAAAATCATATAGTAAAAAGGCAGAGGCTCTATTTTCATTGAAGGTTAGAAACAATCTTATGTACGCTTGTACTTCAATCGCGGTCGTATAAAATCTCCAATCTACCCTGAAACTTTAAAAGCCCATTCCAAAACTCCAAGGGAGCTGGACATTAGTTTTGTTTCGAATTAAATTACGGAAAGTGTGGAAATTGAGAAAAGTGACTCGAATCGAACGTCATCCGAAAAATAAAGTTTTGGAAACTTCGGTTATATTTTTAGTTTATAGTTTCAAAACACTATTAAAAAATTTTTCCATATTTTTGTAATTCTAATAGTATTAGTTGGATAGATTCTAAAAGTAAGCATCCAATGTCATAAGCGAAGGATTTATAATAAGCCAGATAAAGTATGCGAAACAAATGAAATATTACTATGACTTCAGTGATTTTTTGTTTAATATAAAATTCCAGCAGTATTTTATAGAAATTGGATGAATTCTAAAAGGGATGGTATAAATGTGAAAAAAGTCCGTTTTGCTATCTCCAAAGACTTCTCATGTCACTGCTCAAAAGCTATTAAACAATTAAAGTTCTGATTTTTATCCCCGATTACTAAGTACATGTATATAATATAAACAGTATATGTATATAGATGTTTAAATATATATAATAAATGCATAAACAATACAAAGGAAGAAGAAAGTGAAGATACATTATCGAGAGAAAATGATGAAGCTCTGTGTTCAACAGTTGTTCTACAACAGGATGGGTCCAACAGAACTACATCATTTTATTTTTTATATCACCTCAGTCAATGAAAATTACCTTTTCAACAAATAAAAGTAATTTTAATAGGCTAATATATTGATTTAAAATCTACTCCATATATTGTTTGGTATCATTCTTTTTAGAATTGAACCAAATTTTATGTAATACTGCTGGAATTTCAAATTTTTGTTGTGTTATAAACTTATGAATAATAACTAACTGAGAAATGTAGTATTTGAATTGTATTTGAATTGAATAGTAGTTGTACTAACTAAAATCTTCCTAGTAATATTATTATAAAAACCTATTGAAAACTTTTCGAATAAAATTAATTCTAGATTTTTACTGCTGGGTGCCAAATCTTTGGGAGAATTTTCATATGTAGGTATGTACAACAAAGATTTCTAAGCATGAGTAGCAGGAAATAGGCCGGCCATAATTAAGCACTTTGCATAGAGGGAGGTGAGTTGTGACCTCAAGTACTTAACTGATTTCTGAAACCTCCTTGTAAATTTTGGGTGATAAAATCTAGAATTGACACAGTATCTTTAATTTCATTTCAAAATCATGAAATGACTATTTATTTTTCATTCTAATAGTGTATATATGGTAACTATAGAATTATAGCAAATTATACTATGACTCTCCCACCTCCTGTGGTTGCTGCAGTGAATTAAAACCCTTTGAAATTCTGAGGGAAGGGGTAATCAATTTCTGAAGGAAATAAATAGTGAATACAATAATATTTTGTCTATTATATGGTATAAAGGGCCAAAAAGTGAGCAATCAGTAAGGAATTTTTATTTCATGAACAATAGTACTTTTAGGTAGGTAATGCGTACAGTTTATTTGATTCAAATTAGGCTACTTGAAAATAAATAGGTTATATGTGCAGTGGTTTTTTATATTCATCCATTACTTATTGAAAATTATATACAAAACATAGTTATAGATAGCAGTTGTACAGAGCATATTCTGCTACAAACATAAAAATAACTTTAATTAATGAATACAATTTCTTCATTAAAAAAAATCAGAAAACCCCATTTACAAGAAAAAATCAATAAAACAATATGATATAACTAAATTACAATATTAATTACCCTGTTTAAGAAGAATTAAAACAAATTAATAAATAATATCTATTTGTATTCTGACAAATACTCTTGTACATACACTGAAATGAATACCTTTAACTTGGTTATATTATAATATAATATATTATATGGCTTATATATATTTATTGAAAAAGTTATTATTATCTCTGAAATTATATTTTCTTGTAAAAAGTCATGAATCCTAAATCTTGATTGAAAAATTGGTTAAGTATTTCTATTTTATTTTCATCAATGTCTCATAGTTTTTATCTATTATTACTACTCTGTCACATAATTACATTCTAAAATAAGACTGACAACTGTAGATTAATCCTCATTGAATATTTGAATTTTTTAATCCTGTTATGCTTACATATCACATGTAAATAATAATTAATCACTTCTCTTAATATAAATCATTGCCTTCTAGGTATATATAGCTACTAAAGGTACCGGTCTAAATTAATTCAAACAATAACACTTTATAGTTTTCTATTTAGTTTAGTATATCGCAAGTTTTGTTGTTGGTATATTGTTCGAGAGCCTGAGAATGACATACATAGGGCTGTCAAAAGAGTGCCTGTATAACACCTTCCTCCAATATTGTCGAGGGTGGGTTTATACCCTTCCTTCATTCACCCTTCATCGGATACATTGGATGAGTTACTTGTTTATATTAACAGATTACGGAGAGCAGCCCTGCTGATCCTGAGTAGAAATTAAATTAAAACTTTCACAATATTATTTAAGATTTCTATTTTTATATTAAGAGGTGTATTGATATAATTATGTAAATTATATGAGTCAAGAACACCTTCTCGTTTTTTCAAAAAACATTCAAAATTAATAATGTAATAAACTGAAATAAATGAATATTTGAACATGCATTAGCATTAAAAATAAAGACCAAGTGTCAAATTATTATTATTTTTTAAAACTATGAGAGACTAACATACTATATTGATAATATACTAATATATTGACTAATATAACTATGATGATTAGAATATTAATCATAAGTTACAAATTCAAAAGAATACAGAACTGAGCTCATTTTTTCAAAATAAAATCTGTTATTTGCCTTTTTTCGACCAATTTCGCAATTGTACAAGTACCAAACAAAAATATGCATAAAAATGGAAGGCTTGCTTAAAATTAATATTCTAAGTATATCGTGAACATATGATAAAAACATAGAGTATATACTAGTTTAAGTATGATTACATTAGGTTTACACTTCCAATTGCTAGTAATAATTAATAATACTCACATATAAATGAATATAGATGAAAGACAGAAGAGAATCAACCTTGCTCTGCCACCTGCTGGCTGTAATTGGAAACATGTAGAAAATATAACTGAACTGTTAATATTATAAAAACAGATAATTTAACTAACTAAATTGTTATAGATAAAGGAAGAAATTAGAGCTAAATTTTATTAAATAATCTCTTATGATTTATGTTTTAATTAATTTTTTTTTTTATGACTGAAACTGAAGTTCTGATGTGAGCCCATTTTGTAAAGTGCTGCTACCTTCATTTAGACTTTTTAAATAAGCTCTTTCTCAGAAATGATGAAATTTCAACTATTTTTACGTCATATTTGCCTAGCCAGGTTTCATTTATTATTTATATGTTTGTTTGGAGCTTAAGTGGTAAGGTATTTATTAATGCATATGAATAGTCTATGAATACTGTTTTGGATTTACATTGGATGGGAACCTATCATAATTATCTATTTATTACAATCACTATTCATTGCATTTATTCACATTTTCAAACTGAAGGTGAGCCCCATCACCTAGCATTATATTAATTTCATTTTTAACTACAACCTGTATTGTTAAGTAACCCAAGCTCCTTCAAATGCATCTGCGCATAGCAGAAAGAGGAGAAATTATTTTGTTAATTGATTTTGTCATATTTTCACATTGTATAATTTAAAGGGGTTAAGGGAAAAAAACAAAACAAAAAAAACCAAAGAAAACAAAAAAAAAACATTTATTTATATATATATCTTTTTTTTTTTAAGATAGCTTTTATATCTAATGTAACAAATAACACTAGATACTGTCAACTTGTAGAATATTTAAAGTTTGCTTAAAAAGGACTGCAACAAGCATAATAAGCCTTTATCACAAATTAATATTTTTATCTCATAATGTTTCATAACTGATAAATTTTATCATCAACTCTGAAGTAATTACATTTCTAAAACTATAAATGAATGTATTAAAATTTATCATACGGTAAAAAAAGATTTACTATATGCCAGTATAAAAGTATTTATAACTCAATTATCAACTATATTTCAATATTTCAATCAACTATATTTGGAAAATATTTTATTGATCAAATAGTTGAAATGCTATGAATTTCAAATATTTTTATTGGCTAATTTAGACTTAGTAAGTATTTAAAATTCATTTAACTCATATACAGTGAGAGATTGGAAGAGAAGGTATAATTTAGATTTAAATGATACCAAATATTTTATATCTCTTGAATACTTTTCTTTATTTGCTAACGTTTTTTACAGCATACTTCTATGATAATTATTATACAAGCGACCATTAAAAATGTTATAATTTATTAAAATTTTTCGCTATTTAAAAGCTAAATATTAAATTATGTTTGTAGTGTGTCTCTTGATGTATAATAGTCATAGATAGACCTGACCTGTAAAAATCACTAGCTGATTAGTAAAAGTATTCAGAAGATAAAAAAAAAACATTTGTTATATCACCAAATGTAGAAGTAGGTACACTTTGTTAGCAAGATTTTGGTGAGTGTAGAATGCAGAATGGGATGGAAGAAGACAGAAGACCTGTGCACCTGCTACTAGAAGATAGCCCAAACAGGAGTTAACTGGGGGAAGATGTCCGAGGAGTTTGAATTCTCAATGGGGAGTTATCGCTTCAATAGAACAACTTTTTGTTATTACCAATTAATTACTTTTCTTATATCCGCTTAGGTGGGGACCATTTTATTTCATTCTGCGCAACCCACTGGATGTTAGATCTTTGTCACTGCTTGTAAGTGCTGGTGTTAGATCTTTGTCACTGCTTGTAAGTGCTGGTGTTAGATCTTTGTCACTGCTTGTAAATGCTGGTGTTATTTGATATAAGCAATTTTCAGACAGCAGGATGAAATATTCAGGGTTCATATGTTCACAATTGTCCCAGAGTGAAGTGACAATATTGAAGACAACCCTGTTACTCATGAAGATCTTCCAAGGCCTACCCACTTTACGCCACTTACACCACTGGCTTTGCTGTGTGATCTTTTTTTATGGCCAGTATTCTTGTAATTTCCCATTATCACAGAATGGTGATCTATTTAGTGTTTAAAGAAGGTTGCCTAGTCTTCCAGGGGGGAAGTCTGGGATAACGGGAAAGCCAAGTGACCTCTATCAGAGTACCTACTCTGAGTAAGAAAGAGTGATGGTTATAAATATTATCGTAAGTAGTGTTTTTGTTAATTACCTAATTACCTAATTACCTAATTAACATAACCACTACTTACGATAATATTTATCTTTGCCAAATAGTTATGATAATCCTAACAAATGTTAACAATTGTAAAGTACATATAAACTAATTACAACAGTTTGAAAGCTTTTTGAATAAAGGGTTTCTAGCTTATTGTAAAATTTATTTAAGCTTATGGAAGCTCTCAACGAAACTAACGAACAACAGAAAAATATAAAACTTTCGTTTTTTATAGAAAGATATAAACTTTATTTACATTTTTTAAAATATTCTTTGAGAATCAAATATTTGTTTATTATTTGGTACTTCTTTCCACGTTATATTTTGTAGGCTTTGTCATAAAGTTACATTAACAAAAATTTCAAATCTAAAGAAAACCTATCTAAATCCAATCTAGCAAATGGACTTCTTTTATGTTCCTGATGAAGAATTATCCAGGGGCATACGCAGAATTTGTTTCGGCGAAAGGGGGGGGGGGGAATAATCAGAAGACGTGGATCTGTTAACTGAATTTGAAATTTACGTTGTTTTAATGCTTTGTTATTTCGTACATTGATTGTAACTTGTTATTTAATTTCATAAGTACATCTCAAAATAGAAACGTAATGCTGGTGGGTAAAAAGAACATATTTTTTATTACATTTCGGGTCGATATATACTCCCCCCCAATACAAAATTGCCATTGATTTTCACCTAAAACCACGTGCATGTCATTCGTGAATTTGGGGGACGCATATCGTAATTAATCAAATTTAAATGTTAAGGGCGACTGTGACCAGTCAGTCGAAATGTCAAGCACGATTTCTCTGCACCCTGTTTTTCAGCAACCTGATTCCATGGATCTTCTTACTCGAATCGTGGGCACTATAGCTTATTCCGGTATACTCTATTTCTTTTGTTAAGTCTACGCTGTTATCTAATTTTTAAAAATAGTTTTGGACTATCTACTACTAGGACTAAAATGAACGGTCAAACTTATAACTCATTCTTAAAAATATGTATTCAAAAAGAAAGGAAACCTCTTATCCACGCATAAAGAATCGAAACATTCAACGTATATTATTTTTAAAAAGTGTTTTTTTATACACGGGCCGATTAAAGTGATTTAACGGCGATGAGCTGCTGTGGACTTTATAAGGATACTGTTTTTGACAGAGAAGGAAGCGTGGAGATGTTCAGTAAGGAAAGGTTGGTCAAGAAAATTCATAATGTCGAAGGAACTCATGAAAAAGAAATTGGGGCTATTAAGTTATCCTGAAATATTGAATAAGACATATAGTAATAAATGTTAGTTAAAGAGATATTTCAGATTATAAAACAACTTTATTGTGATAAAATTACAATCTGCCTCATTGGGCATTGATTGTTATAAATGTTTTTTATTCATATCATATTTACAATTTTCATTCCCTCGCTCATTCATACAGTATTTACAAACACCCCAGAGACGTCCCTAATCTACATGGTTGTCACCTCCCTCGCATGCGAAAGAAGAAGCGGAGTCTTGTGAAGTCCCCCACGCTCCTCCGTCCGGGGTGCAGTCCGATGACTGCTAGGGGATTAGGGTGATTGGATAGGTTAGTATGGAATTTGAGGAACTTGGAAGGGATGAGTTCGAGAATGTAAGGTACATTAAGATCGTTATGAAGGGTTTTGTTGGTGACGTAATAAGGAGGTAAAGAGAAACAATATATTGAGCGGGATTTGAACCCGGTTCGATTGATTACCAGTAAAATTACCAGTTCTACCCCTTCCAATCTCCATTACACCTGCAATCAGGTTTGAATCCAGCCAGTGTTACTATTTTTCACATTAACCAATAATTACTACACCAGCGAAATTACATACCAAAAGTAATAATTACTAAAATGATACAGTTCTTTTTAGTAACATACTCTTATAATCTGAGTTGAAACTTGCTATTATAATTATCATTAAGCGTGCATTCGAAAAACCATTAAAAAAAAAAAAAAAAAAAGGTAATAAAAAAAAAATATCATGATCACATTTATACGATTTATTACGTTATAGAGTGTATGTAATCATATATTTTTTTTCGAATCTCCTTAACCACGAAAACGATGCAATGTTTTTCGGAGTGGATGTAATAAATACTAAAATTTAGATCCTGCATTGAACCACTATTTTTTATTTACAACAAAAACCTAGAATCATTAAAAAATAACAACAGTTTTAAGAGCATTAAGATGTTGATGATAGTCTGTTGATGAAGGATTATATACGAAATAGTCTAATTCTTCATAGATAACATAAATATGTTTTATATATGTACGCACTAATTCCTAAAGTATTTATTTTGAGTGGTATTTTGAGGTTTACTTTGATCTTGATTGTTTTAGGAGCTTTTGTAAGGAATAAGTATTTTTCACGTATTTGATATGTGATTTTCAGCTTTGTTTATTAAATATGAAATCAAATACACTGCACGATATCTAATAAAGATTTAAAGTCTATTGAGATTGAGGCACGCAAGGTCAATGCTTTGCTATTACCTTATGCGAATTGTATTTAAGTTTTTTTCAAGGGTCAAACATTATAAAATGAAACTCATACTAGTGCCAATTGCAAATATTCGAGGTTAGTTCTTCTTCAGAGTTAAATAGACACCGACTAGGCATACGTAAATAAATTAGAAGCGGAGATTTCTTTTTTCGTTCATTTAATTATTATGAGCGTAGTAAGAAGAAATTAAGATTTACAACGGTGGTAACAACCAATGGAATAAAAGACTTAACTAATTAATTAAAAAAGGTTTTTAATTGCTCTAAAAATTCATATTTTTAGATTTTTGTTTGGGGGGGGGGTGTTAACAACTTTTTTTGTTTATAGGTTATATATACACATTATATTATAGGTTGCATTACAACCTTGATGATAAAAAAATTGATAATTTAAAAATTTGAGAAAAAATCTTAAACTTAAATAATTTTTTACTCGGCTTCTGGGGTACATTGGCAAGGACACACATACGTAAAATATTTATTTGCATAGTACAAAAGAACGTTTCATTGAAATCACTGACCCCACGACCGTAGCCTCCACCTGGATGCAAATAGTTATTTAAGCATCAAATCTCGTAGCCGACATAATACGAAGTAGGATCTGTGGTGAATCCAAGTTAAAAATACATGTTAAATACATAGGTAGTATTCAGCTGTTAACCTTCAAGCATATAAACTTGAAACAACAGAGTTCTCAAATATTTTGAAAATTTCACAGGTTTAGAATTTTTTATAGAATACAACTACTTACCTTGTACCCACAACATTTTTTCTCCCTTTCATATTGAATTAATGTTATTAATCATCGAGAATTGTATGCACTCATACTTCAGCTACAGTCAAGGACTTCATAACTGGTTCGAGTTGCAGAATTGCGCTTCAGACATACCTATTTCAATTTTTGAAACTGGAATAATAATCTCGCATACTTTGCACTATTAGGCCCTGCATACCTCTCTGGTCCAATTAGGAACTAATCAAATCGCACCCAATATGTGCAAGATATTGCTATGTGGCATTTCGAATAATTAGATATTTTAGTTCGTATACTTTAGTACATTCAAGTTCTCACCAATGACGGCAATCATGAAGCAACGGAGCTAAGCCTGTCTCAATTCGAAGGACCAACATTAAATAGAACGAGTTCGTTTTTTTGTTCACTTTCAGAATGAGTTTTTAACGCCTATTGAAAGGCTTAGATCTTACTTATTTTGCACGACAGTGAGTCATTATGGCTTCAATAACAGAAATGCTAAAAGCTTTTTTGCATATAGCCTTGTAGTGTAATAGCAGCCTTTTAAATAGGCTTTCAAATGATCCATCATTCTGATCTTGAATAGTAAATTATACAGTGCTAACGAGCATGAAATAAAGCACTCTTTTGCACAAAATTCTAACATTTTTTAGCTCGTTCTTAAATTGAAGAAGAACAATAACCAAATGCTACGCTTAGTTTCGGGGGCAAATGTATTTAAAATAAAAATATGTGCAATAAATAAAATGTATGAAAATATCTAAACTATTTATCTATCGATACATACATATTTTCATCTACCTTGTCCTGAGAACCACTCCTCCATCCTTAAGTCTAATAATTAAAGTAATTTATTTAATTAAATTAGATCATTGGAAGGAATTTAGATAGTAAAATAGAATATACGTTAAGTTACAAATTTTGTATTTACATGACTTTAAAATTAAATATAATAAAAATATAATGAATGAAATAATGATGATTAAACGCATAAACTAAATATCAATTGTCTCACTGTACATCGGTGTTATCATTGAAGGGAGGCCGAGCAAAGCTGTCTTCAATCCTCTTCCTCTCCGTCCTGCTCTTCCCCAAAAAGCTATCTTCTCGAACTGACCTGTGTTCCGACCAAGTCTCCAGAAGAGTCTTTTCCTTTATCTCACTCTCTGTTACCGAAAAGGGTTATTATTATGCCCCATCATGTGCTAAAAGCCCTACATATTTCTTAACTACCACGTTTATACTGGGATAAAGATAGGTATCGTAAAGCTGCTTCCTTTTCTTTAAAGTGAAGCATTCTCTAGAACCGCGGGTCCTGCTTCATAAGGAAAGACCCAGAAGGGGCTATCGTATCTATTTAAACCTGGTTTAAGTTATTTCTCTGAACCCGGAAAAAAACATTTGCAATGACAGTGAAACCACTAACGTTTTTTTCTGTTCATGTCTTCATTTACGCCAAAACGGTTGAAGAAGACTAGCAGTAAAATCAAATTCTGAAAAGATTGCCAACTGTTTCAATTATTCCGCAGCTTGAAGAATGGATAATATGGCGTTCCATTTGTATTCTTCCAGAACATTCTGGCCCAGAACCGAAACATTTCCATTGACATGTTAAACGGTTGTTTTATTTCTGTCCCCAGTCCCAAGGACGACCACACCAGCGAAGATACGAGGAGCTACATCAAATACTCGTTTGCCTTGATATTTACTCCTTTTTGAACTTATTATAAAAAGTACTCTTGCGAATAAGAATATTTATTTGTTTCAAGTAGGGTTGTGGGGCGAAACAAATTAAGATAGTAAAATTTCAGCTACTGAAATGTTCTTCACCAAAATCACTGCACAGTGGCTAAGAGAACATGCTACAAAGTTTTTTGTAAGTGACGAGAGATTCGCAACGACATTGGGGAAAATGTGAGATGACTTATTATATCACATTGATTACGACAAAAAACGTGTTCTTGGTTTTTCTAATGTTTAAATTTGGTTCGTTGAGGTTCCAAAGAACTGAAAAAAAAACCCGGAGAAATCGTCCTAAGGAGGAGGTTATAGATCATATGCGTTTATATGATGTTGAAGATTCTAGAAACCAAATGTTCTTCAAGGTGCAAGACCAGAAAGGGTTATGAGGTGGTGATGAAAGATTTAAGAACCAAGTGAAACAGACAAAGAATAATTTTAAGATAATAAAAATACTTCAGTCCTTCAATATTTAGTCAAACCTAAATAATTTCTGAGCTAAGCCTATTGTTCTGGGGCAATTCAGATTATCGTCAAAATTGAATCTGTATAATTTTTTGTCATGAAGATTATGTTGCTCATTATGCGCATATAATGGACTTTTTCTAACAAAACTGCCACACAATTTTTCAATAAAGATATTATAAATACATAATTATACATCATCATAAATGGCTCAGTGTTAGGTTTCATTTCACCTCAACTCAGAAAGTTGACTTTAAATGTAGGTCTAAATGAGGAATTTTATGTAGGTACGTTGTTTTCTTAAAATATTCCTCAGATATTCCACAACATAACACGAAAAGTTTTTTATGTGATAAATTTATGCCAGAAATGTTCCATGGTTTCTTTACCATTTATTTAATTAATATTCAAATAACGTCATTATTTTTTATAATTAGGTAAATCCTAACAAACAAAAAAGGGCTTTCCCCAATAGAATATGTGTTAAGTAATGGAAAGTTTGGAAGAAGTGGCAATCAGGATCTGGAAGTTTATCGAAGGTCAGGAGAATAACTAAGCAAAATCGTGCCTTCGGTGAATTATGGTGGGAAATACGATTCAAAGATCAGGAACGCGATATGGTTAAATGTGTGGTTATTTCTGCCAATGACGGAAAATCAGGAAAAAAAAACCAAGTACTGAATGTTCAATAATTGATGCCTGCGGAACAACAACTCTGCGGTGAGGAGGATATTTAATAACAATTCTTTAAATAGACTTTTAATTAGATTGCGAGGGTCAGCTCTTCGTTACTTTTCTAAGCCTTGTGACTGGCTGGTTATTGATTTGCGACTGATGGCTTTATCGCAGTTGCTGTATTGCCTCACCAATGTCTCTATGTCACAATAAGTTGAAATAATTCTAATGACCTAATTGTTTTTAATTAATTTTCGATTAGCCATGCCTACTGAAAGCTTATCAATACAAAAAAAAAATCTAATCTAAAACCATTTCTGAAATGGACATTGTAATTAAAAATAGATTTATTTACTAATATCCGTGTAAGCCTAAGACAGAAATCAAATGTTCAGCACAGCTCAATTAACTAGTTCTATTACATGTTATAATAATACGACAACTTTATTATGATATAATTACAGTCTGCCTCATTGGGCAATAAGTAATTGTAATAAATGTTTTCATTCATACCATATTTACAATTTTCATTCACTCGCTCAATCATACAGTATTTACAAACAGCCCAGAGACCTCCCAAATCCATGTCATCTCCCTCGCATGCGAAAGAGGAAGCAGATTCTTGGGAAGTCCCCCACGCTCCTCCGTCAGCTGCGTCACCGGATACGAGGCAGTGGAGGCTGACCAAGAGCGCGAGAGCCACATAAGCTCTGGACATGATTGGAAAAGCTGGGCATTACCAGGACTCCCACTGTTACGCATTTATAGCAGGTCACGAGGCCACTGCCGTTTTAGTCTCCGAGGAGGATAATAGGGATGAATGGTGCAGTGCAATAACTGTGCTAGGGGATTAGGGTGGTTGGATAGTGTAGCGACCACTAACTACATAGATAAATCACCCTATACTCTATTGTATATATATTGTAAATTGATTATAATATGTTGTAAATTAATTTAAACAAATGAAAATAACATTACAAAACCATAAGTCATACCAGTGTAAATATTGTAAAAAATAAAAGACACAGCTGCAAAAAACTAGTCAGAGGCCCTTGAAGGGAGAGTCAGGTAGCGGCTAGGAGGCTGGGTGGGTCCCAGCCTAGAACAAGCAAGCGTCACCGCAACCCTGCGGTTGGTTGGTCAGAATAAGCCCCAGATCATTGGTTACTGAAGGCTATATATAGGGCCTAATTTTGGCCAGTAAATCATGACCAAATTGTAAACAGAAGGTGAGCCCCATCACCTAGTATTTATACATTGCATTGTAATTTTAACGTCAATCTGATATTGTATTGTAACCATACCTTCTTTGAATGCATCAGCGCATCGCAGTAAGAGGAGAAATTGTAAATATAAATTTGTAAAATTGTTAATAAATTAAGGGGTTAAGGGGGAAAAAAAACCCGATAAATCATTCTATCTACGGCTCTCTGGTACCTGCAGCTGCAATGATGTTTCATGATTTGGCCTTTTCATTTATGAAAACCTCTACATCTCTCTTCCGAACCTCGCTATGTTTTAGTCTGGCCTCGTCAGACCCCACACTTTCCTAATGGGATTCTCTGTCTTCGTCTTGCTTAAACTAGCACCTCCTTGGGAGAGACCTCTCCCTCGCGGACAACGGTTGCCGTGGCCCTACAAACTTTACCTAGTAGTGTCTCTCACGGAAATCCAGTTTGCCTCTCTCCGGTTCACACTCGCCTTTGGGATCCGGACGGTTTTTGACTACATACCCTCATATACCGAGTATGAATTCCTGGCCATTCCAAGACCACATAAACTACCTACCCTATACCTCTTCATCTGAACATAGTGCATTGTCGGGGCACATACCTATCAAATATGGAGTCAGATAGTAAGGTAGTAAGACCCGTCATGAAGCAATTGTCAAGGTCATAGCCTAATCAACCCTCACTTCATCACTAGGGCTAGGGTAACTAGGCACCCCCCTCGTGACGACCCGACAGATAGACTAAAGATAATTACTATGGAATTTCATGAACTTGGAAGGGATGAGTTCGAGAATGTAGGTTATATTATAGGATCGTTATGAAGGGTTTTGTTGCTGACATAATAAGGGGCACAAGTTACTATCGCAAGTTGCGTGATCTTTTAAGGAAAGTATGCAGTAAAATTTATAAGACACGAAATGCCATAAACTGGGCAAATGAGAATAGCGAGCGGTTGGTAAAAAGGATTCGGGTTATAATATTGATTAAAATAATTGGAAAGAGGAAATTATGAGAATGGGTGTTAAGTTGCCAAACAAAATTATTCCAAATTTGGTGTAAAAATGTGTACTGAGGGGACGTGTAATCTCGAAGCAGGGAAGCCAACGTGTTTTTTTTTGTTTTTATGGATCTCGTTGTTGTTTTTTTCTAAACCAAGGTTTACTCCTTTCTGTTCTGTTGGCCCTGTTTGACCTGAATTTCATGAATTAATAAATTAATTAGAAAAATAATTATTTTCCTATTATGTTTAGCTGGGTGTTTAATTAATGATCTTGTCATCCATAGTAATAATTATATGTAATATGCGTTGAGAATGAAACGGATTCTAATTATAAAATAATTAAAACCGTGTTTAGTTTAGAGGCTTGAAACTTTGCTGGGGAGTTCCAATTGAGGGATGCCCCAGCGATGCTAGAGTAATAGTATCTCTAATCTTTAAACGTTTCATTAAATAATTAATTACTTGGCCATTTAAAATAATATTTATCACATTGATTATTAATTTACTTCCCATCGTATATTTGTATATGAGTATATTGTATATCCCATGCCTACCATTGATTACAATATCTCGGATCATGAAAAGTAAGGAACTAAATTAAAGGGCGATGAAATCAATACATTTAAATATGTTATTCTATAATAATGGAGAGAAATTGAATAAACCCTTAATTATGTGGACTACTTAACGAAGTTTTGTCAGGTTAAACTTAACTATGCAGACATTTCCATGGCTATTTTATTAGAAGGCTATGAAAACATTGAGGCCTAGACATAGGAACTTTATTGGAAAAATATTAATAATTATTTTTTTGATTTCATTGATTTTTAAAATGCCAATCATATTTCTGCATGGGATATTTGTTTGGATCATATCTGTACAGCACATGACAATGTCTAGACGTTATGAAGTCATTGTTGAAAATGATTGCGTGGTGAGCTCATTCCAATCCCTTCATGATGCAGACTTATATTTTATGTAAAATATTTACTAATAAATAAATTAGATAAAAATATATCACCTAATGTAATATATAGATAATCTGTAAGTAATTTGTCCTAATTATGTACATAACTTCTATATTTTTTCCAGAAGATTTTTATACATTTATTGTTTTTTTCACTTTGATTTATTTTTAACGTTTTAAAATATGTGTGTATTTTCGACTACTCTCATGCGAGTAGGTAATTAAATAAAATTGTTACCCTTTGGGTATCAGTTCAGTAAGTAAGAGACTGGAACAGAGACGAGAAGGACTCAGCAAAATATTTTGAATAATCATGATCATAAGTGCGTAAAACCTCTTCAGCCGAGCAGAGGGAGAAAGCGAAGAAATGGATTGCCCACCACACCCACTGCATTTATCAGACACCACGTAAGTTATTTCTAACTTAATTGAACCGGATCTATTCAACAAGAAATCATTTCAATCAATATTCTGTATTCTGTGATATTTCGCCCAATGTAGCTAATGAGTGCAGATATTACCACCGTTAATGTTATATGGGCTCGCTAATGGTAAATTGAACCATATCATGAGTTTTTTAAGAACTGGTATATATTTTATGATTCTTTTTTTTTAATGCTAGTGGTTCAACAACCATTTCTAATTGATATCTAAATTTTACCAGCTTTTTAATTTACGTATTCATTCTATTCATTTAAATATCTGATGAACTCTAATTCCTTGGTTTATCGGGGCTTTCTTTACTGCAATTTGGAAATAGAAAGTTTTTTTTTTAAACAGAAAATTAATGCTTAGTGTTTTTTTTTCCGGAGGGCAACTAGCTCTCCAGTTGAGGCTCTATATTAATCCATTTTTTCAGCAGATAATTACAATAACGATGGTTGGAAACCTACAGGTACTACTTATCGAAAAAAACCCACCAACCAGTTTATAAATTCTGGAAGGAATATAAAACCAGTTTCATTTTATTTATTTCTTTAATTTGTAGTCAGACAAAATAATAATATCTTACAGTATTCGGTGAATCATAATCTCTTTTCACTCAACAGTACAGCGAATAAAATATTTTCTAACGTTGTTATAAACCTAAGGCTAAGTGGGGGTAATGGTAGGATTACAGAGCTGTTTATTAATTAGTTTATAACAGTCAAACATGCAGTCTCAACAATTCCCCGATGACCACGACCTTAAGACTAGCGGTCAAGGCCGGTACACCCGAAGATCGAACCGTGAAAAATCAACAACGGTCTACGATCGGAGGGCTCCTAAATTGACTGAACCGCTAGTTGTGATCGTTAGGCAGTTGTCAGATCAACATGTACGACGGACGTGTCTTATGGTTTGTTCAGGATTGCTGTGAATTGTATTATTTTACTCATCAAAAATATTATGAATCATGTCTCATAATTGCTAGCTTTAGTCCGGCGTTGTCAGACCCCTCAACTTCCTAGTGGGATTTTCTGGCTTCGTCTAGCAAAAACGAGCACATCCCTGGAAAGGATCCCTTCCAACGATGATATCTGGGACCCTACAAAATGTACCTCTAGCGTCTCCCCCAACGGTTCATCGCTCTGCCTCTTTCCGGTTCGCCCTCGCCTTTAGGATCCGGACAGTTTTTGCCTAACCAGATACCGAGTTTGAACTCATGACCATACCACGATAACGTAAACTAGCTATGAGTTCTAGCCTGTATACCTCTTCTGAACATAGTGCACTGTCGGGGCACACCTTCTTATGGATAGATCTTATGGAGTCAGATCAGTAAACAAATTCAAATTAAGCTGCCCGTCGACTAGGCCGCCAGGAAAGGTCACAGGTTTATTCATTTATCTCTCTCTGACGCCCACCGGGCAGTGGTCAGGTCGACGAGACCTCCCTCGGCGGACGCCCCATGACAATAGCATTGCTCATTAACGAGTAAACAACGGAAATGGAACTCGGTATAAGCCAACCCAAGTGGTAATGCTGCTGGCGAAATTCGTGAGCTGATCTGACCTGACCGTACCTTGATGTCTAATCTGAATCACCTTTTACCAGCTAACGTATATACGTTATATATTCTTATGTAAGTCATTCTTCTCCACAACAGTTCAATGATTTTTCGTTTATACCGACCAACAATGTGCTCACGTAAATTATAAACTAAATCGAATTTAGGATTATTCGTCTCCACTCAAACTCCCTTAAACTTTTTTTTACCATAAATACTTCATTTTAATTGTCGAACCCCATCTAGGTCACTGAAAATCGCCTTTTTGAAAATCGAAATACGATTGCTGTTGTTGGGTCTCAAAACTTTATATTTTTTTTGGTACATCTAAAAGTGTCTTTCTTTACGATCACTATCAGTTGCAATTAAGTAATCATGTGCCTCCAGACAATAGAGAATCCCGACACCAGACCGGCATTAGAGAAGCGACGGAGACAACCGGCGGTGTTCACCCCTGGCCCCGTTATGGTTGGCTATAACACAATAGTTTCCCTTGGTCGTTGCTCTGAAGGTGGCGGTCTAATTGACCTCATTCTTTCTAAAGTGGTCAAAATAACGTGCAAGATCATCACACCTGTACATCGAAGGAAGTCTGCGCAATACAAGGAAACCATGACTAATCTCGCCACGTGTACAATTTAATCAAGGTTTGAACAATATGTACAATGCGGTATTTAGGCCTAAAAATACAAGAACTAAACAGATGCTTTGGATACCATTACAGACTACTTCAAAGGACATCCCATCTCTCAATAGAAAATAAACTAATAATTTACAACGTTATAATAAAGCCAATCTGGACATACGGAATAGAGCTATAGGGGACATGAAAAAAGTGGAACATCAAACAATCCAATGCTTTCAATCAAACGTTCTGAGAACAATAGTCACCCTTATTACGTAAGCAACAATACCCTTCATAACGATCTTCACCCTACACGATCATACCCTACATTCTTGAACTCATCCTTTCAGTGTACATAAAATTCCATTGGAAGTTATCCAACCACTCTAATCCCCCAGCACAGTCATTATATTTCGACACATATCCCTATAATCCTCCTCTGAGACTAAAGGGGCAGTGGCCTCGTGACTTGATATAAAATCCTGGCAATGGCCAGTTTCTCCAATCATGTCCTGAGCATTGGAAAACATTGCATCGTTTTCGTGCTTAAGGAGATTCAAGACAAATATATGATTACATACACTCTATAACGTAAGAAATCGTATAAATGTGATCATGATATATTTTTTTTTATTACCTATAAGTTTTTTTTGTTTTAATGGTTTTTCAAACCAGATTATAAGAGTATGTTACTAAAAAGAACTGTATCATTTTAGTAATTATTACTTTTGGTATGTAATTTCGCTGGTGTAGTAATTATTGGTTAATGTGAAAAATAGTAACACTGGCTGGATTCAAATCTGATTGGAGGTGTAATGGAAAATAGAAGGGGTAGAACTGGTAATCGAACCGGGTTCAAATCCCGCTCAATATATTGTTTCTCTTTACCTCCTTATTACGTCAGTAACAAAATCCTTCATAACGATCTTAATGTACCTTACATTCTCAAACTCATCCCTTCCAAGTTCCTGAAATTTCATAGTAACCTATCCAACCACCCAAATCCCCTAGTGCAGTCATTGGACTGCACCACACATCGCTACAATCCTCCTCCGAGACTAAAACGACAGTGGCCTCGTGAGCTGCTATAAATGCGTAACAGTGGGAGTTATGGCAATGGCCAGTTTCTCCAATCATGTCCTGAGCTTATGTAGCTCTCGTGCTCTTCATTAGCCTCCACTGGCACCTTTCCGGTGACGCGGTTGTCGTAGGAGCGCGGAGGGCTTACCAAGACTCCGCTACCTGTTTCGCACGTAAGGAGGGTGACAATCATCCGGATTTGGGAGGTATCTGGGATGTTTGTAAGTACTGTATGAATGAGCTAGTGAATGAAGAAATGTAAATATTCTATGAATGAGAACATTACAATTCAATAATATTACTTATTGCCCAATAAGGCAGATTGTAATTTATTCGCAATAAAGATTTAAAAAGATAAATAAATAAACGAGTCGAGAAATGGTCGGCTTAAAAGTAGAGAGGCTGCACTTTTATTCAGGTTATGTGGCAATCGTCTTTCGCTTCTTTGTTTTACGATAGCACCCGTAAATACGATCCAATCGAACTTAAATGTTAAAAGTATATTGAAATCACCTAGAAGCTGATAATTTGATATGATCAATCCATCCAGTGCTGTATTAGGTTTCTGTAAAAATATATAACCGTAAGATGTAAAATAAATCAACTTTTATCTTTTAACAGACTTTCTTCTCTGGCTTTAACCTTTCTCAATTATATAATACTTAATGTTCCACCTATCCCTGCTTCAATAAATACGTTAACACAAAAAAGGAACGGTAATAAAATTCTAATATATTTTTTATATCTAAGCTTTAGATTGAATATAAATCTCTTATTTAATTTTTTTGTTGCCTACATCAGATGTTTTTTTTTTAACATTTTAGCCCAACACATCAATGTTCTTGTTTTGTAACGTGTGGTTTGACAAAAGATTAGAAATTTATCCTTAGTTATATAATGCTAATATTATAACTTAATATTAATGCTAATAGTAGAAGCTAGTGTATACCTCCCTCGTGACTTCATGGAAGCCACTGATATTTTTAAGTAAGCGACCGCATTCCTTCTAAGACCTCTATCCCAATTCCTGGAGCTACCCTTCTTTTATTCATATACGTCTCAGCTTTAGTCCCGGTCCCCACTTGTTTCCCAGACACTCGTTCCCCAACAGCCGACCCAGTAATATTTTATATAACAGTGTTTTGCTTGTACTTCATAATAAAGCTTTTCTTTCTTTTCTTTTAAAATACTATCCTCTACAAAGATTATTTAACTCTTGATTGACAAGTAAACGAATAGTTTTGATTAAATAACATAATACTAATGTAACAATAGTCTGTTTCTAAGTATAAACTACGTATGTGATAATTTCATATAACATCAATTGCCATCATCATCGTTCAACATAGCTCAGCAGGATTAGACCACTTATCAATTTAAAGGGTATTAGTGTGAATGGCCCGCAGGATGAGCTCAATTCTATAGTAAAAGAATAATCTATGTTTACAATTTTTTTTTACTATGGTTGGCACTAGCTTGATAAATCTTCATTTTATAGTAAATATGAAAAATGGTATATTTCTTATTTAAATGCTGAGAAGCGTCGAAACGTTTTTTCAAAGAATTTTCCCACGACGCAGAAAAAAACATAAATACGTCTTCAACTTTCAATTTTTTTTTTTTATCTTATTACATTACTGCAGTTCCTACCGGCCAACAAAAATTGTGGGCAAACAAGAAGAAGAATTCTGCTCAACTTAATGGTTTTATCTATTGTCAATATCAGTAATAAATGTTGGTGGAGTTTCTACTTCTGCTTCCACACTAACATTTACCGACTTCTTTCTTGGCATCTGTGACTTGACCTGAGTGTGAATGCTGCTGGCGAAATACTGGATGGTGAGCTGATCTGACCTGACCTTACCCTTGATGTCTAATGTGAATCGCCCTTTACCAGGTAACCTATTTACGTTTGTCATAGATGTATTCTTAAATCATTCATTCTTCTCCAAAGTCAGTTCAATATTTTTTCTTTTATACCGACCAACAATTTGTTCAGGTAAATTATTAACTAAATCGTATTTTCAACATACGTTTCCACTCCAGCTTCCAGTTTGCCCAAGCTTTTTATTAGTTTGTAGACTGAGAATTGCTGTTCAACTAATATCACTTATAAAACCGACAGTGGAAACCCTAAAAAGTGTTAAGATTGGAGGTTTATACAAAATATATTGTCGTGTGGATCCAAACACTTAAATATCGAGTGAGATGTGAGACATGTGAAAGAGAAAAAGGGGCGGAGAGAGAGAGTTTATGTAACAATCCTGTTGATCAGTTTCATATAAAATAAGGTATTCCTTTAATGTGGGTAATCTAGAGAGCTCTACAAAATTAGATACTTGAACAGGATGTGAAATATCTCAAATGCTTGGAGTTCTAGAAACTGGAACCTTATGTAACAACGGGACTATCTTTTAAAACCAACTGTACCTAAGCCACAGCTGCGCCGTTCTACCTAACTAATGAATTTCTTCTCTCTTATTAGCATAAGAATCAACCAGTATGGTAGAAGAGGAGCTTTAGTAAATATTCACTGCTCTAAGGGATACAAGATCTGTAGAACTAGAAGTATTTATCATCTGCAACAAGAAAATGTATTACAGTATTTGTCACCTAGTGAGTCACATAGATACCATAATGTAGGAAGCAAAGTTAGAAACTTATTTTAAGATTCTACCAGGAAATGTTTTCAGCTATCTCGTATGAAAGAGACGTCTCTGTATTTGAATAGATAACTTGAATCGTCTGCTTTAAATGTCAATGGCATTCTAACGCACTTCCCACTCAACGAATTCCCGACCCTGTATATCATCTTATGTATCTATGATTATAAACTGATATCGATTGACAAAGAAGTTTTTTCAGATCGTGATAGATGACCATAAGACCAGATGGCATATGCTGGCAAAGAAACGTAGCTGAAATAAATATAGTTTAAGCACTTTATGTATTTAATAATTAATACCAAAAAGGTTTTAAGTATAATGATGCTCAAAACATTCTACTATTCCACTTAATCCTACACACCTGCTATCAGCTTACGTGATGAAATAAACAATGATAACTTAGAATAAAAATGTAGTATGAACTAAAAAACAAAAATCGATTTGAAAACTAAATTTTATTTTGAGTTCAATATGTGGATTATATTTTTGACTTGTTTCAGATCAAAGACATGGACTGATCAAGATGGAACATTGAAATGTCTAAACGTAATCATTTGCCATTGAAAAATTGTTCGTAAGCAGGACACTGAAAGTGCTTAACCAAAACAACTTTAACATCGAAAAAAACATCAACCTAGTTTTGTCATCTAAATATTTATCCTAGCTTGAGCCCTCAACGTATAAAAAGCTTTTAGACATGGAGTTCCATCGCAATGTATTTTCCGAAAGTTCATTAAGACGAACCAGAAGTTACAACCTTTACAAAGTTTACATTAGGATGTGGGTAGAACAAAATTTTTAATGGCTTTCTGTAATTATGATGATGGTAAACAAACCCCGGATACGTATTATTAATCAAAACATCAATATTGTTAAATTGATAGCCCACTAAGAATTAAAGAAACATTTTTATTATAAATAATAGGTAAATAATTAACGACAAATAATCATGTTTTATGGAGAAGACTATATTAGTCGTTGATTCCCCATCATCGAATGGCATCACAATTCCATTGCTCTTGCTTGAACAAGGGACTCGCGAAGACCAGAACAGACATTGTAGAAGCAGACTGAGGAGTGAAAACGTTTCTGTTTTGATTAGACTGAAGAAAACAAAATTAAAACAGGAAACGGTGAATAAGAAACCTAAAAATTTTCAGATTAAAGACAAGGATCCGGAATGAACTTAATAGAACGAGGAGCTACAAGCAATAAAACCAAAATTGATAACATGAGGTCATGGCGCACATTTCCATTTGTGAGGTCGGTCAAAGATAAAGCTGGATAACTCATAGAAAGGTATCTTACGACAGTCAAATTAATTGAAATCGCACGAATGAAAACCTAAGGATACAGTTCTCGTTTGCAGTGAATTCATAAATAAGAGGTAAACTTAAGAAATTACAATTCAGAAAAGAAAGAGCATTTTGACAGGACAATCACTCGGAGGTACGACGAAAGAACTTAAAAGTCAAGCGCAATCGATAACTAGAGAAATGTGAAAAGGCAAGAAGATGCCTTAAAATCAAAAACAATGACAAACCTTGTGACAATCTTCGATCCTCTACTGAACCACTAGCCAACTACCATCAAAGTGGCCAAGCTCCCAAGGCATAAAACAACACTTATGCTTTCAATTTAATGAACTGAATTCTATAAAGTTCCAAAAGGTAATGAATTGTCTTTCATTGAAATATATTAAAAATTCTAGAAATATTTAATAATTACAATATGAGTAATACATTTGTAGATAAATTCAGCTTGTATATTAACAAAACCGAATTATTATTCTTAGCTTATATCGTATGATACACATTCTCCCCAATTATTTGTTGATATCGCCTATTGCTTCTACTATGTATACTAGTCCCCCCTTAGTACCCGTATCCAGCTCTAGCAACTTCTATTTCTCCAACCTAGTTCGGGTTGCCCATATACGAGACTAAAAGACAAGAACTAAACAGACAGGCTTTGGACAACTGTACAGACTACTTCAAAGGACATCCCATCTCTCAATAGAAAATAAATTACTAATCTACAAAGTTATACTTAAGCCAATCAGGACATACGGAATAGAGCTATGGAGGACAGCAAAAAAGTCGAACATCAAGCGTATCCAATCCTTTCAATCAAAAGTCCTGAGAACAATAGTAAATGCCTCTTATTACGTCAGCAACATAACCCTTCATAACGATCTTAATATACCTTAGATGGTTGAACTCATCCCTTCCAAGTTTATGAATTTCCACGGTAGCCTTTCCAACCACCCTAATCCTGTAGCACAGTCATTGCACTGCACCACTCATCCCTATAATCCTCCTCGGAGACTGAAACGGCAGTGGCCTCGTGACCTGCTATATGCGCGTGACAGTGGGAGTCCTGGCGCTGGCTAGTTTCTCCAATCATGTCCTGAGCGTCTGTGGCTATCGCGCTCTTGGTCAGCCTCCAGTGGCTCGTATCCGGTGACGCGGCTGACGGAGGAGCATGGGGGACTTCCCAAGACTCCGCTTTCTATTTGGTATGCGAGGGAGGTGACAAACATGTGGATTTGGGAGGTCTCTGGGCTGTCTGTAAATATTGTATGAATGAGCGAGTGAATGATGAATTGTAAATCTGGTATGAATGAGAGGGTTTATCTTAATTACTTATTGCCTAATAAGGCAGATTGTAATTTTAGCACAATAAAGGATTAATAATAATAGTTCGGGTTGCGATTGCTTTGATTAAGTATCCGTGGGTTGTTGCAAATCCATTCTGTGAGGTGAAATCTACCTCTCCCTGCTGAAAATCATGGATAAACACTCTCTCTCTCTCTCTCTCTCTCTCTCTCTCTCTCTCTCTCTCTCTCTCTCTCTCTCTCTCTCTCTCTCTCTCTCTCTCTCTCTCTCTCTCTCTCTCTCTCTCTCTCTCTCTCTCTCTCTCTCTCTCTCTCTCTCTCTCTCTCTCTCTCTCTCTCTCTCTCTCTCTCTCTCTCTCTCTCTCTCTCTCTCTCTCTCTCTCTCTCTCTCTCTCTCTCTCTCTCTCTCTCTCTCTCTCTCTCTCTCTCCCTCTCTCTACCTGCCAAAGCGATTAATTAGCGATGTATATCTTGACTTGTGCGGTCGATGTTGACCACATTAACCTTGGTGAATGACGTCACAACCCGGACCGACGCGGAACCTCCCCTCGTCGAAGCCCGCAGGAGAGTTAATGACTCACGTCGGAGGATGTAGGGCAGGCCAGCGCCTCTTATGTAAGGCACTCGATGGCTCCATTACATGGCGCGATTTCGTAACTTCACCGTTAACAGGAAGGGGACTTTTAAATGGTGTCTTAGCCCACGCGATTTATTCCTCCTAAATGCATAATAAGACAATAACCTAGATCAAAGCAAGCCATCTAAATAACGGCAATGCGCCAATGAGTTTTAGTCTCAACGCCAAGCCGGACGATAAGTCTCTCACTTGCTAGATTGGAAAAGATAAATTTGAATGGATATTTAAATACTGAAGGAGCTCATTCGTGGTGTAAATGGTAGAGTCTTCTTGATTCAAATCCACTACTAGATTTTTTTTCTAGCACGATACGTTGCTACTGAGGCCTGCTCTGCCAGTCGGCCAATAAACTCTCTCATTACGGTAAGGTTTGTTTTTCTTAGGAAATATAGTAATAATGTTTTCCATTCTAAATCATTTAAATAAGTTTTTTACATACCAAAGAAAGATTACCAATTTGGTATATAAAAATGGATAAACATGAATTTGAAGATAGCATCATTCACACTTCTGGAGATGCCATAATAGAAGTAAAGTTGGCTGCTGACTTAACATCGATAATAAAAGATATTTGGGGAGAGATTTCAAACTTTTTTTTTAAAAATACTAATTTTTACACAATATAAATATAAACCACGGACATAATCGCTAAATAATACCCCTGGGTAATATTTTATTTTGTTTCAATAATGGGCGTCAAAGGTAACCTTCAAAAGGAACAACCATTCAGCTCACAGATAACAAAGAGGTCCCAAGAAATAAATGAAAGACGTAGCTTTTCAGACGAGTGTACCTAAAGTAAACTTTCTTCTAAGCCTGTTAAGTACATTGACAAATACTAATTTAGCAGATAATAATACTGTGTGTGTTGGATATTTGTTATATTTTTCACATATTTATTTTGGGTTTTAGTTGGTCTCGTTGGTTATTTCAAATCAAAATAGTCATTTGTTCCACCAGTGTGCCTTTCTATTTATGTTTTCTGATAATTGTGATTCATTACAGGTCCGATCTAGAGATATGAAATATTACATGAACATTTCATGACGTGAAGACATGATAAATATTGTTAACCCCAATGAAACATAATTCATTTTGATTACATCTTTATTAAAAAACCAATGTTATATATCATATTGAGTAAGAGTATGACCTTAAAGAGCTCGACGTCCTGAATAATAATTGTTAATATGTTTTGGGATTTTAGTGGCCATACCAGTTTGATGTTTCTATGTAGATAATCCATGAATGATTTACTTGATGTAGAATTAAAAACAAAGCCGTGACAAGTAATGATCAATTAATCCCTAACTAAAACTTAATATTTTCCTTTTTATTGAGCAAGCTATCGAAAATTTATGTCTTGTTATATTAATGGGTCTTAATTACAAAACGTCATTAAGGCTATATTTAAAAATCATGTTCAAAACTTTTACACAGCTGAAATGATAAAATTCATCTCACTTAATTAGAATATTTTAATAACATTTATAATTAATATTTATAATTTAATATTAAGTTTTTTTTTTTAATTTCCTCCTAAAGCATTCTTGACCACTGGCGCTGTTTAAGACAACTGAATGATGGATTATGGTCGTCACAACATTAATTTGTAAAAGTAAACCTGTTCTTATACTTTTGTACTATAATGTCATAGTTATTACATACATAGCAAATTTTCTTTAGAGTAACATATTTGGTATGTGAATACATTTGTAAAATCAATAACAATAGTTTTTTTTGTAATCACCTGTTAAATGATAAACAAACAATAGCCTGAAATAAACAATAAAAAATTGAAAGTTACTTTTGACTAATCGTTATTATTTAGTTATGTGTTTTTATTACATAACTGTTATTATTTTTATTATAATAGGTTTGACCGCGAGAGGATTTTATAATCGATATCGACGTCGAAGATAGAACAAGGATGATATTTAGTGGCAATTGGTAGTGCCGATGAATGAATGGAGGTTCTTAACTAACAGGAATAGAACATTGATTGATCAAATTGATATGCATAGGATTAATGATTAACATAGGATAGTAATAGTTTGAATTGAAATAGATTACCATCGAAACAATTTTCATTTGATTTCGTTGCGCTTAGTGGTTGTGATTATTGAACGACAGCGTTCAAACTCCCCCAAAATGGTAAATTAAGCGTCAAACGGTTATATACAACAGATTAGCAGTACAGAAATACGACGGTGAGGAGTCGAAGGAACTCAGATGAGTCAATCGTGAATAAATGAGACAATTGACAATAACCAAGTTATTCTTCACCCATTTGAAGGAGCCGACTATATTTTCAAACAGGTACGGAATAATAGTATTTAGTCAACCAGTGAGTTCTATGATAGCGGCAGTAAAAATTATCTAAACAATTTGGAATTTGACATAAATCCAACATCTGTTGTATATCATATGAAAAGAGAACTACACGAAAACATTAAAGAAGAAAAAAGCTGCCCCGTGTTTATTATTGTTAATAAGATTTAATGTTCTTGTCCATGTTTCTATACTTAATACTTCCCTTTATATATGACTAAATGACAAAATAGATGGAAATAAATGGAAGGCAACAGAGTAAATCACTTAGCAATGCCGTTCAACCGGTTTCAATTGCTCATTGTTGTCTAATATCTTAGCTATTTATTATTTTACTAATTTTTTTTTAAGTGTTTTGTTCTTTGATGAATGTAATTTCACATCATAATAATTAACTATGAAACTATGCGGTTGGAAGGAATGAAATGTCAGATTTATTTATTATGATGAGATCATTAAAGTAAGATTCCATACCTTGCTTACAATTGGCATTAAATTAATCTGTAGACATTTCTCTTTCATTTTATTGTGAACCGTTCAAGTGTTTGTATAGTTTTTTACTATCAATGAAACGGGTTATATTCTTATATGAATTTAAACTTGGACAAAATGCTTCCGAAGCCTTTCGAGACATCAATATGGCTTTTGGCGATGGTACAGTCATTGATAGAATTGTATATCGGTCGTGTCCTAGGTTTCAATTTGGCACCACAAGTCTCGAGAATCAATCTCGTGGAAGGCCAGAAACAAAGCTCTATCATGATGAATTAAAGGCTTTAGTCAAGGCCTATTCACATCAGACAAGTAGAGAACTTTCTTAACACTTAAGCCATACTTCTTATATACGACACCTTCATGATAATGGGAAAACAGAAAAAAAGTGCGTGCCACATTATCTGATCAAGCGCCAGAAACTTTGTTGAAATGTTTGTGAATTAACTAAAAAAATTACGGGATCCGAAAATAGAAGTTTTACCATATTCACCTGACTAGTCGCCAACTGATTATCATCAGAGCCTTTGACGCATTTTTAAAAACCAAAATATTCCAAAATGAAAACGAACTAAAAATTGTTATTTATTTCGAATAAAAATAATATCGTTGTGATGTGTTTTTTCCCTCATTTGCCTCATACCCTAGGAACTGACATTTCATATGTTCTAACCCAGTACTTTTTTTTTTTTTTTCAACAATTTTTACTAAGATAAAATTACAATCCGCCTTATTAGGCACTAAGTTATTGAGATAAATGTTCTCATTCATACCATATTTACAGTTCATCATTCACTCGCTCATTCATACAATATTTACAAACAGCCCAGAGGCCCCCCAAGTCCACAGTTGGACAAGGTTGTCACCTCCCTCACATGCGAAGGAGGAAGCGGAGTATTGGGAAGTCCCCCACGCTCCTACGTCAGCCGCGTCACTGGACAAGAGCCAGAGGAGGCTGACCATGAGCGCGAGAGCCACAGACGCTCAGGACATGCCAACCCAGTACTAAGAAACGCATTCTATTACATTTTTTTCTGATAAATAAAAGTGTGGATCTGTGCCTGCCCACAGTATATTGCTTAAACCCAAACACATTCGAAGATTCTAACCGTAATCCTCAAATGCTACAACACCCAAATCATAAATTTCTTTTATATACGATTGTATTGATACAATTTAGTTTTCAATTGAAGCCCACAAATTTAGTAGGTATTATTTTTTAATACATAACGATTGCATCACTACTTTGAGTTAGTGTCTTAGGAGTCTTATCCGTGATATATTCATAGAACAAAATCAATGCATATTTTGTGGCGGTCTGAGCAAGGAAGCTTTAAGCAAAAAATCTCTCGGCTCTTTTTCAAGGGAGGCTATAGCTCTGCTTTGATATAACAGCTTTTATTGCACTACATGGAGGGTAGTCCAGCAGTGGGTGTTACTTGCAGCCATAACCACAAAAGGTAACAAGACCGTTACTCGCAAGGTCTCAACAAAGACAGTTCCGCGTGGCTGTGGAGGGTCAAAGGTTAGGAGGTAATACAGAAGGAGAAAACCGGACTAACCCACACGCCTTGGGAAAGTGTCACTCGTTTTAAAGGTCACTCGACACAGTATTCAACTTAGGCTCCCTCAGTATTTTCACTCAAGAGTGATCGCTAAGCCCAAAGAGAGAGGACGTGCCGTCGAATATATGTATGTTCTACGATAGCGCTCGTAACTATCAAGATTCTCAATGCTCAGAAGATACCTAACAGTTAAAGTATTAATTTTTCCTATAGTTAAGGATTCATTGCAGACGGTAACGCAAAACGAAATTCAAAAACAGTTTTGGGAGGAAACAATAAGAACAACAAATTTAATAGGCAGATTCCAATAGATTTTTTTGTTCTATGTATAAGTGTGGAAAAAATGTATTAAAAAGGATATTTTCAGTGATTAAAATGGTTTAAAAAATAAATTGAAGTATTTTATTTCAAAAATAGTGAGCAGAAGTTTACACTAAATCTAGTAACTATTTCTTCACCTTCAAGCTCTTAACATCATTTATAGTTAAATAAAATAAAATTTAGTTTCTGATTTGTTTGATATCAAAATGAAAAAAAATATACTGTTTCTTGGATCTATCAAGCGCAATTAAAACACAATTTAAATATATGAGTTTAGTGAAATGGTGTTTTTCTATGGCATTACACTTATTAATTGGGACTTTCAATCAGTTTCCGTCTTAATTATGGTTAATCTGACAGTCAGTTCTGTGAAGGACAACACAAATAAAGGTTTCCTCAAACTTGTTTCCTACTTCAAAATTTTAATTTTTTTTTATCTTAATGTAGTGCAACCGACTACAAAGAAGCTGGAAGTGTGCTTTACACGTTGATAACCTAGCTGTCGGAGGGTCTTGACCTAAAGGAATGATTCAGGTATCCTTGGGCTGGCCAAGGTAGTCGAAGGTCCGTGGTTGAACTGGTAAATTTTACAAGGTTGACTGAAGTATGAAAAAGATTTACGTAAAGTAGGAAAGGCGAAGGAACTCAAGGATCAACGGTCACAGCTGGTTGTATGGTCTGCAATTACTTATATTGCCTAAGGTAAAGTAAATATTATGATCATTTTATAAGGCAACCATAATTGGTTAAGGAACACGACGCTATAACATGCAACCAGACAGACTGGCGCAAAACCACTCCAAAAATTAACAACCTACCATTACCGCTGTATTTACATTCAACTATAATTACCACCTGCAATAGCCGACTGTGCAAAATCTAAAAAAATGAAGTTGCAAACGAATTTGACTAATAAACATTCACACAGAAATACCAATCAGATACTGACCAAAAATGCATATTATCAGAACTCATAAAAGAACATTTTTGAACTTATATACAGCTATAATATATAATTATATATCAAAAAAAAAGTTTAATTAAGAGAGAGTGGCGCATGTGGTCTGCATATTGCATCGAGAAAAGTAAACGCTTCTTCTATATGGCGTTCAATCAAAGAGGAACAAAAGGCACTTAAAAACTTTCATAACTAATTATGTAACTAGAGAAGTTATTGTTAGCAATAAACCTAGATTTCAGCGTTAAAATATGTTAATCTATACAGATTTGGTTTCGTTCATCCTTTTATTATTCACAAAAGACAGTCATCATTAATTAATATATAACATTGCTTAATTAAATTAAAAACTTAAAATAGTAATGAAATCCTAATTTACGATTGTATGATATATGATTGATTGAGAAATATAGACATATATACTAACTATTATCGGAGATTTGTTGAGCTATAAAGAGGGAGGAAAAGTTGGCACAGCTCCTGATTTCAATATGAATCACTCTACCACAGAATTTCGTTGACAATACTTTTTAATTTATGCATATTATTGTATATAATGTGGAGGTAACGTGAGGAATAGAGAAAAACAAATATTACCTTCCGTTTTTCCGTAGAAGAGTTCGCAAGAAGGCCAAAAATGCTTTTAGTAAGTTGTAAAAAAAAAAAAAAAGAACTTGCGTTAGATTAGTATTCATTGTGGTAGTAAAGTATTAGTATAAAAGGATAAATAAAAATTGGTGTTTACTGGAAACAGATAAAATGAGGAAGAAAGACTAGGAATATATGAAAGAAGAAGAATACTCAATAGATGATATTATTTCGGGCACCCATGGCCAAGGAAAGTGATCGAGAAAATGCCTTGTGCATTAAACAAGTAAATAATATTAGCATCACAACAGCGTATTCACTGACCACTTCAATGCTGCCCGGCTTCATTGTCCGGAGACTGAAAAGGTGCCCTACAATAATTAACCTTGATAGCCCGTCCAATGGACCGGTGCAGATGCAAGGAAAAGTGAAGGGCATTCCCTTGATATTTTCAGATAGGATATTGTTAACAAAAACTCTTTCAAAAGTTCGTTTGATTCTTCGTCGAGCTCTGCTTGCTGGTGAGAATTACAGTGCATTGAAAATTGAGTTTAGCTCCTTGTGGAGAAAAGTAGCCATTTATTTAAGAACCACTTCACGATATTACATTTCATTACCCAAAAAAACTTCAAAGATATTCCGAAAATTAATGTTGTAATACAATATGACAGTAGAAATTTGAATATTCAGCTATTTCATCTACCCAGATAGTTCAAAAAATCAGATGAGTAATACTGAATATTTTGATTTCATAGATGCATTTCTGAGACTCATACTGGAGTCACTTAAGTATTTCTCGACAGTGTTGAATTTATCTCATGATTTAGGAAAAACAACCTTTTAAGCAATGAAAAATGACCAAAGGGTGTTGATTCTTGGATAAACCAGTTTTAAAATCTTTGTAAATTAATATCTTTTACAGTGAGTATAACTATTCCAAACGACCTCTCTAGATCGCGTTATTTAATTCTCTATTTCAAGTTTTTTATGTTGTTGAAGTCTAAGACAAATGTCTGTCTATGAATAGGATCAGACTACTTCTAATTATCTAGGCTCGAGTGTAATAAAACCTTCATAACATGAAGCCTATAAAACTAACCATTTCGTAACATAAGAAATATTTGTATTACATTTAAAGCAATAATGACACTTTTATCGGTTTTTTCAATTGAAAATATAGGTCATTTGCATAACAAACAAATGATGATTCATGGGTCTTTTTACCCTTCGACTTCTGGAGCAAGGTTGGTGCCTGGAGATATTAATCGTGTTTAGCCCACCCTTGCGTAACCCCTGAGCAACAGTTAGACCTTTTCATAGCGTCTGCCAGCCAGATGATAGGATAAACACTATCGATTTCCTCACGAACAAAGCACTTTGTATTATCAATTTGTAACAATAAACAAGTAAAATGATGTCGTCTGATTGTAGTTTAAAGTACAAATTTGACGTTTCGGCTTTTCATCCCTAAATGTTACAGGGCGCAATGAAACCTGGAGAAGTCAAGATGGGTCAATGATATGGCATGAATGACAGTGAAGTTCCAAAAAGACAATTGCTGGAAGAAATTCCTCCGAAGGGATCAGGGAGGCAAAGTATTTGATGGAGGGATGGAGTGGCGTGTGACACGAGATCCCTACTGGGTGTCTGGAACTGGAAAACATCCAATAAAAACCGGGTCACCTGACGGAACTCTCTTTGAATATAAATTTTGGGTTGTAGTTCCGCTTTATATAAGTAATTTAATCGTGCGAAAATCACAATAAAAAAAACACATTTCTACAATATATATGATATTTTACAATATAATCGAGTTGTTATACATCAACTGGAATGTTAATTACATTAATTGTTGTACTGGTAAAAGTCGTACTTGAAAAAATGTTTCATTGCTGCAGTTACTTCTTTGTATGGTTGAGTTAAGATCCCAGATCCTTTTGGAGGAATTTCTTTCCAGCCAGCTTTTTTGGAACTCACTGTCATTCATTCTAGCTATACGATCCAGGTCCATCTAGACTGCGTCTTGGAACATTTAGGGAGGAAATGTCGAAAGTTAAATTTGTATTTTAAACTACAATCAGACGAAATATTTGTATTTGAAATTGATACAAAGTGCTTTGCTCGTGAGAAAATCGGCAATAGATAGTATTTATCAACTGGCTGGCAAAACTATATACAATATTCCATAAATTTTTATTTTGTCAGAGAAACTTTGTCTCTCATTTCTTATTCTAGAAGCAAAATTGTGCGTTTTCACTTAAGAAAATCCAGTAGAACATATATTCATATATTCCGACTTCAGTAAGTTAGGAAGGACTTCAGGTTTCATGTAATTCTATTTTTAAAACGTTCAGATAAAAAAAAACCTGTCCTGGTTGGCAAAAACTTGTAACTCCTAGATGAGAACTGTTCAGTTCCTAACCTTTTCAACTTTCCAGAAATACCCTCGTAAGCTTATTCAGGGGATATATTAATCTGATTCTTTTAGCTGGTGTTGCCAGTCGTTGTGAAAATCTTTGCAACTTATTTCGATGGAATATTATTAACTATATATATAATAACTATGGTTATCCATAGTTTCTTTTACATAAAAATGAATGTAAAATATGTTTTTGATATGGTTCAAGTCAGGCGGTAAAAGATTACCGCCAGTAAGAACTGGCCTTCTCTATTTGCTTTATTGCAGATGTAGGAGAGTGGAATTCTTATCCAGAAAATAGCTTATTTTAAACCTCCTTACCATTTGGCCGATGTGTTTTCGATTTAATTTGTTTCCTTAACTTTAATATTCTTGTTACTGCAGGTCTGGATCACTACTACACATCTTTCACCTGACGAAATGTTTTCCTGCTTGAATCTGAACTAGTCATGACATAGTATATCAGTCATTTTTTCAACCAACTCTACTCTAATATGAGGTAATACCTTTAAAAGGTCCTTAAAGATCTGCAGTATGTGTTCCAGGAGATGCTGCGAGTTGTACATTAAGTTCCACTTTGAAAGTTATTTGATGGTACAATATAACTCCAATAGCATAATCCCGCATGAACAACCTTTGTTGCTTGCTGGTGAGAATTACAGTGCATTGAAAATTGAGTTTAGTTCTTTGTGAAGAAAATTAGCCATTTATTTAAGAACCACTTCACGATATTACATTTCATTACTCAAAAAAACTTTATCAGTTCAAGCTCGAAGGTTGATTCTACTCCTAAACCTCTACCACACTTCATTGGTAACTGCTAACGTCAAGGGATGAATTCTAATTTAACCCCAGAGACCTCCTCATAGCTGTTTGTATGCCACACCTCGATTCGTCGTTGAATAAGTCAGGCAACCATTCATCACGTCTGAATTTGGGTATTCTTCAGTACACGGTGCAGCTGATTCGATTATTTTATTGATAACAAATTAACATATTTTAACATAGGATGTTTAGTATTAGATTGGCTCCTCCAGATCTGTTCCTGACAATTGGCACACTCACATGAATGTAATGAGTGCCATCAAGATAAGAAATCGTGAAGCTCTGTCTTATGGCTATTTAGAATTTCATTTGTTGACCTAGGATGACGTTTATATAGTTTCCAATCTTTCATTGTCTGACGGTATCTCATCAACAAGAGATTGATAACTTTTTTGAAGCGAGAGATTTCACTTCAGCAATAGATATTCAGTATAACCAGCTTGAACCAACTAATCATATACAATAGTTATGTTTCAAGATCAAAACTATGACCTACCTTGTCAAAGGTCCGTTAGGTGTAGATATGTTTTTTTAGGTCACAATAATAAATTAATTTAACAATAAACCTTTGATAAACTTATGTTGAATGGGTTAATGAGTTTACTTTAATGCCTTGAGAGGACAACGCTCGATTTACTGGATTAATGATGGTTTTTTTAAATAATCAATAAAGTGAACAATTTAAATTTAATAAAATATAAATTGGGAATGTAACTATGTTAGCAGAACATAATTTTGCAAAAAACAAATTTAAGACATGAGTGTGCTGATCAGGTTATATTCTTAAATGCATCACTTCATTGCTTAAATCTTACCACACTCTGAATATGATAACCTAGATTGATTTAATGGCCAAGCCTTGTGAGAGCAGAGAAAAACGTTTCGGTTCACTGAGGAAATTTCTTCGTTCATTGCTTCTGAGTAACTTTTATCAGATATTTACTAAGTGCAATCGATTACACTAAGAACTTACAGTATTTCCCATGACACTCGTGTGAATTTCTGGAAAGCTGCCTTTCACACAAACCAGTTCTTAGATAACAGCATTAGGCGAGTGTATTACAATACGTATAATATACTATATTATATATGTATTATTGACTACATGGATGGAAGATCAGTAGAAGCTCTGTCGCAAGAAATGATCCTGCCGACGGTAATGCAAGTAATTCGAATTGCAAAACCTACTCCTTACACGGGCTAACAACATGGGAAAAGGACAGAACTATATTTTGTCTTTGTTCCATCTTATTCTACTAGACGGAGAGTCATCATGACCTACTTCTAGATCAATAAATCCTTGTTAAGATGCAACTACACAGTATCTTTAGAGTTAGATATTGTGTATTGTTATATTGTTCAAGTGAAAGGAGGCGCCTATTTCAGTACCATTACTCGGAGATTTCACATACAAACCATATATGCATGCGATGAGGCCATTTTTTATTTTATTTTTTCCCTTGCTCATCAACTATACTATTGTATATAACTTTTGGTCCAAGTGTTTTCAAATATCAACAACATAAAAGCAAATAAAATTTTAAATTGAATTTGAGTTTGAAGTTTTAATTATACATCTGTCTTGGAATATCAGTTTTGGAATCCTAAGTGTATTCTGCTACTCCATAATAGTAGAGGACTACTCAAGATTACTTAATATTTGTCAATGTACTTTGTGCATATTTCTTATTTCGGAACGTGACCTGCGACAATTGAAGGGTTTGCTGCAAAAAGGAGGTAGCTCCAATTTTTCCATTTGTTGGGAAACCAAACAAAACGTATAAAAAATTCAAATTTTAAGTTATGTAAAAATATTGTTGTTGCTTACTTTCAATTATGGTGTTTACATATTACGATTAGAGCTGCATCCTTTTTGTGCCAAATAAAAGAGGTTTTTTTTTTACACAAGAAAGTGTTTCTAACTCCCAACAGCTATGGGATGGAGCTACCTCCTTTTTGCAGCAAACCCTTCAATTAATGTTTATAACCTTTTTACTTTTCAATCAATACATTTATCTAATGAATGAGAAAGTTTTATAGTAATAACACTTATTATCTGTTTAACAATAGTATTGAATAAAGCCGGACTCAAAATTGGATCTAAGGTCTTAAGTATTTTGTATCGCCTTCAAGTGTTCAAGGGTTTTTAAGAAAAAGCTTGGTTAAGTACTTAGTCAACCATCTATGGATTATATTTTACATAAATTGTTGTAGTAGGAATGCTATTATATGGGTTGAACGTTTGTCATCATCGCCTAAAACAATACACTGAAGATATGGAAAAAAAATTTACAGCTGCTATTTTTGAAGTATTTAACTCCTGAGACTCTTTTCTTTAAATAACAATAAAAAAAATAGCTAAAATTAATTTCTACTAACTAAAGGTGGAATTTATTTACTTTATTAGGGATTCATTGGTTATTTACATAACAGAACATCTTATGTTTTCACTCTTGTGTCTGTCAGAAGTGGTATTTGTAAGGTTGTTAAATGTAGGTACATGAAATTTTACAAGAAGAACCCATTTAATGTTTGAAAAACATGAAAATTTCAATAACTTACAGCTTAAAACGTTAACAACTTAAGTCTTATAAAGAAAATCAAGTGAATCCCCTCTTCAAGTCCAAGGATTTGAAGCCGGAATCTGCCTTGATATAACCTTACCTTTCCGTTCCCTCAGCCTCATGAATTACAAAACCTGATATGTACGAGTATATTTGCCAGCTTCCTGCTTCCTACCTTCCGGCATTAGATTAATTCTTGTATGATATGCTGCATTAATACATTTTAAATTAATTGTGATAAAATGGCTTGAGTAATATAATTCTGTTGCTTATATTAAATTAAATTAGTCATTGTGATAAATGTTCTCATTCATACCAGTCTTACAATTTTCATACAGTATAAACAAGCAGCCCAGAGACCCCCAAAATCCAGATGGCTGACACCTCCCTCGCATACGAAAGAGAAAGTGGAGTCTTCGGAAGTCCCCCACGCTCCTCCGTCAGCCGCGTCACCAGATACGAGCCCGGTGGAGGCTGACGAAGAGCCTGCCACGTATGTATAGCAGTCACGAGGCCACTGCCATTTAATCCCCGAGGAGGATTATAGGGATGAGTGGCGCAGTGTAATGACTGTGCTACGGGATTATGGTGATTGGACTATGGGATTTCATGAACTTGGAAGGGATGAGTTCAAGAATGTAAGGTATATTAAGATCGTTATGAAGGAGTTTGTTGCTGACGTAATAAGGGGCATTTACTATTGTTCTCAGGTCTTTTGATTGAAAGGATTGGATACGCTTGATGTTCGACTTTTTTGCTGTCACCCTTATCTCTATTCCGTATGTCCAGATTGGCTCAAGTATACCTTGTAGATTGGTAATTTATTTTCTATTGAGAGATGGGATGTCCTTTGAAGTAGTCTGTACAGTGTTGTACAAAGCATCTGTTTAGTTATTGTCTTTTTAGCCTCGTATGTGGGTCAGCCGTTTATCGAGATGGAAGCCTAAGTACCGTACTGTTTTGGATACAGAAAGAGGAATGGAATTAAACTTGTGGCAGAGAAAAAAGGTAATGTGGGAACAGTTTGCTTCAATAACTTTGATCCGCCATTATTTGACCAATACTCGATCTCATCCAGGTGTTTTCGAAAGTTATGGAATGCTATATCGGGGTCTCCTTGAGATGACACGACTACAGGGTCACCTAAGCAACACGGTTAGTTTAGACTTAGTAAACGGAACTATTTAACGAATACGAATCTATATTTAAAAAAAAAATAGATTACCAATGGGCATTAGACAAGAATAAATGAAAACATGTTAAGGATTTTATTTAAATAAATATGAGACTTTTTCTTAATATATTACTGATAGTTTTGGACCTTAAAGCAGGTTGGTGAGGTAAAAGGTATAGTTAAGACGGTTGAAAAAAAACAATCGGCAGTGTCATACTGAAATCAATAAGTATTTTGAGTTTTGTTATTCTTCAGCAATTGATCTTTTCACAAATTTCGGCCAATATATAGGTATTTCATGTGAAAATTACATGGGAAAAAAAAATAAGTAAACATAATAGGCTTAGTATTTGTTTGGTAAGTTTCTAATTACTATATTTGAAACACCAAAGTGAACTACAATAACATATACAAAGATGATCATATGGTAGATATTTCAAGCAATGACCAAAACATTTATAGAAAAATGTTAACACATCAAGAATCCATTACTTCAAAATATTAATAACATAGATAAATTACACGAACATAAGAAATTGGGGCATAAAATATTATGAAGAAACGCACTTCCACTAACATATTTTTTTTTTTTATTGTTTTTGTTTCTCCCCTTAGGTTTTTTAATTATGTTTGACAAAATTAAAATGTATGTGTACTTCAATGAAGAGTTTATTTATAACCAAGAGTTTGATGCTAGTTTTTGATTTGTTTGCTTTGCATATTAGGACAGAATTGATTTTATTACTTCATTATTCGAAATAATTTAATTCTAATTTGAATATTATTGGTTTTAATCTGTGCTATTCATGACAAAAGACTGCCCCTGAAAGAAATCGCAGACGATGGTTGAATCGTTTTCTAAAATCTTCCTAGTTGAAAGTGATTTATCATGAGAGTGACTCATAAAACCAGTTGCACCCATGGATCCTGTAACCGGATGTTGGATCCGGATCAGATTGCACTTAAAAAGTGATAAAAGCCATGAAGATACAAAAAATATGAACAAAAAAAAACCAGGTGCGTGTTATTGTTAGAAAAGTGGTCCACGCTGGCTTATGGAGAGTGGCTACTTAGAAAGCCGCAACGGCCAGACGAAAGGTCTGCGAGAGGAAACCTACCTTAGCCGGATCACGACCTAGGTCAAGCGTTAGGTAATCACCAAGGCGAAAGCACACTCCGACTTACACCCCCCGACTTATCATCAGCGGACTTCTTCAGGGGAAAAGTTAATAGCTCTCTCTGCTGGATCTACCTTCGTAATGATTTCGACATTTACTGCAGGACCTGATTATACCTTCCGGGGAGTCATAATCGTAACGAAAAAAAACCTGCTTTTCTTTGCATAATATGTAGAAAATTGTATGAGAGTGCATGTAGATACACGTCTTTATAAATATAATACTCTAGTTCGTTGACTACGAGAAACCCGAGTCGTAGGAAACGGGGGCATGCTTACAAGCGTGAAATTCGTATTTCTGTTAATATAATTAATACTAAAATTCGCAAATAAAAACTAAAACTGATATATTGCCAATTCTTCTCATTTCCTAGCTTCAAAAGAGTTAAAGTTTCTAGTTGAGAACTCGCCTTCCTTATTTATGCTCATCATTTCTTGACTTTCGCATTCCTTGCCTCTGAGATCGTGTTTCATATTCGATTCTAGATAAAAAAAAAAATCTAGATAAAAAAACAAACAAATTTGTTTCCATCTAGAACTCAATATGAAACCGATTTGTTTGTTTCTTGTCTATTGCATTTTCCTGGTATCTGTATGATACGCTTCTTGAGTTCCCATATTTTGGTCTATCTTCAAACGAGGTTGGAATTTTCAAATTCACTATTGTTTTCATACCATACCAAAATCATTTGGATGATCACAACTACAAATATTCTTGGGAACAATCTGTGTAAATCTCGAATTTTCCCTTTCTGTTTTCATGAAAAATAAAATTCTTCATGACAATTCTCACACCACGTACGGGTTGTGGATTACATCACTTGTTTCACATAGTAAATCATTTGGTACAGGTGCGAATATTGCCAGAAAAGAGTAGGATTCGAACTACAAATCCCAGTGTTTTATTATTTTATTTCGTAAAACTTTCCACAAGAAGGGTAACTAGAAGTTAGTAATGTCTTCGCTTACTGTCAAAAAGTTAAATAGTGCCTAAAAAATTTGTAAATTGTATATTAAAGATATCAAATAAATAAATTACAAAAAAAAAACCCATAAAAGTTATAGAAACTATAAAACTGCCAATAGAAATTTAAAGCTTCATGAAAACCAGAAAAAAAAGGACAAAAATAGTTGAATGGGAACACAATTTTAAAACCAATAAAAAAGAGAAAGAAAGCACTCTAGTGCTCATGAAAATCTTCAAGAAAAAATTGACTAGGCGTGACAATATTGCCAAGTTCTAAAATTAAAATAAATCTAATTTTTTCACCGTGGAGCAGTTATCGCCCTTACAAGATCTTATTTTTTTACCGTGGAGCAGTTATCGCCCTTACAAGATCTTATTTTTTTACCGTGGAGCAGTTATCGCCATTACAAGATCTTATTTTTTAATTGCAGTATCTCAGGTGAATATGAAATTGTTTCATTTTCTTCTTCACAAACAATACAGGGACTTCGCCCCTGTTACTTCTTTGCTAAGAAACTATCCTGAAGATTCTCACCCCATTTACAGTAAGGATTTTGACAGCCACTCAAAAAAAATATATAATTAAACGAGTCGCATTGCTATAAATATTCACTTACCTACAGCTCCACGGGCAGTTGAATGAGCACGAGACAGTATCGCAGCAGAACCTCATCACTTAGCTAACTGTGGTTTAATCTTCGTCTGGAAACCAAAAATCCTCGTATTTTCACCACTGTCTTCCTTGAAAGATACTTGTCCCCTGATAGACCAATAAACATGAAGTTTTATACGGTGGATAAATTTCCCACCTCCATGAAAGTTTAGTAAAGAGTTATTGATTAATTATGTTTTCCTATCGTGTTTTGTTGAGATTCAAATTCGAGTTCCTGGCTAACAATCCACATTGTTTTTTAGAAATTTAGTCTTAAAAATACTTGAATCGGCAATTTTAAATCATTAACGTGTTTTAATAAATATTATTTTCATAAATATGTACTAGATGCAATTAAGTCCTTTGACTTGGGTCATTCTTCAATACTGCATAGTTAATTATGGACTGTTTGAAGTGGGAAATTAATAGGTAATCCAAGGGCTAAGAACAGTTTAAACATAGACCGAGAAACACCGAATAAGCAGCAAAAAATTAATGATTTCCGTGAAAAAGGGAATAAAGAGCACTTTACTTTCCTTAAGTTCCAATTTCCATAAATGTTTTTCAAACATATGTACAGCTACAGCCTGAACTAACGATCTTGGCCCCGTGGCTGGCAGATTCGGTTTGCAGGTATGTCAAATTGCATAGAGCATGAAGTTGAGATTATCTTGAAGATTCAGTGGCCATGACTGGCTGGAAATGTGTTTCAAGGGTAGCAGAACGCGAAGAAAATGACATTCTACGGATAATTTTTGAGTTAAGGCTATAAGGTTGTCAATTTACATTTTTTTTCTGAGAAGAGGCTCTACTTTCGCGTTCATGGACGTTGAATCGATCTAATCCCCCCTTCTAATCCTAAACGAAGTTGTCCAGGTTTTGAGAGTTATTTGAAACTGTTGTCAAAATATTTCTGATGGATGATCTGGATTTTAAGTAGAATTATTTTTTTTTTTTTATAAACAACTTTATTAAGATGAAATTACAATCTGCCTTAATACTTCATAGGCAATAAATAATTGAGATAAATATTTTCATTCATACCATGTTTACAATTCATCATTCACTCGCACATTCATACAATATTTACAGACAGCCCAGGGGCCCCCCAAGTCCACATAGTTGTTGCCTCTCTCGCATGCGAAAGAGGAAGCGGAGTCTTGGGAAGTCCCCCACCAGCCACGCCACCGAATACGAGCGAGGTCGACGAAGAGCACGAGAGCCACATACGCTCAGGACATGATTGGAGAAACTGGTCATTGCCAGGACTCCCACTGATGCGCAATTATAGGAGGTTACGAGGCCACTGCCATTTCAGTCTCCGAGGAGGATTATAGGGATGAGTGGAGCAGTGCAATGACTGTGCTACGGGATTAGGGTGGTTGGATAGGTTACTATGGAATTTCGTGAATTTGGAAGGGATGAGTTCAAAAATGTAGGGTATATTAAGATCATTATGAAGGGTTTTGTTGCTGACGTAATAGGGGGCATTTACTATTGTTCTCAGGACTTTTGATTAAAAAGACTGGATTGGCTTGATGTTCGACTTTTTTGCTGTCCCCCGTAGCTCTATTCCGTATGTCCAGATTGGCTTGAGTATAACTTTGTAAATAAGTAGTTTATTTTCTATTGAGAGATGGGATGTCCTTCGAAGTAGTCTGTACAGTTGTCCAAAGCGTTTGTTTAGTTCTTGTCTTTTTACCCTCGTGTGTGGGTTCCATGTCAGTCTTTTGTCGAGATGGAAGCCTAAGTACCTGTCTCAGACACGGGGAGAAGAATCGAATTGTAAAAGACTAGCGGACAGGACTTGCGGCAGAGGGTAAAAGTTATGTGGGAACATTTTGCTTCATTGACCTTGATTCGCCATTGGTTGCACCAATACTCGATCTCATCAAGGTGTTTTTGTAGGTTATGGGATGCTGTATCGGGGTCTGGATGGGATGATAGGACTGCAGTGTCATCTGCAAATGTTGCCAAGAAGGTATTGGGGGTAGAGTTCAGCGGTGTATAGGTTATAGAGGATGGGACCCAGGACGCTACCTTAAGTAGAATCGATGATTTATTTCGGCTACTGGGAAGTAATGGTAATGCTTATACCAGTGCACTCAAACCAATCAAAATTACCATGAAATGTTCAATGTTAAGTAGTTAGGTCACATCTTTTAAAACAACTAGTCGCTTAGCTTGATTGTTTAAACAATTGACTCCAATTCTGAATGTCTCTATTTTCTAATGTTGCATCTATTGCGCATCTAACTTTATACTCTGTCTCGCTCCCTTTAGTGTGTATGTCTACGCAAATGCTGTATTGTAGGTCCTTTACCACATAATTTAGTCTTATATAATAATATATTGTAATATGAAGGGTGTGTCCAGTCAGTGTAATGTATATCATTTCCTATACCGTGTACCGGGAAATTTTCAACTGGTTGTTCTGTCCGTAATAATGTAGTCTGGTTTGTTAGTTCTGTCGCTTTGATCGTCATTAGTGTTATTGTTCTAAATCCTCTTATAATTATTATTGGTGTTAGCATTTATACCACATCTAATTATTTTTTTTATGTTAGTATTTTCTTTAAGTGCCTGATACCAAATGGGGAGTACGTAAGTCATTATTGGTAATCATTTGTACACAACTTTCAGTATTATTATAAAACAGTTTTATTGTCTTTCCGCAACTTATCACTTCTTCCTTAATGTAAAAGTGGTTTCGACAGCTCCAAACTGTCATCTTCAGTTATTTCTACAATAAAATAAAATGTCAAATGATACAAACTTTTACCAGGCCCATATGGAGGCAAACTAATCACTATTATTATACGTAACAATGGTTACTTATTCTGAAATTGTCCTTCAATTAAAAATCTTAAAATTCAAACATACAACACGTATGTAGTAAATATTAAAATCCAATAACTATCAAGTTACCATCAAAAAGACCAGCAATTATTTAAAAATGTCAGAATGTTGTCATAAAATTATAAAAACCTACTTAAAACACAACTATATATCAAACCTATGGCTACTCATCCAATTGGTTATGTGGGATATATAGCTCATCCAAAACACTATACTTTTATCTATTTGACTAAAGTTGTTAAATCAATTTTTATTAACTTTCCGCATGTCTGTATGTAGTCCTCATTCCAACTTATCAATTGTCGGCAGTCCTTAAGAAACTCCCAATAAGTTCGTCCGTAGGTTATTGATATGTTTTCGTGATTCCCAGACAGTACAAGTCCATAAGTTGAATCGATATACGTTGGCTTTGAAATATATTAAATGTCAGTCTGTTGTTACTTATTCATCCATACATAGTCACAATAGCTTAGAATTTTAATTACGTTAGCCAAAATCTTTAGCCTTTAATTTTACCATAGATAAGGTCACACAGTCATCAGCTCAAATGGTTGCATACTTACTCCTATGGTGTCATAGGAATCTGCAGTTCATCTTTCATTAACTTCCACTTGCTCCTTAAGATGTTTTTTCACTTTGATTTTAGTTCAGGCTGTTATAATTAGCCACCATTGTAGCTTATTTGTTCTTTGGGATTTCTTTTATGTATATACTCAGTATGTATATAGTAATTGGGAATATTTTGTCTTGGGTCTTTAAAGATGGCCACCATGCATGTCGAATTCATCCTGAATGTCACAGTTCCAGTGTGCATGACCATTGTTTTATAATTGTTTTGTTCACTGCTATTGTGACTGCAACTATTCTTTCAAACATCTCAGTTCAGAGGTGTTAATTTCTTTTAAAAAATTATTAAAGAGAGTTGATAACCTGTGCTAACAGCTACAATGTGGGCTTTTCGTCTTAGTTCTTCAACGACTCATTAAGAACACCGTTGCTAATGACTGCCAAGTTCTAATTAGCTTTTGCGTAACAGAACAGACTTTCCTTCTCCCGCTAATAAAGAGAACAACGAAATATCTTTATGAACGAACAGTAAAAGTCCCCATAACATCTATTGTTGACTCTGGAATAGTTCTTTGGCAATATAACCTTCAATCAATACCTTTGCGGCTATGGTATACAGTCTTACGTCGATAATGCGCGTTCGATTGTCATCGATTAACACAATGTTAAATTTCAGATGAAGAAAAGTACAAATAATAACAAGTCAAAACTTTGATGTGATTGTTGTTTGTTTGGTTCTCCGTCTTTATATGTTTATTCGTACTTCAAGTGATACTCATACCATGGGTACTGACGAGTAGGGTGCGACGGGGAATCCCAAGTGGATCTATACATTATGCTCTCGTTTCCTTTTTAAGGAACCCAGCTGATCGCTTCTTTGAAACTAACCTTCTTGCATGTGGACTATCTTTCAGAGCCGTTCTGTTCCTACTACTTTTCAACGTGTAAACATAGTTATAGCCAAGTACAACAATGCAACTTCTAACGGTACAGCAACAGGGCCCCTGTCTACGGGCAAAAGAGCCCCCCTCAAGGCCGTGTCAGCTTTTAACGACTTCGGTGAGAAGATTAAGTTCATCATATCACTATGAATGCCGAAAAACTGACATAATATTCTCTTTTCAGAAGGGGAAACACCCGTTACTGAAATTCTACGGTATAGAGCAACATCCTTGGCATTCATTGTAGTTTACTTGGATTAAATTAGACATCCCGACTTTGTGACCTACTTCCGGACAAAAATCAAGAATCGCTGCACCTTAAGTCCTCAAGGGTTACAAGAATGCAACATTCGGCCAGCTCTGCTGTACAGTGTCCACTATAAGCCAAGTAGCTGATAACACCTCAAGAAGCCTTAAGCAATTCTAACAAAGAATACTTCAAAAGAGGACCGACATACATCATTCCAGCGAAGAAAAGTGGAAAAGTGGTGCGCCACAAAAGATCTCCACGTATGACTTCAAACTTCGGAGACCTGTCAAGTTTTTTTACTATTGAACCACCTGAAAATCCTGGTATTCAACATCATTTCTTATTCGCCGTTCCCCTATCAATTGGCAGTCGTGGTGGGGGCCTAGGTTAAACACTAGTATACCCGTGGGCATACTGCTGTAAACCCGAGCATTAGCTCCATCACTCTTTTGTGTTTTAACGGAATACTTCTAAATTTCAATCAAACACAACATATATTCACCGCATCCTTAAAATGCAGCTTAGCCACAGTGCGAGGAGTATGTTTCCATTTATCCCTATTATGTTTTCCTATTTCGTTACACTAACGATTGACAAATCACGTCTTGCTACATCGCACTTGGAGAGGATTTTAGGCCCGATGTAAAATGAGAATTATGATAATAATGAGCTAAAAAAACTCTCTGTGCTTGCTACAAAAGATTGATATGGGTCCGAAAAATACACTTAGTACAAAAAGCATTGGGCATAGCTACCTACCGGCGTATACTCCTTTTAATAAGAAATATATTAATGATACTGATCGCTAATAATATTTACAACTACCTTTATCGCACTAAAATTACAATCTGCCTTACTGACACTGTCACGAATTTATAGCAGTTATCAGGACAACTCCCGCTTTAGCCTCCGAGGAGGATTATAGGGTTGTGAGGCACAGAGTAATGACTGTGCCAGGGGATTAGGGTGGTTGGATGGCATTTGATGGAATTCAATAATGTAGGGTATATTAAGATCGTTATGAAGGGTTTTGTTTCTGACGTAATAAGGGTCATTAACTATTGATCTCAGGACTTTTGATGGAAAGGGTTGGGTACGCTTTATGTTCGACTTTTGTAATAATAAGGAAAAAGTAATGAAAAATGATTTTACAAATTATACCGATCGTAACGCGGATCTTACATTGGTGAATGACAGTGTATAGAAATTAAAAAAACAACTAAATATATCACAAAAACAGTGTGAAATTTTCTAAAAAATCTGAATCAGAATACTATTGCGACCGGAAAAATTGGATAAAGGGATAGAATCAGGAATTGCATAAATTGAAAAAAAATTATAGCTATATTTCAGAAATTAATAAATTACAGTTATAATTAATAAGAAAAAATCTTGTGTTCAAGACTGCAACGGAACATAAGACTATATCTGATATTTGACAATAAAGTATACATGCGCAGCTATATGTATGGCGCAGCTCCACTTACTCTCAATTCTTCATAGTCTAAGTAGGTCAGAGAGTTGAATGAAGTATATTATATATTTATACCTTTAGTGTTTCACACGTAAATTCTACAATAAGCAGTTAAAGATTTCGATCAATTTTAGTACAATTTAATTTGAGGAATTTGTGTATTCTGGTACGCTTTATTCACATCCCTTATGTGTTATATACTTACTTCTATATAAGTCGCAGTTCATTTAAAATCCAACTCTGATTGGATATTTATACTCATACTCATTCAACTTTCACTTCAATCCTTGGAGTACTTGGTTTCATAACATCAGATTAAGTTCAATCAATGTATTAAAGAATCAGCGTGTCATATGCATAGCAAATCCCCTACCAAGAAAAATAACAAAGGTCTTCTGAATATAATTTTTCAAATAAACTTACACTTGATTCAGTTAGGTGAGCATGTCATGGATTCATTTCTTCTAATTGTTTTCGCTCATAGTTTAGATATGTAAAACATGAATTGCGATTGAAGTGAGCATACACTGCCGTGACGAAAGACTCGCCATCTTGCGAGGTGCTAATTTATTCCTTGCTAATGTATACCTGTTGCATAATAGGGCTTTCCCTCTCCTTCCTGTGCACACCAGACTGGAAATAATGGTTCAACGAAATAGGATCCCATGGTCGGTCATATTCCGAATGAGTCATTCACTTTGATTATCATAAACTTTTAATAAGCCACACATGGTGATGTAGGATAAAATATTGGACTTACTAAACTTACCCAGAGCTACCTAATGGTCAATGATGTTATGGATCTGACCATACAGCTAAAGTATGATTCAATATTCGGTATATCGATAACAAAACTTGATGATGGCCCACAACCAATTAATGTTACTTCATATATAAAACAAAGCACAATAAATAAAAAACAAATATATTAATAATTATGACTTTCACGTTAATTACTTTACGACACATAATTGGTTATGATCTAATTGTACACATTAAAGGCCGAAAAAAATAAGTCGCCTTTTTACTTTGGGTTTTATATCATTATGTACTCCTATTCAGGATTTAATATTCAGAGAAACCTATCAGAAGGCAAGCCCCTTATATTCATTAAATAAATCACTGCCTATGAGCTTGTTGCAGACAGTATAAAATAAAACAAAGAAGAAAAGTGAACCCTAACTAGACCCATCCACCAAGAAAACTGTAGTTTGTAGGAAGCCGGGAGCCAAACCAGGATCTTAATAGTCAGGCGTTCCAACCACTTGCCTATGGGGATGGATAACCTATTCTATAAAAAAAAAAAAGGTAATTAATTGTGAGCTGATCAAATTGGTTTTAATATCGCAAAAAAATCATACAATTTATAACTAATAAGATAATGAAGTATTATATTTATTAACTGTAAATCTGATTGTGATTTTCCTCCTATGGCCACTTCTCAAGATTCCACAAGAATGTCTGGGTACTCATTGAGTCATTAGACAATGTTTTTCATATTCTATTGTCTAGCTAGAAAATCTCACCTTCCTTATCCCACAAGTTATCGCCTCTCCTTGAAAGACATGACAGTAACTTTTTAAGAAAACGGATGAGTTTAGAAAGAGTCTTCATGCTTACTGGCTGAGCAACGACGTGTAGATCCGGCGTGGCGGGAGGGGGGGGGGAGCTGTCTGGAAACTCTGGAGAATTTCACCTGAGGTTTCCTGCCTGTCCCTATTGTTTCTAAGCCTGTTGCAGGAGACCCTAGATCCTCTAAGTGAAAAAGATTACAAATATGATGGGAAACTTCATTACATTGTTTAATAGTAGCGTTTTAGAACACGGTTCCTTCTCCCTACACGTCTTATGATTAACCGACCCTTTGGAGTATTCAGCAGTATAGCTGATTTTTAGGGTTACCTTGTTTTGTTTTATTTTGAAAAACAGAAGCCCTTTTTTCTTTCCCCTTGCCTTTGGAAGTTTCCTATTGAGATATGAAATTTCACATGGCAGTCCCCATTTGACACCGGAATGGCATGAAAACTATAGCCATCTACTTAAGGCAGCCGATTATCATAATAATTAAAAAAAAAAGTCAATAGTTTTGAGATTTCCTGATTAGCAATATTAATCCATCTGTTCTTATCAGTTTCGTTTACGTTACGGACTTATATTATTATGTGATGGGTTATTATTTACTTACATTTTATACCCACAATACTTATATGTATATGTATATTATTTTGTTTTTAATGAAAAAAAAGTTCTAGGCCCAGCCACCAGTGGACTCTCACCACTGTACCGAAACAACCAACCTCCACTGAGGCTTCCCACACCCCTTAATCCTCTCACACCACCTTCAAGCAGGTACTCCTAGTATAAGGATCCGACTAACCTAAATATCCTATATTTTTCCCTCATCCTGAATTTGTAACTAGAGAGCTTAGGAAAAACAAAAAAAAAAAAGTTTGTTAATCAGTTTGCTCCTAAGCTATTGGGGCCTAAAAACAAATAAAAAGATCATTAAATAATAAAACTTCCGTCTTTCAAAAAGATGGTATTTATTAGCCAATAACGTTTTCGACAATTCTAAGAACATTATCAATTAGACGCAAAGAAAACGTTAACCAACATCTGCAGGAAGAAGGGTATCATGGTGCACCACATACAGTTGTCTTGCTACAGCATATAAAAGATAAAATATTAATTATTACTCTAAAAAATATTGAAATAAAATGAGATTCCCTAATGCATAAATGTATAAATAAAATATAAAAATAATAATAACACTTGTACTAAGTAACCCATACCTCTTTGAAAAAGCCAGTCGTAGAGTCCTTATTTTAAATTATTTCAAATGTTACAGGTTTTATACACCAGCAAGTGTGTGAGTCATGTGATTAATATATTGTTTTATGTTTTAAAAGATTTTTTTTTTAATTTTTAATTAGTTATTACTTATGGTTCAAATTTTAGTAAAATAGATAGACCATTTCGGACTAGGTGAAATTCATCAATGTTAATATGCGTTGCTTATTGATTGTTAGCATTGTTCCTTTTAATGATAGATTTTGTTTTACTCCATAAGCACAGACGAGGTTTTTATCTAGTGACTTTTCCTTTTAGCTTCAGTTAGCTGACAGCTTAGAAAGAACTCCTGAAAACATTGTTGGCTAATAAATACCATATTCTGGAAATACGGGAGTTTTATTATTCAATCCATACCTTTCCGTGACCGGCACTAATCATTTAAAAAAAAAAATTATCTTTCGTTGGTTCATTATTAGAACAAGAAAGTTTGGTTCGATTTTCAAAAATCAAAAAGGATAAGCTTATTAAAAGTGTGTTGCGGCCTGATTAGTCTAACAGTGAACTAGTACCAGTGTCATGTCAGCGGTGTGTGACCTAACAACCGTCTTTTGTCTGGGTAACCTGGCAACCTGCAGTCTTTGCATCAGCTGTAAAGCGATTCTTGTAGAGTCTAGTCGGCCAAGTCCAACCTACATCTTCTTCAGACAACATCGCCTCAGTGGTGGGTGTTGATTTTGTACCAGGTGCTAGGGTCTCCTATTGAGAAACCTCATCAGCCCATTTAACGTTATTATAATTCAGTCTACTTCCAGTAAATACCCTTACGTACTCCTTATTTCATATCTCTCTTACACAGAGGAGGGTGAAACGTGAGGACCGTCGCCATCCGCACAGTTTTCCCGCATAAGACTAATTTGTCAGCTTTAAGATTATTGTATCTTTGTTTGTTTTTTAATAAATAATTTTTTGAAGATCTTCTTTCGTTGTCTAAGCCATTTTATTAATTAGTTGATGTCAAGCATAAAATTGTTATTCATTTACACCTTCTTGCAACCGGCGAATAGTTACGCACGCACGGTGAATTAAATTTACAGCTTCGAAGCTGCAGTCACAAGGTGTGTAAACAATATTTATTGTGTAACGTTTTAATTGAGGAATCGTGTCGCAACGACAAGATATCCCTCCCTCAAGATATCAATTATCAATGCACTAATGCATTCAACTTGGTGTCTCCAAACACTTTTTTTCCAGTCTAATTAAAATTATATTATCATTTTTAATACAAAGATGTAAGTTCTTCCAATTTTTAGTGATCATGAGAAATAATCCTGTTGGGCTCCAAGTAAATACATTTATGACTGTATTAATTGTTTCCTATAAACGTTACTTTTATACAAAATGAATAACATTAGCAAATGTTAAGCGCTTTATATTACGGACCATTTCTACGGTTAATTACCCCCACAATAAACAAAATAGTGGTTAGATTCTGTCTTATATTCCTGATTACCTGAGGAACTATACCACCTTGCCAACAACGCATTCAGAAATTTTTTGTCAATATCTTGAATCTTAATTTTTGAAAATATTTTCAGTGATCGAAGACAAATTTTAGTATATGACAGAATTCACATCAAAACCCTCAAAAGAAATATTTTTTCATCCAAATCACTGTTCTACTTCTTTTAGTTTATTCACATCTTTATTGTTAGCGTTAATATTTCTAATATATTTTTTTATTTCATGACCTCTCTTTATTAATAGTATACAATGAACAAAAAATAAATAAATAATTTTTGAATTACATATTTCTCCTCGTTCTGCATACACAGATGCATTCGAAGGAGGGCATAGTATAGATATGATACGTTTCAGTTTGTTGTTAAAAAGTCAATAAGACATACACAACACTCGGTGATGAGGCTCACCTTCAGCTTACAACCGGGAATCTAAAAACTAAAACCTAAACCTAGAACCTAAGACAAAAGCGTTCCAGCCGCGAAAGCGTCCTGCCATCGATGGAGGAACGGAGCGGGGGTTATCGTGTTTAACACCGGGTTTGTCAAGTATTGCAGGGAGTCGAAAAATTTGATATGTCTACGTTGGATGAATTTATCCACCGTAGGCAGCTCAAAGATCTCGTGAAGCTCACTGTTGCTCCGTTGCTCGAATGAAGTACCTCTGACCGCTTTCATCAGTATACCGTTTTGGAATTGTTAGAGTCGCCGAGCTGTCGTATACGCCAGATAACGAAAAAGCGGTGCACCATACAGAAGAGTAGGCCTGAGTACACTCTTGTAGATCAGTAGCTTCAGATGCAGTGATAGATCGGGGGAAGTTAATAAATGCGTAAGCCGGTAAGACTTCGTGCGTGATATTTCTAATAAATTCGGAGTCACCCTTATGTACTGCCGATGCGGGAGATCATCCTATGGGATCCAACTAGATATATTTATGGAGGTGAATATTTATGATAAATTAATTTTCCATAGAGGGATTTGAACCGAGTAACTTTATATCACGCTAACCACTACACTATTTGAGAGCCCAGTTTAATTTTTTTGAGTCATTTATTTTTATGATGGGTTCACAGCTTAGAGCGTTCAAAAACATTATTACTGAGTATATTGTAGACAGACTAAGAAATTTTATTCAATGTCATAATTTATGCGTCATTACAAAAAGAGTACAGAGAGAAGGCCTTATATTTTTATTAGGTTTAATGAAGAAAAATAATCCAATGCTAAAAAAAATTTCTTACACAAAAAGTAGAAAAAACTTTCGTATTTTAAGGTTCTGTATAGAAATATCCCTGTATGAAACGGTGTTATATATTGATAAGAAATTTATGAGTTGGGATGATGACATTCAGGCGACCGATGTACAAAGTCACGCAACGAAAAATACAAGAGAAACGTTTCATCACGTCATCGACAACTGATAATCGATTGTACTCTGCCAACGGACATTTCGACCAGTGTAAACAAAAACTTTCACCGCAGAACAATATATGAATTATTTATCGATTCTATTGCTCAAGAGAGTATCAGGTAATTAGTGGTAAAACCCCGCATGAGCAAGGGTATCTAATGTATTTATAAAATTATCAGATCTGACTCGATGAATTTCCATACAAGTGCGTATTTCATTGAAGCGGGTAAAATGAAAACAATGCTCTCACAGTTTATTATTGATGGTTATTTGTATTTTATTTCGAATTAAAGACTGACAGGCATTACTGATTACAACATCGAACAGCCATTAACCTAGTTGCTATCTAATCGTATTATGTAATCGATATGTGGGTACATACGTTCTATAATAATAGTAACAAGTGTATGTTTTTCAAAGTTCGTTCGTTTTAAATCAACCAGAAACTATAATGAAAACATAACACTCCTTCAACTTGGGATTGTGAATCTCCTGTTCGTCCTATAAAAATTTCAGTCTTAGTTTCCATTTGATGACCTGACAACTTGAAACTTTTTTTTTTTTTGATTATTTAATTCATATTAAACGATATACGAAATAAATTTACTTGTATCGTATGAGTAGGGTATCAAATTGCAGGTAGCAAGGTCCGGTTTAATAATTTGTAATTTTAATTCTGTTTTTATAAACTACTATTACTCAAGTAATAAGAATTGTGTTTTTATTTCATTTTACGCCACGCCAAAGCTGTTAAATTAGAGCAACCACTGAGTAAATAACTAACTTGGTAATTATAAAACAAAAATTCTATCAAATTAAAGATCTTGTCATCCCGATTGATAATAATATTTGTATAGGGCCGCTTTATCAATGATCTTTGTTTATATTGTTTGTTAGTTGGGTCATATCACGATATTAACAAATAATTACTTGACTTGATTTTTATCACAACTGAAAGAAAATTTCACCATCCGACTTGGAATTTAAATCAAGAATCCTTCTGATTATCAGTTACTCAAACCAACGCACCATATCAAAGCCTCCTCCTTGTTGCTTTGAAAGGTTTAATTCATTTCCAGGTGCTTGCTCAAAATGTACGGTAGTTAGAACATTATAGAATATTCTTAAGTATATTTACTACCAAAAGAAAATGGATTTTTGTGTGAAATTCGAAATTCTGGATTTTAGATATTAGCAATTGCAATTACAATGCTAAATAACCAATGAAAATACTGCTTGATCCACGGATTAGAAGCCTCACACTTTTGGTGTTTCCAACAGAAAGGATGGGGAAAAAAATCAGAGCGCTAAATTTAAATACTAATATATAATTTATAAATATATAGATGAGAAGAGAATTTGTTTGCAAATCGGCTAGGGCCGATGAAAGAAAGTTGTTAGATTTTTCAACTAATTTATTAATGAACAACTTTTTTAAACAGTACGTATTCCTGCATAAGGTCCTGGCGAGAAATAGTAGCAGGTTAGTAACCCAAAATGTTTTAAACAAACGACATCCCCTACTGCCTCACACCAGGTCCTGATGCAGACATTCATTGTACGTCGAAACGTTGTCCATTAATTAATATTTTGGCTGAAAATTCTCTTTCATCAACCTAAGCCAATGTCCTAACAAAATCTTCCACACATTTAGATCTTAAATAGCAACTGAGAATTGCTGGAGGAACATTAAAAGTCGGAGAGCAAGCAGGGTAGAGGTGTTTAGAAATATAAAATACGTAAGTTAAATTGAATTTTCATGACAAAAGTTATAATTTATACGATCGCAGATATTGGTAAGACTATTGCTATCTTTATATAAATTCGACAGCGAATCTAAGGTAACATTTACAGCTACGTATCCTTCGGGAGCCTTGGAATTAAAGTAACACTTCGGGATATAACCTCACAAATGTCTAAGTGATTGTCCCTTACCGTAGGATATACACATAATATTTTCATCGCTTATTACTGAGTTTTGAACTTGTCTTTAATGTTTCATAATTTTCAAGAAATATCTTTCGAAAATTACCACAGAATTAGTCACATACTATACTCCGCAAGAACCCGATCCGACAAATTTAGTTAGTTAACTAAGCCAGTTAGTAATTAAATAAATAAAAAATATTTTTGCAAGATTTAAGATTTTATAATTCAATTATCCCCATTTCCAGTTATTATTAAACAAAAAATTATCCTTTGTTTCGTAATAAAGCAGCATGAGTTACTAAACTGATCGAAAAATTATTTTCTCATTTGTTGCTTGTGAGTTTAGCAGCTTCCCAGTCCTGGCTTATTCGCCTTGGTCAAAACCTAATGGCTTGAAAAGGTTTGACCTCCGTGCAGGAAACGCAGCACGATTGCTTCTTCCTAGATATATACTTCGCTCTTTCTTCCTGACAGCTGACCTTAAAGTTTCTAATATAGCGTGTCGCAGTTCAAATAATTCTTAATCTCCCAGTAGATGTAATAATATATTTATGTAACTTATTATATGTACATTTCTTGCAATTATTTAGGTTTCGTTAGGTTTTTTTCAAAAGCAGAAACTTTTTAATTTCCACCCCTGGTATGTTTCTCAGACAGTGTGTTTATTTTTTTTAATGGTATTTGCGACTGTCCATCTCCAATGAGTACCTACTGGGGTATCAAATTAAACATTTTGAGGAAATGATTAAAGATGAATAACATAATATTTTTGTTCTGTACTTGAAAATATAAAGGCATTAAAACTGTAAGCAAAGTAGTGTTCCCAACTTTTCCGCAACCACCGTTTCCCATAAAGTAATAGAAGTTTTACTTGATGCCTCAGAAGAGTTTTATTGTATAAATCAACTGTCATTCTTCAGGAACTTTTTTTATATCAATTCAAAAAGAAACTTTCTAGCTTGCTACTTAGCAGAAACAACATTTTAAAACTGAAGCCATTAAACAGTTTTGTAAAGAAACTTTGTCATCTAACAAATTCTAAACTAAATTTAGAAAGCAGCAATTGCTCTAATCAAGAATTTAATTGAATAAATACAAATAAGTCGTAGTATAGAGCTAAGTAATGTAGACCCCTTTTTTATTTGATGATTTTAATTTACTTTTTATAGATATTTTAATAAATAATTTTATTGAGCTGTGGTCATTTAACATTGTATCAGAGCGTTGGAGTAAATGTCAATATATAATTTTTATTTAAAAAAAAAAATTTATCCAATTGTAATTATTTAAAACAAGATATATTTTTGATAAACGGATAAAAAACATTAAAGACTGTCAATAAATAAAAATAAAAAAACAAACGCACATCTATAACATGACATTAACATCCCCAACTAAAGTTATTCAAAAAAAAACTTTTTGTTTCAATGTTCTTATACAGCCCAGAGTCATGAAACCATAAAAAATTATCACAATTGGTGTGAAATTAATTGTTCTTTGATGTTTATCTTAGGAATTCTCTTGATTTTTTACATTTTTGTCATATACTTACCTATGGCTTCTATCAAGATTTAAAACAAATTTTCAGACTTAGTTCCTTTATTGTGCAATAATTACAATCTGCCTTTTATAAGGCAATAAGTAATTAAGATATATATGCTCTCATTCATACAATATTTACAGTTCATCATTCACTCGCTCATTCATACAATATTTACAGACAGCCCAGAGACCCCCCAAATCCACCGCGAAGAGAAAGCGGAGTCTTGGGAAGTCTCCCACGCTCCTCCGTCAGCCGCGTCACCGGATACTAGCCAGTGGAGGCTGACCAAGAGCGCGAGAGCCACAGACGCTCAGGACATGATTGGAGAGACTGGCCATTGCCAGGACTCCCACTGTCACGCGTTTATAGCAGGTCACGAGGCCACTGCCGTTTCAGTCTCCGAGGAGGATTATAGGAATGAGTGGCGCAGTGCAATGACTGTGCTACAGGATTAGGGTGGTTGGAAAGGCTACTGTGGAATTTTGTAAACTTGGAAGGGATGAGTTCTAGAATGTAGGGTATATTAAGGTCGTTATGAAGGGTTTTGTTGCTGACATAATAAGGGGCATTTACTATTGTTCTCAGGACTTTTGATTGAAAGGATTGGATACGCTTGATGTTCGACTTTTTTGCTGTCCCCCATAGCTCTATTCCGTATGTCCAGATTGGTTTAAGTATAACTTTGTAGATTAGTAGTTTATTTTCTATTGAGAGATGGGATGTCCTTTGAAGTAGTCTGTACAGTTGTCTAAAGCGTCTGTTTAGTTCTTGTCTTTTTAGTCTCGAATGTGGGTTCCAGGTCAGTCGTTTGTCAAGATGGAAGCCTAATTACCGTAATGTCTCGGAAAATACAATAAATATTTATGAATGAGCTAAGAAGGGGACTGGGTGCGATACTACGACTTATGGAGTGCAAGGAGTCAATTATTCTCTAAATGAGATCATGATTTGCAGTTTGAATCACCAAGGAAAATTGTGCGCCTTTCACCGGTGGTGTCTACCTTTGGCTGCGGAGTTGAGGTCACATCTGCCGGCCTTTCTACTCAAATGGGAGAGATAAGAGTCGGCTAGTTTTTGCACCGGTAGCTCAAGCGTTTATCCATAAATCACTAAAACGTGATTGTTCCGATGTAAGCCATGAAAAGAGAGAGAGAGAGAGAGAGAGAGAGAGAGAGAGAGAGAGAGAGAGAGAGAGAGAGAGAGAGAGAAAGAGAAAGAGAGAGAGGGGGGATATTTTTCAGATCGTGTGGGCTCTTTTTTACAAATTTAATTTCCACGGATATATTTGCTGAATATGCTTCTGATAACGTCCGATCCTGTAATAAATTCTCTCAAAGAAGTGACTAGAAAGGGAGCCGAAAAATTACCAGTGGAATTCCTGAATTTAATTGTGCCGCTTTCAACACATCAGGTAGCAAGTGATGTTCATCCGTATGACAATGAAGATTACTTGTTACCTGATTTGTCTCATTGTGAGATCGATGATGAGTCATGAGATCATAATTATTAGCTAATTTAATTTTATGACGGACAGGTTTATGATATTTAGGTTTGGATGGAAGCCATCTCATATCTATGATGATGTATCCGATAATTTAAATGCATTCGAATTCAAATATTTGGCTGCTATTAGTCGGTTGCTTAAGCTGTTATGACATACACACACAACTCTTAAGCAATTTTCAACAAAAGAAATGATTCAAGTGGATCGATGTCAGATGCACAATGCTCCATGATGTATGCAGGTTATGAAAGAGAGCAGCTGTTCCCCGTGAAAGCGAGACTTCCGCCAATATCATCCTGCTGTGCGCTCGGACATCGCCGTAAAGTAGAACTCACCTGGTCAATTGCGTAAACCTTCTCGAGAAAAGAAAGAGGAGCGGCGAACGACCATACAATAAAAACCACTACAACAAGAGTTTTGGGAGACCATACACATAATTTTCGTTGAAAGTTCAGATAATAATTAGAATTTAAAACTAATTAAAGTGTAAATGGTGCCGTCTTGCTTGCAATGCCAATATATCATGAAATAAAATAAAAGTTTAAACAACGCCATTCCCAAATATAAAATGATGTATGCAGGGGATGATTATAAGCAGTATGATGAGAAATGCTGCTTAAACAGAAAAAAGGATTTATGTTACCGAAAAATGCTCCGGCCCTTGGATGAGTAAATTGGACTGAAGCCTATTTTTCTCCACTCATAAATTGTCCATCTGACATACATCAATTTAGCGAATTCAAGGCTCCCAATATTTTTTTAGCAACTGATTGTACAACATTTTGGTACAGTCAAATAAAGCGTTTGCGACAAACACCGTATTAAGGGAAGTGAAATAGTAGCTTTAACAATCGACATGCCGTATTGAATTTAATAAAGCAACGTCATGAAGATCAACTAAGCACTCACAAAGCTGTACAATACTACAATATCAATAACACTGTTTATAACGAATGAAATTTGGGACTTATAAAGAATTATATGAATGATAAACATTCCTTAGAAGTTGTCGGGATAATTTTTAAAGTACAATACTCCCTACAGCATTCAATCACACCCCATCCAGCTGAAATGCTCTAAGAAGCATTCCCAAACATGTTCGATGAGTAATCTATATAAAATAGAGACCAACTTTCCCTTGATAGCCATTTGCTATATAGGCACTGTCTTAGTTTAAATAAGATTTCTCGGAAAGAACAAATTCCAAAAGCAGGGGTTCCTCCAATGGGAATAATCTCTACAAAAATTTCACGCATTGGTAGATTAAACAATGCAATTATTGAGGTTTTTATTTTTTGTGAATATGGTATATTTGATTAACTTCATTAAAATTTATGAAGCAATCCCTAATTATATAATTAATCAGCACTATACTTAAATTCCTTATAGGATTTAATAGCCTAGACGTTTTGTTATTATTTATTAATAGTTTCTCAGTGTGATCCGTCAAAAAAGACAGTTTTGGCCCCGGCTCTGTATTTATGTCAATTGGTTGTATAGGATTAGCGTCAGGCTGACAGATAAGAGTCTACAGTCGTATAATGCGTTCACTTTGTAGATATTGATAAAATCTCTATGTCTATTATAGAAATAAATACGTTCATCTATCAATCTATAAACAGAATGTAAGAAGAAGCTGTTTCAGTCAAAGAACTGCGAGTGATAAATATTTATAACCTCCTCAACACAATAAAGTCTGTTTTTCTGTTTATAACCTATACAAAGAATGTTTTCATTCTAAATCATTCAAATAAGTTTTTTATATACATTAGGTTTGTAAATCGTTTTTGTATTAATAGACAATTTTTAATGAAATTTCGATTTACCATTTTAATTTTGCAGCAAGTCTACGAATTCGGTATATTGAAAGAACTAATATGCAGTTAAAGATGCTGTAATTCACAGGTGTGTTGTCGTTCTTGATCTCATCATTTATTATTTTAAGTATTTTGTATGTAGTTTTCTCCTATATACGTACGTAAGTTAATGTTTTTTTTTTGTCGAAATTGTACTCCTGAGGATGCCTGAATAGGCAAAACTTGTACTCTTAAACAACAAAAGAAAATTTGGAAAGATTTCAAGCTTTGTTTAAAAAAAAACTAATTAATTAATCAAAATTAAATGTGCATTATATGATTAAAAAATAATTGTAAGGAATCCTGCGAAGAGACTGTTCTTACTTTCCACTGCTAAATCGCTCCATCTTGGTAATCCATTCCTCATAAGGCGATAGTGCCCTTTTGGACATTTATGATTCTATATCAGATTAAGGTGATAGAATAAATTACGTCACCTTCAAACACTTACTTACCTACCTTCAAACAAAGAACCCTCAACCAACAATAAAATTGAAAATGTCTGGACTAACAGCTAAGGATTAGAAACATGTTTATAAGATACAAGTTCTAACAACAGCGTGACTCACCCACCACGCATGCGTTTTGTGTTTGAGCGAAGGCACCACGTGCCTCTTAGTGTATTTGAGACAAGGGTAACGTAAAAGAAACAAATCCACCAGGCCTACTTTCCTCGAGCCGAAGGCCAACACTCTGTGTACATTCACTTTATATATTCCTGTCCTGCATTTACTGCGAACCATTCCATACAAATCCACCCACCTACATGCAACAAATAGAAATTATTTAATTCTAAAATGTTCCATTCTATAGAATAATCCTTTGAGAAAAAGAACCTTCAAGTGGTAAAGTAGTCTTTAGGAAGAGTGTTTTTTATTAACTACACTTTCTCCTACATGCTTTTGGATGGTTAGTCACCCGACTTCTGAAGATAAAGTCCTTTCATTTGCATCTTTAAGTTGAATGCTTTAAACAGAGCATATAAAATGTTCCGAATAAGGTTTCTCTTCTTTCTTTTATGGCCCTTTGTTACTAGCAGGTATTGTCATTGTTACCGTTAGAGAAAGGGGGCTGCCATGCACTGGTAATGTATTACATTTTCTTTCAAAACTGTCTTGAAAATTGTGACATATAAAAATATTCATTTGAATTTGATGGCATCCCTTCCAAGTTCATAAAGTTCCATAGTAACCTATCCAACGACCCTAATTCCCTAGCAGTCATTTCACTGCACCACTCATCCCTATAATCCTCCTCCAAGACTGAGGCAGTGGCCTTGTGACCTGCTATAAATAAGTGACAGTGGGAGTCCTGGCATTGGCCAGTTTCTCTAATAATGTCCTGAGCGTCTGCGGCTCTCGCGCTCTTGGTCAGCCTCCGCTGGCTCTTATCCAGTGACGCGGCTGACGTAGGAGCGTGGGGGGACTTCCCAAGACTCCGCTTCTTCTTTCGCATGCGAGGGAGGTGACACTCATGTGGACTTGGGGGGCCTCTGGGCTGTTTGTATATATAGTATAAATGAGCGAGTGAATGAAAATTGTAAATTGGTATGAATAAGATCATTTATTACGATTACTTATTGCCCAATCAGGCAGATTGTAATTTTATCACAATAAAGTTGTTGAAGTGTAAACTTCTTCTTCTGAATTTGATGGATAACTAAATTATAAATTTGATTTGAAAGTTCCTTACCTTAGCCGGAAGATGAAAGACCATTCAATTGAAGCGCTCTAGGTGTTCCCTGTGGCGAAGATGTTTGTTTATTTGAGGCTTGTAATTTTGTGAGAAATTACATCAAAGTTGCATTATTGATACCTGCCTACTCCACCGACTCAAGCGCGTACACGCTCATTTCAGTTGCAACAGTTCCCTTTCCTGCAATTACGAAAGTTGATGCTGCAACACTTAATGACATGAGAGTACACAGTCCTGAACTCTCATTGCAGGCGGACCAACTGCACAATGTACATTGCACATTGCACGTTACGGCAACGATGAAACAAAGACAGAAAGGCTTTCCACTTCTGAAACGTTGGCACACCCATCGACCGATCGACTTCAATCATGACCCTCCTTGCATATTTCTGCTGAGATTTAAAAGTCTTACTTACTTTGATATCGTGCTCAATACGTTTTATGCTTAATCTGCTGCAGAATCAGAACTAATTCACAAGAAACTTTTTTTCAATATATATATTTTTTCTGGTTGATTTTAAGGCTTCAAAACGAAATGTAACACGTAGTTTGAGGATATGTTGTGCCAATAATTTGTATTCAAATGATTGCTGGTGTAGGACCACTACAAACACTACTAATTAATTATGTGTTGTAGAAAGATTGTCACCACATAATAAATAACATTGATTGGATAGATAAATTACAATAAATACTCAATCATTATTATTAATTACTTTCTCGGTTATTTATGAATCATTATACATGGAGGCTAGGAAATTCATTACTGAACGTACATTGATTTAACACTAAATATAATAAAAAAATCATATTATGTGGTTAATTTATCACAAAATCTTATAAACATTATATGAAATATTTCGTTTTTGGAAATCCTAAATAATAATAAACAAACCACACAAATGGCACCTAATCACAATTGAGATTGTGATTGGGAAATATACAGACAAATACTGTATCAATATATCCTAACCATTGACAACACCAGTCCCAAAGGACTCCAAGACTACTGGCATACAAATGTTTACCAACAAATTGTTTGTCACAGGGTGTCAATTATTCAGGTGGCCAATGTCCAGTTCTCCATATCCTCTAACATATTTTTTATTATTATTAGTTTTAGAATAGCTTAAACATTTTATGGTGAACAGTCGCCCATCCAGAAGGGCTGGACAATTTCTTTAGTGCAATGAGACAGCATCACAAACGAGAAAATTTTTTAATTCCGTGGAAGTTCTAAATCATAATTTTTAGTCAGGCGATGGTCAATTTAGTTTAAGGAGGATCTGCTATAGATGTTGGTACTACAAAAAATATCATCCATTTATTTTCCTACCGTTACCTAAAAATTGGTCTCAAAATTATATTTTTGAGAAACAAAAAAGTCTGCTACGGTATCGAAGAAAACAGCTAAAATTGACAGATAGTTCTATCCTTCACAACATGGCAAACCGTTTTAATTGTAACCCTTAAGTTTAGTAGAAAATGCATTTATTATATAGTGCAGATATTCCATAAATACGTCCCTTTTATCTGAGCCGGAATGCGCTTATGTGCACGGTTCATTAATACCTACCTTATTAATGAAATTAATAAATGACCTAAATTATTTATTTGCATTAATACATATAATAGATGTTCCATTCTTTTAAAAAGGTTAGTAACCTATATATGCCCCACTATTTCTACCAAATATAAAACAAAAACCACAATACATCCTGATGTCGAAAAACAAGTATTTTTTTCAGCAAAAAATATTTGATTTCAGTTGCTGGATATTAGACACTTCGTCAATGGAAATCTATACTAAGGTTGTCCCAGTCACTTGTTTAGTACAATTATAGTTAATGAGACAGCAATCTCTAGCTGTTAAGAGGATTTCCTCGAAAAACTGTTTAGAACTGTTAAAAAAACAAATATGAAAAAACGACAAAGATTTAGCCAGTTAGAAGCTGTTTCAAAATCCAACCTTCGCGTATTTCTAGGAACATTAAACGTATTCATAAGTTAGGTAAGAGTTCGCCAGAAAAGCATCATACAAAGTAACCTAACCTCATTTTGAATTAGTTCCATACTAACCTTATATATACTATATAATATATATATTATTTATATAATATATATATATACTATATACTAACCTTGTAAGGGAAACCTTATATGTACCCAGTAGCCGGCAGCTAAAGATATCGAGGCTATTTCAATACTTAAGGTGTTCCCTACTGTATTATCAATGAAAAGTGTAATCTATATTTCCTACATTGGATTATGAATGAAATGTATAATATATATTTCCTACATTGTTTGATGAATGAAAAGTATAATATATATATTCCCTACATTGGATTATGAATGAAAATTATAATATATATTTCCTACATTGGATTATGAATGAAAAGTATAATATATATTCTCTACATTGGATTATGAATGAAAAGTATAATATATATTTCCTACATTGTTTGATGAAAAAAAAGTATAATATATATATTTCCTACATTGGATTATGAATGAAATGTATAATATATATTTCCTACATTGTTTGATGAATGAAAAGTATAATATATATATTTCCTACATTGGATTATGAATGAAATGTATAATATATATTTCCTACATTGTTTGATGAATGAAAAGTATAATATATATATTTCCTACATTGGATTATGAATGAAAAGTATATTATATATTCCCTACATTGGATTATGAATAAAAAGTATAATATATATTCTCTACATTGTATGATGAATGAAAAGTATAATATATATTCCCTACGTTGGATTATGAATGGAAAGTATAGTATATATTACAGCTATAACCAGCCAAGAACATTTCACAAGAGAGAATCTCAAGAGGTTATTAATTTATTTGCAAATTCGTTAATTGACCTCAGATAGGTAATGCGATTTTAAAAATACAAGTAAAGTTTGATACTTCACGCAACTAAGGGTTCTGATACGGATTCAAAAACAAATTTAATAACTTTTTTTTAATAATGCTAAAAAAATAATAATAAATGAACTACTTAAATCAGGCAAACATATATTTTTTTTAATAATTGATTATTGGCTCAAATAATATGGAACTCACAAGACCAGAACAGACACACAGGTGAAAACAAGAGTTTCTGGTTTAAAAAAAAAAACGTGTTCCACGTTAAAATATGACCCAGAGCTTTCCTAAAATATTTATTTAGATCGATTTTTAAAAAAAGAATCGAGAGATTGTAAGGTCGATTAACGGTAGCCAGGAACGGGAAGCATGGCCAATGAGACACCCATTAATGCAGCCAGCTGTGACGACATAATTAAACTACATTATGATGTTTTCTTTTATTTTCTAAGGGTGCGGCACACTCAAGGTGGAAAATACATAAACAACTGACTAGCCAATAGGGACAGAAACAATCAAAGATTTTTTCCTGAATTATCAAACAAATGAATTAAATTTCAAAATTATTGTTATTTTTATAATAATATACAAAATAAAATTAAGTATTTTCCATCTTCAGTGAGAGTTGCAACTACGTAATATAATTGTACACAGTTACAGTAAATTTATATGTACAAGAATGGAAACATTGTCTGTTATTCACAATGAAGGTAGGAAGGAAAGTAATACCGAGGAAGGAAATTAGCGAAAACTATGACAGAGGATGATACAGGAAAGTTATTGGATCATTGCAATTCCATGAAGTGGGTTGTAAAGGGTTAAATAATGGGTTATTTAGATATTTTATATCGTCGCCAAATTTTAATTGTTGTCGGAATATTAATCTCGCAGCAACATGTTTTAACTTGTCATTGGTGTATGGTGAATGCTTTTTCATGTTGATAAAGCATTAGTCTTGGATTAGTTGAAGGTAAGCTGAGCAGTAGATAGTATAGCATAGTAGTAAAGTAGGTAGTAGTAGCAGTTTAGTAGTATTGAAGAAGCAAAGCGTAAAGAAAGTAGTTAAGGTGGCAATATGGTTGCATAGGTCAATACATATATATATTCTTTTATTCAATAATACTCTTCATTTTGTTTACAAGTTACATATATACCACGTAATTACCAGCCAGAGCACCTTGGAACCAAAATATGCACTTAGCTTATAATAACAACGCCTTATTTAGAAGCATGAAAAGAAAAAACGACTAAAAAAATATTTTAGGATTATTTAAGGTAAAAATAAACGTACTTCAGTGTTTTGTTTCTTGCCAGGTTATTTTGCACTACACTTTTTATTAACTTATTGCTGCTAGTTTTACAATCTTTAAGACATTTTAATGAACTTTTTTAACTATGTTATATATAAAGTCTATGTCTGTGGTGTCATGTAGTCGCTGGGGTGAGTTCGTTATTAATCATTTATTTTTTCGCCACAGCCATAAAACAAATAAATAAATAAAAAATAAAGCTGGCATTACTGATACAGAACTCCCTTTTTGGGTGTTTTTTTTTGTTGGTACATTTATGATTAAAATCTTCGCTATTAACTTAGCTCCGAGTCATCAAAATAATTTTATGGATGTATCCCTGAGAAATGTGCATTCAGACAACAAATGGAGAATGTCTGTATGCTCATTCTCCTCAGAATACATTTCTCCGGGTTCCTTTCACAGACTTTCTCCTGAACCCACTGCACATTTTCAAGGAACCTCTGATGACAGGAAAACATTTTACTTTTAAGCTTAAAACACTTCAGGTTACTTAGCATCACACATCAGTGCCAATGCTTGCATAACTGTGTTTTAGTTTTTTAGTTTTCTTATCATTTATTATTATATTTACAATATTTAAACTTAGTTATACAGCTAGATTGTTGCGTAAAATTATATAACCCAACTGGCTTGAGACATTTATAAATGATAAACACTTTTAATGTTTATATTTCAAAGTTATTTACAACTATAAAGGAGCACTAATGATATAATCTCGTTGTTTTTAAATAACGTGAATTAATGGTCTTATATATATATATATAAAGTTTTAATACTTAAACTTGATTTTTTAGGATATCTTTTAGGAACTCTTTGCTTGTTTAATATACAGGGGAAAACACGCCTTGAATAGCTTCTGTACTAGAACCAGTTCACGTTAATTGTCTTTATATCTCCCATTTTAGATTGCATCTATACAGTTTCAGATCGTTTAAATAAGTTATTAGTATTACATAAGTATTATCACATGAGCAATCAGACGAAATACGATTGCCCAGTACCAGTTTGAAAGTATGGCATTTCCTTCAAGCTAGGCAAAAATATACCGTGTTAGCATGGAAGTTAAATAAAATAAGCAAGTAGGTTCTGAGACTTAATTTATATGCTCATCACAATTTCGAATTTCAAAGTTCATGGAAGCCATGAATGACTGAATTAATATTAATATTTAACCTCCATGTAACCGATGGTTGTTTCGAAAGAACGCTCCGTGACTCATGCGGTCGTGAGGCTCGTCCATTTCAAGGTGAACGGAGATTGTGATCGACAATAAAAATTTAATGGTTAAATTCACCGGCAATTTTTCGTGGCAAAGTTCATGTATGACCATTATTGTTATATTGGCCGTTATAATATGGTAGCTAAAAAAAACTTTTTAGGATTACTTGAAAATGGCACAACACGATTTAAGTCCAAATAAGACGATATGGAGAGTGAAGATCTAGGTCGCAATTGGTTTCGAAATCAATGCCAGGAGCAATGTTTGGTGGATTTTTTACATCAAAAACGTTATATCCGGCAAAAAAAAAAAAAAAAAAAAAAAATGCATTTATTTTTCAAGCCATCTCTGCCAATAAATTCGTCCAATAAAGAAAAAAAAAAGATAATAGCTAAGAAATATTAGCCAATGAAATTAATTGAGATTGCTTCGAACAAACAGATGATTTTTATTGATTACTTTTTTTAATATCATTTAACTTCTTTATTTGCTATAGTCTTTTTCATGGCAATAATCAGGACTTTAAGTAGGTTCTAACCAATTGTACCCCAACCAAAGCCATCCCAGGCGTGGCCCAAGAGAATTCACTTTTAAAATTTCTGCTCGATAGGATAATAATTTACGGACAATATCGTAGAACACATGGACAGACAGTCAGGCAGGTGAAAGTCGACAGCCTGATAAAAAGGAGAGCATGTTTCTTCTGGCTCGGCAATTATATTGGTTCAACTCCGCGTATAATAAATAGTCAAACGAAATGCGTAAATAAATCTTTTGCCATTTTGGCATAAAACCATCGTTTTATGGTTTAATAATTAATGGCCCATAAATTTATTTTATCTATGAGATACTACAGTTAAATGAAACCCTCTCCTCTTTAGGCAGACGATAAACGATAATAATACCCACTACTACATCCAAGAATCAACAGCTTCAGTGTTTCTTTTATTCGTGAGATTAAATATATATTTAATAAATACTATATCCTGTTTTACCATGAATATTAATATGTTTTATTCTGTGTGTTTGTATTTTACATATTTATTTATGCTTGCTTTGAGGGATAGATTATTTTTTGTTTATTGTATGCTATACCGTTGTCAAGAATAAAGATCAGTATTCCTGTGTAACCATAGTTAGTCAATATAGTTTAGCATCCCCGTCTAGTTCTTCACAACTTATTAATATATAAAGTGTTTCTCTACTTTCACTAACTGTTTATTTTTAATATTAATTGTATATTTTTTGAAGTACATACTCATTCACTTAAACATATAGTTGTAACCCAATTGAAATACGAAAACCAGTAAAAGGATCCCTTTCCCTCCTGTAATTTCAATTTTATTTTATTTTCCCCCATTCCTCCTTTTCAAATTTGAGAGCTTGGGGGGGGGAGAGTTTAGAAAAATATCCATACTGGGGAAATCCAAATTAACAGGATTTTCGATTAAAAAGTTTTTTTTTTAATTTAAAAACTAACTTTTTTATCAAAACTACTCCTTCTATGTTTTTAACTTCCTGGTCGTTTAAAATTGGTTTTGGTAAATGTGTTATTACTCAGCTACCACATTAATAATAAAAAAACTAAAGCAACTTTTATCTTTACCTTACTATAATAGTTATATTAAGATGGATGTGTAAAACATATTGCGAAATTTACCAATGTGAATGGCAACATAAAATATTTCGGTTATTGACAAACAAATATCCGATCTAAATTCGTATAGATAGGACGCTGGAAGCTTGTCGACCATTTTCAGGAATCCTAACCTTTACTCAAACTGCTGCCCCATAAGATTAAATGAGTCCACAAAAAAAAAAGCTTTGATTAAAATTAAACAAATTTTTAGGATAAATTTATTAAATGAATGGTACATACAGAAAAAGAGAAACACAAAGATGCCGCACAGCGAATCTAATAAAAGAACAACCAGCAAATTACAGGACCTAGAAATCAAATTGGCCATGAGGAGCACAACTAACATTGTCCGGAAAGAAGAAGCTGTGAGAACGCAGATTTTACGTGACCAGTCACAGATAAGCCTCACGGACGACATTCTTGTCACACTGCTTCTAAGTTAATGAATGATTGTGATAAATAACATTTTACATTTATATTTTAATAAAACAAATATTTTTATAACTCGAACTTATATCAGGACTATTTATTTTAACCACCTAACTATATATAGTTAATTTAATCTGTTTTAACAATTTTTTTTTTTTTTTACCACTTAGCTCTCAATTTTTTAAGATTATAGATAAGGGAAAAATAAAGGTAATTTATTTGGGGTGAGCGGATCCTTTTACTAGGAGTACCTGTTTAACAATTTTATCTTTATTGTGACTATTTATGATTTATGGTTCGATTACTAAATGTGGGTTTAGATTGAGTAAAGGACGTCCTATTTTTGTCCTCCCCCATTTAATTATTTCTAATAGCGCTTCAGAAGCCTATGTATCAAATGGTGCCATCCTGAAGTGCTCAGAATGTTGTTCAAGATCCAGTATTAAACTCACGGTTTACGACGTTAAATTGGTTTATAAGGTTATGCTTAAGTTTTCGTACCTTGAACAGCGGTAAGGTATTAAGTCAGGCATCGCTTTCATTAACAACATTCCGAGCACTTGAGAATAGCAGTATAGGCTGCTGAAAGCTTAAGTATAAATTACTTGAGGTAAGACAAAAATAGGACGTTATTTACTTAATCTAAACCCACATTCAGTAATCGAACCATAAATCATAAATAGTCACAAATAAAATTAAATTAAGTTAGGTGGTTAAAATAAATAGTCCTGATATAAGTTCGAGTTATAAAATTATTTGTTTTTACTAAAATATAAATATAAAATGTCTCTACCAGGAGTTATTTATTTTATTTTTCATTTATTTTCTTCCCCTTAACCCCTTGGGTAATTATTTTTAAAAATGAAATATTTAAATTGATTTTAAATTTACAATGTGCGTTTCTCATAATGGTGCATTGCATACATTTTAAGCAGTTATTGTCTTAATAAACTAACAAATCTTTATATGGTTAGAATTATATAAAGTGAAAAGGGGCTAGTTATTGGGGATCACCTTCGGGTTACAATAAGGGAAAACTAAAAACTAAACTTACAAACTGCAAGTTATTTATCACAATCGTTCATTCGCTTATCTGTGACTGGTCACGTAAAATCTCCGTTCTCACAGCTTCTTCTTACCGGTTAATGTTAGTACAGCTCCTCATGGCCAATGATTTCTAGGTCCTATAATTTGCTGGTTGTTCTTTTATTAGATTCGTGGAGTAATTTTATTCTCGTTTCTCTTCTTCGGTAGAACGGTTAATCCTTGCGGGCGTTCTTTACACCTTATCGTCAGTTTTCCTAAAGTCTTGCCAACATACGACGCGTCATTTTTTATCCAAGCTCTCCACGATCGGTCCACTGAGAGGTATGGGGAATCGTTCGACAAATCATCTAATTTCCTCAGATATTACTCCTAAATATGGTTAAGTCATAGTTCATCTTTACATTACAAATTACATTCACTGTACCATTCTTATTTATTTTGTATTTTTTCTGTAACTTTGTATCACTCTGCCGGTTTACAGTGGTGATATGTTTAATATATTTTAGTTTTAGGTTGTAATTATAATGGCTCAGTGTTAACTTTGCCGACGAGGGAAAGAAAAATTGCCATTTTGTGGCTGTAGTGGTGGAATGAATTTGTCTGAATTGCTATTTCTGCGACTACAGGTTTCCGAAATAAAGCATGCTGTGAAGTAAGTAATATATGTGGCCATATTATTCAGATTCGATAATGAATTTTATGTTTTTATTCGCCTGTTTTATGTATTATAAAAACAGTTCCTTCGAAACAGGGGAGCGTTCTCGACATATCTTTACTGGGTCAGATACGTTTGCTTATCATTTTCGCTTTGATGATATCCATATTTTCAATGTTGTCCTTGCAGAGCTCATAGAATATGGTACTTAAATCATTACCCATGATTACTAATGATTACCCATAGCTAGTCCTTTTGTTTGGGTGTACATGTTTCCGTTGAATTGAAAGTAAGCTTATTCGAGGCAAGTCCGGACGAGGATGAGTATCTGATGTGATATTAATGTTTTATCAGACACATGTCGTTTTGAAAGAAACAACCAACCCAAAATCGGCCAGAAAACTATTTACAATGACAATCGTACAAAACATAATTCTCTGTTCCCTCTTTCCTCTCTATATGGGTACGAGGCCATACAACATTCTTGGAAATGACATGTTGGCAAATCTTTAGAAAAAAACTGCTGAGGATGGTGGCTATTAAAATCCATTAGACACGACTCGAACAACACATTAATAAAGAAAACTTTGGAAACTGAAGAAAAACCTAGCTGCTCACAAATGAAAACAAGCAATGCACTAAGAAAGGTAATATACCTCAATAAGAAACAAAAGGGTTAATGAGTGAATAAAAATATAGAAAATAGACAGCTTTTTTTTTCCATTTTTCTCGCATTTTCAGCCCAAGCTGTCGAAATCGCTTTTTAAAAATTAAATGACAGTTGTGAAAAGCCAAATGCTGTCTATTTTATTTTACCACACTTCCACAATTCGGCATTAATCATTGAATAGGTTTTCTGTGAATGTCTTAACACATTGGGTGTTCAAAAGCTTCTTTTTTTTTCAGTTCTTCAAACTAAAGTAACGTTTTTTGTACCTTATTTAATCTCCTGAATTAGCCATGGTTCAGGTTAAAACTCTCCCGGACAATAATACTTCGCGATTTTCCAAATTTCGGACGCATGGATACATAAGTTTTAGAGAGATATGTCAGTGTTGTGGTATCTTATCAAATTAGAACGACACGATGCCCGAGAGGCAAGCCATTTATGACAAAACGAAGTTCAGATGATTTTGAATGCAAGTAATGGTCCCAAAAGCATTGGTAAACGATTAAAAATTTTGATAGACAGAACTGATATGCGAACTATGATAGACTATTTATATTGGATGATGAAATATCGGGCGTTAAATAACCACGCGTGATTACATGTTTTTGCATGAAAGAAAAAAAAGAAAGGAAGATTAATAATTTTTCAAACGAAATTATAATTCCCCTTTGAACTGCAGACCACAAGCCTTGAGACTTGATGTGGGAAAGGAAGTGATTCTGGAAGTGAGACTGTCCAGGACACTGAGGAAGCCCCGGCCTCGACTAAGACAAGATATGATCTGAAGAGGCAGCGAGCTCCCAAGAACGAGGAGAGAAGGGCTTGGGAGCTGGATCCGGAGAGGTGGGGTAGAGGGTATATAGCGAACCCCGGCACCCACAGCTTTCCAGTTTTGTGGCACGTGAGCATTTGAACTAAGATAACAGGCAGAGGTAAGTCATATGAACAATGCAATAATATTACACTGCAAATACGCTTATGATTGTAGGTTGTTCCAAACAACCTATGGCATAAATCATACAAACAATATCAAAACAACATATCAAACATGACACTGTATAATGTAACAGAACAATCAGAGAATTCTAAGCAATTATAAAAAGAGAAAATCGATTTATCGGGTAGCTAGGCTATAATTTCGCTTGCGATTATTTCTCGAAACTACTTGTGACGAAAAATAAATTGATGTTTCAGCAGTCGGCGTATTTTTCATTATAGGATCATACCAACCAAGAACCGGCATCCCAACCAAATTTAATAACGGGACAGGCTAACTCAAGTAATATCACAAAATAAAATAAATCCAACGTTACATACAATTGGATTTTGTTTTCATTCTCATTGAAATAGGAGCTAAATAATAAATTGAGTAGCTGCTCCTTCATTCTGGGAGACTTCAACGCCACCGTCATCTTGCAGCAGCTTAGCTAATGTTTTTACAAAACCTCTTCCGTTGTAAGTGTAAATTAATCTAATTGTTTTTTACTAAGGAATACATCATAGACAATAAATGCGAAGATAAACTAAAAGTATTAAGAAAGCAGAGTTTCACGGAATTATGTATAGTACTACTTCAGACTAATAATTTGAAAACTTACCACCATGTATGGGTACATTAATGGATGTATGGGCAATTTTGATTAACATTTCATTGTCTACTGATGATTTGTTTTCGTTTACTACTGATGATTTCGGATTTCTATTGTCTTTTCATAGGCACAAAAAAAAATACAAAACCGGTCTTCAGTAAGGTTGTTCAGTACAGCCCTTAAGTCTGTACTCACACGTGTGTTCAAATGTGTTTGACCTCACATAGGTTCACACTGTAACGCAAGCTGTAGGAGTATTTTTATTATTTACTTGTGAAAAAGTAAATCTATCGACACTGCTAGGGCTCAATCAAAAACCTATTTAGACAAGTCCCGTCGTATCCAAGCATCGGTACAATTCATTCTCTTAGTTGACTAAATTGTAGTCATCTTCGCAATTTCATGTTTGCTTCGATTATTGATGGGACCCGCTAATATAAATGACGGATCCATGACCTGGAGACAAAAGTGACGTCTTAACTGGTAATTGGTTCTGAAAGGAAAACAGAAAGACCTGGGTTCTAATTCCAGTTGTTCATTTTTTTCTCTTTCATCGCTGATTATTAAAATTTGAAACAGTAGGATTGCAAATATTGTTTATAATATTTATGTGCCCACTATGGCAAAGCAACTTGGAATATCGCAAATGATAATTAAGTATAGTCCCGATTTTTTTAATCTACAATGAGTAGGCGTGTCTTATTTACGCCTCATTCAAGCGCGACCAAGCACCACATTAGATTATGCGGTCGTCACTAACGCGAACAGTATTGTGAAACCTATAATATCTTAAGAAGATATAAGTTAGGTTTCTAGTTTTTTATTTAAACAAAACATTTTGTTTATGGCACGATTTGGGTTGACCGCATTATCCAGGAGATATTCAACTCTTGGTTAATGTGGGGCAATGAGTAGATACTCGAAACAGTGAGTCCTGTGAAGAAAGTCGAACTAAAAGTAACCAGGAACATGATGCCTCTGCATCCTTTCCAACAGTCGGAGGTGTCCCAGCTACAACAATTTCGTTTTAACTGAGAAGTGTTAAACATTATTGTTGAATTGATTACTTGCCTATCTACAATTCAACATTGCTCAAAGACAATCAATGCGGAAATGAACATTTTCAATATAAATAGTTGATAACGATAAGCAGAGGAACATCGTAGCACACACTGAAGTACTCATTTTAGTACGCTCTGTGCGTGTTACTCGCCTAATCCGATTCAAAAAGATATAAAATAATTATTTGTATAAACAAACAAATATTCTTTCTTATTCTCATCTTGTGTGGGCACTAATGGTGCGACAAGGCGGACAGTGCAACCTGATTTGCAAAATAGTGCAACTCGGCCATTGCGCAATGGCTTTCGCTTCAGCTTGAAGACCTGGTTTCACTCTTGCTCCTACTGCTTTCACCTTCGCAACTTTGATTCGCCAAAACGGGTAAAATTACTGAACAGTCACTTTTTTTTTTCCAGTCCTTTAATGGGGTGGGAGGGGGCGAGATCTAATTGCAAGAAACGCATATTGTGAAATATAATAAAGTCTTCAATTCACACTGTATGGATTAATATAATTCTCTCGGCGTCTTCAATATACTTTAAAGCTGAAGTGTTCAGCAAGTTGGATCACGGTTTCGTATGAGCACTCCCCGAGGCAAGACTAGGATTTTTTAAAAAAATGGCTTTCACATGTATGTATTGCGGACAAGACCTTCCGTCGCTTATACAGGAAATTTTCTCGAGCGTTAAATCAAAAGAGAAAAAAAATTCTCAGTATTTTTGCATTGCTTCTGAAAATCGCTTTAAAAAACATACTAAATAACCAACAAAAATGAGGAAAAAATATTAAAATTTGATCTTTGCTTTTTCAATTTTATTTTTTGGATTATATTTAAAGTCCCTTTTCTAGGAGGGGAGAGTGTTTAATATGTCTTTCTTCTGTCTTAAGATATTATGAATATGTCAATATATCAACATTATCATACAACCCACACATACATACATGCTACTACTATAATGCGAATAGTTTAGTTGGTTTCATTATAATATAAGTAATTTGTTTTTGCAGATGCGCGGGTTTGTGGCTGTAAGTGCGGTCGCCCTAGTCTGCGTAGTCTGGGCCGCAGAAGAGAAGGAAGCGGACAGGCCGAAGGCTTTCAAGAGGCTCATCCCAGCAGATGTTCTCAGAGGTAAGTGTCAAAGTATTTTATCTATATTATTATATTTGTTATATAACAATACTTTGTCATAAATAAATATAAATATATAATTATCCTGTGCAAATTTTTCACAAAAGTAATTTTCACCCCTTTGCTTCCAACCACACCATACGGTATAGAAATGATAGGCTGAGCACCTATTTTTATTAATAGGATATATAAAAAATACTAATACAATATCCAATCTCAATATTGAATAATAAATTTAAAAAAAAAAAAAATTTGCTATATCTGGTGACATGAGATTTTTTTTATTTTATTGATGTTAATTTTTCACAATCACTGACATATTTTTAATTCATGAACTTGTGATATCATACTGTTGCTAATGGTTTCTTGTCATAGTTTATGACTTGAAAATGGCATTGTAAGGAACTGAAAGCACTTGCGCATTAAAGTAGTAACTGTGGGTATGACACTTCTGAAAAATTGAATTTTCTCTTTACCCTTTGAAGTAAGAACCCAAAATCAGCCTAAACATCCCTTCTCGCTGTTTATGTAATATGTAAACTACAGAACATAATGTTCCTCAAAGAAAAGTTTAAAGGTACTATAGGAATATTGTGAATGAGTAATCTCAGGCTCACCCGCAGTCATTCACCTTTCTGCCGGTATCAGAGGATAGCCTCGATATAATAGGTAACTTGAAACGCACTCACTGAAACCTACAGTTTAACTAACCACCAAGCAAAAGCAGTTTTCCGATTGTTATTTTAACACAATGGATAAGCAGCAATGATCCTGTTCAGTAAAAACGCTATCTATATTGACGCTACGATGGTAGACATTTCTCAAATGTTCAAACGAAACCTCACGAAGTAATTCAATTTTATTAAGTTGCACTAGTAAAAACAGACACTGTCAAGTTTTATTTTATTGTAAAATCTGCGCCTATTTGTTTAAACCCTCTAAACAAGAAACATTCATGTACCAAGACAGAACCGCCTTCATGCATTCCACAAGAGCAGGTTTTTTTATATTGAAGGATTTCATGTTTCCATGGCCTTGTTCCATCTTTTATCTACACTTTCCATTTTCGATCAAGACCAACCCGTCCCACCGTTTCAATCCCGCTAACCCAACAGCCAATTAAATCCACTCACAGATTATAACTGGAACCTATCAATTACATGGGTAATCAAACAGTATGCTAAAATCTAACATATCACTCTTTTTTTACAATGGTCAAATAGAATAAAATACGAGCGGAACCCAACACTATTTTTTCGATCTTCTGGATGGTTCATGTCTTAAGCGAGAAATGGGGCGTTTAAATCACCTCTAAAAATGTCTGCTTTTCCATTACTATTTGTAATATTTATATTATAGTTTGTGTATCGCATAAATAAAATTTTTATATATTGGGGAAAAAGCTTGTCAATTATTTACTGGTTCTTGTTGTGGAACGATCAGTTCATTGTTTTTTCCCAGGTACTGTTAACACACACCTACATAGTTAAGAAAAGGTTACATCGACCAAAAGAAAACAAACTAGTAACGGAGAAAATACAAAGGAATGACAGATAATTGAGAAGGATTTGGAATCCTAATTCTCCCGTAGGGTTTTAAAGAAGGGTACGAACGCTCCGAGGAAAAGAGAAGTGACAGGCCCCACCTTGTTATCCTCGATGACTTTCTACTCCTGACCCAGAAACTTGTCCCGCAAGTGATCTTTCAGGTGATTGCGCAACAGTGGCTTCACTCTTCCTTGGCCTCGCCCACCTGGCCGTTCTAAGCGTAACACTGCCAATACGCCTTTCGCCTATAGCCAAGGCCGACTTAACTCGATCCAAGACGATAATTTCCGAGCCCATCGGGGCTTAACATTAAAACATGTACGTATGAATCGTGTTTCTGCCTCTGTTTATGTTAAGTATGCGCTCTACGATAGCGGAACATCAAGAATTTAAAGGATACACTCTAAAACGTCTAGATATTGGTTTTATAGCAACAACTAGTTCTAAATTCTGATTTTTTTTTCTCAACAAAAGAAGTTCAAAGGTAACCCAAACAAATCAAGGTTTTGAGATACAATATAAAACTTTTTTTCATTGGCCAGTCACATTCATTAACGAAACTCCTATTTGAGTAAATATTTTTGCTATTTTTTTAAAACGCATATTCAGTGACCGAAGTGATTTTAAATGCAGAGTAAAAGTTGAATCTATCGAATAATAATTGAGAAACATATGCGGACGGCCAACTTGCTAGCTACAAGATATCCCTAGATAATTTTCCTTACTCTTTACGCTAATAAAAACATTAAGACTAGGCAAGGGAAATTCTTCCACATTTCGTTCCTTGATGGCGACTGGCATATAGATAAAATATGTACCCAAAGACATGAATGAATTAAAAACATTGATGGCTCAGCTCGAAATACTTTTTATTTCTTGCCAACATATATTTGATAATTTTGGTATAAAATGCTTAAATTTAGGAGAAAAAAAACGAATTTTGTCTTCCTTTGATTTATTTAGCTCCGATCCTTTGCAACGGCCGTTTACTCATCTTTAAAGGATCGAACTGATGGTGATCATCCTATTACTTTCTCATTAGAAATATGTGAAGAAAGCTTCGTTTAATTTCATATTTCATGGTTAGACTTACCAACGCCCCACTTTGCCTTGGCTCATCTCAAATTTCAAGCTTTTATCGGCTAATTAAACCTAGTCCGGGGTTTGGTACAGATTATTTTCTCGAATACTAAACTCCCTCGGAACAGTTGCTGATGAAAGCTCTTATATAGAGAGAAGAAATATACTTTTCTTAAGTCAGGCACACTATTTTTGTTTCTTGAGTATTTGACATATGTGTAAACATATGCAGGAACCCCCTGATCTTAAGGCCTTGATACCGGATTCTGTACGATGGTATTAGTGCCAAGAAGTACGACATGATGTGGTGTATGAGCGAAATCTCAAGTATTGATTAGAATGGTTATAAGCCAAGGCTTTGCACATTTCGACTAGTCCTCCGCCACAGCTGATATCACTGTGTTGGCTAGATGATCTACGAAAACAAATAAACCTGGTTGGAACATGTTCAAGTCAACACTTTTATTTATCATAGCTAGACTGCTAGAACATATTGCTACATTCTCTCATTGTCAACGTTATGTTTCAGATTTCCCCGGAGCGTGCTTCGCTTCGACCAAGTGCGCTACCATCGAGGCTGGCCACAGCTGGGACTTAACCCCATTCTGTGGTAGATCGACATGCGTCAAAGCCGAGGAGGAGGGTGGCAGGCTTCTTGAGTTGGTCGAGGACTGTGGACCACTGCCCAAGACCAACCCCAAGTGCAAGCTGAGCGAGACCAAGACCAACAAAACTGCACCGTTCCCAGGCTGCTGCCCGGTCTTCGACTGCGAGGCCGGAGCCAAGCTTGAGTACCCGGAGATTCCCACGGTCCCTCCACCCAAGGAGGCCACCAAGGCATAAGCCACTCTGTGATAAAAAAAAAAAAAAAAATCTCACTCCTTTGTAACTTCAATCTCAAACCATCCTAAAATTATACATTTTTTTTAAGTTTATTTAAAATTTTTATTTTAGAATGTATAGTTTTTTTTTCTTTTTTTTAAGTTTTCATTAAAAAAATAAATAAAATAGTGAAAAACAAATATTTGGTTTTTAATTAACCTAAGAAATCAGGTCTATCGGAAAGGAAATGGCCTAACTCATAACCAAATCCTTTTACTTCCTTAGAACACCTCCCAACGTCTAGTTTGAATTTCAATTTTTTTTAGAAGCATCCCCAAATTATGGAAATTTGTATCACGATACAAACATTTGGGACGAATCAAGTCTGCCATCTTAAATTAAACCAATTCCGAAAACAGGGTTTCTCGAGCCTGAGAAAATTTATGTCATCCAGAAAACCCCACAAGTTTTCTAATCTGGACTACACATTTCGGAAAATTTCTTCGGTGTGTTTTGGTTGCTGGAAGACGTTCATAGAGCGTTCCACTATTGGAATACAAAACTCTTTTAAAATAGAAGCTCCCCTTCTAGAGAAACAGGCAAAGTAAGCCTTCACCGTCTGAACCAACAGCCAATTGAAGAGAAATTTATAAATTATTTTCACAACTCACTCCAGCTGTTGGAGGAATCTGTAAAAGGCATTTTTTATACTTTAACACACTATTCTCCGCAATATAACGAAGATTTACTGCAACAATACTACGTTGAATGCTAATTATGTTAGCGGTTTCGCAATAGATCATCTATCTTGCATGACCATGTGCGGTGACGCAAGAGCCACTGAAGTTATATATATGAAATTAGCCATGCAACTAAGCTTTACTGAACAATATCTCAGCTATCGATGTTAGCTACAAATTTCACCTCTTGTTCCATTTCTAATCCGGATTACTGCACCATTAAATTCACAATTGTCATGTACTATACTATACTCTCGAAGGATAGTTTTAATGAGTGAACTATAGTTACCATTAAAACTGTAGTTAATTTTTGTAAAAATATATTCAACTACCTTATTATTGAAAAACCACTGAAACGAATGTCACTGTCACTTTCAGAATCTCCACAATTTTAAGAGGTCCAACAATGAACAAGCTCAAGGAATAAATCCGATTCGATAACACGTTTAGAAGTTTTTGCCTCTAATAATAAAAAAAGTAATAAATAATTTGAAGTCTAAACTCTGAGGTGGGTAGAAACCTTCTAATTGAACAATTGAATATGAATTGTATGGGTGCTGTTATATAACTAATGAAAAACATTATAAATAATTACAGGATTGATGTATGTCTTCTTAATTCGTTACCATGTGGATTAAATACTTTATTAGCAGCGGTTTGCTTGATTTCTAAAAACATTATATCTTCTATATTGTAACGACCATTGGTTTCTTCCACCAAATAACGATCAAGACTGACCCTTTCAACGGACACTTAATAACTGTATCCACACATTACCAACTGAAAACTGAACTTCTCTCCATCTAAGCAGCAACTTACCATCTCTCTGTCCGACAAAGGTACACACTCTTATGTCCAAAAGACGGGCACTTACACGTGGTTCACAGTCTGTAACCCCTAGCCAGAATAGTCTATACCCCTATGCGTCGTCTGAATGAAAATATATGTTTTAGGCTAACCCGCTTTTTCCCCAGAGCAGTGCTATGAAAGACTAAAACGAGTAGCTCAAGTAAACTTGAATTAAAACTTCAGATTGGAATAGCGAAAAATTAAATTGAGATTAAGCTAAAGCAAGTGGATAAAATAAAGATACAAATTCAATATATAGGTAAAAATTAAAACTAAAATAAGCTAAGATATGTCACGAAGCAAATATGAAGGGAATGATATCATCAGGCAATCGACTCCTTCAGGGATTGGTTCCGGAACACGACAATGCAAAGTAAGTACCTAACGAAGGAAACAAGGCGAATATTACAGTAATAATTAATGATTGTCAATGACTGCCACAACAAATGAAACAAAGTCACAAATGCAATAATATACCTGATTGGGCTAGTCAACGCAAGTTTGCGATCAGGCTACTTAGCTAAATGCTGGAAAACTGTTTTTGCAGTTCAAAAAAATGGAAAATATAACCATATCCTAAAACCTTCGGCTAATAAGCCCTAAACTCCTTACTTAAAAGTTCTTGAAAATCTGGACTGCCATCTTACATTATTGGAGTGTGTTTTCTTGATAAAATGACAGTCCAGGTCGAAGTTGATAATACGGTTAGTGTCAAAAGAAGGATCCTTTCAGGAGTTGCCCAAGGTGCTGTCCAAAGTCTTATAGTTTAGTATTTAGCAATTGGGAGCACTAAAATATTCCTCAACATTGCCTTCATATTATTGGACTAGGCTTCGCTTTACTCTCGGAGTGGGAGGTCATGCAAGTCGCACTGTTCATACAAGACTCACGCTTTGCACTAATGTAGATCTCACAAATGTCCTTAACTGACTAGCACTTCGCGCTCACGGTGGAAGACGAGTGTATCTAGTGAATGACTAAATACATGAATATTAAAACGTTTTGGCACGTAAAAAAAAAAAAAATAAAAAAAAAAAACGAAAGCGAAATTCAAAACTAAATAGGATTTTCTAGTCAGAGTTAATTTTTTGTTTTACTTACAAACGTCGAAATCATCCCGACCAATTCATCCCCATTGCAATGCTCCTTTTAAAAGGCTTAAAAAATTAAGTCTCAAGATCCCAGGTGTTTGGGCTCCATAGACAGTAAACCAGTTTTGATTAGAAAAGTAATTTTGCAACAGTACAAACCGAAGCTCTAGTAATGTCATGGCTGACTCTTAACATGCCAAGTGTTATTAACATGGATCCTTCTGTTATTGGAAAATTTGAGAATATCGACTTGGCTGACGAGAGATTTTGGGAATCAAGGCCTGTCAATTTTTTATTGAGTGCAGATCTTAGGTTTCAGGTTATTTTACCTGAGCCAATGGTGAAGCTTACTGACAGACTCGGAACCCTTCCCACAATTTTTGGTCAAGTTGTCATTGGAGTTCCACCTACTAAGCTGGTCTCATATGGGGAAACATGTCTATCAATAATAGATCCTTCCACAGACTTCAAGACCTTCAGGGAAATCGAAGACGTTCCAAGAAGAAATTATTCCCATCCGGATGATGTTGCATCTGAAACTCATTTCAAATCTACCGTCGACGGACGGGCTGATGGGAGTGATATCACTGCACTGCCATTACGTGATCCCTCCCTAACATACCCTGGCTCGCGAAATTTAGCCACGACAAGACTGCGTACCTTGGAAATGAAGTTCGTTAAACAGCCTATGTTGACAGATCAGTACCGCGAGTTTATGCAGGACTACTTATCTTTAACTCACATGAAGGAAGCGACAGAACATTCCGCTTATGTGATCCCTCACCACGCAGTTTTCAAAACTGGTCAAATCTTGATAACTCCCAAGCGCGAACGTTATCAGTGCATTCTATGGCGCTTTTCACCTGAGTACGCCACCTCTAAAATTCTTGGAATGCATTGGAACGCCCGAGATGATTGCTTTTATTTCAAGGTGGAACTGAGTCGTACCAAAATCACAAAGCGTTCTAAGTTATCAACTGTCAAGGATTCTTGGTCCCAGTGATACTCACGGCAAAGTACATGATTCATTTCCTCTGGCAAGAAAAATTGGATTGGGACGTTTCTCCACCGACATTAGAATTGCCAAGTGTAAGCACCATCACCATTCCTCGTTGGATCCATACCACTGAAGGAAAGTGGAAAATATTTGGATTCTATGACGCCTCAAAAAAGGGATTTGCCTTGGTTGTGTACTTGCAAGTCGTGACTGCTGACTTCAATAATCAAACATTCCTCTTGACTGCCAAGACTCGAGTTGCTATAATAAAGAATGTTTCCATTCCGAGGTTAGAATTATACTCAGCGCATCTCCTTTCGAAACTTTTAAAGTCATGGTCTCAGTTTTACCACCTGAACCACATTGAGGATGTACTTCTTTTCCAGGACTTCACTATAGTGCTTAGCTAGTTACAAATCCACCCGCAGCAACTTAAAACATTTATTGCCAACCGTGTTGGCTACATATTGACGCACATCCACGTTCGCCAGTGGCATCATGTCCCTTCTCCCCAAAATCCCGTTGATAAAGCCTTACGAGGTATTCAATCCAATAAACTAATCGATTGTGACTCGTGGTGGAACGGCCCAAAGTGGATGAATGAATTGCCATTGACTCTTCCTGAAGCCCCTGCGACAATACGAAGCATGCCTGAGTGTAAAACATCTGATAGCTCTTTTCTGATATCTCTAAAAGTCGCTGAACTGGGACAAGTAACCACTTTCTTAATCCGGCAAATGCAATATTAGTTTTTCCACGCAGATTATGACTTTAAGACCAGGGAATGTACTTCATCACGTTTTAAGTCCTTGGCAGTTTTTCAAGATCCTTCTGATCTACTCAGGGTGGGCGGAAGATTCTCTAATGCACCATTGCCGCATGACTTGAGGCATCCCATACTGCTGCCTCCCAGAGCTGGACTAACAACAATAATTATTGACCATGCAAACCCGAAAAACTTTCAAGTAGGTCCTCAAGCTCTCCAAGCATATATAATTCGGAGATATTATATTTTCGGTATCAGAAACGTGGTAAGAAAACGCGTATGGAAATGCCTTCGTTGCTTCAAGCTAAGAGCAAAACCTGATAATCCATTTATGGAATCTTTCAGTTTCAAGGGTCTTACAAGGCCGACAGTTTATTTTGGTGGGTGTGGTTTTCGCCGGACCAATCGCAAACAATGACCTAGTTCTGCTACAAGAACCCATACCACACCTATTCAATGGAAGTTAGGACGTATCTTGGAACTACACCCTGGGAAGGAGGGGGACACTCGTGTTCTTTCAGTTAAAACACAAAAGGGAGTTATGAGACAAGCTGTAAATAAACTAGCACCTCTGTCCCCTCTAAATCAGGATGGATTAAATCTTGCGATTTTAGGTGGGCAGTATGTTTGGGCTCTATAGACAGCAAATCAGTTCAGATTAGAAAAGTAATTCAAATTAAGAGTCTTCGCTGTTTTGTTTTAACTTAATTTTTGTTTGAGAGGATTTCAGCAATATTTTTAATTATCATTTTTTTTTTTATGGTAATGAGGTGAGTGAAAAATTTTAAAATTGTAAATTTATTTTTTTCTTTATCTTCTGATTGTTTCGGCTAGATTAAATTAGGAAAATAATCGTATGTAAATATTCTACACACGAACATATGTTTAAGATTAAAAAACAAAAGAAAGTGTAGGTTATGAAGTGTGTTTTGTTTTTTCTCTTGAACAGCAATTTTCATTTTATTACATCAACATACAGGTTTATGTATAGTTTACATCAGGAGAAGATAGTTTGAAGTACTATAAAGCTCGAGGAAGTGAAGAAATAGGACTTTGTGTATTAGAGGACAAGGAGCTTAGCTTAGTCAGTGTTGAAGATGGCAGAATACGGGCCTGTTCCCCTGCGAACAAGAAGTCGTTGTTTACTACAAGTTTGGACTTCTCGGCCTATATCGTGTACACAGCTCTCCGTGCGCATCGCCGCCCTGCGGTTGACTATACGCACTCTTCTCCAAAACATCGTATCGTGACTATAAACTTTTTTTCATTATTTATTATACATTATATTTATATTTACTAACTTGGTTAAATTGCTGATCAGTTTTTTTTTTGTTTTCAATAAAATAAATAGTTATTTATATATTAATATTAGTACATTGTTTAATGTTTATGCCTTACTGTTGGCAATTTTGTAACGCTAACTGACTCAATCCAACATCCAGCTTCTCACGACGTAACCGGCGCAATTTTCTGGCGCTTGGGGAATTCTTGATTCTCAAGAGCCCTAGCCCGAAAACATGGATAACGGTTCCATTGCCTACTGAATAGCCAACAATGAACTGACAGATCGCACCACATGTCCTGCATCGCTGGGGGACCACAAGACGGACGTTCGTCACTGCAACGGCTCAAAGTGGTATGGGAGCAGCAAAATCCCCGGTTTTTAAGGTGGTCAGAAAATACAAAATGACTAAGTTTTTGATTTGAGGGAGAGTTGACTAAAATATTCCAAAAGTGCACAAATAAAAAGCCTATTTTCATCACATTCAAAGAAAGTTATTTACGCCTGGTTACTGGAATCAAAATGTACTTTAAACCTTCTGTTAACGAAAAATCTCAAAGCAGGTTTTGGTATATTCAGTCAAGTAAGCTGTTCAAACATAATCGAACAAAAGTCAAATTCGTGCCTACATATAAATAAAATCTCTATTTAATACCTAATATCATTTAATCAGTATATTGTTAATGTTTGTTATGGAAGGGCACAATGAATGACCCACGTTACCGATAGGAATACTGACAAAGGCCAATTTTTTTTTTTTTTTTCTTTCAAAACCCCTTTATTAATTAACATTATTTTTACATACATATGAACACATGGGCAACATTCATGAACAAATTGACAGACTAATGGCTCCTCTTGCTGCATACTATGATGCATTTGAAGGAGGGTAGAATTACAAAACATTTATCTTTTTAGTTAAAATTTCAAAATCAAAATGGACTAGGTGAGAAAGCCCAAGAAACAACGATTATCGATCTTATCGACCAGAACACAAATGAAGATGTTTTCAACTTCCTCATGGCTTCGTCTGATCCATTCATAAATACTTTTCGTACCGAACAAAAACCAAAACTCATATCAGATCTTCATTAAGATGCTAGAAATCTTTTATGCTAAAACTTGCTTAAATGACTTTTTTTCAAGATGCTATTTTGTTTTTAACAACCAATGAGCAATTCATTAAATTTTACCAGTATTTCTTTTCTTTACGCTACCTAACTGTTCCTCTTTACCAATCTTTATGCCTCAATGAAAGCTATACCTTTTTACTTATCCTATAAAAAACTCATAATATTAATATTGGTTGTTCTCACGAACATGGTTTTAGGTTACAAAGGCGTACCACAAGAAACCGAACTAGTTTTGACTAAGTGATTTATTTATTTTATTTAAAAAATAAAATATAATTTTAATCAGACGATTTCCCAAAGAATTTATGTGTAGATCTGGGGATGAGAAGGGGCACAACTCCCCCGCTTACATAGCCCTCTCTGTGCACCAGGGAGTGCTCTTTAATCTCCTTCAAAGTAAACTCCAGTGGAGTCAATACACTTGTCCACTCTTTCATTCCACTGTTCGAAACATTTTTTAAATTCCTCTTTTGCCAGACAGTGACTCCGTCTTTTTTGTCTTTAGTTCCGCAAAACGCTTTCCTTTCATGACCCTTTTCATTCGGGGGAATAAAGAAGTCGTAAGGGGCTAGATTGGATGAATAGGGAGGATGGGGCGCAAAGGAGTCATTACATTTTTGGTCAAAAATTGGCGCACAGAGGGCTATGAGAGCGGGGGAGTTGTGGCCCTTCTCATCCCCAGATCTACACATAAAATTCGCTGTACTCCGTCACTCCAGATTTCTACACTTCTTCGATCTCCCAGGATAATTTCACGAATTTTTTCGACATTCTAGTTGGTTTGGGCCGTCGAAGGAGGTTGATTATCATTTGGCATTTCCCCACTTTTAACACGAGAAAACCACTCAAACACTAGGGTTGTCCTCACAGTATCCGGCCTGATTCCTCTCCCATCCTCGGGAACTGTTATAATTTCGGAGCTCCTAGACTATATCTGCCTATAGAATAATCTGCACTGTATATGAAAATAAAAATAGCATTAAGTTACAACTAGATATGACAAAAAAAAAGTCAACTCTTGAAAATATCACATATTAAGATAACACTAATTATCTCACTAGTCTGTTAGCAATAATAGTTGTTTTTTTTACAATAAAACTGTTTATACTCAACATATAAATATATGCATCCTTGTTTATAAACTTCCATTCTTTCGGAAATCGTCTGATTAATACTATATTTTATTGTACGTTGTTATGCTAACTACTTCACCCCGAATAAATAGAAGTTACCCTCTTCTCAGACCAGAAAAAAAAAAACCTACCTTTCCATATTCTATCAATAAATTTTCAGCGTCTGTATAAAGAGAGGGGCCTAATTCACGATTCCGACACGGCCGGAACTCACTAGGGACAAGGGGGGGGGCGGGCATAGCCCGGCTTTTTCAGACATTCGGGACCCGACACTTAAAGTGAACGCTGCTCTCACTCTCTGCACTGGTGCTTGCTGCTCTACTCGAACCATGACTTTCTTATTTAACTGCCAATGCACCTCTTTCCTAACCTTGCTATGTTTTAGTCCGGCGTTATCAGACCCCGCACATCCTAGAGGGTTTCTCACCCTGTACCTCGATAAAACTAACACATCCTTGAAAGGGATCCCTTCCATAAAGACGACAGTCTCTCAGTCAGTCAGTAGCTTCACCCCCACCGATCCAGTCCCCTTTGGGATCCGGAAGGTTTTCGCTTACACTCGGTATGTGAATTTGTGGTCATTCCAAGACCATGTAAACTAACTATAATACCTACCCTGCACCTCTCTTCTCCTGAACACAGTGCACTGTCCGGGCACACCTTCTAAGAGTCAGATCAATAAACAAAATACGAAAGCTGCCCGGGGACTAGGACGCCAGCAAAGGTCTAAGACCACAGGTTTATTCCTTTATCTCTTTTTGACGCCCGCCGGGTCGACAAAACCTTCCCCCAGCGGGCGCTCCTGACATGTATTATTGGAAATATTACTAATATTCCAAATCTTATAAATAAAACCGAAGTGTATAAATTGTTATTCATAGGCGACCCCGTCCCAGAATAATTTTTTTTTCTAATCTAATATAAGACTGCAATGAAAGGAATCTGGTCAAAATGGGGGTGGAATATTCGCCACAAACCGGACAAGACCTTGTGTCAAAACAGGTTGTGTCATAACCCAGACACTTTAAACACATTACTACCTTTAATTTGATTATTTGCAAATCAACATCAAATTGGGCATGAATATGGCTCCAAATACTTTAAACACATAAAGTGGAGGTCTCGATCCAAAGATTTCACCACTTCCACCCCCTACCCCCTCTTTTCTTTAATTTATATTCATTTTCAAATTCCAGCAAAATTTGACATGAATGCTAAAATTTTAACCACCCTCCCCCCCCCCCCCCACTCAGCTCACTATATTCCTATTTATTGTTTTATTTGTCCCAAATTCACCATAGATACTGGTTTGGCAGAAGATAATCATGGAGGCAAACACAAATCGGCAAGACTCACCTTCTGGTTGAGTCTTGCATACTTTCTACACTAATTATGGAAACAGAGGTGAGCTACAGTCAGGAAGTCCTTGGCAGAAATAACTTTAGTTATAACATAGAATGTTAAAAGCTATTTTCATTTCAGTAACCATTTATTGTTTCTCATTATACCGGTAACACCCTTACTTGCCAAAAGAAATTTAATGTCAGGACCAGGATTCAAACCAAAAGCCTCCCGATCGCAAACAGGTGCTCTTCCAACTTGGGTATTAAAAAAAAGCCATGTCAATGTCTACCCACCTGTAAATTGCTATACATTTTTCTCGGGCTAATAATTATGATTGATAGATTCATTTATTGCCCTTAAAAGGAGTGCATTAAGTCATATAACACTTAAAAACAGATTAAGAGCTACAAAAAAAAGGTCGTCACATGAGTGAATTCATTCAAAAATGAGTTTAATAAAGCTATAAAAACAAAAAAAAAACCTAGCTGATGATTGACAAAGGTCAATCTAATTAGTTCTCAGATGCAATCACAACTCAATTGTTCCTCTGCTAAAAAAATATTACTGATTCATCACTTTTAATGATCTGAAGATGATCCCTGGATGGTAAGTGAATTTTATTGAATGAACCAAATTAAAAAAATTCAAAAGAAAATATTTATTAGTTTATAATCGACATTTGTTATCAACTGTGGACAAGGATGACTAAATAGTTCTTCAGCAATCGCATCTAAATGTTTCCTTAGCTTAAAAGAAAATTGTACTGATATAATACCTGTTTCAATATGTTAAGACTTAAGAATAGTCCTGGTCAGTGAATTTCATTTAGAAGAGAATTGGGCGACTCTAACAGCATATCCACCAGCCTTTCATGGAATTTTACAAAAGATGTAGAAATGCCTTGCCTACTGCACAGGTACTTAGCTATATCACAGAATTAATTCTAGACCAAGAAACCTATTACACATCCTTTACATTTTAGTGATCTAATATGAATGCATATTCACGTAAAAAATGTTTACTTAATGAGAGCTATAATCAAATTCGTATAGTTGTAATAAAAAATATGTTATACTAAGGCTCATTAGTGAACAAAATCAAAAATGTTAAATTTATAAAAAGAAAAAAATATCCTGTTAATAATGTATTGTTCAAAATATTTTCCATGGTACAATTAAAAATCCAATACAAACAAAACACATTGTAACTTTAAAGAATAATTTATAATAAAACATTAACAATGCAATAAATTAAGTATATGTATTAAATTCCTAGTTCTTAATGGCATAAAAAAGATATTAAATGCAAACGACCATCTTCATTGGCTAACATCATGCCACCCGATAAATATAGCGGTGCCCCATTAATGAAAGGTCTTTCACACAAAAGTTTACCTTTTAAATTAAACAATGCATAACAGTCATTATTAGCAGGTGCGGGGTAAGCAACAAGAAATCGTTCATGGATGACGGTGAGAAAAGAACCAAAATGCAAAAAAGAGTTAGATCTTATTTCAAAAGTCCATAAGATAATACCTGTTTCAATATTTAAAGCTGTAATTTTGTATATAGATTCAATTGATGACATTAAATACAGAATAGGTTTTTTAGGATGCAACATTGGTCGAGTTCTATCGTGAACATATATTTTTCTCATTATCCTTCCAGATGATACTTCTCTGCACTCAATTGGAGCCTGTCCATTTTCAATTAACCTAGGGTAGTAAATAGCTAATATTTCTGCATTCATACAAAATATTTTATTAAAATCACTTTCTGGAAAAGAAGAAATGATCCCTCCAGTTTTGTTTGCAATACCAACTTCGTTACCAGCAAAATTAAGGACGTAATGATAATGTAAGGCTACTTTTGTGTTTAGAAGGGTAGTTCTCATAGTTTCTTTTTGTCCTGTATTTAGGTCGATAATTTGTTTTAAAGGACTGACATCAGTTATCCATAAAAAATCATCTATCAAAACTCTTTCGAACACTGAATCAGTAGGTGTAATATGTTTTTGCGTAAAGTTATAGAAATCACAACTAGAATTAGAAAATAATAGTGTACCTTTTGAAGCAAATATTCGATAAGGCACAAAATTCCCTTCAATCAATTTGTACACAGCAGTAATATTAGCAGCGCCAATAACAATATATTTAGAAGATATCACTATTGGTGGATCATAAATTCCAGGTACACTAAGAGGAATAACAGAAATACGACTTATATTATGTCCAAAGCAGCGGAACACATGCAATTCATTTGGTGACATATAATGCACTCCAATATAAGGTTCGTGACAAACAGCTTTCCACTCCCTATACTTCAAATTTATATAGAAGTCTTTGCATCTTCCTGACATCCAATTAAAAGCAGGGCTCAACACAAACTTCTTCAATTCCTTAGCTCGAGTGCATAAAGGACTGAGGGGCTCTAGCAAAACAAACACAATTGTTTATAAAATGAAAAACTATGCCGCTACATGTATTTATTTGCTTTATAAAACAATAACCGATTAAAAACACAGTAGAATTATAAATGATGAACTCACCTTTTGCAGCATTACCTACAATTCCTTCACACTCAGATAATTCCTCAATATCATAAATACTATAAAAACGTCTCCAAACATAATTAGAATTAATCAGATTTCTCCAAGATTTACAAATAGTCATACAATTAAACAGATCTCTAACATTCATGCACTCAAATATTTTAATGGATATTTCGGTGGGTAATGAAGAAATTATATCCATCTTTCCTAATTCTAAATATATCACAAAAAAAATTCTTAAAGAGAACTATAAGAGTAAAATTACGTTATTGTAGAAGAATAATCATTTCAAAAGAGCATGGATCATATAAAAAAGGAAAAGGTTTCAGATCCATAGAGGTCATGAATAAAGGATTAGAAATAACTATGACAAAGTAACTTGTTTATAAACGGATTTAGGCCTCCCCATTGTCATTGTTTAGCTTAAGGCTATGGTAAACCAACCTTTAAACATTAAATTAAAATATAAAAAGGGCAAAAATAAAGATTTTTATACACAACTAAAATTTCTTTTAGACCATCACGATCTCTGGAAATAGCCTTATAAAATCGTAGATAATTCGTTAAAACATTGAAAAAAACTACATCGTGCCTAAAAGAGCCGTAGACCACAAAAACCTAAAATCTAAAATAGCTAACGAGCTGCAATGTAAGAAATCTTTAAAGAGAAAGATATCAAGCAATTACTTTCTTTTGATAATAATTATCATTAATTTTCGCTAAATGTATCTTAACCAAAGCATAAACAACCAGTTGCTGAATATAAACTTGAAATTTCAGACCGGTTCTATTATAGAGTGACATAGTCATCTTAACTATGGCCGAAGTTAGTGGGACGCCAATTTTCCAAGAAAATCCTGACGAAGAAAACATCTTAAAGTGACATCACTGCTGTCATAATATTAACAATATTACATGAAATGTTGAAACGTATGAAATGTGAAGTAAACTCATCACTTTTTATGAGTATAATAATTTATAAATATTAAGACGCGTTGAAAAATTCATTAAGTGTTCTTATTTGTTCATTATAGTGAAAATTCGTATTTTGTCAAAAGTCAATTTTCGTTGTTGACACGGATCCCGCTCATATTAATAATTATAATCCAGAAAAATACAGCTAGCTATAATTGGGATCTCCGCAATATCCAGTCAGTGTGCTTTAATAAATAAAATAGAAATCCGTGACGTCAAGAAATGAGTATTCAACAAAGATGGCCGAATAAGTTGTATGATTGAACTGTTACCTTGAATGTTTTTAAAAATGTCTTGCTTACGAGAAGAATTTGTTGTACTTCTAAATAGTGTTTTAAAATCTGAATGTTATAAGGCTTCTACGGAATTTCTCAGTGGATATCATAACCGAACTATTAGCAAGTACCGTGTAAGTGATATTGTCTCCTACACAGGTCAGTTATTTTATCGAAAGCTTATTATTGATTTAAACCTTTTGAAACACTTTGAAAGAAATAGAGACTGTTTCAAAACATATCCTTGGTTAAAGTGGTTTATGCATAGTAATTCTAAGACATTGTTGGCTAGCAGTATGTGTAACTATTGAAGATATTTGTTGATTATTTAAATGGCTTTATTAATAAAATAAAGGGCCTAAGTATAAAATTTTTAATTTTTTTTCTCAACAAACATATGAAATGGATTGTCATTTTAAATTTCAAGGGTCACAGAAAAAGTCACCCTTTTCTCAAAGACCAAGTTTTGAAAGATGTTTTAGCACAAAGAGCAATGCTGATATTGATGGAAGTTCGACTAACAAATCAGCCATGGAACCGATGATAAATTTGTTTACCGACCTGCATTCAAGTAAAGCATCATCACTTCAGAGTAATTCAAAAATTCTTCCGTCAATGTCGCAATTTCCAAAATCGCAATCTGTGTCAGTTTCTTATGTAGTTGGTGGGTTTGTCGCCAATCAAAATCAAGCTAGCTCATCTCAGAATATATGCGATCTTTTCGGTGCGTTGGTGAACAGTTTTCAAAGCAGTGCAATGAAGAAGCCAGGAGAAGAGCCATATCTAGATATACCTCCCAATTTACCAACTACAGCAGACGAGCCAACCATGAACTCGAAAAGGACATATGCTGATGTAACGAAAGGTAATATCCTGGAACCCAATGTGTCTTCAGAAAATGATTCTAGACCTTTACGAATTGGTAGCTTGAGTTATGAAATTAATATTTATCCCAATAACATACAAACTATGTACTCTACCAACAATTGTCCCATCAGAAATTCCAACTTAAACAACTGTATCAAGCATCCCAACATGTATACCATTTCCGTAGGATCATGCTCTGCTAAATCTGTTGGAAAGGGAGGTACACGTGCTCCGTCAGAAAATCCACCATGTGTGCCTGGTATGAAGTGTGCTGAACTTAAAGATCTTATTCAATGTACATCTATTGCACAGCACCCCCTTTTGCAGTTGCCTTATAGTTCTTTGTCGACAAACGCCAAGATGAAAAGAACTGTATCCGAATGTTCTGTTGAGAGTGATGACAGTTTTGTTGTATTTCAAAGTGAGGAAGATGCAGTTTATGATTCTGTATCGGATGAAGATTATCTTTCTGATGATTTAGATGAGGTTTGTTTATTGTTTATTTAATTTGATTTACAGATTAATTGTTGATTTTTTATTTAATTAAACCATATTTTTGTAGGTAGACCATCATTCTGATAGTGGTGTGGTAATGACATCTACTCTTACTCCTAGGAACAAAACTAAAAAAGTGAGATTGTTATCCTATTTTATATAATAGTTTTAGTTAGTTTGTGTGTAGTAAAATTTGATGGTGCACTGGTTTGTTATTGTTATACCCATAAGGTGTAGATAAGAAGTTTATGAAGCCCTGTATTGACTCCTACTAATCATGCTTACCATAGGTGAGTATGGTCTCCCTATGAATGTGGGACCATGCAAATAATGTAGATCTGTTCTGTGTCTGATCAATCGTGTTTTTTAGTTCTGACTTAGTTTACATGATATCCATCACCATAGTTTCGTTAATGTTATAGTTGAATACACTTACCTTTTATTTTTGTACTGTTGCTGTGAATTGTAATTCATTTTTTCTAAAATATTCTTAACTATGCGTTTACACCTTATTACCATTAATATGACCATAAAATCCCCTTGTAGTTGACATGTCCTAATAAAAACCAGCGATATTAACCACCTATGAAGCAGGAAATTTGAGAGAGAAAACCCTCAACTTCTCTGTACTACAGACCAATACGAAGATTTGGCAGAAAAGTAAGACCTTTGATACATCAGTTCCAATTGTTCGTTAATGTAAAAAAAATCTGACTTAATCACAGGATTTGTGATTTATAATCAACAAACAATTGAGATCTATACATTAGCAGTTGTTACCTCTGCTTTTGATAAGAGCTAATGCTGTTTATCTCAATTTTATATTAACTATAAATTATTTTCAATATACTGTCTTATTAATGTCTCTATCATTCGGAAGTCCATTGTTCAATGTGCTTTCATAATATCTTTGATTTTCCTTGAAATAGTTAGTCAATCTGTGGTTCTAAATCTCTTTATATAAATGCAATGTTTCATTAATGTTAATGAGAAATAAATAATATACAGTGAAAACATTTAACTGGAGTGATATCAGAGTTTTGAATTCTTCCTTGGTAGTATTCAAGATCTAAGATGTTTCTAGTTGTGCTGTTAGTCCAAGTTCCTCCGTTGGTTTCTCTGTTTAGATGATATAGTTTTATCTTGGTTTTTGAATAATAAGTACTTAAATCCCAAAAATCTCTACTGACTTCTGACGCCACCAGTCATTTTAATAATTTTCTAGCATCAATAATTGTCATATTATTTTATTATAAGGGCATAGCCCAGTTATTAAGCATATTATCATGTCTATTAAACTCACTCCGTCAATGTGTACCCCATCTTATATATTCGGTCTCCTATTATATGGTTATTCAGCCGTGAATTTAGTATTAATTTATTGTTTTAATAATGGTAATATTCCTGAAGATGTTCAACGACAAATCCGTGCTAAACAGGTTCTAACTACAAAGCAATGAGACCATTGCCTGTGATTTGTGTACGAAGAACAAATGAACTGCCCAAAAATTCTTGAAAACATTTATTACTTCCTGGACAGTGGTGGTTTTGCATTTACTTATCCAAAAGTAAGGTGTACTCAAAGAATGTTAAAACTATTATTGATTATGCCTCTTCTGTGATTTTGGTAGAAATTAGTAAGAGTATTAGAGAATTAGTAATTCTTAGTAAAGAATGTAGAAATTAATAATAATCTTATGCCATTATTGTCTTTATTAAAGGTTCTATCACTATGTACACTTATATTTTCTTGCATCTCTGGATATTGTTCCTTCACTTTCTTCACCTTATTTTGTATTTATATATCTGTACCTCGGAGGGATACAACACATACAACATTTTTGGGATACAACATTTTTTTCATTTTATAACAACTGCATGATGTAAATAACAATAAATAGAATATTTTACCAGAACATTCTATTTATTGTTATTTACATCGTGCAGTTGTTATAAAATGAAAAAAATGTTGTATCCCAAAAATGTTGTATGTGTTGTATCCCTCCGAGGTACAGATATGTGAAGTACATTGTAGTTCATGATATATATAAACTACATTTTAGTTGGTAAAAAACAAACAAAAAGACAACCATAATCTTCGATATATTTAATAAAGAGAAAAGCGCGACTCCTGATCCTTAGATCGACTACTGTATTTCATTTTGGTTTATGAGCATATTGACTATCATTGCACAAATTTATAATGATTCCATACAATTGATTAAGTACCACTGCAGTGTTACCATCAGATAGCTGCCCTAACGTATTTCCAGACCAGTTTTCGAACTGGTTTCTAACTTTCAACATGATATGTTATAATCAATTATTTTTTAATGTTTATGTATTCTTTTTCGTTAATTCATTCAGAGGGATAGTAGATTAAAAATGTTGTCAAACAGATTGCTTATCTAATGAATACAAATCTTATTATTCCATCTGTTTGTGCCCCCTTCATTTACCAAGAAGCATTGAAATTAGAAAAAGCGTCTTCCCAGCTCTGAATCCAAGATCAGTCAACGCACACATGAACAGTTATAAATCATGAATCAGTTTGCTACTTGTTTTTGATATTGTGTTCAACAAATTTGTAATCTGTATATTATCTATGTGTGACCAAACACCAAAAATTAACTTTTGCATCGAGTGGATGTATTTTTGGGCTGGGGTTGGTGTTGGTATAGAAAGATGATAAATTTTCATCAAATTTATTTGTGTCTGCATCTGGTGTATGTCATTATGATGAGATAAACTAGAGATATAAGTATGTTGTGAAAGGTTTAAACCATCTTGTTGAGTATCTTAGACCTTTCACATCTTGCTTCCATCATATGAACCTGATCCAGATAGACATAGTATGTCAAAAAATTGATCATAAATAAATTTGATGAAAATCTAAAATTAGCCTAAACGATCGGCTAAAAAATTAGCCTACACTGATATCTCAATAAATACATCCACTTAAATTGATTTTAAAAATAAATGTGACTTCTCAATTAAATACGATGCTAACCACGTAGCATACTTACCAGTCCCATAGACAATATAAATACTAATGTAATTCACTCAATGTTCCATTGTTTATGCATCAATTTTTTGTTTAGGTATCTTTTAAGCCTGATGAAAATCTTGTTGAAGTTCACAAAATTGTCACATGGGATTTTGCTCATCGTGCAGCACGCATTGGGCCCTGGGAAAGATACGCACGGGACAGAGCTCGATTTGAGAATAAGATCCACCAGCTCTCCATCATACTCAGTCCGATCCTCGTAACGTCCCATAGAGCTGCTGTGTATAAAGAACGATTTTTAGAAAAAAATTGAAACGTATTCTGGGTGGGCGCGGGTAAAATAAACATGACTGATTATAAATTAATTTTTTAAGTTTGTTTCGAAATATACGCTATAATATTTTTATATATTATATTATGACCTAAAGTTACCACTTGTCATTTTATATCATATGTTTTTTTTCATAAATGTTAACAGCGATCAGTAGACCACAACAATTGTTATAATGTTAGTCGAACGTGTATGTAAATATGTATATCTAAATACTTTTGGCTGTTTGTAGTTGTTACATTTTAATTAGCTAACTTGGTCCATTATCGAGTAAGATGTTGATTCTTTTATTGTCATTCATGTGAAAGAGAAAATATATTTTTAGTTAAAGAGCTATTTAATTATTTATTTGTATTAATTGTTCGACAAATTATTTCCAATGTACATAAAAGTGTAAATAGTGAGCATTTAAGAAAGATTAATAGAAATATCTTTGTATTATGTACATTTTTTATTATGCAATATAATTCAATTTAAACATGGATTTTCTTTAAATACACTGTTGACTCCATTTATTTTATTGAATGGTTGAATTTCTGAGATTATTTCAGCTGATAAAAGAAAAGTAGATTTTTGTCAACCTAAGCCGATTACTAACAAATACATTCATTTAAACATAAATTCATGCCTAAACATAATAAATAGACTGTCAGTTCATACTAGCTTCATAATGAGATTAGATATGAGTGGATATATTTGTTAGTAATCAGCTTATGTTTTTTAATGAAAAAAAGATAAATATCCATCATATTTATTTATGAATGGTGTTTTGACATGTTACATGAATGATGTTTTCACCAGGTCCTTGGACTGGAAATGGAAGCAAGATGTGAACGGTTTTGTCACAATAGGCTGGCATCAGCAGTTTGGCTAGAAATAAATCAACCTAAAAATACTTCCATTTAAACATAAATTTACTGCTAACAATGAACTCACAACATTAAATAAAATTTCAACATTTTTTATATCTACTTTATTTTATTTATTCCAAATGGGTGGGTAGTGACCCTTTAACTAAATCTTTCTCAGTTTTGACCTTCACCTTCCTTCTATAAGATCAAATTGAATGAATTTCACTACTAGACTATAAATAAATCTATTTCTATTTTGAATAAATTAAATTTAGTTAGTTTATATATATTTTTTAATATAGTTCAGTACATTATTTTTATTATGTTAAGTTTATTTATAGTTTTAGTTTGTTTTGATTATTTTAGTTTTAGTCCTGACTCCCTATCCATAGTTTGATTTATGTTAACTTCTAAGCTATGAGGTAGTGCAGTATTTGTTCATATTTTGAAATAGAATGTTTCATTGACATAACGCATATAGTCATTTCCCATATTAAGCTTCTTCGAAGGACATCCCATCTCTCAGTAGAAAATAAATTACTAATCTACAGTGTTATACTTAAGCCAATATGGACATACGCAATAGAGCTATGGGGGAAACCAAAAAAGTCGAACATCAAATGTCTTCAATCAAAAGTTCTGAGAACAATAGTTAATGCCCCTTATTACATCAGCAACAAAACCCTTCATAGCGATCTTGATATGCCCTATATTCTTTAACTCATCCCTTCCAAGTTCATGAAATTTAATAATAACCAATCTAATCCCCTGGCAGTCCTTACATTGTGCCACTCATCCCTTTAATCCTCCTTGGAGACTAAAGTGGCAGTGGCCTCATGTCATGCTATAAATATGTGACAGTGGGAGTCCTGGCAATGGCTAGTTTCTCCAATCGTGTCCTAATTGTCTGTGGCTCTCCTGCTCTTGGTCAGATTCCACTGACTCATATCCGGTGACATGTGGGGGACTTCCTAAGGCTCCGCTTCCTCTTTCGCATACGAGGGAGGTGGACAACCATGTGGATTTGGGAGGTCTCTGGAGTGTTTGTAAATACTGTATGAATGAGAACATTTATCACAATAAAGAAGTTGAACTAAAAAAAGAAAATTAACCTTAAAACTAATCTACTTTTTAACCTAGGATGTAGTTTTAATATAACGGTTGTCCTTAAAAAAACCAAATACCAGTTATGTTAAAGTTGCAAGGCCAATGTTAGTGAGGGTTTTAACCCCAATCACATATTACTATTTATGGAAATTAAATTCCATTATTTTAAAAATTGTTTATGAAGTGAGGTTGCGGAATTTAACTCAATGTCTGGTGGCACCTCAAATAATGTAACTATATAACAATTGTTCAACTATTGACAATCGGCATCACTGATAGTTTATATTTTTTGTACAATTAAAAAGTATTGACAATATTAATCCCTGGCCTATATGGTTGGATGTAACATTGCAAATAAAAAAATAATTATATATACTACTAATTTCAATGAGAGGTAAAGTATGGGTGTGTAATCAATTTTAGCTTATTTATAACATGGATGAGAAGTCCTGAAATTTGAAGAATGTTAAGTAAGAAAAACAACTTATTTCACTGGCAATTCACGGTCACAAATCTGCACACTTGATTTTCAGGTATTCCTATCTGCAATTTTTAAAAAATATATTGCTGTTGGTATGGTGGTTATGGGTTGTGTTCTTTCTAGGATCAGTGAAAGAAGTAAACAGTTGCAGTCTGGTTATAATTAAAGGTTTGTTTGAAAGTCACAACATAAGCAACAGGATGTCCAGTCCCGTCAGTTGGGTGAGGAAGGCCAATCTAATGTTTAAAAGATTCAACAGGTTTATTTTAAATAAAGGGCTTGTCTGTTCACAGTATTTTTTATTCTATCACTTTCTATTCAACAGACTATACTCTCATCTGCAGGTGCTGAGCATGTGAATGGTAGTCACTACCTGATAAATATTAAGTTATTTCATACTAAGATTCTTAACTTGACAGCGACACTAAATATATGGGTTTTTTTGTAAGGCACTGCAGCCTATAACAGAATTGGGATGATGATGTATATGAAAGAACAGGAATGGTTTTGGTCCATATTGGAATATTTAAAAAAAATATTCTATTAACCAGTGATTAACGTTATGCTTAAGCCAGTCCAACTGAGTTAATCTACAGTGTGTAGTTGTAGTAATTTTTATTTTCCAGCCCCTGCCAATCTTTTCAGTTAAACAAATTTTGTCTTTCCCCACCTTGGCTCTGAACATCTCAATAGTTAAAATACTTCAGGAATTGCATTTTTTCACTTCCTTAAGTAGGCACTATGTATTAATATAATAAGTAGAAATAGTACAAAAAAACAACATTATTTCAGTTGATTTTTTAAGAAAAATAAGACAACTAATCAAATTACACTTACTCTTAAAGTTTTTGATTAGGGCTCTTATGTACTCCCATTTTCCTCCTTATATTTATGGAAGCGAAAAAATATTTATTGCCCTACCATGGGTTTCCAAAGAACTTGCATTTTTCCTACAAATTTTGTTTTAGTTTACTTGAATCTTCTACTTATGAAGGGTCTTTCATTAAACCCTTCCTATCTTTAAATTTAAATAAACAAAGTGTGTGTGAGATATCATCGAAATTTTTTTTCGTTTGAAAGGCCTATTGATACCATTATCTATGGAATATAACATCCGTTATTACATATAACAAAAATGTCCGCCGCGGCTTTCCTTGGTGGCGCGCATCAGAAATGTCCAATTTTCTATAACTCTGACGCATAAATCAGGCTGAATTTGACCGATGGCATGGGTTATGTTGGCTTTGAGGACCGCTGTGATTTGTGGCTTATTCGCATAGACTTGCGACTTAAGAAAAGTCTAACGGTCAAACCGCACGATCTCGGTGGCCAGCTCACATCACCTCCACGTGAGATGACCATACGTCCTTGATTATGGTCGTTTACCTTCAGCTCCTGGCTCAGTTGAATTTTGTACGGGTGCAGGCCCAAGTCACGATGCGAAATTCGCCAAGTTGTGGTCTGCGAAAGACCGAGTTCTTGTGAGCGACGCGAAATCGACTGCCTCGAATTCTCCTGCACACTCTCACGGACAGTGGCGATGTTTTGGGCAGATCTTGCGTTTCGCCGACGTACGGGTGTTGGTTGATTGTTTACTGAACCAGTGGACTAAAATTTATCCACCACACTGCGAATAGTCCGCTTGGTAGGACGGTTATGGCAACCGTAAAATGGGCGAAGTGCGCGGAATGTTGCCCGAACAGAACACCCATATTGATAAAACAATTTTATCATTTGCACGTGTTGTTGAACGCTATATCCGTCATAGTGATTTGGCAAAACAGACTAAATAAATTACAGCCAATTCAACAGATGCAGCTTCAATAATATGGCCGCTATCAACTGTCAAAGTTCGGAAGTCCCTGTTGGAAGACGCCATATTTGTAACTTTTTTTAATAATATATGTTCATTCAATACAACCCGGTGTATTTCTTTCATAGTCTACGTAAAAAAAACAAGTCGAACGACAACCTAATGTTACACACAGAACAAAAACTGAAGCGATGTCAAAAAAATGACCTTATAAGATTTTTTTTTTTTTTGGACTCCTAAGGCGCGTTGGTAAGAACGCTTGGAAGCATGACAAATATTTTAAGATCTAGATCACTAAAAAAAAAGTTTCATTGAAATCGGTAATGCTACGACCACAGCCGCTCCTTATAAATTCTCATTTCTAATAGATATATTCTCCTTGGATGTCATTTATATATTCCGCGATGTCTTATCTATTTTGGCGGGCTACATACTGATAACAGTTGGTTTGTAATTTTTCATTGATATAGTCATGTGAAAACATTTTCAAACAGAATGACAAATGAAGTCTCTTGAAGGTAACGTTTCTTGCTGTCATGAGAATATTGGAAAATTAACTGATTGTTCGAAAGATTATAGACGGATTAAATTGAAATGAACTCGTCATGTTGTTTTCAATTTTCTTTTTTAACAACTTCTTGTGGGTTGAGTGCATACTCATCAGTGCCTGGAAACAAATTAGTGTATTTTATTATACCATCTAGTGCTGTCAACAGCTCATACTGCTATTTTCAAGCATTAGTTATGCTGCTTATCCTTCTTTCTTTAATTATATATAAATTGACTTTTTCCTGCCCATAGTTTTTTAATTTCCTACTAAACGATTTTAGCTGCTAAGCTGCCATCCGCAATGCAACTGTACAAAGCCAGCCATAATCATTGCTGTGTTTTACCTTAAGAGTGTTTTGATGAGCACTTCATAGTTTTACATTTTGGACCCTTTTCAAAATATTGCAGATTTCATGAGATATCCCCACATGTACTGCCATGCAAAGTATTTAGTATTTGAAATAAGTAATACGTCATTATTGGGGTATAAAGAAATTGTCCAATCTTATTATTACTATTATTGAAAGTACATGCCTACAGATGAATTGTAATCATCATGGTTATCTAGTCATTGGCATACTGACTGTGAAGACCCATGATCAATTCCTGGCTCCCCTAAGGATTTGTTTTTGTTGAGGGATGGGTCTGGTAAGGGTTCACTCTGCCTCTGAGTGTAAAATTGTAATTACTCAAATGAACTCAGTTTAGAAAACTGAAATTAAGGTCAAGCGGAAACATCCTAGCACCAACTATGCTTGGTTCTCATTGCTACCTACTAATATCAATTAGACTTGCCTTTTTGAGGTTGTGCTACAGAATTATTTATAAATTTTAACGTGCACTGATTGTTGGCTAAGAAAACAAATGAGTTCCTTAAGTTAATCAGTTATGATTGTGAGAAATATTATTCACTTTGTGAAATTATATCTGTTTCTATACTAAAACATCAATTTTATCTTATTAAGATTTACTAGGTATATTAGTCTTACTTTTAAGAATATTTTGTACTAGTATGTTATTATTTTTTAGCAACTTGTTTCTCAATTTAATTGTTCCTGATAATAATTTTTAATGTTAGCTGTCGAAAACGTTATTGGTGAATAAATACCAATAAAAAGACGGAAGATTTTCTATTTAATTTTTTTAAGGTTTAATTTAATGTTTTATTAATAACAATGTTTATGAGTCATGTATTCTATAAAAACAAAATGTTATAGATACATTTGTGGCTTATGTGTTGTCACATCATAAAGAAGACTTAATTACAATCCTTGACCAGGAAGATGTGAAGCGCCATTATGCCATAACATTGAAGTAGGTAATAGAAAACACTCCTTTTTGAATCAATAAAAAATGCATAATAAAATGTTATCTAAAACTATCAAGGGTAAGGGTTACCATACTAATAGCATCCCCTAATTTTAAATTTGAATTATATTTATTATCATTCACATCCAGATATGTGAATGATAAAAATGTTGCATAAGACACGGAAACATGGTGATTGCTGCTGGAGAAAGCCTTAATTCACTAAGTGTGTCGTGTAAAATTATTATTATTATTTGCAGTTTTAAATAGCACATTCTCTAAATAAATGAAGTATTAATTGTTAGTATATGTTATTATTTATAGATTGAATCCTATATTTTTTTCCCCATAGTTTTGTTAGTTTATTTGAAACAAGTACAGAATTAGGAGATGGAATACTTGCTTCTCCTATTACCACTTTGCCTCTTTGCGATAAATCCTTAGTCATTGCTCAGAAGGCATTGTTTAAATCTCTTCATCATAACCAGACTACTGTTAAGCATAATGTCCATGCACGTATTACAGGTATTATAATTGTTTTGTTATATTAGAAATTATTAATTTCTTATATTATTTTTAATATTTATTTTATTGATAAACAGCATTACCTATTTGTCCTGAGTTACATAAATCAGCTTTCCCTCGTAATGAAGATTCCGGTTGCTTCCTTCGTATCACTGGGACAGTTGTCAGAAGAACTGCTCCAAAAATGTTGGAATATGGAAAAGATTATAAATGTAACAAATGTAAACATATATTTACAGCTTTTGTAAGTAAAAAAGAATTTATTATAATTTGATTTGTATTATTGCTAATGGTTCATATCTCTGATCTGATTTTAAAGAAAATAGTATCTTATATGTATGTGTAAGAGGTAATCAGGTTTCATAGCCTCTTACAAATCAAATGGGGGGAGGGGGAGATTTAATGTATTCCTAACACTCACTGTTTGCTGGCATTCCACCTTCGTAATAGGTTCAATTTAGGGCAACGTTATCCCAATGGGTTACTTCCTGTAAAATAATGGGTCATGTCTTACATTGTATTCAAAGTTGCTCATATTAGATTACAAATTTATCATTTCTTTATAATTGTTAAATATATGTTCAACTATTATAATTTTTTCCTCCTGATTGTTTAATACTTTTGTATACTTCAACATAAGGCAGATTAACTGCCATTTTTGTTTGAATTTTCAATTTATTTCATGGATCCCTCTTGAAGAAAAATTTAGCTAAGATTGAGCAGTCTAATAATATACAGATTTACAGTTATTAAGCTTAAGTCTGTAAAATGTGGAATGATAACGATAAACTGGCACAATTCTCAGCTAATATTATTAATTGTTTAGTTATAATAACTGCTTATTCAGTTCAAAAAATCAAACTACATTTTTATTTTACAAGATTGATTACAGTCAGTTTCTGTACTCGCAGGGGGGGGGTCGCTACCCAGAGAAACTTTAATTTTATAGACAACCTGCAGATATGGACTGGAGTAATATAAAAATATCAGTTTTACATTTAGTAACAATTATGAAAACAAGTTGTGCTATTTACCGTAGAATTTTTTTTAATTTTTGGAACTCATGATAATGATATTTTACACTGCGTCTGGTTTGCTACAGAAGCTCCGCATTGATTCTGGTTCTAAATTTACCCAAAATAACTCCATTTGTTTTGACCACTCCCTGAAATATCTTCCTCACGATCTTTTGTTCCCAGAATAAATATATATGTTAAATATATTTATATATAAGAATAGTAGCTATAAATTATAATTTGATATATTATAGTATTATTAAATAAACAATATTAATCATATAATATCATGTTAAATATGCAATCACATAATATAAAATTAACTTACTTCTTAACCTCTTAGGGTTGTAAAGTTAATATAATGAACACGTGGCTACACTTTATAACATCTTCGTTACGATATGTATATATATATATACATATATATATATATGATGTATATATATATATACATATATATATATGATGTATATATATATATATATAATTTATGTTATTTTAATTTTCAAAAATCAAACTAACATTTCTTAATTCTGATAATAACTGATTTCAGGCAGATTATGAAATGAATTATGTTTTGACAGCTCCTTCAATATGTAAAAACCCAGAGAAATGTGAAGGATCAAAATTTCAAGCATTAGATTCTGTCCACTTCAGAGATTATCAAGAAATTAAACTTCAGGTAAAGCTTAACAAATAATGACCAGTATTATACATAAGTGACATGTTAGAGAAAAAAAATTCACCTTTGGCCCTGTTAAATAATGACTGGATATTTTTTTCTGTATTAGCCTTTAAAATCACTTACACTTTTTACTTTATATTTGATAAGTTATGACTGGTTTATTTTTTGGGATGTAGATTTTGTTTGATGAAAGATCTTAAGTTAAATAATCTTTGTAGAGGGGAGTATTTTAAAAGAATTGAAAGAAAAGCTTTATTGTGAAGTACAAGCAAAACGCTGGTATATACAAATATTAAGAGTTATGTTATTACATACTGGGTCGGGTGTTGGGGAAGGAGTGTGTTGTGAACAAGTTGGGACAGGGACTAAAGCTGAGACATGCGTATAAGAGAAGGGTAGTTCCAGGGATAGGGAGTGATGCAGTCCCTTACTTAAAAAATAACAAGAAACACCAGTGACTTCCATGAAGTCACCAGGCAGGTATACACTAGAAGGGGCTTTTAGCATTATATATAATATTAGGATTACAATATTTTTAGCATTATATAACTTTAGATTTTCAGCAAATCTATCAGCTAACCAATTTTTTTGGATGTATTTCATCGACTAAAACATCGACATCATAACAAATAATTAGCAATATTTGTAATGAAATTGACAATAAACTCCCAATGTAATAAATTTAATAAGAGAAATTTTAATAAAATAAATTTGATAATTAGTAAGAGAGAAAGAACATTTTATTCCTTCAAAAAAACATTAACCCCTTGAATTTCCATTCATTTTCATGTATAATTTGCCATGAGTCGCAAGTTGTAATACATTATCCAAATACTTTCTAGTAGGTTATAGAATATACTGTTCTAAGTCACATCAAAATTTATTGACCTCATAAATTTCCAATTGGCCTTATTATTTATTTTTAAACAGAAATTTCCTTTAGGTTGTCTGTCTGTGCGATTGACCAATAGCGATGATAAAAATTATCTAATCAATTTTAAATGTATATTACAAACAATTCAGATTAATTTGTTTATGTTTTGGTAATGACATAAGGGCAGCCAAAAAAAAACAACATTAAATGTGAAAAAAGCTGGTGCCTTGCCAATTAGTTATCCTGCTACCTTACGTTTAAGCATTCTCACATCATATCTCAGATCCTGTTTTTGAATTAAAGGTCTGGTCTTTCTTCCATTGGTAATACAAAAATAATTTTAAAGATATTCCAAAAAATATTATTATAGGAGCCAACAATAGAAATCGTGTATTTCATGTTGTTTAACCAGATTTGAATAGGTTTTTTTTTTTCAAATGTTAGCTATTTACAGTACACACTATGATAAAATGAAGTATTTCTGCTCAGAAATACAGAGTACTATTTTCATTTAATAAGTATTTAAGAAACTGAGGCCAAGACCCGTAAAATCTTAGAATAGTGTTTCTTCATAGTCTACAATCTTTTTTTTTTTTTTTTATATATATTGTTATATTTTTTATCTATATTGTTTATATTTAAATTAATCTGAGGTTTTAAAAGTTCTGTTAATATAAAAAAGAATTCTGGCAAACGGAAAATTGTTTAATTACAAAATGATTCATTAATTTATGTACAAGCACGTATGTGACCAATAACAATGATTTATTAACTAAACTTTCTAGTTACCTTAATATTATTTCGACTGGCCAGATTTACTAAATTGTGCGTACTTTTCTGTTTGTTTCATCTGGTTTCTTTGTTCTTCCGTGTGGTTCTTCCTTTGTTGCTTCGTTTGTCGTTGTTCCATGCGATCAGTGCTATCATCTCAATCCTTCTTCTTTTATAAAAACTCTTCTTCCATCTACTGTCCTTCCATGTGCTTGTCTCATGGGATGCTCAAAAAATAACATGCCTCACCTTGTCTCCTGAGATGATCAAAAAGAACAAAACTCACCTTGTCTCCTGGGATGATCGGAAAGAACAAGACTTGCCTCCCGCTCTCTTGTCCTTTTTATACTTGTCTTTTGCCTTGCCTTCTTGATTTTTTTATCCTTCTTTCTCCCAATGCCAGTTGTCTCATATATTTTAACTTTTTTTATTTTAAAGTTAACAAATACAATAATAAAATATTTGACTTTAATCATTGATATTATTTATGACAAATATTAATATTATACAACGGCAGCAAATGTCCATACATTCATAACCATGATTGACGGGTCGTTTACTGCCTTTTTGTGCCCGCTAATTTCGAATTTATATCAAAGGTAACATCACAAACTCACAACATCTAAATATCACAACAATATATTTCAAAATATATGATTAGGTTCTTGACTGAAGTAAAAAACAAACAAAATATACAATGAAAAAAGAATGCCAGGCAAGGCTCTAATCATAATTTTTTTTTTCTCAGGAACAGGTAGCTAAACTTGATATGGGTTCAATGCCGAGGTCTATGTGGGTTACACTTGAAGATGATCTTGTAGATGCTTGTAAACCTGGAGATGATGTTGTCATTTGGTAAATTAGGATAGAGGTTTTATAAATTTCTTTGATTTTTTGTTAATATTTTTTCCTTGAAGTAATCATCTATTTTTATATTTTTTATGAAAACGTGTCCTTTAGTAACATTTTTCCTCTATCAAATTCAAATTAACATTCAATTTCCTTTTATTCCAATTCTTATAATTGAGTACAATATTTTTCAGTGGTACAGTAAGGAGAAGGTGGAAGTCATTGGTTGTGGGTGGAAAAACAGAAATCGATCTCGTTCTACAAGCTAACCATCTTGAAATCTCTAATGACCAAAATAACGCAGTTCATGTTACTCATGAAATCAAAGAAGAATTTAATAATTTTTGGAAACAAAATTCTCATAATGTGTTTGACGCACGTAATAAGATATTAGCATCTATTTGTCCAGAGGTAAAAATATTTAAATCTTAATATTTTTAATTAAATTTGTAATTGTGGTTACATCTTGTTGCATTAAGTTAAAGTTCATAAGGGTTCAAAAAAACAAAAAATTCCCTTCAAAACATCCATGGAATAACCTCTCATTAAGATGTATAGTTTGCTTGGTTGCAAAGAGGTGCTAGTGTGATTGGCATTATATTTTTGGTACTACACTCTACCTGAAATCAGTTTCCTCATTCGGATTTGTTAGTTTTTTTATTAAAATAGCTCCACACATCTCATGAAGCTCAACCCAAATTCATCCCTCAAAGATAAAATTCTAGGGCAAACTGGGGATTGTTTCTTGGTTCCTAGTTAAAAATCAACATACTAACCACTGTACCACTCACCCTGAATAAGCATATAAGGGGGGAAAATATTAAATTGTTTTTTCTTTATACATTAAGATCATATTTTCTTTGTAGGTTTACGGTCTATATATAATAAAATTGGCAGTTGCATTAGTACTAGCTGGTGGAATTGGCCAGGAACCTGGTTCTGGTGCACGGGTGCGAGGTGAATCACACTTATTGCTTGTTGGTGACCCAGGAACAGCAAAATCTCAGCTGTTGAGGTTCGCTTCTTCTCTAAGTCCACGATCAGTGTTCACCACTGGAATCGGATCGACATCTGCTGGACTGACAGTTTCAGCTCTCATGGTAAAATCTACTTAAGGATAACTGTGTGCTCTGATGGCAAAATGTTGTTAAGTCGCTTTTTCTAACAAAGAGATTTTTTTATATTCCAGAGTCTAAAAGTAATACAAAAAGAGACTACAAGTATTAGCCAACTGTCATTGGTAATATGTTCACTCGTGTAAAACAACTTTGTGAATTTTCATATCACTATAGTACTTACAGACTTTAGAATGTGATAAAATCACTTTGTTAGGAAAAGTGAACTATAACATTTTCACAGAACTATTCTAACTATTATTGGTCAAAGAGAAAAAATACTAGGCTAGACTGTTACAACATTTTTCGTGCATGTATCCATTGTTGACATTAAAATAATAAATTAAATCTTTATGTTTGACTCTTGTGTTTGTATGATTTATCTCATTGTTTACAATGACTAATCAATTATTCAATTATATATCTTAACTTTTACTTGCTATTGGGGGGGGGGGGGGGGTTTGTAATATCCTGTATTTTAAGACTACTGGGGAAAAAAAAGGATTGAGCAAAATGCAGCACACTTGGGAACGAGTGACCAGGAAAACTGGACATGTGTTTTTCTCTTCAATTAGTCAGCCAATTTTTATTATAGGAGCAATGTATTAAATTACTGAAGTTGACCCCATCCTAAAATTTCATATACATCCCACATCAAAAAGTTGAGAAATATGGAGATTTTCTGGAACACCTTATAGGCCATTATGGCTAAATTAAGATTGTGTAATTTTATGCTAACTAGTAATAACTTTGGATTTACATTTTTCCAAACATTAAAAACTCAAAAATATTAAAATAGGAATTGAAAATATATAATTTAAACGTTGTAATGTAGGAACAAAAGATTGAACGAATTACCGGACGCTCCTTTTTACCCTAGGATAACACTTTATTTTAGGTTAATTGGACTTACCTATTTATTTATTCCTCGCAGCCACAGATAAATGCAGATCCAATTTTAATAATATTCTTTTTCTATATAGGCTATTTCAGCTATAATTACTTTTGAAAACAATTAAAAACTAATTAGATGTGCAGCTTGCCTAACAATATGAACAGTTTTCACTATTGATTTTTAACCAGCCAGTCACAGAAATCAAACATATTAACTAAAACTAGACAATCTCAACTTTAGTTTTTTTGCAAATTTGAAACAGACTTTTTTAAATTATATATCAGATTCAAGAAATTTCTTAATTCCTTGTTGTTTGAATTTCATTTATCAGTATTGCTTATTTTAAAATAATGATATTACTTGAACATTTTCAGAGCATAAATATTATGTAATAAATATTATGTAAAACATAATAATTATGTTATAAATATTATGTAAAACATTATATATTTTAGTGACATTAAAATTTAATGATAATAAATGAATTGAACCTGATATTGAAATCTCCCAATTTAATTCACCTTACTTAAAACCCCTTAACATCTTAGGGTTGTAAGTTATTGTGTGAACATGTAAACTGACCATGCTGCACGAGTTATATTAATTCCTCAAAATAATGTCTGCACTGTGTAACATCTTCATTACAAACAAATACTAATATCAGGTTTCAATAATATTAATAATAAAACAACTTTATTAATCATTTATTTTATTTATGAATTTATTTTAACTTCTTTACTCTTTTAATAATCATCACTGCTGGGTTTTGATTCACTAAACACTCATACTTAAAACCTACATTTAGTTTTACTATCTTTAACATTAAACACTTATTAATCTAAAACTACTCTTTGAAAACGTGGATTGTTTCACTAATTGTCTCTATCCGAGGAGAAATGTAACTTTTTCTGTTACTCACAGTTGTCGTCTTGAATTACATAACATTGTATTAACTCGTCGAGAGAATTAATCTGTGTCATTGTCCTATTCTTCGCTCTTTTCTCACACACATGCCTGACATACTTCCAGAGTGAAGGTTACTCTCATCTAGTAACTGAAACTATCAGACATGTCTTCCTGCTTAAGTCTTCTCGATCGGCCATCTAGATGTTCCTTTTGGCTCATACCAAAGAGAGCATCTCCCTTTCACTCTTATTAGCTCTGCTTTCCCCCTCCTACTCTCGGTGCCACCTATGGTCGTAGATGGGCACACCCATCGAGTTTACCTCTGCGCGTGGCAATTATAAGGACTCTCACTTTTAATGTGACTTAATCCAATCAATAATTCTACTTTAACATACCAACTAAATTTGTTATATTTTGATCTTCAAAATAACTTTACAATATTCATGATGCAAAATCACCAATTTAATTTTTATTGTTTTTGTGGCCACATTATTGACCAATGTACAGTTTTTTCAGTCACTCGTTCTTTGGCAGGCAGTAGAAGGCTGATGCCTCAATGAGGTCATCCTTCAGTTGTCGATGGTGATGAATTACTTGAGAGTGTAAACCAGGATTTGTATGTGGCAAATATATTAGTGTTTAGGGGTTTCCAATGCCACCATAAGTATTTTAATTTTTTATATAAACTAGTTTTATCCATCAGAACTTGCGTAGCAACTTAGTAAAGAGAATTAGCAATTTTTTCACAAACCCAAATTCATATAGAGGGAAGATATTCTGCATGAAGTTTTAATTGATGCCCCAGAGATGCTTAAAGTAAAATTAACCTTATGAAAAATAATGCAGTCAATTATTAACCAGTTATTTGTATTTAAAAAATAAATATTTCCATATCCTACTAAGTTGGGTATCAAATTGAAGATTTAGATGTCCTGATTTATAATATGTAATATGAGTTGGAGGTTTAGTGGACTAATTGTACTTAGTCATTATAACTGACAATAAAATCATTTTCACAACGTTAGCAATTAACTGTGTTAATTGAGTGACATAAAACACTTGACTTCATTTATTTTTTTCAATATAAATAACATACAAAACTGATAATTACAAATTGAAAAGCATCAGATTTTTACCTAAAAGTTTCAACAAAGTAACTGCCACTCATCTGACAATTATACGAATAATTGGGTTCTCATAGGTGGGATAGCTGGGATTGGAACCTAAGACTTTTTGTTTATTGTACATTTTATTATACATCTTTGTACTTTTTGTAAGACTTTTTGTTTATTATACATCTTATTATGATATCATACCAGGGCTGTTACCAATTACCTCATAGTGTTTCAGTCAAACGGCATTTTTCCCCAACAGGATCTGTTACTGACTGTGAATCAATGTTGAAATGGCTTCAGGAGGTTTCCAGGATTTTATATCACTGAAAAATAGTTTAACGATATGACCACATAGATAAGCCAGGTTGCGAAAAGTGAACCCATTTTTTCATGCCAGTGGAATTTACTATATGTAACTTTTTTTTTTTTAAATCAGATGTTTTCCTATATATTATCAGTTTTGTATGTTATTTACATTGAAAAAAAAATTAAAACCAAGTGTTTTATTGTCAGTTTTTATGTTTTTAAGTAGTAATCGTCCACTAAACCCCCAACTCATAATACATATTATCAATCAGGATATCTAGATCTTTAATTTGATTCCTTACTTTAATAGGTTTGAGAAAATATTTATTTTTTAAATATTAGTGGTACACAGTTGATTCATCTCCAAGAATTTATATTTTTGTTTTAAAATAATAAGTGAATTCCAAAAAATTGGCATTTAAAAATAATCCAACATTAAAACAGTTTACTTATTTTCTTTCTGACATAACTACTTTTAAATATTAAATATCCTTACTTACAATGTTTTGAGGTATATAATAACTCTGTTATCGTATCACTCTGATCCTTATTTAAATCAATACTATATAAGTCCTTATTTTTTGTTAATTCTTAATAGGGCGGTGGCGAATGGCAGTTGGAAGCAGGTGCTCTTGTTTTAGCCGATGGAGGTATTTGTTGTATTGATGAATTTAATTCAATTAGAGAACATGATAGAGCTAGTATACATGAAGCAATGGAACAGCAAACGATCAGTGTAGCTAAAGTAAGCAATCCTCACATTATGTTATTTCAATATTATACTTTTAATCACACAAGATAAACAAAAAATTTATTATGGGACCATATCCCCTATAAATAAAAAAAATCAATTTTGGCTGACCAAAAATATATGTAAACATCATGAAGAGAAAAAGCTTAGTAAAATATAAAGTTAACTCCTCACTTAAAAAATAAACAAAAAAAAAATTTTAGTATTGCGTACATGGATCATTTAAAAAATACAGGGGAAAATAATTAGAATATTAAATTTAAAAAAAAGTGGCAAATATAAGGTAAATAAATGATAAAGAAGGTATAATATATATTTTACCGATTCCTTGTTAAAACATTCTTACTTTCTTATTTGTAAAGAGTAAAAGGGTATTCATAAAATTTTATAAAGAATAATAGTTTATTTTATAATGTTTCAATCAATTTTATCACTTGAGTTCTTTATGGTACATAATCTAGTACATAATTGAGCCTAGGGTGTTTATCATTATTCAATTTCATAGCCATTAGATCATTGTTACAGCATTTATCATAGAAATGAACAAAATTATGAAGTAGAAGGAAGAAGTCTTCCGGTTTGGTTACAAACTTGCCCATAGTAACAATCTGTTTAATAATTTCTAACAAAATACTAAGCGACTCGCCATAACATAATGTTCTTTACTATTTCTTCTAATACTTAGTACAATTTATATCTTAGACTAATGCAGATACGTGTGCCTTTTATTTAATAATAAATTCTTCACTGCTTATTGATTAAATTTTATAAACAATTTTTTTAGGCAGGAATGGTTTGCAAATTAAGTACAAGATGCACTATTTTGGCAGCAACAAATCCAAAAGGAAATTATGATCCGGCACATCCAATAACTGTTAATTGTGCCATTGCGAGCCCTTTATTGAGTAGATTTGATCTGGTTTTTATTCTTCTTGACACCAAAAATCCTCAATGGGACAAGTGAGTAATTTAATTTAATGATGAATGGCCATCATTTGGAATGTGGTTAATCTATAACAACACTCATCCATTTTAATTTCATAATTACATTGAATACTTTTTGAAACCTCTATTGTTTAATGAAACCTCTCATGATTAATGATTGTGTCATTGTGATAACTCATACTTTTGTATCATTCAATTTTTTCAGACTTATTTCATCATTTATACTGATGGGAAAAACGTCTCCTGAATCATCTACTAGTTTGTGGAACCTTGAAAAATTGCAAGCATATTATTGTATTATTAAAACTTTAACACCTACATTAACAACAGACTCGATGATAATTTTAAGAGAATATTATCATTCTCAGCGTCGTAATGACTCTTATCATATTTCTCATACTACAGTACGACTTCTTGAAAGTTTAATCAGGTATTTATATTTGGGAATTTTTTTTTAATAAAATTTGAATTATTATTTATATTTATGTAAGATAGTGATAGTAAGATATTAAGGTTCATTTTCTGAAATGTTTGTCCTACACTATGAATAGATATTCAGGTTAAGTGATCAGATTTGTCAAATAGGGTCCTTTCATGTATACATAATTTTGATTTATTTATTACTAAATCTCTTTACTTAGTGTTTATAAAAACTTATTTTTTAGCACTTATTGACCATTATATCGAGGAATGTCAAAGATACCAACCACTTCAACTTATGTACTTTCATGATCAATACCAATACCCAATTTTATGAATGATAGAAGGTGATTACGTACAGTTTTGTTCAATTTTGAACGGATCAAGTAGCTTCCTTTGTCTACTGATTTGTCTAATTAGACATTGGGATCAAATACCTAAATCTGTTTTATAAGTGGGTGGCTCCAAATTGGTTACTTTTAAAAAACAAATCAATAATGTAAACGACTTTTTTTTATTTATCATCGGTTCGAAATGGATTAATGAAATTATCATAACATCTGTACTAAAAATGGGTGGCCTAGCATGGTGGAATGGATTGCCCACATTCCTGTTTTACTTTCCCAAGGGCATATTTCCTTTCTTATTTAATATAAAATGCTTTTAAGAATTCATTTTGCTCATCTGAAACAGAAATATTTTTTATTCCCTACTTTTTATAGCATATTAAAACATGTTAAGCTTATTTACTCCTGCTCGCAAACATGTCTTCTAATCGCCTTAGTTGAATTCTATCTAAACAGTTAATTGGAATAACTAATTAAATAAAATCAATAATCATTAAAATAATTACTTGTTAATTGTTTTCATTCTCATCTGAAACATTCTGACAAAAGACAACGAGGTCTTCTTATTATAGTAAGTTCAACCAATTAATGTCACTTAGAATCCCATTCAGCATTTACAGACATTACGCAAGTTATACAAGTATTCTATGAATTATTTCTGTTTCAGATCACTGAAAAGCATTTGATTACATAACAGAAGATTCTGTTTTAAAAGGGGTCAGTTGAAGAAGCTAGCATTGGTTCAGGGTCATAAATGGTTGATATCATTTTGGGAAATTAGAAAACGCTTTTGAGGTGAGACTGAGGATATTTGAAGTAAAAAATTTCATTTTGATTTCAGCTGAGGGCAAAATTTATAGTTTTAAAACCCCTTCCTAAAGATTTATTTTAAATGGAGGAAATTAAATATTCTTAATCCTTAGGTATCTCCTTATGTTTTACAAAATTTTATTGCTGCTTTGAGATAAAAATAACTGATTCCAGTTAACTGTTGCTCGATATCACTAATACTTTCAGTGATGTGTTTTTGTGTTGTATGTACTGGAGAGGGTAAAAGAGCACTGGTGCTAATGTGGTCTAGAGGTTAAAGATTGAAAAGCGTTGATAGTTTAACATCCCCCCCCCCTAGCCCAGTAACTATAAGATAGAAAAAAAGGAACCCTCAACAGCCTTAACCGAATCATTGAATTTCTGTAGGCTATTAAATTCAGCACAACCATAAGGCTATACCTAAAATTGTGTAGCTGGGTTTCTTCAGGCATGCTTGTGCTACAAGGTCAAGAATTACCAAGATAGCAACAGTTGCAGAAGGCGATACTGCTTAAGGTCGCCGGAGTGTTCTGCACTACCTTCCATGAGGCTTTACTTATACACTAGACTAAGAGGTCACACATATCTATAGTGTAACCATTGCATAAAGGAACATTTTCATGTGAGGAAGCAAGGCTTTGATAAGTTACCACTGTTACTAACCATTACCACTCCTAGACAGGATCCGAAAAACGCGAAGAGGACATTTTCAGGAATATACTGTTGTGATATTTAGATTTTGTGGTGTTGCTTTTGATTTAAATTCAAAATTAGCGGGCACAAAACAGCGGTAAACGACTTGTGGATCATGGCTATAAATGTATGGATATTATTTGCTGCCGTTGTATAATATTAATATTTGTTATAAATAATATCAATGATTAAAGTCAAATATTTTATTATTGGATTTGTTAACTTTGAAATAAGAAAAGTTAAAATATATGAGACAACTGGCATTGGGAAGGAAGAAAAAATCAAGAAGGCAAGGAAAAGTATAAAAAAGATGAGAGACCAGCTCTCTCTTTCATTTTGACCCGCCCATAAGACAAGGTGAGCCTTGTTCGTTTGATCGTCGCAGGAGACATGAGGCAAGCATATGGCAACCACGTGCTGCTACCAAGAAACCAAAAGAATTCGCTGAAGGACGTAAGAATAGTAAATCTGGCCAGTCGCAATTAATATTAAGGTAAATTTTAAGTTTAGTTTTAACATTGTAATTTTATCACATACATGCTTATATGTGTATAAATTCATGAATCGATTTGTAATTAAACAATTTTCCTTTTGCCAGAATTCTTTTTTATATTAACAGAACCTTTAAACAACCTCAGATTAAATTAAAATAGATAAAAAACGTAACAATATTTTAAATGATGCTAATGGTATCAAAGCTCCTCATTTGGTATAATCAGCCTAGGATACTACAATAAAAAATATTAGTCAGCGGTTTATGAACATTTGAAGTTGGGGCATCTTTATAACCAACTTCATAATCTTCCAGATGTTGTAAGTGTAAGGAGACAGATTTCACATATGTGCAAAAGATCATTATCTTCATTTGTGCTAACTGGATATAAAAAAGAGGGAGGTGACGACGCCAGACAATAACCAGTGGCAGGACAAAGGACTTCTAATAGGTAACAGTCAAGTGTCACCAACAATACAACATGATCTACCCATCCTCAAGTCTAAACAACTAAAGTTGCCAAACTGATACTTCTCATGACCGAGCAGTGTTTGGAGGAGGGAGGAATTACTGAGCTAAACGTCATTGGGTGCAGTTAGTTCAAACTGTTTATCAACAAGCCCTCTCAGATAAACAGTTGGTTTTTCAATAAACTGCAGTTTAACTAATATATTCCAAATAGCAGATATTCCAACCACACACTGAAAGTTAAGCCAACATCTATTCTTAGTAGTTGTATCTCAGAATTTCATTTTTCCCAATTTTAGAACAGAAAAAGAAACCTCTAACTATTTCCTGAGATAAGAGATAATAGTATACTCAGCTTTTAACCCTAAGTTTATAATATGAAATAGCTACAGAAAAATTGGACTCTATTATATGGAAAATACTGGATTTGTTTAAGAAATCTGGGAGATGCTAAGTTGAGCGTTAGCTTGGATTTAAAAATAGAGACAGATTTTAAGGGCTGACAGCCCTAATTGTCGAAACATTTTGGATTCTCATTTTTTTAACCTAATTTAATCTATCTGCCACACCAGAGAAATTTATGATGATAGATTTTTCTGTATCAATCTGTTAGGGAATTAATATGAGTTTGTTGTTTGAAATTGGCGATTAAAAGTGTTACAGTAGTTTAGTTGACACTCGGTACAAGGGTCTAATGTGGACATAACAAATCTGAAGAACATCTCACATTTTACTTTCACTAACCGTACCTGATATCTTACTACTCATATCTTAATTCATGGATAACTATGAACTCCCTACATAAGTTTCAACTTTATTTTATTATTAAGTTTTATTTACCGTAATTTAACATGAACCATTTTTGTCCTTTCCAGGTTGGCTCAAGCTCATGCTAGACTGATGTATAGAGACACTGTTATAGTTCAAGATGCCGTTGTTAGTGTTTCCCTGGTAGAATCTAGTGCACACGGTCTAACATTTAGTTTGGGATGTTTTAATCCTGTTCAAACAACATTCCCTTCAAATCCTACTGAAGAATATATCAAGCAAGGTGTTATATGTTTATGTTTTTTTTCTTGTGCCTGCGTATTAGTTTATAGAATTTAAAGATAGAATATTGGTAAAGTAATATTTCTGTCTTATGATTTGGCTGTTAATATTAGATAATCACATCTTTATAAAAATACTATTGTAATAATACTAATACACTTATGGAAAAATTACTTTCTAAGTATTGTATTTTCAAACCAAAATTAATTATAAATATGTGTCATATTTTTGCTTTATATTAATTTTACATTATTTTGTTACTAAAGTGATTATTTTTCCATTTTTTTTTTTTAGCTGAAGAAATCTTGAGCAAACTAGGTTTATTTGATATTTTAGAAAAGGAAATTGCATTATTTAAAAGCCAAAGTGTGCACAATTTGAAAATTGATCAAAAGATTTTGGAAGCCGCTCCAGAACCATCTGCAAATAATATCAATGAGAAACTGGATATTGTATTAAACGGCATTAAACAGTCAAAAGTTAATAATGAAAAGTTATTGTGCCGCAAACAAATGACTGAAGGGAAAACCTTGCTAGGCAACAACAAATTAGAAACAGAAGAAGAATCCAATTCCTTAAACACTAACAAACAAAACAAAAGAAAATCCAAGAGGAAGCACGATAGTAAAGATGAACCTGGTTTAAGTGAAACAATTGACGCTGATGAAAATAAAAAAATTAAAAGTTTTAAAATCACAGATGAAGATGATTTCATTTATGAGAGCATCTTCAAGAAAAGTGATAAATCTAAACCGTGCCCTGAATTCAATCTGGAATCAGTTGATAAAACCCCACACTCTCCTGCATCTACTGACATTTTTGACAAAAGTCATAATTCTGAACCGTTATCAGAAAAAGACATCAAGGGAATTGAAAGGAGTCCTAAAATATCTCTTAACACTCAGAACAAGTTAAGGATGTTTTCTTTCGCTGGCAAAAGTCCTAAAACTAGTAATAATGTCTCGTGTACAAGTCAAAATTTAACAGAAAATAATTTGGATGGTAGTAATAGTTCTGTGAACGGTATAAATAAAAACATAAATATACAAAATAATAATTGTTCTCAGTCAATTTTTTCTATCATTTGTAATACAGATGAAGAATCCGATATCGATTATGATTTAGAACTGTAATTTTCATATTATGTACGCTTATTAAAATAATAGTTGATACAAATTTTGTTGATTATAATTTTAAGTAAGAAAGTACTGTGATTGGACTAAGAGAGTCAGATAATTTTTTCGATCATTTGTAATATAGATGAAGAATTGTATAACGATTATAATTTAGAAATGTAATTTTGTTACATACTGATTTTTATATTAGATACACTTATTAAAATAATAGTTAATACAAATTTTGTTGATTATAATTTTAAGTAAAAAATTACTGTGATCAGACTTGTATCCTCTATCAGAAAACTACTTTAAAAGTGATTTAGTTGGCATTGTACTAATGAATTCTTTTTTATGTCCACGAAGAATCAATTTCTGTGCATATTTATAATTAATAACTTAAATAATACTGTTATAACAATTGTAATACACTAGGTTAAATATTAACCTCATATTTTTATCCCAGGGTTTCATTGAAAAACAATACAAAAATGCACAAATTCAAGTCTGAGGAAAGAAGATACCTCTTAATAAAAGGAGTAAAATTTGTTTTAACTAACAGTAATTATTTATTTATGACTTATTTACCATGAAATTGTTCTCATTTCTAGCATAATTGGAGCAAGAAAAAATAGAATGACAAGACCATTTAAAAACCAAGAATTATTAAAAGTTTTGAACATAATTTATGAGAGTTTTAATGACTACATAATTATAGTAATTTTAAGTCCAAACATGAATTACATATTGTATATTGTGCTAGAAAAATATTTATGCTTATCACCAATTAAATAATTAATTACTCTTCATCATATTTAAAGTATCGTCATGTGCATCTGACAGGCACGGCTGAAAACAAGGGTTTTGTTTTGATGTAAACCTTAAAAACATTTATCATTTATATTATAGCATCAATATCAGATGCTAAAAATAAATTTACAAATACTTTATTGAACCTAGAACTACACAGTGATGGTTAACTACTTGGATATTCAACATCTGGGTTCAAATTCCTAGTTGGGATGTGAATTTATTTAATTTCCATGAATGGAAGTGGACAAGTCCAGTAATGGGTAGCCAGGTCATTCCACATCATCAAATGGTCTGGAACTTAAAGTCTCAGATATGAGTTTTTTACCTTTTACTGTTAGGTTGAAAATTTAGATTTTTCCTGGTCTTGAGTTATAAATTTAAAAAAATCAACAGTGTCATTCTCTTCAGGATTTCAAAGGCTTTGGATTGACATGTTTCTTGATTTTACCAAATTAAAAATTTTTTAGTTAGTTTAAAAAAAAAAGTATGTTCAAATTTTGTGATGGTATTCCTATGGGTTACATAACACTGCATTTATGGAGCTATGACACCTTAAGTGATTATACTCCTACTAAGTAATTATAGCTAGTTATCCCTGCTTCATAATGAAAAAAAATAGGTTTTGTTCATTTTGAATAATTTCTGTTCTTTGGCACTTAAAATAATATTATTTTACAACAAATCAACTGTGGTATAACATTGCATCATTATTTTACAGAAGTTGAGAGACCGGATTATAAGTACATCTGTTTATTATTTAACATGTGCTAGTAATATTCAAATGCACTCTAATTGAAATACCATCATAAAATTTGGTATGCGCTTTCTTATATTATATATTATGCACATTAAACATATCTTTTTAAAATTAATCTAGTATACATGAGTGATGTATCAAATTGTAGCCCTTGTAATTCTGAAGTGAATGGCGCAAGTCATAGGTTAATAGAACACATAACTTTTGAGTTTTTACTCTACACAATAATACAGAGGTTTTCAAAATTCATTAACAAAGAAAAAAAAAAAAACGGTGTTTTTGTCTTTAAACACGTATAATTAAATACATTTTTTTTGAAACTTTGTATTTGTGACTATATTTATTAATAGAACATAAATACCAAGTTTCACTTATTTTGAAATACCTTGAGTCTAAAAATTAGATTTTTTTACCAAAATCAACCTATATTTGGTGTGGAATGACCCAGCATGCCTTTCAGGCCTAAATGGTAGTACATCAGCTGTAAATAAATTATTTAACACACAAGATATTTGCATGAATAAAGAAAAGTCATTCCATTGCTTGTTAAAAACATAAGGAAATTAAAAAATAATTAAGTAAATACAAACAACTTTTATTAATAAAGTATTTTCTTGGTATATAAAAAAGTAAGAAACAACTAATTTTTCCTTGTAAAATACTTCATTCTAAAGCTAACTTTAACTATAATACAAGAAAAATCTAAATATAACATAAATATATTTTATTTACAATTGAACAATTTCATTTTATACAATATAATACATAACAGGAATTTATTGTTTTTGTTTTTTTAATTCAAATGCAACCTAAATGGGATGGTGTAAGAGACTAGATGATTATTTAATATAGCTATCGAATTCAGCAATGATTGAGAAATAAACAACATACTAAGACTGGAGGTATCATGTTCATACAGAGTAGAAAAAGTGACAAACTTCAAATATCTAAAAAGTGACGAATCCTTGTTTCCTAAAAATTGTATACTTACAAGTTATCATAATCAATAGGAATCATTTTTTTGTTAAAACCATCAAAGTAAGGATGTTGCAAAGCTTCTTCAGCAGTAATCCTTAAAGCTGGATCATAAATAAGCATTTCCTTGAGTAAATTCATCCCATTCTTGTCCAAGTTCTTAACATGAGAATCCAAAGTAAATTTTGTCCAACTAGGAAATGTAGGTTTGTAGTCTGGTAGTTTAACTACATCAGGCCAAGTTTCTTCTGTAGGTGTGCGAAGGATTCTAAATATTCTGAATAGCTGATCAATCTCAGAGTCTCCTTGGAATAAAGGTTTCCTTGTAGCCATTTCTGAAAAAATACAAGCAATCGACCATATATCAACAGGACAAGAATAACGAGTGGATCCCAAAAGGACTTCTGGAGATCTATACCACAATGTGACAACTTCATGAGTATAGACGCGCACTGGTATTCCAAATGCTCTTCCCAGTCCAAAATCAGCAATTTTTATGACACCATTCCCATCAATTAACAAATTTTGAGGTTTTAGATCTCTATGTAATACACGGCGCTTATGGCAAAACAATATAGCTTCTAATATCTGATAAAGATAGGATTTCACTTCTTTTGGGTCCATGAATTTATCAGCTTCAATTGAATCTAAATACTTCTTTAAATCCATAGTCAGGAATTCAAATATGAGATACAATCTATTTTCTTCCATAAGTACCTCTAATAGCGCAACAACATTTGGATGTTCAAGTTCCCTCAACAAAGATATCTCTCTCAAAGCTGTAGATGGGATACCTTCGTCATCACTCTCCATCCTTATTTTCTTGATAGCCACCAACTTCCCAGTTCTCTTATTCTTACCTTTAAACACTACCCCATAGGTTCCTTCGCCTATTTTTTCTATTTTACTGTATTTATCCATCTTCTATAACTATATAAAACACAATCGGCAGCTTGATTGCACCAATAATACTTATATTTATCACTTTAACCTGAGTTAATTCACTCTACGTTGCCGTTTTGACTCCACTAAGGCCGTTATAGAAATGGCGGTTAAACCGTTTCAAACTTTCGAACTAACCTTCCATTGGAGCCATTACCTTTGCAATTGTTAATATTATCATTTTTTTACTTAATAAAAACAATTCACGTGTCGTTACACCAGTTAATTTTTATATGTTTTTTTATTTTTTAAAATGCAATGTAAAAGCTATTAATGTCATCGAAAATGAAAGATATATAAACGAAGGGGGGGCCTATGTGGATTTTATTGTTTTCCGACAACTAGGCCTATAGGCAATGTTTGTTAGACAAAAACGAAACTCTTACTTTCTCGCCCTCTCAAATGATTTTACGTCAAGCAAAATCTTTTGTTTATTCCCAAGGAGATCGATGTTGTACTGTGTAATGTTTGCAGAAGTCAAAATCACATTCTTAAGAAACTGAACTTTGCTCGGGTCACATGGTTTTTTTTTCATAACTGTGTAAAGGTCGCGATTTGTTTTAAACATTTTATTTATGATAAATAGGGTGAGCCCCATCACTTTTAATACATTCAGTCCATTAATGTATAATGTGCTTCATGATACTTTTGTACAATACAGATCACTATTTTGTATAACAGAATTCGTATAAAATGTAGCCAAGCTACAGGAAATACAATGAAGCAATTGTAAATAGATTCGTTTGTAGAATCTATATTTTTTACACATATAAATTTGTAACAAGGGGATATTTTACGCATTGATCTAATTATAGATAACATTTTGTTTTGAAATTTCTTCTTGTAGCGTAGAAGGGAGGAGGTAAACAAATATCAATGTTTATTTCGGTGCGACTTGTTCAAATATTCATACCTTCTCATGCCAGATGAGATTTTTGGGAATTTCTTTTACACAATACCTTACAACGATTTTTGTTCTTTTGTGGGTACATTTTAGTAATTGTTGAATTTGTGAAAATTTATCGATATGTAAAATATAAATTGAAAATAAATTACCTAATAATACTGATTATCCAAACATTTTTTTTTTTTGGTTTTAAACCCTTCTGGAAATAGTGTATTTACTATATATTATTTACAAGAGAAGATCAATACCATTATAATTTAGCAACAAAAAATTTAAAAACTTCTAATTTGTCTAACTATTTAAAATTGCCCAAATTTTGAACAGATTTCTTTAAATGTTATCATCAAAACCCTTTGGAATCGCTCGCAAACTGTATGTGACATACTTCAAAGCAAAAAGAACAAGTTTCTATACATTTTAAAGTCGTTATAGAATTTAAAATTTTTGTCAATGTCGCGAAATTTCCAATACTCGTCCCACTGTGCGGCGACCGGACTCGGCGTCGATATTTTTACGCTGAATCCGTCAAAAAATAAAACACCACCACCGTCAATTGGGAATTGGCGATGGCCACAGATACGCAGAGGTAAAAGGGAGACTTTCTACTGAAAAACAACTAACAAATATGTAAATTTTGACTCCAGACTTTTGTAATAAAAAGGCAAGAAAAATAAATATGTACCAAAACAACCTTAAATTTTATGATAACCTATACAATCTGTTTAACAAAATAAATACAATTTGTTAGTTACTTATATTCAGTAATTATTAATAACCCCTCTTGATTTTGATTGAGTGAGAAAGGGTGGCAAACTGGGGCCCGCACGGACAGCAAATGCACTCTAGGTAGGCCACTGCGGTCACGACAGGGTTGATTTCAGTAAGATGATGTCACAACGCATTAATAAAGAAATTTTCACCTCATTACCAATTGTAGTCTGGTACAAAAAAAAAAGTTTGCTGATATTCATAGATCACAGCCAAGTAAAAGTAAGACGCACTGTAGAAACTCTATACGACCGGGGATCCATGGAGTCAAGCGTGGCCTACTGAGTGTTATCTATTTCACTTCATCTGTTTCGTAAAACATTTCATACAACTACCTATTGTGCCGTAGCTTCCACTTTCCTTTGCTAGTCCAAATATTCTTTTCAAAGTTGTCAAGGTCGTTTATGATTGGCTGTTTGAGAGGGAAACCTCCCTAATACTTTTCAAAAATCATATGACTGTAAAAAATCAATGATTGTAAATTGCTGTTATAGAAATATAATTACCTATTATAAGTTGATTATTTCTAAATAATGTAGTATGCCGTTCATGGTATTCCCGTGGTATTACTTGTTATAAAAAAAACGATGAGTTCTTTTCAGATTTACCACTATTGGAATCATATTGCGTACTGTGTACTAATTCTGCTAAAGCTTTCTACCCTCTCTTGGAGCATTGAAGGTGACTTTTATGTTGAAAAAATTATTTGAGCAAACAAAAGTTCCTATCCGAAGGATGGATTTAATGAGTTGATGACAGACCACTTATTTTATCAGCCTACCAAGCTAAGCCAAAAGCGTAGACATAACCATCAGTGAATAATCTTAAATCTCTCATTGATCATTGTTTCTGACAGGACTTTTCGACTGACCATACCAGCAATATTTAAGGAATAAATCCATATTTCAGATAGATACACTTCACATATACCTCCACATAAGAAGACCATTCCACGTAAAGTTAATGAAGACGGTGTGTTTATATCACATTTTATTCCTCATTTCTATGAGTCCGGTAGAAGAAAACGACAAGTAACGAGTGACCAGTTGCACTACATCGTCCCCGTTGACGGAGTCGATAACCATGTTACATTGTGGCCAAGCAGTGATTTCTTTTCTCCTGGAATGGTGGTCGAAACCCATCATCGGCGGGGCAACAAAAGCCACATATCTGTCAGGCAACCTAGATCTACTCAGTGTCATTATAATGGCTTTGTTAAGGGAATAGATAATTCCAGGGCCTCTCTATCAACATGCTACGGATTGGTGAGTAGTTATTAATAAGTATTCTATGTATAAAGCAGAAATGTTTGGGAGGGACATTCAACAGAGTTCCAAACTTTTTTTTTTTTTTTTTTCAAAAACTCCTTTATTTAATATATTTATTAAATTTGACAATAGTATCTTGTAATGAACCTCTATAAATAAAACTATTACATTTATTCAAGTTTTTTATAATTTGAAGGTGATGAGGATCACACTCCTGGATAATGTTAAAAATTAAACTGATTTAACTTAAGTTACTCAGACAGAATGTTCCCATCAATGTGGGAAGGTGTTAACACTGGGTTGGTCAGGGGCTGTAAAGAGTCAAAAAACTTGATCAGTCTTCGGTGGATGAACTCGCCAACCGTCGGCGAGCCAAGGAAAAAGCACAAATCGGCGTTCTTCGACTTCTTGAGGGACCACTAGTATCAGTATTGTGATCTAAAATGGTTGGAGACTTTGAGCTGTGTTTGAGATGTAGTGAGTGATATATTGGGCGAAATCAATTAGTATGAAAGTCGGTGAGATTTAAGTGGTAATTTTTGTATTTTATGACTATGGTGGGTAGAAAAATTACGGTTCCTATCAATTTCTATGCCCAGATAGACCTGGGGAACGCTAGAGCTCTCTTCTCCTACTGTGCAGGTTACAGGCAACGCTTTTTTTCCTTTATGGATGGAGAAGCTACTGATCCATGATTGATGTTTAATTTACAATTTACCGAGTTTATCACAAATTATATTGCAAACATACTCGGTCTGAGCAAGGGGTCTGTTTGCTTTATGCATTGAGGCTATTGCTGTAGATCACTATATAATCAGCAAAAGCGACCATAGTAGGTTTTCTTGTGCTTTGTGCATTGAATAGTCCAGAACCAAAACGGCACATAGTTTTGTATTGTTTCAACCTGATGGGGTTCGTGGTAGCTTCCTCTTCTGTATAATGGTCGGTGTGTTTTTTTAACGTTTGCTTCGCTGTGTGTTATGAAGGCAGGATTTAAAAAAAACTTCAAAATTAAAAAGGGGAATCACAGAACTTCAAACCAACCGTACCATTAGAAAATATAGACCTACGAAAATAGTTTTTTTGGGAGATTATGAACCTCACATTAATATTAATCATGACCGTGCCGAGCTTTGGTACAGAGAGGAGGCAGAACCAGTTAACACCGCCGGTGGACGGCATATAAGCAGAGAGATCAAAATCAATTTGAACCATTTAATAATTAAAAATCTTTATGGAACGCTTTTCTATATTGGTGTGTGTTATTTCGATATTGATATATACCATTTGCAATTTCTCGCAGCCCCTCTGACTAAGCGCTTTCGGTATCCTTTGATTTCAGTTTCTGGTGCAGATGCATCAATGGTGAGCGCTCCCCTTAAGACTTTTGAATTGACAGCGCGACACTATTGTTTGATTTGTAATACATCACGCGGACACTCCTAAAAAGCTAAGGGGGCAATTATCCCTAAAGACGATTGTACGTGTTACGAGTTAATAGTTATACTTTAAGCTTTCAATTTTCATAACCCCTTTGTTATTTTATTATAAAATTAAAATATATATTAAGCTATAGATGGCTTGTTTTACTGCATGATTAGCACATTAAACAGTTTTTATGAGAACTGCATCTATCTTTTTACTGTTAAAATTCTATGTAATGTTAAGGGACTAGGTGATGGGGCTCACCTTACTACATGTAGGGACCTAAAACTATCTTACAAACTGACTTAAACCTAAAGTGTTCCCGCCTCGACTGCCCGCTGCCATTGTGGGGAAACTGAAGTGGGGGGTATCGTGTTGAACACAGGGTGGGTCAGATATTGCAGCGAGTCAAAGAATTTGATTCATAAACCGTAGGCAGCTAAAAGTCTCCGTGGAGTTCATTATTCCTCCGCTGCTGAAATGTGGTTTGTCGGACCACTTTCATAAGTGTCCTGTTTTGAAATTGTTGGAGCCACTTTGCTGACGCTTCCATCAGATTTCGAAAAGTGGTGCACTGTACAGAGCCGGCCTGAGTATAAGCTTGAGGGGCAGAGATAGATTGTGGGGAAAGTCAGCAGGTGTGAGCCAGTAAGACTTCGTGCGTACTTAATTTTCTTGCAAAATGGGGACAAAAAAGGACACGTCAGTCCATTTGTATGCTCTCAAATGTACGATGCTGTTTGTGGAAGAATTCTCCTGTGTAGGAAGTAGGCAGTGGCTTCTTTCCCTTCTGAAAAGAGAATACTTCAGTAAGTCTTTCCTGCGTTCACAGTCATGTGGAGTTTCTCCAATCTACAAGCTGATTCTGCCTCTCGAAGAGCTCTCTTGGGGTTCATGCTGCTACTGTACACCACGATGTCGTCGGTGAAAGCAGCAACTGTAGTTTTTTTATACCGGGCTCCGAGAATTTCAGAAGTATACACCTTGAAAAGGTACTCCACAGATCAGAGGTACACCTTTGGAGGGCTATCACCTACCCGCACCCACAGCTGCTCTCCGCACCGCGACACAGAGTCGAAAGCCTGCGTGCAGTCTAGCGAAATCATAGCCGTGGCTATGTTTCTATTTAAATGTTGGCTAGCTTCTGACTGTTGATTCACAAGGGGATATTCTGTACTAAGGCTAGCTTAAAATTCAGTCTGCTCTGGCGGAACGATGTCGTTGGCCGCACAGTAATCTTTGAGATAATTCTCCAGATTCTTCTCCATGTGTGGTAATAAGCTGAGCGAACGGTACCGGGTATAGCGGGGAGGGTGATCTTCGCTCTTGGCTGGCTTGTTTCCAGTTGTCAGGAAAGTACCCCAATCTTACAATTATTTTTTTCATATCCCCTTGTTAATTAATTAGACAAACAATGAATCTATTTACATTATACAGCGTATTTATATGTACTGTAGTTGTCTGCATTGTATATAATTTTTAAACCCAGTTAAACACTGGATTGTTAGGTGCTGCAACGAGTCAAAAAGCTTGATGTGGATGAACTCACCCACCGAGGACATATGCACATGCAGGTTGGTGTTCTGTAATCCCTCTTGAGAGAGGTATGCCTGACCACTTTTCTCACGATCCCATTCTGAAATTGTTGGAGGCATTAATCTTATAATTATTCACAATATTTGATTTCAATGTTCTTTTGTCCCGATAACTTACTAGAGGTTGTGCTATGTTTAAATCAGATATATAATATATCAGTATAATATTTTTTTCATTTATACTAATTGTTTTTATTTTTAAAAAGTAGACCAGATAAGAGAATTATTTTATTTTTTTACAGCGATCGGAGTTACTTATTATATTTGAAAATGTTTATTATGACAATAGGGACTCAAGGGTACATATAACAAAACATTAAATAATCATTCCACCAGTCTCCAGTCAGTACTTTCTTTCAAAAATGAAATTGATATTCAAGAATACATGATGTATCCAAATGAAACCATATTCTATGAACCCTTCGAATGTTTTTGTGCCAAAATAACTTAGTATCCCAATACTGTTGTAGCTCTGAGAATTTTATTAATACTCTCTGTATCTATAGTTAGCGGAGAAAGAAGTTTTTCTAAATCAAAATACTAATTAAGAAGTTCAATAAGCCAAACATAAATTAGAAATCTGTCATTAAATTCTATTGAATCTATAGAGGCTGCCACTCTAAACCACACATCCCTGATTAACAAATTTGCTAAAGTTAATGATAGAAGTATGAAACTTTAGTAGATTATTGTAGTTGATATAATTTTAAACTGGTCTATATTTACAAACTGTAAACACTATTTGTACATTTTGTCCAGTCTTTTTTTTTAAATCACAAAGCTATTAAAAAAAACGTCGGTCAAATGGGAAATTAATGCTCTTATTTATGTATTTCAGGCTGGTCATATACTTGTACCTGGTGAGGAGTATTTAATAGAACCTTCTTTGGATGAAAAGCGAAATGGAGAGCATCATGTTCATTACATTTACAAACGGAGTTTAATGAAAACAGCAACAAATGTTACAAATTGTGGGACTAAAGGTAATTTATGGTTTTCATAAAAAAATAATTTTATAGGGGAAGGTGATGTAGTTGTGTAAAATGGGGAAGCGTAAGAATATTATGTTTTTAGCATATTGCTAGTGAATCTATTAAAACCATTTTTTTTATATATGAAATCATTTGCATTAAAAGAAAAATTAAGTTCTTTATTTATCTAGTGATGATATTTTAAACATTTCCAACGCCTCATATTCCATAAGGTATCAGTATAAAGCTTTAGTTTTAATTAAGTAAATAATAAACAGAACACAGTTTATGAAAAGATTATTTTTTTCTTAAATAACCATTACCGAAACTAGAAAACAATTTTTTTTTAAGGAGCTTGTTAATCTATTTTTTTTATACTTTTAATCATTATCTTGTTTACAATTTGATAGATATGATGAACTTCATCGCGTTCACTTGCATACGAGCAATGATCCCATTTTTGACATTACACACGAGAACTATCCTTCAGTTGATTGTAACATTCCATTTCATTGTTGAACTTGTTTGTAATTGATAATATCTCCACCTTTTTTTATCAATGCTTTTGGCAAAGAGGGTTAAACTTTTTATCTCTCTCCAATGGTAATATTTTCTTCATTGTCTGGTCGTTAAATCTTCTAATTTTTATTCTTCCTCTTCTTTAGAACTAATGTGAGGGAGTATTACCTCCTTAAGATACTTTTGAAATAGCCCACAGCCTTCCAGACTTCTGTAAATAACAATAGTGTATTAACTTTATACATATTTTAAAGGTATATTTTCTGTTTCCTCAATTATTTCCAATGTGTGTGCAAGATTTTCTGTATTCTTTTTTATAGTAAATATTTATTTGTTTAGGTAAATCCCATGACGCTTACAAAGAGAGGGAGGAATATGAAATTAAATATGGTAATAAAATTGAACGATCAGTTAGAAATTCATTATATAATGGAATCAATAATTATGGAATAGATCAAATGAGACTTAGGCGAGATAAAGAAGAAACTTGTCCAGAGCTAGAGGAAACCACAATTGAAATTTGCCCACCTGAAGAAAAAAAGCTATCCATTCAAGCTGCCCGTTTCATGGAAGTGTTGATCGTTGTTGACTATAAGCTTGAGAGACTATTTAACCAGGATTTAGAAACTTTTATTTATACAGTATTTAATATGGTACTATAAATAGTTTCTTAATTTGGAAATAATAATATTTCTAAGATATATTTATTTAGGGTACTGTTTTTAAATATTTTTTTTTTCATTAGCCTTCCTTAGGTAAAACAATATTTATAAAAGAAGTATTTAATTAAGACACTATGTCCTATGTTTTCACTGCATCATCAGTACATATTCAATTAGACAAGATTATATAATCATATAAAAGAATAAAAAGTAATATTTTTTAGACTTTGTACTCAGAAGATATTAACAGATTTTTATCATTTTTGTCCTAGTATAGTTTCCGACAATACAATAGAATGTGAAATAAACTGACCACAGAATCATTTTATTTTAGGTTGTCTCAAACTTTCAGGATAAAAGTATAGGAACTCAACTCTATGTCAAGATAGTTAGAATAATATTTTTAACATACACAATGCCAAGGGTAATTAACAGTTGTCAACAAATCTCCATTGCATTCAATTCAGATTTATAATTACTTTTGTTTAGTTAGACGTATCGAGATATTCTCCTTCTGCAGTTCTGATGAACTTTTGTGAATGGCAAATGGAAATTAATCCATTTCTGGAAAGTCACCCAAACCATCATGATTTTGCCATCTTTATTACAAGGTATATTTTTATTTAAATATGTTAAGCAAGTAACATTATGATAATTTTTCCCTTAATTGAGTACCATTAAATTGACTACACTATATAAACCATTAAATTTACTTTTCTAGTGTTTCTTTTATAAGGAATTTCAACATAAAAGAACAGTGTATTTCCAACTTTATTGCACAGTTAAATATTTTGGATAAATTTTACTTTTGATGATCAAAATGAACCTTTAATATAAAACTATGACTACACTGCAAATAATGCTGTTTTACACTAAAGATCTAGTGTTTGAAAGTCTTATGTAACACAAGCTATTTATATAATAATTCAATAGATAGCTCGAAAAGAAAATGTAACCGAGTGTAAACATCACTATTATTTATTTGCAGGTTTCCGCCATGCCGTGAAAAAGTTTTGGGTTTGACTCACATGGCAAGTATTTGTCGCTTAGACAAAGCATGTACCGTTGTTAGCGAAGAAGGCTTGCTTCTAGCGAACATTATAACCCATCAAATCGGACATAGGTCAGTTTATCAGTCATTCGGAGCTTCATGTTTTTTTAACCAAATCATCAATGCATTTACCTCCAACAGCTTGGGTGCGGAACATGATGACGGAGAGATGGGTGGCTGCGCAGGAGAAGAGCCGGATGGCACCAGATACCACATGAATCCTGTCATAACTTTGTCATCAACAGAGTGGTCTGTTTGTAGTCAACAATGTTTAATTGAGTTCATAAAGTAAGGTTATTAAACATAATTATTTTTAATTTAAGATGTATATACTTAAAATACATTATTATTAAACTAAACTAGATTGATTTGACTTTAATAGTGGCCTAATTAGCTAAGCTTTAAATGGAATATTAGTTACATTGCATTTTTATGAAAGGTATATATTCACTGCTCGATTGGTAGAGCAACTTTTTATTTTGCTATGGTTACTACATTAATAAACTCATCATTTGCTAACGGTCTTAATTTGCTTACGGTTAAGAACTAGTAGATGACTTGTTAATCTCGCTTCTTTATTTCGAGTACATAAGGTTTCTAAAACTAAATAATTAAACAAACAACTTTACTTTGGGATGAATAAAAGAAAATGCATACTCAGTTCCATTACAACTCGTGTAGAGCTGAAGGTTGAGTGCAATGTTGCACTGTTTCTTGAATAACAGCTATACTAGGGAAGTGGTGTGGCTAGAATCATGCTGCAGGCTGCAAGTTTATTATCCAACCCAAGAAAGAGCAAAGTACCCAATTTATAGAAGCTGGGTGAGTCCGAGAAGGGAGTTTTGACCTCTGAGTTGTACCAGTTATACAACTGGATAAACAATAAAAACTGACCTTGAGCCTGTGGCCAAAGCTTTGCAGCATAGCAACCTTCCACTAGTCAAGTTGGGTTCTTAACCTAGGCTCCACAGTTAAGTCTGCATGTTTTATTATTAGTTTATTTTATAAATTTCCATATTTCTCTTTGGAGTGACACAGCAAGTGTCTTATTTATGGCCCCATATTTTATTTTGGAGTGGACGACGAACCCACTTTCTGGCTCTGAATTGTGAATCTATGGGCTTCAGATCTGATTTATCCTATAGCTTGTAAGTGGATGAATTTGTAGGGAAATCAGTTTAGGCTTGTAAAACCAAGATTTTCATCAAATTTATTAATGGATAATGTTTCGACATACCATTTATGTCTCCATCAGGTCCTAGTATGAGATGGATGGATGATGGAATTGAGATGTTGGCTGCTTAACTAATACTATTATACTATATTTTCTGAAGCAACAATTTTAAATACTTGAAGTTCAATGATGTTGGATTGGGTAACTTTTCCAGTCTTTGAATCTTAAAGAAGTTGAGGATTTACCTCTTTGTTAAAGAGGTACTGGAAATGATTAAGAACTGTGGCATTAGACTGACTCCTTGTCTATTGAATAAAACACACTAATGAAAAAAATGTCCAACGAGCACACCTTTTGCTCTGAGCTGATCACTAATATTTCACATGTAGTTCATTCTTTATAGTAAAAGAGAGCAACTAGTTTAAGGCACAACAGCCATAATGCCATACATTCTGTCAATTTATAAAACTTCAAATTTATTGATAAGTATCATTAATTAATGAAGTAAATAATTTGAATTTGCTTATTATTTATTTACTAAAGACCTCATTCTTCTTCTTATCTAATTGATGACTAAAGTACAAGAATAAGCTGGTGTTTGGCCGATCCACCAGATGAACATGATTTCAAACAGCCAGACATTCTTCCAGGACAAGTGTATGATGCAATTCATCAATGCTCATTAAACTTTAGGATGCCAACTGTTGCTTGTAGAACTGGTGAAGTAAGTATTTTTGTTTTTTCTTGGAAAATTAAAGGTAATAGTAAACGTAGACACAAAATAGAAGTAAAACACTCAAAGTAGTATTGAAAGTTTAACACATTGCTAGCATGTGGAGATGATTAGGTTTAGGAGGTTTTAAAATTGATTTTTTGGGTTTATTTTTTACTAATTTATTTATTTCCAGTTCTGTAAAGAGCTTTATTGCCAAATAACACCAAGCAAATGTGCTTCAACTGGAGATCCACCAGCTATTGGAACACCCTGTGCAAAGGACATGGTAATTCAAAATTCAGTAACTCAATCATTTATATCTATTTCTACATGAATAATATATTTGTATTATTATAATAAGGCTGAAGCATGTGGACCAAAATAGCATATAGTCATATAATTCTTGTAGAACTCATTAATTATTAGTAGATCTAAGGAGCAGTTGCCTGAACATTGAATTATTTTTTTATTTATTTTTTCCCCCCCCCAGACTAAAATTTTGTTATATCTATTATGAACTAGCATTTACAATAAAACAGGTAATAGAACAAATATTTTTTATTAGTGAAGATTTCTGTTTTTGTGGTATTACTCTAAATATTAACTAAACTATTGTAATGTTATTTTTGGGGTCATATTATTAAATAATTGTTTTAAATCTGAAATGTGAATTTTATTAGTTAAGGAGAAATTTAAATTTATATAAAAATAAAAGTTTAATGTAGATCAAAATGATTTAACATAAAAAGATGTGAAATTTCGGTGGAAAGAAAAAAGGTAGAAAGGATCATATTAAATGATACTAGATTATTGAAAAACCAGAAGGCACTTCAAACAAAGTATGTTTAATACATTTTTTGTGGAAAAAAAAATTCTCATTGTTTTCAGAACACCCAGCAACCTATAAATACAAAATTTTCAGCTAGAATCATCAGGGGAGCAACATTTTTTGTAATATCTTGTATTCCACCGTGAAGGTTTACCTTCACAACTCGCCTAAAGTGTGTTCTAAAGCCAAGGTTTCACGACTGTTAGAAAGCTTTATTTCTTCTCTTTTAGTATAGGTCGGCAGAAATTAGATTTGATGTGTTTATAAGTAAGACAAAAAAAGGATGAAATCAACAAAAAAACAAACTCAAATGGTGACCTTGAAGGACGTCACCTCTGATGAAAAAAGATACATTACCAAAGTAAATAAAAGGTTGTTTATACATCAAAATGTTTCTTTTCAGTGGTGTTTTAATGGAGTGTGTGTACATAGAGGGCAACGTCCTGGTGCCATTGATGGAGAATGGGGCCCTTGGACTCAATGGAGTGCTTGCACCAGATCTTGTGGTGGCGGAGTTCAATCCCGGTATAGATCCTGTAACAAGCCTGCTCCTTACCATGGAGGATCGTTCTGTGTCGGTGATTGGATGTCGTATAGAATGTGTAGCATCAGGGTAATACAATAGCGTTCCTTGAAATTCATAGTTAATTATATTTTCTTGAGAGGGACTAAATTCATGATAATGTCTATTCACATTAGCCCTACCTAACAGAAAATAAGAAATTCACTTTGTTTTAAATACATATGTGCTGCTCCCCCTGATGGGGATTCAATTATATACAGTTTTTATTTTAGTACTGAAGGGTTTATATCTCTGGAGCCTTCTCCAGTTTAGAATCATTTTTATGAAAAGCATCTTTTTTAGAAGCCCTGATGAAAACTACTTTAGTTTTAGGAATTAGAAAATTACAGATAGTCCGCCTGGATAGCTGACATAAGAAAAGGAAAATGTTATCTTACATGATAAATCATTTTAATTTTCATACAGAATTTTAGTAAAGCTTCTAATCGTTGGAACTTCTGTGTAATATTTAAATTAATGAATTAAAAACAAAGTAGTTCGAGAATTTCTTTATCAGTCTTATGTTCTCAATTCCAAATATCATTGCCTAAATCTGTCAATAGAATATTAAAAAAATATTTAAAGCTATTCTTCTGCCAATTTACTTTTTAAGTGTATTATTCAGGCATTTAAATAAAATAAAACAGTTGAATGATATCTTAGTTATACTCTGATTATACAAATACAGATAAATATTAAATTAATAACAATTAAAAATTTTGACAGAGGTGTCCTGGTTATGTTCCAAGCTTTCGCCAAATGCAGTGCAAAATGACTGATAGAAGACCTTACAGAGGACGTATTTACATGTGGGATAATTTCAGATCATTCTTTGAAGGTAAAGGCAGAAATATCGTATTGGGTCACAGTACCAATATTTCTAATTATAAATAAGTACTTGAAACCATATACAAAAAACATAAGACATGCATAAAGATTTACTCAACACTTTATGAAGCAATAAACAGGTAAAATTCAAATGGATTATGCAACTTGATGGCATATGAAACCAACAAACTAGCAGGCAGAATGGCAAAAAATACTGACCTGATGACATAATGCAAAAAACCATTAATTTTCATTAAGTCAGACTTACAAACAGTTCAATTACCATCTAGAATAAGGATTGGCAAGCAACTAAAAAAAAATCAAGACAACTTCATACATATATTGTAATATATTCTAGATTGTCATTTTTATCATTATCATCATCAATTTGAATCCAAGTTTAAAACTTTTTTTTTTTTTGGGATTCAAAAATGAGAGGATTCACTGTAGGAATATGTTAATCAAAATAACTGTCATGCTGGGAGTTCATTGTTAGCCGTGAATTTATAAATGAGTGGGTGCTTTTTTGTGATGTCAGCTTAGGATGATGAAAGAAAGATGTAAGGTTTTCATCAAATTCATATGGGTTACGCTGTCCACATATGTAGGACCTAATGCTTATATGCATCACATGTCGACAAATTTTCCATTTATAAATTTGACGAAAACATAACAAAGCCATCAGCCTATGCCGATATCCTGACATTCATTAGACGCAAATAAGTGTCTCTTCATAGCGAAGTTTTATAAAATTTACTCTTGCCTGATTTTTTACATTAATTTCAAAAATAATTAAAATTTGCAAAATGTGTAAAAAAAAAGAGAGGGAGAGGAAGAGAAATGCATTTCCATCATGTCTAGAAAATTTAGCAATGATTGATGATGTTCTATTATATTCATACGACAATCTCATAGCATGTCAAATTGTTTTACTTTTAAATGATTTATCATTCTCAATAATTAAATTAAGTTTCTATATTTTTTTTCCAGAAATTAAATGTGCATTGGTATGCATAAATGAAAAAAAGCATGTAAGCATACGGTCACCTGTCGTTATAGATGGCACTCCATGTATGCCTGGCACTAACAATATTTGCATTCAAGGAAATTGCAGGGTATCTATTTAGTAATCTTTTTAGATGATAAAATATTTATGTATATTTAATTATTAGCACTTACCAGCCAAGTGTAACTGTTTTAGGAAATTTGTAATAAATTAAAAAAAATGTTTTTACTTTACATATCTGGGTTAAATTACATGTTTCTCCTATTTTACATTTTGTTATAAGTTATTTATGAAGAAATTTACTCATGTATTATTCTATGCTAATCAATTAACTATTGTCAGTTAAAAAAGTAAAGAGGAAGAATCAAAAAAATATAAATTAAATTAAGGTTTGCATATAGGTACTATTTTATTTTATTTTTTTGAATCTTGTGGAGCGTCTGATTTTCAGGAAGCTTAATACTGTCATTACTGAGTTTGCACACTACCCTTTATAGTGCGCAAAACTGTAAACAGTTGGTACAGTATTATATATCAATAGAAAGCACACAAAAATAATGGAGACAAATATTATAATCTACAGTAAAAAGTAGGAAGTTCAATTACTGAAAGCTTACTTGCTTTCAAAATATGCTTGTCAATGGCATAAATAATCGATACAACCAATATTTGTTGTTTATCTTTATAAAATTCTCTTTTCATATTTTTTCTTTTGTTTTTGTTTTTTCCAGAAAGTAGGTTGTGATAATGTTATAGATTCAGAGAGTAAAGAAGATGGATGTGGGAAATGCCATGGAAATGGGACCGAATGTAGAGTGGTTGAAGGTGTATTTATGGATAAACATATAGTTGGTGAGTTGACGTGTTATATTTATAATAAATGTAAAATATACATCACTCTAAAGGATTTTTTTCCTTTTCAGGAGTGACACCTTTTCTAAAACTACCACGTTATACAAGTATGATTTATCTGCGTGAGCTTGATAAGTCTACCTGTTATTTTATTATAGGAAGTTCTCAAAACGGCTCGTTTTTCTTAAATAGTCCTCTGTAAGAAATAAATCCTTGTATATAAATAATTTTTAGATAAGTTTCAAATTTTCTGCTAACTAATTGTTTACTGTATGTTAACTGAAGTTGTAAATCAGTGGCTTGAGACAAAATGGCATTACATCCTTCAGGATTATTGGTTCTAGTGTATAATTTAGTCTATTTTAAATATTTCATATTAACATAGTTGGGTATACAAATTTATATATTTTTTAAATAATAGTTACCTACTCTTAGACCACTATCCCCTCCCAAAATTTAAATCCTTAAATCTACTGGTCTGTTTGGTATGGCACTAAAGGCAACTAACAATTATTGCTGGTAATGCCATCTGTTGATGTATATGTGAACCAGCTCTTTTGAATTCAATCCAAAGACATGGTCTCAACACGAGAATTCAAATTATTATTTTCTTATGTTTGTTTAATAATACTATACATACATTACAAACATCACTTCAAAACTGTAATCCAACACCAATAGATTTATGTAACTCGAAACCATTAAAAACGCTTTTTAATATTTATTCATTTGGTATTCAATATAACTTTCATTATATGATATACATAAAAACTTACTCATTTCACTGTTGATTTATTTTTATTATAAAGTTTATAATGAATAGTAGTTTATTTTATAAATTTTATTTGACATGATGTCAGGGTATTATTGGTTCTAGTGTATAATTTTGTCTATTTTAAATATTTCATATTAACATAGTTGGATATACAAATTTATATATTATGTAAATAATAGTTCCCTAATACAAACAATGATGTATAGTGACATAATTACATTCTAAGTCACCCCAGTATCTTCCTTCTGAAGGTTGGTAAATAACTGACCTGGTTTTGGTTTAGAACTACCCCCTATCGGTAACACCACCCTCATCAACCATCCAAGGTTTTCTCAGGTCTATTAATCCCTCGATACTCTGAAACACTGCATATCCTTGCACATTATTTCAACAGATAAAATCACTTTCTAAAATTATTTTAATTCTAGTAAATATATTTGGTTGATAATAAAAATATATATAGAATGTTAAATAATATTTTCAAGGCTATATATTCTTGTGAATAACATATTCCTTCTTATTAGGAGTAATGAACAGCTTCCTGGCGAGTTCGATTGCGGGGAAACTAGTGGAGTATACGAGAACAGAATGAATATGGAAAGAATATTTATCAGAGGTGCAATTCAGATTCCATTAACTGTGAGCGTAAGTATCTTTGTTTCCTGCATTGTAAGGGTATAAATGAATTTGGTTCCTTTTTATAAAAATAAATATTTATTAACACAAAATTAATGTTTTATTTTAATCTAAAGAGTGAATTTATATTAACTTGTTTCTTTTAACAATGCTAAATCCATTTCAATTGAGTGGTAATTCATGACAGACAAAAGCTGTTTTTATATTTAAATTAAATAAATTAGCAGAACGGTCTGTTATCTAATAATATGTACATGACATAAATCTTAACATAAGAAACTGGGGGAGTGACTGGACCTTCATCTAGGATTCAAATTATTCTTATGGCATTATGTGCCTAGTCCAGTAGGTTTCAAAATGAATATTTTTCTTTAATTCCCTCACTTATATTGATGAGCTATTTTGTATTAAGACCCTGGGTATAGTTGTACAAATGATGTCCAATTTCAGACTCATTGATTTGTCATCAATACTCTTTTAAAAATATAATAGCTTCAATGATATTTTTAACAATCCCAGGAAAATATTTTCCAGTAGCTGGTATATATTTACTCTAAAAAAAGTTAGATGTTTTATCAGATGCAAAGATATGGTATTCATTTGTATATCTAATGTGGTATCTAATAATTTTTAATTACCGATTTTTCTAGTTGAAATGTAGTGACTCAAAAAATGCTGGAGTACACTTCCAGTATGCACTTCCAGAAAGAGAACTATTACATACTCCGGTTTATAGATGGTATTTTATGTACTGGGAAGAATGTTCAGCTCTTTGTGGAGGGGGTACTCAGGTATGTGTTCAAAATAGGTATTTTATGTAACACCGGTGTATGTTATAATAAAATCAATGGTTGCTGCATTGCAGTAACTTTTCAGAGTTTCCCTCAAATTATTATTAAAATTAAACTTAATCAATGTCTGGTCTGTTTCACTAACTTTTCTCCAGTGACAGCTCTGAAGCTATTTAAGATTTCTAGTTCAATTTTTTTTCTCTGTGCTTTAGAACAAATTAGACACAGTAACAAAAAATAATTTTAAGGATATTCCGAAAAATAATGTTTTGAGAGTTAACTAAGGAAGTATTTATTAGTGTCCAGTCAAGTTTCTATATGGTCTATTAATTTATATATGTAATATTATTATTTTAGATATTTTTTGAATTATTGAAAATGGATTTCCAATGCCCAGTGTGGTTTAACAAATAAAATGAAGTACTTTTTACATACTATTTTTTCCCCAATCATTTATTAAATATGTAAGAAGTATACACTGAGCAGTCAGAATGAAACTTGATATTATTCGCTCATTTCCTACATCTTTTATTTTATTTATATACTTATTGAAAAAATAAAAAAATAATTTCATAATTTACCTTATAAAATTTCACTTGGTAAAAATCTTTTGGATAAATAGTGTATAATTATGTATACTTATGATGCAAAAATAAAAATAAAACACAATAACTTATTTCTCCAGCTCACTTAAATGACCTAATCGATCTGGGCATATGTTTTGAAACAAGTTGGATTTCACCAATTAGCTGTGGGTTAAAATAGGTTAGCAGGAAGTAATAAAAAATATTTGGCCTTCTTATTTATTATTCTTTCATTTATGAGCTGTATCAATTCTAATAAGATAAGAAGCTATTCGCCCAATATTTAGCACTAACTAAAAATGACAATGCACAAAGAAATCCACCTAAAAAATAAAATATAAATTAAAGTAATAAATAGGGACTACAGAGGAAAAGTCCATAATTTTTATACCATTTTAGAATATTATCTTTAAAAAATAGATGAAGTAGAGAATCCTCAGTTGAGTCTGCTTCAGTTTTTTTTGTTTTTTTTCCAATGAGGTCAAATTTATTATTTAATTTAAATAAAACAACTATATGTTTTTATACTAGCGCACTCAAGCGGTGTGTATTGAGTCAAGAAGTGGAGAAGTTGATAACAAATACTGTTACGATAAAGCAAAACCGAAAGATGCCATAAGAACATGTAACCATAAACCATGTTCTGCCAAGTAAGTTGATACCTCTGTTTAGTGTAAATAAATAGGGTCTCTCTCCACAAACGTCAATTGAATGTGGAGAAATTGTAAGTGATTGGAATTGGCACACATCTCAAAACCCTAAATGTATCTAAACTTCATAATTCACTCCTACCTATTTAACTTTTTAACTTCTTTCAAAAATCTTGCATTAGTTCCAAAATCATCTGTCGCTATATTTCCAACCTCAAACTACTTAGTCATTTGTATCATTACCTCCTTCATCAAATCTGTCAACTCCTGTGCACTGCTCTTGTCCTTCCACTACTTTTACAGCAGTTGAATGTTGAGGTTCCATTAAAACGTCTGATAAATAGTTTCTTAATATTTATATTATAGATTCTTAAATAATACCTGCCGATTATTTTTGTTTTTAAAATACAATAATGGAAATCGTGAAAAAACAAAACTGAAAAATTCGGAGCTATTTAAGATTTAAACTTGTGTTTTTTTTCTCATGATTGATGACAAATTAATGGCATTAACACAAAAATATAAATACCATGTTGATAGTAGAGCTATAATTAATATTCGTTAAAAAAAGAATACGTGCCTACATTGTAACAAGTAAAGGGTGTCCCAGAATTAACGCAAGATTTGAATTTGCTGCCATTTGTGGAGTTAAGTGCTGGCAACCCTAAAAAAAAACAATTTGACTGCTGACAGTTTAGGGTTAGTAAAAATGGAGCATTACACGATAGAACAACTTGTCTTTATTGTTGAACATTATCTCAAAAATAATTAAGGAATAGTGTTTTGATTTCATCAACTGTGAAGAGATGAATTGAATGATTTAGGGAGACTGGATCAGTTGGAGACACTAAACACACTGATTGTCCAAAAACAAGCTGTTCAAATGTCAATATCGAAGCAGTGTGTGAGAGTGTTGTTGAAAATTCAGGAACATCATTTCGGCGTCGTAGACAAGAATTGCAAATTTCAAGAAGCTCTCTACAGCGCATACTCACTAAAGATCTGGGTCTCCCTGCTTACAAAATTCATTAACACAATAATTGAAGCCTAATGACCATATACAGCGAGATATAGAGTTCGTTGAATGGATTATTGAACATCAACAAGTGGATGCTGATTTTTCGAGCAAAATTATCCTAAGCGATGAAGCACATTTTCATCTTGATGGCTTTGTTAATCGACAAAATTGTTGCATTTGGGGTTCGGAGGACCCACATGTGATTGTCGAAAAACAAATGCATCCATAACCTGTCACTGTTTGGTGTGGATTTTGGGTTGGACGCATCATTGGACCATACTTTTTTGAAAATTAGGCTGGTCCTGCAGTGACTGTTACTGGTGTTCGATATCGCAACATGATAACACAGTTATTTGTGCCGAAATTGCATGATATTGATGTGGCCAATATGTGGTTTCAACAAGATGGTGCCACATGCCATACAGCCCATGAAACAATTCAAATACTGCATGAGACATTTCCAGGTCGTGTACTCTCTCGTTTCTGTGATCAGAATTGGCCCCCTAGATCGTGTGATTTAACACTTTTAGATTTCTTTTTATGGGGTTATTTGAAGTCAAAGGTGTATGTCAACAAGCCCACATCCACACGTGCATTAAAAGAGGAAATTCAACGCTGCATCAACGAAATTCAACCACATTTATGTCAAATGGTCATGGAAAATTTTGACAAAAGAGTGCTTATGTACCAGCAAAGTCATGGAGGGCATTTGCCCGATGTGTTATTCCATAAATAACCCTATCCTATTTACTTTGTAATTCAATAAAAAGAATAACAACAAAAATACTAAAAACTGTGTTTTTTATTTAAATCAAATCTTGCGTTAATTCTGGGACACCCTTTAGTTTTTGTTCTAAAATGAATTAGGGGATTGATTTTTTTTAATTTAGGTGGTGGGCTGGCCCATGGTCAAACTGTGACTGTAAAGACCATGAAGGAATTATGACTCGAATTGTGCTTTGTATGAAAGTACCTTCTGAAGATGGTACATTTAGTAAGGTAGGTAATCACAAAACATTATTCCCTAATAATAAATATAATCAGAAAAGGGCTTATGAAGTTTAATGGCAATAGTTCAGCTATTAAAATCAATGATCCTGAAATCATGATAAAAACTGTCATGTTTTGTCATTCATAAGGATTTGAACATTTTAAAGTGATGCGGGAGATTTTCTCGTTGTCAGTGAAAATGTAATGTGCTAACTTGCCCCTTATATATATTATGATACCCCATCTTTTGGCACAACTAAGTATATAAAACAAATTGTGTTTTTAATTGGGATTAATGCCTGGACTAGGTTGAAATAAGAATGGCAGAATTATAAGTGAATTATATTGGTTTTCCCTCTTTTCAGTCCGAGGACAGCAATCTGGCTATTAATTCATAATTAAAATACACTGAATTGAGCTCTTTCACCTGAAGTAACGTTTTTAGAATTTCCTAGATTTTGTTTTAAAATCAGTAAAATTTGAGTGTCTATTTTTCCTAGCAATTGTGAGTCCCCAGTTGAACCTATTTTATGTGGAGACTTCCTTTGATTACCCAAAATATTTTCAGCTCCAGAAAACATAATTAAGAGTTATTAATTATTAACTATTTATTTGTTTTGGAAAAATAAATAATTGTCTGTAATTTCTAGTAGGATATCAAATTAAATTAATAAAATAGACACTCAAATGTTACTGATTTTAATTAATAAATTATAATTTTTCTTTTGACTTTTTTAACTATAATTACTCTAGGCTATTAAAACAGCAAGAAAAATTGTGTTTATAACATTAATTAATATTATCAATTTTTTACATAAATAACATGATATTTTGGGTGTTAGTTTCATTTGATGCCCTCATAGAGCGTAAAAAATAAGTTCATAGTAAATTTTTTTTATACATGAATTTTTTTTTTTTATCAAATTAAGTGGTGTATTACATTAAAGATCTCATTGCCCTCATTAATAATCTGTAACTTGTTTTTGCTTTTTTAACTATGATTACACTAGGTCAAAGCAATTGAACTGGTGTTTTTAGAGAGGCGTGATTGATATTTTGCTTGGAAGTTCAACTTAATATCCATCCATTTATTAGGTTAATAAGTTTTATCCAAAAGGAAGCTAAAATGGATTATTTTAACGAGGAGGTTTAATGGATTATAACTGAGAATCAAATTAATGACAAGTTGTTTTAAATTGGCTTAAAATCTTTGAAGAATCTCCTAAAACATGCATTAATTTTTTTAACAGAGTATCTCAATGTATACTTGCAATTTAGCTACTATAAATAATGCTATTGTTATGGCACTCCCCAAAAAGAGAAATAAAATTGGATCCAAGAAGTTATCAGTAGAACTGCTTATCTAAAGTACTTGAAGAACTCATCTTAAAAATTTCTGACTATGCTGCAATGTCAAAAGATTCAGAACATATAATAACTGGTTCAGGGCAAATATGGCCTTCTTGGAAGCCCAAAGAAAAGAAGAGGGTAACTTCTATTTGTCTGTGGTGAAGAAGTTGACACAACAATGTTATATGTATGTTTAAAGCTTCAATTTCATAATTAGTAGCCTTGATAGATTTTTATTCATCAGGAACTCAATAACACCTCAAAAGGTTACGATACCTCAAAAGTTAGGTTTTTAAGGCATAAAACCCTTTAGTTATTGGCGACACCAGATAAGGAGTCATCCCGTGCTGGTTAATTAACCACTAGTTATATTAGTAGGTACTATCCCTTCTGCTTTTTGTATTCAGCATCCTTAACAATTCATCATAGTTATCTTTTAGTGCATTATACTTCTATTAAGTTATAAGTATTATTTGTTGTAAAACCTAAGAAATTAATGTTTGATGTATAAAAAAATTGCTGAGATCATTGATGCTTGGATTATTAGGTTTTGGAGAGTAAGAGGTAACAAAAAGATATGAATATGAAACAATTATTATTATATCAGAAAAATAAAATAGTATAGGCCGTTTATGGTTTATAATTGAGCCTTTCAGGTGACAGATTTCTACCTTAGTTTTGAAGTAAGGGCAAGAGTTTAAGATATCAACCCACCAGCTTTTCGTGGATTTTAAACTAGTCAATGTATAAACCCAGTAAGAGCATAACTGCTAGGACTTAAAACTATACATTGGTATGTACTAGAATATGAGACTGATTCAAGAGATAGTAATATTATGCAACTAGCAAATATAACAAGAGGCACTAATTGATTGGCTATCAGAGCATGAATGAAAATGTATGTCCACTTTATTGAAAAAAAAATATATAAGCATAGGAAGAGTACTAAATATTAAAAAAAAAAAAATATTTGATGCAACAGAAAACCATTGGAGCCAGAAGAGGATTTTAGATATTTAGGCACAGTGGTCAGGAAAAATGGGTAAGTAGGCGAGGAGCTGCCTATCAGGATTAGAGAAGCCAACCTTCTATTGCTAAATAAATTATTACATTGTTATGGGGAGTTGGTAAAGGTTGTAAAACTTTATCACTCAACTTTTCAAATGAATATTCCTCCCGATTCTATTGTTTATGGTAGAGGAAGCAAGAATATTATTGACAGGTTCATCACCCAAGTAGCAGCTGTCAAAATGAAATTTTGAAATACCCTGTGAAGAGTGGACAGAAAGTCAAGAAGAGCCTAATATTAAATGATTATATCAGAGAGAAATTACTAGTAATATTCTTGAAAAACAATTTAGAGAAATGGTTTGACAATGTTTACAGAATGAGAAAATCCAAAAAGATGTCTCACGAAGACTCGTGCAATTGGAAGGATATCCAGAGGAAGATCTCTGATACCATATAACACTTATATATTTCCAGATTTTGACAGAGTTGGGAAAGGCTGAATGATCCTTCACATTACTGTAAAGAACCTTTCTAGGTCTTCAGCGAGCAGCCACCGCCATGGGTCAACCATATAAAAACAAAATTCATGGTCATCAAACGAAATGCTGGACTATCAAGCCAACTTTGACTTTGTTTTGTACAAGTTTGAGAGAGTAAGGGAGTTCACTTATCTTTGGCTTATAACCTGACAATCTTACTAGTGTTACTTCATGTACTACATCCTTTCTATATCTTTTCTAATATAAAATTTATTTGATAGTTGATCTAGCTGCTTTTAGAAAAAGGTAATTATTTAAGAGATATCATTGATAAAGTTGCCGAAGAAAGCAAAACCATGCCCAAGTCATCAGGCAAAGAAACAATGGTTCCACTCCTTCATTGGTAGAATAGAATATAGATTGTTACTCTACGCTGTAGAATCATTGGTTATCATCATTGGTAAACATCTGCAGCTAAAAGCGTCTGGTGATGATGATTAACTAACATGAAGGTGTAATAGGATATTACTGTGCCTAAATTATTGATGTTTTGAAACATGTTCACCATTGAAATGCCAGGAGATGGTATAGTCATATAATGAAAAGTTGGTCATCAACGTTATGACTTTTAGTTGTAAAAGCCCATAAAATAATTAATCTGATACAGAAATGGATCTAAAATACCGATTTATTTATTTTTTAGGTTACTAAAGATAAAGAATGTTGTTATTCACCTAAGCCAAGAGTTCAGAGGCCCTGTAATGAAATAAATGTCGAAAATAGCATTCACAGACAGAAAAGAGAAGAAATGAAGGTTTGTTACATTTGTAATATACTGTATTTACATGTTTATACCAATATTAAGCATGATTTGTGAATTATTAATTTGTTTATTTTTTTCAGGATGACGATGGAAGCTATAAAATTGATTTTTATGAGCCAAGTCCTGAGTAAGTATTAAATTGGAAAAATTTGACTATACATTATCTTGATTCTTATTTGTTGTCTGATTTACACTGAATATGAGAAAAATATCAGTTTAGTAGTACCATGTGAAAATACTGTAAGGTCACAACCACAAAACTGTACCTCCTGGCCCTCCTCCACTTTTCCTTCATATTATAGGAAGGTTTGGCAATAATTAAAAAAAAATCCTTCTCCCCCAAACTTTACCTATCCATTGTAGCTTAGGTTTACTATTTTGTCCTATTTTATTGTTCTATGCTTCTGTGATATAATAATAAAAGTCGGAAGAAACATTAATTTGTGCTCACACTAGATAAGTAAAATTTCTCAACTATTTGCATTTGTTAAGTTCTAATTTTAAAAAAATGTAGTAGTTAAGGCTGAGAGCTTACAGCCTAGTGCCAAGCATGGTTCCTCAGCTACTATGGTGACAATATTCTGTTAGCCATTCCTCTTCATCTATTAATATTCCATAGAGAACTATGATAGTCTGTAATCTTTAAACTTACTCGAATTATTGATGCCCTTTCACATGTATATAATCTTTCCTGAATTCCATTAACAATTTGTTTTTATATTTATTCAGGCAACACAGAAGAGGAAAACATAAGAAACAAGATTACCTACAGGACGAAGATTATGGTGATAATTTTGATCCTAGATTAAAAAATCAAGCATTTCACTTTGAAGATAGTAGCATGACTACAACAGAGATAAGTATGCATCCAAAGAAGAAGAAGATGAGAAGAAAGAATAGAAGACGAATGAATAAGGTACATTCACAGAACATTTTGGAAGAAACTGACAGTTTTCCCACTAAAAGAAAAATACCAGTAAATGAACACCTCAGTCCAACACTAATTGATGAATTAATTGATGGAGAATTAGTCCAAAACAAAGAAAGAAAGAAAGACGACATACCTACTACTGCTGAGTGCATTACTTTTATTGAAGATAAAACCAAAATCGCTGAGGCTTATGATAAGACTGCTACCGCTTTCAGAGATGAACATAACACCTTCCGAAACCATCCACATCGATCTCATGACCTTACATTGAATGAAACTCTCAATATGCCTGAAGGGGATTTCTTTTTGCAAGATGTTTTTGTAGAACAAGTCAGTACAACATGTTTACCTCAAGATGATAAAATAGAGCCAGCCGATCTCGGTCCCAGATATGACACAGGCAATAATACTGGATATAAATTAATAGTAATTCCTATTATTCCCAACACTGACATATTTTCATTGACTGATTATGAACTCGAAGTATTTGGAGATACTGGATATTGGCCTTTTGCATCTAAAGTTGACAAAGTATTCTTGACTGGTGAAAAAATGTTTAAAGCTATTAATGAAGCTAGCAGGAGGGCAACAAAGTATCCAGTAATAGACCTTGAAAATGTTTAAAAAATACTTTATTTTTAGCAAATAAATGACTTCTCTTTATTTTTACTATTTATTTTTCAATGAGTATTGGATTCAGAAATTAATGAATGTTGCTAGCAATAAAGATACATTTTTCTTCTTAAGATCAAAATATTTATACAATTTTACATGTGTGAATTAGCACATTTTTTTAGTGTATCTAAATCCCAATTTTGTCTCTCTTGTAATCATTTAGCAATAGTCCCAGAATAAATAAAACAATCAGTAGGTAACCCTTTATTATTACCTACTTATTTTTTACCAGAGCTTGACTGACTATGATGCAAGTCAGGGGTGGACCCGCGGCCTGATGACCAAACGTTCCCTGTGCCCAACTCCCCAGGATTTTTTTAAAAACATTTTTCTAATCAACACCTAATAGACCACCTGTGTGATATGGTAAAGGAAATTTGGCAATTTCTATGTGGTAGGGGTGGTTTCATAACAAAGGGAATCATGTGGTGCCTGCAATGTTAGTAAAACTGTGGTATTAACAAATAGTATTAAATGACAACACATACAAGATACATAGAAAGAACCCAAATAAATAGGTGCTAATAAAGAGATGCTTGCATACTAACTTCTTATGTTACTGCTTGAAAACCGTAAAGATTGCATCCCTTATTCAATACTCATTTATTTGTTATTTTTTCTAAAATATGTTTTGGCATTTAATAGCACATTTGAAAACATTAGTTTGCTCTTCTTCATCTCTAGGTGCATATGATCCAGGCAACAAAAGAGAATGAAAGCACATCTTCTTATGCTTTCTAAAAATCAACAAGCACCTGTATTACCCAGTTTTAAACTAGAATTCCAGCTTCTCCCCACCCTCCTTTTTTAATCAATTTCTTCGAGTCTTTTCAGTTTATTTCTCAGTTCTTTTCTTTCTCTGTGACAGTAGGTACTTATGTATGAGTAATATATTTTTTAAGTATAATTATAGTGCCTAGTAAGAGTAGAATTTCAAAGTGATTCCAAAAGTACCTTTAACTGTTCACCCTGAATGTTGCCCTCTTACTAATGACATAAGCAAGCAGAAACACGAAAAGGGTATTGAAATGAATGCTCAACAGTGATTGCGAAGAACAGTTTCTGTTTATGAATGCAAAAGTATCAAAACAGTATTCAGTGGGTTTGGACTATGGTAGAAATGTTTCAGTGAATAAAACTACAATTTGGTGAAACATTTCACAAAGAATCATTCTGATTTAGGTTCCAAGTATCTGGTTGGTTAAGCCCAGTGATCGGATTTCATGTAATAAAAGGTTATGCTAGCAGCAATTAATATTTAAAAAATAAAAATACAAAATAATGACCTTTCCTCAATGGTAACAGCTTCCTAAAAATTATCCTTGCTACTGACACAATAAATAGAACCATATAGAGATGGATAGCTAATTACCAGCCCAGGTTAAAAATATTTCTCAACTAGTGGACGAAATAACTTTGTCTCAAAATACAGTAATGCGGTGGATTGACGAGTTGGAAGATGTGAGTTCGCAGGTACTTTTTAAGGTTTTGAGTTCCAAATATTTTCTTTGGCTTTGGACGAAAGTTGTGACTACAAACCATCTGCTCATCTTTGTAGTGGAGTACTCCTTGACTTACGTCAACTACGAACAGCGACTACAGGAGAAGATGTGCTCAAGAACTAAAAATCTCTGTTGAAGGAAAGAACTTTGACTCGCAATAATTAGAAGCGTTTACTATGATAGTGTTTCTGCCATGGTCGGTAAAAACAAGGGCTGCACTGTAATTTGGAAAACTAATTGAAAATACCTTTTCTAAAATATCACTGTATCATTTACCAGAAAACGCTTTGTGCCAAGGAACCGGATTTATCTTCTTTCCAAAAAAAACCAGTGGTCGCCTGTATCAACAAAAGACTGGCGTGTGACCTCAATCACAGGGAATTTCAGGAAGACATTGAGAGTTCTCTATCGCGATGTTCGTTGGCTATCAAGAGAAAAGGTTCAGGAAACCACGCAGTGTCTTAACTTATCTAACGAAAATGAAGAGGAAGCTCTTCACATCTCTTCCCTTCTTGCTGGAGTTTTGGAAGCTCTTAAAAAACGAAGAGTTTTTTTTGTTACTCAATTTACGTCAATTACAATTTACTTCTTCAATTTACTAATTTAGCTCTCCAATATGCTTATCGTTTTAGTTCAATATTTCGATGAGAGCAAACGTTCTCTAAGATGAACTGTATAAAAGATGACAAAAGGGTGTCATTAACCAACTCTTATTCGAAAAAAATATTTAGAACTGCATCGACACTTTGACAACGAAGTGGAGTCTCCCAACATTGAGCAGTTGGTAAACAAAGAATAATAACAAGCTGTACATCGAGCTGTGCAGGTATGATTTGATTTTAAAAAAACTGGTTTGTTTATGTTTAAATTATTATTAAATATATTTGAATACCCCATCAGTCATTTTACTTGACCATTATCCCTACCAGAACCCGTGGCTATAAAATGACTGTTGATGCAGAAGATTATAGCTAATCTTCGATCCAAAAGGAAATTAAATTAAAACTAAAATTAAACTTAATATTAAAGCAAAGGTCAAAACATGTGGTCTGTATAAAAGGGTGGTTCATGAATTGAATACGTACACTGCCAGTGAACCAAAATATATTAACAAATAAAATACGTAATAATAAAGGAAAAGCAAAGTGGCCACCTGGTATGAGCAGTTAGAAAAACTAACCTAGTAAAAATGAAATACAAATTATAACTAGCAAAGGAAAATAAAATCTTAAAAATTGAAAGTCTAATACATGGAATAAAAATATATTCAATATTTTTGTTAAACGAACATCCTCAGTTCTAGAGTCATAGGTTGAAACATATTTCTAAGAGTAAGAGGTGGTGTCCAACTTGTAGATGGGTGGTGAGCCGGGGTTGATTGATTGTAGGGGCTTCTCTTTGCTTAGTTCCTTGCATCCATATCAACTGCTCTTTTATAATAGAGAACGCAAAGTCCCTTCAAAGGCCCGTCTCTGCCAGTAATATCTAATATCTACCACAGACGCTAGCTTTCGTACACGCTCATCACTTTGGGCCAAATGACTCCATATGAAGGAGACAGCTATTTGTTCTTGGGCCAGCCCATTCCAACTGGGAGCAAGTTGATTAACTCCCTCTCAAAGTGAATGTAACATTTGTAAGAACGCACCTGAAGGCGTTTCCACAGAGTCTCACTGAGTTTGAAATTGTCCCAAGTTAAATTGGGACTAAAAACAGTGGTGAAATGATGTTGGCTCACTCTTAAATGCATGCTCAGAGTGTCTCGTAACTTACTTATAAAATTTGTTGGTCCGACTCCTGCAAGCTCTACACACCAATACTCGGTTCTGGTCTGCTCCACTACATGTTCCACTGTCTCCTCCCCACAATAAGGACTGCTGGGTTTTTCTGCCTTCCATACTGTGTACAACCTGCTGTGGAATCAGAGAAGATTTGCATGCTCTGTTTGTTCAGGGAGACTCTCTCAGTCCATGACAGGCTGATGGATTTTTTTTCATTTTGTGCTTTCTTTGGGGAATTGAAATAGTAAATTTAATACCAATTAGTTAATATGGTGTAAAATCATCGGCTCATTTCATTGATCTGTTCGTTCACTTCAATTAATAGATCATTAATTTCATTAAAATTCACTTCATTTGAATGACAAATTTTCAAGTTTCATATCAATCTTAGCGAGTCTAGAAACCCCATTCGGTTAAATTTACACGAAATTTTACTTGTCTACGCTTGTTATTCGTACATGAAGGATGCATGAATTGAAGTGAACTGACAAATGAACGGATCAATGAACGACTTAATTCACGGCGATTTAGCATTCCAGTTTCCCACCGTAGTTATTGGAAGGCGCGGAGATCTACCATTGTGAAGGTTTAGTGGCCATTTGAATTTGTTAGAGAAAAGCGTGGTCATATTTTCTGGATCTAGCCGCCAGGGTCCTGACATAGGTCTGTCCTCCACTGGAGTCTTGAAAGAATATCCCTACCGGCTTCTTGCGACTTGAACTTGAAACTAGGCATATAAATCTGATCTGACCTGAACTGAATTGATCCGAAATGAAATAAAGTTTCCGCCCAAGATCTCGGAGAGCTGTTTAGATTGCGGCGAGAAATTAATATTTAGCTACGGTCTGTGAATCAGGTCCGTTGGTTCATTTACTGACACGTTCATTTGTGAACGGCCTTATTCCTAATGTAAGCCTGGCTTTAGCCTACCCTGGTCATTAAGGCGTGATGATGTCATAGGTGAGGTAGGGTTTATTTTTAATCAAAGGAATGCAATGGTAGAAAGTTTGAGGCTCTAGTAATCTATAATATATATTGTTGCTCCTACCCGACCAGCATGGGATACAAAACCTTCCAAATTATCGTTGACAGCCCTACCGGCTCATATTATGCTGGCTCAAATGTCACTGGTAAAGTTGTTCTAGTTCTAGAAAAGCCTAAAAAAGTAAGAGGTATGTAAGTTTTAAACTAATACTGTGTATGAAAGACAATTAATTATGTCTACTATTTTATAATTGACTAAATATTTTAAACAGGTCTAAGAATTAAATTTCAAGGATGTGCAAAAGTTTCTTGGACTGAAAATGAATCTGTTAGAAAGAATAATGGGGAAACGGCTAATGAAAATGTAACATATTCATCTGAAGAGGAATATTTTTCTAACAAATACTTTTTAATTGGAAGTGAAAGTAGTAAGTATTTTATATTATATGATTTATTTATTATCTGTATTTGACATATAAGTTTAACAAGAGTTAAAACGTTTCTAAAACTCAATTTGAGGCTATGGAATTTCTTTCTATTTTACATCTTTTATGAGACATTTGAAATGGAAATTTCCTTAGTAAATTTAGTAAAAGCTGATATATAGATTGACAGGGTGGGGCATACTTGTGAGCTGTGAATCTAGTTTGTTTTGACTAGGTCACCATGAGTTTAATGTTTATTTGAATCAGCTATATTTTATTCTTAGTGACCTGGGAAAATCTTAGCTTTCCTACTAGTTTCAAAAAGGTTGTAAAGCACCCTGTTAATACCCCACCCAATAAAGTTTTTGGTAAAGATAATATTTCCCATTTTAAATAATTCCAATTTTGGCTCTCTCTGTTCTGTGCTTGTTTCCTTAAAGGATGTAGCTATTTAAAAAAAAATTTTTTTGTTACTTAGTATCTAATAAATGAATTGCTAATTTTTTTTTTTTTTAAGGTATGGTATCAATATTACATATTCATGGTTTCATTGTTTTTTTCGACAGTAGTAATATTTATATCCTGATCTCATAATAATTACTTAAGTCATATGTTTTGATCTAAAAAAAAATGTATTCCAGTCATAATGATTTAGGTACCTAATGAATGTCATGTTTGTTGGGACTACAGCACATTTTAATGATTAAAAATATTCTAATAATTAATTATTAGAATTGTTTAAAACAGCCACCTTTGCACATTTTCAGTTTTGTTTCTAGTTCTTGTTTGACCTAGATAGATGGAATTAAGCATATCAGATCACTTGTCTAGTTTACAAGAAATCAATGGCAATCTGAAAATGATTGTTGGTAATTTATTATTCTATTAAATGGAAATCTTTGAATATTTATGTGTAGTATTTGCAACTTATAGCCCACAATCATCCACAAATTTAATAATGTTTAGCACCATCCATTAGTGATATGAGTAACACTACAATTGGTAACTTCGATTTACTATCCTTAACAAGTCCAGGTACTGACTTGTAGTGATCAGGATTCATTAGAATATTCTTCCCTACTGCACATGATGCTCATAATGGTCATAAGCATTCACACCGAATTGCACAATGCGCAATGGACCTGTTCCCTGTACTTGCTAGTACCATGTAGATCACAGGGGTTCAACAGAGTATCTGGCAATGGGTTGTAGTACGGGTTTGGCCTAATCATTCGTTGATGGAGGCAATTTTTCCTGGTACGCAGTAAAATGTCCATCCTTACCAGATTATTCTGGTCGAAGTCCAAACTGGGCCCTATAATGACAGCCTAGGTAAAATGACCTGTTTTTTCAGGATATTAGTTTTGAAGTTCAAATATTAAATGTCATATTTACCCACTTATTAAAATTAGTTGAGAAAAGTCACAGGCTAATAATGTTTCTTTAATGGTCTCGTTGATTTTTTTTACATATAAATTATACTTATGTAATGTTTCTTTTGTAGATGAAGTGGAGATTCCTGCAGGAGAAAATGTCTACCAATTCTCCACAACATTACCTCCCAGGCTACCAACTTCTTTTGACGGAGAACATGGCCATGTTAGATACACCATTATAGCAACTCTTGATAGACCTTGGAAAACAGATGAAGAGACAAAATTGTTTATAACTGTCGTAACCCCTGTTGATTTAAACTTTCTTTCTCAAGTTAAAGTAAGTTAAATGACTATCTCTAAATTATTGTTATGTATATTTAAAAATATTGTAATTTATTTACCTCTTGTTTTTTTTTGGTGCCTTAAAAAATCAATCATCACTTTAAATCTTGAAATATTGTTGGATTAGTTACACATAAAGTTAGTAACTTTTTGGGGGTAAAAGTGTAGGGGATTATCAATAATTCATCTTTATTAAAGGACATAATGCTCTGGAAAAAATTTTGAGTGGATTAAAAATAAGGAAAACATAATGCATAACATTGTCGTTATGTTGCCAATATATGTATTCTCAGACAAAGAGAGTCAACTTATAGAAATTGATACTTAAAAGATGATTGGTGCTACTTTTAACCTGACTGGGTATAAATAAGTTAAGTTTAATGACTGATTCAATATTCAACAAATATTGTTTGTTCACGGGTGAAAACAAACTTAACCTTTGTATATTTCATTTCTTAGAGAAATAATTTCAGAGGATTAAAAATTCATTAGTTCTCTCTTGAAATAGCACCAATGGGCATTATATTGATGTAACAACCTGATAAAATAATTTTATTTATTGTTCATTGAATCTGCAGGAACCAGTAAAAAAAGAAGCACATAAAACATTTTGCTGTTTATGCTGTAAATCAGGACCTCTTACTTTGGCAGGATCGATACCAATTAGCGGTTATACTCCAGGACAGACAATAATTGCTACAATTGAAGTTGATAACGCTAGTAATGTTCGAATTTCATCTGTCAAGTGCAAATTGAAAAAGGTGAGTTATATTTCTTAATTTTTAATACATAAATTATTTACATATGTATGGAGTTTAATTATTGGACTTATTCACAACAAAGTTCCTCATTAATCATCTCTAGAACCAGTTGTCAACTTGCTAAGTTCATTATAGTTTTTTCTTTTATGAGTTTCTTTAGCAATAGTATCTTTAGGCCTTACCATATGCCATTTTTTTTTGACATGCCCATTCCATACTTATATTTTATATTGTCTCAAGTGCAATCATTTCTAAGCCATGCAGTATTTCCATGAAGTTTTGAAAATCGCAACTTCGTAAATTGTAAATATTATTAATTATAATTGGGTAAAAATCAAACATTTATGGATATAATTTCTGTTGTAGGAACTGAAGTGGATTGTTAAGTCACCAAGCCAAAAAGAAAAAAAAGATGAAATTACTCTTGTTAAAGTCGATTTAGAAGAAGTATTACCCAATGGATCAAAGTCTTGGAATCAGAAAATTGAAATGCCTCATATGCCATTTATAAATCTTGATGCTTGCTCTATAATTAAAGTTGATTTCTATTTAGAGGTAATGGTTTAAATTTCTTCCTCATATTATTTTCTTTTTTATATATCTATTGTTATTTTTCTACTTATGATTTAATTTATTTACTGAAATATGAAATTAGTTATAAGTCTATACAATTTATTGCTCAATTCATTTTCATGGCTGATATTCTCAGATACTCAACCAACAGGACGGACCTTCTGATTAATATTCAGATCCCCTGGCTATCTCTGTCAAATACTTAACAGGGCACAGTCTACAAATATAAAATATATGACATGTATATTAACTAAGGATTTCACCAGTATTCAGCTTTGAAAAAATATTGCAATTTGCAATGTTTTCAGAGGTCTATTAAATTTTTAAAAGATTGTGCCATGGTTGGTATTCAGCCAGAAAGAAAAGTTGTATATTCCTGGTTTACATTACAGTCATGTCACTATTTATTTTCTTGTTAACCAGTAATTATTAATATCTATTTTCATTTCAAGAGACTTCACTACAATGAAATGTCCTGTAACTCTTATCAGAATTTAACATGGAATTTGAAGAAATATTTTAATTTTGTTGTCAAGCTATGTAGTTAGTTGTTAATGAAAAATACAAAAAAAAAAATTTTTTTTTAGGAAAAGAAGAAACTGATTATTAGTCAAAGAAATAATATTGGAATTAAATAACACAATTAATGATTATATATGAAAGAAAATGGCTTCATAATAAATTTGTTCTTAATTACTCGTAGTCCCCTTGGAGGTCAAATTAATTTGTGTAGGACTTAGTCCTGAAACCAAACTAATAATATTCAGATCTAGCTATACGAATTAGTTAAAATTTTTATTTTATGAAATCACGATTGCCCACTTATCTAGGACTATCCTTGCAAACAAGTTTTAGGATTACTTTATATGAAACATTTTTTTCTTCTTTCAGGTAGAGGCAGTTGCATCGGGTCCTCATAAAAACTTGGTGTTGAATTTTCCTCTTACTCTGGGTACAGTGCCTTTGTATCAACCAAACACTGCTCCGCCATCTTCTGATCCGAGTGCTCCAGTTTCGCTTTATCCACCATTACAACCCACTACTGAATTTTCTCCATCAGCTGAAGAAAACCCTTCGATTGGATTCAAAGCTGCTCCTTCTCCATTAATCACACCCACTGCGCCATGAATTATTACCAAAGACACTATTAACACTATTTTTCATTATTGCACTATCTTTTATTTATGATTGGGGCTCACGGATTTTAAACAAAAAAATAATTACGACTAACCAATTTCAGTAATCTTGCTCCATGACATCATTTAACTTTTGCGATTATTTTTCACTTATGAGAATCAGACATTTGATTGTTTAAGAAACTGAATCTGTAGCATCAACAAACAAGTCTGGTATCAACTGGCTAACTGCTATTTTAGATAGTTCAGGATATAGGGATTATGATTGGATTGTGCTGCAATGTATACCACATATTAATTATTATGTAAAAATATAGACATTGTAAAAGACTGTTATTGCCATGTATGTATTAACAATGCCACCTAGACCTTAGTGAACTGCTTAGCAACATGATAGGCGACTAAGATTTTTAGCTTGAAGAAGTCACTTTGAGGGACCCCAAATTTGTTATTAATAATTTACATGTAATCTGCTCGTTGGGCTGTCCCCTTGTTTCTGAGGTAAGGTTAGACTAAAAGTTAGTATGGTTAACCCTGTTTGAAATTGAAGGGTTTTTGTGAGTTGGGAGTTTGTTAAAGGTACTGTGGAGTCAGTGTTTGACCAGGAGAGTTGTATGTGGGTTATTTAGTTGTACACTACCTACCTACCATAACCCCCCCATTTAGTTGTAACCCTGCCTACCATAATATAGGTTTATAACCGAAACCGCATTTTAGGAAGGAATGCGGTTTCGGTTATAAACCTATATTATGGTAGGCAGGGTTCATACAAAGAATTTCTCTGAACCCATCTTCACCTTGGGATTATTTTTGTGAAAAGTAGCTTTTCTTTGTAGCTCTAATGTTGGGACCATCTTGATTTAAAACTTATCATTTTATTGATAGTCTGTTGATAGGAAATACCGTGATGAGCCATGTGTTTGTTATAAAATTAGTTGACCTAATACTCATTCTCGGACTGAATTTCCGAAAATCCTGTTAAAATGTGCCTTTATACCCTAGTATCAAATGTCAGTAGCTTGCCTTTTACAGGTTTTAAGATCATAAAGTTAGTAAAATTTTGAAAATGAGAATACAAGGGAAGTAACACCCCTAAACAAAAAACTAAAATTTTGCCCAATATAGAGCCAGGATAAAAAATAGCTAAACTAAAATACCGTAGCACAACATAACATAAATGAGCTCACTAAAAAGAGAATTCAGAAAATGAAGGAGGAAATTCATGAATGTGGACCAAACTCACTTCTTATATATTATGTTTTATTTATTAATTAGTTAATATTAACAATTGTTTTATTCAGAAACAAATTCCATGAAAACAATTTTTTTGCTCGGAACCTTCAATTGTGCAGAACTTTTGATAAAGTTCCTGGGTTATAGAAAGAAGTAATGAAACTGATATCTGGTTGGAATAACAAATAACAAGCATAAAATATGTTTTTTTGAGAATTTTGGATTTGCATGAAACAAGAAATTTGGTGATATAGAATTTTTTTATGATGTGCATTGTATGTTCTTAGAGACATTTTAATGGAAGTGAAATGGATTTGCATAAAAATAACAGTACCACAAGATAATGTAAATGTTTTTTTATGTTTATCTTTTATTAAATAGTGCTTTAATAATATACTGTGCTAATAAAAATATACTTAGTGCTCTATAATTTATCAATTACGGGAATATATTATGTAATCAAAATATCTAAAGGATGAAAATTGTTTAACCTTTGTTGTTAAACAAGCTTTATTACTAGTATTACTAAGGAATAATTATTTTAACTATATTGTGGTTTGCATTTTTTTTATTCTTTCATACAGTAAACAATTATAGCACAAGTAACTATTGGAAGTTCAAAAGGTAATAGGATTTTTATCAAACCATAGTTAGTTGAATTTATGTATTCATTAAGTTTTCCTATATATTTTATATGTTTTTTATATGTACCTATACGACACAAAGTATTATAAATGATCTGTTTTATTATACATTGTATACCTTTTTATATGTTTCTATGTATACATACTTGAGGAGTTCATGTTAACATTAAGAAGATAAGCTTACTTTTTTTTTCTTTAATTGCTATGAATATGGTATCTCTTCTACATGTGGATTCATTAATCTCTAAAAACTAACAAAGAAAACGCAACAATGTCATTGATTTTAGTTGCTTTGGACACTGGAAGTATTTTTAGATTTATTTCCTGATGGGTCGCTGATCTTTGAAGCTAACTTCATTAAACTAACATGTAATTTTATCTAGAGTGTCTTGTTGTGGCTTAATGTGGTTGTTATTGCGTTTATGTTTAAGGTGAATTCACAGAAATTATAAATATCTCATCTTGTATGTATGTTATAATGGTGATACATACTTATTTATTGTTACTCTGTTAGCTGTAGACCAAGAGGATCCTTTTCTCTCCACAAGCCTCTTCCATCTGATTCTGATTTTGTCAAGAGCTGCTTGCCTTCAATTAGACAGATGGTGTGCCACAGCATCTCTCTTTACCATATCCACCTGTCTAAGTCTATGCCTCCCTTTTGTTGTTCCCCTGGATTGCTGTACTTAAAATATATTAAAATGTAAAAGACTGTTAAATATTATTTATCTATGACTGAAAATACAGGATGAACTTAATGCTTACCATCCTGCTTTTTACTAACTAGTCCTTTAATAATAATTATCATAATGTATTGGTGCTACTAACATAGGATTGAAATAATTAAATAAATGCCTACTTGTAATAAATATTATTTTTATTTATAATTGATTGCTGCTTTATTTACCCATATATATTTATATGTTCTCATTATGTTGAATATATATTTTTTTTTCAAAATGTGTTACTTTAATTTTAAAATTTAATTTATTAACAAAATATATATATAAAGGAAGTGATGAACATTATGAAGAAGTCTCCAGGTGAGTTTCCTAAATAATTGGGGAAAAAGTACTTCTTAATTCATGAAAAATACTTCATTTTTGTTCTTAGTAGCTAGAGTGGTTCCGCTTGGTTATTAGGTTACATTTGGTAAATTCTGGTAGATATAGAATGTTGCAGCAAGAGTATTGACAAGGATTGCTCGAAGAAGAAATTGAAAAAATCCACTATGTGTAGGATATCTGATATGGTAACTAGCTTAATAAAACTGTGTGTTTCCCAACTAGATAAGATAGAAAACAGAATGGATGCTTCCAAAGCAGATCTATTTCTCTATTCTAGCAGTACAATTGACTCAAGACCTAGATAGCTACCTCCGCGAGATTTTTCCATCAGCATGTACAGTGGAATCTCTTTGGAATAATATTCTGGAAATAGCTATCTTATTTTAAAATGAAAAATGGACCTTCCATTTCTCTTTTGTGGTTTTCTGATATTTCCTCCATCTGTCCAATTTTTTAAGTAAAGTTAATGACAAGTGATCTTGGGTTAACTCGGTTTGCTTTATGTTAAATTCATACCATCCCAGGATTGCAAGCCTGAATACAAAAGAGTAATTTTGTATTTTGACTCTACATCAGTTATTGTTTTGGTATTCTAACATTATGACACATTTCTGTTCACGTTAAAAATCTTGTATGTTATAATGGTGATACATACTTATTTATTGTTACTCTTTTAGCTGTAGACCCAAAGGATCCTTTTCTCTCCACAAGCCTCTTCCAATCTGATTTTGTTAAATTTATTTTTTGGCTAAAAAAGTGGAAATAATTGAATGTTTAAAAAGTATTGTTTCAAATATAGGTTTCTGACAGGAGTTAGAAATTAGCCAATTGACCTTTTGTATCATATGACAATGAAATAACAAGCCTTTTTGAAAAGGATGTCACATCTGACAAGAGGATAAAATTGATCAAAATTCAATATTCTAAAAATATCCCATTATTGGCCCTATTTAAAGAAAAGTAAACCAAATTCGGCAAGCTCTTTAATTAGTCAGATTTTCATTGTTCTGTGTAAATTACCCACTTTCTCCTCAATACCCACACAGCATTGTATTTGGGAAAATTAACAGGGATCAGCAAGGGGTTGATAAATTAAGGTTTAGTCTGTATGATTTAGTCATAGATGTAATAAATAAATAAATTTTGTACTTATAGCTTGACTTTTTATTTACTTTCATACATTATAATGTATACTTACATTATTTTTTCCTAAATCTGGATACAAAAAAGTTAGTGTATATCATTTTCATTGAACTTGATAATTAGTGAATTCCACTATAAAAAATTGCAGCTCAATTAACTAAAGATTTTCACTGGAGTACAAGAGACAATGACAGGAATTAGAGTATGCTTTGAGCCCTCTATCTAACAACAAGGCTAATTAGGTTGGTAGACTAGAGGGGACCACTTCTGCCACCATACTTATTCTATTTTATACTATTCTTTGGTTTTAATAATTATAAATTATTTTAGACTACAAAAAATTACAAAAATCTGTGTCATAATTCATAAAAAAAAATACATAGTTATTTACAGATGTTTATAAGAGTGTGTTTTTTAAAAGTTATCAATAAACTTATTACTATGAATAAAACGTAAGCACTGATTGTTGATTCCCTCGTACTAGTAAGAATGGAGGCATGCCTTTAGTAAGAACTTCCAGCCAGGCCATGTACAGAGATGCAGTTACTATGTTTTTTCTTGGCATGGGAAGTGTCCTGTGAACATAAATTTACAATTGAAATTATTTTTTTAAATATTATTAATTCATTAATTTTTGTAAGGATTAAGAGGGTTGTTTGGCTTGATAGGTGGTCAACACTATCTAGTTGCCAACTAAACAAAATGATATCTTATTATTAATTTTTAGTTGTATTTAGCCCAATAATTTTAATAATTATTAGCCAAAGAAAAAATATCTTGACAAAGCCCGATCTCAAATGCAGAACCTTTCTAATCTCTAGTGAAGTGCCGCTGTGACTAGGAGCAATTACTGCACAATTGAAAACTGTCTATAACTCTTTGGCTAGACTCTCTCGTTTAAATTTGTCTGACTTCACCCATCACCAGTAGGAAATTTAAAAGGTTGGGAAAGTTTAGCCAAAGAGAATTTGTATTGACAGAGTCGTCAGTCGCACTAGAATAGCTCGGAGGTAGAGCACCCCATACTTATGTCAAGATATTTATTATTTGACTAATAATTCTAGGAGAAAGTGGGATCAATAATACAACTAAAAATTAATAACATAAAGATGATCAATGTTCAATATTTAAGATGTTATATATAATGACTTAAGCAGGCAAAATAACACTTGGAAAATTTAAATTAATGGTCTTCATGACAGTCCGCTCTGCTTGACTCCAATCACCACCATTACTAAATTTACAAGACTGCGAGGGTCTAGTAAAAGAGAATTGATATTGACAAGAGACATAGGCTGTGCAAGCTCCAGAGGTAAGTGGACAGAGATTGGGGAGGTCCCAGGTTCAATCGGTCAAGACATTTTTTTTCTGAGGCTAATAATTGTTAAAATTATTACTAGATGGGATAATTAATATGAGGATAATTAATCATTTAACATTGAATGATTAAAAACAATAATCTTGCACTACAATTATTAAAAGAAATAAGACATGATATACTATAAACAAATACTTTAATAAATATATTAAAAAATTTATCAATATTAAAGTGAATTAGGTTAATGTGAAATAAACATACATTGAGGAAATCTTTTTATTTATATGAGAACTTTTCTTTTAATAAAAAACAGATTCTTGATCTTGCAAGCATTTCTAATAAAATGTAAATGATGAAAAAAACTGACAAAAATGTAAATAAAACATATGCTACTTGAGGACGAGCTAAAGATTCGAAACATTGAAGTAAAAATAAAGGTATGATTATTATTAGGCACAAATTTATTTCAAGTTGAATAATTTTATCTTTTGAAATATTAATTCATGGTTCCTAGAACAATAGAGTGCAACTGTTGAGTTATTGACAACATTTCTGAACATAAAAAAGACAAACACTTTTTCCATTCAGTTATTAACTATTTGGCACCTTACACCAACATACTCCTATTTTATTGACTTTTTTTAACTTTACTTACATAACTATCAAATTTGAATTCATAGAGTTTTCATGCAGCAACTCTCTCAAACGTAAATGTCGGTTTGTTTTATCTTTCATTGATTCCAATTCTGATTCCATGACAGCCACTAAAATCAAATTAAATAATGAGGTTAATTTTTTTAAAAGTTTGTTGTGTAAATGAGTACAAACTTACAACATAGATAGAAAAAACTATAAATTTACCACTGCCATCATCATTTCCAGAAATGGAGTTTATCAAACTTTGAAAATATTCCATTGTCGCGTCAAGAGGTTTCCTTGTAATGTCCGGGATCACTTTCAGGTCAGAATAGTCTATTCGGAACTTGGATAACAGACTGGCCATGCTATAAAAACATAAAAAATATATCAAACAAAACCATATTATTTGATTTATTTGCAAGATAAACTGATCACTACATATTGACAGGAATATTAAAAGAAATAATGCGAAGTTGGGGAAAATGTATTGGTAATAAAAAAAATATAGCGCCTATGCAGTATTGAAAAACATTGTAGGGGAATGAAATAAGAACCCTCCCAAAGCTGGGATGTTCCATATTAGATACTTTTACACAATCAAAGATAGAAGTATTAACAGTCTTCTTAATGCATTCATTCACATACACAGTCATTTCTGTTGCCTAGTGCTTAGCACAACTGACTAAAAGCAGACCTGGGTTGGATTGCCTCCTGGCATCCCCAGTAACGATTTTTCTTATATGGATATATTTTTCAGATTCATATATGGGGACACATGCTTTGTGAGGGAAGATTAATAGCTACTTGAATAAATAATTAGCAAATTTAGTTAAGAAAACTGAAATAAAGGATGAGAGGTAACAGCCTTGCACAACCACACTAACACCTCAATGTCATCTACCATGATCGTACAACTATGATGACGACAACCTTAGTCGTTCTTACTTTTTCAATGGTGTTGTGCCATGGATTTATATACATGAAGAGTCCAAAAATTAATTGAAAAAATGAACTTCACAAAATCTATAAACGTAGTAAGTAAAATCATCAATAGCTAAATAACTACTTCCATATATCAAATAACCAATCTTCTCTCTCTCCAAAATATACTTTATTTAAACACAACTGTTTTTGACAGCTCTAAGCTGCCATCTACGTTTGCCAATGCTTGGTATTCAAATTTTTTACATGTATCCTTTATTCTGAATCAAAATGTTAAACTAGTTATCTCCACTGACTTTATTGTATGACTCTACCAGATAGGTGTGTGATCCAAAATGGAGTAATAAAAACAAACTACATCATTTATAAAACTATCCCGAAATTCTCCTTGAGTCTTCATGAATTTTTAAGCCCCGAATAGATAATAATCAACCTAACTAAACACAGTTCTCCCCTAAATTTCCCGCATAGACATACCCAAACCATTCCCTGGTTTCATTCATATTCTTCTTGACAAACGCATGCTTACAACTATTATTTGCTACCTTAACTATATTCCAACATTCAGCAGTTCTCTCAAATGAATTTCACGGTAAAAGTAAATCAAAATTTAAAGAAAGGTAATAGAGATAACAGTTTCTGCTCACCTTCTTTGCTCAAACAAGAGGTCATCTTTTTTATTCGCAAGAGTGAACACCCTCAGTTTACAATCTGACCATGTTCTTCTTGTGCTTATGATATATGGCAGGAGTAATGTTAAGCCTGTAATGAAAATTAAACATCAAACATACTTCAGGGTATTTACTTTACTTCAGTGACAGCAACTGATTTTCATGTAAATCAGATGTAGGAAAATTTTATTTTCAAATTTTGTCTTACCACCCTAATTTCTTGAAATATTACGTAATAAATTTAAGTAAGCTGTGAACACTATCCATCCATATTAATAATAAATAAACAATGTGAAATCAAATTGGGTAAACAATTAAATAGATATTGGTAATATTAACCTCCATCGTCATACAGCCACCACACATCAATAATGCCTTTTTTCTGTTTCCTTTGAAACTGAGTTAAATTGTTCAGAACTTCCTTTGGAAGCTCCATACCATCAGCGTTTCTGAAAGGATATCATTATTAGCTTTTGTATAAAATTGAGATATACAGTGAAGTCCTGATTATCCCTAGTTATTACTATATAGTTGGATTATCCCTGGGTCCCAATCAATGATGTTAAGCAAATAAAAATATATTTGAATGCATGAATTCAACTATGTAAGTTAGTTATCTGATAAAAAATGAAATATATATGTATTTGTTTATTTCAAAGCTTTATAGAATAAAATCAGATCATAATAATAGCAAAAATTATTTGTGTTAACAAGAGTTCTGAGAATGTAAGTATGCTAAATTAGTTCATCACTCCTTGTTTCACAATGAATTCCTTAGACAAATGTTTGTTATTTTAATCAAGGAAATTAACTTCAAATTATTACTACAGATAATTATTTATCTCTATTTATCTCTAATCTAAGAATTAGTTAAACAAAATTCCTCAGCTGTTTATTCCTCTGGGTACCATAATCCAGATATAAGCATGAACGGGAAACCATATGAGCGTTAAATGATGTTGAAACTTGTGTTAAAACTACAAAATCCACAATTGTTTAATCATGTTAACAATTAGCTAATAAATAATATATTGCTCTAAACAATGTTGAATTTTTTTATATCTTTCTTGTTTTAAACTTAAATCCTCATTATCTGCGGGGGAATTGACACCAATTATTAGGGATACTCAGGACCCCAATTTACAGTGAAATTGACAGTCATATTTATAAGATCAATTAAATTTGGTACACAGCACGTAATGAATATTGTTGCTTTTGGCAAACATAATATTTATGTCACGGGTCGGTCCTCATTATCTGCTTTGTTTCCCAATTTAATTTAAATACTCTGGGAAGACATGAGTTTAATTTCTGAACAGTGTTAAAGTAAACTTAAATTCTTTTCAAATTTATTGTAGCCATAGTATCAGTGCAATGGAAAAAAAAAAATCATAAACATATGGAGCTTGACTCTCAAAGGGCAAGGGAAAAATTGAATAAACTGTACATAATTAATAAGAAATTTGAATGCTTTCTCATTTAAGTAGTCAAATAATCTGGGCAACACTTCATTTTTTCATACTTTAACAAGTTGATTGTGTCCATTTTCCATAAACAAATTTTACACATGAACAAACTTAAAAATATTTATACTTTACCTATATAAATCTGCTCTTGAGAAATGATATTCTTTTTCTTGTTTTGGTGTAGAGTTTGCTATCGGTGTTTCAGTTTGAGCAATAGGGTTCTTATTTACATGTGATCTATTTGTCATCGGTGTGGTGGGAGCTAATAAATCACTTGAACTGCTTGCTGAAATAAAAATAATAAAAAAAATATAAAAAAATGGACCCATAAACAATTGTTCAGTTACCTGAATAGTTATTTGGTTACCTTGAGACATTTGGGAATATGAAACATTTCTTGGCAGAACTTCTTGAGAACTTGGCTTGATTTTTGTTGGTCCATTACTCTCTGCAGGCATATTTATTATTTCAGAATCTTTTAAAACATCAGAATAATCTAATCCTTCTTGTACACGGAGGATAGCCAGGGATAAATACAAATCCAATGCTTTACTGAAACAAAAATATACAGGTGGAAAAAACAATATAAAATATAATATAAATATAAAAATTAAGGAACATAATAAGTAATAGTCGATCCAAGGATCAGAGGGCTTGCCAATTTTATTGTTATTGACAAAAAGTTTGGAGTATTAATTATGGATTAAAATTTAGTTTTAAAAATCATATTTAAATAAAATAAAGGGCATAGAAAGTGAAAGAACAAAATTGGGGAACCCCTGGCGAAGGTGCATGTGTTTCTTAGATACTTATTAAATGATTGCGAAAAACTAGTTGGTATTTTGAATAGAATACTTCATTTTATTTGTTAAACCATCAGGCTTAACTTCTATTGTTGGCTATCAAAACTTCAATTTTTTTAAATATATTTGAATTAGTTTACCTTAACTGTCTATAATGTGTTCTTAACCATAGGAGGGGGGGGGGGGGTCGGAGCATCAAATCTTAAATACCTTCTGATAAATATTGAACCAAATATTTTCACATTGAGTTTTTATTTCCATATTCTCGTTATTATATCTTAAGCAAAACATATACTATATTAGGGCTCGATAAACTCCTAACTATTATATTCAAGTTATATCAATTAAGTTATATAATGCAGACAATTTACTATTACATATTACACTATACAATGCATTACACAGTTAACAGTATATTTTTCTTATCTAAGGCCCTTTGATGGGTGACGTAATATTTAAGTAATTCTGTACTTAAATATTTTGGATTGTTTCTCAAAAAGTCCATACAATTTTTCGAAGAGCAGTTATGTTCTGGTCAAGCTTATCAAAGAGGAATTTTGATAATATGTTTTATTAAATGCACAGTGATTATAAAAAAAATGAATCTTGAATGAAAAAGGTAAAATACATTTATTACTTACTGCATCACATTAAAATACATTCCAAGCTCATCTTTTTTACAAGTTTGCCAATTAGATTTATAGCCCATCATCAGAATATTAGGCCTGAGTTTCCCTAAACCCGACGATTGCATAAGTGATTGAGCTCCCAGCTCAAATGTTGTATCATCAACACTTCCAAAAAATGCCTTTATTTTGTTGTAATACAACCAATTCTGTGCTTTGAATGCTAATGAGTTTCTGATGCTTTGAGGCATTGATTTCTTTAAAAAAAAAAAAAAGATAAAATAAATAAGAGTTTTTAACTTTGTATAAATAGTTTTTTCAACTTCGTTGAAACATTTTTTGCACTTACCTCTGAGATGTTACCACAGATAAGAAGAGAAATGTTTTTGGTGATGAGATAAGCAAAATCTATCAGTGATGGTCGAATGTTGGGTGTTCCAGATAGAACGAGAATCTGAGGACAGTAGTTTTTAACATGATCATCGACTCGGTTAAGTTGGTGAACAGACATGAGCGCATTTTTGTAAGTCTGAGCCTGCGTACTTGAGCCCCAGTTTACATCTGTACAATAAAATTGAAACTATAACGAGAATATTATAAATCATGAATGGTGAAGAAACAACAAAGTAGTTGTAACATAAGAATCAATCAGTACCTGGCTTTCGATAGCTAACAATAAGGTAGAGAGCTAGAACTGAACATAGCGTCAATAATGCGGTCCACCAGCTGATTAGAAACATGATTGCTGTGCACAAAATAGCACCTAAAAGACTCAACCACATATTGTAATACTGAAAGAGAAAATAACATTATTGTAAGGATGCTGCTATATAGTTAAAAATTAATAAAAAGAAACTAATGGAATACTTTATCCCAACTTTGTTATTATTATTCAAGAATATTAGTTAGTGGGTGCCTATCAATATAGTTTGATAAAATGGGAAGTATGCAGATTACTCAGCACTTGGATGGGTGGCCTTCCTCTTTGTACTGGGCAAAATCATGGGTGCTCCAGGTTAGATGTTTAGATGTTAGACGGGTACCTCCAGTCTTCAGAAGGCAGTTTATTTCAATGGGTCACACTTCTGCCCTTAGAAGAGTCTGAAGGTGTTAAGCCACAAAGGGTAAGCATTGAAAAACAAAAAAAAATGTTTTTTTTTACTTTATTTTCAAGAGTTCATGAGTGCTTGAGCATCTCATTAGTAGAGAGTGAATTGAGGTTATATCAGAATAAAGATCAAATTAAATTTATTAACAGTTAAGATTCTAAAATTGGATTAGATTTATATACTACCCTTAAATTTGAATTTTTTACAATCTATTAAATAATTAATTTAATTTATATATTCACAATAAAACAGCACTTCATCTCCCTAAAGCTTAAATAGAAACCATTAAAATTATTATGATATTAATAGTGTTCTAATGAGAGGTAAATAAATAAAAATACATAATAAACTCACTTTAAATGTTGGTCGCCAACCGACGGGCTTAGCGAGTGACGAATGAAAAGTGCTAAAATTGATTAGAGCATATGCTGCAAGAAAGAAGTTAGAAATCAAAGGAGCTATTGCATTCAGATCTCCTATAATGAACAAATAAAATAAGTCACCTATAATTTGTTTACATATAAAAAACAAAACAAAAACATCATGGTTAAATATTACTCACCAACCAATACAAAAGCCAAAGCAATGAAAAAAGTAAGGATATATCCTCTGACGGGCTCTCCAGTTTTTCCATACCCCTTCTCAAAAAATGATATATAAGGATACAGGTTATCTTTACACAATGCTTGAAAAACTTTCGGTGCTGACACAAGACTGGCTAACGCTGAAGATAAAGTAGCAGCAAAACATCCGGCATATATCAGTGGACCGAACACAGACACTAATTCCATAACCTGTAACATTCCAAAAAATAAGAAAAATAAATGCAAAGAGTGCAAAAATAATACTTATTAAAGTTAATAGGTTATAGTTATTAAATCCAGAGATTTGTGACCCTGCCATTTAATTTTATTTTTTCCATTCTATTTTTATTTAGTTAGCTTTGTTACATCAATACACTTTTCAAACTTCTCCACTGAGTAGTCATTTACTGGCTTCTTCTCCAGGTGTGACCATAATTAACTTATGATCCATCCTTTGTTGCAGGAGACTTCTGGGGACAGAAGTCTCTGAAGAAGTCCCCTACAATGGCCCTACAAATTTCAACACCCTTGGAGAAGAAGCCTTCATTATATCAATTATTTGCTTTCAATAAATATATATACATAAGCAAAAACATAACAAACTAATAAATGGAGAAAACATAGAAACCACAGACAGAAAACTCAGAACACGAAGAAAAAATATCTATAGATAGTCATAGATCAAGCTAGCTAGTGGGTTAGTGGCTGTTTGTGCATGTTTTGACAAATATTGATTAAATGATTGTGAAAAAACTGCTCGATATTTTGGACCATAAATACTTACTTTTATTTGTTAAACCATCTGTATCACTAAAAATTGCTTAAAAAACTAAAATATCGATCAAAAATAACCTATTAAAATCTGCTGGCAGTGAGAATTTTCTGTTTTTGGCAACAATAGAAGAAGAAAAATCAGTCCTTTAAATATTAAATAGTTTATTAGCTGTGACTTGTGAATACTTAAAAATTGGAGAGACAGGACAGGACTTTTTCACTTAATTTCTTTTTACTTCCTGTTATTGTGTTTTAACTAACACACAATCATCATAATCGGCAGCAGAATATAAAATTTAAAAACGATTGCTCTTTACTTGTTTCAAACTAAAGTTTCTCTCTAAAAGCTTTAGAGCCCAGGAAAAAAATAGGGATTTGGCATAACAGGTTAAAAAAGGAACAACACTACTTCAAATAATTTTTAACAACAATGAGTATACTTAAAGAGATGTAAAACTACTTAAATTGTTTAGGTTGGATTTAATGACTGCATTCTTGAAACAAATATTACAACAGTGATAAATAAATATTATTGCAAAACAAAAAGATTCTATTTATAAAAACAAATCAATAAAAGAGAAAAATTACCTGGAAACTATTTTGAAGTCCGAATGGGCATTTGCTACCAGTACAGTTTGATAATGTTCCATTAATGACATCAGAGATATTTCCACTAGCATCGCGCAACACCATTACACCAGCCAATATACCCATTAAAATATAAGATCCACTAGTGATAAAAATAGCCAAGATGGTACCCTTAGGAATGGACTTTTGGGGATCCTGCAACAAGGGGGGGGAATAAACCATGATCTACTATTTAAAATTGAATCTGTCATATTTTATTGCACTACCTTTAAATCTCCTGAAATGTTAGCTCCAGCTAGAAAACCCGAAGCAGCTGGGAAAAAAACAGAAAAAACTGAAAAGAAATCTTGTTTCACACCATTATCGTACCTGTAGTCAGATCCTAAATTGTTTTTAAATACTTCAACTGTAAACAGAAAAAAATAGTACATTGTATGAGTGCAAAATAAATTTTTTTATGCCAATTTATAATTGTTTTTAAAATTAAAAAATATTTAATATTGACTTTACCGATCAAATAATTCATAAACATCATCTAATTTACAATGAACACTGAATTAGGCATGAGATTATGGATACAAATTAATGCTGTTAATCCTTACAAATTTTGGTTTTTTAGACCAAAATTATCTTTTTTATTTAAGTAACTATTTATTTGTTCTCATGAGTCAATATACCCCATCTCAATAGGAAATAACAATCATTAGATTGCTTTAATGAAGACTTCACTCCAAAGATGACATTGCAAGATTGCCACTCCTGAGGCTGAGTGTATTTCTTAAATCCTTATGAAAATTAATTGAGCTTCTAGTATGCTGATTATGTTACCTTTGAGTGTGGATGTATCTATATATTTACTGCGATATATTTAAATTTACATACAGTTTTGTATTTTGCCCCTATTTTATGTATTTTTAAAAAGTATTGATGTTTATATTTATTTATTGGAATTTTTGGAAAGATTTTTTAGAGTAATTATTTTTTTCTTTGCGATAGATCATTTCTTTTTTGATAGCCAGAATGTAATAAATTTGATGGTGAGCACTGTATTTTATCGTGATAGTCAATTTTTTTCCAGTTATCTAACACATTGATAAAAATAAAAATAAAATAATTATAAGGGCTTCCAAAGCAAAAAGACATCTGAATATTGAAAAGGAGTACTACATTTTCTAGAAAATACTGTCATGAAGAGTCAAACTAGAAAGAATTAAAAGACTTACAAAATATTTATAACATGATTCCAATCCTACCTATGCAAGCACATTGTTCAATGACTACTGATATTTTTTAAACTATTCTTGCGGTTATATATGCGATATCCTATTATATAGATTAAAGTTATTTATCTTATTTTAAATACTCTTACTATTGAAACCAACAAAGCCTTTTGCTCTTGAATCATCACTCTGAGGTCCCATTAAAGCACCAATAAAAAAATCGATAATTGCAGCAATTAATATCACCAATAGACCCATTTGTGCCTGTAAGTAAAGAATACACATACTAATAAGAGATATTTAAAACATAAAAAATTGATGGTATTCAATATAGATTAGTAGTAATGGTAATTTAAAATTTTCAATAAACAATATTTTTATTTTTCAAGCATCGCATGTCAAAAACAGATGCCAAATATTTGTTAACAAAGAAAATTTGTCAAAAGGTTTTTACCATTGCCACCGATATTTACAATAAATATACAATTTTGAATTAATTGGATTTTAAAATAGTGCATAATTGATTTAAAGGAAACAAATGCCAAGTTGTAATATAAACAAATGTAAATGTTTTAAGCAAAAATTGGTAGTGCGCACACTTGGTCGGTAATAGCCATTTTATTTTATCCACATTCCAACCGAACAAAATTTATTTGATTCCTTTGTTATTATCCCTTGCTTTGTACTCTTTTTTGATAACAAGGGTGCTCAGATAAAAAATGAATAAGATGTAAATAAGTGAAGTTAAAGAAGTACTAGTAGACTGACTCATCGTCATCATATTACAGTAGTTTGTTAAAATTTAAATGTTGATTTTTAGATTGACAAAAATTGTAATTTTTGCCATGATGTTTAAGATCAGGGATTATTATCAAATAAAAAATTCTATGTAAAAAATATGAGACCCTATCAAAATAATGACCATTCATTCATAATCAGACGGAATATGATAGGATACTATTTAAATTCATTTAATTCTTACAAATAACAACATGATGTTGTATTTAGACATTATGATATGTTTTTACATATTTTTAACTGTATTACTGTTTAAAATATACCTTTGATTCCCATTCCATGCCTACAATCACAATGCCAAGTAGTAATAACATAGTCACAGATCCAAATATTCTCATGTCCTGAACACCACCATCCACCAGAGAAATCGTGAATTCACCCAATAGAGACAGCAGCGATTCGCAAAAACCAACAATATACATCGCACATGCTACTGCATTGGCCAATGAAAAAATGAGACCAATAGATGCCCCGAATTCAGGGCCTAAAGATCTAGAAATCATAAAATATGTTCCCCCTGAAAAATAAAATGTTAAAGAATTATTATAGAAGCTACTTAGATAAAACTAATTTAAAAATTACAAGCCATACTATGCTAAGTTTTCATTAATTATTCGAATTTAACATATAAAATGTTGTGGGTTTTCTATAGTTTTTGAGTTGGATACAATATATCCACTGTGGGGATCCTCACCTAAAAATTGTATATCCAACCTTTCTTAACTCCTATTTATTGTTAAATTTAGACTGTTCATTACTTTAAGGCAAGCCATCTATCTAGGTTGCCATCATGAAAGATTACCCCTAATCTTAGGAGTTTCTGTGAGGATATCTTGATATTAAACAAAGACTGTTTTTTGTAATTTAACACAGTAAAATTTTTATAAAAACAAAACAAAACTACTTTTTTTATAAAGATAAATTTCTGTTTTGTACTTGGTCAGCTTATTAATGAACCTATTCACTTACCCGTGCTTTTTCTATAGCGAAACTAACACCTGGACATTAAATTATTAAAACTTAATGCATAATTAACGTATCCATAAACTTAACTATATAAAGTGATGTATATATATATTTATATTTTTCTAGATTTAAAGGTGAAAAAAAGTTGAATACCTCCTTTAATGAGTCCGTTGGTGCTTATAGCAGACATAGACATTGCAGTAAGAAGAGTTACAACAGAACATCCCAAAATTATCATGATGCCCTGAACTGAAAATACTAGTGTTAATACTTGGAATAGGCTATTTTAACAGTAAAGAATAATTGTAAGTATGCTCCATTTATTGCCATACATATTCTGATCATAAATTGTTAAATATGAAGATTGTAAGAAATTTATATCTATAGTAAAAATTAATTTTATTTTGTATATAAATCTGCTTTATAGATATTGTTAGTAATAGCTGCATTGTCAATAACGAATGAACAGGATCAAAATGATTAATCATTCAGAGTTAAAAAAATAAAGAGACTAAATATCAAAATAAATAGAAATGTCAATAATAAAATACAATTATTTTATATACCTATTCCCGCTTGTCCAATAACCCATGAAAGTCGGAGAAACAGCATAACACCCCAAATGCTGAGGATATTTCGTACAAGTACTCCTTTGATCCATCCAAACTTAGCACCTTCTTCCATACCTGGCTTGTTACTGTGTCCCCTATGTCCTCCATTAATTCTCACTACGGTTGGCAACTGTAACAACATTGTTAAAGTTGTAGGTATTTTTGTTTCTGTTTTTCCTACTTGCAAAATTTACATTGAAAATAAATAATTATTATAAAGTGTGATAGTCCAGGGCATATACCCCTTTTTTTCAAATTATTAACACTCGTCTAAAACATAGAGGGTGGCTTCATTTTAAATTTTGAAACCCAAAATGAAGAAAAAAAGGGGTCTGTACCCCAGACTATTAATTTTAGTTATAGTTTCAGATTTGAGGCACTCTGGCGTCTGGAAATTTATGAAAACTATTTAATAATTATAAAAAACAAAAAAACTGTTTAAAGTTAATACTATTTCAATTTTGATTGTTATAATTAACCGTTATGGCTCAAACCTATGACTTCTTCAATATCTAGTCTAGGCTCTAACAAATGAGCTACCCTGAGATGAGTGATGGATGACCTTCCCAAAGTGAATTATCTGAGATCAAACCCTCGCAAAGATTGTAGGTGATATACCCGAAGTCGATTTTAATTTTTGTGCAAAATATCCTATAAAAATCATTTTTGTTGTCTAATAAATTAATTATTAGCCTTAAAATGCACGCCCATTTTCTTTGACAAATAATAATTCAATTTTTAAAATTAATGTGGAAAATAAAAAATAAGAAAGTAACTATTGTGGGAAAGTCCCAAACTTCCATAATTCCACTTCTAAACACGGCAGGGAATGAACAACTGACTAGAAGGGACTCATTGAACATAGAGTAAAAAATATATTTATTATAATATATTACATATAAGTATAATAAATATATATAAAAGTATGGGTACATAAGGAAATACTATATGAAGAAAAAGTTCAGAGGAACAATCGACCAGGAATTTTAGAAGCTTGTTTCAATATGTAACATGCAGAACTCCAGAGAGAGTTATCATTCTCCGTCAATTCAGAGATCAATTGGTGCAGAAGCAAGTAATAAAGCCAATTTTGGGGCAGGTTTTTTGTCATGGAACTCATTGTAACAATCTGCTCAACCACACCGCAATAAACGGAAGAATATTTATCATAAGAATAATAGGCTGTTCTTGTAACTAATGCTCAATATGATACGTATGAAAAATAAAAAGAGAGAACAAAATTGCATTTTGTGAGGCTTTGAAAGAAACTTTTTGCAGCACATAATGGAAGACTTAGTTTGTATCTATTTTTCTAAAACATTTTTATGCCTTGAAATTATTATTCATTGATTTTTAGTATACAATCGGTAACGGATTCACATAAATTACTCTGGTTAGAAAAAAATTGTAACCTGTAGGTAACTCCCCCCTTACCTTATTTCCATTTTTATAACTCATAATAGACAGGAAAAGTTCTATAAGTTTTAATGTAAAGTGGCGTCAAACCCAAGTAACCAACCAATAAATTAGTGATCACTTACTCAAAGCCATTAAAAAAGCAATAAATCATTTTCTAAATTGGTTAATATCAATACAATTAATGGCATAAGCAAAAATTGTTATTTACCTTTTGTTTTTATCATGATAACCACTAGAAGAACTAAAACTGATTCAAAGAAAAACATTTATCACATATTATAATTGAATTTTAATAAAGAAAATAGTACCAGCAGATGTTAATAGATAGTGGTAATATAACAAAATAAAGTTAGATACATAATCAGGGTTTGATTTACATGTTTCACTGAGCTTGTTTATTAATGTCATCTACTAGGCTGGAATCTATTACGTTCACCAAATGGAATCAGTGTTTATTTTATGTACCATAAGTTTATATTTCACCCAGCATTAAATTTTATTTAACTTTTTTATGTTAAAAAACATTATTAATTAGTTGTTAATCAAATAAAAAAAGCACATTACAGATTTCAGGCTAAACAATATTTTCATCCCCCTATAAAGACTTATTATAAGCCACATTTCTATCTATGGAAGCGTAGTGAAATTCTCCATCATTTCCCTTGTCATAGGGATTTGAACCCAGAACTTCGTGTTGAAGATATTATGTTAGCCACTTCCCTACCAAATGAGTACCTTTTTTTCATATCTGATCTTGTTTTATGACCGCTTCCTAAGTATACAGCAATGCCACAAATGAATTTTGAAATTAAAAAGAGAAACTGCTGTCATTTTCATAAAAGCATTAGTATAGTCTAACCAAATGAGTTTTACCTATCAGAAATTAGATAGATGACCTATCTAGTAAGGTAGTCATTTTAATAATTTGTCTCTTATCTTCTGTTACTGAAATTGGGTGGCGGGATAAGATACAAATTAAAAAAGTTCCCTTTTAATAAGAAAACAATTAGGTATTATTAGTTACCCATGTTTAAATACATTGTGTTATTATATATATATATATTAATAAATATTATACTGGGTTGATTAATAGTCAAACATGATAAAAATATCAATTTATTAATATAAACAGTTCATTGGCCATAAGATACATTTTTTAAATTAAATACCACACTTTCGTATTCATGTTAGCTTATTTTTTTTTGTAAAATTAAACCTGGCATTTGTATCTGTTGTTCATATTTATGTGAAGTTGTAAAATTTTTAACGTTAATAATTGTCAATTTCCAGTGACCGAGGTGCTTTATATAAATAGAATAAATCACCCAGTAATTAAGATACCTGTATTTATTGTTTTTACTTTGATTAGTTTATTTTATTATGATTCAAGATAAAAATAGGTTATAGAGTAATCTATGATAAGCTTGCCCAGCAGCCCTCTAGGCTACTGTCTTGGGTAAAGTGGGACCATAAGCATTTAAGAGATAACCCACCAGGGGGTAAGTGGGTAACACTTGGTCCCGTGAGTAGTTCACAGGGTGAATTCTAAAAAGAGTGATTAATGGAAAAAAATAGCTAAGATTAGTACCAATTTTAGCAATTTAATGGGCTAGGAGAATATATTTTAATCATGAAGTTAACTTATTATGTAATGTATATCTTATGTATTAGAACAAAAATTTTCCAAGGTTGTAAAAATCCCCGGCGATATAGATAAGGCCTACCAAAATTGACGCTGAGGGTGGTAAATGCTAGGCAATCCAACCCTTCTGTCCACAGCAGGTGGTCTGAAACCTAACCAGTACCAACTAGAGAGCTAGAATTTCTCTTTGGCTTCACTAATGGAGTCTATATGCTTAGTATAGTAGATACAAAATTATTAGAAGCTTGCATTTATTCCGCCACTAAAACGACTTAGTAAATAATAGTGGCCACTAGATAGTATCCAATATTTCTAAAAAGTGTAGAATAGTTCTTGCTTTATTTTTATTGCATCCTGTATATCAGGCAATCCGGTTCTTCTATCTTGGTTATTTATTGTACCAGCAGTCTGTAATTTACGGCACGCAATGATGTGACGAGAGGTGCACATATGTGATCTAATGTTGCATTATCCCAATCATCAGCGGTTGATCTATCGAAGTTGGGAGCAAGTCTTGTATGACCTAATCGATAATGAGCAATCACTTGCGATTTGCTTTGGTGTCATTTCTTCGGGCGATTTCATCCTTGATACCTTATTGCACCGTTGCGCTACTGCGTTCTTTGCGTCTGTTCTCATTGCCACGGATATTCACTTGATCTAAGAATCAGAAGCAACTAATGTTAGTGTATAAATGAAAGCTATTACCAATTCGATCAAAACACTTTATTAACATACAGACCTCACACTAGAACAGAATGGCGGAAACGTGGCAGTGTTGCCACCAATAGCTTCTATAAAATATAATAATACAATTGAAGGAATTTCAACTTCACTCCCTCGGCCCACCTCGATATATCTGTATGGGAAGCATGCCCGTAATTAAAAACACAACTGATTCTTCTCGTAGATTTAGTGAGTGCCTTGATCAAATCGAAATATGCTAACAAGTAAAAAATAGAATGAGTTTACACTTTGATTTACTGTCGTCAATTAGTAAACAAAAAGTGTAGAGCGTTCTTGATATTGAAAACATATTGTTTATTAATTTTTATATCACGATTCGTGTCATTTTAAATGTATAAAAACAAAATTCTACAGGGCTTTTGTCCGACTTATATACGTTTGACCGGTATTATTTATCTTAAATCATATAAAATAGGGTTTTTAAACGTGTGATTCACTTTTTAAACCATACATACCCTCCAAATGTAGGGTATACATACCCTACAGCTGTTTGTCTTTTATTTATCGTTTAACGGTGAGATACCACCTACTTAAATACATGATAGTGGAATAAATTAAACTGGGAGCTCATAGTTTGAGGCGAATTTAAATTTGAGTGGATGCATTTGATGGGGTGTCGGCTTAGATTGAAGAAAGAGCTGTTAGATTGTCATCAAATTTATCTATGGGCGACGTTTCAATATATTATGCCCGCATCAGGTCCTTGTACGAGCTCGTTAGAGGATGGAAGCGACATGAGCCCTGTTTGTTGGGGAACAAACTGGTCATAAATTTGATAAAATCCACCATATTTTTTTCATCGACCTAAACCGAAGAAAAAAACCCACTCAAACTAATTGAAATAAATGCACTTCCCTTCTAGGGATTTGAACCAAGATCCTTCACATCTCGAAGCTGTTAGGCTTATTACACCATATGAGAGCCCTCATTGCAGTTGATTGGAGTAATTTTCTAGATACTGGCTTGAATCGATAAACCAACATATGTTCATTGACATCAGCTGTCAGTAAGTTGTTATTTTAAGTGCTCAGATACCCTGGAAAAGATTCAGGTTTATTTTCTGACATAGCGTCCTTCTTTAGACACAATTTTTTTTTTAAATCACATTCTACATCCTTTAATTCGTTTTATGCTAATGGCTTTTTCGTATGTATTATTTAATATATTACAAAATAATTGTTTGTATTTTTTTTTTAAATCTGCATAATTGTAAGTGTGTAACTGCGATGAGTAACTAGCAGGAGCCACCAACAGCGCTCGAATGAGAATTTACAGGTTTGTACGATTATACTTGACTGCCATAAGTATAAAACCCATAGAATATATTACAGTTTTCAACTCTAAATATATATCTATTAAAATTGTTCAGTTAGTCGAAATTTCTTTTGATAGTTTAGGGTATAAACATACATGCACTTAATACATTACTAGATTAAGATAAGAAGGGACAGGAGCAAAAGAATGGGAGCTGCGGGTACCGTAACAATTTTTTGTTTCATTTAATATGTTTATCATTGGAACCATATGCTTCGCTGAGCTCATTGAGTTAGGCGAAGCGCCCTGTACTTTAGTTTTTCAAATTAATATTTTTTTACTAAAATGGAGTCCACTGGCATAGGGTAAACCAAAAGTACAGCTGTGGGCATTGGAGGGTTAATCAAAAACGGTACCAAGAGCTTTGTTTCTGCCAAGACCGCAAAATGGCTGTAGCAATTATAGAATTTTAAATTGTAAAATTTATTCTTAGCCCAAGGACGGTACAAACAAGGCCTGTTCTTTGACTACCCCAATCCCGTACACTCATCCCATCGCCCAAGGTTCAAGGTTTTATTGGCGTTAATGGAAGGCAGTGTCCATGCCGACGGTTTCAAGGGAGCCGTCTTCCCGTTAGGAATACCTCAGCTGTTTACTACATCCTTTCTCGGAAGGGCCAAAATACATCAGTTAGGTGTCGAGAAAGAAAAACCGACGGCCCGGACGGAGTGTTTACGCGGGCTAAGGCCTGAACCCTAAGCTGTAGTCACGTGTGTGGGCTATTATGAGTCATGGGAAGACGAAGCACAAAGATAGATGCTTTCTAATGGGTATTCCTATGTGTAAGGACGTACCAACAACGGTCGTGCCAAGGGAGGCTCTATGTTCAGACAGGTACTAAACGATACAATCTATCTGAAATATTAACGGTATATTCAACAACACCTCCGCACTAGATTGTATATGTTATGGAGGAGATGAAATAATCGAAAGGATACGAAAAAAAAACTTCCCATATCTTTTAACTGGCCCGCTCGGATTTGTAAGATTTCTCAAGCCTTAGTTCAGAATTTATGATAAATAAGGTGAGCCCCATCACTTGTAAAGATGTTCAATAAATTAATGTATAATGTACATAATTATACTTATGTACAAGCGCAACTCGCAATGTATAATAATTAGAAATTGCATAAAATGTAGCCAAGCTACAGGAAATAGCCTTTTGTAAATTAAGTCATTTGTAGAATATATTGAATACTGTAATACTTTTAAAACAAGGGGATACGGGGGGAGGAGTTCAGAATTGACTCGTTGCAGCACATGACAAATCCAGTGTTTAACATTATGACACCACCACCCTTTCCGCATCGATGGCAACAGACTGGCGGGGAAAATTAGGTTAAGATTTTGTTCGTTAGCTGTAAGTTAGATTTAAGTCTAGGATTCATAGGGTGGGCCCCATCACTTTTAAACATTGACTGTGTAATGTACAATTACACTTCTGTAATCACAAATTGCAATGTAAAATTATTCAAAATTGTATAAAATGTAGCCAAGCTGAAACAGTAGCCAACCTACTGTAAATAGATTCATTTATGTAGAATTTATACTGATTTCCATAATTTATAATAACAAGGGGATATGAAGAAAAATAATTAATTCAGAAGCTGTGTAACATTTAAAACTCTGATTTTATCCTGGTGATTAAGGAAGGGTTGAATACAGTAATAGATAAAGATAACATAAATAATTACCAGGATAATCGAGATTGCACTGCACCGACTAATTAATTAATGACACTTACTCATGTTTTACAGATTTGGTTATATTTTTTATGCCATTCCAGTATCATGTTGAACTTCCGTTTAAGTTTAATTTTTCTAGCTTGAAAAGAGGACTAACAAAGACCAGTACTTACTTGGAAATTTTGTACTACAACCAGTTAGATGTCTGTTTAAGATCTTGAAAAATATAAAACAGAAGTAAATTAACTACTATTTAACTATCCAATTACCGAGGATACAATCTGATATTGCTTGCCCCTTCCTTTTCCCCCCTATAGGAATAGTTAGTTTATTTAGAGTCCGTAAGAGCAATTGAACAGTAAACATGAAGGGGGCTCCAGTTAAGATTGATTTAAAATACTTTTAGCATCGACGTCCCTTTCCTGCGGCGTCTATTTATATGGAAAGATGTTTTTAAAGTTCTGAAGATGCTTACTCTAGAGAGAATCCTCTCTTCAATTTAACATGGTCTTAAACTGATTTAAAGTAATTGTGTAAATTGTTAATTATACAGCTTCTGCCAAATACTACAACCGATTTTACAATGCTAACTTATTAATAGTATTTTACTGTATGAATGAGCGAGTGAATGAAAATTGTATATACGGTATGAATGGAAACATTTATCACAATAAAGCTGTTCTGTTTAAATAAATAATAGTATTTAACTAGTTGATCCATGGGCTATTAGCTTCGTAATGTTATTTTGGTAGCATTTTTTTTAATTTATACAGCTGTTATTAATATATTAATAACTATAATACATTAATATTAATATATTTTTGATTTGCTAAAACATTTCGGTCACTGAAAAAAACTCTTTCAATAAAAAAATAAATAAATAACAAAAATATTTACAAACATCGAATAACTATTGAATGTGGCTAGAACGTCATTAAATACGCGACTTCTATAGTTTTCTCCAATACTGCATTTTTTGAAAATCTCTTTTGCGCCACTAACCATAACGCCTCCTTAAGCAGAAAAAATCACAACTTAAATCATAAATATTGACATGAGATATTTTAAAAGTTAATGAAATGGGCTGGGCTTTTCCATGTTATTTTTTTTTATACTTCCCGTTTTTTTTTTGGATTTTAGACCATAAAACAATAATTTCGAATTGTTGTAGAAAATCCGTTTAAAATTCCCGACCGAATTTGTCATTTTTACGATCTTTATCCTACAGAGCCTCTCACTTCTAACTTGAAAGTTAAAATACTATATCGATTTTATAATTAATTATTTATTAAATATTACTTTGTCCCACAGAAAATTATTCACCTTGTTAATTTGTTATCTGTAATATATGTTCTGCTGGGGATGCTTCCTAACTATTTTAATACTAACAAAACAAACTTGCAGAGGTGTCTAAAATGTGATTGCTGCGTATATTGTAAATCAATTAGGCTGACATTACTGTAGGAGCTCAATAGCGAATGACGTAATTCAAGAAGATAATGAATCGCTTTTCATAGAGTAGGCAGAAGCCTCATCAAGGTCCCTTCTATCACTCCATGGTCGGTGGTACCTTTAGAAAATTAACACACTACAAACCGCCAGTTAATCAAGTGCAATGTTAAAATTGGACGACACACATTTCCTATAGGAACCTAGTTTCATTTCGACATGGCTTAAGAAAATGTATTCATTTGATTAAGTGATTGCGTTTTTTAGACCAATGAAAATAATACAAAAAACTATCTCTTGCCTTGAGAGAGAATTTGACTTGATATTTGCAACTTTCAGAAAAGTTCACCCCTCTGTTTTTATTTTATTTTTATTATTGATAATATTTTTTCATGTAGTATATTATTGACGATTGAGTACGGGACAGTCATCTTTGTTCTGGCCGTCTATCTAATGGTCCAATCTATCAGAAATTGTATATAGCATACTTTACAATAACTCCAAAAAGCTGTTAAATTTACAATGAAAAAGGCTCCTTTCATTCAATTTTAAGAGTTGTCTAGTGCAAACTCAAAACCTATTCATAAGACTGAATGTTCTCATTTCTTTACACGTGGTTAAGGATATATTGCAGACATTAAAGCAAAAATAATTTCAAAAAATGAAGTTTTGATAACCCATAATAGAGTTTACATTTATATTTTTATTATTATTAAAAAAAAATTTTCTCAATTTTTAACATCCTCTCCTCTTTCTCCATAACCAGAAGGTGACAATACTGCGGGCGAATCGGGAGACCCCTAGACTGTGTATTCATGCCTTTATTCTATAAATGTATATTGTGAATACTAGATAAATGAAAAGATAAATTAATTTAATTTTTTGCCTGTATTATAAACTAAAGCTTATATTTTAAACAATATATAAAATAAATAAATCACGCACGTAGTGAAACTAACAATATCCATAGATACTTGCGTATCTATACTTACCAGGTTTCTTAAAAGCTTACAAAAGGTTAATTAATGTACACAACATGCTATTATTTATCAAAAGTACATCATTTTATTTCTTTGACCATTTAATGTTAAAATAACCTATACATATATAATCCTGAAATTGATCGGAACGACATTAAATGCCCGATTTCTACTGTTGATTACCAACATTTTAGGCTTCTCTGGTACGGGCCTTTATCTACAACCTCATCCCCTCCGTGACCAAATGTCAATATTAGTATTCTAGGGGCTTTGCGTATTCTTTATCCCGGACAGGATCCAGCTATGATATACCTCAGGAACGTCTCCGGAGAACAACAACAAGTTCATCCAGAACAGCATTTCTCTATACTTTTTTTTTAAGTAAGAGCACAAATAACTCGCAAGTAAATTAACATAAATGGATATTCAAATGTAATTATTCTAATATCGGCTCCAAGAAACGAGATATAAGCTACCCTGAGCTTCGTGATGCAGATTACTAAGCAAGGACCTTGAATGAAAAATAGCAAGAAACAGTGTATACCTGTTAATAGTTGAAATTGATTTCTGACTTAATCAAGTTACAAGATTAATGTTTATCAGATTAATTTTACAAACTGCAATTGATTTCTTTTACGTTGCTCGCTTTATTGGCCAGGCCACGTCAAGGTTAACGTTCTTCATCACATCCTTAACAAGACCGCCCTTTTTACTTCTTGTATCCTTGATGACCCATGTCAAAATGTGCAGGGCTTGGTGCAAGATGGCACGATGTGCTCTAGCAACCATTAGTCAGGGACAGTCCTCTTTTTGCCCTTCTTGGCCAGGATGATTCAGGACCTTGATTAGCGACTTACCTACGGGAGTAGAGGTGGGGAAGAGAGGGGCTCTCGGAAATTGACTGAACCGCATTTAATGATTCCTGTCGGTAGAGTTGTAATCAGTTATTGCAAGCAGAAAACAAAAATATAATTATGGTAGGAAACATTAACCCAGCTGAAAAGTGAGACATCAGAATTCGCGCATGTGACTTTCTCTCACATCTCAAATTTTTGCTTCTTTCATCAGATAAAGGCATTAGTAAAAAGCTTTTAAGAGCTATCAAAAATGACATTAATCAATAAAGTAAGTTTATTAAAAACATAATTTATACTCCTATTAGTAAGTTATCACCATATAATTAAATAAACATTGCACATTAAAATAGTGATGCGATTAATATAAAAACGATAATATAAAAGTTAACAATTATCAACACATTTCGGCTACGTATAATTAGCGTGTGAGGGGCAAATAGGTATATTGTATTTTCCTCACTTTCTTCGTTTTTTTTTTTTTTTATATTTCCTTTGTGGACAGAATGTACAGAAATCTTCTCTCCCACACAATCTTATCTTCACCTACGTCACAACAGCCGTCAGCCAACTACTGCTAGCTGAGAAATTGAAAACCTTTACCCTCAGGAGATCCAGGAAGAGTGCCACGGTGAGCACCAAGGAGGACCAGGCGAAAATACTGGTCATACTGAAATCTAAAACAATCCACAACCCCCCCCCCGCGCTGTGGGAAGAGAAACAGTAAATTCCTTCTAATGGGGCTACAATGCTCAGGAATACATCGAGGAAATCTAAGCAGCGATTCCAAAAGAACTAAGCGATGGCAAAGGAATCCTTGAGACATCGGAAGACTGCGCAGTACGGACGCAGTAGACTGCATGTCGGAGATATCCCCGTCGTCGTTATCACCCTGACGAATGTCAGATATTTCTGATAGTCTTCAAAATGAAGCGACTTCACCAATCCTACCGGTAGATTGATAAAATTAATAATAATGAAAAAAAAAATTACTGGCGGATTGTAGGATGTTATAATTATAAAACAGCTTTATTGTCCTTCCACAACTGATAACCTCTTATTTATTGTAATAACGCTTTTGACAGCTCTAAGGGTTTTAGAATAAGATAAAAAGTCAAATGATAAAAACTTTTACCTGCGCATATGGTGACAAACTAATTACTATTATTATACCTAACAATGAGGACAGTCATTAAGTAAACTATAAGATATATTCCACTAACGGTGCTGAAATTTACTTATTTTGTCCTTCTATTCTACTCGAAATAATTTTTTTTTTTATATTCAGAAATAAAACACCTATATAGTAAATGTTTTTATAACTTTTGATTGTTTTAATGGTTGTTTTATAGTTTTTAATTTTGTTTTTTAGAATTTTAATTAGTTTCTCTCCATATGCGAAGGTAAAAGTTTTTGATCATTTGACTTTTTATTTTATTGTAGAGATAACTGAAGATGGCAGATTAGAGCTGTCGAAAGGGCTATTACAATATAGAAGAGGTTAATAATTGTGGAAAGACAATTAAGCTTTTTTAAAATAATATTTAACTAAAATTACTTTTATTTTTGGCATCGAGCGTGTAGGTACAAAATAAGTAATTAATTTACGTGACCACCGTATGAGATACCAGTTGAAAACAACGTTTCAACAAGGTTGGGCCACCGGCAATAAGAATGGAATACACTCACCTAAAAACTTCTTTTGATTAAAGTCCATTTACAGTTTAATTATCTATTAAAATTTTAAGTTGGTGACTGACTATCATTCTTCGCAGATGTATTTGGTCTGCAGTGAAGTACTATACTGCCATGTTTTTCTGCCAAAAAAGCTATTAAAATTTAAAAGTTTGCTATTTGTACAGTACTCAGCTCATAATTATTAACATATTTATAATATGTATGGTGAAATTTCACTGCATATAATATTGCGAAGATCTTCGAAAAAAAAATTATTTAATTAAATTGTGAAATGGAATCTGTCAGATTTGAAAAAATACAAAGCAATTTGAATAGTTGGAAGGGCGATTAGACTGAAATAAGATTTTTGTTATCTTCTTTCTCTGTTTTCTGTCTTCATCGACTTTTTCTCAATAATTATCAAAATCTGCTAATTCTTGGACAAGTGCTCGCTTTCCTAACTTTCTTAATATTTATTGTTATCTATTCTTTATTGCCATGACGTGTTAATTATGGTATGTGTACACGCTGGGCTACAGCATCAAACAAATGTAACCGAATCCTGCTAGCAAAATACCTGCGCATAGAAGTCACTCACTATACATTACACTATCAGATCCCTCTTCGTTCAACAGAAATGAGATCTTATAGCTTCTTAGCATGCTTAGTATGTTAAGTTAACGGCTTATCAAATCAAAGGGAGAACAGAGTTCCAATATAAAACTCTATTCCGGGATTACTTCACCTATGAATAATAACTGAGGTAGCATCTACGGAACAAACAACAAATCTCGCCTAGCCACGATTAAGATATTACAATGAAAACTACTTTGAATAATTGAATAATTACTGGCGCACCGCAGTATTATATATAAACTGTATCATACCGTACAATACAGGCTCTACATGTAATTCATACTTGTGAATTACATTCCTTCGTATCTCCATCAAAAATCCCTGTCAGTCATACCAGTAATTGCAAGGGATTCCAGAACCCTCAAATACTCGAGCCAGTAAACGGAAGGCTTATCTATGAATTCAATTTAAAGGCCATCTATTTTAATTATTCGTTTGGGAACGCATCAATGCCCTCTCCCCCATACCAGTGGTACCATGTGTTAGATATCATTAACTGGTTGTCATTTTGAAAGTACCCTTATTAATATCACAAGCCCCCTTATGATGGTATATATATACCCTAGAAAAAACTAATTGGGTACAGTTTACAAATTAATAATAATATTTTATCTTAGACGGGAGGGATTGTGATCAATAACAAGAATAGATCACTAAATAGGCAGATCAATATTTCTTATACGGTTTCCGTCATATGATTTCCATTCGTCATTCATACTAGATTTTTTTTTAATGAGCTGAAAACATTTCAGAGATGCATACTTTTTTAACTACGTACCAGGATAACTAATACAGTAAGCATGAAGGGAAAACATATAAAAATAAATTTTACTCCATAATTAAAATATTTTTATTATTACTGCACTAGCTTTTCGGCTGTTAAGAAAGCCATTTTCGCGTGGAACTATTATTATCTTATAGCTACAATCTATTTCTTTAATCAACCTTACTCAACCAGAATGTAAATTAAATTTTTGTTTATATATAATATAAAAACAAAATCAAGGATGGTAGAGTATCTAGAGATGTCTGATTCCCTACGTCGGTTTCTTAAAAACGTATTGTGAAAATACTAGTGGGTATTTTTACCAAAATACTTCGTTTTATTTTTTAATTCATCTGGGTCGCTATTTCAACAAATAAAAAATTGCGAAAATCTAACACATTGGAATAAAATTCCGCTTAAACGTATTTCTACTGTTAGTTCATGAAATTTTATTTTTAGATTATCATTGAAATTCCATTAGGCTTACAGTTTCTAATGCGCTCCGAATCACAGTGAAAACATTAAATGTTAAATACCTCATAACATAGATGGGCTTAAAAGAAAACTTAAAAGTCAGCAAAACGGCTTCAAGTTTTTTATCGTTTCAATTTTTATCCTATACTTTTTGCAATTGTATTTTAACCAGTAATAATAATAATGAAATAATCAGCAGAGTTGTAATTATTGCAGAATATTCAATAATTTTTTTAAATTGAATAATGTTTACGACCACTATAGTAGGGCGTGTTGAGTGTAGTCACATTCTCAAGTTAGGCAATTAATGTTTTATTTATTGTCTAGTATTAACGCAAAATTAGCAGGTCATTCTTATCTGGTGGGATAGTTTCCGACGGAAGTCGATTAACAGTGGTAAAGTCTAAATTTCGACCCTATCTAAAACGGAACAGTTCGTCCTCGCTATACAGAACAAAACGATTTATTTGTTCTTCAGAAATATATGCAAATTTAAATTAGCCGTAATGCTCGACTCCAAACCTAAGCAAATGCGCTTCCCGGAATCGGACCCAATTCAAATTTAAATCAAACTATTTGTCGAAAGGAAATGACGGAATTCAGTTTACAACTATGCGAAACTATTTAAATAACTGCCATTACCCACAAAGAGCTAGAAAAATGGCTTTACTCGGATACCTTCGACATGATTGTATCCTCAGAAATGAAAATGATCTAGCACGTTCAGTTGCGAACCCTGGTGTTCCCTTCAGTTGAGTGATTTTGTTTATCCAAAGTTGTAAATGGCTACAAAATTTTAACATGTGTTTCATACCCTGATACCTTGCATATTTCAAGCGAATTAGCATGAAAAACAGGCTTTTATATATACATATATAAGTTATCGTCTCCCGGGTGTAGACGATCAAATAAAAAATGAATAAAGAGGTTAGGAATACAACGCAATTGTTTGGTTTATAACTGGCTTTATTCTCCTTCTGATCCTGTATATACACATTACAGGTTTATTTACCTTAGGCTACGTGGTATTAGGCTTAACATTACCGTACCAGCCATAACTTATATATGTGTATTTGCAGCATTCAATTATTTTCATTCATTCTAACAATAGTTCTTCATGAAACTGTATTTCTATTATTCCTTCAGCCCCAATCCTCAATTGAATACCCGTAAATCATGGGCAGACACCACGGTTTTGGAAACTATAGGGAAGATGATTACCCATAGTCTCTGATCAATCGATATCACCGAAGCCAACTTAGCTCCTCGTAAATTATTACGATTCCAGGAGACAAGATATCCTTCCAAAGCGTCTCAGAGGATCACTACACTGAATGGAAATGATGGAGGATGCAATCAAAAATACAAATCAATATACACCAATAATTCAATTAATGGGAGGTAGAAATCGTATTCCTTTGATGCGACCAGCAGTTAGTTACAAATGGTGGAGCTTGCATCTGGAACAAAACACACTTTCAATAAGTTGTATTCGCGGATGAATCTAATGATAAAATACGCCAAAGCGTTTAAAATCTACCTCGAAAGTGTCTACTTCCTCCAGTAGTTTCACCCAGCTGGGTTTACAGGAAACGGATCTACGGTTTTAAAAGAATTCAGTACGGATGACGAGCTCTCAATTTATGCAATTGACAAATCTGAAACTTTCAGTTCCTTATGTCGACAGCCTTCAGGATGGTATCCAAACTTGTGAACCATACTTCTGTTCCCTGGGCGAAAGTGTAGGACTATGGCAATAAATGAAACTAGCAATTTTGAAATACAGCCTTTTCTTCTTCCTCTGTTATTTCCAGAAAAAATCGAACATAAAACATCTGGGATGCATTGCAAGAAGAGATCACCACACTTGAACCTAGGACAACCAAGTCCCTTAGACTCCAACCTTACCCATAACACACCACAAAGGTGTCGCCTTGTAAGTGACAAAGGACACTACAGATATCATATTTTTTTTTAATATGTTGTATGTAAATTTTACATTGGAAAATATTTCAATTTAGACCCTAAATCAATAATGAAATCAAATAAATATTTATATTAACTGTTTAGCAGTTCATAAAGTAAATTATCATCGAGTTCCATGTTATTGAAGGAGCCGGCGAGGGGTGGTTTGCCTGCTGGAGAGCTACCAACATCCTTTGTTTGACCAAACTTTGCACGATTGTGGAAACAGGTAAAGAGGGAGGAGGCTTTGCCTTTGTGCACAATGACAGGGAGAAAATGTCCTAATGGTGTTACGTGCCTTCTCGGCGAACCCTCGAATGTCGACGTGATGAAACATTCTATAGTGCCGCTCACACATTTCATGGAGCGTTAACTTTAACCATACGAGTTCTGTAACACAATTACTAAAGCATGCACCTATACTTCAGTGATGGAAATTTTAGTCAACTCGCGATAAAATTACTTTAAGAAACGCGAGTATCGGATTTATGTAGATTTTACAGCTTCTTTCTCATGTTTAATTCATCCTCTCTTGAAATGTATCCACCATCAAATCGAATCATCACCCCCAACTTGTTTTTAAATAACACTGCAGTAAATACAGCCTGATGTGATTTCTCACAAAGTAATTTGCACTATTTTATGACATTTCAGACAAATTAAACTTTTTTCTTATGGAGGAACTGTTAACATTGAACTCGGCTTATTAAATTTCCAATCTGAAGGCTTAGGAGGTGATTCTTCTGTAGTTAATTTTTAGCCTGAGTGTATACTGGACCCTCAACATCATTCTCCAGCAGCTCAAAATGAAATCTCGTCGGTGTATTGTTCTTGAAGCCACTGCCTGGCCCTCAGCTTCCCTTCCAAGGGCTCAACGAACTACACTAACCTTGCACGTGGCTACCGTGGTTTCACAACTCATTTGATAAATCTAGCACCTCTGGGAAGAGCCATGATGCAGTGCTTTTTATTAATTCGATACGACCGAACTGAATACATCATTCCAATGTCCATTTAATCGTATCCCAAATAGTGAAAAAAATGTGTTATTATTTTTGAGCTTTAGTTTTCACAATAAAGAACAGGTAATACTTGCCTAACCTTTTGACCAGATACGTAGATATCATGAGGAAATAGCATACAGATCTAAGAATCAGCAATTAATTGAAATACCAAGGATCAGAGTATGCGCCTTCGAGTATATTTAGACGCACGACTGACCTGGAAACTAAACACAACATACAAACTAAAACAAGCTTATATAGTCTATACAAAACCTGTACCAACCATCAACAACACATACTTGTACAAAATTAGAAGTAAGTCCACCAGGACATGACTGAAATAAATACATAACAAAACAATCCGACACTAAGTAGTGACAAGAATTCTTCAATTCATCTAGAATCAATCATAGAGGCAACGTCCTCGACATTACCACGGATGTAATAGGTTATAAATCAAATAAATAATTTAGGTAGACTATTTATTGGCCCAAAACAATATGGTGTTACAATCTTTCATTTCCCTTGAGATTGCGATTGGTATTGAACTATATTTATCCCCATTGTAAAGAAGGATACATTTCAAACTTCTTTCAAGCTTTTAGCTGTCAATAAATAGGCGTCCATCATCTGGAAAATAGTCTGGAAGACCCATTTTTTCCATGAGCCCTTTAATTTTATGACATAATACCAGATTGTCTTCTTGAGAGAAGAAGGGAGAAGAAAATACAGAAACCAATGCTTGCATATGTGATTTAGAACTGCACAAAATGGAGTTAGAACTGCACAATTCGTGAAGAACTGCACGTTGAAAATAAATCTGACCTAAAAACGTAGAGCAGATATATTTAGTGATTAAAACTAATTTCATATGTAGATTCAGCGCCCCAAATATAGGTAAAATCATTTGTAAGATCTTAGGTGTAAAAAAAATATTTTTTTCTTGTAGGACTGTGTGTAATTTAAAAATTTAAAAACACAATCTACAATTACGGCAACACACAAACACAATTAAAAACACAAAATATATAGTGATTGATGATCCACTCATCCTCACTTTTTTTGTAAGGAATAATTCTGGACATTACTTTAAAAATATGGCGACAATCCTAAACGAGTTATGAATTATATCGGGCAATAATGCCCCTCTTGGTTCTGTGCTAAGAATGCGGATAAGGACACCGGAACCGACCCCGGAGCATTTCTTGATATTTTTCGTTTACTTTTAATTTTATTTGTAAACGTCTTATAAAATACTATTTAGTTTATAATTGATTTTATTCGTAAAGAATGACAAAAAATAAATTGATACAATAAAAATATGGCAATCCGTTGGGTAAACTATTTATTTATAGTTTTCAAATTAAAGATACAGTCAAACATTTCTTAACATATGACTGAGACGGTTTAATTCGTTTGTTTTTGTTCCTTTCATTGATTATATAGCTGATCATTGATTCATTCATTTATATAACAGTTCATAAATCATAAATCTCTTTACTTGAACAGGCGTGGAAGTCTGAAGTCTGATGCAGCATAAAGACAGATAGCAAAAACTTCAACTGAAGAGATGGATAGACAAGAGCCTAATAAATCAGAGATAAACTTATTCACTGCCGTTCATATTTATGCTACTCCAGCTTTCTATAAATAGCAGCATAATGCCACTGACGTTAATTTCATACCTTTCAATTCACCGTCAATACACAATATGAATTGATTCAATGTCTTCCTACGCACAAAACGGTAATTGTTACCGATGGCGCTTGGCATTTTCCTTCCGGAACATCCCCGGTCTCTCATTCAGCGGTTACTTTTGGCCATCTTTATATATATATATATAATGTTTTATAGTTTCCGAAAAAACACCTGAGCTCCTATAAAACTGGTGACTAAAATTTACTAGTAAAAATAAAATTTAAACTTAAACATTTATATTTGGAGGATTTTGGACTTCTCTTTGAATAATTTGTAGTCATTTTATTCTTGTTTAGTACCTTCGGCCGAATATGGGCCATCTACGAGAAAATTCGTTTTTTTTTTAGTTCTAATAAATCATGGGTAGGACTCAGATATTGGTAGGACCCTGGACTTGCTGTCAAATCTCATAAGTCGTGAAGTGTAGACCAGTTTTCTACACAATAATGAACGCACTGAAGACATGGTCACCTTCCTAGAATATAGTTAAAATACAAAATCGTGGTAATAAACTTTCTTCTTTCTTCTTCATTCAAGTATATAAATATTATCTCGTTGATTTAAGGTCGCATCAAAGGAATGCAATTTCTACCTCCCATTTTTGAGTTAGACTTAATAACTCTAAACGATACTTCAAAATGCAACTTCGAGTTCTACAACTTTCTAAAACAACAAGAAAAAAGGAATATTCTGAAACTACTTTGTGGATGGAGCAACTACTAATATTTGATCCAATGGAAGCTTATTTTTTTTGTATATAATTTTTGGATAATAATTGAGGCTCCCTGTTGAAAAAAAAGTACAAACATAAAAACATGCAGATATTACTAGATATTATAGTCAAAAATCGTTTCAGTTTTCTTTGTATATTACTCATTCATCGATCATGATGTTGATTCATCATTGTCAATGATCGATATCATAATAGAGAACTTTTTTAAATAGTTTAGCATTTAGAATGACGCATCCCTAGTATAACCATCTTACTACTAACTGAATGATAACACACACGTGAGGCGGCAACTCCGCCATATCAGTAGGTTGTGGGTTATCATATGTTTATCATCATGATAAGACGTAGTGCCAGTCATCAACGGACGCGTATTTGCAAATGCCATCGGGGTGAATGTAAACAATGTAGTTAGTGTAACGAAGGAAACATAAATTTTGACATATTTTCAGAAACAAAGTTGTGTAAATGACACTGAGTAGATCCAAAAAGGATCGATGACATTGTCATATTCTTTCATTCTATTCAAAAAAATATTACTCACACATGGAGTAGGGTGTCCAACCCAACAATATTGTAGCAGGGTATGAAATTAAAGATCCCTACGTACTTAGTGATGACATTTTGTATGAAAGTTTTTCTTTTTAATATGCCCAGAAGCTAAAATAGTCTCCCAATGAACAAATAAGGAAGCATGAATTATTAATCAGCTACTTGTAATTTAAAATAAATATCTCATCACAAGCCCGGCTATATCCCTTCGGCTGAAACTGTTAATATATAAGAGCGTCCTGAGGCCAGCTCTACTGTTTGGGACACCACTCTTTAGATTCCTACATGCCAGCACCATAACTCGCCTCCAGAGCTTCCAGAACAAGATCCTGCGAACGGCACTGTGGGATACCCCTTTTTGTGAAATGAAGGCTTCCGACATCCACGAAAAGTTCGAGGTCCCCACCATCACCGAAGCCATCCAAAGAAGACACATCAAGTTCTTTGACTCTATGAAACAAAGCCTAAACCCTCTATTCCGAGACATGACACTCCCACCGCTACCGGTACGATGGCAACACACAAGATCTAGTAAAGCAGACCAAATGGTGGACATCACCGGGCTTGGCCCACCAACAACAAGCCTCTAACGGGCACCCATCACTGCTTTCCAACTAAATAAGACTGCACTACACGCCTAGAGGGAATCTAGGCCCAGCCATCAGTGGACTCTCACCACTGTACCGCAACAATCAACCTCTACCGAGGCTTCCCACACTCCTTAATTCCCTCACACCACCTTCAAGCAGGTATTCCTAGTACAAGGATCCGCTCAACCCAAATATTCTTTTATTTTTCCCTCATCCTTAATCTTCTAATTAGAGAGCTAAGGAAAAAAAAATAATAAAATAAATAGTTTCTTATCATATTATGCAGGGTTTCAAATTATAGGCAGTTTTGAAATAACTTGTATTTCGAGTTGAGTCTTCAGTTATTATAATGTCGTAAAGTCAAACTAATAGTGATATAGCAAACGTAATTAATTACCTTTATTGTTTGCTGGATTAAAATTGATTTTTTTTTTCTCAACGTGTCGGTTAGATTTTATGTGGAAGAAGCCTTTAAAAATAAATCAAGCAATCAGGGTATTGTCATTAGGAATGATAAAAAAATATATCGTGTAATAAATCAATCTTTTTAGACATTTAATTTTAATAACCGACCCTTAAGCTATTTTAACCCAGAGAGAAGCAAACCTCAAACTACAATATTTAGTTATAGCACTTTATCATATAGTTTGTGTGGTGGTCAGATACTGATTAGATTTCTAGAGATAAAACCAAGCACGGTTACTGAAAGCACGGGTTTCTTCGCTCTCAAGAAGGTGTGATTCAGAAGCTTGTCAAACCTAGCCCGAGCTACTTACATATCAGAAAATCAGACGATTGCGACCTGTGGCTACGGAAATTTTAGACAAACCCAATTAAGCGAAAGAATATACACAGTGTAGAATAAAATATCCTTCGATGAATTTATGGCCGCCTATGAAAAAAATTGAATAAGTTCTTAAGTTCTTGTGCTTTTAAACTAATTTATTTAAAATATTAATTCATTTAGACGGCGTTTAAAGCTTTTATCTCATTCGCTAATATTCAGTCTATGAACACTATATATGTATCTATACTACATACACCCTCGAGTAATCCAACAGCATTGACGACTAGATGGCGACGTGACCGAGGCGCGTCCTCAAGACTGATAGCCTAGCGTTAAATGTTTGAACCAAAACCCGTGACCATCCACGGAACAAATTTCTTCTTTTGAGTATTTACCGGTTTGGGGTGAACCTTGATGAATCATTGAAAATCACAATTTTTTTTTTTTCGAGTTGTGTTTAATGATCACAAATCATAATTTTTTATTCAGACATTTTCATTGCAATCGTAAATGAAACGCAAATACGCTTGATTACATAATTTAATACATATTTAGTCCATTTAAATAATGATATACGCTATAGAGACGAAATAGTCATCCTTATTTGACTAATATCTTACTTTAAAAGTCAACAATGTTTTCACGCTGAAAAATGGGGAGCTGCATCAGTTTCAGGTGATGTAATACTTAAGAAAAAACTATTAAAGGTGTACGGCTGGCACAGGCTAGTGCTTCTAGAAACCTGTTACAGGGCAGGCTGGGGTAACTCCTCTATAGAATAAACTTTACCGAAACGTAGTGAATGAAAAGAAGACGAATGACAAGAATGAAATGAATGAAAGACCAGAATAGCGCAAAAGAAGGCCCAGTTCCTTGAAGGATAGTGCCACGGGATAAATAGAGTTTACTGTAAACAGTTGTGTGTGATGGCTGCTGATTAGGTTTTTATGTAGTAATACGTGTAGAATAGTCGGTTTGTAAGTTGTTCTGATCAAGTCAATTTGACCATTTGGGTTCATACCTTCAAGAGTTTTATAATGCTAAGAACAAGTAGAAGGGGCCTGAGCAGAACTCAATACCTGCCTCAGACCTGATGGAAGTCACTGATGGTTCCTGTTATTTTTAAGTAAGCAACCCTCCTTACTTCCCCCACTCCCTATTCCCAAAATCTTACCATTTTTCTTGTCTCGGCTTTATCCCCTGACCACATTTGCCAAGCCATTCCACCCAGTATGTAGTATCGTAAATCTTAATATTTTTATATATACTAGTGCTTTGCTTGTACTTCATAATAATGATTTTCTTTCTTTTCTTTTAAAAGCCTCTCCTCTACAAAGATTATTTAACAAAGGATGAAAAGATGTCTCATTCTAAATTCGATGTATGCCATTACCTGATATGAATGAGCATCTCTGTTACTAAACTACCTACTTTTGTCGTTGTAATGTTATCCATATAATTTTAAACACACACATATATATATATAAAATAAAAATAACGAGGTCTTCTTAATGGCCAAAAATGTAAGTGCCGACCAGGATCTTGTGGGTAAGTATTCCAAGAAACCTTAGATTAAAAGTCAAATGAAGATAATCTACAAATTATATATATTTCCTTATTTTATATATATACACATAAATATCTTCTCTTATTCGTAAAACAGGTGAGTTGGTCCAGCTCGGAGGTTAGCGAGCGAAGCAAGCGAGAAAATGTACTTTACCCCAGCATTCCCTTTTCTAATCACTGCTGCTCAGAATGCTTATAACATAGCATGAGCTACGGCAAGTAGCCTAAGCTACTATCTATATATACGCATCCTGGAATACGGCAAAAGAACGGAACTGAGTTTGGTTTTTATAATGTTCTATTTTTAACTTTTTAACCCTTAAAGCTATAAGACACGACATGAGCTATTGTATAATGATAGACGCATTGAATATAAGATGATTAGCATTTGATAGTGGTAGGCACTAATCTATTCAGTCAGATTGATTAAATATGTACACCGGGGCGAGGCCCGTCTCATTCGACAATAGAACATACGCTGGGAACGTGGGGTTCGAACCGGAAGCCCAACGGCTGCCAACAAGTGTCATTCTCAGAGTGAAATAGCGATAAGATTCACCACAGCTGAAAAAATAGTGTGGGCCATACGTCACCCGAATGACGTGGAAATAAAGGGTGTCCCAGAATTGACGCAAGATCTGAATTTGCCGCCATTTGTGCAATAAAGTGCTGGCAACCCTAACAATTTGACAGCTGACAGTTTAGGGTTAGTAAAAATGGAGCATTACACGATAGAACAACGTGTCTTTATTGTTGAACATTATCTCAAAAATAATAAAAGTTTGGCGGCCGCAGTTCGAAAATTTCATACAAAATATGGTCGGAATAGTGTTTTGACTTCATCAACTGTGATAGGATTAATTGAAAAATTTAGGGAGACACTAAACACACTGGTCGTCCAAAAACAAGCCGTTCAAATGTCAATATCGAAGCAGTGCGTGAGAGTATTGTTGAAAATCCAGGAACAGGTCGTAAACAGAGTTCTTTGTGCCGAAATTGGGTGATATTGGTGTGGACAATATGTGGATAAAACAAGATGGTGTCACATTCCATACAGCCCATGAAACAATTCAAATACTGCATGAGACATTTCCAGGTCGTGTACTCTCTCGTTTCGGTGATCAGAATTGGCCCCCTAGATCGTGTGATTTAACACCTTTAGATTTCTTTTTATGGGGTTATTTTGAGGGTGGGTTATTTGAAGTCAAAGGTGTATGTCAACAAGCTCACGTCCAGCCGTGCATTAAAAGAGGAAATTCAACGCTGCATAGACGAAATTCAACCACATTTATGCCAAATGGTCATGGAAAATTTCGACAAAAGAGTGCGTATGTGCCAGCAAAGTCGCGGAGGCCATTTGCCAGATGTGTTATTCCATAAATAACCCTATCCTATTTACTTTATAATTTTATAAAAAAAAATAACAACAAAAATACTAAAAACTGTGTTTTCTATTTAAATTAAATCTTGCCTTAATTATGGGACACCCTTTATTACCTACAAAGAGAAAAATCGCCATTTAGAGTTTCAAACCGTGTCATGAGTTTGAACGCAATTCTTGAGCGCCTCTAATTCCTCTAAATTGTTGAATCATAAACCCCGAAAAAATAATTGTCCTCATATCACCCTGCATATGTGCCCTTCCGTGATATTTCCTATAAGGGCCAATAACCAGTTTATCCACCATCTTTCTCCTCATTGTAAGCCAAACGTCGTTTTCATCAATCCAACCCGATTACAAATCAGATAACTCACTCATAATACACTACTCAATTCCATCCCTGCGACCTCTCGGATCGCCTTAACAAGTTTCAAAATACTGGTAGCTAATTAAAAAAATCTTCCCAAAGAACCTGACAAACCCGGTGTTTAACACGATAACCCCCGCTCCGCCCCCCCCCCGAAGGCAAGACGCAGTCGAGGCAGGAACGCTTTAGTCTTAGGTTCTAGTTTTTAAGTTTAGTTTGTAAGTTTCCCACATTGTAAACCGAAGGTGAGCCCCATCACCTAGTCATGTATATTTGTATTTTGACCTTTTAACTTAAAAAATATTGTTATTGTAATTCTACCCTCCTTCGAATGCATCTGCGTATGCAGCAAGAGGAGAAATTTGGAAATCTTGTACATTGAATTTTGTTCATCCGTTTGTAAATAATGTTGTTAAATAAAGGGGTTTTAAAGAGGGGGGGAAAGAAAACAAAATTTCAGAACTTTGTCGGAGACAGTAGAAAGCCAAGTTCTACACCTGCTATATTATTGTAAATATTTTGATAGTCTATTATTACAAGAAGTCATTAAAACATTCAAGATAACCACTTTAACGTTATCGGTGGTGCATCACGCTTAACTTTTTTTATCTTTGTTTTATCAAATCGAGCACGCGGTAGCAGTATGGGGCTTCCTCCTTGCAAGGTGGTTGACAGAAGTCAGGCATTAAAAAGTCTTATAAAAGATGGATTTTAAAAACAACTTAAAGATGATTCAGTGTAAGAATATTCCAGATATTCGGAACTAAGAACTAAAAACGGAAGGGTGCCAGTGCCTGCAGCTAAATCGCCCTTCCTGCTCTTTTCAACATCACGAAAGTAATTCAAGTAATGATTGGGAAATAACTTTTCCGCTACAAACAACAAATTTATTACGGCAATGACTGCGGTTTCAAGAAGGAGAAGGAATAAAAGGTTTCAAAGGAGGGTGCGTAATGATAAACCCCCACCCGAAGTAGGGTGTAAGAAGAGGGGGGCTAGGCCTGGGTTCTCACGCAGACCTAGCAGAATTTTCTACACTTACAATTGTTACAACCCTTCGATAAGCCCATTAAGATGCATAAAGTCAAGATGGAACGATAATTGTAAATTTTGAAAATACACTAACATAAATAATTCATATTTTATGAGTGAATTCATATTTTACATGTGGAAACTATTTATCTATTTATTTGAAAATCATAAATTGGGTGCAGTTTTTTTTCTGAAACTGAAAAATCTTGAGCCCTACTATAAATAAGATAGAGAAATGTAATGAGAACATACACTAGGATGCTACCTTACCCTACACACGAGAGAATGAGCCTGGTGTAGATTCGGTCGGACCAAAGCTATGCTTCAAAATGTGCGAAGTGACTATTTTTCAAAATTTTCGTTTTTCCCTTACTCAAACTGAAATATCTTGAGACCAAACAAAGATACTGGAAGGTTGCGCATGATCGAATGATTTCACTCGAATCTGTCCATTTGCACCACAGAATCTCAAAAACGGTTAATCGGAGAAAAAAAGTGTTGTAAACAAAATAGGAAAATCCAAAAAAAAAAAAAAAATCTATCGATCAAAAACCAATAAATAAACTGAACATACTGTTTGCAAGCTTACTAATATGCTCAAGAAATGGACTTTTTTAATGTTTGTCTCAAATGGTTGAGAGTTCGATATATTTGACCAAAATATCTGGAAAAGTGTCAAAAATTAGCACGTATTTTCAGACCTTAAACAACCATTTGCATAAAAATAGCAAGAATGTTCAAAGTAACCATTGCTGTTTAGTCCATCAGCCCGAGAGGCTCAAGGCGGCAACGAGTTGTTATTATAAATACGATTGTGGACCAGTCACATCCACAGCTGTATTATTCCACAACAGGTAGCCTCCTGCCAATTAAACGTTGCATACATTCTTGTATGGTGTAAGGATCTCCAAAACCAGAGGGTCTCGTCGGTTATACTTAACTCATACAAAAAAATCTTCGCAGACTCTCAATCAAATGATACAGTTTCTCATGACTCATTGATCGGTATCCATTTTTTTTCCCATTAAAAATATTTTCGAATTATTCGGTACTACTATCATGAAATCGCCTGCAGTTTTTTGTCCCTCCACGGCTTTAATAATCTACAACAAGATGGCAAGTGCTATTGTTACTATCAGCTCGAACCCTTGAAAATGTCGACATGGTCTCCCGAAAACGTTCGGGTAGAAATAAATAAAGCTTTGGAGAGAAAGAATGCGTTTTATTTCTTAAAGAAATTTAAAGTAACATAAAACAGATATTTTTAATTAATTTTTTTGTGATATATAACCAAAAAATCAAATATCACAAAGTAGAATTTACGTTAATTTTTGTCACTACTGGTGTGTGACTCACTATCCGTTTCTGAATGTCCATTCTAGTTAGGGGGGGTTGATTGGAAATACCTGGTTAAAATGGCATTTGGCACAGAGTTTATATATTAAATTTCCTAAAAATTAATATATAATGCTTTTACCACGTTTTCTGTAATTAAGTAATGCGTATTTATTTTATTTACAAGCGATAATTATGCGTATCAATAGGTAGTAACTGGATGCCTGCTAAAGGGATGCTTTCGTTTTATTTAATCTGGCACAGTTCCGATACAAAGGGGAAACTTTGAGATGTACGCCTGACAGCTTGCACATAGATCAACCATGCATATCACCGGAGGACCCTACCTAGCCTAGAACACCAGGTGCAAAAACAGCTGCGTTTCTTGAACCTGAAAAACCCTCACTAAGAAAATAAAATCCTATCAAATCCAAAATAATACGAAATTGAGAAAATTATTTATATATTTAGAAGAATCGCTACACCTCACAAAAAATACTTTGTTTTCTTAATAACCAATTAATATCCATATTGAAAATAACTATTTAATCCATTGATCTGTATCCATTTTTTTTTTCAAATGTTTCGCGCAATTATAGCTCCAGCGAAAACCGTTGTAACCCGACGTTTTGTTCCAATACATCGTATGCCTCTATCACTTCAGATAAATTGTTTCATTTTTGAGCCCGATATTCTATAACAAACAAAAGTCGGACGAAAGACGATCGCTCCCAATTGTTTCCTTATAATGAAAGAGAGCCTATAGCTTAGATAGATAATATCGTATTGATTTGAAAATCTTTATTTGCCATGGCAACTGCAAATACGAAATATACTTTATTTGAGTTATTCATTAACTTTGGAAAGTCCCTGCAATATGATTGAAGTATCGATTAAAAGGCTCTTCAATCAATCCAAATGAAGGAATCTTTATTTCTTTTTCGTTTGGTTGACCGTTGTGTTGTAATTTGATTTTTTACCAAATCGGCTTTTTCATTCGGCCCTGTTTAAATTGTTATTTATGACGTGAAGCTTTCTTTAATCGTTAAGTTGTTTTTTTTCAGAACTCGGCGCATGTCTAAGCTCTCTTCTTCTTCGCATGATCCGCCACGTGAGGGCTTCTACACGTTTTCCATTTGCAAACGTGCAGTTGTGATGGTCTAATTGGCAATCTGCCTGAGATTTGTTATTTATTTTGCTCCTAGTCAAGTTTCCAGTACAAGTTAATATTTGCATAAGTTTCTTATACGCTCTGATTGCTTCGTGATATTATTGTGTCTGATCGCTACTTCAACTGGATCCGGGTAGATTTCAGTTTAACTATCCTTCCCGGATCAATCGGGGGATTCCTAATCATGGTGTAGGGGGCGATTGAACTGAATGTTGTCTCATTTACCCCAGGCCTTGACGGCGGAGACTTAACAAATGACATGTAGTCCGTGATAATATGAAATAACTTAAACCAGCTATTCAGGAAGACTCGTATTTAGTTGATTTGATTGACAAATGTTACTAGACCTGACTTATACCATCGTCAGATCCAGATACAACAATAACGATATTAAATTACTTAAAATAGGAAATTATTTATGGCCATTCTCTACACAACAACAAGAAGAGTAAAGCGACAAAATAAACAAGGTTTAGTGGAATATCATTGTTTTATTCATTACAAGTAAATGTATTACCCTATTTTTTATTATATGAACTACATATACATGTACTGTAGAAGAAATATGGGCGTTAACGGGCCCATACGTGTTAATATCTCTGATGATAATTGTCACTCAAAACTTTATTTCTTGGAATATATTTTAACGTATTTAATATGTCCTTAAAAAAAAATTAGAGTTTTAAACCTTAAATAACTTTTGAAGTGTGATTTGAGAAATCATAAAAGTCAGAGATAAGCGGGTTACGAATAGCGGGTGTTCCTTTTCTGTTCCCACATATCACCTATTAGTGTAACCGGCATAATTTCTATTTTTTTCGGAATGTACTGTTTAAACTTTTTGATTGATCAAATCATTTTAACTACCCCTATTGCAGTGAATTCGCCGGCAAATGACAGGGGATTTCGCTGTAGTTGCTTGAATGTGGTGGTTTTCGGGCTCTAGCCGTTGAAGATAAAATGATAGCGCTGATTAATCATATATTAAAAAGCAAACACTAAGGTGAAAAGCTTACTTTTTATTACATGAATATTTCATCAAAAAAAAAAAAAATTAATGCAAAAACAAATAAATCGTATGTTACCTTTCCATGTTCGGTTTCATTGTGGAGTTCTTCGAGGGTCGGCCGAACCGCGGCCTGGATGGACATGATATTTCTGTAGTTGTCCATCCGAGGAAGAGCCTCTCGGGTGAAGTGCCGGAAACTCTTTGAGTAGGAGGCGACATACTCGTCATCTTCGGCTCTGAGCGGTTCCAGTTCATCTTGATATATCTCACCAGCACCGTCTTCTTCGTTTCCATCACTGCCTTCGACTCGGTTCACCTGGAAGCGAGGTCTACGCTCTTCGACATTCTTCATTTCAACTCCCCGGTCCGTCATTTCGTCTTAAAATTGATAACGTATTACGGGCACATGAACGAGGAACAGTAACAATCCCTAAACACAACCGGTCCCGAAGAGAACCCGGGAACAAGTAGTGTGTAGGGCGCACAAAAAACCAACCGAGTATCCCCTTTGTGAGGCGGACATCCCCCACCACCGGCGCTCCCGCTATTCGTTTTCAAACTCGACCGAACAGTATTCGTTGTAAAAACCTCAATTTCGCAGATTTCCCCCCCTTAATCATTAAAATTTTATCTCATAGAAACGATTGCAACAGATTTCCTTATCAGTACATAGACCTAATTAATATTTTATTTTAAGGTAATAAAATAAATTAACTGATTTAGATAATAAAAATATTAAAAGTTATAAACTCCCTCAAATATATTATATATCAGTTAGTTTTACATAATATTAATAGCGTTAATATCTCTGTTTATAATCAAGTGGCAACTGGGACTTTGACACGGCACAACTTTGAGCTAGATGACGGTTAGTGACTATTGTTATTATCCCTGATAAGTAAAATGTTAACGTTATGGGGATTGTTAGAAACTACAGTGTTGTTCTTAAACGCTGTTTGCATACTCCACGAAGAAAGATTTTTAGCTAAAAGTGAGTTGAACATGTTTATGTAGTAGATAATTTGCTGATTGTAACCTTCCAACGTGTCTCTTGAAGGAGTATTGGCATTTTGAATAAAATATGCCAACGAATAATATCGTTTGTTTATTCATGCCCTTATGTACTCTCATTAGGGAAAGTTATTCTAATCTAATCTAATAATCGGAACTACCCACTTCTTTTTTTGGGAGTGATATGAAGTCCCTGTCCATATATGGATTTGAACCCAGAACTTTCATATCAAAAAACAGTTACACTTACCACCACATCATATTATTACATTGGTTTTCACTACTGTTCATAAAGTGAACTTTCATTATAGTAGTATTTTACTTATTTAGGATTAAGTCATATGTACAGTTGACTAGTTGATGATATAGTGAAGGTGAGAATATCTTTGCTTACGAGTCCCTCTCCCTCCTTATTACGGCTCCATATGTGGAGTAGGCCAGTCAAGGTGATACAACTTACTCGGAGCCCAAAATTTAGGGGCATAGAGATAAGAGCTCTTGAAAGGTTTGGCATTTGTCATTCTTATCAACTGGTAGAACAGTACTTTTACTTGGGAGTACAGTCCTTAGGAGCATTTTAGCTCTCCTAACCCTTAGAAAAAGAGAGGGAGAGAAGATTGGCGAGATTTGGCAGTTGCTCGCATACGTATGTGAGATTTGAACTCTCAAGAACTCACTTACTTGAATTCAAGTGATTTGTAAATTACGTTGCTGCTCCATACTCTTTCCCACCCTCCCTGTAATAATTGACTGCAGTTAAATAATTTGTTCAATATCTCTTGAACTACCAGGATAGCCTTATTATTTATAATTGTTGTATTTTTGTTTACCCAAGTTAGTAAGCTTGAGCTATGTCAGTTGTTCTGCAAGATCATTTTATTGATGTTTGATCTTTTATTAGTTTACTGAAATGATTCACGGGCATTTCATTGATTCAGTTTAATGGTTTTCATTCCATACTAGGTCATTTGGAGCATTTTAGTTTTCTACCCCTTGAAAAAGAGAGGGAGAGAAGCTTGGTGAGATTTGGCAGCTGCTCACATAGCTCGACCCATTTCATGTCAAAATGACCACAGCTTTAAGAAATACGAGAACCTGAATTCCTCTTATTTCATCATTGTATGCAGGCTTTCCTATTATTTACTCAATGTCAACTTCTTGTTTAAATATTGGGTTGCCACCCACTTCTTCTTTATTTGACAATATATTGGAACAGTACTAATTATTTAACACTGACTTTATTTAGAAATCATGATTAACATTTTAATCATGTCATGAACCCCAGTAGTGTTTTTTTTTTTTTTTTCTTAGCTCTCAAACTTATAAAATAGGATGTGGGAAAATTACTTTGGGCTAATGAGTGCCTTTCACTAAGGGGAGTCCCCCATTTGAAGGATGTATGAGAAGGATATAGGGTGGGGTATGCCTAAAGGAGGCGGGTGGAATCAGGAAGGTAGTGAGAGTCTACCGAGGGTGGAGCCTAGGGGTACCTAGGCAAGGGTTTGAAGTCGGCCAGGTCAAGCCTGGCCAGCTCCGGCAGGGGCCTGAAATAAGTCGGCCTCTCGACCGGAAGGTCGACCCTGCTTAAACAGGTAGATGGGGTCTTGTAGCTTCGGAGATCGGCCTCGATCTCTCGGCTGGGTGTAGATCTTCAGTCTCCGCCAGGGGGCTAGGGTTCGATCACGTCCATCTGTCTCCAGGCTTCGGCGGTCCAGCAGTGCTGTAGCACCCCAGTAGTGCTGTAGCACATGCTCCTTTAGTAAATTAATAATAATAATATTTTTTATTTCAGTGGGATGGTGGAAATCTCCTAGTATTCAAGGTTTTGGAGAAACTCCAACAGTGAAAGCCCAATGTTTGAATTTGATGCACTCTATAAGAACTGTTATGAGAAGTGAGTAACTTACAAATAGATTATTGTAATTAGATTGCTTATGTGTATATTATTTGAATTGCTACACACCCGATAACGAACCCCTTTAAGCCTTGTGAAGGAAAATGAGTAAATTTGATTAAATAAGGAGTGAATTTCATCTAGAATATAAAAATAAATGTTGGAAGGGGAGCCATAACTGATTATTTTAGCAAGCCTCTTTCTCATTCAATTAGACACATAGTTTTCTTCGGAAGGTTGAGTTTATTTTCCAGACCTATCTCCTTTAGCAAAAAAATCAGATGGAGCAGAAGAGGAAATTAGAAGATCATTAGAAAGTAAAGTCCAGCTTCTTAATATTTGGATGCTTTGATTTCTTCATATTGCTTAAATTCATGTACATTGACTACATTCAAGTAATATTATATATCAAGTAATAATATAAATGCTTCTGAAGGGTATACATTATGGCAGTATTGAATGGATAATACCTTGTGTGGCCGGGCCATGCTTTCTCCAACTCGTTGTTGAACTGTGTAATCAGTAGGGTGACTAAAAGAGGCAGTACAGTATGTAAATAATTACTATTTGCCCATTATTTCCTGTAGTTAATTTTAAGTGATATTTTATATTATACTCTATAGTGACGGGTTATGTATTATATTTGGTATACATATATTAGCTGAGTTGTGGGATGTTGTATCTATCTCAAAAATAAGACAAGGGGCCAAAGAGCATGCAATCTCTTTGCAATAAGTTTTATAGTTTCTCGTGACAAATCTTGAGATTTTCTTGAGATATATCTAAACCTAACCCAAACATTAAATAGAATGAAATTTTTTTGGCAAAATAATGCTCATTTGTGCCCTGCCAATGCTGCCGGGCCACAAGAAATTCTTATTGCCTTTATAAATGACTCTTATAGCTTTGATCTGACAGGCAAGCGCCACCTCTGGAAACTTTCCATAACTATACATTCATTCAGTCCAATGACAATTGACATCCTTACTCCATTTTCACAAAAAAGTCAAGAGTAATAAAATTTTATAGTGTTATATTTATACAGTAAACCATTTAAACAGTAATGCCCCTTTTAGAACTTAAATTATCCCATAGTTTGATAAAATAATTTGATTGATTAATGAAATGATGATTGGGTTATGTGCTCTGCTTCAATCCTTAAAACGTACAAAAGTTCCTTGAATTGTAAAGTAAAACCAAATATATATCCTTGACAATCTACATATTTCATAATGTTTTTTTAGTTGGTTGCTTTTTACATAACGAATTTCATGTTGGTAAAAATTAATTAATAGATTGATGGAAATGTGCTTCAATTTCAATTTTATAATTTTTTTTTAAATCTGAATACCTTTAATCTTTTAAACCACTTAAAATATGGGAAATTTGTTTATTATAAATCTATATTTTCAATTTGCCACTTCCATTATTCATTTTTTATTGATTTTAAATAAAATAAATAATTATTATAAGTGCTGATGATGGTTCATGCTTTGTATATTATGTATGTTTTATAACCATGTATTAGTGATCTGATTTTTCGTTTTTATATATTAACTAACATGCCCACCATATACAAATAAACCTTTTATTTCAACAAAACAGCAACTTTTTGCTTTTTTCATAAATTTAAAATAAACTCTACAACATTTTATTCATATTAATGGTCTCTTTTATTCCATAGCCTAGTGGTAAGCATGCCTGTCTACTTACTACTGATACCTGGCTTCAATTCACGGCTTAGCTGTAAGGATTATACTATGTAAATAGGTAGGGTATTGTTAAGATCTGCGTTAGCCTCATGAAGAAAAATAAAATTAGTTGAATATAAAAGTTGTGAATTTGAATTGTTGAGAGAACCATGGTTATCTCCTCAGTGCCACCAACCAACTATAGTGACCATATTGGTCAGCCGTAACTCTTCATGAAAAGGCACCATTAATTTTTGACCATATATACTTCATTTTATTACTTAAACAATGAAAAATCCCTTATAAATAAACGAAATCATAAATCAGAAAAATTAAAAAAAACAAAAAAACCCTATAATACCAGCTTGGAATGCATTAAATGAGAGTACTGTTTTTGTCTTTTTTATTTTTATTTTTTATTGCCATCTAAAGTTTCCTTAACTTAGGGATAAAAATCATAATGTTAACTGTGACTAGCTTCTGAACTGGATTTGAGAAATCTTAAAAGTTGGTGAAATGGGCCTGAATTTTTTTGTTGTTATTTTTTATATACTTTATAGTTACCAACTATATATATATATTTTAACCAACAAATAATCAGTACATTTTGAGGTTTGTCGTATAACAACCGCTATTTTCGAACCGAAATACCAAATAAGAGTAGAGTCCCTTCCTTTAGACTGCTAAAAATAAATTATGGAATAATAATGATATTACTCAAATTAGCATTTTACATTATGTTACATGAAGTTAAAATAAAAAAAAATCTTCATTAGTATAAAACCTCTTATAATTAAATTAGTTTTTGGCTTAGGCAATAAATTATTTTAGGAATGAAAGAGTTATTCATTGTTATTATAATTATTATAAAATAATTCATGCTCCTAGTACTGAAAATTTTGTTATTTTTCTAACTGGATGTCTTCATGTATATAGTTTATTTCACTTTCATTTATCTGTGTACATTTCAATTTCCACCACCAGGATCCTAACCTATTTATGTAGGCAAATTTATGTTGTGCTCATTGAATGACAAGAACTGGGGGAATTCCTGAAGCAATTACCAATGTTTTCCTAACCATATCAAATACAGATAACAAGATAACAGCATGGTAAATTCTATATATTAAACGGATAAAACTTATATTTATATGTGTTCTCTTATTTATATTTATATTGCTTTCAGTGGTTCCTCCCCCCTTTTCTAGCAACTTTGCCTTTTTATAAATAAATTTTTAATCAATCAACATTCTATCATACTTAACATAACATGTACCTTAATCAGATATTAATACAGTTTTTTTTTTTCTTTTTCAGTTCCTCTTATATTCATCAACATCTTGATTATTCTAATTAAATTAATTTTCGGATAGCACATTTTTGAAATAGTTTTATAAAAATGGCTACAAAAAAGTTCATTGATATTGGTGCAAATTTAATAGACTCAATGTATCATGGTATTTATAATGGTAAAAATAAACATGAAGCTGATTTAATGGAGGTATTGACTCGTTCTTGGAATAGTGGTTTAGATAAAGTTATAGTGACTGGAGGGAGTTTAGAAGAAAGTAAGAAAGCATTAGAATTAACGAATACTGATAGCCGCTTGTACTGTACTGTTGGGTGCCATCCAACAAGGTGCAACGAATTTGAAAGTTCAGGAAATCCTAATAAATATCTGGAAAATTTGTCTCAACTAATCACTGATGGAGGAGAAAAGGTTGTAGCAGTGGGGGAGTGTGGACTGGATTATGATCGCTTACAGTTTTGTGCAAAAGAAACTCAACTTACTCATTTTGAAAGTCAACTAACATTGAGCAAAAAATATAATAAGCCTTTGTTTCTCCATTGTCGTAATGCATTTGAAGACATGTATGCTATCCTTAATAAGCACCAACATAATTTTGTTGGTGGTGTGGTCCATTCTTTTGATGGCCCATTAGAATACGCTAAAAAATTCATAGATCTAGGTCTATTTATTGGTATTAACGGATGTTCCTTAAAGACAGATGAAAATTTGAACTCTGTCAAACAAATTCCATCAAATAAGTTAATGCTAGAAACTGATAGTCCTTGGTGCGAAATTAAGCCAAGCCATGCTGGTTTTAAATTCATAAAAACTATACATCCATCGGTTAAAAAAGAAAAGTGGGTGAAAGGTAGTTTAGTTAAGGGAAGAAATGAACCTTCAAATATAATTCAAGTATTGGAAGTTGTTGCTGGTGTGAAAGAAGAAAATATTGATGAACTCTGTGAACAATTGTATAATAACACTCAGAAGGTTTTTTTTCAGAACTAAAATACGCTTGCTATTAAAATAGCAGTATTTTAATATTGTGAATTTAAAGCGCAATTGTATTTTTTTTTATATTGTACATACATTACTCAATGGTATTGATACAAATATTGTGAATTGTTAATAAATTTGCAATTCATATTTTATAATTTTGTTTGTCCTCATTCTATTTTAAAATATATTGTAATTAAAGAAAAGAAAAGAAAAATAAGTATAAAGGTAATTTTTGATAAATATGACTTTAACCAATCTAATTCTTCTTATTCTTTGATTGACCTTAGACCCTACAATGATCCATCCTTAACCTGTCTTGGGTAACTAAATTAAATCCCAGTCACTAAAAAGTACTGCTTCAAAATAGCTGCTGTATGATTACATGAAAAAATCCAAACTTCATTAATATTTAGATTAACTAATTATAGAAAATTATTATCAACTAGACTGCCTCTCAAAAAAAAGAGGCATACTTAGAAAAATTCAAATATTTCCTTCCTAATAGAATTATTTTGGCTTTCAATTCTTTTTTAATTGATATTAAACGTTTTCAGTGATTAGGGGCTACAAATACGAAGGAAAAACCCAATAAATATTCAAAAAAATTATTTTTAAAAACATCCAGAAATTTCTATTTTGATTTCTTGTGTAGCTCATCTTTAAAAATTTAGGTATTTTTTTTTTAATTTAAATTTAAAAAACGGTTTTGATGGTCAAGCAAGTAGCCTGTGTTGTTGCTTTACTGAAAGACAGTTGAAGCCAAAGATATGCAGCCTGTGCATTGGTGTGTTTATCTGAAACCTACTGTTCTGAGAGCAATTAATTACACATTACTATGAGACAGGTCTGTGCGATTGTAGACCCGTATCAGGTCAGCCGTGAGTGACAGAGTCAGGAGATGACCGGTTCATTGTATTACACAGAGCTTGGGAATCTGTTTTCAACTGCTACTGAGACTGCGAAACTTCTTCGTACTCGGGGAGTGCAGAAACTGTTATAAGACTTGCTGAAGTAAATTTAAACTCTCAGAGACCAGCATCAGGGTTATTTTTGACCACCGAGCTCGTTTGGAATTTGCTAGGGAACACTTGGTCGCATATGTGGACTGAAAATGAATTGAGCAACGTGCTGTTTACCGATAAGTTGCACGGCAAATAAGCCTCATTATTCATCTGATGGACAGATGAGAGGTTACCGAAGGCCTGCTGAGTGTAATGTCACTTTGAGAGTTTATTGTGGGGTAGGATTTCTTCAATGGCAAACACAGAAATCAAAATTAAAAAGAAAAAAAATTAAAAAACCTTTTGCTAAATTTTTTGAGGTCAGTTATACAAGAAACAAAATAGAAATTTCTCGGTGATTTTTTTAAACAAATTTTTTGAATATTAATTAAAAAAGAATTGAAAGCATAAATAATTTTGTTAGGAAGTAAATATTTAAATTTTTGACCCTTGGGTCAGTGTAGTTATTGGCCCATAAAACATAATTACTATTTTTTTTCTAAAACATAAAGGTTAGATTTTACAAAAAAAAAATGGATTTTGAGATTCCTATGACTGTCTAAATACCAGTTCTTCCTTCAGTGCTTTTATTCTCTTCAAATTATTTTTATTACACTTACTCTTTTTCAGGACAAACTAAATGAAAAATAGTGTATAGTCTAAGACTATTTAGTCATTCAATCCACAACCAGACAACTGATGAAAATACCGCAGACAAGGAATGCAGAATATTAATATTAATAACAAGCCAGGATGCCGACTGAACACATATTCTTTCTTAGACAGGTTCTCTAGAAAACAAGAATGAAAAACACAGAACTTTATCTCCTTTTTAACTATTTTAAATAGGTGCACAATTGTATCCCACCGTCAAAAATGTCTCCCAACCCCTTTATTTAACATGTTTCTTTAAAATAACAATTGAATTGGTTAATGAATTTATAAAGATTTAAAAGTTAACTACTGCAGTATATTCTGTATTTACTGCAGCTGTGTTATACTTAATATGCTTTATGAATTGATATAATCATTATTGAAATACTATCATAATATTAATACAATGCAAGCTTCAAGGTGGAGGACTTTGCTCTTTAATTTCTTGAGAATTTTTTCAAACCACCTTTCTCAGTATTGCGTTGTGAGATTTTTGTAGACTTTTAGCTGTGTTGTCAGTCGAGCGGCACAGGTGACCTTAACAAACGATTGTTAAAAACTCGCATGAGCCTGAAAACTGGTTTGTCCGAAGGGAGTAATGGATTTTTCCAAACAAAACTCATTCAGGATAATCTTTTTTAGGATGTTCTCTAAGCGATGTAGTAGAGTGATTGGATGGTAATGTGTGTGGGCTTCCACAGCAGGAACAAGGTAGCTTGGTCAGGAAGTATTGAAACAAAATGGATGAATTCTACAAATTGATGAGTCCAGAATTGGTACCCCATCTCTTAATAAACAAAGTAATAGGAGTGAGCTATTTCTTTAAGAGTTAAATAGTTTTGCGCTGTTTTCAGCTGTTGAGGTTCATGATAGTGGACAGCCAGGGTTTTTGCATGGTACTCCACTGTAAATAAGGTTTCGCCTTTATGAAAGCTAACACCTGAGTATTTGTTAGTAGTCTTGAGGAGCTTCCGAAACTTGCTGTCATTGCCACGAGTTTGTGTTCTGTGGATGTTGACTACTTTCTTGGCTTGATAATTCTTTGTTCTGTACCATGAATTCTTTCAATTATTTCACAGAGCTATAAGCTGAAGGGTATGGCTCGGGCTCCATTGAAGATAGATAACCTAGGTTAGGAAAGCTGTTCCACTTTTTTTGTGGAGAACTGGGACCTTATGTAGCTGTTTGTATGTTCACGGCCTCAAAATTGTTTTTAGTGCGTAGCTGTTTTTTTTAAGTGGTAGAGGGTAGAGCTTATTTGTCTGTCTTCTACAGCGCAATATGAAGGCTTAGGGGTGGATAGTCTCCCAGCTGGATTATTTATTATTGTTCCTCAGCTGATGTTGAGCATTTAGTTCTACGACAACTTAATGGTGGTTCTCCTTTGCATATTCGTGTAGAAAAGCTGATAAAACTATCTGCATGAATATTACATTCCAGTTTGAGTAGATATTTTAAGTTGGGAATCGACTTGGGTTGATGAAAGAAAGATGATAGATTTTCAACAAATTTGTTTATGCAAGACTTAATATGTATGTCTTAGGAAGGAAACAATTTATGAACAGTCTTACACTGTTACATTGGTGGATCTATACAAAAATTGTGTAAACTTATACCATTTTCAAAAATAAAACCACTCAAATCACATTTACCTTCATTACAATACATAGGGAGTGGGCGCTAGAAAATATATGTGAAAGTTCATTATAAATTAATGTTAGTAAGGAAGTAAGTAATAGTGGACTTGTTATGCCTACTAGTTCTCAGGGGTAAGATAGATCCCGCCAGCCTTTTAGAGGCTAAACCCCCAGGCGTGGATTGTCCTAAAATAAACAAAAACAAAACATGCCGCACTAAATATCAGGTCAAGGCATAAGTAACTTCCGATGCAGCTAAGTAGAATATGTATATTGTTCGTATCTACCCGCTATGAGTTACCATGACAAGTTTTTGTTTTCACTATAGACGAGGCTTCAGTTAGTCTTTTGTCAACTGTACAATGGAGGGTCAAAAAGTACATATTCCTCATGTAATGCTTTGGGAATTTAAACAAGGCGATAGTGCTAGGGCGACAGCTGAAACAAATATGCAGTGTATATGGTGAAGGACTAATAACTGATCGGGCAGTTAGAAATTGGTTTATAAAATGCCGTTCTGGAGATACGACCTTAAAAGTCGAACCGAGGGTGGGACGGCCTTCTGACTTTGACGACAACCTTTTAAAGGCAATATTGGAGCAAAATCCACGTCAATCAACAAGAGGTATAGCAGAAAGGTTGAATACATAACAATCAACTGCTAACCGCCACCTGTAGAAATTAGGGAAATCAGCAAGTTAAGAGTGTGGGTACCTCACAATCTCAGTGAACGGAATAAAGAAGAGATCGCATGTCAATCGCCACTAGTATGCTCTCACGGGTAAAAATTGACCCTTTTTTAAACAGGATTGTAACAGGCGATGAAAAATGGGTTACCTATGACAATGTAGTCCGCAAAAGACAGTGGCTTGATAAGGATCAACCACCCCTACCAGATCCGAAAGCAAACATCCACGGCAAAAAGATTTTATTGTGTGTATGGTGGGATTGTCAAGGAATAATGCACCACGAGTATTTGAAGTCGCCTTTAACGATTACTGCGGATAGCAGTTGCAAAGAGTGCAAGACAAACTCCATGAAAAGCGTCCTGCACTCGTCAAAATTAGTATAATTTTGTTATTTAATGAGAGTCTGATAAAAAATCGGAAGTTACTTATGACTCGACCTAAATAGTTTATAAGTAAAAATGCACGCGGTTTAAAGAAAATTCATACAGCTTTTGTACAAATTGGATTAATGCTCTCAGAAAAGTTAAATTCTGATCGATGACGTTTTGGCGACAACAATATTGGAATTTTATTTCAAAACAGCAAGATAATGGGCAGTATTCAAAGAGTGGATAAAGAACTGGCGCTGGGCCGCTATAGAGACGAGGTCCGTTGCCATGGCTGCTAGCCCCCCAGTGCCTCTGTTAAGCCATACACAATATAATATGTCAATGGGGGTTTCATAACGACCATTCTGTTTACTTCAGTCAGAGGCTATCCTACACGACGTGTGCCCAATACAACTTTCAAACAAATGCTTTTCGTGAACAAACTGAGTCCGTTTCATAGTACCTACCACCGAGCGGTTACAATTGTTGCAAAATACGTTTCACAACGTCCGAAGCGTAGCTAAATCACAACTTTAATTGCCATACAATGACATAAGTTCATAATGCCCCCCTCTCTCTCTTTAAATATATAGGTATGTGTGATTAAAAGTGTTAAAACGTAACTACCACGAATTGTTGGGAATTTCGATAAAGATGTCCGATGTGTTGCAGATAGAAGAGCGTCAGAGACGAAATGGTCTGATGTTATGTAATCACTGAGTGAATTGCTGTGTATTTGTCTCGGGGATATACTACAGTGAAATCAACTTGCATAATACACGCAAGAAAACCATTATCCACGGTTTTCACCTTACTCAACTTGTACTGAACGCAACATAACTGATGCACCTTAGGGTGTAACCGTGAAGAGTAAAAAAAACCATACATCACGATAGGCCCATTCAGATTATCAAGCTCCAATATGATCCATGCTATAGCATGTTGCAACATGCAAGGAAAATAATTGTTCTTTTTCGTCAGATGATCTGTTCTAAGTTATTCGTTTGAAAAATCTCTTACCGCAATATTGTATTTATCAGATCCACTACTTTAGACAGTTAATTGTTTCATCTTCATTAGTTATTGATACGAATTCATTTCGGACTTGACATTGTGGAAATTACCCTTTCTAACAAGTTAAACATTACAAACTATTGCTAAAGAAATATGTTTCAATTGTTGTGATGCTAACGTTTTTTAAATATTCATACATTTTCCTTTGTTGTTTATAGTTTATTATTAATATTGAAGGGGGAATGGTAGATAAAATATACAAGAGTTCACGGTGGCAAATGTATTTTTTTTATTTTTTATCTTTTTTTTGTTGTTTTATAAAAAAATATTACCTAAATATTTATACAATATAAAAAATAAAAAAAGAAGCTTGCACAAAAATGTCCAACCCTGTTACTTTTATTATAATAACTGGGAAAGACTTCAGTCAATTGATGTTGAAATGGGCTTTGTTTTTGTGCAAACCCGAGACGAGACCCGTGTTGGTGATGCGCGATTGGTGACCGAGATATGTACAGAGTGGTGATGAAGGTAGACTGGATGACGGTTAGAAGGGAACGCCGTAGGATCCCGATGGGCGGGATGGAGCTCCGTAGCTTCCGCTGGGAACGCTGTAGCTGGTGTAGGATGGAGCGCTGTAGCTGTAGCCGCCGCCGCCACCTCCGGAGGATTGCTCGTACTGGGCGACCTGGAGGGCCTGTTTCACACCTTCAAGATCGACGCCGACCACCCTGCTGATGTACTGGGTGCTGGGGACTCCGTAGGAGGAGCTGGGGACGCCGTAGCCGGAGCTGGGCACTCCGTATCCGGAGCTTGGTGCGTATCCGCCACCTCCGTGTCCACCGCCGCCGCCGCCGCTGTAGGAGGAGGAAGCTGCCTCGTCCTTAAGGATGATCTTCCTGACTTCTTCGAGGATCTGTCCGTCAACATACTGGCCCTCGTTGGTGTTGGGCCCTGGTGCCACTGGGACGAGGACTCCGCCACCGCCACCACCTCCATGTCCACCTCCGCCTCCGCCTCCGTGACCTCCAGGTCTGGAGTAGCTATAGCCGCCGCTGACTGGAGGCTCTGCGCTCACCACTGCTATCGTTGCCACCAAACTCTGTAGATGAAAAAAAAAAATTATAAATTATCAATCTGTCTGAATTTCAAGAAATCTATGAACACAATAGGAAATCTAGTCAGATTCACATATCCAAAATAAAAGAGACATTCTTGGGCCAATGAACACTTAGGACTGAAGCGCCACCGAACGAATGACAGAAATACCGTTAACAACCTCTCAAAACTCAACAGGATGTGACCGCTATAAACTTTGAAGTAGATCTGTGTATTTAGTTTTTCCAAACTTTTATTGTCTAAAAATTGAGCAATGATTCAACCCAAATGTTAAACACAATTTAATTCTCCTAAAAAAATTATGCATGTTTTAGTAGATAATTATCGTCTCTTACGTAAGCTATTCAGAATCGGGAACATTTTTGGAAGCGTTATGTAGCGTCTGACCGGCAATGTTTTGGTGTCAGTAGACCTGTTCCTTGGGGGGGGGGGGGATAGGAGAAGCCACTTCCAAACTGGTTAGTATTTATCTCTCGGTTGTGTAATGATGGGCATAAGTTGCCAAGAGGAGATCTATCAAACGAAAGTCCTAGAAAAATGAAATTTCCCTCGCTGCCAATTCAAGCCTTTTCACTTAGCTGACCGAAGAACGAACGGCGTATCTTCATTGAAGAAGAGACCACGACTTTTCAAACCCCTTTTATCCGTACATCATTCTTTTATCCTTCCTGTTTAATATTAATGAGCTCTTAATTGGTAAGGGATTTAGAAAGTCTCCGGAACGAAGGGAACATGACTTTGCGTAACCGATTAGTACGAGTGCACGTCGTTTGCGGCTGTGCAATCTTCACTTGTTCATCCGTCAATTTCTATTCGTCGAAAGCAGGGTTTTACGTAATCGATGATTTGTTTTTCCTAGTACCTAATTGAAACGAAACTAACTTCTCTCTTTGAATGAATTTTGATTAGTTTAACGAAGCCATTAGTACTTTTTAACACCGGTTATAAAAATGACCGAAATATATCTCTATGATAGGGTTGTATAAATTATGTAACTCGAAGTGAATCATTATATCAATAAAACATCATATAAAAAAATAATAAAAACGCTATAGCCATACTATGAAACCTAGTTTAAGACAATGGTCGAAAATATTTTGAAAGATGCACAGCCATTGCATGAAAATCATTTTAAAAAAATATTTAATTTTGTCACCAATTGGTTTTAATTTGGCGTTCCTGAGTACGTTATAAATATCTAGTGGATTCCGTAAAAATACATAATTTCAAATAAACGGTAGGGCTTTTAGAAGTAAATATTTTTGACATTTCGGTTTTGTAAATGTATGCATTTATATGGCAATTGATGGGTTTTTAAAACGTGTATATCTCAGGTTTCGGAAAATTCGGAGTTAATACCTTCTTCAATACTTTTCAATAGTTTATCGGGTGTGTCTGAAAATTTTGTTACTGGGATGATAATATAAACATCTACTACAAAGATGATTTGTCTCTGCGAGAATCCCATTTGTTGTGGCTAATTAACTGCTCGTAGTGTTGAATTCTGATTTAAACTGGAATGCTTAAGAAATTTTGATTACTAATGAAATTATTGGTGTTTACTTATACGAAAGAAGCTAAAAACGGTGGGCCGATTCGCAATTAAACTGATCAATAAAGAAAATTTTAATAACTGGGTTCCGCTGTACCGTCACTAGGTCGAAGATCTCACACGCAGTTGTTTAAATATCAAACGGATATGATAAAAACCATTGATTCTCCTGAACCACGACTGTTAAATGATTTTCGCGTTATGTATGAATAAATAAAAACATATGCGGATGTGTGGATCACGCAGGAGCACTATGAGGAGGTATACGAGTTGGACTGTTGACTGGGCGCACCCCCGAAGCTACCCGCATCGGAAGATCGGACACTACAAGGAGCTGTGGTGCAGGATACTCACCAGGAGGAATGTCTTCATGATGCTGGAATAATCCTTGAAAGGGACAGATGAGACTGTGCCTTGGATGTTGAGGAGTGAGGCTTATATAGCGGACGGGGGGGAGAGAGGCGATCATCCCCCCTTCGGCGGTCCGCCCGGGGTGGCTTTGTCTCATTGTCGGCCGCCTCACCGCACCTTTCTCTCATCGCAGCGGTCATCATCAGTGCTATCGGTTCTTGTAGGCCGCAGTCCTCTGGTAGCAATTCCAATATCCTCCGCGCGAATGAGTACACTGAAGATGAACTGACAATTTACCCTATCGCATGGTATCGTTTGAGCATTTGTAGCTAGTGTTCAACACTACTCAAACCTAACTATGAAAAGAATGGTTCAATCCTTTTTTTTCCTGGAGAAGGGCTTGTTCGGAGTTCTTTCAGCCTCGTGAGGTGAAATGAGCACCTACTTCATCACAAGCAAGGATTACCTGGTGCTCGCTCTGCTATACTAACTAATCGCTGCTTTAACCTTGACAGACCTTATGAATTATAGGGATGACGTGTCACGGATTTAATTAAATAAACATTTTAATATTGGACGTTTTAACATTGTGAATGACTTCGTTAAACAACGTTATATTTTTGTCTTCCCACAAGTTACTTGTGATTTATTCACAAGCGTTTTCAGCTGCCAATAATGTTAGTCAAACACCCCTAACATTAAAAATTAAGCTGTTGAGAATGGCAGTATAGGGTGATGAAAGCCCTGTGAATATGGAATAAATAACTTGTGAGAAGATAAAAATGGGACGCTATTTACTTATTCTAATCCCACAGACAGCAATTAAACCATAAAACACTTTGTTAGTCAGGTTGGAAATAAAATAAGACTTCTCGACTAAAATCCGTGGTGAATGGACATGGACATGTACAGTGAATGGGGTTGGGTGAAATTCGTACTAGCACGCACTGTAGGAGTTGGACTTTAGCCTGTAAAGCACAAAATAAACTTTGTTGAATTGGTATGTATATAAAAATGTATATAAACTATTGTTGTTCTATAAATATATTCATACTTATTTCCTTCCTATAAGGGGAACGGATATTGGGCTGTAGTTTCGGGTGTTACTCACCTACATTTTTGGTACTGGAAGTGATATAAAAAGAAAGCCCCGTCAGTCTAGGGATTTGAAGGTAGAACTTACTAAAATGAACCACTATAACATCTGAGACCCCATTGAATTATCCAATTGTCTAGTTGCTAATCATACATCAGTTATGAATTTTGTGTTGTGAAATTGAGAAGGATAGATTACGGATTAATTGAAATTCGTTAACGTCAAAATGTTCTTTGACTCTTGTCAACACAAATCCCCCCCAGGATTTTTTCATCATTCATTTTTTTTTTTTTTCAATTTGTTGTTGCTTCTTTGTCATAATCTTATATCCACATAGCCATATCACATAGCATTATTCATAATCGTATTAAATCTATTATTTGTTAATTAATTTTTATTTTATTTCTTGTCAGCTAGACATTTCTATTGTTTCTTCTTAGGGGCCAATATCTCAGAATAAAGATTTTTTTTTTCATTTCATTTCATTATAGAGCTTGAGGAAGAAGAAGTTAATACAATATAATAACTAAGGTCAACATTCAGAAAAATGTAAATTTATATACATAGTCATACGTTTAGCCATCACTTTGCAGCCAAGTGATTTCCATTCATTGGTAATTTAAAAATACCCAACGGTAAAATTGACCATAGTTTGATTCTCTTGGCATATGTACTATGTATTATACAACTTCGTCCTATAATAGCTTACTTACTCACAGTGGAAACTCAACAACGAAGCATCGCCCAATTTACGAACCCCACATTTAAATTCTCATTGCCTTCGTTAAACTGCTCTTACAACGAACACTAAAGCGTAATTAGCCTTGGGGATGGTTCAACCGAATGAGGTAAATTAATGTTCTTCGGCGGGGGTCGGTTTATTAGACAAGAGAAAACAGTGTAATTTAAAATGATTTATTATGATTTATCGTACCACATTCCTCTTTTACGTATAACCATTCAATCTACTTCCTCTAGCTGTCATCCCTCCGTAGTTAGGCTTTCATCTCCATATCCATCCAAATGGCCATACCAGTGCGACAACGTCATCCTATAATAACTTACTGTATTCGCACTAGGAAGCATCAGCCAATTACGAATCCCTAATAAATAAATGAAACAGAAATTATCACAAGATAGAAAGATTGTGCTGGGAAAATGAAAAATAAATCAACATAATAATATTCATATTGAAACTTCTTTATTGTGCTAAAATTACAATCTGCCTTATTAGGCAATAAGTAGTTGTGATAAATCTTCTCATTCATACCATATTTACAATTTTCATTCACTTGCTTATTCATACAGTATTTACGAACAGCCCAGACCTCCCAAATCCACATGGTTGTCACCTTCCTCCCATGCGAAATAGGAAGCGGAGTCTTATGAAGTCTTCCACGCTCCTCCGTCAGCCGCGTCACCGGATACGAGCCAGTGGAGGCTGATGAAGAGCGCAAGGGGCTCTCAGATTGGAGAAACTGGCCATTGCCAGGACTCCTGCTGTTTAAGTCTCCGAGGAGGATTATAGGAATGAGTGGTCCAGTGCAATGACTGGGTTAGGGGATTAGGGTGGTTGGACAGATTACTATGGAATTTCATGAACTTGGAAGGGATGAGTTCAAGAATGTAAGGTATATTAAGATCGTTATGAAGGGTTTTGTTGCTGACATAATAAGGGGCATTTACTATTGTCCTCAGAACGTTTGATTGAAAGGATTGGATACGCTTGATGTTCGACTTTTTTGCTGTCCCCCATAGCTCTATTCCGTATGTCCAGATTGGTTTAAGTATAACTTGTAGATTAGTAATTCATTTTCTATTGAGAGATGGGGTGTCCTTTGAAGTAGTCTGTACAGTTTTCCAAAGCGTCTGTTTAGTTCTTGTATTTTTAGTCTCGTATGTGGGTTCCAGGTCAGCCGTTTGTCGCGATGGAAGCCTAAGTACCGTACTATCTTGGATACAGGGAGAGGAATGGAATTTAAAAAAACTAGTTAACAAGACTTGCAGCAAAGGGTGGAGGTAATGTGGGAACATTTTGCTTCATTAACTTTGATCCACCATTGGTTGCACCAATGCTCGATCTCATCAAGGTGTTTTTGAAGGTATGGGATGCTATATCGGGGTTTGGGTGGGATGATAAGTCTGCTGTGTCATCTGCGAATGTGGCCAAGAAGATATTGTGGGTGGAGGGGACATAAACGGTATTTAGTTTATAGAGGATGGGACTCAGGACAGTGCCCTGTGAAAGTCCTGCTTTTATGGGATAGTAGTTATAGAATATTCTAAACCACAGTGGACTTGGAAGAAGCGGTTTGAAAGGTAGGGCTGTAGGGTTAGGAAAAGGGTCGGTGGTAAGTATCTTTTGAGATAGTAAAGCAAACCTGCGTGCCAACCCCTGTCAAAAGTTTTAGCTATGAACATAATAATAACGTAGAGATAAAAAACTTGTAAAGTGTCGGTTTAAAGATTGGAAGAGATGATAAATGACGAATATCGATGGGAATATAGTTCCAAAGGTTTTGCAAGGATAAGAAAAGCCAAAGGAAGCAGATTTGTGAGAAGAGGAATACAGGTCGGAAGGGTGGGATTTGATCGCTGATTTGAATTGGAGGAAGATGAACTGGTAAGGAGGCATTGTATTCATGTCATTATTGAAGGAGAGGGGCCCGGGGAAAGTATTGGCTGTGGCCGGAAAAGTGCAACTATCTCAAACTCGAAGTAGTGCCGCGAAATGCGATGGTCTCCAGGGATCCCGAGTATAAAGAAATTTATCAGCCACTTTAAACGAGCCTTGAGATCCCCAGAGAGACCACCATATACACCACGCAACCATACATAAAATGTGGGAATACAAAAGAGGAAACTTGGAGTTGGTGCGTATTCAATGGGAGATGTTTAATCGATTGAGCAGTTTAAGGGTGATAATGGTTCAGAGGGTAATTTGGGAAATTTCTTTCGAGGACATATTTTGGCCATTGATCTAAACTAGATTTTTGATTGAAGTAGAGAATTAACGAAGGCTAATGCCACTCACTCTTCTTTTAAATGTTACACCAGTCATTTCGGTCTGTATTGGAGGCCTCATATCATTGGAACAACTGGAATACATGGTAAAGATATTTGAATATAAAATAAGAGTTACAAGGTACAGTACAGGTTTGAGATATGACTCGCCCGGTTTCGAGCGAAATCAAGAACTGGCGTGGACAGTTACTAGATTCATGCGAGGGTCTCATTTCAATCGGGCTGGTGACATCCTGCTTATTAGCTACCCTTTTTATTGATTTATAAGTTGCATTTGTTGATGCCTTCCATTTCTGGCCGGGTCCAAATATTTTTCTGCGTATTTTTGGACACGTCAAATTCTCACTTTATTTTTAGATCATTATTATTTATAGATTATAAATATATTTTCGTAATTACTCGTGCATTGTATTATATTTTTCGGCCACCTTCGTTAGTTACAATTTCATTTTAGTTCAAATTAATTGGGCACGTTGGAAAATTTTTTCATTTGCTCCCACAGAATTTTTGCAACCCTCGTAATTAACTGACTGATAAATGTTATATTTTTTACTAAACTACAATCTTCCCTATTAGAGCCATGAGTAACTATCATCTCATTCATGCTATGTTTACAATATCACATTCACTCTTACATACATGCCTTGTAGGTGTGATATGTACATGCTTATAATATAAATATATATACATAACAGAGGAATTTCCCAAATTCACCCGGAGAATTCTTATTCCCGACTGGAGGATCTCCTGAGCCGCTACTCCTGTAGCCACATCACTGCTAAGTAGAGACAACGGAGGTTGTGAAAGAGCGCAAGAGCCACAGCCGCTCAGGATAGGTGGGGATTTAAATACAACTACATAATAGCTCATGAACACTTCTGCTTCAATTTCCTCGGACGATTGTAGGAATATTTGAAAGTAATAACGTTAAGGAATTTTCGGTTGTCAGACGATTTTTGTTGGAATTATGAGGGAATGTGATCTTGGATAGAAGGAATTTTAAAGTCATTGTAAATGGCTCTATTAGTCTAATAAAACGGTGCATTTACTGATGTTTTTATTATGTTAGATTGGTTGGATCTGGTAGTCGTTTTTCTGTACCCCAAAGTTCAAGTCCATAGTGGGTTTAGTATGGGTTTGTAGATGAGAATTTGGTTTCTAATGTTAGGTGGGATTACCTGTGAAGTATAAATGCTATTACTGTCGTTTTCTACTGTTAGCCTTGTTTTTAAGAAAAAGAATTTGGTATTAGGCTTCAAATTTCTATTTTTTGGAATATCACTTGGGGAATGATGTAGTTATTCGTCAAATAGTTATGTAACATGATAAACTACAGAGAAATGTAATTATTATAGCAAGTATCAGTTATAATATCCTCCGTAATTACACCAATGCGTGCTAGTTAAAAGTGACTGCTGACATCATATGTTTCTTTGTTGCGTTGTTATTTATTTGCCGGTGGATCCAACTCAAGGAAGCTTGATAAATCATCCATCGTTAAGAATGTATGATTCTCACACCTTCTCCAACTACTTCATGAACGTAATTGGATCATGTGAAAGTTCACTTTCTAGATTAATACTCACATCTGTACATATCCTTTTGTGACGCGAACTCAAAAATAATATTAGCAGTATCAGTAATTTTAATTACCACAGTAGTTAGGATGGGTATAGTATTTGTTTCTAGTAATTTATAGAAACAAACGTCTGTTAGATATTTATGTCTATGGCCACACCAACGAAAAATTCACTAAGGAATAATGGAAAAGTAATAGTGACTCGAATAAATGTATTCTACCTAAATTCATTTTACCCCATTCTATTTTTTTTTAGCTTATATATTTAAATATTTTCAAAAAGGGGCGTATCGTATTGTATGATTCATTTAATTTTGTTCCATCCCATTCATAATAAAAATGATATACCTAATCATAGACATGTTAAATATTTATGTTTTGACATAATTTATGCTCAATTAATATACACCAGGGCCAGCCAGTTCAATTAGCATACACTTAAGATATATCGATGCATAGAACAAGGATGATAAAATTCTGTGATCATTATGACGATGGAAAATTAAGTTGCCAAATCGATATGATGTGGACCAGTAGTTTGAGATCTATATAGAAATATGCTTTTATTTTGTTTTCACCGCTAGCTGTAAATTATTCCACTTATTTTTTTTTATGATTATGAGTCTGCATTTTTGTAATTATTTTTTATTGCAAAGGGTCAATGGAGACAATTTACTTCTATAAAAGTAAGGTGTAACTTTCTTTCGTCTCCTTCAACCTTCAGAAGGCGTTAGTTAAGAGACTGCCTCTGACCTGCCTATATAAGCATTTGGGATTTCTTCCCTGACTCTCGGAACCCGACACCTGAAGTGAACTCTGATCTCTCTCTCTCTCTCTCTCTCTCTCTCTCTCTCTCTCTCTCTCTCTCTCTCTCTCTCTCTCTCTCTCTCTCTCTCTCTCTCTCTCTCTCTCTCTCTCTCTCTCTCTCTCTCTCTCTCTCTCTCTCTCTCTCTCTCTCTCTCTCTCTCTCTCTCTCTCTCTCTCTCTCTCTCTCTCTCTCTCTCTCTCTCTCTCTCTCTCTCTCCCATCCTCTCTCTTGTTCCTAATTGAATAGGACATCGGCCTCACTACATCGCGATATTTTGTCTTCACTGGCGTACCCCCACCAACGACTGCGGGTAATGTGAGCTCGCAGTGCTCAAGCTTGGCCTAGTGCGGGGTGTTCGTGCAAAGGTGCACTTAAGTTGTACACAGTAGTTGTCGAATTGGCCATGATTCATAAGGCAAGTGCTCCTTATTGTAAATTGCTGAGTATATTTTTTTATGTTTCAAGATGCACACAGCTATTAACCGTTTTCAAGAAATGTTGTGTATAGAAATAGTTTGAAAGAAATTTTGAGTTCGTATTTGAATAAACTTTTGTTGCCTGACAGTCTCTTTGTATGAAGATTATAATTAAGTAGTTCTTAACGGATATAAAAAAAAAAATAACTCTAAAAACGAATCCCCCTCGACTAAATTGTGAATATTGTTCGAATTTCACTGTAATTTTTCTATTTTTTTTTAAATTTAATACCCCAAGTACTGCCAGACGTTGGGGCAGGCTTACTTCCTAACCACCCCTAGAAATTTTTTCTGCGTAATCTTTGTCCTCAAATTAGTATACTTTTACGTGTTGGCTTTTATTTTAATTACTTGTTGAAGTTATTAAACATAGATCTGAAGAAGAGATCATTAAACGTAATAAATAAATAAAATTAGTTTTTGATATTTTACACCAACTACCTTCTTCTAAAACTCCTCAACACTACGCTCAATGCATTAATTGAGCTGTTATTTTTGAAAGTGGTATAAGTCCACTTTAAAAAAAAAATGAGGTAACGGTAATTTTAGTAAGATATAGACATCTTCTCTCCATATTTATAATCATACATTCAATGGAGTATATTTTTCTCATAAAATTAACAAAAGAATTTTGGCTATAAAATGTTATTCCAAAAGTGTTTTTTTTTAAAATGAAATAAGTCCATACCTAATTATTATAATTAAAACAACTTTCTTATTGCAATTATTATTGATTATTACAACTTGAGTGAACACTGCGCTTTAGCAGATATTACTTAGCTAGTGCTAGCGTATTAAACCCTTAAATATCTCGATACATGAAAAAATGGACTTATACCACTTTAATAATTAAGTATAATTACTTACTTTTAATTACTTAACATCAAATACACAAAAAACGGACATCACTACAACAAACATTCAGGTAATAAAATTTATATTTTATTATAATACTTTGATTCCACTGTACCACAATATCGGGGAATCGCAACAATATATATTCCAAGCAACACACTAAATACTTTCGCCATGCATTGAGCACTTTTTTCGACAGAAGTGTTGTTTTGGCTGATCGAAGGTTCGTATTTCAAGGTATAAAGATTAAGTATTGCCCCTCTTTATCTTCACTATGCCCCACTGCCACTCGGTACTTAACGTATCATTTCAGTAGATTTGGATAGTTTTAGATACTTCTTTATATTATTGAAGGTTGTAGAGTAATTTTAGGTGTTCAAGCTAAGCGTAAAAAATAGCTATTATATATATATATATACTGGATTGTTGTGTGCGTTTTTAATTTTATTGATAAGTTTTAGTGTTAATAGCAGTGTGAGCTGCAGGAAGTGCTTGTGCATTAATAAACTAATGTTGTCACCATGTGACACCTTGGAGAAATTTAATATACTTTTTTCCTTACATCTTGTAAACAAAAATATACCGTATTCCATGTTAAAACCTTTTCCATTCCTACGATCCCTTTTAGTAAAAGGCGAAAGATTTATTCTATTTGAAGGGAGACCAGAGTTAAAAAAAAAAGAGTTATTACTCCTGGGTATAAAAATAGATAGACATCTCCATTTCTCTACCGATTTTAGTAACAAAATAGAAAAAGTACGGCACGTGTCTTACCGGGTTTCGCACTTGTCGCTGCGTCAGAAACTGATGATGTATAAATATGTCCTCAGGCCAGCTCTACTGTCCGATGCCCTACTATATACTCACTTGATTGACAATACTAAATGTCTCCAGCAGTTTTAGAATGGTATCATAAAAATAGTGGTCAGACATACCTCTATCGAGATGTTAAATATCGCTGACCTGCACCCGTTGATTTGTGTGCCTTAGGTGGGCGAGTTCATGCACTGGAGACATATCAAGTTTTTTGGCTCGTTGCAGCACCTAAAAAGCCCAGTGTTTAACACTATGACCCCACCACCCTTCCCGCATCGATGGCAACAGACTGTCGGGGGAAATTATGTCTCGATTTTGTTTGTTAGATGTAAGTTATTTTTACGTTTTATGATTCATAAGGTGGCCCCATCACTTTTTAATCTTTAGATTCATTTATACAGAATTCCATAATTGCTAATAGCAAGGGGATACGAAGAAGAAGAAGAAGAAGGAAAAAAATAAAACGATCCCCCGACTCACTCACTCATCCCTCACTGATTTTGGCAGTGAGATCTGTTGGTGTGATAACCTCAACCAAAGTTCGTTCTTCAAGGAACGCGCTTAGAATTGTAGTTTTCTCTCACAGATTGGATTCTGTTGCTAATAATTTTGCAAATAAACATCTAAATTATTATTATTAATAAGAAAAAAAGAAAATCACTGATCCTTGGACCTACTAGTTTCTGGGAGTCAGTTCCTTTGTTAGCAGCTATAGATCTTCTAGCGATATCACTTTCTGACATGATCGAACGGATTAAACCATTGCTGACCGTTACAACATATTCCATCGCTCTTTGATGCCTCCTCTTGATGACTACAGCCAAAGGTGAAGAAGACAGCCAATAAAAAAAGACTGTGTCGCAAGATGGTTAGAGACACGTCGCAGAGGAAGTCGGTGAACCAGCCAGCTCTGGGAGCAGGGACCGACCCTGACCCATCTTTCTCTGTGCACAGGCCGCTCCTTTCCCTATCGTCTCCCTCCTTGTTTTCCCTCTCGTTCCGTCTAGTGGCGGCTTTTATCTTCCGTCTTATCTAACCCTTTCTTCTTTTTAAAATGGTGATTACCATTCATTACAAATTATTTGAAAGCCAGATTTATCATACATTCAATCATGTGTCTGTCATGTATCACGTCACTTTTACCCTACGACACAGATCATGCCCTTGAAGACCCTCAGGCCATCTGCTCAATGTAGAGGTTGTTGCATTCCATCTTCTGTGAAGAAGCTCCTAAGAGACTTCCGAAGTTGAGGACCGGATTTACATTTCTGCCTGTGGTACTACTTCCACTTTCACTGAACTCCTGAGGGTACAAAGAAATAGTTATAGTGAAGAAGACGAGACCTACAATGAAACAATTCATTTATAATGAAATGAAACTCTCATTTATAGGGTTTCTTAATCGCAACTCCAATTCCTGTTGTTTTTTTTCGATTAGTTTATCTAAGACAATTCCTAAACACAATATAATGTACCATTTTGTATTTTTTATATAATTAGGTATATTTTTAAGTTTTTTTATTCTTTTTCTCTTATATGATATTCCAGACGATAGTAGGAGTCACGTCTAATTTGATTTGATTACTGACAGTTTTCTTCGTTTAGGGAGTATTGTCCAGTCTGCCAACTAGTGGTGTCAGTCATGGCTAAAAAGTATTTATATATCATGTATTTTATCATTATTGTGATACTGACCAACATGTATCTTAATGAAGCAAACCGAAGAAAAGAAATTAAAAGGATAGTAGGCGCAGCTTTGGCAAACGGCTACGACAGGGATATTTTTTGTGACACAAACAGAGAAAATAAATTATGATCCTCTATACATAAAAGCATTGAGATAAAGATTGATTCCCATGATAAGAGACCAAACCAGGACTAATGTAGCCAGTAGACGTATGAAAGCGATCGAGTTGAACATGTTATTTGAAAAACTGCGTTAATTACAAACTTTACCATCGTATTTCATTTCGCTGATTTGGTCATATCATTAATATATTCATTATATCAGAATCTTAAATCTTGACTGAATAGTATCATATGTAACATTTTATTTTAATATTGTACATATTTATATTGATTTTAATCCACAATTATAGTATATTGCAATTTATTAGCCCCATATAGCGTGGGTGGGTGATGACATGATCCCATAAGAGTTACTGACTGAAGACATACATAGAAGACGGAGAGTAGGCAGAGTGTGGTCACCAATGACGCCAGGAACATAGGGATTCGAGACTTGATGGCAGCCACCCAAAAAAAGAGAGTCCTGGCGATTGTTGTTGGGGGAAACCAAGGCTCGTTAAGGGGTTGTATAGCTGTGCTGAGTAAGCAAGTCAATTTATTATTTATGTGAGCTAAACATTTAAAATTTTATAATTAGTTGATAAACATAAATATTAGTAGTTATTTTCTTGAATGCTTTCAGCACCTGGGGATGATAGTTTGAATCTTGAAAGTAATTGTGCTCAAAAGCAAAGACTTGTGGGCAGAAAACAGTTTTATTTCCATCTAATTTACTGGCGGGTGGGGATATGGACTTATTTTATGTCATTGTATCGCATAAATATTGACTGTAAAGCACATGGGTTTTACCTGCTTCACAATTGTCAGGCCCAGCTCAGTACTAGGGAGAACTCAAGATGTGATCTACAGGGCTCCAACTTTCAAAACGCATTTCATTCTACCGTAATCATTTCATTTCATTTTTTAAATGGCCATAATCATGAACTTTCCATAAAATAAATAGCTTCGCAAGTCATTTCTGGCATAAAAACTAACCTAGAAAATGTTGACCATTGATGGCCGAAAGCATTAAACGAACAGATCCTGTCCACCACCATTCCTCTTCAATTTTTCTCCTTTTTTTAAAGTAAGGTTATGTGTTTGTTAATTGAGTAAAAGAGAAGGTGCCTGCACAAAATAATTTATTTCAATCAGCACAAGCGTTTTCTGTATTCGTCTGTATTATATATTCGTTATCATCGTCGTCATCTGAGAAGTGTAATGACTTCGACTTAACTACTATATTTGCAATTATCTCCTTAGATCTGATCGTGCCAATCTAATGGCTTGTGCTAATTGAAATAAAATAATGTGTGCAGATACCTTGTCATTTTATTTTCTCCACAAGGCAGACATATTACGATACATTGAATCCCACCTTGGCAAAAGACTAAATGGGGTGCCACATACTAGACATTCAAGAGAAGGACTCAACCAACTCTTCAGGACCGCAAACGCTGCTAAAAATGAAATATCCCCTCAACAGAAAACACAATTATGTTATATAAAGTCATGCTGTAGCCAATTTAGGCTTACACACTTCAATGATAGGGTTTAGCAGTACCGCCAGATGCATCCAATCCATTAAATTAATTATGTAACAATATTACTCAATGCACTTTTTTTAATTCCACCAGCAATTAATTTACCACTCAACTTTCTCAGCTAAATCAACAACATCTACTATCCTTACAATCCTCCTCGGATATTTATACCTCGAAATCTATTGTAAACTGATTCCCGTTGGGAGTTCTAAGAAAGGTCACTTTTCTCCTTTATTTTTTCATTGATCAATATTTTCATTCTGCACATCTGCAGAAGCAATTTGTTTATATAAAGCTTATATTTTAAAAGAGAAAAGTTCCGATGAATTTTATTTCAAATTAAAAGTTAATAACCGTTTTTCATCCGTGGACAATAACCTTTGGCCACAATGCCATGGGTTTTAGGTTAGCATAAAGTCAACATATCCTTCAGTATGCGTAGTATTTTAATTTCAAAACCTTAAAATATATTTTCTTCTTTACAACCAGCTTCCTGCTCGGCGTCATGTATTTTTTTCATCAATATTTCCGCTTCCTCAAAGATGACATACGGTCTTTAATTTCACGGCTGCCATCCTTCGCAACATGCTGAATATGCGAGGGTCGTCATTTCCTTTCAGTACGCTGGTTTATTGTGTCATACGTTCGTGATTTTGGAAGGCTTGAACACACACATATGTGTACATATCGTAATGTTACTTTATATTTATAATTAATACTATTTCATGTGAAATCGTTTAAAATTAACATTAGAATAGTATGAGTGGGAGTCCTGGCAATGGCCAGTTTCTCCTATCATGTCCTGAGCGTCTGTGGCTCTCGCGCTCTTGGTCATCCTCCGGTGGCTCTTATCCAGTGACGCGGCTGACGATCGTGGAGGACTTTAAAAGATCGTGGAGGAGTTTAAAGGAGCGTGGAGGACTTTCCAAGACTCCGCTTCCTCCTTCGCACGTGAAGGAAGTGACAACCATGTGGACTTGGGGGGCCTCTGGGCTGTTTGTATATTTATAGTATGAATGAGCGAGTGAATGAAAATTGAAAATTGGTACGAATGAGATCATTTATCACAATTACTTATACCCTAATCAGGCAGATTGTAATTTTATCATAATAAAGTTGTTGTTAATTAAAAAAAAGAATTGTATGAACTGCTATATCCAATTTTGTTAGAAGAAAGCAGTTTGTAATGCCACTGAGGTTTTTTTGAGCAAAGTTTAACTTTACGCTAATGAAGTACGCTCAAAATTTGATAGAGGAATCAATTCTGTAAGTAGTTGAATAGTTAGAGGCATCTCTTTGAAATCAAATGTAATTATTCAACTCGAGCGTAACGGCTATGTTGAGGATAAGTCAGGTAAATGTATAAAAGGATATATATGTAACCTTAGAAAATATATTTCTTACATTTTATGTATTCGGGATATACCGTATAACAGATAGTGTATCGGTTGCGAGTAAGTATTGAGAATACATTAAAAGACCCCCAGGCCGAACGTAGCAGTACTCTACCTCAGAATACCAAAGGAAAAAAATATATATTCCCGTATTATTTTATAATGCTAATTGTGTAACAAGTAATAAGAAATTAAGTATCTTACATATAGTCCTCATTGAATTGAGAGAGGTTAAAGAACGTAATCGTTCCGCCGGGCCTCGCGGTCCGCAGAGAAACGATCACACACTACGCAAGACAACTCTAAATGGCGGAGAACGAGAGAGGAAAACTAATTAGACAGGTTTATTGTGGCGAGAGTTGACAGGAGTAAGGGTCTGTTTTTTGAGGTGAAATAGGTCGTTGGGTAGTATGTGACATATGAGCACAATATCGATATATTTACAGGGTATGGTTTGGTTAGGTTATTGAAAGAGGAGAAGTACTCGATGAGTTGGAGTCGATGATGACTGGAGGGATATCTGGTAGTTTTTTTGAGAAATGGACAGGAAATGATGACTATTGTTTTTTTTTTTTAATTGAACTATGTGGAATAAAGTTCCAATTTGGTTCAGCTTTTAGGATCTGGGTAAGCCTGGGTATCTTTGGCATATATGCGATATGAGTGTTGAATTGGTAGCTGGAGGTCGTTGAAAAGTATTAGGGTGACGGAGTAGCCTTGTAATTAGAAATCGTCCCTTTATTTCATAATTTTAATTAAAGCCACGGATTAATGACAGATTATCATCCAATAAATACACATAAAGTACGCAATTCTCATTAAAAGACTTAATAATAAAATAATTTGATCTTAGAACCCATAAATCCCAGTACAGTACAGACTGAAGAACCGCTGATGTCGTCAAATTGTAGGTTTGATGAAAGGTAACGGAGGAATGGTGTTTCGAAACGGTTCAAGGTAATACCATCTGAAACTTACATACTACTTTACTCAACCATGTTCGTCTCCGAGAAACTGATTTCAATAACCAGGCTGTGATAAAATATTCCTTCCTTTTAAGTGATTACATACTACAATAAACATAGCATAAAATGGCTTTACCTTCAAATTTCAGTATACCTGATAAATAAATAAATTAATTAAATTTTTTTTTTCATTATCGTTCTTTTATTTTTGTTTATGACCATGTTTCCTATTTCATTATTTTGTCCATATATATTACGAACATTACTCGCGATGCATGCACCAGATCATATGCACAGACATACAATGGAGTGAAAACGTAAGAGTTTCTAATTTAAAAGAAACAATTAGCCCTACCCAAAAATACGACCCATGTTTCCAATATAAGGGCCTGGACTCTGGCACAATTCCATCCGATTATTTCTGTTATATCGATAATCTGGTGAGGCAACCATTGCCATCTTAGTTTGAGGTCGGGTATCTCTGACCACGGGATTCCAGTTTCCATTTTACAATTACCTGTTTCGTAACACGGTTGTCAGTAGCGCCTGCTCGAAGGATGGTGAGCTGTGTTGCGTTATAGATTTTTAGGATTGAAAATTGTGTTCTTGCTATATATATATATATATATATATATATATATATATGCCATTTGAAGAACTAGAAAACAATTATCCGTCTTTTGGGTTACGTATTGTTTTTGATAGTTTTTTTTTTCTATTTCCTTCTATATTCTAAAAAAAAAACACCGGTGATTAGCGTGACATAAATCTTTACATAAAACCATATAAATTTGTGATATGGTTTGCCACTTAGTTAATTAAATGGTTTTTTTTCTCGATAGTATATTTTCTTGATAAATTATAGCTAGTCATAATAAATATAGATTAAAGGATATTAAAAGAACTTTCGTACAGACTTATAGTATCAGAAAGATATTTAAGCACACTTTATTGCATAACGGAACAGGTTTTGAGTTCCTTTAAAAGTTGGAATTTATCTTCGTTAATATCTTCTTCACGCACTATTTATATAAGGTTTTATACATGCAACATAAATCCGACTTAAATTGGCTTGTCTATTACATATTTGAGAATTTAGGAGAAATCAGCTGTATCACATAAAATTGTTACGTGCAACTATGCAACTAATACATTTTCACAATCCAATTCTAAATAATTTTTACAATGACAAATATTCTTAGTTTAGTTATTAATATATTTTTTTTCGACAGGTATAATATATTTCTGCATATTTGATAAGTTATTGTAAATTTTAATGTTATGTAACATTAAACATGTATTGGTCAATCGTCTTATGTCTTTCAGATATACCGTTCAAAAACAAGTCAAAATAAAACCCAGATGGTTCTGAATAATTATATGTAATTTGAGTTGTTTTCTCATAAACAATAATTACCAAAAGTAATAATAACTTTAAATCTATCATATTTTTTTAAAGGCATAATATATCACAAAGTACTTTTACCTGATGCTACGATGATGCAAAAAATTAAAGCAATCACATGAGAAATAATAAAAGGGTCATTAATTAACCCATTATTTGATATAAAAAATGTTTATGTCATATTCGTTAGGCAATATATCTATGTAGGGTTTCAGTGGAGTATAAGTACTTAAAGCAGTAATAATCATTTTGAATTTAGCGATTTCGCTTGTAGAATAGTTGGCAGTCGCGCTCGAGTTGCGGTGAGGTGCACGTCGGCTCCTTGTCTCCGCATAACCTGCTGGTTTTGAGTGGGTTTTTATTTTTTTAATTATCAAATTATATTTTATGTATCTAGGGAGAAGTAGAAGACATTAAGGTAAATTTTCTTTTAATATCTTTTAATTAGATATATAAGAATTTATATGAGAGGGCTTTAAAAACATTTTTTAATACAAATATTTTGGCTCGTAAATTGTTTTTTGATATTCTGTGTAAATTAACCCTAGAATAACAATCTTTTTTTTTTTTTTTTTTTTTGAAAAACTTAATTTTTATCGGAGTTATTAATGTTTGTTTGAGAGAGACGATTTTCAACCGGAGCATACTTAGTTATCGCCACCGACTGGAAGCAAATGGGAAGATTCCCCACCCACAGGAATTAGTGGACTTCGAGAAAAGACAGTTCTGTATCTGAGAAAGGCCACAAGTAAAAAGCCACTTTAATTTTCACTGTAAATCATAGTTCTGTAAATCTTCAACATTATTTTTTTGAATCTTAACTTCTAACAAGTGAAAAGACACTTTATTTCCATTGTAAATTTTAGTTTTGTAATGCCTCAACTTTATTATTTTTTTAAATAGTGACTTTAAACAACTGAAAGAAAGATTATTTCTCCTTGTAAATTTTAGATCTGTAATTCTTCAACTTTATTTCTTCAATATCTAAGCTCTATAATGGATAAATTTTATTTTTTGTTTTTAAATTTTAACTTTAAACAAATGAAAGACTATTATGGTATTAATTATATTATTTTCTTTAGATTTATAATTTCCATTTCTTTATTTCTTCGTTGTACTAGTAAAATTTTTTTGCGACCTTCTGAGTGAGGCCCTTTAGTATTAAGAGTGCAATTTAGTTACAGACTGTGCCATATTATATTTGACAATTAGGTCACGTTATTATTATTGTGTTTTTTGTCTGTCTTGCATCCTTTTCTTCATAGAATAGGAAGATGGCAGGGTGAGAAGAAAGCGAAGGAACGCCAATTGAAAACCATACGCCCTTTCCCCATACTTAACCCATACTTTCTCCGATGGAGTTTTTTTGGGGAGGGGGTGAGTCCTGGCCGGAGATTCAATATCTGAGGAAGTCTCCCTGGCTGCGGATGTCAGAAAAATGAGATGCAGAGCGAAGAGGACGACGGGGGAACCTGAATGCTATGAGCCTAAAGTCTCCGACCTCGAGAAGGCTCGTGAAAGAAAAGATGACTTGGGTCAGCTTATTCACAAGAAAACCCAGGGGCATATATGTAAGGAGGTTTTCGGACCTATTGATGACCTGAAGAAAATTGTCAACGGTAATAACAAATTAAACTTTAATGCTCCTGGAGATCACGATTAGCAACAGGGACATGAAGGTCCTAGTCTAGTAGCTCATTGCCACTGCTGTATGAAGAGTGTGCGTTATGCTGCCCTGGTGGAAGAGTGGTGGCATCTAGGAAGATGACCATGGCTGTTCAGAAGATAACCACCACTCTGGTGAGAGGGATGATCGTACCCACCCGATCCGATTGTACGTAGTACTCCACGTAAAGGTATCGTTGTACGCCATGGCGTAGAGGCACTGCATAAATAGAATAAGTTAGTATTAGATTGTAAATATCTATGTGAATAGGTAGATTAACTTATATTTAGATAAAGAACAGGATGCACTAATTGCAAATAGTGTATAGTTAGTTTGTAACCATCGTGGTCTGTGAAAATAAAGATCTTTTAAATAGGCAAAATAAAACGGTTAGGCTACTCATACATGGATCAATTCGGATTATCCAGACTAGGCCATCTAGAATCTAGATTATGATTCATATAAAGTTTTGGAATCGGGAAAGGAGATATCAATTGCAGCACGACTACATATTGTAGAGCATTATGTCATTGAAGTAGTGAGTTTCATAGAATATTATTTAATCGAATTTACGTGATATCGTTTCACTGAGAACAACTATTAAACCACATCACTTTGCTAATAAAATAGGTAACTAATTAAATTTAAATTACACAGTATTATATGCAAAATAATTTGTTATTAGTCTACATCAAAAACATTACACGCTGAATGCCCAACTTAACTGGCATTAAAAACAGTTTAACGGAAGTTCTAATAGCCTAGAAGCTGTTCACAGAGCAATTTAAGATTAGTTTCCGATAAATGAATGCGCTTGAGAAGTTTTATAAACGAGTGGCCACAGTGAAGTCTTCTTATAGAACTAATGGACAACTCCACGCCTTAGTATGGAAAATATAGGTGGAGAAATAAATAATTATTTGCTTATGAATTATTATTGATAACGGTAATTTATGAACATAGTTTTGTTTTTTGGGTGCCGAATTGAAGGCATATTGGGTAACTGGCTCTTTTTAAAAAAAAGTGTAATCAGGCAAAAATCATAGTTTGAAAAATTAAAAATGATGTCAGCTCGCAGATGGGTAATGACATTATTTCAGGAACATTTTAAATTGTCATTGTATAACACCTAACTAACAGCTATTTCGCAAAGCAAAAATAAACCTCTAGCACGTCAAAGATATGTTTCCCATTTTTACTATTTATAATAATAATATCTTTATTATCCTGGGACATATATATCCCTTAAGGACAAACATTTATTTAAAGTGAATTGGGTTCTTTGACAGTATCAGTCAAACTAATATACTCATAAACTAATATTTATAAGGTATAGAGAAAATAAAAATAAAATAAGAAAAGATATAAACCAAAAAATATGACGAAAATAAAACAAGCACTTACTATAAAAAAGATAACAAAATATCTATATACGCTAATTCACAACAGGGTACTAACAAAATAATTTGTACATACATATACACCTAGATTCACACATTAAAAAAAATAAAAATACCCTAAGTTGAGATGTGCTACTGAATAATAGTAACCTGCATATTATAATAAAAATGTAATTAAACTCAACATTCTTTCATTTGTTAGCACTTTATACAACTACTACTTTGTTTGTGATAGCATATAACAAGTTTAATGAATGAGCATGGCGAATTGATGGCGAGGGGGTTAGTTTCAGAAGGACATTGCGATCATCAAGAAGAAATTGTGTAGTATAGTATTGGGGTAAAGAAGAATTTGTAGAAATACTGTACTTCTCAAATACTCTATTTGATATGGTTATTCTGTCTGATACGTTCCATTACATAGTTTTTATTCCACCACAAATCCTCATTAAAAGGTTTCGGTTTGCACAAAGAGGTTCTTCCGACTTAAGACCGTAAGTATTTTTGAATCATTGAAAGAAGCAACGAAAAAAAAAAATGAAGAGCATAATGCTCAAGCGATTGCGCCACGACTACAAAGAGTGACTCCATTATGCGTACATAAATATTCTCTATGCAACATCTCAAGAGAAAGAGTCAGTGAGCCGAGTAAATGTTAAGGTCCTCTGACACTCAATTACTTGAGATCATCCGCGAAGCCTTGGCACAGTACACATTGCTCAGGCAAAGCCCGATTTTTTCGCTTTGATTGAAGTCATACTAAAGATCTTGGCTTGACAACTTTTCAAAACCGAATTCTGTGAAGTACTAATTCCTGGTGTTTTGTATCATAGGGATCCCTCCAGAGTGGTTTATTTTTAAAATGGTATCAATCTGAATATTTCCAACTACATAAATTATAATTATTTATTATATTTTTTGTGGAAAAAAAATTAATGCACTTGAAAATTATTCGTTTTTATTCACGAAAAGTCAAAAAACTGCCAGCGACTTCTTCGTGAGAAAAAATTCGGTCTTAATAAAAGTGAAATATTTAATTTATTTCTGAAAAAAACTCGCTGATGCTTCAAGAATACTCAATTCTAAAACGGGCATTATACAATTTTCAAAATTTGTTCATACTTCGCTTCTATGTTAAAACCACTAAACACTGAAGATTTACATTATATTTTATGCCCAAGCAGTGAGTGAAAAGTTAGTTTTTTATTACATAACTAAATGCGGCTCTTTTCACACAATCTAAATTTAGGAGGCTAATGGTCAATTAATTCTTCCCAAGTTTATATAATATCCCCAACACAGTACTCTTTGCTTTTTTTTTTGCGAAAAAAAATTAATGCGCTTGAAAATTATTCGTTTTTATTCACAAAAAGTCAAAAAACTGCCAGCGACTTCTTTGTTAGAAAAAATTCGGTGTGAATAAAAGTGAAATATTTAATTTATTTCTGAAAAAAACTCGCTGATGCTTCAAGAATACTCAATTCTAAAACGGGCATTATACAATTTTCAAAATTTGTTCACAAGTAAATTCTAGGACTAGTCATAATATCGCCTTTTCATGCTTCGCTTCTATGTTAAAAACACTAAATACTGAAGATTTCCATTATTTATTTACATTTTATTCCTAATCGCTGAGTGAAAAGATAGTTCGTTATTTATTAGATAGCTAAATGTTGTTCATTATTCAAAGACTAAATTTAGGAGGCTAAGGGTTAATCACTTCTTTCCAAGTTTATATAATCTCTCTTGGTTTTTCTTATGCTTTAACAAAAAAATGTTTCCATTCTAAATCATACCAATGTAAATGGTTTATGTATTAACAGATTTGCTTATTAATGTAATATTAATTTATTTTTGCTAAAGAATTATCAATTCAATATATAGCCATAAATAAATATGAATTTAAGATACTCTCATTCTCAGGTGTGTCGTTTTATTATTTAAATCGTTGCCAATATTATTATTTATTATTTTAAGTTTTTTGTAAGTAATTATTTTGTATATAAGTAAATTTATGTTTGCGGTCCTGAGGCTGCCTGAATAGGCAAAACGTCGACTATCTATAATAAATGATATTTTGGAAAACATCAAACTTTTTTTTTCAACGAATACTACTACTAAGAAAAATACTAATACTTATATAAATCTTTTAGTAGGTACTTTATGGAGCTTATTACCTTTATAGGTTAAGTGTATATATGGAGATACGTATGGCAGATGGTAGAGAGATAACCATAATTTCCATAATAAAAACATGGTCTGTGTGATTATTGCATAATTAGGTCAAGGATCTAAAGTCACAGGAAATATTTGTAACGGCTGTATGATATTAGAGCAGAGAAGACGTAATGGCCATTAGCGAGGGACGCCACAAATTGCTTAACTGTAACAACCTTTCCTAAACCCAGTACTTCTTCATCCCCTCAGAACGATGCACTGGCTCGACACACTCCGTGAAAGTTCTTCATTCCTGTCTTATGCGCTGGAAAGCATGTAATATTAAGGCAATGAGGTGAGAATAAAATTAATTACTATTTCTGGAATTCGTTTTGCAGTAATTGAATTATATTAAAATTTAGAAAATAAAAATAAAGGCTTAGTTTTGTCAATGGCTGTGGTAGAAGTGGGTATCATTTTTGTCCAGTTTCTACAGTAATGCAATGAGACGAAAATTAGCAAATCCACTAATAACATTCTAAAATAGTTTAATGTCTAGCGACATGGAAGAAAATGATTGGATATAATATAGTTATATATGGTTGAAAATAACTTGAGTATTTGATATGAAAAGGTTACAAGGACTTTTAGGTCGTAGGAAAAGGTATTTGACTTTTAGCAAACAGCTGTTACTGACTCGGTGTCGATCCTTAATACTTTTTCGGATGTGATACCTCACAACGTAACACTACTAAACGTCAATAAAAATCGATTCTATTAATTATATATTCGTCGTCATGGGTACCTTATGAGTTTCTTGGGAGTTTCAAAATTGGATTCAAACTTATTATCAAACCCACCCCTTCTTATCATCAAACTGCTGAGCAGCATCAAAACTTACTCTAAGATATTCGTTTTGGTTTCTTCGTTTGTAAATTTTTCTGTCTTCGTTAGAAGCGCTGAAATGTTTACTAATAGTTTAATTGGCAATGGATTTGAATAGATTGACGCTCTAGTAAATCTAGTTTCGTAGAGGCGCATAAGAAGTCGCTTCTTTGGTACTGTTTTTACAAGAGGTCTGAAATTTTGATAAAATTCATTTTCATAAGCAATTTCATTAATGCATGTATGAATGAATAATGAAGCCATCTCTGAGGCTACATTGTCGAATGCAATAGATACGTACAAACGAAATTTTAGTTGAGCTGTTAGAGAGATTACCGTGCCTAATTTTCTAAGCCATGCCATCCAAGTGAAGTATACAATCATACTACATAAAACCATACTTATGATTCAAGGCTTTCTGAATGGTTAGACGCTACATTTTCTACTACAGCGAGGAATAGAACCCCCGAATCTTTTTTTTTTGGCTGAAAACTGTGTAACAGTCGCAATGACCTAGTTTTCGGGTGTGTGATAGTCCCGTCCGTCATGGGCTCACTGGCCTACTGTCTATTGTTAACTCTTACCTTAGTTCACATAAAACAGCTTCAGGGTTTTACATAAGTGCTTATGTTATGTCTTGCCTAAATCACCCCACTTGTGTGAATGATGTACTGAATGAAAAACACCTCTTTCCTTTATCTGATCATGTCTGTTGAGTCGGTATGTTCATTGTACGATCTCCAGGCGTTCCGAGCCAAACATTGCACAAATTGGGAGAGTGGTCTCGTGGTGGGGGTGAGATAGTAAGGAGTAGGTGGTGGAGGAGCTCTGTGGGTAACCCCACGATTGGCAATCGAACTAGAAGCCAAAGATGATCCAAAGGCGACAAGTCTCTTCAATCCTTCACAGAAGAACTAAAGGTTTTTTCAACCCTTTGTTGAAAAAACAAAAAAATATTTTTGGGCGAAAATTATATGGCTGGATCATTTCGGAAGGAAGTAATGGAAATTTTTTCAGGGTTAAGGTTCAATGAGGGATGTGCTTTAATTTAGCTATAGATTTGTGGGCGAAGAGAATGTGTCTTGAAGGGAAGTCACAACAAGAATCGACCTGCTACCAAAACCTTTGTCGTTCTTTTTTAAAATGAACTATGTAATAATATCACCTCGTGGCTTAGGTAGTCTTACTCATGGCTACTCTAACAACGGACAATCTAGCTCCTTCCCGCTAGCTTGGATTCCTAGCTCCTCCGGAAGGATTAGTTAAAATGAAAAGCGCTTTGGCAAGTTTACAGAAGGTTGATCAAAAAGGTGAGCCCCATCACCTTATTAGTCAGTTCAGTCAAGTCACGTAGAATGTATATCATTATACTTGTTTATTCATTATATAATTTCTATAAAATAACAAAACCTGTATATAATGTAGTAATGCTACAGGAAATACAAAATAATTTGTAAATAGATTCGCCAGAGGATCTATAATTATATATCTGTAAATTTAAAGGGGCTATGAAGGAAAAAAAAAAAAAAAAAAAAACCCACAAGTTTACAGACATCCCATCTCTCAATAGATAGTAAATTACTTACTTACAAAGTTATACTAAAGCCAGTATGGGCTTATGGAATAGAGCTATGGGGGACAGAAAAATAGTCGATTATCAAACAATCCTTTCAATCAAAAGTCCTGAGAACAATAGTCAAGGCCCCTTATTACATCAGCAACAAAACTCTTCATAACGATGTTAATATACCCTATATTTTTGTGCTCATCCCTTCCAAGTTCATGAAATTCCATCGAAACCAACCACCCTAATCCTGGGGACTATAGCAGGCAATGGCCAGTATTTCCAATCATGTTTCGAGCGTCTGTGGCTGTCGCACTCTTGGTCAGCCTTCACTGGCTGATATTCGGTGACGCTGATGGAGGAACGTAGAGGACTTCCTAAGTCTCTGCTTCCTCTTTCGCTAGCAATAGGGCTGACAATCATGTGGATTTGAGAGGTCTCTCGGCTGTTTTTAAATAATGTATGAATGAGCGAGTGAATGAGAACATTGAACACAATTAATTATTGCCTAATAAAGCAGATTGTAATTTTACCACAGTAAAGATTTGATTTATTTGTAGTATAACGAAATGTGAATCGTGAGGTTAAATGAATGACTACTTTAATAAAGTTATTTTCGAGTCAACTGAATTAGAGGTTGACTCATTAGCACAAAGAGCTTTTATGCTGTGCTACGTTTTTGATCTAAAGCGAGTGTTGATGTTTTGAAAACTGGAAGCGTTGAGGAGTGCGAAGAGGGTTGTGCAACGCTGACTGAGAGAGCTGAGAATGGACCGAGGATTCTCGCCAGGAGCTCACAATGCCCGCTGCCCTTTCCCGACTGTTGCAATCACCTACAGTCCCATTACTACATTACATCCTCCCATTATCAATCTCCGCTTCTCGGCCAGTCTTATCGGTGTAATTTATCGGCTAATAACTCAAATTAGATATGAAAGTTTCATTAAAACCGTATCACAATGAATGATTTACAGATAGGATGTGGACTCACTTATCCTCGTAAAACTCAAGAAGCGAACTAATGAATTATATTAATATGAAAGGCGTATTAGGGACTAACGTGCAGGTCGGCAACCCTTAAGGTTTATTAACATTAGGGATCAGGACTCGGCCAGGTCAGATCAGCTCACGGTCCAGCATTTAACCAGTAGCATTCATACTCACAGTCAGGACCGGTCAAGTCAGTCATAGACGCCATTTTATCTTATTTTCACACTCGTTAGTGAATTATGCCGTTCTCTTGTTTATCTTTGTAGCGACCGCTAACTACATAAGATAAATCACCCTATACTCTATTGTATATATATTGTAAACAACATTACCCAAATATAAGTCATTGTAAATATGTTAAACAATAAAACATGCTGCCAGGGCCAATTAGTTATATGAGCTGGGACACCAGCTGTCAGGCAGTCAGGCAGGTATAAGACCCACCCGCTGGAGACCTCCCCGGCTCTGTCATGGAACAAAGGAACCGTACATCATTGGGTACTACAGTAGCGATCCTTATTGGCTACTGACAAGGCCAGCTGGGTATTTAAGGCCGGCGGTTTGGGTCCAGTATATTTTGTATTTTGTTATTTTACTTTTTTGTACATTGTATTGTTTTGTTGAGGTTTTGAAATTTAAAAAAAAAAAAAAAAAAAAAAAAAAAAAAAAAAAAAAAAATCCAGTATATCATACCTCCGCTTGAAACTCTGAAACTTGCTGCTTCTTTCTGAAAAACCTTTGCATCTCTTTCTCTCCTCACCTCGCTACATTTTAGTCCGACGTTGTCAGGTCCCACACCTTCCTAGTGGAAATATCTGCCTTCGTCTTGCTAAATCTAGCACCTCCTTGGGAGAGACCTCTCCCTAGGGACAACGGTTGTCGTGGCCCTGCAAACTTACCAAGCAGTGTTTCCCACGGCGATTCAGTCTACCTCTCTCCGGCTCACACTCGCCTTTGAGATCCGGACGGATTTCGCCTACCCTCAGATACCGAGTATGAATTCGTGGTCATTCAAAGACCACACAAACTACCTACCTACCTACCCTATACCTCTTCTCCTGAACATAGTGCATTGTCGGGGCACATACCTATCAAAAAATGGAGTCAGATAGTAAAGCCGTCATGAAACGATTGTCCAGGTTATAAACTCAAACAACCCTCACTTTGTCACCAGGGCTAGGGTAACTAGGCACCCCCCTCGTGACGACCCGACAATCTTCAATTGGGTTCGTGTTGAAGATAGTTAGGCCTAGATTAAAAAAAGACGCTTCTGGATATTTTTTACAGAATATTAAAGTGTTTGCTTACCTTGTTGGAGTTCCCCCCTCTATATCGATAGTGTATTGTGGCATAAATCGCGTATGATTGGTATAAGACTCCATGGTTACATGTTGATTTGACTTGTTGGCCGAACTTTTACACTAGCGGGACGATTAAATCAAGTCAGGTGTGCTCCGGACTTCGGCCGTTGTTAATCGGCCCTGGCAAGATCATTGGGCATGCCTTGACCGAACTCCCAGTGAGAACGATCTCATTGGATCACGAATACAGCGATTTTGCTCTGACTTGAGTTGGCCTTTGGTTACGTCCTTCAGACTTTCTCATCCTTTTTTAAATTCAAAACTTATATATTGATACAAAACCACGAAATTACACTGTTTGAAAATATTGAGACTGAAATAAGATGATGTTGCCGGCAAATGGACATTTATGCGAAAAACCAAAGATAACCAACCCCTCCTAGAAGCAGGATGTGCTCCAGACTAGCTCATAGAAGGAGACTGTAGCAACCGACAATTATGACAGAACAATAATGATCTGTTATCTTTATTAATATACTACCTACCAAGGTCAATAAATTCAAGGTATTTTGTATAGTGGTCATCACAATGAAAATCTGGACTCTTTGCTTAAATAGTGTCTTGTATATGATACAAGTCATTACTTCATCAAAACATTATCTGACCTTATTGAAAATAATGCATCTCTTCACAAATAATCATGACGGAGAAGCTGATTTATTCCCTTTTTAAGTCCTTTTTGGACAAATAATCTCATCGCTACAGTTTCTCGATTATTACTAATTAACATACAAAGAAATAATACGCAGGAAGGATTTCTACGTCACAAATGATTATAAATAATAGTGGACCTATACAAGAAAAAAATCACTCACGAAATTTTTTAAGTCTAGTTCAAGCGTAAGTTTAAGCGTATTGTTAAATGTAAAATACAAAGTTTTTTTGTTTTTTTTTTATTAAAACAATTTTTATTAAGATAAAATTACAATCTGCCTATTATTAGGCAATAAGTAATTGACATAAATGTTATCATATATACCATATTTACAATTCATCATTCATACAATATTTACAAACAGCCCAGAGGCCCCCCAAGTCCACAAGGTTGTCACCTCTCTCGCATGCGAAGGAGGAAGTGGTGTCTTGGGGAGTCCCCCACGCTCCTACGTCAGCCGCGTCACTGGATAAGAGCCAGCGGAGGCTGACCAAGAGCGCGAGAGCCACAGACGCGCAGGACATGATTAGAGATACTGGCCCAATGGCCGTATCCAATGGCAATCCAGGAATCCCACTAACACTTAGTTATAGCAGGTCTCGAGGCCACTGCCGTTTTCCGTTTTCCACTCCGAGGAGGATTATAGGGGTGTGTGGTGCAGTGCAATGACTGCGCTAGGGAATTAGGGTGGTTGGATAGGTTACTATGGAATTTTATGAACTTGGAAGGGATGAGTTCAAGAATATAGGGTATATTTAGATCATTGTGAAGGGTTTTGTTGCTGACGTAATAAGGGGCATTGACTATTGTTCTTAGGACTTTTGATTGAAAAGATTGGATGCACTTGATGTTCGACTTTTTTGCTGTCCCCCATAGCTCTATTCCGTATGTCCAGATTGGCTTAAGTATAACTTTGTAAATAACTAGTTGGTTTTCTATTGAGAGATGGGATGTCCTTCGAAGTAGTCTGTACAGTTGTCCAAAGCGTCTGTTTAGTTCTTGTCTTTTTAGTCTCGTGTGTGGGTTCCATGTCTGTCCATGCTCTGTAAGTGCCGTGCGCTAACCAATTGCGTTAAAATACAAAGTAAAGTATTAGAAACAAGACAAGCAAGAATATAAAAGTACACAAAATATAACTGGGCTAAGGTGGTGATAAACGCCCACTCTGTCATAAAAGTCTCTGATTGTCACAGTCAAGTCTTAATATCAACAGCATTAATGCGAGTTGTGTCAAGTTCTTTCTTTTGTTTGTATATTTTTAAGCTGTTACCAACCATACTGATAATCGACAAAAACTTTTTCACCTATTTGGAAAACTTTCCGTTTTCTGACTACAACAGCCAAATGTTTCCTGTTTTGGTTCTCTCCAACGTGAAGTGAAGAAGAAAAAAGAAAAAAAAAAAAACTTTACTGTTTGTGTTATGCAATCGAATGGCGAGGGGCTTGGAACTATACTTGAGCTCTCCCGTGTTATGCACTACGTCCGCCCCCCCTAGCCAAAGAAATTGTATAATGTATTGCCCAATGTTTATCTCTTCTTCCTCCGTAGCTGACCTCTCTGGCAGGCCCTCTAGTTGGCATTCAGATCCGCTACTATTTTGCGAAACCCCCTCTTTTTGCCATTCTTTAAACCATTTCCGATGGAGCAACTGTGATGATAATTATACATTATTTAGTGTCCTTGCCTGCCACTACGAAACATCCAAATTCCTAAATATCACATAAAAATAACTATGCTAATTGACAACTTCAAAGCTTTGAATTCGAACTTTGCTGGAAAATGAAACGAAAGAAAAGTCAACAACATCGTAAGCTATACAATATAAAACGTCTAAAGAAACGGATCTGGTGACTGAAGAGGTTGAAGAATATAATTGACAAGGCTGGTAAGAGCATAAAGAATCCCAACTGTGGAAGTTGTTATTGAGCTCTTAACAGCACAGCGGGGTTTGGAATCTTTTGTAACATTTTTGATTCTTCAATGCATTATATAAAATAAACAAACAGCACAGAGATATCTGTTTTCTTATAGTCTTCCCGATCCACTTTCGGCTTGAATGTACACTCGGCCACTTGTTCAGTGTTTTCTGTGTACTTAAGTTAACGAAATACTTTCGCACCAATAAATTATAAACAAATAAATCATTTCACAACAAAAAAAATGTAGCGGAAATAATGCGTGAGGACAAATAAAGGAACAACAGTGAATTTAAATTTAAAAAAGAGAATAACCAAAAAATACACTACATCAAATGAAGTGTATTTTAACTACTCTGAATAGAATCGTTGATTGCATTCAACTTGTCTATTATCGACGGATCGGACTGAAAGAATGAACAAATTTTGTGATGGGGAGAATTCGGAAATAGTTGAGTAGGATGTAAATGCGTCAAGGAAATAAAAATGATCAAGGAAATAAAGGTCCAAGAAAGAAACTGAGGGATGAAGAGTGGACTAATAACTAACAACTCTTTATTTTATCATGTTATAAGAGGACTTTGTGTAGTAGGCATCATGGCATACCCAAAAATTAATAAAATTAGGCAATCTTAGACCCAACCGTCGAATTTTTTAACGAACGACTCAGAAGAAGCTGTCAAGTTAAATAATAGTATATTCAAGGAGAAAGTGTGGATTCTTTTCAATAACAGATTTGCAGTCAATATGGAATGAAACAGGACAAGATAGCAGTTACTTAAGCTGCAGAGAATACAGAATAATTCATTTGTAAGACTAATAACAAATTCACCTAGGCGTACTACCATCTTCCGACTACACGATCCAGTAAAAGATAACACTTAAGTTTCTTGAAATATGTAAGTGAAGCAACAATAATTTAGCAAAACGTGTTGCGCATAATGTTTCAGCAAGGAAGAATATATGTAAAGACATTTTAGCTTTAAGGACCACTGGAAATCAGTCTTTTACTTGTTGGTTGTTTTGTTCCGTTTTCCTAAATATATATAATTAAGTCCATACTTTAGTTTAGATGCACTCTAGAGTCTGGCAACTTTATGTAATGAGCCCATGTAACATAAAATGCAATAAATCTCTTACTCAAAAAAGTGCTAAGGTAAGTACAGTGTGGTTTGTGATTTGTCATCTTAGAACGAAGCTTAAGAGACCAAGTGAATTCTTTGAAGATCGACTGATCCATGAGCTCATTCTTGCTGTTTTTATTGAATCAAAAACCACCACATACTTATTAATTTACACCATATGTCCAATTTCTCTTTCCACCAACAAACTGCATATATGATAAGATTACACACAATATTTAAATAATTTTTGTATTAATCAATATTTCAGAGGTCAGGTCTTGCTTTGGAAATTTATTCTTCCCAGTAAGCCCAGCTCATTTTCTTGTATGAACCATGTAGTTATTATATACAATAAATCGAATTAACATTGCATTCATACACATTTAAAAAAAAAATAGTTTTTTGTATATCTTAAAAATAATTTAAAACGACGTAAAATATATGAATCAGAGATGTCAGAAAAGTTATAATGTTATTCTTTTTGTTGTTTTCAGATGACAATCGTTCCAGAATAATTTTTTATTTTCATTTATTACATCATAATAAAAAATCATTTTTATGATGATTGTATATTCCCTTGATGATTGTGAGATGATTTTATAATGCGCTTAATTTAGCTGTTATCCCGGTTCTATCTTCAGCCAATATCTGGAGCATGAAAGTTACACATCATAGTGGGCATGATAAAAGTGAATTCCTCAAGATAATCCATATCCGTATAAAAAAACCTCTGAGTGTGATTTAACAGCCCCCTATTACGTATTCAACCATTTCACAATCGGCCCATGATTCCCGTCTCTTAACTTAATATTTCGTACTGTGAAATTGAACAGTTACAAGTATTAATTTATTCGAGCCCACAATCTTTTCTAATGGGCTTTGAATAACATTTATTATACTGGAAGCTATCAATAAATGAGGAACTCTGTTATATAAATGGGTCACTCGTTAATTACGTCCTCCTGTAATCGTCCATTTCCTCATTGTTTCAATGACACGTATTTGTGATGATTCTAGTGTGGTGAATCTCGCTTGAAGTGTTAGTCACTTCAAATGTGTGGGTAAGTTCATTATCAGGGCATTTTTCAAAATTTTGTTCCTATTCGATGAATTTTTAATTCAATAATTATTTTTGATAGCGAAATAATTTATTGGTTGCTAGACCGGTGTCGAACCCGTTCCGGTTTCTGACACACTTCTAACTGGGCTGTCCCTTCCCTCGACCGGGTTATCTGTTCTCTTAGTGGGTCGGTTAATAATCTAAAAATATCGGGGATTGTGATATTTTTTAAAAACGAACTTGTATTTTTCAATTTATATTATTTTTTTATATAGTTAATTTCGTTGGGTCATGGATCCTAATATTATTATTAGTTATTGGCAAAATAAATGGCATGGTGGGGACAATCCCAGGACCACCCCGTCGTGGCTTCAACCAACTCAGCCACCTTGTACGAGTTAACTCACCCCTGACTAGAAATTGGGAATGACGCGGGTTCGGGTCCCGACTGTGTTTAAATTTATAATGTAATGGCTGCTCTTGTGTTTGTCCCTTCCATAGTAGCCTCATGAAAGGAGCGTTTATTGATAAACTGAACCTCCTTCATTCTCCGTGCATAATAAAATATATTTATATCTCAATAAAAAAACAGCCTTTTTGTACAAATATGAGAGTGCATGTTTCATTGAAAATTAAATTTTAAAATAACACAAATTAAAAAAATAAAACATCAGGGTTAGTTGATTGTGGCTAACAGTCTTTTGTTTCTCTTCATTGTACGTCTTTCTAATAATCCAGCCTTTTGCCACTTGGGCGGTCAGATCGTGGTCCTCATTATATTTACGTGTGGCCTGCCACGTTATAAAGGCGTCGTTATATTAAATTTAATTAAGTCTCTTCGTTATTTAATGTATCATCGCATAATCGTCAATAAATTGCATATAAAAGGCATAGTAAATGTTGGAGACTTTGTACGGTTTGGTGGTCGCATTTACATGTCACATTGTTTAGCCAGACCAAATCATGACCAAACAGTGTCTATGAAAGCAACGACAAACGCCTCTTTTCTCATTTTGAATATACGAGAGACCTTAAGTTGTCTGGTCCAGATTTTAGTATGACTACGCATGGCGCCTGTTTGCTCAGTAAGTACTTTTTTTAGGTTAATCGTGACTAGCACAAGGTTGGATATTGTGTCTGATCAAAGTGACTGTTGATTTTAATATGTATTAAAGTGCAAGTGTCGTGGCAAATCGATCTGCAACGGTTTCATTGAATTTAATTTTTGCCAGTTTTGGGGCCTTGATTTAATAATAGTATATTGCAGCAAGTATATATATTTTTTCTTTTTATGGGCTGCAATGTTGAAATAAACTTCTTAAGACTGAATATGATGCAACTCAACATGATTAGGCTCTAATTTTTTAATACTATGAAGTACTCTTCTCTATCCTTTATTCAATTATTAAATGCCATTCACCCAGCCACACCGTTTAAGAAGGCATTATGGAGACCTATCCAAAATGAATAATAAATGAAGAGACGATCGATCAGCTGTTAGGTGGGTGATGCAATAGACCAAGTCCGTGGATCAGAACGTTCGATACAGTAACACTTAGTCTGTCCCGTTGGTGCGCAAGGTGATGTGTTTGTTGTTACAGACAGCTGAAGAATAGTTTTCAATACTCTTTCAGTTTTTTCTTTTTTGTATAATTTGATTACGTTTTAACTTAATTTCTTAAAAAAAAGATTCCAAAATGTTTTTAAAAAGACACTGGCTCACATGATAAGCCCTTATGAAAATAGTCCGACAAGGGTCAAGTTTTTGTAACTTTTATAAGGGAATTAGAAGTAAATATATTTTTTATGGTTCATTTTACGATGACAACGAGCCTATAAAATGATAAATATAACGAGAATATTTCTTAAAATTTATTTTCTCTCGATTAGGTAGCGTAAAACGTATAGGCGGGGGATAGCCACAAAAACCACCCCTATCTGTCTACTAAATAACATATGTGAGATGCTACATTTCTCTTAAGTAAGGTGTTGAGTTGCTCCTGCACAATTACTGTATGGATAAACAAATATAATAATAATAATGGATAACAACTTAAATCATTATTATTTTTACCTTACTTTAATGTTTTGTATGATCTATTTTATCGTGAAGTAAGCTAGAAAAATATACTTTTAAAAATGTTGGTAGCTAATAGTTTGCTCTGCGTTTAGTTTTGAGTGGATGTCAGTAGAAATATCTACTTTGGTTGTCGAAACAAAGATCAGATTTACTTATTGATGACAATTCAACATACCAGGTCTGAACCAGTTATGCTGCGGTGATTAAAGGACAGAAGTAAGTTATGTAACGTTCAATAATCGCCATTTGCCTGATGCAAACGTACATAATATGTTGAAACGTCATCCGAGAATAGATTTGTTGACAATCAACAACCTTAGCCAATAGCCTAACAAATACATTCAGTAATTTTGAAATAGTTTTTTTTTTTCCAGTAAGAAACCGAGAACTGTAACTTATAGCCTATAAGCTTCGATGTATAATCCTCAAATAATCAGGAACTAAAGTTAATGCAAAGACGGACCAATTAGTATTTGTTATTATAGCGTAATTGATATTGTAGGGGATTGTAAATCAATCTAATTTTATTGTGGATCTGATGACTTCAGAAATGATAAATAACAATATCAGTGACAATAGAAGGCTGGAATGCAAATATCTATGCAAATTAAGATATTTCAAAATTGCAAATAATATAAATCCTTACGTTTACTGTTCACCGTTGGAGAAGTTTTTGTAGATCCATTCATGTTTGAGCCAAATAAGTATCATTACCATCAAAACAATACCAGTGACAATAATAATTTAGGTACTGCCGAGTACTGTAGGTTTAGTGCTGATATTAAAATGTTATTTATTTTTTAAGAAGCAGTCTGTATGTATGGTGTGCTTAGGGCGTACCAAGCTGGCTGAAATTTATATCTCAAGATGCAAGGTATTCTACAGTGTGGAATCATCAGCTTGAATAGTCTGTACCATTTAAGCGTCTGAGTTGCCATAAAGACCTGTTATAGCTGAATTAATATTCTTTTTGTGGGGTGGGGCTCAACTGCTAGGTTATTTAGGTTAGTTAGGTACGTTAAATTTTTATCACACGAAAAATTAACTGATGTGCTAAAGGCTACAGAATAGAGTTGAAACTAATGTAAATGACTGAATGTGCTTTGTAATGTCTCATTATTAAAACCATGCGTGGTAATGCTATGAAATTAAAATTGCTTTTACTCTGTGACATTACATTAAATCACCGTTAGGAAAATTTAATGCATAAAGTTATTATACATGCTTTAAAAGCCATTGTCTAATAAAATATCGTTACCCCTCCGTTAATGGCGTTACAGTTAGTAATGTAACAGATCTGTATTTAGTATACTCCAAATCTAAATAACCCCAAAAATCCTGTTTAATGTTTGAAGTACTCTGTAGCGCAATGGAGAGCTGAAGAACCAACAAGGAATTTGGATTATTTACGCAAAAATATGCAAAACTGAAATTAATTCAAACATATTATTTCAGCGATTCAAAATTATGTATCACGTACATGATAACTTATACCACTCGAGATTAAGAGGTCTGTCGCTGCCCTGATGGATAGTATCATTAACACCTGGAAAAGAAAGCTGAAAGTGCTCTTGCATAAATAATTTTTTAACTGTAAGTATGGCAAACCAAAAAAAAACTATTCTTTATCCGTGGAAGTAAGAATAGCCCACGTACTGTATTCCAAGTGGAATGGGCGCGTTTTATTCGATTTGACACAGTAATTCGTTTGTTTTACTATTTCATCAGAGTAAAGATAATATACTTCCCACCCTTTTCTGAACCAAATCCTAAGAACACAAAATAAATACAGCTTAGGCAGACTCTAAACAGGACTACACCAATCAAGGCTTGGTGATGAAACCTTGATGAAATTATGAATACCTGGTCGATGTTTCTCCTACTTCAATTCGTCCTGAGTAATAATAAATATTTGAATTCTATAATCAAATAAAGATTTTACTCCTAATGTATTTATAGCCGTACCAATTGGTATACATTTTTCATTTATTTAACCCTAATTTAGGCGTCATTGCTATGTCTACAGCACTGACAAGAATCTGTTCAGTTTCTGGTTAGACAATTTGGGATGGAATATGAAAATTGGGTTGCCTGGTAGTCTGCTAATTTAAAAAAAATAATATGGGTACATGGTAGGCTGCTATGAAAAAATTAATGGTTTTTATTTAATTATGCCAAGTGGATCGCAAGCATGATTGCTAGAAGACGTAGATAGTCTAGTTGGTAAGAGCGTCTGAACAGAAATTAGGTATTATCAAAATATCAAAATCCTTTATGTTTTCTTTCTCCCATTCGTCTGTTTGCCCTATGTCTTGGGGAGTCCCATGTTCAACTTCCATTTTGGATTTTCACAATCACTATTTACAACTGCCATTAATATCATTTTATTCGCAACTTAAACTCAACCAGTGTATTTTTAGAGGCATGGTTTTTAGCATGGTATTTTCCCATATGTTACTACAAAACCAGCACCCTGAAGAATAATTAAGAGGGGTTTTTTTTTTCCCCTTAGCTCTCAAACTTATAAAAATAGGATGTGGGAAAAATAATAAAGGAAAATTATTTTGGGATAATGAGTGCCTTTCACGAAGGGGAGTCCCCCATTTGAAGGATGTATGAGAAGGATATAGGGTGTGGAATGCCTAAAGGAGGTGGAATCAGGAAGGTAGTGAGAGTCTACCGAGGCTGCAAGAGTCACTTTTTGAGGATATCAAATTAACGATCTCGACGTCCTAATTGATAATATGTATGTGCTGGGCCTTCAGTGGATTATTGTTACATAAGTTACATAAATTCGTTAATTGGCAATCCTCAATTGTGTGATGAATCACATTTGATTAGATTTTTTTTCTATTTCCTCAATCCTGAAAATTTAATCAAATGGGAAGACACGCCACCATTAGTAATTATTAGAATAGTCATTAAATGTATTTTTACGGCTGAAGCGGTTTGTGTTTTTTAACGTTTAAGAAAATTTCAAGCATGGTCGTTTCCCCAAAACTTCGTTCCAATTTATATCTTCAATGTGTTCTAAACCTCGCCTTTTTGAATTGGAGCATTTTGCATTGGAGCATACAGTAACGTTCCGAGCATTTTGCTGTTATGTTTTCACAATTCTTTTAGGACCTTCTGGGACTGGCTGTATGGTCCAAAAATGCGGTACTCAAGTCGGTCTTTAACTTGGTTCCTTGTAGGACGCGCTCTAGGGGAAACGCTGAAGCTGGACGATGTCAGCGCCTAGGGTCTCTCGATTAAGAAGGTTTGAGCGAAGCTGAGAAGGTTTTGACAGATTAATATTTTTTTATCCCCCAATCCTTTTTAAAATTCTAACTTTAAATAGATACAAATTAAAAGTATACATTATTTTTGGAAGAAAATACAAACACATTTAAGAAGGATGTATTGTAACATGTTGAAAATTTATGGTGGTAATTTTTGAGATGAGTACGTCATTTCTTCTGACCTTATTTTGTGTTTCAGATTCCTTCTGGAGGTGTTGAATATTGAAAAATGGGTTAATGTTGCTGTCCCGTTTTTATCACCGACAAATGTTTTAATTAATAGAACTATTATAATGAAACTGTATTATTTATTTGAGAGCTGCTAATATTTCAGTGACATCTGTATGTCAAGTGCAACTTCCTTTACCAATTTCATAGTTTATAAGTGTTTATGTCAGTTTTTCCTATTTCGCTTTGAAGAGCTAGAACAGTTTTTAAACTGTCGAAAATATTGCAGCATAAATAAGAGATTGGAACGCCCCAAAATGGCAAAGATTGGCATTTAGGATAATGAACTAATAAAAGAGTAATTAGGAGTTAGTGGGTCAAGATGCTAGGTTAGGGTTGTATAAGCGACCCGTTCCTCTCTCTTCCGGATGCTGCCAGCTCCTAGGTATACCTCGCTTAGGGATTCTGACTAAAAACAGTTTTCACAACGGGCGTTAGAGCTCACCAATTTGTGAGTTTATAACCCATTTATCGTTTCATCACTTTCTAATTGGGCCTATTAGTATCAAAACCAACGAAGCCATCTCTCAAATTTGTTAGCCCTTGGTGTTTTGCCATGCCTTGGTGTATCTTGCCAAAGCGTTTGGTCTCCATCCATTATTCAATCAGCGTAGGATGATTGCAAAATTGTAGCTTTTCAAATCTTTTCCGTTTTATTACAAACCATAAAAGTAATAATTATTCTAAATATAACCCATCATGTTCATTCGTAGCTACTGGTTTCCGTACCGATCCTAATGTTAATATCTCTACTAAACCGGGACTGTGTTCCTAAAGAACAATTATGTATTTTAGATATACATAATTATTCAATTATTTATCAACGGTATTGGTTCATGCTGAATTTCACATTCAATACAAAAGAGAATATAAAAACAATACATATAAATAAGAGTAAGAAAGGAAAAGTATATACAAAGATTAAGCGCCTTACAAACCACTTAGAATACTGATTGAACCATTATGACGGTAATATTCCAACTACCTTTGAACACGTTTCGTCTTAATTTTGAAAATTCTACACAAAATTATCTGCACATCCTTATCCGTGACAAGAGTGCAGCCCTCCTCGGAGATTGTATTGGAAATAGGCTTGATATCTCCCGCAATTAACTACTTATTGGGAGCCTTGGTAATGACTGATATTCTCTCCTCATGCCCGGAGCGTCCGCGGCTCTCACGCTTTCTCTAAGCCTGTGGAGCTAACGTATAGCAGTTGTAATGTCACTACAGGAGCAGCTCGAGGGCACTCTCTCTGATCCTTACTTCCTGCTACCTACTCTATTGCTGGAAGGGTAGATTCATATGCTTGTATATTGTAAATACTGTATGAATGAGAGAGTGAATGCAGCATTGCATATGTGCCATGTATGAGATCATTTATCAGAATTACCCATCGCCTTTTATAGAGCATTTTTTTTTTCAAATAAAACCAAAAAAAATTTTAAAGCTAATCTATTAATTTCTTTGAATTATTGCAACTACTCATGAGTTTGTTCTAGCAAATAACGGAACTTACTAAAATGAAAAAAGAGCGTGGCACGTGCAAGGGGAAAGGAATTACCTTGGCTTTGGGAACAAAGATTTCTTAAGCATCATATTTTTACGATCGGCCATGGAAGTGCGGAGCTTCTGCTCACCTCTCCACTATTGCCTGAAACCCATTTACCTTACAGAAACAATAAAAGAACGAATAATCAACGGACGATCATATACAAGCACGCATTAGACAGATTCATTCACAGGTCAGTTTAGATTAATAAAGAAAGTCCTTAAATCACTATCCATCTTACCAAACCTTTTTTTGACAAATCCTTTTCTTAAATGGGTCAAATACAGAAGTGGATCGTCGACCTTAAAACCAGTTCCATCTGCCTTTTTTTCCCCACCTTATGGAAATATTGTGAACGGATTAACTGACCAATGATGACCTTCACCTGCTTTGAAAATTTGCAAAATAATTTGGTTGCATCAAACTTGGTAACCAGCAGATTTTGTTTTTACATCTCTTGTCTAGTTTATCAAAAAGGATCGAGTTGGTTTGGAAGATTGGAGGTAAGGTAGACTTGGTTTACACCCAAAACTGAGACCTGTTTCCGTTGAGTTTCTAAACTGATAGTGTTAGTTACCCTATTGTGTGTGTTCTCTCTAACACAATTTATTGCTTGGGTTGAATAATTGACTGGCACTTTCCGGAGGTTAGCATCTAGGCATTAAAAGGAAAGACTCTAATATTATTCAGGTAAGGGGTGATCGTCTATACGTGTGTTTGTTCTATGTTTCTGTTCAGAAAGAAAAGACCCAAGAAAGAAAAATTATTCATTCTATCTGCGATTGAAAAGGTATAGTTCTTTTAATCTTGCTCATTATCAAATATGCTGATTAGTTTTTTGGTATGATGCAATGCTGTGAAGGTTTTTACGGATTAATATTGTTTTATTTCTCAATCGTTTTCAAAATTCTAATTTTAAATAGATAGAAATTAAATAAATTGAACAAAAAGTAGAAATTATTTTTGGAGAAAAATACAAATTTGATGAGGATTTCTTGTATTTTTGCTATAACAAACAATCTGGGAAAAAAATTGAAATTGGAGAAAATCGGGCCCGTTTCGCTAACTTTTAAGGTTTCTTGAGTTCCAGTTCAGAAGACATTTATGATTTTAAGTTCTTATTTTCACCCATAAAGTAAGGGACACTCTAAAGACGTCAACGTAAAAATAATTCCAAACGTCTTTTTTATATTAAAGATTTAGTTATTTGAAATTTATTCTATTTGTTGAAAAGGCAATTTTTAGGAGCCAAGTTGGTATAATAAGTATATTTTAGTGAAAATACCGATTAGTCTTAAAATTATTTAATAAGTTTTAAGAAAGCTAACACAACCTACATTTACCAACCGTTAATGCCGAAGAAGATAGTCTATGGAGAGAAACACAAAAACTGCTACAGCACAAGACCGTGTCATGGGCATTGGGAGTATCGCCAAATTCTGACAACATAACGGACGAACAGAAAGCAAAACGATTCGCTAACCATCTCTCCTAAGTTTTCAAACCCTGACTAAACTCAACATGACACCGGAGTATTAAGAGTACTTGACTCTCCTCTACCACCGTCGATTCCTCCAAAAGCTTACAGTTCTTCAGAATCCGAACCAGAAAGAGAAAGCACCTGGTTATGATTTCATTACGTGTGAATTACCTCATCATTTGCCACGAAAATCTCTTCTGCAGTTCTTCTTCTTCTCGTTATAACTCTTACGCACAACATACTTTCCTATTCAATAGATATATCACAAAGCAAAGGTTTTTTTTTTTGGTTTTTTTAAGCACCTTACAAAACCAGTGTTTAACACTATGACCCCACCACCCTTCCCGCATCGATGGCAACAGACTGCCGGGGAAACTTTAGGTTAAGAATTAGTATGTAAGTAAGCTTTAAGTTTGATCAAAAAGGTGAGCCCCATCACCTTTATTAGTCACTTCAGTCCAGTTACGTATAATGTGTATCATTATAATTGTTTATTCCTTTAATTAATTTTTATAAAATAACAAAACCTGTATATAATGTAGCGACGCTACAGGAAATACAAAAATAATTTGTAAATAGATTCGCCTGAGGATCTATAATTGTCTGTAAATTTAAATGGGCTATGAAACTTAGTAAACCTTCACACTTACTGTCTTTATATCAGCCCTCTTTCCACTCTTTCTAAACTTTTGGAAACACTCATAAACGTTTTCTCCGTATTTTATAACAACACTTACCATCAATTCGGATTCCACTCATTTAACTCAAAACATACACCAACTGCACAGAGTTGTTAATATGTACTGAGTTTGGCATCCAGATCTTCTCTTCAAGCTCCGATACTCCCGTAGACTTACTTCTTGATATTGAAATCATACTTGGATAACCACTTTTTTTAAGTAAGCGAAAATTCACCAACCATAAAGACCAGAACCATGCAGATTTTCCAATCAAACGCTCTAAGAATTATCACAGGTGTATCATTTACGTGAAAAATCACACTGACCTCAAATTTCTTACCTTCACGACTGCATTAGAACATTATACAGAAACTTTTACGACAAACTTCCAGACACCCAAACCTACTCATGCAGGGACTGGCTACACTTGACTATCTGGTAACTTTCAACGACTGAGGAGGAGTTGGAATAGAGATCTTCTGGCTTAATAAAAATAAAATATTCTGGTTGTGACTTCTAGGCACAGTGTGAATCAATGAGTAAAAAAAAAAAAGGTTTTCAGAAATGGATCTACCAATTTATACTCCATTTCAAAGGAAAGGCTGGCTTTCGGTCCTCAAGCTCCTGCTACTCAAAATAAGCAAAAAGTCAATATAGGACTAAGAATTAGAAGCATTCTCGAGTCCTGGTCGACATGTAACAAAAGCCTAAAACCCAAGGAAAATGTTCTGCGTAGGCTCGGCATTGGATTCCCTCCTTCATTTTATTGAACCTCGAGCCCTCGACTTGCGATTCTTGCAAAGAAAAAGAGAAAACATTTGCTCATCAAATTCTACAAAGAAAAAAGGAAGACCTCCGGCATACTCAGTACTGGACAAATGCACTTAAGGACTACAAGATAAGTTGTGTGTACAAACTTAATAAATTTAAACAATGAACATACACCCATTACCAAGACGGATATATGCGTCCATAAAAATAAAATAAAACGATATTTAGTTCAGTAAAAATTATTTACAGATATCTTTTAAACAATTTGATTAACAACAACTTTATTACGATAAAATTACAATCTGCCTGATTGGGCTGTAAGTAATTGTGATAAATGATCTCATTCATACCAATTTACAATTTTCATTCACTCGCTCATTCATACTATATATACAAACAGCCCAGAGGCCTCCCAAGTCCACATGGTTGTCACCTTCTTCGCATGCGAAGGAGGAAGCGGAGTCTTGGGAAGTCCCCCACGCTCCTTCGTCAGCCGCGTCACTGGATAAGAGCCAGCGGAAGCTGACCTAGAGCGCATGAGCCACAGACGCTCAGAACATGCTTAGAGAAACTGGTCATTGCCAGGACTCCCACTGTCACGTATTTATAGCAGGTCACGAGGCCACTGCCGTTTTAGTCTCCAAGGAGGATTATAGGGGTGAGTGGTGCAGTGCGATGACTGTGCTAGGGAATTAGGGTGGTTGGATAGGTTACTATGGAATTTTATGAACTAGGAAGGGATGAGTTTTATTGAGATGAAAAAAATCTCTTTTAAACAATAAAAACAAATGCCGACTCTAAGTGATTTAGTTTATCACAGTTTATTGCCTGAAAGATATTTTACTTTTATATTTCTAAGCCGATAATTTTCAAGTTGTATTGTTCACTTCCCATTCCTTTCCTTCCTTTCTATTGTATAATGTTAATCGAATAACCCGTTTATTTTTATTGCTTATTATGCCTTTAAATGATGATGTAACATTGTCTAGCAATAAATTACGGCACGTTACTAGAGAACATGTATGTTATGAGTTAAGAAGCCGACGTATTATTATCAAGCTAAGCTTGAATCTATTTACAGGGCAGTCGATCTGCAGCGAGGTCGTCCCTATCAAATCCTAACATCTGCCCTTCTAATCCTGCTAATAGCTTACTCTCTATTTTTCTCTCTAGGCAAAGCATCACTTCTTCCTGCATTTTCTATGTTCACCTTTAGCCTTCAACATTATATTTATTCTCCAACGATGCAGTCCATTTAATAGTATATGACTGGTACTTAAATGCTACTTAACTACTTAAAAAATTAATCAGCTATATTTATACAGTTATATAGAGTATATACCTTAGATAAGGTAATCCAATAAAAACGATGAAAAAAAAAAGCATGCTGAAAAAGATTGAGCGTCAATTATTTAACTTAAAATGTCCATAAATCGACAGCATTGAGATGAAAACCATTAGATTTTCAGCTATTACTCCAATTAGATAGTTTTCTACCAAGCTGTGTAATCATTAAGAGCTGCTACGATACTTGTATAGGATGTGGTTGCTATTTTCTCTTAATTTACCTTTTGTTGATTGGAGTAACTCAACACTCGACATTGTTCCACGTGTCGGATCACTGTCAAATATAATACATATCCCTACGAGAAAACAATTTTTTTTTTGGTGTCTAGGATTTTAGAACTTATTTTAGCTACTGATTTGGGACGCTTAATCTAAATATGAAAACATTTTTTCTCTATCTGCTCTCCTTTATTAAATCAGAGTTTTTTTTAACGTGCATTTCTATATGAAATGTGTAGTTTTAAATCGCAGATACAAGGATTGGTTCCTGTATATTTGCCCTATTGTCAGTCTGCTGACCTCACCACAGATCTCAACCTATCAAAAGAAGCTGCTGAATTATTGGCTTCCAGGCTGATGGACAAAAGTTCGCTGAAACAAGGGACCAAAATTATCTTTAACAGTACGAGAGAAAAGGATCATTAAGAATTCTGTCTTCTTAAATTCGATAAACGAGGCTGAGCGAAAATGCTTTATTTGTTGAAATTTTCTGTGCAAACGCTCAAAACTATGCTGAACCTGTAAACGAGATGCTTAACAGTTTCAAATCTCTTGGATATAACATGAGTATTAAGGATCACTATTTATACAGCCACTTAGACCTTTTTTCTGAAAATTTTGGAGACACCAATGAAGAACAAGGTGAATAATTTCACCCGGATATTAAAACTATGGAGGCTCACTACCAAGGAAGCTGGGATACGCACAATATGGCAGATTACTGCTGGATTTTAAAAAGGGTCTGATCCAAATTGCATTCAAGAATGTCACGGAAAAGAAGCTTCAGAAGTGTTCAATAACTAGTTACTTTCGTCAATGACTTTTTCCTGTATCTTTGTATGTAATAATATTGGTATTATATAATAATACAAATTCCGTGTTTAGTTTTTTTTATTTGATCCATGGATTTAACTTGAAATAGTACATTTCACTAAAATGTTAAATCTTAGAAATTGAGCTCCTATAAAAACTAATGCTATATTTGAATTAAGGGCATCATCGATATGAAATCAGCTCCAAATACTCCCGCACCAAATCAACTGTTGGCCTGTATAATGGAAAGAAATTTGACATTGAGTTTACACAATACAAGTACAGGACTTGTTGTATGGTGAAATGTAGTTCCTATATATGGAACATGCCTAAATATATATATGACCATAGTATGTAGCAATGACAGGAAAGCTAGAACTATATAAGGAGCTAGCTGTGTTGTAATCATTTTTTTTTTTCTTGTTTCCAAAAATCTTTTTAATATATTAATAAATCGTCCATTCACATATAAGAAGGAGACTGATCAAGACAAAAAAATCAGGAGAATAAAAAACATAATAGGCTACGGGGGGGGGGGGAATGATCCGTAACGTCTTGGAGAACTGAGGTTGAAAGAACAGCTCAATCACCAAAAGAAGCTAGAGAAAAAACAAGTCAAACCAGTAAGCGACATGACTGCCCGTGAACAGAGGGTTAAACGAAACATTTGGAGGCCTAGGGATAAGAAATATTATTGGAATGAAAAAGCTAAAGCTGATGCTGAGAAAACACCTCGCCGAAACCAACGAATTCATCTGCTAGACCAAAACAACTTCCTCAAACTCATCTCATAAGAGTGTGGTTAATATGATAATAAAGAATGGGAATAAGAAACAGATTGCTCGCAGTCTCCTCTTTGGAGAAACTGCACGTGATTCTGTAGAGGAATACTTCAAATCTCTGAATAAAAGCAGGAAACCTCGTTTTCGTGAAAATTATCTAAAACTGCAAGGTTCCTAAAGAAGTATCATTTACTCAGTAAAGTTATTTTTCGTTCTTCGAGGCTGTTAAACAGAGAAGTGGAATCACGAAGATTGGATGTAATGGTATCATGCGCGTTACCTCTCAGTCGCCGTGTTGGATCTACACGCAAAATTCAACATTTTGTTTACTTAAGCCCTTCTGGGGTCGTTTCCCGGAAGCCGTCCGAGATACTTGTGTGTGCCATATTTGTTTAAACCTGCAACTAATGGTCTCAGGCCTTCATAAAATAAAGATCCTCTAGACTATCAAAATGTATAATATTCTTAAGAATATTTGTTGTGGCGGCTTGGCCTGTCTGCTGAGGAATCACAACAATAATAAAAAGCTTGTGATTCGCCCCTACAAAACATTTGATTGAGTTAAGACCAGTGGATTACCAAAAATGTAGAGGTTTTCACAAAGGGAAACTCCTAGGAAACCTTGAATCATGAGGCCAAAGCAAAAATAAATCCCATTGTAATGGCTACAGTTGACCTATTCGAAGAAAAGGTTAAGAATTTCATGGGCCATGAAACGCCCAGGACTCACTTGCACCGAGTGAACAAGAATTTAAAAGCTCGATTTGCTGAAAATGGAGTTCTCATACATTCTGAATTCTCTGAGAACTACGCAAGGAAATATGAGAGAAATCCAGTCAGTTCAATTTGAAGTGATTCGGCAACATTCTCATTACTCACAGTCGAAATTTACTTCAGGAAAAATGTGTATGAAGAAGTACAATTAAGTCGTTTTTACTCTTTAGGAGAGCAACGATCATGGGCCTCCAGCCATGAGGGGACACCTGAAACCAGATTTTGTTGCTGTTAACCTACCTTAAATTTACACAGTTCACTTTTAGTCTGACCACCACCACTGAGTACCGAAGAATTTTTATCTTCTATGCCGTGCTCTCGAAGTATTTATTACCAGAGTTAAATGGAAGTTCACATGGAAGTGATTAGCTCCTGACCAGGGCAAGGGTAAAGTAGACGGAATAAGAGGAAGCTTAAAGCAAATAGCGGACACTGCTTTCTCGTGTGGGTAGGGTATTAGAGAATTCATCATCATTGGTCAAAGTACTTAAAAAGAAAACCAGGAAAGTTACCCAGTATGTGATCGTACCTGAAGAAATTTCTGGAATGGCACCCATGATTAGAAAACTGCTCCCACCATTTAAAGGTACTATGCAAGTTTACCAGACAGAATACCTCCGAAATGAAACTTTTAACTCGAGGTTATTAAAAATGAATCGGCTTAGTTGTTGCGATTTCCTGAAATGCAGCAAGTTCAAGCAAGGAGCAACAGCCTCCTCTAACGTTGCTCCATCCAACACACTGTAAGTCCAAAAGGGATCACCGGAAGAGAATTCATCTGTGCCTGCTTCTCGAGACTAAATGATCGAAACAGATAGCCAGGCACAGTAGCAAAACAAAGTGATTCATGGAAATTAAACTCCTGGAGACACCTACCTCACGATTTTATAACTGAAAAACAACCGATTGCTTCCTCGTATGTTCAACCAAAACAGGGAAGTTATGTCATATCACGATTTGAAGGATATGGAGCCAACAAGGAACATCGTTACTACCTAACAAGGCTGCGCGATGGTCGTATAAGTGCTCTTCGATTTCATTCATTAGGGAACTTAAGACCTTATTTCGTTTTGAACGTAAATACGTAGGAGCGCTAATGCATAACAGGCTTCCATATTAGTCCCAAAAGTCCACCTCTCATTCCCCATTCGCTGCGCACAGAAATCTACCTGCCAATAATATAACGCAGAAATTACGAGCTTTTTTTTTATTTAGTTGGAATCAGACATTGAACTGAATACCCTCCCCCCCCCTCAACTCTATCACTCTCTCTCAATGTTTACTTAACTGTTGTAAGATAAATACTTGTATCAATACATCTTACTAAAACCTCAACAATGTTAATATATTGATATAAATGATGTTTCCATGGATTCTCACTTTTTTCATAATTCACATTTCTGAAATACAATAGCTAATGTCAACAAAAATAAATTCTTGAATATTGTTTTATCGATAATATGGTACTATAAAAAAGAAAAGAAAAAGCGCATAACATTGAACAAATAACCGTAAGTATTGCTGATTGCTGAATTGCTGATTGCGTAAGTATTAACATTTTCTTTAAGTTATATTCGGTGGTACTGGTGAGTGGTATGGCCGCAAGTAGTCTGTAGGGAAACGTCGTTTCTTTGTCCGTCGCTACTTACATTTGACGTAAAATTCGGGCTTGTGGTCGATGACAAATTTGTTTTTATATATAAGTTAGAAATGCGTGTAATTCGTAAATGCACCTTACCTTTTGTATAGGTCGGCCATACACCTCACTAGTACCTTTTTGTCTTTCATTATATAATTAGACTCATTTCCTTTAGTTCGAAAAGTCACTATATTTTAAAATGTTAATATTATCAAATAATAAGAAAGGTTACTAGTCCTCTCGGCTAGTTTTTAACATGTAAGATTTACCAGGAGCATAAAGCTCCTTTGCCAAAAATTCAATACAACATAAAACTGATTATAGTAAAAGGAGGGAAGTACTGCATTTTCTTTTTTTTTTTTTTTTTTTATTATTATTAAAGAGTGGTTTTCATAGGGCTTCAATCTCTGCAGGTTGCATCAACCTCGTTGCAGTCACTATATTTACAATTGTTGGTGTAATCGAACAATAAGAGAGGTTACTAGTCCTCTCGGCTAGTTTTTAACATGTAAGATTTACCAGGAGCATATAGCTCCTTTGCCAAAAATTCAATACAACATAAAACTGATTACAATAAAAGAAAGGAAGTACTGCATTTTTTTTTTTTTTTTTTTTTTTTTAATTATTATTTAAGAGTGGCTTTCGTAGTGCTTCAATCTCTGCAGGTTGCATCAACCTCGTTGCAGTCACTATATTTACAATTGTTGGTGTGATCGAACAATAAGAGAGCATACTAGTCCTCTCGGCTAGTTTTTAACATGTAAGATTTACCAGGAGCATATAGCTCCTTTGCCAAAAATTCAATACAACATAAAACTGATTATAGTAAAAGAAGGGAAGTACTGCATTTTTTTTTTTATTATTAAAGAGTGGTTTTCGTAGGGCTTCCATCTCTGCAGGTTGACTCAACCTCGTTGCAGTCACTATATTTACAATTGTTGGTGTAATCGAACAATAAGAGAGGTTAGTAGTCCTCTCGGCTAGTTTTTAACATGTAAGATTTACCAGGAGCATATAGCTCCTTTGCCAAAAATTCAATACAACATAAAACTAATTATAGTAAAAGAAGGGAAGTACTGCATTTTTTTTTTTATTAATAAAGAGTGGTTTTCGTAGGGCTTCAATCTCTGCAGGTTGCATCAACCTCGTTGCAGTCACTATATTTACAATTGTTGGTGTAATCGAACAATAAGAGAGGTTACTAGTCCTCTCGGCTAGTTTTTAACATGTAAGATTTACCAGGAGCATATAGCTCCTTTGCCAAAAATTCAATACAACATAAAACTGATTACAATAAAAGAAAGGAAGTACTGCATTTTTTTTTTTTTTTTTTTTTTTTTAATTATTATTTAAGAGTGGTTTTCGTAGTGCTTCAATCTCTGCAGGTTGCATCAACCTCGTTGCAGTCACTATATTTACAATTGTTGGTGTAATCGAACAATAAGAGAGGTTAGTAGTCCTCTCGGCTAGTTTTTAACATGTGAGATTTACCAGGAGCATATAGCTCCTTTGCCAAAAATTTAATACAACATAAAACTGATTATAGTAAAAGAAGGGAAGTACTGTATTTTTTTTTTTTTTTTTTTTATTATTAAAGAGTGGTTTTCGTAGGGCTTCCATCTCTGCAGGTTGCATCAACCTCGTTGCAGTCACTATATTTACAATTGTTGGTGTAATCGAACAATAAGAGAGGTTAGTAGTCCTCTCGGCTAGTTTTTAACATGTAAGATTTACCAGGAGCATATAGCTCCTTTGCCAAAAATTCAATACAACATAAAACTGATTATAGTAAAAGAAGGGAAGTACTGCATTTTTTTTTTTATTAATAAAGAGTGGTTTTCGTAGGGCTTCAATCTCTGCAGGTTGCATCAACCTCGTTGCAGTCACTATATTTACAATTGTTGGTGTAATCGAACAATAAGAGAGGTTAGTAGTCCTCTCGGCTAGTTTTTAACATGTAAGATTTACCAGGAGCATATATCTCCTTTGCCAAAAATTCAATACAACATAAAACTGATTATAGTAAAAGAAGGGAAGTACTGCATTTTTTTTTTTTATTAATAAAGAGTGGTTTTCGTAGGGCTTCAATCTCTGCAGGTTGCATCAACCTCGTTGCAGTCACTATATTTACAATTGTTGGTGTAATCGAACAATAAGAGAGGTTACTAGTCCTCTCGGCTAGTTTTTAACGTGTAAGATTTACCAGGAGCATATAGCTCCTTTGCCAAAAATTCAATACAACATAAAACTGATTACAATAAAAGAAAGGAAGTACTGCATTTTTTTTTTTTTTTTTTTTTTTTTTAATTATTATTTAAGAGTGGTTTTCGTAGTGCTTCAATCTCTGCAGGTTGCATCAACCTCGTTGCAGTCACTATATTTACAATTGTTGGTGTGATCGAACAATAAGAGAGGTTACTAGTCCTCTCGGCTAGTTTTTAACATGTAAGATTTACCAGGAGCATATAGCTCCTTTGCCAAAAATTCAATACAACATAAAACTGATTATAGTAAAAGAAGGGAAGTACTGTATTTTTTTTTTTTTTTTTTTTTATTATTAAAGAGTGGTTTTCGTAGGGCTTCCATCTCTGCAGGTTGCATCAACCTCGTTGCAGTCACTATATTTACAATTGTTGGTGTAATCGAACAATAAGAGAGGTTACTAGTCCTCTCGGCTAGTTTTTAACATGTAAGATTTACCAGGAGCATATAGCTCCTTTGCCAAAAATTCAATACAACATAAAACTGATTACAATAAAAGAAAGGAAGTACTGCATTTTTTTTTTTTTTTTTTTTTTTTAATTATTATTTAAGAGTGGTTTTCGTAGTGCTTCAATCTCTGCAGGTTGCATCAACCTCGTTGCAGTCACTATATTTACAATTGTTGGTGTGATCGAACAATAAGAGAGGTTACTAGTCCTCTCGGCTAGTTTTTAACATGTAAGATTTACCAGGAGCATATAGCTCCTTTGCCAAAAATTCAATACAACATAAAACTGATTATAGTAAAAGAAGGGAAGTACTGTATTTTTTTTTTTTTTTTTTATTATTAAAGAGTGGTTTTCGTAGGGCTTCCATCTCTGCAGGTTGCATCAACCTCGTTGCAGTCACTATATTTACAATTGTTGGTGTAATCGAACAATAAGAGAGGTTAGTAGTCCTCTCGGCTAGTTTTTAACATGTAAGATTTACCAGGAGCATATAGCTCCTTTGCCAAAAATTCAATACAACATAAAACTGATTATAGTAAAAGAAGGGAAGTACTGCATTTTTTTTTTTATTAATAAAGAGTGGTTTTCGTAGGGCTTCAATCTCTGCAGGTTGACTCAACCTCGTTGCAGTCACTATATTTACAATTGTTGGTGTAATCGAACAATAAGAGAGGTTAGTAGTCCTCTCGGCTAGTTTTTAACATGTAAGATTTACCAGGAGCATATAGCTCCTTTGCCAAAAATTCAATACAACATAAAACTAATTATAGTAAAAGAAGGGAAGTACTGCATTTTTTTTTTTATTAATAAAGAGTGGTTTTCGTAGGGCTTCAATCTCTGCAGGTTGCATCAACCTCGTTGCAGTCACTATATTTACAATTGTTGGTGTAATCGAACAATAAGAGAGGTTACTAGTCCTCTCGGCTAGTTTTTAACATGTAAGATTTACCAGGAGCATATAGCTCCTTTGCCAAAAATTCAATACAACATAAAACTGATTATAGTAAAAGAAGGGAAGTACTGCATTTTTTTTTTTATTAATAAAGAGTGGTTTTCGTAGGGCTTCAATCTCTGCAGGTTGACTCAACCTCGTTGCAGTCACTATATTTACAATTGTTGGTGTAATCGAACAATAAGAGAGGTTAGTAGTCCTCTCGGCTAGTTTTTAACATGTAAGATTTACCAGGAGCATATAGCTCCTTTGCCAAAAATTCAATACAACATAAAACTGATTATAGTAAAAGAAGGGAAGTACTGCATTTTTTTTTTTATTAATAAAGAGTGGTTTTCGTAGGGCTTCAATCTCTGCAGGTTGCATCAACCTCGTTGCAGTCACTATATTTACAATTGTTGGTGTAATCGAACAATAAGAGAGGTTACTAGTCCTCTCGGCTAGTTTTTAACATGTAAGATTTACCAGGAGCATATAGCTCCTTTGCCAAAAATTCAATACAACATAAAACTGATTACAATAAAAGAAAGAAAGTACTGCATTTTTTTTTTTTTTTTTTTTTTTTTTTAATTATTATTTAAGAGTGGTTTTCGTAGTGCTTCAATCTCTGCAGGTTGCATCAACCTCGTTGCAGTCACTATATTTACAATTGTTGGTGTGATCGAACAATAAGAGAGGTTACTAGTCCTCTCGGCTAGTTTTTAACATGTAAGATTTACCAGGAGCATATAGCTCCTTTGCCAAAAATTCAATACAACATAAAACTGATTATAGTAAAAGAAGGGATGTACTGTATTTTTTTTTTTTTTTTTTTTATTATTAAAGAGTGGTTTTCGTAGGGCTTCCATCTCTGCAGGTTGCATCAACCTCGTTGCAGTCACTATATTTACAATTGTTGGTGTAATCGAACAATAAGAGAGGTTAGTAGTCCTCTCGGCTAGTTTTTAACATGTGAGATTTACCAGGAGCATATAGCTCCTTTGCCAAAAATTCAATACAACATAAAACTGATTATAGTAAAAGAAGGGAAGTACTGTATTTTTTTTTTTTTTTTTTTTATTATTAAAGAGTGGTTTTCGTAGGGCTTCCATCTCTGCAGGTTGCATCAACCTCGTTGCAGTCACTATATTTACAATTGTTGGTGTAATCGAACAATAAGAGAGGTTAGTAGTCCTCTCGGCTAGTTTTTAACATGTAAGATTTACCAGGAGCATATAGCTCCTTTGCCAAAAATTCAATACAACATAAAACTGATTATAGTAAAAGAAGGGAAGTACTGCATTTTTTTTTTTATTAATAAAGAGTGGTTTTCGTAGGGCTTCAATCTCTGCAGGTTGCATCAACCTCGTTGCAGTCACTATATTTACAATTGTTGGTGTAATCGAACAATAAGAGAGGTTACTAGTCCTCTCGGCTAGTTTTTAACATGTAAGATTTACCAGGAGCATATAGCTCCTTTGCCAAAAATTCAATACAACATAAAACTGATTATAGTAAAAGGAGGGAAGTACTGTATTTTTTTTTTTTTTTTTTTTATTATTAAAGAGTGGTTTTCGTAGGGCTTCCATCTCTGCAGGTTGCATCAACCTCGTTGCAGTCATTATATTTACAATTATTGGTGTAATCGAACAATAAGAGAGGTTAGTAGTCCTCTCGGCTAGTTTTTAACATGTAAGATTTACCAGGAGCATATAGCTCCTTTGCCAAAAATTCAATACAACATAAAACTGATTATAGTAAAAGAAGGGAAGTACTGCATTTTTTTTTTTATTAATAAAGAGTGGTTTTCGTAGGGCTTCAATCTCTGCAGGTTGCATCAACCTCGTTGCAGTCACTATATTTACAATTGTTGGTGTAATCGAACAATAAGAGAGGTTAGTAGTCCTCTCGGCTAGTTTTTAACATGTAAGATTTACCAGGAGCATATATCTCCTTTGCCAAAAATTCAATACAACATAAAACTGATTATAGTAAAAGAAGGGAAGTACTGCATTTTTTTTTTTATTAATAAAGAGTGGTTTTCGTAGGGCTTCAATCTCTGCAGGTTGCATCAACCTCGTTGCAGTCACTATATTTACAATTGTTGGTGTGATCGAACAATAAGAGAGGTTACTAGTCCTCTCGGCTAGTTTTTAACATGTAAGATTTACCAGGAGCATATAGCTCCTTTGCCAAAAATTCAATACAACATAAAACTGATTATAGTAAAAGGAGGGAAGTACTGTATTTTTTTTTTTTTTTTTTTATTATTAAAGAGTGGTTTTCGTAGGGCTTCCATCTCTGCAGGTTGCATCAACCTCGTTGCAGTCACTATATTTACAATTGTTGGTGTAATCGAACAATAAGAGAGGTTACTAGTCCTCTCGGCTAGTTTTTAACATGTAAGATTTACCAGGAGCATATAGCTCCTTTGCCAAAAATTCAATACAACATAAAACTGATTACAATAAAAGAAAGGAAGTACTGCATTTTTTTTTTTTTTTTTTTTTTTAATTATTATTTAAGAGTGGTTTTCGTAGTGCTTCAATCTCTGCAGGTTGCATCAACCTCGTTGCAGTCACTATATTTACAATTGTTGGTGTGATCGAACAATAAGAGAGCTTACTAGTCCACTCGGCTAGTTTTTAACATGTGAGATTTACCAGGAGCATATAGCTCCTTTGCCAAAAATTCAATACAACATAAAACTGATTATAGTAAAAGAAGGGAAGTACTGCATTTTTTTTTTTATTAATAAAGAGTGGTTTTCGTAGGGCTTCAATCTCTGCAGGTTGACTCAACCTCGTTGCAGTCACTATATTTACAATTGTTGGTGTAATCGAACAATAAGAGAGGTTAGTAGTCCTCTCGGCTAGTTTTTAACATGTAAGATTTACCAGGAGCATATAGCTCCTTTGCCAAAAATTCAATACAACATAAAACTAATTATAGTAAAAGAAGGGAAGTACTGCATTTTTTTTTTTATTAATAAAGAGTGGTTTTCGTAGGGCTTCAATCTCTGCAGGTTGCATCAACCTCGTTGCAGTCACTATATTTACAATTGTTGGTGTAATCGAACAATAAGAGAGGTTACTAGTCCTCTCGGCTAGTTTTTAACATGTAAGATTTACCAGGAGCATATAGCTCCTTTGCCAAAAATTCAATACAACATAAAACTGATTACAATAAAAGAAAGGAAGTACTGCATTTTTTTTTTTTTTTTTTTTTTTTTAATTATTATTTAAGAGTGGTTTTCGTAGTGCTTCAATCTCTGCAGGTTGCATCAACCTCGTTGCAGTCACTATATTTACAATTGTTGGTGTGATCGAACAATAAGAGAGGTTACTAGTCCTCTCGGCTAGTTTTTAACATGTAAGATTTACCAGGAGCATATAGCTCCTTTGCCAAAAATTCAATACAACATAAAACTGATTATAGTAAAAGAAGGGAAGTACTGTATTTTTTTTTTTTTTTTTTTTATTATTAAAGAGTGGTTTTCGTAGGGCTTCCATCTCTGCAGGTTGCATTAACCTCGTTGCAGTCACTATATTTACAATTGTTGGTGTAATCGAACAATAAGAGAGGTTAGTAGTCCTCTCGGCTAGTTTTTAACATGTGAGATTTACCAGGAGCATATAGCTCCTTTGCCAAAAATTCAATACAACATAAAACTGATTATAGTAAAAGAAGGGAAGTACTGTATTTTTTTTTTTTTTTTTTTTATTATTAAAGAGTGGTTTTCGTAGGGCTTCCATCTCTGCAGGTTGCATCAACCTCGTTGCAGTCACTATATTTACAATTGTTGGTGTAATCGAACAATAAGAGAGGTTAGTAGTCCTCTCGGCTAGTTTTTAACATGTAAGATTTACCAGGAGCATATAGCTCCTTTGCCAAAAATTCAATACAACTTAAAACTGATTATAGTAAAAGAAGGGAAGTACTGCATTTTTTTTTTTATTAATAAAGAGTGGTTTTCGTAGGGCTTCAATCTCTGCAGGTTGCATCAACCTCGTTGCAGTCACTATATTTACAATTGTTGGTGTAATCGAACAATAAGAGAGGTTAGTAGTCCTCTCGGCTAATTTTTAACATGTAAGATTTACCAGGAGCATATATCTCCTTTGCCAAAAATTCAATACAACATAAAACTGATTATAGTAAAAGAAGGGAAGTACTGCATTTTTTTTTTTATTAATAAAGAGTGGTTTTCGTAGGGCTTCAATCTCTGCAGGTTGCATCAACCTCGTAGCAGTCACTATATTTACAATTGTTGGTGTAATCGAACAATAAGAGAGGTTACTAGTCCTCTCGGCTAGTTTTTAACATGTAAGATTTACCAGGAGCATATAGCTCCTTTGCCAAAAATTCAATACAACATAAAACTGATTATAGTAAAAGAAGGGAAGTACTGCATTTTTTTTTTTATTAATAAAGAGTGGTTTTCGTAGGGCTTCAATCTCTGCAGGTTGCATCAACCTCGTTGCAGTCACTATATTTACAATTGTTGGTGTAATCGAACAATAAGAGAGGTTACTAGTCCTCTCGGCTAGTTTTTAACATGTGAGATTTACCAGGAGCATATAGCTCCTTTGCCAAAAATTCAATGCAACATAAAACTGATTATAGTAAAAGAAGGGAAGTACTGCATTTTTTTTTTTTTTTTTTTTTTATTATTATTAAAGAGTGGTTTTCGTAGGGCTTCAATCTCTGCAGGTTGCATCAACCTCGTTGCAGTCACTATATTTACAATTGTTGGTGTAATCGAACAATAAGAGAGGTTAGTAGTCCTCTCGGCTAGTTTTTAACATGTAAGATTTACCAGGAGCATATAGCTCCTTTGCCATAAATTCAATACAACATAAAACTGATTATAGTAAAAGAAGGGAAGTACTGCATTTTTTTTTTTATTAATAAAGAGTGGTTTTCGTAGGGCTTCAATCTCTGCAGGTTGCATCAACCTCGTTGCAGTCACTATATTTACAATTGTTGGTGTAATCGAACAATAAGAGAGGTTAGTAGTCCTCTCGGCTAGTTTTTAACATGTAAGATTTACCAGGAGCATATAGCTCCTTTGCCAAAAATTCAATACAACATAAAACTGATTATAGTAAAAGAAGGGAAGTACTGCATTTTTTTTTTTTTTTTTTTTTTATTATTATTAAAGAGTGGTTTTCGTAGGGCTTCAATCTCTGCAGGTTGCATCAACCTCGTTGCAGTCACTATATTTACAATTGTTGGTGTAATCGAACAATAAGAGAGGTTAGTAGTCCTCTCGGCTAGTTTTTAACATGTAAGATTTACCAGGAGCATATAGCTCCTTTGCCATAAATTCAATACAACATAAAACTGATTATAGTAAAAGAAGGGAAGTACTGCATTTTTTTTTTTATTAATAAAGAGTGGTTTTCGTAGGGCTTCAATCTCTGCAGGTTGCATCAACCTCGTTGCAGTCACTATATTTACAATTGTTGGTGTAATCGAACAATAAGAGAGGTTAGTAGTCCTCTCGGCTAGTTTTTAACATGTAAGATTTACCAGGAGCATATAGCTCCTTTGCCAAAAATTCAATACAACATAAAACTGATTATAGTAAAAGAAGGGAAGTACTGCATTTTTTTTTTTATTAATAAAGAGTGGTTTTCGTAGGGCTTCAATCTCTGCAGGTTGCATCAACCTCGTTGCAGTCACTATATTTACAATTGTTGGTGTAATCGAACAATAAGAGAGGTTAGTAGTCCTCTCGGCTAGTTTTTAACATGTAAGATTTACCAGGAGCATATAGCTCCTTTGCCAAAAATTCAATACAACATAAAACTGATTATAGTAAAAGAAGGGAAGTACTGCATTTTTTTTTTTATTAATAAAGAGTGGTTTTCGTAGGGCTTCAATCTCTGCAGGTTTCATCAACCTCGTTGCAGTCACTATATTTACAATTGTTGGTGTAATCGAACAATAAGAGAGGTTAGTAGTCCTCTCGGCTAGTTTTTAACATGTAAGATTTACCAGGAGCATATAGCTCCTTTGCCAAAAATTCAATACAACATAAAACTGATTATAGTAAAAGAAGGGAAGTACTGCATTTTTTTTTTTATTAATAAAGAGTGGTTTTCGTAGGGCTTCAATCTCTGCAGGTTGCATCAACCTCGTTGCAGTCACTATATTTACAATTGTTGGTGTAATCGAACAATAAGAGAGGTTACTAGTCCTCTCGGCTAGTTTTTAACATGTGAGATTTACCAGGAGCATATAGCTCCTTTGCCAAAAATTCAATACAACATAAAACTGATTATAGTAAAAGAAGGGAAGTACTGCATTTTTTTTTTTTTTTTTTTTTATTATTATTAAAGAGTGGTTTTCGTAGGGCTTCAATCTCTGCAGGTTGCATCAACCTCGTTGCAGTCACTATATTTACAATTGTTGGTGTAATCGAACAATAAGAGAGGTTAGTAGTCCTCTCGGCTAGTTTTTAACATGTAAGATTTACCAGGAGCATATAGCTCCTTTGCCAAAAATTCAATACAACATAAAACTGATTATAGTAAAAGAAGGGAAGTACTGCATTTTTTTTTTTTTTTTTTTTTTATTATTATTAAAGAGTGGTTTTCGTAGGGCTTCAATCTCTGCAGGTTGCATCAACCTCGTTGCAGTCACTATATTTACAATTGTTGGTGTAATCGAACAATAAGAGAGGTTAGTAGTCCTCTCGGCTAGTTTTTAACATGTAAGATTTACCAGGAGCATATAGCTCCTTTGCCAAAAATTCAATACAACATAAAACTGATTATAGTAAAAGAAGGGAAGTACTGCATTTTTTTTTTTATTAATAAAGAGTGGTTTTCGTAGGGCTTCAATCTCTGCAGGTTGACTCAACCTCGTTGCAGTCACTATATTTACAATTGTTGGTGTAATCGAACAATAAGAGAGGTTAGTAGTCCTCTCGGCTAGTTTTTAACATGTAAGATTTACCAGGAGCATATAGCTCCTTTGCCAAAAATTCAATACAACATAAAACTAATTATAGTAAAAGAAGGGAAGTACTGCATTTTTTTTTTTATTAATAAAGAGTGGTTTTCGTAGGGCTTCAATCTCTGCAGGTTGCATCAACCTCGTTGCAGTCACTATATTTACAATTGTTGGTGTAATCGAACAATAAGAGAGGTTACTAGTCCTCTCGGCTAGTTTTTAACATGTAAGATTTACCAGGAGCATATAGCTCCTTTGCCAAAAATTCAATACAACATAAAACTGATTATAGTAAAAGAAGGGAAGTACTGCATTTTTTTTTTTATTAATAAAGAGTGGTTTTCGTAGGGCTTCAATCTCTGCAGGTTGACTCAACCTCGTTGCAGTCACTATATTTACAATTGTTGGTGTAATCGAACAATAAGAGAGGTTAGTAGTCCTCTCGGCTAGTTTTTAACATGTAAGATTTACCAGGAGCATATAGCTCCTTTGCCAAAAATTCAATACAACATAAAACTAATTATAGTAAAAGAAGGGAAGTACTGCATTTTTTTTTTTATTAATAAAGAGTGGTTTTCGTAGGGCTTCAATCTCTGCAGGTTGCATCAACCTCGTTGCAGTCACTATATTTACAATTGTTGGTGTAATCGAACAATAAGAGAGGTTACTAGTCCTCTCGGCTAGTTTTTAACATGTAAGATTTACCAGGAGCATATAGCTCCTTTGCCAAAAATTCAATACAACATAACACTGATTACAATAAAAGAAAGAAAGTACTGCATTTTTTTTTTTTTTTTTTTTTTTTTTAATTATTATTTAAGAGTGGTTTTCGTAGTGCTTCAATCTCTGCAGGTTGCATCAACCTCGTTGCAGTCACTATATTTACAATTGTTGGTGTGATCGAACAATAAGAGAGGTTACTAGTCCTCTCGGCTAGTTTTTAACATGTAAGATTTACCAGGAGCATATAGCTCCTTTGCCAAAAATTCAATACAACATAAAACTGATTATAGTAAAAGAAGGGATGTACTGTATTTTTTTTTTTTTTTTTTTTATTATTAAAGAGTGGTTTTCGTAGGGCTTCCATCTCTGCAGGTTGCATCAACCTCGTTGCAGTCACTATATTTACAATTGTTGGTGTAATCGAACAATAAGAGAGGTTAGTAGTCCTCTCGGCTAGTTTTTAACATGTAAGATTTACCAGGAGCATATAGCTCCTTTGCCAAAAATTCAATACAACATAAAACTGATTATAGTAAAAGAAGGGAAGTACTGCATTTTTTTTTTTATTAATAAAGAGTGGTTTTCGTAGGGCTTCAATCTCTGCAGGTTGACTCAACCTCGTTGCAGTCACTATATTTACAATTGTTGGTGTAATCGAACAATAAGAGAGGTTAGTAGTCCTCTCGGCTAGTTTTTAACATGTAAGATTTACCAGGAGCATATAGCTCCTTTGCCAAAAATTCAATACAACATAAAACTAATTATAGTAAAAGAAGGGAAGTACTGCATTTTTTTTTTTATTAATAAAGAGTGGTTTTCGTAGGGCTTCAATCTCTGCAGGTTGCATCAACCTCGTTGCAGTCACTATATTTACAATTGTTGGTGTAATCGAACAATAAGAGAGGTTAGTAGTCCTCTCGGCTAGTTTTTAACATGTAAGATTTACCAGGAGCATATATCTCCTTTGCCAAAAATTCAATACAACATAAAACTGATTATAGTAAAAGAAGGGAAGTACTGCATTTTTTTTTTTATTAATAAAGAGTGGTTTTCGTAGGGCTTCAATCTCTGCAGGTTGCATCAACCTCGTTGCAGTCACTATATTTACAATTGTTGGTGTAATCGAACAATAAGAGAGGTTACTAGTCCTCTCGGCTAGTTTTTAACATGTAAGATTTACCAGGAGCATATAGCTCCTTTGCCAAAAATTCAATACAACATAAAACTGATTACAATAAAAGAAAGGAAGTACTGCATTTTTTTTTTTTTTTTTTTTTTTAATTATTATTTAAGAGTGGTTTTCGTAGTGCTTCAATCTCTGCAGGTTGCATCAACCTCGTTGCAGTCACTATATTTACAATTGTTGGTGTGATCGAACAATAAGAGAGCTTACTAGTCCACTCGGCTAGTTTTTAACATGTAAGATTTACCAGGAGCATATAGCTCCTTTGCCAAAAATTCAATACAACATAAAACTGATTATAGTAAAAGAAGGGAAGTACTGCATTTTTTTTTTTATTAATAAAGAGTGGTTTTCGTAGGGCTTCAATCTCTGCAGGTTGACTCAACCTCGTTGCAGTCACTATATTTACAATTGTTGGTGTAATCGAACAATAAGAGAGGTTAGTAGTCCTCTCGGCTAGTTTTTAACATGTAAGATTTACCAGGAGCATATAGCTCCTTTGCCAAAAATTCAATACAACATAAAACTAATTATAGTAAAAGAAGGGAAGTACTGCATTTTTTTTTTTATTAATAAAGAGTGGTTTTCGTAGGGCTTCAATCTCTGCAGGTTGCATCAACCTCGTTGCAGTCACTATATTTACAATTGTTGGTGTAATCGAACAATAAGAGAGGTTACTAGTCCTCTCGGCTAGTTTTTAACATGTAAGATTTACCAGGAGCATATAGCTCCTTTGCCAAAAATTCAATACAACATAAAACTGATTACAATAAAAGAAAGGAAGTACTGCATTTTTTTTTTTTTTTTTTTTTTTTAATTATTATTTAAGAGTGGTTTTCGTAGTGCTTCAATCTCTGCAGGTTGCATCAACCTCGTTGCAGTCACTATATTTACAATTGTTGGTGTGATCGAACAATAAGAGAGGTTACTAGTCCTCTCGGCTAGTTTTTAACATGTAAGATTTACCAGGAGCATATAGCTCCTTTGCCAAAAATTCAATACAACATAAAACTGATTATAGTAAAAGAAGGGAAGTACTGTATTTTTTTTTTTTTTTTTTTTATTATTAAAGAGTGGTTTTCGTAGGGCTTCCATCTCTGCAGGTTGCATTAACCTCGTTGCAGTCACTATATTTACAATTGTTGGTGTAATCGAACAATAAGAGAGGTTACTAGTCCTCTCGGCTAGTTTTTAACATGTAAGATTTACCAGGAGCATATAGCTCCTTTGCCAAAAATTCAATACAACATAAAACTGATTATAGTAAAAGGAGGGAAGTACTGTATTTTTTTTTTTTTTTTTTTTATTATTAAAGAGTGGTTTTCGTAGGGCTTCCATCTCTGCAGGTTGCATCAACCTCGTTGCAGTCACTATATTTACAATTGTTGGTGTAATCGAACAATAAGAGAGGTTAGTAGTCCTCTCGGCTAGTTTTTAACATGTAAGATTTACCAGGAGCATATAGCTCCTTTGCCAAAAATTCAATACAACATAAAACTGATTATAGTAAAAGAAGGGAAGTACTGCATTTTTTTTTTATTAATAAAGAGTGGTTTTCGTAGGGCTTCAATCTCTGCAGGTTGCATCAACCTCGTTGCAGTCACTATATTTACAATTGTTGGTGTAATCGAACAATAAGAGAGGTTAGTAGTCCTCTCGGCTAGTTTTTAACATGTAAGATTTACCAGGAGCATATAGCTCCTTTGCCAAAAATTCAATACAACATAAAACTGATTATAGTAAAAGAAGGGAAGTACTGCATTTTTTTTTTTATTAATAAAGAGTGGTTTTCGTAGGGCTTCAATCTCTGCAGGTTGCATCAACCTCGTTGCAGTCACTATATTTACAATTGTTGGTGTAATCGAACAATAAGAGAGGTTACTAGTCCTCTCGGCTAGTTTTTAACATGTGAGATTTACCAGGAGCATATAGCTCCTTTGCCAAAAATTCAATGCAACATAAAACTGATTATAGTAAAAGAAGGGAAGTACTGCATTTTTTTTTTTTTTTTTTTTTTATTATTATTAAAGAGTGGTTTTCGTAGGGCTTCAATCTCTGCAGGTTGCATCAACCTCGTTGCAGTCACTATATTTACAATTGTTGGTGTAATCGAACAATAAGAGAGGTTAGTAGTCCTCTCGGCTAGTTTTTAACATGTAAGATTTACCAGGAGCATATAGCTCCTTTGCCATAAATTCAATACAACATAAAACTGATTATAGTAAAAGAAGGGAAGTACTGCATTTTTTTTTTTATTAATAAAGAGTGGTTTTCGTAGGGCTTCAATCTCTGCAGGTTGCATCAACCTCGTTGCAGTCACTATATTTACAATTGTTGGTGTAATCGAACAATAAGAGAGGTTAGTAGTCCTCTCGGCTAGTTTTTAACATGTAAGATTTACCAGGAGCATATAGCTCCTTTGCCAAAAATTCAATACAACATAAAACTGATTATAGTAAAAGAAGGGAAGTACTGCATTTTTTTTTTTATTAATAAAGAGTGGTTTTCGTAGGGCTTCAATCTCTGCAGGTTGCATCAACCTCGTTGCAGTCACTATATTTACAATTGTTGGTGTAATCGAACAATAAGAGAGGTTACTAGTCCTCTCGGCTAGTTTTTAACATGTGAGATTTACCAGGAGCATATAGCTCCTTTGCCAAAAATTCAATACAACATAAAACTGATTATAGTAAAAGAAGGGAAGTACTGCATTTTTTTTTTTTTTTTTTTTTTATTATTATTAAAGAGTGGTTTTCGTAGGGCTTCAATCTCTGCAGGTTGCATCAACCTCGTTGCAGTCACTATATTTACAATTGTTGGTGTAATCGAACAATAAGAGAGGTTAGTAGTCCTCTCGGCTAGTTTTTAACATGTAAGATTTACCAGGAGCATATAGCTCCTTTGCCAAAAATTCAATACAACATAAAACTGATTATAGTAAAAGAAGGGAAGTACTGCATTTTTTTTTTTTTTTTTTTTTTATTATTATTAAAGAGTGGTTTTCGTAGGGCTTCAATCTCTGCAGGTTGCATCAACCTCGTTGCAGTCACTATATTTACAATTGTTGGTGTAATCGAACAATAAGAGAGGTTAGTAGTCCTCTCGGCTAGTTTTTAACATGTAAGATTTACCAGGAGCATATAGCTCCTTTGCCAAAAATTCAATACAACATAAAACTGTTTATAGTAAAAGAAGGGAAGTACTGCATTTTTTTTTTTTTTTTTTTTTTTTTTTTAATTATTATTTAAGAGTGGTTTTCGTAGTGCTTCAATCTCTGCAGGTTGCATCAACCTCGTTGCAGTCACTATATTTACAATTGTTGGTGTAATCGAACAATAAGAGAGGTTACTAGTCCTCTCGGCTAGTATTTAACATGTGAGATTTACCAGGAGCATATAGCTCCTTTGCCAAAAATTCAATACAACATAAAACTGATTATAGTAAAAGAAGGGAAGTACTGCATTTTTTTTTTTTTTTTTTTTTTATTATTATTAAAGAGTGGTTTTCGTAGGGCTTCAATCTCTGCAGGTTGCATCAACCTCGTTGCAGTCACTATATTTACAATTGTTGGTGTAATCGAACAATAAGAGAGGTTAGTAGTCCTCTCGGCTAGTTTTTAACATGTAAGATTTACCAGGAGCATATAGCTCCTTTGCCAAAAATTCAATACAACATAAAACTGATTATAGTAAAAGAAGGGAAGTACTGCATTTTTTTTTTTATTAATAAAGAGTGGTTTTCGTAGGGCTTCAATCTCTGCAGGTTGCATCAACCTCGTTGCAGTCACTATATTTACAATTGTTGGTGTAATCGAACAATAAGGGAGGTTACTAGTCCTCTCGGCTAGTTTTTAACATGTGAGATTTACCAGGAGCATATAGCTCCTTTGCCAAAAATTCAATACAACATAAAACTGATTATAGTAAAAGAAGGGAAGTACTGCATTTTTTTTTTTTATTAATAAAGAGTGGTTTTCGTAGGGCTTCAATCTCTGCAGGTTGCATCAACCTCGTTGCAGTCACTATATTTACAATTGTTGGTGTAATCGAACAATAAGAGAGGTTACTAGTCCTCTCGGCTAGTTTTTAACATGTGAGATTTACCAGGAGCATATAGCTCCTTTGCCAAAAATTCAATACAACATAAAACTGATTATAGTAAAAGAAGGGAAGTACTGCATTTTTTTTTTTATTAATAAAGAGTGGTTTTCGTAGTGCTTCAATCTCTGCAGGTTGCATCAACCTCGTTGCAGTCACTATATTTACAATTGTTGGTGTGATCGAACAATAAGAGAGCTTACTAGTCCACTCGGCTAGTTTTTAACATGTAAGATTTACCAGGAGCATATAGCTCCTTTGCCAAAAATTCAATACAACATAAAACTGATTATAGTAAAAGAAGGGAAGTACTGCATTTTTTTTTTTATTAATAAAGAGTGGTTTTCGTAGGGCTTCAATCTCTGCAGGTTGACTCAACCTCGTTGCAGTCACTATATTTACAATTGTTGGTGTAATCGAACAATAAGAGAGGTTAGTAGTCCTCTCGGCTAGTTTTTAACATGTAAGATTTACCAGGAGCATATAGCTCCTTTGCCAAAAATTCAATACAACATAAAACTAATTATAGTAAAAGAAGGGAAGTACTGCATTTTTTTTTTTATTAATAAAGAGTGGTTTTCGTAGGGCTTCAATCTCTGCAGGTTGCATCAACCTCGTTGCAGTCACTATATTTACAATTGTTGGTGTAATCGAACAATAAGAGAGGTTACTAGTCCTCTCGGCTAGTTTTTAACATGTAAGATTTACCAGGAGCATATAGCTCCTTTGCCAAAAATTCAATACAACATAAAACTGATTACAATAAAAGAAAGGAAGTACTGCATTTTTTTTTTTTTTTTTTTTTTTTTTAATTATTATTTAAGAGTGGTTTTCGTAGTGCTTCAATCTCTGCAGGTTGCATCAACCTCGTTGCAGTCACTATATTTACAATTGTTGGTGTGATCGAACAATAAGAGAGGTTACTAGTCCTCTCGGCTAGTTTTTAACATGTAAGATTTACCAGGAGCATATAGCTCCTTTGCCAAAAATTCAATACAACATAAAACTGATTATAGTAAAAGAAGGGAAGTACTGTATTTTTTTTTTTTTTTTTTTTATTATTAAAGAGTGGTTTTCGTAGGGCTTCCATCTCTGCAGGTTGCATTAACCTCGTTGCAGTCACTATATTTACAATTGTTGGTGTAATCGAACAATAAGAGAGGTTACTAGTCCTCTCGGCTAGTTTTTAACATGTAAGATTTACCAGGAGCATATAGCTCCTTTGCCAAAAATTCAATACAACATAAAACTGATTATAGTAAAAGGAGGGAAGTACTGTATTTTTTTTTTTTTTTTTTTTATTATTAAAGAGTGGTTTTCGTAGGGCTTCCATCTCTGCAGGTTGCATCAACCTCGTTGCAGTCACTATATTTACAATTGTTGGTGTAATCGAACAATAAGAGAGGTTAGTAGTCCTCTCGGCTAGTTTTTAACATGTAAGATTTACCAGGAGCATATAGCTCCTTTGCCAAAAATTCAATACAACATAAAACTGATTATAGTAAAAGAAGGGAAGTACTGCATTTTTTTTTTATTAATAAAGAGTGGTTTTCGTAGGGCTTCAATCTCTGCAGGTTGCATCAACCTCGTTGCAGTCACTATATTTACAATTGTTGGTGTAATCGAACAATAAGAGAGGTTAGTAGTCCTCTCGGCTAGTTTTTAACATGTAAGATTTACCAGGAGCATATAGCTCCTTTGCCAAAAATTCAATACAACATAAAACTGATTATAGTAAAAGAAGGGAAGTACTGCATTTTTTTTTTTATTAATAAAGAGTGGTTTTCGTAGGGCTTCAATCTCTGCAGGTTGCATCAACCTCGTTGCAGTCACTATATTTACAATTGTTGGTGTAATCGAACAATAAGAGAGGTTACTAGTCCTCTCGGCTAGTTTTTAACATGTGAGATTTACCAGGAGCATATAGCTCCTTTGCCAAAAATTCAATGCAACATAAAACTGATTATAGTAAAAGAAGGGAAGTACTGCATTTTTTTTTTTTTTTTTTTTTTATTATTATTAAAGAGTGGTTTTCGTAGGGCTTCAATCTCTGCAGGTTGCATCAACCTCGTTGCAGTCACTATATTTACAATTGTTGGTGTAATCGAACAATAAGAGAGGTTAGTAGTCCTCTCGGCTAGTTTTTAACATGTAAGATTTACCAGGAGCATATAGCTCCTTTGCCATAAATTCAATACAACATAAAACTGATTATAGTAAAAGAAGGGAAGTACTGCATTTTTTTTTTTATTAATAAAGAGTGGTTTTCGTAGGGCTTCAATCTCTGCAGGTTGCATCAACCTCGTTGCAGTCACTATATTTACAATTGTTGGTGTAATCGAACAATAAGAGAGGTTAGTAGTCCTCTCGGCTAGTTTTTAACATGTAAGATTTACCAGGAGCATATAGCTCCTTTGCCAAAAATTCAATACAACATAAAACTGATTATAGTAAAAGAAGGGAAGTACTGCATTTTTTTTTTTATTAATAAAGAGTGGTTTTCGTAGGGCTTCAATCTCTGCAGGTTGCATCAACCTCGTTGCAGTCACTATATTTACAATTGTTGGTGTAATCGAACAATAAGAGAGGTTACTAGTCCTCTCGGCTAGTTTTTAACATGTGAGATTTACCAGGAGCATATAGCTCCTTTGCCAAAAATTCAATACAACATAAAACTGATTATAGTAAAAGAAGGGAAGTACTGCATTTTTTTTTTTTTTTTTTTTTTATTATTATTAAAGAGTGGTTTTCGTAGGGCTTCAATCTCTGCAGGTTGCATCAACCTCGTTGCAGTCACTATATTTACAATTGTTGGTGTAATCGAACAATAAGAGAGGTTAGTAGTCCTCTCGGCTAGTTTTTAACATGTAAGATTTACCAGGAGCATATAGCTCCTTTGCCAAAAATTCAATACAACATAAAACTGATTATAGTAAAAGAAGGGAAGTACTGCATTTTTTTTTTTTTTTTTTTTTTTTTATTATTAAAGAGTGGTTTTCGTAGGGCTTCAATCTCTGCAGGTTGCATCAACCTCGTTGCAGTCACTATATTTACAATTGTTGGTGTAATCGAACAATAAGAGAGGTTAGTAGTCCTCTCGGCTAGTTTTTAACATGTAAGATTTACCAGGAGCATATAGCTCCTTTGCCAAAAATTCAATACAACATAAAACTGTTTATAGTAAAAGAAGGGAAGTACTGCATTTTTTTTTTTTTTTTTTTTTTTTTTTTAATTATTATTTAAGAGTGGTTTTCGTAGTGCTTCAATCTCTGCAGGTTGCATCAACCTCGTTGCAGTCACTATATTTACAATTGTTGGTGTAATCGAACAATAAGAGAGGTTACTAGTCCTCTCGGCTAGTATTTAACATGTGAGATTTACCAGGAGCATATAGCTCCTTTGCCAAAAATTCAATACAACATAAAACTGATTATAGTAAAAGAAGGGAAGTACTGCATTTTTTTTTTTTTTTTTTTTTTATTATTATTAAAGAGTGGTTTTCGTAGGGCTTCAATCTCTGCAGGTTGCATCAACCTCGTTGCAGTCACTATATTTACAATTGTTGGTGTAATCGAACAATAAGAGAGGTTAGTAGTCCTCTCGGCTAGTTTTTAACATGTAAGATTTACCAGGAGCATATAGCTCCTTTGCCAAAAATTCAATACAACATAAAACTGATTATAGTAAAAGAAGGGAAGTACTGCATTTTTTTTTTTATTAATAAAGAGTGGTTTTCGTAGGGCTTCAATCTCTGCAGGTTGCATCAACCTCGTTGCAGTCACTATATTTACAATTGTTGGTGTAATCGAACAATAAGGGAGGTTACTAGTCCTCTCGGCTAGTTTTTAACATGTGAGATTTACCAGGAGCATATAGCTCCTTTGCCAAAAATTCAATACAACATAAAACTGATTATAGTAAAAGAAGGGAAGTACTGCATTTTTTTTTTTTATTAATAAAGAGTGGTTTTCGTAGGGCTTCAATCTCTGCAGGTTGCATCAACCTCGTTGCAGTCACTATATTTACAATTGTTGGTGTAATCGAACAATAAGAGAGGTTACTAGTCCTCTCGGCTAGTTTTTAACATGTGAGATTTACCAGGAGCATATAGCTCCTTTGCCAAAAATTCAATACAACATAAAACTGATTATAGTAAAAGAAGGGAAGTACTGCATTTTTTTTTTTATTAATAAAGAGTGGTTTTCGTAGGGCTTCAATCTCTGCAGGTTGCATCAACCTCGTTGCAGTCACTATATTTACAATTGTTGGTGTAATCGAACAATAAGAGAGGTTAGTAGTCCTCTCGGCTAGTTTTTAACATGTAAGATTTACCAGGAGCATATAGCTCCTTTGCCAAAAATTCAATACAACATAAAACTGATTATAGTAAAAGAAGGGAAGTACTGCATTTTTTTTTTTATTAATAAAGAGTGGTTTTCGTAGGGCTTCAATCTCTGCAGGTTGCATCAACCTCGTTGCAGTCACTATATTTACAATTGTTGGTGTAATCGAACAATAAGAGAGGTTAGTAGTCCTCTCGGCTATTTTTTAACATGTGAGATTTACCAGGAGCATATAGCTCCTTTGCCAAAAATTCAATACAACATAAAACTGATTATAGTAAAAGAAAGGAAGTACTGCATTTTTTTTTTTTTTTTTTTTTAATTATTATTTAAGAGTGGTTTTCGTAGGGCTTCAATCTCTGCAGGTTGCATCAACCTCGTTGCAGTCACTATATTTACAATTGTTGGTGTAATCGAACAATAAGGGAGGTTACTAGTCCTCTCGGCTAGTTTTTAACATGTGAGATTTACCAGGAGCATATAGCTCCTTTGCCAAAAATTCAATGCAACATAAAACTGATTATAGTAAAAGAAGGGAAGTACTGCATTTTTTTTTTTTTTTTTTTTTTATTATTATTAAAGAGTGGTTTTCGTAGGGCTTCAATCTCTGCAGGTTGCATCAACCTCGTTGCAGTCACTATATTTACAATTGTTGGTGTAATCGAACAATAAGAGAGGTTAGTAGTCCTCTCGGCTAATTTTTAACATGTAAGATTTACCAGGAGCATATAGCTCCTTTGCCATAAATTCAATACAACATAAAACTGATTATAGTAAAAGAAGGGAAGTACTGCATTTTTTTTTTTATTAATAAAGAGTGGTTTTCGTAGGGCTTCAATCTCTGCAGGTTGCATCAACCTCGTTGCAGTCACTATATTTACAATTGTTGGTGTAATCGAACAATAAGAGAGGTTAGTAGTCCTCTCGGCTAGTTTTTAACATGTAAGATTTACCAGGAGCATATAGCTCCTTTGCCAAAAATTCAATACAACATAAAACTGATTATAGTAAAAGAAGGGAAGTACTGCATTTTTTTTTTTATTAATAAAGAGTGGTTTTCGTAGGGCTTCAATCTCTGCAGGTTGCATCAACCTCGTTGCAGTCACTATATTTACAATTGTTGGTGTAATCGAACAATAAGAGAGGTTAGTAGTCCTCTCGGCTAGTTTTTAACATGTAAGATTTACCAGGAGCATATAGCTCCTTTGCCAAAAATTCAATACAACATAAAACTGATTATAGTAAAAGAAGGGAAGTACTGCATTTTTTGTTTTATTAATAAAGAGTGGTTTTCGTAGGGCTTCAATCTCTGCAGGTTGCATCAACCTCGTTGCAGTCACTATATTTACAATTGTTGGTGTAATCGAACAATAAGAGAGGTTAGTAGTCCTCTCGGCTAGTTTTTAACATGTAAGATTTACCAGGAGCATATAGCTCCTTTGCCAAAAATTCAATACAACATAAAACTGATTATAGTAAAAGAAGGGAAGTACTGCATTTTTTTTTTTATTAATAAAGAGTGGTTTTCGTAGGGCTTCGATCTCTGCAGGTTGCATCAACCTCGTTGCAGTCACTATATTTACAATTGTTGGTGTAATCGAACAATAAGAGAGGTTAGTAGTCCTCTCGGCTAGTTTTTAACATGTGAGATTTACCAGGAGCATATAGCTCCTTTGCCAAAAATTCAATACAACATAAAACTGATTATAGTAAAAGAAGGGAAGTACTGCATTTTTTTTTTTATTAATAAAGAGTGGTTTTCGTAGGGCTTCAATCTCTGCAGGTTGCATCAACCTCGTTGCAGTCACTATATTTACAATTGTTGGTGTAATCGAACAATAAGAGAGGTTAGTAGTCCTCTCGGCTAGTTTTTAACATGTAAGATTTACCAGGAGCATATAGCTCCTTTGCCAAAAATTCAATACAACATAAAACTGATTATAGTAAAAGAAGGGAAGTACTGCATTTTTTTTTTTTTTTTTTTTTTTTTATTATTAAAGAGTGGTTTTCGTAGGGCTTCAATCTCTGCAGGTTGCATCAACCTCGTTGCAGTCACTATATTTACAATTGTTGGTGTAATCGAACAATAAGAGAGGTTAGTAGTCCTCTCGGCTAGTTTTTAACATGTAAGATTTACCAGGAGCATATAGCTCCTTTGCCAAAAATTCAATACAACATAAAACTGATTATAGTAAAAGAAGGGAAGTACTGCATTTTTTTTTTTTTTTTTTTTTTATTATTATTAAAGAGTGGTTTTCGTAGGGCTTCAATCTCTGCAGGTTGCATCAACCTCGTTGCAGTCACTATATTTACAATTGTTGGTGTAATCGAACAATAAGAGAGGTTAGTAGTCCTCTCGGCTAGTTTTTAACATGTAAGATTTACCAGGAGCATATAGCTCCTTTGCCAAAAATTCAATACAACATAAAACTGATTATAGTAAAAGAAGGGAAGTACTGCATTTTTTTTTTTATTAATAAAGAGTGGTTTTCGTAGGGCTTCGATCTCTGCAGGTTGCATCAACCTCGTTGCAGTCACTATATTTACAATTGTTGGTGTAATCGAACAATAAGAGAGGTTAGTAGTCCTCTCGGCTAGTTTTTAACATGTAAGATTTACCAGGAGCATATAGCTCCTTTGCCAAAAATTCAATACAACATAAAACTGATTATAGTAAAAGAAGGGAAGTACTGCATTTTTTTTTTTATTAATAAAGAGTGGTTTTCGTAGGGCTTCAATCTCTGCAGGTTGCATCAACCTCGTTGCAGTCACTATATTTACAATTGTTGGTGTAATCGAACAATAAGGGAGGTTACTAGTCCTCTCGGCTAGTTTTTAACATGTGAGATTTACCAGGAGCATATAGCTCCTTTGCCAAAAATTCAATACAACATAAAACTGATTATAGTAAAAGAAGGGAAGTACTGCATTTTTTTTTTTTATTAATAAAGAGTGGTTTTCGTAGGGCTTCAATCTCTGCAGGTTGCATCAACCTCGTTGCAGTCACTATATTTACAATTGTTGGTGTAATCGAACAATAAGAGAGGTTACTAGTCCTCTCGGCTAGTTTTTAACATGTGAGATTTACCAGGAGCATATAGCTCCTTTGCCAAAAATTCAATACAACATAAAACTGATTATAGTAAAAGAAGGGAAGTACTGCATTTTTTTTTTTATTAATAAAGAGTGGTTTTCGTAGGGCTTCAATCTCTGCAGGTTGCATCAACCTCGTTGCAGTCACTATATTTACAATTGTTGGTGTAATCGAACAATAAGAGAGGTTAGTAGTCCTCTCGGCTAGTTTTTAACATGTAAGATTTACCAGGAGCATATAGCTCCTTTGCCAAAAATTCAATACAACATAAAACTGATTATAGTAAAAGAAGGGAAGTACTGCATTTTTTTTTTTATTAATAAAGAGTGGTTTTCGTAGGGCTTCAATCTCTGCAGGTTGCATCAACCTAGTTGCAGTCACTATATTTACAATTGTTGGTGTAATCGAACAATAAGAGAGGTTAGTAGTCCTCTCGGCTATTTTTTAACATGTGAGATTTACCAGGAGCATATAGCTCCTTTGCCAAAAATTCAATACAACATAAAACTGATTATAGTAAAAGAAAGGAAGTACTGCATTTTTTTTTTTTTTTTTTTTTTAATTATTATTTAAGAGTGGTTTTCGTAGGGCTTCAATCTCTGCAGGTTGCATCAACCTCGTTGCAGTCACTATATTTACAATTGTTGGTGTAATCGAACAATAAGAGAGGTTACTAGTCCTCTCGGCTAGTTTTTAACATGTAAGATTTACCAGGAGCATATAGCTCCTTTGCCAAAAATTCAATACAACATAAAACTGATTATAGTAAAAGGAGGGAAGTACTGTATTTTTTTTTTTTTTTATTATTAAAGAGTGGTTTTCGTAGGGCTTCCATCTCTGCAGGTTGCATCAACCTCGTTGCAGTCACTATATTTACAATTGTTGGTGTAATCGAACAATAAGAGAGGTTAGTAGTCCTCTCGGCTAGCATTTAACATGTAAGATTTACCAGGAGCATATAGCTCCTTTGCCAAAAATTCAATACAACATAAAACTGATTATAGTAAAAGAAGGGAAGTACTGCATTTTTTTTTTTATTAATAAAGAGTGGTTTTCGTAGGGCTTCAATCTCTGCAGGTTGCATCAACCTCGTTGCAGTCACTATATTTACAATTGTTGGTGTAATCGAACAATAAGAGAGGTTAGTAGTCCTCTCGGCTAGTTTTTAACATGTAAGATTTACCAGGAGCATATAGCTCCTTTGCCAAAAAATTCAATACAACATAAAACTGATTATAGTAAAAGAAGGGAAGTACTGCATTTTTTTTTTTTTTTTTTTTTTATTATTATTAAAGAGTGGTTTTCGTAGGGCTTCAATCTCTGCAGGTTGCATCAACCTCGTTGCAGTCACTATATTTACAATTGTTGGTGTAATCGAACAATAAGAGAGGTTAGTAGTCCTCTCGGCTAGTTTTTAACATGTAAGATTTACCAGGAGCATATAGCTCCTTTGCCAAAAATTCAATACAACATAAAACTGATTATAGTAAAAGAAGGGAAGTACTGCATTTTTTTTTTTTATTAATAAAGAGTGGTTTTCGTAGGGCTTCGATCTCTGCAGGTTGCATCAACCTCGTTGCAGTCACTATATTTACAATTGTTGGTGTAATCGAACAATAAGAGAGGTTAGTAGTCCTCTCGGCTAGTTTTTAACATGTGAGATTTACCAGGAGCATATAGCTCCTTTGCCAAAAATTCAATACAACATAAAACTGATTATAGTAAAAGAAGGGAAGTACTGCATTTTTTTTTTTATTAATAAAGAGTGGTTTTCGTAGGGCTTCAATCTCTGCAGGTTGCATCAACCTCGTTGCAGTCACTATATTTACAATTGTTGGTGTAATCGAACAATAAGAGAGGTTAGTAGTCCTCTCGGCTAGTTTTTAACATGTAAGATTTACCAGGAGCATATAGCTCCTTTGCCAAAAATTCAATACAACATAAAACTGATTATAGTTGTGGAAGAAGGGGCTAGTAAATTACGTCGCCGAACTTCTGTCCCTTGCAAATTACCGGCTGTGAAATTCAGAAAAAAAGTACAAGAATGGATGCCTGCATTTTCCCAGAAAAACAACAAAAAACAAGATTGTTTACACAAAATATAATTGAGGAAAGATTATACAAAAAAAAACTAAAATTATAAACTGGCAATACATATGTAATAATCGTATATATATAAACAAAAAAAAAAGTAATGTTAGTAACGTGGTTATTAATCTAAAAATAAAATGAAAGAAACATAGATAACAAAAATATAAATGTCTTTACGCTTTAGTATAAATAAAAATTAATTAAATCCTATATTTACTAAATTTAACAGTGTCAATCACCAAAAGTCAATAATATTCTATTCTTTGCAAGTGAAAGGATGATGTGAGCTGAATCTGGAGATAATTGGTGTGTGTACTATCAAAATAACCGCTTACCGGAGATCCCAAAGTGGAGAAGAAAAATTCTTCTCGATGTTCACTCTCCAAACAATGGGGAGCGTGGGTGGGTGGTGGATGTCCGGTGTACAGTCAGCGATGAAGAAGTAGGGTGAATCTGGGGTCAACATCAATCAACAAATTTCCAAGCGTCCTTCTTCGTTCACAACTTTCAGGGAACTGAGCCAGTAATTAGATGACGATCGGAGTTGATCCGCCATGCCAAAACAATTGCCGATCGCATTAGAGGTCACCTTATCACTTGCTTAGACGTAAACACCTTTAATTCCTAATTATACTTATCAATACAATAAATATTACAATCTTGTTTTTTTTTTCTTTTAACAAATAAAATAAAATTAATCGTTATAATTACGTGAGAAAAAAAATAAAAAAATAAAAAAAATAGTTGGGACCCAACATACCGCCCACCAAATTTGCGTAGAAAATTTCCAGGTAGATTAACACACTATGGAGGTAACAATGGAGCTAGGCGCGTAACGGAACGGGTATACTCGTTTGTAGAGGTTTTCACCTTTACTACCCTGACAATCCCGTCTTGTCCAGGAAAAACTTCTTTAATGCGCCCTACAGGCCAACTGAGGGGAGGTACATTAGGGTCAATAAGAAGCACAAGTGTGCCGATATTTATATTTGCCGATTCAGTAGTCCATTTACTACGCTGTTGTAGGCAATGTAAGTAGTCCCGTCGCCATTGTTTCCAAATATTGCCTATGCAGCGATGAATGAGATTCCATCTCGAGATTGGATGGCGCGATGGCTCGATTGACTCTGGTTCTGGCAGAGCAACTAGAGGGGCACCAATCAGGAAATGACCCGGCGTCAAGACATCCAAGTCTTCTGGTGATAATGACATAGGATGCATGGGTCGAGAATTCAAAATCGCTTCTATGCGATTTGCGATGGTGGAGAGTTCTTCAAATGTAAGGGGTTGGCAATCCATTACTCTCCTAAGGTGATACTTAAACGACTTCACACCAGCCTCCCACAAACCACCGAAATGAGGTGCGAATGGAGGGATAAAACTCCATTTCATTTCTCGATTGACGAAGTAGTTTTCGATGTCCTTTTTCAGGGAGTAGGTATTCCACCAGGAGTATAGCTCTTTTAAATGTCGTGACGCTCCTACAAAATTTGTTCCATTATCGGAGAACATTCTGCTGGGTAGTCCTCGTCGAGCTATAAATCTGTCTAAACAGGCTAAGAAGGCTACTGTTGTCAATTGCGACACGATCTCAATGTGCAACGCCTTTGTGCTCATGCACACAAATAAGCAGGCATACGCTTTGCCAAGGGCAGCCTTACGGCGAGAGGATTCACGGATTGAGAATGGACCAGCGAAATCAATCCCGACATTGATAAAGGGTCGGCCTTGCTCGAATCTTGACATTGGCAAATTTCCCATGTAAGGTGTATAAGGTCTTACTTTTAGGCGATGGCATTTCAAACATCGGTGAATTCGAGTGCGTATCAGACTTCTTGCTGAAATAATCCAATAATGATGACGTAGTATTGAATGGAGGAGCTGATGTCCAGCATGTAAATAAACAATATGGTAGTGGTCGACAAGTAGTTCCACAAAATGTGATTTAGAGGGTAACAACACGGGATGTTTAGCATCATAATTTATAGGGGCATTACTGAGGCGACCGCCCACCCTGTACACTCCACGAGAATCGATAAAAACGGATAATGATTTTAGCGATGTTATAAGAGAAGGTTTGGAGCTTACAGAGGGGAAATGATGTCTTTGAACTATTTTCACCAAGGTGTGAGTAGCTTGACGAAGTTCCTCTAAGCTTAATTGACCTTTTATCTTGGTTGAATGAGGGTGAGAATTTACGATAAAGCGTTGGACATATGCAAGTACCCTAATTAATTTGGAATAGGATGAGAATTTTTCAATAACTTCAAATAAAGACGATGCATTGGTTGTGGTAGCCAAGATAGTACAAACTGGTTTTGTCTCAGGTAAGTCTGAACAATTCGATGATTTTGTTGGCTTAGTTAATGGCCATTCCGACAATGGTTTCTTCATCCAGTCAGGTCCCTTCCACCAAACTGAATGATTGACCAAGTCTGATGGAGAAGTTCCCCGAGACGCAATGTCAGCGGCATTATCTTCTGAACGAATGTGATGCCAATTAGGGAGAAAGGAGTTATCTAAAATTTTCACTATTCGATTGGCCACGAATGTTTTCAGTTGATGGACAGGTGTATTTAACCACGATAAAACGGTGGAAGAATCAGACAACAAGAAAATAGAGGTTGGTTTTAATCGTTGTGTAATGAGTTGAACAGATCGCAAAAAGTTGACAAGAAGTAGAGCAGCGCATAGTTCAAGCCTTGGAATTGAGAGGGTTTTTAATGGAGCTAATCGGGTTTTAGCGATCATCAGATGGGAGTCTACCCTTTCCAATGGATCCTGAGAACGAAGATAGAGAACTGCCGCATAACCTAAAGAAGATGCGTCAGCGAATCCCACAACAGACATCTCTGCTGGGGAGTGTGGTTTAAGACCACGGGGAATCTTAATAGTTTCTAATTGCGCCAGATCTTTAAAGAGTATTTCCCAGGACTTGGAAATAGCAGGTGGAATTGGGTCATCCCAATCGAGTTTTAAGTTGAGAGGTTGCGTTTTAAAGGGTAAACGGACCATGTATCTACCGGAGGGTGTTCGAGAGTGAGTCCTTTTAAAATGATCCTCACTTTTTATATCAAGTGGATTGCTTCTCGGAACATCATTTATTTCCTCGACTTCCCAAAAACGAGTCATCACCTGAGTTAACTCCTGAAGTTCAGATGAAGGTGTAGAATTAGCGAGCAAGGTAGTGCTGCAGAGAAATGGATTTGCCGTTGTAATGGGTCCTAATAAAATCCAACCAAGTGTGGTTTTTATGGCATTGGGAAATCCATGAGCTGATTTTACTACCTCTCCTTCCAAGATTTCCCCAAATAGATCAGCACCAACAAGAAATTCTATGGGCCCTGGCTGATTGAACATTGGATCTGCAAGATCTAAATGTTGATAATGTTGGACTACCGTATCCATGATGATTTCGCAGGGCATTTCGCTGCTAATACAATCAATCACAATTGCGGATGTGTGATGCGCTGGCGATTCTACCTTAGTGGAAGAAATACTGCAATAAACTTGGTGCTTACAACCAGAAATAGGATGGCTCCCGAAACCAACCAAATTATGATCATTTGGAATAAGTTGCAAACGTAATCGCCTTGCACATTGTGAGGTGATAAAGGAGCGTTGAGACCCACTATCAATTAGAGCTCGCACCAACTGGAAACAACCAAAGGAGTCTTTAATCCTTAATAGAGCCGTACCCAAAAGAACATTTATTCGTTCTGTCGAAGCCGACGACAACACGGATGTTTGTACGGCTGGGGGGTTGGGACTATTGGTTGTTATTTGTGAAGACTCGGAGTGTGTGGGTATATTGTGAGGTTTCCTTGTAGAGTTTTCAGATGAATGAGTTCCCAGTGATGAGTGTACACTAGAAACGAAATGACCTTGATTACGATTTGATATGGAGTGGGTGTCAGAACCTTTCGAAAAATGTAAAAGAGAATGGTGCCGTAAATGACACTGCTTGCAACAATGGGTAGAGGGGCATTTCGAAGCTGAATGACCTGAAGCAAAACAGTTGAGGCAACGGTTTAACAATTTGATTTTTTCAAATCTTTGTCTGGGAGAGAGTGATCGAAACTTAGGACAATCATAAATTCTATGATTCTTCATACAAACGGGGCATATAAATTGTTTGGTGATTGCTCCGGAAGACATCAACACCTTTTTTGCCTGGTGAGTATATTTATAGTCAGTGTTAGCTGGAGTGGCCTTTTGATTTGACGTCATAGTATTTGCTTGAAGCTGAATGATTAATTGGTAGATAAAATCCGAAAATTCCTTCCAAGTCGGAGTTTCGGATCTGGAACCAAATTCGTTTTCGAAACGCTCTCGAGTTTTGGCATCTAACAGCCTGACGGCAAACGTGTACAATATAAAGCCTGCGGGATCAGCTAAGTTCAATCTATTAAAGGCTGCAGCGCTTTCAAGAATTACTGACGAAAAGTGATCAAGAGTTGCGAGGGAACATTTTTGAAGTGGTGGAAAATTGAATATATTCATCAGATAGTGGGTGGCTTGTAATCGTTGGCTGTCATACCTTTTAGTTAAAGCTGCCCAAGCTTGATCGTAGCCGTCGAGAGTAACATTGATAGCCGTGATAATTTGAGCCGCTCCACCTTTTAGGGAGGACTTCAAATAATGGAATTTTTGAATGGGATTCAAGTCTGTATTATCATGAATCATGGAAGAAAAGGTATCCTTAAACGAAGGCCAATCTGAAATATTGCCTGAAAAAGTAGGAATATTAATTGTGGGAAGGCGTAATTGCGAACATTCTTCGCCTCTTTCAACCAGTGATCTATTTCCAGTGGATTCAGATTCCTTAGGGGCAATAGAAAAACCCAATGCTATCGCTTCGTAATAGCTGTCACGGACTTCTTTATAAACCAGTTCGTATTCTGTTAAGGGCTTCTTTAACCTTTTTACTACCCTTCTCAAGTTCAAATAACAGGCTGAAAACTTCTCATAAGCACTGTCTAGTCGAGAAATGCGAGCAGCGAAGATTTTTTGTTTGGTTGAGTCAGTTCCCATTGATAACCCAACGGTCTTAGTTTCATTAATATCATCAGCTAAGTCCTTGAATTCATCGCTAAGAGCATCCATTTGCTCTTCCGAATCATCCTGGTTAACTTTAGGAGGCATGTTGATGGCAGAATTTATCAATCACAAATAAAATACCAATTAAAATAAACAAATCTTGTGAGTGGGAAGATGATTATATAAAAGGATCAAGACGGAACCTTATCACTTGCTTAGACGTAAACACCTTTAATTCCTAATTATACTTATCAATACAATAAATATTACAATCTTGTTTTTTTTTTCTTTTAACAAATAAAATAAAATTAATCGTTATAATTACGTGAGAAAAAAAATAAAAAAATAAAAAAAATAGTTGGGACCCAACAATAGTAAAAGAAGGGAAGTACTGCATTTTTTTTTTTATTAATAAAGAGTGGTTTTCGTAGGGCTTCAATCTCTGCAGGTTGCATCAACCTCGTTGCAGTCACTATATTTACAATTGTTGGTGTAATCGAACAATAAGAGAGGTTACTAGTCCTCTCGGCTAGTTTTTAACATGTGAGATTTACCAGGAGCATATAGCTCCTTTGCCAAAAATTCAATACAACATAAAACTGATTATAGTAAAAGAAGGGAAGTACTGCATTTTTTTTTTTAATAATAAAGAGTGGTTTTCGTAGGGCTTCAATCTCTGCAGGTTGCATCAACCTCGTTGCAGTCACTATATTTACAATTGTTGGTGTAATCGAACAATAAGAGAGGTTAGTAGTCCTCTCGGCTAGTTTTTAACATGTAAGATTTACCAGGAGCATATAGCTCCTTTGCCAAAAATTCAATACAACATAAAACTGATTATAGTAAAAAAAGGGAAGTACTGCATTTTTTTTTTTAATAATAAAGAGTGGTTTTCGTAGGGCTTCAATCTCTGCAGGTTGCATCAACCTCGTTGCAGTCACTATATTTACAATTGTTGGTGTAATCGAACAATAAGAGAGGTTAGTAGTCCTCTCGGCTAGTTTTTAACATGTAAGATTTACCAGGAGCATATAGCTCCTTTGCCAAAAATTCAATACAACATAAAACTGATTATAGTAAAAGAAGGGAAGTACTGCATTTTTTTTTTATTAATAAAGAGTGGTTTTCGTAGGGCTTCAATCTCTGCAGGTTGCATCAACCTCGTTGCAGTCACTATATTTACAATTGTTGGTGTAATCGAACAATAAGAGAGGTTAGTAGTCCTCTCGGCTAGTTTTTAACATGTAAGATTTACCAGGAGCATATAGCTCCTTTGCCAAAAATTCAATACAACATAAAACTGATTATAGTAAAAGAAGGGAAGTACTGCATTTTTTTTTTTATTAATAAAGAGTGGTTTTCGTAGGGCTTCAATCTCTGCAGGTTGCATCAACCTCGTTGCAGTCACTATATTTACAATTGTTGGTGTAATCGAACAATAAGAGAGGTTAGTAGTCCTCTCGGCTAGTTTTTAACATGTAAGATTTACCAGGAGCATATAGCTCCTTTGCCATAAATTCAATACAACATAAAACTGATTATAGTAAAAGAAGGGAAGTACTGCATTTTTTTTTTTATTAATAAAGAGTGGTTTTCGTAGGGCTTCAATCTCTGCAGGTTGCATCAACCTCGTTGCAGTCACTATATTTACAATTGTTGGTGTAATCGAACAATAAGAGAGGTTACTAGTCCTCTCGGCTAGTTTTTAACATGTAAGATTTACCAGGAGCATATAGCTCCTTTGCCAAAAATTCAATACAACATAAAACTGATTATAGTAAAAGAAGGGAAGTACTGCATTTTTTTTTTTTTTTTTTTTTTTATTATTATTAAAGAGTGGTTTTCGTAGGGCTTCAATCTCTGCAGGTTGCATCAACCTCGTTGCAGTCACTATATTTACAATTGTTGGTGTAATTAAACAATAAAAGAGGTTACTAGTCCTCTCGGCTAGTTTTTAACATGTGAGATTTACCAGGAGCATATAGCTCCTTTGCCAAAAATTCAATACAACATAAAACTGATTATAGTAAAAGGAGGGAAGTACTGTATTTTTTTTTTTTTTTTATTATTATTAAAGAGTGGTTTTCGTAGGGCTTCAATCTCTGCAGGTTGCATCAACCTCGTTGCAGTCACTATATTTACAATTGTTGGTGTAATCGAACAATAAGAGAGGTTACTAGTCCTCTCGGCTAGTTTTTAACATGTGAGATTTACCAGGAGCATATAGCTCCTTTGCCAAAAATTCAATACAACATAAAACTGATTATAGTAAAAGAAGGGAAGTACTGCATTTTTTTTTTTTTTTTTTTTTTATTATTATTAAAGAGTGGTTTTCGTAGGGCTTCAATCTCTGCAGGTTGCATCAACCTCGTTGCAGTCACTATATTTACAATTGTTGGTGTAATCGAACAATAAGAGAGGTTAGTAGTCCTCTCGGCTAGTTTTTAACATGTAAGATTTACCAGGAGCATATAGCTCCTTTGCCAAAAATTCAATACAACATAAAACTGATTATAGTAAAAGAAGGGAAGTACTGCATTTTTTTTTTTTTTTTTTTTTTTTATTATTATTAAAGAGTGGTTTTCGTAGGGCTTCAATCTCTGCAGGTTGCATCAACCTCGTTGCAGTCACTATATTTACAATTGTTGGTGTAATCGAACAATAAGAGAGGTTAGTAGTCCTCTCGGCTAGTTTTTAACATGTAAGATTTACCAGGAGCATATAGCTCCTTTGCCAAAAATTCAATACAACATAAAACTGATTATAGTAAAAGAAGGGAAGTACTGCATTTTTTTTTTTTTTTTTTTTTATTATTATTAAAGAGTGGTTTTCGTAGGGCTTCAATCTCTGCAGGTTGCATCAACCTCGTTGCAGTCACTATATTTACAATTGTTGGTGTAATCGAACAATAAGAGAGGTTAGTAGTCCTCTCGGCTAGTTTTTAATATGTAAGATTTACCAGGAGCATATAGCTCCTTTGCCAAAAAATTCAATACAACATAAAACTGATTATAGTAAAAGAAGGGAAGTACTGCATTTTTTTTTTTATTAATAAAGAGTGGTTTTCGTAGGGCTTCAATCTCTGCAGGTTGCATCAACCTCGTTGCAGTCACTATATTTACAATTGTTGGTGTAATCGAACAATAAGAGAGGTTAGTAGTCCTCTCGGCTGGTTTTTAACATGTGAGATTTACCAGGAGCATATAGCTCCTTTGCCAAAAATTCAATACAACATAAAACTGATTATAGTAAAAGAAAGGAAGTACTGCATTTTTTTTTTTTTTTTTTTTTTAATTATTATTTAAGAGTGGTTTTCGTAGGGCTTCAATCTCTGCAGGTTGCATCAACCTCGTTGCAGTCACTATATTTACAATTGTTGGTGTAATCGAACAATAAGAGAGGTTACTAGTCCTCTCGGCTAGTTTTTAACATGTAAGATTTACCAGGAGCATATAGCTCCTTTGCCAAAAATTCAATACAACATAAAACTGATTATAGTAAAAGAAGGGAAGTACTGCATTTTTTTTTTTTTTTTTTTTTTTATTATTATTAAAGAGTGGTTTTCGTAGGGCTTCAATCTCTGCAGGTTGCATCAACCTCGTTGCAGTCACTATATTTACAATTGTTGGTGTAATCGAACAATAAGAGAGGTTAGTAGTCCTCTCGGCTAGTTTTTAACATGTAAGATTTACCAGGAGCATATAGCTCCTTTGCCAAAAATTCAATACAACATAAAACTGATTATAGTAAAAGAAGGGAAGTACTGCATTTTTTTTTTTATTAATAAAGAGTGGTTTTCGTAGGGCTTCAATCTCTGCAGGTTGCATCAACCTCGTTGCAGTCACTATATTTACAATTGTTGGTGTAATCGAACAATAAGAGAGGTTACTAGTCCTCTCGGCTAGTTTTTAACATGTAAGATTTACCAGGAGCATATAGCTCCTTTGCCAAAAATTCAATACAACATAAAACTGATTATAGTAAAAGAAGGGAAGTACTGCATTTTTTTTTTTATTAATAAAGAGTGGTTTTCGTAGGGCTTCAATCTCTGCAGGTTGCATCAACCTCGTTGCAGTCACTATATTTACAATTGTTGGTGTAATCGAACAATAAGAGAGGTTAGTAGTCCTCTCGGCTAGTTTTTAACATGTAAGATTTACCAGGAGCATATAGCTCCTTTGCCAAAAATTCAATACAACATAAAACTGATTATAGTAAAAGAAGGGAAGTACTGCATTTTTTTTTTTTTTTTTTTTTTATTATTATTAAAGAGTGGTTTTCGTAGGGCTTCAATCTCTGCAGGTTGCATCAACCTCGTTGCAGTCACTATATTTACAATTGTTGGTGTAATCGAACAATAAGAGAGGTTAGTAGTCCTCTCGGCTAGTTTTTAGCATGTAAGATTTACCAGGAGCATATAGCTCCTTTGCCAAAAATTCAATACAACATAAAACTGATTATAGTAAAAGAAGGGAAGTACTGCATTTTTTTTTTTATTAATAAAGAGTGGTTTTCGTAGGGCTTCAATCTCTGCAGGTTGCATCAACCTCGTTGCAGTCACTATATTTACAATTGTTGGTGTAATCGAACAATAAGAGAGGTTAGTAGTCCTCTCGGCTAGTTTTTAACATGTAAGATTTACCAGGAGCATATAGCTCCTTTGCCAAAAATTCAATACAACATAAAACTGTTTATAGTAAAAGAAGGGAAGTACTGCATTTTTTTTTTTTTTTTTTTTTTTTAATTATTATTTAAGAGTGGTTTTCGTAGTGCTTCAATCTCTGCAGGTTGCATCAACCTCGTTGCAGTCACTATATTTACAATTGTTGGTGTAATCGAACAATAAGAGAGGTTAGTAGTCCTCTCGGCTAGTTTTTAACATGTAAGATTTACCAGGAGCATATAGCTCCTTTGCCAAAAATTCAATACAACATAAAACTGATTATAGTAAAAGAAGGGAAGTACTGCATTTTTTTTTTTATTAATAAAGAGTGGTTTTCGTAGGGCTTCAATCTCTGCAGGTTGCATCAACCTCGTTGCAGTCACTATATTTACAATTGTTGGTGTAATTAAACAATAAGAGAGGTTACTAGTCCTCTCGGCTAGTTTTTAACATGTGAGATTTACCAGGAGCATATAGCTCCTTTGCCAAAAATTCAATACAACATAAAACTGATTATAGTAAAAGAAGGGAAGTACTGCATTTTTTTTTTTTTTTTTTTTATTATTATTAAAGAGTGGTTTTCGTAGGGCTTCAATCTCTGCAGGTTGCATCAACCTCGTTGCAGTCACTATATTTACAATTGTTGGTGTAATCGAACAATAAGAGAGGTTAGTAGTCCTCTCGGCTAGTTTTTAACATGTAAGATTTACCAGGAGCATATAGCTCCTTTGCCAAAAATTCATTACAACATAAAACTGATTATAGTAAAAGAAGAGAAGTACTGCATTTTTTTTTTTATTAATAAAGAGTGGTTTTCGTAGGGCTTCAATCTCTGCAGGTTGCATCAACCTCGTTGCAGTCACTATATTTACAATTGTTGGTGTAATCGAACAATAAGAGAGGTTAGTAGTCCTCTCGGCTAGTTTTTAACATGTGAGATTATCCAGGAGCATATAGCTCCTTTGCCAAAAATTCAATACAACATAAAACTGATTATAGTAAAAGAAAGGAAGTACTGCATTTTTTTTTTTTTTTTTTTTTTAATTATTATTTAAGAGTGGTTTTCGTAGGGCTTCAATCTCTGCAGGTTGCATCAACCTCGTTGCAGTCACTATATTTACAATTGTTGGTGTAATCGAACAATAAGAGAGGTTACTAGTCCTCTCGGCTAGTTTTTAACATGTAAGATTTACCAGGAGCATATAGCTCCTTTGCCAAAAATTCAATACAACATAAAACTGATTATAGTAAAAGAAGGGAAGTACTGCATTTTTTTTTTTTTTTTTTTTTTATTATTATTAAAGAGTGGTTTTCGTAGGGCTTCAATCTCTGCAGGTTGCATCAACCTCGTTGCAGTCACTATATTTACAATTGTTGGTGTAATCGAACAATAAGAGAGGTTAGTAGTCCTCTCGGCTAGTTTTTAACATGTAAGATTTACCAGGAGCATATAGCTCCTTTGCCAAAAATTCAATACAACATAAAACTGATTATAGTAAAAGAAGGGAAGTACTGCATTTTTTTTTTTATTAATAAAGAGTGGTTTTCGTAGGGCTTCAATCTCTGCAGGTTGCATCAACCTCGTTGCAGTCACTATATTTACAATTGTTGGTGTAATCGAACAATAAGAGAGGTTAGTAGTCCTCTCGGCTAGTTTTTAACATGTGAGATTTACCAGGAGCATATAGCTCCTTTGCCAAAAATTCAATACAACATAAAACTGATTATAGTAAAAGAAGGGAAGTACTGCATTTTTTTTTTTATTAATAAAGAGTGGTTTTAGTAGGGCTTCAATCTCTGCAGGTTGCATCAACCTCGTTGCAGTCACTATATTTACAATTGTTGGTGTAATCGAACAATAAGAGAGGTTAGTAGTCCTCTCGGCTAGTTTTTAACATGTAAGATTTACCAGGAGCATATAGCTCCTTTGCCAAAAATTCAATACAACATAAAACTGATTATAGTAAAAGAAGGGAAGTACTGCATTTTTTTTTTTATTAATAAAGAGTGGTTTTCGTAGGGCTTCAATCTCTGCAGGTTGCATCAACCTCGTTGCAGTCACTATATTTACAATTGTTGGTGTAATCGAACAATAAGAGAGGTTAGTAGTCCTCTCGGCTAGTTTTTAACATGTAAGATTTACCAGGAGCATATAGCTCCTTTGCCAAAAATTCAATACAACATAAAACTGATTATAGTAAAAGAAGGGAAGTACTGCATTTTTTTTTTATTAATAAAGAGTGGTTTTCGTAGGGCTTCAATCTCTGCAGGTTGCATCAACCTCGTTGCAGTCACTATATTTACAATTGTTGGTGTAATCGAACAATAAGAGAGGTTAGTAGTCCTCTCGGCTAGTTTTTAACATGTAAGATTTACCAGGAGCATATAGCTCCTTTGCCAAAAATTCAATACAACATAAAACTGATTATAGTAAAAGAAGGGAAGTACTGCATTTTTTTTTTTATTAATAAAGAGTGGTTTTCGTAGGGCTTCAATCTCTGCAGGTTGCATCAACCTCGTTGCAGTCACTATATTTACAATTGTTGGTGTAATCGAACAATAAGAGAGGTTAGTAGTCCTCTCGGCTAGTTTTTAGCATGTAAGATTTACCAGGAGCATATAGCTCCTTTGCCAAAAATTCAATACAACATAAAACTGATTATAGTAAAAGAAGGGAAGTACTGCATTTTTTTTTTTTATTAATAAAGAGTGGTTTTCGTAGGGCTTCAATCTCTGCAGGTTGCATCAACCTCGTTGCAGTCACTATATTTACAATTGTTGGTGTAATCGAACAATAAGAGAGGTTAGTAGTCCTCTCGGCTAGTTTTTAACATGTAAGATTTACCAGGAGCATATAGCTCCTTTGCCAAAAATTCAATACAACATAAAACTGTTTATAGTAAAAGAAGGGAAGTACTGCATTTTTTTTTTTTTTTTTTTTTTTTAATTATTATTTAAGAGTGGTTTTCGTAGTGCTTCAATCTCTGCAGGTTGCATCAACCTCGTTGCAGTCACTATATTTACAATTGTTGGTGTAATCGAACAATAAGAGAGGTTAGTAGTCCTCTCGGCTAGTTTTTAACATGTAAGATTTACCAGGAGCATATAGCTCCTTTGCCAAAAATTCAATACAACATAAAACTGATTATAGTAAAAGAAGGGAAGTACTGCATTTTTTTTTTTATTAATAAAGAGTGGTTTTCGTAGGGCTTCAATCTCTGCAGGTTGCATCAACCTCGTTGCAGTCACTATATTTACAATTGTTGGTGTAATTAAACAATAAGAGAGGTTACTAGTCCTCTCGGCTAGTTTTTAACATGTGAGATTTACCAGGAGCATATAGCTCCTTTGCCAAAAATTCAATACAACATAAAACTGATTATAGTAAAAGAAGGGAAGTACTGCATTTTTTTTTTTTTTTTTTTTTATTATTATTAAAGAGTGGTTTTCGTAGGGCTTCAATCTCTGCAGGTTGCATCAACCTCGTTGCAGTCACTATATTTACAATTGTTGGTGTAATCGAACAATAAGAGAGGTTAGTAGTCCTCTCGGCTAGTTTTTAACATGTAAGATTTACCAGGAGCATATAGCTCCTTTGCCAAAAATTCATTACAACATAAAACTGATTATAGTAAAAGAAGAGAAGTACTGCATTTTTTTTTTTATTAATAAAGAGTGGTTTTCGTAGGGCTTCAATCTCTGCAGGTTGCATCAACCTCGTTGCAGTCACTATATTTACAATTGTTGGTGTAATCGAACAATAAGAGAGGTTAGTAGTCCTCTCGGCTAGTTTTTAACATGTGAGATTATCCAGGAGCATATAGCTCCTTTGCCAAAAATTCAATACAACATAAAACTGATTATAGCAAAAGAAAGGAAGTACTGCATTTTTTTTTTTTTTTTTTTTTTTTTTTTTATTATTAAAGAGTGGTTTTCGTAGTGCTTCAATCTCTGCAGGTAAGATTTACAAGGAGCATATAGCTCCTTTGCCAAAAATTCAATACAACATAAAACTGATTATAGTAAAAGGAGAAAGGTACTGCTTTTTTTTTTTTTTTTTTTTTTATTATTAAAGAGTGGTTTTCATAGGGCTTCAATCTCTGCAGGTTGCATCAACCTCGTTGCAGTCACTATATTTACAATTGTTGGTGTAATCGAACAATAAGAGAGGTTAGTAGTCCTCTCGGCTAGTTTTTAACATGTAAGATTTACCAGGAGCATATAGCTCCTTTGCCAAAAATTCAATACAACATAAAACTGATTGTAGTAAAAGAAGGGAAGTACTGCATTTTTTTTTTATTAATAAAGAGTGGTTTTCGTAGGGCTTCAATCTCTGCAGGTTGCATCAACCTCGTTGCAGTCACTATATTTACAATTGTTGGTGTAATCGAACAATAAGAGAGGTTAGTAGTCCTCTCGGCTAGTTTTTAACATGTAAGATTTACCAGGAGCATATAGCTCCTTTGCCAAAAATTCAATACAACATAAAACTGATTATAGTAAAAGAAGGGAAGTACTGCATTTTTTTTTTTATTAATAAAGAGTGGTTTTCGTAGGGCTTCAATCTCTGCAGGTTGCATCAACCTCGTTGCAGTCACTATATTTACAATTGTTGGTGTAATCGAACAATAAGAGAGGTTAGTAGTCCTCTCGGCTAGTTTTTAACATGTGAGATTTACCAGGAGCATATAGCTCCTTTGCCAAAAATTCAATACAACATAAAACTGATTATAGTAAAAGAAAGGAAGTACTGCATTTTTTTTTTTTTTTTTTTTTTTTAATTATTATTTAAGAGTGGTTTTCGTAGGGCTTCAATCTCTGCAGGTTGCATCAACCTCGTTGCAGTCACTATATTTACAATTGTTGGTGTAATCGAACAATAAGAGAGGTTACTAGTCCTCTCGGCTAGTTTTTAACATGTAAGATTTACCAGGAGCATATAGCTCCTTTGCCAAAAATTCAATACAACATAAAACTGATTATAGTAAAAGGAGGGAAGTACTGTATTTTTTTTTTTTTTTTTTTATTATTAAAGAGTGGTTTTCGTAGGGCTTCCATCTCTGCAGGTTGCATCAACCTCGTTGCAGTCACTATATTTACAATTGTTGGTGTAATCGAACAATAAGAGAGGTTAGTAGTCCTCTCGGCTAGTTTTTAACATGTAAGATTTACCAGGAGCATATAGCTCCTTTGCCAAAAATTCAATACAACATAAAACTGATTATAGTAAAAGAAGGGAAGTACTGCATTTTTTTTTTTAATAATAAAGAGTGGTTTTCGTAGGGCTTCAATCTCTGCAGGTTGCATCAACCTCGTTGCAGTCACTATATTTACAATTGTTGGTGTAATCGAACAATAAGAGAGGTTAGTAGTCCTCTCGGCTAGTTTTTAACATGTAAGATTTACCAGGAGCATATAGCTCCTTTGCCAAAAATTCAATACAACATAAAACTGATTATAGTAAAAGAAGGGAAGTACTGCATTTTTTTTTTTATTAATAAAGAGTGGTTTTCGTAGGGCTTCAATCTCTGCAGGTTGCATCAACCTCGTTGCAGTCACTATATTTACAATTGTTGGTGTAATCGAACAATAAGAGAGGTTACTAGTCCTCTCGGCTAGTTTTTAACATGTGAGATTTACCAGGAGCATATAGCTCCTTTGCCAAAAATTCAATACAACATAAAACTGATTATAGTAAAAGAAAGGAAGTACTGCATTTTTTTTTTTTTTTTTTTTTTTAATTATTATTTAGGAGTGGTTTTCGTAGGGCTTCAATCTCTGCAGGTTGCATCAACCTCGTTGCAGTCACTATATTTACAATTGTTGGTGTAATCGAACAATAAGAGAGGTTACTAGTCCTCTCGGCTAGTTTTTAACATGTAAGATTTACCAGGAGCATATAGCTCCTTTGCCAAAAATTCAATACAACATAAAACTGATTATAGTAAAAGGAGAAAGGTACTGCATTTTTTTTTTTTTTTTTTTTTTTTAATTATTATTTAAGAGTGGTTTTCGTAGTGCTTCAATCTCTGCAGGTAAGATTTACAAGGAGCATATAGCTCCTTTGCCAAAAATTCAATACAACATAAAACTGATTATAGTAAAAGGAGAAAGGTACTGCTTTTTTTTTTTTTTTTTTTTTTATTATTAAAGAGTGGTTTTCATAGGGCTTCAATCTCTGCAGGTTGCATCAACCTCGTTGCAGTCACTATATTTACAATTGTTGGTGTAATCGAACAATAAGAGAGGTTACTAGTCCTCTCGGCTAGTTTTTAACATGTGAGATTATCCAGGAGCATATAGCTCCTTTGCCAAAAATTCAATACAACATAAAACTGATTATAGTAAAAGAAAGGAAGTACTGCATTTTTTTTTTTTTTTTTTTTTTTTTTATTATTAAAGAGTGGTTTTCGTAGTGCTTCAATCTCTGCAGGTAAGATTTACAAGGAGCATATAGCTCCTTTGCCAAAAATTCAATACAACATAAAACTGATTATAGTAAAAGGAGAAAGGTACTGCTTTTTTTTTTTTTTTTTTTTTTATTATTAAAGAGTGGTTTTCATAGGGCTTCAATCTCTGCAGGTTGCATCAACCTCGTTGCAGTCACTATATTTACAATTGTTGGTGTAATCGAACAATAAGAGAGGTTACTAGTCCTCTCGGCTAGTTTTTAACATGTAAGATTTACCAGGAGCATATAGCGCCTTTGCCAAAAATTCAATACAACATAAAACTGATTATAGTAAAAGGAGGGAAGTACTGCATTTTTTTTTTTTAATAATAAAGAGTGGTTTTCGTAGGGCTTCAATCTCTGCAGGTTGCATCAACCTCGTTGCAGTCACTATATTTACAATTGTTGGTGTAATCGAACAATAAGAGAGGTTAGTAGTCCTCTCGGCTAGTTTTTAACATGTAAGATTTACCAGGAGCATATAGCTCCTTTGCCAAAAATTCAATACAACATAAAACTGATTATAGTAAAAGAAGGGAAGTACTGCATTTTTTTTTTTAATAATAAAGAGTGGTTTTCGTAGGGCTTCAATCTCTGCAGGTTGCATCAACCTCGTTGCAGTCACTATATTTACAATTGTTGGTGTAATCGAACAATAAGAGAGGTTAGTAGTCCTCTCGGCTAGTTTTTAACATGTAAGATTTACCAGGAGCATATAGCTCCTTTGCCAAAAATTCAATACAACATAAAACTGATTGTAGTAAAAGAAGGGAAGTACTGCATTTTTTTTTTATTAATAAAGAGTGGTTTTCGTAGGGCTTCAATCTCTGCAGGTTGCATCAACCTCGTTGCAGTCACTATATTTACAATTGTTGGTGTAATCGAACAATAAGAGAGGTTAGTAGTCCTCTCGGCTAGTTTTTAACATGTAAGATTTACCAGGAGCATATAGCTCCTTTGCCAAAAATTCAATACAACATAAAACTGATTATAGTAAAAGAAGGGAAGTACTGCATTTTTTTTTTTATTAATAAAGAGTGGTTTTCGTAGGGCTTCAATCTCTGCAGGTTGCATCAACCTCGTTGCAGTCACTATATTTACAATTGTTGGTGTAATCGAACAATAAGAGAGGTTAGTAGTCCTCTCGGCTAGTTTTTAACATGTGAGATTTACCAGGATCATATAGCTCCTTTGCCAAAAATTCAATACAACATAAAACTGATTATAGTAAAAGAAAGGAAGTACTGCATTTTTTTTTTTATTAATAAAGAGTGGTTTTCGTAGGTCTTCAATCTCTGCAGGTTGCATCAACCTCGTTGCAGTCACTATATTTACAATTGTTGGTGTAATCGAACAATAAGAGAGGTTAGTAGTCCTCTCGGCTAGTTTTTAACATGTAAGATTTACCAGGAGCATATAGCTCCTTTGCCAAAAATTCAATACAACATAAAACTGTTTATAGTAAAAGAAAGGAAGTACTGCATTTTTTTTTTTAATTATTATTTAAGAGTGGTTTTCGTAGTGCTTCAATCTCTGCAGGTTGCATCAACCTCGTTGCAGTCACTATATTTACAATTGTTGGTGTAATCGAACAATAAGAGAGGTTAGTAGTCCTCTCGGCTAGTTTTTAACATGTAAGATTTACCAGGAGCATATAGCTCCTTTGCCAAAAATTCAATACAACATAAAACTGATTATAGTAAAAGAAGGGAAGTACTGCATTTTTTTTTTTATTAATAAAGAGTGGTTTTCGTAGGGCTTCAATCTCTGCAGGTTGCATCAACCTCGTTGCAGTCACTATATTTACAATTGTTGGTGTAATTAAACAATAAGAGAGGTTACTAGTCCTCTCGGCTAGTTTTTAACATGTGAGATTTACACGGAGCATATAGCTCCTTTGCCAAAAATTCAATACAACATAAAACTGATTATAGTGAAAGAAGGGAAGTACTGCATTTTTTTTTTTATTAATAAAGAGTGGTTTTCGTAGGGCTTCAATCTCTGCAGGTTGCATCAACCTCGTTGCAGTCACTATATTTACAATTGTTGGTGTAATCGAACAATAAGAGAGGTTAGTAGTCCTCTCGGCTAGTTTTTAACATGTGAGATTATCCAGGAGCATATAGCTCCTTTGCCAAAAATTCAATACAACATAAAACTGATTATAGCAAAAGAAAGGAAGTACTGCATTTTTTTTTTTTTTTTTTTTTTTTTTTTTTTATTATTAAAGAGTGGTTTTCATAGGGCTTCAATCTCTGCAGGTTGCATCAACCTCGTTGCAGTCACTATATTTACAATTGTTGGTGTAATCGAACAATAAGAGAGGTTAGTAGTCCTCTCGGCTAGTTTTTAACATGTAAGATTTACCAGGAGCATATAGCTCCTTTGCCAAAAATTCAATACAACATAAAACTGATTGTAGTAAAAGAAGGGAAGTACTGCATTTTTTTTTTATTAATAAAGAGTGGTTTTCGTAGGGCTTCAATCTCTGCAGGTTGCATCAACCTCGTTGCAGTCACTATATTTACAATTGTTGGTGTAATCGAACAATAAGAGAGGTTAGTAGTCCTCTCGGCTAGTTTTTAACATGTAAGATTTACCAGGAGCATATAGCTCCTTTGCCAAAAATTCAATACAACATAAAACTGATTATAGTAAAAGAAGGGAAGTACTGCATTTTTTTTTTTATTAATAAAGAGTGGTTTTCGTAGGGCTTCAATCTCTGCAGGTTGCATCAACCTCGTTGCAGTCACTATATTTACAATTGTTGGTGTAATCGAACAATAAGAGAGGTTAGTAGTCCTCTCGGCTAGTTTTTAACATGTGAGATTTACCAGGAGCATATAGCTCCTTTGCCAAAAATTCAATACAACATAAAACTGATTATAGTAAAAGAAAGGAAGTACTGCATTTTTTTTTTTTTTTTTTTTTTAATTATTATTTTAGAGTGGTTTTCGTAGGGCTTCAATCTCTGCAGGTTGCATCAACCTCGTTGCAGTCACTATATTTACAATTGTTGGTGTAATCGAACAATAAGAGAGGTTACTAGTCCTCTCGGCTAGTTTTTAACATGTAAGATTTACCAGGAGCATATAGCTCCTTTGCCAAAAATTCAATACAACATAAAACTGATTATAGTAAAAGGAGGGAAGTACTGTATTTTTTTTTTTAATAATAAAGAGTGGTTTTCGTAGGGCTTCAATCTCTGCAGGTTGCATCAACCTCGTTGCAGTCACTATATTTACAATTGTTGGTGTAATCGAACAATAAGAGAGGTTAGTAGTCCTCTCGGCTAGTTTTTAACATGTAAGATTTACCAGGAGCATATAGCTCCTTTGCCAAAAATTCAATACAACATAAAACTGATTATAGTAAAAGAAGGGAAGTACTGCATTTTTTTTTTTAATAATAAAGAGTGGTTTTCGTAGGGCTTCAATCTCTGCAGGTTGCATCAACCTCGTTGCAGTCACTATATTTACAATTGTTGGTGTAATCGAACAATAAGAGAGGTTAGTAGTCCTCTCGGCTAGTTTTTAACATGTAAGATTTACCAGGAGCATATAGCTCCTTTGCCAAAAATTCAATACAACATAAAACTGATTATAGTAAAAGAAGGGAAGTACTGCATTTTTTTTTTTATTAATAAAGAGTGGTTTTCGTAGGGCTTCAATCTCTGCAGGTTGCATCAACCTCGTTGCAGTCACTATATTTACAATTGTTGGTGTAATCGAACAATAAGAGAGGTTACTAGTCCTCTCGGCTAGTTTTTAACATGTGAGATTTACCAGGAGCATATAGCTCCTTTGCCAAAAATTCAATACAACATAAAACTGATTATAGTAAAAGAAAGGAAGTACTGCATTTTTTTTTTTTTTTTTTTTTTTAATTATTATTTAGGAGTGGTTTTCGTAGGGCTTCAATCTCTGCAGGTTGCATCAACCTCGTTGCAGTCACTATATTTACAATTGTTGGTGTAATCGAACAATAAGAGAGGTTACTAGTCCTCTCGGCTAGTTTTTAACATGTAAGATTTACCAGGAGCATATAGCTCCTTTGCCAAAAATTCAATACAACATAAAACTGATTATAGTAAAAGGAGAAAGGTACTGCATTTTTTTTTTTTTTTTTTTTTTTTTAATTATTATTTAAGAGTGGTTTTCGTAGTGCTTCAATCTCTGCAGGTAAGATTTACAAGGAGCATATAGCTCCTTTGCCAAAAATTTAATACAACATAAAACTGATTATAGTAAAAGGAGAAAGGTACTGCTTTTTTTTTTTTTTTTTTTTTTATTATTAAAGAGTGGTTTTCATAGGGCTTCAATCTCTGCAGGTTGCATCAACCTCGTTGCAGTCACTATATTTACAATTGTTGGTGTAATCGAACAATAAGAGAGGTTACTAGTCCTCTCGGCTAGTTTTTAACATGTGAGATTATCCAGGAGCATATAGCTCCTTTGCCAAAAATTCAATACAACATAAAACTGATTATAGTAAAAGAAGGGAAGTACTGCATTTTTTTTTTTTAATAATAAAGAGTGGTTTTCGTAGGGCTTCAATCTCTGCAGGTTGCATCAACCTCGTTGCAGTCACTATATTTACAATTGTTGGTGTAATCGAACAATAAGAGAGGTTAGTAGTCCTCTCGGCTAGTTTTTAACATGTAAGATTTACCAGGAGCATATAGCTCCTTTGCCAAAAATTCAATACAACATAAAACTGATTATAGTAAAAGAAGGGAAGTACTGCATTTTTTTTTTTAATAATAAAGAGTGGTTTTCGTAGGGCTTCAATCTCTGCAGGTTGCATCAACCTCGTTGCAGTCACTATATTTACAATTGTTGGTGTAATCGAACAATAAGAGAGGTTAGTAGTCCTCTCGGCTAGTTTTTAACATGTAAGATTTACCAGGAGCATATAGCTCCTTTGCCAAAAATTCAATACAACATAAAACTGATTATAGTAAAAGAAGGGAAGTACTGCATTTTTTTTTTATTAATAAAGAGTGGTTTTCGTAGGGCTTCAATCTCTGCAGGTTGCATCAACCTCGTTGCAGTCACTATATTTACAATTGTTGGTGTAATCGAACAATAAGAGAGGTTAGTAGTCCTCTCGGCTAGTTTTTAACATGTAAGATTTACCAGGAGCATATAGCTCCTTTGCCAAAAATTCAATACAACATAAAACTGATTATAGTAAAAGAAGGGAAGTACTGCATTTTTTTTTTTATTAATAAAGAGTGGTTTTCGTAGGGCTTCAATCTCTGCAGGTTGCATCAACCTCGTTGCAGTCACTATATTTACAATTGTTGGTGTAATCGAACAATAAGAGAGGTTAGTAGTCCTCTCGGCTAGTTTTTAACATGTGAGATTTACCAGGATCATATAGCTCCTTTGCCAAAAATTCAATACAACATAAAACTGATTATAGTAAAAGAAAGGAAGTACTGCATTTTTTTTTTTATTAATAAAGAGTGGTTTTCGTAGGTCTTCAATCTCTGCAGGTTGCATCAACCTCGTTGCAGTCACTATATTTACAATTGTTGGTGTAATCGAACAATAAGAGAGGTTAGTAGTCCTCTCGGCTAGTTTTTAACATGTAAGATTTACCAGGAGCATATAGCTCCTTTGCCAAAAATTCAATACAACATAAAACTGATTATAGTAAAAGAAGGGAAGTACTGCATTTTTTTTTTTATTAATAAAGAGTGGTTTTCGTAGGGCTTCAATCTCTGCAGGTTGCATCAACCTCGTTGCAGTCACTATATTTACAATTGTTGGTGTAATTAAACAATAAGAGAGGTTACTAGTCCTCTCGGCTAGTTTTTAACATGTGAGATTTACACGGAGCATATAGCTCCTTTGCCAAAAATTCAATACAACATAAAACTGATTATAGTGAAAGAAGGGAAGTACTGCATTTTTTTTTTTTTTTTTTTTTATTATTATTAAAGAGTGGTTTTCGTAGGGCTTCAATCTCTGCAGGTTGCATCAACCTCGTTGCAGTCACTATATTTACAATTGTTGGTGTAATCGAACAATAAGAGAGGTTAGTAGTCCTCTCGGCTAGTTTTTAACATGTAAGATTTACCAGGAGCATATAGCTCCTTTGCCAAAAATTCATTACAACATAAAACTGATTATAGTAAAAGAAGAGAAGTACTGCATTTTTTTTTTTTATTAATAAAGAGTGGTTTTCGTAGGGCTTCAATCTCTGCAGGTTGCATCAACCTCGTTGCAGTCACTATATTTACAATTGTTGGTGTAATCGAACAATAAGAGAGGTTAGTAGTCCTCTCGGCTAGTTTTTAACATGTGAGATTATCCAGGAGCATATAGCTCCTTTGCCAAAAATTCAATACAACATAAAACTGATTATAGTAAAAGAAAGGAAGTACTGCATTTTTTTTTTTTTTTTTTTTTTTTTTTTATTATTAAAGAGTGGTTTTCGTAGTGCTTCAATCTCTGCAGGTAAGATTTACAAGGAGCATATAGCTCCTTTGCCAAAAATTCAATACAACATAAAACTGATTATAGTAAAAGGAGAAAGGTACTGCTTTTTTTTTTTTTTTTTTTTTTATTATTAAAGAGTGGTTTTCATAGGGCTTCAATCTCTGCAGGTTGCATCAACCTCGTTGCAGTCACTATATTTACAATTGTTGGTGTAATCGAACAATAAGAGAGGTTAGTAGTCCTCTCGGCTAGTTTTTAACATGTAAGATTTACCAGGAGCATATAGCTCCTTTGCCAAAAATTCAATACAACATAAAACTGATTATAGTAAAAGAAGGGAAGTACTGCATTTTTTTTTTATTAATAAAGAGTGGTTTTCGTAGGGCTTCAATCTCTGCAGGTTGCATCAACCTCGTTGCAGTCACTATATTTACAATTGTTGGTGTAATCGAACAATAAGAGAGGTTAGTAGTCCTCTCGGCTAGTTTTTAACATGTGAGATTTACCAGGAGCATATAGCTCCTTTGCCAAAAATTCAATACAACATAAAACTGATTATAGTAAAAGAAAGGAAGTACTGCATTTTTTTTTTTTTTTTTTTTTTTAATTATTATTTAAGAGTGGTTTTCGTAGGGCTTCAATCTCTGCAGGTTGCATCAACCTCGTTGCAGTCACTATATTTACAATTGTTGGTGTAATCGAACAATAAGAGAGGTTACTAGTCCTCTCGGCTAGTTTTTAACATGTAAGATTTACCAGGAGCATATAGCTCCTTTGCCAAAAATTCAATACAACATAAAACTGATTATAGTAAAAGGAGGGAAGTACTGTATTTTTTTTTTTTTTTTTTTATTATTAAAGAGTGGTTTTCGTAGGGCTTCCATCTCTGCAGGTTGCATCAACCTCGTTGCAGTCACTATATTTACAATTGTTGGTGTAATCGAACAATAAGAGAGGTTAGTAGTCCTCTCGGCTAGTTTTTAACATGTAAGATTTACCAGGAGCATATAGCTCCTTTGCCAAAAATTCAATACAACATAAAACTGATTATAGTAAAAGAAGGGAAGTACTGCATTTTTTTTTTTAATAATAAAGAGTGGTTTTCGTAGGGCTTCAATCTCTGCAGGTTGCATCAACCTCGTTGCAGTCACTATATTTACAATTGTTGGTGTAATCGAACAATAAGAGAGGTTAGTAGTCCTCTCGGCTAGTTTTTAACATGTAAGATTTACCAGGAGCATATAGCTCCTTTGCCAAAAATTCAATACAACATAAAACTGATTATAGTAAAAGAAGGGAAGTACTGCATTTTTTTTTTTATTAATAAAGAGTGGTTTTCGTAGGGCTTCAATCTCTGCAGGTTGCATCAACCTCGTTGCAGTCACTATATTTACAATTGTTGGTGTAATCGAACAATAAGAGAGGTTACTAGTCCTCTCGGCTAGTTTTTAACATGTGAGATTTACCAGGAGCATATAGCTCCTTTGCCAAAAATTCAATACAACATAAAACTGATTATAGTAAAAGAAAGGAAGTACTGCATTTTTTTTTTTTTTTTTTTTTTAATTATTATTTAGGAGTGGTTTTCGTAGGGCTTCAATCTCTGCAGGTTGCATCAACCTCGTTGCAGTCACTATATTTACAATTGTTGGTGTAATCGAACAATAAGAGAGGTTACTAGTCCTCTCGGCTAGTTTTTAACATGTAAGATTTACCAGGAGCATATAGCTCCTTTGCCAAAAATTCAATACAACATAAAACTGATTATAGTAAAAGAAGGGAAGTACTGCATTTTTCTTTTTTTTTTTTTTTTTATTATTAAAGAGTGGTTTTTATAGGGCTTCAATCTCTGCAGGTTGCATCAACCTCGTTGCAGTCACTATATTTACAATTGTTGGTGTAATCGAACAATAAGAGAGGTTACTAGTCCTCTTGGCTAGTTTTTAACATGTAAGATTTACAAGGAGCATATAGCTCCTTTGCCAAAAATTCAATACAACATACAACTGATTATAGTAAAAGGAGAAAGGTACTGCATTTTTTTTTTTTTTTTTTTTTTTTTAATTATTATTTAAGAGTGGTTTTCGTAGTGCTTCAATCTCTGCAGGTAAGATTTACAAGGAGCATATAGCTCCTTTGCCAAAAATTCAATACAACATAAAACTGATTATAGTAAAAGGAGAAAGGTACTGCTTTTTTTTTTTTTTTTTTTTTATTATTAAAGAGTGGTTTTCATAGGGCTTCAATCTCTGCAGGTTGCATCAACCTCGTTGCAGTCACTATATTTACAATTGTTGGTGTAATCGAACAATAAGAGAGGTTACTAGTCCTCTCGGCTAGTTTTTAACATGTGAGATTATCCAGGAGCATATAGCTCCTTTGCCAAAAATTCAATACAACATAAAACTGATTATAGTAAAAGAAAGGAAGTACTGCATTTTTTTTTTTTTTTTTTTTTTATTATTAAAGAGTGGTTTTTATAGGGCTTCAATCTCTGCAGGTTGCATCAACCTCGTTGCAGTCACTATATTTACAATTGTTGGTGTAATCGAACAATAAGAGAGGTTACTAGTCCTCTCGGCTAGTTTTTAACATGTAAGATTTACAAGGAGCATATAGCTCCTTTGCCAAAAATTCAATACAACATAAAACTGATTATAGTAAAAGGAGAAAGGTACTGCATTTTTTTTTTTTTTTTTTTTTTTTTTAATTATTATTTAAGAGTGGTTTTCGTAGTGCTTCAATCTCTGCAGGTAAGATTTACAAGGAGCATATAGCTCCTTTGCCAAAAATTCAATACAACATAAAACTGATTATAGTAAAAGGAGAAAGGTACTGCTTTTTTTTTTTTTTTTTTTTTTATTATTAAAGAGTGGTTTTCATAGGGCTTCAATCTCTGCAGGTTGCATCAACCTCGTTGCAGTCACTATATTTACAATTGTTGGTGTAATCGAACAATAAGAGAGGTTACTAGTCCTCTCGGCTAGTTTTTAACATGTGAGATTATCCAGGAGCATATAGCTCCTTTGCCAAAAATTCAATACAACATAAAACTGATTATAGTAAAAGAAAGGAAGTACTGCATTTTTTTTTTTTTTTTTTTTTTTTTTATTATTATTAAAGAGTGGTTTTCGTAGTGCTTCAATCTCTGCAGGTAAGATTTACAAGGAGCATATAGCTCCTTTGCCAAAAATTCAATACAACATAAAACTGATTATAGTAAAAGGAGAAAGGTACTGCTTTTTTTTTTTTTTTTTTTTTATTATTAAAGAGTGGTTTTCGTAGGGCTTCAATCTCTGCAGGTTGCATCAACCTCGTTGCAGTCACTATATTTACAATTGTTGGTGTAATCGAACAATAAGAGAGGTTACTAGTCCTCTCGGCTAGTTTTTAACATGTAAGATTTACAAGGAGCATATAGCTCCTTTGCCAAAAATTCAATACAACATAAAACTGATTATAGTAAAAGGAGAAAGGTACTGCATTTTTTTTTTTTTTTTTTTTTAATTATTATTTAAGAGTGGTTTTCGTAGTGCTTCAATCTCTGCAGGTTGCATCAACCTCGTTGCAGTCACTATATTTACAATTGTTGGTGTAATCGAACAATAAGAGAGGTTACTAGTCCTCTCGGCTAGTTTTTAACATGTAAGATTTACCAGGAGCATATAGCGCCTTTGCCAAAAATTCAATACAACATAAAACTGATTATAGTAAAAGGAGGGAAGTACTGCATTTTTTTTTTTAATTATAAAGAGTGGTTTTCGTAGGGCTTCAATCTCTGCAGGTTGCATCAACCTCGTTGCAGTCACTATATTTACAATTGTTGGTGTAATCGAACAATAAGAGAGGTTAGTAGTCCTCTCGGCTAGTTTTTAACATGTAAGATTTACCAGGAGCATATAGCTCCTTTGCCAAAAATTCAATACAACATAAAACTGATTATAGTAAAAGAAGGGAAGTACTGCATTTTTTTTTTATTAATAAAGAGTGGTTTTCGTAGGGCTTCAATCTCTGCAGGTTGCATCAACCTCGTTGCAGTCACTATATTTACAATTGTTGGTGTAATCGAACAATAAGAGAGGTTAGTAGTCCTCTCGGCTAGTTTTTAACATGTAAGATTTACCAGGAGCATATAGCTCCTTTGCCAAAAATTCAATACAACATAAAACTGATTATAGTAAAAGAAGGGAAGTACTGCATTTTTTTTTTTATTAATAAAGAGTGGTTTTCGTAGGGCTTCAATCTCTGCAGGTTGCATCAACCTCGTTGCAGTCACTATATTTACAATTGTTGGTGTAATCGAACAATAAGAGAGGTTAGTAGTCCTCTCGGCTAGTTTTTAACATGTGAGATTTACCAGGATCATATAGCTCCTTTGCCAAAAATTCAATACAACATAAAACTGATTATAGTAAAAGAAAGGAAGTACTGCATTTTTTTTTTTTTTTTTTTTTTTAATTATTATTTAAGAGTGGTTTTCGTAGGGCTTCAATCTCTGCAGGTTGCATCAACCTCGTTGCAGTCACTATATTTACAATTGTTGGTGTAATCGAACAATAAGAGAGGTTACTAGTCCTCTCGGCTAGTTTTTAACATGTAAGATTTACCAGGAGCATATAGCTCCTTTGCCAAAAATTCAATACAACATAAAACTGATTATAGTAAAAGGAGGGAAGTACTGTATTTTTTTTTTTTTTTTTTTTATTATTAAAGAGTGGTTTTCGTAGGGCTTCCATCTCTGCAGGTTGCATCAACCTCGTTGCAGTCACTATATTTACAATTGTTGGTGTAATCGAACAATAAGAGAGGTTAGTAGTCCTCTCGGCTAGTTTTTAACATGTAAGATTTACCAGGAGCATATAGCTCCTTTGCCAAAAATTCAATACAACATAAAACTGATTATAGTAAAAGAAGGGAAGTACTGCATTTTTTTTTTTAATAATAAAGAGTGGTTTTCGTAGGGCTTCAATCTCTGCAGGTTGCATCAACCTCGTTGCAGTCACTATATTTACAATTGTTGGTGTAATCGAACAATAAGAGAGGTTAGTAGTCCTCTCGGCTAGTTTTTAACATGTAAGATATACCAGGAGCATATAGCTCCTTTGCCAAAAATTCAATACAACATAAAACTGATTATAGTAAAAGAAGGGAAGTACTGCATTTTTTTTTTTATTAATAAAGAGTGGTTTTCGTAGGGCTTCAATCTCTGCAGGTTGCATCAACCTCGTTGCAGTCACTATATTTACAATTGTTGGTGTAATCGAACAATAAGAGAGGTTACTAGTCCTCTCGGCTAGTTTTTAACATGTGAGATTTACCAGGAGCATATAGCTCCTTTGCCAAAAATTCAATACAACATAAAACTGATTATAGTAAAAGAAAGGAATTACTGCATTTTTTTTTTTTTTTTTTTTTTAATTATTATTTAGGAGTGGTTTTCGTAGGGCTTCAATCTCTGCAGGTTGCATCAACCTCGTTGCAGTCACTATATTTACAATTGTTGGTGTAATCGAACAATAAGAGAGGTTACTAGTCCTCTCGGCTAGTTTTTAACATGTAAGATTTACCAGGAGCATATAGCTCCTTTGCCAAAAATTCAATACAACATAAAACTGATTATAGTAAAAGAAGGGAAGTACTGCATTTTTTTTTTTTTTTTTTTTTTTATTATTAAAGAGTGGTTTTTATAGGGCTTCAATCTCTGCAGGTTGCATCAACCTCGTTGCAGTCACTATATTTACAATTGTTGGTGTAATCGAACAATAAGAGAGGTTACTAGTCCTCTCGGCTAGTTTTTAACATGTAAGATTTACAAGGAGCATATAGCTCCTTTGCCAAAAATTCAATACAACATAAAACTGATTATAGTAAAAGGAGAAAGGTACTGCATTTTTTTTTTTTTTTTTTTTTTTTAATTATTATTTAAGAGTGGTTTTCGTAGTGCTTCAATCTCTGCAGGTAAGATTTACAAGGAGCATATAGCTCCTTTGCCAAAAATTCAATACAACATAAAACTGATTATAGTAAAAGGAGAAAGGTACTGCTTTTTTTTTTTTTTTTTTTTTTTTTATTATTAAAGAGTGGTTTTCATAGGGCTTCAATCTCTGCAGGTTGCATCAACCTCGTTGCAGTCACTATATTTACAATTGTTGGTGTAATCGAACAATAAGAGAGGTTACTAGTCCTCTCGGCTAGTTTTTAACATGTGAGATTATCCAGGAGCATATAGCTCCTTTGCCAAAAATTCAATACAACATAAAACTGATTATAGTAAAAGGAGGGAAGTACTGTATTTTTTTTTTTTTTTTTTTTATTATTAAAGAGTGGTTTTCGTAGGGCTTCCATCTCTGCAGGTTGCATCAACCTCGTTGCAGTCACTATATTTACAATTGTTGGTGTAATCGAACAATAAGAGAGGTTAGTAGTCCTCTCGGCTAGTTTTTAACATGTAAGATTTACCAGGAGCATATAGCTCCTTTGCCAAAAATTCAATACAACATAAAACTGATTATAGTAAAAGAAGGGAAGTACTGCATTTTTTTTTTTAATAATAAAGAGTGGTTTTCGTAGGGCTTCAATCTCTGCAGGTTGCATCAACCTCGTTGCAGTCACTATATTTACAATTGTTGGTGTAATCGAACAATAAGAGAGGTTAGTAGTCCTCTCGGCTAGTTTTTAACATGTAAGATTTACCAGGAGCATATAGCTCCTTTGCCAAAAATTCAATACAACATAAAACTGATTATAGTAAAAGAAGGGAAGTACTGCATTTTTTTTTTTATTAATAAAGAGTGGTTTTCGTAGGGCTTCAATCTCTGCAGGTTGCATCAACCTCGTTGCAGTCACTATATTTACAATTGTTGGTGTAATCGAACAATAAGAGAGGTTACTAGTCCTCTCGGCTAGTTTTTAACATGTGAGATTTACCAGGAGCATATAGCTCCTTTGCCAAAAATTCAATACAACATAAAACTGATTATAGTAAAAGAAAGGAAGTACTGCATTTTTTTTTTTTTTTTTTTTTTAATTATTATTTAGGAGTGGTTTTCGTAGGGCTTCAATCTCTGCAGGTTGCATCAACCTCGTTGCAGTCACTATATTTACAATTGTTGGTGTAATCGAACAATAAGAGAGGTTACTAGTCCTCTCGGCTAGTTTTTAACATGTAAGATTTACCAGGAGCATATAGCTCCTTTGCCAAAAATTCAATACAACATAAAACTGATTATAGTAAAAGAAGGGAAGTACTGCATTTTTTTTTTTTTTTTTTTTTTATTATTAAAGAGTGGTTTTTATAGGGCTTCAATCTCTGCAGGTTGCATCAACCTTGTTGCAGTCACTATATTTACAATTGTTGGTGTAATCGAACAATAAGAGAGGTTACTAGTCCTCTCGGCTAGTTTTTAACATGTAAGATTTACAAGGAGCATATAGCTCCTTTGCCAAAAATTCAATACAACATAAAACTGATTATAGTAAAAGGAGAAAGGTACTGCATTTTTTTTTTTTTTTTTTTTTTTTAATTATTATTTAAGAGTGGTTTTCGTAGTGCTTCAATCTCTGCAGGTAAGATTTACAAGGAGCATATAGCTCCTTTGCCAAAAATTCAATACAACATAAAACTGATTATAGTAAAAGGAGAAAGGTACTGCTTTTTTTTTTTTTTTTTTTTTTATTATTAAAGAGTGGTTTTCATAGGGCTTCAATCTCTGCAGGTTGCATCAACCTCGTTGCAGTCACTATATTTACAATTGTTGGTGTAATCGAACAATAAGAGAGGTTACTAGTCCTCTCGGCTAGTTTTTAACATGTAAGATTTACAAGGAGCATATAGCTCCTTTGCCAAAAATTCAATACAACATAAAACTGATTATAGTAAAAGGAGAAAGGTACTGCATTTTTTTTTTTTTTTTTTTTTTAATTATTATTTAAGAGTGGTTTTCGTAGTGCTTCAATCTCTGCAGGTTGCATCAACCTCGTTGCAGTCACTATATTTACAATTGTTGGTGTAATCGAACAATAAGAGAGGTTACTAGTCCTCTCGGCTAGTTTTTAACATGTAAGATTTACCAGGAGCATATAGCGCCTTTGCCAAAAATTCAATACAACATAAAACTGATTATAGTAAAAGGAGGGAAGTACTGCATTTTTTTTTTTTTTTTTTTTTATTATTAAAGAGTGGTTTTCGTAGTGCTTCAATCTCTGCAGGTTGCATCAACCTCGTTGCAGTCACTATATTTACAATTGTTGGTGTAATCGAACAATAAGAGAGGTTACTAGTCCTCTCGGCTAGTTTTTAACATGTAAGATTTACCAGGAGCATATAGCGCCTTTGCCAAAAATTCAATACAACATAAAACTGATTATAGTAAAAGGAGGGAAGTACTGCATTTTTTTTTTTTTTTTTTTTTTTATTATTTAAGAGTGGTTTTCGTAGTGCTTTAATCTCTGCAGGTTGCATCAACCTCGTTGCAGTCACTATATTTACAATTGTTGGTGTAATCGAACAATAAGAGAGGTTACTAGTCCTCTCGGCTAGTTTTTAACATGTAAGATTTACCAGGAGCATATAGCGCCTTTGCCAAAAATTCAATACAACATAAAACTGATTATAGTAAAAGGAGGGAAGTACTGCATTTTTTTTTTTTTTTTTTTTATTATTTAAGAGTGGTTTTCGTAGGGCTTCAATCTCTGCAGGTTGCATCAACCTCGTTGCAGTCACTATATTTACAATTGTTGGTGTAATCGAACAATAAGAGAGGTTAGTAGTCCTCTCGGCTAGTTTTTAACATGTAAGATTTACAAGGAGCATATAGCTCCTTTGCCAAAAATTCAGTACAATATAAAACTGATTATAGTAAAACGAGGGAAGTACTGCATTTTTTTTTTTTTTTTTCTTCTCTTCATAGCCCCTTTAAATTTACAGATAATTATATATAATTATAAATCCTCAGGCGAATGCTTTTTTTTTTTTTTTTTTTTTTTTTTTTTTTTTTTTTTTTTTTTTTTTTTTTTTTTTTTTCCCTAAGCTCTCAAAATTATAAAAAATAGGAATGTGGGAAAAATAAGGAAAATTATTTTTGGCTGGAAAGTGCCTTTCACTAAGGGGAGACCCCTATTTGAAGGATGTATGAGAAGGATATGGGGTGTGGAATGCCTAGAAAGGCGGATGGAGTCAGGAAGGTAGTGAGAGTCTACCAAGGATTAAGCCTAGGGGTGCCTAGGCGATGGTTTGTTGTAGGCCAGGCGAAGCCTGGCCGGCCGCCCCGCCAGGGGCCTGACTGAGTCGGCCTAATCGGCCGGAAGATCAACCCTGCTTACACAGGTAGATGGGGTAATGTGGCGTCGGTTGAGTCGGGCGGGAGATCGGCCTCGATCTCTCGGCTGGGTGTAGGTCCGTCAGTCCTCTGGTTCTATGATGTCTTTCATTCGCCAAGCTTCGGCGGTCCAGCAGTGTTTCCATCTGACGGGCATTGGTGGTGGCTGAAGGTCGGAGAATAGTGGGTTGTGGCTATGTCTTAGGGAGTCAAAAAATTTGATGTGCCTTCTCTTGATAAAATCTTGGATAGTGAGCACTTCGAATTTTTTGTGGATTTCGTCGGCCTTCATTTGGTCGAAAGGGGTGTGTTTGAGGGAGGTGCGGAGAACTCTATTCTGAAATTGCTGGAGCTTTAGAAGAGTGTTGGGAGTCAAATACTTGTAGAGAGGGGTTCCATACATCAATGCAGGTCTTAGGACGCTCTGGTATATCAGCAGCTTGAGGCGTACTGATAGAGCCGGGCTGTGAAGTAGGTGTCCGAGGCTGAAGAATTTCTTCCTAACACTCTTTAACTTCTTTCCGAGGTGCGTTGTGAACGACAAGTGCCTACCGAGGGTAATTCCGAGGTAGCACAGCTTGTTGCTTACAGGGCATTCTTTGCCGTCTAACACGAAGGATTTCGGGAGCTTCTTTTTTCCGGATTTGTAACTAAATATTATTCCTTGCGTCTTGGCCGGATTGACTTTAATGTAGACGGCATCGAGTTTCTCGGCGATTTGTTGACTGGCACTCTCAGCGAATTTCAGGGCTCTGGATGGATTGATGCTAGTGCTGTAGACACCTATATCGTCCGCGTACGCGGATACCTCGCAGTTGGAGTACGAGGCTCCTACGATGTGGGCGGTGTAAATGTTGAACAGCAACGGGCCTAGCACCGATCCTTGGGGGACACCGGCAGAATAGTTTCTTCGGGTCGTGGTCGTAGTGCCTATACGAACCGAAAATGTTCTGCCTGTAAGGTAGGATCTAATCAGGTTCTGCAGCTGATCCGAGAATTCGTATTCCCTCAGACGTTGGAGTAGGATGTAATGATCCACAGAGTCGAAGGCATTAATTTTTAGTGTCACGGTTATTATAATGAAATTTTTCATAATCAACGAGAGAGAAAAAAAACACTTATTGATGAAGTTTTATTTGTAATAGATATATTTAATTAATCTCTAGCGTCGGTTCCTATTGAGTATATTTCTATATAATAGAGGTTTCACTAATTATTAAAGAGTGGTTTTCGTAGGGCTCCAATCTCTGCATGGTCCACTACCTCCTTGCAGTTAGTGGGGCGATACCTTTCCACTATAAACAAAAAGGTAACGAAGCCTTGGCCAGGACGTCCTGGGTGGCTTGGAACACTGGCCAAACGGACAGACGATACTCTGCTCGAATGAAGTATGTCTGACCTCTTTCATCAGTATACCGTTTTGGAATTGTTGGAGTTTTTTAGCTGTCATATACGTCAGATAACGAAAAAGCCATACAACAGAGAGCACCATACAGCAGAGTAGGCCTGAGCATGCTCTTGTAAATCAGTAGCTTGAGACGCAGTGATAGATTGGGGGAAGTCAATAAGTGCGTAAGCCCGGCAAGACTTTATGCGTGTTTGCTTTAACTTCTTCGTAAAAAGGTTACTAAAATGGAGGTGTCTTTCCATTTTAATTCCCAGATATACTAGGTCGTTGGCTGGTGAATATATACAGAACTCAAACCACCGGCCTTAAATACCCAGCTGGCCTTGTCAGTAGCCAATAAGGATCGCTATTATAGTACCCAATGATGTGCGGTTCCTTTGTTCCATGACAGAGCCGGATATTATTCCCAGATATACTAGGTTGTTGGCTGGTGAATGCGTTTTAATTGTGAGTCCATATGACCATTTGAGAAATGACTATCTAAAGTAGTAGCGAGAAGCGCAGTTGAGGCGCTGACGAATACCGAGCCGGTAATACAGCCATGCCGTGAGTAAGACGTGGCTGAGAGCCAAAACGCTCCCTTGATGTGCTAACAGATAATAAATACTTTCGTCACAACTAGATGTAATCTCATTATTGCATAACATTAACTCAACTCACTGTACAACATATTTTGGCTATCTTCAACACCGTCTTGGCTTCTATCCCGGCTGAAAGTTCCCGTCAGTTCTAGAATGGCGTAAAACCTTATCGAGATTATTTAATGTTATATCCTTACATATCTATGGTTTCCATAGTTAGCTTTTATTATTGACTGCTTTTATATGGTTCTTGATTTGAAGCTCTGGAATTTGATTTGATTATAAATTCACTTATTTGGCATACCTTAAAGCTTACTAATTGCTCCTATTAGTTACTACTATATCGATATATTACTATAATTAGCGGATATAAGACTATAATGCTATAGTTACTATAATTCCAGATATATCAGTTGATCTAAGGATTGACAATCTCACCAATTTTCAAAATGATTTGAATGATGATGAGTGAAGCGACCGCTAACTACATAAGATAAATCACCCTATACTCTATTGTATATATATTGTAAATTGGTTATAATATGTTTTAAATTAATTTAAACAAATGTAAATAACATCACCAAACCATAAGTCATACCAGTGTAAGTATTGTAAATAATAAAAGACGCAGCTGCAAAAAACTAGTCAGAGGCCCTTGAAGGGAGAGTCAGGTAGGGGCTAGGAGGCTGGGTGGGTCCCAGCCTAGAACAAACAAGCGCCGCCGCAACCCTGCGGTTTGGTTGGTCAGAATAAGACCCCAGATCATTGGTTACTGGGGGGCTATGTATAGGGCCTCGTTTTGGCCAGTAAATCATTTTAGTAACCATTTTGCGAAGAAGTTGAAGCTAACACGCACGAAGTCTTACCGGCTTGCGCACTTATTAACTTCCCCCAATCTATCACTGCGTCTCAAGCTATTGATATACAAGAGCATACTAAGGCCTACTCTGCTGTATGGTGCACCGCTATTTCGTTATCTGACGTATACGACAGCTAAGAAACTCCAACAATTCCAAAACGGTATACTGATGAAAGCGGTCAGAGGTACTTCATTCGAGCAGCGAAGAAACAGTGAGCTGCATGAGATATTTGAGCTGCCTACAGTGGATGAATTCATCCAGCGTAGACATATCAAATTTTTCGACTCATTACAATATTTAACAAACCCGGTGTTTAACACTATAACCCCCGCTCCGTTCCCCCATCGATGGCAGGACGCTGTCGCGGCTGGAACACTCTAGTCCTAGGTTCTAGGTAGAGATTTAGTTTGTTTTGTTTAGTTTGTTTTGTTTTGTTCCTAGTGTTTAGTGTTTGGTGTCGGTGACAAATAGAAGGTGAGCCTCATCACCTAGTGTTGTATAAGAACAATGAACTTTTAACGACAGTAAAAATTTTATTATATTTATGCACTCCGCCAAATGCATGTAAATGCAGAAAGAGGAGAAATATGTAATCAAATTATATTGTTATTTTTCTTTTTGTACATCGTAAAAACCAGTAAATCATTCATGGGACTAGTGAAAGGCACCCATCATTCCAAATAAATTATCCTTTTTTATTTCCCTACATTGTATTATTTTGAGAAATAAGGGGTAAAAAATCTATCTACGGCTCTCTTACTAGTACCTGTAGCTGTACTGATGTTTCCAGATTTGGCCTCCTCATTTATGAAAACCTCTACATCTCTCTTCCGAACCTCGCTATGTTTTAGTCCTGCCTCGTCAGACCCCTGGGGTGGGATTCTTTGCCTTCGCCTCGCTAAAACTAGCAGCTCCTTGGGAGAGACCTCTCCCACGTGGACAACGGTTGCCGTGGCCCTATAAACTTTACCTAGTAGTGTCTCCCTCGGCAATCCAGTCTGCCTCTCTCAGGTTCACACTCGCCTTTGGGATTCGGACGGTTTTCGGTATCTCAGGTACCGAGTGTGAATTCGTGGTCATTCCAAGACAACATAAGCTACCTACAATACCTACCCTATACCTCTTCTCCTGAACATAGTGCATTGTCGGGGCACATACCTATCAAATATGGAGTCAGATAGTACGGTGATAAGACCCGTCATGAAGCAATTGTCCAGGTCATAGCCTAATCAACCCTCACTTCGTCACTAGGGCTAGGGTAACTAGGCACCCCCCCCCCCTCGTGATGACTCGACAATGAGTTTTATTTTTTACATAAATTACAGATTAAATTGTATTTAAAAAAATAATTATAAACAATTTAAAAAGCCTACAAAGCGAAGAAACATGACCAAGAGAAACTATACACCACGAATATATTTTTTAAGTTTATTTATTCATTACAATTAAACGGAAGTCAACCACGGGAGTCATTATCTCTTTCCACTGTTGGCTTATTCTTCGCTTTTGCTTCCTACTTGTAGTTTATACTTTCTGCTTACTCAGTCCCTTACTTGGTTGGTTATTGTGTTCGGCGTTTCCATAGTTATTTTTTAACAACAGTGAGTTATCTATCGGTAGATCCAATAGTATCCTGACGATGTCCTCCCTAGCCGTAGTTAGTAGTTACCCATGTATTTCCTCAAACTCATCGATCTCTGTTTTATTTGATCACAAACCAGCCATTGAAAAAATTGTTTCTTTTTTAAATGATTCATGATTCCGGAAAGATCAGAATATTGTTCGTTCAGTTTTGTTTATTTATATATCGCAGTACAGCACATGGATCCATGTTTTAGCCGGTAAAAATTGTATAGTAAAAATGTTGTATGTAATAAAAAACACCCGTGTCAAGTAGTGAAATTTGAACAAAATAAGAGTAACGGTTTCCTACGAATCGAATCTTAAACAAGAGTTGCATGTATTAATGCTAATAGAACTACATGTCATAAATAAGCGCTTATAAGTATTTCCTACCATGAGAACTGCTATCAACTTGGACAGGAAAAATTCAGAGGAGAGTTTACGCAAGAGGTCAAAGAGGAGGATACCGACGACGTAATCGCAAAGAGTTGCTAGAAAGGAGAGAGGGCATGGGCTACACAAGGAAGCAGTCAGCGCCAACGGCCGACAGCGCTGCCTCCGAACCGGGGCAGTGGTGCTGCAGTTACCTGTCAGTCCCTGAGAGGCTCACGTAGCCGATCCACGTAACCCGCACCTTACTTGATCATTATTAATGTCCTTACTTGTAACGGTAATTACTTCCCTAACCATGACAATATTCGTAAATCATAATGATATTAATAGCGATAGCGTAATGGTGCAAGTAGAATTAATTTCGTTATAGGTAATGACAATAATGACTTGTTGATCCAAGGTTCAATGGCCATTGCACAGACAGCGTTTAGTGTTTTTTTTCCTTTGTTTATGTGATATTTATTTCATTATTTTTTGTTTTTATCAAACTAAGGTTTTTAGCTCAACAAAGATTGGGATAGCATTTTTGAAATATATATCGTTACATTCTTTCTGGTAGTAGCTTAATTCTTCCTAATAGCATTCTCACGATTTCTCTCACTATTCAAAGCATCTATTCTTGTTACATTTCGTAAGTTCACCTATACGGTATATTAGATTCGTCCGCGATTCGGTTCATTTTACAGCCACTGGTACTTAAAAGTAACTAAACTATACTTTAAAAATGAAAGAGCTTCTCAGTTGAAGCAGCAGAATGAAAACCATGAAAAAACCAAACAATTTGCAGAAAAAAACAAAAAAATTAGTTTAAGTTACCTTTGTTTGCTTTTTTGGATTTAGGGCATGCCAACCACAACGGCCACTGGTGCCCGATATGTAATAAGTTCACCAACATTGGAATAACTGAACATTTGAGATAGAAAAATGGACAATTCAGATCCCTTTCAAATACATATATTCAAAATAAACAATAAGTACAAAACTTCAGCATTTTTGAAATATATACTGTTCCAGTCTTAATATTACCTTAATTCAAAATAATAATTACTTTTAAACTAGGTAAAGTTTTATAATAAAAACTACAAAATCATCTTATGGTTGACTACTGGTTGTGGGTTGAGATATTAAGAAAATAACGAGCAATTTTGTCTTGCAATTTCACTTGGCCATTCGGCAGTTACTTTATCACTTAATGCTATTACTACTCACGTAGTAAGCATGGCACGATAAATTTAAGCACTTGATGATGGCAGTGTAGCTTCCTAAAACGTCAGTGAAATAAAAACATATGAGAAGACAAAATCTTCTAATTGAGTTAGTGATACATTTTATTGCTTCTTTATATTATATCTATTGAAAAGAAAAACAGAAAATGTGTTACTTAAACACTACTATTAAAAAAAATTGTTAGTTATGGAATAAATTCTGTGTTAGAATAAGCTGTGCCAATTATGTCTGAGGTAATTGACACTCTGGTTCCGGTGGAGGTGAGAGAGTAAAATGGAAGCAATGTGCCTCGCTCCTTTTTCTCCACTTTTTAATGAATGAATGAAGCACTTTATTCTGGGACATTGTCGCCTAAGAATAACAAAAAGGTACAAATAGGGATGTTTTGTCGACGAAAAAAGGTATAATTAAGTAACATAACACTGATGAGATTAGCTTATAAATAATAAATGGTACATGTGCATAAGTGGTAATTAGAATGAACCAACAGCATTGGAACAAAAAATATGAAGAGCTAGAGGTAAATGCATTATTTGTTAATTGCTAACTAAGGAAATAATGAAAATAAAGGAAGTATTAAAAGGGGGAAGAGGGTGTGAAAAGTTGTGGATTTATTAAAATATATTAATGAATAAAATAGGTAAAACATAAAAGAAAGAATAATAATAGCGAATTATAAATAGTCAGATTATAGATATAAGAGAAGTGGTAAAGTCTAGAGTTAAAGATTGTGAAGATGAAGGACGAATATTTATGGGAATGAGGTTTTTAAAGAACGGGTATTCGATAGCCCACTTTTCAGTTGAGGGGACCATCGGCTTTGTGACGATGCAAAATTATTACTCCATTAGTCACTGCCATATGTCTTCACATTGTTTCAGTTTAAAACTACAATAGAATATATTTTTAAAGAAATTTGTTTAATTTTACAAGTTTAATACGAGATTCCTTCTCTCAAAACTTTATTTTTCGTAAGATATTTAATTATATACTCTACCATAGGGAAATAATCAGCTTAAAGACAAACAGAAGTATAGGGGTTAGTTAATAGACGAGGCCGATTGTTTTCACGTTTCCCACACTCCTTATTATCAGTGATTATTCAAAATATGAACAGCGTAAAATTTAACATTTCTGATTGAATTCAACATTTACAATCAGGCGCCAGACTTCGTGCCTCCATTTTGGCTGTAAATTGTTTTTACCCTAACTAAACTCCTTGGCAAGACCTTCATAACCTCGGACCTTATCCACTTTATCGTTTTCATCTCGAATACCTATGGTGGATCCAGACGAAGGTATAATATAATGAGTATTTACATAGAATTTAGCTAAAAATGGTTATATTTCAGTCAGTTATTAATTCTACATATTACAATGTGTAATATATAACCGTGTAATAGATTTTTTTAAATTTTGATGCAATGTCACTGAGACTGATAAGTAATATCAATCACATTCACTGTATCTGTTTGTTGAAATACCACGCCATTAGAAGCTCGTTCCAAAGTCCCACAGCAAATTACTCAGACATTTTCAAACATGTCACATCATCGTGAGTGGTCCCGCCGTCCTCAATTCTCTCAGGCTAGGATGATACCAGCCAGTGGTTCTTTCCACATAATTGAAATGAAAAGACTATTTAGATTTTTTCATCATGTTTCAACCAGTAGACGAGATGAAACAATATTGATAACAGTGGCATGCATGACATGCGGGGAAGGACATACAGTGATGCTCCACTTATCATCAGTTAAATAATGCTAAGAATATTATAATGCTAATATTATATATAATGCTAAAAGTAGAAGCAAGCCCATTCTAGTGTTTACCTGCCTCGTGACTTCGTGGAAGTAACTGATGGTTCCTGTTATTTTTTAAATAAGCGACCACAGCTCTCCAAGACCTCCCTCCTACTTCCCAGAACTATCCTTTTTTTATAGATATATGTCTCAGCAATAGCCCCAGACACGACTTGTCCCTAGACCTTCCATCCAGTATGTAGTAATATAACTCTTAATATTTGTACATACCAGTGTTTTGCTTGTACTTTACTTCATAATAAAGCTTTTCTTTATTTTCTTTTAGAATACTCTCCTCTGCAAAGATTATTTAACTATCTATTGAAGTTGATGTCAGTTAACTTAAAAGCTGGCACTACTCCAACTTGTTACGGAACCGTCATACCATGTCAGGTAAATCTTGCAAGTGCAAATACCTTAGGATACGAATGCCCGAGTATGTTTTGGTTGCATCGTCTATACAGAGCCTTAATTGAGGTATGTCCAGGTGGGTTTGTATGTCTGCATGCAAAGTAGCATTTCTCACTCACTGTGTGGTCATTATTTCATTTAAGTTGTGCCTCATCTGCAACCAATGTACAAAGTAGAAATTCGCTTATCCCTGAGTGGCTACGTACATATTCGTCCATTTTATAGCGGCCAACACGAATTCTTCTATTCTCTGTTTACTTCACTCGTTCACATGTCAAGAGACGTTCGTAGAACCGAAGTCATGGAGCCCTAGTGGAAGAGAGGAGTGGTCCTTAAACATTAAGGCATATGCACTCCACAACTACACTGTCAACTAGAACTCAGACAGATACTTGTATGTTGCTATTTAAATAAAATAAAATAATTAATTAAATTTTAATGATATTTAAAGTTATGTCATTTTTTTTGCAGCCGACAATAATTCGCCTATTTAGGCATTATCAGGAAAATAAACATAAATATACACATGAGTGTTTTCAATCTTATTATTTATTAAATTATGTTTTTATGTATGAAATTATCTTCTTTGCATGTAAATGTATCTTCTTCTGAATGGCTCGTATCCAGTGACGCAGCTGACGGAGGAGCGTGGGGGACTTCCCAAGACTCCGCTTCCTCATTCGCTTGCGAGGGACGTGACAACCATGTGGACAAGGGAGGTCTCTGAGCTGTTTGTATATACTGCATGAATGAGCGAGTGAATGAAGAATTGTAAATATAGTATGAACGAGAACATTGAACACAATTACTTATTTCCTAGTATGGCAGATTGTAATTTTATCACAATAAAGATTTTTTTTGTAAATTCATTTAAATGTAGTTCTGTGGATGCCTGAGTAAGTGAAACGCCGACTTTATTAATAATAAGAGATTCCAAACTGTTTTTTTTTCCTAACATAATATAAATATTAAAATAGTACATCAATGAAGAATGCAACATCCAACACCTGACATAATCATGACATCTTGTTCCGATCGATAAACTCTCTGAATATTGTAATTAATTACTTTCTTCTGAATGGAATACGAATCCAATGAATAAATCCAGCAAAATTTCATCTGAAACCTTCACAAAAACGATTTTATTGCCTAACGAAAACGGTGAGTTGTATTGGTACTGCACACAGCAGGGCTAATCAATGTCTAGGTCATGCCTGGAAAACAAACAAACGAACAAAAAAGATCCTGATGATCTTATTTCCAAGTTATATGTCACGGTATAAAGTGGTCACGTTTTTTGCGGTGCCGTTCCCCGGCCTATGAAAGGCCGGTGATTTCCCGTCTAATGTAGCGAGCCCTGAAATAACAGCTCCCCTCACCGCTTGTTTTTACAGCTTAAGCCCGACGGAAAAATGCCGTTGCGGATTTTCCATTTTCCTGGGTGCGTGAAACTTTTCTCGGATCAGTTGACAGCATATCGCCGAGTAAGTTGTTCACCGCTCGTAGGTGTAGAGAACGAATTTCAAACGGTTGAATAAATACTATGGGTGTCAAGTTGTTGGTGTTTTTTTTCACGGGTCGATATCCATACAATGTTCCTATCTGTGTGTATGTTGCTTGCATACTTATTTAACATAGTTATAACGCGTCTTTGACCCAAGTGTGTAAACATAGACTTATGTAACTAAAAGAAAATGATTTTGTCCAATCCTCGTTTACTTTGTCAGAATGCATGAGATGGATCAATATACATACAACTTTATTTATGACTTTCCTGACAAATCCATATAGACTCGTTTGTCGTATTTACATGATCAAGGAATCCTTTTCATGCTACCTTTTATACATGTAATAAAACAAAGTGATATTTACAAAAAAAAGTAAAAATGAATAACCTTATTTCCAAAATCAAATAAAAATATTTACAAATTATTCTATCAAATATTTCAAAATAGAGGATTTTTATTTAAATATTTACTGTAGAAACCTGAGGATATGTATACATGTTCCTGGCACCCTTCAAATGATCAGAATGTTTAGGATAAAGACAAAATTCCTACCCTGGTGCACTACTTAGAACGTGGAGTCAGCAGGAAAACGATACGATATTTTGTGAGTGCATTGTTTGGGTGAAGTTTCACTGTAATTACAATTCTTCACTATTAATGGATATTGTTCAAATATGACTAAGTTTAAGAAAAGACAAATTCTTTAACTGAGGGGAGTTGTCATTAAGTATTCCAGTTATTTTTGTATGGTGTGGGTAGTTATTGATAATTCACATTAGTAAGTTTTGGATCCTTAGTTGGTTTTACAAGCTCCATACTGTTGAAGCATATATTAGATAACTGATTTGTAAAGTATAATTTTTTTTTAACTTAGCTAGGATTTTTTCTTAAAAACGGAAACATTTTGAAATAAATTTAAAAGAAAAGGGAAATACTCGTTCGTTCATTAATTCATTATGATTAACAAGTGTCAAACACCGAGTAACATATAAAACCACTCAATAGTTGAGGCGTTGGAATTCCAGCGGTTTCAGGTGGGCTACTTTAAGGTGTCAGCTCAAGGCAACCAACGGTTGAGTGGAGGGAAAACACTTTACTTAATTATCCCACTAAATAGAACTACTTGTAAGTGAATGTTTCGTCAGGGAATCGGCTTGGATTCCCACAGTCGAAGTCGAGCCTGGAACATTGAACATTTACTCGCATCGAATTCCAAGGATAGCTATGAACTCACAGAACAACCTGTGAGGATTATATAACAGAAAAAATGTCAATATGTGAAATTTCTCGACTTAGACTACTGACATTCTGACCAGCTTAGTTAGAAATAGTCTCAACCCGACCGATAAGAAAAAGATATTTCTGAAAAATAAACACCCACTATCCCACTTAACTGAATTTAGTTAAGAGGTTTTGAGGTAAATGTGTTCTCTCATTAGAAACATCCTGTAGCGACCGCTAACTACATAAGATAAATCGCCCTATAATCTATTGTATATATGTTGTAAATTAATTTAAACAAATGTAAATAACATTACCAAACCATAGGTCATTGTAAATGTTGTAAACAATAAAAGACGCAGCTGCAAACAAACCAGTTAGAGGATGGAAACCCTTACCCTTTACCCAGAGCAGGTATCGGGTGACCCAGCCCAGGCTGCCGAGAACAAAGCGCCACCGCAAATTGGGATATCATTGACCACAATAACGAGTCACATGATTGGGTAGTAATGATGCAAGCCGGGTATGAATAGACCCAGGTTTTTGTCTGTAAATCATAAAGGGAAAAACCCCGCTACCTACTAGTTACATAGTAGGAACGGAGCAAAATTCACCAGCCAACAACCTAGTATATCTGGGAATTAAAATGGACCTCCATTTTAGTAACCATTATACGAAGGAGTTGAACCATACTCGCACGAAGTCTTACCGGCTTACGCATTTATTGACCTCCCCCAATCTATCACTGCGTCTCACGCTATTGATCTACAAGAGCATACTCAGGCCTACTCTGCTGTATGGTGCACCGCTTTTTCGTTATCTGACGTATACGACACCTCGGCGACTCCAACAATTCCAAAACGGTATACTGATGAAAGTGGTCAGAGGTACTTCATTCGAGCTGAGGTGCAACAGTGAGCTTCACGAGATCTTTGAGCTGCCTACGGTAGATGAATTCATCCAACGTAGACATATCAAATTTTTCGACTCCCTGCAATATTTGACAAACCCGGTGTTTAACACGATAACCCCCGCTCCGTTCCCCCATCGATGGCAGGACGCTGTAGCGGCTGGAACGCTGTAGTCTTAGGTTCTAGGTTTAGGTTTTATTTTGTAAGTTTTTCTCCCACATTTTCAAACTGAAGGTGAGCCCCATCACCAAGCATTATATTCATTTCATTGTATTTTTAACCACAACCTGTATTGTCAAGTAACCCGACCTTCTTCAAATGCATCTGCGCATAGCATAAAGAGGAGAAATTATTTTGTTCATTGATTTTGTAATATTTTTACATTGTATAATTTAAAGCGGTTAAGGGGGGGTGACTGTAAATCATTCTCACGTCGGCTCTCTACTGGCGAACTTGCAGCTGCACTGATGTTTCAAAACTTGGCCTTATTATTTATGAAAACCTCTGGACCTCTCTTGCTAACCTTGCTATGTTTTGGTCCAGCGTTGTCAGACCCCACACTCTCCTAGTGGGATTCTCTGCCTTCGTCTCGCTGAAACTAGCAGCTCCTTGGGAGAGACCTCTCCCTCGCGGACACCGGTTGCCGTGGTCCTACAAACTTTACCTAGTAGTGTCTCCCACGGCAATCCAGTCTACCTCTCTTCGGTTCACACTCGCCTTTGGGATCAATACCGAGTGTGAATTTGTGGTCATTCTAATTAGTGCATTGTCTGGACACATACCTATCAAAATATGGAGTCAGATAGTAAGACCCATCATGAAGCAATTTTCCAGGTCATAGCTTGATCAACCCTCACTTCGTCACCAGGACTAGGGTAACTAGGCATCCCCCTCGTGACGATCCGACACATCCAATTATATTTATATCAGTATTTGATAAGAAAAATCCTATGTAAAAAACCATTCCTTCAGTAATGCAAAAAAAACCGTTGTATTGAAGACCAATGTGTAAGGTACAAAATAAAATAGCAGGTAGGATCATAATTATTTGCTTCGTTGGATTTAAATAGATATTTGTGCAACTGGGGAGTTATGCGAGGCAAAGCGAACGATAAAGGTTCTGCATAAGTCACACTCTGCAGAAACAAAGTAACTTAACGATGTAAGAAATATTCATTTATCTGTTGAGACAATTATTATTGTGAATTTATATTATTCATTTATTTGCTTTTTCACTTCTAACTTGTTTGTGAAACTAGTTGTTTTAAACATCTGCGTGAATTGTATGTATTCATCTCTTACTGTGTCAATGTTTAGTCTGACAGTAATTGCTAGCTTTGAGTATTAATAATAAAGTACTTCAGTGAATTAAAAACTTATAACTAAAAACTGTTTTTTAACAATATCTCTCTAATTTGAATCTGAATGCGATCAGGGGCCTGGACCAGTTCTATTTAAGGGCTTGACTAGGAACCGATATCAAATTCTCAACTTTTGATCAAAGTACTGCTGACTATTTTCTACTAAAAACTCTTTATTTTCAAGGTTGGATACAATTTTATCAATTGAGGAGACACCTGGGTGAATTAAGGGAGACAGTAAGGTGTAAAAGTGAATTATGAGAGGAGTATGAGGAATGGATACAGGGATAAAAATAATTACAAGATTGACCGATATCGACTTTTGCCAAAACCTGTTGGGTCATGAGGGGGATTCTCAGATCCATCCAGATCCCAGTATCCAAACAAAAAAAAACAATCTAAAATTTGATCTTATCCAGGAAAAACAAGAATATTTCTCAAACTTGCTATGTGAAATTCAATTCTAAACATGATCGGTAGGATTTAAAACAACCTGAAGTTAATGCAATTATTTATGTTCGCAAATTTTGAACGGCTTTAAAAAACATAGAAATTAGGAACTCCTAGGTCCTGGAAATATACCTGATATGTATGATATCAAGAATGATTAGCTAAACTCATGTAAACGCAACACAGCACATTACCTTGTAAATGTGCATACGGCCACATAACCCTTATATTAATCAAAGGTAATATAATGAACTGCACTAATTACTGAAAGATTACAGCCACGTTCAGGCTATACGGGATCATTTTAAACGGAAGACCACTCTGGAAGAATGCGGAGAGAAAATATTAAATGGACAGGCAAGCTTCTGAACAGGGAGATCGTGTATTAATCACATATTCTGCTCACACAGCTTCTCGAGAAAATGAAAGCATATAATACTTGTATCTAATACTTTTAGATCTGCATTATGTGATTTTTTTTAAATTATGGGATAGCATTATGATCCGTGTTACTTAAGGTCTCTAAACTGTACCCAAAACAAGAATGTACCTAAGGAAGTACATTTCTCCTATCAACTTTTAAAACTGTTTGTTGAGCATGATCTAACCAGTTTGATGATGAACTAGTGGTCTCAGTGAATGATGGAGAAGATGCCTCGTTTATGATGTGAAAGCTTTAAGAGAAATTTTCTTCAGCCACTGTTCGAAGTCTACAAAACTAAAATGGAATATTTAGCGAATGGTTAACACCAGCAACCAGTATTTAATTGGGATCTAATGACTTTAAATATTTATGGAAATTTATTAGAGTGCAGCTGCAGCAAAGTCATCTGGGAAAATATGAAAGAAAAATATACTTAACTCCATCCTATGTAGCATGCCAGTGCTGTTCCGCAAAAAAAAATACTTTATAATCCTATGTCAAAATTAGGCTCTCAATTTAGCAGACCCCTAAAGAATAAAGAGATAGCCAACAAACTACTTGCGATTGAAATGGATTTTGGAGACGGAGTTGTGGTATTCTAGATATTGCAACACTTGGCAAACTCGGTACTGCACACAGAAAACCTGCTTGATAAACTGATAAAAAAACTTTATTATAATAAAATTACAACCTGTCTCATGGGGCAATGAGTAATTGTGATAAATGTTTACATTCATACCATATTTACAATTTTCATTCACTCCCTCATTCATACAGTATTTACAAACAGCCCAGAGACTTCCCAAATCCACATGGTTGTCACTTCCTTCGCATGCGAAAGGGGAAGCGGAGTCTTGGGATGTCCCCCACGGTCCACCGTCAGCTGCGTCACCGGATACGAGCCAGTGGAGGCTGACGAAGAGCGCGAGAGTCACATACGCTCAGGACATACAGGAGGCCGTTGCCAGGACTCCCACTGCTTAATAAAAAAGAAATAAAACACCTAAGCTGGCATGACCATCAAGAGAAGGACCTGGAATCGCTGGCAAATAATACTCATAGATAAGACGTTCTGGAGTAAGCAACGCAAAGGAGGAAGATTATCAAGAAAGGGATGCAAAGGAGGCTATTTGGTTATGTATGACAATCTATTTTTGCAAAAAAAATCTATTAGATATATATGCCATGTATATTAGATATGTATGGAACTTTTAGACTCCGGACCTCACGAGCCAAAACCTGCCTTTTTATGTTCAGATTGACTTCCAACCCAGAATTTGCAAATAAAATTAACTCAAAAAATGTCATTGAAACTGTATGCAAAGTCCCTTTAATAGAATACCTAACGGTGATTTGTATATCTATTCTCATTGGAGTACTAATATTATTGATTATTAGTTCCAATACGTTATATTTATGGCATTTTAGCTATCATTAGATAATATTTAAAAAATACCTGGATTCTAACCAGGAAAAGGAAATAACTTTAATTATACGTAAGTGATAAGTATATGTTCTTGAAATCCTGGCGGTCACTATTTTTTCTTAAGAAATAATTACTGCTATTAGTCTTTTTAATCAATCGTTATAAGAATAATTTATTTATAAGACATTTTTTTATTTTCTATTTTTTCGGGTTGTAGGTTTAACTTGTTTTGAAAAAAACAAAACAAGGATACCCTTACCTTTTTACCCATGAGTCTATCGGTCTGAATGTTTATGGATTCCATGTTCAAGCTAGAGACACACAATTATCAAAGGGAAGTACTATTTGATGTTTGGAAGACATGACAAATTCACACATCTCTGTGTTACATGATTAAGTGACATGCATGGAAGATTAACTCTTTCTTATGATTAATATGATTATCAAGAAAATATCACTACACTTTGATTTTAAAGCCCAACTTTCCCCCTTTTGAGACTAGGGTACTCTTTGAAGTAATAGTAAATTTATAAACACTTCTGTGAACTATGTGGTCCTGAACTTAAGGTTGGTGTAGTCTGATGAATAGTTTTAGATTTTCATGATTGACCCAGGTTGCGTCCTCACACTCACCTCGATATGCTAATACCCTGTGCAATTAAGGAACCACAGGGCTTTTTAACATGTTGAGTGCCAAGTATGAATCATGACAGTCTTCACATTCGGTCATGAGAGGTTCTAATTGCAGTGCTGAGGAGGTACTTTGTGGCTGTTCCCCTCCCAAGGACTAAATATTAGCTTAAGCCGAGTCGTTAGCTAAAGCCCTTGGCACGCATACTCCTCTCTAATCCTTAGCGGGGGTGAGTCAGCCACATGTAGTTCCAATTAAATTGCTCCTGTATCCATCGAGCTAAAGCAGGTCAAGGGTGTGGAAAAGACGGATGACATCCCTTGCTGATCAGCGCCTTTGAGCTACCAAGGACTTTTCCTATTAAGAAAGACACCCCCCCAACAATGCTCTAGCTGGACAAACACTTATGCAATAGAGAGGCCTAAAGGGAGCTGGGACTATTCTTGTTCGCAACTATCTTACAATAGTCTTCACAATTGTACATCTGAACGTCTTAGTGGTCAGTCTTGTAACGATGTGGACTGGGAACTATATAAGAAATATTACTAATTTAGGAAAACCTATGTTTTTAAAAATTAGTCATATGAAAAACGGAATAGCGATACAAAATACGCATTAAAAAATTAGGATCATTCTGTGTAGTAAATGGGTAGAAGAGGTTTTTCCTCACACGTAGATTTGGTCAGCCTGTCAATTTCTAGTTCCAGAATATTCATTGTACGGGCAGGAGAATAACCACTTGCAGTGGTGACCGAGGAAACTATCAGAAGGAATCCTTTTGTTCTGGATTCTAGTAGAACATTCTATTCCCCAAGTTCATGTTGAACATACATTTCAAAAGTGAAGTAATGCTGTTGTTTATTTTTATCAAGGATAGGGTGGGAAACTTTTTAATTATTTGTTGCCAATTAGTTTAGTACAGATCAGTTCCTTTACTTGATCAGTGTTAATGAACATACATTCAATGTGTGCCTATCAATAGTTTTCTGCGTTAAGGTATGAAACATATTAGGTTAAATTGAACAAAATCCCAAATACTTAACCGTAGATCGTAAATACATTTGGTATTAAATTGACATTTCATATTTTTCCCATGGAATTGCTCGTTTATTCTAAATTGCAGTAGTATTAAGATTATTTAAATTGTTCCTTAATCCTGACATCTGGCTTCGGCCATGAGCCCTAGAGCATTACATAGCTGCAGCCAATGCCAGTTTTTTATTAATTTTAAGATTAAATTGTAAATTGATTACAGATTACAATCAATTTATTTAGTAATAGAATTACTTGTGAGCCCGAAGAGCGAATCCAATCCATCTCCTGAGTGACAGGGCTGAAGTGATCGGCTGAAGAATGTTCTACACCATTGATCATGTTTTCAATGTTTCGAATAATGTATTTTATTACGTTACATGTTTGATATTCGATCACTATTTACTTTAATATTTTACTATCACGTATAAATATTCTTGATATTATATGATTACATTTTATGTGTACATTATACGTTTTATATATTTGGTTCTATATATATAAGTTGGTGTTATGTTTTCAAATTACTTAATTGAACTTAATCATGACTTAACAATATTGAGAAATGTAATCCCTCTTCCCTTGAATGTGGTTGGGTTTTTATTGCTCAGTCTGTGTATCTACTAATATGATCATTATAACCTACTCCGTATTTATTTATTTTTGTATTAACATATGCAAATACATATTTTTTGTTGGAGGCAATTCCATTTGGTCTCAATTATCATATTTTATAATATCAGTCGTGTCTCTTATCCTGACGAGGAGCTAAGAAAATAATAACCTGATCCAACTAAATAAACAACGACTGATATCAATCCAACAACAATTCATTGTAGTTATAATTTGCTGTTAGAACAAATTTACTCATAACAGTAAGAAAGTGTTGTACATTTTTACACATTTATTGGCATCAATCATAATTTACCGAAATCAGTGAAAGCTCCGATCCGGTGAGAGAAACTGCAAAGTACAATGACCATTTGTGTAATGGTCTAAAATGATAGACAATGGATCTATTGGATTTGTGAGATATAATAGAGATATTGCTTGGCTTTGGATCGTGGAAACGCAATAAGATATCTCTCTTTTTTTGCTTTCTTTGTACCTCATTCTTTTATGTAAAGTGTAGTCGGATTATTTATTTTTTTACAATTGGCCCAAATTCAGCCGATGACAATAAATAATGAAATAAAATAATGGTATTTTTCAAAACCAACCAGTAAGATTGGCCGAATCAACGCATCGATGCATAATTGTTTTATATATTAGAATACTCATGAATAACATTAGATGAAAACCCCTATAATTTTTAAAAGATATCGAACTCAAAAATTACTTAAGAAAATCATAAAATGTTTCCATTTCCACAATATAACATAAAGCCTACAAAGCAATCATACCTAACTTCCAAGTAATATACTTTATTGAGCGTACGACCTTCTGGCAGAAACTCATGATGCACTACGCCATTGAAATCGAAAGAAACAGTGAGAAGAATCTTCACTTTTGATCGAACTTGTCGAATTTTTTTCGGTCTTAGCCGTTTTCAGACCGTTTCCATTGCGAAGGTTGCGCCTTGGTTTCCACGTCATACCCATGTATCCGTGTTTCGTCTGTTACCCTGGTATGATACATTTAACAAACTCTGGATTGTGGACGAACTTTGCTGCCACACGTTTCATCCCAAAACTTCGGAAAAAATCGCTAGGCATGATCCATATTAAGTTCATCAGCAACCTCTGTTATAGTAGTTGTGCGATCGTTAAGAAACATCTTCTTAACTTCTTCGATGTTGTCGTTTATTTAAGGGTTAGGTCATCATTTTTAACGTCTTCACGGCCCTCTTTGAAACGTCCATCCCACTCACTATACTCATGGTAGATTCACCAAAAGCTACCGTCAACGTTTCAATTTTGGCTGCATTTTTCGCCGAGAACACCAAAAGACGCGACTGCTACTAAAAAAGTAAACATTGAAAACAGATGATAAAAAAAAAAAATGATACCTTCAGAAGTTCTTGTTACTTTTGATTTGTAGAGAGATTTCAGATTTATTAAATGGCTCCTATAAGTACAGATTGTGAATTTTAATGTCTCCCGAAAGGATAACCCAACATTTCAATCTTGAATAGAATTGTTTTGTACAAAGAAAAAAAAAATTAATAACATTCCATTAAAATTCTGTGCGAACTTTATAGACCGGAGATGATTAAAATGACGTGATTCAAATCCAGGAACGGTTTGGGCACGATGCTGAAGGAGATGCTGTACCAGAAAGATAACTGTGATAAGGAAATATTATTGGGGTAATACTGATGAATTAAATAATGTATGTAGATAGGAAGGTCATACAATTCCATAGTAACCTATCCAACTACCCTAATCCCCTAGCACAGTCATTGCACTGCACCACTCATCCCTATAATCCTCCTCGGAGACTAAAACGGCAGTGGCCTCGTGACGGCTATAAAGTGGGGGTCCTGGCAATGGTCAGTTTCTCAAATTATGTCCTGAGCGTCTGTGGCTCTCGCGCTCTTGGTCAGCCTCCGCAGGCTCTTATTTAGTGACGCGGCCGACGGAGGAGCGTGGGGGACTTCCCAAGACTCCGCTTCCTCCTACGCTCTCGAGGGAGGTGACAACCATGTTGAGGTCTCTAGGGTGTTTGTAAACACTGTATGAATCAGCGAGTGAATGAAAATTGTAAATATGGTATGAATGAGATCATTTATCACAATTAATTTTTGCTCGATAAGGCAGATTGTAACTTTATCATTATAAAGTTATTGATTCAGATAGGAAGGAATGATACAACTTAATGTAGGAAGGTTTCCAGAAAACACTTGGTATGCAGTAAGAAGAGACTCCAGTATCCTGGAATCGTAAGAAGCAATAAATTAATAACATCGGTTTTATTAAGGCTTAGAGATCGTCAAAGTCTGCCAATTCACAAAAGCCGTTTTAATATATGTTAACTAACAAACTAGGAGCACACGCCTCTCAAATGGAAAAGGAAACAGAGTTGACTCAAGCATTTTTATGTGGAAAAGATGAGGAGGGAAATAAATGAAGTTACGTAAAATCGTTAAGTACCAATTACTTTTGCTCTAATTATTTTTTTCAATGCGGTTATAACTATGAAATAACATTTGTACATTAGTTATAAACATTGGACATATAATAATAATAATAAATTATAATAATAAAAAAAAATTTTATATATTTATTATATAAAATTTTATTTTACACTGTGGAGGGCTAAAGGCTAATTGTAGAGAAGCTCGCCTAACGTTGCTTACTTGTGAGCTAACTATCCACATTTGTTTATTTTTCTTCATATCCCTTTCTTATTAAAAATTATGGAATTCAATATAGATTTTATATAAATGAATCTATTTACAATAGGTCAATATTATATTTCCTGTTGCTTGGCTACATTTTATACAATTTCTAACAATTCCACACTGTGATCTACGACAATAGTAAAATGTACATTATACATTATTAAAAAGTGAATCTTATGAATCATAAAACTTAAAACTAACTTACGTCTAACAAACAAAATCTTAACCTAATTTTTCCCGACAGTCTGTTGCCATCAATGCGGGAAGGGTAGTGGGGTCATAGTGTTAAATACTGGGTTGGTTAGGTGCTGCAACGAGTCAAAAAACTTGATGTGTCTTCGGTGGATGAACTCACCCACCGACGGCACACCAAGCATGCGGAACTTAACATCCACATTTGTTTGATTGATTACTCTCAACTTACTTATTGAACTATTAATAATAGTGGGAGTTATACCGCAACGAAAATTGTTAATCCATTACTTATTGAAGTTAACACCATTGTAATTACGAACAAACAATAAAGTATGGAGTCTTCATCGAACATTTAGTGACGTATAATAAATTTAATAACTATAAAGAAATAACGACACGACTAAAGAAACCCATATTCCATTATACTTATTCTATAAACATAAAACAACTGTAAACCCTCCATATTCTTTCAAAAACATACATCAATTGTTACAATATAATTCTTCAAATTATTAATCACATTTAAATAAATAAATAATCAATTATTTAACACTAATAAATACTATTTTTTTACCTAGGTATACTTTTTTTAGAGATTCCTCAAATATTTTGGTATTTTTGGGACGGGGGTCATGACACCTAAGAGAAATCTCACAAATTACAGGTGTCCTCCCCGTGCTAACAAAATACCTTCCAACTTGGCTCAACACTTTATTCGACTCGGACCTGTCCGATTGCAAATAGTGGTGTGGTTCTTTCAACGAATAAGATTTATGCAACCGTCATTCTACTCATCCAGTATTGATGTAGTGAAGAATATCGAATCATGAAAGAAGTCTCTCCCTGATATAAAAACTAGTCAAGGCTCCATTAAAAAAGGTATCCTAAAAAGATATTCAAAAATCTTTAGTAAAAGGTGAAAGATTTATTCGCTTTGAAAGGAGACCAGAGTATATAAGGTAGACTCTCACTAACTTCCCGAACCCACCCGCCTCCTTTAGGCATTCCACACCCCATATCCTTCTCATACATCCTTCAAATGGGACTCCCCTTAGTGAAAAGCACCCATCAATCCAGAATAATTTTCCACATCCTATTTAATAAGTTTGAGAGCTATGGAAAAAAAAAAAAAGATATTCCAAAATACTCGTATTCCAACAAAATGAACTTTTGGGAAGTAACAAAAGAAATCGCTTTTTAAATACGGATTACAATATTTTTTATGGTTTCGTTGGTTTTCATAACCAGAAACCTATATATTTTCATCCACGTACCATGTCACTATCATCAAACAAGTATTTAAAAAATATAATCGTGAAATATAATAATGTTGTTTTTCTAAACTACAATTTATGACAATTTACTAATCAGTAAGACAAATAAATTCTGACTAATCAGTCGGAAAAAAATATTATGTCGTTCAACGCAATCGGACTCAAATGCATAATTGTTGGATAATAATCTTCAATAAAAATAAATGAAAACCACTGTTATTTTAAAAGACAACGTACAATTGCTCAAAAACTACATAAGAAAATCGGAAAATGTTTCCATTTCCACATTATAACATAAAGGCTTCAAAGTAATCATACATACAACTAGAAAAAGTCCGATTACTCACCTAAGTTAGGAATTATTATCAAGAACGTGTAAGTAATGAACCTAAACCATACTATATCTATGCGGAATACTTATTGCTTAATTCACTACTGCGACATTTGGTCCTGCAACGACTTGGGGCTCTCCATCATTTTCTTCCATTCGACCCTAATAATTGCGATCTTCTCAGTTCCATCTTGTGAACGATAGCCTCTGCAGCATCTAACCAATGAATTTAGGCCACCCCGGAACTAAAAATTAAGCATCATAAAGATGTTACCCATGAAGCCCCCTTAAGCCTAATGAGTGAGCACAAATATATACTTAATTTAACCAGTATCTAATGTAAACATTTGGTTGGTCACAAAAAATCCTTTAAATGATGACATAATGTGGCGAGGAAATTTAGCCTTGGATCAAATAATTATTTTTTTAATGTTTCCACTTAGTTTCTCTGCCACTAAAGCATTCGGTGTCTTTTATAGAAAACGTCAATGCAGCTGTGAAGCCGCCCAGGGCTAAGGCCAGAAGCGGAAGCCATTTCTTTCTTACACAAGTGGCAGAAGGCGCTTCCTTTACCATGAGTACACACGAAGTCCAGCGTTTTCGGTCCATAAGTAGTTGAATAATAAGAGAGGCTGCGAGGATGACGCAACAGAAGAGGGAAAGTGTAGAGAAATGTGATGACCAGGGCACTATCGTTGACCCCGGATCCCTTCCAAGTCGGAGTGTGCTTAGATGTCTGAGAGCTGCTGGCCATCGAGTGGCAAGGTAAGCTCACTTCTTCAACGGTCAAATTCACGTCCTGCTATCTTAAGCTGAATTAGATCAAAGGATTAGTGATATTTTCGTAACTGGCATCAAGGTTAAGTCCGCTAACACTGTCAAAAATAATCGAAATAAGCCTGTTTGTTTTTGGCACGAATTACCAAAGAATGTATACACTCTTCTTAGTTGCCAAGTTCTAAAGGATGATTTCTGCTTTCAAAAAGGTAAGTAAAAAAGTATAACCGCCTCTCGTATGCCCAAGCTATTCAAAAGTTTTTTAAAGAGATTGCGTATTTGCTGATATTTTAATTATTCATGTTTTTATTACAGCAATTTTCAGTTTTCAACATTGTGTAGCAAACAAAATATATTATTTTATATTTTTAAGCGTGAAATTGAATGGTGGCTTAAGCGCGGTCCATCTCTTGAATAGTTCTATTATTTTCTACCTCCTTTAATTTGTTTGCAATTTTTTTTTAGTGCGGTCGGGAAAAGAGCTATTTTTCTAACTATTGTTTCTGGTAGTAGATTAGCTTGTTGATAAGTCTAATATTAATATGTTTTATTTATATAATGGTTGAAGATTGTTCATAAAAGTAAGAACAATCTCATAGATTGTGTCAAATTATGTTGCCAATTCATTTATTTTAATGCGTTTTCGAACCTTTATTAGTTTTTCCGGTCGGATTTACTACTTTTTTATTCAAATAGTTTCTCACCTCGCGAGGCTAACCACCCTCTGAAAATATCCTTGTAGTAGATTTGTCAGCGATCAGTCATGTCAGGCCCATCCAAACAAAGTAGTTGTAATGTAGGTACGTAATTGAGAAGAAATTAAAAATATGTCCTTCTTTACAAACTATGAGTAAGTGTCCTCAATTAATTAATTACTTTCTATTAAAAAAAATTCCTATGATTTTGAATGACATTAAATCTCGTGATGTTAAAAATAAAACCAACCCTGTCAAAAATAACGAAGGGACATTGAAAAAGTAATTAGCATTAAAAATAAATATTTTTCTACCAAATCGAGTAGGGTGTCAAATTGAACATTTCGGAGATCTGATGTATGGCATAAACACGCATTTCACCTACCTGTAAAGAACTACATGCTTTTACTTAACAACTTAAAGAACGAATAATAAATAAATGCATTTGTTTCCTCATTTTACCATCGCTAACGTTATTCCTTCAGTCACGATCCATAGGTACATAAGTTTTAAATTATTATGAGAAAAATAATTAAACGTGAGTGTCCATTACTGGCAATTCAATTTGAGCGTAAGCCAATTCCGACGGGAAGATGGTATAATCGCAACCAACAATTATATAAATATTACTATTAAAAGATCTTTATTTGAATATACAATATGCTCGATTAATACAAGTAAAGTAATCTTTCACCCACATTTCATTAAAGGTAAGGAGTGTGTACTTCCATCAAGAATATACTTTCAAGAACCACTTAATTATACACGGAAGTGAAATAAAATTGCATTTCTATCTACAGATTCGATCCCGGAATATTCATGTAATGAAGCAGTTACACCAATTCAAGAAAGAGCTCCTGTAATTGTTTAATGATGTATCTTCATTCCACCTGTACAGGAACGTAAAAAAACTAAGGTTTTATCATCAATCTTTCAAAATATTCATTGTGATAAAATTACCAGCTCCTTAATTGGGCAATAAGTAATTGTGTTCAATGTTCTTATACCATATTTACAATTCTTCATCCACTCGTTCAATCATACAGCCTGGAGACCTCCCAAATCCTAAGGTTTTAAAAACTAAACTTCCCCGAAGGTGATGACGTCTGGCGAGATGAAGACAACGAAGATGTTGATGTTGATGACAGCTATAGAAGGCAGTCATCAGTTGTAGAAGTACATAATGCTTTTACATTTGACAGAAGCCATGTTTCACTAAAGGTATAGAAAGCGACCTATACACCGGCCTTTCCCTGCATGGAATGCTTTTCAACACTATCTGTGCTTCAGAGAGCAGATTCATTGATCTTTCCTTTCAAGAACCTTTTCATTTTGATTCATGCCCAAAAAACAAATTGTGACTTTCGTTCCTTTTTTTAAAGATTTTGTAAGATAATATTTTACATACAACGAACTGTGATTCGTAAAAAAATAAACACATACATATTTTTTTTATATTGAGACATTACCAGAAATGTATGGACACGTAGTTTTAGTGCTTTGATTGTTTTATTTCTGTTTCAACTTAAATATGAAAAGTATAGACTTCATCCTGCTAGTAGAACTAGAAGGTGGGTGTTCATTGGAAGTCGTGGTTCGCATGAGGTACAGGCATTTAACGCTTTTACACAAAAATTTGAATACGTTATGAAAGTTTTGACATTTTCAAAACGTTAAAAAAATTATTCAGACCTCTTTAGATATTGGTGATTAAAAATAAAGCAATAGTTTTTGAAATATATATAAATAATTACCCGAAAATGTGGAAAATATTTGTAATTTTTTGTATGAACTTATTGAGATTTTGATTCTCTCTTTTCCTCTAGACATACCCTGACGAGGTCGTTAATTTTTACGCAATTGTAATGTATATAGAATATACATTTGCATTAAATATGAAAATATCACATATACATATATATCATGTGCATATCGTAAGTTTCACTATTTGTATACTTATTCTAAACTACCTTGTTTGGTAGCTACATTTATAACTAACACAATTTAACAAGATTAAAAAAAAAATTAATTTAGGGTTTTACAATTTTTATTCCGGAGGCTTCTAAATTTATCTGTATTTTTTTTTATTCTTATTATTACTATCGTTTATTTATATTGTATTTGTAAATTTCTCTGTTTTATTTTTGTTTTAATATTGTATTATTTATTTTTGTTATATATCCATACACGATATTATATATATGAAATATTATATACGATTTATAAGTGTATAATCAAACATTTTCTTGGAGCTGAGGTATACACATCATTTTTCAAATTTTTTTGTCTGCCGAAAAACCAGAATTTCTCTGTTAGCCGAAATTGAATTCACCTGTATGTATGTACCGTACCTCGGTACTTGGTGGTACAAACCCGTACGTTATTTTTAGTGGATATGGTCCCAGAATAATGTTGTTTTTTCTATTCTATTATATTCTAAATATCTAAAAGATATATAATATAAGCAGCTTACGCCAAACGTTACAGGGTTATGTGATGTCACTGCATTCGCAACATTCGAAGTTTTAAAAACGAAGAGGACATGATCAGCAAGTGTATTGACAGTTCGAAGCAGCGCTATTATATATCTCTCCTGCATAAGACGGTGAATCGTCAATCTTTTCTTAGCTGTCGCCATACGTCAACGTAACAAGTGCATGGACTTTCTATATTATATTTATGTTTTGCTTTTTTAAATGCAAATGCAAATCGGGCTTGATGTACATTTCACCGCTAAGTAAACGAGACGACGTTTAAGTACCACCTGTCCAATCCTTTACAAGTTCACTTGTATTAATGTATCATGAAACCAAAACTTATCTATTTAACCTAATCCCCAAGTGCAGGCATCATAAAACGCCATAAAGCCATATAATCCTTCTAGAAGATTAAAGCTGCTGTAAATATATGACAGTGGGAGTTCTGATAATGGCCAACTTCTTCTATCAGGTCTACGCTTGGTCAGCCAAGAGTGGCCCGGATCTGGTGAGGAGCGTGGAGATCCCCCGAACTTCTGCTTCCTCGTTCACATGGGAGGAAACTAACAATCGTGCGAGGGAGGATGAGAGTGAGGGATGAATGAGATTATTTCCCAATAGGATAGATTGTAATTTTATTTCAGCAAAAGAATTTGTAACTATTTGTTAGTTTACAATTGGCATTAGAGACAGCTACCCTGTGCGTACAATAATGACAAAAATACCATAATACTAATTCAATTATGTGGTAAATATAATATATATACAGTATCAAAATTAATGAAATAGAGTCAACCAAGTAAGGGAAAGAAGTAGGTCTAACTTGAGCTGAGCGATACTGCCAAGTAAGAATAAAATGCGACAAGAACTTACTTCAAACCCTGATAACAACACAGGCTATTCCACCTCATTTCTTATTCAAATCAACGAATTTCACAAAAGAGCAAGTATTTGGATACGAATGCGCTTATATGTAGATGAAGCATGGGGCAAGCTGGCACAAATTTTATTAATTTATCCATGTCTGGAAAAAATAAATTTCATTAGGAATTGACAGGACCCATCAGAATAAATTTAGCATTTCAAATCTTAGTAGAGAACTGCACTGCTCTGTAAATAACCAGCTCTTCCACATTAAGGTTCATTAACTTGCAATAATCTATATCATTTAATTTTGGAATAGTATGCATCCCGTTGTATAAAGATTGTATAAACATGGAATTCGATAAAATAATTATTTCGTTCAAATAATAATCATTTCAGACTATAATAAATCCAACAGTGTGAAAGTTACGTGTTTTATAGAACATTGACTGGACGCCCCCCCCCCCCCCCCCATTAAAGCATCATTACTTTGAGATATATAAATTACCGATAGAGAGTGGCGTTTGATTCTAGGGTACTTGATAATGGATTTGTGCTTCCTGAGGGTGTGCTCTGATAAATAATAAATGAAGTTTCAATTAAAATAAAGTATAGCTATGTGAATAAATGGTTTTGTTCTCTGCAAGGCATTTGCTCAATGTCTAAGGAAGGGGTTATATCTTGAACAAGAAAAGCTAAGGGATTGTCGATAGTGCCTCACAATCAATTGTCTCGAATCTATTGACTTCATAAGATCGAATAATTGATTGAAAATCGAACCTCTTGGAAATACCATAACATCATTTCAAAAATCTTAGTTTCAAACTGCAACAACATATTACTGCTCGCTGCTCCATATTTAGATAAAACAGAAAACCTGTATCTTTCCATACATTATAGTACCTATTACAGTGGCACTATTACAGTTATTGAGTGTATACATATATGTTTAGTAATGTGATACATAGATATAGCTATAAAATACACCGAAATGCAAAAAAAATGGGCACCCTGCAGTGTTTGTAGCGATTTCCAATAAATTTGTTTTTAACATATCCGCATGCTTTTAGAATCAATAAAATATGAAACATAATAGGAATATTAAAAGTATAAATTAAGTAAAAACCTCTCATTCTCAATTCCGCATCGCCGTACTGTGAATTACGTCTATTTCTGTGACTCGTCACTGCGCTATATCGAGAGAGATTGAAAGAGAGAGAGAGAGAGAGAGAGAGAGAGAGAGAGAGAGAGAGAGAGAGAGAGAGAGAGAGAGTGAGATTTAATAGGTAGAAGGAATGAAAAGGTATAGACTAGTGTAGCGACCGCTTACTACATAAGATAAATCACCCTATACTCTATTGTATATGTGAATAACAAATATAAATAACTGTACCAAAATATAAATCATTGTAAATGTAGTAAACAATAAACATGCTGCTGTGAGCCAATTAGTTATATGAGCTGGGGCACCTGCTACCATAAGCGAACCGCTGAGAGACCCGTACCCGGGTCACGTATCGGTGACATATCTCTTTGTCAGAGAACACAGAAAACCACATACTCAACGGGCTTTGGGTACTAGAAAACCAGAGCTGATTGGCTACTGACCAGCTGGGTATTTAAGAACGGACCTTTGGGGCCTGTATTATCCTGACAACTAACTGGCTCGTGGCTGCTCCGATGTAAACTCTGAAACTTGGCTTCTTCATTACGAAAACCTCTGCCTGCATCTCTCTCTCTTCACCTCACAACGTTTTAGTCCGGCGTTGTCAGGCCCCACACCTTTCTAGTGGGAATCTCTGCCTTCGTCTCGCTAAAGCTAGCACCTCCTTGGGAGAGACCTCTCCCTAGTGGACAACGGTTGTCGTGGCCCTGCAAACTTACCAAGCAGTGTTCCCCACGGCGATTCAGTCTGCCTCTCACCCGTTCACACTCGCCTTTGGGATCCGGACGGATTTCACCTGCCCTCAGATACCGAGAGTGAATTCGTGGTCATTCCAAGACCACACAAACTACCTACACCACCTACCCTATACCTCTTCTCCTGAACATAGTGCATTGTCGGGGCACACCTATCAAAAATGGAATCAGATAGTAAGACCGTCATGAAACGATTGTCCAGGTTATAAACATAATCAACCCTCACTTCGTCACCAGGTCTATGGTAACTAGGCACCCCCCTCTGACTCCCGACAGTAGATATTCAGGGTAATCAGTAAGGTTTTGAGGAAGGGAAGCAGAGCAAGGAATTGAATGATGGACTTATGTACATTTACTTCGTGGTATAAATACTGATGATAATAGCGAGAGAGCCAGATATGGTTTACGATTCGTTTTTACACAAGAACTAGTCAGGAGCCAATGATTTTTTCAAGAATTATCACTGCAGGCCAAGATTTAACTGCAAGCAAAGTAACATTTGAAGTGTATGGACCAGCAGAAGGAAAAATGGAAGTATAATGGTCTCAGGAGACTTTAATGCAACAACAGGAAGTTGCAGTAGCATGCCAAACGGTGCTATTTGATGTATAAGCGATAGTGAATTATAATGTGCTAAGGAAAATTGACTTATTTGTGGATAATAATCAAATAATATTTCTTGGTTCAACCTCGAAATAATGCATAATTTCATTTTAGGTGAAGGGAGGAATGCCACAAGTGTGATAGATTATTTCATGTATAACCAATAAAGTTCATAAATGATTAATAAATGTCCACCTCTCGCTGGTCCATTCAATTTATTTTTATGATGATTCAAGCACTTTCAGCGGCTACGCCACCAATCTCAAGTATTTTATAATCCACATGATATAATAGGGCTTAGGGTGAGTATAACTTATGACTCTGGTTCTAATAAAGTCTTTTATTGAGTTAGAATATGAATATTAATATATTCATCCCTCAACCAGCCTTTCAGCATATTACTTAACATATGTGAAAGTAATCTGATGAGCAGAACTGAGTACTCATCACAGCCTCTTAGCAGATACCAAAATAATATTGGGAATAAAGAAATATGAAAATTTCATCAATGCACAACAAACTAGTGAATGCTATGTCTGAAAAGGGCTAATATTGATACTGCAAAATTGTTGGAGTTAATCAGCACGTTGAGATCATTAATTTGATAACCTACTAAAAATTATACAAACATATTTTTTGATTAATGACATTAGTTATGGGCTCAAGAAGAATAGGTCACGTAAAAAGAAGACTTGAATGTTTAGAACTAACATTTTTGATTTAAATTTACAAATGTCAAGTTTCTTTTTAAAACTGTTAAATATAAGCGGGGTTTTAGGATTTTCCATGAACTTTTCCAACGACTGTGTAAATATCAGTGGACTGAAGTATAAAATATTGGTATGCGACATGGTTTTTAACCACATCTTCTGATCAGTCCTTGTCTAAAATGAGACTACATGCCCCGCCAGACGGGTGGAACATGCCCAGCTAAACCAGAATGATCTACATGTCCAAATGTAATGAAACACCATACTGGTCATTATGCTGCGTTGTGAGAGCTAGGGAGCAATATTTCATCGGTAAATCATTTGTCATTTATCTTCGAATGTATCAAAATTTTAGCGATAGTAATCGATAGTGAAGTGAACGGCCTGATGGATTATGCATGGGTGCTGTGAAGTAGGTGATGCATGAGGCAGAGGCAGGCTCGGCACTAATGAAAAGGAAGAAGACCGCACGTTCTCCAGGAGTGAAGGCAGGAAGTAGAAGGAACTTTCTTCTATGGCGAGGGTGCAAGGGTCACTGCAGGCCCGCCGTTTCACCCGGAGCTTTCCGCATGCTCTCTCGGCTCTAATATATTAGCGCTTTTTAGTTTTAGTCAAAGTTCATTATAAACTTATTCATTTTATCTTTGACGCTGTCCGTGTCCGGTTGGAGAAGTTCCACTGAGCTTGTACAGTTTGATGAGTGCACATTGCACAGCATGTTGCTTATTTATGATTACACAAATTATCCAATACTAAATAACTGATGGAGAGGGTTTGAAACATACAACATAATCAGAAGAGAATCATTTCAGGGCAAAGTACCTGCCCTAGTTTGTAAGACAATCTTGAGTTAACCGTAAGAAGCTGTAGTGAACACATTGAATTTGAAAAAAATATATTCTCAGGAGTCCGTTTAAGCCCAGCAGAAGCTCCAATGTTACGATTTCGTTCGAGGTTGTTGTACAAAGATCTTCTATTCCACTTTTTTAACATATTGTGAAAAAATGTAACGTATTGCCCCAATTAACGTTTATCTCGTTTTTTTTCGTACGCGGACGAAAAAGTGAGGCCAGTTAAAACGCTAAGGAGGTCTGGAGGTTAGATAAGTCGTAAACAACACTCCATGATGTACGTTCTGTGTTACGCCACGGCCCGTGCTATATAACTAGAGCTGCCTGTCACTTCTGCAACGGAGATGAGAATTATCGACAGCTCGGCAGGGGCTAGCTTATTACATAGTCCAGCAGGAAGAGCCGAAGGGAGAGGTTGCACTTTGAGATAGGTACGGGCAAACTGTGAGCTCATCGCTAACGATAAATTTAGATACGGTTCGGTGTGTTTCGTAGTAAATTCGTTTTAGGTTCATGAAACGAGACTGGAATATCATCAGTTTAAACCGATTCCTAAAACATACATACACTCGTAGTGGATTTCGTTGCAGAACTACTAGGAACTGGCATGGATCAAAGATAAATGGGACCCTTTTAAAACACTTTTTTTTTTTTTATTAAAGCTTATGCACTGCTTTATGCAAAAATGTTTTTGGAGATGTTTTAATAAAAAAGTTGTGAACCAAATTTGACATAAACAGGCAATGTTTACGAGGTTCAAAGCACATGCTTGTCCGCTTATAGTAGTAAGTCAAACCCTGAGCTGGAAAGTAGTGCATCAGAATCCTCAAAAGCTTTAGCAGAGACCAATCCACATCAGACAAGTAGAAAACTTCCAAAACACCTGAACATCAGCCATACTTCTGTTATACGACACCTTCGTGCTTGGGAAAACAAAAAAAAATGAACAGTGGGTGCCACTTGATCTGCTTGATCGCCAGAACTTTTTGAATTTTTTGTCAGTTGACTAAACAAATTACGTGGTCTGAAAATTGAAATTTTACCACAGCCACCATATTCACCTGACTTGTCGCCTTCTGACCCTCAGTTTTGCAGAATGTTTGACGCATTTAAAAAAAATAAAATATTCCAAAATGAAAACAAGGGATAAAAAACCTTGTTGGGCGTTGGGAGAAAAGGAGCGTTTTAGGTTTATGAAACGAGACTGGAATATCATCAGTTTAAACCGATTCCTAAAACACACACACACTCGTAGTGGATTTCGTTGCAGAACTACTAGGAACTGGCATGGATCAAAGATAAATGGGGCCCTTTTAAAACCCTTTTTTTTTTAATTAAAGCTCATGCTTTATTATGCAGGAGATTCGCAAAAATGTTTTTGGAGATGTTTTAATAAAAAAATTGTGAACCAAATTTGACATAAACAGGCAACGTTTACTAGGTTCAAAGTGCATGCTTGTCCGCTTATAGTACAAGTCAAACCCTGACCTGGAAAGTAGTGCATCAGAATCCTACATCCTAGAGAAATGAATAGATTCAACTATGACCAAAACATTCTCTAGTTTCCCTAACTACTTCCAAAACTGGTTTATGAAGTCCCTGTTTTACATTGGCCACTTCTCGTTTGCAGTCCTTTGAATAAAGAGCAGGTTCGCACCATCAAGTTGGTAAGTAGATGCTTGAATTCTAATCGCCATAAAAATACAATCTATAGCAACAATACGGAAGATTTGACCAAAATTTTATCTATATATGCCAAAAGTGAGTAAATATTACAAGAATAGCTGACTAGAATGCTCTGTAGATTATATAGACTATATATAATTTTATTATAATATATATACTATGATGCAATTATGTGTGTAAACATATTATATAAGAGCTTGCTGATAATTTATATTACTTTCATCAAATCAATGATACAATGCTCATCCAGTTTTAATTGAAATCTATTGGGTCGGAAGGGATGAAATGCCAGATTTATTTATTTTGATGAAATAATTAAAGTAAGAATCCATCTCTTGTTTACAAATACTAACACAATGGGTATTCAATTAATCTGTAGAAATTTGTCTTTTATTTTATTTTCAACTATTCAAGTGTACTCAACGTTTTTACTATCAATGGAATCTGAGCAATTACAAGTTATATTCTTATATGAATTTAAACTTGGACATAATGCTTCCGAAGCCTTTTGAAACATCAATACGGCTAATAGAATTGTATATCGGTGGTTCTCCATGTTCAATCCGGCAATACAAGTCCCGAGAACGAATCTCGTGGAAGGGCAGAAACAAAGCTCGATGATGATGAATTAAAAGCTTTAGCAGAGACCAGTCCACATCAGACAAGTAGAAAACTTCTAAAACACCTGAACATCAGCCATACTTCTGTCATACGACACCTTCTTGCTTGGGAAAACAAAAAAAAAAATGAACAGTGGGTGCCATTTGATCAGCTTGATCGCCAGAAACTTTTTGAAATTTGTGTCAGTTGACTAAAAAAATTACGTGGTCTGAAAATGGAAATTTTACCACAGCCACCATATTCACCTGACTCGTCGCCTTCTGACCCTCAGTTTTGCAGAATGTTTGACCCATTTTTAAAAAACAAAATATTTAAATGAACGATTGTTTGAGTACAAACGAGATACATTTTTTTTTTTTTTTTTTTTTTTTTATCCTAAGCTCTCTAGTTAGAATTTTAGGATGAGGGAGATACAATTTTCATTTCTCAAATTTATTGATTCACAGGCAAAAAGTTTCTTTGAGCAAGGGATAAAAAACCTTTTTGGGCGTTGGGAGAAATGTATTGAAGCTAACGGAAGATATTATTATTATTATTATTATTTGGCTCATTCCCTGATATGGCGTATGTTCCAATCCAATATAATTAGAAAAAGAGTTTTGTAAAAATAGTTTATTAATTAATGATTGAAATAAACAGGAAAAATCTAATGCTATTTTGGATTCATATCAATAAATTGCAATAATTCATATAGACGTGAAAAATGTTTTTTTTTTTTATTTCCAGTAAAATTTAAGTTTTGCAAAATAGGGCCCAATTGTTATATAAAAAACAAAAACATTACAATTCACTATGCAGATTAAATTGAATGACTCCTGCGGAAGTGGAATAAATTGACAGTTAACTGAAGCAAAAGCGATGAGTAAATTACTGTTAGTATTTAAAGTGAAGGGAGGCGAGTAGTGAAATCACTTCATTTAACGAAAGTTTTCGGTGAACCAACGAAAAAAGAAAGTTTGCATTTCAGTGTGATTTATTCAGTAACAACTAAGTATGTAGAAAACCATTAGTGATATCTCTCAAGTTATCACAAATAACTAACATATATTATACGAAATATTTTCTGTGAAAAATGGACAAGTGTTTTTCTACGAGTTAAGTAGACAAATTTTTGGATAACGTATACAGTTTAAAAAAAATAAATATTTTAAAGTCTATTTAAACAGATGTAAAAATAATGCATAAATGACTGTTTTATAGTATATAGTTTATTAGTTTTCAGTCGCGCGGTTTATGGGACAATCATTAAATCCAAGACTAATGAATGAGTTTCGTAACATTCAAAAGGCTTGTTCTCAGTTTTGACATCAATAATTTTGTTTTTGGGGACCAAACACACTTTACATACTTTTACATGTCCATTGTGATTTGAAAAAAAAAAAAAAAACGGCATATTAAACATTTTTTATTGATTTTTGCTCGAATAAATTATGCGAGACAACTAGGGCAGGAAAGGTAGATTATCTATAGGTAACTAGATAGCTGTTATTGATGTTTAATTTTAAAAGTTGACTGAGATCAACAATGTAAAAAAAAAAATGATTGAATTAGACAGGAAACATCTAATGCTATTTTAGATTCATATCAATAAATTGCGATAATTCATATTGATGTGAAAAAAGTTTTTTTTGATTTCCAGTAAAATTTAAGTTTTACAAAATAATGAATAGATGTTAGGAGACGCTTAGACGAAGCTTACTTTCATAGATAAAAAACAAAAAAAAATACATGCACCAAAAACGTTAGTAAGTCGCTGAATAAAGGAAATAATCAGTAATTATCACTAATATTTCATTTAAATCTAAATATACAGTAGAAAAAGTTTCTCGGGTGGCCCACAATTCAGCATTCCCTCTCCAGCTAGACAAGGTTATTTACCCATAGATAATCTACCTGTCCTGCCCTAGTTGTCTTGCATAATTTATTCGAGCAAGAATTAATAAAGATAAAATCAACTAACAAAAAAGCAAAATCAAATTTCATTGAGCAAAAGAAAAAAACCCGCGCGATTAAACCGGTTATAATGGAACTGGATCCATGGCCATTGCGGAAACCGGGTCCTTGCTTCTTTTTACTTGAGCGCATCCACAGTTCGCACCCACATGCGATTATGTAAAATATAATGTGATCCAATTTGACCATACGGACTGGCTCATCTGTTTCTGAATCCGTTGCAGATCAGCTGTAGATCATGTCGTTAGTAAAATGGTTACAAATGTGCCATGACTAACGATTCAAGATAGTCGATCAGAATCTTGACTCACCCACTTCCTCTTTTACTACCCTTCCAGTTGCTCACTTCCTTTCTTACTAAATAAATGATGGCGTTACGACACGTAACCACACACAGGTTCTACATGCACTCGACTTAATTATTTAATTCTTAATCACGGGCTCGGAGTCGGCCAACGATGACGAATCATTTTGAATTATAGGCAATACAGCAATAAAATGGGTCACTTACAATTAGTGGTTGCTCGTAATGTAGAAAGCAAAATGTTGCAGTTTACCAACTTCGCAGATTTGGATATATATTATCGATTATATGTCTTAAGTGAAACGAACATACAATGTTCCGATTATGTTATTAATTATTTCATTTGTTATACAGGTACTAGGCGGTGTATTTATTCAACAATAAATATATATTTAATGTTACATTACGACTTGATCTAGTGTGGGCAGTAAAACCCTCGAACGACAAGCGCATCCAATTCTTCCAATCCCAAGTCCTAAGAAGACAACGTAACAAGTGCAATCAAATATTTATATCACAAATAAAATTCATAACATTCAAACAAAAATTGACCAATCACCCAAATCTTTTAACAAATCTCTTTCATGTATCCCCCATCCCTACAAACGCCGTAGGAGATTGGCCCTGATCTTTTCAAATATTTAATCTCTGGGGACACATCCCTGTGATATACATATATGCCTACGTTCTATGAATGTATATTGTATGTACTTTATGGGAGAGTGAATCCCATATTGTAAGTATAGTATGAATGAGATCATTTATAACAATTATCTATTGCCATGTTAAGTCAGATTGTTGTTTTCTTCAAATAAAAAATTCGGACTTAACCTCAGAAATTTTAAATTTCTGTATTTATTTTTATAATAAATACAGACAAAATAATTTCAGTTGTTTTAGAAAATAGGAATTTCAAAATTCGATCTCGCCTCGATCGTGGAATTTTCAGTCAATACAACACGATTCATATATAATACAAGGTAAAGTTTTCTTTATGTTCCCCATCAAATAAATTGTCAAATTGAATAATCAAGACGAATTCTCAGAGGCTTGATTAATTGCCTTAAATTTCAATTCGAAAACGAGATAATAAATTTATAATTTATTTTATTTTTTAAATCACATTGTAAAAATTGAAATTTGGTTTTAAAATTTAGATATATTCAATTCAATCGAAAACAAAAGGAAGGAAACCCGTTTCCCATTAATATTGTAATGCTATGTGCAGTCATGTAAATCCTGTAACACTAGTACACAATAACAGTAATAATACAAAATAATTTGTAAATAGATTCACCTGAGGATCTATAATTATATATAATTATCTGGAAATTTAAAGGGGCTATGAAAAAAAAAAAAAGTATATTGTTACTATTTGTAATAAGTAGGTATTAAATAAAGGTAATTAAAGTTGACAATGGCTGTGTAGGGTGTCATTGGTTTTTTCAAAATATGAAACCCTTATGTTTTCACCTGTATGTCTGTGTGTTTGTAATGGCAATAGTTAAGTCCCATGTGGTGATCTAAAAATGACATTTGATATCGGTATTTCATTTGATTACTCGACAACATGAAACACATTTTCAATTAATTGATAATACAGAATAACGTATTTGACTGTCATATTGAGTAGGGTGTCAAATTAGAGAACTCGTTGCCAATTTTTTTTTTATAATGACAAATAAATATATATAGTACAAATCAATGGGGCTTGTTTTTAATATGTATGTTTATAAATGTAAATGTAAGGAAATCAATTAAGAACGAGTAATTTGTAAGATCTTGAAAACCGTATTGGTGTGATTTTGCAAACTTACCTCATTTTTTTTTTTTTTTTTTTTTCATAAATGGCGACTCAATTGTTTCCAAGTTCATTGGATTCTATTTAGAAATAGCGCCGTTACGGGCCATGAAAAACGTGACTCTTAGCCTAACTCTCCTTCCGGAGAAATGTTCAATCACGAATTTTTCGTTCACAAAGAGCAAGACAAAGTGCTAAGCAAAATATGACGTTCTCGATTCAGCCGGTAGAGCTTAAAAATAGATATGTCCTTCCAGTGAACTTTCAAATGGTATCGTTATAAAGTAACTGCTTCGTGATGTGAAGGTTCACTCCTAAACGGATAGGTAATCGATATGTATTTATCGCACGTCAGCTACAATAACGTAACAACTCATAAATCGTAACTTTTCAGCATGAGAAAAAAAACAACATATGATGATTAAGCACAAAATTGACTATCTGCAGTGACGACATTTCAGCTTTCTAATGGCAAAGTTTGTTATTACAGAAATGTCTTTCTGTGTGAATATAGATTTATATATTGCCATTCTAAATGGGGTATTAACTCATAAAAGCGTTGAGACGTTATTGACGCCGACGTCCGGCTTAAACGACATTATATATACGATTTATAAAGCAGGTTATAATAACTTAATTTGTTTGTTATATCTCTTTGACTTTTTTCGCCTTTTTTAGGTATTGTTAAAGATGTGGAAAAACGAACTTCGCGTTATTCGTCTATTTCTAGATTTTGGGGAATATATCTTCAAAATTTCTGGTTGATAAAATATTTTTGACGACCTCTATAGTAGAAGGTACATACAGACAGGGTCAGATGTAACAGTGGAGGGCGGACTGTTTTGTAGTCACATGGAGAGCTATCCATCCACTCGCGCTGATGCACTTGTTAGGTAAGTCCGGGAAGTGGGCCAGGTCCGACAAAGAGTTCCCCTCGGTTTGGCAATGCCTGTGAGCCGGCTCTACCCACTATCCATCTAGATTATCTCTTTTTAGAGGTGATCATCATTCTGCTGGGGCCGCTCCGCCCATATTTCACCTCAGTCCTATTGAAATACCCTCTTCTGCCGCTGAATAGAAGTTACTCGCATGGACGGGCAGTGGTTCCTTAACTCTCTATTGCAGAAGGTGAGCCTTAGAACACACTTTTACGGTTGAGTAACTCAACTTATCAATCAGCTATTGCCCGTCGTAATCATTTACATTTCCTAGTCACGAAGTGATAGATTAAGCTTATCTTGTTAGAAATGTTATAAGTAGTATTAATATGTAATAAAACAAGTAAAATGTTTTCACATATATTACAAAATTACAGATTCTACTAGTGAATCAATTTATTCATTATATTTCCTGTAGCTTGGTTACATTTTATACAATGTCTGGTTATTACACATTGTGATCTCCGCTTGTTCAAAAGTATAATGATGTATATTAAACATTAATTTATTGAACATTTTTAAAAGTGATGGGGCTAACCTTATTTATTATAGACTTAAAACCAACCTAAATTACTGTAATTCCATTGTTCAAAATTATATAAACACATCAAGTATTTTCAAATCTTAGGATAAAACCAATTTTCAAAAGAAATATATGATATAAATAAACACATATAAAGAAAGAAAGAACAGAACAAAAGCTGTGCTGATCAGGCCTTAAGTAAAATTTCTATCGGCAGAATGGCCACTCTACATTGACCATTTTCATTGGAGACAATTTGTCTTTCAGATTTTCTGTAAAGTCCATTCTATAGTGAACTTCTGAAATTAGTCGTATGTTTTTCCAGCCTCGGTTTTCTGCAAACAAACATGCTGTCGGGTCGTCACTAAGGGGGTGTCTGGTCACCCTAGCCCTGGTGATAAGTGAGGATGGTTTGAGTTTATAACCTGGACAATCGTTTCATGACGGCGTTACTATCTGACTCCATTTTTGATAGGTATGTGCCCCGACAATGCACTATGTTCAAGAGAAGAGGTACAGACGTTTTTATATAAAGAATTAGTCAAGTTTTCAGAGTTCGAGCGGAAGCCACGCGTCAACGAGTAGAGGTCACGAGAGACTAATTTACAGGGCTAGGAGCCCGCCTTAAGTACCCTATCCAGCCTTGTCTACTAAGGGTTGCCTAAGCCTGCGGTTGGTTCCCACACATGTGGTGAGGTACCCGCGGCCGACGCTTAATTACCCGGCCAGCCCTGTCCCTTGGGAGAGCTGCAAAAGGGTTGCTTAGGACCTGCGGGTACCCTTACTCATATGATGGTACCTGTGACGGACAGCTGGTGACCCATCTCGTATGACTTACTTGGCCCCCGCCTTTTATTGCTTACCACATTTACAATGATTTATATTTGTTCATGTTATTTACATTTGTCTATAATACATTTAGTTCATGTTATTTAGGTTTGCTTACAATATATATACAATAGGGTGATTTATCTTATGTAGTTAGCGGTCGCTACACATGCCTTTTAATTTTACCTTCAGTTTAACTCTGATTTATCCCGGTGACCCTTCCACTTTTTCAATGGCTCAGTTGATAATAGCGATGCTATCAATGAATGATATGTTGTGTAATTTTCTTATTGCGTGGGCTAAGAAAACCGCTTTTGCCGAACCTGGTGATTTATCAATGTAGGTTTAGGCATTAATGGCTTAGTCTTTTTTGACTAACATAGCGTAAGCAAAATCAAGTTTTGACAAAACGTGGTCTATTGAATCAAAGATCTTCCAGTAGTCTATCGCTTCCTCTAATCATGTGCTCCATCTTGTAACCTCTGATTGAAATAGCAAGCAAATGTCAAGGTCCCGGTTTTAGGGTATTTATTAATTAGTTTTTGAACTAGGTATTGTCAACTAATAACAATATTGCAGGGAAATTGTATACAATTTCTGAAGTATTGCGAAATATTGGAAAAAGTTGGGCTACAGGTACAGAATGGTTCGTGAATTTAATTTTTGCACCTCCTGCAACGTCCTATTCAATCATAGTTAAAGCGATCAGATTCAGAATGGAGAGAATACTGTTCACAAAAAGCCACGAAAGGTCAGTCAATTTGTATTAGTAAGATGTTAATCTGTTTTTAATTAGCATGTTATCGAGTGAAACCTGTTTTTAAAACTACTTTGCACAGCTTGAATTGAAGAGACAGATCAATAAAAACTATGAGTGTAAAAGTAAGGTCATAAAGTCATTGCATAAAGTCAAAAAAGTAAACAAGTCTCAGTTATCCAAGCAAATCAAGAATACGAACTGTTACACGAAGCCGTCACACAGTTTATCATTTCTCCAAAACTGCATCCTTCGAAGTACACAATACTCACTCCAATTATCCCAGTAAATACCATTTACATTCTAGGCCACTTGTTCCAAGAATCCAACGCACAGTTTGTCGTTTTTCAAACATTTTCATCTTTCAATTAAATGCACCAAATTAATTTTAAAACATATATGTATTACTCCTAAAGAAAACTGAAACAAAATATGGAAAAATAGGTAAGAAATATGTAAAACTATTTGAAAAATAGAATTAACCTAAATTTACTTCAAATACTTCAACTTTCCACTAAGAAAGTATAGTAGTCGTCGGTAGAACAAATATGTTGCTCGGGGAAAAATATGTTACTGCATATAAATCCCAGGCCTAGTTATAAATACTGGTCCATGGATCTGTAGCCTTTCTAAGTTTTTAAAATTATATTAAAGGGTTTTTTTTTTTTTTTATAATTTGTACATGCTGAGATTGGTTTTCATAAAAATACTATTGAAATCTTCTAGAACGTATTGACCACTCTGAAATTCTCTTTTCGTTACAGTCTTAAGTTAAGTCGTAATTTGAGAAATTTGCCAAAAGGCTCTAACTTTATTCATGTTTAATTGTTTGTGTTTTATTCTTCGTGTTATTTAATTTTAAACAAAGACTTATCAGCATAATATTTCAGCCGCCAAGAAGGAGGCCAAGACATGTTTGTTGTCCTAAGACCTCTCGCTGCGACTTTATTGGTTATACATGAAATAATCTATCACACTTGTGGCATTCCTCCCATCACCTAAAATGAAATTATGTATTAGTTCGAGGTTGAACCAAGAGTTATTATTTGATTATTATCCACAAATAAGTCAATTTTCCTTAGCTCATTATAATTCATTATCACTTCTACATCAAATGGCCCTATAGCACCGTTTGGCATGCTACTGCAACTTCATGTTGTTGCATTAAAGTCTCCTGAGACCATTATACTTCCATTTTTCCTTCTGCTGGTGCATACACTTCAAATGTTACTTTGCTTGCAGTTAAATCTTGGCCTGCAGTGATAATTCTTGAAAAAATCATTGGCTCCCCACCAGTTCTTGTGTAAAAACGAATCGTAAACCATATCTGGCTCTCTCGCTATTATCATCAGTATTTATACCACGAAGTAAATGTACATAAGTCCATCATTCAATCCCTTGCTCTGCTTCCCTTCCTCAAAACCTTACTGATTACCCTGAATATCTACTGTCGGGAGTCAGAGGGAGGAGCCTAGTTACCCTAGCCTTTGTGACGAAGTGAGGGTTGATTAATTAATTAAGTTTATAATCTGGACAATCGTTTCATGACGGTCTTACTATCTGACTCCATTTTTGATAGGTGTGTGCCCCGGCAATGCACTATGTTCAGGAGAAGAGGTATAGGGTAGGCGGTGTAGGTAGTTTGTGTGGTCTTGGAATGACCACGAATTCACACTCGGTATCTGAGGGTAGGCGAAATCCGTCCGGATCCCAAAGGCGATTGTAAACCGGAGAGAGACACTGCTTGGTAAGTTTGCAGGGCCACGACAACCGTTGTCCACTAGGGAGAGGTCTCTCCTAAGGAGGTGCTAGATTTAGCGAGACGAAGGCAGAGATTCCCACTAGGAAGGTGTGGGGTCTGAAAACGCCGGACTAAAACGTAGCGAGGCGAGGAGAAGAAGAGATGTAGAGGTTTTTCATAAAGAAGCAGTCAAGGTTCAGAGTTTCAAGCGGGGTAGCCACGAGCCGGTAGTTGCCAGGAGAATGATTTACAGGACCCAAATTGCCGGCTTAAATGCCCAGCTGTCCTTGTCAGTAGCCAATAAGCATCGCTAATGAAGTACCCAATGATGTGGCTTTCCTTTGTTCGGTGACAGAGCCTGAAAGAGTCTGCCGGCGGTTGGGTCCGTATACCTGGCTACTGACAGCTGGCACCCCGCATTTTTTATTGTTTAACATATTTACAATGATTTATATTTTGGTCATGTTATTTACATTTGTTTACAGTATATGTATATACAATAGAGTATAAGGTGATTACTCTAATGTAGTTAGCGGTCGCTACAGACGGCATTTGTCATTATGGTTTGTTTTATTGTACTCTGTTATTGACGACATTTTGAAAATAAAAAGAAATCTGTCCAATTAAGTTAATAGAAAAGTATTCCGTATCCTTTAGAGCAGGTATGGGCAACCTTTGACATGTTATGGGCCAAACTTTAGTGTGCAAATACGTTCGCGGGCCGCGTTTAAAAGTAGTGCATTTTAAAGTAGTGTTCATAATTTTTAGCGATAGATATCAGTCAGCCATGAAATAATACGACAATGTTATTACAACACAATTTATTAAAATAACAAAATGAAATGAAAAAATAGGTACCTACAGCATTAAATTAAATCGTTAAATTTAGAATTGTTACAAACTACGAAAGTTAAATAGCGACACCGAAATCAATGAGACACTTGAGCTTGAATTTGGGAAACTAATTCATCGATGTTTGGATTAATTCCACTGGTACAAAGACGTAAAGAATTTTCCAAATTATCGTCAGTCAGCCTTGTACGATGTTTTGATTTATTAACTTTCATCAATGAAAAGAACTGTTCGCATTTATAAGTACTGCCAAACGCACAAATCAATCTTCTTGCAAATTTTCTAAGCTGCGGAAAATGGTCTTCTTCGAGGTATTTTTTGTAGAAATCGCACAACTCCACGTCTTCAAATTTAGATTTTAGGAGTGAGTTTTCTTGAATCTCGATCAACTCCATTTGCAAGTGTATTGGAGCATTTTGTACATTACTTTTTGTTGGAGTAGCAAATAAATTGAAACAGTCTTCCATGTGTTTGAAATCGCTAAATCTGATCGAAAATTGCTCCGACAGTAACTTGAGTTCTTCAGCATATTGAGCGTAAGCAATATTTTCATACGCAGAGAGCGTGGTGAAATGGTAACTGTTACCAGACAGCATATGTGCCTCCCACAAGCGGATTTTGTTCTGAAACGCTTTCAAATGGCTGTACAAATCATTTACTAACTGTCCTTGTTTTTGAAGTTTCAAATTTAAATCATTCAAATGGCCTGTAAGGTCGACAAGAAATGCTAAGTCACATATCCATTTTGCGTCACTCAATTCAGATAGTGGTTTATCTTTTATTTGCATAAATTCTGCTATCTCATTTCTAAGCTCGTAAAACCGTTTCAGCATTTTCCCTTTGCTTAGCCATCTGACTTCACAATAATATGTTACGTCGTCATACTCGGCTGATATTTCATCCAAAAACGCCTTGAACTGACGATGGTTAAGCCCTCGGGATCGAATAAAATTGATGGTTTTTACTACCACATTCATAACATTCTGGAGTCGAATGGACTTAGAACACAAGTTCTGTTGGTGGATAATGCAATGAAGGACTATCAAACCATCTTTTTGCACATTTAATTCAGTTGCTTTTTCATTCAAAATTCCGATGAAACCTTTACGTAAGCCGACCATAGAAGGTGCACCATCTGTGCATACTCCAACTAATTTCGACCATGGCAAGCCAAAACTTGTGAATACCTTTTGAACTTCATTAAAAATGTCCTCTCCTGTAGTGGTTCCTTTTAGCGGCTGTAAAGCAAGCAATTCCTCAGTAATAGTGAATTCTTTATCAACACCTCGAATAAATATAGCCAGTTGAGCTATGTCAGACAAATCGGTGCTCTCGTCTAATGCTATGGAAAATGATTCAATACCAGTCATACGGCCAGTCAATGTTGTTTTTATATCATTAGCCATCATTTCTATACGTCGTACAACGGTTCGTCTTGACAAACTAATTTTTTCAAATTCATTTTTCTTTTCAGGACACAAAACACTGCAAACTTCTGACATACACTCCTTGATAAATTCTCCTTCGGCAAATGGTTTCAATGACTTTGCCAATTTTGAACTAACTATAAAACTAGCTTTCACAACATTATCAAGTTGTGTTCTTTGTCTATGAAATATTTGCTGCTGTTTTTCCAAATTTGCGGTAAGTTTCTGGATTTTGTCTTTTCTTATTTGTCCTGTCAGTGAGAGCAGCGTAGGATGCTTAGTTGAGTAATGCCTCTTTATATTGAATTCTTTCATCACCGAAATGGATTCATTACACATCAAACAAATAGGCTTACCATTGTGCAAGATAAAGAAGAATTCTTCAGTCCATTTTTCTTGAAACTGGCGACCCTCTGCATCTACTTTTCGTTTCCTTCCACCAGACATCATTTTCATTTACTTATCGTTCGATAAACTTAATAAGAAAATAGGTATAATTAGTAAGCACTCAAGATGCACACAAAGTCACAAAGCAAACTTATCACCACGGTAGCTCGAATAGGACTGAACTAAGTTCCGGCCATCCACCCGCTTATATAGGCAAAATGAAGGAATGATCTAGAATCGTCTAGTGTAGAACAATACAATTGCGAAGCAATAATCCTTTGTTGCGCCGCCAGTGTGGCGGCAAACATCAATGGCTTTGAACTTTGATGTTTGCCGCCTCACTCTTTGATGATCACCGCCACTCGGCTTGCTCGCTCACTTGATTCCATGAGTATGAGTAAGTAGTGTATTTTTTTTTTTTAAATTGGGTTTTTCAAAATGTCTCGCGGGCCGGATCAAATCTTACAGCGGGCCGGATCCGGCCCGCGGGCCGGCTGTTGCCCACATACGCTTTAGAGGAATGATTAAATAAGAGAATCGTTTCCACAAGGCATTAGTGTAGTTTTTTTTAACGGGACAAAATTGACTTTTTTATTAATACCACTAAATATAAAAATCAGTAATTTCTTATGCGAAACGCCACCCTACACGCAGTTAGGGTTAAAGTTAACATTTTCTACCAGTGTCCTCGACTGAAAACTTTCGAAACACACCAACCGACGTAAAGCAATCAATTATAATTACGGTCCCCGTTCAAACAATGGAGTCCCGTGCAGTAAATATTGATTTCTCTCATCTTGTCTTCGCTGGCATATCGATAACTCGACTGACATGCAACGATCCATTCGACGATAACTTGCAACGCAAACAACTGCGCATACATGCAGTGCTTGCTTACTGGCGCCATTGCGTCATACGATGTGTGTAACAGGAACTTGTCATCTCCTCGTCAGACAAAGAAATACACGTGTCTTTGTATGAAAGGGGCTTGAATAATAGTATTACGAGATGACACGTAAATACAAACCTGCTTAGAGATACCTCAATCAGTCATAATAGTCAGAGTCAGGGGTCGGAAATCTTTTCAGACCTACCGAACACATCCAAGATATGTTTTCAATACGCAATGAAAGGGAATGATTAGTGCCAGTAACGAGTGAAAAATTACTTAATGCTATGCATCGATCATAAAATACTCAGAAGTATTTGTTTGAAGTACTAGATATACATACAACTTACTTAGTTTACGCATCGCGTCTCCCTACTTGATGAGATTGGTATGTGTTTTTTTTTATAAATGTAACCATTTTAGTACCACTTTAATGGACTGGCTACAGGTTGACAAACCCTTTGTTTACTACGTTAATGATTTTCCCGGTTCAAGTGAATCAAACTTCCGGATCTTGTAGCAAATGATAGGACTTATAATACACATAGTATCAGAAACTTCCTAAATTATTCTCAAAGTATTAATCCAATAATGAAACCCATTTTAATAAATCTTGTAGAACATTAAGTATTAGTGCAGTTTAAAACAAAATTACGATCATAATTAAATGAATATTAAATCCGAAAATCAATTTATAATTTTTTCAATTTATCTCAACCACAAATTTAATAAGTTGATTGATTAATTTTATCACCCTTCTTTGACTTCTCATGTTAAGGACAGAATAACTAATTGTCAAGAGAGCTAGGAAGTTTAATTGGCCGTTTGTCGATTGTAACAATTCATTTATCGATTGACGTGTACTATCGATTATTTTTCAGCAGGTCCCTTCTCCCCTTCGGAACACGACAGCTTTCCACAAAAGGTCACAAAACATAAAAAAAGCACTGGGTGCGGCATCCAATGCATCTCTCGTCCGTTAACCGTTGAATTCATAGATTTGAAACTCAAAAAAGGCGACAAATTTTTGTTAAAGCCGGAAATATTTTTTATGTCTAAAAAATTAAAAAATAATATCTGTATGTACATACATAAATATATAACACTTCAGTAGGTAGTGTCATAACCAACAAACAACAACAAGGTCTTTGAGTAGTAATATGTTATTGTTTGCAATGACATTTTGTACAGAATCTGAACAATCGAGGCACTATCGTCAATCGACTCCCTACTAGGAAGCATCCCCACTCTAATGTGTTTTATTTAATTTATAATAAAGGAGAATTGCCTAAAATAAAATATAAATATAGGACGGCTTATGAAATTTAAATATCCATTTATTGCCTTTCCCTTCACAAGAGAACGCTAAGTGCAGCGCCATAACCAAACATTCTGAAGGACTAATTGTAGCATACCGACAATACTAACTAACATTTTGATGTGGATTCCTTGAGATTATCTTTAGAATTCCATTTTGAATAAGAACTTAAACAGACCAGTTATTGTATATAATGGCTCCTTACTATTAACTAATTGTTTGCACAAAAGGTAAACGTTAACTTGATATCTAATGCGACAATTATCGATAATGAACAGATTTGTTTGAATGCTCCACGTAGCCCGAAAGGAAGGCATGCAAGTTTTTACCTAATGGCACGTCCCCGTGGGATTTCTCTGTAAATGATGGAAGCGTGATGCAATGGTTGGTGGCTCCTGTAATGACCTCCGCTCTCAGCCTCCCTCCCCTGGGACCTCTCTGTGTTCCGGCTGTTCTATATTCAATTTAAGAAAGGCAATCACATAATTCATGGACCTTTTCAAATGAAGGAAAAATGTATGTTCGTCTAAAGAATGGACACAGATCCTCTATTAATTGAGTAGAAAAAGGCTTTCAACAGCAGGTAATGTTATTCCAGTTGGGTGAATACTAAAGAAACGACACAGTTAAGAATATTGTCAGGGTGGAATGGACTAGTCTCCGGGCAGGATTTTCTGTAATACAGTATATATATAACTTCTTTATTGTGCTAAAATTACAATCTGCCTTGTTAGGCAATAGGTAATTGAGATAAATGTTCTCATTCATACAGTATTTACAAACAGCACAGAGGCCTCCCAAATCCACATGGTTGTCACATCCCTCGCATGCGAAAGAGGAAGCGGAGTCTTGGGAAGTCCCACACGCTCCTCCGTCAGCCGCGCAACCGGATACGAGCCAGTGGAGGCTGACGAAAAGCGCGAGAGCCACATACGCTCAAGACATGATTGGAGAAACTGGCCATTGCCAGGACTCCCTCTGTCACGCATTTATAGCACGAGGCCACTTCCGTTTCAGTCTCCAAGGAGGGTTATAGGGATGAGTGGTGCAGTGCAATGACGGACTAGGGTGGTTGGCTAAGTTACTAAGGAATTTCATATACTTGGAAGGGATGATTTCAAGAATGATGGGTATATTAAGATCGTTATGAAGGGTTTTGTTGCTGACGTAAAAAGGGGCATTTACTATTGTTGTCAGGACTTTTGATTGAAAATCGTAATACAGTAGACAAGAAAATTTATAGCTTCATAATTTGTGTCGTAGCAGTTTTGTCCCATATTGGGATCGTCAAGACTCATTGGAAAATAGAATAAAAGTAAAAATTTCGTCAATAAATCCAATATTGAGTTACTGAGTTTTTTTTGAGAATTATAGAAATGTTTGGATTTGTTCCCTTCATCAAACCAAAAATCGAGAACATCCAATATTTGTTAGCAATTGTGTCGTTACCATCATAAACGTTACATTACTTTTTAACAACCTGAATAGCTCTTAGAATATTTTATTATAAATAAAAAGAGGGCTCTACCAACTAAACTTAGCTACCCTGTCACGAATGACCTTCTTCCCAATACAAACTCTCTTAACGGCTGTACACAGTGTACTCGATGGGCACAGTAGCTGACTGCAAAGACACGAAGGGAGCTTTTAAGATAATTTTATGAGAGTTAGTTTGGTTGTGAGCCCTTCTAAAGGGTGTCCCAGAATCAACGCAAGATTTGAAATTCCCACCATTTATGCAGTAAAGTGCTGGCAACCCTAAAAAAACAATTTGACAGCTGACAGTTTAGGGTTAGTAAAAATGAATCGTTACACGATAGAACAACGTGTCTTTACTGTTGAACATTATCTCAAAAATAATGAAAGTTTGGCGGCCGCAGTTCGAAAATTTTATACAAAATATGGTCGGAATAGTGTTTTGACTTCATCAACTGTGAAGAGATTGATTGAAAACTTTAGGGAGACTGGATCAGTTGGAGACACTAAACACACTGGTCGTCCAAAAACAAGCCGTTCAAATGTCAATATCGAAGCAGTGCGTGAGAGTGATGTTGAAAATCCAGGAACATCAATTCGGCGTCGTAAACACAGTTCTTTGTGCCGAAATTGGATGATATTGATGTGGCCAATATGTGGTTTCAACCAGATGGTGTCACATGCCATACAGCCCATGAAACAATTCAAATACTGCATGAGACATTTCCAGGTCGTGTAATTTGAGGCTCAGCCTCAAACGGGCTTACCCCACAAGCCCGTGGAGCGAGCTCATGGGGTTACGTAGCCTGTGGTGCGCGTATTCCGGTGCAATGGGACAACGAAATTCAACCACATTTATGCCAAATGGCAAGAGTGCGTTTTCAACGTATTGAATGAATTCATCCACCGTAGGCAGTTCAAAATCTTCGTGGGCCTCACTGTTACTCCGCTGCTGGAGAGAAGTACTTGCATGAGTATCCCGTTTTGAAACTGTTGGAGTCACTTTGCTATCGGTTCAGTCACATGACTTAAAAGCGGTGCACCTTAAAGCAGAGCAGTCCTGAGTATGCTCTTATAAATCATAAGCCTGAGGCGCAGAGATAGGTTGGGGGAGGTCAGCAAGTGTGTAAGCCGGGAAGATTTCGAGTGTGTTAGTTTTAACTTCCTCGCAAAATGACCACAAAAAAGGTACCTTGTTTTGTACTTCCTAAGTAGGGCCACTACCTAGACTGGCTTGCGCCTAATCCGGAGGAATAGAACTATTGAACGAAACCGCCCCTGAAAAATTGAAGCATACGCACTGGCCACCTCACTATCAATAGGTCGCAATATACATATTGTGTGTGTGTGAAGATAGTCTAAAAATATGTAGTATTGTATTAGAAATGTTACTGTTTGTATACTTGTTGTTGTTTTAATCAAGTTTAAATTACAGTTATTTAATAACATTTACTTAAATATAAGTAAAAGGGCACTAAACATCCTACAACTTGAAAGCCGGCATTATATTCATTTGCACCCTTGAAGAAAAATAAAAAAAATTGTTTATTTTTGTTTTATGCCTGAGTAAATCTGATCCTTCCACATTTTATGTATGCCATATAAAAATAACCAACTCATTTTTAATGACAATTGTTCACTATTTTTTTTCTTCGTTCAATCCATATAACAAAAATCACACTTCGATAAAAAAAAAAAAAAAAAAAAACAGAAAAGAAATTATAATTTCCCCTCATTTTTTTCTTGGTGGACAATTTAAAGTCATTCATAAAATCTAAGAATAAATCTTCATCCGGCTAAGGTTAATGAATGGTCTCCACATAAATTCAGCTAAATACGAATATAAAAACTCTCTCTTCGTTCCTCTTCGTGTTTTATTTCCCCACTTAGCTTAGCCCTGCAATCTTTATGCCCTTTGTGTATTTTGTACACAAAATTAAATCAATGATTGACAGTAAAATGTTCGTAACCTTTATAACTGTTGTAAACACCCTAACAGGCTCTTGAAACTCCTTATTAATAGAGGTTAATTTTAATTTATAAACGAATTTTTCTCATAATTAGAAATTATTAATGAATAAAAAGCGGCCCGAATACTAATTTTTGTACGAAGCAAATATTAATTCTACTGCATTTTACATTGTACAGCCTTCATATTTGATATCTGTTACATATTAAAAATCAAAACGGAAAACGATTCACGCTTTTGGAGTCCAAGAAGGGGAGTTCTTTTCTAAATGAACCGTTGGAAGAGTCAACTGTCAGAAATTGGAAAAAGGGTTCCGGCATACCCTAAATCCGTGATCAGGTAACGTTCACACGTGCTCATTAAACGATCACAAACAAGTTTAAAACTTGTCCGCGATTCTTTACTGGAACAAACCTAGCCTCAATCAAGCTTGAAGTTTATTAAGTAGATATATTAGTTCAACTGGTTTAATCATGACGGTGGCGGAATGAAAAGAATTTCCAAAGGTGTGGGTAGTGTTTGTTTGGACAACCCGGGCATATAAACCATACGTGCACAGCCGAAACAATTAACAGACAGTTCATTTTTAGCCAGGGGAAATCCAGGTCGGAGCTATCACTTCGCGACAGTGAGTCAGCTCGTTTGGAAGAACAACAGTGATATGAGATAACACGTAGGGTTATTGGTACAGTGCAATAGAGAACCGTGCCAACATTGACGCCAGTGCATAGTCGGCTCCGCGCAGGCGAATGAGCCATGCTGGTGAAAGCACACAAGACGTCGCTGACGCTGTCTTAGCCTTGCACCTTCCTCGGGTTGTGTATTCCTACAGGCAAAGTCGGTGACGTAATCGGCTTAGCTTTCTCCAACCGACCTTGCCCTTCTTATTACAGCTTCCTTTCTTCTTACCAAGTTCACCAGCCGGTTTAGAAGCTATTGTTGCCGGCAATCAAAATATGAATATTAATCACAACAATTTAGTAAGCCGGGACAAGACAATCAAATGCACTCGCTAAGGATGATTACTCTAAGATTATACGTAGTAAGAGGTCCAGCCGTATCCTGTGGTGGTTGCTACATGGTACAACTTTTACCCCGGTTCAAATTCCGGCCCTGTCAATTTATTTTTACGTGACTAATATCTATTATTTTTTGTCATACACATTCTGGTGGAATGCCGAAGATTCGAAACAAATCTAAAAATCATTCATAACACATTCAGTGAGTTTTAGAGATAGTCGCCAGAAGGTTATTGACTATTTAATTTTATAAAGATCACAAAACTGATAAATAAATAATACGGGATTCGCCAGATAAAGGAGGTGGCTTATCCAGGATCTTTGTGATAAGTACACAAATGTACTCTGGTACAAATATAAAGATTATTAAAACTTTCAAAACTTACAACATAAAGCCTATGTGTGCCATGGTGTAGTTACCAGTGCAAACAAAACAGAACAGTCCCCAGCGGGGGGAACCAACAGTACCTGATCCCTGCAGTTCCTCGACAGGAGGATAATGCTATGTTGGTAGATGTGATGAGCAGAAGAATTTACTTAGACAGAGAAATTGAAAAAACAATAATTTAAATATTAGAAGGAAATAAATAAACCAAACAAAATAAGAACTTAATTATTCTTGATTGAACTAGGAAGAAGAGAAGTTATGATGGATTTGGAAAGAAGAGTCGAAGTAGAAACAAACCACAATTCCAGTCAGCAGGAATGATCTTTATTGGAAACTGTCATAAACTATTTACAACGAGGAAAAGAATCCCTAGATATTTATATTGAGGCTACAAGGTGATTCTAGAATTCTTTTGTTTTTCTAATTCTCCATTCCCAAAACCATTTCATATTTTGTACAATAAGTTTACATTTCACATATTGCAATCTGCTCAATGTATTGCTGCAGTCACTTCACTTGGCATTATAGGCTAATACTGAATCCGATACTTCAAACAATTGGAGATGATGTACTGTAATTTTGGTACAGATATATATATGTATAATAAATCAAGAGAGGGCAACCTGCTTCCTTCAATTTGGCATTCCTTAATATAATTGTTAATAATCATTTTGTTACTATTTGCTTAACGAAGACCCAAGGATTCACTAATTTAGCAATAGAAATTTTAATTAAATTACTTTTTTTTTGTTGAAAAATGTTGATTCAAGTGCCAAACAACGTTATGTACATAAGTTGAACAACATGTTTTGCTTCTAAAACAGTTGAGTTCTCTCAAGTCGTTTCTATACTAGGATTATTTTTAAGAAAAGTATATTTCTTTAGAAGGTTTAATGATGTCATAACTGTGATGTAGGAATACTACTTTACTGATAGTCTGGTCTAGAAATGAAACCATGAGGAACTGTGTTTTTGTTGTTAAATAAGTTGGGTCAATACTAACTGAGACAAATTTCAAGTAAAGTATCTCATCCACTACAATTAAGACATCTAGTCTTATGCTACTTGCCATTTAAAGTTTCGAATAACTACTATCAGTCTTTTTCTAACAGTCAACAATATTACAGTTTTTATGCAAATTTGGGCTGTTTTTTGTATGTCCTGTATAATTTGTGAAAACACCCTTTTCTCCTTTTTCATTTATCCAACTATAAACTTATTCATACAATAATTTATAAGGTTTGTGACTAAGTATTTACAGTTTTATGGTGTCAATTTGACGATAAGTAGTTGTTTATTATTCTTCAGAGTAGTAGTAATGAAACAGAGATAAATAAATTTAATTGTAATCATATATAAATAAAATTTAAGATATTTCTGATTATGTTTGGTTTGTTTTAGCACTTGAGAATGACAGCACAAACCGTTGAAAGCGCTGCTGCAGATATTTATATTTGTAGGCAGACATAATTAGTGATGAATGTAATTTATAACGTTCAATAAGGTAAAATATTTAGAATGTACACTGGTGTTCACAAAAAAACAATTGATCATACTATGCCCAGAAGGTAGGAAATGCACAGCTTTTTCCTAAGAAAGATTTATCTTTGTGACTGTGTACCTTAAACATAAATTGACTTAAGATGGCAGAAATATGGCCAAAACATGACCACTGTTAGTGGCTCTGCTACATATAAGAGGTGGCTTATAAGGAACATCTATGCAGTACCAAATCACTCTGTATTGGTGTCAAATTGACAACCTTTACATTGGAAAAGAAATAAAATACAATATAAAAAAATTAGTAAAATCAAGTAAATAAAAAAGTCACATTTAAATTTGCATTTTATTATTCTTGAAATTTATTAAAAATTAATAATCCTTAAGTGATCAATTAGAATTGATGGCATAATGTACAAATTCATACTGAATCTTGGCTTGAGGATTGAAAAGTGGCTTAAAAAGCTATATCTGCAGGAAAGAAGACAATGCTGTGATTTCAAACTTGGCAAGCAAAAAGGTTCTAAATAGGTCTCTGGCCTATTGATATAAACCTATAAATCTACCGAAGTGCCTTGGAAGCTTGGAAAAAGAACAGTGCAGAATCCCTTTACATGGCTTTCATATAAACAAAATCTTTAAGTCTTAATGCTGAGTTTAATGAATTCACATCAACAGAAAATTCTTTACATAGTCCCGGATTTTGAGACACATACTAGAGACATAAATACACTCTAGCTGACTCGTAGGACCTAAAAATAGCATTTGGATTAAAGGTGTAAAGTTGAAAATAGCGATTACAATATTTGGTAGATGAGGGCTAACTTGGCTTCAACAAATTAATGATTCTTGAGACGTAATAACAATTGATTTTAGAAGACTTTAACAAAATAAAATGGTAAATATTAAATAAGAATTCATTTAAAAAGTGAAAATAAAAAGATCACAGTAATTTATTAACACTGACAGCACTTCATTAAGCAAACTAATATAATACATATTTATAAATAATTATATTTACATATACAATCAGGCCTAAAATTACACTGTACAGTTTTATATATACATTCAATTGAACTTATTTATTTGATTTTATTTACACACTAATGACTTGGTATTTTCATAAATATGTACATTTAATTATTATTTAAATACCAATCAAAAAATAATTATAAAATATCTCTAAACAAAATGGCATTACATATAATCTAGTAAATAATCATTTTATTTGATTTGTTATACCTAAAAGTCTTAAAATAGTTCTAATTGGCACATACAGTATAAAAATAAATATTTTTATTTTATTTTATTTTGCATAATGATAATCAGCATAATTTGTAATCTATAAATTTTGCATTTGCAAAAAATTTCTGATGGCATTGTTATTTTCATTTATGTATTTTGAGAGTTGAGAAACACTGCCGTAAGTGTCGGCTCTCGTCGCTTGACACATTCTTAGTTGTACTTCGTCGAGCTTTGGGTCACATTCGACAATATGGAATACATGGACTAGATCAGGATCGACAGATCGAAAAATTGTTATATTCTTGGAGGCAGCAATAAACTTTTCAAAGAGATCAACATCTTCTTTTCCCCATCCTTTTATAGATGTATCAAATCCTCCGGCCTACAAAAAATTATTTTTTACTATAATTGATTTTTGATATACCATGTACTTTCAATCTGGGACATTGGCCCTTAAAAACTAACAAAAAAGAATAAAATAAATGTTTCACATTGAAATAAAAAATAAAATAAAATCATTACATTATAACTTGCTATACTAATCGTAATGTATATAATATTGGAATTATTTACATAGATAATGAGTAGTACAGTTATAATTTAAATGAGGCAACAAAATGATACTGATGTAAAAAAAAATTAAAGTAAATAATATTAAAAATCATTAGTGTGGTATGTAGTCTGATACAAATGTTAGTAATTATTCGTTAAAGAGAAGAAAAATAAAGTTACAGCAGGCATTCAAACTTCGTACCTTACAGACCTTTACATATTTGTTACAATGAAATAGCTGGTACTCAGCATGGATAACCTAGAGTTAAGGGCCCCTGAACAATAATTGGATAATTCCACGCACAATTTCTGCCTCTTTCGCTGCTTTTTCTCTTTAGTAATGATCATTAACAAGTAGTATAGTGAAGTATGAACTAAAAGACAGGTAAACCTGATGAAAATTTAAGATTTTGTTTATATTAATCCATGATGGCAATCCCCAGTCATCCACATTATCTAACATCATTTAAATAATCTATAAAGAAATTAAATTGTACATATAATTTAAACAGCTATAGATGAATGTTACAAAGATTCAGGACGAACAGCTCTGTAATAACCTTAATAAAATGAAATGTTTTATCTATTTAATTGAAGTTATAATACTATTCCCTATATTAGTGATAGTGAAGCTTAATAATTTTGTATACAAATCTTTCCAAAGGAGTGGCGTTCCATTGCAACAGAGAGACTGTTACAATATTTGAAAATAACCTTATGGGAGGGATTAAAAGTTACATATTTGAATAAATTGCTTTAAAATATATGTATATAATTTACCTCTATTAGATCAGATTTGTAGACACTGCCAATTCCAAAACCATACTGCCTCCAGTAACCAGTGATTTCGTTAATCAAAAAATGATTTGGAGATAATGTTTGGTTAAATACTACACTAGGATCAAACTCACTAAAAACAATTGGAAAATAAACTGATTTTTTTCTAACAGTGTTACTTCGAATCCTTTGTAACGTCCCTTGTCTAAATATCATGTCTACATCTACAAAAAATAGCAGATCATTTGGCTCTTCGATATGTGACGCTCCTATTTCTAAGGCACTGGCTCTTGCAAAGTTGTCAAATTGAGGTAAAACGTCTAATTTAGAATACTTATAGTTTTCTTGTAGAATTTTAATTAAATTTAAAGTTTTTGATACACTGTCCTCTTTGTCGTTAGGGAAGAGGACCACAGTTAAAGAAACACTTTCTTCATTTTTCAAACATATTTCTTCAAAAACCTTCATGAACCTCTTAAATACTTCAAATCTTCCCGATAGAGGTAAGATAAAGTTTATCCTTTTTTCATTTCTTAACCTTTCTCTGGAATTATCTGTTGCAATTGGAAAAAGTACTGAAGGTAAATTTTCTCCCAATTTCATTAATCCATTTTCTAGAACATCTTTAATGCCAGGCAAGTTTCCTGGAGATTCTATAGCATCTTCCGAGGCCTCAGAGTTAAAAATAACTTCTTCTCCTTCTTGTATTTCTCGAATGGAGATATCTAAAAAAAAAGACAGAATATAAAATTGATTTTTTTCTTTATCTATCAGAGGAGTCAATAGTAGTTTCAATTATATTTTGTTTAACTTTAGATTCATTATAGTAAACACAATATATGTTGATAAATTAAAACTGAAACATTTACTATTAATTATTTCTATTTATGAAACGTTATTAATACTTGATAAGTACATGCCAATTATATTTACTGTATTATGCAAGACTACTTACCAGTAAACTGCTGTTGCAAATACGCATGACGTCTTACTGGTACTGTCATTTTTCTTCCTCGGTATTTTTTGTAGAGGAGAAGTAAATCTAAAATATAGTCCGCTCCATACAGGGGGTTATACCGAACATACCCATACAGAATTTCTTTAAAATCTATAACTCTACCTCTTTGCTTTGAAAACATGTTGATTTTCTCCATTATCTAAAACAAATTTTCATATTTCATTAATAAAATAATAAATATAATTCATATTTTTAAAAAAATATCTAATTTTAATTGTGACAAGTTAGTAGTGGCAACATTTCACACAGACCAGGACAGTGGGAGTTTCTCACTTGGGAGAACTACATTTTATTTTTGACTTCAAACACATGGAATTAACTCAACATTTTGACTCTCACTAGAGAATGGTAACCAGGTTAATCACAAGAGGTTGAACCATCATTACAAGTAGGAGAACTCATAGGTATTAAAAATACAAATAAACCAACGAACAAAACAATTATTAATTTTCAAATGGTTGAAATGAAGGATTTAATAATTATTAATTTCCTCATAACAAAGTTTCCTTTGGCTAATCACTATTCCTTCACCTTATCCCTGTTGTAGGCATCTTTGTCTATTGACTCAGATCAACTCATATCTTATTTTTTTCCAGGATAGCTTGGGAGGCTTTCCTCCCTTTCTCGCTTCCATTTTATTATTAGATTGCTATCTATCTTCTATTGTAAGTAAATGTATCTTCTTAGTCATTTTGATGAGAATGTCCTTTTTTACCTCCACTCTCATATCCCTTTCATTCCTTAACTTTTGCAGTCTAGATTTTAATCGGGATCTTCTCCAAAAGTTCATCTCTGTAGCATTTATCCTGTTCTTTTCTACATATCCAGGTTTCTACAGTTCTGTAAAATAGTGCTTTCAACTATCTATCCCTAAGTATCAACGTTAGGTAAAACATTACTGTTCAATAGCACTGGGATAGGCACTCCAATAGTTTTTCTTCCTTTTATTGCCCTCTTATCTATCTCCTTTTTTAAAGATTCTCTATGAATATTTGGGATTTTGGCAGTATATTTAAAATGGTTTATTTTAATTATATCTAAGAAATTGATTTCTGGAAGTCATCATCAGTTGACATTTATTGCGTCTTACAAAAATTATTTTTAAGTCCTATTTATTATAGTCTAGCATTAATCCAGATAGCTCAGAATAGAATTATTAATTATGTGATAAATATCATTGATATCATTATTGCCAGGAGTTGATGAAATGTTTCCAGTCAAAAATGACATTGTTCGGCTCTTTTGTGCTTTCTTTTTGACAGGAGTAGCATGTTCCAATTTATTTGTCATGTAAAATTCTTCATCTCTCTCTGCTTGTGGAGCTTTTGATTCTTACTTATGCTGCCTGAATCTATGGCTGATCTGTTGTTATGCAGATCTTTACACAACTGTAAAAATTAACCAAACTACTTTTCTCTGTAGTCTATGAGGATCTTTGTGAGTGTTACCCGACTTTCTGCATCAGCTTGTTTGTTTTTGTCTGGCATTTATTAGAACAAAATTTTATTTAGTTCTTTTGAACTTTTAGCTTAGGAAAAATTTCATTTGGACACACAAAATGATTCAAAATGCTTATAGGAAAGACTCTCTGACCCGTCTACAGAATTCAAAAATATTCACGACGTTAATCAGGTGAACAACTGGCTGAAGTTAGATGGACATTTGATAATTCCTGATATTTCACATAGAGCTGTTATATGAATGAATGTAATCATTCATATGAAATATTAGCTAAAAAATTAAGAATACATTGTATTCATATCTCACCCACTTCATGCCATTGTTATTAATTCAAGAGCTATTCCCTAATGCCTGATCTAGCCCCTGCTGACTTTTTTAATTCTCCTAAATCATAATTTAAAAGTAAAGAGATTGTATATCATTGAAAATTTGCTAAACACCTTGACAGTTATTACAAGATGTACATTCACAAACTGGTTCTTATGTGACATATTCAATAATAAGTAGAAATTCATTGGGTTATATGGAAAGTTTGAATCATTAGGATCTCACCCCATAGTATTTTTCATAGGGGACTGAACAGCATTTGTGCCAAATTTCATTTAAATCTTACCATAAATAGAATTCAAGGAGAATGAAATTTAAATAAACCCACAATATTTTTTCTATGTTACTGAATCATTCCAAAATGGTGAGTATACAACATTAAATAAATAGGAATTGAGAGTGGTAGAGGTGACATCTATAAGTCACATACCCCGATTTATGTTTTGTTTCCCCGAATTGTGGTGACTGTCGATGAACCCCACAGCATGTTTTACAAGGTATTGATTAGTATTTAAGTCAAATTTGAAGGGATTCAACCAATAAATAAAAATTCAGGTGGAAAAATGGGGATAAATTGGGGCACAAAGGGTGAAATGTAAAGGCTACAATCCTCTCCCTTTCCAAAATGACACAAGGTGCTTTAAACTCATAAACAACCTGGTTTATGACATGAAGCTCCTTACTTTAAATTTAAACTTAATTTAAAGCATTAATCAGTTGGCTTCATAATATCAGGTTGGCCAAAAAGTCCGTTCGGTTTTTGTTGTCACGATACTTCAAGCAGTCTAATATCTAGTTAACTTCAGTCCGTCCCTTGCAAGTGTACTCATGTCAGATACTAGACACTTAAACATAGTTTGACGCGAAATTCCGACGAGACTGATTGTATTTTGTGTGTTTAGGATCATCCTGAAAATGGAAAACCAAAACGAACATTATCGACACCTCATGCTTTTTTATTTAAAAAAGGCAAGAAAGCAGTGGAAACTTGCAGGAAGATATGCGTTGTATACGGAGAGGATACTGTTACAGAACGTGTGTACCAGAAGTGGTTTTCAAGATTTCGATCGGGAAATTTTTTGGTTCAAGACGCACCTCGCTCTGGCCAGCCAACTGAGATTAACAGCGACAAAGTGAAGGAATTAGTCGACACTGATCCCCGCTATACAACTAGGGAGATCGCAGTTATCCTAAAAATATCCAAATCAAGTGTTGAAAACCATCTGCATCAACTTGGCTACGTGAGCAGGCTCGATGTTTGGGTTCCCCATCAACTTAGTGAGGCTAACCTCGCCCAAAGGATTTCCATCTGCGATTTGTTGTGGAAACCTTCGTGAAAAAAACGAGCCTTTTTTGAAGAGAATGATGATGACAGGAGACAAAAAGTGGATCATCTATAATAATGTGGAGTGAAAACGCTCATAGGGAAGTGCGGCGAATTACCACAAACAACCCCCAAAGCAGGACTTCGCCCAAAGAAGGTTATGCTCTCGATTTGGTGAGATTGGAGGGGTGTTGTATTTTATGAAGTTCTTCCCACGAACAGGACCATCAATTCGGATGTTTACTGTGATCAGCTGGCCAATTAAATGCAGCAATCCACCAGAAGCATCCAGAACTAGCCAACCGTAAGGGGATTGTCTTCCATCACGACAATGCCAGACCGCACACTTCTTTGCAGACGTGGCAGAAGTTACTGGAGCTTGGCTGCGAAGTTTGGCCGCACCCTCCATATTCACCCGACCTTGCACCTTCAGATTTCCTGTTTCGGTCTCTTCAAAATAAATTGAATGGGCAGGCCTTCAACTCTGAAGAAGATGTAAAAATCCACTTCAATTCTTTGAGCATGGAATTATGAATCTGCCCATGAGATGGCAGAAGATACTGGAACAAAACGGCAATTATATCATTGATTGAATAAATCGCTTTGTGTTTAAAAGTTGTGTCTTATTTTTGCTTAAAAAACCGAACGGACTTTTTGGCCAACCTATTATTTGCTAAAGCAATGGCAAGGAAAATGGGCACCAGACATTTTCTTTCCATGAGTTGTAATATTTATGGCCCGGCATGTAAATTTGGTCTAAAAATTTTATTTATCCGCTGAGGTGAGAGAAGACAGAATAGGCTTCTGTGCACCCTCTACAGAGCAGGTACATATAAAAACCAGCTTCCCTCTGAATGAGGCGGTCAAATACTATGTATAAGGGGTAGGCATGGACTAGGAGCTTCACTTCTCTCTCCTCACTGCTCACTTATTTTGTGGATGAGGAGGCACGCTTCTTTCGTGGGTGACTTGAGTATATGTGAAGATATAGGAAGGAGGACTAAGGATATTGGCCATGACCTACACCGATCAATGTAATCTTTGTCATCATGAGGCTGTATTGTATTTTGAGCATTAGGGTCAATTAGATGGAACGAGATAGCATTCAATGGAAAATTTTTAAACGACTCAAAAACTGTATATGTTATTTTTAAGAAGTGATTTTAAATAAAGATTATTTTATTATAAAAAATATTAGTTAATATAAAATAAATTATAAAAAGTTTAAATCCCAAACAAGTGAATGTAACAGCAGGAAGTATGTAAGTAACTGGATCAGCTGAGAGGAAGGATGGTACTGTAGTTGTTTATAAAGTGGAGTGGAGCAGTTGTTGAGTAATTACTTGAGTAGGTAGTTGTTGAGGGAAGAAGAGGTTGTAAGTTTTGGAGTTGTTATAAGAAGAGAGGTGTTGATGATTTGTACCAGTTTGTAGGTAGTCAAACATATTTGACGGGAGGACCCTTACATGTGTCTAACCTCATAATTCTTCATATTACCTCATAGCACTGTATGCCATCATAGAACCTCATACATCATATGTGTGGAGTCTACAGGAGGCCATTGGGCAGTATTTGGAGCATCTGGATCACAAAACTCAATCATTGAATGAAGCAAGGCAACCATTCAACAGAATATTTGTAAACAACTCAAAAACTGTTAATGTATTAAATTTGTTTTTTTGTTTCTTGCATTTAAATGTTTAGTTGTCAAGAACCCCATGACATTTAATAAATTATAAGTTAAATTTACATTTTTATTTATTAAAAAATTAAAGATATATAACAATGTATTCAATTTTTATTTTTATTTCTTTTATGTAAATGTTTGGTTGTCAAGGACCCCCATGAGATTTAATTAATTATAAGTTTAATCTACACTCTTTTTTTTATTAGTAAATTAAAGAAATATTACAATGGAATACCTTGGATTTTGAGATGTTAGGGACAATATATTGGATATTTGTATGTATTGGTATTTGCGTAAGTATCAAGAATACAATAGACCCACACAAGACAAAAGTAGCAGGGTTGACAAGATAAATTTTGACAATGACCTTTCTGATAACTTATTTTTTATGGTCTGAATGTGCCATTGAGATAGCAATAAATATATTTGCTGTGCCACTTATCAGAAACTAAGAAAATTAATATTACCTCTCTGATAACATCATCAAGCCCTTCCTTCAATGGAGCATCAATTCTCCTTCTAGGATTTGCATTAAATGCAGAATACAAAGATCGCTGAATGAAGTCCCAATGAATTATATCTACACCTTTTTTGGGTATAAACTTCGTGAGTCCTGGAGATTGTCCTAAAATGAGATTTGCATAGAATAAGTAAAAAACTTTATTTCATTTAACTTGATCATCAAAAATTAAAGTATTTACAAAAATCTAATAGACACCATCATATAACCTGTGAGAGCATTTAACCTTGATTGTTGTGAATTCCATCTCTTAATTTTCAAATTATTAATGCACTGATTATATTTATAGGGATTTCACTCATTTACTACTCTCTTGAATTATTAGTAGTATAGTTATCTAACACCCCTCTCTTTACTACTTATTTCATTCGTGGGATAGACTAAAACAATTTTAAAAAAACAAAAACACTTCTTAGTGCATTTTGAAGGCTGTACAACACGGTACTGTCCTCATTTTGCAATCAAAGTTTTTACCTGTTATACTTTCAATGTACAAGTATGTAAATTTTTTGGAAATCCCGATTGGTTGGGAAACTTAAAAAAAAAATATTCTATATATTATGCTAAATGTTTTAAATCTTTATTAGCACAATCTATTTGAAAAATATACTCATTTTTAAAAGTTTTTGTAATAAATGTGTTAGCAAAAAATACTGTTTGATAAATACAATCATAAACTAGAATAATTTCAATATACTCAATTTCAATAAATGGTATTTGAAAGTTTAATGGCTCTAAAAATTAAAAAAAAAAAAAAAATTTGCATCAGATAACAGATAGTTTTTACAAACATCCAAGGTTATGACATAACATTCAAGATGCAAACAGTCCCTAAGCATAACCAACAATAAATAAAATGTCAAAATTAGCGTAGTCATGGTTTTGACATTAGGAGATATGATGCTTCTAAATTTGCATAAAAAACATCTTTAAAACAAAACTATTGACCTATATTTAATAAATTAATACTTGATGTAAGCATTACCAAAATGAACTGAATCATCAAAGTTCTCCATTTTATTTGGCAGATCAAGTATCTGTGTCATACTAAAAATGTCACGGTGGATTGAAAGCATTTCTTGTTGTAACTCTTGAACTTTCAACATCTGAAACAGAGGAACAAATGTATTGATTAAATGTATTATTAATTTTATCTCAGTGATGACAATTTTACTATTTGAATTCATTGGAAGTTTAGCTAGTGTTAGTGATAAAATAAAAGAAGGGTCTTTTTGTCTTTTCACAATAAATATATTTCTATTCTGAACATTAATAGGTTCAACACTCCTTAAGTTTTAAAAAACATATATACCGCGGGAAGACAAAATGAGATGTATGAATACACGTTTGTATTGAATCTGACTCCAAAAATATTTATTGGCAAGACTTATTGAGTAAAGTTGAATTTAAATAGATAAAATTAAAGAATTTGATCAAGGAAATACTGAGGGAATGTATTTGTTGGGAATCGGCTCAGGCTGATAAAAGAAATCTTTGATTTTTATCAAATTTTGAAAGAACAACATTTTGACATACTACATATGTCTGCATTATGTTTGAATATGGAATGAATTGTGAACAGTTAAACATTGGCCATATATCAATTTTATGAAAATTTAACATGTTTCCTTCATCATCCTATGGCCATTCTCAACAAATAAAAATACTCAAAAGAAATAATTGTTTTAAAGCGGTCATTGAGTGTAGTAAATTGAAGTATATAAATTTTACATAAAAAAATAATGTCAGAAACAATTTGCAGGCTTACCTAAGCTAAATAAGAACTATAAATGCACAAATATTCACAACCTTTGATGTAAAAGCACGCTTTATCTATTAACTGTCTTAATACACATGCATAAGTATTACATAACTATCTTAAATATTTTATTGCAGGCTATCATCACCTATACTTTTCAGACAGTTAACTAACTGTGGTTTTTTGTTTTTTTTGTAAGATGAAGAAAGTAAAAGTATTTATAAACATGAAATATTTGAGGATAAAAGAAGCAAGGATGTTTTGTTAAAAAGACAGTGCTCAGAACTGTCAGGAAGAAGTCAAAACTTAACAAGTAACAGCTCGTTATTACCGTTCCTTAACTTCGTTAAAAGAAATAATGAACAATCACAATGTCTGAATTGAAGATCATCCCAGCCAATTTATATTTTTGGAAAAATATGAAATATATGATGAAGATTTATACGATAAAGCCTTTTTGTGCCCACAGTAAACCCAATTAGTTGATGTCATCATATTATGGCATAATCAATGGATCATATGACCAATAAATTTATAACATGATGGGTAAAGGAAATAGCCTTACCATAATTTATTAATACCCATCATCAATGTTTCAGCTATACTAAACTGCTTAATAAATTTTTCATACTTGCATATAATTGTGAATACGATATAGGTGCTTGTGTTGTTTGACAGGGTGCAGAGTTATTGCCCGATGTACTTCCTTCTGCTTCAGATTGCCCGTAAATGCATCCTTTCCACTGGAATTATGATATAGAATGGTCTGCATCTATAAAAAAATTCATTCTGTTAATGTTTTAAATTTTGTTCTATGCACATCTATTTTGAGCACACTGTTATTTATTATTATTATTATAACATACACAAGGACTATATTATGTCCAATTTATGCCGAAACTAAGAATGAAATATTAAACATCTCCCCCTTTAGTCTCTCGCTCTAAGTAAAATCAACGAGGTCATTTTAATTCTATCTTATTGCTGACTTGTTATTGTTATTGACTGCTTCCTTGGACTTCCCTGCAAGATGATTGAAAAATTACTAAATGTGTGATGGTAATTTCAGTTGTTCTACTTAATGGATAGGCAAAAAAAAAAAATCTTTCCTCTCTGTCGATTGAGTTACACTTTTATAAGCATTTATATCCAATACATTGCCTATAAAATTTACTATCTTCAATTCATCAGTCCATTTAATAAATATTCTTTTTGAAATTAGAATCTTCGATATAAACAAATTTATTCACATTATACGATATTTTACGGCTTATTTTCCCTTTTTGTTTAATGATTAATAAGTTGTTTTTTTAATGATAAGAAATTAGTGGCATTGTCCTGGTTTTGTGATAACAACCGCGTGGCATATGTTCATTTTAAACATCAATTGGTAACCAATCACTCGTGCTTATCAACCACAACCTAATCATGAATTCTTCTACAAAATTGTATGCATACTTTATACATTATTATAACTTGTTTGTTTAACTGATTACATATAATTACACATTAGACGAGGAGGACCAGCCTCTTGAATAAAGGACAGACTCTCTGGAGATCAGGACATTTATGACAAGAAAATCCCTCCTTACCAAGTGAGTCAATTCTAATGTCCTAAAACCTTCATAAGTTTAAAGGGTTTTCACAAGGAAGGGATAAATCAGGAAATTGGAGAGTATTATTGAACATATCCTCCCTACTTAGACTAACAAGCAGTACATATATAAATATTGCCAAGATTGCAGGGGGAGAGATGAAATATATGAATAATACTATTATGAAAAACTGAGAATATCAACTTAGGGCATAACAAATTATGAATATTTCTAAATACTACAGATTATTAGAGGTATTTTTGTCATTACATTATACAGCTAATGTGGAAAGCTCATCTAATTAAATTATTAAAACATGTAGGAACCACAATCACTACATATTTAATTAATATTGCTTTCCTGGTCTCAACTCACTAAGTTATGTTTGTTTATATTTTCTTTTATTTGTTGAAATAATAATTTTGAAATAAGTTTTAACAAGCAAATTAAGTACCAATCCCCCCCCCCCCACAACCATTAACAAAAGAAACTAGGGCATAATCATGTAAATATCTCTTGATTTTTTTCGTTCATTCCCTCACAGCTTCGTTAATTTCGTTGCTTCTAGACTTCAAACAAACAAAAAATTAAGTTCATAATTGATCTGAACAAAATTTTAGTTAGGCGGGTCGACAGGTCGCTAGTTCAAAATAAATTTCATTAATTAAAATTAATTATAAGTCGTTACACACGATTTTTACGAATATTATTTTTCGAAATCAAGTTGTTAGTATTAGCGTCCTCGGTAAGGTTTTCATTGTAAATGCTTGTAAGGACGAGAGGTTTTGTAAGATTCTCTGGTTCCAGTCCAGGTCTTGTCAAAATGGTTTTTCTTTGGCTATTATTCAGTAAGTTGTTCACTCTGTCGTGATTATATCGCTCTCTAGCCAATGAGCAGTGGCAAAAGATCTTCAGGTGTTGCCCACTTGGGTATGAGATCAGAAACAGGTGCCAGATGAAGCGACATAAGGAAGGAATAAATCAGCTTATGAGGGATGATAGATACAAGATGCCTGGGTTCCTGTCCCGACCCTAATTGTGAACACGTTTCGACCACCGCATCCTTCAAAGGACTTTTTTGTGTCCCTCAGTTTTTGCCTGGTTTCTCGACCTCCTGACTAAGAACGGCAAAGGCATTTTAAATACTTTATAATAGTCAAGAGACTATTTGAAGAAATTATATTTATTGAATATTTGATTGATATTGAAATAGATTATTTTTGTGCTCAGATGGCAAAATCTTAATTCACTTTTCCTAACAAAGAGATTTTTTCATATTCCAGAGTCTATTAAGTACTATAGTGTTATGAAAAATCACAAAGTTGTTTCACACGAGTGAACATATTACCAATGATAGCTGGCTAATTCTTATAGACTCTGGAATGTAAAAAAAATCTCTAGCAGACCCAAGGGTCATAGACCATGCCGAATTTATCTTCATTAAATCAAAGGGTTTTTTTTTTTTTTTTTTTAATTTTGCCGACTGAAGTTTTGTCCAAAAAATTAATATACAACAAAGTAAAGGACATAGAAAGAGAAGGGACAATATGGAAGGAGGGCAATGTTTTTCAATTTTTGTTATAATTCTATTATAGTATAAATCTCATACATTTTACTTTACTTACTTGAATTTTTTAATGTTTACCGACTTAAATGTTATTACATTTTTTTTTTCATTTGTTAAACCATATACATCGGTTACAGAAAATTGTCTTTGAAAAAAAAAAAAAATCAAAACAGAGAATTTTTTTTTGGATACCATTATTTTGGTTTAACAAAAACAGCGTAATGGGATGTTCAGAGGGGTATAACTTTAAAATTTAAAATAGATTGAAGAAATTTTTCGATTGCTGTCTCAGAACATACGGACAGACGTAACCCCTGTAACTATACATTTATTATTTCGAGAGTAAATATCGTATTGTTTGTTAAGCAATTATTTTTATTTTAACTGGTGTCGGTTAGTGTCAAAGATTTGAGTATAATTGAATGTCAAGTTTAACGACCTCTACTCACTGCACCGTGATGTTAAATCGTGTTATATTCCATCCGTTTAGCTTACAATTATATAAATGAGAACAAATGGTTGGAGAAAAAATATTTTCCCCCTGTTCATTTAAAAATTAATAAAGGGATTAAAAAAACAAAAAAACAATTAGATAGTTTTTTCTTTAAATATAACATTGTGTTATCAGAGAACAATAATACCATTTATCTACTGTTTGACAAGAACAGGTATACGACATGCCGTTAGAGTAACAGTAAATTTTTCAAAAATCCTAAAAAAAATATGCCCGAGTTAACTTTTTAACTTCCAAAAAGGAACTAAATTTTAAAGATAGATTCCAAGACACCTTTGCATTATTACACTGATTAGCTTTTGGTAACATTGTGATGCCGGGGAATATGAGAAAAATATTAAAAGCGAGGAAAAGTCTGTGCCATTTCTTTAGCTTCTTCAAAAGCCAACTCAGTCACAGGTCGGAATCTTGTTTAAGATCTAACTTACAATTATATTTTTTCACTTCATCAATAACTCATTAATGAAGATAACATGGGCTCAAATACAAATCATTTTAAAATATTTTTCTCACAATCATTCAATAAGTATTTATGAAACTCATAAGTAATCTCTTTAAGTTCGCCCACTTTCTGCGACCCTTATTTCGTTTATTTGCGTTTCAAAAATAAAAAAATAAATTAGTTCATGACTGACGTAACAGTTCAGTCATAAAAAGCAATCACTGATCTGACGAAAAACAAATGGATGCCATGATCTTTGGATAGATTTGTTACTATTAATAGAACCATTCGTATTTAATCCCCCCCCCTTAAACCCCTTGAATTCGTATTTAACAATTTGTTTCAGTGATTACTAAGGTAGAATTGCTTTCCACTTCTCCAAGACCAATTTATTTAAACATATATTCACCGATAAACAGTCCTGAAATTCAGCCAAATAGAATGCTTATAAACTGCTGTGGCGTATAAACAAACGAGAGAATCCGAGGCACACCTTATTTCCCTAAGCAGAAAGGTTTTGTCTAAACAAGCCTATTTTTATCTTGACTAATCTTTTAACTTGGGCAAAATTTTAAACGCTTTCGCAGTTATTACTGAGCCCGATTGGGAATGAATTACTTCTTTATACCACAATATATATATATATATATATATATATATATATATATTATTATATATTAATCTCTTGGTTTATACATTTGTACAAAAAAAAATTATTATTAATTATTAAGCCTAGAAAGAATATCTTGACATAGCCGGCGGTGAAACCCGGGATCTTTCCAATCTCTGGTCCGGTGCTACATATAAGAAAATGACGAGGTCAACGAACCTCGCGCTCAGGTTTGGACACACTGCGCTAATTCGTCGAATTTCGTAATAGAAAAGTGCATTTGTATTAATAATGGCAATAAAAAATTGATTAAAAGTTCGTTTTAACTTTATACATTCCCATTAGCGCGAACACTGAAAATTGCTAAAATGCAGACTTAAAAGGCATTAAGTAAGCCTGATACTGATGAGCAACCAGACTAAGTTATTTATATTTTTTATGGAAGCAAACTGATCTTTTTCACAATTAATTTTACTAAAAACATAAAAATTCTAGTGCTTTTAAAAGCAAGTATGTGTCATACAAAAATCAGAACTCATATATCTTCTGTGTTTTTGCTTCAAACTTTACAATTGGCGAAACGGGACCGTTAATATAATCTGAGGTGTTTTGTAATATAAGTTTCAGAACGAACATTTTTACGACCAACATCTTAGCACATACATTATTGCAGACAGACAGACGAAAAACGATTGCGAAGTATTTTTTTTTTTAAAAGTAAAGCCCCAACTCCGGCAAAAATTCCCCCGGTTGTCTCACTCAGTATCTAGGGGACGGGGTGTGCCGGTCCCCCCTGGGCGGCACATATTTTGGGGGGACTTTTTTTTCCCCCCTAAATTATATAAATATAATATAATAACGTTATAATAGAATCTACAATTATAATAAGTAGGCTGGCGCCGGCGGCACAATTCTACTCGTAATCAACAGTATTTTATCAGAGAAAAATTAAACATGTGCGCCGTAAATTGGGAATTGGCTATAGTTACATAAAGATACGTCGCCTGATTTTGATTTGACCGAGATCTAGCGATAATTTTCATAAGAAAACAACTAACAGATGATATAAATTTTGGCAATGGCATTCATGACTTGTCTGATAAAAAAAACAACAAGAAAGGTAAATATATAGGCGACCAATTGGGGACCGCCCCGGGTAGCAATTGCTCTAGGTACGCCTCTGTGTTCTGTTAATGTCCGTCACCTTGTAACGGACTAATAAATGGGATGTTTTGTTTTTGTTAGTATATTTAAAAAAAAATAATAGCATTGGATTTTAAACAGATTATTGTCGGAGGATTATCGAGTGGGCCGGTCCCATCAGTGCCGAGCCTTGCTCTGCCCAGTTAGTGCCCGAGGACCCCCGTAATGCCGGTGGTTGTCACGCTAAGCGACATTAAGACACGATTCTACGGAGACTCGGACAAGGAAGACCACGATTAGTAAGTGGACTTCATTTGAAAAAACAACAACACAAAAACATGCAATTTAGGCGATGTTATCTCCGGTCAAAGTCTTGTTCGGTAATACTTTTTAACAAAATCTGACCAAGAGACCGCACCCCCCATAATATCTGGGGTTTTGTTTTTAAATAAGTTAAAATTTATTTACCCTTTCTCTCTAGTTATAAATTGATTTCGCATTCATTCTCATGTATCGGATGAATTGTTGTCATTATTTTTGTTGATATGTTTTTAAACGCCCTCGTTTTAATTCATTTGACTTGTAGGATCGTGGGTAGAGTTTAAAGTTTTCTACGATTTTGTTTACAATATATGTTGAAAAATGTGCTCCATTGAATAGAAATAGATGCCTCAAAGAGTGATAGAAAGGGCGTAAATAAATAAACATACAAATGTTTAAAACAACATTTTGCGGAATAAGTTGACGAGCTTGAAGAGGTTTTACTTCTAAACAGGTGCTAAAACATCGCATTTCGTCAGTTATAATACCGTATCTCTGTCTCGATGCCTGTATGTATATAAAAATAATCCAATATTATTAGGGATTTTTAAGATATAGCCATCAGCACGGGTTATGCGGGGGGAAAATACATATTAGTTTTGGGTTTTGAAAGCTTAACATAAAATCTTCTCGATCGTTTTATATTATTAGTTATATATATTATTTCGAAGAAAAAACGTTTTATTTTTACTGACTGAAATTTTGTTACGTGAATTTCCACAAAATTATTTTCGTTTTTTTAAATATAAATGTATATATAAAAAAAATAATGAAGAAAGTAAAGGTGATCTTTCGATAGATTTATTATACGTATATTCACTATTATAACTGTTATTCAGAAGGTTTTCGGATAAACGAAGTTATTGTTTGATTGATATATTTATATTTATGAACCAATCGAACGTAAGATAGCCTAGGTATTATTAACTGCCATGGTAATAAATAAAAACATGTGAAAACTGACGATTTTTTTTTTTACATAAATATTTGAGGACGGAATTTGAGACTTCTCAAAAATATAATAGAATTTTCTTGTTATCTTTTCGATGCATTATGGTATTAGTAATTGATCTATCTTACTAGATACGTGCGTATTATTGAACAATTACTTAATAAGTTTATAAATATTTTAAAGGAAAGTAATGACTCTACATGAATTGTAATGCTACCTTATGCGTTGATAACCATGCAATGAATGAAACATAAGTAAAACAATATAAATAAATTTCATTCATAATAGTACCAATGAATGAATAGCCGATGAAATCTCTTCCAGATTGTGATAGGGCGATTTGTACACTCGTAAACAAAGTAAAGTTGACGTCATTTCCACGTTCAACTCCACGCTCATTCATACCAAGACAAACTGTCTAAATTCGAGGCTCTCCATAACGTATTTGTATTCGTACTAATGAGTGTACAGTACCAAAAAAACTTTACCTTTTATAAAAACATATTTTTAACTCAGGGCTCGTATATTTCCGTTCAACGTGCGGTCAGGGATGGTCTATGCCCGGTTAAAATTATTTATTTACTTTTGGCAAGCAAAACTGTTCGCAATTTTTAAGTGCAATTCACTGGCGACCTTCCGATTAAATATAGTCCATTGCAATGCGACGTAAGTAAAAGTGAATAATTGTATCATGAAAATAGTTGCACTATTCCTAACCCCTAACAGGAGCAGGTAGTGGTGTTGAATCCAATAAATGTTAGAAAGATATTCCAGGAGAAACTTGATTATATTCGAAAACGACCTGAAATTTTGAGATATCATGGTTTGAGATAATGGCATGTGTATTTGATAAGCGTAATCCTTATTGTTTAAACAATATTTATTAAATTGAGACGATATCGGACTGTTTATTATTAAGTAGTCTCTAAAATAGCATTCGTCTTACGTACCTGCATATAAGGACTACGATAGCATCATAAATACCGATAATTTCCATCCAATTAATGAAAAATTTTAATAGTCCATTTCACAACACCCTAGTTATAAAAAAACAACTAGGGGAAGGAAAAAAAGACATGTGTTGAAATGTGTTAAATTAAAATATCGGTTCCGTTCCGCTCACTAGATAAGCTTTATCAATTCAGAGCCTATAGAAGATTTAAAGTTTTCATTACAAGTTCTAAATATTAACTAAACAAATATCGCAATGAAGAGATGTATGGTATTCGGCATGGGTGGCCAAGTTGGCAAGGGCGTCTGGACAGTAATCATAAGGACCCGCGTTCAAATTCCAGTTGTCCCTATTTGTTCTCTTTAGCCTATAATTAACGGTGAGATTGCGTAACTAATAACTGAATAGATTATTAGAGAATTAAAACTTGCTTAAACAGTTAATCATTATTAACTGTGGTGTAAGAATTCATTCATACTTTCCATTCATATAATATCTACACACAAATTCTGCTCTCGGGAGTTGGTGGTTTTTGAGTCCCGCTGTTGGTGTTTTGCTTTGAAATATCCACCCACAATGTACTTATATCCAAATGAGCTAAGAAAGGAGGTGAGTTGGAAATAGACTTATTTGGTTGAGACTGGTGCTATGGTGAGGGGGGAGGAAAATGCGTGGATTGACACAGTTATGGCTTGTAGGAAATGATGGGCAAGCAAGGCGGGAATGATGGATAAGGATACCAGTACCAGCATGTGATGTTTCATCAGAGTGGTCTGTTCGGTAACAGTTTCGGTACTGAGGGATTTTGAATGTTACCAGTCAGCCGCGTTTCAGTAAGCGCGGTCTCCATGTCTTGGTGAGTGGCGAAAAAGGAGATCCCTGTCTCGGAGTGGTCCTGGTTGAGGTGTCAACGGTTCCTTGCATGTATGTGGCAAGGATCCACCCCTTGCGAGCTCTCTGTTTGTGTGAGGAACTCGGTGTGGTACCAACGTACCGTGAGCGCTTCTTTTGGTCGTTGCTGTTACTCATAACCATCTGATGAAATATCATACTTCATGGAGAATGGGATTATTTGAGAGAAGATAGAGAAAGAGAGAGGAAAATAAATGTAGTCTAGACGAAGTTGCGAAAAGCTGACATGCACGGCTGATGTCGAGCGTTTATCCTCTCGGCTAGGGAGAAACTATCTATCGTATGTGATCCTCTGTAATGTCTCTTTGCCTTACATTCCAAAACGGTATACTGATGAAAGTGGTCAGAGGTACTTCATTCGAGCAGCGGAGCAACAGTGAGCTTCACGAGATATTTGAGCTGCCTACGGTGGATGAATTCATCCAACTTAGACATATCAAATTTTTCGACTCCTTGCAATACCTGACAAACACGGTGTTTAACACGATAACCCCCGCTCCGTTCCCCCATCAATGGCAGGACGCTGTCGCGGCTGGAACGCTTTAGGCTTAGGTTCTAGGTTTTGGTTTTAGTTTGTAAGTTTTTCTCCCACATTTTCAAACTGAAGGTGAGCCCCATCACCTAGCATTATATTCACTTCATTGTATTTTTAACCACAACCTGTATTGTTAAGTAACCCAACCTCCTTCAAATGCATCTGCGCATAGCAGAAAGAGGAGAAATTATTTTGTTTATTGATTTTGTCATATTTTCACATTGTATAATTTAAAAGGGTTAAGGAAAGAAAAAAAAAACTTAGCCTTAGTTCGAATGATTTATAAGGTGAGCCCCATCATTTTTTAAACATGTATAGACAATGAATGAAAAATATACACTATACCTTAGTAACCATCACAAATCGCGATGTAAAATTAATAAATATTGTATAAAATGTAGCCAGGGATGCATTTATATAGAATCTATAGTCAATTCCATTATTTTAATAAGAAGGGGATATGAAAAAACTTTGCCTTAGTCACAGGCTTGGTGCCCAGCTCGACAATGGCCTGCCTTAGCTCAGTCTGTTTGTACTGCAGCACATCACTGTTAACACCCAATTCTGGTTACACCACTCACGTGTATGATGTTAATTGTGTTGCTAAACACAATAGCAACTGCTAGGACAGTTTTCCGATTACGGTTCGTCTTGATAACAGCAATAGCTATCAATTAATGTAACGAAAATAATCGCGTATAGCTTCAATCTAGCGCATGCGCTAAACTTAACCAACAACTATTGGTAAAATTAATCTTTGATATTTCATGGTATTTAATTGCTGGTAGTGGGTTTCGATTAAGTAAACAACGTCTAACGTCAGGCACCACTAGGAACATTGTGTGCGCATGATAATGGCAGTAGAGCTGCCGAAAACGTTTGTAAAACAGAAATACCGACTTGTAGGAAGATAAAATTGGCCGTCGCTTATTTAACTTGTATTTTTTTAAAAAAGAATATGTAAACGTAATGATGGAAGTGTAATATTATGAAACTATATCGAAAAATACTTTCCTAGTTTCCTGGTTACAAATTTGTCAATTAATTCTGAAAAACCTACCGAGTATTTTATAATAATACTATTAAGTTTAATTTATTAAATCATTTTGGTCACTAAGTACGTACCACAATTCAACAAATAATACGATTTATAAATGACTACAAGACTGGCTTAACATAACTTAATACAGGCGGAGAGTGATAAATATGCGATTTTTTTTGGTGGGGGGGCCTTAAAGTTAATATTTGAAATTATCCTAATCATTTAAAATTTAAGCTTCTGAGCTGGAAATCGTACAAGTTAGCGAAAAGAATCCGACTTATTTAAAGCTTTATTAGTTTTTCACACTTCCTTTATTGTATTTTATCCAAAAAATAATCAACATATTTCGGAGGCCCGGAATACACCTAAATAGTTTGAATGCTTGTTCAGACAGCTTTCGTAGGCCATACATACAGAAGAAACTTTGTCGCACCTGAACGAAAGTTAAACTTCTCTTCTGGCTTCTGAATATTGAGAAAAATTGCAATACCACTGATCATCGGATCTCCTAGTGAAAAGCCTTAAAAACAAAAACAATTTATTTTATTTTAGTCAGCACAGCTAACGAACTACTTGAAATGTGTGTGCAAGCTACTTCCGCCAGCAATCACTGAATGATAAGGTTCATTCTACGCCGGATGATCTATAGATAATGCTTTCTTTATGATTTTTTTTTTTTTGCTGTCTTCTTACAACTGATTCCTTTGTACATCATTCATACTATCACCCTCACAGGTCACTGGAGGGTCTGCCAGACAGATGGGGTCGATGATAATCGACTTCGGTACAGTTCCATCACAGAAGTATACGAACCTATAATCCTGTCATTCATTACATTGAAGATTGAAACACCAAGAAAATTTTAATGTCATTCTTTTTTTTTTTTTTTTTGACACTAATAACATAATTCTTAATGATACGTGAGTATATTGTGAAAATTTGATTTTTCTTGTCTGAACAAAGATTTATTAATTTGAAAAAAAAAAAAGGCCACCATCTGTCACAATAGAGCAATGGTTAATTGTGACAAATCGTCTCATTCATGCAAATATGAATTGAGTTGTAAAATTTGATTAAAAACATATCTTTTTGTCCTGTGTTATTCCATTATCTCCAATATGTAAGAATTTAATGATTTATTTTTAGGAGAGTTCTACCAGTAGGGTCATTATTGATGTCCATATTAAAATTGAAAATTCTTGTAATATAAAAAAATCGTAAACTACATTTCCTGAACGAATTATGTTTATCATTGAACAGTTGTATAGTAACGTCATAATTCCGCTTACATCAGTAGATATGATGATGAATTCGTTCAAGCTTACTACTGTTCGCTAGCCTAGTTAAGATTCCAAGAAACATTATCTTAATTCGTAATAAAAATGACGTCAGAATAAAAAAAAACCCTCGTTTTTTCACAAGCGTAACTTTTGAAAATTATAAAACCCACTGATCGATTATACCATTTGTACGGCCGCTCTGATAAAACTCCGTGATAGACATCCTTATGACACACATGTTGTACATCACATCTTTTTCCTTAGCGACTCACCAACGAGTTTTTATCGTATTTGACAAGGGCCGAATGCTTAAAAAATGTTATAAAAAGTTCAACTTTACTGAAAGGATCTGAGACTTGAGAGTGCTTGATGAAGACCAGATCAGGCTGGTCCCATAGGCAACTGGCTCCGTGACCAACTAATAGGCCTTAATTGGTGAAGTAATGGTCAGGAACAACATATGGCGTTTTTTATTCTTTCATGAAAAACTTGAGTAAAAATAAATATATAAAAGTTGAGACTATAATTAATTCGACGGTGCTCACTAAGGCCGCTAATAAAGCTTATAATTTCTCAAAAATGATGTACACAGTTACAAGCCTTTAATTAAATTTGACATCGATTGAGGCTTGTATCCGTTTGATATCAAAAACGACTGATTTTTGGCATACTTCAAAAAAAATCTCAACTTAGCCAGCGTGGGTCTTACAAAGCTTAGTGTAACTCGTATCTACCCGCACTATCATATCTGAAGTTCACAAACAGGGGGCGGGTCACTTTTATTCGTTACTCAAGGACAATACCAGGGCAAATATCTGGACAATGCATGATCGGTCTCTTCTAAATTATGCCAGATATCTGCTCAGCAGGGTTGACCCATTGTGAATATGGATTGTTATGTGCTATCACAATTATCAATAATCATTAATCTACGTTGCCAACCATTTGCTTGTAGGAAAAATACAAACATTCAGATGGATCTTTCCCCCTATCGTATCCTGCTGATTGTAATTCACAGTAATTCCTTTCGTGGGAAAAATTCTCATGAAATTCCCACCTAGCCTTATTAAATATGTTTTCTTTAACTAATGATTGTTATTGAAAGTTAAATGAACCATCAACACAACTCTCCAGAAATTCCCGAAGCATAGCAGTCCTCTGTTTCGGGCTCGTCCACCGCTGATGCGAACATTTCCAAGTTTTTTAGAAATTTTAAATTGACATGGGCATTGTTTTTGAATCTCTAAGGAAAATCTTAGAAACAGGAGATAGGGTGGGACCACCATTTCGATTTCGAGCCCTGGCCCTCCCACAATATTTTTTCTTTGGCATAAATGACTGCTATTACCAGTTTAGTCAACAACAAAATAAATAATTATATTTTTTCTTAATTTCAGCTATTACTTTGACCTTAATTTTTCTTTGTGAGAACATGATAGGAGTGTACCTAAAAAATGTTTACATTCTTCTTGTGTAGTAGGCAGAGGAACGGCTTGGGACTTCTCTTTTGGTGAAGAATGTACTTGTTCTCGTATTCTGAGCACAACATTTTTTCCATTATTATTCAGCCTTCCTGTGACTTCTTTGTAATTTCAATTAAAAACTACTTTACTGTATGCTTCAAGAGGTTTTATTATTATTGTTATTGTTGGTATAAGATACAGTAGTTTCACAATATAATAACATTCATATATTAAGAAAACGAGTTCAAATCTCTAGTGTTTTATTCTCAAAGCTCAATAGTACTGGCTCCTTGGCTGAATTGACTGAGCACTCACCCGTCTCAATGCTTCGCGGTTTCGTTCCCTAAGTCATGCTAACATTTTGCGAGTTAACAAACATCTACAAACTTCGGTTATGATCTCGGCAGCAGGCGATGTAGTTCAACGTATCTTTTTTTTCTCCTTAATTTGAGAGATTTAGAATTTCTTTAAATAATTACTCCTAACCCTAGCTGGAGTGAATAACAGTATTACAATTATAAGCGAAACAAATTATAAAAATAAAAATAAAGCAAGATGATCCACGGCTTCACAGCTAAAAAAGCAGTTATGAAACTTTTTCTAATAACATAAATAAAAACGTATAGTGACAAGACAATTATCTAGTTTTCTTATATTAAAGACTAATTATCGCGCCTTTTGGAACAGGCTCCGTACTCAAGTCACGAAATTCGGACCTTATTAGGAAAACCGGTTGAGTGGAACGGGTCTTGCCTCCCCCCCCCTCGACTGACTGCAACTTGGAAATATTCATTTAATCAAGTAAGTTATAATTATCATCTGTGAAAAAAAGTTTGCTTTCTCATGAATGGAAGACGTCTTCATAAAATATTGATGTGGCTTATTTCACGTTTGTCTGGAAATACAATTGAGCATCCCTACCCAGTTCATTTATGTAATTTTTAACTTAAGCTCAGCAAGATAGGACATTCGGAAAGGGTCGAATCTCCTATTATTTATTTTGTCATTAAGTATATTTAATACTATTATAATGGTTATTACTTTTATATTAGTTCTACTATTTAACTATCAAGTATATTTACTATTATTAAATTGTTTATTACTTGTATATTACTACTACTATTCAACTATCAAGTATGTTTAGTAATATTATATTGTTTATTACTTGTATATTGGTACTACTATTTAACTATCAAGTATATTTACTACTATTAAATTGTATATTAGTACTACTATTCAACTATCAAGTATATTTACTACTATTATATTGTTTATTACTTTTATATTAATACTACTCTTCAACTATCAAGTATATTTAATACTATTATATTGTTTATTACTTGTATATTAGTACTACTATTTAACTATAAAGTATATTTACTACTGTTAAATTATATATTAGTACTACTATTCAACTATCAAGTATATTTACTACTATTATATTGTTTATTACTTTTATATTAATACTACTACTATTCAACTATCAAGTATGTTTAGTAATATTATATTGTTTATTACTTGTATATTGGTACTACTATTCAACTATCAAGTATATTTACTACTATTAAATTATATATTAGTACTACTATTCAACTATGAAGTATTTTTACTACTATTATATTGTTTATTACTTTTATATTAATACTACTATTCAACTATCAAGTATATTTACTACTATTATATTGTTTATTACTTGTATATTGGTACTACTATTCAACTATAAAGTATATTTACTACTATTAAATTATATATTAGTACTACTATTCAACTATCAAGTATATTTACTACTATTATATTGTTTATTACTTTTATATTAGTACTACTATTTAACTATAAAGTATATTTACTACGATTAAATTATATATTAGTACTACTATTGATCTATGAAGTATTTTTACTACTATTATATTGTTTATTACTTTTATATTAATACTACTATTCAACTATCAAGTATATTTAATACTATTATATTGTTTATTACTTGTATATTAGTACTACTATTAAGTATAAAGTATATTTACTACTATTAAATTGTATATTAGTACTACTATTGGTCTATGAAGTATTTTTACTACTATTATAATGTTTATTACTTGTATTTAGTATTACTATTCACATATCAAGTATATTTTCCAAACATTGCTAATTATCTTACAAAATGCTTATTTTCCGTTAGTGCTCTTTCTGATTTACGAATTCCGAAAATTCTTCTATTGCACCGATGAAATAAAACCCCACCTGCTTACCCGGCATTTCTCCCTCCAACACGTGTTTTACAGATGTGCATTCTGACTTTTATGAGCGGAAGTATATAATGCATCTCCTCCCTCCTCCTCTCCCTTTCCCAAGCAAACCAGATGTCTTCTCTCCCGCCCTGTAAACAACTGTAGAATATTTCTCGTTGGAAGCATTCGTATTGAAAATATTCTACATTCTCCGGGAAATTATTAATAAACTGTTTTGCCTTCGGTCCTGAGGAGAAACTTCCCACTTGAGGCCGGGATCCCACTAGAGTTCCCATCTTCTGTCCTTCAAACCGTGTTCGCGACTTTGTTTGATGATGTTTGATTAATAATTGTAATAAGTTATAACTTGACTGGCGAGGCTATATATATTTCTTTTATTATATATTAATGATCCCTTCATCAAAGACTTTTTTTGTATTATTTGCTGCAAGTATCAATCAAGAGGAGTTATTATAGTGAGCACAACGAAACTCTTTATTGACGATTCAGGCTGACAAATTTTTTTTCCTACTGCACGGCAAACAATAAAGCATAGACACCTCATTATTGAAATTTGTCACCATTGACAATAGCAGCATAGTTCGTCAGTGTACGACCTTACGTGAAACTAATTGCGAACACGCATATATATATTAATTATAGTTTCAAGCGAAAATCATTTACATGAACATCTTTTATATCAACAATTTGTCTTATTAAAGACATTTTTCTGAAAAATGATTTCATCAACTTAAGTAATTTTCGATATAATTAAAAAAATGAAAAGAGCAAAAAAAAATTTTGCATGTGCGCTACAGATTCAACCCATACAAATACAGCTATTTACACGTGTACCTCTCCCCAGACTAGAATTAAAAATAGAAATATGTTTGTCAAATAATTCTATAGTAAGAAACATTTATTGTTGGAATTATCTTTACTAAACAGTATGATAGTGCAAAATGCAAGATGTTATCATAACCGTTCCTCAATTAATTAATCAACGAACTAATTTGTTTTTAGGAGCTGAATTTTAATATAAATTTAAATTAATAATTTAGAACTGGATGTATGATTTCTAGAACAAGGAACAAAATATTAACAACTACTTCACCAAGTTCCTGCCTTTACCCAAATTATTCGAAATTATTTATCGGTACAAGAACTTTTCAAAAGGTGTTAATCATACTCTTCGATAACGATTGATGGTGTTTGTAATTTGTTGGTTTGGAGATGAAGCGTCCAAAAAAATAAATATTTAGTCTCCATACGAAAATCGAAATATATCACATCTTGATGATTGTTTGATGTGTTTTTGTGCACCTGATAATTATTCTATGTAATTTCCTTGAATCTTTTTGCAGTGACTCAAAACAATTATTAACTCAAGGTAAACTTGTCATCATTATGAAAATTAATACCAGCTATGTCATAAAAACAAGTTGCCTATAGAGCGATGTTTAATAAGACTTCCCTCTAATACAAAAGTGTTTTTAATTCGATTTCGCGTTAAATTACAGTTATTATTCAAGTCATTAAGTTTAAAAAACAGTTGATAAGATAAATAAGTACCGTCCCCTGAATAGCGACATCCTGTTGACGCAAGTATCAAGCTCCAAAGCAGGGTTTGTCCCCAATCCAGGGACGGACTTCAAACTTTTTAGTCTAACTACGGCTAGCCCAAAAGTAAGTAGGGTAGTAGTAAAGAGAAAAAAGATACGTTGAATTTTCATACAAGAAACTTTAGTACTCATAACATAAGGGGCTATAACATCATAACAAAAAAAAATACTTGCCTGATTCTTAAGGGAGCTCTATTGATTGAACATTTGAACATTGCATTTAATTAACATTTTTGAATTTATATCGGAGAGTGTGGTCACTAACTTGCCCTTAATGTTCCCCATTGATTATTGAGAGTGTCGGGTCGTCACTAGGGGGGTGCCTGGCTACCCTAGCCCTGGTGATAAAGTGGGTTGTTTGAGTTTATAACCTGGACAATCGTTTCGTGACGCCTTTACTATCTGACTCCATATTTGATAGGTATGTGCCCCGACAGTGCTCTATGTTCAGGAGAAGAGGTATAGGGTAGGTTGGTAGTTTCTGTGGTCTTGGAATGACCACGAATTCACACTCGGTATCTGAGGGAAGGCGAAATCCGTCCGGATCCCATGGGCGAGTGTGATCCGGAGAGAGGCAGACTGAATTGTCGCGGGAGACACTGCTTGGTAAGTTTGCAGGGCCACGACAACCGTTGTCCACTAGGGAGAGGTCTCTCCCAAGGAGGTGCTAGATTTAGCGAGAAGAAGGCAGAGATTCCCACTAGGAAGGGGTGGGGCCTGACAACGCCAGACTAAAACGTAGCGAGGCGAGGAGAAGAAGAGATGTAGAGGTTTTTCATAAAGAAGCAGTAAAGTTTCAGAGTATCAAGCGGGGGTAGCCACGAGCCGGTAGTTGCCAGGAGAATGATTAACAGGTTTTTTTTTTGGTCCCCCCCCCCAAACCCCTTGAATTTATACAATATGTAAAAAATATGAATAAGGTAATTGGCAATTTTCTCCTCATTCTGCTATGCGCATGACTCAGAGAGAGAGAGAGAAAGAAAGAGAGAGAGAGAGAGAGAGAGAGAGAGAGAGAGAGAGAGAGAGAGAGAGAGAGAGAGAGAGAGAGAGAGAGAGAGAGAGAGAGAGAGAGAGAGAGAGAGAGAGAGAGAGAGAGAGAGAGAGAGAGAGAGAGAGAGAGAGAGAGAGAGAGAGAGAGAGAGAGAGAGAGAGAAACACATTGCTTATTATGAAAAAGCGAGAGGGTTACAAAGTTTTATTGAGTTGCTAACACAAATCAATGTTGTCAGGCGCCAGAGCACCTCTAAACTGAAACTAACATATATTTGTATCGTTGTAGGAAATCATAAACAAAAACCTACAACCAAAAGACTGATTTCAAGTGCTCCATCAGGATAAACTGAATGTATTTTCTTCCAAGTTGAAACATGGTTTACACTTTTCCCGAAATCATTGTTTCTAATTTACATGAAACCTCTCAGGAACTTGGACTGAGCTGAAAAGGAAAACACGGGATAGAGATAAATGCCTAGCATGAGAAGAAGACAAAAGAAAGAAACGTCATACGAATGAATGAACATTAGTTCTGGTACGTAGAAAATGTTTTAATAATTATAAGCCAAAGAAAAAAAAAAGTCAAAATTCAAACCCAAGATCTGATCTAGGGGATGCTCTTTTAACTTAGCTATCCCAATCGAGCACAAGCCAAGTCAATCTAAAAGATGAGTTTTTAAAAATTTTGGTTACATAAATGACGGAAAAGCCGGGATACGAATCTAGGACATTCTGATACCGTTTTTACGTTCGTTACGTACGTGGATAGCCAGAATGGTAAGGTCGTCTGAACGGCGATCTGAAGGTCGCGCGCTCGAATCCTGACTGCGCCACTATCAGGTTTGTTCCAACATGAGTCCAAACTATCACCAAACTAGCGGGAGCATATCTAGTAAAGTTGTGCCGTTCCAACTCGCCCGAAACCAAAACTGTCCGACACCTAGCTTGAAAACGGTTTATGACAGTCCAAACGATCGAAGGATTAGAGTAAGGACTAAGAATGAGAGAATTACTTAACTTTAATTTTAATTTACCCATTCCTCGAATGTTTAACTACTTTACAGTAATGGGAGAATTACTAGGCTTGCAGTAATAAGGAAGGTTGTAAATTTACGATCAACTTTCAAGTAAGAACACACCTTATAAGAAAGAACAGAAATATCGATAGAATTGATTTGAGTTATGTGACTCTTCTCTACTTCAATAAAAATTATTAATTGTACAATGAATAGACGTTAACTTTTATTGCGTCTATTGAAATCTTTATTGGCAGAGGTTAGTTTTAATTTATAAATAATTTTGTTCTGGTATGAAGTAACAGTAAAGTAATCAGAAATTGGAAAAAGCGTTCCATGTTCTCAATCCGTGATTAGGTAACGTTTGCTCATGCTCAGTAAACAATCACAAGCCAATTTGAAACTGGTCCGTGATTCTGTACTGGAACAAACCAGTTATTTCTATTTCACCATTACTTTTTTAGTGTTACATTGTCAAAAAGCAATATTATGGAGTCTCCTTCGTCTGGCATGGCCAGCAAAATTCAAAAGTCATCAACTAAATGGTTTTATAAATATTACTTACTTATTCAATCTTAACTTCGTTTTTATATTTTATTTATTATCGGACATTGAAGGGAAATAAACAACTTGAAAATGTACAGTGGGTAATGAAAAGTTTTTTTCTCCTTAACGTACTTATTTTTTTATTAACTGTTATGCAATTCTTCGACACAGCTGTTAACTTTCAAAATTCATTTATATAAAAAAACATACTGACATGATTAATTTATTTAAAATGAGCTCGGAAGTTAAAAGTAAAGACACTCAAACGGTAGATTAGGTCTTTCGTCTGTATGAGTATTCTTATCGCGAACATAATTTTAAATGTATATTCAACTAATTATATTTATTGTTAACATATAATTGCGTAAGTATGTTTAAAATAATCAATGAAATATTCGAACTCGTTTATGTAACGTGGAGATTTCCAATCATCGCAGTTTAGGTGATTTTTAATATTTAATGCTGCGATTTGTTTCCTATGGTTAAAGAAAATCAACTTAACACTTAAGCGGTAGTGCAAACAGATCCAGAGATACTCTCTAAAATAAAAAGTATTGAGAACTACAATAGAACTTGCGATGTTCGCTCTACAAAACGATTTTTTTTTCTTTGTGTTTCAGCTATACACATTTTTTAAGTTATACCTACTTGATAAATAAATTGAAGTCATTTGGACCCAGTATTCCAATTATATACAACCCCTAAAACAATATTTAATTCACAACTGATGAAAAAATTCACAAAAAAATTATCATTGATCGGGATTTTCATATTTTAGTTTGCCTGTTAAGTTGCTGTCAAACAACATAAATGCTCGTTTATATCCGAGGTCAATAGATTTATTTTCCTGATTCTTGTTAAACTTTTGTCGAATGAATGTTGCGTTCAACTCAAATTACTTAAATCAACTGTAGATTATCAACTGTACATAATTATGTTCTGAATCATTTAATGAGGAATCTACGGTACGGTACTCTGGAAGAAGAAAATATCCTGGAAGAATACTGTGGATCCGCATTTTTAAACCTAATGGCCTAAAATTACTTCAAAAGAGCTGATGAAGCGCATGGACCCTTTTAATGATGCGATCACGCCGATGGAGGACTTAAGGGAGAGGCCGCTTCACTAAAAAGAAGTTAATTTCAAAACCCTCGGTAAGAGGTTAAGAGAATAGTTAATAAATAAATGTTATTATTAATATAACACAACGAGAAAGACATTTCGCAGATGTTTTGCTGAGTTTTCATTCAGGAACGAGGATTCATTTAACTATTGTCTTTCCAATGTCTGTCTGTCCCATAATAGTGGTCTTAAAAATGGTTCAATTGAACTGACATTTTGAGAGTATATTCCACATCATGTTGATGTAACTGTTAACAAGCTTCATCCAAGCAGTTATTTAATATTTAAAATACTGATTCCCCACCCCTTATTGCAGGACAGTAATATTCTTGTAGCCAAGAATAGAAATCACGGAAGTATTTTAAGGAGGATTGTATTTTGTTTTTCAGTTCTTAAGCTACTCACAATTTTTAGAGACCCTTATGTTACACTGTGTGTGTCAGTCTGACCGCTCCTTTTCAAAGAAAAGGAAAGAGACAAAATTTTACATAGAGGTCTCATTTGATGTTGGGAAAATATAAAAATAGCATCTCCCTTAAACATGATCAAGGGCTTACTTCATGTTTTAAAAAAAGTCTATAATTTTGAGTGAGGTATCAATTTAAAAATCTCAGCTCCCAGATGATCAATATGTAAATCGTGGTTTGTCTTTTACAATAAGTCATTAAAACAATTTTCAGTGATGATCGTCACAATTGAATTGAATTTTTCTAAATCTGTTCGGTTGTAATTTAATATTGAGTTTGAAAATCCGATCCCCCACACCGCAGACTAACTTCAGCCATTTATCAGGCCTGTACGATTTGTTACCCATTGGAGCAACATGCTTAGATCTAGTATACGATGATCCGCTTCAAAAGAAGCTGGACAAATGCAGGTCACTGAGGAACTTTGTATGGACCCAGATATAGAGACTGTTACATAATGGAGTCGACACGACCCGGAATGGAAGCCTGAGGAATGTGTTTGTCACAGAGAGTTCACTATTAGAAACAAGAAGGCAATGGGGTTAGTGTGTTACTGTGCCCTACGAATTTTTAATCGTTTTCAGACTGATGAATACACCATTAAGAACCTCCTCGTCAAACCATACTAATCACCTTATAAAGAAGAATTCTAATAAATAGAATTGATTTAAATATTTTATGGTTATTTACAAATAATCAGTTACCCTCCTTATTCAGTTTCAATATTATTTCTGACCATATATATTTTATTAATTACCGAATGGAAACTTCCCATAAACGAAATAAGGAATATTTATCTGACCAGCCTGGCTTTCTGCCTTAATTTGGCGCAGATATAACCTACCACCTAGTGGTTTAAAAGCAAAATAATCATACCTTCCAAAAAAAATATTTGTAAATGTAGTAAGGATCGCAAAACAGATGTTGATCAAAAGTTAGTTGTCATAGGTTTTTTTTTCCCCCTGTTTGCCGGCCTGAATTTATTAGTCCTGACAATGGCGTTTTGAAAATCACCATAGATCATGGGAACTGCGTAATTGTAAACGATCTGAGGGCAAATGTTTGCAACGAAGTGGAATATTGCATGGGTCAAGGTTGCATGGCAAAATCCATTAAATGATGTTTAATGGCGACCTGCGCAACTAACTACATAAGATAAATCACCCTATACTCTATTACATATTGTAAATTAATTTAAACAAATGTAAATAATATAAATAAGTCATTGTAAATGTTGTAAACAATAAAGAAGTCGCAGCTGCAAGTTAATTAGTTCAGGTTTGGAGGCCCTTACCCGGTCAGGTATCAGTGACTCAGGGCAGGCCTGCCAAAGGACAAAGGCCACCACATACTGGGCTGTCATTGGCCACAACAACGAGTCCCATGATTGGGCACTAATGAAGGAAGCCTGCTATAAATAGACCCGGGTCTTTGGCTGTAATTCATTCTCGAGACTACGCCCTAACTGATGACTTTTGGCTGCGGTGATGTTCAAGAACTTGGCCTTCCCATTTATGAAAACCTGTGGACCTCTCTTCCTAACCTAGCTATGTTTTAGTCCGGCCTTGTCAGACCCCACACTCTCCTAGTGGGATTCTCTTCCTTCGCCTCGCTAAAACTAGCAGCTCCTTGGGAGAAACCTCTCCCTCGCGGACAACGATTGTCGTGGCCCTGCAAATTTACCTAGCAGTGTCACCTACGGCAATCCAGTCTGCCTCTCTCCGGTTCACACTCGCCTTTGGGATCCGGACGGATTTCGCCTACCCTCAGATACCGAGTGTGAATTCGTTGTCATTCCAAGACCACACAAACTACCTACACTACCTACCCTATACCTCTTCTCCTAAACATAGTGCATTGTCGGGGCACATCCCTATCAAAATATGGAGTCAGATAGTAAGACAGTCATGAAACGATTGTCCAGGTCATAAGCCTAATCAACCCTGACTACGTCACCAGGGCTAGGGTAACTAGGCACCCCTCTCGTGACGACCCGACAATGCAAGTTCAAATCTCCCGGGAAAATAAATAAGAAAAACATTGCTCAAGCCCTATATGCCAGACCTTGCGGCTAAAATTTTTCCATCCAAAATAATTTAATTATACGAGATTAAAATCAAAAATGTTGTATTAGGTAATAATTACAAGAAAATTGAACAACTTATGTGTTCAAGATTCGCGTTTTGTTGGCGATTTTTAATATTAATCAGCTAACCCAAAGAATAATTGATTTTCAAAAAATTTTTATTTCTTTCAAAAACGATTATTTTTATCGAATAAAATATTTCTAAAAAAATTCTAGTAACTACGGACCAAACACACTTCTTATGTATCTAACCATCTCGGGCAATGAAAAACACTTCTAAACAAATCAAAAATAGTTCAAATACTCAGCAATAGAAAAACTAGTAAAACAAGATCAGACGATATTAAACATGGAGATCTCAAACTTATTAGTCAAAGAAAAAATGTATTGACTGTACCGGTTTCAAACCCGGGATTGTCTTGATTTATACCAAAAACATTAGTATGCTTACATATGAGTGTCATATATGTAATTGACCTTGTCCGATTTGACAAGATTATCAGAAAATTTTAACTGCATTATCTATCTGTTATATAGTTAATGAGTTTACTAATTAAAATCACGGCTAAATAAAAAAAAATAATACATTTTAAATAAATACTCGATAAAGGAAATTGAAAACTCTCCTGGAAACAAGATAAGCATACTTACCATAATTAAAACATTGAACAAATAAATGTATTTCTGCATAATTTTACTGTTTTGTTAGTTTAAATTATTAACGGTATATTATCTATCTAGATCTGCTAAAGAGATTACACTAAGTGACCGCGAGCATGATTCGGAAGATTAAGCTCATCGAACATCAGGAGGTTCAGATCACAGTCCTATTTAATTTTTAATTAATTTATTGTACCTGTACCTTTTTAATTTCTATAATAATTGTGAAAAACAATCGGATCACATTTACTAGCAATTCTTAATCGATCAGCATCAGAATTATTTTTTTTTGTTAATATTATTGAAATTATTTCTGCTTCGCCGACGGTAAAAGTAAACATTTCGAGCTCGGCAATTAATTGAGCTAATCATTTGCTTTCTTTATCTGTACTTATATCGTACTGTCTTTGTTATTGTTTAATTGTTATGCTACATGTATAGATGCTATACTCGGATGAGTAGTGTATGGCTCCTAGTTTGTAGTAGTGGAATTCTAGTCATTTAACAGCGATGCCTGTTGTAAGGATGAAATATGTTTAATACAAGCAGTAAAAGATGACTGCACAGAAGTGACGATGATAAACGATCATCTGAAAACCAAATTGGCTCCGCCAAGGTGACTGGTAAAGTAAGCGAAGTGTCCTCAATCGACAGGTTCCGAAATACGAACATGACACCGTGTGTACGAACCATTAACATCAATTCCCATTGTTTCTATTGCAATAATGACATTAAATACGATTTTTTTCCACATCTTGCCCTTGATGGTATTGTAGTCATTTCTTGGCAGATGGAATGAAAACTACATATTTTAGGTTAACATTAAACGGACATACTACACCTTTGGGGTCATGGTGTACTTAATTGTACTGTTACTTATTTGTTTAAGTTATTTGTTATATAATAATATTTATCATTTCCACGCGACTAGTGACAATATTATTTAATTAGAAACTCAACGCATTATAGCAAACTTTTTAAAGTAATTTTCCCCCCAAAAAACATCTACTGTGAAATTGAATTGCGATGATTTAAAATATTCCAGGAAAATGTTTGTTTTGCACTCTCAGAGTTTTATACAGATAACTGATTTTATATAACCTAAATCAAAAATACTGGTCCCATTCTATATGTTTGAACTATTAAACAATTTATTATTTTTAAAAGATGCGTGAATCGCCCAAATCGGTTGTAGAGTATCGAGAAAGAAAGTTTTAAATAATTTAAAGTAAATCAGTTAACACTATTTTTCAGCAATTAAATAACTCTAATATTATTGATAGAATCAAATTTTCATTTGGGCCTTTCATACAGTTATGGAGTCATAGATGATGTCTGGCAAGTAACGAGGTTTGAGAATAATGCAGTTTAATAAAAGAAGGTTTGACCGAAAGAAAAATAATAAACGAATCCTGATCCAACCAGTTTTACAATAACGACTCCAATAACTCATAACTAACGTGACAGAACACATGCTGCTCCTTCTTTAGCTTCAGTTGAAAAACAACAACACTAAACCATTTATGGACAGATTTTTTTTCACGCGAATATTTATTAACGCACTTTCAACGTGTTTATTTTCCTCATTCTCAAGCTTCCTAAAAGTGGCTTTCAAAAATTAAGATTTGAAAACATAAAGAGAGGATGATACGATAATTGGTTGTTTTTTTGTATCCTGTGAGCTGAGGGTTTTCCCTAATTGTCAGAATACTTCAAAGGTACAAATAAGAAACTTTTTTTCATCAGGCATGAATTTTTTTTTCTAACCCGAGGACTTTCAGCAGTAAACTGCCATCCTCTGTCCTTGGCTACTTCGACGCCGGCCGGCCTCCGTCTAATATAATTTCATGTGGGCAGAAATGTCTTGTTTGAACCCTGGAAATATTTTAACAATAAAGTTCGGGGTTCGTCTCCCTCAACTAGTAAATATTCCTTCCATTATACGATTCGATGGCTGCATTATATGACAGCCCATTATGGCTGGACATCAAACTATAGAAACTATAAATTGTACTGTGCGACATCGATGCTCCGGAAAAGTCAGGAGAGACTGAACGCAAAGCCAAGCCCGAGGTAATTATTCACGACTAGACACTGTTGAGGTCAGAAGTGGTAGAGAAAGGTCAAAGGGCCATCAAAAGCTACTAACCCGACCATCCTTGTAGCATCTGCAGATTAGCTTAGTCACTGTATAGTCAAGTATTTATATTTTCACGATCAATTGTTTATTTACTAAGCACTAATCCTAGTAAGTCATAAAAACAATTCCCTGTCAATGGCTGGTTTATTTACTAAGGACTAATCCTAGTAAATCATAAAAACAATAATAACTATGTATATGTTCAAAAATAATATTTTTAATGTCAAAGAATCCCTTCTTGAATTAAAATTTATAAATAAAACAGATCCGTGTGTGTTGGAATGTAATGAACAACGTAGCTATTTTGACCTATTAAATATTTCTGAGGCTTGAAAACTATTTACGTAAAAGGGAAACATAAATAATGAAGGCAATCAGAAGGTTTATTTCAGCCGAAATTATGCCATTTAAATACTGTATTTTTAGGCTTTCATTTTCACCCCGAACTGGCGAGGGTACCTGCGATGGAAATAACTCTTTAAATGTAAATACGTTGCTGAAGTGTAATATAAATGTAAATATTATCCCCGTGATGTAAAATTAAAACCCAAAGAGTTGACCATAACATTTATATCTAACAATCAATATTGGTATATTGATAATCAACCAAAAAAACTAATCCATGAGGTTAGGTAAGATAGTCCTTTTAGTTGCCTACAGGCTTATGGGTGGTACTGACTCATGATCAGTAGGCGTACTCTCACAACTTCTATCGATTCGCTACTATAATATATTTGTTCAAGTATCTCCGGTCATTTGTCCTCACGAGGCAGAGTCAACCCCGACCAGATCCAACTCCCAAAAAAAATTCATTAGGTGGAAGAGGGATGAAACCACTAAAAATTAAATAAGAATAACGTTAATGTTTTCCAATAATATACATTTCATTTCACATTCCACAATTATTCATAGTCCAATTATTGAAATTCAGGTGCCTCTATTGAATTTTGTTTTTAACTTATTTCGATGGTCATGGGCAATTAAATCTCTGTAGTCTTCAACAATCAATGTTTTCTTCTCCTAAAATGGTAACTTGTGACATCCAAAAGGGGATTTCGTAGCTCAATATGCTGCCATTATCAAGTGCTGAGTCTGCTTCCTACGAAACAAGCACCCAGGTACTCTACTAAACGGGTGGTATCCAACTTGTTTATTTATTATAATTTATAATTATTTATGCACTTTCATTTAGGACTGGGTGGTTATTGTCCAGAGCCAACCACTTTTATCTATGAAATGAAATACATTCGTTGCACATCTAGGGATCCAAGCCTAGACCCATGTAATATAATCCAGAAATAAGAATACCCTACCACTTTTCTAAGTAATGTTATTCGATTATCCAAACTTCATACCAAGGCCGTAAGATTTTATTCTGGGCAAAATTCTGCAATCACCTAGATATTATATTCCACAAAATACTTTGAAATTGATTACACGGCTATTCACACATTGAGAAAATTAATTGAAATTGAGAAATATTTTTAGTTTAAGAAACTAATTTGTATTTACTATCAATACATATATTATTAAAGAGTCCATCACTCAACAATATCATCAATTGTCCTAGCAATCAAAGGTCCAAGACTTCATCTACCAATCTTCATCATACCACCACTTCCCTTGCTTACAATTTGAATCTATTTATTTCGGTTATCTAATGTATTTTATTTGCTAGTCCAATGATTTTTTTTATTTCCATTATACCGTGCCTATAGAGCCAGGGCATGGCTTGTAATGACGATACCACGAATCTTTCTCCATTTGGGACATGTTAAGGTAAAAAAGGTTCATGTAGAACATTCACGGTTGATACAACACAATGTCTTGATGTGGAAACCTGTTGGTGCTTCCATCCGTACTGACTAGGAACTGTTCAGCCAAAAGACCGATAGTAGGCGGCTCGTGCCCATGATTCGGTGAAGTGAGAAATTACTCCCTAATTCGTGGGGTGACCATTACAAGTCAATAAGCGAATTTAACAAAAAGTCCATTTCTACTGGACGAAATTCTTGACTCTTTGTTGTTCGTTTATTTAAATTTGAATTCCTGTCATTCTGCGTCAACATCCTGTCCTTATGATTTACTTCTCAATCAATCCATGATCTTTCTGGGGACTTATACTAGACAAGCGACACACTAGGGGCCCCCATAAACAAGTGATAACGACCAAAACCCAACTACTTCTTCGTCTTATGGACAATTGTCCAAAAATATCAATAGAAAACAAGAGATTGATTTTCACAATGATACTTCAACCTACCTAGTCCTACGGAATAGAAGCCTGGAGGCCTAGCAATCCCGTCAATATTATTCGAATCCAATCCTTTAAATCAAAAATCCTCCGCAAGGTAGGCAATTTGGCGAGAGGTTGAAGAACGCTGACCTGCACCCGTTGCTTGGTGTGCCGTCGGTGGGTGAGTTCATCCGCCGGAGACACAAGTTTTTTGACTCGTTGCAGCACCTGGCAAACCCAGTGTTTAACACTATGACCCCACCACTCCTCCCGCATCGATGGCAACAGACTGTCAGGGGAAAATTAGGTTAAGAATTAGTATGTAAGTTATTTTTAAGGTTGATCAAAAAGGTGAGACCCATCACCTTTATTAGTCAGTTTAGTCCAGTCAGGTATAATGTATATCATTATACTTGTTTATTCATCATATAATTTTTATAAAATAACAAAACCTGTATATAATGTAGCGATGCTACAGGAAATACAAGAATAATTTGTAAATAGATTCGCCTGAGGATCTATAATTATATAGAATTATCTGTAAATTTGAATGGGCTATGGAGGGAAAAAAATAGGTAGCCAATGCTCCCTTACATATCAACAACCCTTCATTCTGATATCAACATCCCACTCACTCTCAAGATCTAGTCACTTCAGCTACCAGAACTTCCATTGCCGCCTCACCGACCACCCTAATGTGTATGTTAATGTATATGGCATTAACATCCCATCTCACCCCCGGAAACTCAGAACGCATAAAGCCGCACGATATCCGCCAAATCACCTAGCATTTTGTTTATAGTGAGCTCAGTGTGATAAAGTGACAAATTAAGTGGTTTTGGCCAATGACTCTTTATCCTCCGAAGTAACAAGACGATAAAAAACTGAATTCCTAAGCATTCCTTAAAGTACTTTGTTTATTTATTACATGTAATCATTTCAAGAATGATATTTATATAACAATTTCTTACGAACTTTTACTTGGGGCATTATTATTACTTAGTTTAATCGGCCACCATTTTAGTTCAGTGGCCATTTCATGATAGTGTTCTAACACAAATATTCTGAATGTATCGAGTCATCTTCATACACTATTTCCAATTTAATTGCTGGTGTGATTAGAAAACTACTTCGAGTTTTTATATCATCTGTGAGTGAAATAAAACGAAACACGGGAGGATGTTAATTCGAGAAGATTTCAATCCTTTAGTGTTATTTTTATATTTCTTGTTAGGCAGTTATGTTCCTGATCCGAGACTGTAATGACATATTATTCAATTGAATGAAAAATCTAAGTAACAATTATATTTTTTTTTGTACACCTTTATAGTATTTTCAAGTATCATTATTTATGAGAAGTATTTTATTACTTGAAGACAAAAAACACCTCATGCAGACTATTACGTCACATGAAAGAACCGTTGCCTTGTCCTCGCCGATAACAGCAGCTGTGTATCAACCTATTCGACCTATTTTGTCGGGTTCTTGCATTGAGCAAGATAAAAATATATGCATTATTTCTCCAAAATATATACTATTTTTAAACATATATAATATAAGATCACACATTATTTTTAATAAACATTGTTCTGATTTTTTGGGGAGGAATCTACTTTATATATACATTATAGTTATATTTAATCAAATTATAAAATTTATAAGGTTATATTATTAATATTGTTAATTAATATATCAACATAAATATGGTAGTTTGATTTGATGCACAAGTTTACTGTTACGAATAAATTTGTTTTTTAATAAAAAACGGTAATTATGCGCCCTTCAATGAATTCTTTTCTATTCTATACCAAACGTTATTACTCTTGATGACCTGTTTGCTGGTGCCTGGTGACCTGATTTTGGTGGGTCCATAATGTCTTATTTTCATATAACAAAATTGTAGTTAGCTACCTTTATTTACGGTTCATCCTATATGTTTAGATTTTTTTTTAGGAGTGAAAAGTTTTTTGGAAATTTTCGCACTCACAGTACGGGCTTTTCCTCCACGGGAAACAATGTTTGTGCCAGAACGCCTCCCTGTGGTTTGATTAAACAGACGAATCCAATGAAAAGAGTATTTCAGTCCGCATTAGTTTGACTGAAGTCTAATTCTGAAGCGGAAAAGGCATTTCGAAGAACAGAAGGCCTATTGAAAGATATCCGGAGAGAAACATGTGCCAATGATGAAAGAGCGATCCGTCAGAGATCTCCTGTCGAGGAAAGATACTTTTCCAGTTCTCACTTCGTGTACTTGGTAGATGTCAAAGATATATTTTCGGATCTTTAACCAATAATGTATGGATTAATTAGTTGATCTGAAGAAATGTATCAATTTTTTTCTGGTTAGGCCACTTTATAGCCGTCAAAGTTCGTCCATCTTATTTTTGGAAATACTTGTAAACACTAAGATGTTTACACACCGACTTGGCGCCGGAGTTTCTGGAAAAATTACTAAATGAAAATTTTTTTCATTTGTTGAACCATATTGGTCTATACAAATTACCTTACAACAAATTTAAAACATCGAAAATAGGTAAAATATTGAAATTAAAAACCTGTTAAAATCGGCTCGAATTAAACAAGGGATTCCTGTTCTCAGCTCTCTAGATAATTCTGTTTTGGAATATCTTGGGAATTGAATAAGTGTTATTCATGGACTCAGTTTTGCTGAAAATAAATTCAACCCTCACTGTTGAAAAGTATTGAAGGGTCATCAATCGATGAATTAATTGATAATAGAAATATTTTCCTATGGTCTAGATGGATATATCCACCATGAAATTTTTACTTATTTCCTCAATTTTGATTAAAATAAAAGCAACCGTATGAAGAATAGTGCCGGATCATTAATTAATAAATTAATGATATCTTACCTTTATTAGCTGACTACATTGAAAAACACGTTACTTAAACACGTTACCTAATTGTTTTTGAAACCATAAGGAAATCCTCAAATGTGTGGTGGACGACATTTGGTTTTTTTCTCTCTTCTGCTACAAACATGCAAGGCTACAACACGTTGAGTAAAAAAGTTGAAGCAGGCATGCGGTACATAAAAGAGTACCGAGAGTGGAGCCTTGCGGAGTTATTACGAGCGAATGTCTGACCAAGGTATACACGCAGATAACGAGCACATCTCCACTGACCACCGCATGCGCCCAACCTTCGCATGCCTTCCTTACATGCTGCTTCCAATCATACCGTCTACCCCTCGGCAAAAACTTCCCACGATCTTCTGTAATTTTCGTTTCAGTGCGATTAATCTTAATAATTCTAAAGTGCATAATTGTAATATGGCCTTTATTAGGAAAGAACCATTTGTAAGATCAGTTCAAAGGCCAAAATGGACAACACTATCTCGGAACATAGTGTAAGCTTCGGTTACGCTAAGGGCCTATTGAGTGTGATTCCGTGTAACTATCCTTATCTGTGTAGTGGTTATTGCAAAATATTTTTAAAATGGCAACGAATAGAGAAATTGATGTATACTGTCTTATCGAAAGCGAACGATTTTTGTCAAAAATACCGAATAATTTTCTCACAATTATTTAATAAATAGTTTAAAATATCAAACCGTTGCCTCCCAAAACACTTAAGTGGAATATTTTTCCATTCATCTTATAAGGCTTCTATTTCTTTATATTTCATAATTTAGTTCTTGATCGATGTAATAAAATTGTTCCTGAGAGAAATAAATAATCTTTTATGTAATGATTGGAAAAAAAATAAATGGCAAGAAAACTGATCCTAGGATCGACTAGTTGATTCCGAACACTTAGTACATTAGTACTATGGAAGCTCAAATGAATTCTGGTTATATGTAGTTTATGAGCATCTCAGTGATTTAGAAATATTAAAGGAATCAGTCCTGAACCACCCTGCTTCCTTGGGGTAAGGAGAAAATTCCAAAAATAAAGAAACAGGGGCAAAGAAAATTGTTCAAGCAAGGGCTTGCTTATTTCGAGTCCAAATAGGTAATACAATAAGAGAAATACTTGAGAGGCACAGCATAAAAGTACTCTACTGCACAACAGTTAGGAAAGTTCTTAAATATACAGCTGGATATTAAAGAAATATTCAATTACTAATATATAGGTACAATAGGACCTGCCAGTACCCTGACAGACCCACCCCCACCACTGTTCCACTTCGAGCCATTCGTCAGTTGAAACCCACCCACGAGTACAGCGAAGTGATCATCAGGTGGGTAATATTACTAAGTGTTTTGTCCTATTCTTTTTTATTTTTAGATCATTAATCTGTCGTGAAGGGTTTCATTCATGGGGGTACTATAAACCACATCGGTTTGAGAAAAGACCCTCACATACATTTATGAATGTGATATACATACTTGAATCTAAATTTATCAGTCCCAACTCTTCAAGGAAAAGTTCAAACTCTCGAGGAAGGAGTAAGCGTAAAATTTAACACGACTGCGGAGATGACACAACAGTATTATCATGTTTCCAGTTACCACTTACCAAACTAAGCAAAAGTAGCGCGGTTAATATTTTTTGAAAGTTCGAGTGCTTTCTAGGCGTACAATTAAATATGGCGTGTCTATAAATTAAAAGTGCCAGTGGAGGATAGCCTAGTAGACGATAAATAATTTTTTTTTTTTGTTAAGAACCACCAGGTGAGCACGAGGTAGAGTAAGTAAGAACCAATAGCCATCGGTCGACCCAGGTAGAAAATCCCCAAGGAAAGTACAACAAAAGGCCTCTCTTCTCTTATTATGACGAGCGTAATTACCAGTAGAAAGGAGCCAAGGTCCGTCGTTCAGTCTTCGCTTGGTTACGCTTTTTGTATTAGCTCGTCGTTCGGGGGGGGGGGGGCACTGGCTGGTCAGATAGGTCCTAATTAAAATGAAGGCCCTCACAGAACATTCGCCACGGCAATCAGCGCCTACTCTCTATAAAGCCAAAACAAAATGTATGTATGGTTACGGGCAAGCCGGAAACTGACTTGTGCCGCACAAACCAACGAACACCGATCTGTAATATTACCGAATTCCGTTCTGATACGAGCTGACAAGTTTTGATGATACGGATAGCCTAACTAAAACCTAACTTAAAGGCGTTAACTTGTAATCAAAATGGAACTCTTATTAAATAAGCCCCTTTTCTTGTGGTATAGGTCCCGCAATTATTTATAATTGCCATTATATATCACATTACAATTATATATATTGATAATAATATTATAATATATATATTATATAATATAATATTAATAAATAATAATTGTGAAGGAAAATTTGTCTAAATTATATGTTTGCTTTATTTTAAACACCTTAAAATAACAATCACCATTGTGCAGTTAAATAAATACAATTTTTGAGGTTGATATAAAATTGAAAAACAGCTAACTATTGATTGAGGTTGTGACTTAGTTCTCGTTTTCTTTGCTGAGTTTAGCCCTTCTAGATTGTATTTCTCGACTAAGTCTGAATTGTTGACAATGTGACTTACACCATTCTGACTTTAACCCCCTCATATTCTTCTCCCTTTATTATTTTTGTTTTTGGGCGATGTTTTTCATTTTTTTATCAACCTCAAAAATCGAATTTATTTACTTGCGACGTAAGTTAAAGGAAAAATAGAATTTAAACAAATTTTATTTCACAATTACCCTTAACCAAACCTCATTTCAATATTAAATTGGTTTCTGGAACGAAGTTGTGACTTGGGAATTTATCACTCTAGTAAAACCTTTTGTTCTGAAAATAAAGAAAATGTGACATACACCATTCTGACTTTAACCCCATTACAAATACCCCAAACAACAACAAATACCTATTATTAAATGGGAATACCTCATTAGGTATGAATAAATGCTAGTTAATCCATAGGACCACTTTTTTTTTTTACCGACCCAAATTGTTTTCATCTATAATAATCTAAATTGTATTTACATACACGACATTTAGTACGCAGAAAAAAGGTGGAATATTGTGAGATATACTAGTTTGGACCGGAGTCTCCGTGTCAGAATCTAAAAAAAATAATAATACATGAATGTGAAATACTTGGTATATTTTACCAAAAATATCCTATTACGTTAAACTATCTTGTTCAGTGTGCAATAAATAAACAAAAAGTAGCTAAACTACAGATATAAAAATCAGAATTGTATCTTGTAAGTATCAGAAAAATTCAGAAAGAAAAATTCAAAAAACTGTTGTTCCCCCCCCCCCACATTTATAAATTTTTCATTCATTGCTATAACCAACAAATCACCATATTTCTACATTATTATTATATACAGATCATATACATTATATATATTTTTTTTTAATATTTCACCAATCATGTGGATTTGGGAGGTCTCTCGGCTGTTTATAAATATTGTATGAATGAGCGAGTCAATGAAGAATTGTAAACATGGTATGAGTGAGAACATTGAACACAATTACTTATTGCTCAGCAAAGCAGATTGTAATTTTATCACTATAAAGATTTGATTTGAAATGATAAATTATAAATATTTGAGACAAGACATTTTTACGAAAACCTTCGTAAAACCAACGGACAGATGAATGTACACAACAGTTTCGTACTTGTTTAAAAGTAAACACCCTCGGGCTCGGCGACAGCTAGATTGGTGGGGGGGGGGGGTAATCTGGTTAACCTGCTGACTAGAAAACGTCCTATGTTCTAATTATTGAGGGTGTAATTTTTTTTTTCTAGTTAAATTTAAAGACGCACATTGAGCGGTTAGGATATTAAACCGGTGAGGATTTGTGATGGAAACATGTGACCAACACAGCGAATTAACACGCGAGTGGGCTTAATGGTAATACCGTGTAACGAAAACGTCGTCACTTCAACTACCTGTTCATTTCGGAGAGAAGTTCCACTTGTTATTTTTAATTATAGTTATGATTCATTTGAGTGGAAGAAAAATTGAGATTTGGCTTAGATTGCTTTAAAAAAAATCATAGGTGTTTTGTCACTAATAGTATAAACTGACAAATATGTCAGTCTATTAAGTAGAGCAGTTCAGATATAAATTTGAAGCAAAAAACGACAATTGACAGAGCTTAAATGAACAATACACTCATCATTATAGATATACTGTCAAATTTATGTACCTAACCTTTCTTACGATAACCTTTCTTATCGGTTCATCTTGTTATCAGTGATAAGTTATCGCATGTCTCAAGTTTTTATGAACCAGATCAGTATTGTGATTATGTCAGTCAATTTGAAGTTCGTATTTAGATAATGACAAACTGAGCTTACATGGACAATACAATGCTCTCAATCTGTACAACAATACATCTTATTATGAGTGGTGTCTTGATGACCACCAGATGTCCGATTCTTTTCTTTCTTTTTTTCAGAAGCTGAGCATACACTATCAATAAGAAAATGAGTAGGTAGTACATAAAAGAACATTGGCCTAAAATACATTTTTTCTGAAGTTGGACTACTGCCTTCAATTGTATGTCTATTACTGTATTCAATGACCGTTATATATTTGAATGTGAGGTAAGATGGGCTCATGAAAAAGTAGCAAGTACTCTGTTCACGTTTTGTTTCTCAAATACATCGATATTGTATCACAATCCACATCTAATTGAGTCAAACAAAAATTTATGCGAAATATTGTTACAAAAACGTAAATAAGACTTTCTCCTCCAAGAGAATGAATGTCATTCCTGATTTACCTGTAATGTGAAAAGTTTGAGAATCACTGTAATTTTGAAATATACTGTGTAAATAACAATTTAGACACGGGGAAACATTCTATAGATCCAGTCACGAGTTGATTTTAATCTATTTGCGTATTAATGAATACTCAAAATAATTACGATAGTGAAAGACAGTAATTGACGTTAACGGCTGCTTATCTGCTACTATAATTCACGATTTCATTAATAAATATAGTGCTGTCTCTGAGAAATGTATCAGCGATAAAACTAAACGAATGTTTAAGTCATTTATTGATTTACTGGTGTTATTCATTTTATATTTAGTCAATTTTGCTATTATTGAATTAACTATTCTCGTCTATGTGTAGACTTGTCCAGGTCACTTTTTCTTTTAAGTTTAATTCTCAAGCCCGAAATTAGAGGTTCTACTTTTTAACAGGTAAGAAGGAATCTTGTGATTATGGACTTGGATGTCGGTCGTAAAAAAGACTTGACCTGGAATTCCAAAAGTACATTCCGCAACACTTTGAATTACACTGATGATTAGTGTTAGTTGAAATACTTTAAAAGGCTCAAAGTATTAAGCATAAAGAAGAAATTGTTTAGAATGGGTGGATCCTTGTACTAGGAGGGACCTATTTGAAGGATGGGTGTAAAGAATGAGGAGAGGTCCCTCGGGAGAGGTGTAGGAATTCCGGGACAGTGGTGACAGTCCACCGAGGGTTGAGCCTAGGTGTCTAGGCATATTACGCTTTCAAAAAATCATTGATAAAAAATACTGAGTAGTTCATTGACTTCACGAAAATACAGAGGATCCTTTCAAAATTGCAGATCAATTGACTCATTTTTCTCCTAAAATTAATATCCTCCCTACGAGATCGGGCGTTAATGAAAAAGTTGATCAATGGAATATATCAATGGAAAAAGTATATCAATATCACTAGATGGAATCAATATTGGAAAGTTCCCTTTACATCAAGTAGGCTCACTGTGTACTTTCTTCTTTATAAGTGGTGAGGGTATGTGTGAAACGTGACAACAATCTTAATAACTATTAATATATCATTTAGTCAATGAGTAATGGTTAATAGTGAGTAGTTGTGCCCGACTAAGGATTGCTAGGCAAATGACGCATGGACCCACTAGCAGAACTGCTTGATTTTTTTTTAAATATATAAAAAACAAATGAAGGACACATAAAGTAAATAATGAAATAATGTCGAGAGATAATCTCAGACATCGCTAAGGTTTTATTAAACATTTAGTAAACGTTTATGAAAAACCGTCCACGTACTTTTTTCTCGTAAATATATTTTTTTACTAAACCACCATATCACTAAAATTTCCCTTCTTGGCACAAAAAAAAACTACTGATTCAAATCTATTTTATCGTTATTTTATATTAAGAGAACTGACCAAATTTTAACTGTTAACTACTATGCTATATTGAGTGATTTTTATATAAAACTGAATTTTGGTTATCTGATAAAATGCTTTTTTCTACATTTTACTACACTAGATGTATATATTATTTTAACATGTTTACAATGTGTCAAATATTTTTGGGCACAATTTTCTGTTTTAGCCTTTGAGAACGACATTTATATATTAAAAGCACTCAGGACATCACAAGAACTGTCGGTTAACAAACCATTTCATCCATCAATAACCGGCATACCAAAGAATTAACCAAAAAAAAATCTAAAAAATACCGGCTGGAAAATATTAAATACTCAATATTTAATGCGTGTAATTGGGAAAATCAGAACTTTGACTCATAAGAATCTTTTAAACTTAAGCCCCGTACCTGGATGGAAGTAGGGCCAACTACACTAGGCTGAATCCCTTCGCACTCATACTCGTTGCAGCACCTAACAAACCCAGTGTTACACTATGACCACACCACCCTTCCTGCATCGATGGCAAACAGACTGTCGGGGAAAATTAGGTTAAGATTTGGTTGTTTTTGTTTGATTTAAGTCTATAATTCATAAGGTTAGCCCTATAACTTTTAGACAATGAATGTATTAGGTACATTATACTTTTGCAACAATCACAAATCGCAATATAAAATTAATAAAAAGTGTATAAAATATACCCAAGCTACAGGACATATAATGAATGACCTATTGTAAATAGATTCATTTATGTAGAATCTATGCTGATTACCATAATTTTTAATAATGAGGGGATATGGGGGGAAAAAAAACCTTACCTCGTAAGACCAGGTGCAAGAGACTCCTGCGAACCTCTGGACGCACCTGCCCAGCTCCACGTCTTCGTGCGTGGTGTAGAGGTTCTTGAGGCAGTAGCGGACGTGGGGAGCCACCCGGGCCAGAACCTCCCTGCTCATGATGACCCCGGGACCGCCCATGCAGAAGTTCTCGTCGTACTCGAGGCTCAAGAGGCCGAACTCTTCTTGGTTCCCACGGCCCGCTTGGCCGATGAAGTGGGCCTTTTTCGAGTTGACCGACCTGAAAAAGAAATAAAATTACTCTAGCAAGTCAAGGCGGAGGTTAAAACAAATAAACTGTGAATAGGGGAGACTTGGAAATTCGAAGAATTTTGATTCTCTATAAATAAATTTTTAATTGTTTACAACTTCCCCAGAGGGTCAATTAACATCGACATGAGAATCACCAGTTATAAGAATCATTAGGAAGTTCTTTATTGTAATAAAATTACAATTTGCCTTTTATTAGGCGATAAGTAATTGTGATAAATGTTCTCATTCATACCATTTTTACAATTTTCATTCACTCGCTTATTCATACAGAATTTACAAACAGTCTAGAGACCACCCAAACCCACATGGTTGTCACCTCCCTCGCATGAGAAAGAGAAAGCGGAGTCTTGTGAAGTCCCCACGCTTCTCCGTCAGCCCCATTAAATAATAATAACGAGCCAGTGGAGGCTGACCAAGAGCGCGAGAGACACAGACGCTCAGGACATGATTTTTAAGAATCAGACTATATTTACTTGTAACATATATGATAGATATTACGGGATGGATACTGTAGATTGTTTTCAAACCGATAAAATAAAGTATTGATGCAGTTTTTATTTGAATAAAGTTCTGTTCAATAATGACTAGAATAATTTAGATCAAAGTAGGGGCAGTATTTGCTCTATTGCCTGTGGGTCGATGAAATGATGAAGTTGGATTATGTATGGATCGGCTTATGTTGATGAAAAAGCGATGGTAAGTTATCATAAAGTTTATTTGTCGATATTCCAATGTTTAAAATATCCGATTCCATCTTTGTCTCACTAGGTCATAATGCAGACATGTTTAGAACGTCGAGCAAACAAATAACATATCTTTTTCATCAAACTAAGCCCGTCTCCCAACATATGCTTCAAATCATGGATGCTCTCACGACTAACAATGAGCTCACTGTGTAAATTTCATTGAGTTTGTTCTATTCATTCTGCAATAGGTCTTCGAGCGAGTATGATATTGCAGATGGTGGGTACTTATATTATTAGCTGGTACCAGAAACGTGTTGAGAGTTGGGACGGATGCGGCTTAGTCCGACTTGTTACGAAACAGGAACGTCACAACACTATCAAAATGTTGTTCAAAGATGTTTTATTTTGGTCTTGGTAAAGTAAAACGACTTGCAACAGTTTCCTATAAACAGTCCTCTGTCTACCCAGCAGTAGTTAACTGTGATCTCCCAAGGTTCAGTTTTTTTTTTTTTAGAAACTATAAGAGAAAAGTTCTGCTGTAGTGAGTAAAAATTCTCAAGCAGAATAAACTATGATCCTTCTTGAGATGTATGTAGATAATTCTTGAGTATATTTTTACATTGGCATTTCCATGAAATTGCAAATAATCAATAGCGATAGTATGCATTGACTATTTCCACTTATTAGCGGAATCGATTGCGTAATATAACGCACAAACATTTAATTTCACTAAGATAACTTCATAACTGATAAGGAAAAAAGACAGCAGGACCTATTTTATAGTTTCTAGAACTCAAAATCTGAAGAAATCAATAACAATTGGAATGTCCTGGTTCAAATATTTTACATGTGAATGACATAAATCAACAACATTGCATTCCAGCGAAGGGGCTTAACAGTAAATTAATTTTTTTTTCAATATTTGAGAACCGTCTCCTCCCCTTCTTTGTTGCCTTCTGTTTTATTGCTAAGCGCAATGTCATGGATACATCTTGTAAAAGCCGAAATCTGTCTTGATAATTAGTTTATTTTTAAATTAATGTTTTAAAAGGTAAAAGTGTAAAACTCGCCAGTGATTCTACTACTTTACCTTGTTTGATCTCGGTAACTACAGAGGGGTCCAAAAAAATGTATCCACTGTTTAAAAGTCCATAACTTGTAAACTAATTGACGGAGTTGTCGCATTTTTGGTAGTGTAATAGTTTGTAGTTCCGGCAATCGTCAAAGAAGCGTTGTATTGCGTTGTTTTGTTTTGTCAGATGACAGTCGCCAGATAGTTAGTGTTTTATTGTTAGTTGTACCTTGTTACTCGAGTAAACATGGCTGGCGTAAGGCTTACATTTGATGAAAGGAAGTCTGTTTTAAAGTGGTATTTTAAGTACGAAAACATTAATGAGGTTCAACGGCAATGGCGAAATGTGTATCAAACAGAGCCACCGACATGTTTAACGATCCGTCGCATCCGAGACAAATTTGAAGCCGAAGGCTGTGTTAAAGATGTACACAAACAACGATCTGGACGATCTGTAACAGTAACAAGTCTATTTAACTCCCATCTTGTGTTACAACAATTCACTCGCTCACCACAGAAGTCTGTGAGACAGTGTGCCCTTAAAACTGGAGTGAGTCGTTCAAGTGTTCGGCGAATTTTTATATCTTTGAGTTGGACTTTAAGCTACACTTTCACCAAAAATGAGACAACTCCGTCAAATAGTTTGCAAGTTATGGACTGTTAACCAGTGGATACATTTTTTTGGACCTTTATATCTGTATTTTATCTATCTATCCAAATATATTTTATATTTGGCCATCTACATGGTATGTTCCATATTGATGGTTTATTAACGACTATAGCCTATAAATAAGTGTTAATATACTTTGAAAAGGTTAAATATTGTAACTAATAAGACATAATAAAATCATATTCAGCGACCCCCCTCCTTGGGTGCCTTGAGTAGAGATATTATTTGGCTAAGATACATTGATAAGAAGTATCTGAAAAGTAATTAACCTGGAAAATGTCGGTCCCGGATCTATTAGCTGCCCGTTACTTTCTGACATATAAACTTGTTCACGTCACTGCTCAAAAGTTAATAAGAATTAATGTTTTTAATTTTCGGCAAGGTGACCCAAAATAAAATTTAATTATATTCCAGAAAATAAACAAAAATTACGTTTTTTTATTTTTTGTCCCGTCGATTTTTTAGGTTTGTTTTGTCAATACTTTAGATATTTTCAATGGTGTTTTCTATGATTTTCAAGGAAAAAAATCTTTAAAATTGAAGTCAAAATACCGAGTATAGTTCTGACAACCATTCAATAGGTTTTTAAGAAACTCACGCGAAGTCGATATCTAGATAGAACCTTTTTTTGTTTGTAATTTTTCAAAAATATAATTCAGTTTATAATTGTAAATGTAAACAAATTTTATGTGTACTTATGTCAGAAATAAAATTTATTGACTATTGTATTTTGTAAATGTTTATTGCTCTTAAATGAACTATGTACAAAGTTATACTCCCCTTGATGATTGGGAGTGTACGAAGCTAATATTTAGTTATGTTAGTAATCGCGTTAGCACCGCTCTTACCACGTAACAGCAAATGATTCTGGGTGGAACATGTGAGTGTTATGCCACATAACTCAGTTTCGTACGGATATGTAAAACAAATATGAAGTTGGGTGTGCGAGAGCACCAATATGTATAGTATCAATATAGAAAGTTTATTATCAGTTGAGCCAAGTATCGTTTCTATCCATGAATTATTATCAACTATCGATATTAATTTCAAGGATAATTGAAAACAAAAATTGAGCAGTGCAAATAATATTTCAACACTTGTCAACAAGGAATGGTTAGATAAAGCACATATTGATAGGAGGAAACTGACATCGCCTTGTATTCCATGAAATCTCGTTTTCATTCCGGTAACAAATGTTGCATTTAGATTAGATGTATTTTTTTTTTTTTTTTTTAAATAAATAATATTAATGATGACATAGACTAAGAAAAATTGCATTCTAATAACTGATTTTATATACTTTTCTTATTGAATGCTCTAGTTCAAAAGCATTCCCCTCTTCTCGGCCCAGAAAATATTCACCTATGTTTTCATGTTTTAATATAATAATAGGCGTCAGTTAACAGACTGCCTCTGACCTGCCTATATAAGGCCCTGATTTAGGTTTTTTGTCCAGACTCTCGGAACCCCGCACCTGAAGTGAACACTGATCTCTCTCTCTCTCTGCACTGGCGCTTGCTGCTCTACTCGAACCATGGCTTTCTTATTCAACTACCCCTGCATCTCTCTCTCCTAACCTTGCTAACTAACCTTGTCCGGCGTTGTCAGACCCCACACCTTCCTATTGGGATTCTCTGCCTCCGTCTCACTTAAACTAGCACCTCCTTGAAAGAGACCTCTTCCATGCGGACGACGGTCTACTGGGGCCTTACAAACTTAACCTAGTAGCGTCTCCCCCAGCGCCCACTCGCCTGTGGGATCCGGACGGTTTCCGCCTACCCTTAGATACCAAGTGTGAATTCGTGGTCATTCCAAGACCACATAAACTACCTATAATGACTACCCTGTTCCTCTTCTCCTGAACATAGTGCACTGTCGGGTCACACCTTCTAAGATTTTATGGAGTCCGATCAATATGAATAAAGCTTCCCGCCAACTAGGCCGTCAGCAAAGGTCACAGACCACAGGTCCACCCATTTTATCTTTCTTGGCGCTCGTCGGACAGCGGACGGGTCGTAGAGATACTATCCCCGCGGTGGGCGTCCTCTCCCCTTTGTGGTGACCCAACACCAATGATATTATTAGACAGCATATGTTGTCTAATTAATGCACATTATAATATATTATACAGTAACTGTTAAAGTTAATCTTTTATTCACCCAAAAATCTTATTAAAAAAAAACAAAAAACCTGGCTACGCCCCTCAGTCAGATAAACAGAATACTGGCCGGATCGTCGATAATTCTAAAGGATACTTAATATTTATCTTGCATCCTCATTTTTCGACGGTTTTTAAGTTTTCTTTGTTATTTTTAATTTTCTTCATTAGTCTTCATAGGTCTTAAAATTGAGGCACTAACAATTATTGAGAGTCCTAATGAATTTTTGTAATAACAATCCGCTAAAGCCCCGACAAATATCATTAAATGCATTATTTATTATCATAATCAAGATGACGAGAGGTGTGACCTGGCCGACTTCAAACCAATGCCTAGTACCCCTAGGCTCCACCATAAGTTGACTCTCACTACCTTCCCGAATCCACCCGCCTCTTTTAGGCATCCCACACCTCATATCCTTCTCATACTTTCTTCAAATGGGACTCCCCTTAGTGAAAGGCACCCATCATCACAGGACCGACAGACAGTGGAAACATGAGGTTTTCTGGTTTTGAAAATTAATTAAACCTCGTATTTTATATACCCACGTAAACCAGAAAGCTTTAAGATTTAAGGTCTGCTATCAACAGTTTATTTAATGTTTAAGGACGTTTCCATAATATATCCCATGGGATTAATAAAAACATGATAGTCCCACTATTAATTTGTTTAACTATGACCCATGACCTTCAAAGTTAAATAAATACATAAATATACTAATTAATTAATTGACCATAATAACGAATATGATTCTCATTTCTACATTTACTGTACCAAGTTATTAGTTACATAGTAAAAATTTAATTCAATCGGATAAGATAAGTTTTTAGGTCCAGTTTGCGAAATAATACCTTTCTACAGATCTGTTTAGTCAAAATATAAACATGCATTAGGAAAACAATAATAGTAAGGATACACAACGACTTAAAAACTACACACATCCCATAAAAATATTATGTGTCTATATTTATTATGTAACTAAGATATCAGAATCATTTTCCACTGAATAAAACGTAAAATAATTTTCAAATTATCAATTAATATTGTTCTATATCAATTTATTATCTTGACCTTTGTCGAAAAAGTTATATGATAACAAATATTGATGCTATAGTATATAAGAAAGTGAATGAATCAAGGTTTTTCAAAACAAGAAAAACAAAAATTATTAGATTACTGTTTTTGAAAGATAAAGTGATCGATAATATTTCGTCTGAACGATGAAGAAAACTGCCTATTGCGAATCTCAAGAATGAGCTTCCTGCGTGCATCAAATACGAATTGCTTGATTAATGCACACGCATGTGCAAGTACGTGTGAAAACCTTCAATGTTTCTTCTCCACAATTAAACACCATTTTCAACCGAAACATCATGAGTAATATTAAATTACTCTTAAAAATATGTGTAAATATCATTCTTAATGATGTATGGCTACTTGATCGTTTCCGGTGCACATTTACTCTGTACTTGTATTAAATTCTACATATACGTGTTATGTATAATTTTTTCTGTATTTATTCCACTGCAACTATGAATTTTAAATTTTTATTACGCTTTAGATATCGCCGAAGTTGTAATCTCTTTAAGGTAGCCAGGGGGCTCTGCCCTTTGGGGTTTCACTAGTTTGAATATATCTTGATTGTTCAGTTCCATCACAAAATAAATTGAAATTGTTTAGAACTCCGGATTGGTGTAAGTAAATAAATCCAGGGTCATAACCAGAATTTTTATTTGAGAGGGTACGAGTACATTTCATTGACGGAGAGATTATTCAGAAGGCAAATAAATTATAATTAATCATCGATATTTATAGTAATACCCAAGTTATTAATTAGGCCAAAACGTGTATCTATCATTTTAATATTTTTTCAGTATTTTCGGGTGACCTGACTGCCAAATCCACCCCCTTGGTTACTTCACTAATCAGTTTTGAAATATAAATTTCAGTGTTGGGTCGAACTTGAGGATACAGAAAGTTCACTACGTAAATCAGTTGTTGTCCATCGTCTATCCCAATCATGCAGCGATTGTTGTTTTTTATTAAGCAGAACGAGTAAAGTATACAAGACTTGTGTGTGCTGATTTCGCCTATCTGTCTGCTATTAAATTTCTTGTCTGATTTAATTTAAAAAAATTCTATACTAATATTTTTTTCTTTTAGTAGAATACTTCTGCCTTGTGTCAGTGGATCGTGTACGTTTGCACTAGCCAGATTGTCTGGGGCCACTTTATTGTGCAGTTTCCATACTTGTTAGAGACAGTTCAGTCTCAGCAAAACTACATTCACGCCGTTATCCTCCATCTTACTTAATTTATATATGTCTATACATTTGCTACATTCTTGATCCTTTATCACTTTATTAGCCTTATTCCAGTAGGATAGGTCAATATAATGTGTCTCATACACACATATTGTTCATCAGACCATTTTTGTGGGATAAGTCCTTAGTTCTTTCGTTCAGATTCCCATTAGAATCATGCAAGCGAAAATTGACGCATCTTCTTATGATACTGTCTGGTAGCTTTTTATACGATACTGTTCAGTTATTGAAGCAACTATTGATTAAGAGAAAACAGGTACACATCTTGGATTTGAAACCAGGAGGTACCTATGGTTACCATCAAGTCTACACTATACAACCCTTTGACTATGTAACATTCTATTATAGTAGTAGTAGTAGTTAGGGAGTCGTCAATTCTTTCAAAAAATAAAAACAAATTACGGTATTTTCTAAAAGCGATAAAGTCATTTCATAATTTATTTCACAATGTTTCTTTGAACCACGTCAACCTGGCTGAACCGAAATTTGAGGACTAATGGTTTCGATATTAAACCCCCCGTATATTAACTATTGATATATTACCTGAGTAAAGCTTCCATTTTATCCGGGCGGATGTAGACGTCATCATCTGCCCTGAGGAACCATTCGTAGCTGTCACCGTAGCGTTCCCACATATACTGAAGCATGAGGAAGGACTTCTTCTGCGGGGGATAAGAGTCGTCGACCCCAGGCAGTCGGATCAGAGGCAAGTAGGGATTGTTGGGGGGCGGCTCCGAATCCTCGGAGGAGAAGAATTCGATCCTGCCGGGCACCTGACCGCCCCAAGTCCGGTGGACGGCGGTGGCCCGGCTGGAAAGGTACTTCTTGGCCGTCATAACACCGACGAAGAGGAGGTCCCTTTCAGTGCCTGTGGGGCGGAGCGCGGGGCGGCTGGGGGTGGACAGGAGGCGGGCTGGGGGACAGTCGTCCCCGGGCCCCAGCCCCCGCCCCAGCAGCAGCCCCAGTAGCAAAGGGGGCAGGAGCCCTAAGGCCCGCCGACGCCCTACCATTACATCCCTCTCCGCGGGGTCACCGCATCAGATCACCCAGCGACATGCACAACCGTTCATCCTGCAACATATATCACACATATCAGAAACAGTCTATAATAAAAATTCTATTCTAAAGTGGTATATACATACATCTTATTACTATAAGTTAGATGGATAATCAAACAGGTTAATTTATAGGAAGAGGCTCTTCATCGGGTTAATCCGTGGATCAATGAGGTAAACTACTACCCTATGATCAGAAATATCAACAAGGATATTTCGGGTGTAGCAAGAACTGCCCTTCATAAGGCCATGAAAGCCTAGAGAACCTTCATGCCTGCAGTAACTTCAATGGACCTAATCTTCATGGAAGAGCGTCTTCAAAGCATAGTATCCAACGACCATTTTAACGAATTCAATACAACTCAGATCAAGAGTCAAGGTAAGAGGTAATCAACGAGCACTGTAAACCCAGAACTTCCCTAAGCCATAGTCACAATCGTACCTGCACCATTTCGGCTATTGGATGTGGGAAGAGAAGAGTAATCCCCCCAGTAACCAACCAAGGGGGGGGGCGATGGTGGTGTACGTGCGTCACATATTTTGGGGGCGGAATTTGTTCGCCCTTTATATAAAAATAAACATTATAATAATGCTGTGATCAACAGATTCAAGTATGAAATTTAACAAATATGCGTGCCATCCCCGGAGGCCCGACTTGACGTCGACATTTTTACGCTTGATCAGTAAAAAAGAGAAAACACGTGTCCAGTAAATAAGTAATTAGCAATGGCCACATAAAAATTCGTTGCCTGGCACTAAAGTCAAGATCTGGCAATACTTTTCATACAAAAACAACTAAAAGATGAAATTCAGTTTGACAATGTTATTTAAGACTTTTTTTAATTAAAAATCAAAAAAAAAAATATATATATATATATAGGTGCACAAACATGCTTTTTTTATCAGTATAAGTACAATCTGGTTAAATTTTAATTTATTTATGTTCATTAATTTTTAATAACAGCTCTTGATATTGATTGACTTATAACGGAGGCAGATTGGGGACCGCCCCAGGCAGCAAAAGCTCCAGGTACGCTGGTAAGCCATTGGGAAGAGAAACAAAATCTGGCATAGCCAACGTTTTACGTTGACCCGATTGCTTTAAAATTTTAAATGCATACTCCACAATAACCTAGATTACCCCAACAAGTTGTAGTTCCTGTTTTGTTCACAAGATGTACACAGAATACATTTAGTAAGTGAACAAATAATGTAATTTATAAACTAATTAATCTTAATAAGGAACTGCTTCTTTGATCGACTACTTTGTGATCTGTATTAATATAGGAAAAGTCTGGTTTGAGGAGTTAGCTGGGTTGTGCAGAGGCGTAAATCATTGCGGCCATTAACGCTTGTTTTGTTTGTACAAAATAATATCAGACTAGCGGTAGTAAATAAATAAATCATCCTTTCCACATTACGATTGTTGTTTACAGAAGACGCTTAGCTGCTAATGCTATTTACGTCCTTGCAAATATTCATTGATATTCTTGCAACAACCTGGCTGGTTGTATTCATGAACTAAAATAAAAACTTAAGTTTATTTTTTACTTAAATCGGTAAATAAATATTGTTTTTTTTTTAATCATAATTTCCGTTTTGTATTTAAAAAATAAACATAACCTCCATATTTTAGCTATTGACTTATTTATTTATTAATTGAATTAGCCATATTTAATCATTTCTATGACAGACAGACAAACGAAAAACGGTAACATACATGTTATGTTAAGAAAATAAAAAATATTTTTAATGTAGTCAGTAGCCAATTTTGTTGTTAAATGTAAACGTCATTCACATAATTGCAACACTTTAAATCTCATTCGTAAGCACCGTTGAAAGAGACCTACCCGACTGGACTGGCGAGGCCCCTGAGTCCGGATTCCCGATTTCACCAGTAATTTTTTTTTCTTCGGCTAATAGTTATTAACAAATATTTCTAATATTTTCGGTGATCACTAACAAATAATGTTCGGTGACGAGAGCACCATGTTTTCCTTTAAAAAAGCAAAAATATTCAAATCTTGAGAGAATCGCATCCATTATTTTTTATGTATGGACCGCATGATGAATTGAATTGAGAAAATCTTTATTCTTATTATCTATTAACAAACATAAAATTTCAAAAAGACAATAATAAGCAGTTTAAGCTTATAGCTTTTACAATTTAATGATGGTTATTATAGTCCAAATCTTACATCGCATACAGAGTATTTAGGCAGGGAAGAAGAACTAAACTCAGAACACAATTAGAGATAAAAAGAAACTTATGATAGTATCTACAGAAATTAAGGTATTAAATTATTCTATTTTCTATAGTAAAAACCATCTGGAGAGTAATTTACTAATGCATTTAAATGTTCATAAAAACTTTTACAACTGGATCGAAAAAGTCAATTACATTTTTTTAATGCATAAACTTGACCTTTTGTAATATCTAAAACATGTATAATCATTGTTTGTGTTCTTCGAGGAAAGGATCCGATGAATCTTATGCATCTATTTTGTACAAGTCGATCAGATCGGACAAGCGTATCGTAGTATAGGTCTTATGAACAAATAGTTTAAACAAGAAAATTTTCTCATGTGATTTAGTGGTTTAGTATTCAAATCACAACAGATTACATAACTATTACATTTTTTTTTTTTTTGCGAATGTAAAGCTAGTTGTATAATTGTGAGTGAACACGTGTTCATTTACAATTGTAACGAGAAACATATATTATGATATAAATTATTTAAAACCTCGTAGCGTCACTGCATATGTTATAAATAAATGTAATTTTATGCCATTTAAATGATTGTACATTAAAAAAAATTTAAGATAGAAAACCACAATATTTTAATGAATTGTTTACTACTCGTGTATATATATAGTATTGTCTGTTTAAGGCCTTTTAAATATTTTTGCTATTTTCTTTTTATAGTTGCTCTATTTTCCTTGTTTGTAAAACATCCCTCAGTAGCCTTTTTGAGTTAGTAAATTTGTAAAGAATCGGCTTAGGGCTTAGGTTGATTAAAGATGTTCATCAATCCCCCCACCCTCAATCGACGACGTTTTGACTATTAGAATGTCAGATTGTCTAGATGTGAAAAGTTTAACATATATTACTTATCTAATTTCCAAATCTTCACATCATCGCGTGATGAAGAACCTGATATAGACATACATGTCGAAACGTCCCATTAAATAAATATAATGGATATCTGACATATCAGGAGTAAAAAAAATGGTTTAGTCAAAAAACAAAGATAGCAGGGAGATATCATGATGTGAATAATTTTTGGAAGGTAATCAAACTTTGAAACTGTTCTCCTGAAAATTTTGAATTTTTGAGTTATTCACCGAAGATACAGATATAAATCAGAAATGATAACTCTTATTTCTGATCGTTGGCGAATCATATGGCTTGGCGATGGGTTGACTCACGCTTTATGGCAATGTAAAGTTACTAAAAACAGAAGAAGTTAATAGTTTTAGGTTAAAGTAGAATTATTTAAAGAATATATAATAATAAAACCTAATAAACAATATGTATAGAAAAATAAATACATATTTAATTACCTTTATTTTATTATTCACAGCTTTTCTTAATTTGTTTTTAAAGAAGATATTAGCGGCCCTTTATATTTAATATATTTGTATGGATAATTTAAACCAAATAACAAAATTCCTTCATAAATCAGATAGCCATAAATCACAAATTGCTTCCATTAATAGACCGTAAACAACACCCCATTCCTTTGATAAATTACTATTATAGCTAACCACAGTTCAAGATTTCATTTAACTGGTACTCTAGAGTGTACAAAAGAAAGACTTGTTTTTTTTTTCTATTTCCGAGATGAGTTCCCCGAGATGACAAGGTTCGGTCCCTCTCTCTCCTGTTCTACTAAGTAGACCTGTTTATTCATTATTCATAGTAGCACTAGGCGAATAAATAAACCTAAAATCTCATGATAATTAATGTAAATTATCATACAACTTCATTTTTCTTTTATTTTTTTTTTTTTTTGTAGAACATCTTTTTTAGAGAGCTCAAGCCAATCTCCTAATAGAGTTAAAAACTGGAATTTCAAAATGTCTGAATATTGGGTGAAAAAAAATCAGAAGGTAAACGAAATATAAAACAACTAGTTCAGAATCGAACAAACAAACCAATCGATCAACAACCTGCAGTTCACTCAGCTCTTAGTAAACAGCGCTTACCAACAACCTGCACTTTACTCAGCACTTTGCAGCAAATACACTAAATATATCAATAAGCATAAATTGGTTTATTAGCATTAATTATGCTTGATTAATCTCGAAGATAAAGAGACTGGTTGCTTGTCATTCTTAATTGATTTTATTCAAAGTCAACTGAGTTTATTTAACATTCGGCTGAAAAATCTGAGATAATTATTGTGAAGACTTTCTTAATGAGGCAGCGGTTCTGATAAAAGATATAAGATTTCCTGTAAAAGTAATACTTATGGAACTATTTTTCATGAATTATTGGTCAGAAAATAATATTAATCAGGTCAAGAAGCTTGGTAATTATTATGGCAATTTACGAAGTGATAATGAAATTGATTAAATTAACTAATAGGTGGATTGAAACTTCTTTATTTTATGTTTTTTTTTTTAATTTTCAGTTACTCTATAAAGTTATTACCCGTTGGCATGGTAATACAAGAAAGAAAGACTAGATAATTCGGTTTTGCCCCTGGATGCTCCGTGGAAGCATCGATAAGCTAGCCCCCCCCCCCACCAGTGTTTGATGAGTACCGTTACACTCATAAGTACCGCGAGTGGAGCCTCCTCAAAGCGATCCTTGATTGGCAGATAACCGCTCTTCGATAACAGTAATCCTTAATACTCCTATTGTGTGATGTGCGGAGACTGTAGGTAGGCCAGGGAGGACAATGGCATAGCAAACAGCTTAAAACCGAAGGAGCTTACTGATGGCTTCAACTCTTATCAACTGACTGGAGCCAATTCATTCCGATGCTCTATAATTTCCGAGCCCAAACGGAGTGGTTCTACTAGAACTTAGATAGTTTTTCGTTAGTCAGTTATATATTGTTACGAACTTCGTTTCCTATTTTTCTTCTGGTCGTCGGTATGTCCAATGATTCTTCAGCTACAGAGCTACTTCTTGAAGAAGCCCCCACAATTATGTTAACAGTGGAAATTATCTTAATTTCGTAGTATAATTGTTTTTTTTATAATTTTAAAATAACCGATCACTAGGAACGAGAGTACGTCCTTCTGGCAAGGATAGGCGTGAACTAACCATTCCCTCTTCAACGCCATCTGGCTTAATCTCATTGGTCAAAGGAGAGTTCACGTGTTCGAAATTTTAAATTAATCAAAATTACAATTACAGGTTGTAAATAAAGGAAAATCAAAAATCCAGGACATCTCCATATATTCATACCGTAAAAATGATACAATCAGTCTGGAATTTTAAATGTACGTTTCATATAAAAACCTTGAGATATGTTTATAGTATGGTTTTTAGGGACTTTGAGACAAGTAAAGCTTTCACCTCTTTATCAAACTGGCTTTCACCCCTTACTCTATGTGGGATTTTTATAAATTACTAAGTTATTAATTAATGACAACTATCTATTTTTTTGGAGACGCTAATATTTTTAGCTTCAGGTACTACCATGCAAGATATCGTAATTTACATAATACATGGGTCCAGTCGAAGTTGTGAAAATGATTTAAAAGGCTAATACACATGGTTCAATTTTCAAGAGTCGCTGGTACCTCCTCCCACGACGTTCCCAATTTTTTTTCATTTCTGTGAGAGATATTCATTTCAATCCTACATTCCGTTGAGTGCTGCGAGCCATCAAATATCACTTGATAAACTTCAAATTAGTATGCTTAGTTACATTTTTAAGTGTGACAAGCGATGTACTATTCTTGTTCCCAACCAATTCAATTTAAACATCTATGCGATTTTTTTGAAATGAAATGTTTGCTGTCTTTTCTGTTTGTTTAGCTAGCTGTTGAGCTCACTAACTTATCTTTGTGGGATGAGGATTAAAAGTAGGAAGATGACTCAGATTATGTCAAACAACATTTGATTAAAGGGACATTGGAGTAGGGTGATGAAAACTTTTCTAAACTAAATTCCCTGCTAACTATGAGCCCATAGTTCAAACAGCATGTTTTGAAATAATTGTGATATACTCAAGTTTCAAACAGTAGTCATCTTTTGGGGTTTTTGACACGAAGATAATCTCGCCCTGTATTAATAACCGATATTTTTTCTTCCAGCGTATATGAAGTACACGCTAGTAATTCAGCGTGTTAAATTACCAAATCAATCTTGCTAGCTAATGCAACGTACTCGACGTAGGTAATGGCTTGGAAACGGATTGCTTGTTTTGATGGAGAGTTCTAGTCAATACCTATTAAGTCAATAAGTAAACTCTTCAGTATTACACTAATCAATTGTTATGGAGAACCTGTAAAGGTGCACAGGGGTAATGGTGTTAACTATTTTACTGCTTTGCCATGTATCGTCAATTGCTAATCGATTTATTTCAGTACGATTTAATCAGAAACCTCAAGACCTTTCCATTAGTATTACTTGTTTTGGATATTCCTAATTTTTGAAAACAAAGAATCAGTAAAAAGAAATAGATGTAATTCATACCCGTGGGGTAAGAATTCACCCCATGTGCAGTAGCCACCCTTTTGGCGGTATTTTATAGTTTCCTTTCAAAACTTCATTTGTTGAATATTTGAATTTATTATGCTATACTGTATTTAATTGTTTTACTATAGTAAAACTAAAAAAAATGTATTTAACGTATATAGTTTCTGAGTATAAATTTAAAAGGGGGCGATTTCTCTTTCTCTCTCTTATTTATCGTTTTTGTATCTTAACTAAAAATCATGTTAAAAACATTTCAGATCCTTGTATAATTTCTACGACTCCTATTTAACTTCACCCAGACGGTCAGATAGAGAAGACCCGATTCTCCGGAAGCAGTATCTATACAAAGCATCGCTCTTCGGATTCAGCAGTTTCGTCATGCTTGTGAACAGTCATTTGGTTGGACAGTGATGTTCGACGAGGGTCCTGAGGCTGTTACCCTCTTCAAGGATTGACGTATACACATACGTCAGGCTGCCACGATTGACGTTCCACTGTTTGTATATAGTAACGGCTGTTCCAAACAGATCATTGTCTAAGTTTATTCAGTTTAACGACCATATGTCCCATTACTTAAAACCAATTCCATTAAGCAGAACAAAGGATCGAAAAAACACAGTTCTGGATGGAAATAGTTCCCATGTTTCAACGACTGGCCTCAATGATTTTAATTTTAAGCCTATTTTGAACAAGTTTTTAAAAAGTTACACATTCACAAAACTGTGATAAGTGATTTGCGTGCAATATCATTATCATGTTGTATAATGAGTAAATGATGGAAGCATTTCATTTTAAACTTTAAAATTATTTTACGTCTTATTTTCAATTTTGTTTTTGTTGGCCTATTGTGGATTCTGGTCACGCAGCCATCGTTTTCTTGAAATCATGCTCCAAAGCTCCCTTCTCGCTTCTTTACAACCTTGGGTGGACACATGGTCGGATCTAGGCACCCCAAAACCCCATGGCACTGTGGGAGCAAGGATTTTTGCAACGGTCAAAATTTTGTTTTAAACAATTTTGATGAATTTTAGCTACTTTACTTCTTACTGTATGTTCGACTTCAAAAATTCACTTTCTGACTCATTATGCCTTTGACCGATCGTCAATGTGTTCAAAGATCCATGCGGTTTTAAAGGTTACAAAGACGAGGACATGTCAAGGATAAGGGATTTCCCTGCATATTAATTTATCCAACATAATAAAAGCCCTTACTTTATCAATGAGAGTGAGCATTGGTGAACTCATGTAATGGACAATGGAAACAGAATCATCTAGGACTACCTACATTTTAGATTAAATTTCATGAAATTGTAAACTAATTGTTCTGTGGGTTTATTGTTAGCTCTGAGGATATTTATGAGTAGAAAATTTTGTTGGGAAATCTGCTTAGGTTCATGAAAGGGAGTTATTTTCATGGACAACCTTCCGATCTGCGTACGCCTGCGTCAGGTCCTTGTGACAAATGTAATCGGAAGTGTTTAAGACATTTTGTTGAAACATTGTCCGTTACTTGATGAAAACCTGACAACTCTTGTCCATCAATCTAAGGCGATCTCTTATATAATGTAGTTTTTTCATTAGAATGACCCCCCCCCCCCCCGATTCTCGTATTTATTTCTGGTGTAACCGTAATTGTAAATATATATGAAGTGTGCCATTAAAAAAAAAAAAAAAATACTTTTTTGAGCGATATCCAGAAAAGCGCCTGTGCTGCTCTAATGAGGACCGCCTTGCAATATAATCCATGACTGGGAGTTAAAGGAGAACTCGCGCGCGGGCCGTGCAAGCGCAGCAGCCGATGATCGCACACCTTGCCACCACAGCGGCCTTTGCGATCAGGTGATCCGAATACGCTGATTACGCCGTGTCTTCCGTTTAGTTGCTTATAAACATATAAATAACTCTCTTATTATAAATAGCTCGGTCATTGATACAACCTGTGTCTGGAAAGGGTCCGATCGGTTTTTTGCACGAACGCCTGACAGTTCGTTCAATCTAGAAATCCCGAGTGTTGGGCGAAGTTCGCGTGTTTGCTAGGGCTATCTTTATAACAAATGTATGATCGAACAGCACATTCATAAAACGTGTACAGTCGAATTTCGAGAAAGCTATGTCATCTGCTTCGTTTGTTCATTATTATAGTTGTACATCAAAAACATACTTAAAACTAAATGGGTGGAAAATTTCTACGGCAGATCGGTTTAAGTTGATGAAAAAGAGTTGAGTAAAAAATCTCATCAGCTTAAGCCGATATCCCAAAAGACTTTAATGTACTCGCACCAAACAATGAACTCTGGCCACTTCAAACTAGTTGATCCCCTCACGTTTTTAGCCGATTAGACCAAATATTTTACCAGAGCTACCAAAATTTATTTATACAACTTATACACTAAATTAGGAAAGATACTTCTATATCAAAAATATGGACGTATTGAGTGAAGTAATAGTGTCAATAAATGCCTAATTCCGTGAAGGAGCCTCTGCACCATCTAATAAATGACCTCACTCATCGAAAATCGCATTTTCAAAACATCTCCCGGTTTATATTGCTGTGATTTTTATTACTGTATTGAGTGTGTCCTCGACCATGTTGAAAATCGTTACATTAAAACTTAAATAACTACGGGGCAATGACTTGAGGAAGTATGTCAGAGAAGGTTATAATAGGTCGTAGAGAACCGGGGCAGTTAATAGATACAGGGCAGTATTTTACGCTTGGTTTTTAGTCATATACTTCTAATTATTATTTCTTAACTAGAACATACACAGCAAAAGTTTTGGATAATATTTTCTATCTTAAACCATTAAAAATATATAGATATTTTGTGGAGGCTGGAAAATGATCATTAACCATTTAAGTTCCTCCTTCAAATCTGCAATAAATTACCTAAATACACAGCATTGACTGGGTTGTTGAATATACCATTAATATTTTATATCTATTAAAACATGTTTACAATAGCTTTCTTTGAACATACATAAGTACTATAGTTAAAATGCAGGCATAATAAAGACCATTGTACTTTTTCTATAATATTATTTAAGTACAGCCCCCTATTCTAATCCCAACTTCTAACTTAGCTAAGCAGTAAAAAATTAAATAAATCACTTTTTACAAAAACTTTTCAACAAACTTTTTAATTTATTGTTGTTGTTTATTGTTATCAAAGCGTGACGTGTCGATGAACTATTCTTGTGTTTGGGTGCATCCAGTTTAATTTAAACATCTAGGCGATTTTTTTTTTAAATGCGATGTTTGCTGTCATTTCTGTTTGTTTAGCTAGCTGTTGAGCTCACTTATTTATCTTTGGGGGTAAGGTTTAAAAGTAGAAAGATGATTCATATTATGTCAAACAACATTTGATCAAATTTGATTGAGCCCATAGTTTAAGCAGCATTTACGTTTTGAAATAATTGTGATATACTCATATTTTAAACCGTAGTGCCATCTTTTAGAGTTTTTGACACGAAGAGATTCTCACACTGTATTAATAATAAATATTTTTCTTCTTCTTCAGTGTATATGAAGTACACGTCAATAATTCAGAGTGTTCAATAATCAAATTAAAAGTTTCGAATAGTATTTTCTATCTTCCACCATTCAAAATATATACATATTATGTGGAGTCTGAAAAATATTTATTAACTATCAAAGTTGCATTTTCCAATCTGCAATAAATTATCTAAATACACAACATAGACTGGTTTGTTGAATATACCACTAATATTTTATATCTATTAAAAGATTTTTTCGATAGCTATCTTTACACATACAAATTTACAAACATACAGACATAAGAAAGGTTTTTCGTAAGTTTAGTCACTCCCTTTCAAACTATTAACATGTCCGGCATATTTTAACCTTTTCTAATACCAGCCCCTAACATCTAGCAGTAGCTACTCAAGAACTTAGAAAGAATTAGTTACATTCTACATTTAGATTATTTATTTACATTCCCTAGGACAATTCCTATTGTCTTCACGTATTTTCAGAGCTATCATTCATTTAGAAAGTAACGTCAACCCATCAAAAGGGATTATAAAGTATTAAGGTTGCTAGAAGCTTTCAGTCTTCAGAGAGTGCAGGTCCTTGCATTACAAGAGCTGAATGGGCCAGACACGCCAATTAAATTTGAGGCTGAACTATCTATCTCAGCTAATATGCAGGTTAAACAACTACGTCCAGTTGCCTTGCACCTGTTCATATCTTAATGTAAATCACTTAATTAATGGATATTTGTTTCTTCATTGTTCATTCTTTGTTTCATTTTTGTGCTTTCAAACTGATAACATTAATAATAAGTCATTTGTGGACTATAATTACTTAAGTCATTAAGTCATTAAAATCATGTTCACAGCTTCGACTCGGCCCGATCATGACGTAATAGTATCGTATTTTGCATGGTAGTTCCATGTGATGCCGCAATGAAGCTAAAAATAGCGCCTCCAAGAAAAATTAAAAGATTGTCATTAATTATTAAGTTGCTTAATTATAAAAAATCCTATCACATAGAGTACCCAGGTTTCATAAAGAAGAATTATATTTTGCACGGAAGTTTTACTTGATGCCTCAGAGTCGCTAAAAATAAAAGCGACATTTAGTATTTTGAAACATAATTAAAATATAAATTTTTTCCTATCAAATTAATTAGGGTATTAAATTTAAGTTCTCGATGTCCTGATTATTATTTACTATGAGTTGGGGGCTCATTCTTACTAAAATGCTCTTTGAACTGTCAATAGAATCGTTTTAGTAACCGCAACCCTCGATGGGGTGATGCATCACACTTGACTTGATATTATAGCGCGCTTTTGCCTTAATAAACATTAGATATTAATTAGAAGAGCCTCGGGGACTTTAATTTAATGAAATTCATATCGGATTGAAGAGTTGTTTAGGATGTTTCAAGAACCGTAATCATATTTTTTAGTTTAGTTCCGAAGTCAAGCCTGGAAGTTTAATTAAGGTTTTTAGATCAAACAGGACATATATGATGCATGCTAGAATGTATAAGAATATGAATGAATGTTTCCGAAATAAATAAAAGAGTTGTTACTATAATATTATCTAAAACGCCGAGAAGTTAGTTCTATGTTAGTTTGATAAGTCTAACATGTCATTAATTAAACAAAGTGTTCTTTCATAGTTCATGTAAATTAATAATAAAATCAATTCATTTAACTAAAAACAACCAGATAATACACAAGTAGATTATGTGATTACTGCTCATTCAAGGGTATCGGCTGAACATTTTTTTTTTATAAGTAATTAAAAAATATCCAATTCTTATTTATCTTGTTAGCAATTATGTTGACCATTCCTACTTGATAGCATTTGTTTCTATTCATTTCAAATTTATAATAGACGGCTATGAAATGAAAATCCCTTAGAATTTCACTATTATTTCATTGCCGAAATCAACCGATAGCGGCCTTGGCTGCGTGGCACTTATAGATAAGCACACATTAGCCGGGGAAAGCACGCATGTGTCTTGTCTGTCTAAATCTGTTCTCAGACGTGTGATATTTGCAGAACCGTTATAAATTATTTGTTATCAGTTTTAAACTGCAATGCCCATCAAGTTAGCATATGACTGTATAAAGACAGGTTCGTTATTCAAAGCAGATACTTATTTATTAATTAGGTGCAGTACTTTTTCGTTAACTTCTTAAGAAATTTCCAAGTAATCAATCACTTATTTTAGGTGTTGCTTTAATTTTAGACTTCCATTAGGATTGCCTTGTCGGATTTCATGCCACTAGGTCAAGCGGGCAGCGAACATTATGCGAATTTAATTTGAGGTTTTGACGATTTTTTGTCATAATAGACATGTGCCCGAGTCAAACACCTCACTACGTCTGAAGACATGTACAGGAGCGAAAAAGCATGGTTTTGAAAAACAAATCGGAAACTTAAGTAGGTTAATGTTAGGTTATTCAACGCACGCATCGATGCGCGAAATTGATTCTTCTGAGTTTATTCTTCAAATAGTCCACATTCGGCATAAAAATCTTTCAATGCAAAAATGATTCCCCGAATAATTTAAACTGTCAGAAATTAAGATTTTTTTTTCTTGACACACGTTCGTAGGATTAATTGGATGTGGCATACAGTTTAAATCGCCTATAATCATAGTTTATTTTTTTCTTATTATTCAACTAAAAATTTGAATATTTTTTATCGTGAACCCATGTGTGGTACTCATGCTTGGCCGTGATTAGTTTTACGAATATTTTTCTTTCGAAATACGATTATGACTACCATTATCGGAGACTCCTTTATAGAGAGGATACGACTTGTGAGCAGACAATAAGATCGACACAGAAGACTAGAGTCAGAGGAAAGAGACACTCACCGCTAGACTTGGAGCGAGAGACCGGCAGCTGGCCGACACTTGTACTGAGGACATCGGCCTAGCCCGCAGCGGCTACCCGGGGCAGGCAGTGGGGGCAACCCAGGACCGGTTCTACCCCTCCCCGCCGCTCCAGTCTTCTCCCTGACCCCCTGTCTCTATCCCGGACCGAAAAACTTGGTCTTTTTTACACTCAGGTAGCCTTATTACACCGTTTCTGCCATCCGAAGGCCGGCTACTCCCCGTCGGCCGAAAACTCTTTCCAACGTGGCCCTCTCCTCTACTATAACCTTAAAGTCTTCTCAGCGGAGCGTCACGGCTCATAAGGCCTCTGACGAAGTTTTAACCCGAGAAACGAAAGGCTAATACCTCTTGGACATAGGATCCTTCCAAATTCTTCTTCATCCATCAATTTATACTGTCAGAAAATCAGTTTTTCTTAAAAAGCTTCACCAAAAAATATCTTTCATTATTGATAAGTTTAGCCTATTAAGGCATCCTCAAGACTAAAATACAAGCAATATTCGTACAAAACTCGTAAAATAACAATGTAAAAAATTACCAACAAAGAAAAAAACTCTCCCCAGCCCAAAATTATAATTGACCCTGGTCAAATGGGATCAATTATAATCGGTAATAATGTTTCGGTCGTCCTGTCAAGAACCTCTTCTATAAAACAGTCTTTAGCCTCCTGAAAGTTTGCTTCGAAGACCTGCTGTTGGGCTATAACATTCCCATTATTCCTATTTCTTTTTGATAATAGACTTGTTGAAAATCAAGGTAAACATAATTGCGTATAACAATCAAGCAGGAAGTCACTCACTGTTAAGCTACACGTTTATTGAATAGTTATATCTTTGAATGGTATTATGTTTGAGTTCATTTTTGTATGCTTGTTAGCCTTTATGCAAAAAAAAGATTAAAATTTAAAAATGAAAAATCAATATTACATTGAAACCTAACTCTTTTAATACAAACTCCATTTATAAACCTATGGTATACAAAAGACTTATTTAAAAGATGGAAAACATTTTTCTTTACACTTTATTGGAAAAACAAGCCTTACTGTGTAAGGGGAATCTATAAAGGTTTTTTGGGCAGGAATATTAACCTTTTGCCTCTTAATTGTGCACCTCTTCTTCGCTCGCTTTTCTCGTTGATTGGAAGAAAGTTAGCTCAAGGCCTAAATGTGCGAGATTTTGTAAATAAAGCGCTATTCATTCTCTCTCCCCATTCCAAAATTATAATTGACCCTGGTCAAATGGGATCAATTATGATCGGTAATAAAGTTTTGGCCGCCCTGTCAAGAACCCCCTCTACGAAACAGTCGTCGGTCTCCCGAAAGATCGCTGTTGTAAGACCCACTGTTGGGGTCGGGAAACATTCCCGTTGCTGTTTTTTCTTTTTGATAATCTCTCGATGTAAACATAATTACAATATGTATCGATGTAAATATCGATCAAGCAGGAAGTCTCTCACTGTTAAACTATTGAATATTTATACCTGTTTACCTGGTTCATCAACACGAATCAACACGACGGCTGAATATAAACAATGTTCAAAGCCTTGAAGTATATTAACTGGTTACATCTGTTCAGTTGGTAGAGCGTTTTGGGCAGCAGCAGTTCAACACGAGCTGTAGTACTAAATAAAATGAAAAATATAACTAGCAGATGTTGCGTCAATATATTTTTAAAGTCGCAACGGATTGTATTTGACAAACGACAGCTACCTCATGGCGAATCTCTTGTTAATGGATCTTATTCAACTGGGAGATAAAAAGTTATTTAAACAAATTGGGTTAGATCAGAATGATATTTGGGATTTATTTGATTTTTGGTGCCATGTACAACCAAACTAGAGGTTCCACTTATAAATAAAAATTACGAATTTCAATTAAAAATCACAAAAATCTATATTGATAATGATGAGTATTTATCGCTGCTATACGTCCTTAGCTTCTGGGAAGATGTCTCGCGATTGCAGCCATTCCGTTCAGCCATCTTGCCTTCGGCTGCTTCAATTGTCCTTGTTTAGTGCACAACTTCTATTATTAGTTTCTTACGGATCTCAAAATCGCTGAAGTCTTGCCATCTTGATGAATCACACATCAATGACCCCATAAATATCCTGAACTCCTATGTGGTTCTACAGGCACTCTCTCTCTATTTATGAGGTTTGGATGGATGGTGGTTTATGAGCTTTGGAATCATATGTGGACATAAGTAGTATCAGAGTTTTACAGCATGTCCTTTGTCACAAAGAACATAAATTTCCTTTCGATTTTCCTGGCAAGTCTTAATTAGTATCATTCCTAGAGTTAATTTTGTATCACTAAATACACAAAATTATACATTCAGCGGAATATATATTGTTTTGTTTATCTGTACTGTGTCATCTGTCAATTGGATGTGTGGCATATATGCGAAGGATCTTGGTGCCAGTGACAGCATCAATGACAGGCGTCAGCCCGCAGTGGCCTATTCTTAATCGTTTGGCTATCATTTGTTATCTTCAACTTAGCTCAATACAGTAACAGTCAACAAAAAAAAAAAATGTGTTTTCAATGTTCCCAGTGAGGAACTTACCGAAAAAGATCATCACAGCGAATGGCGAAGTTATGCACAATTTCAGGAACACAGACGATTAGTCCTGTTTGCTTCCCTCAATGAAACTTCACAAAGTTTGCAACGATTTTCAGTGCAATTGAGAAAAGTACGAAAGCTGTCTCAATCTGGATGCAGAACTACTGCTAGTAAGGAAGGGACATTGTATGAACTAGACAGTCGTTACAGGCAAGAGACTGGAGCAGGTAAACTAAATGAAATACATCCGAAGTAAATTCAATCAAAACAGACAACAGTAAAATCAAAATTATGTCACAAATTGTACAAACTCAAACAGTTGTGGTTATTTGTAGCGGAAATCTTGGTCTGGCCGTAAAGACTCCCCGTTTTAAACTGTTGCGTATTCCATAGTCCGATAATTGGCGTAGAGTTCTAGACTATAAGCAATAATGATTTGTAAACACTTATGGTTATAGAATTGTGGTCCTGTCGGAGGATGGTGAGAATTTCGTGGATATAAATGATCCGTTAATCTAAAATATTAATACTAATCTGGACACCATAGAATAAGAAGAAAGAAGAAAATAAAAATGAGGAAATCATGAAAAATTTGAACAGTTCATCAAATTAAACAGTGCTGGTAAGCCACCACAACATTGTATAATTGGTAATTATATTATGGTTATATTGCTGTCAAAAACATTTTTTGTTATTATTATGTAATGAACTTCTTTATTGTGATAAAATGACAATCTGCCTTATTCGGCAATAAGCAATTGTGATAAATGTTTTCATTCATACCATAATTATTATGTTTTAATGGTCTAAAACATATTATACATAAATAGTAGGTAAGCTAATGTAAATATTGAGCAAATGAGCTGAATAGTTGTCCAGGATGACACGATTCTAGGTGGACGGAGAGGAATGTGTCGTAGGAATTCAAGCTTCCCTAACCCCTTCAAATCTAGAATAGGCTGTTCAAATTGGACCTTCAACGAGCAATGACAAACTTAACAATCCAAACCATTGACATAATATTTAATAAAAAGATTTAGATCTCTTGGGCTATCCATCCCCATAGCCCTTAGTTTAGACAGTTTGGCGCTCCGCCGAAGCGGTAGTGAGACGCTTGGGTTAATAACCGATGGTAAAACAGACATTTCTGTTGAAATGAAAGCTAGAACTAAGCCTGAATTAAGTCCATTCGATGCTTCTTCTTTTGTATCGCCGGGATAACTTTATCTCAACCAATCAATGTATATCTGGATTTGTATATTAGACTGGATCAATGTATTTGGATTTGTATTTCGCACAAATTTTATATAATGGACAAACTAAAAGAAAATACACAAGGTGATAATATAGTAAGCGACATAAGGTAGTTAAATTAAACAAAAGCTAAATATTTAATAAATCACAATTAAGTGTAAGATCTGATGAGCACGGAACTCGACTGAACTGAATGTAAAATCAAAAGGGAAAAAAGGCGGTCTCTTCCCTTATAAAACTGCAAGCCCGCATAAACGTGTTGTTACTGACAGGAGAAATCAATGAGAATAATTAGGAATTAAAAAGGAATCGTTACTTAATCTTCTTCACAATGACGAGTTCCTTGTGCTGACTTATATTTGTTATTTATTTTTTATTATATTAGATTATTTGTGTAAACACCTTGGACCACACGGTGCACACCAATAAAATACCACGGTTAACAGTAAACTTTCCTTGACGACAAGGCAAACACCAAAGATATATTTAAGTCGACCACGACTTGTAAGGGACGCTTCTAATGAGCTGCGCGAACACCAGCAAGGTTCACACCAGATTGACCTTCACCTCAAGGCAATTAATTACCTATACAAGTCGGTCACGACGTAACATAATGAGCTGTGCTATCCAGGAAAGTTCGCAACTGAGTCGCCAAAATGTAGGGGAAGTGTTCGAGACACGCCCTAAGAGGTGCACTTGTCCCCCCTCCCCAGAACTATTCTATTCGCATTAATACGGTGTCTTTCTCAAAGAATTTGTTTATACGTATTTGTGGATTCATGACCAACCAGGGTGACCCAAACTCTAGAAGGAGTTTTTTGTTCGGCCGTGTTTGCATCCTTGCCCATCACTGCTGGGGCTATTTCGGTACTGAATAATGAACATGAATTACTTCCAATACATAAGAGTAAGAGGAGTTCTGTTAAGTTCGTTGCAAATTAAGATGACCGGCCAAGCTGGACGAGTGTCATCTAAATGATGAATATGATAGGAGTGCTGCTTGGTAAGGATGATCGATTGTACATTTTCACAATCGATGATGTACAGTTTTGTGTCTGATATCGATTTTCCATCCTTTGTTTAGTTCAAACAATCGATGGTTAAAAGCACGGACTTTTAATCCCCCCCCCTTTTGAAGTACATATACCAAAAATACCAAAACTATATCTTATATTAAGTTTCTCGACATAATATTGTGATATATTATATATTGTCCATTTAAGATATAAAATCAACATTTCATCACGACCAGAGAAAAAACCAATCGTCAACGACAATGGAGCCTTTTTCGGTTCAGCCATACTGCAAGGATCACGTGACCCTTGAGTGTTTGGGCCCAAAAATCCAACATGTAGATTAACACAGGTTGTATCGCTTACTTCTTCCCAGATTTGCTGGTTGTCAGCACACCCCTATTCATCCTGAAAATTACATTTAGACGCCGCTGTTAACATCGGGGAGTCGCGCAAGTATCTTTCAGGTATTTATAGTTTGGGACTAATAAGACGGCGAGTAACCACATGTAACCTTCTGTTTTTTTAATTGTAGCACACACCAGATCGATAACTGCTGGCATATTAATTTAAACAAAGAAATTTCACCAGCATATAGATATTTCCTCAACTGAAGATAGGCATTTTATTCTATTTATCGTCAGTGAAGAATTTATTTATCTGTTGTTATAATGAGGAATATATTCGTTTGTTTTTCCTAACAGTATTTCTTCTTATTGGTTGAGAGCATCAACACCTTTTATACTTCTCAACAAAAGCAATTCCCATCAGTTTCATTTAACCATTTGTTTTTGTTAAAAACGTTTTCAATTAAAATTGAAGCTCTCATGCAATTCATGAAAAAGAAAATCGTTTACCGAAACAATATTGTTGATAATGAGGAACAGTTTAATTACTGCCAAAGGCTACATCGAGGAATTGACTTTACCAGGACAGGCGAACGTATTCGAATATTGATGAAACAACCAATATAAAAAACTCAGTCTCCAAAAATTACCTAAGCGTTTCTGTAACCTTGGTCCCATCAAAGAGATGTCTCTGAAACCGATGAAGCAATAAGTGACGGCAGTACCCGTCTAAATCCTACGTGCAAATGTTTTTGAAAACTAAATTTTGGTTCCCCGAGCAAAATAGTTTTGATTGCATTATTTTTTTTTTACTTTTGCCTTTGAGTATGTTTGTGAATTTCAAGTTTTTATTTATTTTATAGTTATTTTCACACAACTGCTTTATAAGTTCCTAATGAACTAATATTTACTTTGATTGATAGGTTTATTTACCTTTGTATCATATTTTTATGCCTGTAGTATATACATAAAACTACGGTATATGGGTAAAATGCAAGTCTCCAAAATGTTCGATTGTTGGTAGCTTAATCGATTGGATGCTGTAGATAGAATGGAAGCAATCGATTGTGTGGAACTATTTGGAATAATTGATGATCTAATTCTGGCAACACTGGGATCAGGAGAAAGGTTCTAGGTTGTTACTGCTTTAGCCTCGAAACAAGATGTGTGTGTGTGTGCTGACTCTTATGTATTATGTAGTAGACATCGTACAATAAAGACGTTATGTCTAATTATATTGTTTCAATTAACTAAACATCCAACAGCTTTATGGGCCCAGCTAGTCTAAAGGAAGTATGTCGTGGTAGTCGTGATTTTTAGTGTGCACTTCGGACTAACTATTGTATCGAACTTTGTCGTTTCAAGTCCCTGTGGAAAAGCTCAGGGGACGTGGAAACTACGACATTTGGAAGTTCGCCACTCAAGTGGATTATGAAGAAAAAGATTCATGAGAGTCCAAAGTACCAAAAAAAAAACGAAAAATTGGAGAAAAGTTGTCGTGCGAAAATAATTTATTTATATAATGATAGGATCTGCGAATTACAATCATGTTTTGACTGCTACAATAGAAAATAGAACAGTAATGTGATCAAAGTATTATCAATGCTCAGAAATCAACTAATAGGAGCATAATAGGTTCTAGAATAGAAAAGAGATGCTTTAGAACATGAAGAAGAAGAAAAAAGAGAAATGTCTTCAAATTACGATAATTGACTAGGGATTCAATAATAACTAAAATTCCAGTTGAAGCAGTGAATGGTTGTGGGATGTCTTGCGACTGTGATAGTAAGGTTAGTTTAGTGCCCGACTGAGATTCGTATAGAAGGGAAAATATTCCGTAGTTAATGGATGTAGTTGACAAGAAAAGTATTGCTCACTTTAACTTCCCTGAACATTTAATTAACGCTAAAGAAGGAAACACGCGAAACATCAAATATTTAAATGAACTGTTTTGATGATGTGAATTTCTCCTTAAGTGAGAATGCGACGGTTATTGTGTGTAAAATAGATGTCAGTTTCAGCTGTGACATGGGGAGTAAAAGTGTTGAAATCTGTGTTTTATTAGCTGAGTTTGTTAATCAACTGACGATGTAAATTTAAGTGAAAATCAGTTTGAACAAATAATCCCTACAGTAATTATACTACAGGAAGTACAAATCCAGATGCCAATAAGGAAAACAATGTAGCAATTGACGAGGGAAGGAAAAGTAAATCCCCAGAAGTTATTCAAAATCGACAAAGGTTGGTCAGAAAAGAAATGCTTTAGAACATGAAGAAGAAGAAAAAAGAGAAATGTCTCCAAATTACGAGAAATATGCTGCTGAAGAACAAGCTCTTCCAATTGCTGCAAAAGAAGTTGAAAGACAAATTAAGGGAACAAGAAGAACTTGTTAAGGAAAGAACGACTGTTAGACAAATCCTGCTTGAAGGTATAGAAGAACAAACTGAAAGATAAAACTAGAACAAATTAAAGCTGGAGAAAAGAAGTGGAGAATTGATGAAAGCTTGTGTAAATTTGCTGCGGGTGTAATTCATACTTTAACAGAAGCCATTATAATTGTACAGACAGCAACACTCGAAATGGGGTGTAGCCTCTCCCATATCCGGACATCAAAATACGTAAAAAAAAACACTTTTGTCATTTTGAAAATAGGAATTACGTATCTAATAAGACGAAACTATAGTGGGAATTTTATAAATTTAAATAGACGCCATGCTCATAATACCAGACATCGCGGCTTGGGAAAGGTTGTCAAAAAAACAAACAACATTAAACAGATACTTTGATGTAAAATTGTAAAGTTTATTCTAAATATATAAAATAAATGTATAAATACTTATCTTTTTCTTTATTTCGTATATATGCTAGTCACTCTCCTATACCCAGATCAACTCCGCCCAGATTAATTCGGATATATAAGGGACTACTTACTGTCTGTCCTTTCTTCCATAAGATGGTTAGGTGTAAATTTGGAGATACTTGCTCAAGGAATCATATAAGAGCATCTGTCAGGAGAATCCTCTTCCCTGGATTCTATTCTCATTATTCAGTGTCTCCTATAGGGCACTACTAGTATGATGCTGATATGTCTTTAAAATATGATGAAAAAGACACACATACACATTTTCTTGAGTTTTATAGAGATATGAGAAATGAATTTGAGAATAGTGATCGTCTTATAGAGAAAATGTATATGACTCCATGGCTGATTTTCTAGCTTAGTTTAATGGTAGATACTTTGGTGGCATATTAATAAGCAGTCATTTTATTAACATTGCTTCATGGAAAAGTACATTTTCTGGTTTATGTGTTAATCAGAAGTGTCCAAAAGGGTGTGCTTGCAACATTCTACTTGTATTCAAGGAGCTACGTCCTCCGTTTTAGGAATCTGACTATGACTGGAGCAGTTGTGATGAAAGCAGATGGTCTGTTCACCTAAACTAAACAGCAAGGAGGCAGACAAAAAATGTGCTAAAATAAGAAGAAAGCTGAGTAGGAGAAGAAGCAGATCCACTAAATTCAAAAAGAGTAGGAGCACTCAAAAAGAGGTTTGCACATTGGCAGTTACCATAGTAAATCACGAAGGAAAGTTTTCTATGTGCCTTTGAAATCAAGGGACCATTAAATAAAGAGCATGTTGGAATATTTCATGATATAATCCTGGCAACACTGAGTTCAGAAATTCTTCCTTATGAGTTATCATGAATTTAGCACAGACACATGTGCGTGAGTTGCTTTTCGTGTATTAAGTGTGTATTCATCCTGCAATAAAGGCGTTATGTGTAACTATACAGAGTTTCAATTATACTAAACATCCAACAGAACTATCGACAATCAGTCATCCCTTCTCCACGCAGCTAAGGTAGTAGACCGAAACTTCGATTGTTAAGTGGATGTATGCTTCAGCAGCGTTCTCATATCTCATTTAAGTCTGTGACCACGCTAATACAAATACCACTTATTTTAAAGGTGAACAACCAAATTTTTAAATAAATACTTTTTTTTAAATAATTTCATGTAAATATTCTTTGTGCACAAAACTTTTTTGATGATGTAAGCATATATAATTTTTGATAAAAATTAAGACTAAAAATGAGATGAATTACAACTTGTGAACAGTTATGAAATAGAACAACTCGATGATGGAAGCCTTGAATTCGAATTGTGGACGTGGTAAAGAAGAGAAATGCTTAAACGCAAATCACAAAAAAATGTAAACATGATTGTTAAAATAATAAATGATTATTCTTTTCAATAATTTTTTATGTTATTCAGAGTTTCTGTATTAAAACCCGATTATCACCGTACGGTAAGCTCTTTAATCATATAATTTATAATATGTACAAATGACAGTTGACTACAAACACTAAAAGAGTTATTTATTTATCAGTTGTTTATTTAACGTAATTTGAAATTTATATATATCCAAACCATCGTGACGTTTTTCTTAAAGTTTATAACGATCGAATAAGAGTAATAGACACGGTAAGTTTTTTTTAATTAATGAATCTATTTACTTTACTATTGTTTGTTTTGTTTTTTTTTACATTGGCGTCACCTCTCCATTAAGTTTGCATTTGTTTGTTATTGTGGGTATGACACTGTTAACTCAAAAGAAGGGCAGTAAGGGTGGGTTATCTTAGGGTTACTACTCTTTCCAACCATAGTGGTGAATGATCCTCAGGCGAGACGTCAATCCTCTTCAGCCATCTATCCATGATCAGATTACAGTTTTGAGTAGCGAGCAAGATAGGTTATTGCATTTACCCAATAACCTATCTACTAGAATTGGGTATGCACGCAATACTTTGGAAAATATAAGCGTTATATGGAAGGTTGTGGTTCCCGGAGACGTGGGATAGATACTTACGGGTCCTTCTTTATATCTTCCACCCCCGAACTTTTCGGCTTGGGGAGCCTGCCCTTCTTGTTTGTATTTTAGTCGAGGAATTAAATTGAATCTAGACCTTAATAAGTGCATTAGTTTTAAGGCAGCGATACAATTCTTTTTCATCAAAACCCCGGTTTGTGCTCCTGATTATTTGTGACATGAAAATACTTATAATTAAATAAAACAAATCTTATTAATTTTATGGTATGGTTGACATAACTATTCAACGATGATATATACGTTTCAGCTATGTATATAAATGTTTATGTTCATACAAATAATAAAATAATATTTTATTTCTGCAATATACAATTTCAAACTTAATTTTCTACATCAAGTTCTGGTGTTCATGGGTGATGGCGTCGGTAGGTAACTGATGTTGACTAGAACTGGTTTCGATTGTTCTCAGACCGTTGTTGCTAGGTTTGATACCATTGTTTATTGAACGAGAATGACTCACACGTAGAGTTAATAAAGGTTAAGGGAAAAATATAAATGCCAAAATTTGTGAGATTCGCATTTATTCTTGACATAGGAAGAAAAAAAATTGCTTGGAAATTATTCACTAATTTCCTCAAGAGTTTCCAAGGAAAAACATACATTTTTAATTGTACATTACAGAAATCTAATTTATTTATTTTTTAAAGAGAGGATGGATTCTACTAAATGAGAAAATTTTCCTTTGATAAAGTTCATTAAGGTTCCCTTTTGATGACCATTAAAAGTTGTTAGTATGATCATAAATGGTAAAATACCTTTATTTGTATACACTAAGCTTAAAATATTCCTATTAAATTAAATTATTAAAGATTATTATAATTCAATAGTAATCACAGAAAAATAATTTATTTTTTTTATTGGTGCTGTAGAATATCCAGTGGTGTAGTTCATTTTAAAGTTTAAAGTCATTTTAAAGGCAGGCAACATTACAAACTAAAACAAATCCTTACAAACAGGCAAAAGAGCCACTAATTCATATTTAAAAAAATCAATGTTCACAGCTAATTTAAAAGAACAAGTTCGAACAATGTTTAATTAAGAAACTGTAACAATTTTTATAGGAGTAAATGATAATTATTCCTAAACTAAATATCGATGAGTTTGATACAAAATTGAAGGTATAATCAGTAGGGTAATATTAGGCTTATTTTAAGCAAAGATTCGTCGAAAAATTTACCAGATACTTTACAAGTATAACCCACCTTTATTAGCCATTGTTAATTGTTACATTATAACCTAGACCACTGAAGGGAGTCTTAAATGCATTTTTTTTAAAAGTACGTTTCGTTGCCTACTATTAACTTAACTTATTAATTACGCTATCTGTAACTGGGGCCAGTTTGCTTGACCTAAAACGGCGTGGCTTTGATTCTACAATGCTAAGGATAAGATTTGAATTTGCCTGACCGCCACTCAGAACGAGAATTAGCTGAAAAAGGGAGGTTACCCTGTGCATTACCGAACCCGTCTTCACTGTCCTAAATAGAGTATATAACTCATATTTAAGAAATAAATAAACACAAACGACTTAAATAGGCTTAAAGAATTTTGTTTTTATAAACAAGAAGTGCCTACTAGAGACCTTCTTTTAGCGCTTTCGTGGTAGACTACTAACATTTTTACACATGAAAACAACGCCGGTTTTATCTACCTCTGGTCCATATTTACAACACCTAATTGTTGGATACATTTATTAGGTCATTAAACAAAAAGTTTTCTCTCGTTGTTTACAGCTGAAATAAGCACATGCCTCCTGGATTAACGGTATACTGTACATTCTAAATAGCCTTAATCAAACTGAAGATTTAACTGTGGTTTGTCCCTATTAGTAAATTTTAATTTATTTTCATTTATGTATGAATAATGTTATTACGTTAATAAACAAAGATGTTTGCGCATGCTTATTCCCGGGCTGTCACAGTATCACATCGAACGGCGGCCATTACGGTTAAGAGCTGTACACATAAGTTTTCGTAGTGCTGCTGAAACTCGCGGCGTACAGTTTTTTTTTGGTTAAGAATGCGTGTGAAGAATGAAATGGACGAAGATGAACAAGGGTATGTTGGCCTATTTTGTATATTCTTTTTGTACTATCTTCAGTTTTAGTTTTATCATGGCTTTTAAAGTTCGGCTTTCTCCGCTTGATGCTTTCGTCTTTTTAGCCATATTGGATGAAATCCACTTGTTCTGTTGCTGGACAATACTTTGTTCTCAACGTAACCAATTATTAAGTTGAAAGTAACAAGACGTGTTTTAAACATTTAAATTATAATTTGTTACATTTACCGTTATAATGGAAGTGGGACATTTTTTTTTTTTTTTAATCCACGTGTCTTGTTTAGAGAATTTATTAAATATTTTACCTATACCCCGGCATATTCATTACTCAAGCAAAGTATTAATCGTAATTATATAAAAGTGATTGAGAATTCGTCATATGTGAATTCTCAATTCCAGGTATTGCTGTTAGTAAACTTGTTTTTCAAAACAAACTGACGCCGAAATCGACGTTATTTTAGCCTAAATTCAGTTAATCTTTTCTTTCTTCTGTTAACTTCAAAATATATCATTTTTTATCTTTATTTAATACATAGAAATTATTTTTGATATTAACTATTTTAAATTATTGATTTATTGCACCATTTTTAAGTTTATAATTATTAGCCTATCCACTATTTTCCATAATGTTGGTTTTAATAATAATTTGTTTTCCAGCAAACTTTTTGTTGGTGGACTTAGTTGGGAAACCACCCAGGGTAAGTTCCTATACCTGTATTTTGCTCTTAATCATTTACTGTATAGTATACTTGATTAATACTAATTGAATTTTTACATCAATAGAAAACCTGCAAAGATATTTTAGCCGGTATGGAGAAGTTATTGACTGTGTTGTAATGAAGAACAGTGAAAGTGGACGGTCGAGAGGCTTTGGTTTTGTTACCTTTTCCGACCCAGAAAATGTTTCGTTGGTTTTGCAAAATGGACCTCATCAGTTAGATGGACGCACTGTGAGTTGTTTTGTATTCTTTGTTTTTATAACATAATGTTATACATCCAATATTGAAATTTTGAAAAATTTATAATTGTTTGATTATATTTATGTTTGTTCTCTAATTAAATTGTATTTGCAATTTAAGATTGACCCGAAGCCGTGCAATCCTAGAACGTTGCAAAAACCTAAGAGGAGCTCGAGTTACCCTAAAGTTTTTCTTGGTGGTCTCCCAAGTAATGTAACTGAAACAGACTTGCGAACGTATTTTGCAAGATTTGGAAAAGTGATGGAAGTAGTTATTATGTATGATCAAGAAAAGAAAAAATCGAGAGGTATGCTGCATTTTTGTTAAATTATCAAATCAAAGCATTATGGTAATGTAAGGCATTATTTTCAAGGAGCCTTAGATTTCATCTAAAATTACAATATGCTGTTATTCATCGTTTATTTGTTAGCTATAATCATAAAAGTCTTCCGACATTTATAATTTGTTTGCTCTGTTGCCCCATTCTAGGTTAGTATAGGATTTGTTAATTGATGGATTCCATGAAATAAGCTTTTTTTTTTTTTTTTTCCCCCCCCTTCAAATATTAGTGATTAATATTTTTCTATCAAGTATTTTATTTAATTTCCAAGTTTTGCTTTATTTTGACTTAGCGTAAACACATTCATGTCCTAGTTTATTGCATTTTTATCCTTTCTAAACGTTTTTGTGAATAGTCAAGGCTTACTTAAAAAAAATATACACATATGTATTCTTTTTAGTAATTATTTTTTCTGAACTACTCGGTAATGAATAGAGAGCTAGTCTGAAAATCTGTAATTCTCTTATTTAATTTGGGAGTCACTTTAAATTTTTTTGTGTAATTGTACCGATAGCCCTTAAACTTGCAGGTCTTTAATAGTTGATAAAATGGCATACTTTAAATTATAGACTAATTAAGGTCTTTCATGCTCATTTGATAGAAAATTTATACTTACTATTAAGGAGGGTCTATATCATACATGTCTTTAGTATCTATGGGTACTTATAGGCTCATAATGGCTCCACTCTTGTTTTGGTTTGAGAAGCTCTGTTTCGATTACATATCCAAACTCTGAGTAAGTTTAACTTAAAACCATTTGGTAAACAAAAGGGAATTATTTAAATTCCTAAGTTTTTTTTTTTCTTGAAAACTGATAACACAAAGATTCATTGGGATCTTAGCATATTGAAAAGTTTACTTAATTAGTTATGCCTGTGAGTTTTATACATTTTTAATTTCTGAAACTTGGATAAGTTTGTTACAAATCTTTGCTAGTCTCAGAATTTTATAAAGGTTTACTCATATTTGTTTTATCTCATTACTTAATTTTTGCTTTTGTAATAAGTGAATTTTATGCTGTACATTGCTCTGTATTTCATAAATCTGGTTTTTGTTTATAATATTGCCATTAATATCTGTTACAAACTTCTGGAAAGGGATGTGGATTGTTAAGAAAGCCTCTTTGAAGTGCAATGCAAGTTGAAAATTTGAAACTTTTAAAATAGAAATAGGAAATAACAGATCTTGTGACTAGTTGTTTTTATTCTTATTTTAGTAGTATTTAATATAAATTTTGTTTTTAGTTTGTTCTTTTTATTGCTGGTCCAGTTTTTATTGTACAATATTTTTATTGTTAGGATATATCTAGCGGTTTATGAAGGTCTTATAACAATAGAATTAAGAGTGAAAAGTATGTTTCAAATCAATCATTTTTTTTGTACGTGTTTTATAATCTCTGTTAATTCACATTAAATGCCACAATATAATCAGTAAATATCTGATATTTAAAGAAACTATACCTCTGGCAACTTTGTTTCAAGGCTCTATATTTGACATTCCATTTTCTCCCTTTACTAACTATAACTTATGCGCTCAAATAAAATTATTATTTATAATAGTTCTTTCTCATCAGAATTATCATGTTTGCCTGAGGTATTTCAACTGCAGTGTTGTTCTTTATTACTCGATACTTACTTGCTAACGAAATAATTAGAGGTACTTTATATTGGCAAAATATTTTAAAGTTAGTTTGAGTGAAATATTAGTTATATGATAAAGATTTGTTTAATCCAAAGCACTAGTTACTTAACCCTAGAATGACACACTCATTTCAAAACCTATTTGGTTTATAAGGTGGGGAGATCGACCTATGTATGTTTTATTTTGTTAAAACTGAAAATCGATTGTATATAGTGATAGATTAGTTAATTAGTTGGGATAGGTGCTACTGGATATTCAATAAATAATATTTTTCTAATATCTTCTGTTTTTGTTTTTATTTTATGCTAGTGCTTTTGACCGGTACTCAAGCCTGTGGTATCAAACTATAACAAAAACGCTAATAGGAAATGTGGGGAAGGTAATAAACATAAACAGCTTAAGAGTGTATAATTAAAAAGTTAATTTTTATGCATGTATGGAGCAACTCAGTTAATATAAAGATAGTATTAAGTAAATAGTTTGATTAAGTGGGAGTAGTAAGCCCAAATAGAAACTGAAAATGTAGGATGGGTTCTCTACAACAAATTTATTAGTTTAATTGACAACATTTTACCAAAATTTTTAGGTACCATCTGGACCATAAAAGTAATAAACACAAATATTTTTATATAACAGCACATGATACTAGTAATATTATTATTACCTTTCATAAATTTACTATTAAAACATGATATCACTCGATTAAAAATTAGTAATTGTGAATAATTAATTTTAGAACATTTAAAACATCAATAAATTCTTGCAAAACTTTTTTTTTTCTCAATCCCCTTAAAAAAAATTACAAAACTTTTATTGATTCAAAATTACTAATGAGAATCCATTACCTCATATATACAATAAATATTCAGGGAACAATGGGAGGAGGCTTAGGTAAAAAAAACACTTTTTAATTTAAAAAAAAAATTCATAATTAGATCTATAAGTGTAATGTATACTGAATATCAGTTTTAAATAAAAGTAAGGAGGTTAATTTTATAAATGAAAAGTTTTTTTCTTATAAATGCATAAAAAGGTCTGTCAGAGCCAATTTTTAATATCTTCAAAATATAAAGTTAATTGCAAAAAATTAAATGTAATCAAATTCATTAAAACAACAATTATGTTATATTTATTGGAACAATCAATGCAAGCACATTACTTTCTATGTGTAACATGTCTTTTAGTTACTATCGCCTTGTCCATTTTACATTACAAAAGCATTTATGATTCAACAAATCTGTTTAATCTCTTATGGAATGAATTGTAGCACATTACTGTTTATTTAAAATTATATTAGATATGCAAGTATTTAATATGGTCAAATTGAGGTAGGCTATTATTATCATTGCATTGTATCACATTTTATTTTTATCTACAAACGAGAATAATTAGTTTTACTATATTAAAGTAATTTGTATCGGAATAAAACTTATATTTGTCAGTTTTCAAATTTATAGCTTTATTAAAATTATTAGATATACTTGTATATTTCATATTTAGGTAGGTATTGGGTGTAGGTATCCAAAATAACCCCTTGTTTAATTTTACAATGTAATGTATGTAATATTATGATTATTGCATTGTATTTAGTTTTATTGTTATTGAACTAAATTAGTTTGGAATAAAATATTTATAATAATAATAGCTTTATTACAATAAGATATCTATACATCTTGTTGCTAAGAGTTGGCCTTTTCCAACCAGTAATTAAAACAAAACTATATGAATCATTAAAGTAAATAAAACATAATTACATTGATAAAAATAATAGCTAAATAAATATTTTTCAATAATAGCTTAGCTTTTAAATAACAGCTTATTTATGATAGTCACAGAAAAGTTATTGATATATTTTAGTGTACACGCTAATGCACAAATAATTGCTTAAAGAGCTAATGTTAAGTTCATACTAAAAAAAGAGAACAAGAAAAGTCAATGGGTTCTTATACTATACTTATAAACTTAACTCTTATTTTAGAGACCACAAATCAATATTAAATCCGAAGTTTCATCGTTAAATAGATTTCAAAGCACTTATGACTGTTAATCAGGTTATCAGTAAGAAATGGCCTAAGACTAATTTGTCATGTTCGGAATTTAAATCTAAAAATGTCCATTATTCTTATATTTTCCCTCACATGCCCTTAACGTTTTTCTCTAGTGGCACTTCCATCCAATTGAAATCCGTTCAAAAAATTGGGTAAAGGGTAGTTTTTTCTTACCGAGCCATGTCTTGCACCAACAAATTAGACTAGATTTATTCAATGATTTATGTTGGATTGATTGAATAACCATAAGTATTACCTTTGAAATAATCCATAAGGAAATTTTGATAATCCATCTAGCATGTCAACTTACTGGGGGTCCGTAAATATTATTTATGATGTGGAATATTTAGCTCAGACATACCAACCAGTTTTTTTCTTCTCACTAGACACTTGACACACTACCAGGTTGTTTATTTTTATTCTATCTAGGACATCCGGGGTATTGATGTGTAAAGTATAGGATTTTGTTTACTTCATTGCTAATCTGTTTCAGTCATTGAATAGTAATAGTAGCAAGATTCCTTCATTTTGCGAGAAGAGCCATTTTATTAATGAATTTTTGGTTGGTGGTGAGTTGGTTTATTTTTTTCTGGGAAATTTAAGTGTTGCTTTTTGTTCTTCTTCAGTCAGATGTCCACTTTCTGCTTCACATATTTGATCTGCCAGGGATTTTTGGTGTTTTTATCATGCATCTTCTGTTTATGTTTGAGTTGCTAAATAAATTTGTCATTCACTAGCTTTATGGGTCCTTTTTTGTGTTTTTTAGGTACAGAAGTTAATTACCAATACTGTGCCATAGTCCAGTAAAATGCCATAATAAATTTTAATTTATTGAATCGTTTTATCTTCACCAAAATGTTAATGGGATAATCTGGCAAACTTTTGAAAATATTAAACCATTTTTGCTGCCGTTCTCTTATAACACCTCACAAACAGTTAAAATATATTGTCCTTTAAAAGTGAAGCCTCTACTTTACAGGCTTGAAAATTATCTTTTAATGTGACACATCATCATTATTTATATTGTGTAATAAGGCAGTATTTTAAAAAATTTGTTTTTGTTTTATGTCATATCTACATGTTGTCAGATCAAACAATTTGAAACCACTTGCATAAAACAAAAAATAAGCAAACATAAGAGAAAGGAACAAGACAGTCAAATGAATATCTATGTAAATGCTATTTATTTCTTAGGGCTGCCCAGTGGGGCATTGGTGTCATTCTGTCCGCAGTCTATTGAATGTTTTTGAAGAGGTAATGTGCAACTAGCCACAATTCAGTAAAGATAGCGAGCCTTTTCTAAAGTCTAATTCTAAAAAAATAAGGGCTTTTTTTCCAAAGGTTTCCTATTGAAAAATTTAACCATATTATATAATTTAATGTGCGACAGTTTTTCTGTAATGTTTATGTTTTCAAACTATTTTAAAATTATATAGCAAATTATTAATCAAAAATCTTATTTCATTAATTTTATAATTAAATTGCAGTTGATATCCTTTTGAGTTGATTGTCTGACTACAATGTTTATTGTTTATCAATTACAGTAAGTTAATCTTGTCTGCTACAAATTATTATTTGTGATTTGATACCTAGATATCATTAAATTGATATAATAGGGACTTGCTAGTTGCATCCAATATTGCTGATTATATTTGTCTGTCACTGTATTGAAGTCAATGGTCTTACCTCACACATATGTATTGTGCTCATAACCAAATTTGAAGTAATTTTTAGTTACCAGAAGAAAGGTAACTCTTTATATATGGGATTTTTTTTTTATCAATAAACAAAATTTGTAAATAGGTTTGCAGTTAACAAACAGAATTAGTTTCTTGAAACTAAGCAAAACTGTGTCATATTTTTATGAAACACTATAGACGGTTTATATTTTGAACTCTACAGATATATATATATATATATATATATATATATATATATATATATATATATATATATATATGTTTGGTATATATTTTTTTTTTCAGGCTTATTGGAATTTCCAATTGGTCTGTTCAAATTAAGAACTAAAAACAACACCAAAGCAATAGGGATTAATTTAATTTCTTTCTTTTTATCCGTCACTTGGGTTTTCCCTAGTATGCTATAAATGATTAAGCCTGTATTTGGTTTTTATTAAATTGTTTAATGCTAATTGTGTAGCAGTAATTGACAGCTGTAGACAATGAACTGGTCTGGCCTGTTCTGATGCTACACATTGCCAAACCACTGGGTAGCTGGAACCATACCTCCCTCCCATTCAATAGGTGCCTTAACAGCAATTTTTTTTATAGGAAGTCAAACTAAAAGTCAGGTGGGCTGTGTCTCATTCTAGGGTCAAGGTAGAATAATTAAATATAAGTGCAAGTGTGCTGTTAGTTTCCGAATGTAGCTTATTGTGCTCTTAATGTTAACAAAAAATTACAAACTTATCAATCTGTATATCCTAAAACTGATTTGTGAAGTAGTATCCAGACTTGGAAGTCTTTTATTTTTGTTTTTATTCTTTGTAATTTCATTTTAAGTTTTCGTGTTAATATGTTTAGTTATAGTCTTATTTTAAATGATTCATGTACCCTATCCTTTTTTTTTTCTTTTTTTTTTTTAATGTATGTGTTAATGAATTAAATTATTTTTGTGTTTGATATTGCGAGCTAATTTTTTTTTTTTAATAGTCAGTCATATTACGTGGATTATTATATTCACTATTTGTTGGTTGGTATCCTCCCTAAATTACTTAGTAGGTTTGATAGACAGATAGTTTTATATTATTCCTTCTCTTTATCTTGAATTACCATGAATGCTAGTACTTCCTCTCGACCAAATATGTTTCATTTAATTGAACTTTCTTCTTTGTCTAGGTTGTTTTTTGTGACATGTATTTAAAAAAAAAATTTGAATATTTTCTCTTCATGTTGCCAAGGTAAGGTTTATATATGTAGATATAATAGGTTTTAGGCTGCCTTTTCAACAAATGAACTGGCTGAATTGTCTAAATCAGTTACAAACTAACTACCAATATCAGTTTGAGTCTCTAGATTCTTTATATTGTTTTCTGGAGAATACTCACAACAACCCCCTTTCCCGTTTGTGATATGATGGATGTGAATATGATATCGCTCATATTTTTATTATTAAAATCAATTTTTATTGGGAAAAATGTAATGTTTAATAATTAGATAAAAAAAAGTAATAATTGATTACTTTGATAAAATATACATTTTTTGGAGATGTTGCAGATTTCGTAAAAGCTATGTCTTAACTTGTTCTTGATATATTCTTTGTTTTTTCTTTTTAAACAATGTCGTTTTAATTCAACGTCTTTAATTTGGGTACCCATTAGAAACATAGGCATCAAATCATTTTAGATTTCAGTACATATATTATATAAAATTGTCTTTTTAATAAAATTTATTAGAATAAATCATCAAATACTAAATTTTTATTTTTTTAACTCAATGGTTGTAAGCTTTTCATTTGGTCTGCATTCTTGGTTTTACTATCAACAAATAGCAAGTGGAAATTGAACAGCCAAGTTTGTTAAAAAGTCTGTGGAATGATAAAATTCTGTGTGAAAAAATACCTCTGTCTGTTATAAATAAATTAAAGAAAAAAACTTCAGTTATGAATAAACAAGATAGGGGTTATGAATAAATAAACAGTTATGAATAAATAATTGAGAAATTAGCAATGTTATCTTGAGTTTGAAGGGCTGATTGAAATCCTCATCCCTCCCGCCATACACCCATCTACTTCCATGAGAAACATATTTTAATCAAAGATAGCCAGAAGATATTCAATTTTTTAAATATTTTATATCACAGAAGTTTCATTTTACGAACTTGAAATGTGTGAAGACACAAATTTTGTCCAGGTGGTAAAAGGTTAATCAAAAGTGATATCGCTTACTCTTGACAATCTGTTCTGCTATTATTATTTTTAAATTCTTAAATACAAGTTTTTCAAAATATCGCCTCATTTTGAGCACATGCTGATAACTAAAAATTTAACTCCGTGTATTAATGGGACCTAAGAGTAATCAAGGTCAAGGTAGACGGTAGCCTGCTGGTAGTCAAAGCTTATTTAATTTAAAAAGGTTTTCACAATTGTTTATTTTGCTGTTTTGGCTCATGTTTGTTCTTGATTCTCTTAGGGTTGGAATTATATATTATTCCTCCTTCCTCCTTTATAATTGATCCACTGTTTCAATAATGCTGGATAATTGTTATATTGGGTGTTTTTCTTAAGTAGTTACTTCTTTGCAGTTCATTAACTCATTTTTGTAGTAGTACTAATGATATTGCGAGCTAATTTTTTTTTCACAGTCCGTCATTTGTGGATTAGTATATTCACTATTTGTTGGTTGGTATCCTCCCTAAATTACTTAGTAGGTTTGATAGACAGATAGTTTTATATTATTCCTTCTCTTTATCTTGAATTACCTGTAATCTTGAGTAATCATATATAGGGTAGGTGAATAAATATGGGATTTTAGCTAACAATCGCATTCATGTTGCTGCAGCCTTTTCACAAAACTCTGCCTTAAGAGAAATTGTCGATTGTTTTTCAGTTGAACTGCTTCACTCCTGGCAAATGTGATGAATTTATTGGTGAACTTAACGTTGTTTTGTTTTCTTTAAAGCCGAGTTCAGAAAATAACTTGCTGATCTGAACAAATAACTGAAATGATTAACTAACAAATCTCAAATATCAGCTTTTCACCTAACCTTTCCTGCTGCAGCTTTTCTCATCTTACTGTCAGTGTTGTCTTATCACCGACAGTATGTATCTTAACATGGCTTACTATCGTACACTTGTTATTGAATTCAAATTTTATCTGGGACTAATGGGCTGAGCAAAAAGAAACAATATTCATCATGATAAACAGATTGTCAGTTTGATACTCAACATTTTCTAATGCAACCTTTTTTTTATCAGTTATATCTTTTATCTTATTATCAGGGTGTCTCATTGCTGATCTGTATAAAAAAAATTTGTTTGTTAATTTAAAGTTTAGTTTCAGAAACTAACGAACTGAGTTATTGGGCTGATGTTAATGAAAGAATAAGTGTATAATAATACACAGATTTGTAGCTAATCTTCCTTCCCTTTCTTACTTGTCCATGTTATATTATCAGAGGTGTCCTGTCACTGCAAACACTGAACAACTAGTCCCAGAATTTTGTTGGTGAATGTAAAGTTGTTTTAAAAAATTACTATGCTGAACTTGAAAGTAAAATACTCTATAATAATAAACAGAGAGATCATAATAAGTTAGTCCCTCCATTGGAAGAAAATGGAAGAGTATTTCTCCAATCTGTTTAATTAGAGAGTAAAAGGCTACAGGTTATCCTTATTAGGAAGTGTGTGTTGTTAACCAATGAGGCTGGTCGTTATCAACCTTTTCCAAACAGCCTAAATTATTGAGGAATGATCGACAATTTCTCAAAAAGTGGCGCTTCTGCATAAATGCTGATTTCCAAATAAGGCAGCGACATACATAAGCTGTCCATGAATTGGTGTTTTTTTAATATTTGTTTTATTTTTTAGAAAGGATTTCTTTATAGACATACTTTTGCTAGTCTAGAAAATCCAGTTTGTGGGCTTACAACAGAGTTCATCGTTCATGTACCTGGTTAAAATAAAAACAAAAAAAAAGCATTCTGATATTTGTAACTCAAAATAAATATCTCTGAAAACTGTTATTTCATCTGTAAAAGATTTTATTCTTATAATTTGATCTCTTATAGAACTCAAAAAGTACCTTTATACCTTTGTCAACCCAACTCATGTAAATAAAATTTTTATTCAGGAACGTTTTTATGAATTAACATTTTTTTTTTTTTTTTCATTTATTTATATATATTATATTTTAGGTTCCTAATCTGAAGTTTATATTTTTGGAAATGCTCACTGCTGCCATCTTTCCTCCTTTTTCCTTAGGTCCTGGCTAATTATTTATTTTTGTTTTTATGACCCCTTAAACTCACTTGAATTTCATTCTTATATTTCCCTTAATACACTGTAATTATTTTTGGATTTAGTTAAGAAAATAAGGTATAAGTTAGTTTATTATTCTTAACTGTTATAGTACGGAATTTAAAAAAATGGCATTTGACCTATACAATATTTTAGTTTCTGGTTTCAGTAAATATCATCAATGTAATATGGTTCATCTGGTTTTTGTATTATTTTATTTGTTTTTTTTTTTATTTATATTCCATAAATAAAATTTGTATAAATCTATAATTTAAAGTTTGATTTCCGAGAACAAAACATATATAGATATTTCTGAAAAATGCAGTCATTTATAAGTGCTTATTTATTTTTTTTTAGATGCATGTGTGGCATTCAAAAATAGTATTTCAGCAATATTTACTTTAAACAAAATAGATGTCTTTGGAACTAAATATTCTTAAAAGTTTTCAACAAAATATATACATCCCCTCATAAATAATAAATTATTTTATTGAATGTTTATAGTAATAGTTTTTATTAATATTTCAATTTCTGAAATTAATAACAGTTTTACTCTTAATTTATTATTAAATTTTTATATCTTGTTTCGATGAGTAAATTACAGATTATTCCTGTTATATGTTATTTAATTGAATGCATAGACACTTAAGAAGATAATTTAAATAAGTTCTGTGAAATTAGTGCATTTGGAAGAGTTTACTGTATTTATTTTATTTTTCATATATTAAAAAAAAAAATTACTTATGGTAGTTTTGATAAGTTTGTATTTTTAGAATATTTTAAAATAAAAATAATAATAATTTAGAATTCTTGTCTAATTAATATCTATAGATAAATTAAACATAAGATTAAATTTATAGAGTTATCTATTATGTGTTAGAGTTTAATAAAATTACCATTGCCATTATACCAAATCCTTCATTCATACTTGAGTGATTTTTAAAAATACTGGACATTGTATTGGTTGAATGCCTTGTGAAACATATGCCTGGCTGCCGAAAAAAAAGTGAGACCTGAAAAAGGATGTTTTAATCATTCTTGTTATTTCATATTTCCTTCTCATTAAAAAAAAAAAGAACAGTGACGAGGTGTTTGGCGGAGAGATAGGCAGCAGTGAGGTGACCTGGAGAATGAAAATAAAACTTTCGTCACAACGGATATCTGTTATTTCTGTCTTTAGGCTTTGGGTTTTTGTCGTTTGAAGATGAAGAATCCGTGGAAAGATGTGTTGCTGAGCACTTCGTCAATTTGAGTGGCAAACAGGTACAATTTCTCTACAGCCACTTCTATGACTCCATATTGTACTTACACATTGAATACAACTGTTTTTCTGTAGTAGAATTTTCAAAAGATTTTTAAAATAGTCTAGTATTTAGTATTTTTCAATTTATAATTAAGGAATACTTAAGATTCCGCAGTTAATTTATAATTAGCTATTATTTGTAACTTAATTTTTAAGTGTGTTTATGTTAATTATTCTAGATGTAAGATGGTTGGGAAATCAATGTGTAATTACTTATTGTTTCTAACTTTTTATTTATTTAATTATTAATATATTTATACCTCTTTCTAAGCTTTATGGCATTAACAAAATTAGTTCTAGTAGGTTATTATTATTTTATGTAAATAATATTTAAAGGAGTGATAATTAAAAATATTTCAAACCCAAATTTAAATATATTTACAACTAGTTCTTGTTAGTTTGATTTGTGACAAGGTTTTAGATGCTGAAGTGTATTGCTTATAAAAATACAAGGCCTTTAGATTTTAATTTAGTTCATAATGCCTTCAGATATTGATCATTTTAGATTAATTCAATTGGAACGTGAATTTACTTTAACTTGTTTTTTACTAATATTTTAGCAGAAGTTTTGTGTTCTATTAATTAAAATTAAATAACCAATGTTTGTTCAGTACTAGAATATTTTTTATAAAATATGTTAATTCTCCACGTTATCCATGTTATTATGTACATTGGTAAAATTAGTGAATAAGTTTCCAAATTTTGTGGTAGTAAAAATTTATAGATTTAGAGTTAACATAAATTTTATTATTTCTGCAGTAAAAAAAAGAAAGCCATTTATAAAATATCACAATCAGCCTTAAATAACTCATTTGTTTGCTGCTTAAAAGCAATTAGAAATTATTTACTGATAATTTTCCATTTAATTGTTATGTATGAAGAATCTATGAATTCGGTGATTTCAGGTGGAAATCAAGAAAGCTGAACCAAGAGATTCTAACAAAATGAATGACAACACTGGCGGAAGCTCATGGGGTCCACAACAGGGTGGACATATGGGGATGGGAGGTGTAAGTTTTTCTTAGATTTTTATTTCCACCTTTTCGTTATAAATATATAAATTATAAAGAAATTTCAGAAATTTGTTCATCGAATGGGTCAGGAATGGTATTAAGCCAGACAAGTCTCCATTAAGCTAGAAGAAAACATTCTAATTTTATTTATTACAGTATTAACAATTTTTTATGGTTAGAGTAGATCATATTATTGATGCATTGTCTATCCACGATGTGCTATGCTTATCAACTAAGTCCATAGGACACTATAATGAATTATTATTTTTAATTTTATATTGGTGCCACATAATCAATTTCCTGTATTTTACATTGGCCAGAAAAAATAGGTTAACTGTAGATTTGTCCTCCTAATATCAATTGAATTTTTCTGCTGTCGCAAAGAGTTTTTGTGTGTGCTTTAGATCTTTGTGTAACCTAGAGTAAGAACAACATCAGCCCCACCTTCTTAACTTCTAGAAGGGGATTTGAAGAAAGTATTGCGTATACCTATAGTTGCGGCCACCAAAGTAGGCGGGTTGGCTTTTTCACCTTGTTGTCGCAATTATTCCCCAACAATCAATATGGCTGGGCTGGATCACTTCAGCCTTCTAATTGCTAGTAGGTGGCAACCTTCTCTTGTTGCCAAATTCTCCCGGTAGGCTCGATCAAATTCGATATTAAGTTTTATTTACGAATATTGTAACTGTGAAATTACAGGTAAAGGATTCTGAAGTTTTCGCCAGTGAATGATGAGTTAGTTTAGGTTTTCGAGCAAAATTTGGTGACACTGCAATTTCTCAGACCTGCCCTAATTTGTTGTCCCCTGCTGTAGTAGTTTATATTCCAAAATAAATTATTCAAACATTATACAATCTGGCAATTAAACAAAACCTGATTATACTTTAGATTCTGGTTTAATTTATTTATGTCTCATCAAATTTATCTATAAACAAAATATTTGAGCACAAATTTTTTCATCACCACTCAATCTTTTTCTATTGTTCAATATATAAATAAATGATAATTGTTAAATTACTGGAATATATATAGGCAGTGAAGAAAATATCAGCAATTATTGTATGTGGAAATAGTTTTATTAAGACCGTTAGGTGATAAAATCAGGCGCTAATTAGTTAAAATTACAAACAAATACTTTTTACTGATAAAAAATAAAATCTAATTAATGGAAACATGGCTCTTCTGCAACTAAGGATTAGTAGAAAATAATAACCCTGACTTTGAATAAGTTTTAAAGTAATTTAATTTTGATTTTATTGTTAGCTTTGAATTTTATTTGAGTGGATATGTTGGTTGGGAATCACTTAAGTTAATAAAAGGAGCTGTTTGATTTATATCCAATTTATTTATCAATAACTTTTCAACAATCTTTGTGTTTCTGAATCAGGTCTTGACTATTAGAAAAGAAAAAAGATAACCTACCTTTTGTTCTTGTTATCAGGACTTAAAGAAGATGTTAAATCTACATCATCTAACTAAGCTTATTCCCAACATACATCCTCTCTGTTTAATAATATTAATATACATTCAACTAATATAAATATGTTAAGTTATATAATGTTATATAACATCCATACAACCATTTTAACCAATTTATATGAACTAATTATAATCTTGCAATTTTGTCATTATCTTCATGGATAATTTTTAAAGTTAGTCCTTTAATATGTTACTTTTATATTATGTCATTTATATATCACAAAACTTAACAATTAATTTGTCACACAATGTGCCTGGTTTAAATATTTTGCGAATACAATAATTTATAATTTACTTTTTTTTTTTATTTGCAGGGAATGGGTATGGGAAACCCAAGTGGCGGAATGGGAGGTCCGATGGGTGGAATGGGTCCAATGGGACCCAGCAATATGATGCAAGGATATCAAGGATGGGGATCAACACCACAAAGCGGCTATCCAGGTATGTTTTAAAAATATATATATTGTTAACATTTAATATGTGGACATGGACAATTAATTCAGTTCTGTATGTTACTATTCAATCATAAACTGTTTTTTCTTTTGTATAACCAATTATGTTTCTATTAACTTGCTTTTTTTTTCTAATTTTTTATACTCATATTTTTTATTCCATATAATTATTCTTTGTAGTCGCCAGAAAGTGGTTTTCACATTAATGTTATATCACACTACAGCTCTATTAAACATAAAGTTTGATAATTTACATTTAGGTAATTCATCTTTTTTCTGATCATTCCCATATTTTTCTCTTTCATAGTTTGTAAATATGCTAATTTATTAAAATTAAAAATACATTTAATAAGCACAACTTCTTGAAATGTATAAATTCTCGATATATTGGTCCGAATAAACTTTTTATTTAATTTTTCATAATTGTTCAACTTAGAGAATGGGGTTTTATTCTTTTTTTTGTATCTTGTTATTTCAGGGCAATGGGGCCCTTCGAATCAACCTCCTATGAATGGTAGGTCAGGCTTTCTCGATCTATTTTTTGCATTTTAATTTGATTTGCATTTTTACTTAGTTGATGCTTCATTTAAATTTTTTCCCCATAACTGCATGCATTATAGTTTGTTTTAGTTACTTAGTTTATCATTTAGGAGAATCTTTTACTACTTGCATATCTTCTGTATCTATAACTAACTAAAAGATAGGTAGCATCAATTAATTTAAACTGTAAGATAATTCTTGAGAGCAATGCTTTAGTGTTAATAGTGTAACGTTTTATAACAAAAATGTGATCGGTCCTTTAATGGTTTAGGTTATTTTTATTTATTTCTAGGCAATAAACTTGTATTGAAAAAAATATAGTATATAAACAATTAACCCTCTGCCTGTGTAAAATCATTTTAAAGACTACTTTCTTTCTGTTAATGTTTTCTTGGCTTTAGAATTATTAGAATTTAATCACAGTTTAAAAAAAATAGTCATAGCTGATTTCTTAAATGATTTTTATGGAAAGAGCATAATTTTTTTTTATCATTGCTATTATAATTACATACTCCACTGCTGTGGTGTTACGAGCCTTCTTGTAGAGCCTGATCCAAGATTCTTGGGCCTGAGACAATTCATGTCTTCCCCCAATCCAGCCCCCTCCTGAGTATCCTTAACAACTTACATAATGTTCGATCCCAGGATAAATAAGTAATTAATAAATATTTTTCTTCAATTAGTATACATAAAGCAGGCAGGTCCATAAGGCGATTTCAACAGTCATTTTTCAAAATCGGTTTTGTAGTTTGTAGGTGATCCACATTTGAATACAGACCCACTCTTATATATAATAATATACAGTGGCCCCTAGGTTGACTCAACTTGTGACTTCTCTGATGTTTCTGTGTCGCTAGTCGTTGCTCTTTTTTTTTTAATTCTCTTTTATAGGCTGCCCTAGTAGATAGTGGTCAGCATACCTACTTCTGAGACAGAGACCGAGGTTCGGTTCCTAGCTCCCCCGAGGACTTTTTCTTAGGGATGGGTCTGGTCCAGGGATCACTCAGCCTTGACAGGATGATTGGATAGCTAATTAATAAATAAAGAAGTAGTGAATTGAGTTAAGAAAATGGTAATTTAGGGTCGAGCGGTAACAGCTGAGCTTCAACTGTGCTAGTACCCCCTGTACCATAAATTCAAATATATCCAAAAAATTTAGGAGAAAACAATGGAATTATTTGTGTATGTAATGTCATTTGAGTTGATTTCAATAGATTTTTTTTTTATCTTTTAGCTATTCACAATTTTTTCTATTTGAAATAATATACAGTTATCCAGCAGTTTTTTCACATGCATTAAATAAGTATTCAAAAAACTCATTGAAGAATCCCATAAGTATCTCTCATTATTTGTCTCTTCACTTCCTATATCTTTGATTTTTATTTTAAAAAAATATTATTCATAGTATTTTTGAAAGTACTTTAGTTATCAATACTAAAGAGCACCTTGATATTGTTTCTGGGACAGTGCTGTTATAGCTTTATAAACTGTATACATTTTTTTTTTTACATTTCTACAGAATCATAAGATGTTGAATACGTTTTACTTTTTAATTTCATATGGTGTGTAATTTGAGGAATTGTTTGTTAATTATTATTTTTTTTTTTACAATCATTCTGATCTGCCTTCAATCCTAATACATGATACACATTCACGGAATACCAACCAACAACCAAAACTCATTACATTTTTTTTTTTTTTCTTAATCTCTATTAAACGTTTATTGACAATCTATACAAAACACAGTGATGAAAATGGCTTTTTGTTCTGCATCAGAGATCATAGCTTTATCCCACTTAAACAAGTACATGACACTCCCTCAATGTAACGGGTTTTTTCTTTTTCTGATGATACCCTTGCCATAAAACATATTCTACGCCATGATTTATTCATAAACAGTGGTATAATCATAATTAATATAAGCAGTAACCAGTAATTTTTTTCCAAGATGATATTGAAAAAAATTCATTTACGGGATTATATTATAATGATATGGAATTAAAAATAATGCATTTTTAGTTATTTTTATTTTTGGAGTGATGTATTGGTGTTTGCATAGATTAGTTACTACACATTGTTTTATAGTGGAATATAATTATTTTTGTACTTTTCTATCATATAATGTTGTAGGTAGGTATGTTTGTTACTCATATATTAAATTAGTAGACAAATGGTGAATTATTGGCATGAATGTAGACAATTAGCTTTAGACTGAATGATAAATATGTAATTTATCATATTTTCTCTAGTGAAAATAGTTAACAAGTTCATATTTTTATTTCCAAAGAAATAATTCGAGTATAAACTTGCATCTTAATTTAATGCCTAAATCTTTGTATTTATTAAATCAAAACATAGCTTGTGGTATCTGTTGTCTATTTGTGGCAGTGAAATGAAAATCACGTCATCTGAGGGTAAATGTAATTTTTTAATGTTAAATTTCTCATAATACTTCTGTTAAAAGTTCAAATTGCTTAATAGAATGCAAAGGCAATTGAATGTGTCATATGGCTGGGGATAATTATTCCTTTTGTGGTGTCCTATTTCTGAAATAAGACGAAATGTTACTTGAAATAACGATTTGATATAAAAATAAGCTAAGTGTAATTCAGGACCATTTCCCTTATGCTTACTGTGTTATTATCAATAGTACTGGTCACAATTACTATGGGGAGATTATGTGGTCAAATCTCTAAATACCCGAGATACCCCCAATATTCTTGTTGAGGCTTGATAAATAAAATAGACTGGGTAAATAGTAGATAGTAGTAAAAGTCATTTATGACCAGTTATGACAAGAAGATACTAATTCTAATGCAGCTTGTTTCTGCCTTATGCATTTAGGGGAATCCTAAAAACTTATATATCTATAAACTTCTGTTTATATATATGAAATTTTTGACATGTTTTTCATTTAGTCTTGCTTATTCAAGTTATAACTATGTCCACATTTCTGATAATACTTACTGCATTTTTGGTGAGGCTTAATAATAGTTCTTGCTATTTGATATTAGGAATTCACTTCGTAATAGCAACGGACTTAAATGTAAGGGAATGTGTTACTAAATAATCGCTGCGTTTAAAAAAAAAATTAAAGTTTCTGGTATAGCAGTTTTTATGGAAGGTCTGAGAATACTCTTTTCGCCCAACCAGTCCTGAGCTTAGCTCATTTTTATTTTCCTGTAGAATTCTTCTGTCATTGTTATTTTGTCCATACTAGAAGCATGATTGATTCAGCAAAAACTTCCTAATTTTATGTTACATCTATTTCGTCAATATCAGTAAATTGTTGTAAACTTCATTTTTGTAATGGGTAATAATTTGATTTCAGGCTATGGAACACCATCAGGACCGGGTGGTTACCAGGGATGGGGTGCTCCACCAGGCCCCCAGGGTCAACAGATGCCTCCTCAATGGGGATCAAATTATGGTGCTCCACCACAGCAAACTGGTTACGGTTCTTACGGTACGTTTTCATTGTCTTTTTGAATAAACTTTCGTACCATTCAATGTTACCAAACTGAATTATCAGAAAAGTGTTAACCTAAAAGCAAAAAAAATTCCTGGAAAAGTGAACAAAACAAATATAAGTATAATACAAGTTTCCATAATTTGATCCTCTCTGGCTCCCTCCTGTTTATTATAGAGAAATTTTTCAATCAAAATCCTTATATCAGGCCTGTCCACGTCCCTTATTCAGAAATCCTTATACTTAGAATTAAAATTAGAAAGGATTCACAAATTTGTTAGCTATAGAGAAGTGTCCACTAAGAGAAGTTTCACTGTATTAGTATTTAATAATACAGGTTAACAGGATGAAACATTTTTTCCCTATGCTTATTTTTCTTAACTTATTCTTTATTCATATTGCCTTTTCATGTAATACTTTCATGCGACAAAGAAAAAAAAATGTAAGCAAACTTTAACAACCAAAGAATATTCTTACCTGTATAATGCAACAAATAACGTATATTTATTACTTATGTCTTACGAGCCATTTCAACTATTAATTTGATCCTCCTAATCCTTCTTCTAATGTCATTAAGTATTTTTGAATACTTGAAGAATTAGATTATTACTAAGTTGTTTGTTGAAATATAATTTATCTTATTAAAGAATTATATTGATAATTTTATTTTATTGTTGTTTATCATTATTTTTTTTTTTCTTTAAAGGATCTAATCAGGCTGGCTACGGAAGCAGCTGGAATTGGAACGTTCCTCAGAACGGTCCAGCAACGCAAGGTGGTCCTGGACAAGGACCACCGGGTCCTCAAGGTAAATTTAATCTCATTAATTAATTATTTTTTGTGATTTTCAGATAGTTATTTTTATTGTTGTAACATAGCTACACTTTTTTAAGGCATTATAATTGAATTAAATTCTTCTAAAAAATTAATTAATACCGTTGAAAGTTTCTTCTTTTCAACAAATTATTTTTCAATTGTACATTTTACTTAATGTTAAAATAAGTCAGACTAATATAATTTTGATATTTTTTTGTTAGCTCTTATATTAATTTTTAGTATTTTGTTGCTTTTACATTCTTTTAGAGGAAATTGTATGCAAAGTTTTCATTTGATTATACAATATGAAAAATATTACCAATTCCATATATATATAATAATTGTTATAAAATAATTTATTACCTAACTATGAAAAAATAAATAGTTTTCTATTATATTAAGTAGGTTATAAAATCAAAGTTTTTTTTTCCTTATAAAGGCTTTGTGTTTTGTTCAGTAGCTTCATTTAATGTCTTCAGTGAGAATAGTGAAAATAAAAGCAACTCCTTCAAAAATGATAACAATTATTAATCAATTAACGGATAAAAATTTCCCAAATCAAAGCTCTAACATCCCCGGATTAATAATATATAATACTTATTAGGAATTTTAAGTACTATTATCACTAAAAGTCATTAAAATAGTTTTCAAATTTTTGTTTTTAACCTAGTTTATTTATGTTTCAGGAGACATCTACTCTAGGGGAGGTGGAGGCGCTGGAGGCGGGCCCTCTGGTCCTACCCCACCTGGAGCTGCAGCACCACCGAAGTCAACAGACTACAGCGGCTATGGTAGCTATACGGGATATCAACAGGTATGTTGTTCATTTTTTGGATTGAAAGAAAACATTTTAAATTAAGTAATTAATCTTAAAACTTCAATCATCAACTTTACTAAATCAAGGAAAATTGCTGGAAATTTAAAATCATTCTTTTAATTTAAATATATGACATAGGAACATTTTCCAAGGACTGTCCTTTGTGGTGATACTCTGATTATTTACTTGTAAACTTGAAGAAAATCTAGGCTGTCATAAAATTTCTCTTTAGTATTTATTAAATAGTATGTAGTATTTATTGAAGATGGGAAATGAAATTGTTAACCCTTAAAAATATAAGGTTTTTTTATGTTACAAGTTTTTTACTTAAAAAATAAAATGCAGGTTACTGTCTAGATGCACCATGTTATGATGCAGCATTTGTAAAATGATCAAATCTGTCTAAATAATCAGTGATTTTCTGGGTGGGGCAAGAGGTATTAACCTGATGAGTTATATTCTATAAGTTGAGTAGTACCATCTACCTGTGCACATATACATATTTAAATTATAACACATACTAACATAACACACAAACCATATACCATTTAAATTATAAATCAAATTTTTAATCTTAACTTTTAAAAAGTTAGGTTTACATTATACAGCTTTATACTATATCTAATTATCACTTTAAAAATACATTAAATTGTAAAATATTTAAAAAAAAAACTTCCCAGCCTTCAGATCTTTAGGTCTACTCGAATAATTTATTATTTATAAATTACAAAATCATACAATGGCAGATTATTCTGCTATAAGTTTGCCTTTTCTGTACTCAGGTTTTGCATAACCCCCACTATGTCTCGATCAGATCTTATTTCCTCTTTCTTTTCAACCCTCAGTTTTAGGTTGTTGATTGAGATATTGGCTATATGTAAATTTATGTGCTTTGTTAACCTTGTTTGCTGTATCTGTGGTTTTGAAATCATCCAAAACATTTTATTCCTAGTTATTGGTAATTAATTTAAAATATTAGTGCATTTTCCATGTTGAGTCCCATCTATTGTACAGTTTAGAAGTGTTAAAAGTTGTTCAGTTACTTGTCGGCATCTGCCTTGGCGAAGTCTGAAAGTAGTTTTGTGTAAATTTTGTGGATTAAAAGAAGAAAAACTGATATCGTTGTGTGAAAGAATATGAAAGTGATGTACACATGTGTTATGAGAGGAGAGGAAAGGAGCTTTTCACTTCTACATTTCCGTATAAAATTTAGCTAGAGAAGTGGCTTGAAAGACTTAACAATCCTACAATAAAATTATTTCTATTGTTAGATAGTTAACAGGTAATCTTGAAAATGATTTCAAGCAAATGATTGCTTGTCTTGACCTTGTGGGCTTAAATCTTCTTAAGATTAATATAGTACTTACTGTATGTGTATTATGTAGCATTTTGTGAATATTTGAAATAATTGTTTTGTTTTTTACTCTGACTCCACAATCCCAAAATCTAATTATTTCTACCCTTGTGGTTAGAGTAAAGGTAGATGATAGTGTTTCTTAGGTGAAAATAATCTTGAAACCTATAAAAGAGTTTGATAACATTGCAAGCTTAAACTTATGGCACATGTCATTTGTTGGATAATCTAGAACACATCAGGTACACTTCAGGTCCGTACTGTATATAGTTCATGAAATATGTTTTTTTAAATCAATAAAATAGTTATTGTTTAGTTATAAATTAATTACAGAAATTCATTCTAACTCGAAATCTAAATTTTTGTACAGTTGATTTGATCTTAAGTTTGAATAAAGGCGAACAAATATATTCTATTTACATTATCCATTTTAATTTCCTATCAACATAAAAAAAATGAACTCTGCAAGTACATACTAAATGCAATTAATGAACTTTAAACATAATTTAATTTGGGCTAGAAGTTAGTTGTTATCAGGCCAGTGACCACAAAGTTCACCCTCACCTTCCATTTCAGTTTAATGTCAATTTCAGCCAATCCATTTTACCTCCCCCCTCATTCTTGGGTACTTGAGCTTGTCAAATAATGAAGATCATGAATAGAGAACACAAATTTAAAAGAAAAATTGAATCTTGTGATTTTGCTTTGTATGTACAGTAGATGTTAAGCTTGGCCAATAAAATAGGTGAGAAGTGATGGCTCCTCAATGCCAAAACAAAATTTATCCACTTTACGTTTTACTGTTCATTTTGTGTAGATTTGTGGTAGAAAATTCAACCGATAATTAATTATAGGGGTTATTTTACAGTTTCTGAAATCAGTGTGATGTGATAATTACCCATTAAGAGTAATAAATGTCAGGTTCTGTTTTGTGGTAGCGTAAATGTGTTAATAGTTGCGATGTCTAGATAAATGTGGCTCTAATAATACCTGGCTGTAAGGTTCTTCTACCACCTGCCCCTTCAGCTGATCCTGGCATATTTTGTGCTGGGATTGGTTGTCAGTCTACCTCCATTTAATATCGAGTTACCTGTATCCAGATTACAAGAAGTGATGTTACTTCTGTACCGCAGCAGTTGTCTTCTTCTCTTGGCTTTGATAAAACAAGGACATCTCCTTGGGGACGAAGACCCACTTGGCCTTACAGAACACATTTAAGATATATTTGTTATTGATCTGATTGTAGTCCCAATTATTTAAAAATATGGGCTGTTAGAAGAATTTGTTTTTATATTTTAAAAATCAACACATTGTGATTAGTTCTAATGATAATTTTTTCCCTTGCTTGGTATCCTTTACTTGCCAAATCGTCATTAAGTCTACTAGTAACTTATTAGAAATTCCTCTGCCGAATAAACCAAAGAAAAAAGTCCTGATCAATTTGTTCATAAGCACACTTTTTATTAAGTTTCAGTTTATACTTGCACTTGCTGCTCCACTTGATTTTGACGCATGATCTACAGAAGCTTTTTGTTTGCATTTTAATTAGTTATTTATTAAATTCAGCTACAGTGTTATTTTATTGCTTCACCTCTCTTGATGACATCCATCCAATTTTCTATTATCATGATCATTAACTTTCTATTTCTGTTTTTTTTTTAACTTAAGGTTTAAATGACACCAGTTGTTCATTTCTATCTATATTTTTTTTATCGATGTTTGATCTATTCAGAGTAGGGAATGCCACCCTGATTGACAGCATCATTAGCACTTTATAATCACAGGATGAACTAAAGAGTAGTGTGTATACATTTCTTAGACAGACATTGTTGACAAATATAAATATTTTATTTTAATTATTACTTAGGGGCTTTAAGGAAGTCCTATTCTATTTTATTCCAATTGGTTAAATAACTGTTTCAGGAGAATTTTTGTGTTATAAGTTAAAAAAGTTCTCCAATGTGCATATTCAAGAAAGGGTTACTTGCCTTGCATATATAGGGTTTCCTTATTGAGGGGTAGTGTTCACAACAATTATTTAATAAGTTAGTAGATAAATCTACTTCTTTTACCAACATATTATTTTATCAAATAAATGTAACTTGACAATTTCCAGCATTTTTACTTGTGGTAATTGCATGTACTCTAGGGTAGAAGGTAATCATCAATATTTTTTGTCTTTGAGCATATATTCTTTACTAAAATAACCGTGGAGGAAACTTGGCCTTTAAATTTACATAATTTTCATCTCTACTAGATTGCAAAATGTTTATGCATGTATAGATAATTATAAACACTTAATGCTGTATTTTATGATTACCCTATTATGCTATACATCTTCTGAAGTTATATTAAATATTAGTTCTAAACTTTAAAATCCTTTGTCATTCTTCCCTTCTAAAATACTTAAGTATTGTTTTGTTATTTAAAAGTCAATAGATAAATTCTTGTTGTGAACTGCCAAAACAAAATATAATTTTTTATAGGTATCTTGCGAAAAATTCCCCTGACTTATTTTAATTTAAAAAGTAAAGTAAAGTAAATTTAAATGTTGAAAAAAGTCAGTTATATAAATTAATTAACATAAAACTCGGGATTGCTTCATATGATTTAGTTCAAATTGTTACTTGTAATGGATTTGAGGTTCATATTAAAGAAAACATAAAAATCTGGCAACTGGGTCATACAATTTTAAAATTTTCTATTTATTTTCTTTCTTTCAAACCCAATTTTACATTGTTTTTTTTTTTAGTAATAATTTAAGAAGAGGTTCTAGCTGAGCTTAAAATATAAAAATTTATTTTCATATGCTAAGAGTCGTACATCTTTTTGTATTACAAGAACGTAATAATGCGATCGATCTGAAATTAATACAAAATATTGAATTACATATTACATATTGCTAATTTACTGTCTGTGTAGATTACAGTCCATTGAAGGGGTTGGAAGAATAAATAAAACAAAATAAACGGACAACTTTTATTTTAGTAACTTGCTGTTCACACAAATATACAGCCCAATCTCGATAATATATCATTTATGAGGATAAAGTATATCTATCTTGCCTGCATTGATCCCAAAAGAAATTTATTTAAAATATGTATTGAGTTCAGTTTTAATCACCAAAATGATAACATTGCTCAACTAACACTGCACTGATCTGTCAATTTTCTTCTAATGGTTCCATATCTACTTTCTTGCTGGATTATTTTTTAAAAAATGTAGTGTGTAGACCATATTTATTTCCTGGTAGGAATGATTAAGGGGTTTCAGATTTACATTTTCCTGAGAAAACTTTTGATTTCCATAATCAGATTACAAAAACATTTGGGGAAAGGACTTAAAATACTAAGTAGGTGGCAAACCCCCTATTCACAGTGCTTGATAAATCTGAAATCTGTTAAATATTTTTGATTAGGTTTATGACAACTATTTCTACTGGTTACTTGGGGTCCGAACGCAAGTCTTTTTCACTAGAGCACTTTAATTAGTGTTGTTTACCTCCTTATTTACTGTTCAGAACAGGAAAGTTATATCCTGTCGGTCCACAGTCCACTTCCAATTACTGAAGTGAAATATTATAACTTGCCTGTCAATCTAGGAGTTTGTGTCCCAGAACCAGCCAGCTGTTAAGAAGGTAACCACCTCACTATATGGAGCTCTTTTTAAAATTTAAGCATCTATACTAGCCCAAACAACCAGATTATCGAGATTGTACTGTATAATTGTCTAATCAAATTTATTAAACAATCTTCTAAAATCATTAAAAAAAATATAATTTCTTAGACATAACTGACTTGCAGCGGAACAGTGAAAAATGGATAAACTTCGGTGGTGTGTATCTTCCTTATTCCAAACATTACTGGATTGATCTTACTAGCGTCTTCTTCCTCCCTGGCCTGCATTGTTATTGCGTTGTTATTAATAGTAATGAGAGAACTGTTAACTAGAAAACTTCCACTTAGGGACCGATGTAATAATGCCTTCAACTTGCATGTGTTAAACAATCAAGAAAGGTCAAGCAATCTGGCACTTACTTGATTTGTTTGGTCCAATAATAATGAAAGAAATCACAACTTATACACATTTATTAACTCACAACATTAATTTGTTGAAGTAATTGGGTTGTAAGACGTCCCTCAAAATTGTTTCTTTCTATAAGCTACAATGAAGATAATGTATTTTTCTAGTCAATGTTATTAACTGTAATATAAGAAAACCTTAATACATATTGAAGAAGAAGCAACAACTAAATGACCCAATTGAACCATTTAATTGAAGAACTTGAAGTTTGGAAGTTTGTTTTTAATTGTTTATTAACTTGTGCCCGTACTTACTCCCATTTAGGGCTGAAAGTCACCCAATTTTATTTATGAAAATGAAATAAATCATTGTCCATCTAATGATTTCAATCCAGAACCTTTTATATCATGCACCAGTTGCACTAACCACTCTATACCTCATGAGTGCCCCCCAGTACATTGCTTTTATCTCATGTTTTCATGTGTGTTTAAATAGCTAGGATATTTTTGTATCCACAGAAACTAAAGAAGGAATTATGGGGTGGGGGTTGTGCTGTTAGGCTATTGCAATGATTAGGTCTCCAACATATATATTGCCTTCAATATGCATGCCAGAAAGGTGCCATCTAGGTGAATTACCTCTACAGCATCATATTCGCTGCTCTGCATTAACCAGCACCTGTAACTAGTCTAGCACTGTTCTGTTCAAGTCAGTTTCCGTCTACAGAGGTAGTTAAATGATTTATTACATTCTTTTTTTTGTTAGCTATATTTTTGCTAATATTCCGTTCATGTAAGGTATAACCTATGGAAAATTATTCTTCACTCCCCACTACCACCAGTATCTAGAGTTCGGTACATTTTTACCGGGTTAGTTTGTTGAAAATATTGTTATATTACTGTAAATGTCTTTGACAGTCTACATTTAAAAGTTATATAAAGCGGTTCATATTAATTGTGTTTAAATTTGTTTTAGTTAATGTTTCTAGTAATTTTCCTAATTATGATAATCTTTTACATACCTTCTCCAACTATCACTTAGGCAGTTTTTGTTTTCAGTCAGTGTCATATTTTATGAGCATTTATAATTAACTAATTAATTAATATGTTAATAGTCTGATTTAAAAGCTTATTGTTAAAATAGAGAAACCTGTCAGAATAGTGAATATTTTATTTACTAGTTAATTTAGTAAAGTAATATAGACCTTAAAATGTGTTGCAGGTTATATTGTTATCGGTTTTCATAATAAAATTCTATATACTTATTCCACCAAATTATATTTATCTATTACTACTTACATTTATTAGATTAAATAAAAGAATATTTAAAAAATTGTAAGTTAGAAAAGAGTATTTTTGGGTTATGTTTAGGACTCTACAAGTTACGGTGGTGGTGGCAGGAGCTATGCAGGCCCTGATGGTGGCGCTCAAGCTACCGGAGGTGGGTACAACAACAAGCCTTATGAATTTAAGGAATGGCCCTCCTCATGATTGACACAAGCCAGCCATGTGTTATCTCTGACCTTTAGGTCTTTTTTAAGTGAGATTAGGGCGTAATTATTTGTCTATTTAAATTAACATATATAGTAAAAAGTAAATGTCCTTATTATTATTATAAATGTACTAATATTTACATATTAAAAAAAGAAAAAAAGGACAAGCAAAAGTGTCTTTTAAATCGCTTAGTTTTAAAGATCCATCGACTGATTGTACATACAGGTAATAGGAAATTTCTTAAGGTAAAACAAATCGTAATTAAGTATATTTAATGAAATTGTGGTTACTTTAACTTGTCCCTGAATGTTAAAACCCATTCCCCTTCCCCTTAGTGTCCTTCCTTCCCTCTGTATTTTAATAATAATGATAATAAGTAAACAGTCATTAATTTTAAGAGGCCATTGTTTTTATATAAGGAGCAATAAGTAAAATATAAACATAGAATATTAATTAGTACGAACTTTGTTAATTGTTCTGACAGTAATTGTACAAATTTTTATCATAGGATTACATTTTTAAATTTTAATGGTTAAAATAAGTAATTTATACAAGTAATCATAATTAAATTTTAAATAGGTTTATCCAGGCTTAATATAAATATTTAGGTTTAGACTATATCTGACTGGACAAGAGTACAATGTAAGATAACAATTATTGGAGGAGTTATTATGTAATTTTTAAACTGCTATTTTTATTATTGATTATGGTTGTTTAATGTTTGTTTTGCCTGTTTTTATTCTGAGAGTTTTATTTTGTATTTTTTCTATAAATATTTACTTGACACGTTCAAGTCCGTGATGCTTTTAAAACGTAAGAAAATTCCTATTAGACGATGTATTATTGTGTTAATGATGCTGAGCGCAATATAAATAGCGATGAGAGAACACGCAAGTCTAAGTGTGTCTAATTGTTTAAACCTTGCCCAAACTCTTGCAACATTGCGAGTACTCATACCTTCTTTGTTTCACTAATTCTATCTAATTCCTTCTGGACAAGTTGAAGTAATCATATTTTTTATTTTTATTTATTTGTTTTTGTTTGTCTTTTTGTCCAAAAATTATTGGTACTTGTGACAAGTGGCAGGTTTGTTGAAATCATCAGCAAGTACTTGCAGTGTTGCTATGATCCTTTAGTCCATTCCTTTAATGAATTTTATTTTTTTATATACTGTCATTGACTTGATTTGTTATTTAAAAAATGAAACAAAAAAAATGGAAATAAAAGAAGAAAGCAAAAATGCTAAGTTCAAATTTTTTATTTAAAATTTTTTTTTTTGCATGAATCTAATTGTAATAAGAAACCTTTACTTTTTACTTATATAATTATGCTCTTCGGACAGAATCCATTTTTCTTTAAATGAGATTTATTTTTAAAATAACAATGCTCATGACGAAGATGAAGTGAAGCTGACACAAGGTAGGCTGTAGTGTGTAGTCATTGATTTTGGATGTTTGGCTTTTTAACTGTTGAGTAATAACACTAAAAATTTGCAAATTAAAAAAAAGGAACATATTTAATTGTATCTTATATATTCAGTTTTTACGGTTTATTTGCACATGATTTTATAAACATTGGTCTACCGAATTTGTAAGTACTGTTTATGGGGAAAAAAACATTCTCGAATGTACTTTTTCAGATTTTTGACCCATTCTTCCTTTTGATAAATGCTAATTAATCATTATTCTAAAAGTAAATAATTAAGGAATAATATATATTACATTAATAGCCACATAAATTTTATTTAAGCATAATAATCCTCTGATGAATCAGGCCACCAGTCTGAAATATAATTAGTCCCTTACATTTGACGCCATACTTAATAAAATTTTCTTGATCATCAAATGATGATAATCAGTTTTGTGATAGTACAGCAAATAATATTTTCAAATTTTTAAATAATTAGTTTTTAATATAACACAAAATAATGTGCCTTGGAATATCTTCAGTTCAGTGCATCCTATGCATTTTAGGAGAAAAAAGTACTTGGTGCTGAATAGATCATTTATTGGCCTACACTATTCAATTTATATTATGAAATATTAGGGTAAAATTATTTTCCTCAAACCCAATCGATTAAACATATTTAAAATGTTATATACAAAAGATATATATATATAATAAACAATTACACATTTAATTTTTTTTTTACTCTACAAAGATATTTTTACAATAATATCATTAATCATAACTACATTATAAGTTTATTTAGAAAACCTTTGTTAGGTGATTTGAAGGAGGTAACGAGGCCACCTCCATCTAATAGATAAATAAGAGGTTCTTTTATTAAAAAAAACAAAAACGAAATTATGTTTTAAGTTCATCACATTCAAATTTACTTGGCATGAAATAATAAAAACAGGTTTTTGTTGTGTTTATATTAATTTTAGTCGGGTGAAAGATTTATGTGGTATTTTTTTACCTTGCTTTATTTATTTCCTCCAGCTAATCAGCTTCTACTTATAATTTAAAAAAAAAAAAATGTAGAAAAGGTGAAAGTGGCAGTTTTTCTACTAACTTGGTTGTATTTTTAACTTGCAAGAGAATTTAAGCCTATGATAAGGCTAGTTGTAAAAACTATTTCCATATTGTAATGTCACTTAAATACTCACCCAAGTTACATTAATGCATTAAATCAATTTATCCAATAAACCAGAAAATTTTGCCTTTTCCACTCTTTCAACGACAAATATCAGAAATGTTTATAAGATTATATTATGTGTGTGATTATAAGTGTAGTCCCTTTATAAATAATTTGGTAAATTATTATTCATAGGGACTAAGTTTTTACATTACGTTTTTTATCTATGCCTTCGTAATATAGTAGAGTTGTGTTATTGCATGTGTTTTAACAGTAACTATTTATGTTATGCTTGATTTTTTTTTTATTAACGATCTTCATTAGTTGTAAAAATGTTACAGCAATTAGTTGTATACTTTATTACATATATATGTATCTGTATTATGAATTTACTTAGTGGGCAAGTAGTAACAATCCCTTAACCCTCATTAATTGTTGTGTGATTTGTCAATTGTTTTTAAAATAATGTCACCTGCATGAAAAATTCATGTCCAACTAACAATCAACCAACCTTTCAAATCAAACTTATACCATCCTTTTCCTTTTTTAAAAATTTATTTGAACCCATCACTTAAGATAAAATGTTTTGATATGGCCACATTTATTTTTGGCAAAATGGCTACTTCCAAGGTAATTTATGTGGTCAATAATTTCAGTCAAACTACTAGTGCAGGTTATGTTTTATGTAAGTAATTTCGCTCAATACATTTTGAATGTTACCTTAAAGTGTTCTGCTATAAGGTTAAGACTATCTCAGAAACACTTACTGATTATTAAATAAATTATGAACAAACTCTGATCATTTTTTGCTTAGATGAAATTAGGGTAAAAATACAATTATAAACGGTTTACTCTAGAAAAGTTTGCTTGGGGGCAGCTTCAAAACTAGGAGCAAATTCTAAGATGTCTTCAGAACATTGCTAAAAAAAGAGTGAATTCTTGAAATTGACTTCACGCAATTACTAGAAACAAAAATTGTCATACTAAATATTTTTTGACAGTTTCTGTACAGTTAAAGTTTAATACAAATTTACATTTGTTGAATCTCTTCTCTCCCCCGTCCCTCTAAAAATGAACCCTTATCACAATCTATTTGGCGACTTTGTCTCCTTCTTTTCCTCATCATCCCTTGAATACTTATGTACAAAATAGGTAACATAAGTTTTATGAATACGAACAGATAGTGGTAATTAAATAAGGAGGATTCTATTTCAGAGAACATATTTAAAGTTACTGTGGCTAAATAACAGAAAGCTCCCTAAATTTAAAAATGACGACCAGGATTTAAAAGATTAATTGTACTGAGTTGCTTTGCTCCATGCCATATGTCATTTGTGAACAACTGTGATTTTAGGAACAAAAAATTACACCCTCAATTAGTCGATTGACCAACAAGTTCCCGAAAACTGAATTGCATCATTTTAGGGGGCATAAAAAAAATTGGTAAAATTGATATAAAATTGTATTTTGAATCAATTAGAACTTGTTACGCACTTCAATAGCTGTGATTTTTTATTGGATAGTTTTCTTTAAATTATTAATAAGCCAGTTGATCCCCAAAATTAAGTCTTTAAAATTAAATCAGAGCATAATTTGCTAACAAATTTGTAGCTTGCCTTTTTAAGTGTTATGCTGTTTGTAACTTAATTAAAGAGGAAAATAGTTTCCTATAAAGAGCTAAACCCCTTGATTGGACATGGTTTACTATGCCAGTCCTTATCAACCTCCCATTATGTGTTATACTTGAATTTAAATAAGAAATGTTGGTCAAAGATAAAAAAATTTCAATTGGAAGTATCTCTTACTTTATATTCTTCTTTCCCTTGTAAATGATAGCAGCATTAATTATTAATTAATTAAACTGGACCTATTTTAGCCTTCAAAACTCTTTTCCTGACACATAGCTCTGAAAACCCATAACTCATTACATTAAGTTTGAGTATGGCATCCAAACAGTTTATCTAATAAACAATTACACCCCCACTCTCTTTGAGTTTTATTCCTTTTAAAATTAATTCTTGGAATCATCTTTTGCCTATACTACCACTTTTGTAAATAAAAACCACCAATGAGTGTAAAATTGCTGAGCTCCAAGAGAATTTACTTTCAAAAAAAGTAACGGGATTATGTTGATCAAACCTAGTTAATTTTCTGTTTATTATGCATGATCGTTATTAAACTGTCTTGATTGCCGGTCAGGAATTTTGATTTGTATGAAGGCGAATGCATTTGTTTTTGGATATCTACTTAGATTGATGAAAAAAAGATTTTATGTTGTCATTAAATTTATTTATATTTTATCATACTATGGATGACAATATCAGGTGAGTTTCCCAACATGTGTGCAACCATTCATTCTCATACCATCTCATGAAGGACCTGATGCAGTCTTACACAGTGTCAAAACATAGTCTATAAATAAGTTTGATTAAAATGTAACATTTTCTTTCATGAATCTATGCTGATATGATACTCCAACAAATACATCCACATATAATTATTATTACTTAAATGAAAAATGCTTGCACTGGTCTGTTATAAAATTTTAAATTCTATTAAAAATGGTAAGTTTTTCTTATGGGAGATATTAGAAAACCTAAGGTTTAGGAGCCTCCCCATAGCCTATTGGTTAGTGTATTTACCTGACTCCTTACTGCAAATATGGGCGTTAGTTCGATTTTCTAGCTCCTCCAAAAATTTCTTCTTTGAGGGATGGGTCTGGCCATATACTCTTGTTTGAGTAAATGAGTAGCTTTTTAAATAAAAAAAAGTAGCAAATCCTGTTTAGACAACTAAAATTGAGATTGTGAGTTGATAGCCTAGTGCTAACCACACCAGCTCCTCAGCATCATGTAAATTCTAATAATCCAACAACGACCTTGGTTGGCCTTACCTATTCATGGGTTGTGCCATAGATTTCATTTATTTTTTTTTAAGATTCCACTACCTAACATGTTAATGCACTATTATTATTAAATATCCTTAATTCCATCCTATCTGTCCTTGATCCTCTGTATCCTTTATCCTCTAGATGGTGTCGTGTGTTGTGCCACAGATACTGTTAAGGTTGATTGTCGCATGACGGAGCACCCCCCTTGCATGGTGACTGGCTCGGTACTGCCATATCTGACAATGTCTCCTCCGCACGCAGGTGGTGACGGAAGCTATGCAGGAGGACCTCAACGTCCTGCGCCCTACAACTCAACTCCTCAGCCATATCATCCATACAGGCGCAACTGAACATTTTCATCCATCATACTGACAAACATTGTTTCTATATATTTTTTATATCATGATCAGAATTATACTAGATCCTTCATCTCACATTTTTTTTTGCAATGGAACCTTGTTAATTTATTTTTTTCATTTTGTTTATTGTTTTTATTAGAGATAAAAATTTCATTTAAATGTAAGTTTCAAAAATATATGATGAATTATTCAAATTGTTTTCTTTGTAAAAATGGAAAAAAAAAAAAAAGAAATGAAATCACTTCAATTCAACCATATTTTCATTCTGAAATTATTGTACAAAAATTATGACTTACAAAAAATTTTTCTTGTAAATTTCTTAAACCAATTTTAGTTGTAAGACAATCTGTATTGTAGACTTTTTTATTTGGGGAATGGATTTTGAAGGAAAAAGTTATGAATGTATGTAAATTAAATTAAAAGTTGTAGCTGTTATGTAAATGTTTTTATTTTTTGTAATATTATCAACTTAAATGTTATACGAATTAAGAGTGAAGTAAGTTTAATAATGAGCTTCGCCTAGCACCAAAATAAATAAAAATATATGTTATCTATAAGTATATGACAAATTTAAAGACTTCTATAATGTTAATCACTACAAGTTTCTATTGAGAAAAAAACATTGCTGATCCAAGAAGACTTTTTTTTTTTGTTGGTGTGTGCTACTTCGTGCATTCTGGTTATCTCATTTTATTTCAGAAATAAAGAATGTTTAGATTTTATTGTCCTAATTATAAATAGTATGTTTACTTTATGTTCCATGTAATTATAATCATTTATTGGTACCTGCAACTACTGAAGTTCTCTTTTACAAATTGAAAAGTTCACTTAGCCATACCTGCTGATCGCACTAATTTTTCAATTTCTATACAAAAATCAAAGCTGTGATCAAGTTCCAGCACTGGAGCAATTAGTCGACCCAGAAACCAGCTCCCCTTAGGTTTTTAAATAACAACTATATTCGAGGCAAAATGTTTGTATTTTAGTTGCCTTTTGTAACTGAAGTCCTGACACATACTACACATTATTAAACAGATTATTGCGATTTTTAATACTCTGTTTGATATGATGGGAATTTTTTTTTTATTGCCAATTAATTGAATAATTATTGGCTCTTTGTTATTTTCATTTGCTTGTTAATTCATTAAAACTGGGATAATGAACATGTGACTTAGCAACTACATTCCCAAGTCAGTACATATTATCGATCAAGATGTGGATTTGATAAAAAACAATGAATCCTCAAGAAAAGGTAATACTAATGAAAGCTGTTAATGGTCTCTTGTTAATTAACAAGTGGTCTTTTTTTTTTATAGCACATCAGTTAACTACTAATTTCTAAAAAGATCTAGAAAAATTGTTTTCTTCATTAAGTTCACCACTTCCAAGTTAATGTGACTATTAGTGCTGTTTATTGATGTATGTTATAAATTTTGGTACAATATGAAAATATTGGCAGTATAAGCTGGTCTGCCACTAATACAAATACTGTTCCTTAAATATTAGAGAATAAAAACAACTCATTTCAAGGTAAATGCCAGTGCTACAGGCTTTACTACCATAAATAAGAAAATTCTATTACAAAAATAATAATTTATGCTCAAAATTAACCTATTTCCGTTCAAATATGGGTAGTATGTAATCAACGGACCAAGACAGAACTTTAATTAAGTAACCAATATCAAAAATTTTAAGTACTTCAATACAAATTTTTAGATGGTATATCCCGATCTTCAATATTAATAATGAAGAAATGTATTGTTTGGATAACTGATATTTTTTTCTACCAATAGGTCTTGCATCCTAATGCATTGCAACCCAGGGTACAAAGGGTTGGTTTCCCTTTTTTTTTTAGCTAGGCTAGAACATGGTTGCTGAATGCTGAGTTTATTCAGTTGTGCTGTCATGAAATCTATTCTCCCAGCTGAGAATTGAACCTACCTGTAGAAGGAATCAGTTAACTCGATAAATTTTCATTTAGCATCACTGGAACTTTCATACTTCTGGGTCAAACAGAAGAGTCACAAAAACTGTGAGCATAATTTTAATAACACAGGAAAAGCAATGAAACCATAGTAAAATAGTATTCAGCCATGGCTATATGGGGAATGAGACCAATATTGATAATTTTCCATGAATGGCCTAGGTCAGTTTGACTTCTGAGCCTCATGTTAATATTACCTGAAGTTTTATTTTTCATATCTTATTAGGGATTTCTTTCAACCTGCTACCGTTGCAATTTTTCTTTTAGCTAAGTGACAGTAAATTGTTAATGATGGAAAATCGAGGGTTGCTATCTCTTCAGTGCCTCATATCTTATTCAATTCTAGTCATATATCACATAAAAATTTGAGATGACAGTTGTGATGATTTGTTAAAATAAATTCCCCTCTCCCCTCCTAAAATCCGATTCTTAGTTGGGTTTTCAACTAAGTGATGAAGTATGTTATTTTTAATTAGTCCACCCATTATGAATGGGCTGTTCACATTAATCTTATGTTCATTCATACCTAATGGAGCATCAGAGCTGGTCAATAAAAGAAGGCATTTTTCATTTCATCCTACACACTATCCGACCTATTAAGGCAATGACTTGTTTCTATAAATAACAGTTACAATATCAGAAAAATTTACATTTAATTTGTTTTCCACTGATTAAGAGCTATTCAAATAGGTCCTGTGAAGTAGCGTAAGGTACAAACATGAGCATTTTTGAACATAGAACAACAGTCTTCAAACATTTTGAGCTCAATTTTTATGACTTTCTCTCATTTTCATTACAATAAGCACAAGTTAGATATCATTAATCAGGAAGTTGAGCTTTTTGATTTGATACTCTACTAAATGTGCTATGATAGATTTTAATTACCAAGTGGTATTGGTATTAATGGGTTGGATTATTGCCTCTGCATTATTATTGATTATCGTTCATGAGCTTGCTTTTATTTGTAGCATCATTGGGTGGGGACATTAAATAGAACTTCCCTGCTTCTGTGCCAAACTCGGGTTGAAAGTTGTGAACGAACATGATTTTAATGTCTAAACGACAGCAAGGGTGAAAACGATGCTTTTGTTGCTATTTTAAAAACTAAAAATGAAGTTACGGTTTGATTAAATTCAAAAAAACCCTAAAATTCATAAGCCAAGCTGAGTTTTAAGGAAAATACCCACACCAGGTATGCTAAATATTGGAAATAAAAAATGGGAATATGTAAATACAAACGTTGATCTGTTAGAAATATGGCAAAAGTTCATTTTAAATAGAAACTCTGACATATTTGGGTTATTAGTCTCTTTTAAAAAGTAAATTGCTGAATTTAAAATAAAGCTGTAGTAAGCCTAAAAACAATTGATAGGTTCACTAGGAATAAAATGTTTTGTTTTTCATTAAAGAAAAAATAAAATTCAAATATTTTTAAATTTATTACATGTTATATAGAGGTATTTGTTTGATGACAACTGAATGATATTTGGGAATGATATCGATTAAGACAATGTAAAAATGAGAAGAAAAAAAAAATTGCTCCATTTTAAGAATATATAAAAGAATGTATTGCTTCTTTGTAATATTAACAATGATATCACAATCACTATATAGAAAGAAAAATGACATTACAAAATTTAACAAGTATTTTAGATACAATTTCATTTACAACATTGACTTAAAATAAGTGTATATTAAAATTAACTTAAAAGCAATTGTCTTTAAAAAAAAAAAACTAAGGATTTTTTTATATGTAGGTAAAGATAATTAACTAAGTGACAATGTAAAACAAAGTTCTAAAAAACATTTCCAGCAGCTATTAGAGTGGTGAGTAAAATTTTATAACTGTAATAGGATGTTAATACTTAATAAGATTAAACAGGATGGAATACTGGGTAAGTGTACGCTATTAACAGTTAGAACTAGGAGGGTGGATTTTTGTGTATTTATATTTTTTTCTGACCTCAGTATTGTCATCTACCTACAAATTTGACATTTAAACTAAAAACCTACAGGTGTTTTGACATTCTGGATTGGTTTAAAAATATTTATTTTACTTATTTTGATTTTATAATATATTAGTAAATATTTCATCCATTATTATGTTTTCTTAATTTATTATCTTAAATTAAAAAAATCCAATATTTTTTCTCTATTAACGTATGAGTAATGAGATAACAATTAATGAATTTAGACTCACATATTTTTTCTTGACATCTAGTTTTTTAGTAAGCTTCAAAGATTTTTACTTTAAAATTTCTGCAGTAATAAAACAAGATGAAAATTCTAATGTTATATACTGCATAGCATACATTTAGAAAAAAAACATTTTTGATGGTCAATAAAATAAAAAATAGAGCACAACAATAACATTTGTTGAAAGTATAGTTAAAGTGACTGTGGCTAGTAAAAATAGTCGAGGAATAGCAGAAAAAATAAATAAAAGATATAAGTTGCAAGACCTATTAGGAAAAAAACCTTGATTACCAGTTGTCTCGCTTATATCTTAGCAGTAATTAGACAAAATTAACTTTAAGACAATAAGTTTGTTATAAACATTAAGATCGAATCTTCAATGAAATGAGTAGTTGTAGTGTGCTCATTTATCAGCTATAAATTAATTAACAGGCTGAGGTTTCTTATTTAGCATTGTAATTTTATAGCTGAGTGCCAATACAAGGTTGAATTTTTTAAGTATATTTTATTTAAATTAGGGTTTAAAGTTTTATTTTAGGAATTCTATTACTTATTTGATGATAAATAAACACCAATGTATGTTCACATTCTGCTCATGTTTATTACATATGGATCCACTCCTCCTAGTAGCAACAGTTATGAGTGATCAAAATATTGCTAGGCAGAATTTAGTCTGCTAATTACCAGAGTTTTATATTTTATCAATTTTTCAGAATATTGATTATTAATTTTAGTTAGGCTCACCTCACCCTAATAAAATCTAATGATGCCTAGTTCTTAACTATACAAATTTTGTTTTTTGTAATAATACTTGTACTGGCTTGAATGAAATAGCTAGTAAATATTTATATATACATAATTAAATTTATTTGTTTACATTTACAATTAAGTTAATGTAATTGGTGTACTTACCAAGGACAGTTAGATAAGTCCATTTGTTGTTTCTTACAAAAACTTGTGGTCCCTATATGATATAGCATATAGATAATTTTATAACAACGCTTAATGTAAACGTTACAGTGTAAACAATATGTACAAACAAATTCTAATTTCTTTTTTTTTTCACTGCTATGAAGAGGTATGCCTAATCTGTGGGAACCCATACATCAAGAATCCAGTATATAAGACAAACGCAAAGGTTATTGCAATGAGAGCATACATAAATAAGTTCAATTCAGGTTGTCTGAATCTGTTTTTCTTCAGCCATTCCAAAATAACTTCTTCGCTAGCAAATTCACCTTAAATGAAAAAAAAAAAAAAATCATTATTCAGTGTTGTAAACTGTATTATCAAAAACATCTGTGGTACACAATATGTAAAGATACATCACTAAAACATCATATTACTTAATTTCTGTTTAACTATACCTCTATAAATGCTAGGGAACCTGTGGCGGAAGTACACTACAGCTGGAAGCTTAATCACTCCCCATTTTCTTGCATAACGAGTGTCGCCCATTTTAACAAATGTTATGTCCATGTTCTCTGTCTCACCATCAATTTTCTCTAGTAGCTGGAGTACTTCCTCACTTTTTGGGTCCCCTTCTTCATCTTTGAAATCAGGTTATTAATTCACAGATAATTAATAGATAAAAGAAAGAAATAATAGAAAAAGTATCTATAAGGGTAGGAGCATACCTCAGAGGATTCTAAACCAGTAGAGATATTCACACCAAAATTGGCTCGGATATAGATAAGCAATTTACAGAGAACAGGAAAGGTTTATTTTATACCTCTTCTTCCCTAATTTTGGTCATAGTGCTCTCCCATTCACACCAAATTAGGCACAAATACTATTTAGTATCTTAAGATATGTAATTACAATATTTTTATTATATGTTCTAGATTTCAAGATTTTGCTACTTCCCTTCACTTAATGTTCATATTTATTGTTATATTCTCAGGATATTTGACATTAATACTACTAGAGGTACTTTGTGACCTCAAAATTTTACCTCCTTCAACTCCTATCTATAGTTGGATTCGCATCAAATTAAGCACAAATTTAAGAAAAATACTATGTTGTGCAACCTCAAGATGTTGATCTTCGGCTAACCCATTAAATTCCTATTTGTTATCTTATTTGACAAGTGAATAGTAGGCAGAACCCACAAAATTGCACCTTTTCTCACCTCAAATGCCTATATTTATATAACAATATATCACAATACAAATACTGGTTAGTATCTTACAAAGACTAGAATAAGTCACGAGTGGGAGTTGGCAAGAAAATAGGATTATTATCGTTGTCATATAATTTCTCCATCAACAATGATGTCTTTTTTAGTAAAGAGCTGATGTCTGTAAGTCCCACATACAAACAAAGCTACTAAATATAAAGTGAAAGCTCCAATAAATATGTTAACCATATAGGAATTGGCTTAATGTTCTAATGTTTAAAATTTATGTATCTGGAGAGTTTTGATATTTAGATAAATAAGAGGAATAATAAATAGTAGCTCTACTCATGCAAAAATCAAGAAACTGGCTGGCAGTATTAACTTGCTAAAATGATTGACTTTCATTCTGACTTTTTGAATTCAAGGGTTAAATAAACTCAGATTTGAAAAGTTTTTTGCTTACTATTAATAATACTAACCAGCATATTAATGATATTTGAATTAGATATTTATGTTTTTCAAGCTGAAAACGAATATATTCATTTCAATAACATTGATATTTACATCAATAAATTGATTAAAAGAGGTTAAGAAATAAAAAAAAAAAGTGAGTTATGGTTTATAATGAAAGGGGGAAAAATATGATATATAAGCTAAAATTATAAGGATTTATAAATTAATACTTACAGAAATATATGGCTAAGAATTCATTTTCATCCAGGAGTTTATCAACCATTTTCCTGTTGACTTCTTCAATTTCATTCCGTAATTCAAAGATATCTTGGGAAGTTAGCCAAGTGAGAACCTTATCCTCATCCGACAGATCTCCTTTTAATTAATATTGATTAAATGTTTTCAAACTCTTGAATAAAATATTTTGTTCATAAATAATTTAAGTACTTAGATTAACATTGAAATAAAATACCATAAATGTAAGTTAAGGTATCTGTAGGTATTCTGGCATATTTACTGAAATGCTATAAAATAAATGTAGTAATACCATAACAAATAAATAGATACAAATTTTAAAACTAACCATCATATATTAATGGCATCTTCTTTCGAAAGTAAACAAGTGACGGACTGTTGATAATGTTGAATTTTTTAGCTGCATCGGGATCACATATTTTAACCATATCAATACCTTTAAGATTAATAATAACAAATCGTATTAGTAACTGTTATTTGTTATTTATAAAATAGCACATTTTGGGAGTTTTTTTTGCGTACCATACATATCTGCTTCACCATCTATAATTTCAAGAACTTCCAGTAGTTCATCACACTCAGGGCAGTTATCATCATCTTAAAAAAAACCAGTAAATTACTGGAATTAATAATGCCTTTGAGACAATGATATAAGCACTAGGTAAAATTAATTTATAACAAGAAATTTAATTCATTCTGATTTATCTCACAATTCTTAAGTTATCCTCTAAAATTTATAATTGTAAAATACTCACTTAGGTTTAAAAATAATCATGATCTATATTGGATATAAACAATAGTCTTGACATGGGGAACCTGTGGTCTTTTGAAGAAATTAAAATTGTGTACAATACTCTAAAAAATATCAAAGAAAACAGTCACAACAGGGTCATTTAAAAATGGAAGATTTCTTTTTGTATTTACTTCTGTCGTGCCAAAATAAATAATAAAGGTACTTGCAGCTTAGCTAGTCGAGAATACTACCCTTAAGTTTGCTACCCTAATATGTATGTAAATTGTACGAAGTTATAATTTCTATAACAAAAAAAGATCTTCAGGAGTTTAGTGAGTCTAGATATATCAAGTTTAAAACAATGCCTACCTTGTTAATATTATAGAAGTAACACTACCCAGAAAGCTTTCGTAAATGATGACTGAAAAGGCGCTTTAAACTTCTAAAATCATAACTTTGCAATGGGAAACAAAATTTCACTGTACCAAATAATTCTAGGACTACAATCCATCTGGAGGGAAGGGGTCAAAATCGGGAGGACTGACACCAAAGCTAAACTTTTCAGACAATGCCGTTGATAATACTAAGACATAACATATGCACCATACTGCATTTCTAAGAAAACACTACTCTGACTAACAAACATGTATTGCCAATTTAATCCGCCAATGACACAGAGCATTCCACATCAAACTACATGAAAAACCCTTATCTACAGAAACTACTCTGACATAACTTAAACATCCACAATGATATTCAAAATTTGATTTGCTAGATGTTTCATCTCAGCACTAAGAAGTGTAGCCACTGCATCAACAGACCTTTCTGTAATAGCAATTTTGACTGCTCTGGTGTTGTATTTAATGAATAGAAATCAAGCAATAAAATCAAATTGTTCTATCAAATTTTCTTTTCTATTAAAATTCTATTTTAATAATCAAATAAGTTAATATATAGCATTAAGGCATAGGCTGTCCAGAAAAAATCCAGGCTACATGATTGTCACTCTTAGTCAGTCTGTTGTAAACAGTGGTGAATGAACAAGTACTGAATTATATGGCTAGAACCATCCCAAACTCAGAATACTCTGGGTGCAAAGCAGTTCCCAAGATAACCCCAGTACTGAGTTCACCAACGTGTGGCTTATTTATGTGGAAAGGACGTCATTTTCAGACAAAAAAAAATGGAGACATTGCTGAAAGAGAGAAAAATTTGGAGACCTGAAACATTGCTTCATGCAATGGAAAATTAATTGCAAAGGTGTGTAGATAGAAAAGGGGATTATGCTAAAGAGTTAAGTTGTATTATTCTTAACAGTCGAGTCTTCTTATTTAACAGCAACGTATTTAGGAATCGACAAACATGCTTAATTTTTAGACAAGCTAAGTTAGTTGTAAAAATGATTCTTTTTACAGGAAATTTAACAACTTACAGAAAAACACGGCTAAGAATAATGACTCATCCAATAGCCTCTCCAACATTCTTCCATTTACTTCTTCTATTTCATCAGCAAGCTCACGATTTTCATCATCAATCAGCCATTCTAAAACTGATTCCTCATTCTGCAAGTCACCTGCATGAAAATTCAGAAGGAAAATCATTGGCCAGTGAAAGTATTTCACTTATTGACTAATAATGAAAGTGTTTCCTTATTTTGAAAATCATAAGGCAATTCATTGTGCCTCCTTACCTTCAAATAATAAAGGATTTCCATTTCTGAAGTAAACTAATGCAGGATATGTTTTAATTGAATATCTTTTGGCAAGTTGAGGGTCCATAATCTTTACCATGTGAATGCCAAAGACATCGGTTTCATCATCGATATTTTCAAGTTCGTCCAAAATCTCATCACATATGTGGCAGTTAGGTTTATCTGTGATAGCATGTTAAGAAATATATAAATATAATAAATGGTTTTCTTATAGGAAATAACTGTAGAGATAATTGCATTCTTAGTAAATTTAAGAATGTGTTTTTTTGTTCGATGTATCTTGCTGTTACTTGCTTTTTACAAATCAATAACATTTTGATAATAGTATTGGAGGATGAGCTCCTTAGCCATCAAAATAAATTTACTTCATAATTATATTATTATTGAACGTTTAGTAACAAATATGTATAATAAAAGAAAACTATGAAGAGGTAGCAGGTGATGCCTTATTTACTAGGTGGCACTGAGGCATTATCTCCGCCTACAAGACAAGACCACCACACCATGTAGGGCCTAACTATCTTATATATTGTTGTGATATTAGAAATTGTGGAGTTTTTATATAATATTTAATTCAACTTATCAAGAAGGCAAAATAAAAACAATTGAGAGTGGATGAAAAAAAAACAAAAGAGAGTATAGTTGTTGTGAAAATGAACACACACAGAATTACTCTCTAGTTTTAGCCAGTTATAATATAGTTGTTGTTTTGTGAGGAGAACACAGAATTATTCTCACTCTGGTTTTGGGATCGGCCCGTGATACATGTTAGCTGTAAATTGTATGTCAGAAAGAATTTAAAATTTCTTTTGGTTAGTGGTATTGGACTTGGCAGAACCAAGAAGAAAGAGCCATTGCAAGAAAAGAAAAATAATTGATTTTGTTTGGAAATAATAAATGAGGATAAAAGAAGAAGAAGAAGCAAAATTGTAAACAAGTATTTATAAATAATTAATTTAAGTTTTTTTTTGTAATTAAATTCATCTTTTTGCCAGATTTAATTTTGTTAGAAGAACCTTAAACATCAGTTAATAACTAATAAAATAACGTTAGAGTTAAAAATAAAATTACCTTATCTTTTAGAAGAACATAAATATTTTAATAATATGTATTGTAGTAAAATTTTATAATATTCATTTATATTGAAAATCGGTGAAATTTTAATATACAAGTATTTTGAATATGATTATTAAGCTATTTAGTTTCTATGTTTTAAAATGTGGCAATAGACTAACTTTCAAAATATTTTTACTAGATCACCGATGATATTGATAGGTGACCTGAAGAGTCAACATACAGATTAGGCTGCAGAACTTAAAACAACAACAGACTGCATTTACTGACCGTAACAGAGAACTTAAGACTACAATTATCACTCCCAGACGTACCTACTTTCTATCCAACAAACGCTAGGTACAGACATACAGGACATGCCATGAATACATAACTTTGTTTACTGAATTCATTACTTCTATATCAAACACATCACGGCTAACAATGAACTCACAGTATTTCCTTTTATTATTCGGTACAATATTTTTTGTTATTGTTGGGCTTCTGTTTTCCTACCCCTCTCTTTGAAGGTAATTAATTTTTTTCCTCACACAAGGTCCAAGAAAGAGTGATATATTTATTTAAAAATTTTATCTGTGGTAGCATCTTAAGAAATATATAAATATAATAAATAGTTTTCTTATAAGAAATAACTGTAGAGATAATTGAATTCTTAGTAAATTTAAGGATTTTTTTTTGTTCAATGTATCTTGCTGTTACTTGCTTTTTACAGACCAATAACATTTTGATAATGGTATTGGAGGATGAGCTCCTTAGCCATCAAAATAAATTTACTTCATAATTATATTATTATTAAACGTTTAGTAACAAATCCTAATTTGATTTTTTCTGGTTGTTATTAAAACCAATCTGTATACAGTTCAAAAAATAAACAAATTTCAGTAGTGTTGAATAATTTATAAAACAAAGTTAATGAAATGCTTGGTGAAATTAAATACTAACAGAAATAGACTGCAAGATACTGTGTTTCATCGACCATTGTTTCTAACATTTGGCGAGTTATTAATTCAATCCTATCTTCGGTCTTTTGGGTTATCAGCCACTGAAGCACCTCTTCTTCTTCTGCTATGTCACCTGAAATATTAGAAAAATATATACATGATCTGATTTTAAAGAATCAGATGTTTGAGCTCAGGGTGAGTAGTTTTTTGACGCTTAAATAGAAGTTTTCAGTACTATTAGCGCTTAAAGCATCTTCACCACTGTAGGATGCACTAATGCTGCTAGGTTAATTACAGATCCTGAGTTAATACATTAATTAATGATATAATAATTAAATAAATACAGGTCCTATTATTTAATATTCCTCCTTAATATTTTATTTTTATATTAAACAATTCATTGATCATCAAAAAATAAATAACCTTTTTGATTGTTGTGCTTTGATTGACAATAATTTAACCAAATTAAATAGAAGAAGCCGATCATATTGTGTTAAAAACTATATTGGATATATAACAGTAATTGGATGTCTGATTTAATTTGTTTATGAAACAATATTTGGTTTGTAAATTCATTACCATAGCTAACTTGCCCAAACTGTTAATGGATCGCACTTTCAACATTCATAAATTTTAGTGTAAATTAAAATAAAATATCTTGGAAACTACCTTCAAATACATTGGGAACTTGATCTTCAAAATATACTAAAGATGGAAAATCAGTTACTCCGAAATGTCCAGCTACTGTAAAGTCCTGAAACAACACTATTAATGACATATTTTTTTATTAAAAAAATATAAATTCACAATTAAAAGAAACAATCTTTTATTGAAAGGCTCTGTTATCTACCTGAGTCTTAATAAATACTATCCCATGCCTATCACAATCATCATCTATGTTTTCTAGTTCTTCTAAAATTTCCTTGCATTGTGAGCATTCATCTAGTCTATCTGTAACTGAAAAAAAAACACTTAAACAAAAGAAAGGGAGGGATTAAGTTAAGCCTGAAGCTTTGAAATACAAAAAAAAAGTTGGCTAGTAACACATTTAAATAATGTCTAAAAAAAAAAATTAAAAGAGTGATTTTTTATCTATAATTTATATATTTTATTTATATTACTAGAATCAATCGTAGAATAATTTTTAATCAATACTTTTAAATTTAAACATGTATTTAAGTCCGGAAAACTCTACAAAACTAAATATCTAATGTAAAATTTACATTAATAAAAACATAAATACATTTCCATCAAAAATGTATAATACTGTATTTTTTCTGTTTTTACTTAGTATTAAATCGCGTATCTTTGTTTATCATATGATCCTTTCAGAGATTTCAAGCAAAGAAATCATAATTTATTTTGTACAAGGATTTTATGAAGATGTTATACATCATCAGTGGATCATTTATTAACAATATGATTGCTGAGAAACCGTTCACAAAAGGCAAAAAAGTACACCTAGGCTTTTTGGGCCATAGTGCAGCCTTTGATACAGTTCTTGGAATTCAATTTTTGGAAGCTCTGAGAGAGATTTGTCAGCCCAAAAATTAGATAAATCATCATAGGATTGCACAGGAACGTGGAAGGAATAGTTAGAATCAGTGGGCAAGAAAAAATAAATACTCAAGATGGACAAAGAAACAAAACAAGGAGACTCCTTGAGTCTTATTCTCTTTATAATATTTATGAATTTATGTATCAGGCTTTTTAAAAATTTGTTCAGGATAACTAAAATTAGGGACATGGGAAATAATAATATGGAATGTGAGGTCAATATTTGTACGGCCTCTTGCCTTTGTTATTAATGTTGCTTTTATTGTAGATAGCCAACAATAACGGCAAAAAAAAACCATGTTCATGGATGTTTTTATAGAAATTTTGGAAGAAATAAAACTTATTGTGAACCTGAAAAAAATTAGCTATTGAAGAACAGCACTATTTTAGATCATGAAGAATGAATGTTTGAGTACAATGGGTCTCCTTTTGCTTGTCATACTTGTGACAAACTTAGGAACTACCCTGAACAGTAAGTGAAAGGTTGACTCAGGAATTAAGAATAGTCAAGAAAGATTTGATAGTGTACTACCCCCTGAACAGGTTGATAATTGGTTAGAAAGAAATAAGATGCATTTTTAATGCAGTTTTCTTGCCAACTAACTTTTTGGGCAGAAGTCAATAGCATTAGAATCATAGCTCAGCCAAGTGACATGAATCGACACATGATGTTTCTCAATAAAAAGGTTGGAAGAACTAAGCAAAACTGGTGAAGAACAAAATAATAAGGGCTAAAATGAACTCAGTAGCAGAGAAGGTGGGCGCATGGAAGTTAAAATGGTTTGGACATGCATGCTATTTGTATGTCTCCAGAAATCCAAAGAAAGCTTTAGAGGATAGATCAGAGATAGGACGAAGAAGAGGAAGACCTCACACAACCTAGGAGGGAGACACTGGTGAAACAATCAAAGGTCTGGATAAACAATTAAAGATAGTTGATCTTGACAACAAAATTTACACGGTGTTAGTATTAAAAATCATTAGTTATTAGAAAAAACACAACGTTCAGATTTACAGGTGGAAACAAAACTTTTATTTTTTTCTTGTAAAGAGATAAATGAAATAAGCTCAATATTAGTAAAATAATTTAAAACAGCATTAATTTAGAGACAAATAACTATCTACCTAAATAATGATAGATTTTTCTATGTTTTGTGTTGAAATAAAATACAAATTTTAAAAACATGCTACTTAAAAATATTATTATTTTAAAATTAAACGAATGCATTTGCAAAATAAAAATAATTTTAATCTTGATCTGTTACAAAAAAAATATGTAATACAACTCAGGATGATAATAAATGAGATGCTTTCTGCAATCTTATATTTATAAAACATCGCTACGAATAGCTCCACTATACAAATTAAGTTTATATTTAATTACATTTTTCTTGATTATGAGGAAGAAATAGTTACTATCAAGCCAAGCCGATGCGTTCAATTGCGGCTTCAAAACTAATATTTTAGTTTGCACCAGGTAATGTACATTTATCTCTGGTTTAATAATCCCACATTTTTCATTTGTAGAAATTCACAGATATCTTTTTAAATTCTCAAATTAGACATAATTTGAAAGTTTTTAGTTCTAATTGAAAATATTAATTTGTTAAAAGGATTTAGCAATTTTAAGATTGTTAGACACGATCTTTAAAATATACATCATCAAACTTAATCCAAACTGTCATAATTTGATTGGATCATAACAATAAATATTCATAGTAAGTCCATATTTGACTATAGTGTCAGGTAAAACAGCTTTTGAGAATAATCTAGTCTACTGGCTGAGTGAGCACTAGACATAAATACCATCATTATTGTCGTGGACATCATCTTCAGCTAGTTTGCTCATCTTCTTTCGGTAAGCTTTGGAATTGCAAAGGTCACACAAGGTCTTGTTCCCTAAATATCATAGAGTAAGTTTTTGTTTTTCTTTATTTTTTTAAAATTGAGTGTTGTAAACCAATAAAATCTATAGTATAGAACAACTTTTTAGAAATAAAAAAAAATTCTTATATTATTTATCTTTAAAATCCTTCTTCTGATTTTGTGATAATTTCTTCTGCTGATCATTTATTAGCTATACCAATATATGCCTGATATAAAATAACTTTCTTCAACACAATGAATAACCATTCAGGTCAATGACATAAATTATAGTTAAGTAGAGATAAAAATTTATCTAATGGTAAAGTTAACAAAAACCAGCCATTATTGAAAGTTCTCTCCAGAATGTATACATTCAAAATTCTTTTTGAATTTTATTTTAATTTCTTTTAATGTTAGCTCAAAATCAACTTGGAATGAACCAAATAAACAAAAATAAAAAACAGCAAAACAAAATCATTAAATTGTCTAAGAAATAGTTCGAAAATTGGTAACTTAATTGGTACTATGGCTGGTTCTATAAATTTATTGGTAGGATAATAACTAAATGTTTTTGTGCCCACAAATTGGAGCTGTTTAGATTTATAACAGTAAAACTATAAATTACTATTGCAAGATCACCTTTTGTATTCTTTATAGCATATTTAGTATCACATTCAATTTGATAATTAGAATTTTTTATTATATCTCGCAATACTAACAGACTGAAATTATGATTATTATATTAAAAAATGTAATTTTATTATCAAGAAGACATTTATTTTTATGACAACTGAATAATATTGGTATAGCAAATAAATTTGAATTTTGGTATTCAAAATTGTAATGATATTAAATAAACACCAGTTTACTGTTATCAAATGTTAATAAGCTGTTAAAAAGCATCTTTGGAAATATACTGTGCATTTAAAACTCATGAAATGAGTCAAGTTAACATAAGATATAAGAGTTATGAATTCAGTTCATAAGTGTCAGTTCAAACTTAATAAAAATTTTAAATTAATAAATTAATTTGCAAAACTTTCATCATTTCTTTACTGTTTTTAATATTTTTTAAAATTTTTATAATTGCATAAATACTCACAAAAATATATAGCGAGAGATTCTGATGTGTGGATTGCTTTTAATAAAGCCTCTCCTTCCAACTCTTCTATAACGTCACCAGATGGATCTTTTTGAGTCAATAACCATTGCAATATTTCATTTTCATCATATAAATCTCCTGGCAATAGAACCAATATATCAAATAATTAACTTAGTGTTTTAAACTATTTTGTTTTGAACATTTTCATTTAGTTTATCCAGTATTAATAATTGTGATGGGATAGATAACTCATTCATAATATCTAAGCAATTCCATTCATGCTATATGGTATATTTACACTACATGTAATATTTACAATTTCCATTTAGGTTATTCAGCATTGATGATTGTGATAACTCATTCTTACTATTTAAAAAATTCAGCTCACATCATATTTCAATTTCAAATTCGTGTTTATATAAATAATTCTTTCCCACACACCCGATATGATTCCTTCAGTAAGGTGATGAATCACTTAACAAAATGATATATAACTTTTTAATTATTTGTGTTTTTATGTATTCCTATTTTGGTCTGAAAGGTAAGCTATCCTCTCAGGAAACACACAGATCTATTTATGGAAATGAAATAAAAATACTTTCCATCTAGCAGTTCATATTTTTCTAATTTTTCCATTGGTTATTTCTTATCACAAGCAAATTTTGATCATTAAATTTTTCTATTAGACATTTTCAAAACATCGCACACAATCAATTCAATTCAAAAGCTCAAAATAAATTGAAAAAAAACAGTGTAGATGTTATGTGTGAAACCTTTCAGGTATAAAAGAGTAGTTTGTAGAAAAGAAAGTTTGTAACGTTTGTGTGTTGTACGTTGTAACTTAAAGTTTGTGCTAAAATATCAAATGTAACGTAAAGGAAAAGTATCAAATGAAGGGTGAAATAATTCGTGAAAGTGAAAGAATATACTCTGGAAGTGTCTAACCAAGAACCTTAAAAATTTTTTGAAATGGCAACAAAGAGCAGGAGAGCAGATTTTTCCAACAGTTTGTTTGTCCAGTGGGGCACAGCCAGCGCCTGCCAAGAAATCTCATCGGTCACATGCTAGGTGTTTGTGACAGTTACCGTCCTTACCACATATAAATATTAAAAATTATCTGACCTAACTTCAAGCTTATAAGCTAATGAAGACGTTCTCACATACTTGAAAGAGAGATAACGCTTGAAACTTTAAAAAAAAAAACTGTAGTAGTCACAACCTTGAAGTATTAAGTCTTCTCTCCTATTAAGACCCTCAATTCCCATTTATTATCAAATGCCTGGATTTGTTTGTCAAATAATTTGGTATAAATTTAGTTTGATATTAGAAAATAAATTTTGTGAGGGCCAGGAAATCAAAATTTTACTTTTATGTACCTCCCTTTCCCTTAAAACCAAAATTTTGTTATAAAAAGATCCTTTTCTTTTTTATTGAACATACAACGGACATACCTGCATAAATTACTGGTTCTTTTGAGCCCATCTTAAAGAATAAGACTGCTGGTAAGGCAAACACACCGAGATCCTTTGCTAATTGCTTGTCGTTGATTTTGACAAAGTCGATTCCGGCAGCATCTGCTTCATCGTCAATATGTTCTATCTCAGCCAACACTCGATTGCATTGCTTGCAGTCATCACTATCTAGTCATAGAATAAAAATCATAAATTAAAAATTTCATTTGATGAAATCAAATAAAGTTGATAGGAAATCTTGATTTTTAAATTATGGATGCTTATTTGGAGAACATAAAAAAACTGTGTCCGAAGCATTGTACAAGTGTTCTTTACCAATGACCTCTGATGTAACATACAGCTATGGAAAGCATGAAAAAACAATTTTCTATCAGACTTTTAGTAACTTAAATAATAATCTCTCTCAAGGTCTGTCCTATTATTTTTTAAAATAAAAACTGGCATTTTTTAGAATAAGGGAAAAAGCTTTCCTTATTTAGATTCTGGAAGTTAAGTTAAATTTAAGGTATTTTTCAAAATTTTCCTACAATTTTTTTTCTAATGAAAAATTTGAATAATATAATTATATATAATCCCTCTCTTTAACACTCACAAAAAAATACTGCTACATAATCTGAAGTTTGTCTTATTTTTTTAAACATTTTCACGTTGACACGTTCAATATGCTCTGTTAGCTCCATGTTTGCTGGATTTGTCAACCAATCGAGTAGTTCTTCTTCATCATCAATATCACCTACAAGAATATGCATAAAAAGTAATAATAAATCAATAATAGGTACATTTTTGTATGACCAATAAATTATGTAATTACCATCATAGTTGATCACTTTTCCTTTCCTAAAGTAGGACACTCCTGGTGGATTTCTGAATCCATACTTCTTTGCCATAAGCTTGTCGCTGCACTTGACCACTTTGATACCATACTCTCCTGCTTCATCGTCAATCAGCTCTATATGCCTCAATATTTTAGCTGCATCTAGATCATCTTCGATGTCTGAAATTTTAACATAATGTAAATATTTATTTGAATTTCTGTTAATTATTATGAGAACTTAGTAGTAATAAATATGTCAAGTTAAAAACTTACAGAAGACTACCGCTAAAAATTCTTTTTTCTCAATGTATTCAAATAGTTTCTCCCGATCAATATCTTCTATACTTTCATCAGTTTTTTGTTGTATCATCCAGTCCAAAACTTTTTTGTCATTCAATAAATCTCCTGTCATTAATGATAAATATGAAAAAGTTTTATTTAAATTCAAAGCATTGAAATTAAGAAAAGATTAAGAAGTTTTTGCATTTGAAATCTTCAGTGCAATCAAAATCATATGAAAAATTTTAAACCATTTTTAGATTTCTATTTTTCAAGTAGACATTTTCCTTCTGAGCTATTGAGTGCATGATGTCAATATGGGTAAGTTTACTGGAATGGCTGATTGAAAAAACAATTAATAATAGATTAAATTTGTAAATTAATTTATTGGTAACAATCAACAATTTTAATAATATTCATTGGCCTACAAATTGTAATGAAATAAATATGAAATTTAATTCAGAATTCAGAATTTTCATATATTTATTATTACAAAACATTAATAGTAATGATATTTTATATCATTAATACATACATATAGATTATTATAATTAGTTTTAGAATTACAAGTTAAATAGTGATCTGTTTTAAACCTGAAATGATGAAGAGCAAAATATTTTAAGACTATAATGAGTCCATAGAAATCTAAATTGTACCATGCTCTTTGAAGAGTAAGAAATAAAATTGACTAGTTAAATTATTATTTAATAAAATTACACCAAATCAGAAGCATTGTCTTTGTTTTTCTGAAAATATAAAAACAATTTGATTATTTAAAAAAAAAATTGGATAATGGCGTCGTCAATATTCTTTGACTTAAAAACAATTCTAATATACAATATTAACTAGACAATATTTCTAATAAATATTATACAATTGTAATGGGTGAATAATATTTCTTTAAAAGTGTTATTCACCCACTTACATAACATTTCTGACATGGTACACATACATATTTTCTATCATTGTAAGTAAATATTATTGAACAATAATGTTACATTTACATTGAGAATAAGGATGAGACTACATCATTTTCAGTCAAAATATTACATATCCCACCCAGGGGCGTACATATTTTTGAGAGCTAATATAATTTCAGAAGGGGGACATATTTTTGCAAGGAGGATTGTAAAAAAAATAAATTATAATTAACATGAATAATTAGTTGGTAATATTTATAGTACAAGTAGGCCTACACATCTTAAGCAATACATTTTTTTGTATTTTTAATTTTTTGTAAAAAATTTCGGGGAGGTGATACCCCCGTATATCCCTCCCATTAGGTACGCCCCTGATCCGACCTACACAACAGAAATTTCAGAAGTCAAAATAAAAATGAGTTGTTGTATAATACTGTGCCATTTTAGAGTCAATTGTAAAAACTAGCACTTTTCTACTGTAGAAATAAAAGTGATCTTACTTTTATTTTTAAACATTTATGAACATGTAATAAGTGAATTGAAAAATTTTGACTTATGTAATTTTTCTTGTGAGAGTCAAATTAAATTACTACCATTCTAATGGATTTTTGACTTAAACCTATCAGATTAAATATTATTGCTATTTTAAATTATCATTATTAAATGTACCTTTTGGTGATAAATCAGCAAAAGTACCATTTAACACAGCCAATCAATAAATTAAATAGAATTTACTAACTGACTATTAAACGTCCTGCTTATATGCACTGCTGATATAATAAATATTGATACTTAAGAATTAATATTAATAAACATTCAACTGAAAAAATAATAACATTCTAAAAAGGTTCTGCATGAATGACATCTATTTGACAATTATTTATAAAAAAATATAGAGCCTATATTAGATTTTTTTTTAGATTATGAAATCCCAAGAGTTAAAAAATGTATATGCCACCTTTATATTTAGCACATTTTATATTTTGTTTGATATGTTTTTTTTTGTGCCATAAGAAATTTTATTTTAATATCAAGGCAAAAATACATGTCTGAATGTATGAATGCATTTTACAGTTAACAATCAAAATAAAATAAATTTATTTTTAAATGGGGGAAGTGTTATGAAATTCCAAGCAATGTTTGCATACTGGACATAGGAACCTACTTAAAGAAAAATTAAATATATCAACATTCTAAAACATGTTTCTATTACTTTTTTTTTTCTAACTGAATAACGTATTCTGATCACAATATTTTACGGGTTATGATAATACATCTTATTCTAAACATCATGTCATGAATTTACAAGTTATTTTTCTTAATCTCTTTTAAAAATTACTCCTAAAAATGAAAACCATATATTTTACTTGGTAAAATTATAATCTGAATACATATAAAACATGTAATTACATATAATCATGTAACTAAAATTATCAGTACTTATTAAGTTTAAATGAAACAGTCTTAACCCAGTGGTTCACTAAAAATATACTTAAATATGCTTACATTATATCAGAATTTGAAATGCAAAATTATAACTATTAACTTATAATTAAATAAATTGGATGGCTATCTTAGAATAATTTTTGATATATTATCCTTAGTAAATGTTACATGAGAGTATTGGTTATAATCAGCAAAATAGGATAGTCTAAAAAAAAATTTATTGCAGTGGATATTTTTATTATTTTTTTTAATTGCGGTCAAATAATAAGTGCATTATAATACAAAATACTTAAATTATTACAGAAACTTTGAATAAACAACAAGTTATAATAATGTTCACTTAATGAAAATAAACTTTAATAATGTTCACCAAACTGAAGAAAGTTTCTTAAAACAATATTTTTTGTTATTAGGATTGCAATGCAAACTTTATTACATTTACTTAATAATCAGCATTCAGAATTAAAAAATAACTAATCAAATTTTTTTCTAGATTCATTAATATGAACATTTAACTGAGTGAAGTATTGACTGAGATCAGAAAATCATTTTTCGATATGTGCAAATAAGAAATTTCCTAATATTACCACCTATTTATGTATTTTTTTTTTACCACCACCAAATATACTTCCCACTTCCGAAGAGCCCTTTCTTTCCTTTAACTGGTTTTTCTATTAAATTTGACGATAGTTTAGATTGAACTTTACTTGTTGGTAATTTCTTTGGTTCGGGCTCTTTAGCTATCTTGGATTTCTTATTGTCTTTAGATGATGTCACTTTGGCTATTTTTGTACCCTTCTTCACTGGGGCTGGACAGCATTGGTACGGTTCATACGGGGGATTGGGTAGATTTTGCTTGCCTCCCAGACCGATCATGAAGCAGCCATCGCCTGCAGCAAACCATACAGAAAACTTAATAGAAAGAAAAAAGTACATTCATATTTATTTTTAAATAATTATACTCAATTATCAATATTAGCTTCAAGGAAGTGAGTAAATGCTTTATTATTTAAACAATGAAAAGGGTTTTTTTTGTTTTTTTTAATAGGTATAACAAGTAACTAACTGATATATATCATTCATAATAAAATATTGCAATCTATTTTCTGGGAAAGCATGCTTACAATTTTTATTTATTGACAATTAAATAAAAAGCTCTATGCTTGTGAAATATGTTAACAATTTTTGAATGTCATCAAAACAAATTATCTTTATAACAAATTTTGCTGCAGACGACTGACTGGATGTTAGTATTAGGAACATGCAAACTTAAAGCAAATTAATAACAACAAATAAAGACATAAGCATAGTCCAATTAATATTTTGTTAAATGCTAAAAAATATTTTAGTTTCAATTATTTTTTTCTGGAAATAAATGTTTTTAAAATCTACAAACAAATAATACTTAATTATATAACTTGGACTTAGTTAAAACAAAATTAAAACTATAAAAATAGTGCTTTAGTATTTATGTAATACTTATTCAGTAATGACTTTTAAAAGTGTATAGAGATTTTAATAATAATTTTACATTGAAAATATTAGCTCAGGTAAATAATTGTTTACAATCTCAAAAAGGCTGTGATCATTTACTACATTTCTGTTCTTTAAAATTACACCAGACAAATGAAAAAAGGAGAATAATTAGTCTATTGTATGTTTATTCATTAAATTTTTCATTAACCTACGGTTTAATTTTATATTTTTAAAAGATTTTTTTAATTGTCAGATTTAGCGTCAAATTGAATTGGAATAAACATATAGAAAAATAATTACAACATGGACTCTATATCAGTCTATTAATAGGACAAGTGGGATTTGAATGGGTGGAAGGGGAGAGGAAAGACCTGGTGCCTATATGATCAGTGGATTTGAGTTCTCCTAACTGCTTCTGACAGCTCTCATTCAAACCATTCAATCTGTTTTAAAATAAGATCCAGCACCTTAATACTATTCGTAAAGTTAACCCCATCACTGATTAATAGATACAATGTAATGTTTAAAACACAAAATTCTCCTGACAAGTCATAGGAGGTCCCAAAGAGAAACCGGATAAACCTAGGCAGAAGACAATAGATAATAATTCTTAAATGGATGTAATTATGCCGTAAAGTAAGGGATAGACTTATTGTACCAAGCAGGAACTAGAAACCACAAACCACTATTATCTAGCACAAGGAGCATGAGATTAATAAAAATAGTCTGAATTTAGATCATCTATCAAGTAAAATAAACCCAATGATATAATCCAGATGATACCATTTCAATATGATTGTTCTCAGAATAACACAAAAGCTATAATATCATAAATTTCTAGTTTATCGGGGCTTTAATGAATCTAATTTCCATCAGTCAGAGTGTCAAAAAGAATTAATTGCTGATATTGTTCCTGACCAACTTGCAAGTTTATGATGACAATTTTTTGAAAATTGTATCAATCAAATAACTAGATAGACTTGCATGTACTTTTTATTTGGTCATTTAAATTATCAAACTAAATTATTTTATCCTAATATCTTTACTTCCTTTCCATGCAGGACCCACAAAATAAACTCAGCATTCCCACTCTTACAAGCAAAGTGTAGTAACCTACAGATAACCCACCTTTCCTATCCTAAGTTGAGTAAATAAGGATGGAAATCCAAATAAAATATTTTTGTTTCCTTACTAAAAATATGTAGTTTGCTTTATCATGGAATTCAGAATTCAATTGATTGCAACTTGTATTTAAATCAGTAACTACTGAATAAATTATATTATTTCATTATATGTTTGGGAGCCTATTAACTTTGTTGTTGCTGACACGCTCAATTATTCAAATAGCTATGATTTTAAGTTTAGAGTCTAAAAGCCACATTAGAAAAAAACAATTTTTTAAAAATCAAAAAAATGATAACTTACAGATATTATTAAATGGAGTTATTTGTTATAATGGTTTCTGAATCCAGGGAAAAGAAATATTGGTTATTTAAAACTTAATACTGTAAAAAAAACAGCAATATTTATATTTTTCTTCTCCCTAGTAAAAAAAAAAGAAAAGAAAAGAAATTAATAAAATACATAAAGAAAAAAGGTAATACCAATCTTGTGGAATTAAGAAAAAACCTATATTATCTCAATACAGTTTAATATGTTCAAAAGTATTTTCTATAAGAATATTTAGAAGTTTAACTTAAATTAATGCACTCATTAATATGCCCATATATTTTTTAGTATCCTCTGAAAGTTTTTAAATATTAATTTAGACTAAAATTAGTAGAGTTTTATAATAGTCTTAAATCTAATTGCTCATTATACATGCACAGTCTATCTGCTCAATTTGCCTATGAATTTTCATAAAAATAATACCCCTTTCTTTATAATGGCTGTCTGTCCATTGTTATCAAATGTATAAAAGAATAGATGTTGGAGCAAGAGAATATAAAATTAGTAATGCACAACTTTCTGTAAAATCGGAATATTGATGGCAGATACACTACGACTATCCATTTTATTTTTAATCAGAAGTAGTTCAATCTTATAGTCATACAAGACCCTTAAAATACAATTTGAGTAAACCAGAGTGAAAACTTAGTTATGCTGTTAATTTCAGAATTTCATTTCATATAAAAAGAAAATATAATAATTTCTCAATTTTTTTGGGAAAAGGAAAAAGCAAAATAAAAAGAAGGAAACGAGGTAAGATTGGCTTATAGTGAAGGGAATGTTGGCTATGGTATAGAAGTCCCAGTTCAGTCATATCCTACATAGTTAGAATTTCTACCAGAGGGTTTCAGGATTTAAAATAATAAGCAGAACAAAAATTATTTTCAGTTACCTCTGAGCCCAGTAGTTAATAGAATTTTGCTTTAGTGAATGACCTATCTAATCTACTATTAATCTAACCCTAAAATTAGTGAAGGTCTACTATTTTTCACGAGGTTTTCTTTTTGATTGAATATTACCATTATTAATTATGCCAACATATAAATTTAAAAAGGATGGAGTCAGGTATTGGAGTGCTGGAAGTCTGTTGAGAATTTTGGATTTATCTATCTACTGTCGTCATGATTAATTCAAACATGGATAAAATCCAGAAGAAAAAACCTCGAATTACAATACAAAAAGAAACTAGCTATAATTTCAAATAAAATCAAAGAAAAATTCTAAGCCATGTGAAGATCATAAACAAAAGGCTATGCGTGTACTCATAGTTTTAGTCTTTTAGTAAATTATTTTGCTTAATGTTAACAACAACTTTTTTATCTCCATGTAATTTTTTTTTCATTACATTTAACACAATTAGACATTAACCTCTAATTGAGGTTAAAAGGCCAGAACTGGGTGACGTTTTCAACATGTTGGTATATCCCCCATAAAACACAAATTATTTTTTTGTGTTTATACTACAATAAGAGAGTACGTATATTTCAATAAAACTGTAGGAAAGATAAAGCTAATTGACTAGAATATACTTTAAGAGACATCATTAAAATATGATGATACATTAACAAAAAAAAATGTATTATATAAGTAGAGATGTGCTAAGCATCCTCATCAGAAACATGTTTTTACCTTATTTAGAAGGTTCAGTTACACATTGTTACAATCACTAATGAAACTCAAAATATTAAAATACTTCCATTTAGGAGTATTAAAAGGAAATTAAGTATTATACTGAAATGACCGTAGATTTGATTTCGTGAATATGATCATTTAGCTACAAGGTGTATAGCATACAAAATAATCCTACTCTATATTACAAAAATACATAAGCACTTTCACTACATTATCTTCAGTTTTATGATATAATTACTACAGAACTGTTTTCTAAATTCATTGACAAAGTTGCTTGAGAGAAATATTTCTCAAAGATATTAACAGTACTATTCTAGTTTAATTGTCAAATTAATTTTTCACTTGATTATTATTGATTTTATTACAATAGAAAGAAAAAAATAAGAAAAAACACCAATGCATAGTGTACTCTGTCTTGCTGAGTTTTTAAAACTATAAATCATCTACTTGAAGCAGAAACAAACGAAGTTTTGAAAGTAAAAGTTGGTTGAAATGCATTAAACTACTCTAAGGTATGGTTATTTTTTTAAATAACTGATTTTTGCCAGTGAGTGATAATAAATTTTCGTTTTCAAATGAACTGGTGTTCTACCATAGCCACTCCCCATAGAGAGTTCAGCAGACGTCTCTAAATAATGAAGGTCAATTAATTTTTTAAATAACTTTATTAATATCCAGGGGGCTGTTTATGAAAACTATTTATTTAAACAACGATGAACGATGATGATAATTTAGCCAAAGAGCTGTTATATACAGCTTAAAAAATTACTCCCTAGACAATTGTTTTTCTAGAGATGGAACATTGTAAACTTGTTTGAAAATTTGATATTTTAAATGCTCAGGAAGATTAAAGTATAATAAAGAAATTTTACAGTATTATACTATAAACAAAATATAGATAATAATAATAAATTGGTAAGACTACCAAATTTCAAAATTTTTCTTTAATAATCCTTTATTTTTGTGGAATCAATTAATTTATAGAAAAAGGATCCTACTTAGGCTTTCTACACAATGACAATCAAATAAAAAATAACCAACTTTTACCATTTAAAATCAAACATTTAAACTCGAAGCTCAGGTAATTTTCTTGCCTTTACAAAAAAAATACCTGAGGGCTTATGAATCAAACTACCATCATCATTATCATCTTCATCATCGTTGTCATCTTCGTCGCTGTCGTCGTCGTCGTCATCGTCGTCGTCATCGTCATCATCGGCTTCATCCTCATCCTCCTCTTCATCATCATTACCTAAATTTCAATTATTTGGTCTTCTATTCTGTATAACTATTATTATGTATACTTATCTTTCAACTTTGAACCAAACTTTGTCATTTTATATTTTCTTTATTGAATATTTTATATCAAAATAATTTTGTTGTCAAACTTGAGTGGTAACTCAATAACTGACTCTAAACTTAAGAGTTTTGAAAGATTAACCACTTTCAAGCTGGACAACATTTAACTATATATTTTTAAGTACAGAGCATGCAAAAATCGTAGACAATCACAATAGATGTTTACAGCTTAATGTGTTAAATGTATGTTACACTTGAGGATATAAAAGGGCACATTAATATGCATAAGTAAATAGGAACTATTGCTGACAATGCATATTACAACAATAACATTGTGCTACTTTTATTGCTATAATATATAACTCTTACTTTTTTGTTCAATCAGCCAGTTCAGTACCTTTTTCTCACTCTTAAGATTACCTATAAAATGTCATAATTGCTCATTAATAACATAAGTAGTTGGTAAAAATGTATATTGTCCTACCATTAAAAATAAAATTTATCATCTTGCTTTTATATTTATATGATCATATAAAACTCTTAGGTGTAGTGGATGTATGTTCAAATGTAAATTACTTAAAAAGCTACTAAAATGTTTTTAATTAAACCATCATTAAAATATTTGATCAGATCCCAGGTACTGCTATAGATACTGTATGTACACTAGTAAAAGGTAGGTATTTATAATAATGAACAATGGGCTTATTCTTATTATTTCGGAACTTACCAAAAGTGAATTAACATAACATTCTAGTAAGAAAATTATTTTTGAAAATTACACCTATTAATATTTGTTGGATTAATTCAAAAAAATATATTAAGATCATTACAATAAAAGAAAATTAAATCCATTCAGGGGCATAATTTTCTCACACTGAAGAATTGTGATGAGATATTTAACAAAATACTATTTGTGATATTTTTTATAATCTTTCAAATGGAAAAAAGAAGATGTTACAGAATTAAGAGACGTTTAGGTGTTTGTTTTTGTTTTATTTTGTTACGATTTTTCCAAAATCTATGGAAAAATTGCGATTTTTTTTACAATGATCTTGACCTATAATAATAAATATCAAATACATTATAGCTGAAACAGAGAATGATAGTTATATATTTTAATTTTTGTTTAAACGATTTAAAAAAGCGTAAGCAATGTCAAAGATCAATGTATCCACAGAAATATTATGTATACCTGTATCCCAATTTAACTGTCTGAAAACACATCATAGAGTTTAATATAATAGACTATGAGTCAATAAAAAAGTAATATATGTAACCAATAGAAATAATCTAATTTAAATAAAATTAATTGTACAATTTGTACCCTAGATACCAGTTACAAGTTGTTTCTCAACCTCTTAGAAAGATTTAATGCTTTTGTTACCTATATATCTTACCATCATACATTATAGGTACACCAGTTTCATAGTAGACTAAAGCTGGAAAACTGAAAATCCCGATTTCTGATGCTAACTTTGAATCTTTAGATTTTACAAATTGTATTCCATGTTTATCAGTATCATCATCTATAGTTTCTAATTTCTCGAGTATATCGCCGCACTTGGGGCAGTTATCACTATCTGTAAAAGATATATTTTCCATATAAGATAAATGTAAATTTTTTTTTTATCCAAAACTATAGCAAATGTTTAAAAAATAATGTCTACAAAGACTGTTAACAAATATTAGGTTGTAGCTTACAATTGGAGATAGAATAGGTTAGGAGTGTGAGAGGGCCTTACTAGTTTTTAACTTTTTTGGTAATTAAAAATAATTCTAATACTTTTTCGGTTATTTAAAATTTGAATTATTATTTTATATCACTACTAACAGTGTGATTGTTTATTTACAATTTATATTTGAACGACAATACAGCAACTGACAGTATAATAATGTCAGCTCAAGCAAACTGTCTTTTTATCATTGTACTTCTAGGTACATGTCTTAATAAAAGTTGGTTCAGATTACGAGTATTCCTCCTATAAGTCTTGCTGGGAGATTTTGGAGATTTACATTTTTTGAGGATTAGAACAAAATTATTTCTATCCAGGCCAAAAATGAGCAATTTCACTTGATATTGTGTATGGACTATATGATGAGAGGAAATCCTTAGACAATTACAATGAGGATAATAGCCTAGTTTATAATGGAATGAAGTATATTTCTATTTTATAACTTTCTTAATGTATGGAGTCAATTTTATTCTATTAGAAATATAGTATGATAAATACATCAGCTGTGGTTCGCAGGAATAATAATAACTGTACAAGTGGTATTATGTTATATGCTCTTTAAAAGCTTCATAATTAATATTCTCACAAAAGTTTGCATAAATGCAATTCAGTTCATTACATAACATATGCTGGTGATTGTGGCTCATGATTTTACCCATACCTCCCTCAATTGCTATATTTGCTGTACTCATCCCAAATTTGGCATTTTGGCTTGGCACCAAAAAAAAGTACAGATGGTATTTTTGTATGCTTCTTAAAAGCATGAAAGGTTTAAAATGGAAGGTAAGCAGTCTGCTATGAAAGATAATAAAGACAAATGCAGGGTGTTAACTTTTTTACCAGTAGGCAAGGCAAAGACGTAATGTCAGCCCTAATGTTATGGTACCCAACTAAAATATAGGCCTTATTACTGACCCATGGGAAAAAAAAATATCAAAATCAAAGCGATGTGACAATAAAAAGGAGTGTACATGTCATCTATTTGCTACCTACAGAAAAAAACAGCCAAGTGCTCCACATCATTAATTAAAACCTGAAGAGTTTTTCTGTCTACACTTTCGATTACATCTGGGGTCGATGTATGTAAATCTAACACCCATTCTAATATTGCTTCTTCCTGCATCAAATCTCCTGAATAAATAGAAAATACAGAATTATAGAAAATTAAAATAATTGTCAAGAAAGAGATTAAATGAATAATTTTATCTTATTTTCATACCGGTATATATTTTTCTAAATTTGTTTCTATAATAAACCAATGTGGGAAGTGAAGGTAGGTCATATTCTTTGTTGATTCCACTATCCGAGGTTTTTACAAAGTCAATATCTTTTTCTTCACATTCATCATCAATGTTTTCTAATTCATTTATAATTTTCTGGCTTTTTTTATCTCCTTCTTTATCTGTAATTATTAATGATCACAGGATAATTTTATTTAAAATCTGTTATCAATAAATATCAGAGCATACAACAAGCTCAAATTTTGGGAACCAATTGGAAAAAGTGCATACCTACATGTGAATAAGAATTTTACTGTTTTTAAAACTAAAAATTTGGCAATCCTTTCCAATATAACAATGATATTACATTTATAAGAACCTTTAATAACAGGAAGTGAAAGAAACAAATTTCCAATATAAGCCCAATAAGTAAGACAATTATTTTTTGTGGCAATTCCCTCGTGATGAATAATAAATTTTCAATAAACCAGCTATCTACTAACTGAAAGGCTTATTACTAATTTAAATTTAAAATAAAACTAATAGATAACTACTTACAGAAGAAGACAACAACATGTTCATTTTCATTAAGTATTTTATCTAACATTCTTGCATTTACTTCTTCAATTTTTCCGGGAATCTCCAGTGTGTCATCATCAGTCAACCATGACAGAACTTCATCCTCATCTTGAATGTCACCTGTTGATATTTGTGTTTTATTAAAACAAAAAAAGATGGGGTATTAATAACTACAAATTGTTTATGTAGACATTATTTAATGAAATGATAAAATATATAGGTTCAATTAAACTAAACATAAAATTACTAGCAGAAAATATCGGGCTCTTGGAAAGCACCAGGGTTTCAGTACAGGACAAGAAAGTAATATTTATGTCAGGTCATTTATCAATTTTAATCTTTCTAAATGCAAACAAATAGTATTTCTTATTACCTTTGTATTGTATCGGTTCCTTGTTTCTAAAAAGAATGAGAGATGGGAAATACTTGATGCCTTGCTTTTTAGCAAATGATGTGTCCTCAGTGGTTACAAATACCATTCCAGATTCATCAAGCTCATCATCAATATTTTCTAATTCATCAAGAATGTCATCACACTTTTCTCCTTCTTCACACCTTCCACCTATTGAGTGCAATATATATTTAATAATTAATATATAATCTTAATCCAAATAAACAAACAAGGCATAACTAATGTGCAAGTGTTCCAAAAATAAACATTTTATAAAAACAGTAACGTATAATTTTAACAACAATTATAAAACTATTTAACATACAAAAATAATATTTCTTTCTTACTGAAATAAACAACTACATATTCATGCTCATTAATCAGTTCTTTCAATATTTCATCAGTGACTTCTTCAATGGTAGCCGATTCTTTCTGCTCAATAAGCCATTTCAGGACTTCCTCTTCATTGAGAAGTTCACCTTTAATAAAAAAAAAAAAATTTTATCATGTTCATAAATTTATATAAAAAAAGTAAAATAACTAATCTAGTTTTGACCATGATGTCCTGACGATGCTAAAAATAAAAAAACAAATCCCCATAAAATAATTTAAGAGCCATTTGTTAATTAATTACTTGGAAATTTTAACACCATGTCTTGTTATATTTAATGCAGTCAAGGAAATCCATAATTGCTTGATATATTACACTTCATATTTATTCTTTTTTTAAATAAATTACTGAATTCAATAAAGTGCATCTTTCTTTCTTAAGTGTATTTTTCTTTGGCTGATAATTATTAAAACAATGGGATTACAGACGATAGCTAGTAATTGTTGATGATATATTTTTGTTTTAATATGCACATACTAGTCATATTTTGTTACTAATAGGAAATGATTAATGTTTATTATAAGAACTTCATATAACTATTGTAATTAATTAAAAGTTTAAATTGATTCAAAAATTACCTTCATAAATAGCTGGAATTTTGTTTTCAAAATACACAAGTGTCGGAAGATGATCTATTCCCAATTCTTTTGCTTCTGCATCATTGTCTATTCTTACAATAACTATCCCTTCTTTTTCAAGATCATCATCTATATTTTCAAGTTCATTCAATACTCTTATATCTTGGCTGTCATCTTTATCATCTAAAAAAAATGTTGCCAGTTACTTAATTTAAATATATGGAAATTCGGTTGCTTTTCACAATGCTTTAATAGATGGTGATATATGAAAAATTAAACAAAAGTATTATGATACTGTTATATTATGGGCATTGTTTCAGGTAAAATTTCTTTTACTTAAATTATCATCACATTATTTATAAAAAAATTGAAAATATAGATAAAAAAATTAGTTTTTCCTATAGAATACTAACAAAATATTACAGCTAAATATGGCTCTGATTCAATTAACTTTTCTATCATTTCATCTGTTACTTCAGGAATTTCACTGTGTCTCTTCTGGTGAACTAACCAATTAAGTATTTCTTCTTCCTTCATAAGATCTCCTAAAATTATAAATAGGGCAATTAAACAAAATGCAATGATTCCACTTACTATTTGATTAAAAAAACTCTATTTTACTAAATTTTTAAAATTAATTTACCTTCATATACGTGAGGTATACGCTTCTCAAAAAATATCAAGGTTGGTAAGGTATCAATACCATATTCTTTGGCCTCTTCATCGTTATCTATTTTCACAAATGCAATATTATTCTGATCACATTCATCGTCTATATTTTCGAGCTCCTGAAGAACTTTTTGGCTTTTTTTTTGGTCTTTATCATCTGAAAATAAAATGAAGTTCACATTAGACTACAGTTCTTTGTGTGATCATTTTGATATTACACCAAACAGTTATTGACAGAGGAATTTATAGTTTTTATTATCAATATGATAAAAGATTTTAATATATAATAGCTATATTTATAATCTTACAAAAGAGGACAGCTACATGAGCCATTTTATTAATGATCATATCAAGCATCTCATCTGTAATATCTTCAATTTCATCACTTTTTATTTGTTTTTCTAGCCAAGAAAGTACTTTCTCTTCATCCTCTAAGTTTCCTACAAAGTTAAAAAACCTTATTGAAATGAAAAAAAAAGTTCTTCTGGGGAAACAGTCCCCTCTAAATAACAAAACACAAACATACACAATGTTCAGTCATTACTCATAATACTATATTGTATTAAAGTTACCTTTCTCTTCAAATGCTGTAAATAATTAAATGTGAATGGTATTCTCTACTTGGATGTTAATATTTTTATTTTTCTTATTTTTTTTATCAGAATTGTCTTGAATGACATTTTCAAAATTTATATAATCTGTTAGTTGTTTTTCTATGGAAAGTATCGTTAGATCTCAATTTTACCTCCAGGTGAGGTACCTTTATGTGGCTATCACCAATTCTAAATTTTAGGGACACATGCTTAAGTGTGAAAATGTCAACGTAGAATCTTATTTATTATAATTATTGATTCTGTTTATTGCAACATTATTATATTGTTTATTTTTATTTCTATATAATTTAGACAAAAATGTCTGGTACAAAAACTACTTGGTAACAGTTTGGGTTGAAAGATAGTAAATGATGGAATCAGCATAAATAGAACTCATGTAAGTCTCAAGAATTATATTATTAAAATTTCTCAATATTAAGATGTTAATTATGAAAATTATAATGAAAGTTCATTTTTAGAATTAATTATTGCACATCTAAATGGCCCAAACTATATTCATCTTGAGACAACGCTGTCTTGTCTTTTTTTATATTAACTGATTTCAGCTTTTAAAGCAAATAAAATACTACTTCTTATAAAATAATAGCTTTTATTTACCCAATAATGAGGGATTTTCTCATGAAATATCTATTAACAAAAGGATCCAGATATTAAATTCAGTTTTAAGGACACAATATTAATTTTACTGTATATTTATAAAAGCATGTTTCTATGTACTGTTACAGACCACCAGCCTCCGGCTTTAGGTAACCTACTGGAAGGTTGAGCCAGATCACCGAGGATAACTGGAAAGTACAAGAAAAAAGTGAAAAGTAAAATAATAGATTTTATTTTACCTTCATAGACAGTCGGGATGCCATTTTCGAAGTACATCAGAGCTGGTATCTTTTCAATGCCATACTCCTTAGCTTCATCAACGTTATCTAATTTGACAAATGTTATGCCAAGTGTATCACATTCATCATCAATGTTTTCCAATTCATTAAGTGCTTTTTGTGACTTTCTGTCATTGTTATCATCTATAAAAATTGTAAATAAGCTTCAGATGTAGGATGTATAAATTGATGATTTTACCAGGGTGAGGAACCGGGGGGGAGGGGGTTGATAGCCTATGGTAGGCTAACCCTATTATATTGTATTGTATGTGCTAATATTTGTATAAAATTCAAATTCTTACTTAAATTATAAAATACAAATATTTTTATACATATGAACAAATGAAATAATACTTAAATACTATTAATACTCATAATTATAACTAATTTCCAATTGTAGTTTGTAATCCCAGTAATTTTATAATTATTAGCCTGTTTATAAAATTATATATATTTTATAAGAATAAAATATAGCTGGAAGGGTGCCTGGCCGAAAATCAAGAGGCCCGGTTGATTAATAATTATTAATATTGCTAATGATTTCATACAATAGATATTCTTTTTACCAAGTGATTAAATTTATGTCATGTTCCTTACTTACAAAACAGTACTGCTATTGTTTTCCCATCTTTTACTAACTTGTCCAGCATCTCATCAGTAACGTCTTCTATTTCATCTTTTTCCAGCTGGGCTATCAGCCATTCCAAAATCTCATCCTCATTGTCAATATTTCCTATCATAAATCATAATAAGAATACAAAATTATTTAAGTAAAATCTTCTTTCTAATAATTTGATTATAAATAAATTATAATTAAATTGTATACCATCATATAAATTAGGTATTTGTTTTTCAAAGTAAACTATTGAAGGTATATTATCTATCCCGTATTCTTTAGCAGCTCCTGCATCATCTATCTTTACAAATTGTATTCCATACTTATCACAATCATCGTCAATTGTTTCTAGCTCCTCAAGTACCTGCATCGAATCCTCGTCATCATTGTCATCTGTAATATTTAAACACAAATTTCAAGCAGGCTATTTAACTTTCTAAAAATAATTAAAACATTTTCAATTATCAATTATAATTTAATACAGTGTTTTGATATATGTTAATTATTTACAGAAGACACGCAAGACGTGGAGTGGTTATAATAAAAGAATGAAGTAATCTGAATGCCTGCATGCCAAGCCTTGCAATGTTATTAAAATTATATGTATAATATATAAATAGATATTTAGGCTTTATTTTTCACAATCTACCTTATTGAAGTCCAATATTTTTGATTTAATTTTTTAATCAAAAAGTTTTTTATTTTTATAATGCAATTCTGACAAAATGAACTTATATGAAGTATGCAATCGAATACACAGTTTTAAAAATATTTTAATCTATTTATGATTTTTAAGCAAAGTAGAGAGTTATAGGAATTCAATTGAATTCCATCTTCAAAATTTAAAGTTTCTGTTATTTTAACAGTTGACCATCAAAAACATCTTAGATAATCAAACACTAAAATAATTGTAGCTACAAGATATGCGAGTCTTTAGGTTTTCTGAATTGAAAAATCCATCGAAGGAAGATTTCACACTTATAACAAACCAGACAGGTAATTACTGCAAATTGAAATCCTGCTCAAGAAAGCTTCAGAGGGCCTTTAAAAATGAAAGAAGTTGTAAATTTGTTCGATGGAGCATCTAAGGGAGAGAAGTTTTCATACTTCCAAAATTTAATGTGTCTTATTAGTGGGAAAATCCTACAAAAATTTATCACATAAGATTGTGAAACAGAGGGATTATTAAAAAAAATATTTGAAAATATTTTGAACAGACAATTTTTGGAAAAAGAATCTGTGTAGGAATGTTGTAGTATAGATTTTAAGAGGTTTTAGAGGAGATGATTTAGAACACTATTTAAAGGTTCCTTCGGTATGACCCGGAAGTGGTTTGACTATTCTTAGCCACAGCAAACATGGACGTAGCAGTAGGAAAGGTAAGAGGAAAGAATAGGGAAATAGGTCCTGGGGTAACACGGATTTGAGTTTGAAGAGCATGCTGTGATACAAAACTCCGAAACTTGGATGAGCCACATCCAGAAATTCCCCAGCAAAACAGTGCTTGCTTGCCAAGGATTCATCTCAAGTGGATTATTATAGAAGAGTAAATTTTTAAGAAAGAAAAAAAAAGTCTGACATTTCATAAATATGTTTTATAAAAGTACTGAGGCTTGGAGGAAACCCCAGAGAAGACATGAGGCAACATTGGGGGCTTGGAAAGTTTCCAAACTTTTTGGGAGCCTTAGAGTGATGACAATCTTGTGTCGAACTTGCCAGTAATTTTTTCTTTGACTGTTAATTATTGTACTTATTTCAATTTATCATAAAAGATAAAAAATTGTATTACTCGCACATAGCAAACAATTAAGTTGTACTAATCTTGAAAAGATGATTTAAATTTCGCGCTCTTGGGGCTAATTAAAAAGAGACAGATATATAAGGAGTAAGAAAGTTTTGTGGGTAAAAATTGGAAGACAGCGCTGTCTGGTGATCACAGGTAGAGCTGACTCCAGAAAAAATCCCTTTTTTGTGCATTGCAGCGCATTCTGTTGAGTAGTTAGCAAACTAACTAGCCCAAGTATTAGGAGGTGCCGAGGGAAGTGAGCTCCTGCGAGATCCTGAAGACCTGGTACTAAGTCCGAATTTTCTGACAGTAAAGACCGCCCGCCCGCCATCACTAATGACCAATTAGTTTGCTATCAACTCAACAGAATGCGCTGCAATGCATAGAAAAGGGCCTTTATCTTGATTTAGTTTTACCTGTGATATATATGGCAAGTACCAATTTTTCAGCCTCAAGACCGCGAAATTTAAACAAATGGAGAATGAAATGTTTTAACTAGCAACTAATCTCAAGCAAGAGCTGAAGAGATTGACAGTGGTTAACATAAATAAGTATTCCTATGTAAATACTGCTCTACTATATGAATGTTCAGTTCATTTAGCCAACTGACATACTTCTCAAGTAATATCTTAACATCTACTTCCCCCAATCTATCACTGCGTCTCAAGCTATTGATATACAAGAGCATACTAAGGCCTACTCTGCTGTATGGTGCACCGCTATTTCGTTATCTGACGTATACGACAGCTAAGAAACTCCAACAATTCCAAAACGGTATACTGATGAAAGTGGTCAGAGGTACTTCATTCGAGCAGCGAAGAAACAGTGAGCTGCATGAGATATTTGAGCTGCCTACGGTGGATGAATTCATCCAGCGTAGACATATCAAATTTTTCGACTCATTACAATATTTAACAAACTCGGTGTTTAACACTATAACCTCCGCTCCGTTCCCCCATCGATGGCAGGGCGCTGTAGCGGCTGGAACACTGCAGTCCTAGGTTCTAGGTACAGATTTTGTTTGCTTGTTTTGTTTTGTTTTGTTTTAGTGTCTTAGTGTTTAGTGTTTGGTGTCGGTGACAAGGCGAAGGTGAGCCTCATCACCTAGTGTTGTATAAGAACGATGAACTTTTAACCACAATAAAAATTTTATTATATTTATGCACTCCTCCAAATGCATGTAAATGCAGGAATTGTACATTGTATTATTTTGTTTTGAGGTTTTTAAATTAAAAAAAAAAAATTCTTAACATCTTTCAACTGAACGGAACCACATGTTAAGGTGATTCTTCGCCGGTGTCAGGGAAACCAAGCACCAGGGCACGACGGGATACAAACAGTGCTGCTCAAACAAATGCCGAGGAGAGGGATAGTACAACTTGCCAACTTATACAACTCTTGTATAAGATTGCGGTATTTTCCTGACACATGGAAACAAGCCATCTTGTTTTCATTACTCAAGCTAGCAAAGAGTGGAGATCACCCAGCCCACTACCGCCGGATCAGCTTGTGACCGCAGATGGAAAAATTTTTGAGAAAATTCTATTGAATTATCTCAAAAATTACTGCTCGGAAAATGACATTATTCCGCCAGAACAGACTGGATTTCAATCCAGTATGAGCGCAGAGCATCCCCTTCTGAAGGTACAGTCAGAAGCTGGCCATATATCTGGGAATTAAAATGGACGGACACCTCTGTTTTAGTAACCATTTTGCGAAGAAGTTGAAGCAAACTCGCTCGAAGTCTTACCGGCTTACGCATTTATTGACACTCCCAATCTATCACTGCATCTAAAGCTATTGATATACAAGAGTGGACTCAGGCCTACTCTGCTGTATGGTGCACCGCTTTTTCATCATTTGACGTATACGACAGCTCGGCAACTTCAACAATTCCAAAACGGTATATTGATGAAAGTGGTCAGACATACTTCATTCGAGCAATGGAGCAACAGTGAGCTACATGAGATCTTTGATCTACCTACGGTGGATGAATTCATTCAACGTAGACTTATCAAATTTTTCGACTCACCACAGTACTTGTCAAACCCGGTGTTTAACATGATAACCCCCGCTCCATTCCCTTATCGATGGCAGGACGCTGTCGAGGCAGGAACGCTTTAGTCTTTAAGTTCTAGTATTTAAGTTTAGTTTGTAAGTTTCCCTCATTGTAAACCAAAGGTGAGCCCTATCACCTCGTCCTGTATATTGTTTATTGACTTTTTAACTTCAAAAAGAAATTTGTATTTGTTTATCTTACCTCCTTCAAATGCATGTGCGTGTGCAGCATGAGGAGAAAATTGTAAAATCTTGTTCATTGAATTTTGTTCATCTGTTTGTAAAAATTTATAAAATATAAGGGGGTTTGAAAAAAAAAAAAATCTTTCAATGTAAATAATTGGCATAATTATTTTATGTCTGAATTGTGAACCCCTATTGGAAACTGTATAGTCAGGATTATGGCTGATTGATTGCTTGTCTATCCACAAGCCCCTCCTAGTCTTCAGTGGAGTTGTTTATTGAAAAGCTTAGTTAGTGTAAATAAATTATCAGAAATCAGATTATGTCACCTCCCTCCTCAAAACCTTAAATGATATTCCTATCTTCACCATCAATGTTCATCCTATTCACTATTGTCACTAAAGACCTCAGTTTGATCCTCGACCAAACGCTCTCTTAGAAAGACCACATTTCACTACCGCTTCCAATGCAAACCAGCTTTAAAATCTTTTAATACTAGATCCTGCCCTTCCGACCTGCATCTCCTTTCCTACAAATCTTGCGTCCTTTACGGTAGTTTTATTGTCCATGCCACAATTTTATTCCTATCAATATTCATCTTTCAATTTTTAAATCTAGATTTTAACATTTCCTTCAGTCTAACAATTCAAAATTTATTATTATTATCTATTTTTCATTAATTTTATTCATTCTCTAATATAGTGAATGACATTTACTTCTATTCATTTATACTTTTTTTCTTTTGGTTCAAAATTATTTGTATTATTATGAAGTATTTGTTAGTTTTTAATAACTTGTTAGTATAGTTTTTTTAAAATAGCATGATTTTTCTTATGTTTATCCCCTTTGAATATTTAAATGAATTAGTAAATTTAGTTTAAATTATAATGATTACTTACAGAAGAGGACGACCAAGTTGTCAATAGAGCTGATGAGAGTGCCAAGCGTTTTGGCTGTAACATCTTCTATTACATCATCCTCATCTCCTGTAGATTTATTCTGGACAAGCCATTCTAGCACATCCTCCTCGCGCGTTAATTCGTCTAAATCAATGGATACATTTTATGATATTATATTCCTATTTTAAAATATATGTTCATCGAAAGAATCATTCTGTATAACAACAGTAAGTTACAGATCATAACTAACTTTCGTAAATGATTGGTATTTGATGCCTGTAGTAGACCAACTTTGGTAATTCTCCCAGATTGTATTCATCGGCCAGCTCTTCATCTGATATCTTTACAAAGCCGATCCCTAGCTGGTCTGCTTCGTCGTCAATGTTCTCCAGTTCTTGAAGGGCTTTTGCACACTTTTTGCACTGTGGCTTGTCTGTTTAAAATAAGAGTGTATGGAATAGAAAAAAAAAATTGTTTTTACCAAGTTAAATACATTAGACATTAGTTTATTCTCTAATGATTTAATGTTTTTGGTTAGAGCAGGCTTGTTATGGGATAATTAACAGTTATTAAGTTGAAACATGGGATAAGAATAAATAAAAAAAATTAAACGAACATATTTATTTTTTGAATTTTATAATCATTTATGAGCATTGCATATTATGTTATGTCTACTCGAGTAGGTCTGGCTTCTGGGATTTGAAAGGCAGTAAAGACATCTATCCCCTCTTTCTGGCTAGCTAATTTTATTTATTACCAATATAAGAGTCTACAAGTTGTAATTACTTACTTAAAGCTGTGCGGATTGAAATTATTTACTTTAAGGACCACAGAGAGAGGCTTTTGTCGCAGATTGTCTTATGCTTTTACCCAGGGGCCAGACCTGAAAAAAACTATACCCATAATATTGTAATAGGTTATATGCTCTTTATCCTAGGATGACACACTGGGCTGTACCCCAAACGAAGTTTAATTTTCTGTAAATAATTTACACATTTTTTCTTCTTTCCTGCAGTAGATTTAAATATCATTTCCAGCCTATATGACATAGGACTTGACCCAGTCAGTCTGTGAATTTCATTTTTTTAGAAGAAATTGTAAATGTAGGGTAGCATCATCTGAGAGAGCCAGCTGGTAATAGGTGTGATAAAGTAAGTGTGCCATACTAGGATTAAATTTAATAGCAATTATTTCTTGTATAAAAGACAACTTATTAATTTCTGCGACAGCTTATATGAAAAATAGAGGGTGTTTCAAAAAAAGGAATTGATTTAAAATCGCTATATGTCAACAAATGCCCATGAATGAAACTTCTATTAGTTGAAGGACCTTTAGATGGTTCTCCCAGCATACCAAATACCAGTAGCTGTAATTTTTTATAAAATACCAGACACCTCCATACAAGCTATTATGTGTTCAGCAGCTCAGCAGGATTCATTCCGTAATTGTGATGATACTTGGTTTTCAAAGATATCATTATTGACTTACTGTTTCCTGAGAATATTTGTGTCACCAAAATTTGAGGAAACCTTACTTTGAATCACCCTGTATAGTAAATAGCTTTCATTCAACAAGTTAGGTAGATTGTAGAATTTCAATTATTCTGATTAATTGTGGATTCTAAAATACAGACAAGCAGTACAAAAGCACTTCTTCATTTTTATGAATATTTTTGTACATTGGAAATATCTCATAATATGATGCAAATTAACAGAAACTAGGGTTCTTCATTATAACAATAACATTTTTTTTAATTGTTCTAATAACCGAATATTTTTTAATGTACTTTTTAAACCTTTGTTTTAAATAAGAAATAAAAAAAATGAAACAAACTGGGCAACCAGAACTGATCTGAATGATTGAAACTCTATTGTATTATAAAAATAAGTATAGAAAACCAATTTTTTAAATTTAAAGTGCAATATTTGATATTATTCTATGTATATCTGCAGATAAAGATGCCCAATTATTTGTGCAACAAACAGAGTTAAAATACACAAAAGGTTATTTACTATGGGTAAGTGTTACAGAAAGTGATTGTTAAAACAAATAGTTAAAACATAGCAAACATCATGCTTTTTTTTGCTTTTAATCTACAGGAATAGTTGTAATAAGCCCCAAAATTACTAACCTACACAGATAGGAAGGAAGAGAGCGATTATAAAATAAATACTACTATTAATTTTATGACAGTTATGAAACCAATATTATCTATATATAAAGTTTTTTGGCCATATTACTTACTAGAGTTGGCTGCTGTGCATTTGCTTTGGTCCGGGCCTAAACCAATGCCTTCATTAATTCAAACAACATATAGCAAAATTTACAATTAACAAACATATGTTCCCCTCTTTAAAGCATTTGTTAATCAACATAAAAATGCCACAATTGAAAACTTCCAAAAATATGCCATAAATATTTATGTTGTAAATATAAATTCAATTTTTATTAGCACATTTTAAAACAAAGCCAATATCCTCATCGGCTAATCTTTATTTCACTGATAGTGTGTATGCTGTGCCTGCAACTGATGTCTGAAACAGCTAACTATATTTGTATATTCTGCATTGTGTAATCCCAATAGGGGCCAATGACTCATTAATATTTCAAATAACATAAATCACAATTTATAATAACATTGAATGATTGAGCGAGAAATTTAATATTTCCAAAAAAAAAAAAATGATTGCTTAATAAAGTTCAGTATAATCAATATCAATATTAGGGGCATTGGATCTTAACTGGGAGAAAATTAAATTTATAGAAACCTAAACACTAGGCACCTGTCCAAAAGGGAGACACAAAATGGTTCAATCAGACCATATTAACAGAATGGGACAAGCATATTACACTAACTATATTAATATGAAGAGGAAAGGAAGTAATGAAATGAAGCCAGTCACATTTTTTTTTCATCTTTACATACAAGCAGTACTAAAAGAACAAACAAAGCTAGTGGGAACGATTATTTATTTACATTGAAGTTCACTGGTGACCAAGGAATCATAGCCAATGATGAAGATGCAAGTTACATAATAGCTAGAGTCATATTTAGAATGGAGGCTAGAGAGATAAATCAGGGTAAATGGCGTTAACACAACTGATAAATCTATAGTTATAGATAATCGGAAATTATTAAACTACAATTAATGGAAGTATTCAGGAGACGGAAAATAGGAAGAAGATATCAATAATCAATAACAATGGGAAAAATATGTAATATTGAACTCTGCGATGAAGAAACATCAGACACCTTTAATCTGATTAGATAGTTTGGCTACCTGATGATAATTTCTGATGAAAGATAATGGAAAAGAGTTTTTTTGGTAAGAACCAGTTAAGACGAAGAAATGGGGACGGACATTAAAAGAAAGATGACGAGGAGACCATGGTATCTAAGGGAAGTCAACAATGACTGGAATGATAGAAAGAAAGTCATATATATAATAGTTTGGACAGTTGATTTTAATGTAAACTTAATTTCAGGCAAATTGGTCCTTCAGAAAAGGTCAGCTCCGAGGGAGCCAGCCAAGCTAGGACAATCTACAATTATTATTGGCGTTTTTATGCCTGCTGAAATAACTTTGGAGAAATATCTTTACTTATGGGATCATCACAATTATCAAATTTTTCTTAAATGCCGAAAATATTTCATTATTTGGTGCTTTTGAAGAAAATAGCTAGACACTGGAAAAAACCACTTGGACAAGTAATACACATGCATTGTATTACTACTAAATTGATATAGATTACTATTTAAATATTTTTTTTCTGAGGGAAACACTGTTTTTGGAAACTAGTTATTATTGTAAATACCATAGAATAGAACTCGCTCAATCACATGATAATTTTATCAACTATTTTTTTGATCATTTAAAAGCATAAAGCAACTTAGGAACATAAAATGAACAGTTAAGCACATGCTGTTTTAAGTTATTTCACATTAAATGATGTCTTATGCATTAAATTAATGTTTTGGTAAGAAAATCAGATATAGCTTTAAAATATACTTGAAATGACTAGATTGATTTTTTCCTATATTATACCTTATCAAAATTTAAAAAAATATGTTGAAAAAAATGCTGAGGAACATTCCCACTTTTTTTTTCAGGTTGTTTGGATTTGTCGAGAATGTAGGTAGCAAAGGAGAGTTTAACAAGAATATTTAACTATTTAATATTTAATTCAACACACCAATGATAACATTGTAAAAATCAGTTTCTGATCTGATTTTCTTACATTAATGTGATTGATTCTGCAAAAAAAAAAAAAAAGAAGAAAATCGACAAGTGTTAGAAATGTTTAAAAACACATATATTTTGTAAAAATTTGTAATATTCTCAAAAAAAAAAATATATATATATAAAAACTAGACAGAAGCTTTTAGCAATCCATGTAAATCATGATTTTAATTAAATTATTTTCTTTTTCCTGAAATATGTAAATAGTTACAGATTTCAGCTCTTAATATATATAAGATGGGCTTACAGAAAAGGACGGCGACATACTCTGTATCCTCAATTATTTTTTGAAGGATTCTAGCATTAACATCCTCTATCCTATCGGGTAGATCCATAGCTTCCAAACTTGTTAAAAAATCCAGTACATTTTCTTCATCCATGAGGTCTCCTGAACAAAATTAAATTAACCGTGGTTTTTCTATAGTTAAATGTTTTGAAATTTAAGTACAATAGGCATTTCTTAGCTTTAACCTGATAACAATATGCCATTTAAATGCTGAAGTCAGAAGTATTCAAACTTCTTAAGTTGACAATTTCAATTAGAATTAATTATTTCCATTTCTTTTCTCATTTAGTGAGGAATATGAAAAAAAATATGAAGTTATATTTCTATATTAATAATATACCCAATCCAGGATGGAAATCAAGATCAATGTTAGATAGTTTGTGATAAATATAAAATATGAAAATGTTCATGTTGTACAAACTAAAGTAATCTATGATGTTAACACTGAACTATATGTGTGTGTGTAAACTATCACTGTCTATTTATAAACTACTTTGTGCATTTATGGATGACTGGCCACTCTCCAGAAATTTCTATTTTTAATTCATTGTTGACAATGATTGTAAAAATGTCAATCAGACATGAAAGTTGCCAAGTACCTGGAAGATAAAATAGTTATATCAAGAGCACTATGTAGATTGGTAAAGATTACACTCACCCTTAAGAGGGAAGCTAGATAGTTACTTAAATAAAGACTTACCAAATTACCAAATCGGTTTAGAAAACGGAAATGAAGATTGAAAGGTAGTAGCCTAGAGCCAAGCACGCTGGCACCTTAGTAATCCTTGGTTGGCCTTATCTTTATTGGGGTTAGTCATAGATTTATTTAAAACGCAGTTGAGTGTAAAAAAAACCTTAGTGAGGCACCTGGTCTTTGGATCAACAGTATTATTATGGATCCTTTCATGATTGTTAAAATTGTTGTTTTGCGGATTGAAAATTAGCAATTAAATAGTTGGCCTGATAAATGAAATTTTTATTTGTATTCTATTGTTCTTCATTTAAAATAAAACATTGAATGATAATCTAGATGCCAAACCAGTGTATAAAAATAGTTTACCGTCGTAAATGATGGGTTCTTTTTCTCGGAAATATGTGAGTGCGGGGAATGTTTTGATGCCATACTGCTTAGCGAGTCTTTTGTCATTTATCTTAACGAAGTCCACTCCAAATGTATCGGTGTCGTCGTCGATCTTTTCCAACTCCTGCAGGACTTTGTCGCAGGTGACACAGCTTCTGGCATCTGGGAAAAATCCAGACAATTTAAAATAATTTATATTTAAGTAATATATAAATATATAATATGTTTAAATAATATAAATAACAATGCTACAATCAAGGATAACCAAACAAAGAAAAGCACACATTAGATAACCTAAACTTATTTACACCACAGTTATTGTGGTTATTGCAGACCCAGGAGCAGGCTCAATCATGATATTGGAAGAAGGAATAAATTCTTATAAGGCTTGAGGTCCTTAGAAATATATTGGATAGATGGTAAGACAGTGGGAAAATTGGTCCAGAACCTGTCAAAATTACAGTGTAGTGAAAAAAAACAACAGAGGTCCAAGTATGGTAAGTAAAAGTTTTTATTTCTCATGTTGTTTGTTATTTTTTTTATTATCGAATGTTAAACCTTTGGGTTGCTATTTTTAACAAAGGTACTTTTTACAAAGGTCTGTTTGTGGCTGATGTACCTCTCCTAGGTGTGCTGTTCCACTATTTTGCACCACTTGGTGATGGGTTGATGTTTTACCTTGGGGGAATAAGATTAATAAGGCGAATAAAAAGGCTTGGCAGTCAACAGCGCAGTGCATGCTCAGGAGGAATTGGGCTCAGTGAGGACTAGTCACAAGTCTGCACTATTAGGAACCCGAAACCCAGTGCCTTGGTTGCTCTTTTTTACAATTTCAATTTTATTGTATGTCATTTTTTATATTTAATACATTATGTTAGTACTAAAATCAGTACCAAAGGGCATATAGACATATTTGTTCTGTTTTATTTTAAGTCAGTTAATGACACATACAGTTAGTGACATAGTAAATTGCACGGATTTTTAAAAGTTATTTATACCAAAATTGATTTTGTTTAAATCCAGGCGAGTAAACAGTTTTCATTGTACACAAAAAGTTTTGTTTTAACTGTAACACGAATACTGTTATTCTAAGATATAAAATAACTATTGAAAAACATCATTAACTGGAAATAGCTGATCCAACTCATGAATTTTTAAATGAGAAAGTTTTACAGCTGAAAAAGACCCTGACAATCCAGTTTCGGTTCCACGACAACTTCACCTCAAATTGAGGAGGCATTACTCTTACTTCAGTTCCCTGCCCAGTGCTTTTCTGAGTTATTCTTAGCAATGGTAGATGTTGTGGTTGTGCAACCAAGGAAAGAACAAAGTGGTCTAAGATCAAGAAGATCTAGCAGTGACTAAATCAAGATAATGGTGTGTGGTCAAGATAAATGGTAAGTAAACTTTGTTTATAGTATCTATTGAATTTGAAAAAGCACTTTACAGTGTTGGGCACAAAAGATTCAGTAACCAATAAGTCATTTTCTTTTGGAATCCTCACCCCCCCAAAAAATGTTATTAACTATTTCAAATCGGGATAGGGGTAAAACAAGGAAGCATTAAGTATATCTCCCATAATTTATTTCGTAGTTAGCCAAGTTGGAAATTTGTATAGTCAACTTGCATATTAGAAATCTTAGATGTTTGCATGTAACTATGATGACCAGTGCAAGAGTATGCAGATTTTTAGCACTTCAAAACTATCAGGAAAAGAATCTAGTGTCTACATGTAAGCAAATCTAAGCTGTGAACAGACTGCTGTTTGTTAGCTGAACTCGGCCTTTTACTGTTCACCATTTGACCATGTCAAAAGATAAGCAGACCAGTCTACAAATATGGTGCAAGAAGTGAGACATGTCAGTGGGCCAAAGTCATTTTTGGAAAGGATGTCCAAGAATAGACATCCAGCGTCGCTACTAGCCATTCTCACAACATGAGTTTCCTTTTCCTTTCTCATCTAATACTAACCCAATCAATCGCTTCGACGAGATAAGTCTTGATTCCAACTTTCTGTAATTTTAAAATTTGCCTGTGGAGGAATCGTCGTGATCATTTCTATACTTCAGTTCCTCTTTTTGGCGGGTTTAGATAGCTTTTATTTTTGGAAATCCGAAACTCTTGTTGTAATTTCGCTCGAGAGTCTAACTTTTGCGGCAAACAAAAAAAAACTCGTTTTACCAAGTAACAAGAAACTTTCCACATAAAAATATAATTAGGAGTTATTAATTAAGAGATTACCTAACAAGTAAGGTATTCAAAACTTTAGAAGAATAACGGAGATGCGATATTCGACCAATGCTAGGTAGTTAATTCATTTTGGTCACCGTGGCAGCCAACTGGTGCTGATTAGACCTAGATTGCGAGGACACCTTTTCATGCATACTCAGCGTCATAAAACGATTGTATGATCTGTCCCTGCCATGACAGTATAGGTTTATTGCTGGGCGTGGCATTCAATCGATGAAACGAAACACAACCTTCAGTTTTTAAGGGGAACGTGCTCCACCGGATTCAGGAGGCAGAGGGACAGCCAGCACGTGAACATTCTGCCGGACATAGTGCTTATTATGCTTGACAGACTGAGGTGGAATATAGTGTGGGTGAGAGAAAATGTGACAAAGAAGAGATTGACCCACCGCATCTACGGAACAAGGAAAACTAAGAGGACAAGACGTGGAATGCAGGAATGTTAGAACGTATTTAAGGAGACTCAATATACAGGCTGTGGAGCAGTGCCAGTAATAATGTCAATATTCACGCAAGAAAAAAAGAATTCATTATGAGCTGAGTCACAAATTAAAGTTTTGACGCTATGATTTCGAATATATATTTGTTGTAACTTTACTCAATGTTCTTAAAACTGTAAATAATATTAGCTGTCCAACTTGTGCTAATGACGTGAAAATAATAAGCATGCAACAAAAAGTAATTTTAACCGTCAGGTCATCAACACCAAAACTTTGAAGTTTCAATTTGCGATAAAATAAGTAGCAATATACATTGAGCAATAGCAACTTGTGAAATTTAACAGTTTTTCGGCCAAGAACACCAGGCAGCGGACTTGGCAACCAACCTGATCCGTGGCAGCACCGTGTCGTCAGTTGTGCAGCTTTTGCCTGGGTAGCGAGTCAAGAGGATTACCTATTTGTTTAGATGATCTAAATAACTACAACAGATTTTTAGTGTTATAAATATACGGTACAATTGTTACCTACGGACATACAAAGCAAATCTACTTCCTGTAACCAATGAGCCACTCCTCACTCAACAATAATGTACAAAATATTATTTTGAACCTTGACCAGACCACTTTGTCTTATTGTTTTCATCATTGTAAACGAACTAATGTGGGAAAACGCATTTCTCTACTCATTTTAGCAATAAAATAGAAAAAGTACGACAAAGGTCTTACCGGCTATCGCACTTGCTAACTTCACCTAACCTGTTGCTTCGTTCAAATTGATGATATATAAATGTGTCCTCCGGCCAGCTCTGCTGTACGGTGCCCCACTATTTACCCACTTGACCGACAATACCGCCAAATGTCTCCAAAACTTCCAGAATGGGATCATGCGAAAAGTGGTCCGACATACCTCTCTCGAGAGGTTAAAGAACGCTGACCTGCACCCGTTGCTTGGTGTGCCGTCGGTGGGTGAGTTCATCCGCCGGAGACACATTAAGTTTTTTGACTCGTTGCAGCACCTGACAAACCCAGTGTTTAACACTATGACCCCACCACCCCTCCCGCATCGATGGCAACAGACTGTCGGGGAAAAATTAGTATGTAAGTTAGTTTTAAGGTTGATCGAAAAGGTGAGCCCCATCACCTTTATTAGTCGGTTTAGTCTAGTCACGTATAATGTATATCATTATACTTGTTTATTCATTATATAATTTTTATAAAATAACAAAACCTGTATATAATGTAGTGATGCTACAGGAAATACAAAAATAATTTGTAAATAGATTCGCCTGAGGATCTATAATTATATATAATTATCTGGAAGGGTCTATGAAGGAAAAAAAAAAAAAAAAGGAAAACGCAATTACTATTTTTGTCACAAACAATTAGACGGAGGTCCAACGATGGTGTTTATTGAGAGGCTCTGTTTAGATATACAGTTAACTAGGGGTTCCAAAATAAATTATCAATTCTTTGAAAAAAGGTTACCCCCCTCCCACCTGTTTTTGTTTATTAAATGATTGTTTTTTTTTTCTATTGAAAACTTTTTTTGTAACTACTAACTATTTCCTATACTACAAACAAATTTCAAGTTCAAGGTCATTTTAAACAAAATGAAATATCACGCACGTTAAAAAATATAGTTTTTTTTTTCATAATACCACTGAAATACACATTGATACCTTACAAAAGTAATGGTTATTTTCTTTATGTATCTCTAATTAAAACAGAAATTGTTAATATATAACCATTTCTAACGTCTATCTTAGATTAATCAGTGGGCACTGTAAAACTGTTCAGACCAGTTAGCGAAAGTTTATTAAAATTCCTTTCTAAATATAGTACTTTAAAAGGCTTGACGCCACAAACCTGTTTCTAGATGTTTGTGCCGAGACGAGTTGGAATTGTTCCTAGACATGAACCGTCACTTTTCGCCTTGACCTCTTACCTTCGATACCGACCGATATATCACACATTGGATAATTGCTTAAGCACACAGGAGTGTTCAATTTTAGATCGTTATGGTAAATTTTGCACGAAAATACGCAGTAAAAATTTGACAGTTTTCATATCGAGGAAGGGGTTAAAATGTAGCTCCAAGGATGAGAGGCCGAGCTATTTTTTTATAATTATATTAAATATATTTACATACATTTTTTTGGGGGATTTGTTTATATCAATCAGATATTTCTATATTGTCTATTTTTAATTACATATAACCACGTAAACATGAAAAATGAAAATGGTCCAGAATCGAGCCACCTGATTTACTGAAATATTAATTTAATGATTGTGAATAAACATAGTATTTTCGAAGAAAAATGCTTGAATTTATCTGTTCACCCGAACCGGACACTGAAAATAACTTTTTCAACTATACGTGCATATGTAGTCTATACTTGGGAGTTCGGTTGGATGTGTGTTCCGTGTGTATGCTCTGACTGTTTAACAGATCGGTCGGTACCTAATTCGTCAAAGGTATAAATCGTTTTAAAATTTTAATTTGTTTTTGTCAAAAGAGAAAAACAGGTAGAATTCAAGCGATTTTACTACTTTTTTTTTCGTTCTTTACCTCCTAACTTCTTCATCGGAGAGAGATGAAGCACGGACAAAATCCCCGATTGTTACAAGCTTGTGTTAATGAGATATTTCAATCTGAACACTATCGCTACTTACGCTATAAATATCTCGGAGACTATAACCATGTGAAATGATTCATTAGCAATAACTAATACTGGAAATTTTATTGTTTTATTCTTAGATTAGGTTAAAATTTTTTTGTCAGATGTAAGTTAGTTTTAAGTCTATGATTCATAAGGTGAGCCCCATTATCACTTTTAATCATGTATAATGTACATCATAGTTTTGTAACAACCACCATCTTAATTAATTGTACAGTAGATGATAAGACTATCCTTTAAGTTAAACCCTTTTACCCGTTTTACCATACTTATCGTTATATTTAACCGTAGCTATCGTTAGACTATAATATTAAGCATTATTTGTATTTTATATCTTATTCTAATTTAATGTATAATTTTAATCAATATTCTCTCTCTCTCTCTCTCTCTCTCTCTCTCTCTCTCTCTCTCTCTCTCTCTCTCTCTCTCTCTCTCTCTCTCTCTCTCTCTCTCTCTCTCTCTCTCTCTCTCTCTCTCTCTCTCTTTCTATGTATATTTATTCATTTATATACGTCCTCATGAAGACAGAACATTTAGCTTAATTTTCTAGAGCTGTTAATATACACGTTTAAGTTTTATATACCGCTGATGTACTTTTTGTTTGTTATATTAATACATTTTAAAAAATGTCTAACTGTTGATTAGAGAATTTAACTTAAGAAAATTTCAGTTGGATTGGATTATAGCGTAGATACACAAAAGGCGATTTTGTACTTGTTTGAAAGAAAGCCCCTCCGTTAAGACTAAGAAGTTCTTGAATGTTTGTATTGTCCTTATGCTAACTGTTATATAGTTATTAATTGTTTAACTTTATTAATATTCATTATTAATTATTAATAATTACCTGCCCCATACATAGATAGCCCCAATAAAACGGCACATACTTAGCCTGCTGGAAAGTGGCCAAATATTCCTTTAATATGATCAACACGTTTCATAACTATTACATGAATTCATGGTCGGAAACGTTAAGGAAAATGTTACTAAATTTGTATTTAATTTTAGCATTGTATATTTTCCTTCCATGTATATAAATTACTACGAATGATTCGGGTATAGTGGTTATTGTTGATTATGTAGTTTGGTATAATCACTTGTGATGATCATTTTTCTATCATTAACTATTTACTACGCACGACGGTCATAATACATCTATTATCAGTTTCTGTTTCTAAATACATTTCTTAAGGGCTTACAGCGTCATATATGTACACATAATACATAAATATACTTGATATATTACTAAAATAATAAACATTTTATAAACATATATTGCCTGTATCCGATTCAAGTATAGCCGAGTGTTGTTTACACTGTCAAAGGTTATTTCCGTAGCAATAAAACTTATTAATAGAACACGAGTTGTGAGTTTTCAGGGGTTGAAATTCGATTCTTGACTCTCTTTTTGACGACAACAAGAATGACCTAGATTTATAAATAACGAACCTTACTGAGTAATAGGGCCATTGTTCATACAACTACGTTGTTATTATTGAAACGTACTTATTAACATATAGAAAACTTATAATTTTTTTAAGATATTAGTTATAAATTTTTTAAACTATTATTCGCCTTTTTATATCTGTTATTTGACGTGAATTTACGAACAGGCTTCTCCAGATGAACAAATGGTCTTGCAAAGAATTAAAAATAAAGACGATCCGAACTCTTTCAAACAGGTATTGTGTGTGGGTTCTGTAGTCTCCACTAATGTGTTCAACAGCTAACGCCCCATTAATCACTTTACCCAACAATGGTCTCATAGGCATATAGAAACTAGGTATCAATGGACAATAAGTTCCTCGCTGGCAAGACTGTACCTATAGTTAATCGTAGGAGACTTATTTTGAATAGCTGAAGGGACGATTGAAATGCCGATCCGAGCATTTGCTCAGGTATTTACTTAAGACCTAGTGGCACTACCTTATGAAGGTAACATGTCTTATCACCGGAGCAAGATGCTTAGACCGATGTTATGAACAAAACAAGTAGGATCAAACACTTACCTACGTGCGCGCAGGTAAAATCAAGCAACCTATTTATAAACCGTGCAGAACACTAATCTGAAGCCAATTCCTCATCCTCTCATCTACAGTTCATATCTGTCGGTATATTCACCTTACCCAGTTTCTCCTTCTGTATTGTATATTATATCATTACTGTAAGTAATATTTATTAGTAAAGAGTTTTTAAGTCTTATAGTTGTGAGCTTGTTAATTCATCGATATCAGCTGCATAACTTTAGGTAAAGGTATAACTAGTGGTTAATAAATCAGCTTTCTTTATCATTTTTTTTCTGGCAAATGAATTTGTTGTGAAGGTAAACAATGTAAATGTTTTTCAATTTTTGTCAATATTTTATCATTTCTGAGCAGAACTATAAATTGTTATTTCTGTATTTCAAACCTCTCACATTTTATTGATGCAATAATGATTCTTATTCTAAATTTCCTACATTTCATCAAATTAAAATGTTTTTGTTTTTATTTAAAGTCCTGAAACAATAAAAACAAAAACAAAATAAAATGACAAAAAAAGTTGATGGATAGGTTTATTAACCTATCCAGTAAAACATCCTCCATCCATCCTGTTATCAGTAGTACAATGTTTTTGTTTTTTATCAGAATATATACGGCTGAAAAAGCTAATTTAGTGTCAGAAATACCTGTTAAATGCAACTTGTATTTCAACAACTTTTTTACCTCCATAAAATTGTTGGAGGAACTAAAAGATAATGGGAACTATGGTACTGGCGTAATAATAAGTACCAGAATTATGCACTCTAGTTGATGCTGATGAATAACTATAGAGGGTCTTAAGACCAAGTAACAGACGCTAATTTCTCAATATCATTGGTTAGATATTACGGTAATAAGATTTTGACAATTGCATCTACTCAGTATGGAGTCAAACTCCTAGGCCAAGAGATGGAAAGGTTCAGAAAAAAAGAAAATTTTGATTGACCAACCATATGTAATTGTACAAAACAACAAATATGTGGGTTGAAGTGGGCTAGCTTGATGAGAGCATCTCAAAATTGCGGATCAACATTCGGTCCAAAAGATGGCTAAATGTGACTGTGAACTATCCATGGCAGTTCTATCGACATTGAGCAGATTACAAAGTTGAACCCTTAAACCTGCTACGCTTCACCAGGAAAATTGTGCTCACTTATTTGATGCTATGGAAAAAACCAAGCATTTGAGGTCGTCACACAAACATCTTGAAAACGGTTCCAAATGATGCCAGACTTGACGGAGAAGGCCATTTGATTATCTCTAGCTCGGCCCAAATAAAATGTGGTCACTGTAAAAAAAATACTACTAAATAGTGTACAAAATGTAATGTAGGTTGTCAAGGAAATTGTTTTGAACTTTTTCATTCTTTAATTTTAAGTTTGAAAAATTTTGGTTATGAATGATGATATGAAATGATCATATATTAGTTGTCTAATTATTAATAATGTGCCATTTCATTCCCACTGCTCCAATTTGGAGCCCCCACTGGAGTGGAGGGGGGAGCCTCTCCATGCACGATTTTCAGTTGACATTTTGAAAACTTATAATTTTTTTTTAAAGTTGGGTTCAAATAGGTTAAGAAAAAATGGGGGGGGGATGACTCAACCGATGAATTGAAAATAATCACTGGTTTACATTTACACAGCACCGTACACTGTGTACAAAAGTTATTTCTCTTTGAGAGAGTAAACTTCCGTTTGTAATCGAAACTTGTTTCTCCCATAAAAGAAGTCTCCTATTCAGTTCAGTCCATTCATGTATAAAGTGTATCATTATAATTGTACATTGCATTATATAATTTTATATAAAATATCATATCCTGCATATAATGAAGCCAAGCTACAGGAAATACAAAAATAAATTGTAAATAGATTCGCCTGAGAATCTATAATTGTACTATGTATCTATGTAAATTTGAAGGGGCAATGAAAAAAAAAGAAAACTAATATCTCTGAGATAAAACTGTATCCAAATACATGAAATATAAGGGCTCTATCTTATCTAGTAATAAATATATCCTTTTATATATTTACCTGACTGACCCCCAACAACGTTGGTTTTTTATAATTAGCGTAATAAATGAATGGGAAATACAAAATATATAGTTTTATTTCACATTGACTCAGGCTGTCGAATCAAAGTTCTAGGCATCCTGTTTAGTGATATGCAATATGACTATCGTGAATATTTTGTTCACGTTGTTTTTTTTTTTTAAATTTCAGTAAGTGTCAAATTTGTATTAAACATATTATTATTTCGCCACGTCACATATTCAAAACAGCGGTAAAGAATTTAAAAAATGAACAATGGGAAGAAAGCCTGCGTTGACCGCCCAAGGTCCCCGTACTAAACTGGGACCTGGTGTAAGTCGATCCGTCGGCCAGAGCCTCTAGCCCATAGGCGAGTATTCTTCAGTGTCATAAAAATAAATCCTCAGTCGAGAATGTAAAAATATTCATAATTATCTGTCAGAATATATTTTTTTCCGGAGGAATTGTGTGGCGTCGGAGTTGGCCATGGCCAATAGTACGACCCATTTATTCCCGAAAATGTTGACATAAGATTTTTATTTGTAAACCGAGGTAGAACAGTATTTTGTATTATTATCATATGAATAAATAAACATATTTATCTGTTCTCACTATAACATTGTTCTCAATGTAGCTCATAAATTAAACCACCATCGTCAAAAGAATACCTATACAGTTTCCATATGGAGTTAAGAGGTTTTCTTATGGTGACGACGAAATTATTCAAAAATAAAAAAAGGTTAAATTAGGTCTCATATTATAGTCAGATCTGTTACGCTGGAGTAACTTCGTGATGACAGGAAACGTTATTTAACTTTTGATTTTTATTTCCTATTCTATCATTTAATTATAAGATACTTGAAAATATTTTTTATTTATTTTTTTTTCATAGCTCTCAAACTTATAAAAAATAGGATGTTGGAAAAATAAAAGGAACATTATTTTGGATTGATGGGTGCCTTGCACTAAGGGGAGTCCTATTTGAAGGACGTATGAGAAGGATATGGGGTGTGGGATGCCTAAAGGAGGCGGGTGGATTCGGGAAGGTAGTGAGAGTCTACCTATGGTGGTTTGAATATAGGAGTGCATTTATTCATATTATGTACGAATAAATGTACTCCTCTACCCACTATATATAATGTAGTGATGCTACAGGAAATACAAAATAATTTCTAAATAGATTCACCTGAGGATCTATAGTTATATGTAATTATCTGGAAATTTAAAGGGGCTATGGGGGGAAAAAAAAAAAAGTGCATTTATTCACTGTACTTCTTGTTTTTGTCCAACCTTTTAAATAACGGTAATATATATATATATATATTTATGAATACACAACACAAAAACACCTTTACCCACCCACTTTTATTGTATGCTGATACAAGCGAGTTCGTGGGCTACACCATTATTTTCAAGTATCTTATAATTAAATGATATATGTATATATGTAGAGAGAGAGAATATACTACATATGTAGAACACTGTAAGTATGTACATGAACGCCCAGTAGCACCCATTATTTTGAGAAGTTTGTATGATGGCTCTCCACCTAAAGTCTATCCAAGAGACTCGCTGATAAACCTCTAGGCCGCGATAACCCACCCCTACCCCAAATTAATTTATTGGGTTGCTATGATACGCATGGCTTAACAAGCTAGCGTTACCTCGGTATAATGTACATAGTAGTGGAGCATAAAAAACGAACGGTTATGTTTCAGTGGTGCACACCTAGTTTTGAAACAATTGTTCACTGAGTGGTGTGATAGTGGTTAATCTATGAATTTTAATTTCTTTTTTCAAAACCGAATTTGATTCTTTTTTATTAGTAGCTACTCAGGGTGAACCCCGACCAGATATGTCCCCAAGTTATTTGTTTACAGCTTTGTAAAAGTACGATGAAAATGTTACATTTAAGTGCAATAGTTGATCTTATAATCAATATTTTCTTATACCATTGGATCCGTTGGAAAATAGCCAACGAACGATAGATAATCTCTCATCAAATAAGTTTTATGTGGAGAGTTTTACGTGTAATTTATTTAACTTTCATCAAAAATCATTTAACATGTAAACTCATTATAAGCTGACAAAATGCATTTTTATATTGACAAAAAAATGCGTAATGCGCTTTCAATAATTAGCGTTTCGGTCTTCGATGGGAGTGATGCCGCACGTTAGGGTTTCGGAATTTCATGTATTTAGTTCCTTTTCTAAGAGGATTTTCACTAAAAGGAACTATTCTGGGAGCAATTGAGAACTAAATAGATGAAATTCCGAAAACCTAACGTGCGGTATCACTCCCATCGAAGACCAAAACGCTAATTATTGAAAGCGCATTACGCAGTTTTTCAATATAAAAGTGCATTTTGTCAGCTTATAATGAGTTTACATGTTAAATGGTTTTTGAAGAAAGCTAAATAAATCACAGGTAAAATTCTCCACATAAAACTCATTCGATGAGTGATCTATCGTTCGTTGGCTATTTTCCAACGGATCCAATGGTGTAAGCAAATATTGATTATAAGATCAACTATTGCTTTTAAATGTAACATATGTATCGTGTAATCAACATAACGAATAGTACTGGTCCTATATTATTATTCAGCCACCAGCGAAGTTATTTTTTAAATCTTATCCTTGAATCGTGAACGAGAACGAAAAGCTGATCGGCTGATCTTTAATAAAAATTGTCCTACCTTATCAAATGAAATGTTTTGACGTTCTGATTGCTAATAAGAGAAATGTCTTGGGAGTGTATATTACACGTAATTTATTAAAAGCAATAAAGTCCCTCGTGTGTGCGACTTTATAGAATGACATTGCGGTACACAATTCCACCTAGTCAAGATTAAAATAGACCTATAAAAATAATCGTGCCATTAATTTATTTATTAGTTGTCAATATTTGTTTTTATGTCTGTTCTAAAAGCCAAGTTCCAAACTAAAGTTCCTGATTAATAATATGTAATATTCATATTGACATAGATTAAAATATCAACCTGTAGAACTGTTCTTCATATCCTTTTTGACGTAGAATCAGAATGAAACTTAATCCTACAATATAAAAAATTAAAATGCGAGTGATAACGCTTGAGATTTTTCGAAGATATATATCGGTCCAATTATTAAATACTTTTTGTTTTTCACCAGAGCAAATATTATTAAAAGATTTTTTTACTACCAATAATGAGTTTTTTTTTTTTTAATTTATGTAAACGAAATAAAGAAGGTATAGAGCGAAGAACCCACATTGAGAAATACTTACAAGCCACCGCATGAGTTTGACTATTAAATGATTTCCAAAAAATAAAGTAGTTTTTTTTTTATCTTAATTTTATTTGTTAAACAGTCTGGGTCAATGGTAATAGCCATTTCAACAAATAAAAAATTCTGAAATAACGATAAGATGTCTACCATTGGCATTATTTTTAAATGTATGTCTTCAACGTGTTTTTAGCCATTGGGAAAAAAAAACACTTCAAATCTTAGATATCTTTTGAATTTGATGTTATGAAAACGGGCATGATTTTTGGCACGTTAAATTTTTTTCCCGAACTTCTCGTCCTTGTATTTTTATTAAAAACACACCAGTATAACTCCAGGTATTGTGGAGATACTACTTTAAAATTTCAGATAGATTGATTTATATCGTAGAGCATTCATACAGATGAATTGAAAAAACACAAATTTGTCTTTAATTTATTTTGTGATAGGATTGAATCTCTCTTACTCCGATTCTTAACGCAAGTATCTATTTGATTTATAAGTGTGCGAAAAGGTTATTAAATTTCAGGGGGGGGGGGAAGATTTCGCTATATCTCCCCCTGATATTTACCCACTAGTTGAATAACTAGCGGACCAAAATTAAAATTGTCCCAGTAAACGTGATGCCAAAGACTTCTGAACCACATCCAAAAAGCAAAGGTGATTCAATTATTTTACATTAAAGAGTCCGTACGCCGTTACCTATTATGAAATAGGGTGATTAGAGACCTTCCTTCTCAAAATTGAGTAGTTGTCACAATACTCAAAAAAAAAAAAAATTTATGAAACGAACTTGTTTAAGATTTCATGAAGGCAACATTAAGTAAGTACCTGAAATACACTCACTTCTACAGGCCGATTCTACATTCGAATTAAAAACTCCACCAAGTGATTCTGCATCTCATTCGATTATCAACCATTTGAGAGTTTCACGATTTTTCAACGTTTCATTATTCCACCCATCAAAGTAGCCATCATTTCGGAAATAACTAGCACAAATTGGAGAGCACAAGACAGAGCTCACCAATCGAACGAAAACAAAATTCACCGTAAACTTGGCATTTCAAACATTTTAATATAATAGAATATGAAATTTTCAATTTTCCTGAAAACGTTTCTATTTGAATACTTATTCAAACGATCAAATTTAAGTTAAAAGATTAATCAAAACTTCACAGGTAATACATTTTTTTTAAATTTTATTTATCTTAATTTTTAAATGTAATAATCTTGTTTAAGCTGATAAATGTGGGACTGTATTAAAAAGGTGTGGTAAATTGTAAACTGGGACTTTTCGAATTCGGGTGTTCAATGGAAACAACATTTTTAGGAAGTTTAATTCATTCTTTAGTAGTAATGAATCTTAAAACATTCTGAAGCTTCCCCACAGCATCTTCCATTGAGTGCGGGGTGCAAATGACGGCGGACGGACAATGCGTAATGAGAAGATGTCCCATTAGAAACAACAATAATGTTCTGCCAACAATGCAAGGAAAACTAACATTGCATTTAGAAAAACAAAACGCAAATTCGATAATATTATAAGTAACATTAAACTAGCACCCCTCGTTTATTTAATACTACTTCGCTTGTGTGAAAACAAATGATTCTTTCAATTTAAAATTGAACTAAGCCTAGATAGTGATTGGAAGGGAATTTAATAAATAATGTTTTATGAAGCTTGATCATTTTCAGTCAGTTGATAGTGATAATTTTTCAGAAAATTAAAAATATATATTATATTATTTGTGGATTATTTTAGGAAATCAGCAGAAAATTATTTGATCTCTTAATTGGTGTGCTTTTTTGTTGTGATTAAGTTATTTTTATGAGAATAAATCGTGAACTTAAAAAATTACAACTGTAATATTTCCAAAATGGATGATAATCGTACCATGGACTAAATAAGATTTTTTGGTGTGAATGGGTTATTTTATTACCGGCTAAAGTTTCTGAAGTTAGTATAGGGTCATTTATAAGTACAGATAAGTGGAACTTAAGGAGCTTAAATAAAATTACATTTATACTGTGTAAAAATTAAGCCGATGTTTCACTTATTCAGAAAACTTCAGGAATATGAATGATGTTGTAGTGACCGCTAACTACATAAGATAAATCACCCTATACTCTATTGTGTATATATTGTAAGTAAACGTAAATAACATGAACTAAATGTATTATAGACAAATGTAAATAACATGAACAAATATCAATCATTGTAAATGTGGTAGCAATAAAAAAGGCGGGGGCAGAGCAAGTCACACGAGAGGGGTCACCAGCTGTCAGTCGCAGGCACCTCACCATATGAGGGAACCTGCAGGTCCTAAGCAACCCTTTGCCAGCCTCTCCCAGGGGACAGGGCTGGCCGGGTAATTAGGCGTCGGTCGCGGGTACCTCACCACATAAGGGAACCGCCCGAAGGCCTAAGCAACCCTTTGCAGCCTCTCCCAGGGGACAGGGCTGGCCGGGTAATTAGGCGTCGGTCACGGGTACCTCACCACATAAGGGAACCGCCCGAAGGCCTAAGCAACCCTTGCCAGCCTCTCCCAGTAGACAAGGCTGGGTAGGGTACTTAAATCGGGCTCCTAGCCCTGTAAATCAGTCTCTCGTGACCTCTACTCGTTGACGCGTGGCTTCCGCTCGAACTCTGAAAACTTGACTAATTCCTTATGAAAAACCTCAGTACCTCTTTTCTTGAACATAGTGTATGACGGGGCACATACCTATCAAAATGGAGTCAGATAGTAACGCCGTCATGAAACGACTGTCCAGGTTATAAACTCAAACAATCCTCACTTGTCACCAGGGCTAGGGTGATCAGGCACCCCCCTAGTGACGACCCGACAGATGTTATCTTTAAATTCGTTATTTCATTCTCTACTATTTCATACTGAATTGGCATAAGCTCTATGTTTTCCTGTGTGGCGGACAACATGGATGTTTTTCTATCGCCAGTTCTTTAAAAACGATTTTTCGTATCTTGGAAAAGTTTGGCAACTGAAATAGTGAAAGAATGGAATAATGAATTTAATGGTGATATCATTCATAGCCCTGTGGATACGAATAGGTGAAACATTGACTGATGTAATAATATAAAAGAGATATTTGTAGAAATTAAAAAGCTTTTTTGAAACATTTTTAACTGTCGTACAGTATAAATATTAAAATACAGGTGTCTCTTTTAGGAGAGTTTTTTGTTTAGAATATTCAGATTACATTATTATGAAAAAATAGACTATATATAAGCATAGCTCAAAATAGCTTACTTACAAAGTTAGAATAAACTTGAACAAATCGCGTTTATAAACTCGACGTCTTAAATATCTCTTGACTTACTCGCGAATAATGCAAAGTCTGTTAATATTTATAATAAAAATAAAAAGTGAAGCTGAGCCAAAAAATCACCATACGTAATATACCATTCCGTTACCATCGTGTTCTCTCAACCTTTATTACCCTCATTTGGTTGAATAAACCTTCTTGAAAAGAAATCACGTGGGGGTTCTGTTACGGACAACTGAAAATGAAAATTTAATTCAGTGGACCTATTGTTCATCTTCTCCTACTATATCATTTGCTGTTAGCTGCAATAGTGTTCCGAATTGGCCGTGCAAAGGGAAAGCACTGCAGGATAACCTTGGCAGGATTTCAATCGCAAGTCGACTTTAATTATTGCAGCAATGAGCAAGCGGGCAAGTTGATAACAATAATATTTCACTGTGAGACTGCAGGGGATCCTAATATAGCTGAGGAAGGGCAATAATTTACCGCAGTATTTTCATCAGATTATATTTATTACAGACTAATTTGGTTACTGGATTTTACATACAACTGCTATCTCAAGAAAAATGATTTTTTTTTTTTTGTCGAAATACTTTGTCTTGCGTAATAAACAATGGTTTTTGTTTCAATCTTTTCGTTTTGAACAGTCCAAAGAGTTTAATGAGTGAAACTAAGATGACTTGATGTATAATGAGATAATAATAATTAAAGTAATTAATGCGGAACAAAGGTCTGATGTAATTACTACAGGGAACCAGAAGTGATATTTGGATTTATCTACTATTAGAAGTTGAACTATTAAATCCATTGATGGGTAAAATCCAATTAACGTAGTTTTAAAGGAGGTTTTCTAATAGTAAATCTGCTAATGGCTAGTTTAAGCAGTTAATTAGAGATTGAGGAAATTAAAAAATAATCCATTGTAACAGTAATAAAATGGTGGCCACACATAGTGCCAATTTTTAACGTTCTACTTACAATTTAAATACTTAATTTAATTTTTAAAATAAAAAGGATTTACTAGTATACATCAAAATAACTTATGAAGAATTTATAATTTCATCTAACTATCTAAATTTAATAATTCTAATTTAATAAACTAAATAAATTTAATATTTTGTGACCTTATCAATCTTGTCATCTTATCAATACATTTAATTTATTGACTATTTTAAAATTTGATGTTGGATTCGGACTTGCTAAGCACTCATGTCATTTAAACACTAATTTTATTTAACCTGTCTTTACCCACATAAAACATTCACAATTGAGACTCTTTAGTCTGAGTCCAATATCAGGCAACATCTACACATATGTAAATAACAATTTAGATAAACGAAATATTTTGCTCAATGGAAAGCATATGCTTACATATTGTGTGTTCGAAATAGAAAAACAAAATAAATCATTAAAATATGCAAGAAATCATCATATTGATTAAAATATATTTTTTTACTTAGTCTACCCTTCTAAGGGGGTTAGTAATAACGGGAGGTTATTGTGTACCATCTTAAACATAATCAACTCATTCATGTTTACTGTTTATACCAATTTCTTTATTATTTTTAAAATAACATTTTATGAAGGCACAAGGGCTACAAATAAATAGAAATTAAGGTTGTGGAAGTGAAAAGAAAATTTCTTGTCTGGCTCAGATATTTGAACCTAGAGCCTTGAGTTCCAACACAAACGTCTAAGAGTCTAAACAGTGTAATATGAACGAAAAAGGGACACATAAAGTTATATTTTGAGCTTTGTCACGTTAAATGACAGCCCCGTACAGGTAATTGGTAAAGTCACGCCTTTCTTTTGTGTATTGCGGGCTGCTTCCTTCGCCGTGATCACTCCCGGGTGACGTGAAGTCAAAAGTGTTTATCGCCGCCAAATAAAGAAAACCTCCCATTTCACTTTTCCCAAATTTATTCAACTTACGAATTTGCAACTCATAAAACTGTATTAAAACTGAGACAATACAAGTGAAACTAAATTGGAACTTGGAAGACAAGTATTTAAAACTGAAAATACATTTCTAATTGGTTAAAAAAAATAAAGATCTACTCCGAAACCAATTTTTAGGGTTTGACTATGTGAAAATAAATTATTCTTTAATAATCATTCAGAAGTGAAACTTTTCAATGAATAGCGTAAAGATTTTTTTCGTAGAGTTTCGGAAATCGGCCAAGACAACGTTTGGAACATTTTTTTTCACGTAACAATGACCTTTAGAGTTTATGGCATTAATAATGAGGTTTTTTGGATTTATTCCACTTAGTTTCCTGGAATCGATGGAACGGATCAATTGTTTAACCGTTTAAGATAATGCATATTTAGATAAAAACATATAAGTACGTATTGCTTCAAAAAGCAGATACATTTTTTAACCTGCACACATTTTCATACTCTTTATTGTCTGCAGTGAAATCTCATTGATTTTCCTCTGAATAAATCGTTAACGTGATAAAATATTTCTGTATTCTTGAGTTCAGATACGTAAATGAAATATTTAAAAATACAAATAACAAATTAATTCTTACTATACTGGCACAAACCTAACTTTGTTGGAATTTTCAGAAATCGTAAGACGATGATATGAGATCCGAGGTATTCAAGTTTTGACATAAGCCATATTTATATATATGTCTAAGAGAACGAACGTCTACTCGATTATATTTTGTAGAGTAAAAATCTAAATTTAAAATTCAAAAATAAAAAAACACTGATGTAGTAAAACTAAGAACTGAATAACTGAAAACAAATTCAGATGAATGAGGTAATGAAAGGACTCTACAAATGCAATGAACCTTTCAATTTTTTCTTTCACTACGGTTGTGAAGCCTTTGTTATAAACTGCAAGATTATATTTAATTTAGCTGTAACAAAACAGTCCTATTATACTTGAGGGCGCACCATTTGTCATTGGCAGTCCTAACGAAAAAACAGTTAATGGTTAAAACTTGCAGAATGAAACAAAATAAAATGAAAAAAACACTAAATCCTGTGATACTGTCTCCTATGGATAACAAAAAGGAACTATTGGATATGTCTCGCTAAAATAAACAGAAAAATACATGAAATAAATTGAACTCGTTCGATTGGCTAATTAAGGGGCTATGCCCTTATGTGGTGACTTCAATCTACCAACAGCATATGTATTGAATACAAAAATATAAATAAGTAGTGGAGAATGACATTCGCTAATGATTCGCAAAGTCTCCATTTAAACATCGGTAGAGTTGATGACGAATATCTGTAAGGGGTCTAAAATTTTAAGTCAGGATAGATCACCAACAGGATCATAAATTTTGACAATTTAGTTCATATTGTCATGATATTTAGATGCTTTGCCTTTGATTTAAATTTGAAATTAGCGGCAAACAAGTTGGGAAAAGGAGGGGGTACTTGGAAAACAAGATGGGTAGGAGGTTGTTCTGCTGGTTATCCCCGAGGGACGCGTTGGATGGAAGTTGGGAAGATTTGAAGATTTTTGTTGTTGGTGTAGTGAATGAAGTGAGTAGAAAAAAGGACTAACAGTTTATCAATATATAAATAATTATAAAGGTAAACGAAAATTGTTATTAACATATTAATTTGTCACAGACTCGTGGATTAAAAGAGTTAAAGAAAATTTTGTTTTTTCTAATTTAACCTCATATACATTAAACATAACAATTGGCACCCGAAAAAACTAACGTTCAAGTGTAAGGTGATTTTGTTGTGGTGGTTTACTCATTGGAACCCAAAGCCCTCTGGAAGTTTAAAAAGAACCTAACATATCAGTGGGAATAGAGTTTCAAAGTATTGTGGCACGGATAAAAATGAACGGTAAAAGGAAGCAGATTTGTGAGATGAGAAATACAGGTCGGATGGGCGGGATCTCGTATTGGGAAATTTTGGTAGATTTTCATTGGAAGAGGTTGTAAAGGAATGGTTAGTATAGATTCACCACTACAGATAAAATAATTTTTTTTTATTATTAACCATGAGTACGAATCTAACTGTGCACATGGATCCTGTGCTGTTATACCTCATTTTATTGAGGCACCAGCTGCTCATGAAGTGAGAAAACCTGAATCTTAACTGGTAACCTAGCATTCAGCAATTTATTATTTGTTTTGTATTACAGATGACGGAATGAGATCCGAGGTATTTGTTATGACATAAGTCATATATATATGTATACATATATATATTTATTTATTTATATATAATTAATACTGGCTATGAAATATGACTCAATCCTTTAGTCAGAGTATATATTTAACATAAAGAAACACATATTCCACCAATTAAAGTGAGTAAAACCATTTGGTTGGCCACAAACATTGTCATTGGAACGTAAAATTTCACATTTTTGTGAAAATAGCATTGAAAATGTCCAGAAATGCTGTTGAGAACATTCATTGAAGCCATTAGGTCGAGCGGATTCTTGAGATGGCCGCAGTGACGGATTTAGGCGAAGATTAAGGTGACACAGCGTGGGCGGACGTGCATGGAAACTTACCAAGGGCAAAATAGCAACGACCTTAAAACCCTTAATTTCTATGTCGTACGTAGTTACTTTTTTTTTTGGGGGGGGGGGTCAGTTTTAGAAAAACATTGACTAAAAACAAATATTAAAATGACAAGGTTCGTTGCCTCGTTTAAGAATTAAAGGTATGTCCATGAAGTTTTTGGTCGTATTTATGATTTAAGCTATAGCCACTAACCATTCATTTATTAATTAAAACGCAGATAATTTAATGCGATTTTACTTTTTTTTTGTCTTAATTCCACAATTAAACGACAGCGAATATAAACGACTTTTAAGAATGACATGACGTCACGATGGTGAAGGATATCCACTGATACATCCCCATAATCCTTTTTAGGATTGGCCGGTCATCCTAAGAGATGTCCATTTCAGCTTCTCTTTAGACTTCGTGGAATAATATGAGGTAACTCAAGTGTTCCAATGCCCGAATAGTTAGTAATTAAATTGTCTGTGTAAATTCTTCCTTTCAGGCTGTTCGTATTAAAGTTGTAGGGCTCTGTGAAGTGTGAGGCTGCTTACGTATGGGGGCACTCCACATTGGATTGCTATCTCTGTATTGTCAAGATGTGAGATTTTTCGGATGTCTATATATTTCTACTCCATATATCCAAGTGGGATTCAATAAGTAATAGTATTACTTAAACTTTTGTGTTAATTGCACTTTTGAGTATATTGCACAGCGGTAATTATTTTCTCCAATCAATCCTATTTGTAGTGACTTTATGCTGTTTTGTGTTTTCCATTGGTGTAGAAGATTTATATAAATATAAAGTATTGTGTCGTTGTGTTTGGAGAGAACAGCCGGATTTGACCAGTTATGAGACCTCAACCAGGAGACTCACGTTTTGACAACAGGTGTTTAATTTTATGGTGGACTTGTTTAGGTAGAAACACTTTTAGTGGGAGGAGAGTTGAATGGAAATCAACAAGTGTTAGTTGTACGGTGAAGTCATGCTGTGTAGGAAACGTTGTGTGGAGGAAAATTGGTCCAAGAATCGTTCACTTTTTATTCGTTTGTGATGTCATAATCAACAGTTATCAATGGTGGTCAAACTTTCATTAGTGTTAGAAAAGGAGATATGCAACTATCATAGATCTCTACTTTGCATATGCGAATTTTAGTATTTTGTGTGATGGTAATCGTCATTGTGAAGTCGCGTTTTATGCATTCGTTTCCAACCTGTACATTTAACACCACACTGGGTCTACTTGTATATCCCCAACCAGCCAAAAAATAGTGACTTAATGAATAAAAATAAGACATTGAAGATGTCTGAAGTGACGGAGAGCCATGGGGAATAATATATTGCCAACAGTCTTATGTTTTTGGGTTGAGAATAAAGTGTTATGTTACACTCTTGAGTGTGTGTTATGCAGAAGAGTATTTGTGGACAGTGTTTAAATGGTGAGCGCATGATGATTGAAGCTCCGGGGGCTCGTGTTATTAGGATGGTCTCTCCTATATATAGAACAGGCCATCCTAATTTTATATATAGTATTGTCACGTATAAATATTTTAGATCTGTACGTTAAGTGCGCCTTGGTAATAAGCGCTACGTCGATGGGTTCGTGCATTTTACTTCATCCAGATCATCACGTGGTACTTCATCATCAGGTGTGATCTGGCAATATAAGATGTTAAGGGGCATGTCGGGACCACAGAGCGTATTGCTGGTGAAGAGATTTGAACTCAGAAACCAGATCATTTACATAGGTAGGTATAACAGTATTGTAACGTGTAGATATTTTTGATTGCCTACTGAATGGTGAAAAGAGCTTAGAGTGAAAACCAAAAAAAAGTTATATTTTGAAACGAGTCATCATGAAATGAATAGCGTTACTCTCTGTTTCAAACAAGGTTCTGCGCAAGTCCAAAGGTAAGGTAATGTTGAAAGTCGGTTACTGTAGGTGGTGACCCACTGCTGTACTTGGGAAAAGAGGATATAGCTAATCAATTGACTATGAAGAAGATATCAGTGATTTAATGGTTACAGTTTCGTCTTAAGGATCAGTCTAATATGCGAAATAATGACAACTATCTAGTTATTAGAACCTACTTATAACTGGTTAAGGGGCTCACCTTCAGATTACAAGCATGGAACTACAAACTAAAACCTAAAACTAGAACCTAAAGACTAAAGCGTTCCTGCCGCGACAGCGACTTGCCATCGATAGGGGAACGGAGCGGGGGTTATCGTGTTAAACACCGGGTTTGTCAAGTACTGTAGGGAGTCGAAAAATTTTATGTCTACGTTTGATGAATTCATCCACCGTAGGCAGATCAATGATCTCGTGAAGCTCACTGTTGCTCCGCTGCTCGGATGAAGTATGTCTGACCACTTTCATCAGTATACCGTTGTTGGCCATTGCCGGAATTGTTGGAGTCGCCGAGCTGTCGTATACGTCAGATGACGAAAAAGCGGTACACCATACAGCAGAGTAGGCCTGAGTACACTCTTATATATCAATAGCTTCAGACGCAGTGATAGATGGGGGGAAGTCAATAAATGCGTAAGCCGGTAAGACTTCGTGGGCGTTTGCATCAGTCTAGTACAATGTCTTGTGAATACATTTCAGTCTGCTCGCAGCTTTTATTGCTTATAGGTATATTTATTAAGTGGCAAGGTAGCACCCTTGGAATTAAAAGCTCTAACGAGCCTTGGAACTTTACTACTCAATCTTGGTCTCATTTGTTTTTAATCTTCATTGTGATGATCTTCCAACTGTTCCTCAGTGTTTTAAAAATTAGACAAAACAAATTAAGTATTTAAAAGGTCATTTTACTTTTAATTGACTATTTGCTCCAATAGGTATCCCCCGACAGAACTCTTGTAATGTCATTTAGCTCTTTGCCTTAATTTCTATGCTTGTAGTGATTCTCCCTGGTCTCTGCTTCCTTCTTTGCTGTGGAGATGATATTTCCGCAGGTGATCGTGGGACATTCCTGAGCTTTGTTTAAGTATTATATGTATATGTACCCATATTTGTATATGAGTATGTAAATACTGTATGAATAACAGAGTGAATTATCACAATGTCTCATTGTTCATCAGGGTTGATTGTAATTTTATTCAACTAAATATTTTTAAAAAGATACATTGATCTTCAATGTTGAGATAGAAATAGAAATCGTATTGGTTTACTGAGGATTATAGAGGATTTACTGATAAGCTAATATATAGTAATGAAAGGTATGAGAAAAAAAAAAGTGAATGCAATCTAGTAATAATTCTTCATACCGGTTGTCCCAGTCACAATATTTTTCTTGAATAATATGCAATGCAGAAATTCTAGTCTCTGGTAATCGTGGCTTGGCATCTATTGTCTATCAAGTACTTTACAGTGGAAACGAAAATGTAACATAAGCTTGAAACACGAGAAATAAGTAAGTAACAACGCTACTAAAAGAAAACTGTTAGGTTGGCAGTACCTGAGCAGATCGGCCTTTGGAGAAAGAGTTTAAAGTGTAAAAAAAATATGAAATGAAAAGGTTAAGGCTGTTAAGGACAGTTGAAATACATTAATGATGAGCATAAAATTAAAGGTATACCTAAAAAAATGGTAAGATGCTGTATCAGAAAATTCAACCCAAAAGCAATCGGTTTATGTTTGGGTTATAGTTCAGTTATTTAGTTAACTATTTACGGCAATAAATTTGTCAACAAAAAAAAAAAAGAGTTTATCTAGTATTCGTTTCATATTTTAATTCTAGGCTTCTGATCCTTGGATCTTGAAGTATGTTAGACGCACAGATATGGTTCATCGAGATTGACACGCCCTGATCACAGTGAATTATGCTTATGGTTATGGTGGTGGTGGAAGAGTCTGGTGTTATTAGTGGCGTAGCTAAGTGGGGAACGAGGTTGCGGCGCGCGGCTTGGGTCCAAGCAAGGGAAGATAAAATGAGGAACGCCCACTCTGAAATTTGAATACCTCTCCACACTCGGCCAGAGCAGGGTGCACATCACACCCACTTGGAAATAGACCTGCCACCTCTCGAACAGCAAATACTCTTCAGCCAATCACGGGACGATTAACGTCCGTTTTTACTCAATCTGACGGGAGAGGTCTTACTTTAACGGTGAGGGCGGGGGGGTCGTTAGTCTGTTTGTCTGTTGCGTTTATTGACTCAGTTGACTGTACGAATGTGGCCTAGTAAAAATTAAAGATCCACCAATAACCTTAAAAATTAATGCCACTGCGGTTCATGTTTTCGTTAAAATAACTGGCAAAATGGTCCCCAGTCACAATTGTGAAGCTGAATAGAGTTTATTGTATTTAATTTATACTAGATATATAAAAATTAATAACTACAGAATTTATAGATAAATGTTACCATAGTGAAAAATCACTACTTAATTATTATTAAACTATTATTATTATCACTTATTAATTAAATATTGCTCGCATAGATAAATTACTCAAACAAGACCTTAGGGGATAATATATTATGAAGAATTTTGTTTCTGTTAGCATCTAGTTTATTTATTAATTCGTTATCGTTAAGTTTTATTATTTAATTTTTTTCTTAAATTAAAATTGATATCTATTTCAATAAAGATTTATAACCAAGATCGAAGTTATTTTGTTTTTTTAGACTATACATATATATCGTATATTAGCGTAAGATTATTTTTGTCATTAAAAAAATTGATTTTTATTTGAATATACTAGGTTTAACGTCTGATTTTGAAAGAGAGCTTTGAGAACCAACGATAATAATGGTATATTTAATTATTAGTTACTATCATTCATACATATTTTATTTTGGACATTTTCTGAATGAAGTATTTTCATCATTAGTATTTCAAAATCATTTGGTTATATCAAACTCAGGTCTATTATGTAATACTGAATAGACTCCTTATTATTTAAATAAGTTTATAGATCCTTCTATATTGTAACACGTTATAAGTTTATAACTACTTGAACACAAACAGTGCCATTTATAAAGCTTACAATAAGAGGAGGTATTACAGAACTGATTTCAACACGAGACAAGAAATAACCCTTTTCTAACTTCGGATCTGATTTTAAAAACTTTCTCCCATTTTGTTGATTCGCGATTAATTTATAAAAACCTTTTCGTTCTGTTCATGAGACTCAAAGCGTGCGCCACCAAGGATGGGTGAAGATTTAAAATCCAATTTTTTTTAACTCTTAAAATAAATTAGGAGCCCTCTGATCCTTGGTTCTGTTAGTGGCCACTCTTCATTTAGTGTCATTTGATGGTGTCTAGTTTTATTAAATATATATATATATATATATAAAGTTTTAATTTCTGACTGCTGTACACATCTTAACTTGGGCCTTTACTTTAATTTACTTACCTATTTTTTGGGGATTTATTATTTATGTTTTTTATTAGCCGGAAGTAATTTTATTTATTTGTACCTAATGTTTATTCATACGGGGTATGGCCTAACATAAAGTCAATTATTATCTTCTGTGTCTGTATATATATGTGATGTTGCAACTATAGTGTTTGGTCTATCTATGAGAGATTTAAAAACCTGGTTTTGAATATTGTAACCCAAACTGTCGAAAAGAGAGAAAGACTTTATTTTTAAACTAACGAAAGACTCCCCAATTTTAATTGGTCTATTGACAAACAACAATTAAATTAAACAAATAACATTACTACTATGAAAAAAACAAATATTTTTTGTTTATTTCCACCTGACAAGCTTTGTGTATTCAATTTTGCAAAGATTGTATACCCCAAGTATCCGAGTTGACAGCTCATGGTTGAATAACCAATCTCTCATTAAATTTAACACTACTAACTAACTTTAATCTACTTCACTCGTATTTATTGCTATATTGGCACTTGAAGCTGTTCAGAATGCCGCCATTGATATAATTATTCCGTTACTATTGTAATTCCAAGCCAGAAAATATCTATTCCAAAAATAAACTGTTCTCAACTGTTGGAGAGAGGTTGAAGAGAGTTCATCCTCTTCAAACTCCCTTGAGTTGAGCTGAAATGTAGTCTTCATAATTACACAAATTCAATTCTTATACTATTACAATGAACCAAATACTTCACTATGGGTATGCTTCAAACATAATTATTTTCACCTCTGAGAGAAATCACATCAAGTAAACATAAAAAAAAAAACTTAAGAAAAGAGTGCAAATCTGTCTTGAAATCGTATCGCGGGTGAGATATGTCGATGACATACTGGCATGTTACCGTGACAATGAAAATAACACTGATTAAACAGAATTACAACGGTATTCAAAATTAAAAATGGCTAAAACTAATTCACATCAATAGAGGTGATATTCCCGCAGGTGATTTTGGGACATTCCTGAGCTTTGTTTAAGTATTATATGTAAATACTGTATAAATAAGAGAGTGAATTATCACAATGACTCATTGCCAATCAGGGTTTACTTTACTGAGGATTATACAGGATTTACTGATAGGCTAATATACAGTAATGAAAGGAACGAGAAAAATAATATGTGAATGAGGCAATCAATGGAAAAAACATTCCTCGACTTAACTGCCAATATGATTAATGGCTTACTTAATTAGCAATCTACAGGGAAAAAAATCCACGATTGATATAGGAACTGCCACTTGAGAGCGATTAAAATGGCAAATCTATTAATAGTATCATTGAAAGTTGAGCATATTACTAAAATGAAAAGAAATGTAATTATTCAACAATCAATAATAATAATAATTAAACAAAATAATTATTTTTTAAATTTATTAATAATAAATTTCTTTATTTAAAAAAAAAAAAATGAAATCTATATTTTATCACCAAAAGTAAATTTACGTTTTCCATCAACAATTAATACTAATTTAAACATTTGTGAAATAATGAAATTACCAACATTTCACTAAGTGTGGTTTGATTTCTGATATTTTTAAACCTAAATGTTTGCTAGGGTCAAGTACCATCAATACGTACCTTAGCAAATTTGATTTCAATATGTACAAAAACGCTTATCTCTAGACGTGTGCTCAGGGTATATGAAATAATGTGACACCTCAAACAGTTGAGATCACAGTGGTATTGAAAAAGTCTCATAAATAATGTTGAAAATGTGCAAATAAATAATATTGAAAATATATAAATACTGAACACAGAGGATTAAATTATGAATATACCTTTTTGAGAGAGCTACACACCCTTCCACCTATGCAACAGTGAAGATCTAGCAGAAAGAGCGATCCCACGTATTATATCGTGTTAACCTTTCGCAATTTTTTTGACCATTTTATATCAATTTAAATTACCATGTTATTTTTTGAAGTATTTGTAACATATTTATCACAATTTTTTAGCATTTAGTTTGAAGACATTTTTACCCATATTTTATTGAAGGAATCATTTGTATTTATTAATTTGAAAATGAATACAGATATGACGACTAGTGATTTTATGTTTAGTAAATCCCTAATTTTTAATAAGTCCTTATTGGAATGATGTTGACTTTTAAAGAGACAAATTTTGTTAATTATTCAAAAAACTATTAAATAGAAAGGATTACCTTAAATACTTTTTTTTTTTTTTTAACTTTGACAACTAGGATACTCGATTATTTACCTCTCCTTGTTTCAGGTGCTACGAGAAAGGATAAAGATTGAATTGAAGGTATACTTGATTTTGATTCTAGAATTCATTTTACCATCAACAGAAGTAAAATACAAATCTATCGCGTAATACAACCCCCCCAAGTCTAGCATAGCTTTATCTAAGCCTGGACTACATACTTTGAAGTGTTTTCATTATTGCTTATTCACCTCATTAAAATATCAAGCGTAATCTCGGTTCATTTAGCCAAAGACCTATGCAAACGTTAATATTGAGTTTTGGTTAGTAACCTTGCATCAGTATAATTTTAAGTACAACCGAGCTGTCAGCACCTTCACACATCCCATACATTTAATAAATATCTTATCAAACCTTCGGTGCAATCTTTAGTGCTGATCTTGTTATGCGGAATTGCAAAACATCAAACACTATGTTTTGGCTAGGGAACATCAAAATATTCCGCGAGTATTGATTTGCCCTATTGCTGCTGGGGATAAACTTTTGTTGTAAATCATAATCTAAGTGAACATAAATTACTAATACATTTTTGGAGTAGAAGTTTAAATTGGCACACATCAATTAATTTAGAAATGAAACTTCATTCATAAAATTGTAACATGTGCATTTCTTCTATTCATATAGTAACAACGGTTAAAAATTATTTTAAACTTTCACTTTTAAATCTAAACGATGCATCATCTTTCCACAACAATTACGAATGAGAGCTCTGTAGTGCTAATTGCTTAAGTGAACGCATTGTTGTTATGTATTGCATGTCCCTGGCTTCGCCGTGCCAGTAAATACTATCTGTTGAGTAAATTGAACTTCTTCAATTTCCCTTAAAACAATGAATGAACTTGAGTCAGCTCTGGACTGATGAAGAGCTGTCAGCTAAAGGTGTCTACTCGTCAAGGTAGCGTAGCTCATCCAACAAATGTGGGGGTCTGCAGGGCCGAAAGGGGTGCGAATTTGAAAGGGGAGGCTTGAACTTCAGGTAGTAAATGTCCAATGGAGTTTCTTTTGGGGAAAACTTATCACTTCTTAACCTGAAAAACAACGACTTGAATGTGTGTGTATTGCCAAAAATATCCTGGAAAAGACCTGGTCTCTTATATTTTTCATAATTTTTCTTTATCCTGTATCATCCGTTCTCACTTTCTCTCATTCATCCTTTCAACAAACACGTACGGGGATGTCCTCTTCTTTTGCTACACCAGGCGGATTTGATCATGGCCCCTTCTGGTGCCAAAGATTTTTTTATCCATCTTGATAAAGACTTCACTAGTGGCTCTGTTCGTTTATAATACAAATCTTCCGCAGGATCTTTCCCTCCCAAGTATTCAGAAAGCACTAACTGTTATGGGGTCACAACTAGCTTAATACAGGTCTAGGTAGAACAGCAGTCCATGCTCTGAACGAACGACATTTTGGACTTAGCAGACCTGAATACAAGCTTATGTTTACAGTTATCTCTCATTTCCTTATGTAGATCGCCAAAGTGTCAATATTTTTAGTATAATAGTAGTAGTTTCCTTTGTTTTATTTGTTTAAGGCTTTGAAGAGTGATTTTTTAACTTGGGCCAGAATATCAAATGGCTCGTTATTTCGGAAACCTTCCTGTGATGTTCCAACGCGACTGTCCGGTCGCCTTACCTTGAAGCGGACCTCAAGCCTACTCTTCTCTTTCGTCTAGTCCCCTGCTCATTAAGTCTGGGCTTGCGATTGAAATACCTGCAGCTCTCTCAAATACTTTGATCGCTTCTAATTGAATAACGTGTATAATCTACTGTTATGGCGACATCGATTTACCTTCCGGCTTGGTTTGAATCTTCCTGCTGGCAGCTGCACAGCTATCATGGACGAAATAAGGGAGATTGGGACTCCTTGCCTCAGACTTAGCGCCCGCTCCGAATTCTTCGGATATGGAGTTCTGTGCCTTCATGAAACAACCGGTGTCGATGATGCCCACCTATGTGATGCTGACCTTTCTTAAGCCTATTGAAAGTCAATGAAAGACTTTTGCAAGACTACATGACGAGGGGTAGAAGATTACAAGTACCTCGAATTACACATTAATGAAAATGGCGTTAAACGTAGAGGAATAAGAGAAACGATACCATCAGTGAGAAAGCTATTCAACGCTATCTTGCAAAACCGTATGGTGACGTCTGATGTGTCGAAGGGTACAAAGAAGGTTATATTCAAAACCATGTTCCATCTAATTCTGACGTACTCTGGAGGTAAGTCAATTAGGAAAGTAGAATGAAAAGCACGATGATATGGGGTCAGAGATACTATCATCTGGCCATAGGGGACATGTAAAAGAAGAAATTGACCAGAACAGCATGCACAAGGAAGTGAGAAGTTAACACTAACAGATTTGAGGAGGAGAGAGAGTGGCAAGAGTTTCTTAAATTAGGCTCCACAGTATTCGTAACACAATCTGCTCCAGGTGTTCCTTTCCAGAAGTTCTAACCCAGAAATTCCAGAAGAGAAAAATACATATACATATATTCGTATTATATTTATAGCATTTCTCCACCATGTTCCTAATTTTAAAAATATGATACAGCTCTGGCTGCCATACATATAACCGCACCGCAATTGTTAATATTTTATGCAAGAGAAACAGAAAACTTTACAAGCTGTGGTAATTGTATACATTAGTTGTCAATTGTGGGTTGACGTTAAGATACTAAAGCAGGGATGTTTCAGCCAAAAGTTTAAGTATTTTAATGCTAAAGGCAAACTGACCACTACTGTAATGCGGTTTCTCTACGCTAGTTCCAGGCTACAACTTATCACTTTTTTTATGAATGTGGCAAACTGGGGTGATAATTTTTTTCTCATTTATCAGATAATGTACTTTCCGATTGATAAGAAGAAAATTTTAATTTGTATGCCCTAATGATATAGTCATTCATCTGCTGAACCTTTGTTTTTATGGTGGAACATCTCCCCGGCATTTTATCGTCAAAACGTGGATAACAATAAGCCTTCCATGAAAAATATGGATATAACTTAGGAAGACTATTAATCACGTAAAAATAATCGAAGGATTCTCCAATCATGAAGAGTAGGAACAAATTCAATGTCATGACGTTGTGATAAACAACATGCTTTATGGGCGCACTATTTGCCCTATTTGTGATGATTTTCGGGATGGTGTATCGCTCCTTTGATACATTTAACTCCCAGCAATATGTATCAAATATATAACATAGAAAACTGGAAATCGAAATTATTCCATACAACAACCTATTGCCTTGGTCTTCCATTCAACGTGCAATCGGCAAACATTTTGTTGCATATTGTTCTTGTGTGTGAAACCCTTAATGGTTTCTGGCTTAGAAAATATTAACGCAAACATCAATAAGGTAATATTTTTGTTATGTAGTATATTTGTTTTGCTGTCAATACATATAACTAATACAAAAACAATTTATATTGAAGTATAACATTGTGAGGTTGAAACGGCAAACAAACAAAAGGTTTATTTTATTTACATTTTTTTCGTTGTACCCACATGGATTTTTCAGTGTACACGTCATTCAACTATTTTGACCGGGTAACGCATTCTCCTCTTTTCAATGTGATGTCAGCTTTTAAAAGTCTGTCTTTTTGGCTAGAACTTGTAGGCCTAGTGCTTCTCTGACTTTTTGTGTGTATGTACGTTTCCAACGTTCGTTGGCACAAATAAGAAAGTGTGGGTAAAGCAAATATTCAAATATATCAATAGAAACTAGTGTTCAGTTCAGTGTTACATTTCTTGCCCAGGGAGACTTTGATCAGTTTTCTAAAACATGTAATAACCACATAATCGATTCATAACTAGATAACCTGTTTTCGTTTATGTTTACACGTTAACAGAACTGCCGATCCTTGAACTGACAAATACATTATATTGAATATAATTATATGTTTGTAATAATATGAATTTGACCGGATTTAACAGAGTATTAATTCTATAATTAACGAGGCACTCATTTTGTCAACCGTAGGTAGTATTTTGGTTTAATATTATTCCTATAAAAAATCTGTTAGGTATGATGGATTTTTCATGCAGCCGTTTTATTAAGCGATATCTCTTTGTACGTTTATTAAAAAACGTGGTTTAGCAAACGCTAAAATGTGCGTATAGATCTGACGAGCGATAAAATAAAAGTTTTTTATGTTATTTTCTCTTGTTGAAGCTAGGTTTTTTCATGGAGTTCTCCTTTGATGCAAGGAAGGCAATAAAACTACAATAATTTCCATAAAACAGTAAGTTGCATTAATTAATTTATTATTTGGCATGACTGTATCTGGCATTAATATATATATATTTTTACTGTTTTGAGTATCAAATTAAAGACCACGTCGTCCTGATTAACAGCATGTAATCAGTATATTGTTTTTTTCAAACTGTAATTACAAAAAGACGTTAATACTATCTTTAAGACCGTGTTCTTCGCGGATCCCATTTGACAGTCTGGCTGTCTATGTTGGACACTCGCCGAGCCTTACACGAGCGTGCGGGGATTGGGAATGGTAAGACGATCCGATGTGGGTCAGATGACAAGATAAAGTTATCCTCGCTGGGCGAGGGATGGAGCCCCAAGCTGGTACAATAAAACCCCTTCTACCGAATATATATAAAGAAAGCAGAGGTGCTTTATTTATACCAGCAGCTCCCTAGGCCTCTCGCCTTAGTCTCACCGTCGGCGGGGTGGGGACTCCGCTGGCCAATGCCTCATTTTCGTCACCGGTCCTCTCCTCATATTGGTGTATTTTTGATATTTTCAATCCGTTTCTAATAATATTGCCTCAAAACAGTGGACTCGTGCATATAAATTTTTTTTAGCTTATTTTTAAATCGTCCAATCTTATTCGAACAGATTCGTTTAGTTAACTTTTTTTTTGTTTAACGTTAATAGCAATCAGCCTATTACAACAGAATAAACCCGCCTAATGTCCTCATGATCATTATAGATTTCAAAATTCCGAACGGGTGCCAAAAATTAATTGTGGTTCTGTAGAGGCTGGTGGACTATAAAAAAAATAGAAATAGAAGGGAGAGGGGGGTCCTTTTTGTCGTTTTATTATTGCTTATAGAATCTTCAGCTATTTTAGTTCTTTGTTGTTATTATTGTATCATTTTGTATTTATTTATTGAGGGGGGGGGATAGGTTCTGCCATGGAAGAGACAGCTTCAATATTTCACCACACGAAGTTATTTTAAAATACATCTGTCCTACTTAGGCCTGTAAAAATCTGGCCAGAGCACGAGTAGGACGTCTTGCCAACTCTTTCTGATCGGTTCAATTCGATTCCGCTTTATGTTTTTAAAAATAGCTAAATGTTCAATATCAACAATTTTTTTTTTAGTTACTAACAACAGGAGTTTTGGAGGTTTCAATTTGTCTATAAGAATGTTTAGTATTCCCTACTTCTTTCCGTCTCAGGATGCAGTCGTTGTACTTAGCGCATTTTCATCGGTAAAGTCAAAAGTGAAGACATGTCCAACGTGTTCTGATAAGTGATAAGATAAGATAAGGTACTACTCACACCAGAAGACGGCGACAAAGTCGTTCTCGTTGAGGATCCTCTCCAGCTGCTTAGCCGTCACTTCCTCGATGGTCGGCTCTGTCTTCGGGGCTGGTTCTTTGTCCTTCTTCCCGGCGGCCACCACCGTCGCTGAGAGGACCAGCAGGGACACCCATGGGTACCACCACCTAGACATCACGCACCGCACTGCCTCCGCTCGCTCTATACTCACTATTAATATCTTGTAGGAGGGCCCCACTCTCGACCTCAGTCAGCTGATCCTATATTTTTCCGATCTTGCCACGTGCTCGTATATAAACGAGAACCAGCCAGACAAAAAAAAAAAAACTTCGATCAGTAAGAGTTATCCGAAACGGAACTTTTAAAAACACCCGGATCGAATCACTAAGAAAACTTGCAAGAATTCAACCAATTTATGTAGCTCATAAAAACAAAATTCTTATGAAAAAATTGGATGTTGTTTACTTAAAAACAAAAATTTTCACTTCTAAAGAATCACTAACCATTTATTACTATCTTAATATACCCTACATACTTGAACTCATTCCTTCCAAGTTCATGAAATTCCATCAAAACCTAACAAACCAACCTAATACTCTAGCACAGTCATTACACCGTGCCACACATATCTATAATCCTCCTCGGAGACTAAAGCGGCAGAGATCTCGTGACATGCTATAAATACGTTGGAGTGCTTGCAACGATCAGTTTCTCCAATCATGTCTATGGCTCTAACGCTGTTGGTCAGCCTCCACTGGCTCGTATCCGGTGTCGCGGTTGATGGAGGAGCGTGGGGGACTTCCCAAGACTCCGCTTCCTCTTTCGCATGTGAGAGAGGTGACAAGGATGTGGATTTGGGAGGTCTCTGGGCTGTTTGTAAATATGGTATGAATGAGAACAGTTACTTATTTCCAAATAAAAAGCAGTTAATTAATTAGGTAATTTTATCGCAATAAAGATTGTTGAATTTAAAAAAAACACTACTGGCTTCGCAATTTGGCAGTGTAGGGGATGTATCACTGGATGTCCTCTGCCTTCTTGTCAGACGTTTTATAATGTTTACAGCTCTTTTGCTGGATATGCCCCAAGTCACAATTGTGAATCAATAATGTAAATAACTAAATGTGGTCATTGCTAATTAAACTAACTAATGAGCACTACTGACACACACTTACTTCTTGGTACTGAACTCTCGGTTGTACGAGCGTTTCTTTGTATTGAGTGGAAATTCAACTATCGGGCTGTCCAGAAATAATTGCTGGTTTTAGGCCTTAAACTAAAAAAACAAAAATCTTCTTTTTTAAACAGGATTTAATCAATCGAAGGCTGAACGCTCTTTTGCGCTATGCACTCTTTTGAATTACTTTTGCCAATTTGTTAAGAGCTTGTTCATACCCGGTGAATAGAGAGGTATGAAGAGTATGGTGGATGAGGGCATATCTCTAAGCTCTCATTGGTAGACTCTCACTACCTTCCTGATTCCATCCGCCTTTTTAGGCATTCCACACCCTATATCCTTCTCATACATCCTTCGAATGGGGGACTCCCCTTAGTGAAAGGCACTCATCAGCCCTAAATAATTTTCCTTTTTTTTTCCCACATCCTATTTTTTATAAGTTTGAGAGCTAAGGAAAAAAACAAAACTAAGCTCCCGTAGTTTTTGCACAGTTAAGTGCCAAGAAAAATTATTGATATTTTTTGATTCGCCCTAACGTGCTGCCAATCCTCGATGCAATGCATCAATTTGATTGTAATACCACTCGTGAGTGATGATTTTACCGGAATTTAAAAGGCTGTAATAAATTCCAGAGCCTACCAAATAGAAACCAATATCTTTTCTGATCAGCCGGTTGCTTTGGAAATGTTTGAATACTTTTTCTTTGTTCAGCTTCACTGGCCAGCACGGCAACTGTTCCAGTGGATCCAGTTGTCACTAATAACGATTCTGCTTCCAAAAGGTTCGTTTTTGCACCGGTCAAGAATTATAGTGCACACATCCATAACTGTCGATAACGGTCGTTCAATTCTTGACGGCCCATTTCAGCTTTTTCACATTGCCGATCGCAGTGAGGAGGCCTGCAAAGGACGATTTGCCAATTGACATATGGCAAAGGACTGCTAACGAATAGAAGATTCGAGAATTATCAATAATTTTGTCTGAAGAAATTTTGTGATAATTAATTATGACCTGCTGTTTATAGGTACTGAAATCTTACTTGGACAGCTTCTTTGCATTGAGTGAAAATTCAGCAAACTCCTGTGTCGGGCTCAAATAACTGAGTATCCCCAAAGTGGGGAGAAGACGCCCGCCGCGGGCTAGGGTCACTACAACCTCTTAGCCCCCGTCCGGCGAGCGTCCAGAAAGAGATAGAGTGGGTGGGACCTATGGTCTTTCACCATGGCTGCCTGACTAGTTGGCTATAAGCACTTATTTCACTTCAATCTGACTCCATAAGATCTTTAGAAGGTGTGTGCCCCGACAAACCACTATGTCCAGGAGAAGAGGTACAGTGTAGGTTTATAGGTAGTTTATGTGGTCTTGGAATGACCACGAATTCACACTCGGTGTCTAAGGGTAGGCGAAAACCGTCCGGATCCCAAAGGCGAGTGTAAACCGGAGAGACGCTACTGGTAAGTTTGTAGGGCCACGGCAACCGTCGTCCACGAGGGAGAGGTCTCTCCCAAGGAGGTGCGATATTTAGCAAGACGAAGGCAGAGATTCCCACTAGGAAGGTGTGGGGTCTGACAACACCGGACTAAAACATAGCGAGAGAGAGAGAGAGAGAGAGAGAGAGAGAGAGAGAGAGAGAGAGAGAGAGAGAGAGAGAGAGAGAGAGAGAGAGAGAGAGAGAGAGAGAGAGAGAGAGAGAGAGAGAGAGAGAGAGGGAGAGAGAGAGAGATGCAGAGGCAGTTGAATGAGAAGACCCTGGTTTAAGTAGAGCAGCATGCACCAGTGCAGAGAGAGAGAGAGAAGTGTTCAAGGTGCCGGTTTGTTTCTTTCTGCCCTCTGCCTGAGGACGCGTGGTTTATATAGCCGGCCAGTCATGGTGGGGAGCCATCCCCACCAGCGACTGTTCTCCCCACTCCGACTGACGTCATAAGCTTTATTAAACATATGGAAACAGTGATAGATATAATCTGATCGAGAAGAGGGGAACTTGTAATTATTTGTAATAAAGAGGTGGCCACAACACCTGTTTGAAGAATTGACAAAGCAAAGGGTCCCTGAAATAGTTGCATCACTACTTTACTTCAAATACCCCCCTCATCTATCCATGAGTAAGATGCCTATCCGTTTTCTATTATTTATTTACTAAATAAATGTTATCGTAATCATTATCAACTGCTACTTCCGTACACATCATCTGATAGTGAAATCATGCTTGAACAATCGCTCCACTACTTTACATTATCTTTTATGGTGTAACTCTTATACTTTTGTTATACATTTCAAACTATTTCACTCCCTGAACATGAAATAAAAAAAAAAACTTTATTCTTTATAATAATTTTTTATAAGTTTTAAGAATAACAACAAGGAGCATAATAGGAATGTCTAGCTGAAAAAAATACTCAACATTAAACAGATTTGATAAGCTTATGAATAATACTATTTATATACAAATTTATAATACGATGTGCTATGGCTATGTAAATATGAGATTACTACAAAGAATCAATAGCAACAAAAATGAATAGAGGTGAAATAAAACATAAATTATCTCAAAGGGGTGGGAAGAGCATGGAAGGTTACTGAGATGAATGAAAAAAAAATAAACAGAATAATAACGATGACTTATGAATTGTTAGATTGGAGTGAGATGAGGAACTGGTAAAGTCGCTTGGATCAGGCAAAAATAATTATAGATGTATTACATCCTCGAATATTATTTAAATAATGTAGTCTAAATGTAACACAATAATGGAGTTCAAAACATTCACAGTATATTAAATTAGGGTGTATCTTACTGAAAAATAAATGAATTAGTCCTGATTTGTAAAACATTTTTTTATCACAAGTATAAATCTTAATACTCAGCATATTCACTCAATATTTTTTCAATTTTCAATGATGAGGACACTTTTTTCTGGATTTTTGAGATATTTATGTTTGTGATCATTGAAAAGTTTCAAAAGTGCCTCCATATACATAGAGTGATATTTCTCGATAATCTCTTCTGATGGTTTATCTACTTTGGGTACCTCAATAGGAGCTCCAACTGAAACAGAACCACACAGTTTCTAAAATAAAAATAGATTTTGTACTAAAGCACTTACACAAAATCCCACACCGAGTAACAATTATCTGCTTATGTTTAAACGGCATAAATGAAAGCTGCCTCCGTAAGAACACCTACAATCACATTTAGTCGGGCGAACATAGATGACTTCAAGACATTGGAAATAGCAGAGTACGACAGCCCATGGGAGTCATAAACAAGGAGGAGCAAATATACACTGCCACAAATAAACAATGATTGTATATCTACGAGTCAATTGCAAATGTCCAGAACAAGGCAAGTTATTAGCGATCTGTAGCTACTCCTTGAGTACCATCATTGAGCATCACTAATTTGAAAGCCAAGAAAGCCCTAGTCAATCATATAATGTGAACAACTGATGAGAAAAGTCTTGTATTCACCTTGTTATGGATACTATCCTGTACAGTTATCAAAGGGTGTGAAGAAACTAACAAAGGGGCTAGACAAGCTAAATTCAATGACGGAATAGTAATCTTAGTTTTCATCGAATAAAAAATACATTGAAATAACAAGATGAAAACTAATATTAACCAATATATCTTCCAAAATGGCTCCTAAAAAAATAGGAATCGAGTTTCATTTTTGTGTTTTAGATTTTATACTATAAAGGATAACCAATTAGCTAATAGTTTTCCTATTTTAGCTAATATTTATAAGGGAATCTTAACTGTGTATTACATTCTCTCTTTTTGGATAAGGTTGGCAGCAGTAATGTTTTTTTCCACTTCCGTAATTTCTCCGATTTGGACATTTTGGTCGTATGGACAAATTATTATTATGCGGAAATTCCCCAAAAAGTGTTTCAAGCAAGGAAGCTTGAAAGTGCAAATCTCCAATGGAAGGATGTTACTGCAGAGGTTGGGAGGATTACCCTGAGAATGAAGATAACAACACTAGACCGGAGCAGATGGCGGGGACTGATACAGGAGGCCCAGACTCATTTGTTGCTTGTAGAAGCATTAGAAGTAAAATAAGTATTGTATTTGTGTACTAGGAAAAATTCTTACCAACAGTTGTTATCGGTGTCCTTATAGGTACAACCCCAAAGGTGTATTGAAGAAGACCCCTCCCTTTTGGCAGCAATGGTGCAAATCCAGTATAATCTTTCATCAGGTTTTGAACTTTATATAGAAGAGAGCCAGGAGGGTTAGCGACTTGGTCATATAGTTCAGTTTCTCCAAATGAGAAAACTGGTACCAATGAGCTCCTGTTGTAAAAATAAGTTGATAAATTTTTTTTTTTTTAAATTTGGAATAAACCAAAATAACATGAAAAATAATCAGGATAAAATAATTAATTTATTTGTAAAAATAATAATTGTTTCACATTTTTTTTATTTACATAGTAGTAATTGAAAATGAGACAATCTCAAAATCTTCTGGATGTCTTTAGATCAAAATGACAACTCTACTTTTTATTTCCTTTTTATCTACATTTATTAGAAAAAAATCTCAAAAATATAATATTTCCTTTGCTATTCATCATTCGGAAAGGTAAATCATCCTACCCTATTTTTATTAAAGTAATTAGGTATGTTTTCGAAAATATTGTTTGTGAAAATATATATATTTTGACTTATCCAAGTATTATCATAACTCATTCATTATTTAGCATTTAAATGTTATCTGTGTAAAAAATTATGTTTCTTCAAATAGAAGAATTTTAATAAGAGAATATTTTAAAAGCATTCTGTCTTCTTTGAATAAAATAGTTTATCAAGAAATATAATCAAATGAAATTTCACAAAATTTTAACGCCACATATAAAGTAAAAAACCTTATGAAAAATATTAAGTTAATTTTCAGATTTAAGCTTGATAATTTATTACAAATAAAGTAGTTTCTCTCTCTAAAGATTAGATATGTAATATTTTTTCTGAATGTTAAAAGTAGTATAAATTAATGTTTTAAATGAACTGTTATCCTATCTAAGGTATCCATATCACTATAAAATTGTCTAAATTTAGATTTAGATTGGGTATGTTAAGTGCTGCCACATATTAAAGGAATGCTGTTCTATCAAACAAGCACACAAATTAGTTTAAGTTGGTTAAAGAGAAAATTAAATATTTTATTGTTAAAACCGCCTTGTTTATTTAAGATATCGCAAATCTCTTGAAACAATCAACGCTTTGCATTTGACTAAAAATACATAAATCACAAATTACCTTTGATAAGATAAATAAATATTGTCTGTGTTGGGGTCAACAATATAATTAAGTGAAATAAATAGAGATGAGTTGGAAAAAAATGGCTTTATCCTGTTAGCACAAAACTGAATACTTTTTACTTTGATGATTACCTTACCCTGTCTCTAAAGCGATTTTGACAAAGCCTTTTCTTTTCAACAAGACAATGCGATATGTGCCAGGCTTTGCGTAAAATGATTCTGCGGCTCCCCCTACTGCTAAAGCTATAGAGTTGCCCTCTTTTTTTTCAGTTAATATGTAATGCAGACTTTCTTTTGTAGCAGAAACTCCACCTTAAAAAGAAAAAGAAAAAAGTCAATATACAAATATTTATTATTTATTTAAATATAGAAATTATAGAAAGGGAACAAAAAAAACATAAGTTATGTGAAATAATTGAGTATTGATTTTGTTACTGTGGGCAGAGTTTATAGATAGATTCATGCATTATAATTTTTAAAACAATGAAGTAACTTTTTTATTTTGAAACAATCCTTGATTTAATACTTTTGCTAACACTTAATTTGTATGCAATTTATAATTCATGTGAGTGTATGTATCTCACATGTGGATCTAAATTATAAAAATTCAAAGTCAAGTGTAAAGAGTTTCATTAAACTTAGTATAATAACTTTCCGATGATTGATACCACCAACCAATAATTTTTTAACTAATATTTATATGTAGTTTATTCTTTGATAACAAATGTTGGATACTTTTTCCTAATTATAAATAAATTATATTTATTCACATTAATATAATGAACAATTTATCCTACAATTCCTCTTAATTCATATTTGCTATGTATAGGATGTTATTTTATTAACTCTGCCACACTAATTTTATCTAATAACTGATATGATAGCCGTTAAATTATTTTGGAATAAAAGGTTCAACTTTCTGAAACAGTTGAGGAGACCTTTTGGCTTCTTACTTTCCATGATCAGAGAAATTTATGTTGTTTGAAAGTAAGTATTTTTTATGGGTCTTGCGAAAGCTCAAGGCTCTGTGTCAGAAATGGGTTGGAAGCAAGATAGTAATTTAGAGATTTACAGTGATATAACATTGGAATTAAATGAAACAATATACATATTTGAAACTGTTTCTAATGTTTCTCATTATTTATTTTTAACCACTTGGTAATCAGTGGATGGAGAAATTCTGTGGCTTAGCTGTATTGTATTTATGCATCTTATACAGACAAACCAGCTATGACAATTTCCTGTATCTATCAAAAAGTAAAACTTCACTCTATATACTTGCTAACGTAATTTTAGTTAAAAAAAGTTGTATATATTTACTACATATGTGCTTATCTAATACTTGAATTTTAACTCACCTAAACCCAATACATAATCCCTGAAAAATGGACTTTTGAAATGTAAGTCAAGTGTAGCGCAGTGCATGTTTAGTCCTGGGAATAATGTTTTGAATTCCGAGTATTCACTTGCAAAATTTCCAAACATACCGGCACAGAGAATGCCATGTGGATGACAACAGAATAAATAATTCTTGTCCTTCCTTAAATCAACAGTTTTTACAAGATGGATTGGGAAATATTTATTGAAGTATTTCCACACAGGCAACTTTCTCAACCAATACATTCTGGAAAAAAAATTAATGAGTATGAAAATATCACAATAAAATACATAAGAATTGTTTGGGTACAAATTTACATAAAGTACAGATTTATATTTTAACTGATCTCCAATGGGTTTCCAAGTCAATCCATTATGAAGATTAATCTATTCTAGGAAGGAAACCCACTTTTTTTCAAACAGGGATAGGACAACTATCTTTACTTCGTCTGTTTATACAACTGGATTTTACAATTGTAGCTTTAAAAAAGATTGGAACGATTGATTGTAATATAAAATATAAAAAGTTAGTGGAAAAACAAATTCAAACCTGAAAAAAATCCCATATCTATTAACTGACCTCTCTTTGATTTTTATGTTTCTCAATCTCAGATCAGAAGCTATTTGAGATTTAAAAATATAATTTTGTTTTGTGGTTAAGTATGCATTAACGATGGTAATTCAAAAATAAATTAGGATATTTTGAAGAAGCCATTAAAGAGTCATTTTTTAACAGGATTTTTTTTGCTAATATTTTAGTCACTTACAACTTTTTCTTTTCATCAATTTCTAGTGATCAAGATGATTTAAAATTTAGATATTTTAGTCAAAAATTGATTAATTTTTCCATGACCATATGTCAATACTAAGTAACTCCTCCTTTGCTAGAACCTCTGATAATATTCCTTTACTTTATATGTCCTTTATTTCTTTTATATACATTAAAAAAGAAAAAAATAGTTTATATTGATGTAACAAAACTTTAGTTGGTAAAAATGAACAAAATATGAGTTTTGATGTCATAAAAAGCAAATTGGTTTCTTGGAAAAAGTTGATGGTTTCTTTTATTTATGAGTTTCCAATGAGGATAACTCCTTTGGTTCATATGTTTTTTTTCAAGGTAGTTGGCGGTATTGATGATTAATTCCTTTCATAATCCTGGTAAACCCACGAATAATAATAATATATAATAAGGTATAGTGTTTAGCCTAACAGCTTCATGGTATGAAGGATTGGGATTAAAACCTCTTGACTAGCAGACAATTTTATAGAACTAGCTTCTGCCACAATAGCCACCTAGATAAAATTGTGATCAGTGAGAATTGTTATTAGAGCTACTTTTACTAAATGATTCTCAATGATAAGCTTTAGTATTATTTTATCTGTATTGCAGTTTTTTTTATAAATAGATTCTTATACAATACAATATATGTAAAATTATTTTAACAATTGATCTAATCTATTACAGTTATACTAATATATAATACGAGCATTGATAGTTAGCAGTGGAATTTTAATATGATGGAACTGTTGTGCTGCTAATTGGTTTGAATTAATGATAAGAAGAAAATTTATTTTGGCACAATCTTGTGACATGTAACATACTATGTCCTGATAAAAAAAAAATAGAAAAAGAACAAGAATTTCTAAAAGTTGAAATAATATTAATTTATAAGAGGCTTATTATACTAATTAATATATAATAAATATTTTCTGAAAATATAATGAATGAATGAAATTTCCTACAAAAAAATATGGTGAAAATTTAACATATTATTTTTATCAATTCGATACCCGCCTGAAAAAAATTATTATATAATAGCGTGTAATAAATAATCCATAGTGTGCTGTAAGCAATTCATTATGTACAGAATGTCGTGAAAAATATCTTTATTTATATTAAACCTCAGAAATAATAATTTTAATATGAAACAGTGATTTTAGCAAATTAATTTAATTTAAGATTCTTCTCTGCATGATAGGGGAAAAGTTATTCCTTTCTACATTCCAAAGTAGATTATTTTACCTTATCATTTGAGTCATTGTCCAGACTGTTAGTAAACTGTTAGCAGTTATATTAAAGAAGGCCTATAATCTGCATCACCATAGAAAAAAATAAACTAATATATATTGAAACTTTTATTTCAGAAAAAAACTTATAAATTAAAATGGCTATACTAGTTAAACTAAGAAAAATGTGTAATGCTTATGGATATTCGAAGCACATTAAACAAATTGTATTTTATGCTTTTATCTTTTCTGTATACAATTAAATTCAACTTTAGAAACCAAATATATAACAAATTAGAAAATATCTAAAAATAATAATCTATATTTCTGACAATTTATAAGTTTAAATTTTGATGTGTTATATGATATATGTTTTGTTCTCCCTCCTAACATTCTGCATATTTTATGTCTTTTTATATAAAAAAAAATTATATAGGTATGACTCTTATATTTTATATGCTGTGTATTATACGCTCTAAATCTTATATGTTTATATTATTATTTAAACTGTGAACAAAATTTAAAATATGTGCTAGAGACACAGCTTGTAAATAAAGTTGGAAATTCAACAAAAGATTACAATATTTATTCATCATAAATATATTAAAGAAATAAATATCATCTTGCCTTACCTATATAAATAAAAACAACAATTTAAAGATAATGAAATAATTTCAAAATGTATGGCAGAGTTAGGCCACTGTATTTTATTATAAATTAAATAGTTACTGTATCAAATTTAAAAACATACCTTCGTCCACCTTTGGTTGGTGTCTCTCTGTCATAATATGCCCAGCATAAGTACAATGCTAATAAATACCAATAACTGGTAAACCAAACAATGTATGCAAACAAACCATAACAGATTAGGTTTCCGAATGCAAGTGAAACAAACCAGATAAATGCGCTTAGCGTTTGAGCCCGCCTTTCAAGTGGGATATTTAATGGTGCAAACTTAACACCAAACTTCTCCATTTCATAATCTGTAAAGACATCATCATCAATAGAAAAATGAATTATAAAACAACATAACATATAGCAATGTAAGTTATATATTTAATGATTGAACATGATTTAGCAATGTTTTTCCCTATAAAACAGTTTTATGTTTAAAATATATTTACTTTATCACTGTATTGAACAAAATAATAATACTATTAAGGTGCAGATTATTTTCTAATCGATGTGTATAGTGCTATGTAATAAGAATGATTTACCTGGCTGGATATTCATTCTAATAACAACAGTTGTACACTGATTACTAACACACTGGGTCACTTCAAACTGATTGTACTATGACTGATCACAACAACATATCTCTAAAAACTGACCTTTATCACTATTTAACTATGCACTCCTTCCTGTATCTTCTCTATGCCCTATTTTATAAATATAATAAAGTCATTCTGCATGAAATCAAGGTCAAATATATTTAAATAAATATATTTGAAGAAAACTCCTAGATTAAAAAACATGTATCTACTTTTGAAAAGTAAACTAAATTCATTTGTTTGAAACTTATCCTTAATTTAATACAACAGGTTTAAAGATGAAGGAACTAAATTTTTGTTGAGATGTTAATGTTACAATACACAACAAGATTTTTGATGAATAAAAAATAATGTAGATTTCAACCCAATTTTAACTGTAAAACCATTATTATTTATCAGGTACTTTTTTTTCTTTCTTGTAATAAAAGTGATTTTTTTTCATTATCTGGAAGAATTAGACTTTAATTATTATTTTTTTAAATAACTCTAAGATCTGTAGACACCAAGGATCTGGCTTTAAATCCCTTGTTGGCATCTTGTTTCACTTCTGTATAGGTCAGCCTCTCTCTCTCCTGCCCTATTCATTTGTTTTTGTGACTTTTTTTATTGTTAAAGATACTCTTAAAGAAGAAAGTGCAGGAAGTTAAGAAAATGGGGGGTTTCGTCCACCTAGAAATAATTTAAAGATATATTTTAAGAAACTATTCTAAAATTTATTAAAATAAATTGAATTTTTCAAAAAATTATTTCTTAACATTTGGCTCAAAATATTTTTCTAAAATGCCTTGTTGATAAGTTTTGCAGTGTGAATTATATGAATTCTCAATGTACTTAGTTTGTTAATTATTTTAAAATATTTCTGTGTTTATAGGATAACAAGTTGTCCAGTAATTAAATTTATCATAATTTTTGGTTTATTTTTAATTTGTATTGTTTAGTGGTGGCCAGAAAATATGTGTAACTATTTCTACTGCAACTAAGTGCTGGAACCCTGTGCAATTAAACAAATTTAATCAAAATTCAATCTGGTAGTATCACTCAAAAACTTATAAGGATCTATTTCTGTTTCAATTAAGAATAATAATAATAATAAGTTCTATACAAATGAAATACATAATAATTTGATTTGAAATAATTTTTAGATAGTAATACTCAATAAAGTAAACTATTATATTCAATAACTAATCATAGGTAATTTTATGGACTGTACTAATGGCAGCAATTAAATTATTTGATTTATAGGAAAGTTGTGGTGAAGCTAATAGATTAGTTTGAGTATGCTCATGTTTTTATCTATTATCGATGGATAAATAAATTTAAATATAGATAGATTGTGCACTTGGTGACATTGGTTGGACCAATGGAAAATGGTTCACTCTTTTGAGTGGCAAAGACGCTTGCTAGTCCAGGAAGCTTTTATTCATTATATCATATTTTCTACTTTTATTTTGCATCCTTATTTTTATATCTTTTTCTACTATGTTTATAGCTGTGTGTATATTTTTATATATATATATATATGTGTGTGTGTATTTCTGTTTGTATATGGATCAATCTATGTCTTTATTTGCTAAATGTTAAATATTTTTATTTTATTATTATTATTTTTCTTACAGAGGTTTATATCTCAGTTTACATTGTCAATTTTTTCTTCTTCTCTTTTTATGATATAATATTTCCTATTTGCCAGATATAATCTGTATATTGCTATTATTCAGAAGGTTCTTTGTCCTGGAATAAAATTTTATTTCTTTTTAAACTAAAAAGTAGAAGACCAAAATGTTTTAGTTCCCCTACCAGCTACTGCAGACTTTCTCACCTATAAATATATTTATTTTAACTTTTCATATTGTGAAGTGATATACTTTTAAAGGTTATATAAGAAGTATATATCACAAGAAAAGATTTTTATCAATTTTCTTATCGTTAAGTGGTGGTACTTGAAAGTTCATCTGTGCTCACAACTATTTTGAAAAAGATAATATTTGATTTAATACTAAAATTTTTGCTCACTTGAAATATTTTTGTGCTGATTTTTAAGATAACAATATACGTTTAAATATTCATTAAATTTAAAATTTTAACTTTTGATTAAGAATTGATTCTGGTACCTTTTTTTAAGACCTGTACATTTCTTCTGCCAATCGACTATTTTTACTACATATATTCCAGTCAAGTCCTATAATCCTAACAATCACAAGAGTGTTGAGATAATTGCCATGAAAATCAACATGAGGATTGAAGAAGCACAATCTGGTTTTTGACCTTATTTGGTCCATAATGAGGCAAATATCAAGCAAAATGACCCCTATACGATAAAGATGCGCTCTAGTTTGCTTTATTGATCTGGGAAAAAGTATTTGACTCTCATAAAATAAGTATAGAGGACACTTGATTAGAATTAGAACATTTCGTAATTACAAGCCACAAGAGTTGAAATCAAGACAAAGAATGAGAAAATACTTCAATGGTTACTGGATAATGCACAAAGGTACATATCAGATGTCTTGTATATGCAGATGATATTGTATTTCTAGCTGAGTACAATGAGAAGTTTCAGGACAATATCCTCCTTTTACAAAAGAATTAGCGAAGGATGGATAAAACATATGAACATCCTCAAGGAGAAAAAATCATTACATGCTGACAGTAAACTATTCAAACATAGTAAAAGTTTAATGTTTAATCATTTAGTAGTGGTGATGATAGAACAGAAGGTTGATATTAGATTAATGACAGGACAGCTGAGGTCAGCACATTTTTTATGGTGCCAAATTTTCCAATTTGTCAAAACAAATTTTTAAGGAAAAGGGAGATTTGCTAAAAAATAAAACTAATCGTATTTAAGTTGCCGTATACTCCTGTTCTTCTATGTGGAAGTAAATCATGGGACTTAATCAAGAAGCGGGTGAGCAGGCTGCTCGGACAAGCGTTGCCATATCTAGCAAAACGAGGTGTGACAAGTTACACAGCCTGACTATCAGAATGGTAATGGACAATACAGCTTTACTGACAATATAACGCTCTCATCTGATGTGGTTTGGCCGTGTGCAAAGAACGATACATGAGCGGTACCCTAGGCATGCGCAAGGTTGTGAGGGCTTTGCTCTAGAGGGTCCAGAAGAGTATGTCTGTTAAAGATTTAGATTATAACATCAGGAGCGGGATCTGGATGATGTCAGAAAAAAAATAACGCTCCCTGTAGAAGAGAATGGCGTAAAATCTGTCAATCCACAGTTTCATTTTTTTTTTTCTGTACCCTTAAGGAACCAGACGATCGCAAGAACTGGCCGATTCTCTGCGTATGCTCACATGACCTTAAAAATGATCAAGTCAAGAACTAATTTTAAAGTATATTCTGCAACTCCTCTTCCTAACTTTTCTTTGACATATCATAACAGGAAGAGTGTGGTAAACGATGGTGATGCTCACTGACTGACTTCTCTCTGACTTTTTAATTAAATGCACAGAAAGTAGTATTTTGTTGATTTGTTCCATACTTTTAAGGACACATTGAAGAATGTAAAGTGGGTTCCATACATAACGATGAGTTTGCGGGAATAAGATCTCTGCAGATTATTAGAAGTACCGTTTAGAAAAAAAACTGAAAACTACGCAGAGATCGGAGCTGGGGTTTGAGACCAAGCGGGTAAATATCTGCACCAACCACAGACAAGTCGCCGTGTGTGGGCGCTACAGTTTAAACATCTCCACAAATCTTGTTCAATTTGCCTGATGTTTTAGTATGAAAACTGTGACAGACCTTCGTCAATCAACACGTGAGTTTATTTCGGAGTTCATTGCTTTATGTAAGAGCTTTCCGTTCTTGTGGTTAGTAAAATCAAAAGAATACAGTAACGGTTCGAAAAAGGTTTATAGTATTAGGAGTCAAGGGTCGTCACGAGGGGGGGTGCCTGGTTACCCTAGCCCTGGTGACAAAGTGAGGGTTGTTCGAGTTTATAACCTGGACAATCGTTTCATGACGGCTTTACTATCTGACTCCATTTTTTGATAGGTATGTGCCCCGACAATGCACTATGTTCGGAAGAAGAGGTATAGGGTAGGTAGTTTGTGTGGTCTTGGAATGACCACGAATTCACACTCGGTATTTGAGGGTAGGCGAAATCCGTCCGGATCCCAAAGGCGAGTGTGAACCGGAGAGAAGCGGACTGAATCGCCGCGGGAAACACTGCTTGGTAAGTTTGCAGGGCCACTAGGGAGAGGTCTCTCCCAAGGAGGTGCTAGTTTTAGCGAGACGAAGGCAGAGATTACCACCAGGAAGGCATGGGGTCTGACAAAACCGGACTAAAACGTTGCGAGGTGAGGAGAGAAAGAGATGCAGAGGTTTTTCAAAGAAGCAGCCAAGTTTCAGAGTTTCAAGCAGCAGCCACTAGCCAGTAGTTGTCAGGAGAATGATATACAGGACCCAAACCGCCGGCCTTAAATACCCAGCTGGCCTTGCCAGTAGCCAATAAGGGTCGCTATTGTAGTAGCCAATGATGTGCGTTTCCTTTGTTCCATGACAGAGCCGGGAGTGTTTCCCGGTGGTTGGGTCTATTACCTGGCTGACAGCTGGTGTCCCAGCTCATATAACAAATTGGCTCCCTCGGATTTTTTATTGTTTAACATATTTACAATGATTTATATTTTGGTAATGTTATTTAGATTTGTTTACAATATATATACAATAGAGTATAGGGTGATTTATCTTATGTAGTTAGCGGTACAAGGAGTTACTAATTTTAGTAAATTATTGTATGTCTCAATGTCCATTCGTAAGTAATTTTGTCAGACTTCACACTAACATGGGAAAATTGTACTCTTCTTAGAAGCTAATGACTTGACTAAATTGAACGCCAAGTGGAGTTATTTATTTTAAGTTTAATTCACTGTTTTCTTACATGACAAACTGCATAAATTTACTCAAGTAAAACTAAAACACTACAACTGGTGCTGAAAACTATACCGTTGTTTGAGATTGTTTCCAAAGACCTGATTAGCCCAGACATTGGCACGGACAAGTCTTGGCGTGCGTGGACCCCTGCTTTACACAAAACAAAAAAACCGCTGATTTTAATAGTTTGTTTTTTTGTTGAGAATTTAGCTTCATTTTATTTCTCAATTTCCATTGTGAGGACAAAAGTTCGACAACATGCTGATTTAGGTTTCTGTTACTTGATTCGTTCAGATGCATTGCTTGAAAGCGAACGAATAAGTTAAATGTAGGCTGTACTTGAGGAGGCCTGAATAAGTTTTGTCACTGAAACCTTCAGATATCGGCTCTTCCGACTAACAATTTCATAAAAAAAAAATTGAAGTTTGCTCGAATGGGACTGAGATAAGAAAATGCACATTACCCTACCCTCGAAAACCCAAAATGATAAATAATTATGCGATGTTGATCAAGTAAACCTTGGCAAACAGGTCGAAACCCACACAATCATGTGCCGGGTCTTTTTCAATTTGGAGAAACCAGCAACTCAGCTAAGTTGATATGGAATTTAAGCATGTTAGACCAGTTACAAAGTCATGATAATCTCATTGTCAACAAAGACAAATAAATCAGCATGCTTCTTGTCCCTCCACTTCTAAAGTTCCTTTTTCACGATTATTTAGGAATATAGGATCTCTCTCTCCCTTTCCTAATTCTAATATCTATTTTTATAATGCATTCTAGTCTATAAGCAGGCACACTCAACCACGTAAGGCCATTCACTCAATTAGTTAGTTTATAGGCAGCCGTTATAAGCAATTAAATTATTTTCGTCGAGCATAAATACAGGCAGGAGGAGATTGTCCCATACCTGAATGAACACAGAGCCTGTTATAAATTTTAGCTCGGCACTATTTGTTTTTTTTGGCCAGCAGGGGACTGGCCATGTTTGGTTTTCTTTGTTGGGTGTATGGCGGGCCTGTTACGATGTCGTTTGCTTTAAATTCTTAATAAGCATTCTATTTACAGCAGATTACAACTGTCTAATTATTAAAGAGATAGTTAGTCTCCTACTTAGGGCTCGGCAAATAATTGTGGAATTGTACCGACATTGGCGAATAGGTCGAGGAACACAGAAGCAGCTTGGACAGAAAACGATTGTTACCTGTAACGTTTCCGCTTCCTTAAGCGGTTCAAAACGAACTACTTTGACAGTACCGGACTAAACAAATACAACCGTGATTGTGCTTATACAACCCCTGCTTGCTACCCAATGAGGAAAAGTATACGCCAAGGAGGGGTTGCCGCAGCGACCCCCACGTCACAGTTCGATAGGGGGTGGTGGATGTTGTGCTAGGCCCCGCCCTTCGAATCTGGGTCAGTGTCGGCTGGGACCTTCCCTCGCGGTCCATCAGGTCCACAGAGAAACTGCCTCAATGGGGCCGGCAGGCCGTCCTTGTGACTATCTCTACCACAAGGTAGTAAGGTATAGGACTCATCCAGTAACCTGTCTTTATACCGAAGTCCCTGCTACACTTCAGTTTAGGACAGGTAGGTTAGCTTGTGTAGGTTATCATACTATTGCGATTGTCGAGCATAAAGGCTCTACTTTTAAACAGGGGCAGTCGCCTTTCATTGGCCATTTGGTCTCTCTACGTATGTTATACGGTGGCCACAATATCGCAAAGAATACTAATTATGTGTCGGTAATTGTAAATTATAATAACGGATTGAGAGGTACCAGCCGAACCGGTTAATTTTCTCTAGTCAAAGCTCTGAAGATTCTTGAGATTTAAAATTGTGATTTTTCCCACGGTAAAGACCTATCAAAGCAAATAAAATTTCAAGTTTTGGGGAGCCATTACTAAAAAATTTAAAGTAGGCCAATATTTTAATTACTTACAATTGATTTTATTCATTTAAAACGAAATTTTCAGTGACCATTTAACAAAAAAAACGAAGTGTTTTTGAAAAGAAATTTCCCTTATGTATAGGTATTTTAAAAAGTTCATAGGAAGATGAATTTGGGACATCTGCTTATGCTGATGAAAGAGATGTGTTAGTTTTTCATAAAATTTATCAATAGAGAACGTTTCGACATAATTCGTATGCCTTTATCGTCATATTTAGTCTCTATCGTTCATCAGTATAAGCAGATATATCAACAAATTCATCCTGTTACAAATAACATTGAACTCCCAGTTAAAAAAAACAAAACTATAGTTCTTAATTGTTTCAAAAATATTAAGTTGTAAACATACCACTAAATATCTTTTAAATAATGAAAAAAATTGGTAGGATGGCTAATCCATAGATCAACTACTTTTGCCTAGTCTATACTTAGATAATCCTTGAGATTGTTAACCTTATAGTCTTAGCTTATAAATAAGAAAGTATTATTGTGCGATTTTAAACAAATAAATGAAAGAACAATCATTTCCTATGATTTTAAGAGGCGAGGGATTATTCTGAAAGAAAAGAGGCCAACTCATATGAGAAAATAAAATCCAAAATAGGATTGGGCGGTATGGTCAAAGCTGTTCACACAAGCTGTGGCACGAGCACCGTCTCACATATGCATAAGACAAGAATACTCAAACTTAACTTGACTATTCACTAAGGAAAATCAGTAACGAATTAAGTGAAAGAATATGAAATATTCAGAATTCCATCAAGTTTTGGCACTACAAGAACTTATAAAATAAATTCCATTTTTTATACATACATCTAAGTATTTTTGGAACTTGCATAGTTTTAATGACTAATGAAGTACTCAAAACTGCATGTGCTTCAAACTGAGAAGTACCTTTAATTTTGTGGTATTCTTGCCATCAGATTTTTTATTTTATTTTTAAAGTTACCAAGTAACGTTTAATAAATGATCGATTACTGCTTCATAAATAGTTACCTAGGTAGAGGCATAGGGTAAAAGGGTAACATTTTTGTTTGTTCACAAAATCTTACTACATGATCATTTTTTTTTTTTTTTATGGCTGAATCGTCAATTTACAAAGGATACTTTAACAATTGTCGTTATGATTGCTTTTGGATCCCTCACTTGATTGATTTTAACTGTATTCTATAGATTATCAAGATCACTCAATATAAAAATAAAATATTTCCGTCAATAATAAAGACCAGTACAAAAAGTACTATATATATATATATATTTTTTTTAAAAAGTTAAATCTACTGATTTGATACACTCGATTTTCAGCTTGTATCAAAGGGGGCCCAAGAAGTAAATTCAGCATCCTCAATTTGTATAGAAAAAGGTGGTAACCTGTAATTAACATTTCCTTCTCACACTAAGCCAAAGTATTAACGAATCTGAACCAATCAGAGTTGGTATGAATAGTTTCTTCTTTGAGTTTCTTGTAAATTACGCACATGTAAGCAGTTATAAAAATTAACCACTGGCTCGGAATGTAGTGGGAACGTGTTAGTCTTCCTTTTAAATTGGAGTGTACATAGTCAATTTGAAGGTCAAACAAACTGAACATAAATCTGATTAGTTTATAGACATTTTTATGACATTTATCATTTGTCTCATAAATAGTAAGTAATATTTTTTTATATTGTTTATCAACAAACAATATCAGTCAGTCTCATGAACTGGATTAGTTTAAATTCTAATCATGTGAACGTTGGAGTGGATTCTACTACCCGTTTTATGCCGGGCATTCGTGAAACTGATTCTTAGTCTATTCAGATTCGTCTGGATGTACCAGATTTTTATACATATTTATTAAAACAAAGGTTTATTTTAAATAAAATAATTATCTAAAAACTGTACCTGTTTATTAATTTAGATTGTAGAGTAGACTTCGCTAATCAGTTGGTAGAATCAGGTATAACTATAATAGTGATGATAATAATGAACCTCAGCTGGTTCAGATTTATAAATAAACGGGAACACCGTTGGCGTCATTGAGTAATCTATGATTTCTAAGAATAGTCTGATGAATCTGTATAGTATAATAGGAAATATATTTTAACAACTATATAATCCGTGCAATTAAGCTGTAATTATCCTGTTATTAACGTTCAGTACTGGTGCCGATATCCGAACAGAATAACAGTGGGAAAATATTCAGAGCTAGGAAAAAAATAAGCACAACATACTACCGTAGTTAACTGTAAATCTATTTATAGCAAAGGATATTTTTCGAAAAACATATAGTTTCTGTTCAAATATTTGTTATATGGTATATCATTGTCAATTACTTATTCCAATAAGGCAGATTGCAATTTTATCACAATAAAAAGAACTGAAGTAAAAAAATATATATATATTTGTTTAAGTAAATTTTGATCCATGGTCTCGTGTTCTCTATATTTTTTGTTAGCTAACTTTTTTTTGTTGTATTTTCAGTGAATACAATTTGGTTAAGAAAATTATAAACTAAATTGATTTTTTTTTTATTCTCAAAAATATATATAAACCAAATAACGGTCATGTGAAATGTTCTCGCCAGAATCACCAAGAACTCGCTTAGTAAGTGCACTACGCCGTAAGTACTCAGACCCTATTTCTTCATTTGACGATGAGCTTCAAGCGTTGAAGTTGAGAAAACGTAATCAGTCATGAGTACACTAATTTACGACAAATACTTCGTCGTGTTGATTTATCACTCACTGACCTCACTCCATTAATTACTCCAGCTACCATTAGTTAACTGTAAACACAGTCTGTGTTGAGAAGGGGTCAGGGGAGCAGGTAGTAAGTACTAACAGAGATCCCCTATCAAACTAGTAATAGTTCCTCCTGACCTTGGGGTAGTAATTGGTCCCGGTCTAAGCTTCCTTTTACATCTGCCTGTATCGATAGCTATACTGTTATGTAATACTTGTTATTATTATATTACTTATATAATATAACACTGTTTGATTTGAAGATCGGAGGTTTTTTTTTAATTTTGTTATATCAATAATAAATAAATTAAAATTTTATTTCTTCTAATATACATCATGTAATACGAAATAAAAGATATGAAGGATAACAACGTTCGTGCCGTATAAAAAAAAAATGTATTGCATAATTAAAAAAAAATACTACTCGTATTTATTGACCAAAATAGTACAACTCATCATTTTACCCATCTTGTTCACTCAAAATAGCCTTTTCAACAAAATAAAAGTCAACCATCAAACATGGTGACTATTACACATGGGGTGGACACTGTCGAAATCTAGGAAAATTTATATTTGGTGCCAAAAATTTATAAAATATAATTGTCTGAAATGTTTCGTCATTTAAGGTTAGCATAAATATCTAACTAACAGAACTAAAAAAAAGTAAAACATTTTTCCAACTGCAGCGATCTCGGCTGAATCGGGGTATATGAAACTGTCCATTGTTTTCTTCACAAACAAGACAGAAGAATCGATTTCATTACTCAAATTTCATATCTCAAAATATGATAATTTTTGTTTTGTTGGCACAACTTTTGTTGTCAATCTAACCTGGTGATCAACAAATGACCTGTTGAACTGTAGGCAAGTTAATATTTATAGAAATACGAGTTAATTATAAAATAAATGTTTTGAGTGCCTGTCAAAATCATTACTGTAACTGGGGTGAAAATCTTCAGGATAGTTTCTTGGCAACGAGGGCAACCTATGACCCCGATAAAGTCTCTGAATTGTCTGCGAAGAAAAAAAATGGTTAATTTCATATTCCCCGATTCACTTGAGATCGCTGCAGTTGAAAAAATGTTTTAGTTTTTTTAGCAAGCTTTCAGTTTTTCGTGGCAGTTTTATAGTTCATATAACTTTTATATGACTTTTGTGCACTCTTAAGTGTAATTAAAATATTTTTAGGGACTTTTTGAAATTTTATTTGTAAAAGAGGACATATATTATGTAATAAAAACACTGTTGTCTGGTTAAAATTCTGACAATTTCTCTTTTCTGACAATATCCCGTACTTACTGCATGATTTACTATGAGAAACAAGTAAGGCAATCTACTGTGTAGGGTGAGAATCGTCGCAAAAAAATTTATTTTTCACGGAAACATAAACATTCAGTTTTCTCAAGTCTCGGTTCAGAAGCTTTCTAAGATTAAAATAGGATTTTTTTTTGTTTTAAGAACTGTAAGAAAGTTCTACAAAAATAAAAATAGTTTTGATAGCCGTTGACATATTTTCTGTTGCCTTTATTTCGTTTCAACCTATTCACCAATGTTAAAAAATAGAAAAAAAATCATAATTGACGTAAGCGAATTTCTAGTCGGTAAGACAAATTGATTGAAAAAAAATGAATGATTTATGAAATTTAATACATAGGCGAATAAGAGATAATATGGTGCTGATTGGATGTAATGTTGGAAGCAGATGCACTTTAATTTCGACCCAAAACATCAATCTTTACATAAATCCGTATATTTAAAAGGTGCCTTGCTTTCAAAGATAAAATATTTGAATTGACGAGTTCCCTCGTTGAAGTCGTTTGTTGATGTGTGCATAATGTTTGTTGATAAATACATAATGTTTGTTGATGTATTTAACACTCAAATAAATGTTTTGGATTAATAAATGAAATCTAACCGTTTCCAAGGACGAATTACTATTTAGAGCGGTGAATGTAAAAAGGTAAGCAGAAATGTATTTAAAATTTTTTAACGAACGAAACTCCCAAGAATAATTCCAACACTAACTGCAGTACCAAACGTTAATAGGCATTGTCTTGAGAATCTAACATAAGCCATTGATATTTAAATTTATAAACTATAAAACAATTAGGAATAAAAAAAGATTGGACTAAAATTCTGAAAGAAGAAGAATTGACTAGTATTTTTTTTTGTGGAAGTGTAATATTTTTGTTATTCACCATTTGTGTTTGTTTGAAAAATAAATTTTGTGTAGCTCATGACGTTTAACGAATTGAACAGAGCAAAGCTGCTTCACTGACTGTATTTGCAATGCACTATCTAAAGTAAATAGCACCTGAACCACAAACCTAGGAAACCTCGTTTCCTTCACAAGCCTTCCTCGTTCGGAACATTCATAGTAAGGACTATGAATAATGTTGTATACTTGTAAATATCCTGTATATATTGTATCTCTCTCTCTCTCTCTCTCTCTCTCTCTCTCTCTCTCTCTATATATATATATATATATATGTATTGTATATATCATGTAACATATGTTTGATGTATGTGCATAATGTTAAAACGTAGGTCAATATATCGGAAATAATGTCTGAATTTCAGCTGCGTCATCTACTAAATTTGTTTTTTTTTATTTTAGCAAATATAAGAGGAAAATATTGTAGCTTAGTTGATCCAAAGATCAATTGCCTAGCCACCATCCAATTTTTGTTCTAAAATGTGTAAATGGTTGTTGCATCATTTATGAAATTAACTGTCTAATAAGATATATATTTTTTAAGCACAGTTAAGTTAATAAAACATATTGTGTGTAAATTCAGTCATTCATGATATTTAACGAATTAAAAAATAAATTATAAAAAAAATAACCTAAATAATCTGAGCGCGGCCAGCGTGAGGTTTTCAAATACATATTAGGTGATTGTAAACAACAAATCCATAAACAACCACTGCTTAATTTTAACAAAACCTGTACATTTTATTTGTTACAGAAGATCGGTTAATGAAAAAAATTATAAGCGTAGCTAAAAAAATAACAAAAAAACATTGATTGAAATGGAATGCAATGACATTACGACCGTTGTCTCTTAAACATTTTATTTTTTGGAATATCATTAAATAATTTTGTGTTCTATCATCTTTAATGTTTCCTTAGCTACGCAAAACAATTATAAATTTAAATATGTAATAATTGTGACAGCTTCTGGGCCATGACTCGAAAAAGTTTGAAAATTGGCGGAACAGGTCCGATTATCTTTTCGTTCATTTTACTTTTTGTTTTTCACACTCCATTATTATAGTTTTAACACAATCAGGATGCTTTAGGGACGTTATGAGATTCAGATTTAAAATTTCGTAAGAGCTTTGAAAGTTTTCTCCACGAGTTGCCGTTCCTGTTTGAAAGTACCTTTCTTCTCTCTTGGAAATAACAAATTTCTCTATTGGCCTCGACATTATTTTATTTATTTAAATATATGTGATCTTATTTACCCCTATTTATGCCACAATAAGCTATCCAGTTGGGAGCCACATAATTCTATAATATATAAAATAAATTCTCTTGTCAATTAGGGATTTGAATCCAGAAATGGCATTACATGAATAAATTACATCGTATGATTGCTGAAACAACACAGTTTTCATTATTTTTTAAAAATATTCTGACAAAAATCCACACTGAGTTTTTTTTCTCCCAAAGAGTCACTAAATAATTGTGACCAAATGATGTAGACAAAAAGGACTTACAGATTATATTCAAAAGAAGGAATATAGATTAATGGGCACACAAAAGATTTTACATCGTTTCAAATATAATTCATTGCCAAAAATAAATCCTGTAGTACTTCATTTTGGACTTGGAAATTATGAGTTTTTAGGACCACACTAGGCAAATTATGAGATAATGATACCTTATACATTACTATAAAAATCAGTTTTGCGATCTGTTTACGATTTAAATGTTTTTTTAGAAGAAGGTACCTGAGATGATCAAGAAAAACCAATTGATGAAAACACAAATGTACTGAAGTGAAAAATAAGAAAATAAGTAATAGAAGCATCAGATATGGGCGACATTTCTGACTCTCAATAAAAATGGACACTACTTTGAAACGGTTTCGGCAATGCATTATGAGTAAAAATGCATTAGAAGCTACTTTGCCCCCCTTCAAAAAAAAAAATTTTTAAAATCACAATTCATTTCTATGTACTTATTTTTTAAAAACTGATTCCTCTATTAACAAATTAAGTATGAAAGCAAATCTTGATTTCATAATTTGTGCATTTTTTTATAAAAGACATGAAAGTTTATTTTTCTTCTTAAACACCCCAAAATGCCTTTAAATGTGCAATGAATATCCCTAAAACAGTAAAGACAGTAATTTTTTATTTCTCTATACATCCAGATTCTTTCAAGAATACTTCAACTTTGACATTTATAAGTTCCATTCAAGGTTATGTCCATTTATATTTTATACTTCATGTGTTATATATAACCTTTACATTTTCGTAAGAAATGGTTTCGCTTACCGTATCTTAAGCGTATGGAAGATCCCCAGCTGGAGATTAGAAGCACATGAGGCCTGGGAATTGACTGACTCGATGGCCCGCCTTGCCGCCAGATAACAAGCAACAGGGATCTTAAGGCACTCCCCACCCCACTGGCTATTATGTGATAAATACTTTTTGTTGCCGAGCCCGGCAATTTTATGGCCTGTATTTAGGTATGCAACATAATCAGTAGCCTTTTTTAATTTTTACTGGTTATTTTTTTTAACGTTTGTTATGAACTAAATTTCATTTTACGAATAAAGGGCTTATAAAGTGAATAAATAATGAACAGAAATATTTACGGAAACTCGTCCTCGAGTTCCTTACATACCGACCGTTTGGATGACTAAAAAAATGTTCATACTTAAACCGTCCTTGGTCCCAGAATACTGCCTTTTTAACAAATAAATATTATTTTAAATAATTTGAAAAAAAATAATTTTGAAATCAAAGCCGCTATTTTGAATTTCATTATTCTTGACTTCAGTGCGAGGATTGTTTATAATTTATATAGAATCCTTACGATTCCATATCCCTGTTCGGGCGACAAACTGACGCTTCAGCTCCTTAAATTAGTACAGGAAAGAATAAAAAATAATTCAAAATATTCATTTTAATGACCATTAAATTTTTTTTTTCCATTTTGTATGAGGGTGGGATGCAAAAGCAATTATACCACACCAGAAAACCAATCCACTGACCCCCCTCCTTCAAATAAGAAATCGTTCATGCGAGAACTAACTGATTACTTATTACAATTGTTAACTTATCACCAATAAAAATGGTAATGATGACATACTGCTTACAAGATAATGCGTAAAGATACGATGCAATGACGTAAATTTATTTAATTTACTTATGATTATAATATATATTATTATTACATAATTAATTTTTATTAAAGGCAGACGGATCACATCTGTACGCTTAAATATTTACTCAACAGTAACTTAGATCCTACCTTAAATTCCCCAGTGATTTGTGAAGTACTAATTCAAAGGATTTTTTTTAGACGAAAGTAAATATTTCTTATTTGTTTAAAGACCTAATTTAAATATTAACTCCAGTTTGTTAATTTTGACTTAATTTACGGCCTGCAATATGCTAAAATACTGACAAACTATTACCGAGTGCTATGCAGCTTATATTATCCAATATTATAGACTTCATCAAAAAATATTTTTATATTATCTCCAGCTATAATTGTCTTTTCATTATTATTGCACGTTCTTGTACATTGATTAGGAAGTAGATTATATTTTTTTAAACATATCTAAACGAAATATAAAAGACGTAGGAAGTGCAGATATAATATTTTTGCTTTGAGTCTCTAAAAAACATATGTGATTTCTTCAAAATTTCTTTATTTTATTTCTTATACTACTTTGGTAATAAAATAATGGTAACAAAATTTTTGGAAAATCATTGATTTTTTATTACCAGAGTTAAAGGTGTCCCTGACCATGAGGAATAAGTCAGCAATTCATCTTAAATAGCTATTTAGAGCTGTGTCTTCAGGAATAATAAAAGTTGGTGGGCAGAATTTTCTCATGTAAACCTTTTATTTAGATTTTCTGTTATATATTAGCCAAAAACTGGTAAGCATAATTCAAGGTGTTTTGGAGTAAACTTGTACAATTTCAGATAGGTTAAATCATTTTTACGACTGTGATAATAATGAATAACGTAGAACACTCTTACAAATTACTCCCGAACCTGAATGAAAGTAGAGCCTCTTCCTTTGGGCAATCACAATTACAATGCTTATCAAAACCGATTAATGCCTTATCAAAATATGTGAAAATGAAGTCTGTTGACTTTATAGAAAAAAACCTGATAGCTAACCGGACTCCCGATTTTCCAAACCCTTATCTACCGGAAAACCCGAATAATACAATACAATTAGTTTTTATTTATACAGAAAAATGTCATAGAAAGTTATAACAACTCAATAACAAAATGAGTCTTAACACTAGTGGGTGGTGAAGTTAATGTAAAGATGAATTTTAGAAGACATTGATTGATAATGAATGAAGGGCTATAACCTAGATAAGTATTTTGTATACCACAACAAAATTAGGTTCCCCTAATATTAATAACTAACCGGAAAAAAAGGAAAAATATACTGGCAGGATCAGAATTTAGTCCCGGGTTCGAGTCCCGTAGTATATTTTTTCTTGGTAGGTGATTAATTATAAGCTCATGCATAATCACTGTATCTTTATATGTAATAAAATAGAAAAAGTACGACAAAGGTCTTACCGGCTATCGCACTTGCTAACTTCACCTAACCTGTCGCTTCGTCTCAAATTGATGATATATAAATGTGTCCTCCGGCCAGCTCTGCTGTACAGTGCCCCGCTATTTACCCACTTGACTGACAATACAACCAAATGTCTCCAGCATTCCCAGAATGGAATCATGCGAAAAGTGGTCCGACATACCTCTTTCGAGAGGTTGAAGAACGCTGACCTGCACCCGTTGCTTGGTGTGCCGTCGGTAGGTGAGTTCATTCGCCGGAGACACATTAAGTTTTTTGACTCGTTGCAGCACCTGACAAACCCAGTGTTTAACACTATGACCCCACCACCCCTCCCGCATCGATGGCAACAGACTGTCGGGGAAAAATTAGGATAAGAATTAGTATGTAAGTTAGTTTTAAGGTTGATCAAAAAGGTGAGCCCCGTCACCTTTATTAGTCAGTTTAGTCTATTCACGTATAATGTATATCATTATGCTTGTTTATTCGACTATATAATTTTTATAAAATAATTTGATAATTGCTATCATAATAATAATAAATAATCAGGTGAGTGCTTTTGATTATTATAAGCGGGGCTCTCCCCCCCTAACTGGACGTGCGTCGCACGGACCTTTGCAGGGTATGGCAAGCCGTAGGGACCCCCCAGTTGATGAATTTCAACATCCAAAAAGAGTATGCCGCAAGCGTACTCTCCCCCAGGCCCCAGAGGTTAAAACCTCTAACTCCTTCACCCCCCTAAACTCGGCATCCCAGTCCGAGGCCAGTACATCCGCCGCCCCTTCTGCCCCTAAATCGCCACCCCCCCTTATATTAGGGCGCATCAACAGCTATGACCTCACGAGGTTATTAGCCGATTACCACATTAAAAACTACAAAATAGTGCAGACGCAGCAGGACACTAAGGTGTTCTGCAACTGCATACTAGACCAACAGCAAACAATTGCTGCAATCAGGGATTTAAAGATCCCATTTCACACGTTTGCCCCCCGTGGTACCAAGCCCAATAAGAAGTACTTACTTCATGGATTCGATCTCTCTCATCCGATCGAGGAGATAAAAGCCCACATTAAAAGCGTGGGTAGCAACGTAATCGATGTATATCGATTACGGCGCTCCGACCAAAATGGAGCTAAGACAGAGATCGAACCGATACTAGTGATAGGGGATCACACATTGAAGGCGGAGACCTTGAAGCAGCTCCGGCATATAAATAATGTGCTTTTTCGAGTGAGCACTTTTCACGAAAAAAGAGGGATCCCGATGTGCCTGAACTGCCAGGAATACGGCCATACCAGACGGTACTGTTTCAAGCAGGCCAAGTGCGTGAGGTGCAGCGAGCCTCACGACATAAAAGACTGCCCGAGAGACGCTTCAATTCCCCTCAAATGTGCCAATTGCGGGGGAAATCATGTCGCGTCGTACCGACAGTGCCCGTACAGGGTAAAACTTCTAGAGACTGCAGAGATAAAAAAGCAGGCACAGAATATTACAGCCGGGCCGAGAAGGGCCACATACATGCCTGCCCCCCCTCCACCACGACAGACTGCCTCCTATGCTCAGATGGCATCCGGAAACACCAGGGCTCCGGAAGTTCTCCCAGAGCCCCTACCTCAAACTACTAACAGTAATAATGATGCCTTGATGGGTATCTTGGGCAGCATGATGAACATGTTGAGCAGCATGACCGCTGCCATGAATAAACTCACCGAGGCGGTAACGCAGATGATGTCAGAATTCAAAAAGTCAAACATCTAAATGATGGGGCACGTAATTTTAAATTACAACGTCTGCGGCCTTCGCCCCAAACAAGCCGACGTAGAAGTAATTCTACGGTGCCATTCGCCAGACGTTGTCGTTCTCACCGATACCCGGTTGAAGAAAATACACTTCTGCCGCTTCCCGGGTTATACTGCTTACCGCCAAGACACCGAAACTATCTCTGGAGGAGTAGCTGTGTTAGTTAAAAACGGAATACCCTGTAGGAGACTGCCCCCACCCGTCAGCCTAGGCCCCGACCAATACATAGTTACGCTCCAGCTACGGCTCACGAACAACATCATCGTGTCAGGAGTCTACAGAAGACCGAAAGCCGTCTGCGACCCGTATAAGCTCCTGCTCACTACGATAGCTCATGACCGAAGGCACGTCATCGTGGGTGACCTAAATGCGAACCACAGCTGGTGGAGCAGTACTACGGCAAACGCCCTAGGCCGTTACATCACTAAAACTCCATTTACGGTCATCCACCCAGGATTGCCGACCTTCCGTCATTTCGCTAACCCAGACAGAACCTCCACGCCTGACCTGCTCCTGACACAACAGCCACACCGGGTCACCGGATGCTCGGCCTTAGATTTCACCACCTCCGACCATCGGCCTATTCTCTATGAACTAGAAGGAGACATGCCAGAGCCGCCTGCTTCTAGGTACAGGTACGATGAGGCCAAATGGGACCTCTACAAGCATCTCATCAAGACCGAGTTGCCCACAATCACGCCCCTGAGACACACTTGGGACATAGATTACGCTATCTATCAGCTACAGGACGTCATCGATCGAGCTGCCGATGCATCGATCCCGAAATTTTCTCCGAAGCCCCCTTCTCTGAGAAAACCTCCGGATCACATCCTACAACTGATTAGACAGCGTAATAACATCAAGAACAGGTGGTTTAGGACCAAAAACAGGGACTTAAAACCGGTTTTAAATGCTCTCACAAACCAAGTTAAGTCCCTGATGGCCCAGTGGAAAAATTCGATTTGGGAAGATCGCCTCACTAGTCTCCACGGTGACCACAGGCAATTGTGGAAGCTTGTGAAGACCTGCAGGTCCAAAAAGAACGGTGTAAGGCTGGCCGTGAACGGGCAGTTCATTCCCACCACCGAACAAGCGGACATCTTGGCGGCCTATTATGAGGAAGTCAGTCGTGGCCAGGGACAGCCAATAGGAACCCTCGACCACCCCTCCCCCACCCTCCCTACCACTACCGAAATCTACACCTCACACCGGCAATGCGCTGCATTCATTCGAAGAACGACCGGCAAGAAGGCCCCAGGTCAGGATTCCATCCAGAACATCCTACTCAAGCAGCTGCCGAGGAAAGGAATCTCATTCATAACGAACGTGTTGAACTCCTGCTTCAGGCTGCACTATTTCCCCCAGAACTGGAAGCACGCTGTAGTGGTCCCCCTTCTGAAACCAGCAAAAAGCGGTTATGAGCCATCTCATTACCGCCCCATCAGTCTGCTGACTCAACTCTCGAAGCTGTTCGAGAGAATCATCCACGTACATCTCTCCGGGCACTGCGAGTCACAAGAAGTCATCCCACCAGAGCAGACTGGTTTCAGGACAGGCTTAAGCGCGAACAACAACCTGGTGAGATTGCAACACCACGTCGCATCAAACGTCCGGAGCAACAGAGCTACCGCTATGATTTCTCTGGACTGTTCGAAAGCTTTCGACTCTGTGGACCACTACATCCTACTCCAACGTCTGAGGGAATACGAATTCTCGGATCAGCTGCAGAACCTGATAAGATCCTACCTTACAGGCAGAACTTTTTCGGTTCGTATAGGCACTACGTCTACGACCCGAAGAAACTACACTGCCGGTGTCCCCCAAGGATCGGTGCTAGGCCCCCTGCTGTTCAACATTTACACCGCCCACATCGTCGGAGCCTCGTACCCCAACTGCGAGGTATCCGCGTATGCAGACGATATAGGTGTTTACAGCACTAGCATCAATCCCTCCAGAGCCCTGAAATTCGCTGAGAGCGCTAGTCAACGGATCTCCGAGAAACTCGATGCCGTCCACATTCAAGTCAACCCGGCCAAGACGCAAGGAATTATATTCAGTTACAAATCCGGAAAAAAGAAGCTCCCGAAATCCTTCGTCTTAGGCGGCAAAGAGTGCCCTGTAAGCAACAAGCTGTGCTACCTCGGGATTACCCTCGGTAGGCACTTGTCGTTCACAACGCATCTCGGCAAGAAATTAAAGAGTGTTAGGAAGCAATTCTTCAGCCTCGGACACCTACTTCACAGCCCGGCTTTATCGGTACGCCTCAAGCTGCTGATATACCAGAGCGTCCTAAGACCTGCTTTGATGTATGGGACCCCTCTCTTCAAGTATCTGACTCCTAACACTCTCCAAACGCTCCAGCAATTTCAGAACAGAGTTCTCCGCACCTCCCTCAAACATACCCCGTTCGACAGAATGAAGGCAGACGAGATGCATAAAAAATTTGAAGTGCTCACCATTCAAGATTTTATCAAGAGAAGGCACATCAAATTTTTTGACTCACTCAGACATAGCCACAACCCACTATTCTCCGACCTTCAACCACCACCAATGCCCGTCAGATGGAAGCACTGCTGGACCGCCGAAGCCTGGAGGATGATCGACGTCATTGAACCCGATGACTGAACGAACTACACCCAGCCGAGATATCGAGGCCGATCTCCCGGCCGACTCTACCGAAGCTACAAGACCCCATCTACCTGTTTAAGCAGGGTAGACCTTCCGGCCGAGTGGCCGACTTATTTCAGCCCCCTGCCGGGGCGGGCCAGGCTTGACCTGGCCGACTACAAACCATTGCCTAGGTACCCCTAGGCTCCACCCTCGGTAGACTCTCACTACCTTCCCGAATCCACCCGCCTCCTTCAGGCATCCCACACCCTATATCCTTCTCATACACCCTTCAAATGGGGGACTCCCCTCAGTGAAAGGCACTCATTAGCCCAAAATAATTTTCCTTATTTTTCCCACATCCTATTTTATAAGTTTGAGAGCTAAGAAAAAAAAAAAAAAAAAAAAAAAAAAAAAAAAAAAAAAAAAAAAAAAAAAAAATAAATAAATAAAATAAAATAACAAAACCTGTATATAATGTAGCGATGCTACAGGGAATACAGAAATAATTTGTGAATAGATTCGCCTGAGGATCTATATTTGTATATAATTATCTGTAAATTTAAAGGGGCTATGAAGGGGGAAAAAAAAAAAAAAAAAAAATCACTGTATACAAGCTAAAAAAACAAATTTATTTATTTATAGATACGACTTAGACGCGTTTCAAATTCATTAGCGGGTATTACACATATTTAAATAGAATTAATTGTGTGTCTAGCAGTAATGTCGTATAGTTAGTATTGCAAGATAGTTAGCGTTGTGTGTTTGGTATTGTTTGTTTGTTTCTGCTGTCGGTGTATTATATGTATGATTAAGTGGTAATTTGTCGAGGTGTATTCGTATTATGAGTTAAATGATTGGTCTAATGATCGTATTAAGTGTCCAATGCGTAAATTGTTGAGGTCTGTCTCTTCTTTTCTACTTTTCCTGCAGGATATTTTCCATGGATTCGCTTCCGACTAGGTCCTTCTATTTTGACTGTTGGTTCTTACAATGTTGATGAAGTTTCTAATCCAACCACGTGGCACACGAACATGCAGGTGGTTCATTGTTGCTGGATATGCTTCTTTGTCAGCAGCTGTATCATTCAGCATACCGTCTCTATCCATATGATTACAATATTTTTTGTAAAGAGTGATGATGAATGAAGGGCTATAACCTAGATAAGTATTTTGTATACCACAACAAAATTAGGTTCCCCTTATATTAATAACTAACCGGAAAAAATATACTGGCAGGATCAGGATTTAGTCCCGGGTTCGAGTCCCGTAGTATATTTTTTCTTGGTGGGTGATTATTAATGAATATTTACACATGCAGTTAAATATATCCATGACGATAGGGTAAATGTTTTTTTTTTATTGAAGTTTAATTCGATTTAATAGAATTTATGGAGCTTAATGAGTCAGAAGGAATTTTCCAGGAGGTAATTATTTTATTGTTTATTGGGTTTGATAAATTGCAGTGAGAAAATACGGTTGTGTTAAGACGTTTCACGCTTTAGTTTTCGAGATTGGCAGTGCACCTTATGTCATTTTCAGCTTTAGACGCTTTTCCACCAGGATTTCCTTGGTTTCTTTGTAGCAATGGGAAATGTAAGCCCCTTTGGTTAGGGTCAAACGAACTATCTTTGACATAGTGGTTAAGAAGTGGCATGTAAGTAGTATTTATGAAATTGTTTCCACCATTTTGTAATTCAAAATTTATTATACACTCGGTTTTGGAGTTAATATAGCAAGCTTTAAGATTTTTTTTTACCAAAGTCGATGAAAATAAGTGAGTATGACAAATATTGAAGTCGTTTTGATTAGGCGGTAAGTTTTTCAGGCAACGAACGATCTCTGGTACTGAATTAAAACAATAGCGTAGAAGACACTATTGAAACCCATCGTTCCTGAGGCATCGGACATGATAGGAAAAAGAAACCTGAAATGGTGAGAACCATGTAAGAGGAAGCCAGCTGCCAGAGAAGAGTTCTAGATTGGAAGCCTTAAAGGAACAGGAGAGGAGGATGACATGGTCGTAAGACGTGATGGATGCAAGGGGTGCAAGAGGAGATCGGAGATAAAAAACGAGATCGGTTGAGCAGGGACATCTAGGTGCCACCACCTGTGATAAGGGGTCCATGAAAACCAAACTCATAATATATCACTATTTCATCCAACAAACATCAAACCTAAATCCATCGTTACCATTCACAGATCCACTGCTCCTTACATTGTTCGGATCTCTATATCTCCATCTATCCCTCAATTGTCTCTCAGATCCGACGCATTTCAAATTCCGTCTTAAAACACAACAAAATGTATTTATCACCTATAAGGTAGGTCTTGGACAAACTACGGACCTTTATTTCGTCAACAAGGGCCATTCTTTTTTGAAAAGTCTAATTATTAAAATTTGGTCTCATTCATTTGGCCTACGACAAACTTTCTCCATTAGGAGGTGCTGTGTTGGATTAAGATTCTGGATTGACATCCTTTATTTGTTTTGGTTTTTAATCTATTACGTATCTCAGTGAATTAGAGGTGTAAATCACTAAGGGACTCATAGTACATTCTTCCGCTTTCTGCTTCCTCAGCCACTTGGAGCGGAAGTCGCTTCCGTTGTCCGTGATGTGGCGCCACCTATGACGCCGCGAGCGAACCTCCTCCCCTCCCAGTAGTACCTGTCCCCTCGCAGTTAACAGTCGTCAGTCGACCTCTGTCAGTGCGGGCCGACTTCCTCAACAGGTTTGTTTACTGTGTATTCAACTCTAAATATATATATTGTATGTTATCAACTCGAGTACCTTTGTATATATTTCATATATACCATGAAATATATATGATTGTCCCGATATCCATTGTCCCTTTGAAATTTCATTAGATAAAATGCTATCTGTTCAATTGTTCTTTTGAAACATGGGATATCTTCAATTCGGAACAGATTAAAATCACTTCTAATGCCTTTTCATTGCAATAACCACAGAAAAACTTTTTTGTTTATTTTTTTTATTGCGTTTTGTGTCTCTGTTTTATGATTTTATCACTCGGCTCGTCAGAGATAATTGTATGATTTGGCCGAAGACTGCATGAGAAAGCCGACTCAAAGGTAACTAATTGTAACACACTGCTGTTGTACCGCTTTTCTCCCTGCTATTGCGGGGCAATTTGCATTGATGAGATACAAGTTGCATAACCCGTCTTAGTCGTGATATATCAGCTGTTTATTCTGCGATTTTATATCAAAGCGTCCAAAATTTCACTTTTTGAGTGACTTCAAATGAAAATGTTTTTACGTCACGTTTGACATTGGAATCTCTTGCCCTTACCGTAAACAATTCATTTGTTTCGGCTCTGTAACAATTCGAATACACAATGGAGTAGAAATATTCTATTACTTTCAGAGCTCGAATTGGAATTTATTCTTCTGATTAAAATTATTTTACCTTTTCATTGCGAAGTTGCTGTAGTAGTTATGAATCACTTATTTGTATTGTCGGATGAATCATGAAGCAATATTTGGTTGTTATATTCCTATTTTATTGCTATAAAAAGTGAATAGTTTAATTTGTCTTTTATTATATGACCTACTGTTATTACGATCATTTATCTTATCAAGGACAAAATGACCGGTGTCTGCTGATCCTTCGGGCTCCTATGTTTTGTAAATAAAACTAATTCAAAACATATTTCAGGGTTTAAGGCTCAATGTTACTTAAATTTTCTGTTCTTCTTCTAATAAACAGTTTTCTGGTATTAAATATTTAAGCCACGATATGTGCTATGTATGTGTACGTCGCGTGGGCTGATTCGGGCTAATTCTAAAATTTATTGAAAGAAAAATTCACTGTTCGCCTCGATTCGAAACAATTCGACCATGGATCCTATCATGAACCGGTTACCTTGACCACTAAAACCACGCAAGAACCCTCCGATAGTTATATACTTAACGCGGCCTATTGTATTCCTCAAAACAACTTCACGCCCTTTCCACTTGGCTCATATTTCGTCTGAATCAAAACATGAATAACTTATCATAGTCATTAGAACTCAGAGCTTTTAAAATTTCTTCAGAACAAGTTAGTATTTATCTCTTACATTTTTCTTTGCTGGGAGATTGGTCCCCCCTAAGAATAGCAATAAGTTGAAAAAAAACATTATAGTAGAATAAAAAATATAAAATAAATTACATTGGTTGTGTTTAGCTCATAAATAATATCGTGCCTACGGATGTATGTGGTGACTTAAATAAACCAACAACATAATAGTAAACAGACAAAAACATTAATGACCGTGGAATGACATTCAGTAATAGGAAAACTAGAAACACATGATAAAATATAGGAATGATTAGGGGGGGGGGGTCGTAACAAGGATAGATTAAAATAGGGAATAAACATAATTAAAGAATAATAATGAATTGTTAGATTGAAGAGAGATAACTACCGGGTAAAATCTAGATTTAAAGATTAGCAGAGCTATTGAGCGATCATTATTGATGGGTTCCTATGTTTTGAGGTATTGAAAGCAGATTTGTGAGTAGGGAAATACAAGTTGGATCGCCGGGATTTGGTTTAAATTTGACGAGGATGCCAAGGTAAGGGGACTTTTTAGTCATGATATTACTGAAGAGGAGGGGTCCAAGGATGTGTCGTCGATGGACAAAAAGGTACTTCCATCCTAACTCTAAGGAGTGCTGCAAATGGGACAGTCTCTAGGGATCTCGAGTATAAATCTTAGATTGATCAAGCGCTTCAACCGAGAAACGGTATTCTCAGAGAGGCCACCGTACACCTCACAATCGTAGTCGAAAAGGGGGAAGAACGCGTAATAGGAGGAGGTGACGAGAACGATTGAGCAGTTTGAGGGTGGAAATGGATCTGTGGTTGATCTAGAAAGTGTGGTCTTCCTACCCTATCCTGAGAACCGATTTTTATGACTGATGTAAAGAACGATTGTATAGGACGAGCGTCGATGGTGAATATAGAAATAGAACAGAGAGAAATGGATTTACGACCATTTCGCTACAACAGAAGACAATGGAAAAGGGTTGGGATTTGTATCATTGTTGACAATTGAGATTGTTGATGTCTAAGCTAATCTAAATTTATTTGTTAGTTTTTCCACACTCACTGAAGGTTATTAGTGTCAACAGTAGTAGTAAGTATTTTGTAGTCGTACTAAAATTTACTTTTTTAAATTTATATAAAAACTTTAAATAATCAAGTTCCTAAGAACGTGATTATAAAAAAAAAAAAAATTAAATAGGGCCCTGAAGAAAACCTGAGCCGCTTCTGACTGGCAAACATACTTTATTTTGTTTATTTAACATCATCCTTGGTAAGCTATTATTGCTATTTAAAAAGAAAAAAACTGCATAAAACAACCCATGCAACTAAAAGCAAAACATAAAATCAAATTGATTGCATGCCATTTCACAAAGGCCATTTAAAGCTTTATTTCTTTCGAAAAGCAATTCGGTCTTAACAACAGAGAAGTTCACTTGTTAACATTTTCTTTTATTGATAAGTAAGTAATCAGGGGAATCCGAGGTCTAGGATCACAGTAAGGTTCGTTTAAAAATTTAAAGTCTATTATATTATTTGTGCATCCACTAAGGTATTATGCAAGTGTTTGTCGCCCCGTTCATAGTGAGGTGAAATATGCGCATGACACCGTTTTCAAATATCTCTCCCTTCTTCCGCTATGTCTCCACGCTATTTTCAGCTGGCCAGTCAAGCTGATGAAATTCGGCAGCAACAGTTATAACTTTTATGTTCGAAACTACCCAGGAATTTCAAACATCATTTTGTAGCAATCCCTTCAATTATTGAGAGCGATGAGATCCACGAATGCGGAAAGAATGACTCCTGATTATGGCTCAGAAATGTTCCATTTTCACATGCGTATCATGTGCAGTTACTTAAGTATAGATAAGTCTGAACCTCGCTCATTGTTCATTTGTTCTTACTATCTACCGCATGTTAATGCATGCCCATACGGTCCCGTTTTCTGGGGAATTATTTCGAAAAGGGGATTTTCCCAGCGATCGGTTGAAGAGTATTCGCCGTACTTTTGAGAGGCTACACATTGGTCATGCAGCGTGGTGCTGCGTAGTCTTGAGCCCACAACGAACCGATGACACGCTCACAACAGCCGAAACTGTTCACACAATTATCGGACTGGTTTATATCAAGGCCGAGTTATGTAGAAAACACCGGAATGAACTCACCCCTTTAGAGGCAGTTAGTGAAGAGGGTGAGCTAGTTTAAAATAGATCCAGTTTATATGTTGACAAAACCGAATTAGATCCTGGAATCTGTTCTTGAGTCTACGTGTAAATACTCCAACATCGGAAGGGCAAACAAATGTATTTCCATAAATACAACTAATAATAATAATAATTAATCCTTTATTGTGCTAAAATTACAATCTGCCTTTTGTTATTAGGCAATAAGTAATTAAGATAAATGCTCTCACTCATACCATATTTACAATTCATCATTCACTCGCTAATTCATACAATGTTTACTAACAGCCCAGAGGCCTCCAAATCCAAATGCGAAAGAGAAAGCGCAGTCTTGGGAAGTCCCCCACGCTTCTCCGTCAGCCGCGTCACCGGATATGAGCCAGTGGAGGCTGACCAAGAGCGCGAGAGCCACAGACGCTCAGGACATGATGATGACTGGCCATTGCCAGGACTCCCTCTGTCACGTGTTTATAGCAGGTCACAAGGCCACTGCCGTTTCAGTCTCTGAGGAGGATTATAGGGATGAGTGGCGCAGTGCAATGACTGTGCTACACGATTAGGGTGGTTGGAAAGGCTACTGTGGAATTTCATAAACTTTGAAGGGATGAGTTCAAGAATGTAGGGTATATTAAGATAGTTATGAAGGGTTTTGTTGCTGACGTAATAAGGGGCATTTACTATTGTTGATTGAAAGGATTGGATACGCTTTATGTTCGACTTTTTTGCTGTCCCCCATAGCTCTATTCTGTATGTCCAGATTGGCTTAAGTATAACTTTGTAGATTAGTAATTTATTTTCTATTGAGAGATGGGATGTCCTTTGAAGTAGTCTGTAGAGTTGCCCAAAGCGTCTGTTTAGTTCTTGTCTTTTTAGTCTCGTATTTGGGTTCCAGGTCAGTCGTTTGTCGAGATGGAAGCCTAAGTACCGTACTGTCTCGGGTACAGGGAGAGGAATAGAATTAAAATAAACTAGTGGAAAAGACTTGTGACAAAGGGTGAAGGTAATGTGGGAGCATTTTTCTTCATTAACTTTGATCCGCCATTGATTGCACCAATACTCGATCTCGTCAAGGTGTTTTTGAAGGTTATGGGATGCTATGTCGGGGTCTGGGTGGGATGACAAGACTGCAGTGTCATCTGCAAATGTGGCCAGGAAGGTATTGGGAGTAGAGGGGACATCAGCGGTGTATAGATTATAGAGGATGGGGCCCAGGACACTGCCCTGTGCAACTCCTGCATTTATGGGATAGTAGTTAGAATATTCTAAACCACAGTGGACTTGGAAGAAGCGGTTTGAAAGGCAGGACTATAAATATAACTATGATGTAGTTAACATTGTTGCAAAATGTCAAAACATATTTTGTTTGAGCATTATAAAGGGGAAATGAATGATGTGTACATTTTTATGTTGGGAGTAAATTCTGAGATACTTCACTTTCTCAGGGCATGCTTCGCAGCCGACTTTCGCGTTGTCATCACAAGTGATGTCTTCTAATACCTGTGATAGAAACGAGAAAGCGGAAGATCACATCTATATTTAGGTATAGATCAGCGTGATGGTGTAGGTACCGGACGATCTTCACTACTTTTTTAGTTCCGTGAAAGTGGTTTCATTTTTTATACGTGCAGATTAAAAAAAAAACGGAGTAAATATGTGACAGTTGCATTGAAACTCGATACAGGGCTTGTCAAAACACTTTTCAGCTAATGTTAGTTGGCGTGTTATTTTTTATAAATGTTATGTAACTGATGGCCCGAAAATATTGAGTGATGATGTCTTTCAAAACGGTAAGGCATGGCTTTTTATAAGTGATAAGTTAAACCAGCTTGGCATATTTAATAATTTTAGTTCGTAGGGTCAGAGGTTTAAAAAGTATTATCTATCATATTGTAAGTTATATATTAGCTTATATTAACAACCGAACTTTATCTAAGATAGGCTACCTCCCATAGTGCTCAGTAAAAAAAAAAAAACCACAAGAATTGTGCTACGTCTCCTGCGATTGACTAATCTCCCAACAAATCTAGGGGATACCTCAAGGCTGACTGTTGTCCTATATTATGCACCATAATATTATTTATTGTCTTCTGAATAGGGGGGGGGATAAGAAAAACAAAGAGATCGGTGAAGTCGTTAGTAACAATTAGTCTTGAGTTTGCTTTCTAGTTCACATTTTCAACTGATCTTCAACGTGTAGGCTGCGCTGAAGGCACATGGAAAACCTGCCAAACCGGTGTGTAGAGCCATTATCTGTAGAGTATTGTCAATTATTTTCCCAACAAAGAATTTGTTATGCAATTGCTATGTATATGTAAGAGTGAAATCAACATCTGAAAAGACCATTCGTACCAGCAGGCCTTGGAAAAATACTCATTAACTCAATTGAAATGCTATGTATTTGAATGAGATAGATTTGGTAATCACTGGTATGCTGTAAGGTATGAGCGATGGGGACATTAAGCTACTTCTTGGCTACTGTTGTATCATCTTCCTATTTATGTTAATACGATGATTTAGAGAAGATGCGGGCTACATTTTACAAGGTTATCGTGGATTATCTCGCTTAGTCTACTTAAAGTCGTCTTTGAAATTTAATATTGTCACTTTCTCCTCTGACTAACTCATGGAATTGGTCAAGGCGGATTACAGATCACCCAAATCAAAGCTACTTATTTGTTTATTAAAGATGAGTCGGCCTCAATATCATTGATGTTCTTTATAACATTCTGTTATATCATCGCTAATATTGTGCTGTCTATTTATTTATTTCGTTAAATTAGATTTTCTGTTTAAGCTTTAGCCTTAATTACTGTGTTAATAGCTCTTAATACAATTGTCCAGTAGATTGTGCATAGAATCTGTAGCGATTAGCTAATAGAGAGAGTCGCCCTCAACTATTTCTAATTTCTGGTAAACAAAACAATCTTTCTTCTGCATATTCTACGATTGCAACCTTCGTATTTCGATTTGAGTGTATTATTGCATGAAATAAACAAATAATCTTCTGTATGAATACTCTCACCTTTCCGCGTCCTAAACCCTAACTTATGAGTCTTCAATGTAGATATATACACGGAAAACGATTTTCTATATGAATGTCACCATTCTGTATCAAATAAAACGGCCATAGTCATTCTGTCAACCATAGTTACGGTTCAACATAGCCATGTTGAATAAGCAATGAGATCTCTGCAAGGTGCTCCGCGCAAGGGAACACCATTTTTTACAATCTAAACATCGTTTAATATATAATAAAATTTGAACAGCATACAGAAATTGTCGACCACGTTTGCATGTCATATAAATGTTTGATATATATCTGTTTTTCAATCAGCAATAGTAGCCTAAAAAGGAGCTAGGCTGTACCCACGCGAATTGCTTGCATTCACAATGACCAGGTGGGGGCCAGCTGATCCTACAGCACTTCCCCCTGCGACCGTTTAATGAGTAAGCGCATAATTTTCGTTTCTCTTGGTGTTAAAAAGTCACATGCTCTTGATAAAATAACGATGACGTAGTCACAATAAAACCTAGGATTTCTGTTATCTTCAACCACTTAAGATATTCAAAAATTTTGCCTTTAGACCGAATGAATGATAATCTCAATACTAGTTGGCATAAGAAACACCTAATTACTTTCAAGATAACCCTGCAATGAGACTGGCGATGGTAAGATTTTACTAAATCTCGCTGTATCCCTATTGTTGGTCTTATTGTGTTGATAAAAAAGTTGGAAAGCCAATCGCAGATTTACACACAGCATGAACAGCCTCACATTTATAAACAATATTATTACCGATATTTAATGAGTATATTATAGTAACATGATAATAAAATAAAAATCTATAATGTTGAGCCGGCTTATACCATAGCTGAGGCTTTGATCGATGTGTCCTTGGCAATGGAACGGATCAATGTTTCATTATCGTTGGCAGTTCGAAGACTGGCAGGCTACCGATTTTCCTTACTACAAAAGTCCGCCACAGTACACTGTATCACGCAACTAATAACAAAAGGGTTTAGTTTCAGTATATCTTAATTTAATTTTCCAGATCAACCCGCTGACTATAATTTTCACCAAATGTAAATCTTCTTTCATCTATCCAACGATAATAGACCTGTCATCTAGGGAAAAGGTTTGACTTTCATAAATGGTGTTCCAACCATCTGACTTTTGCCAGTCATTGCGTCTTATTAACCATAAAAGTTAGCCAATTAATTGGACAATTTTCAAGGTGTTTTATTCCAATACAGATTTTCCAATTTCGTGCTTTATATATCATGTTACCTTGGCATATAATGAAAAATATATACATAAAATAAATATATACATGAAAAAAAAAACACGTAAAAAATCGGCCACGTTTGATAGCTTTTGTAAATAATAGTCCAAACGTTTTTCCAGATCCTCCCCCAACCCTTAGGGTCCAATAGAGGTTCACAACAAATTAGAATCAAAGAAACCACCCAAAAATAGTTCTGGGAGCTAGTAGTAGTAACTGATTCCGATAGGTTCGTTTTGGTAAACAGTTCACCTGTTCTTAATTTATTTTTTAATGGCCTCAATGGTTTAAGGAATTTTATTAAAATAATAATATTTTTTTCAGCAGTCAATCCACAAGTATTATAAACATTGCTTATGACTTCAGTTTAATAGTGATTAGTTTCCTTGGGGGGGGGGGGAGGGTCTTTAGTGGAAACTCCTTCACTTTACACAGTATCACGTAGAGCTCACAAGATGAAAGTGCTATTTGGATTGGAGGTCACGAGGCCGCCTTAGGCGTCGCTCTGGGTCGCCGGGGATGAGATGAGAAAAAAGAGCGTTAGCATACGGTGGTCAGGGAAGTGAAATCGGAAGTTCTGATAGCTTGGTCTTGGATGAATGGGATGTTGAGATCAACGTGAAGGGTACGGTTGTTGTCATTAAAGGGAGCATTGGGTATCCTGTGGTGGATTCTCGATTGCAGGGATTTGATGCGAAGGGTATTGGAGGGATTGGTGCTCCCCCAGGCTTCAATCTCGTAGGCATAGTTGTGTAAATCATGTTGTCTATAGTCATTTTTGAACGATTGTGTTTAAAGTATAAAACGAGTTTTGAAAATTAATTGATTTTAGTAGGTTAAAATGCTTATGGTTAAATCAATTGGTTGCAGTATATCTGTCGTTATTATATAACTAATTATGTTGAAATACTATGTATAACTATGTAAGAAATATATTCTTCAAATTCTATTCGTCAATAATTCTTGAAGAAAAATGTATTCCAATATTATTTGTTTAATACTCCCGATACCGATAATCGATATTTCAACAGCAATAACTAGGAGGGGTCGTTACGCTTATGTAAGAACTATTGTTCCTTGAAGACTTTCAGGAAGCTAGTGGAATAGTTTTCACCTTTTTTTCTATTTTCCTAACGCTTCTGTCTTTGCTAACCACAAAGATGAAATATCTACCCTCCGATGATTTCGTGAACTGGATTAATCATTTTCTAATGTTAATGGTATAATTTCAGTAAAACTGACTTTTCTACATAGCTAAAGAATTAAAAATGTATACCCTACACTTGTATTCATTATTATTATACATTAATATAAAATTAGTGACATACCGTTTTCTCCGACTTACTACAGAAAACGTTTTAACTTTTTCCCACGCACATATTTAATTAAAAGCTATAATCAATTAAAAATCATATCAGGATATATTTCTATTATGAAAAAATTAGGTTTCATTTCTAGGGGACTTACTGTGAATGCAACTACGTCAGTATCTTTTTACTGCGTAACAAAAGAGGTTAAGCCCTCAGCCCCTGGGTTGTGTAACCCAAACCGGATCGGTTTTCATAGTTAGTTGCTTAATGTTTTCTTTCCTCCATTATTTTCTCCGGACTGGACTATTGCTATTTCATCATGTATTTCCTGGTCACAGTTTTATGGAAGTGTTAATTTATTGTTCCTGATAGTTGTAAAACAACAGGAGGTATTGTTCGCCTGCATCGTATTAGACTATATCATGTCCTGCACGGAAACTATTTAAAATTGAAATTTCCAAATTTCACCTTGTCAATTAAAGACGTTAACCCCACCGAAAATACTCCAAAAAAATAACGTTTTGGGAAAAGACAATAAAACCACTCGATTACTTTCTTTAGACTGTATTTCAGCCATTTGTTTTGCCGTAAGCACGTTTTGATTTAAAAAGTAAAATGAAATTAAATATCCAGTGTTTTTTTTTTATTTTAATAATTTAATAATTACTGAAGAAACTGAAGCATAGTCTTGACTTTGAAAATAAAAAACAATTGACTATATACACACGCAAAGCCCCCGATTCCTGAATCAACTGTTACAAGGAACAAAATCAGGGGTTAATAGTGAAAAACGTTACATTAACCAAAATTTTCCAGTCATGCTACTAATATTCCTCATAATCCCTCTACAAGTAACATAATAAACACAATACGCTCTTATTATTTAAAAGAAGGATACCATCACACTACTGTTAGAAAAAAGCTACCTAAAACTGTTTATGAAAAGAAGCTTCTTGGTTCAAATCTCTATATAAAAGTTTCATTTCGTGACCTAAATGTCGTTATTTCCTGTTAGGTAGCCATCATTTCAGCTATAAATGGAAGTAATCAAACAAAAAGCTAGTCGAAATCATGTCCCTTGGTTGATATTTGTTCATTTATCATTCTCCTGCAGTAAATAATCGAATAATTAAATATAAGCTAATGACGCACTATCAAATCCTCTCTGAAATGTTATCGCAGTTAATGACTAGAACGAAATAAAGTTGTTGTTATTTCTGTTGACTAAGTAATATATAAGGTTTCTAGGCGGTCTTTGAGCGGTAACCGACGAGTATTACGAGTGGAGTATTACGGAAGAGGATGCTACAGAAGAATTATTGTGGAAAACTGAACATTATAAGCGTTTTATAATCGTGAAGTCCTTGGTACAGCAAATTGAAAAATACCGGCATTTGGGATGTCGCTAAGTGCGTCGGGAGTTCCAATCTCGGACATGTAATTCAATTTTCCTTTTCACTGCTAATTATTTAATATAAACATGCATGCGGTGTAATATTTATTGTGCTATCAAAGCTATTAGAACGAAACTCCCCGCTTATAATAACTATTGGTACTGGTTAGTAACCAAATAAATAATAGTTACTCATATTAGTTTCACTATATGTGCAATAATTATTTGTAGATAGTATAGAGTGCGACACTTTTCTCAGTAGCAAGGGAATATTGTGACAAGAGCCAAAGGTGATTGTTAGTACCCAAAAAATGCAGTCATCATATTTTATAAGACGTCATTATATAATATAATAATGATTACTTGATTGTCCTTTTAAACGCAATCCTTATAGAGTCTGATGGAGGTATCTCATGTCTCCATTCTTCCTTTTTTGAAGACCTCTCGAACGTCTTCCTCCCGCGCCTTCTTTGACCTTATTCTAGGACTTAAGTAAACTTTGGCTTCCACAATACTCGATCCAGTATGAGCGCAGAGCATCCCCTTCTAAAGCTACAGTCAGAAGCTATCCATAACGTGATTAGAAACATAGCCACGGCTATGATTTCGATTGACTGCACTCAAGCATTTCACTCGGTGTCCCACAGGACACTGTGTCAAATGCTCTGCGACCGGGAATGCCCGGAGCAACTCTATTCAATTCTGGTTAGCTTCCTGAACAACAGATGGGTGTGGGTGGGTGATAGCATCTCCGAAGCTGTGCCACTAGGATTTCATTTCATCTCCTTGGTTCTAACTTCTTGGTTTGTTCATCGAATCGCTCATTTAAGTGTATCAAAGTGAATGCTTGAAAATTGTAGACTTTTGCAGAGGAAGAAAATTGACCTCGATGTTCACCCACTTGTCCTCTTGCAACGCTCATTTCTTAGTCGTCCTCTCCTACTTATTCCTGGGGTGCTTCTAGGCTGAAATGCCATTAACCTTTCTATTTTCATCCATTGTTCTGCATGGGTGTACTACCTTAGACGACAGATCCGGAATATTTTTTCTGACTCTACCATTCCAATGAACACATTCCTCAATAGTCCACCTCGCATGCTTGAACTGAAGTAAAATTGCAATAAATTGTATGAACAATACCATCGATAACAATAGATCGTATATCCTGCAATTAAAAATATCCTATTGAGTTGCAAGTGACATATATCATAAACCTCATTTGGTTGGCGTAACTAGAATGTTATTACGTTTCTTTGCTGTTGTTTTTTTTACTTATACGGTCAACTCGGCGAGTCAATGGACGATTTAGAAATCTCTATTTTCTGAAGTAAAAAACTAGGGTTAGGAATGACTCCAGATAAAATGTTTGCCACTAATTTCTCCTTCAACCAAGTAGAAACTATTTTAAAAAAAAATATTTTAATTTTTTTAAATTAATGACTACATTGTCTTCATATTACCTTCGACATGCTAAAAACTTCACATGGTCATGATTTTTATTAGTTTTTCGGTGCAGTCTGTAGACCTACCTGTTTCTCTGACTATTCTGGTTGTTTTCTATTTGTGAAACATTAAAGGGCTAATAAGCGAAAATTCCAAAAGTGCTTTCTCCCCTAGAAGATAAATATACAGATTAACCTTTTAAATGAATCAATTTACTTGATTTGTTGCAAATATAAAATATCCTGTTGCATGATATGAAAGTTATTCGCTCCTGATTTGTTTGGATAATACTAAGCGTTAAACAACTTGCGTAAAACCTTTGTTATCTTTTAATAATCTTCAGCACATACGTGTCACCTGAACTTAACTAGTGATATATAGTACAGGATATTGATGGTAATCTAACGTTTCCTATCTAGACATAACAGGAAAAAATGAATGAACTCAGATTTGATATCGGGTTAGACTTTGTGTTCTAAAACGCTTCGTTTTAATGTTTCTTTATTTTCGCGTTTTTCTAGATTACTTTAAGTTTGAAGACTTAACATATTGCATACCGTTTATTTATTATTTTATTTTATAGCGCATCAACAGTTAAATAATCTTTGTAGAGGAGAGTCTTTTAAAAGAAAAGAAAGAAAAGCTTTATTATGAAGTACGATCAAAACACTAGTATATAAAAATATTAAGACGTTACTACATACTGGGTGGATGTCTAGGCACAAGTGGGGCCTGGGGCTTAAGCTGTCATTGACATATATGCATAAGAAAAGGATAAGATTCTGGGAAGAGGGAGGGAGGTCTTGGAGGGATGCGGTTGTTTACTTAAAAATAACAGGAACCAACAGTGACTTCCATGAAGTCACGAGGTAGGTATACAGTTCTGCTCAATCCCCTTCTACTTTTAGCATTATAATATTCTTAGCATTATAAAACTAACTACAGAGATGTACTATCCAGCTAAAATTGGATGTATTATTTTGAGACCTAATACTATTGGCTGACGACTTTAAAGACCATAGCATTTTGTTGTAATGAAAACGATATTGTTCCAATAATACATTGAAAAAAAAATTCAGCGAATATTCGTCTATATATATTGTAAATCTAATTCGCCCCGTACTAAAAAATACTGCACCCTAGGTAAAGTCGCACGCCTTGTCTTCCTTATTGTATACAATAATTGTTATTGTACATATCTAAGTGTATGTCAAGGTTTTTGGAAATAGGGCGCCGATTTGATCTGAACCGAATGTTTATGACCTATCCGCGGTTTTGGAACAAGAGTTGTGCTTAATAAGCTTTTACAGTTTTATGGCTCCTTCAGATCACTTATCTTTTATATCCTTAGGTAAAATTAGATCGCTCTACTGGCTGGCATTCTATTCGATACACAAACCCCATTCACTACCCGATTGCCCTGGCTCCGTTTAACCCAACTAATTTTGATAAATTGTACTGAAAAATGCTTTTGAACATATTGATTGGGTAATATTGATGCTTACTTTAATGCACTGACATGCATTTACGATTGTAAGGAATTGAATGGTGCCTAATATTTGTTAGTCTAAAATTGAAAAATGTCTGATATGGCAATGCATATATTTAAGCAAATTTGTTATGTAAAAATTTTTGGAAATAGTGCGCCGATTTGATCTGAACCGAATACTTGAGTCACCAACTATTCTATCAACCTGCTACTAGATTTATAACTTAAATCACATTCGAGTGACATAAAAAAATAAATCGAACCTATGTTAATTAAGGATTTAATCATTAAATATATAATTACTGAGTGTAACTATTTATTTTTATGGCTTCAGAAATGGACATGTTAGGGGGAAAAAAAGAACGTACATTCATAAAAGTTAAAACATGACAAAAGTTAATACGTGCACTTACAAGAAAAAATAGTATGATGACATTTGTGCAATTGTTTACTTGATCTTTATATCGCGATATCTGCTGCTGCTATTTAACTAGTAATAGCTAATAATTAATTAAATTCTGTGTAATGTAATAATTCTCTTTTTTTTACTCTTGCAAGGAGAAAACATTACAAAAGGCTACGCATCTGATGTGTTCCACCGAATATGATGATTTTGTTAAAAAATATCATATTGCAGTATATAGCCTCATATAAAAGATATATTCTGATTACCAGATTCATTTCTGACTCATTTATTAAATGGTTCATTTTCCTAGATTAATAAAGTTCTTAAATTTCCGAAAGTAAACCCTCTGGTATACAATTTTTTGGATTCGATGGTAAACCCAACATGTGGAAAGCAGCAACACTGTTGCGCGTTTGTATCTGTATGTTGAAAACGTCTGAAATGTACTAAATTTCTATTCGTTTTTTTTGTAATACTATAGTTACATGTTTAGTATCACGAAATGAGCTAATTGCTCAGTCCTAGGATCGACCTTCAAAAAGCTGCTTCTTTTACAATGTTGTTCTACGATAGTGGCCTTAAATAAACAAATCCTTTTTGAATTTTAAACGTCTCTATTTATACTTAAACGTATCTTCAGCAACAACCAACAATACGCTGTATATTCTAAGGCAAAGCTACAAGTATTGGTAGTATGAAATCAAATAAATTTTTTTTTAACATTGAAATGGAACCCTTTTCCTACTTAAAAAAAACGTGGAACGAATTTTGAAGAAAAAAAATTTAGTGCATTTCAGACGATTTCAATAGGCTTTTTGTTATATTAATGTTTTTGTCATTTTTAATTTATTGGTTAGTAAATCGATTTTAAATTAGCGCAGAAAAGGAAACGAAATATTTTTAACATTCGTTTAGTGAGCATATCAATAACTGATGCTGAGTCTCCGAACATTTCTGCGTCGTTTAATCTTCGTTTTTGCATATCCTTCAAATAATGTGTATTAGTTCAGATGTATAAGCTATTAGTTGGATAAAAAATATATATTAAAAAAATATGGCGAAGTCATTGAGCTTTTTATCAGCTATCATCCTATCTCTTAGCCAAGCAGATTAGGAGCCATTAGGATTTATATTGGTTATGGAATGTAAGTTACTGAAAATGGGGTATTAGTATTCTGTTAGGGTGTGTGAAACTGTTCTCCCCCTCCTGTAACCTGAATAAACAGTACGCCGACATTTTGCAGTCAAGACTTTTGCCTCGGATGAAGCAACGGTGACGCAACCGCCCTTAAAGAAAATCCGTCACGAGAGCTTTCCTTTTCTTTCTTTCTCTTCCCTCTTGTCCTTTTACAGGACATTACGAATTAGGATTGGGGTTTCATCGAGCAGAATAACAACGGCCTCTTTTCTAACTGAAACCATTTGTTTCTATGTTTATAAACAATATAAAACAATTTCCAAAGGGAAGTGTTTTCCCCTTGGTTGTGGATGTTTTTGTCTTCGTGGCGTATATAGCTCATGTTGGAAAAAAATCATTTCAATTTTAGGGTTTCGTTATTTTTTCAAAATGAGTAACTCTTCTGTTTTCATGATTTAAGGTTTATCAGCCTGTTCAATTCTTTGATAGTCCCATGTTCAAGATACAGACATATTTTACATGGAGTTCTAATCTTATATTAGACAGGTATGAAAAATACATGCTACAAGTATAGTAAAACAAGAGTATCATTAAATTGATTAGTTAGATTAAAAAATAATATATTTTTCAATAATATTCATTAAGTTATACAATTAAATATCTCGAAAACTTGATTAATAATATGTAATGTCTGCTTGGGTTGAAATGAACCGTAGTTACGTAAAGCGATCAAACTGTCATCGAAAATGAATTTTTTCGCAATCCCAGTATATATATATCTGTATGTACCGAGTATATGTCCCAGATGTGTTAAAACTAAAATCAGCCTAATGGAAAGTAATGAAGGTTCAACTACTAAAGTAAATAAAATTAAATAATAAATATTTTCCCGATCATATTAATTAGGTTTTCAAATTCGCAATCTCGACGTCTGGAATAACAATAACAGGTAGTACGAATTGAGACTTTGTGGACTCTTATATCAAAATCGTTTTTGAAACCGTTACGTTCCTTCTAATTGAGTTGACTTGAAATTATTTCATTTAAATAATCCATTAAATCCTAAAACATTTACACCAATATCGATCAGGAAATCGAGATATTTAATTTGACACTCTACTGAATAAGAGAGAAAACTGTATATATTTCTAATTACCAAGTAATTTTTAGGATCATTTGGGCTTCTGATAGAGCAATAATCAAGTACCAATGCCGCAAAGTGAATCTCAGATTGATTAAGCCGCAAACACAATTTTAATGATTTTTTATTAGAAAATATCGTATATTGATAATCACAACTTGTGCACAATAAATTACATACTATTACTCTATATCTTTAATTTGATTCCATAGTCATGATAGAAACGTATTTAGTTTTCTTCTATTTCATGTTATGTCTGTAAGATGAACAGGAGATTCCTAAAGGCTAGAGCAGACAGACAGACTGGATGAAAACATAAATGTTTTCTAGATTGGAAAACGAACGAAAACCAAAAATGAAAATATTTACTTATGATCAGTATATCAGGTTAAAGAATTTTTAAAGGCGCTTGATAAAAGAGTCATTATCGGACAATAGATTATTAGCTATCTCAGCTGATATGGATTGCACTGTACGATAAAGATAAAAAAGTAGTTTTATCTTTTAATCGCTTAATTTTTAATTAGCTCAAAATTAAAGGCTGGCTATCGTGAGTTCGTTCGCCATATAAATAAACTTACTGAAAACAATCCCCACTATTAAGACGCAATTTCTATTATCATTGACTATTTATCTCTTGCCATTATACATATGATTACCTGTTATATTTATCTCTTGCCATTATACATATGATTACCTGTTATATTTATCTCTTGCCATTATACATATGATTACCTGTTATATTTATCTCTTGCCATTATACATATGATTACCTGTTATATTTATCTCTTGCCATTATACATATGATTACCTGTTGTATTTATCTCTTGCCATTATACATATGATTACCTGTTATATTTATCTCTTGCCATTATACATATGATTACCTGTTATATTTATCTCTTGCCCTTATACATATGATTACCTGTTATATTTCTTGATGTTGCTCATTTCATTTTGATTATGTTACAGTGAATGTTTGAAGTGCCCCTCAGTTACATTGGACAGAATAACATCAATCAAAAGGTGAGGTACGATATTTTTTGGAATTTATCCCAGTCCTACCTATGTCCGAATTCCGTTCACAATTACCATTTCCGTTTAGTATAAATCAGAAATGAGATTCTCACGATGGTAAATACTGGCCTCGGTAATGTCAAATGTTTACTCATTTTTCAGTTTCGAACACATTTAGTGGGTGTTTCTTTTATATACCTCAGTCCCATGTTAGTGCATTGTATGGCATTTGCGATTTCTTCACTGGCTTCTTTGTGACTCCAAGACAATACAACTTATAGCTCCTGTTGTATTATTAAAAGATAATAAATATTAATACTTCCTACAGTAAGAAAATAAACTGGATTTCCCTTGGATTTGTTCCGAACTGGATTAATGAACAAGCTATCAAACGGGGTGAAAGTATTAGGCTTTCATAAATGGCTGAGATCCTGTTGATCCGATGGCGGTTAGTGAGGCTTTCTCGGAAATAAGTAACTTCGTACCCCCCAGATCATAGTAATGAGACGAAATAAAATAAATCATTATTCTATCATTGTCACCTAACAATAACAAGAAGCTACGAGGAAATTTTTATATTCTCAGAATATTCTTTTTCTGTCATACATTTACTGTAAACTAGCCTTTTTTGACTATACTAAAATATTATGCTTTTCATATATGGTGGTTTTAAATGAAATCATATAATAATAATAGCATAATATATAATAATAAATAAACAGAATAGGTAGAAAAAGAAAAGGTAGTCTAAAATATTCATGTTGCTTGCAGTAAGTATATTATATTTTTTCAATAAATTGATAATGATGATTTTAGATTTCACAAAATATTGTGTAAGAAATAATAATGTACATGAAAGCCAACTTCTTGAGATAACTTAGTAGTGTGGCTGAAGCCTTTCATGTCCCTTCTGTCTCAGATAGCAAGTCGAAGAGAGAGAAAAAACGAAAACGTCATATGAATTACGTCACTTCAACATCTTTTAATACGATGTAAAGACATATGGATGTTTTAATACTAGCAGCTTCAAAATAGTACGGATTGAAAATGTACTTGCAATTTAATTTTACTCATTAGTTTAAGGCACAAAGGGAGAGGAATAACCCCGTGTCTGAGACAGTACGGTATTTAGGCTTCCATCTCGACAAAAGTGTGACATGACCCCCGCACACGAGGCTAAAAAGACAAGAACTAAACAGACGCTTTGGACAACTGTACAGACTACTTCGAAAGACATCCCATCTCTGGACATACGGAATAGAGCTATGGGGGACAGCAAAAAAGTCAAACATCAATGCATTGTCCTGAGAACAATAGTGAATGCCCCTTATTACGTCAGCAACAAAACCCTTCATAATGATATGAATATACCCTACATTCTTGAACTCATCCCACCCAAGTTCATAAAATTCCATAGTAACATATCCAACCACCCTAATTCCCTAGCACAGCCATTGCACTGCACCAATCATCCCTATAATCCTCCTCGGAGACTAAAACGGCAGTGGCCACGTGACCTGCTATAAATAAGTGACAGTGGGAGTCCTGGCAATGGCCAGTTTCTCTAATCAGGTCCTGAGCGTCTGTGGCTCTCGTGCTCTTGGCTAGCCTCCGCTTGCTCTTATCCAGTAAAGTGGCTGACGTAGGAGCGTGGTGGACTTCCCAAGGCTCAGCTTCCTCCTTCCACGCGAGGGAGGTGACAACCATGTGGACAGGGGGTCTCTGTGCTGTTTGTATGTATAGTATGAATGAGCGAGTAAATGAAAATCGTAAATTGGTATGAACGAGATCATATAGCACAATTACTTATAGCCCAATCAGGCAGATTGTAATTTTATCATAATAAAGTTGTTATATAGCAAACAACAATTTAATTTTAGTGCCAATTTCGCAGTTGACACTTACAGACAGGCAATTAATTTCCGTCGGTGTTTGAAAGTAGAGCCTCTCCTTTCACCCACTCGCCTAGCAAAGATAAATCGCCTTTGTTGACTCAGAAACTCTGTGCCACGGCGGGATCACCACCCGGTCGCTGGTCGGTGATTGGCTGTTCGCCCTTCACCTCTCACGCCCATCACGCCAATTAATGTTCTTGCTGCGTGTGCGAGGCCTGTTTGTTTTTCTGTCCGCTATACATTTGACATCATCGCCGTGACAAGTCGACTTTGATCATTTCCCAATCACGATCCGTTCTTGAGAACTAATGTTCTGCTGATTTGAAACGCTCTGTAGGCCGATTTGATAGCTGATTACAATGATAACTACAAGGAAGATCCTGTAGTATTCGGCATTGTGATGGACATCATAATAAATATTCAAAGTTCGACCTGGATCATTGTTCAAAACACTTTAGAGAATTGCCCCTATGTATTCCCATGGATAACGTTAAAATTTCAAACTTTTTACTGAGGAATATTTGACATTTCATGTTATGACGGTTCACTTTTCAATTGCTCTCCGACTGCGTCATACTAACATGAGTTGCTACATGACATTCAGTGGTATTTATATGTTACCGGGTTATGGTTAGGTTCTAGAGCTGAGATACCCAAACAAACAGCCTGTGATATAATAATAATTTACTCTCTAGGAATAATTAATAGACATATCTAAGGCAAATGAATCCAAGGTTCTTTAAATGTGCTAAATGGAATGAGAGAGTGAATGATGAACTGTAAATATGGTATGAATGAGAGCATTTATCTTAATTACTTATTGCCTTATAAAAGGCAGATTGTAATTATAGCACAATAAAGGAATATAATAAATAAATGTGCTAAAAGGCATTAAAGCGAAATCCCACTGATTAAATCAGTGACCTTTATTACCTTGTTGGAAGGAAAAAGAAGCAGAAGAAAAATTTGAGAAAAACTGCAAGAAAAAGTCTTTTATTTATTGATTATTAAGCTGTAAATAAAGTATTTATCTCTTCTCAAAGGCTTTTTCTAAATCTCTCACAAGGCTATAGAAAGAGACTTGTACTAGATGCCTTAAAAGTCATTATATGATTGTGGCAAGTATTACTAACAAGGGAAAGGATGCACGACCTATGTAACGTTTAGAAAGTGTCCGAGATTCTGATGGTTTGGTCACGTGAAACAGACGGTCAATAAGAAGAATATCAGTAATGAAATTGCAGGCTGGGAGAAGAAAAAATGAGTGTAAGAGGTCGAACTCAACAGAAGGACAAAATATTAGAAAGCTTCCTTCATGACAACAGTGGAGTAAGAGTTGACTCTACGGGAAAATTATAAAAATACTACTCGTTGAGCATCTATACTCAATGAGCGAAACATCTGTATATATATAGTTACGATGGACAGAATTTAAACTAGTTTACATCCTATTAAATATTCAAAGTTCGAACTGAATCATTGTTTAAAAAACTTTAGAGTTATATTTTCAAACTTTGAGGAAAATTTGACATTTCAAGTTCACTTTTCAATTACGCTCCGACTGCACCTCCCTCTATTAAGTGCAAAGCATGTAGATGACTACTTTTGAAAAATTTGGGCTGTTAATCCTACTGTCAACAGCTCCTTTCTACTGGCATTTGACGACAATTTAATTTGAAACACGTTAAGTGGTTTCTCTGCGGAAACCTCCCCTATTTGAATCGAGCAAGATGTCAAAAGGTGACACAGATCCCAGCCAACAATTGAAAGAGACGGCAATATTTAGAAAGTAGGGAGAGACCTTCTAAGACGAGGGAAAGACTTCAACAGGCCGGCCTACAGTTAACAGCCAGTCACAGTTTAAGAATCATTGGCTGCTCATAATAGCTTTTGAGAATGTAGTTGTTTAAAATAATATTGACATTAATATTTATGTTTTAGTATATTTTTAAGGCTGTTGACTGTTCTCGGAAGATAATAATCGAGTAAAAAGTGCAGAGGCAAATTTGAGTTTCCTTACGTATCGATATTATGTGCACTAAACGCAACTATTCCGACAATTGGTTCCCTGGACTGATTATAAAGGTTTAGCTAGTAATGATTATTAGCCAAAGAACTATTAATAATAGTAGGATATGTACTACAGCGAAAATTGACTTTGTAAACATTTAATTTTCGCTAAAAAAACAAATTAAAACTTAAATATGAAGTAAAATGAAGAAAAGAGTACTTACCTTTCAGGAATAAATGCTTCCAGAACTGCTGAACCTCAGGAAATGGCAGGGCTGACTGAAGGGCAACCGTTAGGGAAAGTTAAAAGTAGCTTAATTTAGGAACAAGCGTTTCGCAAGTTTATCTTTGTGATTCGAGTACATATCTGTTATATTCAACAATTCGTAAATTTGATTTGTATATGGTGTTTTCTGAATCAGGGTGGTTTTCTGGTATTGTTTATCCTTTGAATTCGTAGTTTAAGAGCTACAGTGTGATATCAATACATTGCACAGTTAAAGTGATACTCGTTTGTGCAAATCGATACTGTACAGCAATTTATACCTTAGAGGCCAATTTAATGAGTAAAAACTAATTTTAATTATCTACTAAGGTTTTAAGTTGTTTGTTTTAGATTGAATCGAACATAAATAATTTACTAGATCATATACACTTTTGGAACTCTATTCCCATCGATATTCGTTGCTAGACGACTCTCCCAATCTTTGAATATATACCCTACCAGTTCCTTATCTCCCAACAATCTAGAATTCATCATTGTTACAATTCTTTTTATTTTTCATCAATTTCATACACTCCTTATTTTAATGTCCCAGTAATGTTTGAGCTCTTTTCTCTCATGTACTTGACTACTACCTGTATTTTCCTGACATTCTTAGTTACGGATATTAGTAAATGCCATTAACCTCTATTCTTTTGCGTTTCAATATTACGCTGTTGGTTTATTGAAGTCATCACATATGTACATAGGCTTATTTTATTTATAAGGTAATCACATCTATGTAAGTTTTGTTATGTATTTCTCTTTTGTCAGCTGAACATAGTTATTTGTTCATTTTTTTTATTCTTAGGGACAATGTTCTGGACTAAAGATCTTTTAATTTCTCTTCAATATTGTTATTGTTTTTTAAGTTTTAAAAAAGTAAACAATTTAAAAGTTTGTTCAAATTTTATATTTTTTAACAGATTAAAAGTGTTTAAAAATCAAATGGTGACTGGTGTGTTTTGTTAAATATTTGTATCTATCTATTGGGCAGCTCGCCTTTTTCGTCCTGAACCAGGGCACATAATTACTCCGTTATAAATTAATCAATAAGTTTAATTATTTACTTGATTTTAATATATCACAGCAACTTTTCAAGCGCTTTTCCCTCTTGTAATAATTACTATTAATTATTCCTTATATTCCTACAATTCAATGCGAATGTAATTCGCGAAATAAAACACCTTCTGTCTCTTTACAGCTTTATTGATCTTCTACCCGAACTATCCCGTCATTCTAAAGGTTTAGTCATTAAATATTAACTGCAGGCCAAGCCGGCCAGTGCTACAGTTACCAACAGCTTAGTCCGCCCAAAAAGTTTGGGTACAAATAAATAAAGCTGTGGAAGGACAAAAGGTGTTTTATTTCTTGATATACACACCCTATGCCAGCACCACGCCATCAATAATGTCATTCACCCCTATTCATTTATGTTTTTTGTTTCAACATTGTATTGTCTCATTGAGTTACCACACATATACATACATTATTTTTAAGCTAATCGCGCCAGTATAATCAATAATACATATTATATATACATATATTTTTTGTCAACTAGACATATTTACTTGTACCTTCATTTGTTATACTCAGAAGACTGTCCCAGAATAAAGTAGTTTTTTTTCCATTTCATCTTCCGAATGAAATAAAGATTTGCTTTTTTTCTGCAAACGAAGCCTTTATTTTACGCTTAAAAAGTCAAAATCTAACGTTTATTATTCTGTTCAATTTATTTTTTATCGCCAATGTTTATTTTACTCCTTATCATACATTGTTTTTAATAGTTTTGTAATTATAGTATTTTTTGATGATGTAGAGTCGATGTTAGGAGAGGCAGATAGAGAGGTGGCTTGGGCTGAACGGCTGGCATGGCTAATTGCCTTCCTAGGCACAATCGCCTCTCAGGCAGCACGTAGCTCCTTTATGCCCGCACCAGCATCTGTCTCAGCCTGATCAACAGCCACACTCTACACACATCCAGTCTCTCTCTGTCGTTTACTACATGTGCCGTTCTCTTGCTACTTGTTTCATGTTTTGTCCTTATCTCGTACAACTGTTCCTCGTTTTCTTCGCTTGAAAAAACCTGATACTTTTCTTTTCCCAAACTGCAGATTAGAGGACAGATTTAGGAATTTCCGGAACTTCCCTTCAAATCTCTTCAAGTACGTTAGAATGTTAAGCGAGAAAGAGGATGACAAATTTTCTTTAATTCGTTACTTAAAGGTATACTTCATCTAAAGCCGGAACGCTAAAGCCAAACTGTGAGATTTCCCTAAATTTTAAGCTAAACTAAACCGAGCACACTGTAATTAGAAAGTGATAGGGGTGAAGAACCATAGTAAGGTTATTATTGACAAAGAACCGGACTCTAGTAAGAACCAAGGATCAAGAATGCATGGAAGACCTTTACTACACCCAGCTTTAATGGGATTCTTTAACTGAAATCTATTAGCAGTAAACTTCTTTATTTAGGTAATCCATTGGACTATTTCGTTCGTCACATTGGTAGTTTGGATCAGGCCAACGAGTGCCTAGTTCATAGATTTTAAAGAGTGAATAATTTTGTCTTGCTTTGTAAAAAATCAATAAGTGCCAGTTTCCAACTACATCCTCTGACGTGATTTTATAGTTTCCTGTAATCATTCGTTTTATTACCACGGTTATAGCCTCATAATAAATAATGAAGAAATATAAACCAAGAGCAATTAACGAGATTAACTATGATGAGGTTAATTAAATTCAGAGCGAACTGTGGCAGAACGGAGGCAATATGTTTCAGTGCTTTCTATTAGTAATAACAGCACCTGAGTAGAAAAATATTTCTTGAAAATGTCCTAAAACTATATAATTCCATTTCCGTTATTACGGTCGTGTTCCCTGGCTATAAGAGTTTCACAGCTGAGTATAGAAAGGTTGATATTGGCAGTTAGAGTATTTATGGTTAATTGGAATCTTGGTTCAACCTCCGTTTAAAAGTAGACGTAATAATAGCTTTCAACGTCCATACGTCTATTTACCAGCAACGACCCATTTCTGATAAATGCTGCTTTTTATAAAGCGGACTCATTTAACAACCTAGAGGAAATGGAATCAGTTAACAATCAACTCTTCTAGCTGATGAAAGTCTTTGGTTACAACTCGCACACCCAACGCCGTACTCAGAAAGCAACACTGTCCTCCTACATCGTACGATGGGTGTGCGAATACAAATAGCGCAAAATCGACACATTTTTGAAAATTAGGCACAAAGGCGAGGAATGTAAAATGAAGGGTTGAAGAGGTTTTTTGGTGCACTTAGAGAATCTTAGAGCTTTTAGTTTGTGAACTTGTTGTTATAGCTAAAGCTAGAAAGTTTGTAGATTAGATTATTTTATTCCTCTTATTCAACATCCTGATTAACATAAAACTCCGCTGTCAAATAAAGTAAGTCTGTATCTTGACGCAATATACAAGTTTTAATAACTTCTCCCTTTACAGATCGAAAAACATTGATCGTGACATTTGCAGACGATGCAGTCATATCACTTCACTCACCGGTCATACATCCACTTCACTTCAAACACACTTAAACTAAAAAACACGTCAAAAGAAATGAATAAGTGTATTGGTGTACGATTCATAAACTAAATGATTCCACATACATAACTTTCACTACATTGGGCTCTACTTCGACACATGACTAACCTGTCAAACTCACAAAAACACAAAAATTAAATAAATATAAAAATGACATTAAAAACTATCGTTAGACGACGCTCTACACTATCACCGGGTAACTAACTGACTGTTTATCTTAAAATTACTATGGACAGAAGAATCCGAAAAATGTGCTCCCGAATTAGATCTACAAATTACTCAGGCTATTCAAATCCAGCGACCTACATACACAGTACATCCATGACGCTATCAGGTAACGTTACAATAAATTCCAGTGCAAGACGTAGGAGATCCCAACCATTTACTATTGATAATCTCAGCCACCACACTGCCTAAGAACCTTTGTTGATAGCTTAACATTGTGACAGTAGGCAACACGTAAGGGTATCCATTAGTTAATTACACTAACCATTAAACTAAAACGAATTTATTCTTATATTAGTAAATGACTCTTCGTTGTCGTGTAGGAGTTGAGATAAAAAAAAGTTTTTATCTGACCTTCTCGTATCGCGAAGATGCCAGTTTTTCGACCTTTCATTCGTCAAATGCTGACTCTGCGAAATGAAACCTCAACATAGCCATTAAATAGCCGATAACCTTCCTCGCTTCACTTTTGATATTGGGGAAGGTTAGCGACAATCGTGGCTTGGCTTGAACAGTTTTCGTTGTAGTATAAACCACCTTTGGCACCCATAAACCATTTATGTAGTTAAAGATTTACAATACTCCTAGAAGACATCAATTCTATCAACAATATTTTGAATTATGCGTTCTTACAGGGTTACCTGTTGTATATTAATAGTGGTAGAACCAGACAGCTATAAACCTCAATAACCAACACCCATTCAACCAACTTAATAAATTAGATCAAAATTTTAAATTTATGAGAAAATCGAATATTTTTTTTCTCGATTGCGAGTGGGCATAGAAGAGTATTTTTCGAATTTCGCGAGTTGTGCATTTTACACGTTGTAAGCTGCTTACATATTTAAATTAATAATTGGTGTTTAGTTATCTTTTATAAGATTTTTGTTATCTTTAGCATCGTTGGTTTATCATTTGATGCCTCTAGACCAAGGGTGTGAAAAAGTTCCAAACTATATATTCTTGACAGTATCAACGAATTTATGTATTACTATATAATCTTACTACCAGTTTAATAGTAATCATCGCCATCACCACCCATCACCTTTATTAGTCAGTTTAGTCCAGTCATGTATAATGTGTATCATACTTGTTTATTCATTATATAATTTTTATAAAATAACAAAACCCGTATATAATGTAGCGATGCAACAGGAAATACAAAAATAATTTGTAAATGGATTCACCTGAGGATCTATAATTGTATGTAATTATATGTAAACTTAAAGGGGCTATGAAAAAAATAAAAAAAATACCACCAGTTGAAAATGTTATTGATTTTTGCAATTTATCAAGTGGAATAGCCTTGATGAATCTCCTCTAATACATGTAAGGTTCTATAAAAGACTTGAAATTGCAAATAAAGAGAAAAAAAACGTATACTTCTGGTTCTGAAAAAAGCCAAGAAATAGGTAATGAATTTCGCCGCTATAATAATCATTAATATAAGAGCATACTTTATTTTCGAAAAATCCTCATTTCCACTTTAAAAACACACAGTCCATGCAATCAGATCAATTATTTATTTCTTCAGTTTCTGACATTTAAGCATTTGGTCCTCCTGGCCGGATGCATGGAAAATGTTTTATTACGATAAAGTAACATGAGTGTCAATAGAAAACATGATATTAAATAATAAAGTCTATGACTTTTATTTATATTTTCCCCAACTCAAACATTATGTGTAATTCGAGGAAATGCTCAGTTTTACTCATAACCAAGTCAGGTTTTTTTTAGCAAACGATTATTTCACTATACAAATAATGCAATAACTTGATCTGATAATTGAGAATAACACCCAATATCTGGATGCCGTTTTTTTTTCTTCATTGTGTCCAGACTGGTATTATTGGTTTGTTCTGTGCTAGGCGATTGGGCTTGACTGCATTGGGAACTGCCATGTCACCGGCTCATCGAGAATACACTGTGATTTATAGAAGTCAGTCACGGCTCGGATAAGATACAGCTTATCGAACCATCCACTCTTCTCTCCAGCGCTCCTTCGAATTTCCTCAGGTTCGCTGAATGGGCCTTTTGTTCACTTTGTTTCAGCTGTTCTTATTAACAGAGCTGCATTATCATCACAGTGCTATGTTTTTTTTCCCCCCAACTTTCCCTTTGTAGTCCCATCTTTTGTTTTCGGTAGCCGAACTTAATTAACACTTGATTTCAGAGCAAGCTTTAATTTTATATCCTGATGAATTTTGTGGTTACAATCATCTCTTTAATGTGCGATTTAAATATCTCGACAGTGTTAGAGAAAAAATGGCATTCAAGGAACTTTTTTTTTTGCATTTTTTAAAACTAGTTTGTTAAACTCAAATAAAAAAAAAAATGTTATGTGATAAAACGTTTCAATGTTCTATAGGTGAACGAGATCATTATTTTTTACATTTTTGTTCGTTTTCCAACTGCAGTCGGTTGCATTGATAAATTTACAGGTGTGGGTGTGTCTATGTACATACATGCACATTCGTATATTCATGACATATTAAATGCTTATATTGTTAGCAACGTATAATACAAGCATTACATGTTAAATTAATACATTACACGTACACATTTTGTGCCGAAAATAACTATAATTTAATAAAATTAAATAAAAATATTAAATAAAATGATATGCGTTACTCATTTACAGTGAGCCCTTGTATCTAGACTTAAGTTGGGATATATGTTTTGGCTTAAAGAAATTTTTGAAACAGAAATGAAAGAAATCGAAATTTTTCGTTTTTAATCAATTTTATTTATGGACGACGTTTCGAAAAACTATTCATGTTCGAATAGGCAAGGATGGTCGCTGTTAAAAATAGGCTAAGATTTCACTGGCAAGGATATTAAGAACAATTATATACATGACGATATTGATAAGGCACGTAACTATTATGATTAATAATATAACAAGAATATTAATAAATAACGGCCTAGTAAATTTATGGAGGAATACAGTTACGAAATGAATATATTTGTAGCTAGAAATTGCAGAAGAAAAGATTACTTAGGATAAAAGTGTGTGACGTGTTAAATGAGAGAAAACTCATATATATGAATATATAGTGCATTAATGAGGGAATATTACATAATTAATTACCTGCGATTTTTATTGTTACAATAACATTCTTATTCTATATTTAGCATCTTCCTTTCTTTTCTCCTTTACGAGGGCTTGATGCAGGCATACATTGCAGGTCACGACGTCTCTCGTAAATAAATGTGATCAAACTCTAACATCTTTCTCTCATTGACAGGGACTAGATGGCCCCACAAATACATCCATTGAAAACGGTCTTGTACAGCTATATTAAAGCATGGAACGTGATATTTCGTGCTCAGTCCAGCAAAGACATTCCCCTGTCCTTATTCCCTGGACAACGTTACATTGTCACAAAAACATTTAAACTGAAAAAAGGGGAGGAATGAACTCGCGTTCCCCCCCCCCCCCGAACTGAAACATATCCGACGTCCTACAAGAGCAATCCTGCAATGTTCTGTTGGTGATCCAGTTGTGGGCTGAATATAAATGCTGGCAAGTTACTTCAAGTCTTCAGCCTTTGATAGTATCAACTATCAGCTGAAAGCTTTTAAAATTTAAACAGAGCTATCCATCCGTAATTCTGAAATGACGTTTTGAAAATATATTCGTCCCAGTCTATATACGTTATATTAAAACGACATTTATCTAGGTAAAGGATTGAATATATAAGGGGCATTTTATCTGAAGAAAACACATTTTTTTTTCACTGGGGTAGTTTTTGTGAGTGTGAAAAAAAAAAAAGGTTGGATGATAACGACTCGTCTACCTGTCCTTGCAGCTGCCTGTACGTTACCGTCTATTAAAATATCACTCTCAAATGTTTTTATTTTATTATTTTTTTTTCTTTCATAGCCCCTTTAAATTTATAGATAATTATAGATTCTCAGGCGAATCTAATATGTTTTTATATTGGTATGATCTCTTTATGATACGAAGGGCCTAGCTTGATCTGTTGACGGGGAGTAAGTTTCTTTTCATCTATTACTCATGAAATACACTGGTGGTCTGAAAAGGTTCCGACCTCAATATGAAGATGATAATAAAATAAATAAAAGCTAGTGAAATAAAAGCCTTGTTAGGTCTGATAAAGAATTTGAAGTGGAAGGCATACCCGAAAATAAGTTAACTTTGTTGCCTTACTTTCTAAATTCCCCCTGTATGTTTAAATTGGTGCAGGGGTCATTGACAATACCACCATTGTCGGTAGATTTAATTTCAGAATGGGGAGGGTTAGCATTTTTTTCTTTCTAGAATTGAATCCAGGGGCAGAAGTCAAATAAATTATTTAATCGAACACGGAACTTGTTTAACATTATACTTTAAATGGATTTCACTTTTAATTGATTCAAATAAATAAAAAAAAGTACTTAATATTTATTTTAGTATTTCTGTTAATGAATAAAAAAAATCATAAATAGTTTTTTTTTATGAATAAGTAATGTTAGACCACTAGCTTTGCTTATAGTTATGTACTTTTCTTTTTTCCTTTTATTTTTATTTGCGTTGGCCATTTTTGGGAATTCGTTAAAATAAACACAACGAATAATAAGAAAATACTATTATGTCATCAGCCATGCCAATTTTAAAGTTACATCAGTAGGACCTAACTCAGTAATAATGTATAGGACTGTCACCAATCTATAATCGCACATTTCTTGTTTTCATTATTTATACTTTAGATAAATGATCCATACAAATTTATTTTATGTTCCTCTGAGTCATGTGAATTTTCGTGACATTTAATGAAGATTTGCATAATATTGTAATATTACCTTTTCCTCACTTTTTAAAGTGATAATAGATTCAGAATCATTCCTGTTTTTAGCGAGAATTCATGAAATTATAATAGAATTTACTATCTCTGGTCCTGTTATTAACGACTACTACACAAACACACGGAAAAAAAAAAAAAAAAATGAGAAACACTGAAATCATTTCCAAATCTGAAACACCTTGAAAAAGAAATTTTAATTTCGGCGAGACTGGTTTTTAGAACCCAATTCCAGTCAGCACTTGGTTGGCGGGAAAACCCAAGGACACAGCTGCGGTTAGCCGAAGAGGATTGCCCCTCTTCTCAAGATCCACATTTTCATATTACAATACATAAACCGCGCCCCCCAACCAAAAAAAAAAAAAAAATTGGAGACAGTTTTGCGTTGTATGAATATTACATTTACGCTTTATCTGTGATTGATTATTCGGTATGTTCAAAGCAGCGGAATTATTATCTTTTCCGGTGGTATCAAATTTAATTTACAAGTACTCTTAATTCATTTCTATGAATAACACAGTAGTATCGTACTCTGTTAACCTATCGACATTTAAAGTAAAACAAACCTAGCTACAAACTTATGTTCCGTAGTTTTCTTTCATTTCGCAATATTTTTGTGTCTTCCAAAAATAATGAAGAAACCTAAAATGAAAGCAAAAATAATATGCCTTTGGAATGGGATAAAATCTTCTAATTTCAAAAAAACATTCATTTTTTTTTTTATTTACCTACTACCTAAGGCTAGAGGAGGTGGTGGGACCTTGGAAGCGTAACTAATTCTAGTTTAAGGAATTTTAAGAAAAAATATGAATATACCCTCCGTTCAAGAGTTTGAACTAAGGGACAAGATACAATATAAAAGAATTTTAGATTACTATTGACCGATTACATGTTTAATAGTCGTCAGCATAATTAAACCAAGTAGGAATGGTAATTGTTGAAACAGTTGAAGAGGATTTACATGTTTCTATTCAGTCTGTATCAAGGTCGCTAAAATACATAACTATAAAATTGTTGTCAAGGCCCACCCTGCCTCGCATTGTCACGATATCAATCATTATTGTATATTATAATCAATTCATCCAATAAGCTAGAGTTTTTCCTAAATACCAGTACTATCGACAGTTAAATAATCTTGTTCGAGGAGAGTATTTTAAAAAACTTTATTATGAATAACAATCAAAACACTGGTATATATATACAAATATTAATGAATTACAGCACTAGGACATCCTTTGACTAAGGCTAAAGGACAAGTGTGGGGTTCTGGATGTGGGTTGCTGGAGGCAGGTAGTCTAGGGCTAGGAAGGGTTGTAAAAGAACAAAGGAAGGGTAGACCATATGTCTCAACTGAAGTACACATTTCAGCTAAAAACGAGTATTCGAAACTTCATAAATTCATTTTAAAATAGGAATTTTTTTTGTATTCCTTCATTATATATAGATGCATAAAGTGAGTCATATATCAATATTTCCCCGCTAAAAAAATATATATTGATTCACCTCCTAATAGGGAGAGCAACAAATCAATATCAACTGACTCTTAATGTCAACTTGATTTGTTTAATCGTCTAGTTTAGAAAGCGGTGTAAACAGTTACATATGCTGCATCATATTTCATTGCATTAATCACGCGGTATCGTGACGTAAGCTCTGAAAAATTTATTCAAGACCTAAGTGGTGACGCAGAACTCCATAACAATATTGATCGCGTCAACACCGTGAAATTATAGACACGCCACTATTTAGGTGGTCCTGCAGGGAATACTCGGACATTCAAAAATCAATTCGCTAGGTAGAAATACGCTTCATAAGGCTTATTGGTCCTTGTCTGAAAACGCTTTATTTAGTTGGATTTGAAGACTTTTGAATGATGACTCCGAATCATCGTATCAAAGAATCTCTTTAAACAAACGCCGAAGTACATGTAACATCCTCAAATGGAACCATCCGTAGCTATGTCACACTTGTATTGTGATTTTTTAAGGCTCAAACAATTCAATTCTATTTTAATCTTCTTTAAAGGACAGTTTATTGTACTTCAAGGTCCATTTTAACACTAACTGAATATAACGGATTACTATTGAGTTTCTTACGAACGCTTTTCCTGCAACGAAAGAAGCTCATCTAAAAGAGCTCCTAAGCCTGCGAGTGAATCGATATAATTTTTAGGGTTTCAGAACGTACCAGAAACCCCAACCGTGTTGTTCACGCGAGAAGTTCAAACTGAAGAGAGGAGAGAAACTTCCAGCAGTTTATCGTCGTTATAAGGGGATAAACTCCTTTAATTAAGAAATTGCTTGCCATTTAAAAATCCCTATTATCGTTACGAACTTTTTAAAAATCCCTATTAATTTCCGAACCGAGGATCTCAAATTTAATGCAAAAACTTTGCTCCCCAACTTCCTATAACAAACAACTTTGCTATCGTAAAAAACTCTCACAGTTCTCGAGCAACAATGCCACACAAAAAAAAATTGTTTTTTTGGAATATCACAGGTATGAATATGTCCCTTCCCTTAAGAGTCTATTCTTCTCTTTTGAAGTAGATCGACGGAAGCACTGCCGAACTCCCATGAGAACAAGACGTGCACACTTGCAGCCTTGGTCCAGATGCTGTAAGTGAGGCAGAGGCGAAAACTTCCAGGTCTGAAAACCGGTTCGATCGTTAGGCGGCCGTCTGACGGACGGGCCAACGCTAAGTTGCTCTGATAGAAAATTGCTCCAAACAACCTCGGAAAAATTTTTCTCGCTCAGCAGAATTGATCTGATCCAAACATAGACGGGGAGTGAACTGTGCGAAACTGACCTGTCTCAGTTCTGCTTCAGGGAACAATTAATTATGCTCCCACTAATGAAACTCCATCCTTTCGCTCAACTGGCAAGCATTTTCTTGAAATTTTGTTGATATGATAAGCTTAGAATTTCATTCTTAAAGATCGCAAAAATGTTTAAGAAATAAAACGTCTTTCCACAAAGTTGTTTATTTTGCCAAAGCTTTTTTCAATTTTTAAATAGTTACTCCCAGTGCCTTAATAATATTTTTAAATAAAATATTAGCGAACAAAAAATGCTAAACTCAAAGAAGGATTGCTATTTCTATACTATTTTAATCTACTACATGAATAGTGAAGAGTAGATCGTTGAAGTACGTAGAATTAACTGTGGAATGACAAGACCTCTCATTTCTTAAATTTAAATTCCACAACCAGCAATAAAACATAGTAAGAAGGTTGTTGTAATTTCAGTTAGTAGTTTAATTTCTACGATATCGTTTTCTTTAAAGCCTTTTTGTGCAATTTTATTCTACCTATTTTCAATGTTTTCCATTTTGACATCAAATAATAATTTGGTCAAATGTTATAAATATTCTTGCTAACCCAGTGATACCTACCTAAATTATATGGAATTTGTTTATTACACATTCGTAAAGTAATTACCATTGTTCTAGTCGATCCAAGGATAAGTAGCCTACCCCCACTTTCCTAATTGATATAGCTATTACAACACATCCAGCTTTGGTCAAACGAATCCCATTACCCTGCCTCTTTCCATTTCCTTTTACCACTTAATCGCCATCACCCTATCTGCTGCATAAGAAAATATTTTGGCCACGAGATCTACTCTCCCCTTCTAATTAACTTGCCAGCAATGGTCCTCAAATAGGCAAGCCATGTTCTTCTTCCTGATTCCTCACTCACTTACTTTGTACTACTTCTCCATTTAACAACATTCTCCATGTACTTTCTTCATTATTCTTTTATCGGTCTACCACTAAGTAAGACCACCTCTCGTAATTCCATACTGTATTCACTCTTAGAATACAATCAATCAGCTTTATTGTGATCAAATTACAATCTGCGTCATTGGGCAATAAGTAATTGTGATAAATGTTTTCATTCATACCATATTTAGAATTTTCATTCACTCGCTCATCCATATAGTACTCCCTCGCATGCGAAAGAGTAAGCGGAGTCTTGGGAAGTCCCCCACGCTCCTCCGCCAGCCGCGTCACCGGATACGAGCCAGCGGAGGCTGACCAAGAGCCCGAGAGCCACATACGCTCAGGACATGATTGGAGAAACTGGCCATTGCCAGGACTCCCACTGTTACGCATTTATAGCAGGTCACGAGGCCACTGACGTTTTAGCCTCCGAGGAGGATTATAGGGATGAGTGGTGCAGTGCAACGACTGTGCTAGGGAGTTAGGGTGGTTGGATAGTTTACTATGGAATTTCATGAACTTGGAAGGTTCATGAGTTTGAGAATGTAAGGTGTATTAAGATCGTTATGAAGGGTTTTGTTGCACTCGTAATAAGGGGATTTACTCTTAGATAATATCGAAATATATGATATTGCCCTAGAATAATGAATAAGGATAGGAAGATCAACCCTTATGCTACAATGTCCAGTAATGAAAATTGAAAAAAATAGCTATAATATGGTGTTTTAAACATTTTTATTTTAGATAAACTTAGTATTTTAATAATAGTACTCGTGTATAATTATCCTAATATAATATCTAGAAATTAGCTAATAACTATCATTAGATCAAGGCTTCCCACACATTAGTAATCTGAACGATAGACGCTTTACATAGGTTCTTGTGGATTGATACGTTCCCACGTGCTTACAAACATGTCATTGAAAACACTGTAATTTCAATCCTCTCACACCACCTTCAAGCAGGTGGTAGTATAAGGATCCGAAAAAAAAAAAATGTAATTTCGACAATGGTTGTGATGAGGAAATAGTTTATTGAGAAATGTTTTTGTGAAATGAGTCAATTTTCTTTTCCAGTTCTGTTCTGTTATCATTAGATCCTACCTTATAGATTGAAACATAGTTTCTTTATTAACTGTCAGCCTCATTTTGCCTCTTTTGGGCGATTGACTATTTAAAAAAATGATTTCTACCAAGTGGACTGTTCGATAAAAGAAGAATTATAACTTAATTCAGAAATAAAGATATGCCTAAATGTTTTTGTTGGTTTCTTGATTCTGACACCTCTAGGGACTATTTATGCGTTAATTTTTCTCCTCCGTTGCAGAATACCTCTTCAAAAAAATAAAAATGAAAATAAGATGAGCTTACAGCGTTTAGAGATTAGCGTAATCGTCAAGTGTGGGGGACATTGTGCAGTTTATACACCACTTTGTATAACAAACTATGGTTTTGTCCTGAAACATAGAACACATTTTGTCTGAACGTCCAATGGAGTTTTTTTTCGCTATCATCCTTTATTTATGAGTACTTAGAAAAGTTTTCTATTAATTTATAAACAGGACTGCGGTAGACTGCAGTGGTTAGTAAAATGTCATCAACCTCGATCAATATCTTCTGCACGACACAAAAACCGAATAAAAGAATTAGCCATCCTTATTCTGTATTCGAAGTTCCTAATCAATAACTTCACGTCAGATTATTAATTCTCGGTGCTATTGCGTGCACCCATCGCTTGTTATCAAAATTGTATTCTGTGTTTGTGTTTTTTTTAATTGCTGTAGAAGTTGCTATGAGCTGTCATATAGAAAGAAAAAATATTTTCTGTTCCCTAATCGTAATTTAATAATAATGTTCAATTTATTAACAAGCGGTTCATAACATAGATAACCATTATAGTTTTTTTGTTCTTTTAAGGGTGCAATAATTGTGATTTTTTGGTTGCAGGTAAAGCGAACAAAACTACCATCTGAAGGCATGTAAGGTAATTTTAATCGAACAATTTATACTACTGTCTTATCAAGTAAATATTTTTTGAGGTGTTTATACTCGAAAACAAAAATATAACGTTTTTGTGTGAGTTGAGCTCTATGGAATGGCTGCAGTGTTCACTTCTGATATACAGTTTCTGAGGTACAGTGCTTAAATTTGAACATGGTTGGTGACAGCAGTTTTTGATCCGGCAAGAAAAATATGCTAAAAATGAGATTTATGGTGATTTTTTAAAATAAAAATAATTCACTTTTGATTAGAGATATTTTTTCCCGGCACGCAATAAATATGAACTTACACATCCTCCAATTGAAATAAAACTCTTGATCCTGATAAGGAAAAAAACAATTGAGTTAATACAACAATCGTAAGGATAAAGAAATGCAGGACTTATAATAGCAACATAAATTTAATGCGAGTCTTGTGGTCTGTGGTAAAAACTCAATTCGTTAAAAAAAAAAAAAAAAAAAAAAAAAAATCAAGCTAGGCTATCTGTTGTTTCCCAGTTGGACGATTATCAACACCTAAAGAATTTTCCCTCAAGATATTTTTTACGTTTGTACAAATGAGTAATAGTTAAATCATCGTGTAAAGTGATATCCATGAATAATACAAGTATATTACATAATATTTCCAGGCCTAAACGGTCTATCTTTCATTGCATAATGATTATTTCTGTCTAAGTCACGTATGTTTAATATGATAAGCAATTTGTTTGTTTTCTCCTTTACAACTAAACTTTTGATTTAATGATTACCTAAACTTATAAAAATAAAAGTGCATTCAATATTAACTTGAGAAAAATTAAATAATAATAATAGTTACACAAATAAAAACAATATAAAATATTCGTCTCCCGAAACTTTTATTTATTTTAAAACATCTTTATTGTTTTTCCGCTACTGATAATTTCTTCTTTATTGAAAAAGTCCTTTCGACAGCTCCAACCTGTCCTCTTCAGATATTTATGATACCCTACATAACCATCTAAAACAATCAGGTATACTAAATACACGCTCCTCAATCTACGACTGAACTTAGAATCAAACAGGTTCAAAGAGTTTCAGTATTGAGTTGTAGAAAGACAATAAAGCTGTTTTATAATTTTACTATTCCATTCCATAATCAGGCAGTAATATTTTTATTTTTTATGTTATAGTCTCTAAAGATATAAAAATATCTCGTCGTTGAAAAGTATAGAACTTGTATATCAAAAAGTATCTCGGTTTCTGAATTTTTTAAGAATAGAAATCTTTTTATTAAAATAAAATTAAAATCTCACCTATTTGACACATATTTACAGTTCGTATTTCGTTCACTTCATTTATACGATTCATAAAAATACACAAATTGCACCTCCATCGCATAGGACAGAGGAAGCAGGAGTTCAAGAGATGCATCACCGGATACGGTCCAATAGAGACTGCCCAAGAACGAGCGAACCACAGACGCTCAAGAAATAATTAGAGATACTCGTCGTAACATGGATAAAAAATATTTAATTTTTTTTCTATTATTCATACCGAAAGGTGAGCCTCTTTTTTAAAACGGATACGGGGAAATCGTCTTTCGATTGTCTGAATGTGTGTTCTAAAATGGCAGTTTCAAAAGCTATTCAATTGATTTGATTTTTTAAAATACTAGATATTCAACCACACTTCAAAAGGTCAAAATTTCAATTTGTTCAAATTTTGCTGATCATGTTACTGAAAGTATAATGGGAAGAAGACATAATAATATATATGAATTTAAAACTTTTAATTATTTCTTATGTCACAGGATTGAAGTGCTGATTTTTTTTTTTATTAAAAACCCAAAACAAAAAATATTTGATATCGTTGGTGGAACAGATATTTCTTTTAGGGGTGCCTTGGTAAACAGATGCAGTCATTCGTGAATAAATGAAAGACTGACAATCGGAATTCAATTCGTTCTTACCAGTTTTAAAGCATCACCCCTGCTGCCCCCCTATATGTGCTGAAGACATCATGCAAATGAATGAATGAGCACTTATTCGAACCTAAGCTGGCACCTCCGACACTTTATGTACGTCACGATGAATTCGCGGACACCCACAGCTGTCCTGTTTAGGAAGCGATGAAGTGAAAAGTATGGCTAATAGCAGCTTCTATTGCGATCAGAACCGGCGTGGGAGCGTCCCTAATTGGACAGGCACGGAGCATCGATGATACCTCTACGGGCTGTCAAGGATAAACTGCGTTGGATCACAGCGTTAGGATATTAGTCGCGCATGTATGTATCCTACTTATGAAATAGCATGTACTCATTGCCAGGCCCAATGGTAGAGTCTACTTTTGAACAGGTACAGTGCGAGCGTTTTTCAACTGTACGTACTGACTACAGTTGTAAATACGAGTACGATTAAATTAATCTGAAATTTGACAGGTATACTGCACTTCACTGATTAGTCTTTTAAAAAACAGGCTTGAAAATCAAAAAAAGTCTGACCGGTTTCTCTAAACTAATATTCTTGGGCTTACTTTTTTCACTTATACCTCATTGTTATATGTTAACCAAAACATATAGAACATAGCTAGGGGAAATGTTGAGTGTTCCCCTAATACAATCGTAGAACATACTACAAAGACAGACTGACGAAAAACCTCGTACCTGCTTGAAAGTTGATCCTCTCCTCTCCGGCTGTTTGGCAGAGAAATATAAACTTAATAATTCGAAATTTAACATATCCAAAGAGTGGTAAGGAAGAACGGATTGCGCGGGAGTGAGGTTTTAAGTAACATCCCTTAATAATAGTCCAGAGAAAACAAGGCTTATAGTTACTCCAGAATGGAGAAAATGCAGAAAACCAAGACGTTCCAAGGAGGCTTGTGTAACTGGAAGGAGACTTAGGGGAAGACCTCGGTACCATATAGTACAAATATTTGTAGAGTTTGGAAGATATTAAGACAGTTGCCATGGACATAGACGGAAATGGACTGCAGCGTCCTCCAAACTGAAGAGAACAGAGAGGAAGTCAAAGAAGAAAAGCCACTTATAGGAAAATACAAGGATGTTTCCTTTTTAATATGGTTTAGAGGTGAAATTAATGATGGTCAGGTTGATAGGTTATCGATTGTCTTCAAGATCCTATCGCTAATCATTTTGTGGGGTAGTGGCTTGGAATAAATTAATTTAAAGTGTATATATAAAACATATATATAACATAAAACATCTAATCTGAAGCACCAAGAGAATGGAGAAGAGCATAGCTGTATGCAGATAAATATGTCATGAGCTTTAGAATTTTCTTTTGAAATTATATATATTACATGCAAAATTTATTTAACTTCGGACTTTGACATTTTTCTTTAAATTTTTAGTGGCATTTTTTATTTATTTATGTTTTTGTGGTACTGAAATTCAAAGTTTAAAGGTCCAAATTTACTTCAAGTAAAATATCCATCATCACACACCAGGCATCGAAGTGCCTTCGTTGTATCCATCTGATACGCTTACCTCTACTCCATTTGTGTCTTAAGGAATGTTTATGTTTATCGGGTTGACACGTCGGAAACGAAGGAAGTTTTTTTTGTATCGGTACCGTTCTGTGTCATCCAGTAACCCTGATACTGTACGTGTTCGGGGTCGTCACGTCGAAGCAGGCCAGCATAAAACATGCCATTCTGCTTTCTTGTTCAGTTCAATGTCTGATAAGAAACGTTATACACCGCATAACATACCATCACTTCACTGTGTTTATGCAATGCTGATTGAAGCAACGGAAAAAAACTACTGGTAATTACTGTTTAATGTCTGAAATTCCATGCTTAGATAGCTCTTTTGTGGTGGAGTTCTCTACGTATTATGTTTCATTCTATCGAACGCGAATCAATCTTGAGCAATATATTTTCATTCTTTATCGAATTGCATTCACGACTCCATAACAAATTTCAATATGAGTTAATTTAGATTTTAATGTTGTATACTTTATAGTAGATATACTTAGACTAGTTTATTACAGAATTACTTTGTTTTTTTGACGACATTTTCGTTTGTTTTTTTAATCATTAGCTTACATCGCCTATTCTTCCAGATGTTTATCATTGGTCTAATTACCGGGGGCCTTTTTGCGTTTCATTAAGCTTTCGCTACTTGTAAAGACTATTTGTTCTCTAGGTTGTTCCTAGCCGCATACTTGTCTATATCTTACTGTAAACACCATATAAAAACTAGAATTTCATTATTTATTTCTGAATTTTAAGTTATTCCATGTCAACTGTTTTAGACTTATTTAGTGACCGTTTCTCTAATATTATTCAAAATATAATATTGATGCTTTTATTGAAAAATATCATAACCTTTGTATAAGGATAACTTATTTGCAATTAAAACATTCATTTACTTTTAAATGTGCAATGTCACCTACCTTACATACAAATGAATTATGCTGAGGTGCTATCATACCTCTTACCCGTCTGAAGACCAGCCAGTGTCGAAGACTAATATCTCATAGTCCTTGAAAATCATAGCATAAACTGCAGAAAGTGTTTAGCGTAAAAAAAAAAAAGCTTGAGTGTGGATACATTGAAAGTAGGATAAACTCACAACCAAATATCATAAATATTTATAAGTCATTAGTTACAAAAACGATAATGAAATAATTGAAGTTTCTCATGTTGGTGGAACTGAAGGACAGTTGTGATTGAACGGTTCTAGGCCCAAATCCCTTGACGAACTTTGGGTTTTTCTCCCGCTTGAGTAAGATGTGTGTGGGTTCGTCATAGATCCTCATCCCGTTTTAGATTCTACATAAGAACTTGACCTCGCCTCATCAAAAAAGTCAACAGTGTTGTTAACATCCGGTTAATGTCGGTTGTGGATGGATAATTGAGTAACAGAAGCTGACATCAGCTTAGCTGAGCCGTCGAAAACGATCGTTCAAATAAGTAATAACAATTCTGTTGAATGTAGTACAGAGAAGAAGAGCAGTTTAATTTACCTTAGTTTCTGTTTTAGATTTAAGGGCAATCAAGGGATCTTAGCAGAATAACTTATACCGGTTACAATTGCTTTAAGCTACACTATATCCATTAGGACATAGTTTTTCTTTGAAATATAGAGATATAAGGGATATTGCTTTCCTCACCAACCGAATCAAGGTGGTCATAAAAAAGAGAACCAAAACGCCGAACCAGTTATAATATCTGTTGTTTGAGAAGACTTGTCGTTTTTCCTTGGAACAATTGCTGTTAAAAAAAGTAAGGCGGACGTAGCTGAGATCAAAGGATGGCGACAGACGATAAATTCACTATCGTCACAAACCGAGCAACGATTTAATTCAACCTCAGCAAAATATGAGATGTAAATATACTGTTTTATTTAATAGCGTTTTATTACTCATCTGAAAACGTATGGTAGACTGCCCAGTGTAAGTGTCGTCCAACGGCACCAACAGGGGCTGTTGAATGTGTCACGGATCATCCGAAAGCAATTTTCGTAGCAGTAAACCTATTCGAAATGAAACAGGAGCTCATGTCGGAAAATTCATCTTCACGCTGAAGGGAATTATTGTCCTATTTTGATCTGTCTACGGGAAATTGAAACCTGATAACCTTCTATCTTCCATCCCTACTACAAAAAAGTATCTAAAAAGTACAGGTATTGCTTGTGCTTGTTAAGCCACCATAATCATAGGGATGCGTTAATTTTATTCAATTCATTTATCAAGCATCCGACATTTACATCTTTTTTTTTTTTTTTTTTTTTCAAAACCTCTTTATTGATAATATATATAAAATGACAAAAATAAATAAATAAATTTGGAATTACAGCTGTCTCCTCGTGCTGCATTCGCAGAAAGCATTCGAAGGAGTGCATAAAATATAATACTTTCAGATTGTTGTTAATAAGTCCAATACACATACACTCACTAGGTGATGAGGCTCACCTTCAGCTTGCGACCGTGGAAAACACTAACACTAAAACCTAAACCTAGAACGGTATTTACATCTTTCTACAATGGCTGCCCTTTTAGATGCTTGAGGATCGTGGCATTGTGATCAGGCCTAACCAATAGAAAATCGTTCACCAATTTTTTGTCATAAAACGTGTAACTGGATTCTGTGAAATGGTAAAAATATCATAAAACCATGTATAACATAATCCAATGGTTCAATTTATGTAGATGCACCTCCTATCTAGTCTGAAATATTCTCAATTTTTGGTAGTGATGACGAAAAAAAAGATGGCACCTAGATTTTTTTGTTAATGAAGTCACCTTCTCTGTGAGTTATGCATAATTTTAATTTAACATAACTTCCTTATTTCGCATAATTCTTTGCAAAAATCTGTGATTCACATTTGGGTTACTAACCTCAACTGATTATTATACAGGATATGTAAATTGATTGACCCATTAACAATGTTATTATTCATTGCCATTAAGGTTGATAGAGAACACAATTAACGAAAAAAAATGGATTTATTGTTTTATACCTGCCCAGGAACTGTAGTGGGTGCACTGCCGCTTGAAGTAATTTTTCCCCTTGGGAAGTGAAGCAGATGATGAAGGAAAAAAGATGAAGTTTTGCCGTTTTTGTCTTCATTGTTCATTGTCTGTTTACGGTCTCTGTGCCCGACAGGACTCGGACCATGAGAGCGTTTCCATTCCCAAGTGGTTAGCAATCTAGGTCACTTCTCCCCATTAAGCACCTCTGTCTTCGTCACTTTTCTTACGATTTTTGAAAAAAAAACAATAAATTAAATTTCAGTTCTAGTAATATAAATAACAACAAAGAAAAAAATAATAATCATTTACACCTTGATGAATAAGTTTTTTTTTTCGCAATAACCTCTTCTTTGAATTTTTGAGCCATTTCCTTGTTTATTTTCATTTGCTTCATCTTCAATGTGCATAGTCTATATAGACTGAGTTTTTCTCTGAGTACGCTCGAGTTCCAAACAAACTTTATAGATTAATTAAATGTGTCCATTATTTTTTTTGGGGGGGAAGTAACGTTATCAGCGTAATTCGCCCATACAGGAAACATTATACACAAGTAGAAGACTTAATCAAAGAATTTAGCGTATGGTTTTAAAATGCGTCGTTTTGCTCTTTTTAGGATATATAAATGAGATTTACGATTTATTTTTCCCTGGTATTGTTATTGGACATGTCTTTGATAATATATTATTTTTAGTAAAATTAAAGCAAATGTTAGCACAAGAATAAGGGATTGTATTTTTGTGTGCATTAGGTTATCGCTCAAGAATGCATTCTTAGAAAGTTACCACTTTCTACACGCTTAAATCAATTTCAAAGAAAAGTGCAGTGACAATATCAAAACGGGCTTTTGTGCACCCTACCGTGTTATTTCATACCGCTGGCTATCACCGTCCAATTGTCGAACACTCTCTTTTGCATAAATGGACCCCCACATTCAAAAAATGCTGTAGCAGACTGACTCAAAATTGATGCTGTCATCAGTGGCTACCTGCTCTGAGGAGATAAGACAGTGGGGCCTTCAACCGTGTGTGCCTTCACATTCTTCTGTGTATGGCTTTTCTATCGGGGTCGTCAACCTTACTCCTCGTCACTAAAGCGCCATTGTACATCTTTGGGTCAATCCTTCCAGGTAAATACCTGGTATTTACAATACCTAAATATAGATTCAGTAAAGTTATTACTATTTCAAAATATCACTTACACCCGTTTTATTGAATTTTGTCTGAATATTTTTCTTCACATCTCTGTTGTACAACTTATTTAACGTTTATTTTATTATTAATATTTAAAGCATGAATCAGTGGCCTTGCAATTTGTTTTCTGATTTATATACCAACTTAAATATTATTACATTAATTATCACCTGAATTGTGTTTCGTAAAATATTCATGCACATAACAAAATAAAAAGAATATAAATAGATACTCACGTGACCCAACTTGAATGTTTTTAATACTTATTAAATTATAATTTATCGTAAAGAAACACTGAATTTGCCATTTACAAAAATGTACCGGAAAATCTATTAGAATTCAGCTCAAATGAAGACAAACAATTGAATCCTATTGTTGTAAACATAATTTTTTTTTTATCATCTTTGAAGTTTTTTCGGTTGCTATCTTTAATGTGTTCTGGGACATAGGTGAACAACAGCCTAAAAATGCCCAAACCTTATCGTTGATTCGTCTACAGACAAATATTTTGAAATGTGTAAAATAAAAAATAGATCTGCTTTGGCGAGATGCAAGTGAAAGCTATTTTGCAGACTGTTATGGACTGCACAAGGGCCGGGTCACTCTCTCTCCCCAGCTTCTTGAAGATCATTCGTTTTAACTTTTATCAACGACGTTGCTCAAAAGGGGCAATGGAAAGTTATCATCTGGCAGGAAAGAATTCCCTTCGTATCGTCCGACCAAGGAAAATCGCATCGATAATAAAATGCCAAGGTGGAATATTGATTACCAATCAGTAAGTGTATTTTCAGATTGGCGATTGCACCGGGGCAGCAAAGTATGATCGAATGATTTAGCGCTAGATGCTTTAAAATTTATTTAATTTTAAATATATGTTTTTTTACCTTTATACCTTGTTTATCGAAGGGCACGTGGGCCAGAATTCGTCAATCTCTCCTGTATATATAACTGGCCTTTGTTGCTTGCTGTATTTAATTGATTAACTTTGGTTTCGATAAACTTTTGAATTTGAACTCTCCAGTACAGAACGGAAAGGCGAGCTACCCTATAGGCCCCCATCAATGAACAAAAATCTCTGTTCATGACGGAGTCGCTAAGTCGTAATGTGAATCAGTTACGTTAACAAATCAACATTTGATAATAAAAATTAATTAATATTTAAAGTTTTAAATCTTAAAGGACATTTTAATTTTAAAACAATAATAATAACAGTAGTTAAAATATAGTTGAAAATATTACTTTTTTGTTTAACGAACTGATGATTCACAGTAACTTATTATTCCCCTTGGGCTTTAAACTGTATTTGTCAACACTCTACGGTATCACTTTTTTTTTTAATTTTTAAATAGTTCCCAAAGGTTTGGTTAGAAAAAATAACAAAGAAATGAAAAACGTTTTTCAACTTGTGATAACGACAAGTAATTAGGTGTATAACAAAAGTGCTGGTGGGGAGGGGAAGTTACGATTTATTTTGGTTTCCTCGGCATAAGTTAAATTTTCAGCTTTGAGAGCAAATCTTATTTCTAGGTGACTCCACAGAATAATCTCAATATTCCCACTTATCTTAAAAAGAGTGGTAACCTGCAAATAACCATCACCCCTACAGTCTGCTGGAGGGTTGAATGCCTCGATGTGGGATTGCCGATCATCTTAAGAAGCAGTTATGCATAAATAAATATATTTAGCCTCAAGGTATTTTCATAATTCACTTTGAAGTAATTGGGCTTAATTACTCTTAGTCGTGGTGGTCGGCAGGAGTGACCGATCGTATATTGAATGCTCTTCAAACAATAATTGGATAGTTACAGTACTCACTTTTTAACCAGCCCTCACTGCGTCTCACTGATTCACATTCTCAGCAATCGTTTAAAGAAGACTTAAAAACGAAAGTTCATTGCTGAATCAAAGAGTTTGTTATTCATTGTAGCGACCGCTAACTACATAAGATAAATCGCCCTATACTCTATTGCATATATATTGTGAGCAAAAGTAAAATAACATGAAATAAATGTATTATAAACAAATATAAATCATTGTAAATGTGTTAAGCAATAAAAGACGGGGACCAAGCAAGTAACCTGAGGAGGGTCAGCAGCTGGCAGTCATAAACAGTCATAAGCATAACAACCTGGGGCCTCTCTACCTCCAGGGGTAGGTAATTAGGCGTCGGTCACATTCCTCGCGGCAGATGTGAAAACCAACCGCCGGCCTAGGCAACCTTGCAGCCTCCCGGCAGGAAGTAGAGAAGATACTTAAGCCAGGGCTTCTGGATCTGTAAACCAGTCTCCTCGTGAGTCTCCTCGCGAGTCTCCTCGCCAGTCTCCTCGTCAGTCTCATCGCGACTCTCCCGTGACGCTTGCTTGGTTTCCGCTCGAACTCTGAAAACTTGACTAATTCTTTATGAAACCTCTGCATCTCTACTCTTGAACATAGGGCATTGTCGGGGCACATACCTATCATAAATAGAGTCAGATAGTAACGCCGTCATGGAACGATTGTCCAGGTTATTAACTCGAACAATCCGCACTTGTCGCCAGGGCTAGGGTGATCAGGCACCCCCTAGTGACGACCCGACATTCATTAACGTATAGGTTCTTTGTTGAGTCAATGTTTTTTATTAACGTATTAGTTCATTGCTTAGTTAAAGAGTTTGTTGTTCATTAGCGTATTAGTTCTTTGTTGAGTCAATGTTGTTCATTAACGTATTAGTTTATTGCTTAGTTAAAGAGTTTGTTGTTCATTAGCGTATTACTTCTTTGATGAGTCAATGTTGTTCATTAACGTATTCATTGCTGAGGTGAATAGTTTGTTGTACATTGAATTATTTGTCCATTACTGAGTTGAAGAGTTTGTTTTTCATTGACGTATTTGTTCATTGCTGGGTTCAAAAGTTTGTTGCTCGTTGACGTATTTGTTCATTTCTGAGTTGAAGGGATTGTTGTTCATTTAAGTATTAGTTCATTGAATGAATTTGAAGAGTTTGTTGGGAGACTGGCTTATTAGCTTGACTTAAGAGAGTTAGGTTTTCTCTAGAATTATTAATGTACCTCGTTTTGACGTACTATCTATCGCTGCATCCGGGACCTGATAACAAGTATAGAATGTAGGTGTTAAACACAATCCATCTATTTTATATATATTATTGTAATTCAAACCTATCAACTGTTACTTATTTATGTCGGTTCACTAGTTAGGGTTCATCTGCCTCATTTTGAATTATTTTGTATACAACTTTTGATATTAAGTATTACCAATCATGTTTAATACCTACTTTTTTGTTTCTTCTTTATTCTTTTCAGGACCTGATGTAGAACAAACATAGTTTGTCCAAACATCAGATAATAAATCTGATGAAAAACATCTCTTAGGACAACCTAAGCCGATCTCCCAATAATTGTACTCTTTTTTTATACTCAAGGCTAATAATGATATCACGGTGCATTAGTTCATAATTTTTTTTTTCTTTTTTTGTAGCTAAAACGAAGCAATCAAACAACTTAAAACAAAAGTTCGGCTATTGAGTTCTTAAAAAAATTTATCCGCTATAATCACAGAGAAATTTTTGCTGAAAATTCAAAGAACATTTTTGTAGTTTTTAAAGAAACTAAGTTATATACAACGAGAAGGTAAAACAACTATATTTTAAATCGTTTCCGAAAAATTTTTAATGCAATATTCAAGATTTAAGATGACTCTTTAAGAGAAAAACGGCCTTATCACTTTTTTTGAATTAATTTTTATTAAAGAAAAATGTTACTAGAAACTTACTAGAATGTTTCAGTTTGATCTAGTTTATTGTTCTTTTAAGAAAAATAAAATAGAACAAACTGAATTAATTAATTAACACCACAATTAAGAATTTAATTTTAACTGCAATTTTTAAATCACAATTTTTATATTTTTATAAAAATACAGAAAAAATAAGTGGTTTTTGTTTGATCTGAATGTGGAGGACAAATATATTATGGTTTGAAATGTCGTTTCGATATTTCCAAAATGTTTAGATGTTTAATCGATAAATCTATTTTAGGAAGTCGATAGAAACGGTCCGATAGATTGTGAGGCGATGTCTACAGTCCGTACTGAAGGGAATTGGATTGGTCATTTGATAGCCTTTAGTGAGTGTCCAATAATTAATATTTTTTATACCGATCAAAATTCATGATTGTTTAATATTTTTTCACAAAAGATGCAATCTTTCAATTTTAGCGCAAAAGTAATTTATGACAATTATGATGTAAATAATAAAAATATTTTATCACAAGGCCAATCAAGAGAGGCTACATTGTTTCATTTTTTATCAAAAATATTCGTTTGTAGGCTCCGAAATTTCTAGAAGTTTACTCAACAACAGCAATGTTGGTATTTTTTTCCCCTGCTAGGATGAGACAGCGTTTCTGTTTACAGTGCTACGCAACTGTTGAGATATGAGAGAGGTTGTTCTGTCGGATCGAAATGAACACTAAAAGTAAAGAAATCATTTTATGGGATAGATCATGGCGAGACATAACCACCAACAATAACAGATAAGGGAACACAGAGAAAGGTGTAAAGACAAACAGATAAGACACTAAATTATCGAATTACTTGTAATTTATGATCGGCTGTCTACCTTATCGCCAGCTTTGTGATAAGTAGTCAAAATATATTATGAATTTTCTTTAGATGTTAGATCCAGAAATACATTCAACAAAATCACATTTGGCGTATGGAAACAGAATCAAACATACCTTTACAGGTGCGGCCATTTTCGTTTCGAACAGGACATTACACAAAGACATTAAAACATACACCAACGACGTCATAAAGAATACAAGCCACAGAGCTCCAAGGACACACCTCACACATACACTCCATCCGTGACATCTCCAACCCACATCGACGACTCAAAAGAAATTGGCAGTGAGACTTTCCGGACACATAATTGCATGGCACGTACAGCCATATACTTCTTATGATGTCTCCACACATGCTAATAGCAGAGTAATTTCTGCTGTAGCAATGAATTGTATAATCATAATTATTATCTTTATTTGCAGCGTACAGCCATTAAATAATAAAACACTGCGATGCCTATGAACAACCTTTGTAGATGAACACTCCAATCACAAGAATACATACAGGGTCATCAATGAGCAATTATTATCCAGTAGATGAGTTTATTTATTCCTTGATCGTTCTCGAGAAAGGAGGGATGAGTTGAAATTGTGAAACTATTAACTGCTTTACCTATTCTTGATGTTAACATCTAGTTGGTTGGATAATCCAATTCAACTCCACAATATTTGTTTGCTTTGAGTTTCAAATGTATGATTTATAACTTAGACCAAGGAGGGAGGGTGAGTTCTATTAAATGGGGCAGATTATGGTCCGTATTTAGAAGCTTGGTCTTTCATATTGTTTTCCGAAAGGTCCGTGCCGTAGTAATTTGAAACGTTAATAAGCTTTTTTTTTTTTTTTTTTAATTTCAAAGCATCAAAACAAAAATAATACTATGTACAAAAATAATAATAAAATAATTGCATTACAGATTTCTCCTCTTCCTGCATTCCCATGCATTGTTAAAAAGCTTGGTGCTGCTCTAACATAAGTATGTTGCGAATGCGCTCAAAAATGTAGTCGGGCTGTAATTGAACGAGACACTGTTTGACACTGAGTGGATCTAGTCATGTTAATTTGTAGCAATACAGCTATGACGCACTCCGATCCGAACATACATCAATGTGCGGAAGTCAGATCCATCTATGAGATGAACCGGTCCAATGCAGACACGACCGGTTCATGGAGACGGAGAACCAATCAGCGAAGTAGCTTTGGCCGCTCTTGGTGGGCGTCCGACCAATCAGCGAAGAGCCTTTGGGTTGGCCCTGAAAAGGTGGCCTACAGATGACTGGAACACCTGTTTCCTCGGTCTGGAGCACGAGCACTTGCCTCTATCTTCGGCCCAATGGAAATCTCTCCTACCCTCAGTGACTCAGCAGGGAATCTCTTTCTGTGGTACCTTTCGTATATGCAAGGCCCTTACAAAAGTCCTTGTCTACGACTATGTTCGATATTGATCTCCTTCCGACCGTTACTTCTCTTCTTTTAATATTAATGTATATCATTGATATTATTAACTTTATTCAATTATGCACTTCAACCATAATTTTGTTATTTCACGACGATTGTCTTTAGGAAAAATTGTGATTCGCGGTCTTTAAGACACTAATTTAAGAAATTAGTCCGGTGGAATGTGAAGGAATACCGCATCGAAGCAGGACAGAGATTTGGACGAAAGTTTTCAATGCAAAGAATACACGTCTTGAAAGTCTAAGATGATGAATTACTTGATGATGTAAGACATGATTCGTGTGTGAATAAACTAATAATAAACTAGTTCCGAGCACAAAGCTTTGTGCTGATGTCACTGGATAAACACTAGGGTCACCTGGAAACTGCAATGGGAGCTTTTATTGTTCGCCTTCCGAGTCCATGTTTCCTTCCTTTATCTCCTTCTGTTTTAAAAATAAATTAACCTAGATAATATTCCCATTTAGTTCATGTTTCTATAATAGGTTTTATCGTAAACAGTGCGGGGGTGGTAGCCCGTCATAAACCACAACTTTATAGATCGGGTAGTTGGTCTGGTTACGCGCTCCGCATGTATGCTCATTAACTTGACTGGTCTGTCCAGTATGGTAGGGAACTTTCTGGCCCTTAAAATTGCCCCCTCCTCTATCTAGCATTAACATGTTATGGACATAGAGGCCAAAGTTAATTTGAAAGTTACCATTGGAAGTGGTTACCTTGTCAGTGATCATTCCCCCTGAGTAAAATAATTTAAATGTAATTCAGATAGGAGCAGTTGCCATGACCGTTACTTACTTGAAGCAGTATTGGCGAAATCCAAAAATATATTTTTCAAATATATTGTATGTTTGCATTTTATCAAGACTTTCAGAGATGTTACTAATGTTCCTACAATATGAGCTGGGCTCGGATAATATAGAGATTTTATAAATTTTCGCTGAAAAACATAAAATCTTCCTACAAGAGAACGAAGTAGAAGAGGAATATTTGCGATGGATCTGCTCTCTTTAGTCTGTTTATTACTGTTAAAACCGTGGATTAAAATAATAATTGTTCCCTCCCACAACCGACACTAAAATAGTATGAGTTAAAAGCTTTTGAATTTTAATGTTTGTAAAAAATTTGAAATGTATCTTTTATGTTCATCAAGTATATGTTGAGCCTCCAAAATAATCTTATATTTTATAATATCATACAAGTTCTGCAACTCAAAGTCAAAGTAACATGAATAATTTATATAGAGCTGCCGGGATTATTTATGTTACTTTCCTTCAAGAACTTCATAATCCACTCACATGACTTATTTATTGGAATAATGCCAGCTGCTCAAATTAAATTATTCATGTTACTTTGGCTTTGAGTTGTTGAACTTATGACATTGATGGTGGAGAATTATCGGTCCGTATGATATTATAAAATATAAGATTATATTGGAGACTAATTTGCCGTGACCACTTTCTTCCCGATGTATCTTTGCCAGTTAGTCCTCCATGTTTTTACGATCGACATACCCATACCACGGATTAAACTAGTGGATATTTACTATTATTTATTAACATTTTGATCATTTTATTGTTTACCATAACATTCTTTGTATTGGTTATCAGACAGGTTCTTCGATCAAGGGTGCTGCTTCTGTGGCGTTTCTACGCCGTTACCTCAGATAGAGCACGTCAAGTTTTAAAACTCCCTCACAACTTTCCTGGTAAAATCCCCAAAGGGTTGGAATGTTTGTCACTAAACCAGCAGGATTCGTCGCGCCTGGTTTAACCAGTTCATAAAAGAAGTTATTTGGTGTATGCTGGTAGCCGGATACTATTCTAACCGTCCGGTAAGAAAGTCACTAAAAGACCGGAAGTGGTCTGATTCATTCTCTTTTCCTCCGACTATAAACAGACAACCGTCTACGTGATTGTGATGAGAAATGGCAAGAGCAAACTACCTGTCCTGACGACATCCTACCTTTACTACAACATCGTGGGTCTATCTGTGAAATAAATTTGACGATCCAGTGGTCAGCAACTTTTTTTTCCGTTATATTTTAAAGATTTATTTTCAATGAATCTTATTCTATGGAATATATATTGTTGTGATATTAGATATTGTGGAGTTTTTATATAAATATTTAATCCAACTTATCAAGAAGGCAAAATAAAAACAATTGAGAGTGGATGAGAAAAACAAAAGATAGTATAGTTGTGGTTGTATCATAATGAACACACACAGAATTACTCATCTAATTTTGGACAGTGATATAGTATAGTTGTTGTTTTATGATGAGAACACAGAATTATTCTCACTCTAGTTTTGGGATCAGTCCGTGATACATGTTAGCTGTAAATTGTGTGTCAGAATTTAAAATTTCTTTTAGTTAGTGGTATTGGACTTAGCAGAACCAAGAAGAGCCATTGCAAGAAAAGAAAAAGAATTGATTTGGTTTGAAAATAATTGAGGAGGATAAAAGAAGAAGAAGAAGAAGCAAAATTGTAAACAAGTATTTATATATAATTAATATAAGTTTAGTTTTTTTTGTAATTAAATATAACCTTTTTGCCAGAATTATTTTTGTTAGAAGAACCTTAAACATCAGTTAATAACTAATAAAATAAATATAAAGTTAAAGTTAAAAATAAAATTACGTTATCTTTTAAAAGAACGTAAATATTTTAATAATATATACTAATGCGAGCGAAAAATTAAAAAAATTAAATAAACGATCTCGAGCGATAATTACTCATCTGTGAGTTTATTGATAACTGTGAGCACGTCAATGAGTAGAAGAGTTATGTTGATGAAAGAGTACTTACTACCTTCCCGTTATATATAAATTCCTTTTATTATGAACTACAAACACTTAATAAAAAAGTTTTATCTTTGTTTACTTCTTATTTTCAAATGTAAATTTTTGTAAGAACTCAATGGGCGAAGAATAGTGTTGTTTTTTTAGTTAAAAGAAAAAGTACACAGTTGCTTTTATTTAACTAAAAAACACATATTAAGGACAAAAGTAAACTTAAGAACTAATATGGTGTTAGTAGATTCTTTGACTATGAAAAAGAGTAACGAACAAATTATTAATGTACATTTTGACATGTGTGTCTACAGCAAGTCCTGAAGGTTGGTGGTAAACATGATTGGTAATAATATCTAAATCTATCTATCTAAATATCTTTGTAATACAAACATTTTTTGTGGGCAAATAACCAGACCTTTAAATGTTTAATGGCTACTGCTTTGTATTTTAACTAAGACGTAATTAACGTATTTCAAGGTGTTGTGAAATATACAAATATTTTACTTAAAATAATATAAAATAATTTTATGTATAAAAAAAAAAAATATTGACTTATTAAAAACATCTAAACTTGATTGGGTAATATTAAATATTCCCTTCGTGATATTTTTCAAAACTGATTTTTTACGAATTTCTTTGGAACCTTTTAACGTCTCCAGTGTGTCCTTGGGGGGGGGATCTCATATCTAAATCTGAAATAGTTTCTAAGCCGTTAACATGAGGAAGCTTTTGAGCAAAGAAGTGATTCATTCCTATACAGCGCGAGTGTTTTTGAATAAATGTTCAAAATTTTAGAAAGATTTGAAAGTATAACCTCTCCCTTAAGTATAGTAGTCTAGTAACATGGATATTATTTACCGGCTGGGTTGAACCTGAGCTACAGCTGTGTTAAACATATTTCTGGATCATTTCCCCCAGGCCCGGAAGCGGAGGTTGGCAACGGAAGTGGGGCAGGTGACCGTGACGAACTATAGTTTTTAACTATTCAGCCACCATTGTCCTATTTATTTTTGTTATAGTGCATCAGCTGTGTCCCCGTCCACTTTCATCCACTCGTTTGTTTGTCCTCTTCATTCCGTCTGGGGCACTTTCTTTGTCACCGGCCTTCGCCCATGGCCGCCTTAAATGGAAAGTTGTACAGTCAGATTTTTAAATAGACATTTTTACCATAAATTAAAGTCTTACAGCTTTCATGCTGCCATCATACAAGGTCTTTGTCATTATAATGGAGCCAGATTAACTCTCGTAGGGACATTGTTTTTTTTCTTTGGGCCTTTGCTATGAAAATAGTCAACAAAACCATTTGGAATTGAGACGACCGTAGTGCCAAGCATGAATTTATGTTCTATTAAACACTTTTGAAACCCTAAAAAGTGACTAAACATAACAGTACCCAGTACAATTGTTAATTTATTAACTATTTTTAAGGAGGTTTATGACAATTGTATTAGAGGCTGGGAAATCAATTATAAAAGCGAAACACAAATTCAAAAAAATTAATCAGAGCGGAATACAAATTGTAATTACAATAGTAATGACGGTTGTAACGACCTCTGTGATAATGGTCCAATTAAGTCAGAATAAGCATTAGCTATTAATATTCAAGCCCTTTAATTTTATAACTGACTCCACTTGATGAAAAGAAAACATTGCCTTTATTGATCTAGTAACTACCCCGGGTCCTTTTCCTCAAGTCACTTTGACAAACAGGAGATGCACAATCAACAGAACGGATAGTCACACGAAGATGTGAATGGTAAAAATAGTTTGAAAAAAGGAAACCCTTACAAGTGCTCGATACCAGCTAAATGCAGTAGGAAAACAAGTAAAAGTGAAAAGATATTGCCGTTTGGGATTCAAAACCCACTTCAATTAAATCGAAACACTTTGTGGCGTGAATACTTAATACTTCAATGTTTAGTATATCAGATCCCACTGTAGACACATTTTATTGATTCTAATTTATATATTATTTAATATGTAGTTATAAATATATTATTTCAACTAACATTAATAATATTTTGTTAATAATAATAAATAACAAAATGTAGGCTTTTATCTAGACCTACTCATTTAATTATCTGATTTTGACCAATTTTTGACTTATACTCCTTTCATCAAACACTCCAGAAATATGGTTTTGCTTAAACGTCTTTAACCAGGATGAAAAAAAATCAGAACTTAAAATATTGAATGGGTTCTTTAGCTGTGACTTTACTGACGTCATAAGCACTGCTTATAATACTTTTCTATTGATTGGAAATTTTTATTTTAATAAAGTTGTACTCTATTATAAAAAAAACCTGTAACTTTAGAGAGTTCAAAAAATGTTGCATATCCTGTCTAAATAATGACATCATTAGTTAAAATTGAGCAGAAATTATTTCATTGAGTCGCGTCAGTAAGTTAAAAGAGTCAGAAAAAGTACTATTCCATTTTAAGGCCATTTTTCTTTTTATCTCGCTTCACGCTTAGCTAGGCCGACTGTTCCAGGCCCTGGGTTCACTCAAATGGCTCTCATCAGAATAACGGGTTATTAAAGTAGCAGGTATGTTTAGGACTTTCCATGCAAATATTGGTGATTTGACATTAAGATTTAAGACCTTGTTACCTTGGTGGTGCTGCAACGCGTCGAAAAACTTGATGTGTCTCTGGCGGATGAACTCATCCACCGTCGGCACATCAACGGGTGCAGTTCGGCGTTCTTTAACCTCTCAAGAAAGGTATGTCGGCCACTTTTCGCATGATCCCATTCTGGAAGCGTTGGAGACTTGTGGCTGTAGCGTCAGTCAAGTGGGTAAATAGCGGGGCACCGTACAGCAGAGCTGGCCGGAGGATACATTTTTGTTGGATAATGTTGGATACATTGTTGCTCCATAAATGTTGAGCAGGCAGCGACCGGATTTCCTTCCTGCCTGATGTTTGGTTATGCATATTTTATTTCCTGTCTTCACGCTGATAATCAAAATTTACACGTTTTGCTGAATATTTTTCATATCGTAAGAATCAGGTGAGTTGCGAATATTTTATTGGGGATTGAATCCAGGTTTGATGTAGCCAAATCCTTGACGAGTATATTATAGCTTACTCAGCTATCAAGTGTTATTTATTTATAAAAATGCTTCACACTGTTTAGTTTTATCAGTAGATATTTAAGACAATAATTTTTTTTTCTTTTTCAGATGGCCTACTGCACACTCCTGCCCACTAAATATTGAATAGCGAAAGGATTACCACACAATCTAATAAATACTGATCAAGTAAGTTATATTATTAATTTATATGTAATTATTTTCACTGTTTATTTTAGTGTGCTACTGTGTAGCTCACCAATCTTACCTACATAAAGTTAGGACATAATTTTACCTTCTATTCGTTAAACCACACACCACCTCTTTTTGAACTAATACAAATAATAAATAACAAAAATATTGACGTGTTTCCCCTTCCTCTCTGTTCTGAAATAGCTAATATTTTATAGAAAGGTTTCATTTGATTTTCTGAGAACTTGAAAAAAAAATGCCATGAACTACTAATTGAATAATCATTTGATAATGGATCGTGTCATGTCGTAGGGTATTAAATTAACAATTTTGACGGGATTAAAAATTAATAATAATTATCTATAGTAGACTGTAATTATCGTAGAAGAGTAGAGACAAGTAGGCCGCTGGTCACAACGTTGTCGGAAATGAAAATATCCTCATGAAACATAATGACGGGTCGTTAATTAATCGATTATTTGATGATTAAAAATATATAGTTTCCTATCATATCCTATCAGATCTCCATGTCCTCTATATAATATATATTGAGGCTTTAGTGGACAATATTTACTAAAAGTTATTAAAACTGTAATGTTTCTCATAATTTGCTTAAGTATTTAGGGTTTTTTAGCAACACAATTGACTATTTATAACCGAAAGCGTCATGGTGAGATGGATAGATAAATTGTTAAATGAATAACTAATTTCATTGGAATGATGTTATCACCGACGTACGCGAGGTCTCCCTCTTCTGCTGATAACAGTGTCATTGTGACACGTAAGCCGTGCCTTGTGAAACAATTGAGCCTGCCCCACGTTCCCTGCAGATGGGGGAGAGCAAAAAAAAACCTTGGTCGGCGGTCGCGTAATTTATGTGAGCTCTGCGGCTGTAACAGAAAGAGAAAGTACGTCTGGGCTTTGTTTCTGGTGTCGCGGCCCCGCCGTGTGTGCAGTTGCCCTGACGTATCTTCTATATAATTTCGGGATATTAACAAAAAAAAAAAAAAATTAGTTTGATTAATTATGAGGTAGCAGAGAAAATACCGGCGTAACAAGATTGTTTGGAAGTCGCTGTAAATATTTGAAAATGGATAACCTAGAAAGAAACTGTAAAGATGTAAGTTTGTTATAAGAATTTGTAAATACGATAACTAGTAGATAATCTTATTATTTCTGTAAATTGTAAATATTTTGATAATAGAACCGCTTAAGACAGCATTAGCCAAGCTGCGCTGACCCTTTACAGTGTATCAACCCATCACCTATATTCCTAAGTGTATGCTGTGATTTTGCTACTGTTAAATCCATAATTTACCACATTACCAGTTTAAAATCAAAAACGCAGTGAACACATTTCTCAGTGACGAAAGCATGTAATTTTTACTCGTGATTCTGAGAAAAATTGTAAATTATGTAAATAATAAACTTAAAAAAGACAAAAACATATACTGTGCAAGAATATGCGTATCACAGTCTGCGACGAAATCCGATGGATTGAAACGTTTACAGTTCGGGTGGTTAATATTAAGTGAATAAAGAAATTAACTTTATTCTGGGACGTTGGTCTACTGAGAATATCATAGAAACGCGGAAATCATGTGCCGACTAGCCTAGCCTGTACAAGTACAATACATATAAATCCCATAGACCAATACTAAAATGCAAAACATGTGTAAAATGAACAAGATAATTATACTAATATAGATCGATTAAATTTAATAGTAATAATACAGTATCATATGTATAAACTACAATAATAATAGTAATCACAAGGTAATGAGGTAGTGTTTCCAATGTATATTATGACATTATAAAATATATATATATATTGAATCCTTGATATTCATGAAAATCCTTAAGTTTTATTGTCAATTTGCTGATCCAAACAGGTTCTGGAAGGGGGGGGGTAAAGTACCCTAGTTTACCAGGATGGACAAGCTGTGCAACATAATAGTTTCTAGTTTTGAGAAACCAATTTTAACATTTGTCCAGTTAATCCCCGGAGGGGGGGGGGATTTTAATTCCGATCAGAATTTTTTTTTATGTGAGGGATATAAAGTTGGACAAAGTGGAACCTAAAATGTTTTCCTCTCAATTTTCAAGGGCCGCTCATTCCCCACTATGACTTCATGTGGGGCAGGTCAGTGAGGGTGACGTCCTTTCGTGGGGCACTGGGTCTGATTTAGGTGTGTACCTTTGGTTAGGTAAAATATCATTTAAAATTAAAATATCATATTACTTTCATTGTTAAAATGATACTATGTGGTTGGAGAGTTCCGGGGTACCTTTGACATGATTATCAGCGTAATTCATAATTCTATTCCATCACTAACACCCCATATTTATGTGAGCCCCTCACACGACTTTATTGAACCACCAAATAATAACGGATCCGCTTTATGGCGGTAATTCTCCGGTGGATTCCTGGTAACGATTTGCGAGAGAGAATACTATAACTCGGAATGACCTCACGTTTTTCGTAGCTACGGTGTACCCGTCCTCTATGGTTCTGGGATCATTTGGGTCAATATTGGTTCACACATATTCTTCAATATCTTCGCCTTTTGATAGTTTTGTTTATAATATAAACGTGCCTTTAACATTATAACTATTACCAACTGCCCTGGTCCCATTCCATTCACTACCTCGGAGTAACTTTAGATCGTTCCCTCAGATTCACAAACAACGTAAACAATAAATGCAACAAATCCAAAAACCTGTCACTTTACTTACACAGAAAATCAAAAGTTACTCACGAAAACTAATTAATTCTATCTAAAGCAGTAAACCGCACTACGATGACATACGCTGCACCGGTTTGGAGTTATTACAGAAAAATACAGAAAATTATTGTAACAAAAATGAGTATGCATATAATTAACAACTATCCTCGATACACCAAGCTAACCACCATGTTAACAGGCCTACAACTACCCACAATCCAGCAGTATGTCCTACCCTAACAGAGAATTTTTTTTCTTCGAAATTACATATCCTAAAACCGATTAATAAGAGATATGTAATAGTCTAGTACAGCATCTTCTTAAATAATTTTGTTTACTTATCTGTTATTTTTATTTATTTTTTTTTATGTTGTAGGTTTTTGCTGTGTTTTTCCTACTGTTAAATCCATCATTTATTACACTACCAGTTTAAAATCGAAAACGCAGTATATACATGTGACGAAAGCTATAATTATTTTACTTGTGATTATGAGCGAAAGTGTAAATTATGTAAATAATAAACTTAAAAAAAAACAAAGCAACATTATAACTAAACATACGCTGTAATTTACAAGATACTTATTTCAGTTAGAGATATTATACCACATAATTTTTAAATTTGTTTTCTGAATTTCGTGTGGGGTTTTGACCAATCCATTCCCTTGGCTGTGCCATTGAACAAGTTACACTCCCATATTGAAGCGCAAACGTGTGCTTAAGATACGCTGGGACAGGTGTCACCTATCGTAACCATTTGCGAGTTAGCTCTACACATTTACCTGCCTATCTATAACTCAGGTTATCTCTGACGCTTAGATACCGGTTGTGCCAGCATTAACATCTGTTACGGGTTACGATTGTGGAATGCTGTTGCTGCTTCGACGAATAAAGCACTTTATCGGCAATTACACAGCAGCGAAGGGTGCGGCAGATGTGAAATGTATATGATAAGCTCAAAAGGTTTCATTATAATTACCCTCTTGTCCAGTGTGCATTTATAGTCGGCTATTAATTGCAACTAGATGACTTTCATTGATCGAAAGCTCCCACTTGCTACGTAATAAAAATAAATCGCTTATCATAAAATGTAGACTATAAATTTATAGGCATTCTTTATTTGTTAAAATAAAGAATGCCTATAATGCCTACAATTTCATCCAGAATTAATAACTGGATTTAAGAGCTCATTCTCACATTTTAGACCATTCCACTTGCTCAATATGTGCAGTTCATACTCGTACCAAGATTCTTACAATATATAGATACAAAATCTCCCCGGGAGTCCCCATGCCCCCGAGGATTCCTCCAGTTAAGCTGGTGAAGTTGGGGGCAACGAAGTTCCCCCCACTTCACTCTCCGACCTTTTCGCTGTTTGGTGAAGACCAGAAACAGAACAAGAGAGCCACAGACGCTTTGGACATCTATTTACAATAGATCTCGATGAAACCACCATGTATATATGACTTTAGGATTGGGATGTGAGAGTAAGTTTCCACGGAATTTGGTAAGTCTTGTGGTTATAAGATCAAGGACTGTAGATACATCGAGCTCATTGTGAAGATATGAGTTTGTGATGTAAAAGGGAAACTTGACTATAGTTTCAGAGGAATTCGGAATGCTTGCATTCAATTGCTGTAGCCATAGTCGGCATGTCCAAATCTACAAAAAAACAAACTAGAATTGTAAATAATATTGTGCTTAGAAGACACGCGCCTTTCGCAAAGTTTTCCCGGATTCTACGCTTTTATAGATTTCTATGTTCTATTTTCAAATAATTTTATCCTCTGGTATTCGGAGTTGGAGCATACTTCTTGACTGACTTACTTGGATATTTAGAGCCTGTAATAGACAGTTTTTTGAAAATATCTTTTGAAAGCATGAAGGCTTAGTCGAATTGCCAGAAACAAGGAGGACTCTGTTTTAATGCCTCAGCATAAGATATTGTGTTATTTTTTAAAATAGCTTTTCAGTGGTGTGTATATGAGTTTTGAAATGCCAAAGTTGAAATAGTAAAATATCTAAATACCCTTAAAACTTTCAAGGTCCTACCCTTTTCTCCTATAGGATTTAGGTCATACCTAGAGACAAGGGCTTTGAACTATGCATTTTTCTATAACTATAGTGAGCTAGTGTCCGAAAATCATCAGGTATATATTCTTGACCAGAACTTAAATACATTTGTAATGGGGATGGGATATTTTTTTAATTGGGAAGTAATTGCTTAATTTACATAAATGTACATTTCGTTGGTCGAACCTCCAATACTGATACTGTTACATAAAAATGAGGTTATAAATTATGGACTGTGCTTTTGTTACAAATAAATGAGGTTATAAATTATGGACTGTGCTTTGTATTTGTGATAAGCAAATAGAGGTGACAATCCTACATTGAAAGCCATGTAGGCATGGTGGATCCGACATTGAAAATTATGGCATGAGCAACATCACAATCATCTGTTCAAATTGTACTTATTAGTATGTTAGCCTAATGCTACCGTTTCCACATATTAAATCGCCTGTTGTGAGCGTACATGGTAAGGACCAGCTGGTGTGTGCTGTGTGGCCCCAGGGTTGTACATACGCGGAGCTCTCCGTGCAGCCGTGTAATTGGCTCGACGTAATGCCTGCATTGTCTCACCGTTGCATAAGGAGGGGCCTTCTCACGGAACTATCTGGGGATACAGAATCGCTCTTTCAACTTTCGTTTGTACCAGTTAGGCTAAAAACGGGCTAGATGGGGCGCAACCACATTATCTAGGGCACCCCCTTTCAAAATTGTAGGCTAATGGTATGTGTAATCCTCCCAATTATTATTTACTGTCAGATTGGTGCCAAATTTGGACGAATACTACTTGGTGATTTATGAACAAGGCTGGAGGGATCACCGCCTAATAAGAAAAATGTCTTTCTTTGTTTTTAGAATTTTTTTTTTGTTTTATGTTACACAGGTTTGGTGCATATAAAACTAAAATGTTAAAATCAACTTAGTTAAATGTATGAAAACAGCCACGAATTGCGGTTTAGTGGTTCTTAAAAATAAAATGAATGTCTTAATATGTCTTTTTCCTTGTCCGATACAAGCACGATGCACTTCACAGTTGTTACTACACTTACAATTTTCAAGAAACCATTGAGTACTTTCATTTACTTCATTACAAATACAGAGAATCGTCAGAAGTAGTGTCATGTAGTCGGAAGAAGATAGTACAACCAGGTGAATTTGTTATTAATCTTAGAAATTTATTTTGAATTCTCTGCAGTTTAAGGAAGATAATGGTCTCATAGTGCAGATTGGCGAAGCATAAATAAATAGAGGTCTGACAAGATATTTGTAAACTATTGCTTTATATTTTATTGGCAGTTTAGATGTTTTCCAAAAGGTAAAGTTTAGATGAAAAGAGCGAAGAAGTGAAGTGAAGTATTACCTTTGAGGTAACAGATTTTTATGTGAAAAATACCTTTCTACGGAAATATATGTTATTAACGCAGATATGACAATACTATTGTTTGTTTGAATGAATAAATGGTCGTTGCAGTACCATCGGTCAATGTTTTATAGTATATTACGACAAACTAACCGGCGTTGACCGGGACATTTTAACATAGCGAACCACTCAATATCCTTCCGAAAGCGACAGTAAAAAATTTATCGTGAACCTAATGATAAATAAATAAATGGAAAGATCATCCCAAAATTCGAGGTGGTGGCCCCTGGAGTGTTTTTCATGAAGCCTTTAACTGCATCAGTGCCTAATTTGGAGCTGATGATTAACTACTGACCTAATGAGCTGAGGATGAGATTATTGTATGTGGGGATATGGGGGCATTACTAAATAAAAGGTAACTTGCCGGGGTTACAATTCCCACAATGTTTTTAGGAAGGGTTTGAACTATGACGATTTACAATCCCTTTATTTACTCTTTATAACAAATACAGATAAATTCTTTATTTAAATACAGAAATTTTTACTCCTCTAACTTCACATCTTGATGTAACCTTGCTTAATAGTCTTTAATCCGTTCAGCTAACAACACTTTTCAGGAATGACTGTCGTGAATTGGTAACTTTAGTAGTAGTAGTTAACTTAGTAGTTAATTCAATAGCTTTTAGACAATTAGTTAATTAAATGATTACATTTAATTAGGGTATGCTTCTATAATGAAGTAAATTGTTCAATAATTAATAAACGACTTTAAGCTTTCAACATTTCAGCGTTTACTGGTTAAATGAGCTGACCTTCCTCTGATAACGTTAAAATTTTGCATGAAATGTCTAGGAAATGGCTTAGATACGTGATAAATTTAATTATCCCATAAAAAAAACAACTAGTAGTCAACGAGCAGGGCCAATAAGTATAAATTTAAATAAATGTTTTTTTTCTCAACCCCTTTATTTTAAACATTTTTAACAAATTATGAACAATAAGAGTATTATAAATTATTGATAAGTGGTTCTATATTATGCATTACTGCATATACTGCATTGTAAGGTACTCACATACTAAAACTTAAAGACTAAAGCATTCCTGCTTCGACTGCGTTCTGCCATTGATAGGGGACCGGAGCGGGGTTTATCGTACTTAACACCGGGTTCGTCATGTATTGCGATGAATCGAAGAATTTGATATGTCTACGTTGAATGAATTCATCCACCGTAGGCAGATCGAAAGCCTCGTGAAGCTCTCTGTTTCTCCGCTGCTCGAATGTAGTATGTCTGACCACTTTCATCAGCATGCCGTTTTGAAATTGTTGGCGTCGCCGCGCTGTCGTATGCGTCAGATGACGAAACAGCGGTGCGCCATACAGCAGAGCTGGCCTGAGTACACACTTATAGATCTAAATAAATGATCATTTTCACTCGACTAGACCCAACTTAAGGCGGATCAATTGCACCGAGATCGTAAGGTTTAGAGAAAATATATTAGTAAAATATTTTAAAACCTACACACTAAGGCTTGTATGAGGTCTCGGTTACGGTCGTGTTACAGCCACATATACAACCAGGTTTAAAAGAGTATCTAAGAGAAATGCATGGACCATCGATAACCTCACTCAGCTGAGAAGGCCACATCACAGTCGATATATGAATCACTCACAGCTATCTCCAGCAACTTCCGCTTAAGTGCACCACTTGTGACTGCCAGGCCTCGGAGTGACAAGAGTTTCCAAGGCTACCACTATCATGGCTTAAACCAACCCTACATAAGACAGTTTTCAGGCTGTTTCAACTCTTTAAAGGCCCTGAGAAATCAATGACCAACTTAAACCAAGGTCGATGCACCTAGTTTGGAGCAACTTGAGCACTGCAAAACTACTACATGTAAATTGTGTTTATTATTCTATGTTATTCTACTTAACATTTTACGTTACATGCACTTTGACTTTGCCTAATTTCTGCTAGAAGACCAGTCTTTGATTTGGTTAAAGAGAGGGAAAAGCTAGCATTGTGCGAAATAAATGTCACATGTTAACTGTAACCACTTTTAGTGGTTAAGAGCTTGTCAAGACCTCCCCATAATCCTGAGTGTCTACTCATGATGTACGCTCAACAAAATTGCACCTATCATTCTCTTAAAATCTTGGAAACCGGCTTTTTCGGGGGGTAAATGTGCGTTGTTCTTCTCAGTGAAAGATAAACGCCTTGTAGTTTTTATTTTTCCCTCGAGAAATACACCATTAAAATTATTGTGTTTATTACATATAAAAATAATTCACAAAGTGACTTTGAAAAAACGAGTACTCCCTCTTATTCCCATCAATTAGCAAGTACCTAATAAAATATTCCCTCAAGTGAGATATATTGTGAATTCGATGTTTTCCTTAGCAACGTTGAATTTACTATTCACACATTACAATGCATTGAAATTTGCAAGCAATTAAGTTTTAGGGTTTCGTTGTGTTTTTCTAAACCAAATGATGTTTTTAATCGTGTGTCTGTTCTAGACTTATCGAGAGTCCCCTTTTCAAGCTAAAGACATGAAACTACCCATAGCGGAAGGCAGGACAAATATAGTCATCTCCATAAAAAATTATTATGCTTCATTAATTACTTGATAATAAGAAAAAATTATTTGGTTTTGGGTGTTCCTTTAATTGGAGCCTTGACCTCTTAAATTAAAACTAAAATAACAAACCACTTGAACAAGATATTCACGACACGAAAGTCATATTGCATATCACTAGACAGAATTTTATACATAATATTTTTTACTAAGAGTGTTTTACTAAGAAGGAAAGAATTTCATCTCTATAGAATTAAATTTTACAATACAATATACTTTATTAAGAATGTTTTAGCTCAAGGGTTTAGTTGAACCTCAAGGACAATGTCCTCCGTCATCGAGCAGTGAATAGAGTCCACCTGGACCCGGTCACTTTCCATTAGCGAGGGGGGTCTTCTTTTCTGATCCAATGGTGTTATGAGTATGTTTTTCACACCAAGCTGGAAACAAGTTAGGACTAAAGACTCTGTATTAACTGCTGTTCCCCAAATTTGTTATGGTACTACCTTTTGCGAGAAGAAAAGGAAGGGTTGTAAACAATCAAATCCTCCAGCCATTAAATAACACTCCGAAGCTGATGTCACCCTTGATTGCCGACGGGGAAATCGGCCCACACCCAAAAGGGTTTATTACATGCTTACTTCTTCCGTTGCAGTCTGCACCTACCACGTATTCAATCTCTATCTCTTTACCTATTCTTATTTCTATGTTAATTTTACTTTAAATGACAGGGGTTGAACATTTAACAGAAGCACTATTTTCGCCGCAGTAACGGAACCCTAGTTTGTGTGATACATGACAGGTTACTTAATTGTTTTAGGAAGGCGATTTCTATGATATTTCGAATTGCCGAGTCTTGAATTGTGGAACACCTGTGCGAAATATCTCGTACCTAGTTCATACAAGGGCTGTAGAAATAACACGAAATCGATTTTATGGATGAATTACTAGTCGTTTTGATGTTATCAGGGAGGACTTATTAACCTACAAATGGTCAAACGTTTCACAATCTCATTTTAAACTTTAAGCGGTTATTCAAAACGATGTAATGAAGAAGTAGCTCTTGTGGAGAATGACAGTTAAGGACAGGAAAGTGGTAGGTTGCGAAATGTTAGAGGAAGAATAAGTTATCGAAAGAGAGTATGACTGAAGCTATCGCTACTTCCTTTGTTCAGCCTGATGTGCTGATAACAGTTTCACACACAGTTGAAGAATGACTTTTACATAAACCCGGCTTCTTTTATGAGCCTTATGTCAATGCGCTTCTTCTTACCTCACACCGCGAATAATGGATGCGCATAAAATATTAATGATAAATTACCACGGTATTATAAATTATCGACGAAGTCATTACAAATTTATATCATGAAGTAATCATTAGTTCATAAGTGGTGTTGATCCCTCTATTTGTAGTAATTATTAGCTAAAGAAAAAAGATTTGGAAACTAACGAAATATAAACATGATGTAACGTGACAACTTATAGCATGAGCAAACAGCATTTCACCCCCTACACCTACACCTACATAGCGGTTTTCAATGCATGGGAGAGTGCTGCTAGCAATTCCTACGACCCTGACATTTTTAGTTTGATGCTATACCATTGAAATGTTCTCTTAGCGACCGATATTATTTTGCTTTCTCTGTTGGCTCATTGATGCCTTTATAATATTTATTTCTCAATCTAACTCTTCTTTTTGGGTCAGTAAATTGTTTTAACAGAAAATGTTCTGAGTTCTAGTTTCATGATCGTCTTATCCATTTCTGCTGCGCCCTATCTTTTAATGGACTAATAACATTTTCGAACAATTTTTTTTGACATCTATGCATTTTTGGATGTCGTCAAACGAAGGACGACAGCAAAAAACGTTTTTGTCCAGATGTTAAAATTTGGAATTTTAAATTTCAAAGTTTCTATCTAGGCACTGACTGTCTATCTTCTATGGATGGATCCTGCGGTATTTATTTCCCCAAGTGAATAGGTCCTTTAAATCTATTCACAATGAGGTAAAAAAAAAAATGTTGCTTAACAACATCAAGTGACTGTTCAGGAGTTCTTCAAGCTTCAAAGTCTTGATTTTCCCCCTAGTTAAAGGCCCATTAGAGACTAAAGAAAAAAAGATTCAAAACATTCCCGAAAATAAAGTTTTGATAGCCACCTATACAAATCGCCTTTATAGTCTTAATTCCCTTTGGGATCCGATTAACCTAAATATTCTATATTTTTCCCCCATCCTGAATTTCTAACTAGAGAGCTTGGGGGAAAAAAAAAACCAAAAAAAAAAACCTTTTATTTTTCCCACATCCTAACTTTTTATAAGTTTGAGAGCTATGGGGCAAAAAAAAAAACAAACTTAATTCCCTTTATTTTACCCTTATCTATAATCTTTAAAATTTGAGAGCTAAGGAAAAAAAAAAAAAAAAATCTACTAGGTCTTGAAATCGTCATTAAATGTATATTTGTAAATAATTTTTTTTTCGACAACATGTTAGTCGCATATTTTTTATTATATGGTATGCGATAACTGCCCATGGTCTATGGTCGCGTACTTCTTGTATTTCTTTCCGAGCCCTAAGGAAGACGCTTTACTTCAAACAGGTATGGTCAAATTGTCTGTCTGTATATGTGTACTTTTTTTTATTTGAACAACTAAAATTTTGTTACGACTATGAACTATTTTGGAAATATATACAATAAACAAATAAATCATCTAGAAATTAAAGGAACAATAATGAAAAGTATGCTGGGTGCATAGGGATGTTAAAATACGTGATTTCTAGTAATGGCTTTTAAAATTTGATTTTGTGGAATACTGTCTAATTTATTTTGTCATTACTATCTTAAAGGTGCCCTTATCTTATCTTGTAATTGTTATCTTTAAAATCAGAGCTTTCAATTTCAATTAACTTCGTTCACATTAAATTTAATTTTCTTCCATTATTGTATTTTAACGAACTTAGGATATTTCGAGATGTTGAGGAATATAATTTATTTTAGATCACTCTTATTATTTTTCCACCCCTATCGTTAAACATACAGACATACGAAAGACCATTGTACCAAGGTAGCTGTTTGAATAGATAAATTCCCTTCGGGCTCGTCAATAATTATAAAACGTATTTAATAGGGAAAAAGAGCTTTACTCTTAAAAAGGCAAGATGTTTCATAACAATTCCGTTTTAATTCCTTTTACAGTGAATATTTATCAGTAGTCGGTCTTTTATGTTAAACACCGCCTGAATCATTTGTGTAATCATTGTCGGGACGCTCTTGAAAGATGACTTCATTTGTTTGATTTTTGCAGCATAGAGACGACCTCGGTGAAGATTTTTCACTTTTAAAACTATTAGCTTATTGCCAAGCCCGAAACAGAAAGATCTATCTGTTGTTTGTGATATGTTCTACAAAATCACCTTATTCTTAAACAATGATGAAAAGTATAAAAAATACAATTTAAACAAAGTTGGTCGTTGGCCGATTCGTACAATTTTTAACTTCATCAGATCAGCTCTAAAGATATTAATGATTAATTGTTCTGATTTTTCCTTTGTTTAAAAATACATTAAGTGCGGCAACGCGATATTAAATTCAAAGATATTCATACTTAAAAAAGATAATTTTGTATATTCAGAAAATACAGAGGAGTCCAAAAAAATGTATCCACTGGTTAATAGTCCATAACTTGCAAACTAATTGACGGAGTTGTCTCATTTTTGGTGAAAATGTAGCTTAAAGTCCAACTTAAAGATATCACTGTAGGTGTTCGAAATGGTCACCATTAACATCCACACACAAACGATGCCGCCGAACTGCAGCACGAACTACCGACTGCAACGTGTTCAGTTGAATATTTGCACATGAATGTACAATGGATTCTCGAAGTTCATCCAATGTGCGTGGCTTTTGTCGATAAACGACGTCCTTTAGTGTTCCCCATAGGTAAAAGTCCAGAGGAGTTAAGTCTGGGGAACGTGGTGGATACTCTACGGCCTATCCATCTTCCTGGTAGATTTTCGTCGAGATAAGCCCTAACACGATTGTGGTAGTGGGCTGGGGCACCATCTTGTTGAAAGTAAAATCTTCCGTCTCCATACAAGTCTTGGATGGCAGGTAAATGGATGTTTGAAGCTTCTGAAGGTACACCTCACCGGTAACTGTGCCGTCAAAGAAGAATGGCCCAGTCAAGCCCCGGTAAGACAACCCACACCACAAATTTACTCCTGACAAATTCACGGCTTTGTCTAAATGGACGTTTGGATTTTCGGCGGCCCAGTAGATGCAATTGTGGCGATTTACTGTACCATTGAGTTTGAACTGTGCCTCATCAGACCACACAATCATCTCTGCAAACTCTTCATCGTTAAAATACCACTTTAAAACAGACTTCCTTTCATCAAATGTATGGCTGGCGTAACCATGTTTACTCGAGTAACAAGGTACAACTAACAATAAAACATTAACTATCTGGCGACTGTCATCTGACAAAACAAAACAACGAAATACAACGCTTGTATGGCGATTGCCGGAACTACAAACTATTACACTACCAAAAATGAGACAACTCCGTCAATTAGTTTGCAAGTTATGGATTTTTAAACAGTGGATACATTTTTTTGGGCCCCTCTGTATATTCTTCAAAATTTTTATGTCATGCTGTTTGAAAATCGATTTTTCAGCTTCATACTGGTTGTGCCTGAACTTGAGCTCATCAAAACATTTATACTGTGGTCAGATAGCAAACTTTATGTCACCTTTTCTAAAGCCTCGTTTTTTACATGGTGACAGTTTACTGCTACTGTTTTTCTTGCTGAAAAGCTGCGGTTTTTCCGAATGGTTTTTCCTAAAAAAACCTTTCTCACACCATACTGGTAAAAGTTTCATTTGACTCAGAATGCAATGTTCTAGGGTACTACGATGTGTATAATAGGATAATTTCCATCATACGAGCTTTGATTGCCATTCCTTACAACGTATACAACATGATGCAATTTCCCACAGTTGATGTTGAAAATATTCTTGTTGACTCGCTAGTTTCACGGTAGCAATTGGATGATTCGTAATGATTGCCGCAGTTTGCATTCTAATGACTTGCAACATCGTCGCTGGTAGTTAATGCTCTTGATGAACAAGATATTTTGCAAATGGATCATATCCGGAAAGAAGGGGAATTGAATTTCCATCTGTAGGAAGAAATCACTGTAGTGAGAAGTGGAGGATCTAGGGTAAACATACATCAACCCTGCTAAAACAAAATTGACACAATCCAAATCTTTTCAACTTAAGATTAATGAGATATCACATAAAGAAAGATCACAGAAGTTGAATTACATATATTCCTCAAGTAAGAGTATTTTCTAAATGTCAACCACTGTGAGCGAGTTAACCACTGTGAATCAATAGGTTGATATTTTAAAAATCTTATGGTTTTATGTCCTTAGTTGTGTTATCTTTCTCTCAGAAAATTACAGTTAACCGGTTCCTAAATTCTATATTTTTTATTACAACTTAATATTAAAAATCATGAATTTTCAATTATAAAAACCTTTTCTTAAGATACATTGATGAAGAGGTAATTTTTTCATGAAATAAAATCATTCCCCAGGTTGCAAGGAAGTGTTGACTCAAGAGTTAGATTTGATTGTCAGGTCCATGAAACATTATGGCCATCATGCAGTCCATGTTGACATGATATCCTCATTAGTTGATGAAATATTATGAGGCTAATTTTATTTTTATTTAAAGTTCAAAAATCTTTATTGTGATAAAATTACTATCTGCCTTATTGGCCAATAAGTAATTGCGATCAGTGTTCTCATTCATACCATGTTTACAATTCTTCAATCACTCGCTCAATCATACATTATTTACAAACAGCCTAGAGATCTTCCAAATCCACATGGTTGTCACCTCCCACCAAGATCTCCCACTTTCATTTATTTCTGGCAGGTCATAAAGCCACTACTGCTTTAGTCTCCAAGGAGGAGGATTATAGGGATGTATGGCGCAGTATAATGACTGCGAGGGGATTAGGATGGTTGGATAGGTTACTATGGAATTTCATGAACTTGGAAGGGATGAGTTCAAGAAAGTAGGGCATATTAAGATCACTATGAAGGGTTTCGTTGCTGACCTAACAGGGGGCAGGATTGACTTTTTTGCTGTCCCTCATTGCTCTATTCTGTATGTCCATATTAGCTTTAGTATAACTTTGTAAATTAGTAATTTATTTTCAATTGAGAGATGAGATGTCCTTTAATCATTAACCATTTCTCACTGAAGGAGTTACAGAATATATAAAATCACAGTAGTAAAGGATACTCTCAATCCCAATCCCACAAAGAAAAAAAAATGGTTCAGACTGGATCACTCACAATATTGTTATTGCATGATTATAATTTTTGTTTCATTTCTAGAATGGATCAACAAAAGGTGTGGGTGTCTGACCCCGCTGAGGGTTTTGTACTCGGCCAGATCATAGACATAGGAATGGATGAAGTCACTGTTCAAATAAATGACAGGAAGAATTCAAAAGTGACAGTAAGCCTCAGTAGAACCTATCCAGCAGAAGAGCATGATAACCAAGATTTTGCTGACAATTGTAAGTATTTATATTTAGTTACCATAGCTAGAAATTTTAAGTTTTTGAGATTTTAAATCCCATAAATTTGGGAAATTGAGCTGTACACTATAAAAAATCCATATATTTCAAAACTTTTATTTTTAGAAGAGCGCATACTAAATAAATAACCTCTTCATATCTGCAGTTAACATCACGAAATTTAGTGATTTAATATTTTTCATATGGTAATTTATAAGTCCAGCTTAGGTCAGGGCTATGGTAAACCAATATTTTACTGGTTTTGAAGCATACATTGATTCCCAGTCAATCATTGTTCTTTGGTGGTTTTAAAAGTTCCTGACGACTAACTACTGAACTACTGAAAACTGAACGTTAATTTTGAGAATTTTTCCAAATATTTTTTGTTTTTCCTCTTAACACTTGCTTGTTTAGATTCCCATGCTAAATCATCCGATGAAGAATGTGCAAAAAATCTTGCACCTCATAATTTTTATTTCCAAAAAATGTCAAGTGCTCTCCTCTACTCACATTGCCATCTTCAAGGCTGGCCCAGTGCTACAAGGATATGATTACAGAAGCAATGATACCGCTAATAACTAAAGTCAGGGTTTGAAACATGTGGTGGTGTTAAATAGCCAGGCAATGTTAGTGGCCAAATGCGCTTGACATTGTTTGGACACTGTTGTTTGGAAGATAAAAATTGTATGGAGAGATTCTTCATATGAACATCCTACAGTCGGAACCCTATAATAAATCACCTAATATTTATGAATATTTTATTTTCAGGTTCACTGATGAATCTTAATGAAGCTACCTTGCTCAATAATATTAGGAATAGATACAAAAAGGACAAAATATATGTAAGAATATCATGAAAGAATTTTATAAATTTTAATTACTTATATTCACTTTATTACGAACATTATTTTTCAGACATATGTTGCTAACATCCTCATAGCCGTCAATCCTTACTTTGAGATAAGAGATTTATATTCTTCTAATATGATCAAATCGTATCAAGGAAAATCTTTAGGTGTTCTCCCTCCACATGTTTTTGCTATTGGTACTGCATGTTTTTTTTTTATCTCAGTGTCTTATTGATTATCTCAATGACAGATATTAAATCAACATTCTTTTCTACAGCTGATAAATCTTTCCGTGATATGAAGGTGCTCAAACTATCCCAGTCGATAATTGTGTCAGGTGAGAGTGGTGCTGGCAAAACAGAATCAACCAAATATCTTCTGAGATATCTTTGTGATCTATGGGGTACAGCAGCGGGACCAATAGAGCAAAAAATTTTAGATGGTAAAAAAACTATTCTCATTATGTGTTATATTATTTAATAGGGTAATAAAATCAGTTTAACTCATAGAAAATGAATAGTGTTATTGGATGAAGGTATAAATAAAAGTGTGAATATAATCTCTTTTTTTTTATAGCTAACCCTGTCCTTGAAGCATTCGGCAATGCAAAAACAACCCGAAACAACAATTCATCAAGGTTTGGGAAATTCATGGAAGTGCATTTCGATTCTAAATGCTCTGTTGTCGGAGGATATATATCTCATTATTTATTAGAAAAATCAAGAATTGTTATGCAGAGTCCTGAAGAGAGAAACTATCATGTTTTCTATTTGCTTTGTGCTGGGGCGACAGAAAAAGTTCGTCAGAAATTATTTTTGACTAAACCAGATGACTTTCATGTGAGTTTATGATTTCATACTTGTCGCTTTTTAGTTTGTTTGTTTAGGTTTAGGTTTATTTAGGTTACACAGCATTATTTATTCCTAGTTAGGACAAGAAAGGAATGTTGTCTATACATTACCGCTCTTCTCAAAACATTGTGGGATTGTAGAATTTCTTTTTTAGAGCCTCTCCTAAATTTTATTTTATTTTTATTTACTGGAATGCATTTTCAAATATTTCAGTGCTTAAAGCAGACTTGATGTAGACATAAGTTTTGTTAGATTAAATTAAAATCCTTTATTCTGTAAATCCCTTAATTCACAATAATTATTGTGAATTATTTATCAAAATTCTCATTTTAAGATTCCAATAAAACACAACACACTGAACCTCATTTACCTTTTATGGAAACAATAATAAACATGAAGTGTGCCATTCTAAAATACGGACATAAGCAACTGAACAGATGTATGGAAGTCTTGTCACAAACATGCTCCTAGCCTCCATCACAAGGGATCTGCTTCAAAAAACATCTTTTAACTCTCCCATTAAAAAAATATATTTGCTTTTATTATTATTTCACCACTTACTTTATCCATTACAACTTGTTTATATTTATGTTACACATCTAGTCATGTACCTAACATTGCATGTAAAAATTTACAGTATTTAAAGAATGGCTGCACTCAGTATTTCACGAATAAAACTAGCGAGCAAAAAGTAAATAATGCGCAAAAAAGTACATCCCACATAAGCAAGGGTGGACTAAAAGACCCGATGCTGGATGACGTAGAAGATTTCAATAACATGGATAAGGTATAATATATTAAGATTCATTTAACTGCAGTAAGTTTTAATGTAGTTGTTTTTGAATTTTTGTAAATTTTCACAGTCAAATTAATCTTTTTCCTAACCGTTGTGTTATAATTTCTCCTTGGCTTATTTTAAAAAATCACATGTGCGGTTTTTCAGGTCCTATATTATATAATTTTATTTGTTAAATAGTTAGTTGAAAATATTTATTTTTAATATACCCTATATTTTTACTGTAACTTTAAGACACTACATCAATTGGGTTTAATTTTTTTTCTTAGGCACTAGGAAGGCTTGGTTTGGATTTTGATGAAAGAATGGAAATATACTCAATGGTGGCAGCCGTACTTCACCTCGGTAATATCTCTTTCGAAGAGATAACCGAGGGAACTAAAGGTGGGTCGAGAATCAGTACAGTTTCTGAACCAAGCCTGGCCATCGTTGCCACTCTTCTGTCTGTTGACAAGGAGGAACTCAGGCAGGCACTCGTCAATAAGGTTATGATGACTGCCAGAGGTGGACCTAAAGGAACAGTAATTATGTGAGATGAATATTAATTTATTTTTTATTAATATTTTTTGAACTATGATACTACTAAATATTGAACTTGCCATTTATTGCAATTTTCTGGGTTTTTTTATTCAGAGGCTGGGAGCCTTTGTACATATCTATATACTATCACATATTGAATAATAATAATAATATAAAACTTGTACACCAAAACTTTATATAACATATTCAAATAGTGGAAGACCTAACTAATATAAAACAGCAAAGATAATAAATAAATTATGAACAAAGTACAATTGAAAAGATGGAATACACAACATATAAAACATATCCAGTCCTAAAACAATTACATTAAAAAAAATTATTATAAATCAAATTTATATTTCAGTCAGAATACCCCACAGACCAGGACATAAAATGATACGAGTGTCCTTAAAACAAAAAAGTGGAATGAGATGGTGATATTGTATTGAGACTACCGACCATTAAAATTGACCATATTTTATTTATTTATTGAATTTATCAACTTATTTTAATTTTAGGGTACCACTGAAGGTTTACGAAGCAAATAATGCTAGAGATGCTCTAGCAAAAGCACTTTACAGCAAGCTGTTTGATCACATTGTATATCGAATCAACAAAAGCATCCCGTTCAAAGCCTCTAGTTACTACATCGGAGTTCTAGATATTGCAGGTTTTGGTAAGATTTTATAATAAATTTTAATAAGATATTAAACTATGGATGAGATTTAACTCTGTCTAAATTTATTTATTTTTTTAGAATATTTCACTGTGAATAGTTTTGAACAGTTTTGTATCAATTATTGCAATGAAAAATTGCAACAATTCTTCAATGAGAGAATACTGAAAGATGAACAACTACTTTACCAAAGAGAAGGGCTTCAAGTGCGTAAGATCGACTTCATTGACAATCAAGACTGCATAGGTAAAAATAGTAATTTATTCAAGTTATAGTACTTTTCAAATGCAATTTATATTCAAACCATTACTTATCAGGTCTATTTTTCAATTTCAGATTTAATTGAAGGGAAAGGAACTGGACTTTTTAGCTTACTCGATGAAGAGTCTAAATTACCGAAACCAAGTGCTGAACATTTCACCACTGAAGTCCATCGAAGATGGGGGACACACTTCAGGCTTGCGCTTCCCAGAACCTCAAAACTGAAGGCTCACCGAGAAATAAGAGATTCAGAGGGGTTTCTTGTCCGCCACTTTGCCGGAGCTGTTTGTTATGATACTGTAAGTCTATCACATGAACTGAGCAGTCTACTTCAAGATTCTGAATAAATATCTTAGTATCAAAAAATAAATTTAACTAATATTTACTTATTCACAAGGTCTTCAGTAAGTGTTTGCTACAGAAAAGGCCTCAAAATGTTCATTATAACCTTAAGTTCCAATAGTGTAAGATGGTTTTTTGAGGATATGTATAAACCCTTCCATGTGAAAATGTCATGGAGGTATTGTTGCTTTTTTAAATCAAGCTTCAAGTCTTTTTTTTTTTTTAGAGTCACTTCATTGAAAAGAATAATGATGCTCTCCATGCTTCCCTTGAAGGACTCGTTCAGGAGAGCAAAAATCCATTCCTTCAAGCCATCTTTACAAATAACAACATCTCAAATAATCAAAAAGGAAAGTTGACATTTATTAGTGTTGGTTCCAAGTTTCAAACACAACTGGGCGAATTGATGGATAAATTAAAAAGCACTGTAAGTATTCCTTTAAATAGTTAGTTTTTAATGTTTATTTATTTTAAATGTTTGTAAAACATCGTAACACTTTTATGAGAAGAGTCACCTATGTATGACTTAGGCAGCCTGTAAATATCAGTGGGCATCAGATATTTGGAACTTAGTGATAACACAGGACAACAGGTGTTTTGATGCCAGAGTATTTGGAACTGATTTCATATGAATTTGATGCCCTGAATTCAAATATGGCATTAGTCTTTGCCTAATATACAACATTTTAGTGAAATATATATGTTACACTATTTTAAGTTAAACCCATGGATCAAATAAAATAAATAAACACAGAATTTTTATTATTATATCATACAAATATTATGATATACAAAGATAGAGGAAAAAGTCATTGATAAAACCAACTAGTCACTGAACACTTCGGAAGCTTCTTTTTTGTGACATTCTTGAATGCATTTTGGAACAGTCCCTTTTTAAACCCCAGCAATAATCTGCCATCATGTGCGCATCCCATCTTCCTTGGTAGTGGGCCTCCATAGTTTTAATATCTTAGTGAAATCTCTCACCTTAAATATTTGTATCTCCTGGTGTCTCAGTTCAACATAGTTTTCAGCTTATTCGCCGTATTTGTGAAGGCAGGATGCTTAGTTTTTGAGCTGTCTTATTCGTCGGCTGTTAAATATTCCTGCTTTAATTTTCACGCACTCAACTGAGACTTTTTCCTCCCTATATATGCAAAGCATGATCCGTTCTTATCAAAAGAGCCTTTACCAAAACTGCTTCATAAGACCTAGCTTTATGGACAGTGGAGGAAAGATGATTTTCTCTCATTCAACTAAGGGGTTGGCAATGACATTATTTTCCCGAATGTCTATGTTGTGTCTTAGGCCACTCTTTTCTAACCCAGTGGTGTGTTTTGTCTCTGCTATCTCAGAGGCACAAGAATCAAGAATATTAGGTGTGGCTGTCAACAAATAGACACAAATCATCTGGAAAATAGTCAAGAAGACCCATTTTTTTCCAGGAGTCCTCTAATTTCGTGACAAAATACAAGATTGTCTTCTCAAGAGAAGAAGGGTAGGAGACCCTTTTCTTTAGTACCGTAAAAGGTAATTTTGGTTTCTTGTTCCAGCAAATTGTTGTCCTTCAATCTGGAAGCCGTAATTCAGAAATGTCTTTTGAAAGGTAAATGATCTCTGGTGAGGTCATTTAACTCAACTTGGTTGAAACTGACAATGGGGTAAATATACATGAACCAATCGTTGTATATGTGATTTAGAACTGCACAAAATGGAGTTAAAACTGCAGGCTAAAAAAAAACTCTGATCTAAAAAAGTAGAGCAGATAGAGAAAAACTGATTTTATATTTAGATTCATCGCCCCAAATATATTTAATATTGGCATTACAGATTCTAATTTATTTTTCAAGGGTACAAGCTTCATCAGGTGTATTAAGCCTAATCAGAAAATGGTCGACCATCAATTTGAAGGAGGATCTATTCTGTCCCAGCTGCAGTGCTCTGGCATGACCAGTGTATTAGAGTTAATGCAACAGGGCTTTCCATCTCGGACTCAGTTTACTGATCTCTACCAGATGTACAGTTCATTTTTGCCTCCTCAACTGGCCCGATTGGACCCTAGATTATTTTGTAAAGTAAATAATTTTCATTTTAACATTCTGTTTAAATTTTTGTATAAATTTAAATTCCTTAATACCATGTAACAATTTGTTTCAATTATAGGCATTGTTTCGGGCTCTAGGCATGAACGATAATGATTTTAGATATGGGGTCTCTAAAGTGTTCTTTCGCCCTGGAAAATTTGCTGAGTTCGATGCGATCATGAGATCAGATCCAGAAAATGTAGCAGTAATGGTTGCTAAAGTTAAAAAATGGCTCCTAGCATCAAGGTGGAAGAAGGCTCAGTGGTGTGCGCTCTCTGTTGTAAAATGTATGAATTACCTATTTTAGTAACCTTTGAAAAAATATCTACAAAATTATATTTTATTTTTCGATGAAGCTCTTTTTTAATATCTAAAAATAAATAAATTAAATACAATTTATCTCATGTTCCCTGAAACTGTTCTACTTACTATATAATCCATTTTTTTGTATTTTCAGTGGAAAAGAAAATTTCATATCGCCGGAATTGTCACATAAATATACAGAAAAATATCCGAATGTTTCTTGCTAAAAAACAACATAAGCCTAGATACCAAGGAATTATAAAAATTAACAACCTTCAGGTTTGTATTCGTTTGATTAAATAGATGATCTTCTTTCTGATTCTTTGAATTAATACTTTTTTTTTTTTTAGTCCATGATTTTCAGAATGGAGTCCATAATTGGTCAATTCAAGAAAGATAAGGAATCAAGCATTTTAGAAATAAGGAAGTTGCAGACTGATTTGCGAGATGCAGTTTATAAAATTAAAGTATGCATTTCAGTTAATGTTATTAAATATGCATAATGATTGTTAATTATTTAGCCATATTTGTGGGGTAGTGGTTAGGGGGCTCAGGTTCAATTCCTAGCCCCTAAAGATTTTTTCTGAGGGCTAAAAGTCTAGTCAGTGTGCTTAGCCCAGTGAAGAAAAAGTGTGCTTGAATAAAGAAATCATGAGTTCTAGGAAACTAAAATAAAATTTATATGATGACAGTCTTGCATTGATCATGGTAGAACCTAGGTGGCCAAACCATGGTGCATTGGATGATTACAAGTGGTGCTTTGGTGCGTTGAGGTTTTGCATTGAACTCTGAATATATTTAATATGCAAAAGCAGCAACGCGAAGCAACACGTGAAAAGCTTGAAGTTGGTTTACCTTCAACTTTGGCTTAAGTTAGCTGTTAGCGTCTTCATAGTTGCTGATGTAAACAAACAAAGTGCATGAGGCTAGATCTGCAATAAGGAAGACATGTACAGATTTATGCATATATTTCATATACATACTTTAACTCTGGGCTTATGCTCACAGCAAATGTATGGGGATTAGGGCTAGATATGCAGTCTCTTATGTTTGCCTGTCTGTAGCGCTATGATCCCAATCGGTTTTGTGTTTTCATTGCATCAGCGTGGGGCATCGCATCGTATGACCGCGCAGGCTCCAATCACAATTTTATGTTCGGTTGGAAAGTTCCAAGGAAACCAAAGGTGATAAAATACATTGCATTTCCACCTTCAGTTCTGGTGTTGAGTTTTGCAGCAGAATTTTTGCTAGAGCGTTTTGTATATTTGTGTTTTCTTTCAATTTGTGTGATATGTAACTGTGATCTATTTGTTTACAATTTTCACTTTCAGTTGCGCGAGAACGTTAATATTTCAGCTGTAAACTGAAACATTTAGGCGGAAACAAAAGGTTCTCTCAAATTTTCTTTCAAATCGGAGTGGCTTTGCTAAAGTTAAATTAAGCCAATTTTTTTACAGTTTTGTGCTTATCTATATTTTTTTAAATTCCTTTATTCAATACAGGGCCAAATAAAATGACAAAGAGAAGCGCAGAAAGTGATAGTAAATGTGAGTTTAATGAACAGTGGGAAAATGAATTATTATTTATAGCAAATTCATCAGGAAAACCGTTTTGCATTGTTTGTGAAAGTACTTTTTCACATAACAGAAGGCATGGTTTTAATAGGGACTATAAAACACAGCATCATACTTGCATAGAAGAATAAATGAAATTTGTTCTTGGGTCTGAGTTGCGAAAAGAATAAGTGACTAGGAAAAAGGAAGAAATCAGAAGAAGACAAAATATATTTGCTAAAGTAAGTTGTGAAGGCATAGCAATGACAGAAGCGTCATATGAAATTGCTTTAACATTGGCGAAAAAAAAGAAACCTTTTTCTGTCGGAGAAGAAATTGTTAAGCCTTGTCTCCAAATATTTGTATGCCATCTTACTAACAAAAGTATTGAAAGGAAAGCAGACAAACTTGCTATATCAAGGCAGACAGTTATGAGGGGTATCGAGGAACTCTCTCAGGATGTATCCCGGCAGTTGGAAGACCTTGTCCATTCTTGGACTTTCTTCTCTCTAGCTTTGGATGAATCAACGGACATAGCTGATGTTGCACAGTTAACCGTTTTTATAAGAGGAATTGATGATAATTTTAATATTTTTGAAGAACTTGCCAGTTTGGAGTCATTGCATGGTAAAACAAGAGGATCGGACATATTTGAAAACGTAAACCCATGGCTAGAAAATCTAAAATTAGATTGTAGCAAACTCATCGTTGTGTGTACTGACAGAGCGGCATCAATGATAGGTAAAGTCAATGGCACTGTAACTTTGCTTGAAAATTTTTTAAATCGTCCTGTACTAAAAGATCATTGTATTATACATCAAGAGGCACTGTGTGCCAAAACTTTAAATAATAGGTAATGTTACCGGTTGTCAAATGTGTGAATAAAATTAGAGCAAGAGCATTAAACAGACGCAAATTTAGAGAATATTGTGAATTGTTAGATAGACTAGATAGAGATATATAGATTAGATAGAGTTAGATTTGGAATATGGTGATCTTATACTTCATTGTGAAGTTCACTGGCTTTCTAGAGGCCAGGCTCTGAGTAGATTTTGGAAATTGAGAAATGCTGCTTCTAGTTTTTTAGAAGAGGAAAATGAACTACCTGATGAAAAAACTCTATTGATTGACAACAACTGGCTATTTGATTTGGAATTTTTAGTTGATATTACTAGCCATCTCAATGATCTAAATTTAAAACTACTAGGCAAGAATAAATTATTTCCTAGCTTAGTAAATAGCATCAGTTCATTTGAAATGAAATTAAAACTGTTCATCTCTCAGTCAGAAAATGAGAGTTTGAGTCAATTCCCAAGATTGAAAAAGCAGAGTGAATGCGCTAAGAATAATAGCAATTCGATCAAATATATTGAAAAATCAAGATATTGCAAGGAACATTTGAAAGTCGTTTTCAAGATTTTGCTAAAGAATAAAACTGCATTCTCGCCTTTATAAATCCATTTGCCCTTAGTGAACAAAACATTATGCAGATGTCTAGTAACATACAAATGGAACTGATTTATTTAAAAACAAAATTTAATGAGCTTTTACCAAATCAAAATGCTTCTGAGGTAATAAATTTCTGGTGTTCATTACCTTGTGAACAATTCCCTGAGCTAAGGAAATTTGCAAAAGTTATAAATGTCGCTTTGGAACGACATACAGATGGGAACAAGCATTTTCATCAATGAAATTGATTAAAAGCAAAACTCGTTCGCGAATAACGGATTCAAATTTGAAGAATTATCTGCAGCTCTCAATGACGAATTTGACACCGAACATTAAAAAACTATCTAAATCCAAACAGGCTCAAAAATTTCACTAATAGTAAGTATTGTTTATGTGCTGTAATAGACATTATTTTACATACAATAATTAAATTATTTAAAAAGTTAATTATGACTTTTATATTGCTTCTATTTAGCAAGCAAAGACAACAGGCAGATCCAAGTTACAAGCTGATCTCGCTTTAAGTGCCAACAATTACGGTTCAGAAGTCCAGAGTTATCTTCGCCAAACGAGACTCTCACTACCATCATGAAAGGATCACCCTTTCATACAGGAGATTGGTGTTTCATTAAACTGGGCGTAAACTAATTTAACTGCGTGATTAAGTTATTCCTTCTCCTCTCCTTAGTTCTGAAGTATATTCCATCCTTATCTCTATTTACCTAAGGGGTAGGTAAGAAGGTATAAAAAGTGTTCGAGTTATATGGTGCATCTGAACTCGCCTATCAACCAAATTGGCGGATGGCATGCGAAAGGTTGGCCACCCCTGTGTTAGAATCTCAGTACTGTGTACCAGTTATGGTGGGTAGTAGTATGGGTACCTCTCTACTGGGGTATCTATATTTGTTCAAATTATTTTGTCCTCTGGTCCAGGGAACTTTTTTGAAGGTGCATTATTAGTTTCACAATTATTTTACTATGAAAAAACATTAATTTTAGTTTAAAATGCAGTTTTCCTGTGCGTTATAATTATTATTTAAAATATACATGAATAATATTGACTATAACACTTTTATATTTGTTACAGTCTAATCCTAGGATAAGATCAGAAGAAATTAATAGCGTCCATACATCATTAATGAATAGAGCTAACAAAGAAATGGCAATTCTACAAAAGAAATTGGAATCTCAGAAGGATGAAGAAGAGAAAGAAAGGCTTAGACGCATACAAGAAGAGATGGATAAAGAAAAATGCAGAAAAGAAGAAGAAGAAAGGCAAAAGCTCAAAGAAGAAGAAAACAAAAAAATGTATTTTTTTAATTGTCTAATAGTTTAAAATAATTTTCAAACAACTTATTCAAACAACTCAAATTGTTTTTACAGAAAACTTGAGATGGAAAAGAGAAGGAAAATAGAAGAAGAAGAAATGAGAAAACAAGAAGAAATAGAAAAAAGAACATCTCAGATACAGGTTCATTTCCATAGTTTTAATGTAATTAAATTATAAGTTTATAGAGGTGATTTAGTTAGGTTTCAATGACACAACTCATTCAAGCTTCTTCTAATTAGTTTTAACATAGAATACATATTGAAAAATCATCAGGGGTGTCCTGTGCATGCACTGATGGTGTTCGTTGAAAAGGGGATAAATGAACGATTTTCAGCAAACGTGGGTTTTAGTTGTTGGTAGGTATGTTAGTTTCTGTGGTTTGTACATCAAAATTGATTGACTTAATTGATTTTAATAGGCTTTTAAAATATTATTTACAATTTTTGTTGGTGAAAAATCCAATATAAAAATATAATGGGCACAAATGGTGAGGAGACTGATTGCAAAATCAATTAGCATTATAATAACATATGAAGTGGTATTATTTGAAATAAAAAAAAAAAAATCATATTTTAGTTGTTTGTTTTTTAAATATTTGTTCTTAATATGAATTATGCATAATAAAATAATTGATATTAGTAAATTTAATGTTAATATTGTAGATTGAGCTTGAAATAGCTGCACAAGAAGAAATTAGGCGTCATGGGCAATTGGAACAAGAGAGGAGAGATCACGAGCTGGCCTTAAGGCTTGCTCAGGAAAGTAATAGCCAAGTTGATGATATGTTTTCTACATCTGAAAAGTAAGTAATAAACTTTTAGAAAAGAAACAAAAAAAAACCTTATTTAAGATTTTAGCATACCCTCAGTGATTTAAATTTAAATAATCAAATGTTCTTGACAGCCCAAAACAATTAACTCATGCATTCTATAGTATGCAAGTATGCAATCTAAAGTCAAAGCAGACTAGTCTTGGGGATATTTTTTTTTATATTGAACCAGAAACCACACATCATTTGCATTGACAGCAAATACCTATTAGGCCCATCCAACTTGTTTGTTTACGTCATAAAAGTATAACAACCATAATACAGCTTATTATCTGTTTTGTCAAAAATTCCTTTACAATTAAATTCCATAACATTTAACTGGGTCTCAATCCTAAATGGTTGAGCCAATCAATCATTTGATTGAAAACTGACTAGGATCAGTATACAATAATCATTTAGAAAAATAAATACTCATTATTATCACACTAGATCAAGGAGGCTTAGAAAATAAAGCTGAGAGACGGGGGATCATCTTGCTGATTCACCGACAGGAAATAATCTTTACCTGAACATTAGCCTAGGTAGATAGGTACTAGTTGGTCCATGTCTGACATTGTTTGAAAAGGTTTTTTTTCATTCTTCACAATGATATATGTTAAACATATTTAAGTTAGAGGTTGACGCCTGAATGTCTTGTCATTTTAAGAAAATAATTAATTTCAAAATACAATTACTGGCAGTAGCTAAAACAAAGTTATTCGAGTACTATTAAGTGAGTGTACTATGATGACTGATTGTTTTGTTAATAACTTTCTTTTTCCTTCTAATCTGTCAATAAGCCAGTGCTGAGTAACGCTTCAAATCAGAATCAGAACTGACAGATCAATTTTCCTTGGTGTTAGGTATGCATGACTTCAAATTTTGCATGTGATTCTAGATTCAAAATTCAAAGCAAAAGAATCAATTAAATGTGCTTCTCATTATAGTCTGTACATCATTCTCTTACTTTTGATATCTTATTAGTTAAGTTGTCTTCTTCTTATTGTTAATTTTGAATCGCTTATATGTTCTATACAAATTTTAAAAATATACATGAGGTTATTCAATATAAGTGCTTCTGCATTTCATCTAACTCCTCCTGCTATTAAACTAGGGATAAAAAAATAATCTCATTAAAAAAAAAAAATTATACATCAATTTAAAACCCAAATACCAAGTGAACTATGCTACTGAGGAATACTGTCTGGCAATCCGAAATTAATTAACAGATTTCATTTTAATTATAAAATATGATTGTAATATCATATGACTGCACAATCGCTTATTTCTTTATTAAATGTACCAAGTAACTTAATTTAAGTTTAAATAAATTAATAATTTCTATTTTACTATCCTACTGCTTACTGAGCTTGCTTAATGATAACTAACTGCTTGCCATTCACTAGCCTAGTCCACCACGCCTTCTGCAGTGATATTAACTATAGCAATTTTTTTGAATGAAAATAAAGTTCATAATTAAAGTTAATAAAAGCCTAAAAGTTGAGTACATATGTGATGTATAATTAGATCATACTAGTTGATCATAGAACCAGGGCCCTTACCATTTTATTTTCTTATAATATAAAAGATTTTATTGTTTAGCAGTTAAAACTGTGCATCTTAAATCTACTTATTTAAGCATCATAGATACTGAAAATCACTTTTTTCAAACTAATAAAAACAGTTGTAAATGTAAATAGCTGAATTATCAGCCAAAAAAATCTGTAGGCATCAAATCGACATCCACTGAACCTGGCGATGCTAGTTACTGCATTTCTCATTAAAGTTTTCAATCCGGAGTAAATTGGACGGGTTTCTAATCAATGCGAGTTTGTGATCCTGCTTACTGGGAATTACTCCTTCAAGGGAAATCAATTGCAATCACTAATTCCTGACACAAAGTAGTTTCAGTGGGGTTCTCTAGTCTTTTTTTTTTTTTTAATCTAAACTTCTTGAATTTATACAATGTAAAAATATAAGCAAAAGAATTGACAAACTTTCTCCTCTTTCTGCTATGCGCAGATGCATTTGAAGGAGGTTGGGTTACATAAATCAGATTGACGTTAATAGGAAATAACATGAATACAAATCTAAGTGATGGGGCTCACCTTCAGTTTAAAAAATGGGAGAAAAACTTACAAACTAAAAAACTATACCTAGAACCTAAGACTAAAGCATTCCAGTTATCTGTGCTAAGAATTTATAGTTCTTCAAAGACCATCATATTTATATTTCCTGTATCTTCCAAAGTCACTCTCCCCATTGATAGTAAATAGTTATTTTTATGACATCTACTTTACTTATTATGTTTTATGTCCAATGAGCTCATAATTATTATACTAAAATAGACAGGAAGGCTGCTGGTGCCATCTATTGACAGATTTGTGAACCTTCAATTCCAAATTTAAATATGTACAAACATAGAAGATCTCGAATTAAAATTACATCTAATTTAGACGAAAATAAACATTATAAAATATCATTATAGTGCATATGTATTTTATTTATAATTCAGCAATATAAGATCTATTTGTTAGTTATTTCTGAAATAACTCTTTCTTTGGCTAATCCCATAGCTCCAATCAAATTTATTAAAATAAATGATAAGTAACTATTGTGATGCTGTAATTATTAATTAGGTTTAACAGCTTTATGTACTCTTTTAGAGGGTAGGGGACACAATAGCCAATCATTTATATTTACAGAAATAAACTTAATTTTCTTTGTAAGGGATTTGAGCTCAGAGGTTTATCACTACAATATAAGAGATCCGAGTAGAAATAATTTGTTAACAAGGAATTATCTAAATAACAATGAAATTACGTGTTAATAAAAAAATATAGCAGTTTTATGTTTGTCTTAAAGGACTTGCAGTTTGAAATTTCAAGTTTACCTATAAGTATCACAGAAAATTCCCACTTATGATTGAGTAACCTCCACATTGAGATGTAGATTTATGTAGTATTTCAATACACCCACTTTTGTGTATAGTTTAGAATGCATACATTATTATACAAACATTATATTGATTATCTCAGGTATACTGGAGCACGGATGACGAATTCCACCTCTAATAATAAATTGAACAGGTACCTACCATGCACTGAGTAGAATTTTATTTCTTTCATTCTCTATTACAAATTGCATGGACTTTTTATTACTATACTGCATGACTATAAAAAGCACTATGCCCATGAATAAGCTCTTATAAAAAGAGTTTCAGATAACTGCATTAATCTTCATGTACATATTTCTCCTTACAATATGGGTAATTAACTCATACCATCAGGTCAGTTTTCATCAATAAAATCAGATTGTATGTGTTGATACAAAAGAATATTTACTGTTAATTATTAATGTATAATTATTTGGCAGGTCTCTTCGTTCTGTTCACATTCAAATTGTTTCAGTTCTTATATGCCTGAAAGTTAAAAATTAAACGAATCCATGACTTCAAATTTTTTTATTGCATGATATATTTTTATGTTTGATATCCATAATTTTTTCTTATGCTCTAATCTAACAATAACAAGAAAAAATAATTTATCGAAACAATTTCAGTTGAATTTTAAATTATTTACTAAATGGGAAAGGAGAATAACGCATTTATCTTGAAACGTGTGTTGTGTGCACCTGTGCTTGCATTTCTTGTTTACTTTTCTGATTTCAATTGAGAAAGATGTGATTGAATAAGTTATTGTAGATTTTGCATGTTATGAAAAGTTATTTTTATTAAACTAGTCTGTTGTATTGTTTAACAAATACGATTATTCACTTTTACAGGCCTGAAATAGTAAAGTCACAACAAATAATAAATAATAACTCAAAGTTCGATTTGTCGAAATGGAAATATTCAGAATTAAGAGACACTATAAACACTTCCTGTGATATAGATCTACTGGAGGTATTCCTTACTATTGAATTTCTTGTGTTTTATTGAAATATAGCTAATGATGCACAGATTTCATTCTAATTTGTGATTAACAGGCATGCAGAGTAGAATTCCACAGGAGGCTAAAAATATATCATGCTTGGAAAGCAAAGAACAAACACCGTTCTATCATGAATGAAAATGAAAGAGCTCCACGTTCAATCATGGATGCAGGTTTGTAACTTATAACTTAGAAAATATCTACTTCCCTTTACATATTTTACTCTATTAAATAATTTATTAAATTAAAATGACAATAATCATAAAAATCAAACAAACTAAATATTACAATAATAAATTCATTTTTATTACTCAGGGCTGTTTATATAATAATCTGTGTTTTTTAAAAATGGCATGAAATAACACGTTCAACAAAGTATTAAAATACACTAATGATTTGATTCCATTAAAAACAATATACTTATTGTCTTTTTCCATCGCTGCCTTTTACTTCTGATGCACCTTAATTTAACTATACCATAATAATTAAATAATTATAAATTTAAATAAGTATGATAGTAATTAATTGTTCAGCTTGTAGAATGTTTAAAATTGTAACATGATATTTTCTTTATTTGTTATTTGTCCTTTAGAGGAGAACAAATTTAATATTATATAAGGATGGTTTGCCTGTAGTGCCACATGTTCGTACATGCTTGAGCCTACTCTCCTAAATTTAAATACACTAATGTAGGTTTTTAACTTGGATTCAAACTTCTCGATAAAAATATTGATACAATTACAAGTAGCATTCATAAATGTGAATTCATGTTTATTGGTGATTTTTGCCCTAAAATAGATTTTCTATACTTTCATTTCAAAATGATATAGTTTCATTTATTCAAGAAATTACTTTTATTACTGGATTTCTTAATGATAATTTAATTAATAATGAGCTCCTGACCAGATATTAAGGGGAACCCGATCTTGCCTGTATATTTTATAATAATAGTGGGATCTGTACCACAACAAAAATTGACACTTATTATTTTAATTTTTCAGCTAAATCACCCCGCACTCCTACAAAAAGTCCATTAAACGGAAATAGCCAACGTTATTTTAGGATTCCATTTATAAGGCCTAATTTAACTAACGGTCATACCAGTGACATAATGGACAGCAACAACAAGCGAGGATGGTGGTACGCTCACTTCGATGGGCAGTATGTCGCTAGGCAAATGGAACTTCATCCCGACAAGCCTGCAATACTGCTAGTTGCTGGTAAAGTTACATTAATTAAATTGTCTATAACAATAAATTTTAAAGTAAATAAAATATAAACAGAAAAAAGATTATGTGCTGTATAACAGCTATTCCGGCGCATAGAATATGTTAAATTTCACCCAGGTATATTTGAGGGAGTGAAGCTACTACTAGCGCTGGATGTGGAGTTGTATATGTTAATTATGAGTTAGCATTATCATTAAATCTTTTTACTGAGCTAAATGATATGTTTCCTAAATAATAAATATAGTAATATTTCCTTCAATTCATTACAGGAGTCGACGATATGCAGATGTGTGAGCTGAGCCTTGAAGAAACTGGTCTTACAAGGAAGCGAGGAGCTGAGATCCTTGAGCAGGATTTCACAAAAGAATGGGAGAAATATGGAGGGAAACTGTATGTAAGAGCAGCAGACAGGCTGAAATGATCCGTCTTGAAAAAATTTAGTATATTTTAATAGTCTATTAAAAATAATACCAGAATTTGAAATGAAAAGAGAGGGTAATGAATGGTTCTAGTCCATTTTGTAATTCAGCTAAGTTTTCTGAATTAGGTATATTTTTTATAACTGATTTTTCATTTTAAAAAAAAAAAGAAAAATATACTTTATATGTGAATTTATTAAATTCATGTAAAAACTGTGAAGGTTATAATTTTTAATATACTGTCTACATCTTGATTTTGCAGATAAAGCATCACCATTGTTAGTTACACTGTACAAAATAGGGAACATTGATTATTGATTACCCATCATCAATCAGCCTAGAAATGTAGATTGATAAAAATAAAAAAGTATTTAATATAATTGTTGTGAGATGTTTATTTATATATTTTAAATTTCATATTGATAAGATTAAAGTTAATTGTATTCTGTAAGTTTTTGTGATATAATTTAGTTTTAAATGTACAAAATAACTAAAATGATTGTACATTGCTTACTGGAGTATTTTTCTATAAACAATACCCTACATAGTATGCTTGGAGCCAGTCTTCCTATTAATAATTATTTACTGAGATAGAAAAATAAAGTTGATTTTTTACAATTTCAAATCGAAAGTATGCTTTGTATTTTTAAATGTTTATTTATAAGATAAATAAATAAATAATGAAATTGTTCAGGATTTTATTATTAAATTTTAAAATCTATCCAATAGATTACCATTTTATTTACTAGGTAAACTGGCTTGGAAGTTATTAAATATAAATTATAGAAGAAAAAATTTATTACTAAAATATCAACTAGTACAAATTTTTTTGGTACCGATTTGATTTAGTTAAAAATACAAATATGAAAAAATCAAACATTGAAATATTATGTAAGTATGCTTTATTGTACAACTCTACACCAAACATTTCTTAGCGAGGCACAACACTTTTATGTTTTAAAATGTGTAGCTTATGTAATATCTTAAATAATTGTAGAACTAGAACCAACACAAAAAACTAGCATCAGAAAAAAGAAATAAAACAAATAATAAGTTATCTTTTAAAACACTAGCATTAATAAGTGAAGGTAAAATTTGCAAAAATTCAAGTCAGAAAGACCACCAGTCTATAATTTAATAATTATTGAAGTAATCTTCAATGCTTTCAATCCTTATCATTTTTTTGTTAATTAATCAAGTAGTTATGATTGATTGGTTATAAGTTTTTCGTGTCAGAAGTATATTTTTTAATTTAAAGTTGGAGGTGAAGACATCAAACAGAAACAGATAATTATGTAATTTACAAATAAATATATTGTTTATAGCAGCTTTGATATTTTTTATTTTCCCCAATTATACATAGTTTTAATGAATGGTTCGATTTTAGATTGAAATAAAAAATACTCAACACAATGCCAATATAAGAGGAAAGAGTAATTGCATCCACATACTGTCAATCATTGGTTGACCTGGAGTGGAAAACAATGAATAGCTTGCAGCAATCTTGTACTTGACATGAAATATGATGAAAAGCATAATTTAATAGCAGGATTTCAGTCTACCAGACACAATTTGATGATTTATGGCCAAAGTGATGAAAAATTGTAAAAAATATTTAAAAGGAAAAAAACAATAATAAAATGTAATGTTTTATTTTATTTGTATTACAATAACATCTTTGGCAACTCACTTTTAATAATTTTTATGTGATCACTTTCCTTTTTTTTTATATATATTAAAAGAAAAAAATAATAGTTTTCTAATAATACAACTGCTATACAAAGCAATGGTCCAACATCAGTTCATAAAAAACATAGATTCTCAAAAACCACCACTAGAATACTGATTTGGGTTTACCATCTAGGAACTACTTTTTGAATGAAACACCAATCAAAATACAACTTTTCCCTTTTAAAAGGATTAAGATTATTTACTTTTTATATATAATATTAAATGCATTTTAACAGGAAAAGTTTATTTTAAAAATATATATATTTGAAAAATACAAGCATTATTGATGAAATGCTTCCATAAAAAAAAAAATTATGAAAATGGCATGGTATAATTAACATCTTTGAAGGAATGATCAACATACATATTGATAATATGGAATGAAATAAAACAATTGAAGGCATTCCTTAAATTTAACCAAAGCAAAACAAATACCTTTAATATGTTCAAAAATGTGTGCTTGTTTTTTCAAAATATTTCCTGATGATTGGTTAACTTTAAGCTTTTTAACAGAAAACAAAAAAAAAACAAGGCCGGGTAAATTAAAATAATTTAGAATTAAATACAAAACAAATACCTGTTTACAAATGCAAATACATTGTTATCTAAGTTATACATGATGATCAAGAATTAGTTGAAACAACCATTTCTTATTTAATTTAGAGCCCAATGGCAGTAATTTCCAATTACATTTGTTTATAAAAAAAAAAAAAAACTTATTTCCACAAAAATATTGTGTGATATGCAATTCAATCACTGATTATTTACCATTATTTGTTTATGCAACAATAAGAATGTTCCTCAACTAGTAAGTGCCATTAAATTATAGGAAACCTTAAATCATTACTTGTTAAAAAGCATAATAATAAAGAAATACCCATAATCACCAATTAAAGTAATGCAATAATCAAAATATTATTTAACTAAACTTATAAATTAGGAACGATTATCTACTAAATTATTTTTTAAACAAACTAATTTTTAAATTAAATGATACATATTATAAAGGTAGTAAGTAGTGTCCGGATCTCATTGGATCGGGTATTAAATACCATTGTATAAGTACAAATAATCAGACAATTTCAACATGATATATTTAGAGATCAATAAACTTTCTAGTTTATTCAAAACAAACATAAAATGACCCAGAGTGTATTTTGGAGTGGCAATAGAAAATAAAGTTTTAGAAAAGCAAACTATTTAATTTGTATAATTTATTAGATTTTAATTTCAAACTAATGGAATGAACAACATCAACATTCTCCTATGGAGAACAGGACAAGAACACCAGGATAATATTATGTTAGTTTATATAACACTAAATAATTGTAATAATAGACGACATAATTCATTTGTTTTTCTAATATACAATTACAAAAGACTTATTAGTTTTTTGACTTTGGTCATATCTGACTGGACACCTTTGATGTCCTCCATTACGTATTCAAAAAGGTAACAACAGGGAGGAATGTAACTACTAGAGCAGCTCTAGTTATTTAATAGCTTTTAATTTACGGTTCTGGAATAAACACTCAAGTTGTTTGTGATGATTTTGGTACTTGTCCGTAAAAAAAGCAGGCTATTCTTAGTTATCCAAAACTAATGTGCGTTTGAGTGTTGCATGAATCAGAACAAAAACTGCTGTCCTGCAAAGTTAATTTTTTTTTATTTGCAAGTGCATATTAGTAAGTATTTAGCTTTATGCAATGTTCTATCCGTCTCCCATTGGACAAGTGCCATGATTTTATTGGCTTGAAAGTACGCATTTTCAAATATTTCTGAATCGAAGGTCTTATGCCTTTCGAGTGTGAATTAATTAAACAAATATACACATGAGATACATAAATTGATTATGAAATATTTTTTAAAACTACATACATTGTGAAATGTTACTCCCAAAATATTTAATTAAGAATAATTAGTTTTTAAGGTAATTCAAGAACAAAAATGAGTTTATACATTATGTAAAAATAAAAAATAAAATAAAAGTATCAAATGCGCTTTTTCAGTGCGAGATTAAAGAAAGATCGATAAAAATGTTTTCAACTGTGATACTATAATACATAAATCTTTTACTGAGCTACAAATAATCCTGATGTTTCATAGCTCCTCTTTTATTTCACTTACAAAAAAAATAATAGCTATAAAAATATCCACCACAAGGTAAAAAATCCCTTAAATACACATATTTTAAAGCTTCTATACTAATTGAGAAGATCTTATAATTACTCTGCAATGCTAGATGTCAATAAATACTAAGTTTAAAATATAATAGGACGACTGGAAACTACACATTTTAAGTAAAACGTACAGTACAAGAAGCAAATGAAAAAATAAAATATGTATAGTTTTAATTATGTATTTCTTTGGGGGGGGGGGGAGGGGCTGTTGACTTCTAAGTTTATATAAGTAATAAAAGCATATGTATAAATAAAAAAAAACTGTAAAGAAATAGGAAAAAATTAAAAAAACATACTTCAAGGGAAGACATACAATACAGGCAGTCCTTAGGTTACAAATACAATAAAACAATTTTGCTCTTTGCTATTGATAACTTTGAATTACCGACACTTATTTACCCCCCCCCCCCATCCAAATTTCATAATGTTCAATAAAAAGAAAAAGGCATTAACACATAATGGATTATAACTCATACAGTAGGCACTAAGTATATATAATTAAAGAAAATAGAAAAGTTACTATTAAAAACAAGCTGGGTTTTTGAGAAAAACCACTGCGATGCCTTAAATTAATCAATACACCACACCACATCCTTTTTTTAATAGCTCTCACTGAATTTCCTTGTCTTTGAAATGTTTACTTGCAAATGCCAATAATTAAGTACAAATTTTATTTTATTTGAAAAAGAAAAACAATACATACGATATTCAACGTCACCAAATTTGTGTATCAGTTCCTGCATATGCTCAGTAAGTAAATAACCAATTGAGATTGGACAAAGGCCAAGATGAAATAACATTAATTATAATATAACTTATGTAAGCATAATGGTCAAGAATAGGAACTAATTAGTAACCAAGGAACTGTCTGCATCATAAAATAATTAGAGCACAATTTTTTGTTAATTTTTCGAAACAATTAAGAAATACATTATAACCTAAAGCATCAATAAGTAACACTTAGCCAACCCTTAAAAAAATTGCAGTTTGACTAAAAAGAAGAATTTTGCTTCCAAATAATTAGAGAAAAACTACTTCACTAAATTATAATAACGGAAGGTTTTCCATTAAAAAATAAAGAAATCTACGAAAAGGTTTTCATTATATCAAACAAAATTTTTAAAACAAAAAAAACTATTTTACACTATTTAAAATCAATCGTTGGTGTTCACTGAAATAAAAATAAAACGAATTCTTCATGAAACATTATTTACAAGTTTTTTTGTTCATTAGTACACAAAAAATTTATTCATAGTCAAAAAATATGGATATGAAAATAATTCATATACAATTTAACATTATAGAGGGCAATATAGAATTTTAATTCTATCATCAGAGAGAAGCTACTTTTTCATAAAAGAGAAGTTTTATTCAAATTAAAAAAATAATACGATAAATAAATATTATGAAAATATGTTAAAAAAAACTAAATATAAATAAATATAACACTAACAGATGTTTTAGGCCTTACCCAAAGAATACAAATACAATTTCCCTGGAATTTGGATGACTAGAAACAAAAAAAAACCAAGAAAAAAATAAAATAAAGAATCAGTCTATGTTACTAGCAATAACTTCTTCTCGATACTATATTGTAACTGTAGTAAATATTAACTAAGCAGCCAACAAAATACATAATATAATACTTACTATAAATTTAACTTGAATACTTATTAAGTTGTTTTTGAGACTTTTTCATCACATGGTATAAAAAATGAATAACTAATAAAAGATTTCTTTTACAAAACTTTGAGATATCCACTCAATGGCTAAGAAACAATGACACATTCATTAAGATAAGCCTACAAGACTGTAACATACAGAATTAAACACAATAAGTGCTTTTAAAATTTTTCGGATTTGTTAAGGTCCCCCTTACGTGGTCAATACATTTAATATTTATTTATAAAAATTAAATATACCCTAATGATTTAATATTTAATGTCATGCAATATTGAAGGGAAAATATTAAAGGAAAAATTAATATTTTCCTTAATCAATATTCTGCCTCCAATATCACCCACCCTCACTCACCCCATCAATATATGGCTGACATTAAATATTAAATCATCTTGACCACGTAAGGGGGCCTGTAGGAAATTGATGTCAGTGCGAGGGAGATGCGACAGGACTGGTCGGAGGGGTTAGGTAACCAGAAAGGCTGTCTTCTGATTGGCCGACACCATGAGACAGGCTAAGGATACTCCTCATCGGGGTAGAAAACTTCTCTTCTAAATGGCTTTCGCTCCCGTTGCTCTTACCTGCGGAGTACAATCTATATTAAATTTATTCTTTATTTCTAAAAAATGAGATTTAAAAAAAATAAAACTAGTCTCCAGAAATATCTGTTACATTGGTTAATATATCCAAATCCAGCTGACTTATACAGAAATAACATCTTTTGCATTCAAAAATATAAATTTTAATATTTATTGGTTAAAAATAAAATTTATAGGCGGGGTTGGGATTTGATCTTCTGATTCAGATGCCATTTGTAACATAACAACCCGTGTTAAAAAAAATAAAAATAATGATTTAGTAAATTTATTTAACTATTAAATACTTAACTTATATAATGATCAGAATTAATGAGCTATAATAGCTTGTGTCATAGTAGTATTCGGCAGGGATAGCTCAGATGATAATCAGAAGCTTCCGGGTTCAAATACCAGCTCTGCTACAATATTTTCTCCATTAAAAATAATAATTATTAAATGTAAATAGTTACTTTAAAGGAGAAAGTTTTTTAAGCAATAAACGTTTGTAGAAAGGTGCTCTATTAGTTGGTAACTTTATCGGATTGTCTAAAGTTATGAATGCTATTTTGTTAAAAATTAAACTTTTTTTACATTAGCTGGATAATTAGCCACAATTCTATTAATTTAGCTGCTATAATACTCCTTTTAGAAATCTTAAAGGGAATAAGAGAAATTGATAATGATTAGTTGTGAATAATCCTAGTATTTTAATAATTATTAGCTAAAGAAAAAAAAAACATCCTCTTCTTTCTTTCATCATAATTCACATCTAAACTATACCTATGCTTGGGTAAAATAAGCCATCATTATCAAACCTCTTTGGGTTTACATTAGTCATACATATGTCTCAGTCAAATTCATTGAGTACTAAAGCCTTATTCAAGTATAGGTATTGGCGACTTCATTCACTAATTTTGGTTTACCTTTTTAAAGTTGGAAATTCATAATATGGTTTGTAGATTGCCTATGGAAGCAGAATTTGTCTTCCACTTCTTTAAAAAATATTAATGCTTGTCGGAAGAATCCTTATTGCAAACAATATGGAGAAATGAGTAGAACTTGATTGTCTTAATGTCCTCGAGGTTCTATCCATGAACAACAAGATTACCTTATTGTGGGGGTACCTAATCAAAAGGACAAGAAGAAATATCTGACGAAATGGCAAGAAAAAAAGTAGAAAACTTCCTTCACCGACTCAGAACCATTTTACAGTAACACTCAATCTCAAATCACTTTGTGAAAGCTGCGTGGGCTTTTAAAACTGAAGCTTAGGTCACTGCCTGTAAAATATTCACCAGTTGCAGCCACGCATAAATAAATAACAATTTTATGTGTGATAGTGATTTAATTAATAAAAATGTTAATCTTAATATTGATCATGAAATGACTTAGAATGGACAAGGAGAGAAAGAAAGAATTAATAAAGAGAAAACAAACAAATATACAGTAGTCTTAAAGCTAATAAATTGTTTATGTTCAAAATATTAGTCATTTGATGACGCACATTAAAACGGACAGGCTAGTGGTTACTGGAAGTTCACTATCACAGTAACCTTGAATGGGTTGACGAGATAACCCAATTGGAGACCCTGGCACCTGATGCTGCTTCACACATCACGCCTGGGGTGATGAGAACAGCGATGAGTCAATGTAAGTGAATTTAGCTTGAAATCTTCAGAGCTGACCGACTGGATGTGTCTCACACTAGAATTGCTTCATAACTGGTGCTGTTTTAGACAGACTGCAGGTTGCTAGCTTACACAGACAACAGACTGTAAGTTGCTAGGTACATACACGTGACCTAACACTGGTTTGCACATATGCTTGTATATGTAACATATGGTGTAGTGTGCATATGGGTGGTGAGAACACACTTCGTGGGTAGAAAAAGAAAAACTCATATTGGTGCCAGAGATGAAGGTACAAAAGAGTCTAGTCTAAATAATATTAAGATGCAGAATCTTACATCAATCTAACAAGAAAAGCGTTGAGAACCATAACAAATTTCCCTAAAGGACATTGCCAACTCAGAAACTGCTTAAGGAAAAACTGAACACCTAATTTGGTTGTTTATATAAATGAGAAAGTAGTTCATCCATACTTTATGGATATGTGAATCAGATCCATCTGGGAATGATAATAAGTTTAACGATCAGAAATGATCTTATGAGCCTAAGTGAAGGCCACACGAGGTTGACGACACACCCTCTTTAATATAGAATAGAGTAGAGCCTGTTAATTTATCATGTAAACCCTCATGGCAGATGGATGGGTTGTGAATTAAGTCAATGAAAAAATACTTCCATCTCCTCAAAAGTTTCTGGAAGAAGTAACAGTATTATTTATTGTTACCATTTATTATTAAGCTAGGATATTTATGCTGATTGATATTACTGTATTCCATCAAAATAATGTTAATGTGAAATTGAAAATTAAGTTTTATAGATCAAACAAATAGATAAACTTAGGAAGAGAGCGGTACTAAAGGTATTATTTTTCTGTACTGATAATTACTAGGAAAGTACTAACAGGAGATTTTGTGCCAAATTAGATTAGATTACTAAATAAAGATTAAATTAAAAATCCACTACCAACCTCTTATACTAAGTTTGCGGACGGGCTGAGGTGTCACTAGAGTAACGGTAGTTGGTGGACGTGTAGCTTTCATGGATGCTTCAACAGGTGGTGGCTCGGCAGTTATCTCGGGCCAATTTGTATCTTTAAAAAGCTGTTTTTCGATCCCTTCATGCTTCATAGTGACTTTACTACATAATCTGAAAAATTTAAGACTGACATGAAGCAATTACAGCAAAAAATAGTTCAATAATGACACCTAATATATAAAGTAGAAGGGAATTTAAGTAACTGTACTGTAAAGGCTTAAGGCTCTCTAAAACAATAGAAACTATCAAATTTGGTACCTATGTATGTTCAACATCTTGCGCATCAAATTTTAACATATTACTTCAGATTTATACATGGTGTATAGACTGAAACGATACTTTTAACAGTAATTTTTAATTAAAATTAAGAGAATTTTATTTAAATGCAAATCCAGGGTTAAATTTATTTATATTATATAATTTATTTAAAATTAATATGAAATAATATTAATTAATGAAAGCTGGCCTTTTGGAAACACTAAAATCAGACAAAGCCCTAGCTCTAGGTAAAGGGGGGATGGAGAAAGGAGAGGGAGCGTGCATTCATTCATCACGAAGGAAGCAGAGAGGATATCTTAAGCTATGTGTTTAGGGGATATTTTGAATCTTATAGGAGATAGTTCAGGAACAGAAAACACATGTATGAGAAATTCCTTGCAGGAGCTTAGCTAGGACATAAAAGAGAATTTATAAAAAAAAGGAGGCAAATAACATTGTAGAATAATGTAAATTTAACTATTCTTAATGGATTTAAATTAATTTAGTTTAGTATAGAAATATTTAGTAATGATCGTCAAGACATAATAATTAATAAATAAGTAGACAAAATGGACCTGAAAAACCTGAATAGCAGATATGTAAATTTATAAATAAAAATAAAGTATTGCGTGATTGTGCTTAATAATTTGCAAAAATACTACTTTATATAACTCATTTATACTAAAAATAGTAATATTAATAAATAACTTTACTTGTTAAGAGACTCCTGACAACGATCACAGATGAACTCATATGCAAACGCAAGAACGAAATTAATGGCTCCTACGATGACCATAAGGACCTTGAACACCATTGACGGGGGCATGGCCAGCTCAAATGAGCTTATAAGCCATGAACAAGGCGACAGGATCAAATAGAGGGTGAAGACAGTGATCGTTATTGTAAGGAACACCATCCCAGGAGTCGATAGCAGTGATTTTCTGTAGGGTGCACCTTTGCTGAATACTAGAGCCAAGATGATGTATTGCAAGCTTGATATCGCAAAAACGGAATAGTTCTCATAGCTACCCTCTGAGTCACTGTTGTCACTGCTAGTAACATTCAACTGGTTCTGGTACCTATACAAACAAGTGATGAAATAATTATTAATTAATACATTTATTGTACAATATGAGGTAGACAAAGATAAGGCATGTTTTTTAATTGAGATTAACTTTGTTGATTTCATACATAAAAAAAAATATAATTATACCACAAAAAAAAGTACCATAACCATATTTATTGGTGTATTCTTTCTTAATAAAATAAGAATCATCAACTTTCAATGAAGGGAATAAAAGTCATTTTGATAATCCTTTCGATGTGCTTATTTTCATGAAGGAAACCGGACTGAGTTTAGAAGGAACTAGATTGGCCTTGGGGAGGCATGACGAGTTAACTTCCCCCTTCCTTTAGTTGGTTATCAACAATGCGTCGACTTCCTCTTGTTTGACATTCTGAACTTGGCAAGTATTAAAGGAAAATATTTTAAACAAGCCATCAATGAAAAAATGAAGTTGAACTTTTGAATCACTTTTTCCAACTTTAATTTTGGACGTTGTGGAATACATTACAGGATAAGTGTGTACAGCGTAGGGAGTAAAATAAAATATGAAGACTGTTTAATGGTAATCACTATTGACAACAAGAACAGCCTTTTAAATTTAACTATGAATTGGGTCTCGATTAAAAACCATGGAGGATTAATATTTGCAGCTGTCTTCCGATATTAACCGCATGTGGAATATTTATGAACCAATTTTTAAGATGACCACTTTGAACCACAAATTTAAAAGCAACCTCAGCTATTACTCCAACAATTTACTTACACATAGCTCAAATATAAGTTTCTTTGTAGAATCACCCCACTTCTCAACTGCTGGAGAAGACAATCGCAGAAACTGGTTGGTTAATTGAAAGCATTGGGAAAATTCATTTCAGTAATAGAATAAAAAAATATATCCATGACCAAAACCAGAACATTGAAGAACAAAAAATTAGGCAGAAGCTGAAATTATAATTTTTTTGTTCATACTTTGTTTTATTGAGGTGGTTTATTAATGTATTACTTAGATCAATTATATGTACATATTTAAATAATAAATAATTTTTTTTTAGAAAAGTGCGATTTTTTTCGTCCTTTGGGTAAGATATCTTGTAAAATTTATCTTTTAATTGCGTACAAAAATATTTCTGAATTAAAATGATTTTTTTCTGACTAAGCACAAATAATTTTGACCTAAAAGAACAATTAATTAATTTACATTCACATTTGTCCCACTTGATTGTGTAGGCAGCCCTCTGGTTCGCCGGTCCTATCACCCTGGGAAAGGACCCTTTAGTTTTTCTAACGCACTGGATACCCTTAAACTAACAATCTGGGAACCTCACACTAACTGTCCCTTGGAAGGAGTGGGGCGGTTTCTCCTTGTGAAATAGTAATTACGCCGCTACAACGAAAGTGTTCAACATATTTAAATTCTCAAAACTAATCTGTATGTAAAATGTTAATTCACACCGTGCTATAACCAGGAAGTTTTAGAATTTGATCTCATAAAGTGTGTATTATCTTATCTATAAAGTCACACAAATTTGTAAATAACAATTTTCACAAATTACAAACCAATCATTATCACTTCTATGACCATTTTAATAAGAAATCCATTTGAAGACCTAAAATATCTCAATCAGTTTTTGACTGAGGATTAATTAAAACATATCCAATTGTGCTACGATCTCTTAATAGAGAAACTTATTAAAGCCCGGTTAAAAAAAAAGTATCTTATACACCAATAAATAAAGTATTTTATCTGAAATCTCTCCTATATGTGTACAGTTAACAGCTAAGAAGAGAATTATTCGAACATTACTTACCAGCTGCACTGTCGCACAAAGTAGAACCCGAAGAGCTGACCACTCACAGCAATTACCATTTGACCAAGGAGTGATAATATCGGTGCTACAGAGATCAATGATGATTGAGGAGCTTTTGGATACAGAGGACCTCTATAAGCTTCCACTCTTCCAAGTACAAATGCAAACGTGGTGATTACAAAAAGATCAATATAAAGAAACTCTACATCAGTGAGATTATTGTCGATTGAATAAAGGATAAGGACTGAAGCAAACTGCATCAGACTGTAGGCAGCCATGTACTTGAAGATGGCAAAGGATGTGACCAGAGCAGCACGACCTTCTCTTATTACTTCCACAATACAACTGATGTTGGGGTCACGTGATGTGAACGGTGATGCCACAGAAGATTCTGCTTCAGAGAGAGATATACCTGCATGGGCTGCTTTCAAAGCACCACAATCGTTTGCCCCGTCACCAACCATAGCTGGAAATAGACACATGACAATGAATATATTGTAGTGATATTCATATATACTTAAAACATATTATATATTGAGTAAAATAGTAATTTGGATTGTTTGTTAAGATTGTTTTTTTAAAATCAGTTCAACCATTTGAAAAAAAATCGGTATCACCTGTAGTCCATGAGATTTTACAAGTTACATTGATGTACTTTAAGATGTTATTTATTATGAGAACAAAAAAATTACTTACCAACAAAGTAATCAAGTGTCTGCAATGTTTGAACTAACTGTTGTTTATGATCTGGCGACATACGGGCAAACACAGCTCCACGTACTGCAATTTTGTCTAACAGTTCAGGGTAATGAGACCGCAGTATGGTCCATGTAGAGCCTGTCAGTGCGAAACAATAGTAGTTTGGGTTAACTTTCATAACTTGATCACTGTAACAATGAATAGGCAACATAAATGTCAATGCACTGGTTACCAGATTATTTATGAATAACTGCTTAGAAAGTTTATGTTTACATTGCGTTATCCAAAGGAAGGTCAACAATTATGCTGTTACGAGCGGTACCATTGGCAAGTTGGCTAACTGTCATGGAGTCCAATGTTTGCAAACTAGTTATACTCTCGGTGTTAGTAATTTGACTAATTTCATTCACTATATGCTATAACAGAATAAATAAAGAGTTAACACAAGATTTTCTTTTATCATTTCTTTATAATAATACATTTTTATTTATTCTAAGACTATTGCCTCCCTGGAATAATTAAAAGAGGCAAATAACTAATAAGGGTGCAAAGAGCTGTGCTTTAAAGCCATATGTAATTTGGAGACAATACAGAAGAAAAAATGGAATAATTATCATTTAACAAAATAAATATTCAACTGAAAGGTAAAATAAAGTTGTACTAGGTTTGGTATGTGAGATTAGGGGGCTTGGATAGACAGGAGATGATTAGAAAGCTGAGTTATGAATGATGGAAGGATATGTGCATGTTGGAAGGAATGGAGTTCTAGAGCAATGCTAATCATTAGTAAATCAGGAAATTGGAACAAGAACAAAGGGCATGGGTAAAATAGAAGTGAATGAATGATTTAAATTTAGTTTGGAAATAAATAATTGGATCTTTTAATTTGGTAAAGGAAAGATGTAAGGAGATATTACCAATGATAGGCAGGATATAGCCAGTTCAGGTAACTGTAGTAAAATTGAGAAATGACAGCATCGCTTGGAGTCTATCTGAAGATATATAGTAATAGGTTGGCCAAAAAGTCTGTTTTAGGTTTTTGTCGTCACAAAACTTCAAGCAGTCTAATATGTAGCTAACTTCAGCTCATCCCTTGCGAGTGCGCTCTCATCAGATACTAGACACTTCAACGTAGTTTGACGCAAAATTCTGACGAGACTGATTGTATTTTGTGTGTTTAGGATCATCCTGAACATGGAAAACCAAAACGAACATTATCGACACCTCATGCTTAATTATTTAAAAAAAGGCAAGCAAGCAGTGGAAACTTGCAGGAAGATAAGTGCTATATACGGAGAGGATGCTGTTACAGAACGAGTGTGCCAGAAGTGGTTTTCAAGATTTCAATCGGGAAATTTTTCGGTTCAAGACACACCTCGCTCTGGCCGGCCAACTGAGATTAATAGTGACAAAGTGAAGGAATTGGTCGACACCAATCCCTGTTATGCAACTAGGGAGATCGCAGCTATCCTCAAAATATCCAAATCGAGTGTTCAAAACCATCTGCATCAACTTGGCTACGTGAGTAGGCTCGATGTTTGGGTTCCCTATCAACTAAGTGAGGCTAACCTTGCCCAAAGGATTTCCATCTGTGATTCATTGCGGAAATGTGAAGAAAATGATCCTTTTTTAAAGAGAATGATGACAGCGGACGAAAAGTGGATCGTCTATAACAATGTGGAGCGCAAACGCTCATGGGGGAAGCACGGCGAATTACCACAAACAACCCCCAAAGCAGGACTTCACCCAAAGAAGGTTATACTCTCGATTTGGTGGGATTGGAGGGGTGTTGTCTTTTACGAACTTCTTTTAATTTGACCAGCTGGACAAATTAAATGCAGCAATCCACCAGAAGCGCCCAGAACTAAAAAAACATAAGGGGATTGTCTTCCATCACGACAATGCCAGACCGCACACTTCTTTGCAGACGCGGCAGAAGTTAATGAAGCTTGGCTGGGAAGTTTTGCCGCACCCTCCATATTCGCCCGACCTTGCACCTTCAGATTTCCACCAGTTTCGGTCTCTTCAAAATTCATTGAATGGACAGAACTTCAACTCTGAAGAAGATGTAAAAATCCACTTGAAAATTTTTTTTGCCAGTAAAGACGAAATTCTTTGAGCATGGAATTATGAATCTGCCCATGAGATGGCGGCAGAAGATACTAGAAAAAAACAGGAGTTATATCATTGATTGAATAAAACACCATGTGTTTAAAAGATGTGTCTTATTTTCGCTTAAAAAACCGAATGGACTTTTTGGCCAACCTGATAAAAACAATTCCTCAATCTTTCAAGAATTGTACACTTTTATTGATTCTTCTTCTAAGAGAGAGGTGGACAATAATATGTTTATTCTCAACAACCTGCAATAGCAATCTTTTGTTGAGACCTGGAGGCCCATTAAAAGGGATTCAACCGAACATTTAAAAGAAGAAAAAAAAAATCCTTTCTTCATTACATTTCGAAACTTTGTGTACAACAGATTTATTTTAAATGAAACTAAACCAATTGTGAATTATTAGTTCCAAAAGCTTAGCTTTAAAAACATAAACAAGTTGTTGATAAATTGATAAAACTCCCTTTAGCTCAAATAGTTTTATATTTAAAAACACAAAGTAAATGAAAATTATAGTAATAAGATTCCATTTCAAATATTGATAAATTAAAGAAAGTTGACTAATTACACTTACAACAGTGTCGGTAGGTGATGTAACAGTGTTTGATTGAGTGAAGTACAATATCGGTGGGCCGAAATTCTGATTGTTTGTTGTATGCAACATTATAACTTTTTGACCTTGAGGCACTATGCCACAATCCCTCGCAACACTCAGTGCTGTTAGCATGTTGTCTCCTACAACAATAATAAATATAATTAAAAATTAATTTTCTACTTTTAACCGTTGATTAAACAATGTTGACTGTAATAATATTACCTGTGACCATGACAGTGCGAAGGTTGGCATCCCTTAGCAGCTGTAAGACCCCAGAAGTTTCAGGCTTTAGCCTGTTTTCCATGACTACAAGGCCTAGAAACACCAGGTTAGTTTCTGCCTCCTCTCTAGAGAGCCTTTGCATTTTAGCATAATTCAGTCTAGAAGGAAATTCTCTGTAGCCTAGTCCAAGGACCCTGTATCCTTCACGTGTATACTCTTCCAGCTCTGTTTCAAAATCAGACGGGACTGAAACAAATCATATTATGGGGTTTTAGGCGTAAGTTCCATTAAAAATAAAACATTGGGTAGTTAAGAGCCTCTATTAAATTATCTAAACAGCTTGGAATAGTGGAACAGTGTTGGATAGTCAACATACTTTTTAATTTAATGTAAAACGCAAGATGGGTTGCAGTAGTATTTGGGTTAGAACGCCCTTATGTTATCAAACTAAGAGTAGATAGGGTGACGGTCTCCAATCAGGAGCCACACACTTTAATAATTTAAAAATCAAAAATACTTCCAGCATTTTTTGGATTCAGTTTCTCATACTGGATTTACAGAAAATGAAATAAGTGTTTAAGGGTGTAATGGTATTTGCATCCTGTATTATAGTCACAGTTATTTTATATGGAAGATATGTACTTTCAGTTACTTCATTAGTAGAATCTATTAGAAAATTTCAGATCAATTAAAATATTTCCAGGATTGTTAAGCCGTGATGTATGTCTCGTCAGGAGAGTGCTTTACCTAAGTGTCATTAAAATACTATTTAAGCATATAGTTCCTTAAAGGTTCTGTTAATACCAATTTTCAAATACAAAAAGTTACGAGCAAAAAAAGAATATTGTGTGGTATGTTTTGCTAAAGAAAACAATATAATTCATATTAACCAATAACTAAATCAAGCTAAAGTTCTAAAGCCCTGATTCACAACCATTTGTTACAAGACGGGTACAATTTTAAGCTTGGTGCCTTGTGAAAAAAAAAATTTAGTCTTTGTCAGTCAATTTGAGTGTAATTAAAAAAAAAAAATCAAGGAAATAAAATCATACACAACATTTTGAAAGTCATTTTTTGAGATCATGAAAACAATACTATGATTCTAGATTACAAAAATAAATTAGAAAAGGTTTGTTAATGCATTAGAACCTGTTTTGTTATCACAGAGGGAAAGGATCATTTCCGGTGAACCTTTGCAATAGAGTGTGAATGATCCAGCTCCAAGTCGCCGAGTAATAACGCTCATCCTTTGAAGAGTGGATGAAAATGGAAACTGTCTGATGATACCAACTTCCAGAGAATTCTATAAAAGAAATAAAAATAACTATAATAACCAACTATTATAAATAACAAAACAATCATTATGAACACAATAATAAATCAGCATAAATGCTTTATCTAGAAGTTTTTTCAAAAATAGGTAGAGGCTTCAAATCGGTTTGTGAAATATCCTTTGCCCTCAATCATTTGTTAACAGGCTTGATATCATTTCAGAAAAGTGAAATTTCAATTAGAAAGAAAAAGAAAATCTAAAACCGAATCATATTTACCTCCTGAATGTTATTAATGTTCATACAAGTTCCAGGGCCAGGTTTAACTACAGTCGGGGAAATTAAATCAAATTTTGTGACATCACTAACATCTGGTTCTTCTAAAATCCAGCCTGTGCTCTCGAACATCTGAAAAGAAAACGAAAACCATAAATATTTGGCATAAAACCTTTTGTACATTGTGAAATTCTAACATCATATATATAATCAAATTATTTGTAAAGAAGCATGGGCTAAGTGATTTAAGTGCCAAAAAAGTGTCCTATTTTTTTTTTAAATTTGCTCAATATAATCTTTTAGGCTAAGAAAAAATATATTGACAATCAGGCACTCTGTCACTGGCCATCCTTGGAACTCATGTAATTAATATAATGTTACCTTAATATCCAAAGGATCGCCAGCGAGACTTCCGTCTATCATAGTTATTCCATGGCAAGTCACCATAGCTCTTAAAAAGTGTTCATTAATGGGCAGACTTTTTATTTTCCTATTAGGCAGTTGAAATTTAGAATTGCATACAGGAACTACGCCCCACATGTCCAATCCATCTTCTGTCAAAGTTCCAGTCTGGAAAAAATAAAAGAATATTTAATGTGATCCTTCAAAGTAAAAATATAAAATAAAAACAAAATTGTGTACAAAAGTAAAAATTAATGGATAATTTTTTCATAAAAATAAGAAGTAAATTTATAGAGAACATTTATACGCTTAGAGGAGCAATTAGGTGAATTAGTTATAAAAACACAATATACAACAAAACCAATTACAAAATTATTTAGTGTGTTTTGTTTTGAAGATTAATATTATTTTCGTCATTACTTCAGAATTTATGGATAATCTAAAAATAGTTAAAGAGAGGTAAATAACGATATCCTAATGCTGGTCAATGACTCAATGACAAAAGGACCCAGATAAAACATGCAAACATTTGAGGTACACATAACCTCATCTGTTGGTTTTCTGGCAAATCTTTTAGATCTTCTAATGTCTAACCTATAATACCCAGATTTATATGTGTGTATAAAGCTAGTTAATACAGGTTAAACATTAAGTCAATTAACACAAACAGTAATACTACAAAGAAAAAAGAAAGAAAGCATTTTACCTTGTCGAAGCAAACACAATTAATTGACCCAGAAACATTAATTGTACGGGGGCTGATACAAAAAATATTTGCTTTCTCCAGCCGTTTCTGAGCATACATACGACCTACAGTCATGGCAGCAGGTAGTGCTGGGGGGACCACTATTGTTATCAGATCTAATGCCTCAAGAGTAATCTCGGCCCAGTGATTTCCTCTCATCACCTAAAATAATAACATTATAAATCAATAAAAAGCACAATAGCTAATTTTTTAAAGTACATTTAGATATTTACTGAAAATGTACAAATAATTTTCAGAAAAAGAGGGGTGAGTACGTTTTCTTGGGGAAGAGTGTAAACAATTTTTAATTAAACATCTATAATATGTCACTAATATTTAGAATTAAAATCCAAGCGTATCATATAATTTTTTTTTAAAAATTGGATTTCAAATATTATTTGTAAGCTAATATTTATTCAAACATGTTAATTTGTTTTTTTTTGAAGAAAATAAATGTAACTTTTGTTTTGCCTTTACAATTGTTTGTTTTCAGTTTTAGCACTTTCAACAGCTACTGTTTACATCAGTTTAAAACATTGCAATTGAAATAAAACATAACAATGGAGATAAACAAAATAACTATGCATAGGTGGATCGTATTAAAAAATGCAGTTTATAGCACACTGAGGTAGACTATAATGAATAAGTGGCACCTTCAAATAAAATACAAGTCACAAGTCATGTCAACCCATTAGACAAGTAACATTATTTTATTTTTAGAATGGGAGAAAACCACAATTAAGTAATGTAATTACTGACCCTCAAAAGGTTTAGTAAAATAATTTAATAATTATCAAATATTTAAATAAAAAAAGTTGTACTTACTTTACTTATTACTGTGTAGATCACTCCTGACACTGCAAAAGCAGCTAATATTTGAACAAATTTATAGGAATCTCTTTCAAATTTAAAGTCAACAGGAGGTGGATAAAGAATCGATCGAACAAGGTTCCCTTTTGCAGTTGAAAACCCTGTTCTGATGACTACAGCATATACACGCTCATGTCCATAATAACGAGTTTGAATAATTTGAGTACCACAAAATAACGTGTGTCGGGAATGCTCCTTTTCATTGTAAAGAAGTGGTGGTGTGGTTTGCATAGGGGTTTTAGTAACTGGAACACTTTCACCTGAAATTAAAACAAAATAACTCAAGAATGCAAATTTAATAGAATCTTACAAATTTTTTATTAGCAAACCATATTTTGACAATTCAATCACTTAAATTAGGATTAAAAAAATCTCACTACACTTTTATTCCTAATTCACACATCAAAAGAACCTAAGATACAATGAAGGAAATAGACCATTTATGTTTAAAAAAATTCTTTTATTATAAAATGATCCGTCATATTTAACATAGAAATATTTTTCAAGTTATTTTTAATGAAAAAAATATTGTATTAAAATCTATCTTGAGAATAAACAAATTTCAAAAATAGTAGCTCTTCTTCAAAATTTCTATAAATTCAAATATCATATCGTTCTCTCATTTCTAATATCCCTGTGCACCCGTCTAATACTTAGTTGTCATACAAACCATTATATGCCTAGTACATAAGATGGGAGGGAAACTTAGCCAATTACAGTAATTATAGGGGTATGTCCCTGTTATCGGTTCCCTACAAAGTTACCTCTGGTATCCTAAACCAGAGGCTACTTACTACTCTTGGTTTGGTCCATACCTGTTTGCCTAAGGAAGGGAAAAGTCTACAATGGAGCAGATTTTAAAACTTCAGTAGCTACTAGAGAAAAGTAAAAAATATAGGATCCAAACACAACATACATTTGTGTATTTCAAGAACGCATACGCCAACATATAGGTTGGCCGGAGCTGTATTCAGTCATCGTAGAATTTAATGTATCCAAGAAACTCACAAGAATATGCCAGTAATAATGTGTGGAGTGAAATGGATGGTGTATGTCCAAGAAGCAACTCAGGAAATAAAGAGAAGGATACCATCTTTTAACAAGATTTTCTAAAGACTGCAATCTACTTTATGTGAAAATCTGATTTCAAGAAGCACATAGCAATGTCTCTAGCCTCATTCACCCTGAACTGACCAAACTATGTAGCACCGTCTTGTGTTATTCCCAAGAAAGATGAATAGAAAGGATGCAGAAATAACCAAAAAGACAATGATAGAGCAGTTTCATGGCACAAGAAGAATAACAAGGCCAAAGCTAAACTGGAGGGATGGTATGGCTAGTGACGCACGACACCTTTTTAGAGACGGGTCTCTAATTCCAGAATTGGATGATAGCAGCAATGGCCCTACTAATGTGGGTGGCCTAAACTCGACAATGGGTTGACACATCACTGTAATTAAGAGCCCATTGCAATCTTATCGGGTGATTTCCTTTTTAGAACATAGGAACCCTCAAAGAACGTTTAGAATAAAGGATAATTTCATGAAGTATATTTCTGACAGTATGAATCCCAATAAGCCATAATGAAGCAGAATCACAGCGATCTTGTAAGATTTGTTTCTTAGTACCTCAACCACAAACAATTAAAAACATTTTTTGAAAAATGGAGTGTTTCAGCAATAGCTCTTAGAGTGAAAATCAGCTGGAATCATGCCAATTGCATATAGTAACATACATTAGTGCGCTCGTCGCCTAGATTCTTATGAGTGTATTTTGAAATGACCAGCATTATATTAACATTACCTGTTAGCATGCTCTCATTGACAATGCAGTTGCCAGTGAGCAGAACTGCATCACAGTGCATGACGCAACCATGTGCAGGGAGGACCAGCACATCGCCCGGAACAAGAAGTTCAGTCGAAACTGTGGCCACTTCTCCGCCCCTTAGCACACTAGCAACATCTCTTGAATGAACCCTACTCCACAGATTAATCTGATTCTGTAAAAAAAATTAATTGAAAAAATATATGAGACTTTTAATGGACAATGATGCCCACTTCAATATGTTGTGTTAATATATCTATAATTAAAACTAATATTTTTTAACAAGTGACTAAAATTAGAGGAGCAATAGGTATTAATTATGAGAGGTGGTATTCATTGACTTGATTTGGTGGTACTAATTGAAACTAAAAACCTCAAAATGACTTCAATGTGATATTAATCTGACAAGGATTAACTAATTCAGAATTAGTATGTCAAAAATGGTTAAATAAGGTATTTTATAAAATAGGGTCAATACTAAAAACTTAAAATAAATATTATTTTGTGGAAGCAATATCGATTTCAGGAAAAAACTGGAATTTTGTATTTAACAAGAATCTTTTTTTTATTATAATAAGGATGAATCCTTAATAACATATATAGATAAAAGAAAGTTTACAAAAGGTGATTTTACAAAGAGGGTCAAAATCAATCAAAGCATATTGCATTTTATGAAGAACAAAGTTTTCAATGAGGCTCACCCAATATAGAAAAAAATTACAATTTGAATTTTATTCAATGTTTACATTTTGTAGACTTTACACTGCATTTATCTGTAATTGCTAAAACCCAGTTTTATTAAAGGGCTGCTTGTAATCATGAAACAAGACTTTTATCTTAAAGTTGAAAATGACAGTTAAAAGAAATATTTTCTTAAATTCAATAACTTTTATTGGAAATAGAATTCTGATTTCATAAAAATGTGCCCCTGGTTTTGATGAATACATCACAAAGTTTATGCAATCGACTACCCACTGTAACCATAGCCTGACATATAATGAAATGCTTTTTAAAATGTATCATGATCTTGGAGTGTAAGGAATAAAGTCTAGATAATTGCAGAAAATATGTTTTCACACACGAGCTACTACAGAACAACCTCGCTCGAAGTCCAAAAGCTCCAATACTTAAAAAAGTTGTGTATATTTTGGATAGCTCTAATAGCACAAAATACCAGCCAAACAGATGATTAAAATTAGTTAACAGACCTACTCTACTTACTGTCTTCAGCTTCTTAAATTTACACATGTCATTTTTTAGAAGTTAGCATTTTAAAATTATAACCAAATTGTTGTGTTTGCTTGATCTTTCATAATTGGATTCAATTCATTAAATGTCTTAACTACAAATTTTAAGCTCTCAAACATTTTTTGTAACCTACAAAAACGACAATTTGTTTGTGTGGTCATAATGATTGGAATAAAATTTGAAATTTAAAAGGAAATCAGCAAAACACCAAATATTATTAACTAATTGACAATTACTTCAACTTCATAAAGTGTACGTTTGTTGGAAAAACAGAGAGGCAAATATACCAGAAAAAACGTTTGAACTCTAAATTATGGCAGGTATAATCATTAACAAACAGGTAGTAGGTTCAAAATTATAATCTAGCTTTTAAATTTCAATTTTATTATATGAAACAGAAGTTATCAAACTAGCTAGCCTTCACGGCTAGAACGCATAATCCTCCTTAAACTTTTTTTTACTTTAAATACCTTTCTTACTTACTGCAAATCCGTAAGGTCCATTTACTTATTTTACACCATGAAATCCGAAATTTGAACATTTAAGGCATCTTTTATTTTCATTAACTGAATTCTATTGAACAATGAAATCCAAAAAAAGTCAACACTTCTCTGTCTGAAATTCAAATACAATTTATACCTGCTCAAAATAAGAGTTTGCAGTAAATATATAATTAAACGGGTGTCTTACCTTCCTCGTTTGCAAAACTGCGATCACAACGCTGCAGCACGACATTGCTAGAATGCAAAGTGCGTAATAGACGTAATTATCCACAATCCACAGAGTGAAAGAAAAAATCTGGAAGATATAAAATGGGTTTAATGCTTCTAGGAATAACAGTGCCGTAAAGCTTCTCATCGGGACAATTATTTCATTCATCCCAAATACCGCTCGCCTGCAACAAATAAACAAACATATTAATTAAACAGGGAGTTCTTAGTTAGAAGAGAGTAAGTGATTTACTTGGGATCAAGGGTTTGGTTGATGAAAAATAAATAATAGATTTTCATAGAACTTATAATACTTATGTCCACTTGTTGATCAATAATGAATGTAATGAAATACATCTTATAGAAAATTGCACCCAATTTGGCACAGACAGTTTACTATCTTTCGCAAAGCACAGGGGCGGACACCCTCTCCACTTTACTCCTACTTCCCTGATTTCACTACCATTATTACTCCTTACAATTTTAATATCTAGTCAGGTGTCCATCAAATTGAACATGAATACTTACAAAAAATTGTATATGAGTTTATTAACTACCCTGTGGTGTCAACCTCTTAATTACGAATAATTAGAAGTTCCCCTCTTCTCGGTCCAGAAAATATCTACTTGTTTCCATATTTTAATAATAAACTTAAGGCGTCAGTAAGAGGGGGGAGCTGCTAGTGTACAAAACAGCCGCAGGTGAGGGAATTCCCCCACCACGGCTGGCCTGCCTGTATAAGCTGCGAGATTGGCTGAAGTCGGCAGAGGACTTACAGAACTGGCACTTGGAACACTGCTCTCGCGCGCGCGCGCGCGCTCTCTCTCTGCACTGGCGCTTGCTGCTCTACTCAAACCAGGGCTTTCTAATTCAACTACCTCTGCATCTCTCTCTCTCCTAGCCTCGCTATGCTTTAGTCCGGTGTTGTCAGACCCCACATCTTCCTAGTAGGATTACCTGCTTTCGTCTCGCTAAAACTAGCACCTCCTTGGGAGAGACCTCTCCCTCGCAGACGGCGGTTGCTGTGGCCCTACAAACTTTACCTAGTAGCGTCTCCCACGACAATCCAGTCTGCCTCTATCCGGTTCACACTCGCCTTTGGGATCCGGACGGTTTTTGCCTAACCTTAGATACCGAGTGTGAATTCGTGGTCATTCCAAGTCCACATAAACTGCCTATAAACCTACACTGTTCCTCTTCTCCTGATCATAGTGCACTGACGTGGCAACACCATCTTATGGCTATACTAGGTGCACTGACCATAAGATCTTATGGAGTCAGATCAAAGTAAATTAAGCTGCCCGCCGACTAGGCCGCCAGCAAGGGTGAAAGACCATAGGTCCGACCACTATTATCTTTTTCTAGGTGCTCGCCGGACAGCGGCTAGAAGTTGTAGCGACCCTAGCCTGCGGCGGGCGTCATCTCCCCCACCTTGGGGACAACATTAACATCGCTGAACCCATCATACCCCTTTTACCTTCAATTTCTATTCACTTTAGTATTCTGTATTGAAATTTAATATAATTTTTAATATGATAGGTAACTGATAAATAGTGATCTTATCAGAATGAGTGTTTAATAATTAAAATCTGGACATAACATATATCTTCATTAACATATTGAACATAACAGTTTAGTTTCATACCTGAAGTACTGTTGTGTTGTGCTCAAGCCTTTTTGTTGATGAAAAACAGTTGAAGTCACATTATAGTCTAAACCTCTCAGTTTATAAAATAAACCTTGATCAGGATCCCAAATGTACGTCATTTTTTTGCATGAGAACATTCTAACAGTCTCCATATCTAAAATAAAGAAATTTGCTCAAAAATAATATATTATAATCAACCTTTGCTCGACTAGGGTGCATAAGTTAACTACATACTAAATTAAAATGATATTTTCATTTGCATGGAATCATAAAATGCTTCTTCTCTACGAAACAACAACCTAGCGTTTTATCCTTCTTTTTTTTTTTTCTGCTAATTATAATCCAAAGAATTGATCTTGGCTATTTGGCCAGTAAAAAGAATAATTAGCATTATTTTGCAAATTATAGCGAAAATTGGTTTCTAACAACTAGCCGAATCAGTAACTTAAAACATTTCAAGCTTTAACTTCAAAGCTGCTAAGCAATAACTGCAACCTAGAGTAAATCAAAGAAAAAAAATGCAGCCTTGCTTATAGTTTATCCACAAGTTTGGAAAACTGAAAAGACACTAGATATTTACTAAAGAGACCCGTGCAGTGCAGCATTGGTGCTGCGACTCTATATAGACGTTGGCATGGAATAACTATGGCATTGGAATAGTATGAATCCAGATACTATTAAAAAAAGGAAGTATCTTCTTAGGATATGAACTAAGTTTCTTCCAAGATTTTTTTTCTAATAAAACAAGCGAAATACAGGGGGGGGGGTTTGATAGAGATTAATTAACTTAACTGCCATGAATGAAACTTACCACTTGAAGGGCCTTGGGGTCAAGAGATTTTCAACTGACCACAACTGCTTAGGATACTGAATCCTGGACCCATCAGGCAGCGGGTCCGAATCAGTAGACTGCCGGGGCGACCCGAATGTCGGTGTGCAATCAGTCACATGGCTCTCCGAAAGGGGAACCGAAATACTGAACTACGGGAGCAAGGCTCTAAGCCAACCTTGCAATTGAGGTAGGATTCGTAGTGGTCGTGGTTTAAAAACAGGCAACTAGAAGGTCATCCTGACTAGTGAGCCGAGTGGAGGGCTCCACTATAAAAAACTCGCCTAATGCTGATAAATATCAGAAGTGCCTCTGCTAGAGGGTGCGGCCAACCGAGCTATATAGAGCGCCTTTCTCTATAAAAACTGGTAGTGGATAATTTTCAGGTCGAAATATCCACACGTCTGGTTGCCCGTAGGCAACTGCCCTTCAATGGGTCAAGCGAGGAGTGCCCAACGGGCACCTCTGCACGACGTCTGTCATGCAGGGAAACCTTTCTTGTAAAACTATCCCCAGTGCTTGCACTGGGGCGACCGGGTAGTCCTTCAGGACAGGTACGGTCGTTAAAAATCCCTCAGTACCGTCTGGGAACAGGTCTCTTGGGATTCATGACCACAACTGCTACGTGGATAACAGACCCCTCGTTCAGTGTACCAGTGTGCAGGTTCAGTCATTGTTGAAAAGGTAGTGACAAAAAACACAAGGTGCTTATTGTTTGGTGTTCTGTAGTTCATTGTAGCCATAATTCCAACAATGGTAAAAAAAAAAACCAAGCTATAAGTGGTGATTATTATCAATCACATCACTTTGTACAGCACACGTTCACTTACATATGCCAGGGATTTTTAAAAACATGAACAGTAAAGTGTTACTGTAGTAGTGACTAACGTATGTGTTATTGTAAAAGTTGTCATCATGAAATTCAGTTTTTTGAAAACAGGCTTATCTTTTAACATCTTGTATTTAACTAAAAGAATACAAGAGCATATTTTACCTTGAAACATTCCACCAGAAACATGTACCGAGAGTTTAGCTGCCTCCCAATTTTCCATGTCTAATAATGAGTACTGATCCCAGGTATTTTTATCATCTTTCTTATAAATATTCCTAAAAATAAAAACCATGTCAATGGAATGAATGTATCACAGAATTACAAATAATATTTCTGAAAACTATTAACCTTAGGGATTCTAAATTACAACAAACTTCTAGGAGATTGGAGACCATTAATATTATTAATTAATTAATAAGATTAAGAACAATACAAAAAAATACAACTTACCTTACACTTTCAGAAGTTATGATTTTCACATCCTTAACATAATAACATTTATGTTTTTGCTGGTATCTTTCCTGGGGAAATAAAAATAAAAATTTAACCAGATATTATGACGTTTTCAAAAACATAGATGCAAACCTTGAGCAAAGCCCTTGAGTATTAAATTTATTTACTAGAATAGCAATCAGTATTTGTTTGTTTATAATGGTTGATAAAAATAATTTTTTTTTAGGGGATAAAGTCCCCTAAGAATAACAATGAAGTACAGATAACAAATTCATTTCCGACAAACAAAAAAAACTATTACTTTTCAAAGAAAAATAAATCTTTTTTCCTTTTATTATTTAAATTAGTTTTTAGATTCAACATATTTTTCTCTCTCCAATGCACGATATAAAACTTCATGCTTCATGAACACAGACAAAAAAAAAAATGTTTTTATCATTAGTATTCCCAATTGGTGACCTGGAATAGATAGGTTTTACAGTGTTCAGTTGAGAACTTATAGCACTAATTGAAAATAAATGTATTGCAATTATAATCACAACCTAAGAAATATAACCATATTGGAGTCCCGAATATCCTAAATTAAATTATTTGCTAAGTAGATTTTGGTTACTTATATTTATATTTTGGTAAATTATATTAAGCTTATAAAAATATAATAAAATAATGCCTGTAATTTAATTAAATACATCAATTTATTGGTTTGCTAAAATTTCATAAAAGTGCATATTTCCATACAGCTTATATCAAAAGTATAAAAAAAGTTAAAATTGTAATATTTTTTAATAATAAATACGAATTCTTGTGTTATTTATATAAGATATAAGAATTTTTATTGTCTTACTATGACTAGAACTTTCTCTGCGACATCTAAAGTGCACTTTCGATGTGTAGCATAGAGCATCCAGTGGGGCCACCAGTGGAACACCAGCCTAAGGCCTCCAAAGGTCATAAATATGAATATCCAAGACAGCACAGCCCGAAGTCTATCTCGAATATAACCTTGAATCTCCTATGGAATAACAAGAATAACATTAAAATGCAATAAAAAAAAACTAATTTTGTTGGAAAAATGTTTCATGAAACAAGTGCCTAAGCTATTTAATTTATTTGAAATCATGTTACAGAAATGAAATGGTCGTTTAATAACAACCCAGCACCCAACTCTTTGGGAAGGGTGTGGATTTCAAACAATTAAAACTATTTATCTACCCACACTTTTTTATTCTAATTAGCACAATCATTTAGTACTACTTGGCCTTATGAAGGAGCAATGGTAATTCAAATTACCTTTTGGTTAGAGACTAGGTTTGACAACCGTAAATGACTATTGGCTGGATATACCTGTTGTTATGAATTTATTTATTTAATCCCGAATTTGACTTTCATACCTTGTTCAAAAAAAATATATAACACATTACTCGCTGTCTCTGCCATGGCTGAATTTCTACTCTAGAGCAACCAACATGCTATTAAAATGAATATGTTTTGTATCAATTGATAGACCGACAAACCATATCTGAACAGTGCAAGAAAATTACAGCTCAGCAGTTTAGATTTAATGTTCTTTATGAGTCCTGCTGTTTCATACAGTTAATATCTTGTAAAGTAGGAACAACCCATCTAAGCATGTAATACATTTAATGTCATAAAAAAATAATCCAACATAAGCATTATGTCAGTACATAATTTAAAATTCATGGTTCTGAGATGGATATATACCATTAAGGCATGTGACAAGTCTGTAAATACAATAAAAACAGTGACGTCAGGTATAGGTCAGTTTACATAAATGCACCTAATTATTATTGACGCAAGCAATAGGTCTAATAGAATAGAGGCAAATCAGGTACTTATCTGCATTTCCCAAAGGGTCCATAGAGATAGTTATGGACCAAGTGTTTAAGCCCATTCATTATAAATAGAGTAGTCCCTACTTTCCAACCTAACAGAACTTGGGAAAAAAAACCCACAAAAAATACCAGAAGAGGGGAAAAGTGCAAGGTGAAAACTGTCAATCCTGGATAGCAGATTGGAAGAAAGGAAGGAAGGAGCTGAGGGCTAAGACGAAACAACCAGAAAAAGATACGGATAGTTGAGTTGGGCTACACACCTCATCAACCAATTAGAGCCATGTTAGACATAATGTTGGCATTCCTTTTACTGACCAGTCAAAATTATATTAAACAAGAGAGGGAGAAAACAGCATTTTTGAAGCCGCTTAGTGAATTCCAAGACTAAATAAGAGTTCACTCCTGATCAATATTATGATGTATAATAAATACATAATTAATTATGCATTGTTTTTTTGTTTTTTTTGTTTGTTGCATTGTTGTTTCTTTTAGAAGCCTACAGATAATCGCACAAGAAATATGAGTTGTAGTGACTATAAAAAAAGACTGGCAACGTAAAAGGAAGAAATTGAAATCATTATCAATGACAGTTGACAAGAAAGACATTGAAAAAACTGAAGCTGGGCATATTAGATGACACGATTTGGATTTGACAAAAACTGAAAAAAGGGACTCATCAGGGCTGATAATTCAGGAAGCAATCGCCTTAAAAAAAAAAAAAACGGCTGATACTTTTCCTTCCTAAGAAGAGTGGCTCCAGCGGTGAAAAAATCGCCAGGGAATTCAACAATTTTTGATTTCGGGTGAAAAGCTTTTTGATGTTGCTGGAGTATTCATCGATAAGGTTGTTCTTTCTACAGTTAATCAAACCTTATAGCCGTTCAAAACTATCCCATGGTCCCGTCGAGGTTGGATTAGTGAAGTTCTACAGTAATAACATTGGTTAAGTAGAAGAATGGAGGGGAAACAAGAAAAGCAATATAGGCAAACAGCACGATACAGGGGTAATGGTCTTCAGTCTTCGACAGCGTAGTTCTCTAGTCTGACCTAATCATATGGTCTACAGCGCACTAAAATAGATCTATATGTTAGAACACAAGGTTGCGTTATTGTCAGTTTGGCACATTAATTTGATGGATTTTTTTTTTAGAATTACAATATAGAAACTAATTAGCGTAGAATTGTGATGGTTAATGTGGTCAATAACTAAACCAACCCATAATCTGAGATTCTAATAATCATTTTTCAATTAACTATTAAGAAATATATACAAAAATAATTCTTCAGAATGGACCCAATAATATAATCAAAAGTTCAATTAAAGATCAACTCCCTTTAAAAAAATATTAAAGGGGTAGGAACATACCCATATCCAATAACTATTATTAAATCAAGGCATAGTTTAAAATCAATTACCTAGTTTACTAAAGGAACAAAAAAGGGCTTTTTCATTCCTATCTATCTATGCCTAATATTTTCAACTAGGCATTTTTAATCTTCTAGTTAATAAATGATTTAATACAGCGTACAACTTATCAATATATCTATTTTGAAAAATTAATTGGTTGCAATGAAAATAAGTCAAAATTCATTACCATTTCATCATCCATTCTGTAATTAATGTAATCCACTGAGATATCCCCTTGAATGATTCCATTTTGCTGTCTCTGGTTAACATCTAAAGAAAAAAAAAGCAATTATGTACTCCAATATTTAAAAAAATAACGATAATTGTTAAGTTCCATGCATAATATGAAGGAGTAAATAACAAGTGATATACCTTGTAGTGGTTCTCCATCTGGAATGTTGTCATTGTTTCTTCCATTTCTTGCAAAAGACACTCGATTGTAGGGGTTTCGATAAAACCCCAGCTTTAAGCTTTTAGGGGTAGATATCATTTTGTTAATAGCTACAAACAATTTAAGTAAATTACAAAGAAAATTTGGTGAGATAATAGCCTCGAAAGCCGGCTAACTGCACAAAATTCACCTTAAAGTTCCTTTAAAATAAAGGCTTTCGATAAGTTTTTTTTTCTTCAGTATACAACCATGTTGCTAAAACCTGAAAAAAGTTAAATTGTCCAACTGGCTGCTATAACTTATTCATCTCCACTCATCTATCCGGCTTTAAAGGGATAAGTATATGTCAGTCCCCAGGATCTGGTTTCTTCCATCCAACTTTCGGGCGTTTCAAATCGTCTTCACAACGTGAAAGTTGTCTTGGATTACTGTAAGGAGCTGATAAAGACGCCATTTTCTGTAGTTTTATGAAACTTTAAATTAAGGAAACGATCTGATTACAATTTTGTTTTATTTAAAAATAGTCATTTGAATTCACTACCGCACGCACACTTATCACTAACACAGATTTAAAAAAAAAAAAATGAAATTAGTGTTTTTTAGCCACTTCGATACCCAAAGAATGTCTTAAGATATTCTTCACATTTATTTCCTTTAGAACTAAGCGTAACTTCATGCTCAACTAGGTAGGCCAGCTGATGTAAAAGATGACTGATGAACTCTGCAATAAAATTAAGCAATAGAATCCAACAGATCAGGGCTATAGGAAAATTTGCATATCATTTTCCTAGAAGTGTGAATAAGCAGAATACTTATAGCAGGATATTGAACAGTATTTTTATCCTGGTTACTCGGTGAGAAAAAATTCAGTATCTTAAAATAAATACTTATAAATGACGGTAATGGACAATAGCAACAATCTTTGAACTGTGTGAATTAATAAGCCACTGCTTAAATTCAAGGATAGGCATTAATATGCTAATTACTTCAATTGGATCGTTTTAAAATAGAGCTAATTAGTGATTAGTTTTGCTCTTGAATTGATAATTTAAAAGGTCGTTTTTCATACTTAGAAATTATTAATTTCAACAAATGCTAGTTACTATGACAGAAAGAAAAGGAAAATACCCACCATCACTATGTGATACTGGTAATACCTTAAGATATATGAATTGCTTCTGTGATAAGACTACTAGTAAATTAAATGACAAAAAAAAAGAGGCAATGTTAGCCTTGGGAGTAAGTAAAAAGTTACACCAACATTCATTGCTTAAAAGTGATTTAAAACATTTTTAACCTACATTACCATATTCATACAGGTAATGCTAATTTATTTTTTTCTTTGAAGCAAAAGCATAAGTTTTAACATATATTTTTTTTTTTCACATGACAGTTAATAGACTAATCCAACAAAAATTTATGATGACCTTCCTAGTTAAAAATACCATTCATCAACATAACTGAAATATTGATTTAGTCATGCAGTGTTAAAAAGGACGTAGATAATACCTAGCCAAAAAGCTATTGCTAAACAATGAATGATTAAAACAAAGGAAGATGTCGGACTTACCAGTGGTTAAATTTTGATGAATTAATATAACCGAATATATTTGCCGAATAAGAATAACCTAAGATGATCAGAGAGCCTTTGCTACTCTGATCATATGGATCAAAGGAGTATACTGAATGATTTATCCTAGCAATGCTGCCAGCCCAACGTGACTAAATTTCCTTTTCATGAATGGTGAAATCGCGGTTGTAAAATAGCTCTTGCCAAATTTTGTTTCAAGTGAAGGAGGTTTTTAAGGTTTTTTTTTTCATAATAGGCACATGAAAAATGAATAAATTATAATTAAACTTCTTTGCTTCAGTATCTATTATAAATATTTATTAAGATAGAAAATATTTTGCACCAAATAGATTACATTATATAGCATCTTTATACTTTATTTGTTGTGTTCAATTATTTTGCGTGATGAGGGGGGGGCTATCTCTGTGATTATAAATAATTCATCTTATTCTTATTCCATTAATTATTATTGACGTTGATTAGTTGACATTCGTGCTGACGATTTGTGACTTCATAAAATAACACAAAAGTAAACTCCTTTTTCTTACCTAAATGAGAATATTTCTGCATATAGGGAGTACACGCAAAGCGTAAGTGTTGATTCCTTTCTTGTAGTGTCAGACCAACCACGCTTTTATGATGGCGAGAGTGCTTTTATGTAGAAATTTACTTGTTGAGGGAAGACACAGGCTTTGGCTTCTATTTTAATTCATCAATTAAAACCCACAACCGGCAAAAAATTCCTGATTTGTGATTCCAACAACCATTGCCTTATTTCATGGTCGGCTTGTTTGGTGTGGGATTTGGTATATTGGGTGGATGAATATTTAATAATATCCAAGTCCAAAGGAAGCGGCTCCATTCTCATACTTGATTCTCGTTGTTTATACAAACTTAAACACACAGTTGACCAGATGGTTTGCAGTCGTAACTTTCGTCCAAAGCCAAAGAAAAATATTTGCAACCCGAAAACTTTGAAATTAACAGTGCTCACATTTTTTTTTCATTACATTACATTAGTTTGAGACAGAGCTATTTCGTCCACTGGTTTAAAAAAAAATTAGAAATGGGGCCACTTTTGTCACGTGAATCGTGCCGGTCACAAGGGACATCTTGCCCTTCTGGAATGAAGATTAAAAGTGAATGTATAAAAATCCTCTCATGTCACCTCATTGTCATACAGTTTCGCTCTTCTTCCAATCCACTCGTGGTAAATACCAGACCACCTGCCTACGACTTATGTTAGGCATGATGCCACACCCCAAATCATCTCAAAACAATGAACCAATCATTCAGACTACTTCTTCGCCAGGAAAAACGTCCTACAATTACTATTAGAAACGAAAGACTCATCTATTCAATAATTCTCCAGCCTACTTGGTCTTACGGAATAAAAGTCTGGGGAAGTGCCATGCTCTCCGATACCCTTCGCATCCTGGCGATGTAATCCAAAATACTCTGTCAGATATCCAATGTCAACAATTATGTTGACCATTGTCGCCCCTTCTATGCCAACAACCGTACCCGATTCTCTGATCGTAACATCCTTTTCATAAAAAATCTAGGCCACCTCCTGTCATCATAATTTCCTTTCCCGCTTCCCTAGCTATCGTAATCGTTAGGTTAATGCTCTATTCTACCATCTCGTCGCAGGCAATCCTGAGTGACGTCCAAGGTGTGTGTGTTCTCTTTCTCCTTCAAATCATGAGCTCATAAAGAGGGACAAGTGAAGTGATTTTACCTAATGAGCTTATTTCCTCTTCCACCAAAAAGTAATGAGACCGTGATAACGCCAAGTCCTAAGCACTGCATATGATACTATTTGTATTGAACAAATCAGCCTGCCTTTACAACAACGTGTGAAATAGACTTCATCAGCCTGTTATTTGAAAAATTTAAGATTATCAAAACTATGTACATACATATTAAAAAATAAAAACCTTCATATTAAGAAAAAAATATCATCTCTATGCATGATGTTCATAGTTATACCATAATATTAATTCGCAAGTCACCTTGCAACCTTTTTTACGTTTAATTTTTTTTTTCTCAATCTTTCTCTTATATTTTAACCAAAACCGTGTAGCCCGGTATGTGGTTTAACAACGTTATAAAATTTCTGGCCGATTGAATCAATTTTACGGCACCAATTGTAGAATACACTGACGGAAGACGATCTCACCCATACCTTCGAAAGTAGAACCCTTCTCTCTTCGAGCTCGACAACAATCTGTATCATATCATGTTCTAAGTTGCACAAGGTAAAAACCATTTTGTAGAGCTTTGACACTATCATTTGTCAACTTTTTTCGTCGCTATCAACTGACACTTTCATCTTAGAATCCTTTTCAGTTTCTCTTGATCTAGAGTCAAACCTTCATTGAAAACATTAATGCTCCAGTTTTGACGATATTAGAAGAAATATGGGCGTATCCTTATTCAGTAGCGGCATCTTCAAAACATGAACCACTTCTCTATCTGCTTTAAAACATTGTTTTTTCCTATGACGCCGTATAAAATCGTACTGAAAATGAAGGCCATGACCAGTATAGAGTACTAAGAGTAGTAAACCATAGTTAGTTGAATCTTGATGTTTGTCAAATAGCCATTTTCTAATATGTTTGTCGTTTGCGTTTTACAGCTTGATATACCCCCATAAAGCGCAAAACAAGGGAGATACATCTTTTTTAAAATTCAGACCGCAAAACATTCTTATCACAGCAGTTCTTCTGACATATCGCGTCTAGAAAACATACAGGAGTATATATTTATGTTTGGCAATGCAGTGAAAAATAAATTAAACTTGATAACTCAGAAATATTCTTGTTAACTACTACTAATGCGTTTTACTCTAAGCATGACTAAACATTTCTTGTATGCTTTTTTATTTATGGCATGCCATATAGAGCAACTGGGGATATAATTAAATCATACGAAACAACAGAATATTTGGTTACTCATAGATACAAGATGACTCACGGGGCTCCTCATGGAGTGATTAGCTTAACTACTTCATGAAATGATGGTTCTGGAAAAGCTGATTTTTTTCATTTCTATAAATATAAGTGAGTGGCTCGCGTTATGCTGCTCCGTCTTCAACCATAAATGGGACCACCCAGGGTTAATATAAACTTAAGGGCTTAAATACTTAAACAAACAAACAAAATTACTCTCATACCACTTAAAGAGACAGCAGAGCTATAAATGTCAAAATCACTAAGCATAATCGTAAACACTAAGCTTCACAATAGCAATAGCACCACAGATTTACCGTTAATTTGATGACGCTATTGTTTGAATCAAATATTAAGTATTTGTTCTGTTTTGGTCGAATATTTCTTTAACAATAGACTGGCCGGTAATCATTCTGTTGATCTAAGGCCTATCAACACAAATTGCAGACAAACCTTGACGAATTAGCTCCGAATTCCAAGACAATTAAACTCGTCAGATTGTTGATACATCTACACAATACGTACCATCAGCCATTAAACACATGCTGGTCGTACATGGTAAGTTTGAGCTATGCTATCGAAGGTGGAGCTGAAGTTTTAGAAACTTTTTGAGTCTTTTATATGTCAAAAAGTTAAATTGACTTAACCGTAGTAGAAGTGATCTTCTAGTTAAAGTTCAATAGTTTCCGTTGAAATTCTCGTTGAACCAAGGAGCAGAGCAGATATTTTCATCTCATTATACCACGGGTGTAAGCCCGTGGCCGAGTTCAGACTATGGTCACATGTCGAGGACCAAGTTTCGAATTTTGAATCATATAACGTAGCAATAAAGAGACATAAATAATAATAATGTGCAGGCAGGACGGGATCTGTTAAGGTCGATTTAAACCAAAAATGCATTGCAAAGAGACTAGAAGGAACAAGAAACGAGTTTTTAGAGTCTCAGGTTGTGGTGGTGTAACCTGATCCGGTTGATAAACGCTATACTTCAATATTTCTGTTGAGTTTGAAGGGATGAATATAAAAGTATTAACATGGGACTCGAACTAACTACGTAGTAGGTTTTATTTTATTAACAACCAAATTTTCTGTCATCAATTATATGAACTTTGTTGAATTTATTAAATTTATCTATCTAAAAAACAAAAATACATTGAAAATGATGGAACCGTGTGATGAGGTGGTTAGGGTACGGGGTGGAGCGTACGAGCTTTCTGGACTTCTATTAATTAAAACTTCTTCAATCAGCTAAAATACTAATCAAATTACACCTATTGAAATCGACCTAAATTGAATGAAATCCGCAAAGTGTGTTCCCAAAGCTTTACTTTTTTAAATATCTTTCAATTTCATTTTGCGTCACAGTGTTTAACGTGTCTTTAATCATGGTTGAAAATATGACAGATTTGGGACCAATGGTTAATTTTTTTTCTTGCATACTTTCAGTTATATCTTAAAAAAGAATCATTTACATTGTAGCCCGAGGTGTTGTTAAATGTGCAATTAAATATGGTTATGTTCGTTTTTACGACCACCATAGTAGAATATACATACTGACAGACGAAAGATAATTGTCTCGTGGCTGTTTTTAAAAAATCATTTTGAGCAGTCATTACCCAGGTGAAAATAAGCTTAAAATTATGGTAGCAAAACATTAGAGAAATGAAGTTGTTTTTTTCGAATTTAGTATAGGAGATGTTGAGATACTCAAAAGAAAAGGGAGAAACGGCGTTCCCACGAAATATTTCCGGAATTCGGGAGGGACAAATTGATCTTTTAACGATATAATAATAGTTTTATAATTGAAAGCTTTATTTAAAATCATTTTAGGTTAACCTTCTATGGGCAAGGGGTGAAAAGATGCACGTGCCACCGTGCCGACTCAGCGGACCTAGTTGTCCTTAACAGTTTTAGACAAAAGCCTTCTGTGAGCAAAAATAATCGTCATCATTTTACGGTGTCTGATTCAGCTGTTATTGCTCGATATATGATTAAGGAGAAAATCGTAGACGTGGCCGTCTAGCACGGCATCATATCTCAGGGAAGAGGAAATAATGATAGGGCATATTAGATTCTTTTCATTAGGCCGATGAATTTTGAAGAAAGTTTTATCCAAATATTTTCAATTGTCACTGCATTAGCCTGCTACATATATTGAAAAAACAATTATAGAAGTATCTTTATTGAAATGATGACTTGCAATTAATGCACAAAGTATTTTAAGCAGTGCTCAGGCCTTCAGTTTTTAACCTCTTGTTACTTTGGGGGAAAAAGGCAAAAACCACTTGGCACTTTATCATACAGAGCTCACAAGAAACAAAATGCTAGATTGTCACGAAGCCACTTCCGCATTAGGTGTCGCTTTAGGTTGTCAGGGATGGAAGTTCTGATAGGAGGAGGTGGCTTGGTCTTAAATGAATGGGATGTTGAGATCAGCATGCAGGGTGTCAGCATGGTTGTCGACATAGAGCAGAGTGTTGGATATCTTGCAGAGGATTCTGGATTAGAGGGAGAATTGGATATGAAGAATATTGGAGGGCTTGGCACTCCCCCAGACTTCTATTCTATTAGGCCAGGTAGGTTGGAGTATCGTTGTGTAAATTAATCTAACAATTAATCTATTGTTTTATATCGATCTTTTTGGATAGTCTTACATATGTGGTCTGGAATTTAACAGGAATGGGTTCATTGGATAGCAAAACTGGAGGAAAGGATGAGTGACAGAGGGTGGAGGACTTCTGTCTAATTTATCACAGATTTTATTTATGGATTAAAGTTAGTTACAGGCCTTGATAATGCCTGAGCTGGTAAAACTTTGACTGTTTAATGATATTGTGCCCATAAAAGAATTGTGAAGATGCTAAAGTGTAATGAACAATCCATAGTGTAAATATACCAACACTAATCATTGAATTTTAACAAAAATTTGTTACCATGATTCCTTATCAGTGAATCCATATAAAAATTGTATTTTAATCATTACATATTACTTTGAGTACCTAAATCAGATCAATTATATTCATTGTTACAAATGTAGATGGGCCAATAAAATGTATCCTCATGTAACTCATTGTTGTTGAGCATCCACATTTAACTCATAATTTTTTTAATGATGGGGTTTTTATCTTTTTATAAAAAAACATAACCTTTAATTATCTTCAAATAAATAAAACACATTTGAGAGAACAAATATTGAATCATAAGTAAACAAAACATTGCTTGATTGAGCATAGCTGCTATCTATATTCAATAAACATGTTTTATTATATATTTACAGTTTAGGTGTAATTGTACACTCATCAAATATTACAATAATAGGAATATTGTTACACTATAGCAATCATATTTAAACATATCACTATGCGAAGGTAACTGTGAATGGTAAACTGACACTGGTGAGGAAAAAAATACTTGGGAACTGATTGTGGTTGAGTATTAAGAAAAATATATTACTATGCCTAAATATATATATTATGCCTAGTTTATTTGGATTGGATTATCAGAAATATGTTCAGTTAGGTAAGGGTCTGAAGAAGAGAGGAAATGGCCTGGTAGGGTGAGACTAAAAATAGAGAAGAGGCAGAGGCAAAAATAAATATTCTGGGTATAGAAAAATCAGAAGCTTGTGTGATATAAAATAGGGAAGAACAATACAAGAAAAATTGTCATTGTTTATTAATTATATTTACTTATTTGCACACATTTACATATTGGCTATTCACTGCAGTTACCTACATATTTTTTTCTTATTGCATTATCCAAGAGACATAAATAAAATCAAAACACAGTTCTACCAAACAAGGCTGTAGGTTCTTCATCATTCCACGCATACATACACATACTATGCACTATATCAAATCATGTAATCAATACTTTCATGTAAATACAGATTTGACAAAAAGGTGATTTTTCTTTCCTGTAGTTCTCGATGGGCTTCTTGTTGCTCCTGTGTTACATATTTTACACAGAAGCAATTAATATGGAGTGTATGGTTTTTTTTTTGCTTCTTGAACCATTTAATGTACTTGGAAAGCATAGTTTCTGCTTCAAAGTGGCTAATTATTTTTGAAAACACCTCCTCATCTTCTCTTTCATAATTGTCAACAGTTACATTTTGTTCACTATGTTTTGTACAACTAAATGTTTGTTTGATGCAATTAAATTTATCTAGCCAGTGCTTGTTTGCTACAAATGGTGGACCTCCATCAAGCATCTTGTTGATGTTGATAGTTTTAGGCATTAATATTATTTCTGAAAGTAGAATTCCTTGACTGCGGGCTTGGGCAAATCCCAGGCTTGACACATTACTGTTTCCAGCTGCACAAGTTTTGCAGGTTTCATAGTCTTTTTAACTTTAATATTGCCATCACTAGTTTACATTTTGGAAGCATGTCATTCAATCTTTTTCATATCTTGCATATCGCTTAATGAAATTGATGGTTGTCAGTTCAATACTGTATTGTGGTCCAATACTGCTTGCATTTTCTCTTTTATATACAATCCTTTAATAATCTCAAATCTGTTTTTTAATTTTGTCTGAGTTACCTCACAGATAATAGAAATTGATGGTTAAAAGAGAAAAAAAATAATCAAGTTTCCACTGTATATCAAAAATTTTATTACTTATTAATTTGACTTGTTTAGTCATGAGGAATAAAAGGACATTTATAAAAAGTTTATAATGAGTAGAAGTTTACCCTATAGGCACCATTTAGTATGATCTTAAAGTATTGATTCAAGTGCATAGTTCTGGTTAGTTAAATATTTTATATTAACACAATTGGCTATAGAACATTTTATATAATTTAAATAATAGTTACCTAATTAGTATTATAAACAATAATATATATGAAATAAGGAAGTGGATACATTCTTTATTGTTGGTGGATCGGCATTTTCATTCCTGGATTCTCTTCCACTAAAGTCTTGCTTCTAACTGAAATTAATCAGGATGTTAAGATTTTTGATTTGATACACAACTCAAGAAGTAAAGTAACTACCAAGCAAAATATTTAACCTTAGGTAAAAAAATGGGTTGAGTTAAAGTTGTGAAGACAATTTCAATGAGTATATTGACTTTGTGCAATTATAAAAACATGATTTACATATTGTTATTAAAGACTTTGAGATCTTTAATTTGAGGCCCTTCTCAATACAATAGAAACTGCTGTGCGTGATCATCTGTAAATCAGCCCACCTACCTTATAGGCAATCACCTTGTGCTACTGCTGAATACAGTTTATTAGATTAACTTAACTTTGCTTTAATGAAAAGAACTAATGGGATCCCGAATCAAGACAAATAATAACAGCTTGAGCATGATTATGTATTGTGCTTACCATAAGGCATTCAATTAGATTAAAAAAAAATAATTGAACATAAAAAGTTATATCAGTAATATATTAATAGACAACACTGTCCCAATTTCCATTTCTTCTCACAAAGGAATATTTGGTTGATCAATGAAATGTTATATAGAAATTGAACAATAGCAATAAACCGCAAATGTGATATAACAAAGAACTTTATTAGTCTCAAAGAAAATTAATTTTAAACAAACTCTGTTTAGTTAATTGGTTACTGAAAAAAGTTTAATAATGAATGTCTGGGATAAAAATATGACAGAGAATGAGCCATCTCTCAACTTTTTCAGAAAAAAAAAGCTTTCAATTAAGAAATATTTATGAATGAACAATGGAAGTGCAAATATATTTTAAATACCATGATTATCAGATATGGAAGTAAGCACTTACGTGTTTACTAATAACAAACAAAAAGTGCCATTGATTGGATATTCTATTTTACCTAACTAAGGTAACTAAAAACATACTTAAACAATTAAAAAAAACAGATTCTACTTTTATTTATTAAAATAATCTGGATACTTCAATGAATCATTTACATGAAAGTAACTTATTCTTATGCATACAATTAACGAACAAATGGAAAAGCTCTAATAGATCAAGTTCAAACCAATTAACTATTAATTAAAATTAATCATACTATTCCAATATAATTTACACGATTTAAAACAGTTTCTTAAGTACCATTGATTGGCAATCCATATAGGAATTTCTAACCATGCCCACAGCTGGTTTATTTAAATATTTTTAAAACAGTTGTCAGGTATAATCTTATAGCGTTTTTGTAATTATAGTCTACTGCCCCCCCCAACTTATTATACATATTCTTAATCAGAACGTTGAGATCTTTAATTGTATGCCCAGCACAGTCTATTAATAAAACAATTTTTTTATTACATTTTAATTAAGTGTTTTAATGACACTTGCTATTTTTATCATCAGGGCATCAAATGGAACTACCATGGAATGACCAGTTGAGTTTAAGCTATGAACATGATTTTGATGAATTTATGTTATAGCAGCTCTTAAAAAAAAAAAAAAATACACAATATTAATCAAGGTTACAAGATCTTTAATTTAATACCCTACTCAAGACCATTTTAATCTTGTTTTAATTAACAAGTAATCAATTAACTTTAACACGTTTTAATTTACTGCCGGTAAGGTTTATTTTTTTTGCAATCAAGGAATTAAATGAAATTAACATGCAAAATATCAATTATCTTAGCAAAACATGGAATGAGTTACAGTTTTAATGACTTTTTGTAGCTACAATTAAAAAATAAAAAACCAAAATTACATATTGATAACACTAGAAGGAGGATTTACATATGTAGAAGGATGGGACCAGAATTTGTTTTTTATACTCTTTATTCTCAATTTAATTTTTATTTGTTTTTATTATTATCTCTACACATTCAAAAGCATAATAAATGAGGAGTTATGGTCAAAATAATTATTTAAAGAAATATTTAGAATCAAGAAACCTTATATTTATTTAAATTTATAAACAAAAAAAATTGCAAATCCTCAGATAATGAAATATTAATTATTTTTTAATAATATATAAGTTATGATGGTTATTATTATTTTATTATAAAAATATTAATTATTTACACATTTACTATACAATGCAACTTTTGCACCTTATTTTATGCAAATATTTATTTTGCACTTTACACAAATATTTGATGATTTATTTTCACATCCTGGTCGATTTTGGCATCATTTTCTTTTTTATGCCCTTTGCGGGATAATTGAAATAGCTTCAGACATTTCACCAGTTGTTCCATATGTGGATTGAATTTATTCTGTTGGTCCCTTTATGAATACTAATCTTTCTATTTTTTCATTTGTTGCTTCTTTGTACAGAATCCAATAATTCAAAGCACCTATGTGCAGGATACTATAACTTATATAGAGAGTCCACTTCCTATAGTCCCAGTCCTAATAGAATACTTTCAGCTCATCTTCAGAAATAATGTCATCTTTGGATGCTTCTTCATCCATTTTCCATAATGGGTCGGGAGCTTCTTCTGGAGTTTTATATTATATTTTTACTGTTATTGATGTTCACTGCAACAAAACTAAAGACAAACTAAAAGGGGAAAAAAGAAGGGGGTCAGCATTTTTCCATATTCAATCGAGTAGTAAATTACTGGATAAAGGTCTAATAATAAAGTGGGGTATTCTTTATAAAAAAGAGAACTTCATTGTGTGGATTTCCCAAAACCCATAATAAAAGAGTCAATAAAAAAATAGTTTTAACTCCAATAGACTTAAAAGCTTTTGAAAGAAGTTATTTTATTTAGAGGGTCAAATCACTCTTTCTTATCCTACCAGGTACACCTGCTGGCAATAAATGTAAAAACATTTTTTTTTTTAAATTTTTAAATCTATTAAGACTTTTTAAAAGAAAATGAATATAAATTTAAATGAATATAACAAAATAAAACTTTTAAAGGTACTGAAAAATCAGTTTAAAGTCTAGAAACGGGCCATTTGACCGTTTTCTAGTGTTAATCAATGTGACAAGATCTTCTCTGACACTCTACTGAATATTATTATTGACCGCTTGGTGCTGTTGTGGAGTGATAAAATACTGGTATAATATGGAGTATAATAAGAAACAAAATACCTCCAACCAATTCAAAATACGTTTTTTACTTACCAATTAATTAATTAATTTAAAAAACGTAATTTTCTATGGGAGTGATTATATTTTTAGCACCATTGGAACATTAAATGAAACCGACATGCAAATATCTCTATGTAAACATACAATGAGTTAAAGTTATTAACATTATTTTAAATGTTTACTGTAAATTCAGTTTAAAAATGAAAGAGAAAAATTACTTGTTGCCAATTAGGACATTGAGGGCTTTAATTTTACACCCAACTTTATATGATATAAAAATATTTAGTTTTTATTACCATCTAATTAATTACCAAGCCTTAGTTATGTTTTATGCAGATGAGAATAGTTTCATGTCGGTTAATGGTATGGAGTCTCTAATTAAAATTTAATGTTTACATGTTTATGTTAATGTTTATAGATCAAACATGGGACTCACAATCGCCAGGACAGGCGGTTTGACCTACATACTCATAAATGAAATATGAAGGTTTTTAATTTTAAAAAAAAAATCAACAAAATTTTAATTTTTAAAAATCATATTTGAGAAGTAGAAACAACTTCGCCCTAGAATTATATGCCATTATTAAATCAAAAGTTTCTCACATATTGCTTTGTACATGACCGATTAAGAAAAGTTTATTTTCTACCCACAGCACCTAACAGGAGATAATTGGGGATGGATCTGTTTACATAAATAATGTTTTAAAGTTCTTATCAGTAATAAGGGTTCCTACTAACTACTAAGGTATAGTAAGGTACTGAATAAGTGAACTCAATCAAACTTGGATAAAGGAAAATAGAGCCCTTTTTAGGTTTTAGGGGGTAAATATTTGACGATGTACGCAGAAGTGGTTAGTATAATTGCACTGCACATAATAAGCAATAACAATATCCATAAATTAAAATCTTAGAAACAAATTTGCTAGCGATGAGAGATGTATCAATTGATTAAACATTCCTGTGTGAGGAAAAATCGACCAGGAGCAGTATGAACTGTCTTGTAAAAATTATAACTGAGGGGTTTCCTGAAATACTAAATGGGTGGAAATGGTGTTAATTAACAGTATTTTATGCCCAAGTGAAAACATTTTATAATTTATAACTTAATATGTATTGGTTAATTATTCATCCTAAGGAATAAGTTTATCCATAATTAACTAAAACTAATTAAAGTATTTGTATTTATAATTTATGCAAAAAATTCAGATTAGGTTATTTATTGATTATTATTGGAATAAACCATGTAGTGTGATTATTTTGAATTGATGGTTAACTGGTTGACATCTATTAGTAGGCTGTAGTGGCATCTAGAGAAATTTTTCTCAACTGACACGTTTAGCGTTCTCTGTTGACGATTGTATAAACTACTATGTTCCGGAGCGGAACTGTGTGCGGGTAGTTGATAGTCCCTCCGAAGCTGTGCCTCTGACCTCAAGGAGCTTTGCTTTCACCAGTACTTTTTAACGCGTATACGTCATAAATTGTTGGAGCCCGGTATCAAACTACACAATTGCTACTTTCGCCGACGACATTGAGGTGTACAGTAGCAGCATGAACGCAAAGAGAGAGAGCTCTTCAACAGGCAGAATCAGCTTGTAACGAGATCAGCGATAAATAGGGAAAACTCAACATTTCTTTGAAACGTATGTAAGACTGACTGCGTAATATTCTCCTTTCAGCAGGGAAAGAAGGTACTGCCTACTTCCTACACTGTAGGAACACAGTAGAACTCGCCAGCAAACAGCCTCGTATATTTGGCCATACAAATGTACCGACAGATCCATTTTTGTGGCTATTTTGCGAGAAAATTAAAACAGACACGCACGAAGTCTTAACGGCTCACACACCTGCTGACTTCCCACAATCTATCTCTGCGCCTCAAGCTTATGATTTACAAGAGCATACTCAGGCCGGCTCTGCTGTTCGGTGCACTGCTTTTTAGTCATCTGAGGTAAGAGAGCAAAGAAACTCTAACAATTTCAAAATGGGATACTCAAGAAATTGGCCCGACATACCTCTTTTCTAGCAGCGGAGGACATGAACTCCCCGAAGACTTACAGCTGACAACTGTGGATGAGTTCGTTCCCCATAGGCATATCAAATTCTTCGACTCTCTGCAATATTTAACCAATACCGTGTTTAGCACGATATCCCCCTTCCGTTTCTACATCGATGGCAGCAGGCATTCGAGGGGGGGAACAATTTAGGTTTAAGTCAGTATGTAAGTTAGCCGTAAGATAGTTTTAGGTAGCCATATTGCAGGCCGAATGTGACCCCAATCATCTAGTCCTTTTTGTATTATATATAATTTTAAACAGTAATCAGTGAGTACCAAACATAACAGAAACTGCTTAAAATGCATTGCAGGAAAAGGGAGCCATCTGCAGCTCAATCTATATTATTATTCCATAGACTTAATTTTTAAGAATAATGAAATTTAAAAAAAAAGCAGATCTGTTTTCGTAACCGGTTCTCAAGCCGGAATGGAACTGGTGGAACGGATTTTGGGTTTGATTGGAAGAGTACGAATTAAAAATAATAATAACATAATATAGATAACGGAAATATGTAATTAAAATGTGGAATTTTATTGAGATTCGTAATAAAAGAATGTGTTAAAAATGTATATGAAGTATTTTATATATGAAGAGGTCAGGGGGAAAACAGTACAGCTCCTTTTTCCACCTATATTGTTTAAACATTAATTTGAGGTAAAAAAATTATACAAATTGGTATACAATACATAAAATAAAGGAGAGAGGATTGTTTACCTTCACCGGATAAGAAGTTAGACAGTTCTTCCCCAAACTCCCGGCAATTATATTGTTTTTGGCTTGACTGTGTATTCTTTTATGATTAAAAACTACTAAAACTATAACCACTAGGCGTTTAGGCTGTTTTTCTCTTGAACAGTAAACACTACTCTATTCGTCTTTTTTAGAGCTACAATATTGGACCAAATTAACAAAATCGAAAAAAAAAAAAAAAATGGAGTTACTCTTTTTCCTGGCCCCAAGAATAAAAAAGGCTGGAGAAATACTGATTATCGGATCTAAAGATTTAAAGGGATGTTTAATTATTCCCCCACTTACTCTTAATTAATCTGTACTTTTTGTTTAATGAAAAGGGTGTATTTAAATTCAATTATATGCTTCTTAATTGAAGAAAGGGAATCCTTGCGCCTGTCCTTGACATGTTTTGGACAGATATTTTATAAAATTAATTGATAAATATTTGGCCAAATCGTTAATGCTGCAATTCAGATCGACAACTGCAGTAGGGTGTACGCTGCCGCTGAACAAAGATCGGTTACGAAATGTTGGATTTCAGCAACAATAGTGATTATGCTGAACAATTAATCATTCAATTTTTATCAATGACGAATCTTCTATTAAGGGACATAGACTTCGAGATCTGATTTTCATCCACTCGGTGATATAACAACGCGAAAGTGTGCCCATGAGATAGTATTTGGTTCAATGGCCACCTTCAATACCATTCACACTTGATATATGTATTATTTAATGTTAGTGACTACAGCGTATTTATCTTATGGTTTTGGAGAACATTTTTGAACGTTGGAACATTTTTGCAAACTGTGCGTGGTTGAGAAAAAAAATAAACTCTTTTTGCACCCCCACGCAGTGGGTGGAATCACAAGTCTAAGGAAAAAAGTAGTATCTTGTTTGAAAACTGTCCCAATTGGTACCCAAATTGGGTGATTTCTGTGTTTTTTTGGTTGTAGATTACCAATTTGAAGTTCAAGAAATATGAGCGTAAGTTTTATAATGTTAAGAACAAGTAGAAGGGGCCTGAGCAGAACTTTATACCTGCCTCGTGACTTCATGGTTCCTCTTATTTATAAGTAAGCAACCCTCCTCACTTTCTTTCCTCCCTATTTCCAGAATCTTACCCTTTTCTTATACATATATGTCTCAGCTTTAGCCCCAGACCACACTCATTCCTAGACCTTCCACCCAGTATGTAGTAACGTAACTCTTAATATTTGTATATACCAGTGTTTTGCTTGTACTTTATAATAAAGCTTTTCTTTCTTTTCTTTTAAAATACTCTCCTCTACAAAGATTATTTAAGTGTAGAATCGAGATTTTATTTTATTTAATATGCATATTATCTAAGGGTTTTTTTTTTTCATTTCAAATTCGTAATCTACAGAAAATGTAAGAACTTATTCAGGAAAGGGAACAAAGACTATGTTGTGTTAAAAGGTAAAACACTTTTATTTGCTTATGTAAAATTACTTAAGGTGTATGATTATCTGATGAGTTTTAATTAAAATTAAGTATCCAATCCTAATCAAAATGTTCTTTGGAGGTTAAGTAATTTTTCTGGTGTGCAGTGGACTTGTACTGGCTGAGCAGTTATACATATATAGTCGATGAGCAGTGAAGGACGGGGTCAGAAGATATTCACTAGATAATAGATAATAATAAATTTTGCAACTCTTGAGATTTTCCATGAAAGGTTTTCACGAAACCTTTTACAGTCCTTACTTCCTGGCTTATTGAGGCTCTTGATAGTTGAACAATCGGTAACAAAGTGTGTTTTATGATTGCATAACCATGAATTAAGAGTCTATGAATGACATTTATGCAAATCAATGTACAATTTCCCTGTGGTAAATGAGTATTCATCAAACATCTCTGCATCAATTGTATAACAAGATTATATCGTTAGCAGTATTACTGAGAAGCGATGAATCAAAACTTGGCTGTCACCAGTTATTTCACATGCAAGACCATGTCCTGACCAAGACTTGGAAAAAAAAACAACAAATTACGGTCTTCAGTTTATTCGTGTAGGTTTATGCAACTATTCTTCATTTTTATCAATACCTGGGATATTCCAGAGTAAATATTATTTACAACCAGCGCTCATTATTTGGGTTTATTTCCTTCGTGAAAAAATGCTTCTACGTCAAATGACAAACGTGACTGCATTGGTCGGCACAGTACAAAAATAAAAATTGCAGCTAATTTTATCAGTTCCTATCCACCCGAAGGTCAAAGTCGACATCAATCCTTTCTACCCGACTAATAAACAACTCTTATAGTCAAATATCAACATGTTTTCTTCTGACTTGAAGGGCTATGAAGAAAAAAAAAAAAAAAAAAAAAAACAAGTTGAAAAACGACTTTTGCCCACATAGATTTGGATTTCCGCCACCGAAACAAGTCGGACCTCAGGGTCATTACTGTCGTCCAGTCTTCGTAACGTTAATTGCAGAGGAGCAAGTCTTCCTTATCAACTACTTTTTTTTCAGGTTATTTCGTTTGCTTGTTCATTGCTGTTTTCACTATTTCTTCTTCTAGAATCCATCTTTTAAATTCTTTCTAATTTCTTCTTCTGGAGTTCATCTTCTAGACAGCTTCTTATTCGTTTTTTTTTTCCTTCTTCTAACTTTTTTTCATTAGGTTGGCAGTCTTGATAGTTCCTAAGAAAAAGTTAGTATCGAGCAACCGTGACCAGTTTAGTGATAATGAAACCTACAAGAGATCGCATCAAGAAGCCGAGGATGCATTGTTCGCAATTAAGGAATTAGTTTTAAAATGTAAATTGAGGTATAAATTAGTTTCAAAACAAACTAACCATCACATTTACAGTATTAAGAGTACGGACTGCTTAAATAGTTTTGATAAGATTTTATAGAACAGTTTAGAGCAGCAATTTGATTTGAGAATAAATGGGGTTTGTCGGGTCGTCACTAGGGGGTGCCTGATGCCCTGGCGACAAGTGCGGATTGTTCGAGTTTATAACCTGGACAATCGTTCCATGACGGCGTTACTATCTGACTCCATTTATGATAGGCATGTACCCCGACAATGCACTATGTTCAAGAGAAGATGTACAGAGGTTTCATAAATAATTAGTCAAGCTTTCAGAATTCGAGCGGAAACCAAGCAAGCGTCATGAGTAAAGGCCACGATAGACTAAGAGACTCTAACTAACAGGGCCAGGAGCCCTGCCTCAAACACCCTCTCTACTTCCTGCTGGGAGGCTGCAAGGGCTAATCCGGCGGTGGTTCACACGCACACCTGTGGCGAGGAACGTGACCGGTGATGAGGCACGTGATTACCGCCTGCTTACCCGACCCGGGGACAAGCCCTGGAGGTAGAGAGCCCCCCTAAAGGGTTGTTAAGTCTATGACTGCCAGCTGGTGACCCTTTCTCGTGTGACTTAGTTGGCTTCCGCCTTTTATTGCTTAACACATTCACAATGATTTATATTTGTTTATAATACATTTAGTTCATGTTATTTTACTTTTGCTTACAATATATATGCAATAGAGTATAGGGTGATATATCTTATGTAGTTAGCGGTCGCTACAGGGTTTAACAGAATTACCCAAGGACCAGTGAAGTAAAACCCAACTGTACTGGAATGAGCGCACTACAGCCGTTGATAAACCCGTTTCCTTAAAGATACTGTTGCACCAGGACCTTGGGCAAGCCCCGTCTAGATCAAGCTTTGGCGGGGGGGGGGGGAGGGGTCTATTATTGTTTAGTGTTTGTTTTAATTTTCAAACCTACAGGGGTCTTTTTCTCACTTAACTTTCTTTTATTCTCTTATTAGACTTTCATTGAGTTTATTCATTCGGTACCTTCCTACACCTTTTTTTTCTTCTTAATTTTGCAACTCTTTAGTAAACTTTTCTCCGGTGGAAATTTTTTTTTGGAAACGCTCTATAACAATTCTTAAATTAAAAAAAAATAGTTTTGATAAACCTTGAAAACCTGACCAGATAAACTTTCCCCTTGAAATGCTTTCTTTGGAAACTAATAGAAAAAAGATTACACGCTACTACTGCTACTTTCTGCAAATGAAGTGTTAATTTATTTCTGCTCATATATGAATATAAATCTATTAATGTATCTAAACTATATCGAAAATGTATCCAAATACATATGTAATGTAGGGAAATATATCTTTCTATCAATACATACGAGTATATCATTATTTTACCTACTTTAGTCTCCAATCCAAGCATCTACGCTCAAGCTGAATAATTAAAATATTTTATTTAATATTATGCCGTTATTTTAACTACTAATATGTTTGATTTCTTTCTAAAATTCTGAGCTTACATCATTGGGGTATCATTATAATGAAAATAAGATTTAACTAAATTTATTCTAATCCAAAGTAATTTATCTTAATGAATTAACGTAGTGGTCAATGGAATAAATTTCTTTTGTATAAATAGAATTTACAATACGATGATGTTTGAAAATCTTTAAAAATGTATAATAGCATGAATTTAAAAGTGATGAAATGATACTTATATACGAACTATCAAAATCTATTCTTACTAATACAGGAGTATCTTCAGAGAGGCACGCGATAGGCTGTACTCAATTGGCTTCCCAAATCTACACTCTTCCGTCATCCGCCTACTCTCAGAAATGAGAGATACCTCAGTTTTCGGTCCCCTTCAAAGTAGTGCTAGTTCTGTACTCCGAGCCTTCCCGAAAGAAGAGAGAGCGAGTTTTTTTTTATTCCTACACATTTTTGAAAAGTTTTCTCCAGCCCCTCTCACCCAAGTTCACGACTCGATCCTTGTCCTCCAACCAAAAGGAGTGCTCTTGATCTTCTTTCTCTTAAAATGTATTTTTTAACACCTCCTCAGAAACAAGCGGGTACCTGACTCTAACACGTTTTGGATACGGCTTTTCCAATTGCCATTTGGAATTTAACGTAGTTTATCCTGCTACCCCTGCGTCTAACGCGGATCAGCGGCTTACAGCTTGTCTGTCAACCCTTCTTTATGCTTCGCCAACGAAGTCCCTACCTATAGTGAGCCTCATATCGCCATATTATTAAATTTTACCATGGTGCATATTACATTTCCGTGGTGAGTTTTAAATATAACACTGCTATGGTGGTCCTTGAATCCAATAGTCTGTTCACCCCATGGCAGATTGGGTTAGGCCAAGGTCGAAGGATTTTTTTTTTGTTCCATATCCCCTTGTTAAAAATTTATATATGTAAAAAATATAGATTCTACAAACGAATCTATTTACAATTTCTTCATTATATTTCTTGTAGCTTGGCTACATTTTATACAGATTCTAGTATACAATAGTGATCTGCATTGTACAAAAGTATAATGATGTAGATTATACATTAATGGACTGAATTTATTTAGTCATTGGGCTCACCTTTTTTATTCATTTCGAAGCACATATTTTTTTAAAACCCCTTTTATTTAACATTTTTACAATATAATGAACAATATTTACAGAATTTCTCCTCTTCCTGCATACTCAGATGCATTTGAAGGAGGGTAGAATTACAAAAACAACATTTCTTTTTGAAGTTAAAAGTACAATATGAAAATAGACAGGACTAGGTAATGGGGCTCACCTTGGGATAAAGGGAAACTGTTCGAAGCACATATACTGTTTTCAAAAAATCTGACATAGGTAACGGATTTTTTTCCTTAGCTCTCAAATTTTTAAGATTATGGATATGGGAAAAATAAAGGAATTTATTTGGGGTGAGTATATTTATCCTTTTACTATACGGATCCTTTTACTAGGAGTACCTGTTTGAAGGTGGAGTGATAATACCTAATAAAGATACTAAAGATAATAAAGGGAATAAAGATACCTTAGCAATCTTTATAGATATTAAAAATTCTTTTACTTTTGAGTCTGTAAAAGGCTTAACATGACTAACTTGTTACAAATAGATGTTAAAGAAACATGATATGCTTTCTCGATAACTTTCTCATAGGAAGAACATTGCACATGAAGATTCGGAGATTGTTATGTGACGATTTCCACAAGACATTCCGTTTTGAAGACGTTTAAGCTCTAAATGGTTTCCATGGGAATTGATGACATTTTACAGCATTGTGTCGCCCCCCCCCCAGTTAAGGCACGGTCTACGCTGATGATACAATCATGATTTATTTCATCATTGTGAAATGAAATACATCACCAGTTTATTCTATGTAATAATCACTAAACATCCCATTAGTTTGAGAATCACAGGTTTTAAATATCTTCCTCTTAAATTGCAGGTGTGCTTTTCAGTAAAAGGAGCTTGTTATGTGAAGCCGAGCTTTTAATCGTTTTAAATGAAACCAAATATTTAGGAATAAACGTTAGATTTATTGAAATGCGTATCGAATACTTTTTGGTGCGCCGACCGAGCTAGCACCGTATATGAACACTATCACGTGTTAGAGGAAAAACAAATATTATAAAAGTAGTAATATTTACATTTAATCCCAATTAATCATTTTTTTAAAACAGCAAATCCTTTTATTTTCAGTGTGTCTAACTTTTATTAAGAAAGTAATTTTCATAGTTTTATTCAATGATAAACCATTATTATTGATATAAAATTGTAAAATCCTTCTCATACATCCTTCAAATGGGGGACTCCCCTTAGTGAAAGGCACTCATTAGCCCCAAATAATTTTCCCACATCCTATTTTATAAGTTTGAGAGCTAAAAAAAAAAAAAAAAAGCAACGAATGAATCGTAAAAATTAGAAAGAAAATGAAGATTGGGGTTGAAACTTAGTGATCTGTATCAGAAAAGGTAATAATTAGTAGTTATCGCAACTTATTTTCGTTCCAACGACTTCCCCGTGCTGCTAATGAGAACCTAAGAGTTAAAAAAACGCAATACGCTAATTGGGTCTAAAATTCATTCCTATCTTGTCGTTATTCCCAATTGAACAAAGTACGTTTCGAGCTTAAGCTTAATCAAATAGTATTTTAGTAGTATCAATGGAGTTTGGAGGGTCTTTGTATTAAAATGTATTAATGTTTAATCGTTTTATTATATTTATAACTTTCTTGTTTAAATTAACCCTATACATTTTATTATATTTCACGACTATATTGTTTTTAATATATATTAACTATTTATAGAGACATTTTTTTTAACATTTCAGGAATAGTTTAATTTATTGTAGATGTTGATATATTCTTGGGCGTGGTTAAGAGATCACTTTGGGTTGATGAGAAAAATACGTTAAGTGTTCATCAAATAGATGTTAGTTATGGATAACGTTTTGACATCAGGTCAAAGATGGAGGAGGGTGATGTCGACTGTTTTATACATATAGGCGTACAATTTTTTACTTTTTTTTCCTAAGCTCTCTAGTTATAAATTCAGGATGAGGGAAAAATATGGAATATTTAGGTTAATCGGTTCCTAGTACTAGGAGTACCTGCTTGAAGGTGGTGTGAGAGGATTAAGGGTGTGGGAAGCCTCGGTGGAGGTTGGTTGATTCGGTACAGTGGTGAGAGTCCACTGGTGGCTGGGCCTAGAGTCTCTCTAGGCATATAGTGTATTCTTATTTAGTCTGATTTTAGTGATGGGTGCCCCTTAGAGGCTTGTTGTTGGTGGGCCTAGTGCTGTGATGTCCACCATTTCCTCTGCTTAACTCGATCTTGTGAGTTGCCATCGTGCCGGTAGTGGTGGTGGTGGTGTCATGTCTTTGAATAGAGGGTTTAGACTGTGTTTCATCAAGTCGAAGAACTTGATGTGTCTTCTTTTGATGACGTCGGTGATGGTGGGGAGCTCGAACTTTTCGTGCATATCGGAAGCCTTCATTTCACGAAAAGGGGTATGCCAGAGTGCCGTTCGCAGGATCTTGTTCTGGAAGCTCTGGAGTTGAGTTATGGTGCTGGCATGTAGGAATCTAAAGATTGGTGTCCCAAACAGTATAGCTGGCCTCAGGACGCTCTTATATATTAACAGTTTCAGCCGAAGGGATATGGCCTGGCTTGTGATGAGATGCTGGAGAGAGTAGTAAGTTCTGCGTACTCGTTTCAATTTCTTCTGCAAATGTGTGCCAAACGTCATGTGTCTACCTAGGTTGATGCCTAGGTAGCAGATGCAGGCGTACAATCATAAATTATGATATTCTAATAGTGGCTCTTGTAAATGAGTTCTATGGCATTTCGAAACCTGAACATGGCAACGTAGAGTTGTCGAAAGCGTTCATTGAATACAAATATTTTGTGGAGGTTGGAACAGACAATTTAGTCAACAATTGATCTGAGCATATTTTGGTGTTTTTTTGTGTTGTGGTTATTATTTTATTTTTAATTATGTAACTTTTTTCATTATTTTACAGTGCTTTTTAGATAGATTTTTGTTAATATGTTTTGGGGGGTTTAAGCTATTAAAAACAGAAACTATATATTTTATGGACCCGAGTGAGTGCGACAAACAAGAACTAAGCCGCAGCCCTGAGAACGCAGGTCGCACCCCAGCCCTGCCTAGCTCTAGCAAATGTATTCTAATTTTAATGACACGAGGACTGATCGGAGGATGTAGGTACAAACCCTGTTGCTACCAATAGTTTATACATCAGCAAAGCAAACTAATGTTTACATAGTAATTGTTTATGTTCGTGGAAATGCCCAATTTCTTCTTTGCTGGCTCAAAAAAAAAAATTGATTTAAAGGGGTATACCTTGCGAGGCAACTAATCTGAGAATCAGCTTGTGCTAAGAAAAATAAATCCCTTGCTTTAGAGTATAGGCAATTAAACCTTGGCACTAAATGTGACACATACTCGTAAAAGACGCGGCTTAGGAAGGGCCTGGATATTCACCCCCGATTGGTGGGTCCTCGGAGGCCAAGGCTACCGGTGCTGGGCCGCAACAGCGACAGTCTGAAGCCGGCTCCCACCACGATAGCCTCTAGCCTTCTCTAGCTCTTAGCTCTGTCGTAGTCTACAGCTAGTTGCCGAGTCCGGAGGGCCATCACCGCAGAGAGGCATATTGGCTACACTCGAGAGGTAAACGTTTGGTAACGATACACTCAGTGTCATCTTCAAGTTTGCTGCAGGTCCCGGAGTAGAGTGGGTAGTACCAGATCAACAGCAGCTGGCTCTCATGTGAGTATGTCAAATAATCAAATTTATTTACATGATCCATCGTCATCCTGCCCCTATAAAAACATAAACATAACTATACAAAGAAAAAACAACATTGGCTCGCTGGAAAATTTCTGTTTATAGAATGCCAAATGTATAGTCTTGCTACAATGGGAATGTATCATACAATAAGTAAATTAGATCGATTACAAAAATAATTAACAGAAATAAGAACTGTCTTGAAAAATATAATACAAATGCTAGTTGATCTAAGCATCTATGGTCTCGCTAAAATAATTTTGTATGATTGACAAAAATTTGTTTAGATCCATTAGGAACTAAATTTAATTTTTTTTAAATATATATATATATATGAACGGGATATAATATGTGGAATATGAATTAGTATATCCGACCAAAAATACTTCATTTCACACGTGAAGTAACGATTATTATTACTGGCTCCGAAATATTAATTTTTTTGGAATATCTTCGAATTTGTTATTGAATTACCGGCATTTATTGAGTTAGGAAAATGTGTGTGCTGTGATTCGATCTTAAACAAATCATAATGTGGGGTGTTGTTGGATGAATATTTAATGTGCCAGATCGATTATATCAATTTTACAGACACTATCGTAGAAAACATGGACCCAGATGAAAAACGATTGCTGGTTACCTGTTTGAAAGCAGAACCTCTCCCTTTAAGCAACAAAATAAAATAAACGATATCGAAAGTATGTGAACATTATCCAAAATAAAAGAAACTAGTCAGTATAATTGATGATAAAAAGAATCAACAATATCTGAAATATTATATCAATTAAAATTGGTTTTGAAAAGATATTTTTGGATATATTAGAAGTTTTGTTCGTTTGACTACTTTATCCATTAAAACAACAAAAAAAAAATTGAATCATAAAGTAGTTTCGGACGTTTAACAACTGAAAATTAATTTTTTTAAAAGAAATGGGTGCAGTTTTGACATCTAAAATTCGGTTTTCATCCTCTTATTTATCGTAGTTTAACTAACAAATTTACTCACAATTTAAAGTGCTTTGGGATAAACTTTATTTTGCGGCATGTAAATGATATTTATATTTTTGGTTGTGGGCTGTTCATATTAACAAATCAATATAAATGGTAACAGATCTGATTGCGTTAGGATAGGATACATAATTTTACTTTTCACTTTTTATTTTTAAACTTATATTATTTAAACTTATAGGTTCGATCGATCCTATTTGATCGTCTGGTGGTATAGCTATCGAAAGCGTTTGTATCATTGTAAAATAAACTGCTAATAGACCAGAAGATCTGTATATTTATAAACATTTTCGTAACTAATTTTTATATAATACAGTCAAATACGACAATAAGTTAGATCACAGAAATAAGAATTCAGGGACACGATTTATATTCAGCGTCATGGAATCATCAAAAAATTACTTTATATACCTTTTGTAACATTACCATAAGTTTACATAATCCATACAGAAGTACAAAAAAATGAATATTTTTAACATTTTATTTAGTGTTTTCTTCACGAACTATTATCCACCACTAATTTTTAAATCTATGCGTTAGATGTCTCACTATACTGACTCAATGTTTCCAAGTCTGCAAATCTTTTATGTAAATTATTAATTAAATTTAACGTTAAAAACAATTAACAAACAGGAAAATTAATTACAAACCGTTGATTTTGAAGAAGGGATATCTTTACATTATTTAGATGTTTCCTCAGTTTTGGGATTATAAGAAATTTCAATCGTTCCTCCATAGCTCCCGACGTTCTTTATCATACCAATTATTTTAGAGTTAAAAACAAATTTGACATCAATTGAATCGTTTTTACGATAGCTATTGCTATAGAAAGATAACATACAGACACACTAACGAAATTGCCCCATATTTCTTTCAAAGTAAAGCCTCTCCCTTCGGGACTGACAATTATTTTTTTTCCTAATTAAGTACCTTTCTAAATATTAAACCAGAACAGTTGATTAAAAAAAAATATGGCGAGACCAGACACAGAAAATCTTTGTATAAAATGTACTTCTATAAGTGAAAAAAATTCTTCTGGATTACTGAAAAAAAGAGGTCTCAAAAATAAAATTATTCTGGGGGTATTACCTCAAAAATAGATCTCAGGGCAATGAATAAAATTTTAAATAAAAAGTCTTAATCCTCTCCGATGTAAATAATTGTAATTAGTGCATGGCCCAGAGACATCAGGGTTACACCACATTCGTGTAATTATTTGAAATATGCTCATTGGAGAGGACTAAAGCATTTTACTTGAAATGTTCTTCAATACGTGATCTAACGTTGTATCATTTTAGAATATTCCTCTCAGAATAATTATTACGTAAGTGAAACGGTCAATTTATCTATAACTTCTATTATTGATATCAAGATTATGACTGACCATAAGATGCCTGAACAGGCATATGTATTAATGTATTAATTTGGACTACACTTATTTGAGATAATTTAGGCTTTTTATTTGATATTTTATTCGATACTACCTTCTAAAATAAAAAAATAAAAATAATTAAATAGATGAAGTACAAACAAAATAAACAACTATTAAAATCAAACCTTACTAGAGATCTCTACTATCTCAAAAGAGTTTATTTTTTGTGAATATCGTTGAATTGAATTTCTCAGTTATCATCTTTGTTTATATGTTTTTGGGAAAATAGTTTTGTATTTTTTTTTGACGTTTCCCAGCTGTCTCTTCCACAGATTGCGAGAGCTTTGAGAAACGGGGCCCTAAAAAGGAATTGTAAGAAGCGTAATCCTGCTAGTTTGGAAATATGCTTTTAAAATTTCAGGCCAGTTATTTACATGAGTCGCTTCGACCACAAAGGGTCTGCATTGTTGCATCAGCATAATGTTGATTCCCCTCTTCCGTTGTTTCATGCTGCTGCTTTGCTTAGTTGGATTTCAGATTAAGTAGACCGTTTGTATGACGTAAATAAGCAGAGGTAAGACAGAGGTAAATAAACAGAGGGAAGACAATGTAAATAAACAAATAGTACCCTTATGCTGTGTCGATGGTTAACTGTCATTTTCAAGTGCTATGAATACGGAGAAGTAAAAAACATGAAACATGAGACATATTTATCGGCCTCAATTTTGAATTTGCACTAATAATATATAACATTTTAAAATTAATTTGTTAAAGTAACTGACAATGCCCCTTTAATTAATCCCTTGCTGCCCACTGTTTGAATACTGTTCAAATACTTAATATTAGAAGTTACCGATCTCGGCTGTATGTTCTGATATACAGTCATTGACACATATATGTCAAAATTCTGTAGCACTTGACTATGAGAATTGTGATAATAATAGTTGTAAATGATTGTTAATTATTTCAGATATGTATCAATCATAATAAGAAAATAATCTAATAAAAACTCAATGTTCCTCCTCTGATTACAAGAATGTGTATTTGTTTTTAATCGTCAGGAATCAAACACATGTAAATTACCCAGCAACAAATGACAATGCTCTCAACTCACAGATGAGACGTGACAGATTTTGTGACTGGTAGCACGTTCTTATAAAATCGCCATTCTCACTGGTTTGGAAGAGGATTTTAATTAGTTATCTTTGACGGCCTCGTTCGATCATATAATTTGGAATACATATAGGAGTCGGACATAAGAATTATTGATGAAAAGTGGATAAGGAAGATGCATTTTTTTGACAAAGGACATAGAATATATGCATGGAGTTTTTTTTTTGTTGTGAAAACCCAAAATCTTTTTTTTAATCGACCTAACGCATCCTTATCTAAAAGTACATAGTTATCAACTCATAGTATAGTATTAGCTGTAGGTTTTTCTGTTTCGGTTTTCCTACATATAAGGTATGTTGTGCCAACTTCTTCACCGCGGACAAATAGTGCTTAACCTCTTGACGGGCCAGGAGTCACCCGCCTACCTTTTCATATATTATCAATCAATCTTCGGCGTTATTATAGAGAGCGGGGACTACGTCACGATCCTGACACTGCCTAGTGGGATTTTGTGGATTCGTCTTGCTAAAATTAGCACATCTATGGATCTTTTCCATGCAGACGACGACTCTGGGGCCCTACAAAATGTACCTACTAGCGTCTTCCGCAGCGGTCCAGTCTGCCTCTTCCGATTCACACTCGTCTTTGAGATTTGGACGGTTTTCACCTCAGATACCGAGTGTGAACTCATGGTTATTCCAAGACACGTAAACAATCCCTGGCCTGTACCTCTTCAAACCCAGTGCACTGTCAAATAAATAAAAAAATACAAATCAAGCTGCCCGGCCACCAGGCTGTCAGCAAAGCAATTTTTATTTCTCTCCTTCAGATGCCTGTTGGTGAGTAGGATAGCAAGAGACCTCCACCAGCGGCGCCCCTGACAAGGTATATAAGTGGATAATTTAGCTTTATTTGTTGATCGTGTATTAGTTTTAGTTCAAAGGCGCTCTGACGTTTGGAATCTGTAATGAGCCAATGTAACAAAATGAAATACAAATATTTTTCTTTAGCATAGCAGGGAACTAACGCTACGCTTTAGATTAGATTATATTATTATTATAACGATAATGTCCAATATACTTAAAGAATTGATATGATGATAGAGGACCTAGATAGATTACATATGGACATGTTATTGATAGTTACCATTTTATAGTGGTTTGGAAAAATAGGTTGTGCAACGTGCTTCTTTTGTTATGTTAAATGGTTGTTGTTTTTTCCTTATTCGACCACTGTGTCAAAAGCTAGAGAAACAATAATGAGGACATTTCTTTGGTGCTAACCTTTCGCATTACAAGATACTGTAGTGAAAAATTTTCGTATACTAATCCTTAACTTCTGATGAACAAATATATACTGTTACAATAAAGTTACTTAAGATGACTCTCTAGAAAATGAATATCCAGCTATTCTCACCATAATGGCGTTACGTTTAATTTTGATTGGTGAGGGCATTATTGACTTTAACTTGGTTTGAAACTTAATTTAAATAATTCCTCACACTCAAATGTGTTTACCGGCTGCACTTGACATTTAGATTCGACATTAATAGCCGAGGAGGTAATCCATATCCATATTAGCTATAAATAATATCCATACTTTTTGTAACTAAAATTGTTTTCTTCATTACCTTTGACACAATTTATTTTGGCTTAGTAAATGAAGGGTGAATATGCTTGGAGATTGGAAAAAGAGAGGTGCACGATAGTTAGTTGCAGGTGTTAGATAACCAATAAAATCGAGGAATCCTTCAAGAATTTTCAATCAGTTGATCAGAAATAAGAATTGAGACTTATGTGTGACCGAGGTCAACTTACTTCGTGTTGGCCGTGCAACAGGTTCCTTGTTGCAAGCTAATTGTTACTCCAACGGTTATGCAAAAATGAGTGCATCTTTACCCGCTATCGTTCAATCAAGAACTCTCATTCATAACATCCAGGAAGCAGCCCTGCAGATGCGCTTTCTGGTATTTTGAGGATAATTACTTACTTTGTTCGTTAGTATGCTTATTTTAAAGCAGAAGTGAATATTTCAGGGAGGATTCGCGCTTTTTTAAAATAAATATTTATATTGTACCACCTTTGTGTTTTCTGGTGGTATAACCCCACTGTCATATTTAAGGACTTATAATTTAACCTGGGTGTTCAAAAAGTCGACCCAATGATGACAACCCACAACGACCCCCATTAGAAACAACTAAAGACTGTTAGGGTATTATGCCTGTTGCCACTTTAGCAGATTATAATAACAAAAATTCAAAACTTTTATTTGTGCATTAGCAATATTTTTACACCACCTGATCGATCTATGAGATTTTAATGGAAACTCAAATCGATGTCCCAAAGATCTATATTTCACAGGTTATTCTATTCCTATTAGGGAGGGCTAAATTGTATTCGATTTGATTCAGCGTTCCTAGTTTGCAGAGATAATCGTTGTTATGCAACGGAATACAAATGACCAGGACAAAGATCCTTGGAGCAACTGGTCATTAGAAATCTGTTTTTCTTTATTTTAAGGCAACTATAGGGTTGATGCTAATTACTGAAATGAACAATAATTTTGTCATGCCATATCCATTATTGCTTCCTTATTAGATCTGCAAACGAACATTTTTTCCCCCTACTGCTTGCATAGCAGTCCTTGAAGGTTTCGAGATGCTGCCAATGATTCCATGGCACTCGGTCCAGGTTGGAACAAATGGAAATTGTATTGTAGTTCTTTCGTTGTTTGGGCTCAACGCGTTCTTTCATTGCATTCTGTGTTTCTGACATGTTCTCAACTAATTAAGAAACAACTGAAATTGTTGATATTTTGATTTTCTAGAATTTTTATTGTGTTTTAGGGGATAATAAATGTCTTCTCCCTAAACAAAATAATTGAGAACGCATTATGGTTTCCTGAGATGACTTCACCTAAGGTTAGGCCAATCTAAAAATGCCTAAGTAATAATATACAGGTTAAAGAAAGGTTTACTAATATTTAAAAAAAAAGTTATTGCGCAACCATGGTCCCATAAAACAACGTCATTTGAGAAAATATTTTGTATGCTAATAAATATGTAATAACAAAGTGATCGACTTATTGAATCATTATTTTATTACTTCACTAAAACATGTGGTGCTTGTTTTGAGTGAAAGTGTTACAACTGCAAAGAACTGTTCAAGGATTATGAAGAGTTTGTTACAGATAACTGAGTAAGTTATAAATATCGGAATTCTGCTTGTTTATGAATTGCCATAAACTGAGTGTTACTCAAACACGGTTTAATCAGCACCGACTCTGCGTTCAGAATTAATAATCTATATTAATGGGTTTAGCTTTAGACGTTGGTCACATTACGGTTCTAAAGGTTTTTAAAAGATTGTGGTTTAACCCTGGTGCTATAATAATTACCTGTGTGAAGGTCCACCTTTTTGAATCGAGTTCTCTCCGTTGGCAAGAGCAATAATCCAGAACTACTTTTCGACGAAACGAAGCACTTCCTAGCACAATGATGAGCAATTGGGCCACAATAAGGCCGAACTGACTAAATACCATGCACCTGAATAAAAAGTGTTTAACTAAGATGTAAATACCTGTGTTCAAGCACATTGCAAAATAGTCATGTTCATCACCTCACTCACTGTTCATCACTACACAGAATCTATAATTACATATAGTTTTATTCATCATGGGGGTTGTAAAACAACAAAAAAAACTCCCTTTCTATGTACTCCAGAACCCCATCCCTTGATTTGACAATGAACCTTTTACATTGTGTTGAATTTTTAACCATAATCAGAAAATGTAGGTTTTAATAAGAACTGAATAAATGCATTGCGTCGCAGTGAAGGAACCAACTTCAGCTCAGAATATATTGTTTGCATATTTTCAATAAAATATTATTAAGGGGTTTTGAAAAATAAAATCCCAAAAAATCAGTCTTTACAGCGTGAACATGCACCAGTTTGTGTTATTTTGCCTAGAACTGAACACAACACCAGCATCGGGTAGGATATGCGAGCCCATTAACCCAATGGTTAAGGAACCCAATAATTACGGTCCCGTAAAGTGAATTTCAAAGATATTAAAAAAAATAAAATAAAACATTGAAAAAAAAAGAAAGAAAAAAGACATTATACATATCACCTTTATTAGTCAGTTTAGTCCAGTCACGTATAATGTATATCATTATACTTGTTTATTCATTATACAATTTTTATAAAATAACAAAACCTGTATAGCAATGCTACAGGAAATACAAAAATAATTTGTAAATAGATTTGCCTGAGGATCTATAATTATATAGAATTATCTGTAAATTTGAAGGGGCTATGGAGAAAAAAACAAAACATTATACATAAAACAATAACCTAATACCTCATTGTATAAAAACATTGAGAGTCAATAATAAAAATCGTTTTTTTTTTAACAGTTCGCAAGCCAATATTTTATTATTAAAGAGGCGAAATTCATTGATTGAGACTGCATAAATGGAAGGAACAATATTGTAAATGACCGTGTTAAGTCCGGGTTATTGGAACGGTAGGATCTTAAAAAATTTAAAATTATTTGACAATTTTGACCCAAAATACTTCATAAGTTTGGGTTGAGAGGTAATTTAGTCCATAAGTTGAGAATTCGTCCTTAACGCACACATTCACTGTACTGTTTCTTCATTTTCTACAGTCTTAATTATAAAAATCCTGAAAAAAAGGATAAATTAGCGAGGATACTAATCATCCGATTAACAAGTTATAAAATTGTATGCTTGCGATAACAGGAAGATAAGTATGACTTAATTAGTACACAGTTCAAAAAGTGTTTTCTACACACTTCTGCTTTGTCTAGAAACTAGAGGCAGTGAAAGGGATAGTGAAAAGCATCTATTACTCAATCATCAGCTCCTCATTCCATTTGAAGATAAGTAGGTTAAACTTTAATGCTGTGCAGCTATTGCGAAAGTGGGGTACGCCAAGATTGAAAATTACCGAAATTGGGCAGACGAAATTTATTCAGAACTAAGTTACCTTTCAGGTAATGGCAGCTCTGAGGAATACTAAAGTAACGGAATGAATTCAGGCACGGGCGTGTTATGGAATAAAATATTTATAAGTGAAAAGGTGTTGAAAGTTCAAAATAATTAATTGATAATTTGCCTTTTGTTATTATTTTTTTTAATGGATTTATATTAGCAATGTTGGAGCATCGAAACTTCACAATTATATAAACGTTTTTTTTTTTTGATCGATTATATACTAAATTCATCAGTTCATAGTTAAACTATCTTTGTAACTAAATTATCATAAATAAATACATTTAATTAACTAAAATAATAAAGTAAAATACATTTATTGAAATCTGCTACAACGATACTAAATTACTGAGTTACCGTATTTAACCCGACTTTAACCATACTAAGAATAACATTTGAATTCTTGAATAGCTTCTGATCGGGAGAAATTTGTTCTGAACTAATTCATTATTAGATTTTGTTTTTTATTTGTAATACCTCTGAATTTCATAGGAAATTGCCACTTTTAATTGGCCCTCAAATAAGTGTTCGTAATTAATGCAAAAAATCAGAACAGAAGATCTTAAAACGCATTCTGAGCATGAAACTTGTTAGCCAGAGAGAATCGGACCAAGCAATAGTTATATGAATACATATTTCAATTTGATTTTTTTTTATCTTTCCCGTTATTCTAAATTTAAAAAAAAAACTCCAAATTTGTAGAAAGGATATCAGCGCTACTTAACAATTTGATTGTACAATACACCATTCTTTTATGTGAGAGCACCATCGTTTAAGGATATTCTAGCGAAATGGTATCACTTGTTGTGTGAAATGATCCAATATCTCTTGATTTAAACATCTTTATACTGTCAAGAAATATTTTTTACGAATCTTTGAACTTTAATTAAATTAAATTTTCATTAACAATTAAACTGGCTCTAACAATGAATAGATGGCATCCCAAGACTATTAAAAATCCAATAAAAAATTGCTTCATGCATCTAGTAGTTAAGAATACAATGAAAACAACTTGTCAGTCCACAATATGTACTTGTATTATCAAGTGCATTTGATAGTCAAACTGTGATTAGCTTAATGAAGGGTTGAATGTTCACCAACATTGATAATGACAGCTTCACTACCGAAAGTGCTTGTAAATACACATGGTGACGCGTAGCTAGCAAAGTAAGATATAAACAAATAAAGAAGTTAAAAATCAAATCTTCATTGTTATAGATTGTACAAATGTATTCAAGGGAGACACATAAAGATGATTTTGGGTGAATGAATAATCAAGAACATAAAAAATCTACATTTCTGTAGGGTAACTCAAGAATTTTTCACTGTTGACATACGTGAAAATTTGAATAAGTTCTTAAAATTATTAATGCTATTTTTTTTATCCGTTTGCTTGCCAGCAATATGATCTATGGGCCAGGGGATTAGCAACCAAACAGCATTTGAGCAATCGACTCACGTTTGCATTTTTTGTTTCACTTGCACATTATTAATTAGTGGCCTTAAGCCCAAATTATATGGTGCAGTAAATCAACCTTACCGAAAAATAAACTCCTTTAAAGAAGGAACTGAATGAGGTAATATCTTGCTGGCGTAAAAAAAGATTTTGACTCCCCAAGGCTAGACAAACACGAACGACCAATAAAAAGGATCAACATGCTAATTCCCCGACCAGAGAAGTTATACAGCACCACTTCTCACTGAAGTATGAAGTAACACGTAGATTGCATTCATCATACCGAAAACAAATAGCATACAAGGATAGAAGGACCGACAAAAAAATCCTTGTTTTCTTTTTGTTTGCCTGATGTGATCCAAGGAAAACTTGAGTTGGAACGTTACTTTTTCAGTAATAACTACGAAAAAATTTAATGGGAATAAGGAATGGTTTCAAACCGCAGCAGCAATTACCCATTCGACTACTGACCACTGTCAGAACCGGTCTTGAATGACAATTGAAGTTAACCAATTCACACATCACATACCCATATTGATTCACACATCAAGTACCGAGTTAATCGTACCTAAACATGATATAGAAAATGGGGGTTTCTGGTTGCTTCCATTTTGTAGTCATACTATATATATTGTAATAATATTACATGTTACTAACTCAATACGATTTGCAATAGAAGAATAAAGCGTAACTATGAGGAATTTAATTAAAGGAACTGGGTTTTTGTAATATCCCCTAACGCGCTCACTGAACTTAATTAAAAAATGAATAATTAATGAATGAATAGATTGCTAACAACTCAACTCAGACTATCAAAATTCTAAGCATTTGAGGCCCTCAGGATGTAAAACCATATTACATTCACTGGTAATGAATGGTTCAAAAAAAGTTGCCAGACTGGTGCTGTACGTATAAGCGACATATGTTTTTTTTTTGCCTCCAAACCTGAATATATAGAGGTCAAATCTCGTTAATCTTTGCTAAAAAAATAATAAGCAATTGCATTTTTTCCATCGCATAAATTTGATATAAAAGGTTAATGATTGGTTCTGTATTTACTACCTACAATATACTTCGAATTATTATTAGTACAATAGTTCAATAATTGAATTCTCTAGAAATTATGACATTGATGAAATCTAACTAGATATATTGCCGTAGATTATAATCTCTCTCTCTCTCTCTCTCTCAGCTTGTTTTGTCTTCCGCCCATATATATATATATATATATATATATATATATATAAGTTAATGTTTATTGAATTACAAGCTAAGAAAGGTTGGTAATAAGAACACGTAGAACGTTATAACAAGACTGCTTTATTTAGACCAAGATACCTCTATCTATAGGTATTACCTGTAAACATATACAGATAACATATGTTTGGGGATTAAGGCTGGGCACTAGCGGCGCCTGGACTTAACTCCCCCCCACCAGTTTACGAACACCCATTCGCAAACTTTGAAGTCCAACACTCGGACGTCTTAGTCCATTCAAATAATGCTCCGCTAATGTTACAAAGGAGCAAAGGCCAGCCCCGCCCGTACACAGCCTGTAATCCCTCACATTAAGCTCTAATCCTATAAAACATAAAAACCAACTGTCACTTGTAAACAAAAAACATAAAAGAAAACTTTGACTTTAAAAAAAAAACAATACTTCTGTGGGAAAAATCACATAACTATAACTATTTACAATGTTCCTCGCGTGTATGCTGCGAGGACACTCCAGCTCATTCCTGATCTACAACCTCCCCCCCTGGTGGAAGCTTTAACTGTTCTATGTGGACATTTCGCCGCTTCTTAGGGGGTCGTATACTCTCAATTGTCACGACGTTGTGTTCCCTAATCACGACCACTTTAAATGGGCCCTCATATCGCACCAGCTCTTTGCTCCTATTTGACCCTAGTTTTTTATAGACGATAGTCCCGATTTTAAGTTCCCCCATTCGATCCCGGACTTTGAGGTTTTCCCGTTCCACTCGTCTCGCTTTGTCCTTCGTTATCCTTTCTCTGACTTTGTCGCAAATTTTCCTCAAACCGACAGTATTACTCGCCATTTTCTCCGCCATTCCCTTGTCTGCTACTGTCTCTGCCCCATTTCTCCGTCTTTCGCGCAGCCCAAAGAGGATCTCGAACGGGGAGAACCCCGTCGCGGTGTGGATCGAATGATTGTAAGCGGCCACCGCCTTCGGCATTGCCTCATTCGCCGGCAGACCCTTTTCCGCGTGATATACCCGCAGGTGGTCACTCAGGGTGCTGTGCAATCTTTCTATCCCTCCTCTACTCTTAGGGTGCCCTGGGGTATTAAGATGCCAAAAGACATCGAGAGTCTTCATTTCTTTTCGGATGTTGGCATTGTCAAATTCTCTGCCCCCATCCGACGAGATCCGGTCTGGTACTCCGTAAAACTGGAACCAGGTATTTAATGCCAGCATTACCGCGTCTGATGACCTATCTTGCACCGGGTGCGCCATGGCCACTTTGCTAAAGCTGTCGATTGTGGTAACCCACTTATACCCCCTCCAAGTGAAGGTATCCACTTGTAAGTCACTCAACGGTGTCTCGGCGGTGGGCGATTCTTCTTGTCGCCCCCGTGGCGGATGTCTGTCATACTTCGTAGTGAGACAAACTGCACATGCCCCTATAATTTCTTGTATGCTCTTTTTCATTCCCCACCAAAAGTACCTCCGCCGCAACGCTTGCAACGTTTCCTGAACTCCACGGTGGTTCGTTTTTCCTTGGTGATAGGCCAGCGTCACTTCCAGCTGCTGTTCTCTGTCTTTGAGTGTCTCCACCATCGACGTGCACCGAATAAATATCCTATCCACTCCAAGTTGTTCCGTTCGCCAGAGTCTACGAATTTTCTCCCAAATAGTGGCATTCCCTACAAATACATGATGGGTCTTTCCGGGTTCCGAGGCATCTTTCAATGCACGGCAAATTTGGTCGTTCCTAACCCCTGGTGGCGACCAAATCGTCGCGATTTTACTTCTCCCATAACTGTCATATGCGATATGCAGCCGCCCTGAGGTCTTGGATTTCCAAATGATCTGCCGTCTTTTGTCGTTCACGATCCCTTCTGTTACTTCCATTTCAACAGGTCTTTCGGCGGCGGAACCTTCCTCTTCAAGGGTTTCCTCACCTTCGCTATCTCCTCGCGTACCGAGGCTTCCATCCTCCCCGGGTGTCCATTCCCGGAGAAACTGTTGGATTTCCCCGGATGGTTCCCCTTCTTCCAATGCATTCACAGTAATGGCTCTGGACAGCCAGTCTGCCACTACGTTCTCTTTCCCGGGTTTATATATGATCTCCATATTGTACTGGGACAAAAACTCTTTCCACCTCGTGACCCGCGCCGAGGACTCCTTTAACTTTCCTACCCATTGTAGGGGTCTGTGGTCGGTGTGAACACGGAATTTTCTGCCGAAGACATATGGGCGGAAATGGTCTATAGCCCAGACGATACCTAGGAGCTCTCTCTCTAGAGCACTATACCGCGCTTCCGTTTCTGTGAGCCGTCGACTAGCGTACGCCACCGGGCGCTCCCCACCGTCTCTCTCCTGCGACAACACTGCCCCCAGTGCGTATTCGCTGGCATCAGTGGTGATTGTGAAGGGATGTTGGAAATCGGGAAATGCTAATATTGGTTCCTCTTGTAAGCTAGACATACATTTCCGGATGTTCTGCTCCATGATTGGGGTAATTACCACCCTCGCTCCCTTTCGCAGTAAATTATTAATAGGCACCAGGTATGCCGCCATGTCCGGCACAAATCTTCTGTAATAATTAAGCGTCCCCAGAAGTCGACGGATCCCCTTTACATCTGTGGGCACCACCATCCTTCTAATCGCCTCGACCTTCGTAGAGTCTGGCTTAACCCCCTCCTGTGAGATGGTGTGGCCCAAAAAATTGATTTTTTTCTTCCCCAACAGAGACTTCTCCATGGACAATTTTAATCCGAATTCGCGGACTCTTTGAAATACACTTCTTAGGTGCTCAACGTGCTCTGCCTCCGTTCTGCTGAAAACTAACAGATCGTCCATGTAGACGTGGCATACCGCTTCGTCTATTCCCCTCAAAAATTCATCCATTAGGCGTTGAAAGGTAATCGGGGCGTTTTTCAGTCCAAATGGCATCCTGGTAAATTGATAATGCCCCCTCTCAAATGTAAAGGCCGTTTTGTCTTGGTCGTTCGCACTCATCTTGATCTGGTGATAGCCTGCCTTTAGATCTAGGGTACTAAATATTGTCGCCCCGTTCAATCTGTCTAATATGTCCTCAAATCGGGGAATAGGATACTTCTCGTCCGTCGTGTTCTCGTTTAACTTCCGATAATCGATAACTACCCTGTATTTCTCCGTCTCGTCCCCAGGTCTATTTTTCTTCCTCACTGCCCATAGAGGACTGTTATATGGCGAAGTGCTATCAATTATAATCCCTTGCCGTTTGAGACTCTCTAGCTCCTCTCTAATATGCCTACGTAGTGCCTGCGGATATCGTCTCTCTTTCACGTATGTGACGCGTTCTTTCTTTAACTGGATCTCGTGGACCGTCTTCCCAGTCGCTCCTAGCGTGTCTCCCTCTACGTAAAAAATATCCTCAAACTCCCTCTGTAGGCCTTCCCTCCAGCCCTCTATTTTATTAACCGCCCCTATCCGGGCTCTTCCGTCCCATATAGTCCCTTGACATTTATATTCCACTTTCCCCAACTTAATGTTCCATTTTTCCCCAATATTCTCCACACGCGCACCTACCTTCCCCAACATGTCGCACCCAACTATCACCTGGTACTCCCGCGGCATGTTTCCTACGATATGTATCTTTAGATCTCCCCCTTTCTTCGCCCACCTATTTAGCCCTATGACTAACTCTCCCACTACCTCGCAAGGGCCTCCCAGGGTGATTAAACTACAATTACATACCTGAATCTGGAGTGCCCTCTCTCCGCCATACAGCCTCTCCAGCGCTCCGCGGGACATGATGGTGTTGGTGCTTCCCGTGTCCACCAGACACATCTCTCCTCCTTTGACCCTAATTATCGGCAACGCACACATCCTCTCCCGAATTGCATTACATCTCAGGATGCGGTCGCCTCTCTGCCGACACGCTCCTCAGGCTTCATCACGTTGCTCCCATCTACGTGACTCGACCTTCTGCCCTGTCTGTCTCCTGTTTCTGCTGCGCCTCGCTTCTTCTCCTTCAGTTCCCGAAGTCCCTGATGACTCATCTTCTGATGATCCACTCTCCCCATGTGTCATGCTCCGTCTCTCTCTTACTTCTTGAGTGTTTACCTCCATTGGTTCTGGTCGTTGGTATTCTCTCCTCCGGAAGATATACGGGCAATGCCTCGCGATGTGTCCTTCCTCGCCACACTCAAAACATTTTGTTCGAGGACACTGTGCCACTAAATGTCCTGCCTTCCTACATCCGTGGCATTTTCTTTCTTCCCTGGGCGGGGCATACCTCGGTCTCGTTCCTCTAAATCTTCTTTCTCCTGTCGTTCCCTTGTCTCTGCCAATAACGGACGTTTCTGGTCTCCTCCAGGTTGGTTTCAGGGTCCGGGTTCTTTTGTATGCAACTCGGCTCCACTCATTGTCGACGTCTTGCACCCTCACTTCTTCCTCCTTGGCACTAGTGTCGATCATTGATTGTGCACACTCCGAGAACGAGCGCTCATCAGAGAATCCTTCCTTTCTTCCTGTCTCCTTGGCCAGTTGCACTTTTAGAATTGTGGATAAGAATCCCATTCTACCCTCCACCTCTTCTACGCTAATCGACTCTCTCATCTTCTCCGTTATCTTATTGAAACGGACTACTAACCCCGCAGCATATTGCCCGTTACTTTGTCTTGGGGACTTTGTCTCCCTAAACATTTGGAATATGTCCTCCTCGGGAGTCTATCGTCCTCCTCCGTACGCCTTCTTCAATCTCATCTTAATTACTTCCCACGGGGTTTCTTCATCTGCCTGAATTTGATTCAGTATACTTCTCTTGACCCGACATATCAGGGCCGCCTTCAACGATTCCGCGTCTCTGGGATCTATTAAATTTTCTTCTGCTTTAGCTCCAATTAAAGCTATGAGACGGTCTCCTCCTTTTAGGAAATGGTTCAGCTCACCCAGTTCCCCAGTGAATCTCTCCAGCTCCGCAACAGCCTTCCTCAGATCCTGGGTATTCATCGCTTTTACCCTCATCAGCGCGAGCGCCGTGGCATGAACTTCTGGCATAATTCCCACTCTTCTAATATCTGCTCCCTCTACGAGATTCAAGACGGGCTGTCTCAAAACTCCTCCTTCAGTCATCTTCTCTCTTTCGCGTATAGAAGAAAAAAAAACAAAAAAAAATTACGCTCGCACTCGATAACTCTCTTTCTCCACGGTTCCCGGGTTTCGGCACCAGTTAATGTTTATTGAATTACAAGCTAAGAAAGGTTGGTAATAAGAACACGTAGAACGTTATAACAAGACTGCTTTATTTAGACCAAGATACCTCTATCTATAGGTATTACCTGTAAACATATACAGATAACATATGTTTGGGGATTAAGGCTGGGCACTAGCGGCGCCTGGACTTAACTTATATATATATATATATATATATATATATGTGAAGGATGTCGATGAGCTGGCCACAGCAGTAAGGGTGGGTTGGCCAGAACTTGAAACAAGAGCGACAAGATGAGGAGTAATCCTCGTCTCTGATCGCTGCGAGGAAAGAATATGTATATATATATATATATATATATATATATATATATATATATATATATATATATATATGCCAATAAATAAATAAATATTTTTATAATCTAGGCACTATTGATGAATGGACGACTGAATGAGGCACTGTAACAGTCAACTTGTACCGATTCGATCTAGTTCATTGAACACTTTTGCATTATCAGAGGCAGGTGTCAATTATTTTGTAAGAGACAGAAACTTTCAATCGAAATAGACTTATTATAGTGCTAAAGTGACAGTGCTTTTATAATGTGAAAGTGAAGGAAACTTTACCTTGGCTATTGACCTCATTTGACAGGATATTACGAGAACTTAAGAACATATTAAATTGATTATAGAATCAAAGTCTCGTTGGTCGCAATTACCAAGATTACTTACATTAAAGTCCTATCAAAGCTAGTAACATCCTGGTGGAATTGGTTGGTACCGCCTTAGAGACATACGCGTGGGCTTAAGAGGGGAAACGTATGTAATTAAAGCCCTGTTAGAACGGGGCTGCCCTCAAGGGTTGGTCGTAGGACCTGGGCTGTGGAAGTTATTCTTTTTGTTCTCGTGTCCCGGAAGGAAGACACTTTCCAGCGGAGGCTGTCGATGACCTGGCCGCAGCAGTCAGGGCGGGTTGGCCAGAACTGGAAACAAGAGCGACAAGACGAGGAGTAATCCTCGTCTATAATCGCTGCGAGGAAAGAAAGTTAATGATAGATACTGAAGTCCTGATTGCTAAAGGAAATGGGGACAGGTCTTACCCAATCATTGATTGCAGAAGTGAGGATCGAGTGCTAAGCTCAAATCAAAGAAATGCTAGGTTCAAGCTAGGCGAGAAGCTTAGGACGGTATATTATCGGGGATATACCAGGTATCGAGAGTGCTTCATGATATATGGGACAATCCTTGGAATCGTGAGGTTAAACAGGCCAGAGTCCAACCCATGCATAAACAGGACTTCGACCTGCCTGCGTTTGTTGACCACGAGGAAAAATATAGGGCATTTCTCCTATTTGTTGTATTTAGGAGAATAGAAGAAATCCCAAAAGTCAGAGGATGGTAAAAGCGACGAGCGCAGCAAGACTGTACTGTAAAGGAAACTCTTGACAGGTTCCATAGAACTCATGCACATCTTTTGCCACGTTTTGCCAACATACCAAGCCTTGTTAGAGGAAGAATAACAATAAAAAAAGTGTTAAAAACTATGCTTTAAATAAGATCTGTAGTTATGGAAATCAGTGTAACTCCCGAATCGATTTATCTTCTTATTATTAGCAGGCGTGATATTATTTTTTCTTCCATTGATACAACAGTTTGGACAGACTAATGGTCCAGGCTAGCTTCAGCATTTCTATTTAATGTGTTATTGCGCAATAACTGTCGTCTACGTGTTGTACTGATTGACGTGCCAGACTAATAATTATAGTAATTTTTGCTCGATTCCAGGCTCCCCTAAGAATTTTATCTGTGGGATCGAATCTATTTAGCCTTATGGGGGAAACTGAGTAGCTAATTAAATAAAGAAATAGTGAATTTGGTTTAAAAATATTAAATATTAGCACGCTATGATCTTAGAAAAATCTATACACAATGGCAGCAACCTTGGCTTCAGGATTGAATTTTTATACTTCTTAGTGCAGTAATAACTTTGGTAAAATACTTGCTATATTAAATCTAACCCAATCCTTCATCGTATAAAAAATGGCGTAATACTGCTTTTGGGCAATGAACAGATTTTAACGCATGACGTAAATATAACTGGAGCAAACCCTCAAGAAGACATAAAATTGAAAGCTCTTGGGGATCGCCAGAAACCGCACGAACGTTTCTAAATAGCTCTGAACCGACACGACGTTTCTCTGTAACAGCTCGGTGATAGGAACGACATGTCTTGAGGGACAAAACTATTAAGGGACAAAGTGAGTGAATCGTTTAAGCAACTCACGGAGTCGGATAGGAGGTGGATCACTTAAGGAATCAATCGAACATCGAATACGACCCCATGACCCAGTTCAGTCTTAGGAAGAGAATACTTAATATCTTGCGAAAGAATACATAAACATAAGGATTGAATACAATCTCGTCGAACTGATACAGAACAAACTTAACATCACACATCCATTACTGAGACCTAAAAGGAAGGTTTTACTTTGAAACAAGTACGTTGCGATTTGTCTGTCTGAATGACTACAACAGAGTTCGTAAATGACATCAAATTGATCAGAAAATTTTGCGGTACATAGATATACTTATATCGTAAATTTCAAAACTAGTGTAATGGATGATAGAGTTTAGGATTTCATGCAAAACGATTCTAAGGGTAGTTTTATATGACTTGTTGTGTTTTAGTTTCTTTAGCATCCTTTAATTTTATACCCAACTTGATATGATAGGAAACCGTTTATTGTTTAAATACATGTAATTGATTAAGTAATGAATCTTTTTGTTGTTGTAACGAATCTGGACATGACGTCAAGATCAAGATTTGATCTGTTCTCAGTGTGATAAGAAAATGTTTATTTTTAATTAATATATAATTATTACCTTTCATATTATTTCTAGTATCTAATGCAACCTCTATGCAAAATAGTGCACCTCTTAAAAAGGACTTTGAATGGGTACTAGCTTTAAAAAACAAATTGCATATTGTTTAACAAGATCTCCAGTTCTTCAGTTAGGTCCTAAGGGAAATAACTGACAAATAAATACTGTTTCAATCCCAAGTAATGAATTAAACAATTTTTCATGAAGATAGATTTTTTACATTCCACTGAAACCATTGTGCTCAGGACTGAACAATGGCACGGAAAGAGAATGGAATTAATGCATAATAGAATTTTTCAAAATTGAGTTTGCAAATTGAAGAAAAAATACTAAAAATATAAAATCGCTAGGAAATAACAACTTTTAAATTTTTTATTATTAAACAGCTTTATTATGATAGAATTACAATCTGCCTTATTGGGCAATACGTAATTGTGATAAATGATCTCATTCATACCATATTTACAAATTTTCATTCACTCGCTCATTGATACAATATTTATAAACAGCCCAGAGACCTCCCAAATCTATATCGTTGTCACCTCCCTCGCATGCGAAAGAGGAAGCTGAGTCTTGGGAAGTCCTCCACGCTCCTCCGTCAGCCACGTTTAAATAAGAAAAAAAATATCAGAGTGGATACGAATCCCATTTAAACATCTAAACCAGCATACAAACCTGGGAGGCTTCGTACTTAAGTCATAATTGCAAGATATAACCTAAGATCTATTGCGTAAATGTCATAATTATTTATTATTAACTGTAACATTATAATGAATTTAATAACAAATCGATTATTAAAAATTAACTGTGCGACAGAGCATAAAGGGAAATCAATTTATTTCCCATATTTACATCATAAAAAAAAAAATATCTAATGTTGATATGCAATGCATCTAGTCTAAAATCAAAGACTAGCATCGACGCTCTTGATTATGAATAAAGTCTTCATTAAATTACTTATTGACTTTAATTTATGAAAACATATAAATAAAAAAATCTAACGATAAAAATAAATCAAATAAAAATCTAGATGCTAATAGAAAAGCATTTCTTCATAATATATTATTCCCTAAGCACTTACGTTTGTGTAATTTATCGATGCAATATTTGGAAGCATTGTATTATCGCTATGTTTATACTTATCCATAAATTTTGTGGTTATTGCTTTTAAAATTCTAGGATATAATCAGATTTGTATACTTTCACACACGTGCAACTTAACTAATGTAGTGTACCTTGGTTAGACATGTTTTTCGTAGCAATTTTTTTTTGATTATTTGAAGTTTACTGATATTGGAATGGCTAAGCTCAACCCCTCGCTGGATCAACTTTTGTCGTCCAATCTTCTAGGATGAACTTCCTATGGATTTCTTAAAATCCTCGAGGTTTCCGTCCCTCCACCTATTCTTCACTCTTCCACATGATCTTATTCGATTAATGACTTCACTGCGGAATAATGTTTACAACTCTTGATTCATCCGTTCTAGAAATATGCGTTGACATAATGCGCTTAATTGGCCCGATTGTATAATTCGTACTCTTCCTAGCTTATGCGGAAGAAAATACTCTTTTGTGCGGCGCAAAATCCACAGCTCAGGATTTCCGTACGCTTCTTAATAGGCCGTTTTATTTAGCCTTATCTGAGATACCCTACATTCTTGAACTCATCCCTTCCAAGTTCATGAAATTCCATCGAAACCACCCAAACCAACTACCCTAATCCCCTAGCACAGTCCATTGCGCCATACATCCCTATAATTCTCCTCGGAGTGGTCTCGGGACCTGCTATGATTACGTGACAGTGGGAGTCCTGGCAATGGCCAGTTTTTTCCAGTCATGTCCTGATCGTGGCTCTCCGCTCTTTGTCACCCTCCACCACTGGCTCGTATCCGGTGACGCGGCTGACGGAGGAGCGTGGTGGGCTTCCCAAGACTCCGCTTCCTCTTTCTTATATAAGGGAGAGGACAACCATGTGGATTAGGGAGGTCTCTGGGCTGTTTGTAAATACTGTACGAATGAGCGCGTGAATGAAGAATTGTAAATATGGTATGAATGAGACAATTACCTCCCCAACAAGGCAGATTGTAATTTTATCACAATAAAGATTTGATTTATCTTAGATGCTCGGCTTGGTAGTATACTTTTTATGCGACTAGATATGGCAAAATATTTTCTGCAGACAGCCAAATATGCTACCACGTAGCTTCATTATAAAGCAACTAATATATTGTATTCAAACTCTTCTTATGCTTCTTATTGTTTATCCACTTAAATATCTTTTTTTTAACTTTTTTTTGACTTTTTAGATAGATAAATTTCTGTATTTAGGAAACACAGAGGGTATTTCTTTCTTTTTTACAGAGGGTCCTTAATTGCAATAACTTTATTTATATTTGAACTCGATGCCAACATAATTTTCTACGTCATTGTTGTATTACACAGATATACGATAATAATGATGCAATAACAATGGGAATAAAATATAAGAATATGTGAACAAAAGCAAGCTGATATTACTATAGTGAAAATATCTTGCTCACACAAAACGAAAAGAGTACCTACTCTTTCCCCTCTACTTCGCTCTTTATAAACTCACAGATTAGTCATAATTAGGACCAATTACAATAATAACAGACAGTTCAATTATGAACAAAATTGAACTTTTATTTAAACATCATAAAAGTCTTTATTTTAATAGAGTGTCATTGTGTGTAATTAGATTATAAATATATTTGATCTCCTTGGCTGGTACACTTATGAAGATGTCCTGCAGTTTTTTTTGTTCTGTAGGGTTTTAAAATCCTAAATTACATTCGTTATAATGTGCATGTAGAAAATGTCTTCTGGATTCAGCATTCTTCATTATGATTTTTCATTATATACCACGAAGTAATTTTAAACGTATAACATTAACATATTAATTTCATGCCCAATCAAAATTTATCATAGAACCGTCTTCCGAAAAAAAAGGTGATCTTCATCCCGAACCTATTGTACACATATATGGAAGCATGAATTAATCATGTAAAGAACTAAAATTGGTAACCATCGTTCCAGTACAAACATATCAATTATAAAGAAATAATACCTATTGTAAAACTGTGAAATAGCTGAGCTTTCTCAAGCTGATATCGGTCTGTTGAACTCAAAAGTTATAGGTTTGCCAAGAAGCCGATCGTCATCAGCAATTCTACAGTCGTTGCAGTCAAAGGTTTTGCGTGTGATTTCTCAGACACTGCCATACTTAGAAGCAGCCTTTGACTCAACAATGGCCTTAACGTGTCAACAGTACACTCGCTTATAACAACAGCATACAGATGCTTTCATAATAAAAAAGGAAGGACACACAAACCCACCGATGTGAAACAGGCACACGCCACAAATACCAGGCAAAGCCTTAGGAGTTTAACATTACGAACCTTAATGATTATGAGTTGTAAAGGATACAATTGTATCATTACCCTAATGGTATGAGTTGTATATGTTTTTGTTTATCGCCTATGTTAAATTGAGATAGTCATGATATCCAATGAGACAATTAGAATCAAACATGTAGAAGAAATCATAAATGAAATACTTTTGCGAGCGATGAAATGCCTCTAATGAACACATAATTTCATGTATTAAAAATTAAATACACGTCAATAAGTAATGAGACATTTTAAAACTTTCACAAAACATTGAGAGAAGAATGCCAAAGTATGAAAAGAGTTATAGGTTGTACGAAGGTGCAATGAACCAGAAAGAACACAATTTATTTATGTTCTAATTATTATTTTTTTCCTGAAACGGGGTTTCCTTTCTCAAAGCATAACCATTTGTACTTGGCGATGTTTCTCTAGGACTCTTTGACTCTTTTCATTTTCATAATGAATAGCTCCTATCCCCCTATCTCGGTACAATATGAACGAATGAGAGACCTTAAAATTATTGAATAGCAAGTTAAGAGGTAATTTCAGTGCAAGACTCTTATTTGTATTAATTGTACATTTTACTGTTCTGAGGACTGTTTTGCTGAAGTGTTAGACAAAATAAAGCAAAAACTAAATATGCCGATTCAATTAGCATGTCTCATGTTATTATACATTTAAAAGATATGTTGAGATCACTTGACAAGTTCTGAAAAAATGATTATATAATTTCAAGAACGTCCATGTACTTGAAAGTGGTCCTTCAGTTGACGTCTTAAGTTCAATTGGTTTCAGTTTTCTTTTTTAGTTCTGTTTTATTTATTTATCATATTAATTCATTTGCAAGGAAGCGACCCTGCAAAAATTAAGTCTCGATTATATGAATTTAAATCGTATTCAAAGTATATAATTGAATTTTTAAATTTATAGTTTGATTTCTATTGATTGATAATTCAATATGTTAATACAGCACAAAAAAATTGTAGGTTTTTAAAAATGTAATACTTGAATGTATTCGTTCAACATTGAAAATACATTAGTTATTATAATTCTCTATTTTTCATTTGATGAGCAGTTATCATTTTATGTTACGTCTATTTCTTTAAAATTAAGTTAAATTACCTGTAGTATTAATGGTGGAGTAAATATGTACAAATTTTATTCGTTAAGTAACATTAGAATTTTTTTTGTTGATTTTATGTTATACGGGATCAAAGCATACATTTGTCAGACACCAGAGTGCTTCTAAACTAAAACTAGAATAAAATTAATATTTTAATTTAATTAATTAATTGTAAAAACAACTTTATTATGATAATATTACACTCTGCCTCATTGGGTGGTAAGTAATTGTGATAAATGATCTCGTTCATACCATATTTACAATTTTCATTCACTCGCTCATCCACACAGTATTTACAAACAACCCAGAAATCGCCCAAGTCCACATAGTTGTCACCCCCCTTGCGAGTGAAGGAGGAAGCGGAGTCTTAGGAAGTCCCCCACGCTCCTCCGTCAGCCGCGTCACCGGATACTAGCCAGTGGAGGCTGACCAAGAGATCGAGAGCTACAGACGTTCAGGAAATGATTGGAGAAACTGGCAACTGGCAATTGTCAGGACTCCCACTGTCACGCATTTATAGCAGGTCACGAGGCCTCTGGCGTTTTAGTCTTCGAGGAGGATTGTAGGGATGAGTGGCGCAGTGTAAAGGCTGTGCTAGGGGAGAAAATTAACATTTAAATGTAAATATCCACTTATTTAATTGTAGAAAAACAGAATGATGTCATTTATTGAATGTTACGTTGTAAAGCATAATGATTGCGCAAACGTTGGGAACAGCACCGCCAGAGGTCTAATAGCTAAGAAAGAACAAAACGTAAATTTTAATGGATAATCGATGTGGCAATTTTCACTTGATGATTTGTCATTAAAGTGATTAGAAATATACTTTCCGCTAATGATCTTGCGTTCATTAATTCTGCTGGTCAATAGGAGCCCATCGCTCCATGACAACCACCCGGGTGATGCAGGAACTTTCTAGTTAATGAGAGCTACTTTGGGCTCTTGTATGGTTTGTGGTTGGTATAATCGCTTCGTATGAAAGTTCTGGGTTCGAATCGCGGGATGGACAATGGATTGTTTAAATAAAATGGAAAACTAGACTCCTAGGCCAACTGTTCTGTGAGGCATAAGCTGTTGTGCACTCAAGAGCGTTTCATGTAAAAATGTTTTCTAACTAGTAATCGATACTCAAAAGATAAAAATTTTAATATCAACAATAGCAGCTTATAGCAAAATAACAATCTGTTATTTATAGTTGACTATTAATTCTTATAATTAATTGGTGATCTTTGCTAGGCCTTAGCTTTTTGCTATTTACTGAAGAGCCGTTTTTCTGTGATTGAGGTAGTTTAAACAATAAAATGTATCTGATCAAAAATGCTTAGTAGTTTTTATCACAGTGTTATAATAACCATTGCATTTAATCCACCGAATCTCTTGGTATTCTTTATTTTATTTATATGACAAATATAAAAAAAATTATTAATCCAAAAGTCTAACTTTCATATAAACAAGGCGGGACTTATCTTTCCACTTACAAAATTCGATAACAGACATAATAAATTAATTAATACAAATGATAAATACTGACATAGGAACAATCAGTAATAACTTATTCGGCTAATGGATAATTTTTTTTTAAATAATAACTTGAAGAAAATTACAACATGCCCTTCGATGGTCAATAGATAATTGTGATAAAAGATCGCGTTCATATCATATAATATGGTATTCGTGCCTGGCAAGAACCATCGGAAGTGTGAGAGCCATAAAGATTAATGTAACGTTACCATGGACGTCTTGTAACGATGATCAGCACCGTTACAAATGTATATAAGAGGATGCTTATCTTGTAAATAACTTTTGCCAAGCTTGGGTGGTTTGATGATGAATTGTGATTCAAGTAATTCCTTGTTTAAGTGATGTCGACACGAACTTTAACAAAGAAGAAAAGCTTTCTTGGGGCACCGACCCCCTTCCCGTATACTGCGTAGAAAAATAGAGAGTACTTAAAGCGGAAAATTAAGTTGTAAACTTGGGGGACTCCCCTTAGTGAAGGCACTCATCAGCCCAAAATAATTTTCCTTTTATTTTTCCCACATCCTATGTTTTATAAGTTTGAGAGGTAAGGAAAAAAAAAAAAAAAAAAATGTAAACTTTTTGTCCAAAAAGGAGGGAGAGCCTCTGGTTTGTAACAACTTTATGTTGGTCGTCTTTCAACGGTCAAGTTGTCTGTCCGTCTGTCTGTGCAAAATTTTAATGTTATAATAATCACCAGCCCATGTTTTATTAAAGAAGTGGCAAATAAATCATACAAAGATATAATACATTTGCAAAAAAATCCTATGGGACTTAACCTGAACCACCTCTGAACCCTGATACTTAATTTTCAAACTATTTCGTTAGCATCTATAGAATACAATTAAATCAATTTAATTTGGCCACTCATTTCAAGAGAAATCAGTAAAAATGACCTGAAATATTATTTTTACAATAGTGGAGTATAGGATATTAAAAACTACGACAGTTAGTTGATTTTTATTTTTTCGAGTTCCAAACAACTCATTTAGAACCCTGTTGGTTCTACAAGGACCTCAAAAATATACTCCATACTTGCTTCATTTTTTCCCAATGCTGGAAGCGAACAAAAAAAAATAAAACACAGGACAAAAAAAACAGGAATGCGGAAAAATGATATTTCGTGTTCAAGGTTGGTTCGGGAAAAAAAAATAAAAAAAAATAATAGGAAGCAGGTTCTCAGGAAAGAACAGCAAAGCCGTTCGTTATGTGGAGCAGGTTTTTTTTTGGTTAATTCTAAAAATGTGGTGGTTCTTTGTTGCTTTTTTTTAAACTAGGAGGAACAAATTTCTGGATGTCTGTTCATCCGATGGTATCTAAGATATGGAAATTATCAGATTTTAATCTCACTAACACTTTATCACACTTTTTTTTTGGAATAGTTTCGCTCTAGTTGACATTATACAGTTATATATAGATTCTATTATATTCCTTTATTGTGCTATAATTACAATCTGCCTTTTATAAGGCAATAAGTAATTAAGATAAATGCTCTCATTCATACCATATTTACAGTTCATCATTCACTCGCTCATTCATACAATATTTACAGACAGCCCAGAGACCTCCCAAATCCACATGCGAAGAGAAAGCGGAGTCTTAGGAAGTCCCCCACGCTCCTCCGTCAGCGGCGTAACCGGATACTAGCCAGTGGAGGCTGACCAAGAGCGTGAGAGCCACAGACGCTCAGGACATGATTGGAGAAACTGGCCATTGCCAGGACTCCCACTGTCACGTGTTTATAGCAGGTCACGAGGCCACTGCCGTTTCAGTCTCTGTGGAGGATTATAGGGATGAGTGGCGCAGTGCAATGACTGTGCTACAGGATTAGGGTGGTCGGAAAGGCTAGTTCTAGAATGTAGGGTATATTAAGGTCGTTATGAAGGGTTTCGTTGCTGACATAATAAGGGGCATTTACTATTGTTCTCAGGACTTTTGATTGAAAGGATTGGATACGCTTGATGTTCGACTTTTTTGCTGTTCCCCATAGCTCTATTCCGAATGTCCAGATTGGTTTAAGTATAACTTTGTAGATTAGTAGTTTATTTTCTATTGAGAGATGGGATGTCCTTTGAAGTAGTCTGTACAGTTGTCCAAAGCGTCTGTTTAGATCTTTTCTTTTTAGTCTCGTTTGTGGGTTCCAGGTAAGTCGTTTGTCAAGATGGAAGCCTAAGTACCGTACTGTCTCGGATACAGGGAGAGGAATAGAATTAAAATAACTAGTGGACAAGACTTGCGACAAAGGGTGAAGGTAATGTGGGATCATTTTGCTTCATTAACTTTGATCCGCCATTGATTGCACCAATACTCGATCTCGTCAAGGTGTTTTTGAAGGTTATGGGATGCTATGTCGGGGTCTGGGTGGGATTACAAGATTGCAGTGTCATCTGCAAATGTGGCCAAGAAGGTATTGGTAGTAGAGGGGACATCAGCGGTGTATAGGTTATAGAGGATGGGGCCCAGGACACCGCCCTGTGGAACTCCTGCATTTATGGGATAGTAGTAAGAGTACTCTAAACCACAGCGGACTTGGAAGAAGCGGTTTGAAAGGTAGGACTGTTAGATTAGGAAAAGGGTCTGTGGTAAATATCTTTTGAGCTTGTAGAGCAAACCTGCGTGCCAAACCCTGTCAAAAGCTTGAGCTATATCAAGAAAGGCAGCAGTGCAATACTGTTTGGTTTCAAGGGCTGAGGAGATGTGATCAACAACGCGAAGGCCTTGTTGAGCAGTGGAATGTCGTTGGCGGAAACCAAACTGGTGTTTGGGAAAAAGGTTTTTGGATTCAACAATTGGAAATAGACGTTTTAGTAGGAGTTTCTCAAATATTTTTGAGAGGATAGGGAGTAGGCTAATTGGGCGGTGTGAGGGAGGTGAAGTGAGGAAATCTTCGACAATTGTGCTGTGAGTATGACTTTGATGAGAAAGGTGAGGTGTGAAAGTATGGGTAAGATGCAGGAAAATTCCTCCGACCTATCCCCATCCGAAGCCGCCCAGGACCCATCATCACGACGGAGTGGATGTGAAACAGGTTGATACTTTAGGATTTTTTTGGTTACATTCCACAAGGAGTTATCCCTGCTAGACAGAGAGGAGAGGTAGAAATTGAAAGAATCGGAACGGAAGGATGCCAATCGCCGCTTTACCAATCGGCAGTACTGATTGTACGAGCGGCGATCAGCAGGATGCCGGGATCTTTGCCACACTGTTCTGGAGCGGCGTTTGGATAGGATTAGATCTTTGAGATGCCTCCCAAGCCGACCTCTAGACCAGAGTAGTGAAAGAATGCACTGTATCGTCTAGGTCTTGGGATGTTTTCAGGGACAGTTTGAGGTTTACGGACTTCGTAAGAAGCTGGCGGAAGTGGTCCCAGTCAACTGGGCCCCTAATAAATGAAGGAGGAAGCAGTTTGTTAATTCGTTTTAGGGAAATGGTTAATAATAAAGGACTATGGTCAGAGGAGAGGTCATCGAGGCGCGTGAGTGAATAGTTTAGTGTTCCTAAACTATTGTAAAAAAAGAAGTCAAGGAGATCAGGATTTCGGTTAGGATCAGATGGCCAATAGGTGGCTGTGTTGGGAGTGATAGTGGAGCAATTATACAGATGTAAAACTCAGCCAGTGATTTTTTTTAGAGGAACATTTTATTACTTATTAGTTCTATTTAATGACCTTCATGATGCATAAAATAAAACTAGCCCTAATAATTCATTAAATTATTCTGCGATATTGGATAGGATATCAGATTAAAGATCTCGATGTCCTCATTGATATTATGTAATATGTGTATGGGCTTAATTGGAATATAATTACGTAAATTTATTAAAAATGTCATCGTAAGTGCATCTGAATTTTTTTTATAGCAACAGTTCCACATAGAGTGATAGCATGAATGTTTCAATTTGTTCATAAAAAATGTTAAGCATACAAGCAACCTTGTAAAAAATATTGAATAGTCAAATACTTGTGATTAAAAAGTAAATATTTTCCCAGCATTTTGAGCAGGGTATCAAATAAAACATCTTGATCTTACGGTTATGTGCTGTCTCGGAATATTATCCCAACAAATTATTAAAATACTGAATACAAATTTTTTTTCAACCGTAACGAGATCCAAAATTGTATGAAGTATCGCACTAGACTTGATTTTTTCTTCTTCTTTTATCTACTTCAAGTAACCAAGAAGGCATACAAGTTATTTAGTTGCCGCAATCAGAGTATTTCTATCCGTACAACGAGACCACTATACCGAATAAGGTCCCCTTTAGTCCCTAGTATCTGGAATGTAAAGCCAGACCGTTGGAAAGAAAAAAATCTACTTGTTAGAAAAAAGGTCGTTTGGAGACATACTATTTTCTTGGTACGTGACAGGACAGTGGAATTCGAATGCATGTGTTCAAGTACATTCGTATAAACATAATTTCGAATTCGCCTGGATGTTAACATTGATTAAAGTTTTTTTTTCGATTTGGGCACACATCACATAAGTGAGCCAGGCTATGCGGACTCTGAAGGTGTGTATTATACTTTATCTTGATTTATTTATTGTGTTTGCTGGAATGTGTTATTGGCCAATCAACACAATTTCACCGTTTGATCTATTGTTACTTCTGAGATAGAACTTTGAACAATGTTTTAATGACAGCTTGAAGCGATTGAGTGAATTGAATAAGCAGTAGGGCAGAACACTCGACTACGGGCTTGTATTTTCGATATTCTTACTAACTGAAAAGATGAGAAGAGTTTAGTGGAGTTGGAAGGAGTGTGTGGAATTTGGAGGAACAGAATTTACAGAAGAATGAGGTAATTATCAAAAGGAGGACAATGAAAGAAAGAAGGTAAGAAGACGAATTTGAGCTAAAAATGCACACCTGTCTCTGATTTATTTATGTCACAGCTCTACTGATTTATACCCGAGCGCTTTTGACGAAATATGCCGCCATTCTCAAGGGTTCGAGCTTAAGAGCACTCGAATATGTTCGTTGGGGCATCGTTAGCAGCACGATATGCTTTTTCATTAGATTCCGGAATGTACCCAAAACAAAACTGTTTTTTCTTTGGAGAACATTTTCCTACCACTTTTTACGTTTACTAATGTCATGAAACAGTTACTCACTAATTATTTATCCATATGACAGCGCCAAATAATAATTGTTATATTTTAATTGTGAAACTATTGAACTAAAAAGATATCCTATATAAGTTAGCAGTTTTCTGATAAAAATATGCCTACATGTCTGTGCAATTGACTCATTTTAAGTTGAAAATTTTTTGAAACTAACAGAATAAAAAAATGAGTTAATTTTCAAAAGTAAGGCAAAGCAAGTACACAGGAAGTTACATAGGAAGACGAATTTTAAGTAAAAACTACCGAAACCATAAAAGAATGCAGTGTTACTCTTAAATCAATTAGAAGATTACTAGGACGAAGATACGGCTGGCTAGGAACCTAAATAGCAGTGATGAAATGATGCTGAAGACACTCAACTGGTGATGGTAGACAGAAAATCGATCTCTAGGCTGATAGAAGGGTAGGGGTTTTGAAGAGAAGAGACAAAGGGATGAAGAACTAAAGACAGACACCATCGATGAGGCAAGCAGGAAACCGCAGACCCTGGCCAAATGTTTTTTTTTTCCTATCCCCTTGTTATAAAATTAGACAGTTCAAATATAGATTCTGGCAATTCATCAACGTTAGATTATATCTTAGATTCATCATCTAGCATTATGCAATGCTAATTGGAATTGTTCTGGTATTACACAAAGGTACAGAGGTAATAAAAAAAATCGGGTAATATTTGTGATAGACAATGTCCTATAAAACTGATACGAATGAATAATATGACACCTTAAATGATTTTTTTTAAATTATGATTTATTAAAGTCCCAGCGTATTTTATTAATATTAAAGGCAATGTTTGTATTTGCCTGAGTTTGTAATGCTTCTTGCTAACTCTTTTCCCACTTATTAGGAATACCCTCTTTACTGATGATGTGGTGCCTGTATGGAGTGTGTATATTAAGAAATAAACCACTTTCTGTATCTCCGCAGCTGCACTCATTTCCACTGGAACGTTTTCGACAGACTACGACGTCATTCTCAAGGTTTCGATCTGATGGTATCATTTGCACTCTTAGTCGTGGTCGATTTGGTTATGTGTTCGTTGGGACATAGTTAGCTGCACGATATGCTTTTTCATTAGATTCCGGAATGTACCCAAAACAAAACTGTTTTAGCTTTAGAGAACCTTTTTATCCACCGTTTGTTTCGTTGACTGATGTATTTCATCTCAAATCTTAGTTGTGCTTGTGGACTCACATGCAGTCAGATATTTCGTGTTGTTTTTTTTTTAGTTCTGTACACAGAATGTTGTTTTTTTGTCTTGACTTCTCTTGTGAAAATAGATTTTTTTTTTATAGAACAAATCCAACCGACAGATTCGTCTGCAAACTAAGTTAAGAATTCATTAAACAGGTAATTACAGATTTATTTTTTGCAAACATTAAAAGCGAATAAATTTTAATCCGTAATTTTCTAATTTGAATTTTTAAAAAAGACGGATGAGTTGGAGCCTTGAATAGAGCTTATTAAACCACAATTAAAAACATGTAAAATAAGATAATTCTGTCTTATTTTGAAGGTAAGTAGAGTATTAAAATTTAACTACTATTGTTTGCAGGTTTTATCATCCTTGAAGCTCACTCATAAATAAAAGCTCATCAAAAATCCATATTTATGTATAGTTCTCAGAAACAAAACAAAAAGAAACTTATTTTATTCAATTAAAGAACAGGGAGTCAAAAAGCAATAAAAAAGAAATTGAGAAGGGCTTACCATACTATCATAAAATAAAACATAATTTTGTTTAACAGATATCCTATTTAAGTTAGCAGCTTCCTGCTAAAAATGTAATGTGGAATGGACTCGTTTTAACTTGAAACATTCTTTGTAACTAACATTTATATTGTTTTTGCGATTTTCGCTAACAGAAGTGTATCGAGATATATGAAAATTTAACATGAAAGTCTCACTCGAAGAAACAATAAAAAAAAAAAAAAAAAAAATTAATTAGAGCCACAGAAAAGAAAAATATTTTCTTAACCCTGAATTAAATTGGACAACAGGAAAGAAAACGGAAACGATTCAATAGAATGGCTTTTTAAGAAATTATATGCAAAAGAAAAATATAAAATAATGTAATTTATGGAATTACTTGGAAATTTCAACACTTGTGTAAGAAGCATGTAAGAAGTTAATTCGTCGTTACTAAGAAGACATACATTACACTTGAATAAATGTTCAACAATTAAAAAAAATTTTAAATAATTTTTCTTTTGTTAGTTAGCATGATGTCGAGCACAAATCCATCCATTATGGAACATCCAAGGCCTGCGTGTAAATAGCTAGTGTTTGGTTTGGCAATTGGCAGCATTTCTTGTTGCGTTGACCTTAAAAACTGGGTGTGGAATCTTCGTTTCAAAACGCTTTATTTAATATATACAGACAGATTCTACACTATGGAATCTTTACATAAATGCACATCGTACTTGTTATATTTGCTGTAGCGTAATAATAAACTTTATGACAAACATTGTGACAGATAATTTGATCTACAGAATACGAGGCGTGTGAACAGAGAAAGTGATAGGGCTCACCTTAACAATGAGTTGTGATATGGAATCCTTGACCAGGAACATGGTAGGGATATTTCTACGGGAAAATACTTTACGCGATAATTTAATTTTCTGTAATCTTTATTTTTTCACTGTGTCGAACTAATTATGATATTGATGAGTATCTCTGATGAGCACAGCCCTCTTGCAGACCTTACTTATCATTATTAAGGCATGTGTACCGATAACCTCACTCTTGTAACATCGCGTCTTTCAGCAATGCTCCGAATTAGATACTTCAAAACCATCGTTATAAATATAACTGAACGTGTAGGGTCGAAATAAAGCGCGGAGTAATGATGTAAGACTTATGATAGTGATATCGTCACAGATAATGACAATACTATTGCCCCTGCAAGGTTCACACATGGGCATGCGCATGATAATGGTGACATAGCTAACTAAAATCAGTGGAGGTTTTCTGCACCAAAGATCTGTTGGCAAACCAAACTAGTAATTCTGGTTTATCGGGATTCATAATTTCACGCAGATATTTCTTAACTTTGTATCTAGGACTTAAAATGAATTACTTTGACATTCTCTTTAATTCTAGCCACTACTGTTGCCTTAGATAAATCACTTGGAAGTTGTGCTTTAACTATTCAAAATCCTTTGCACTACTTAAAATATGAAATGATACGACTAAATAATTATTTTTCATTATGAAGTGAGAACAAGTTCGAAAGTGCAACAGAGAACTGATATTGACGATATCAAGCCAACTTCATACTCTATTCAATACTGAGAATGTTAAACTGAGCGTCATAACTTCAGTCAGTTATCTAAATAATTATGGCAATCATTTCATTTGACGTTTCATCAATAACAACAAATATATTTTACTGACTTAATGGTTTTTTATGTTTCGATCCATCTATGAGTTTATTTACTAATGACTGTTAAACAATATATTTTTTATTGTGGTTTACACTTTATATTACTTGGCTCTTTATGATGTAACAGTTCTTTTTGCCCGCCAGAAACGAATTCGTTATCTGTACGTTATTGTAATTCATATGGGACTTGGTCCCCGTATATTTTTTTTTCTAATCTTTTTTTTTTCTTTACCATTCTGTATGGTGTCTTATTTTAATTTCTGAGCTATAACTACACTATTCCATTAAACAAGTAGTTACAGTACCCATTGTGCGGCAAGTAACTCCATAGTTTCAGATAAAAAAATCAATAACCGGATGAAGACGGCTGACATTATTAGATTTATGGGATTGCTTCATGTAATCCCAATCATATATAATTATTGCTGAAAGCGAAAAAATAGTGGCACGTCGGGAATTGAACCCGCGACCTTCTTATTTCTGTTCAATTGGCAATCAGGCCATCGTAGTCTTTTTATTGAGCTGACCAAGAACGCGATAATTTTTCTCCACTATAACGAGAATGCTCTGGAACCTTAGCCTTTATATTTTTTCTCTTTCACTAGTTATTAATAAGTTAATTAATTTTTAATTATAAAAAGTTATAATGTATTATCCTTAACCACACTGCCCCACAAAAAAGTGGCGCACTAAGAACAATTCGTTGTAAAAGTTAATAAAAATTAAGTGTGCGTTAAAATGTTCATTCTTTAAAGAAAAGAATCTGTGTTTGGCATGCAGGTTTACTTTACAAGGTCAAACGATATTTACCACAGACCCTTTTCCTACTCCTACAGTCCTACCTTCCAAACCTTCTATTGCATCCGAGAATTGGTGTAACCAATAATTTTTTTTAAATTCCATTCCTCTCCCTGTATCCGAGATAGTACAGTACTTAGTGGACTTCTTCAAAGTCCACTGTGGTTTAGAATATTGTAACTACTATCCCATAAAAGTTCCTCAGGGCAGTGTCCTGGGTCCAATCCTCTATAACCTATACACCGCTGATGTCCCGTCTACCCCCAATACCTTTTTGGCAACATTTGAAGATGAAACTGCAGTCTTGTCATCCCACTTAGACCCCGAAATAGCATCCCATAACCTTCAAAAACACCTTGATAAGATCGAGTATTGGTGTAACCAATGGTGGATCAAAGTTAATGAAACAAAATGTTCCCACATTACCTTCACCTTCTGCCACAAGTCTTGTCCACTATTTTTTTTTTAATTCTATTCCTCTCCCTGTATCCGAGATAGTACAGTACTTAGGCTTCCATCTTGACAAACGGCTGACCGGGAACCCACATACAAGGCTAAAAAGACAAGAACTAAAAAGACGCTTTGGACAACTGTACAAACTACTTCAAAGGACACCCCATCTCTCAATAGAAAATAAATTACTAATCTACAAAGTTATACTGAAGCCAATCTGGACATACGGACAGTGCTATGGGGGACAGCAAAAAAGTCGAACATCAAGCGCGTCCAATCCTTTTAATCAAAAGTCCTAAGAACAATAGTAAATGCCCCTTATTACGTCAGCAACAAAACCCTTCATAACAATCTTAATATACCTTACATTCTCGAACTCGTCCCTTCCAAGTTCATGAAATTCCATAGTAACCAATCTAACTACCTTAATCCCCAGCCCAGTCTTTGCACTGCACCACTCATCCCTATAATCCTCCTCGGAGACTGAACGGCAGTGGCCTCGTGACCTGCTATAAATGAGTGAGTGTGGGAGTCAATGGCCAGTTTCTCCAAACATGTCCTGAGTGTATGAGGCTCTCGTGCACTTCGTCAACCTTCACTGGCTAGTATCCGGTGACGTGGCTCACGGAGGAGCGTGGGGGACTTCCCAAGACTCCACTTCCTCTTTCGCACCCGAGGGAGGTGACAACCATGTGGATTTTGGGGGCCTCTGGGCTGTTTATATATCATTATATAGTATGAATGAGAACATTTATCACAATTACTTATTAGCTAACAAGACAGATTGTAATTTTAGCACAATACAGAAGTTTCAAAAATAATTTTTGAAGTGAAGTGAATTGTTTTATTTTTAATCCTTTATGTTATTGTCATAAAAACTAAAACTTCTATCATTTATCATCATTCGCTGTTTTGATTTCTAGTGTAACTGATCTCTAAAAATTTAGCAAAATGTATTTTTTTTTATTTTAATTTAAAAAAATGGTGCTGAAGGTCGAGCTAGTATGTGTTAGTCCGTGTTGTTGATTTAGCGGAAGATGGCTGAAGCCAAAGATATGCAGCTCATTGGATTTACCGGAATATACGTTTGGAGAGCAATTGCACGTTACCGTGAGGCAGGTTTGTGCACATACAGACCCGGATCAGTTCGGCCAAGGGTGACAGAGCCAAAAGATGACCGGTTTATTGTACTACACGCTGCGGAATCGGTTTTCAACTGCTACTGAGACTGCTCAACTTCTTCATGGAACTCGGGGGATAGCAATATTAGATGTTAGAAGAAGACTTGCTGAAGTTAATTTAAACCCTCAGAGACCAGCATCGGGCCACTGTTGACAATTGTTGAACACCTTATGTGGACTTAAAACGAACGGAGCAACGTGTTGTGTGTTGTTTTCAGATGAGTCACGCTTCTCAATTTCTCAATTCGAAGGCGGTTCTGTGATGGTGCAGGGGGAATTTCTTTGACGCCGAACACACAGCAGCACGGGCTCTGCAGGCATTCTACTAATGCCGATTTGTATCTGACGTAAATTATCCAGGAGTAAATAATCCCTTTTGTATCATTTATTGGTGAAAATTTTCACAGGTTTGTGTTTAAATACCTCATTGGTGTGGGTATGCGGACTTTGTGGTGGCCAGATCGTAACCCGGATTTAAATCCTATAGATCACATGTGGGGCGAGCTAGGGAGACGTGTAAGACGGTCACCTCCCTCCTTTAATTTACACGAGTTAAGAACTTCTTTAGTAGAGACGTGGGAGGATATGAATCAAGAGGTTGCAACAAACTTGATAAGAAGCATGCATGACATGGGGCTGTGATTCAACTCAGAGGAGAAATTATCCGGTGCTAAAACGTATTTTTTCCCCTGTAATTTCTGTATTAATTTTTTACAAATAATTGTTTTGAATATTTATCAGGGGGTTCTTTCATATCCATAGCTCCTTATCACTGAAAACGTTAATATTTGAAATTTTCTAAGTGGACCAATTTTTGGTGGAACAGTGTAGTTAGAACATTAAATGAGATGAAGTGAGTGTTCAGGCTTTGTTGATATGACCATGTTCGGGAACCTTATCGCTACATCGCGGTATAAGGGTCGATTGCGTCCATACGACCTTCGGTACAAATTAAGAGCTTAACCTAAACCGTTCGTAACCTTAATGAGAAACACATCATAGGATACGAGTAGCATTTACGTGTCATATAAGTTAAAATAAACTTTGTTTTTATGAGCAGCGATGGATATTTTGGCTGATTTTTATTTTAAACAGAACTGAACTTATTAGAAAAATTATGATTCATGCATTCAATTTCTCATTCGTACTGTATTTAATATATTCATAAATAAAATTTGTGAATTAATACGAAGCCCAGGTTCATTCGCCTGCATGATTGCATCCTCTCCAGCTAAGAAGAAAGCCGGGATCAGAATGATTCCACGTGCTCCTCCGGCCTCATTAACAGTGGAAATGCCAGTGCTTGACAGTAACAATGAAAAGTGAAGGAGAGCCGCAAACGCTCCGGACATAACGGGAGAGTGCTGGTCAGTACCAGAACTCCCAGTGGCGTGTAGGGTACAGTAGACCTCCAGCCATCCTCGCTTGATCTACATGGAGGATTGTATTGATGCGTGGTACTGTGACATTGGGACGGTTGTGAAGTTTTTCATGAAATTGTAAATATTTATATAAAATTAAAGGTTAAGAGTAAATGTCTGCTGAAAGATGATACTAGTACAGAACATTGTAAAAATATCCCAACGAACCAGAACCTAAATGCAGCTGCGAATGAGCTTATGAATAATCTGTTATAGAATTTCATACAAAAAATAGTCGTGGAAAGGGACAATTTATATCTAAAGTTATAGGTTTGATCATCTAACTTATCTATTTGTGTTCAAAATTAGCAGCCTATAATAGTTCTATGCTTTAGTTTTCCTTATGAGATCTAAGGTACAAAAGCAATGACATTTTTGATACTCAACAAGGATAATAATAATGGTGTATTGCACATAATGGTGTATTGCCGCACTCCGATTGATATTAACGAAAGAGTAATCAATTTCTGTGTTATGATTCCTTTACTTCGTATTCAATAGGAGCTTGGTGACTGTTTCACATGGCATGAATGATTGACACTCGCCCTTTATCCGTTGATACCGAACCAGGCCACAACGGTTGACAGATCTAACGATGACTGACACAAAGGTTAACGGCATTGTCATTCTTATCGTAATATTAATCAATTTATCAATCACATTTATCTTGTTGGGTAACATATTATACGGAAACGTTTATTTTGAGACAAATTTCTTTTATGAGCTAAAGTTGTCATTAGAACTGTTGCTGCTTTTGAAAGTATTTAATGTGTTTTCTAATGTTTTATCTCCAAAGCCAGAACAGAGAGACGGTACAATTGTCTAAAACCATCTGCTTGATCAGTAATTTTAAAGGTTCATCCAAGAGGGATTTAAAAATATATAACCCTAAATAATAATTAAACATCTACTACGCTTAGACAGAAATAGTGACAATTAGGATTTTTTCACACCTATGCTTTCTGTACAGAATATTTAAAAAAAAAAAAAAATTACAAATTAAAGGCTTTGGCTGATGAAAGAAATATCACCAGGTTGATCTTCTGTACAATAAAATTTAATCTTCTTTGAATTACAATATACAAAAAACTTACTGTGACAAACCGAAAATTAAACTATAATTGAAGAAAAAACATAAAAAAAAAAGTCTTGAACTACAATTTCTTACAAGAGGGTTATGCTCGCACGTGCATGGTATATACAACTGACTATAACCAAAGCAGGCGTTCTATATGATTCTTTCCCTCAGTGATTGATCGCATACAGATCGATGAACGTATTAGTCAGTCATAGGCAATCGCTGACCGAACCTTTTTTAAACGTCAGCGTAACCTGGCTCTTGTACCCTCTAAGCATAAATTTGTTTTTAGAATAATTTAGATATTTTTTGTTCATGTACTGGCTTTGGATAGGAGAATAGATTATTCTTTCCAAAAATTATTCCGGGAACAACTTAAACAATGAGAAGCAACAGCCTCTAAACAAAACCAGACATTTCAAAAGGCAATCAAATGATAAAATAATTTCTAAAATAAATAAATCACATGGGCATTGTTCACGAATACTTATTCAGAGTCATGACGTTTTAAGGAATTGAGAAAGTGGCCGTTCAGATGAGCTCGTGTGAAGAGGAGAGTTGCACCGCTGGGGTCCAGAGATTGAAATGGCTCCTCAATAAAGGTGAAAGGTGCAATTGATAAGCGGCGTAGGGAAGAGAGATAAGGGATAAGGAAGTAGTCAGTACCCGACCGCCAGCTCTCGGCTACATGTCTTCCTAGTGGCAGCTAACCCAACAGGTACTCTTTAACTTTTAGATTGAATATTACACAACCAGAGCAGGAAAAAAAATATGCTGGGTTCAAGCAACGACTGAACCGCAAAAATTTCACGTAAACGTTAGAGCCATGAGTGGAATGTTGTCGATTTCGCTTCGGCCTTTGTGACCCCCCCCCCCTTCCTTAACAATATTCATCTATTATCGATAGTCTCATCTGCACTGCAGTTTAGTAATCGACCTTGGGAAGCTGTGAGGTAAAAACAATTTTGTTTTCAGTATTTGTGTTTGTAGTCCCTTTTAAAGGTTATATATCCGCTTGCAAAGGCCTGTTACATGGCGGGATTTTGAAAATCGTAGGTGATTTTGATATGGCCGAATCGTACATTTTGATATACGTATTGTACACATTTTTTTTTTTTTTGGAGTTATAGTCCTTTCATTAACTGTTCTGATAAAGTACGCTCCTGGGCTGCCACAATTTTGTTTATTTCTGGCTGAGCACTGCTTGCCAGGCCCATGGTAACAATAACACCAAGTAACATACAACATGATCTTATATAATTTATTGTGTTATTTCAGCAATTAACGCATATTTCAGTTAATTTGATGATCGGACTAACCGTTATATTTCATAAATGGTACCTTCCGATTTCCGTTTACTGTAACTAGGCTATTGGGTAGTGTCCCTCGGCAGTAAGACGGTCTATTTTATAATAAAAAAAAAAATGTTTTCCAGAAAAATATTTTCAAATTTTTGTTGCTTGTATCTGCAGAACGGACTCTACTAAGAAAAAATTGATAACGACTAATTACAGGAAATTAAATAAGCTATGTATAAACATATATTTCCTCTTTTAACTTCGACTCACCTTTAAATAAATGTAATAAATAAAATAAATTGTTTAAAAAACTTCTTGTACCGTCAAAACGGGAGCGATATTTGCAAAGCCAACTATAGAACATTTATTAGAAAAAGAAAATCATTTTCTTCTGATTTTTTTCTTACCATTTTTCTTGTGAGAAAAATATACTCTAGTTGGTAAAATATTTCTCTCTAATAACAATCAGTTAGGTGTATTTCTCAATAAACTCGTATGGTTTAGCGTAATGTATCTTTAGTATTGTTACTTACCGTAGGAATTCATATATTTGTATTATTTATTGAGCCCACTGATATTACTTGCGTTTATAAGTAATTAAGCTTATTAAGGCAAAACAAATCCACAGATGACATGAGTCTTTTTTGAGCTTGATAAGCCGAAAGTGCGGGTAGAGTAAGTAGTTCAAGGCACGCATCCGTTAGCCAATAGTTTCTTCACAGGCTAGCTTCCCTGGGCTAGACCGCTTGTCATTCCGCTAGGCGGAGCGTATGACATAACTAACGTGCTCCCCGCTGATTACATGTGCATATAACTGCATCTGATAGGACATAGCATGTGGCTACATCCTGTATATGGCATGTGGATACATTCATTGCGTGTTTTTTCTGCGTGCATTTAGCTGCGGCTGCTCGACAGCTACGTTACAACTTGAACGGGTCACCACCCTGCTTGTAATAGCCTGGCATCCAATGTTTTGTCCCCCCGGGAAACGATACCTTACCGGGTTATCATTTAGCTTGAGTAAGAGCGTAATCACGCGGAGTAAAATGAGACTCGTTAATCTTTAAGAAGCAGCCCATCAGGGTTCAGGGACCAATCCAACCCTAAACCACCCACACAACTTTATTTTTTGGAAAAACGATAGGCACCAAATGGGAAAATTAAAAAAGAGTTGATAAATATTTCAAGTTAGGTAAGGATGGAGAAATGAGATCAAACTTTTTTCAAGTTTAAAATTTTCTTACATTATTTTCGGCATTATATATAACTTATCTAAAACATATTAAGTGCAATCCAATATCTTGCTGAGTATACCTTTCAATTAGCAGCTCCATTTGATATTTTTTACCACCCGCATCTTAAGAGACATACAGACAAAAGAAATGCAAACTTAAAGCCCTTCTATTAGTGATTAGCAATAAACAGGTAGTCGGCATGTTTATATTATAAGTCAATAAGTAAATGACCTTTGTGTCATAGTTGGTCAATAGGCTGTTGCATTACATCCTCGCAATTCTATGATAATATTTGGATAGTATGTGTGCTGCAAGAAGCTTGCTAAAAGAAAAAGCAAATGTGTTTGTTTTAGCATTGAAACTTCTACCAATATCCCAATAGGAATGTGACATAACTTGACATCCTCTCTGCCCCAGTGCACGTTCCAGCTTTAGAAAGCTTCCATCACTGGATCTTCCCGTGTCGATCTGGTTCTTCCTACACATCTTGTATCTCCATGTTTGGAGCATTATCTGCCTGTTCTAAGAAGTAAATATAACAGAGTAAAAGTGTAACAGGAAACAAGCGAATATTATGTATACGCCCCTGAATACTACTGAAGTCCAATATCTGTTAACTATTTCCGTTAGTAATTAGAAGCCTAGCTAATATGTTTGTTGGGAAAACGCAGGTGTTGCCTGTTTGTTTATTTGCTGTTGTTTTAATGTTGTTACTTATTAACGTCAAGAACAGAAAAAAAAATTTTCTCTTGAGAATTGCATTTTCCATAAGACGACCAACGTCGTGAAGCGTAATTTGTTACGCGTGTCACTATCATCGCTCAGCTCTCTGGCCTCAATTGTTCTATCTCACTATTGGAAAACGTTTCCAATCAGGTATCATGCACCATTTTATGATAGATCTAGGGGCTCTACCCAAGAGGTCTACGACGCCAGATCTGCGAGTTCCAACCAAGAAGATCGGTTATCCTTGTACTTCGATGACTTAGTATTAGATTAGAGCTTCTCCATTTTCGTTCCTGACTAATTACAATACAAAAAAACAGAATATCTTCTGAAAATTTTTATAAAACTTTATCGCATACAATATGTTTTAATACTTTCAGAACATGGAATTTAAAAACATTCTTCCCATTGAGGTTTATCCCAACATGGTTAAAACTCTGACTTTGTGACTTGTTGACTATTATAGTAACAGTTAAAGCTGTGGACTAATGTATCTGTTTTACAAATGTAAACCTGTTTGCAATGGTATCAACTTAATGAATTTTAATTCATGGAAGGAAAATAACTTCTCCAGCATGATTTAATAATTTAACAATATGTAAACGTTCTGTTAGACATCCTCAAATTTTGATTAACTCCTCGAGGTTAAGCACTATCCACACTCGAATAGGTATGATAAATTTCTCCGTTTTATTATTTAATAAATAATAACCATCAATTAAGAGGAAGATTTTGAAATAATTAAAGTTTTGAGATATACATTGTTTGGTATAGGACATGACCTTCAACTCAAAGCTGATGCTTTGGGCACTATGAACATTTTTTCTCGTTGCAACTTTAATAACGCACTTCATATTTGGTTTAAAGAAAAATATTCGAGATAAGTACATTATCGAGTATAAGTAACATTTCGTTTTTGTAAATTATTTATATTTATTACCTAATCTCTCTATTAAATAAAAAGGTTTTTGTCACATAACACTTGAATGAGCAGGAATTTTTAATGATCAATCAATTTCAATGAAATTGTTGCAATTTATAATTGTTTAAGACTGTCCTAAATGTATGAACATACTTGGTATCCATCTTGGTACCTCCACTCCTATAGCAAAGACGAGTTTGGGTGGAGCCACCTTGATAGGTCTAGTTTTAAAATAATTAGCTTTATAATTAAGTTACTTAATTAATTTTTTTATTTTCAGAATTACAATATGGAAGTTTTGGTGAGGCTAATAGGGGCTATTCAGCTATTGGTTTCATTTATTATGTGGCCTCATCGCCATTACTTATCTTACAAAAAAAAAGCTTGCTTACCACCAATGAAATCTCCTTTACTGAGCATGAGCGCAGTTGAATTAGCAAGAAAAATAAGGAACAGAGAGGTTCATAATTTACAAAAATATACTTATAAGTCTTGAAAGACATTCTTTACATGTATGACATCTTTCTGTATAGGTGAAGTCGAGAGAAGTCATTGAAGCTTATATACAGAGGATAAAAGATGTCAACCCGGTTCTGAATGCCATAGTCGAGGAGAGGTTTTCAAAAGCCTTATTGGATGCAGATAATGTAGACCAGTTTCTTTCGGCTTCAGATTTGGAAGTTGAGGCAATCGAAAAACAAACACCTCTTCTTGGAGTTCCCTTCACAGTTAAGGAAAGCTGTGGTCTGAAAGGTATACTTAAATTAATATAATCACAACGTTATGATAGTAATGGTCAATGGCATGGTCTAAAGCAGCAATTCTAAACTTTTTTAGGAAGGATAAATGGCTAATTTATCAATTAAAGATTAATTAGCTAAATTGATTGCCCCATAAGGTTTTTTCTGTGAAAGATGGGTCTGGTTGAGGTTCACTGCTTCAACAGTTCATTATGAAAATTACATAAATAAAAACTTGTACACCTTCATTAGGCTTGGTAAATAAGTAGTAAATCCGACATTGAAAATCAAAATAATAATTGAGAGGTACTAGTCTAATGCCAACCATGCCAGATCCTAAGCATCACTAAGCTTGGTCCATGTTTACCTCTTCATAAGGTGTTTCTCTAAGAATTTAATTTAACTTTAAACATAGGTTGTAAAATCAGTGAAAATTTATCATGTAATTGATGAAATGTTGTCTCCCTATTTCACCTTTGTAGTAGAAATTATTAGATATTCCTTATATATATTGTTAAAATAGTCAAGCATAATTAGTTTATAACTGGTCTCAAGTTTATCAATTATATTCAATCATCTCAATTATATTCAGCTTTCTTCTTTAAAATTTACCTATTTAAATTCTAAGAATCTGGTACTGTAAATACTTATAAATAAATCTATTATTTCAATAACACAAATTAAGGAAATACATTTCATGAATACAATTTCTGAGGATTACTATCTTGCTTATTGAGATTAGAGCTGCCTTATCTCTGCCCCCCCCCACAAATAATCCAAACTCAGAAATTAGATAGTTAACAAAAAAAAAAAAAATTGTCATATATAATTTTTTATTCATTTTACCTTCCACAGTGTGGAATATGTAGAGGAGGTAATGCATTAGTCACTATCTTGGCTAGGTTTTCTAATAGGCATTCAGGAAAAATTAGAAATACAAACTATAAACAAAATAAACTACTGCTTTAACTCTACAACATTTTGTTTCGTAATCATTTACAGTAATTTGAACAGTTTTTAGTTTATTTATTTATTTTTACATATATATTCTGGAGGTATATGTAGGTATACAAAAAGTAAATGAACAGATATAATTTTATTTTGTCGGGAACTGATAACATAGGAGATAAAATATTATTACCTAATAGAATCTGATCAACAGCTGTAAAAGGTTTTTTTTTAATAGTTTGGATTTTTAATCAATGAATCATTATATTTAGAAAAGATCTTTTGAATAATCTTGGAATAATAATGACTTCTTTCATGAAGGACTAATTAGGTTGGGGAATATTTTTTCTGATATCTTCTCCACCACGTGTTGAGTCTCTTAAGGAGTTTCAATAAATTTAAGTCATCCAAATACTTATAAATGTCCTCTATCTTTCTGTAATTTTTTCATCTTTAGGCCGACCACCTCTTGGGACCTTGCTTGGTGGTTCATGAACCAAGAAGTTCACATGACAGTTATGGTGGTAAAATGCATCATTCACATTTAGGTCCCGTACAATGTCGATGAGTTGTGATACAGTATTCCCCCATTCATCTTCTTTTAGTGTCACTCGTTTTTTTAATAGATTCATCAAATGGAGAGGTTTTGACAGCTTGATGTTGATGCCGAAATGATGGATTTTTTCTTTCATTTACTTAAACCTCTTCATCCACTGTTTAAACACAAAAGAGGCACTAACTTTCTTTTGAGATGATCTTACAGGGATTGAATGCAATGTGGAAGGTTGTGGTGATTCAGTTCGTGTTATGACGTGATGCATTGAACTGATTGAGGTCTGGTATAGTTTTTTTCTACTAGAAATTGGAACGACCCCCCCCCCCCCCCCCCCCGCTCACCCACACCACTGGTGGGGACTTTTTATATGTTGTTCAGAAAGAACACTCCAATGAACAACTTTACTTTTTTTTTCTAATCTGCAATTTTTGGCCTTTGTTGCCATGACTATAAATACCACTACTAGAATACAAAAGACATTGTAAGTTTTGAAACTATAAAAACTCATTACTCATTGTAATTTAGTTTCATTATTTTACGTTTAGTTTTTAATATCTATAATTTGTTACTGGTGATTGTGGTCATTGTAATTAACCTCTACAACTGATATAAATGTAAATTAAAATAATAAATAAAATCTCGAAACTGTTTTGACTATTTAAAGGTTTCATCTTATATGCCAGTTATTAAAATCATCTGATCAAGAATAAAAATTTGCACAGGTTTATCTTTTAGTGTTGGTTCACTCCCAAGAAAAGGGATTAAAGCGCCCGAGGATGGTCACGCTGTAAAAAACATAAGAAGATCTGGTGCTATACCTCTTGCTGTCACAACTACCCCTGAATATTGCATGAGCTGGGAAACAAGTAATAATTTGACAGGAGTTACAAAAAATCCTTATGACATCCATAGAAGTCCTGGAGGTTCATCTGGTGGAGAGGTAACCCATCTTTTTAATATGTATTCTTGACTGCAATTCAGTACAAGACTTTCAAAATTAAAATGTTTATGGAGCATGGCTTAGAAAAGTAAGAGGCATGTTTCACACAAATTATTGTCTCTTTACATCAAACTGGGGTTATGAAAAAAATTGGGAATTCACTTTTGAATAAAGTTTTAGGCCCTAACACATACCACATATTATTAATCAGAACAACATGTACTTTTAATTTGACCATCATCATATCAGATTCAATATGACTCCTTTTTGTAATATACTTTGAGAAAACAGAACACATATTACATTTTGTTGATCAGAACAAAATTTCTTTAAAATAGTTACATTTCAATGTTTTTTTGTTTTGTTTTTCTGAGGATGTCAATATTCTATGAATAGCAGACAATTCTGTTAGTATAGAAACATTATAGAATAAAATCCATAAGCCTTACTTCTAATTTTGATACTTAATGATAATAAATAATAATAATAGTAAATGAATAATACTTTATGCTATAATATACCCCGTGTATTAGGTTATAGTATCTGCTGTACCCAATTACATTTGATTGAATATATATTCCATTTCATTGCATTTGTACTCAAAACCCTAATTCTTCTCCCGTTTATTTTACTGGGTTGATGTCAATTGTTGGCTTTGGAACATATTGTTATATCAATTGGTAAAGCTTTTTTTCCTCACTTTCCAAAGCCTGCATATCAGCAAATTTTGTTGATTCATATAGTCAGCTCTCGATAATTAAAATCCCAAGAGACCTTAATACAATGTTGAAATATTGAGAGTATCATTTAAGAAGAAGTTCAAATTACCAAGATGAAAGAAATTACTAAGAAGATTTTATACTTTCAAAAATAAATACAGTGCATGAATGTAAAAAAATTCTAAGAAAACAAATGTAGAAATATTTATGCACTATATGCCTCATTCTGATTGCTTTAATAACAAATTAAGTGAAATGTGAAGAAACTGTATGTTAAAGTTTAATACTGTATGTTTAACATAATGTTAAAGTTTATGTTTTATTGAATCAAATGTACAATGTATTTACATGCAAAAAAATAAAACATTACATTAAAAATTGGTTTCAGGGTGCTCTTTTAGGATCAGGAGCTTCAGTATTTGGTATTGGATCTGATATTGCTGGTTCCATCAGGCTACCATCCATGTATAATGGCATATACGGTCATAAACCATCACCAGGTATAAACTTCCAGAGTGATTCCAGTTATATACTTTTTAATTAAAAAAAAACCATTTGATTATTTACTTTTTTTTCTAAATGAGTAAGCCGATAATTTACATGACTACTTGTTATATCATTAAAAACAAGAAGAATCGATTGTTAAATATCTGAAACAATTTTTCATTAAAATTAAAGGTAATTTTGAAGAATCAGAATTCTGTGCATACAGCTTGTCCATTTTAGAATGTATACCCACACGTTTAACTTATGTTCCATCTTTCAAAGTTGTCTAGATAAAAGGTTCATTTAAAGACCGATATTTTTCCTGAAGCAGTACTAACTATCAGGTTGGCCAAAAAGTCTGTTCGGTTTTTTAAGCGAAAATAAGACACAACTTTTAAACACAAAGCGATTTATTAAATCAATGATATAATTGCCGTTTTGTTCCAGTATCTTCTGCCATCTCATGGGCAGATTCATAATTTCATGCTCAAAGAATTTCCTGTCTTTACTGGCAAAAACATTTTCCAAGTGGATTTTTACATCTTCTTCAGAGTTGAAGGTCTGTCTGTTCAATGAATTTTGAAGAGACCGAAACAGGTGGAAATCTGAAGGTTCAAGGTCGGACGAATATGGAGGGTGCAGCAAAACTTCCCAGCCAAGCTCCAGTAACTTCTGCCGCGTCTGCAAAGAAGTGTGCGGTCTGGCATTGTCGTGATGGAAGACAATCCCCTTACGGTTGGCTAGTTCTGGACGCATCTGGTGGATTGCTGCATTTAATTTGTCCAGCTGGTCACAGTACACTTCCGAATCGATGGTCCTTTTCGTGGGAAGAAGTTCGTAAAAGACGACACCCCTCCAATCCCACCAAATCGAGAGCATAACCTTGTTAGGGTGAAGTCCTGCTTTGGGGGTTGTTTGTGGTAATTCGCCGCACTTCCCTATGAGCGTTTTCACTCCACATTATTATAGATGATCCACTTTTCGTCTCCTGTCATCATCATTCTCTTCAAAAAAGGATCGTTTTCTTCACGAAGGTTTCCACAACGAATCGCAGATGGAAATCCTTTGGGCGAGGTTAGCCTCACTAAGTTGATGGGGAACCCAAACATCAAGCCTGCTCACGTAGCCAAGTTGATGCAGATGGTTTTCAACACTTGATTTGGATATTTTTAGGATAACTGCGTTCTCCCTAGTTGTATAGTGGGGATCAGTGTCGAATAATTCCTTCACTTTGTCGCTGTTAATCTCAGTTGGCCGGTCAGAGCGAGGTGCGTCTTGAACCTAAAAATTTCCCGATCGAAATCTTGAAAACCACTTCTGGCACATACGTTCTGTAACAGCATCCTCTCCGTATACAGCGCATATCTTCTTGCAAGTTTCCACTGCTTGCTTGCCTTTTTTAAAATAAAAAAGCATGAGGTGTCGATAATGTTCGTTTTGGTTTTCCATTTTCAGTATGATCCTAAACACACAAAATACAACCAGTCTCGTCGGAATTTCGCGTCAAACTACGTTTAAGTGTCTTGTATCTGACGAGAGCGCACTCGCAAGGGACGGACTGAAGTTAGCTACATACTAGACTGCTTGAAGTTTCGTGACGATAAAAACCGAACGAACTTTTGGGCCAACCTATTATTTTCAATTTTTGACCCACATTTAAACTATGGGAAACTTTGAATTTGGTGAATACATGTCCATAATGAAGGCCAGAGATCCTGTTGCTGTAACAAACTGAATAAATGGCTTATTTTGAGCAAATGTGGATCTTTTGTAAAATAATTCAAGAACTTCTTCTCAGCCTGTTCCTCTTCTACTAAGTAGAGAAAATAATTGACAGGGCCTTACAATCCAGACTTCCCCTAAAACCAGTCTTTGCCTGTTTCTAGAACAGTCCCCTCTCACACAGAGGCACGCTGATGTTCTATGCTAAGGTATACCTTCTTATGTCACTAGACCACTATTTATATGGTCTAGTATAGCTTCTTTGTCTTTTCTCAGAAATCTTCTGCTGTCATCACTGATCATGCTGAAAACAGCAGATTTCTGCTTTAGGTGTACTCCACTATCCCATCCATATTCCATATTGTGTCGTTGCTAATACGGTCTTCTTTACCATATTTCAAAGATAATGCAGTTCTTGAGCTTGTAGTTTTGGAGCTTTGCTTAGAGCTTGTAGTTTACTGAGGTGTTGTAGGAACTTAATATCCATGATTCACATTCACATGTAAGGATGTAAATGGTATGAAACATTGCTTGGTATGTCTTGGTTGCTGTTGGGTTACATGCATTGATATCTTCATATATTTTATTATTATTAATATTTTATATTTTATAAGGCATATTCCAAGGAACATTAATGTGGCTATTCAGCATTCTTAGTTATATTAATTTTTATTATTATTATAATTAGGAATCAACAAGAATTGCAGGAAATGGTCCAAAACATTCTTCACTGTTAGGTAAAGATTATAATGTACTTATATTCTTGAAGACATTACAAAATCTTTTGTTTATAATATAATTAAATATTAGTGACATTAACTCGAATCCAAACAGAAATAAAAGAATTATAAAATTTACGTTTCTGACTTAAATTTAAAAAAAATGTTCAAAGAATGAAAAATCATTGAATTTGAGTTAATGTTAAGCAGTTATCATAAAGAAAAAAAATCAAAACCACTAAAAATTAATGTATATATTTTTGAGTTACAGAAAAAAAATCAATATTATATGACGGTGTGCTAATCATAATTTTCAGGTATTGTTTCTATTGAGGGTCACTTTCCTAATTCTAAGGACAAGAATTTTTGTAACTTTCTTGGTATCGGTCCTATGGCGAGGTACGTTGAAGACTTAAGGCCCGTTTTAAAAGTAATGTCAGGTGAAAATGCTTCCCAACTCAGGCTTGATGAAGAAGTGAGTAGTTACACAATATGAATTCCATGAAATTCATTGAAATATTTAATATTTCTGTTGTTACTTTCTTCTAAAGTAGCAAATTATAAATGCACAATTTGATTTTTAAAACTCACATTAATTATTCTGTTATGCAGGTAGATGTAAGCAAAATTAATATATTTTACAAGGAAGATGCTGGTTTCTCATTAGTTGCTGTACCTGTTGATAAAGAAATCAAGTCTGCTATAAGAGATGCAGCGAGTTTTTTGGAACGTTCTTATAAATGCCATGTAGAAAAGGTTTCTATTTGTTTCTAATATCTATAAATTTATTTGAAAGACATTTTTTTATTTTCTACTCACTATTCAGTATATAAATTTTACTTAGGCTGATCTAAAAGAACTAGAAGATTCTGTAGAAATAAGTGCAGCAGTTTTCCTGGGCATGGAAGGTATACCTGACATAATGGATTCGAGACCTTTAAAAGATGGAGTATGTATTTATATAAAAAAGAAAAATCATATTACCTGATTATATATTTTATACTAATTGTATATGGTACAGGAGGAAAGAAATTTACACCTTGAAACACTTAAATCATCTTTTGGCTTCTCAGAATTTTCCATAGCAGGATTACTTTTTTCCCTGATTGTAAAGCATAACCTTTTTATACCAAAGGAAAAGTATGGTTTTTATTGTGAGCAGAATGAAAAACTTAGGCAGAAAATAAACGTAAGTAGGGAAAAAATACACCTTTTTTAAAAATTAAAAGCTATTATATCATCAATATAATGTGATTTTAGGGCATGCTAAAGGATAATGGTGTCTTCATTTATCCAACTTCCCCAATTCCTGCTGTACATCACAATGAATCCTTTTACAGGACAGCTGGAGTAATGTATGCTATGTTATTTAATACATTGCAACTACCTTCTACTCATGTACCATCGGGATTGGATAGAAATGGTCTTCCCATTGGATTCCAGGTAAATTTCACCACTTAGCAAGTTAATTTTTGAAGCACATAAAAACCTTGAATAAATCTAGAAACAGATTTTCGACAATAATTGAAACTGTGAAAAAATTGTTCCCCACATTATATCAACACTATGATTTAATTATTGTATTGCATCAATATTATATTATCATTATTATTAAATTTAATCTCAATCCAAATAAACCTATTATTACTATATTATTATTATATATTATATTATTATTAATTTTCAAACCTTGATATTTTTTTGTATAGGTTATTGCCGCAGAAAAGCAAGACAGACTGTGTCTGGCAGTTGCAAAAGCCCTGGATGCAAGGTATGGAGGATGGACCCCTCCCACGAGCATAGAATCCTGAATATGTCATTTCTTCAAAATTTATCATTAAAATTATGTAAAATAAGCTTTAAAGTTAAAAGAAGTTTCTTAATTGTAAGATAATGGTAAAGACCATATGTTTTGGTGGTATGAATATGATGAAGTCACAACTGTTTATGACAGATCATTTATCAGTGACAGAATAATCTGTCATTATATAATTATGTCTTATAGAAATGAATATAAGTCATACATCAATTTTACAAGTTTAGTTACCAAGTTTAATGCTATAAAGAAGTAAAATAAAAAGATAAATTTATATAAAATTTGTGACAATATAGCCATCCTCTCTTGCAATCCTGACCCCATTCTCGCTTCCCAAGCTTTGAAGGAGCACCTGACTCTTATAGAACCATGGCTCTGCAAATGGAGATTCAAAGAAAACACTGACAAGTAGGTCCTTTCATCTCACTTTTCCCATCTATCGCTTGTCCTGTCCCCTGGTATTGCTGTTCAAACAAAACATTCCTGTTAAATCCCAAACCACCTTTCTAGAAATTATACTAGACAAGTGACTCTCTTGTGGTCTATCTCATCAGGTCTAAACGACAAGAAAATAACAGACAATTCAAACTACTTAACTGTCTACTGAACAATTGTTGAAAAATAACAATAGAAAACAAGAGAATGATTTACACAACTATACTCTTATATAGCTGGTCAAACAAGTCACTTTTAAACAGAATTCATAAGCAGTAGTTATAATACTTGTGTATTGATTGCTCCAAACAAATTTTAATTTTAAGAAAGTTTAAACCAGAAAACTAACAAATATACATAGAAACTTTTCAAAAGTTGTTCATTTATTTGTCGATAGATTTTGCTAAAGGAAATCTCATCTTATGTGTCTGATATATGTTATTCAAACCTGCTGCTGATTCATAATTGCTCTTTTAAGGAGCAACTATTATTTTTTAGCTAGCTGACAAATTTAAGTTGTTAAAAAAGTGTATTGCCCTGTTGTATATGGTCTTGATATATTTTCATGTCATCCGGATTACTGATAGCTAAGACTCTCCATGTGGAATAGGCAAAAAAACATGGCAGAATATCATATTGACAGGTGATAAGGATTTCGAATCAGGAGAATCCTTCTAAAAGGAGGAGGAAATATGTGGCTAAAGGAAGAATTTTTACTGGAAGAAGAAATATTACTTCATTAATAAAAAAAAAATTTTTAACAGTGATGCATAGCACTATGAGTTTTGTATGGAAATTGTGTTATAGCATTTTGATTATGTTTGGGTGATTTTGGTGATCTAAGTATAATGATAGGTATGTAATTTTAAATACTGCAGCTGAAGGATGAAGGTTCAAAATATCACAGATAAATAAAATACAATTAAAGAAAGAATTTTTGCACAAATTTATTGCATATTAAATATATGCATCCTTTAAAATATTGTTTAAGTACCTTTTTTAGTTCTATAACCTCCATTATAGACAAAATTCAGTGCCTATTTGCTCACAATTTAAAAACGTTTTGTATAAATTATGAAAAATTATTTTTACAATAAGCTAAAAATCTATTAAGAGACGTATTTAAATAAATTCTTTCATTGCAGAAGTACTGTAATATATATTAAACCAAATGGTAATGAGGGATAATATATCTGCAGATCTAATGCACACATTATTCCAAGAAATACAGGAAATGAAAGATGTTTCTGAAGACTATAATAAGAGACTTATTTCGAAAGTTCTAAAAATGTTGACAGGATGAGCTGAAATAATTAATGTGGCATCATTCTCTTATCTATTCCCAGCACAGTCTTCTAAAGAATATCTGTAAGAAGAATTTCTAAAGCAGTGATACAGAAACTAATGAAGGAACAGGCTATTTCCAGAAGAAATAGAGGATGTGAAGATGGTATAATCATACTTTGGATAATTATTGAGTAAAGCAAGGAATGGTATGACCTTTTATTTTTGAGATTTGTTGAATTTTGATAAGTGTTTAATTAATAAAGCAGAACAACATTTAGAAAATGCCATATTTTTGAATAAATATGGGATCCCAACTGTGATCACTAACATTATCTGAAGCATGTAGACATAATTGTCAAATGCTACATGCTCCATAAGGGGAAGATATACTTCTTCACTGTGCTGAGGGGCAGGGTCAGGTACTTTCACATACACTCATGTTATTTTTGGGCTGGATCATGAGACTCATTTGAAGGAGAAGAAAGAAAGGTATCCAATGGACCATGACCGGACTTACTGGAGGATCTCGAGGTGCTCAAGTTTGAAAAGACAGGAAGAGAAGGCAAGACCCAGAGGAAGAACAGGTATGGGGCAGTGAAGGTTTACTTTGTCCCTTTGCTCCTACCAAGCCAGCTGCTGAATATGAGTCAATGAGGAATAAAAACATCAGGTGAAATAACACGATAAATATCACAGGCTTTGTTTGTGTGATGATACTATTATATTAAATATCTAGAATGGACGGCTCAGTGTACCGTAGAATTAATAATTTTAAAGATTGTAATTTAAGATGTTATCATTAATTTCACAAAATTTAATAAATGTGTGGGAATCTTTATAATCTCTTTCTACATTCAACAAACAATGCATACCATGAGTTATATACCTGAGATATATATAATTGCTCATTTATATACCCACATTACCTTCCTAGCCTGAAATTAATACTTTTTCAGAACAAAAGAAATTAAGACCAAGAAATAGTAAATTATGAGCACCAACGATAACATTCTGTTACATTGGTTAAAACATAAATTATTCTTGTACAACTTAACTAGACATATCAAACAGACAGCTGCTTTGTCTTTTTATTAACATCTCTGTGTAATTCACAATTTTAATTATCATAGGGATTTCTAAATAATCATTAAGTTCCTTTGAATAGTTAACTATTTATGAAATTTTCAATATGCCATGGTTCACATAAATGTTCATATGATAAGTTTCCCACTATTCTAAATCATTTATGTCGTAGGTTTTTTGCAATTCATAAACTCATAGAACTGGGAAAGAATAACAAATGATCGATTATATATTAGAATTGAAAAAAATCCTATAAATAACAATATGGTATAGGCAGACCGGTCAAAATATAATTTTGTTCTTGGTTGAGATCAGACTGCTAATTAAAATATGTGAATATGTTATGGATGGTTTTTAAAACTTTAATTTCTAAACTTTTTTCTATAGGCAGTACAATTTAGTCCCTTATTAAGAACGACACCTAAATATTTTGCACCATTTCCTTTCATTTCGTACTTCATATGATTAGCTTAAAATGATTTAAGTTTAGTAGGGTTTGTAAATAATATTATTTTCATTTATTCATGTTTTTAACTTCTTTTGGAGATATAATTTTGTTAATTTAGTTATCATAGATCCTAATCTATGGAGAGGAGTATTAATATTGCAAGCACATTTCCTATCATATTAGTTGGCAATTTTGCACAATTTGATGAAACAGTAAATAAATATGTTGTATACTTACCAACACTAGTAGGAAGGGAAAATTCTATAAATGTAACTAAAGAACCATATTGGTATTCTATTGATATATTTTTTTTTAAACATGTTTAACATGCTACATTGTTGGAAATATACAAGAATATGATGAATGGAAGGCAACGGAGAGGTACAAGAACCTTTTTGAAAGCAGAAAGATGCTAGGAATTAAAGTAAAATTAGATAAAATATTATATATAATTATATAAAATATTATAGTAGAATTGAATCTATCCTTTTTGTACTCACTCTGTGTCATAGCATGTCTTGAAACTGACAAAATTTGATGTTTATCTTACATATTAAGTGGTGGAAGGAAACGTTTGCAGGTAAAGAATAGAAAACTATGGTGCTTCTGTACCAATAAGGTTTAAAAAAAAAGATTGATAAGAAAATAAATAATAAGAAATCATACCATTCATGATAATAACATTGTAGTCCAAGAATATTTATTTTTTAACTAACCACCTTTTTACAAAGTTTACATAAGTTACCTGTGGTAGAAATTTTGGATAGCCACTATTTTTCATGATTTAGTTTGATTTCTACCCTCATGTTCTCTAGATTAGAGCGTATAAGGGTACCACATATCATTGGTCAGCTACCACCACACATCATAAAAAGAAAATTTATTTTGAAATGTTTGCTTATTAAATATCAAATAATAAGCCTGATTGAAAGAAATGTGTTGTGAGATATTAGTTGTAGGATGTTTTATTATGATTATGTAGTTTTATACCCACAGAATTTTACTTAAAATTATCCCATAATCACTTTTGACAGCTATGCAGTCATCTTTAGATGCTATATAGAACCATTCACTAAATCCATAAGATCAATGACAATTATTGCAGCACCACTGACTTGTCTAAGGGAGGTTTCTACTCTAGATATATGGTCTAGGTACCTTGTTGCAATAATTCTATATAGCACCGGAAGATTTGAACTTTCCAAAGTGCTTGTGATATTGTCTCAAATGAAATTGGGTGGGAAGAGAACTATTTTACTTATACACAAAAAATAAAGTCAATTAATTGTTTGAATGTAAATTGTACGTATGAATGTATCCTTACATTCCAAAAAGTAATGCTTCACAAGTAAATAGTAATTTTGTAAATATTGACTATTGAAAAACTATTAAATTTTAATAGATTTTAGAGGAAGTAGTTTTATTATTCACCTTTATTAGTCAGTTACGTATAATGTGTATCATTATACTTGTTTATTCCATTACGTAATTTTTATAAAATAACAAAACCTGTATATAATGTAGCAATGCTACAGGAAATACAAAAATAATTTGTAAATAGATTCGCCTCAGGGTCTATAATTGTATATAATTACCTGTAAATTTAAAGGGGCTATGAAGAAAAAAAAAATATAGTTTTAAGAACCAATGTAATCAGTTTCATGCAGGAGTATATGGTTTTATCGCTTCCGTGGTTACAAACAATAACACAGGAAAAAGTCTAATGGTACTTTAGGTAGGGTTGATTTGATACTACTGATTACTTCTAAAAATTAAAAATTAATAAGTGCTGTGGTGGTTATAGCTCCTAAAGAAAAGGCCCCATCAGGTATTTTTGACCAAAAATATTTATTTTTTTGTAAAAATGAACTGAACTTTGCCCTTTTAACATTTAAATAAAAGTAATAAATAGCTGAGATATTGAGAAAATAAAATCTATAATTTCATCCTTCCATATATATTTTTTCCTGTTATTATACATTAACCAAAAAATTTATTTAGGAGCATTGCTCCAGATCATTTTCATGACCACTAGCACATAACATTGGTAGAATAATAAAAACAAAAGACTAGTGTTTATGGGTACTTCTGATTATTCCTATAGAATTCAAAACGAACAAATGTTGAGTTAGTTGTGGGACAAATCCTTAAGAACTGCCTGAGCATATTCTGCTCCGGTATATTTTTGAACAAATATACTTCAATTTTATGAGTTAGGTTATCATGTAAACTGAAAATAGTATTTTTAGCATTAAAAAAAAAAGTATATGTTAAAAAGTGGACAAAGAAAGACCTATCACACCATCCTTCCACATACTATGTAGATGTATTTACAAAGAAATCCAGCAAAACCATCAAAACCCCATGCTCCACTTGCAGCCACATTACAACCGTGTAGTAGCAGTACAGTATGAGAGGGAGTGCGAGAAGACAGAGGGGAGATACTGACCATTGCCAGTATTTTCAATAACGGGTTAATTATAGAAGATCTCCAAAACATTGCCGCTACAATCTCCCATGAGAATTAATTGTAGGAATGTTTTTTTTTGTTGTACACCACCACTGCCCCCCTATGTACCTTTTGATTACCCCAGTGGTCTCCATTTCGATTGAAAATTACCAATTCAGAAAAGTAATTAATCGCCCAGCCGAAGGAGCCCAGAAAAGCTTAAGTCTCCAATGTGGGACATATTAAATGCAATAAAAATTTGTTGGGGCACCCCGCACCTGACATTATTTTGCCCCTGTCATGAACATATCTGAGTTTATATCTGAGAGTAACAAAAGGAATTCTAAATAACTATATAATTTTAACAGATATCTATTTGGAGTTCAAAAACTTGCCAACTCGATGAAAGCAAACTACGCTGTTCTATGAGACTGGTAAATCATGCTGTTTATTCAAAGAGAATAGTTTTTTTTTTTTCCCCTAAACCCCTTGAATTTATACAATGTAAAAATATAAGCAAAAGAATTGACAAACTTTCTCCTCTTTCTGCTATGCGCAGATGCATTTGAAGGAGGTTGGGTTACATAAATCAGATTGACGTTAATAGGAAATAACATGAATACAAATCTAGGTGATGGGGCTCACCTTCAGTTTAAAGTGAATAGGAGAGGACACCTGAGTTGTATACTATTAGGTGTTGCTGGAATGTGAGGTACTATCATGTTACACCAAGGGTCATAGAGATAATAGTACGAAAACCTTCCTACGGTTTACGGGGTACTTGTGAGTATTCCTAAGGTATTTTAAATGAACAAACGCTTAGTCGGTCTCGAAGGCTACTCCTAAAGAACATACCCCATCCGTCTCCCTGTAACAAGCGCACCCAGGCGCCCAGGTCCCGAGGCAGGCCATGAATGGCAAAGAACAAAGTGGCTGTTTTATTCGCGCCGTATTGGCCCGGTGTTAATCCCTCACAGGGAGATATATCGGCTTGTTCGCCCCGAGATTTGTTGCCCGCCCTAGTATTAAAGTGCACTGATAAGGCTCTCTACCGATTTAATCCTATACTTTTTCACCGGGCTTTTCCCTATCACTCCGTCCTACTGATCCCATAATTCTATTCACGTCTATACAACCTGAAAACAATATATATCCCCTTGAAAAGAAAACAAACTGAACCCTGGAAAATATTTTATCTAGTTGAAAAGTTTGGTCCTGGCACGTTCAGAACCTTTGTCCTATCAGATATTGACAGTCATTTACTTCAGATATTTCATCATAAACCATTAAACAGATGAAAAAAATTAGCCGATTAGTCAATAAGTTTTAGTTAAACAAGCGTTTTGAAAATATATAACGAAAGATAAATTCTTTCGTGGATTTATATTTAATTAACTGAAATGAATTAATTGCTTACTAAGCATATTAAACATAATAAACCCACAAATAAGGGAGAATAGCTAAATAACTTCATAGTAAGATAAAACAACCACTTATGCTGTTATTTTTTTAAAATGTATAACCAAAAAAACCAATGTCACCAAGTGTATTTGTCCGTTAATCTTCGTCACTGATAGTACCGCTCACATACAATTGATTCCTATCATCAAAAGTCCATTTTTCTTCCTTAATTTCAAATCTGAGAGCTTAGAAAAAAAAATGTGAACTAAATTGTACTTAAACGAGACAAAGGGCGTCGAAATTGAAGGATCACTTCATCATTAAACATTGCTTTTTAAATCATCTCGGTCACTGAAAACCTCCTTCAAATAAAATCAGGGCTTGAAATCTTGAATGTCTTGTGATCATTAACGTTTGAAATTCATAAAAGAAAGATTAGAAGCTGTTCAGTTAGTAGGTAGGGGGCCAAATTATTTTCACATTTACTGTTTTCTTCCCACATTTTTTGAAATCGACTCGAACTAATTCAATACCATATTTACATTGTTGGCTCTTTTTTTATACGGGATTTCTCTACTCATTTTAGTAATAAAATAGAAAAAGTACACAGGTCTTACCGGCTATCGGACTTGCTAACTTCACCCAACCGGTCCCTTCGTCTTAAATTGATGATATATAAATGTGTCCTCCGGCCAGCTCTGCTGTACGGTGCCCCACTATTTACCCACTTGACTGACAATACAACCAAATGTCTCCAACATTTCCAGAATGGGATCATGCGAAAAGTGGTCCGACATACCTCTTTCGAGAGGTTGAAGAACGCTGACCTGCACCCGTTGCTTGGTGTGCCGTCGGTGGGTGAGTTCATCCGCCGGAGACACATTAAGTTTTTTGACTCGTTGCAGCATTTTTTTTTTTTTTTTCTTCATAGCCCCTTTAAACTTCAGACAATTATATACAATTATAGATCCACAAGTGAATCCATTTACAAATTATTCTGTATTTCCTGTAGCATCCCTACATTATATACAGGTTTTGTTATTTTATAGAAATTATATAATTGAATAAACAAGCATAATGATATACATTATACGTGACTTGACTAAACTGACTAATGAGGTGATGGGGCTCACCTTTTTGATCAACCTTAAAACTAACTTACATACTAATTCTTATCCTAATTGTTGCAGCACCTAACCAACCCAGTGTTTAACACTATGACCCCACCACCCCTGCCACATCGATGGCAACAGTCTGTCGGGGAAAAAATAGGTTAAGAATTAGTATGTAAGTTAGTTTTAAGGTTGATCAAAAAAGTGAGCCCCATCACCTTTATAAGTCACTTTAGTCCAGTCACGTATAATGTATATCATTTTTATTCATAATTTTTATAAAATAACAAAACCTGTATATAATGTAGCGATGCTACAGGAAATACAAAAATAATTTGTAAATAGATTCGCCTGAGGATCTATAATTATCTGTAAATTTAAAGGGGCTATGAAAGGAAAAAAAAAAAAAAAGAAAAAAATTTATACGGGATCATTGAAACAATAATTGTTTACAATTATTGTAGTCTGGTAGTAGTAATAGAAGGTTTCTTCTAGAAATGACGTCAGAAAGTTCAAAATGGCTAATTCCCAGCTGGATGAAAACAAACAATGCCAACCTAATCGTTTAAAGATACAACACCTCTTAAAGCCCTAAAGCTTCACAGAGGGTCCAGCCAAGATATTGGACTGATTTTAGCTACGGGATGTGTACAGAGTTTATGGGAAGATGGTGTATCCTTGGTGGCCTGCAGTTTGTGAAAATTTAACACAAATATATTGTGTATTCCTTTATTTCGTATAACGGCTTTATAAGCAGAAACGTATTGTACTTTGTATGCAGAAATCCTCTTAATACGTACATCAGTATTGTACAATACATGAATTTATCAATGTATATTATGTCTCAATTAATATTTCAGATGTGTTTAGCTCGCTATCTCTTTTTAATTTTAGATTTTCCTAATTCAAATGATATTTTTCAAAAATTGGTTTGTAATATCTAATGAATTTATGATTGATGATTTACTATAAAAATTGTTATCAAAACACTACTTTTCATTTTTTTCTGTCTAGAAGGCTTGCGCTACTTCAATACTATTGTAGGATTACGGCGTCAAATTTTTATGAGAGTCCCCCATGTTCAAACAACAAAACATTACTGTATTAGTAATATTACCTATTTATTAAGACATGATGGGAAGTAATTATCATACATAATAATATTTAATAAGTTAAAGTAAACTTAAAATATTCGAACATAAAAGGGATTTTTTTCTTCAATAATTCCATCACTCCGTTTTCGGCAATACTGTACTGAAAAATATAAATGTTTGCTTATTAAATCCTCAGAAATCGTTGGTACTTTCAATAAAGACTCTTGAACTTTTTTAAATATGAAAAGACATTATTAAATGTTGTTTGCGTCAGTAAGGAGTCACAGTTACACCACTCCCCACAGAACTGCACCGCTCTTTTCTTGCTCGCTCCATCACTCTCTGGATTCTCTCCCTCTTAATATACGTCATCCTTGGGTACTTTTAAAACCCTTCTATTCCAACATCTCCTTACCACCCAGACCTAACCAAGCGAAGAAAATACTCCAAATAAATTATCTATTACATATTCTTTTTGACCATTATTATTTTGACTTAATCGGAATACTATCATTTAACTTTTCTGTTGATAAACCCGTTTTTGAACATTGTAAAAGAATAACCTTCAATATTTATTTAATTTTATTATTATTATTTTCACTCTTTTTTTTTCTTTTAATTTAGTTGTGTATTTAGTTTTTTTGGTATATTGTACTTAAGCAAATTAATGGGATGACATTATTAATTTGAGGAATACCCATTACTTTTTCTTATTACTATTTTTCCCCATATGTAATATATTCTTTCTTTTTTTTTTGGCCAGAATCGGATTTTGTTTTGTGTTGTCTTTATTTTATTCAAAAGGGTCATGGAAGAATTCGTTCTGTTCAATTCTATAAAAACTTGTCTCGACAATGCCACTAGAAGCGTAGACAATTAGAGAGACAACATTTCTAAAAAGGTTTTTCAGCTTTGTGAGTATGTTTTGTTGTTTTTATCAGTAGAGAAGGGTTTGATGTGTACTTTACAGAAGACAGACACAAGCACTTAAACTTCTCTATTCCAGCCAAGAGCGCTTGGACAGTAAGTGGAGCACACAGCCAACTAATTATTGGCCACTTCTAAAGTTGATTAACTTCTCTGTCTTGCTCCGGAGGGGGGGGGGGGGGAGCTATACCGTCCGATGGTTCCTCTGGTTCACTTTATATGTTTTATTCACTAAACTTAATGCTAGCAGCTTGACATAGCTCAGTTCAAAAAAAATAACCGCAAAACAGGCCATACCGTTCCTACCTTACTACACATATGAAGACATAAAGAAACAAATGTGTTGATATTTTTGTAGGATGGAATATTTATCCATAGATGAAAATAGTTCAACTTATATCTATATAAAATAAGAATGGCTTTTTGTATCTTATTGATTGCTTGAGCTGTGGGTGTCGCCTGTTTTGTGGTTATTTTTTTTTAACCGAGCAATGTCAAGTTGCTATTAAGTTTTGTGAATACACCATATAAAGTAGCGTTTAAAAAAAAAAATCATCTTAATACGAGGTGTGGTGAAATATTCCTCTAATTTCAGATCTTTTCTTGGACTAGTATTGTAGAAGGCAGACATACATACATACAAAAGCCAATCGCACAGCCCTAAAATCAAAATAGAGTCCCACCCTCCGGGATCTGAGCTGAAGTTTTCATGACACTGTATTGATTTTCAGGCAAAGTTGAGTGACTTCCTGTGACTATCAGTTGTACGTCAAATCGATATCAAACTTGAGCCTTACTAATGGAATGGGGAGAAGTGTGCGGCCACAATTACACAGATGACAATCGACATTGGGGCCCCAGTTGGGAGCCCAGGGGGTGGAGCCCTAGAGCCCTAAGTGGGTTCGGGGCCAGTGCTCCAGCTGTGCCCATTAGACTGAGTGCTTCACCTCATTACAGCGTGCCCCCGCAGCTTTTTCTTACATGCTTTTTATAAACACTCTTGCGGCTAATGTAATTAACTGATCTTGGCCGTTCTCTAACGATACCGAGAGCAGTCCCGTTTCTTTCAAAGGACTTTTGCCCAACCATCGACAGATAGTTTAAGCTGATAAGAGATAATTTGATTCTCGTTCAATTTAATATTGATAAATAAACTCAGGCTAAAAGCGTTTCTTCAAAAATCTCTCTGTTAATTAAGACTAAAAAATAGTTAAAAAACATTTTATTTATTTTATTAAGTAATTTTATTAGTAGTCGCCTCTACCAATTGGGCCATTGGTGATAGCAGCAGTTTGTGGTTAGATACTGATTGCTACAGTCTTTGCCGACAGATTATTTAGAGTTTCACGAGGTTCTCTTTTTTGGAGCTTGTTTAACAAGCTGGGGTGATTCCCTGGTTTTGATGGTCCTGTTACTCTACAAGGACGTGTGCAACGTACAGTGACTGATCCAGAGGCAGAAAGCTATCTGCCTATTTGCAGAAGGCAAATAACGCATGCTTTTCACCTTTAGCTGGTGTACCATCGAATGATTTTGTTAGTTATTTATAAAGCTTCCGTTATAATTAAATTATTAAAATGTATAAAAAAAATATCATTCACCAAACATACTTTATATTACAAGTTTTAGTTGTAAAATGACTTTGTGAAGGAAGTATTTAACACCAGTCAAATGCCTTAGATCACCTTTACTGATCTTACCCCATGCATGCTCCAATGCGGAAAACTTTTCTTGCAATCTTTTTCGTAACTTAGTCCTGACCTCCACGACTCGGCTTTCTTTAGCAAGCCTGCTTGATGTCTCAATCTCTTCTATTCTTTCTTTTGCCTCATTCCCTAAAAGGTCAGCTCGTTTCCTAATTGCCACAGTGCAGTGGAGCCCCTAGAAACCTGTTCTATTCCATGTGGGTCAATACCCATAGAAGTCACTTTCTTTGGCGGGAAAGCGAAATAACAGTATAATTAATTATTTTATACAATAAATCATCACTATATCGCGTACCACGTGGTTAAATGAATTCATGGCATACGCCTCACTAGGCCAATCGAAAGTTGCCACCTTACTGTGTATGTGGTGGAGATAATGAGCTAGTAAGCACTAGGCTTTACCTCTCAACCTTAAATTTTGGTTTTCCTAATAGGATTCACTTCTTTTAGTAATTTTCATCCTCACGAGACTTTCGTTAACTCAAACCTAATGAAATTCTCCAAAGAAAAAAAAACCTTTGAGTAGCCGGAAATCGAAATCTTCTCCACTGTTAGAAATCAGGCTGCTGACCAATAAGCTTCGGTGGCTGATTTATTCTGCTATTAGCATCGTTTATTAATTAACAAATGAACCCCGTGTCGTGTCTGTGGTGGTACATCGTTTGATGTCGGAAAACATTAGGAGTAATTAATTAAAGACGGTTTTATAGAGTGGCTATATTTTGCCTTATCTCCCAAACATAAAATTGGACCTTCAGGTAAAATGACATGTTTTTTCCTTGAACAGAGTTCATACAAAGATCTGAACTCACAGGCACACAGGTTTGCTTAGTCATGAAAAAAACTAAATGACGGAAATTCACTAATCTATACTATGAGTCATATAATTTCGGGGGTGTATGGAGTACTAAGTACTTGGTCTGCGGTTTGAAGAATCACTAAATAATTTGTAGCCTGAGTTGACTATTATTTACTATTTTCTTATGCACTATCATAACGACTTATCGTAACAGAAACTATAATATCCACGTATAATAAGATGTTCCAACCACATACACCCGAGCTTTACCTTGCGGAATAAAATTATATGTACAATCGGCTGAGACACATTGGCACAAGTACCCCTAAACTGGGGATGGGAGAAGTTGAAACTTAAATGGAGTGCAGGTTAAGGTAAAGAAGTTTCTGCCGATTTTGAACGGTTATACAACTTTTTCAATCTGAAATAGAAGAGGGAGAGAGAGAGCGAGGTGGAAGTTGAAATCGGTCTACAAGTTCACTGCTATCAAAACGCGGATCCCCGTAAGGGCTGGTGGCCACCGCTCTAACCTATTAGCCGAAACAAAAACTGTCTCCCCAAGTTGGAGAGAAGGAAGGAAAACGGCATTGTTTTAAACTTGCAGAGCCTTCCCAGTGAAATGGTTCAGCATTTTATCTTTACAGGGGCGTGGGGGGGGGGGAAGACCAAGTTGGAACAAAGCACATTGTTCACCCCCCGTACGCTACCTAAAGGGCTGTAATTAATGCTGGTAAAAAGTCCCTTATCGGCGACTCCAGGGCTCCTTGGCCGCAAGCGACCGATATCGAGTGTCTAAGGCCCGATGGTACTGCCCTGCGATCTTGTTTCACTTGGCCACTGCTTAAAAGCTTCTTCATTCGAACCCTTGTTAAAGAGGCCTTGAGGGGACTTGCCACTAATGCTGTCTCGTCCCTTAAAGCTCATAGTTCAGAGGGTTGATTCGATACCACTGAAACATCGATACCATTACTAAATACCTAAGGGCAATTCATAATTATTTCTTTTTTCATTGAGCCATTTTACACACATTCATTCAATTCATCAATATACGTATAGGGGTATTATTTAAATTGTGAATTACTTTTTATGTCTTGAAGCGAATAAAAACAAAAGTTAAGTTTTGGGCCATAGCTGTTTATTAAAAAAAATATTCCGTATTTTGATCATAAATACTTCATTTTAGCAACTATTTATTGTATCAATATTTTTCATATAATCCTAATCCCCTATCACATCGATTATGCGACTATTAAGTCATCTTGAAAATTAAAAGCAGTGGCCTTGTGGTCTGTTGTAAATTAATGACAGCAGGCATCCTGAAAATGACCCGTTTCTCCAATCACGATCTGAGCGTCTATGACTCTTTCAATTTGGCCAGCCTTCACTGGACAGTATCCGGTGATACGGCTGATACAGTAGCTTAAAGATCTCGCTAAACTCCCTCGTTTTCTCTTCAACATGCAAAGGAAGTGGTGACAATCATGAGAATTAGATTATTGACTACAAAAACCTTTTTCTGAATAGAGTAGATTGTTAGTTTATTACATATATTTTTATACACGATATATTTTTATAATATAAATGTGTACCTGTTACTGTAACTTAACTTTTCACGTACTTCTGTACTTTTATCTAGCACAATTACAGCAATTCTATGTTTACGGTTGTACTGCATTATTTATTTGCTGTAAATTCTGAATTCATTTTATTAGAATTTTGCTATTTCTATATTATTTGTAAAAATAAAACGAATCATAATTATGCATTTACCTTTAGGGCTACTTTGACGGACAGAGCTACTGCACAACGTCACTGTTCTTTCTCCTGGAAGATCTAAATTTTATTTATAACCCCGAAATAAATTCATCATTAATTTGGCTTGACAAAAGTAGATAGTAGATATGTATGTAGATATGACAAAAGTAGATAGTCTTTTAGTAGATAGTAGATATGTATGCAGATATGACAAAAGTAGATAGTCTTTTAGTAGATAGTAGATATGTATGTAGATATGACAAAAGTAGATAGTCTTTTAGTAGATAGTAGATATGTATGTAGATATGACAATAGTAGATAGTCGCTATAGCAGCTAATGTCTTCTATAGCGAGTAATCTATCTTAAATTATGAATAAAATTTAATTTTTATAAACTGGCATTATGTGAATGCTTTCCAAAAAGCTTTAGATTGTTATTTCTGAACAATATGAATTTTTTATGTAATCCACTTCAGGCCATGGGACGGAATTTCGGAAGCTTGGTATTTTATTTTATCCCCTGAGGCCACCACGCATCCACAATTCGGAATATAGTCCTTTTGACAGTGAAATTTAACGGGGAGACTTCAGGCATTTGACATTATTCTTATTATAATAATTTAATTTTCTTACATTTATTTGAATTTATTTTGTAAATAATGTATTTTAGACACTGTAGAACATGATCAAATAGCTTTAGGGTAATACACCGAAATTTATCTTGGTTTTCTTAATTGGATTCGCTACTTACTTATTTAAAGGAATACTCATTTTTCCAAGCAGACCAATTCCCCTTAGAAAAACTCCACAGGGTGGCTAAACGTGGTCTGTTGAAATTGCTTGCCAATTAAAGAAAAACTTATGAAGAGGAACGAATATTAGTTTTATACAAAACTTAAATTACACCATCTCTTGCAATCTAATCAGTTTTGATAAAAAATAAACGAATAAAAAGCTGATTTTTTTCAAATCCCTTTATTTATAAATACAGATTCCATAATAAGGTTTGTCTTTTATCTTATTGCCTTTATTATTAATCTTATATATACTGTAGCTAAATTAAATGGTAGCTAAATTTTATATAATTTGTGAGGTTTACAAGAATTTTGCTATTGTTGGCTGCTGTAAAGAATACAAGGCAAGAACATAGAAACCGATAGGCCACCTTATGAATGAGTTGTGCTAATACTAACCTATATAACTTAACCTAGTTTTCCCGGGCAGCTTGTTGTCATCAATACGAGAATGGGGGTGGTGTCATAGTGTTAAACACTGGGTTTGTCAGGTGCTGCGACGAGTCAAAAAAACTTGATGTATCTCCCCCGCTGGATGAACTCACCCACCGACGGCGCACCAACGGGTGCAGATCGGCGTTCTTTAACCTCACTAGAACGTATGTATGACCACTTTTCTCATGATACCATTAAAATTATTAGAGACATTTTAGCTGTATTGTGAGTCAAGTGAGTATATAGTGGGAACCCTACAGCAGAGCTGGCAGGAGGACACATTTATATATCATCAGTATGAGTCGCAGCGACAAGTTGGGGGAAGTTAGCAAGTGTGAAAGCCGGTAAGACTTGTGTTATACTTTTTCTATTTTGTTCCTAAAGTGGGTAGAGAAATGGAGACGACTATCCATTTTTATATCCAGATAGTGCATTGAGAAAATCGGAGAATTCTCTTGCCCTCCTATAGTATATGATTTTGGCAAGGCGTTTTTCCCCTTTTAGAGGGAGAAGAAGCAGTCGGTCTTCCCGGCGTTCACTTTGATGTTTAACCAGGCTGGATATGTCGCCGATTACGGTAAAACTGGCTCTGCCTGTGTAAGAACTCTTTGTGAAAACCTGAAAACCTCCAATGTCGTCGGTGGAAGCGATTACAGTCGCTTTCTTGTAGTTTGTCCCAACAATGTTAGACGTGTACATGCTAAAATGCACCGTTGGCAAAATCAAGGGGCGGTTTTGGAACTCCACCGGGCAGAGGGAAGGGGTTTGAGAGGCAGTCACCCATCCGCACCCTCACTCTTCTGTCCTTCAAAAGAAACCAAATTTGGTAGAACTCTGCTGTAGGGTCCCCGCTATATACTCACTTGACTCACAATACAGCTAAGATGTCTCTTGTAATTTTAATGGTATCATGAGAAAAGTGGTCATACACACGACCTCGAGGGGTCCTACAAAAGAAACCCGTAACTTCTATGGGAAGTCCCAGTCACAGAGCGGTCGGCACAGTATCCCGTGAGACACCGAGTTGAAAGCACACGCAGGCTTTGCTCACTCCACGCAGCCCAACCTGATCACAACTGTAGCTTTGTTTCTGTTTATATCGAGGGTGGGTTCCGTCTGTACCTTCACAAGTGGATGTCTGTACTCAGATGAGCCCGAAAGTCTCTTTGTCTGTGAGGAATAATGGAATTTTCCGAACAGAACTCTTTTAGGTAATTTAGCATAATCTATTCCAGAATTTTCCCTATGGGAGGAACGAGACTGATGGGCTGGTTTATCACCTCTCTTTTTGGGAAGCGGGTGCAAGATTGCTTGTTTCCAAGCTGTCGGGAAGTATCGCAACCTGATACATGCATTCTACAAGTTTACGAGTTGGGTGATCCCTCTCCTGGGCAGGTGTTTGAAAAAATTGTTTGCACCCCGTCGCGCCCTGGTGCTCGGTTTCCCTGGCTCTGGCGAAGAATCGCCTTGATCTGGTCTGGGAGACAAACATATAGTTTTGCCCTGTCTCCAGCTGCTGAGGTTCGTGGTAGTTTCCTGTCCTAGCGACGTTGTCTGTGGTGTGTCCACCAGGATCGGGCAGAATTTTCGCCTGTTTTGAAGGTGCCCTTGGCCATTGGATCAAGTAATAAGTACCATAGCAGGCACATTAACCAAGAAAGGAAGCACAAGACTTGATCTAGTGAAATACCAGATCTTAAAATTGTTTAAGATAATTTAAAGGTCTACTTTTTCTCGTTGAGAGTTGACCGCAAAGTCCCATTGTCCTGGTTAAGTTGAACAGAAGCAATGGTGGCACAGTAAATAAGTGGCCGGGCTGGGAACACAGCTTTCCTTTCAATTACACTCAGACCAAGAGCTCTCTTCCACCGGCCCCGCTAATGCTGAGAGCAGGGGCTCAGGCCGATATTAGTCAGCGAGGCTTCAAGCGTTCTAGGCCAGGCGGTAAGACTGTTCACACTCTATGGAGCGTCAGTGCCACATTATTAAATCTTGAATATTTAAATATCCTTCAAAAATAATTTAATGTCCCTTCATTACGATTGCGTGTAACCACCAATGTTTGTTTTATCATACATGTTTATTCTCTATTTGTCAAGTTCATTGATGATATGTTCTAATTTGAGGATTATTATTTTTTTTGTTTTTTTCCCCTACGTAATTATTTTTTGTTAGCAGAATTTTTTTATCTGCATATTGTTGTTTTTCATCTATTTACATACTTACTAGCGTTATATTATGCGCTGTCTAGTTATACAACTATATAAAGTTTAACAATCTTAACTTTAACTTAGCTTAACTTTAACTTTAACTTTAACTTAGCTAAGGGTAAGTGATATCCCAACAGCTTTAGGTGTAACGTAATGGAATCTATGCATTCGAGAAAATTTCCATGTTGAAAATAAAGAATCGGAATGCGTTAAGACAAAAAGAGGTGTGCAAGGTAAAAGTAAGTTTTAAATGTCCTGAATTGAATATACATGTAAGTTAATCTAAATAAAAATTTAATTACTACATACATTTTGATGATGTTTATAATTTGTCTGTAGTGTGAATTATCATAGAAACAGGTAATAAACAATCAAGGTAACCCGATAATCAATTAATTACATCTTTATGGCTATTGACTGTTTTAAGCAGTCGACGTCTTTATGTGTTCTACTTCGCCTTCTTCATATTTTTCTATTGGTCTGTTTCTTATATTCGTTCTCAACTTTTTATTCTATTTTGGTGGTTCACTAGCCACTAGGTTTCTTTCTTATTGTATGATTGTGATTTCATGTTTTTGTCAGTTGTGCTTAAATTTTCTATTTTAGGCAACTGTTTTTATTCTTAAACTGTATTACTGTTGCTGAAATGTATAATTGCAATCCTTCTTTAGTTGGTCATACCTGAAGGAGGGACATTGTAAACATTTATGTCCCATTTCTACAATAAATAAGAAAAAGATTTGTTTAAATTTTCCTCGTTTCCTTAAGAAGCTTTTCTTTAACAACTATATTTTTTGAGTTGTTTTTTGACAGTTATCTTCCTACTCTGATAAATGAAAGGTAAGCCATAAAAGTTTTAATTTTGAACGCGATTGTTTGTGAAATTCCAATACTTTTAACAGCCTTGCTGAGAAATTATTGTATATTGACGATTTCATAAATAATCTCACTTTTTTTCAAGTAAATTTTCAAATATACCGTCAATGCTTAAGCCCGATTAAAATCAGCTATGACAGTATTTAGCGTAACGGTGTAGTGTTAGCTTAACGGCTACTCCCAGAATGGACAGATACTGGGTTTGAAACTAGTGAATCGCTAAACTAATGAGCCACATCACAGCCCATAGAGGTTCACTCAGAGACAAAACACAAAGTCACTAAGTTCAACAACAATGACCGTTATGGTTGACATGGCCTAAAAAAAAGAAAAAGAAATTCAACAAATTAATCAGGCCTGACTGAAATTCTTTACTTTACTAATCCCAAAAAAAATTTCAGCGCTTTCCAAATAAGTCCAAGTTTATTTTCGTTCATTAATATTTTCACGTCACTAGTAAGGAATGGAGATTTCCTTAAATACGTGGTTTGTTGATGGTAGGTGCAGAACGTACTAATGATGTCGATGCCTTAATAAATTTACATTTTAAATATTATAACAAACATTTAAATTATTATAACAAAAAATTTGTTTGAAATATAAAAACAAAACTAATGTATCTTAAGGAAATATAAACGAGGGAATTATATACAAATTACTATTATATAGGTAATAAAATTGTTTATTGTATGTAATTTTACTTTTTTGATAATCGTTAGAAAAAAATACTGTATCCCATATCAAACTGACAATCTCTTAAGGAGAATTTAGGAATCTACAATGTGGTCCGGAATTTGAATAGTCCAAGAGCTTTCTACTACTTTTCGTGGTATTATATGAGTCAAATATTTGACATATATTGATTATATATTAACAATTATTAGGTTTGCTACATAATTTCATATTTGTAAGTATTAGCCTATGATAATAGACTAGGAGGGCCCGGGTTCGAATCCTGGCACACCAATATCTGTAATTAAGATATTTACGCCATGATTTTTTTTTTTTATTGGAAAAATATGTACCTGGCGTATTGGCTGTATTATTATTCTTATGTTTAAACTCTTAGTTAATGTAACAAAATCAGAAATGACGATTATCCATTACTTTATTGAAATTTTCCATATTACTGTGACGCAAGTGACTAAAAAGTATCACCTTGAAGCGGACGGAGTATTTATCAGATATTAGGCAACAGATAAAAACAACATACCACGACTTATCATTATCAATAAAACATTGATAATTTATTTTATTATGATTTTGCAAGTCATCCCAGTGCTCTCCCTCTTAGATCAACTTCATTCAATATTTACAGTGTTTCTAATCAAAGAAGTGGCAATAAAATAAGTTATACAGCAGGATAGTTTTCTAGATACAAATTTTCATGGTTATATATATATATATTTTTTTTTAAACAACTTTATTATGATGAAATTACAATCTGCCTTAATACTTAATAGGCAATACATAATTGAGATAAATGTTCTCATTCATACCATATTTACAATTCATCATTCACTCGCACATTCATACAATATTTACAAACAACCCAGGGGCCCTCCAAGTCCACATTGTTGTTCATGGTTATATAACAAAGGATTCGAACAAATATAATATGAACGTATTTATTTGGATCTGTTGTGCACTATTTTGAGTAAAATTCGGTCTTCAAAATTATTAGAAAATTGCAAGCACATTTGATTCGATCTAAAATGAACATTACTTATTCATTGCAGCGTTAGACGAATTCGACATTTATTGTGTTGTATGTTGTTCACAACCTGTCAAAACAAAGATAAATATAGCAGTAGGGTAAATTAAGCGCCTCGTGTTGTTGGACACCGGGTCGCCATAACTGAAAAACCTACCTTGTACATTGGAAAGCATGATGAGCTTCAGCATCATGCAAGAAATGTAATTTTTCTCATGACATGTTTCGGTGAAAACGGCGTGTTCTGGTAGATACTGCGAGGATGTTGGGGACTCTAGAGATCCTGTTTGTAGATAAATCGTCAATAACCCAATGTTCGATGGAATGAGCTTTTTTAGATATTTCTCACGAAATTATGGAGTACTAACCTCCGTTCTGTTCTACCGTTGCCTCTTTTGTGCTGTACATACATCAGTCAGTTATCGGAGCTGGGATGGCCACTCACTGTCCCAACGAATAATTACTATGACCTACCTTTTCGAAATATCTGGATATTACTCTACGCCTCTTTCACCAAACTCCCATTATAATGGGGTCATATTTTACTTTACATCAAAAGACGTTATTTGGTAGCAGAGTTTTAGAATTGTATAGTGAGTATTCCGTAAATGGTTCCATCAAACGATCTGGCCATGATATTGAAACAAGAGTACGATCGGTTTTGATGGAGGCAATATTCAGACCAGAGGTACAATGAGCTTTCAGATGCCTGACTTGAGTGAAACTTTTATCGGCGGACAGAGGAAATGGATTCGAAGGAGTGCAGATTAGCCTGCTGGCGAGATCCCTGAGAGGATGGCTGGCCTTTCTTTCTAATGGCTGCCCTAAAAGTGGCTCCGGGTCTTTAAGGGCTCGTTTATGTCGGGGCGTTTCCTTGGCCCCTTAAACCACCGGCACAGCCTTCACTTCTAACGAACCTTTGCCACCGCAAACCAGAATTAGTCAAACCCTGGCCGCCAGTGTCCAGTATTAAAAGGATTTTCCCTTTTATTTATTTACCTGTATTAAGGTACACTTATAAATTATATTTTTTTATAGCTATCTGATTATAGTAAGTATATGCAAGCAAATTAAATTTTCCTGTAAAATATTTTTGAGAGATAATTCCAAAATATTTATTGTAGTAAAATTTCAATCTGCCTTATTGGACAATAAGTAATTGTGGTGAATGTTCTCATTGACAATTCTTCATTCACTCGCTCATTCAAATACAAACAGCGAAGAGACCTACTAAATCCACAAGGTTGTCACCTCCCTCGCATGTGAAAGAGGAAGCGGAGTCTTGGGAAGTCCCATACACTCCTCCCTCAGCCACGCCACCGGTTACGATCCAGTGGAGGCTGGCCAAGAGCACGAGAGCCACACACGCTCAGGACATGATTGGAGAAACTAACCATTGCCAGGACTCCCACTGTCACGTATATATAGCAGGTCACGAGGCCACTGCCGCTTTAGTCTACGAAGAGCATTATTGGGACGTGTGGTGCAGTGTGACTTGATTTCATTACATGGACTTTAATACTTGTTTTAAAATATTTAGAAATTGGTTTTGTAATAAATATTATCTTTTCCTCCGTATGCAACAGACAAACAAAAGTCAATGTACAAGGTTATGTTTAAATTAAAAATTTACAGAATTTCTTGAAAAAGAATTATTCAAAGTAATAGATTGTTAATAACCGTTCGTTGTTCTCAGAATTTTTTTTCACATGAGAATTATAAAATTATGTTGCAATTTTATTAAAAGCAAACTAAACGATCATAATTGCACTGTCAAGGCCGGGCGTGGTTAGTACTTGGATGGGTGACCGACCGCACACAAACCAGTTGTGTTTCTGCTACGTCTAAGGTGAGCCTAATCACCTAGTGTTGTATAAGAACGATGAACTTTTAACGACAATAAAAATTTTATTATATTTATGCACTCCTCCAAATGCATGTAAATGCAGAAAGAGGAGAAATATGTAATCCAAATATTTTGTTATTTTTCTTTTTTTTTGTACATTGTATTGTTTTGCTTGAGGTTTTGAAATAAAAAAAAAAAAAAAAAAAATTAAAAGCATATAACTATCAGGCAAAGTGGTTTTTAGTATTGAATGTTCCCAGTTCTCGTACTAATAAATTTACAGAAAATATCTTGAGCTTTTATTTTGAATATCTTGTCATGAAATCCTGTCTGAAAGGCACTTTCCAGCCAAAAATAATTTTCCTTATTTTTCCCACATTCCTATTTTTTATAAGTTTGAGAGCTTAGGAAAAAAAAAAAAAAAAAAAAGAAAAAAAAGAAATCCTGTTATTGTATTGCTGTATATTTGGGTTTTGACTCCCACTTAATCTAATATAGATTACTTAAAGTTGTATGTAAGGCCTTTGAACAAGCTGATATAATCGATACTACTACGACAAGGTAATATGTCAGCAAATAGAGAGGATTTTTAAATTCATATACAGTACACTGTGCTTTTTTCCCACATCAGCAACATATTTTAGCCTTATCACTCTATCAATTTTTTGAGTAGTTTTACGAGGCCTTCCACACCTTGGTCGGTATAATTTTCTTAATTAAAAAATAAATTTGATCGACCTATTATTTTTTTAAAGTAATTGTGTTCTTATTTAATGTTGAAAACAAAATTGATAAATCCTCAAGATAGTATCTCAGTATTAAGAAATATATGACCTGTCGGAAACTATATATTTTTTTGTATTGACTACTGATCTATTTTTTTGTTACATGTTGTAATTTCCTTCTTAGTTTTTTCTTGTGTACATGAATTCATTCATATAGATTCCAGACACCAGTGCGCTTCTAAACTAAAACTAAAAGAAACTTCATACTCAAAACTAAAATATTCACTTATTTATTTATATTTAGGAAAACCGAAACAAAAAAAAAAAAAAAGGCGGCAAAGAGTGCCCTGTAAGCAACAAGCTGTGCTACCTCGGGATTACCCTCGGTAGGCACTTGTCGTTCACAACGCATCTCGGCAAGAAATTAAAGAGTGTTAGGAAGAAATTCTTCAGCCTCGGACACCTACTTCACAGCCCGGCTTTATCGGTACGCCTCAAGCTGCTGATATACCAGAGCGTCCTAAGACCTGCTTTGATGTATGGGACCCCTCTCTTCAAGTATCTGACTCCTAACACTCTCCAAACGCTCCAGCAATTTCAGAACAGAGTTCTCCGCACCTCCCTCAAACATACCCCGTTCGACCGAATGAAGGCAGACGAGATGCATAAAAAATTTGAAGTGCTCACCATTCAAGATTTTATCAAGAGAAGGCACATCAAATTTTTTGACTCACTCAGACATAGCCACAACCCACTATTCTCCGACCTTCAACCACCACCAATGCCCGTCAGATGGAAGCACTGCTGGACCGCCGAAGCCTGGAGGATGATCGACGTCATTGAACCCGATGACTGAACGTACTACACCCAGCCGAGATATCGAAGCCGATCTCCCGGCCGACTCAACCGAAGCTACAAGACCCCATCTACCTGTTTAAGCAGGGTAGACCTTCCGGCCGAGTGGCCGACTTATTTCAGCCCCCTGCCGGGGCGGGCCAGGCTTGACCTGGCCGACTACAAACCATTGCCTAGGTACCCCTAGGCTCCACCCTCGGTAGACTCTCACTACCTTCCCTAATCCACCCGCCTCCTTCAGGCATTCCACACCCTATATCCTTCTCATACACCCTTCAAATGGGGGACTCCCCTTAGTGAAAGGCACTCATTAGCCCAAAATAATTTTCCTTTATTTTTCCCACATCCTATTTTATAAGTTTGAGAGCTAAGGAAAAAAAGAAAAAAAGAAAAAAAGAAAAAAAAAAAAAAAATCCTATAACTAAGTCTACACAATTCATATGATGATAGGAGGACATACTCGCTTTTCTAGATAGGATATCTTTTGACGAGGGTAATGAAGGGAGAAAGTATGATTTTTTTTTCTTCAGGAATGTATCTTCTTATTGACTGCTTTTGTATTAAAATAAATCATAATTTTTTTGTTTATCACTATTTACTTCAGTTTGACTTAGTTTATTTCCTCTATTTAACTCTATAGTTCTTTTTCGTTTATTAATTTAATAACGGTTAAATAAAGATATATTTTACTTTTCATTAAACAGAATTCACATTTTTTCTACTTTTTACTTAAAATATTTATCAATTGGTTGCAAAATTAACGATATTGATTTCTTTAACGTACTTCCATAGTGTAAGTAAATGTTTTTTTTTGGGATTTATTTCTGTGTAAAACCCTCAGGCCATCAAAGTCGTTGTTTGTATATTTAAACTCGTTTTTGGGTCTTTGGAACAGGATGGGCAAGGAGGCACCCCGGTCCTACGTATGAAGTGGTGGTTACATGTAGTGTTTTATAGGGTAATTAGATACATCAGTAAAGTCCACCAATGTTTAAATTTTCATATAATCCAAAAAGTCCAAATCTCGGAGCTAACAAGCTCTGTGAGACCAGCAACCAACCTTCAGGCACAAACGTGATTTACGTTAAAATTTTAACGTTGAGTTAAAACATTAGAACAGAAAAAATATAGACATATTTACTAATGTAGAAATGGACTTAGAATAGAAAAAAATATTTCGGGACTAAGTCTCCTGTGAATAACATTAATGCTCAGATGAAATTCACATCTGGCAAAAAATATAAACCATAACATCATATTAAAATTAGAAAACAAAAACAAAATAGTAATAAAAAAAGTAAAATAAAGTGTAAACCTCTACAGGAATGATAATGATAATTCTAAAATAAAAATAAATAAACATGTTCATAAAACATTATAGACGTCCTACACAATAAAGAATTTTGTTTAACATTTAAATGTGGACTTAAATCACAAATTCAGGTTACACTTATCCTAATTCACTTTTCTCGAGCATTTCATTTTTTTAGTACATATAAGACTATCCACTAGTAACCTAAAAGTTACCATTAACTGAGAAATTCAACGATCTGTTGATTCTATGAACTTGGTCAGAAAATAAAAGTACTTAAATACAAGTACTTGAATTGGCTTCACCAATAGTTGATAGTAGACGGTGAAGAAAGTAAACGATAGGTTAAAGGTTCTGTATTTAACAACAGACCAAGCCGGACTTGTGTTAGTGTAGCGAGTTGTAATTGCCCACTTAACCCTTACCCTTCAAGTCCAGTCAATAGTTAATACCCTTTACAATTAAGATCCCCCCCCCGATCCTGAACTTCCAATAACTTTTCAGCTTAATTCACTTTATCTTCTTGACCGAGAAATATAGGCTGTTCTAGGTGAAAAGTAATAATGGATGAGCAGAAAAATGTGATGCACACAACTTATTGTGGAAAATAACTTGAAAAGGGGAAAGATGAGTTAGTTATAAACTAGTAATGGAAAGTTGGAGGAAGTCTTGAGGAACGCCTTAGAGCCACTTTATACTTTATGGGTCGGGAAACTTTTTCCATTTATGACATTCTGTTCGAAAGTAGCATTCTCCCCTGTATACAATATAATTTTTCATTCCCTACAAGCCTTGTACATTAGAATATCTTTTTGTCTTTTCGAATATTATAAAGTTTGAAGTTATTTGAGCAACCTAAGAAAAATTGCGGTCTACTTTATCTGTATGTATAATATCAAATTATTGGTAATAATTATTGATGTAAAACGTCTACTTCCAATTGTTGAATCTAAAAACCTTTTTCCTACACACCAGTTTGGCTTCCGCCAACGACATTCCACTGCTCAACAAGGCCTTCGCGTTGTTGATCACATCTCCTTAGCTTTTGAAACCAAACAGTATTGCACTGCTGCCTTTCTTGATATAGCTCAAGCTTTTGACAGGGTTTGGCACGCAGGTTTACTCTACAAGCTCAAAAGATTTACCACAGAGCCTTTTCCTAATCCTACAGTCCTACCTTTCAAACCGCTTCTTCCAAGTCCGCTGTGGTTTAGAATACTCTAACTACTATCCCATAAATGCAGGAGTTCCACAGGGCAGTGTCCTGGGTCCCATCCTCTATAACCTATACACCGCTGATGTCCCCTCTACTCCAAATACCTTCTTGGCCACATTTGCAGATGACACTGCAGTCTTGTCATCCCACCCAGACCCCGACATAGCATCCCATAACCTTCAAAAACACCTTGACGAGATCGAGTATTGGTGCAACCAATGGCGGATCAAAGTTAATGAAGCAAAATGCTCCCACATTACCTTCACCCTTTGTCACAAGACTTGTCCACTAGTTTATTTTAATTCCATTCCTCTCTCTGTATCCGAGACAGTACGGTACTTAGGCTTCCATATCGACAAACGACTGACCTGGAACCCACATACGAGACTAAAAAGACAAGAACTAAACAGATGCTTTGGACAACTGTACAGACTACTTCAAAGGACATCCCATCTCTCAATAGAAAATAAACTACTAATCTACAAAGTTATACTTAAACCAATTTGGACATACGGAATAGAGCTATGGGGGCCAGCAAAAAAGTCGAACATCAAGCGTATCCAATCCTTTCAATCAAAAGTCCTGAGAACAATAGTAAATGCCCCTTATTATGTCAACAACAAAACCCTTCATAACGACCTTAATATACCCTACATCCTAGAACTCATCCCAAATTTATGAAATTCCACCGTAGCCTTTCCAACCACCCTAATCCTGTAGCACAGTCATTGCCATCCCTATAATCCTCCTCGGAGACAGAAACGGCAGTGGCTTCGTGACCTGCTATAATCGCGTGACAGTGGGAGTCCTGGCAATGGCCAGTTTCTCCAATTATGTCCTGAGAATGTGGCTCTCGCGCTCTTGGTCAGTCTCCACTGGCTAGTATCCGGTGACGTGGCTGACGGAGGAGCGTGGGGGGCTTCCCAAGACTCCGCTTTCTCTTCGCATGTGGACTTGGGAGGCCTCTGGGCTGTCTGTAAATATTGTATGAATGAGCGAGTGAATGATGAATTGTAAATATAGTATGAATAATAGTATATCTTAATTACTTATTGCCTAGCAAGGCAGATTGTAATTTTAGCACAATAAAGGAATATTTATTTCTTTATAATTATTGATGAGTACAATACCCAATTTTCACTCGACTTCATTTTCATTTAGATGCATGATATTTAGCAGTTTATATTAAAGTCATATTACCTATATTAAAGTCATTTATTTCGTTTATTGAATCAATTAATTGATTCCTATTTATATTTATATGGGTCGTTCCCGGATGTACTGCAATACCGGGTCAACCCACGACAGAGGTGGAGCAAGCCCCTAGCACTCCCCCAAAAATCAGTTTAATCTTCTGGACCCCCAGAGACTAAGCTGATCAGAACAGATACTACACTTTCAGGGGCCCAGTTTGTTCTATTGATGCTAAAAATGCAAGTAACACCATGAAAATAACGAATAATGAGTAGTTAATCACTTGATATAGTAGTAATTAACAAATATATATTTTCCGATCGAAAATAATTAAACTTAATGACTTTGACAATCATATGAATAGTATGTAACATATCTTATGATTTTAGTAGAATATAATTTTTAAAAAATCATTAAAACTGTTATTAAAATATGAGTTGGTTGGGAGATCGGTTTAGGTTGATAAAAATGCGTTGTTAGGTTTTCATGAAGTTAATTAATGGACAACGTTTTGAATTTCTATGTGCGTTTGCATCAGGTCTTGATAAAAAGAAAAGGAAATTTCCCAATTATTACTGTCGGGCACAGGTTAACTGAGTATCCCCAAAGTGGGGAGGAGACGCTCGCCGGGGGCTAGGGTCGCTACAACCTCTTAGCCACCGTCCGGCGAGCGCCCAGAAAGAGATAGAGCGAGTGGACCTGTGGTCTTTTACCCTGGCTGCCAACCTAGTCGGCGGGCAGCTTTAATTCGAATTGATCTGACTCCATAAGATCTTTAGAAGGTGTGGGCCCCGACAAAGCACTATGTTCAGGAGAAGAGGTACAGGGTAGGTACTATAGGTAGTTTATGTGGTCTTGGAATGACCACGAATTCACACTCGGTATAAACCGTCCGGATCCCAAAGGTGAGTGTGAACCGGAGAGAGGCAGACTGGATTACCATGGGAGACACTGGTAGGTAAATTTGCAGGGCCTCGGCCACCGTCACCCGCGAGGGAGAGGTCTCTCCCAAGGAGGTGCTAGTTTTAGCGAGACGAAGGCGGAGAATCCCACTAGGAAGGTGTGGGGTCTGACAACGCCGGACTAAAACATAGGGAGGTTAGGAGAGAGAGATGCAGAGGTAGTTGAATAAGAAGACCATGGTTTCAGTAGAGCAGCAAACGCCAGTGCAGAGAGAGAGGAGAGAATAGTGTTCCATGTGACGGTCCGGTTCATTATGTTAATTTTTTTTTTTTTTTTTTTCTTTCAAAACCTCTTTATTGATAATATATATACAATGACAAAAATAAATAAATAAATTTTGAATTACAGTTGTCTCCTCGTGCTGCATTCGCAGATGCATATTAAGGAGTGCATAAAATATAATACTTTCAGATTGTTGTTAATAAGTCCAATACACATACACTCACTAGGTGATGAGGCTCACCTTCAGCTTGCGACCGTGGAAAACACTAACACTAAAACCTAAACCTAGAACCTAAGACTAAAGCGTTCCAGCCGTGACAGCGTCCTGCCATCGATGGGGGAACGGAGCGGGGGTTATCTTGTTAAACACCGGGTTTGTCAAATATTGCAGGGAGTCGAAAAATTTGATATGTCTACGTTGGATGAACTCATCCACCGTAGGCAGCTCAAAGATCTCGTGAAGCTCACTGTTGCTCCGCTGCTCGAATGAAGTACCTCTGACCACTTTCATCAGTATACCGTTTTGGAATTGTTGGAGTCGCCAAGCTGTTGTATACGTCAGATAGCGAAAAAGCGGTGCACCATACAGCAGAGTAGGCCTGAGTATACTCTTGTAGATCAGTAGCTTGAGACGCAGTGATAGATTGGGGGAGGTCAGTAAATGCGTAAGCCGGTAAGACTTCATGCGGGTTTGCTTTAACTTCCTCGCGAAATGGTTGCTAAAATGGAGGTGTCTGTCCAATGTTAATTTTGTCCTGTGCCGTTTCTTATATAGCCGGCTCGCCCTGGAGGGGATGGGCCCCCACCAGGTGGCCGAGGGAAGTGGGGATGAGCCCCCACTCCACTGGCTCCTCCACCTACTCTCACTGACGTCATAACCTTTATTAACAACAAAATATGGAAACATAGATAGGTATAATATGATTCGAGAAGAGGGGAGCTTTTAATTATTCCTAATCAAGAGGTGGCTACAACAATTACCAATAATTTTTAACGCATACATTCTTGTTTTTTTCATCAACTCATCGATGCCAGTGGACTCAGAAGGCTATTAAAATATTTGTCTCGACTTTTTTGAAGCCTGAATTGTTCACGCTTGACGTTTTTTTTTTTTGTTTTTTTTTTTAGGTGTGTATGAGAAACACACCGTTAACTATTACTTGATACCCATACCAAACAAGATGTTTTAGGCTTTGATGACACCATATGTTGGGGAAGCGAGCATGTATGGTGGGCATCTGTGAGAGTGAAGGGTTCGTCGCTGTGAGGCGCCACAGAGTCCTGTTTGTCAAAGGCTATTTGTGCGCCTAATCAAGTTGAGGCCATCAAACTGAAGGCGGCTGGCTGGATTGGCCCCCATAGCTTGGCTTCACCTAGTAAACAGCTACAAGATAGTCCCTTTCAAAACATCCCTTCCAGAAAAATATCAACACCCTTAGCGGATTAATATCGAGGGTAAGATGCTCTTCGATTATTAAAGTCGATTACTAAGTGATCTGTGGTGGATAAAAAAATTACATCTTGAAAAAGTTGAGAAAACAATTTTAATATAAGTTATAATGAATTTTTGTAGTTATAGTCCACTAAAGTCTAAATACACGTCTTACATATTATTTTCATCAGGGCGTGAATTATTTCATACTTTACCGAATGTAACATCAAATTACTTAATAAATTATCAATTAGTCACCATTTATTATTTTTAACATAATTGCTTTTTTTTTTTTTTTTTTATTGTTGGTACATTCAATTTTATCTCTTTACGGCGTTAAAGACGTAAACGCGATTGCGGTAAGTTTCAAATTCTTTTATGATGCACTACTCAGTGTTTTAAATTAATTTATATAACTATGTTATTTATCTATGGAAATATTTCCATCAAATGGCCAGGGGATTCACCATGACCTACGCTCTGGTGAAAATATAATCATTTTGAATAAACCAACAAAAACCCTAATTGGCCTATTGACTGTTTTTGATTTTATGTTTTCCCTCCTCTCTCATTCGGCCTCTCTTCATTCACTCATCAACGATTGTTTCTGTCTGCTTCTCATTTATGAGTCAATATTGGTATGAAAAGACATGGCCATTTTTACATTTGTATGATTTACATATGTATGGTTTCTATGAAGTAACAAAAATTCTAGAAATTACATTAATGGCCATGTAAATAGGGAATATACATGTCTAAGTAAATTAAATGTAATGAAAAACAAAGGAAACGGTTGGCGACTATTATTTTCTTAGGTTTCTTTATAACATGCGATTTAATTTTAAAAAAGCACTTTTAGGATACCCATTTGTGTTGAACATATATTAAAAGAAATGATGAGGTGAGGTGCGAAACTCATTATTTTATTCTTGGGGAAAATGGAGATGGTAATGAATTCTAAAAAGTTATCTCGCTCTTTCAAAATGTGGTTTCAGGAAAAAGCAAAACCCGCTCTTTCAGCCAAACAAAAGCCGCGGTTTGATGCTTAGCTGTTTCGTTCCTTGAGACTTCTTTAGGTTCTTTTTGGTTTATGTTTAAAGAAAAACTGGACATGCTGTAGCAAAATAATTTAGAGTGATTTTAGTGAAATGTCCTTTCTCAGTAGTTAGTCGGTAATCACCATCCTTTTCGTTAATTGTTCCTAGTCAGTGAGCTGTTATTTGTAAAACATATTATTAACGATAGATATAATAAAAAAAAAATTATTATTGTTAAAAAATTGAAGAAGTCCCAAGATGCTGAGCTGCAAAACTCTTTCCTCCCAAAGTTTTCACTCAAATCGTCCCCATTACAAACCTTAATATTAAACAATGGTATCCATTTTCCACTCACTTCACCATAAAAGCATGTCCTTTTAAAAGCAATGTAAATAATTTTTATCTGATCACTGTCTTTTTTCTGGGAATTCAGATTGGCTTTTAGCTATATTTGGGGCGCTGAATCTAAATATGAAAGTTTGTCTCTATCCACACCACTTTTTCTCAGTTTTTTTTAACATAATATTTTTAAAACATAAACATATTAAAAAAAACATACATTACATAAAGGTGAAAGGAATAAAAAATCCCAAAAAGAGTCACAGTAGAATTATGTACTTTATTAAATATGTATGTTTTACCTCATTCTGACCGGTGGCAGAAATTTGACTGGGTGAAATGTAAATAAACTACATTGCAGGAAGAAAATTTAGAATTGTAAAAGCAAAAGGTGGCTGAATTATTCTTTCTTCTTCGCTTAACCAAAGTAACCAGCTGATCGAGTTGGAATTATTAAGAAATTCGAATAATCAAAAGCCGACTATTTTCAAAACGTTAAGCGAACATTATTGCGTACTAATAATAACATAGTCTATAAATCACTTGTTGAATTTATTAATTGATTATTTTGTTTTTTTTTTGCTAAAAAACGGAGTGACAAGTGAATTTTTTTATAATCATCATCATGTATCATCATCGCAAGATGATCATATGAAATACAGTCGCCATGTAATCAATATGGAACAATTGCTGAATTGCTTATAAAATAGGGAATGCGATCCGTCAGAGGACGAATTGCGCAGAGGGACCTGACTTTCCTCTGACGTCAGTGTGTTCGCGGTTTGCGTCAGCGAGCCTCTCTCAATCGGCCAATCAAAACTAATCTGTAAACTATTAACTAATACGTAACTAATAAAATAAAAACTAATACGTAAGAAAATTGTTTGAAAAAAAAAAACTAACAAAATTGTATTTTTTGAATAGATATACAAAAAGGATGCAGATATTGCAAAAGTCGTAATGAGAGATACATAGTTACTGGCGTCAGTTTCTTAAATTATTTTTAATTTACTGTAAAAACCATTCGAAATTTTTAATGAAAAAAACAAAATAATTTTATATGTTAAACATTCACAAGACACTGAAAATTGCTATAAAAAATAACAACGAAACAGCCAAGTAAATCTAATAAAATCTGCCGTAACGGCATTAAATAGGGTGATTTATATCGTCTTGTTCATTAAATTCTAAATAGGATCGGAGCATTAGCTTGAGGAAGCTTCAGTATTAAAGAGAAGTGGGTCAGGTAAATACTTGATACATTTTCGACTTAAATCTAATTATGTTCTGAATTCTCCCCGTCATTATATATTAAAAAATGTTTTAAAGCCTGCTACGGGGTTGAAAATAATTCTTATGAATAACAAAAATTCACTAATTTTTAATATTTCTGAAGGAAATAAGTAAAATTCAAACATATAGTATTTTCCTCATGATTTAGAACTAGAACAGGTTAGAGGTATTAAAAAAAAAATGTTTTGGAAGCCAATAATGTCATTTGTGGTGATTTTATTATTTTTTTTTGAGTCGATGTTTTAGCTATATAACATTTTTTTTTCAATAGCGAAAAAAGCGATGTTATCGGCCAAGATTAGACATTTTCTGAAGTATTTTTGGTCAAAATTTCAGAAACATAATTATGTAATTAAGAAGCCCATTCGCTCCACATCCATACCAATTCTTTGACAATCAACTAGGCGTAGCTTATCATCAAGTAGCGTATCAACGTATGTAGCTGTCAAGCACAAAATAAAAATATCTTGGGCCAATATTTGAGGTATTTACAATTTTTAGTAATCTAGATGTCTTAGAAAATAAAACTTAGTATCTCACTTTCTTTCTTCTTCGCTTTATGTGTTATTTATTTCATTTGATTTTTAATTAGAAATAATATAGTTATAATAATTTAAAAAATGTATTTTGTTTATTTGCCTCTGTTTATTTATGTGAGTCTAATATATGGCGATAATAATTTAAATAATGAGTCAGTCAATAACGTATAAACAACACTTCGAAATATTCCTGTAATGCGTTCGTTTAAATAAAGTACAATAATTGGGAGTGAAACCCTCTCTCCCCTTTCACCTCGTTAGCTGGTTTTAAGGTGATTTTTTTTTTTTTTCCGCAATTTACAATCTTTAATTTGTTGGAAAAATTATTGTCTGTAAGCTGGTTGGTCATATTTTTAAGTATCAATCACCGCTGAAATTTACGGTGTGCAACAAAATGAAACAAGAAAATATAGAGAGGTACACATAAACAACGCATATATGTCAAGAATATATAATATAAACTAAGAAAGTATAGATAAAATAAATCAAGAACTTGCTTGAAAAATAAAATATCTACACAATTAAGTAATATAAAGTCTGGGAAATACATAATATGTTGTTAAGAGACTTAGTATCTTGATAAAACAGCCTTAATGTCTTTCACAACTGATGACCTCTTCTTTATTTAATAGCGCTTTCGCCAGCTCTAAGCTGCCATCTTCACTTATCTCCAATTGGTTCTGTAGGATATATAAATCACCTAAATTGGTAATATTTTTATCTATCTAACCAGGGCTCCTACATCCCCGCTCACTTTACCACTCAACGTACGAGTCGTTTTTGAATTTAAATTTTTAAATACATGTTTTTATTTTAAACTTTGTATCGTTTATATATTTACAAAAATAATTTATACGATACAACACAGTTATCGATAATTATAAGAGTTTTAAATATTTTCTACTGTACATAAATGAAAAAGAGTAACTCATTTTGAGCCAGGTGTGTAGATCATCGGATCATATAAAGATTATATCTATACGGAATGGAATGACCATAACTGCATTGGCCTGGGCGAGAACTGATGAGAGCCTCCGAGAGAGGTGGGGACCCTTTGGGAAATAGCGGACAGGCTAAGACTTGGGGGATATTGAAAGAAAATCCTCCTAAGCCTGGACACGAGCTGTAACTAAGGGGATAGGGTTAGGGTCATTTAGTTATGGCTGGGGACGGGGCAACTTGTTGAGCCGGGCCCTTCTATCGATCCGGAGGTCACGTGACTCACACCCCTCCGAGGTGGCGGTTCTCGTACGCACGCAGTCCCGGCCCTTATTAATCCCTCTGCTAGGGCACGGGGTAGCTTTCCCTCGGTGTCCCATACACCCTTGCCTCAGTATGGCTCAGTCGATGTTAATATTGATCCGAGGCATTTCTACCTGAGAATTATGCCCGTTCGTCAGTTTCTTCAGCACATCATTGTGCTTCAAAAGTACTGTGTTGTCACAAAACTACAATAAACTCAAGTTAATATAATAATAGAGAGAAAGAGAGAGTGGACGACTGAACAAAAGATATTAGACATCTCTTGTGCACTAGATTACTTACGAACTAGTTACTCATTTATTTCTTCTTTTTCTTTCTTGGGAACTGTCTTAGTCGGGGATAAATAATACTCAAATGTACAAAGAGAACGTTAACCAAAATTCCAAAAACTTAACAACGCAAACAAGATGTACCATATTGTAGTCACTCATAACAATTGAAAAACCAAAACATAGCAGTCTCCTGCTGGGAAAAAACAAGCAGTGTTGTGCACAAAAACAAGCAAAAGGTGTGACTTCCCATTAACACAAAAAACAATATAACGTTTCACCATTTATTACAGGCTTACTCCACCTACAGATTGTCCAATTAGGGGATACAAAGCCTATAAAAATAATCTTTTACTGTATATTATTATCATTATGATAGAGGTTTGTTTATTTTAGTCTTAGGTCTTAGTTTTCCTATAGATGAGAAGTATATAATTACCTATCCATTATGAAAGCTAATAAGAGGCAAATGAAGCATGCATGCTATCTGTTTTTATCATTTGGCATCTCATTCAATCATCCATCGTTTCCAATCTAACACATTGCATAATTTTAGCTTATGTAAGGGTGTGTAGTAATATTGTGAGAAAATATTTTTGAGATTTTGCCACATTTAGTTCCCAGACTAAAATAACTGATAACGGCTGCACTATCACACAATAGCCTCGGTATATTCATTTATTTTTCTCCTCGATTTTTCTTATCGAACACGGTCTGTTCATGCCATCTCATTATAGGTGGAGAAAGGTCTAGTTCACTGTAAAATTTTATAATGGAATGGTGGTTGTGAACTGAACACGTTCTTGTCTACCCACAATTTTTCGTATACTGATAAAAGCGGATTCGTTGGCTACATCACCATTTTCGGGCATGTTATAATTAAATTGATAGAATAGGAAATGAAAATGAAAAGTTTTAATAACGTCTTCTATTTTTACTTAATGTCAATAACCGATCTACTCAATGATATAAATATTTTAAGAAGATATCTCTTATAATTGTTTTTAGAAGCCTTAACATGTTGGTTTTTTTTTCGAACTATGACTGTTCTCTCGAATAATTCGTGCACACAAAAGAAATTTATTTATAATGATTTTCAGTTCAGTATACTTTTAATTTAAGTCCATAATTTTTGTTTTAGTAGTACAATATTAACAATAAAAGAAATCAAAAGCGATTATTGTTTCAACCAATAAATTTCAAATCACCTATATTTTCGAAAATAACAAATAAAAAAATAGTAAATTGTTAATGATATAGTTATAGCCTGTTAATGATAATTGAGAGAGGGGGGAGGGGGTGCATAACGCGAGTAGACGTGAAAAAGTGATGTGCGCCTCCAAAGAGTACCAAGAACCTGATACGTTTAGTTCGTCACATCACAGGGCCACTACTATCTGTCTAGTTTAGCTGTGCCGATGAGCATGTTTTAACTTATTAATGACACACAGCAGAGAGATTGGGATGCACCCGTCATCTCTGGGAGGTTTCCAAATTTATCAGTAATGTCCTTTATGAATCATTATCTTCAACTTATTTAAGTGTAAGTAGAAATTTCTTATCTCAGCACCCTTAACTATGGTAAACTGTTTTGTCACATCCGTCCGAGTTTCGGAGGAATAAAATGGAAAGTATGGAAAAAAATTAATCCTGAAAAAAGTCTGGCCCATTTAGCCAACTTTTAAGCTCAGAAGATATTGAAGCTTTACAGTTTTGTTTTTTTATCGTAGTTAAGTATACATTAAATACGGTAACAGAAGAAGCAATATTTAGGAATAATCAAACGACTTCTCATGAGTTTTTTATATAGCTTTTAAGTGATTGTAAAAACTCTTTTCAGTAATTTGAATAACTTTGTTTAACACTCTTAAAAATAAATTTTTCAGTCAAAAAAACGTAAAGCGTATAAGCTATTGTTGTCAAAGCTCAAGAATCATTATCTTTGAAATCCTTTATGCATTGTCGCCTCTAATGCTGCCTTGGCCTCGGGGAAAATTCAGAACATTGAGAAATCATAAAAGTTATTGAAACAGCTGTTTGTAAATACTGTATGAATGAGCGAGTGAATGAAAATTGTAAATATGGTATGAATGAAAAGGTTTATCACAATTACTTATTGGGTAACAAGGAAGATTGTAATTTTATCGTAATAAAGTTTTTGAATAATAAAAAAAAAATTGAAACAGGACCTTTTACACGTTGGAATATCCCTATTGTTTCCTTTGTGCTATTATTAGTTTGTTATGTTTTGACTAAAATATTGTTTGATTCAGGGTTATGTCGAATGAACCTTACAGTTTCAGGTCAATTGGATCATTTTTATGACCACTATTGCAGACCGATAGGTAAACGAAATACGATTGTATCGTGCCAGTATAAAACTACAACCTGCTTGGTAAATAAACTAAAAACATAGAGTTATTAAATATATTATTTTTAGGGGAGGGTTGTTGAGGTGACACTACTTAATGGTTTCATGTGCTAAGACGGCGCCAATAATAAATGAATGTACTTTTGGCACAGTGGTACGAACTATCAACTATCAAGTCCATTCGGTTTTTGTCACTTCACAAAACTTCAAGCAGTCTAATATGTAGCTAACTTCAGTCCGTCCCTTGCGAGTGCGATCTCGTCAGATACTAGACACTTCAACGTAGATTGACAGGAAATTCCGACGAGACTGATTGTATTTTGTGTGTTTAGGATCAACCTGAAAATGTAAACCAAAACGAACATTATCGACACCTCATGCTTTTTATTTTAAAAAAGAGAGAAAGTAGTTGAAACTTGCAGGAAGATCTGCGCTGTATACGGAGAGGATGCTGTTACAGAACGTGTGTGCCAGAAGTGGATTTCAAGATTTCGATCGGGAAATTTTTCGGTTCAAGACGCACCTCGCTCTGTCCGGCCAACTGAGATTAACAGCGACAAAGTGAAGGAATTAGTCAACACCAATCCCCGTTATACAACCAGGGAGATCGCAGTTATCCTTAAAATATCCAAATCGATTGTTGAAAACCATCTGCATCAACTTGTCTATGTGAGCAGGCTCGATGTTTAGGTTCCTCATTAACTTAGTGAAGCTAACCTCGCCCAAAGGATTTCCATCTGCGATTCGTTGTGGAAACGTGAAGAAAACGATCATTTTTTGAAGAGAATGATGACAGGAGACAAAAAGTGGATCGTCTATAACAATGTGGAGCGCAAACGCTCACGGGGGAAGCGCGGCGAATTACCACAAACAACCCCCAAAGCAGGACTTCACCCAAACAAGGTTATGCTCTTGATTTGGTGGGATTGGAGGGGTGTTGTCTTTTACGAACTTCTTCCCACGAACAGGACCATTAATTCGGATGTGTGCTGTGACCAGCTGGGCAAATTAAATGCAGCGATCCACCAGAAGCGTCCAGAACTAGCCAACCGTAAGGGGATTGTCTTCCATCACGACAATGCCAGACCGCACTTATCGCTCTACAATTCCATCACTGTTTGCAGAAGCTGGGAAGTTTTCCACACCCTCCATATTCGCCGGACCTTCACATTTCCACCTGTTTCGGTCTCTTCAAAATACATTGAATAGACAGACCTTCAACTCTGAAGAAGATGTAAAAATCCACTTGGAAAATTTTTTTGCCAGTAAAGACAGAAAATTCTTTGAGCATGGAATTATGAATCTGCCCATGAGATGGCAGAAGATACTGGAACAAAACGGCAATTATATCATTGATTGAAGAAAACGCTTTGTGTTTAAAAGTTGTGTCTTATTTTCGCTTAAAAAACCGAACGAACTTTTTGGCCAACCTATTACATTGGATTTACTGCATATTCACTCCTATTATGTGAAAACGTTTCAGACTGATGAAATTTATAAATAATCGATTAATGAATGATTATTTATTTATAGCTCCTTACTATAATTTACATCAGTACATAACAATATGTACAGTAGGCTGGAAAAGGACGTTTAATGGGTATCCTAGAAATCGTAAAAAAAAATTCAAACCTACAGCGTAAATTTGTAATATTATACATTTATTTCCTGTTCCTTGAACTCCGAGAAATAAGGGAAGAATAACCACAAAAGCCTTAAAACCGTATCTCATGCTCATCACATCAAAGGGCAGCATGAATTTTTATCATATTGTAAAATGAAATGACCTTCACCTCAATAACTTAAGACAAGATCAAGACGCCGCTACAAATCTTATTTTTTAATAAGTTTCCTCAATAGCGACCAGCTTATAAAACGAGAGTAGGGATAAGCTTCAATAATACATACAATCAGTCAGTAATAATATATGTATGTCCTACATTTTTTTATTTATCAACTACTAGAAAACCTGGTATCTTTGAAGAAGGAAACGTACTATTGATAAAGATGTAATTAATTATATGATATGATAATTGTAACATATGATACTAATTGTAATCAAGAAAACTTCATCTACTACTTTAAAAGCATACATAATCCACAATACCTTAAAAAAGGCTGATAGGTTGAAATAAAATAACAGGAAGTAGTGTAAAAGTAAATGAAAAGAGAAAAAAGTTCGTCTCATCACTTTTTATCAAGATCAGAAAATGTTTAAGTTTTGGACAGATATTTTCCACATATTTTAGGACAAATTACACGGTTATGCAAAGTTAATTTAAGAGATATTCCAAAAAAATGAAATTTAGATTGCTGACAATTGAAATTGTGCTGTTCGTTTTCAATAGTTTTTTTTTATATTGTTCAATGTTCAATTTGATTCTGACGTGTTTACTAATCTCTTAAATTGATTTCCTGCATAAATGTTTTTAGCGTTTTATAATTTACGATAAAATTACCATTGGAAGTTCTCAATACGAAATCCACATAGTGTAATTATATATGCTAAATTAACATACCTAAGCATATATTCTTACCTAACTCAGCAAACAAAAACTATGAACAAGAAAATTATGAATATCACACGCCAAAATAAGCGACATTGTCGACAGCGCTAAAGAAAATATTTTATCATTAAGTTTTTTTATCAACTTATATATAAACACGAAAATGTTAAAAAGTACATATGAGTTTACTAAAAGAAGACCTGCTGCTAATCGAGTATTTGTCTGACGGCGCTGATGATGCTTATTTCCTATTAAAGAGTGTGGAAAAGATGATTCTGTCAGCGGTAACGCTTTTAATGGTTGGTGGAATAGGACTTAATTAGCCGAGAACAAAATTGAAAGGCGACCTACTAAACCTCGAACTTTCAGACTGTGAGCTCCTCAACGTTCTCAGTCTGTTTTTCGTTGAAAAAGATTGCTCTGAATCTACATCTGTTAAGCCATGTATTGTATCTTCATCAAATAAACCATATAATTGCTTAACAAATGATTTTTTTTGTTTCATATCTTATTAATTTTATATACCTTTCAACAAAATATAGATTCTATATTATTATACTTATTGTAGCGTAGCTAAATTTTATATAATAAAAGTAATTTACTTATGCAATACAAATATGTAATCGCACTGTAAAAGGAACTTCATAATTCTGAAACTTACATTGTTACAAAAAATTTCGTAACAAACATTGACAAATCATCTCTCAACAGTTAATTGAACGTAGGCTAGCAACAATGTTTAATACGGGCGTTTATTTCTATAAAGTATTTATACATTTTAATTTTAAATTATGATTTTTTAGAATTTTTAATGTTGGAGCGATTTATTTATTATATATTTCACAAGATTATTTGTTTTTTTTCTTTAATATAATACACCTACAGTTTGAAAGAGAACATTTATCACAATTACTTATTGGCTGATAAGGGAGATTGTAATTTGATCGCCAGTTTCTATAATTACTTTCAATTTAATATAGTAATTACTTAGTAATTAATCATACACATGTTTGAATCGTTGACATTCAATATTCATTTAAAATTCCACGTTTATAGGTCGAACAGAACAGTAAACAGGCGAAGACATTCAAACACACCAACCTAAACCAAAATAATAAGGGTTTATGGCTAACAAACCCTTGAAAAGAAAATAGGACAATCGCTGTTAAAGTAAGTTTGCGAACGAAACGCCCTTCGAGGTAGGTAGTTACTACCCTAAAACACAGATGGCATGGCGCTACACGACAAACTTGTAGCAGCTTTTTTATTCGAATTTTATATAGTATTCGAATATATTTTTAGTGACGTGAAATTAAAGATAGACAATTGAAAACAATTACTCTTTTTTGTCAAAGCTGGATATACAAGGTTAGTCCTTGCCGGAGGGAGCACTTTATGCTTACGTAAAATTTAGTAAAATTAGTCTGCCTTGTTTTTTAATATGTGTACCAGTTCTTAAACACAGGAGTTCTTCACTTGTCCTTGTTTCTAGAAGTTGATGAGAAAGTTATTTGGGATATGCATTTTCTACAATTTTTAAATGAATAAAAAAACTCCAAAAAATAAAAAAAAAATTGCTAAGATGAAATAATAAATAGTGATTTGTATATCTTTTTTGTATATGATTGTAAATCATGTTAAGTAATACAAAAAATTAAAAAGGAAGAAAATATCGCGACCAATATAGGTAATGATCTCTATGATGAGTTAGCTCATAATAACAGTGTCAGCTATAGGACGTCGTAGTCTGTTGTTGATTCTGGTGTAAAAAATGTCCCTTATGACTTATGGAATGACGACCCAATATCCAAAAAAAAGTCCTTTTAGATACTAACTTAGATACTACCCGTACAGATCTATGTAAATAGTAGTAAGGAAAGTAAAGGAAATACCTTAGAGACCCTATGGACTTCTTGGGACTGTACAAGTTGGAGTACAATGAATGTGAATGTACTTATGTGAGCCAGAGCAGGAGGAATGTCGGCATACGTTAAAAGGGGTGCCTATCAATAAATAAAATTTCAGGAATATTTTCAGCATTTTTCTGAACTGAACATCATTCATGACAACAGGGACCAATGTAAAAAAAAGCTTCTACCCAAAATAGGAAAATAACTCTGATTCTTGAGAAGTTCTAATATACGACAAAATACCTAGTATTCAATATATTTTTTTTTTTTACTTAAACTTCTTTATTGTGATAAAATTACAATCTGCCTTATTGGGGGATAAGAAATTGTGCTCAATATTTACAATTTTCACTCGCTTATTCATACAGTATTTACAAACACCCCAAAGACCTCCAAAATCCACATGGTTGTTACCCCCCCCCCCCCCCCCCGCATGAGAAAGAGGAAGCGGAGTCTTGGGAAGTCTCCCACAGTCCTCCGTCAGCCGTGTCGCCGGATACGAGCCAGTGGAGGCAGTGCCAGAGCCACAGACGCACAGGACATGATCGGAGAAACTGGCCATTGACAGTACTATCGCGTATTTATAGCAGGTCACGAGGCCACTGCCGCTTTAGTCTCCGAGGAGGATAATGTTCAATATTAAAACTGGTTATTTTATATTTACTCCCATGCTCTATATACCTCTACTAAAATTATTTCCATTTTAGCCAGTCCTCCGTAGGTTGTTCTACAGGACTCGGTTGGACTACAGGACTGTTGTACATGTTTTCCATGACATTGGCGTATGTAATAAGTGTTATGTATTTTTAAGCATATATAATTTATTTGAAAATCATTACTATGTATTTATTTTCGTATTTAAATTATAATATTTTATATTTTGACTGTTTATGTCGGGATGAACATTGCATAATTGCCAACAAACAACAGGGTTAGGCTGTCGAATGCGCTAGGAGTAAATAAAAAAAACTATTGAAGAGACGTGAACAGTTGGTGTCATTTGAACTTAAATAGTCAAACCTAAATATTTAAGGGGCAAAGGGTTATTATTTTAATACTTCTCTTGTCTATCAATAATAAAAGATATTTTGGGTGACAATTCAACAATTTGTTTTTTGAAAAGTAATTTTCACGCAGTATTTGAAAAACACTTTCACTTGAAACTGAAGCTCAAGTCGGAACTTCTCGTCAATTCTTTTCTTCGAATCAAATGTAGGTAACTTGAATATGTTAATAATTGAGGAGTAGGGTGCTAGAAGACATCCCAAGACGGACTTAACGATCCCTGACACAGTCTGAACTATCAATCATAGGCCTTTACCCAAGGGTCGCCGCAATACCGGATCAGTCAGGTTTTATAAGACTTCGTTACCGACCCATGCCGTCTCTCGCCTAAGACGGGGCTCAAGATAAACACCAAGATCGATGGTTCCTTCATACACGGACATTCCCGCCCTCTTTTGCCCTATGTCCTTTTTTACACTTCAATCTGATGGCTCAATGGATTCACAGTACGAGTCAATATGACACTGGAGCCAACAGAAGGAAGATAAATAACCGTCAAGAGTATTGTTAAATTTACTTTTGGTCGGTTATAACGTTCGTTATAAGTCATTAGGTTCATAAATGATATTATCATTCCCTTCAATAATGTTGTACCATTCCCATGCCCCTTCTTTTTTGAAGCATTGATCAATTACCTTCTTGTATATTGTAATAACTTGTATATTCTTCACTGCCATCCATCTTTACCATATATATATATCAGTGTTTTGATTGTTATTCATAATAAAGTTTTTTAAAAGACTCTCCTCCACAAGATTATTTAACTGGCCATTGCCAGTACTGTCGCGTATTTATAGCAGGTCACGAGGCCACTGTTGCTTTAGTCTCCGAGGACGATAATGCTCAATATTAAAACTGGTTATTTCCAGCTTCTATTTACTTCCATGCTCTATTTACCTCTACTTAAATTATTCACTTCAGGTCACAAGTCGTTGACCTTATTCCAACTTATTTAGTGATTATTAGCTCTTGTATTTAATCCCACTGGTGTAAACTTTAATGATTATTGATAGTAGAAAAATATTAGTGACATGGGAAATAGATAATTTTTTTTTCATGGGACATGGGAAATAAGAGATTAGTTTCAATCTCTTATTCATATGGTATTTATAATACCCATTTATACTAGATACACATGTGTACATATACATGCTTATAAGGATCGGGGAGTATCCCTACGTTGCGCCTGCAGCTGCAGCAGTGCTACGTAAATACATTTTTTCAGATAATGATGCTATGACGGTCCTTCGGAGAAAGGAAAACTACACCAATTTAATAACGAAGTAAAAGCAGTTACTCTCTGTTGGGACGTCACCTGGTGACGGATTGAGAGTTGAATATGCTATGACCTGGACGATTGCTTGATGACGGGTCATAATACTGAGATATCTGACTTCATATCTGATAGGTGTGTGTCCCGACAGTGCACTATGTGTAGAAGAAGAGGCACAGGTGACCGCCGTCCTCAAAGAAGTGATCTCTTCCAAGGAGGTTCTGGTTTTAGCGAGACAAAGGCAGAGAATCTTACTAGGAAGGTGTGGGGTCTGACAACGCCGGACTAAAACATAGCGATGCTAGCCTAGAAGCGTAGAGATTTTCATAAATGAGAAGGCCAAATATTGAAACATCAGTGCAGCTACAAGTACCAGTCCAGAGGCGAGCCATAGCTGGAATGAATTGTCGGCTAAAACTAGGGGGTATGTACAGCCCAAAGCAGCAAATCGCATTGCAGGTTTGGCTGCTGGATGAGGCTCGAAGGGGCCAGAAGAACTGCACCCAGCCCCTTCAGAAATAGGGAAATTCCTGATTCATGATTATTCATAAACATAATCATATTTTTGCTTTATTTTAATTATATGCTACAATTGCAAAAAACACATGTAAAATAAGAATTAATAACAATACACTGCCGTATATATGCATATATTGTATGAATGTAGCGTAAATACGGTGTATATGTGATCATTTATCACTATACATATGTATACACAATAAAATACACTGCTTTACAATAAAAGTAGCGCACGTTCACACATTACTTATGGATTTTATTTATTATTTGATGATGCAGTGCATTCTTTCACTACTCTGGTCCAGAGGTCGGCTTGGGAGGCATCGTCACCCCATCGTCACCCAAAAATTCATAATCATAATAGTTTACCTCAGCATCTCAAAGATCTAATCCTATCCAAACGCCGCTCCAGAACAGTGTGGCAAAGATCCCGGCATCCTGCCGATCGCCGCTCGTACAATCAGTACTGCCGATTGGTAAAGCGGCGATTGGCATCCTTCCGTTCCGATTCTTTCAATTCCTACCTCTCCTCTCTGTCTACCAGGGATAACTCCTTGTGGAATGTAACCAAAAAAATCCTAAAGTATCAACCTGTTTCACATCCGCTCCGTCGTGATGATGGGTCCTGGGCGGCTTCGGATGGGGATAGGTCGGAGGAATTTGCTCTGCATCTTACCCATACTTTCACACCTAACCTTTCTCATCAAAGCCATACTCACAGCACAACTGTGGAAGATTTCCTCACTTCACCTATTCCTCTCTCTCTTCCACCAAAAGCCGTTAATTCCTCTGAGGTCAAATACCTTTTGAAAAACTTACCTTACCGAAAATCCCCTGGATATGATCTCCTTACTCCTCAAATTCTCAAACAACTTCCTCCTAAAGCCATAATCTTCCTAACCTATATATATATAATTGCATTATCCGAACTACGCACTTCCCACTCCTCTGGAAACATTCCATTATTGTCCTATTCGCCAAACCCGGTAAACCACCCAATGACGCCTCATCTTACCGTCCAATAAGCCTACTCCCTATCCTCTCAAAAATATTTGAGAAACTTCTACTAAAACGTCTACTTCCAATTATTGAATCCAAAAACCTTTTTCCTACACACCAATTTGGTTTCCGCCAACGGCATTCCACTGCTCAACAAGGCCTTCGCGTTGTTGATCACATCTCCTCAGCCCTTGAAACCAAACAGTATTGCACTGCTGCCTTTCTTGATATAGCTCAAGCTTTTGACAGGGTTTGGCACGCAGGTTTACTCTACAAGCTCAAAAGATATTTACCACAGACCCTTTTCCTAATCCTACAGTCCTACCTTTCAAACCGCTTCTTCCAAGTCCGCTGTGGTTTAGAATATTCAAACTACTATCCTATAAATGCAGGAGTTCCACAGGGCAGTGTCCTGGGCCCCATCCTCTACAACCTATACACCGCTGATGTCCCCTCTACTCCCAATACCTTCTTGGCCACATTTGCAGATGACACTGCAGTCTTGTCATCCAACCCAGATCCCGAAATAGCATCCCATAACCTTCAAAAACACCTTGACGAGATTGATTATTGGTGCAACCAATGGCGGATCAAAGTTAATGAAGCAAAATGTTCCCACATTACCTTCACCCTTTGTCGCAAGTCTTGTCCACTAGTTTATTTTAATTCTATTCCTCTCCCTGTATCCGAGACAGTACGGTATTTAGGCTTCCATCTCGATAAACGACTGACCTGGAACCCACATACGAGACTAAAAAGACAAGAACTAAACAGACGCTTTGGACAACTATACAGACTACTTCAAAGGACATCCCATCTCTCAATAGAAAATAAACTACTAATCTACAAAGTTATACTTAAACCAATCTGGACATACGGAATAGAGCTATGGGGGACAGCAAAAAAGTCGAACATCAAGCGTATCCAATCCTTTCAATCAAAAGTCCTGAGAACAATAGTAAATGCCCCTTATTATGTCAGCAACAAAACCCTTCATAACGACCTTAATATACCCTACATTCTAGAACTCATCCCTTCCAAGTTTACGAAATTCCACAGTAGCCTTTCCAACCACCCTAATCCTGTAGCACAGTCACTGCACTGCGTCACTCATCCCTATAATCCTCCTCGGAGACTGAAACGGCAGTGGCCTCGTGACCTGCTATAATCAAGTGACAGTGGGAGTCCTGGCAATGGCCAGTTTCTCCAATCATGTCCTGAATGAATGAGCGAGTGAATGATGAAATGTAAATATGGTATGAATGATCGTATATCTTAATTACTTATTGCCTAGCAAGGCAGATTGTAATTTTAGCACAATAAAGGAATTATATATATATATATATATATATATATTATTTGATAAATACAAAAATAAAATGTTAAAAGGCATGTTTTCCTAGTTGGCAAGCGTTTGCCTTTATTCATTGAAAAGCAAATTTATCCACATTTGTGCCAGTGATTCCGCATCGTTTTTGGAACACAATGTTATTTTCGAACACAGAAATGCAGGATTACATGTCGCCACTTGTATTGGCTAATATCTTGAAGAGTTAGGGTTTGTACTTTAAACTGGCTAGGACATAGCCTGGATATGAAACCAATAAAGCACCTCAGGTATGATGAACTTGTGAGACATTGATCCCGCCAGGACCCTACCAGTGCTGAGACACTGGTGACATCATGACCTATTGGTGGCAGAATAGGATGCAATAACCCAATGAGTTGTGAGCAACTTAATAAGGAGGATTAAACCAACACATTTTATTGAAATACGTTCAGCATGAAAGTTAACATTATGCGTATCAATTGAAAATTAATTGTTTTGTCACTCTTTCATTAGAGTATTTTCGTTGTCTTTTGTTTTGTTTTTATCTATTAATAAAAGTGTTTTTCTTACAAAGTTTTTTTTTGTCACACTCAGTTCTAATATTTTTAAGTAGTGTTACACTTAAAATGTATGCTTAAGAAGGAATAAGTAAAATTTTCGAAGCTTACTAAATTTTTTGTGGAGTGCTGTTTAAGGGCTCTCTTTACCTCATCTCCCGGCACATATCGTTTCCAGGGGTGGCGAAATTTTTTTTTTTATTTAGTCTATAATATTTTGTTGATAATTTATATTTGTACTATCAATTGATTTTATTTATAAGTGTAAACCTGACTGGTCATCTAAAGGCAATAGTTCAAACATTTTAATTCAGTTCTCATGTTGAAACACATTGTTAAAAATCTTTTTGGAAGAGTTCTTTGAAAACCATTTGTGTACAATGAGGTATTAGATTGCAGGAAGAGGTTGTATAATTTAGCTTTTAAGTATCAAAAATGTTCGTTTTTCATTAATTGGCAAGCGCTTTCAACATCTCACGTCAGGCAACCACCTCAGTCCATCACTACATCTTATGGAGTTGTTGAGAGAGTGTGACAGATGTGGGCTGTTGAATATTCTTGTCAATGTAAAGAAACGTTTGTGAAGATAAACGAAATTTGGTAATATTCAAAATCTAAAAAAAATTAATTGTGTTTTATTTAAACTTTTTATACAATAAAAATACTGGAGCATTGCATTATGGTTCTCTGTTTGATAAGTATTTGTCAGAAGATATCAAACATTTAGTATCCATCCTATATGGATTCGTAAATGCCATTCGTATGGCAGTAAACAACCTTCATCGATCGTACTGATGATATTTGGTGCGGATCCATCTTTCTGCGCGTTATTTCCAAGGCCAAAAGGTCTGCAAAGAGAAGTAGGTCTCCTGATTGACGGGCGGAGGTGCTCCTCTAATCAGACGGCGGGAGAGGGGAAGGCAGGGGAGAGGAACGACCACTTTAGCCACCGGGATGAAACTTATCAGGAGCACTTGTTAGAGCGGTGAATGGCTTTTCACAAGTCCCGCCGGTGGAGCCTTGAAAAATACTGCCGCCATCAGGACCCGGGGCCAATCAGCAATTTGTAACGGTTGGCGGAAGTTAACAAGACAACCTCTGCGTTCGACACTGACAGATACCCTCGCTCTTCTATGTTAATATCAAGATCCGTCTAAATCAATGTTTCTTCTCGCCAACAGATTCTGTTCCATCATAATTACCTTTATTTTTTTGTTTTTGAAAGATTTCACTAGCATCAATCCCTCCAGAGCCCTGAAATTCGCTGAGAGCGCTAGTCAACGGATCTCCGAGAAACTCGATGCCGTCCACATTCAAGTCAACCCGGCCAAGACGCAAGGAATTATATTCAGTTACAAATCCGGAAAAAAGAAGCTCCCGAAATCCTTCGTCTTAGGCGGCAAAGAGTGCCCTGTAAGCAACAAGCTGTGCTACCTCGGGATTACCCTCGGTAGGCACTTGTCGTTCACAACTCATCTCAGCAAGAAATTAAAGAGTGTTAGGAAGAAATTCTTCAGCCTCGGACACCTACTTCACAGCCCGGCTCTATCAGTACGCCTCAAGCTGCTGATATACCAGAGCGTCCTAAGACCTGCTTTGATGTATGGGACCCCTCTCTTCAAGTATCTGACTCCTAACACTCTCCAAACGCTCCAGCAATTTCAGAACAGAGTTCTCCGCACCTCCCTCAAACATACCCCGTTCGACCGAATGAAGGCAGACGAGATGCATAAAAAATTTGAAGTGCTCACCATTCAAGATTTTATCAAAAGAAGGCACATCAAATTTTTTGACTCACTCAGACATAGCCACAACCCACTATTCTCCGACCTTCAACCACCACCAATGCCTGTCAGATGGAAGCACTGCTGGACCGCCGAAGCCTGGAGGATGATCGACGTCATTGAACCCGATGACTGAACGAACTACACCCAGCCGAGATATCGAGGCCGATCTCCCGGCCGACTCAACCGAAGCTACAAGACCCCATCTACCTGTTTAAGCAGGGTAGACCTTCCGGCCGAGTGGCCGACTTATCTCAGCCCCCTGCCGGGGCGGGCCAGGCTTGACCTGGCCGACTACAAACCATTGCCTAGGTATCCCTAGGCTCCACCCTCGGTAGACTCTCACTACCTTCCCGAATCCACCCGCCTCCTTCAGGCATTCCACACCCTATATCCTTCTCATACACCCTTCAAATGGGGGACTCCCCTTAGTGAAAGGCACTCATTAGCCCAAAATAATTTTCCCACATCCTATTTTATAAGTTTGAGAGCTAAGGAAAAAAAAAAAAAAAAAAAAAAAAAAAAAAAAAAAAAAAAAAAAAAATGAAAGATTTCAGCATTTATATAACACTTCCATTAGATTACACCCACCCCTCCCGCACCGATGGCAACAAACTGTCGGGGAAAAATTAGGTTAAGAATTAGTATGTAAGTTAGTTTTAAGTTTGATCAAAAAGGTGAGCCCCATCACCTTTATTAGTCAGTTTAGTCCAGTCACGTATAATGTATATCATTATACTTGTTTATTCATTATATAATTTTATAAAATAACAAAACCTGTATATAATGTAGCGATGCTACAGGAAACACAAAAATAAGTTGTAAATAGATTCGCCTGAGGATATGTAATGATGTATAATTATCTGTAAATTTAAAAGGCTATGAAAAAATTCGTAGATCGGACTAATGTGTTCGGGCACAACATGGTGGGATACATCCTAGTGGAAATCGTGGAAATTTTTAACGCATAAAAAGGAATGAGTCGAAACACGATGGTCCTAATGTCAAAAACTTTTGAGAGGGTCAGAAGTAGGTCTCGAAAGGGATGCGGCAAAAGTTAGCGCTTTTTTTGTCAATTGGACTTAAAAGTAAGATAGCTCCATCTTAAAAGCTATAAAATAGCAAACCTGAATGAAATTTATTTAAATCAGTTCGTCTTTTCAAAGAACAGTTAATTTTGAACCATACTACCGTAAACACGTTTAAAATGAATTGAATATTAAAAAATGTAGTTGCTTTATAACATTTGACTTTTACTTCTTTAGCTATGAGATAACTCTGCATTTGTTAAGTTCATACCCGCTATTTTTGATTTCTCTAAGTTTATACAAATATTCATCTGAATAGTAAATGAAAGGTATAATATTTTAATAATGACCGTTCGGTTAGTAAAACATTGCGATTTGTATTGTAGGGAAGAAGATTTAAACAGGGGTACATGTAAAAAACCACTCAATCAATACTTGTAATGTTTGAGTACTCTATAATTTAGTCATAAATAAAACTTATATCATACATACTAATAATGATGCTATGTTCTTTCCTATTAATACTATTTACGTTGCCAAAAGAGGTGTAAGGTGACTGGGTTTGATAGGATCCTGAGTACCAAGCCCTTCACCAAGAATCTTCATGATCTTAGCACAAATTTTGCCTAGATCTTTGAGAACTTCAGTTTGAGAACCCCCTGTATCTTTTTACTTGCCGCATTATTCATTACTCCAATTAATGGTCGCATTACAAAAATAATGGTGGTTGGAAAGAACACAATTGCTTCACCCTAGACATTACTTCAAAAGGAGCAGATTGCTTTCCTTAGCAATTGGAATTCCAAACGTTGCCATAGCCTTGCACATAGCATCTCAATCAATAGAGTCAAAGGATTTTATGAAGGCTACAAACATTGAGTATAAAATCGCATGCATTTTATTGATCAACTGTGTTAACTGGAACGATTCATGTCTTTTCATTTTCCTGAATTCTGCTTGTTTGTTTTTAGGGAGATGATCGAGTTGAACTGTTATTCTATTCAGGATTATACAGGAAAATAATATGCTTGACATGGAGAGACATGAACTGTAAACAAATTTACCGAATAACTATACTTTTAATAATAACTTAGATTGCTATTATTATTTTATATTATGCATATGTACAGCCATTAAGGGAGGAGATGACTTTCCACATGGCCTTACAAGAAGAATATTGCCAGCTGCTCCTCAGAGAGTAATTCTTAGCCCTACCCTATTCAATTGCTTTGTAAATGACATCCCCATAAGACCACTAAAGGGACGGAAGACGATATTGCCCTGCAACCAACATCTTTGTAAAAATTTCCTGGGATCTTTGCAAGTAACATTATTAGGTTAATGTATGTGATGTCCTAGGACTTATATATGTACCATCAGCATACTGTTGTTATTTGTCGAAATTTATTAAAACTAGAGTGGTGTTGTGCCAACCTTTTCACGGACAAGATTAACTTTTCCTATTCTACATCAAGGCAAAAGTTATAATCTATTTTAATATCGTAACCTACCAACCATACTTTTATACCAAATGGAAATATTATAATGTAATATAATAATACCCTGTATGATTTAAATAATGTAAATATTGTACGAAGGTAAAAACGAAATCTGTAAATAATGATTCATCTTAAGCAAGAGCGAAGAAAGAAACTAGTTCCCAGGCCACCATTAGGAGCGCCGGGTCACTGCTGCAGCAAGTAAACCTAGTTTTGATTAGCCAAAAGAAACGGCGTTCTGATTAGGTGCTGCCGGCAGCATATAGCCTGGATTCTGGGTTGCGCAGCACCTAACAACCCAAGTGTTTATCACTATGAACCTACCACCCTTCCCGCATCGATGGCAACAGACTGTCGGAGAAAATCCGGTTAATATTTTGTTTGTTAGATGTAAGTTAATTTTATGATTCGTAAGATGAGCACCATTACTTTTAAACATGTATAATATACATTATAGCTTTCTAACAATCAACTAAAAAATAAGAAATAACAATAACATAAACAATTAACAATAAAATGTAGCCAAGCTACATATAGGCTATAAGCTAGGACATATAAGATTGACCTATTGTAAGTTCGGCACACACTTGCAAAAGAAATTAAAACGTGTCCGCAGAACATACTACTCTCTCCAGCATCTCATCACCAGCCATGCCATATCCCTTTGACTGAAACTCCTCATATACAAGAGCGTCCTGAGGCCAGCTCTACTGTTTGGGACACCACTCTTTAGATTCCTACATGCCAGCACCATAACTCGCCTCCAGAGCTTCCAGAACAACATCCTGCGAACGGCACTGTGGGATACCCCTTTTTGTGAAATGAAGGCTTCCGACATGCACGAAAAGTTCGAGCTCCCCACCATCGCCGAAGCCATCCAAAGAAGACACATTAAGTTCTTCGACTCGATGAAGCACAGTCTAAACCCTCTCTTCCGAGACATGACACCACCACCGCTACCGGCACGATGGCAACTCACAAGATCGAGTAAAGCAGAAGAAATGGTTGACATCACGGCGCTTGGCCCACTAACAACAAGCCTCTAAGGGGCACCCTCACTGATATCAGACTAACTACGACTGCACTATATGCCTAGAGAAGACTCTAGGCCCAGCCACCAGTGGACTCTCCACCAGTGTACCGTAACAATCAACCTCCACCGAGGATTCCCACACTCCTTACTCCTCTCACACCACCTTCAAGCAGGTCCTCCTAGTACAAGGATCCGATCACCCTAAATATTTTATATTTCTCCCTCATCCTAAAATTCTAACTAGAGAGCTTAGAAAAAAAAAAAAAAAAAAAAAAAAGTAGAATCATTTATATAAAATCTATATTGAATTCTTTATAATTTTTAATAGGACGAGGATATGGGAAAAAAAATGACCAGCAATAATTTCCAGTGGAGTCTCTTGACTCTTACTCGCAGTGTCATTTATGTTTCGAAATATCGTATTTTTATATTTTAAACTCTGCACCTAACCTTGCTAGTTTTGGCCTGTCAGACTCCACACCTTCCTAGTGTAATTCTCCAGCTTTGCCTCAATAAAACTAGCATATCCTTGGACAAAGGCTCCTGGGGCCTTCCTCCAAGCGGCACTCCCCAGTAATGCAGTCAGTCTCCTTCCGGTTCACATTAGCCGTTGAGGACGTTTTTCACCTTACTTAAGATTTGCACATATAAAAAGGAAATGGAGTCAGATAGTTGAAACATGTTACTCGTCACTAAGCCGTTATCACAGACTATCTAACTCATTCTCGGTGACCGACCGACAACTGCTTTTCTTTCAATGAGGGTTTTTTTAGTTGTTCGAGCACATACAAATGTAGACGAGGGGACGGATCTTGTCTTACTTGCAAATATATCATTTTTAGATTAGAGGTGGAAAAGTGAAGGCACAGTAAGGGGAGGCATGATTAATGCCTGTCCGAGGCGCAGATTGCCGTTGGAGCATCTTTACCGGGCCGCGGGCTTCCTGCATCCATGGTTTTTTGACAAATGTTAGCTACCACGTCACACCCCTACCCAACACCATCCTCTTTGTATTCATCCATCTCACCTGCGGATTTTTTTTCAATTTTAAGCGTGATTGTATACATCGATAACCATTATTTTCTAAGGAACACAATAAAAAAAGGTCTGAAAATTTTTTTTTAAATATACCACAAAAAGGGACGCCGATCCTAACATAACTGAAAGTCTATTATTTTATACTCCAGAATTCATAAACATATGAAACAAAAATATTTGATGGGTTTTTAATGACTATCCTTAATATATGAGAGTTCATTAAACATCGAAAACTAAAGTACTACTTGGAGTCTCCTTCGAAAAATTCCAATACAGCGTTGCTAAAGATATTTTTTATTATAAAGGGCTCATTAGGAGTAGCCCAGTAGGAAGACAACCTGATCTGAGATCAGAAGGTTCTTTTTTTACATATTTGGTTTGGATAATAATTAAGCATTAATGCTTAAGGGATTGAAGCAACTTATTAAAAATGTAATTGATAAAATACGCTTAGTTTGGTGAGATCATTTGCAATATTGATTCCCCAGAACTGTATCTGGAAGTGTAACAACTTTCTGATATTCCTTAGTTTTTATCAAATACATTGATAAAAGTTGATGAGTATAAAACATGAACTTTATTACTATGATCTTTATTGATTAGAGCTGATGCCGTCTATCGTACATTTTCACATTATGTAGCATATAGGATGTTGCTAAGATGTTGCCTAGGTAACCTTAATAACTTTTACTAAATAGGTGATTAGATTTTTGAAAATGCCTTGAACCCCTCTTTCAATAAGAAAAACCATTATAACTTTAATCAAATCAGAGTAGTATAATGAAACATCCCCTTAACCCTAATTCAATCATCTTATATCTTAAAGGTTAGCCCTAGGGGGAGGGAAATGAGCCTTTTCATGGGTCATGGCACCCCAATCCTCTTTATTTAAATTTTTCATTATGTTAGAAGAAGAAACAGGGAGGACCGGAGGACAGAGATGGAGCCGAAAGTAATACGATCTTAGACAGTCAAAAGGGTACCTTCCCAAAGCCGGCAGTACGTTGATTGAAATGGATCGTAAGGAGCATGTGGCGGAGGAAGGGGCAAAGCTTGAGGGTCGATCTAGGGATTTACTTTTCGAATGGAGATAAGCGATTTTCCATCTGGTCGCTATATCGATGTCCCCTGAGTCAGTCTCACGGTCCGACTAATTCCCTCTGTTTAACCGCAGAGGCTGTAGATTAGATACCAACTAAACGCTTAAGCTGACTGGCAAATCCTAGCGTTCGTCTAGCTCGAGCTTATGTATTTTTAAATGGTTATTCAAATCAGTTTCCTAAATGTATATGGTTTGTAAACTGTATTGTATTCAGGTTGGCAAAATCCTCTTGGATTACGCGTATACAGGTAGGCATGAATAAAAAAGCGAACTAATGTAGTCCGTCATTACAGGCTAATAAGTGGAGTGCCTTGAATGTTTTTTTGACACAGGTCCTAATATGTGAAATTTTAAAAGCTTTTTAGATGATTATTTTTATGTACCTAGTTGATCCATGGGTAGCCCGCTGATTATTTAAGAGATTATTTAAAAAAAAAAGTACGATTAATAATTTAAACAATGGTAGATTATATGTAACACACATTCCCTAATAAAATCTCTCTAGAGTCTAAACGAGCAGTCCTCTTCCCTTAACCTTCATAGTTTTTAACGCCACATCAGCTTTGGATACTGTCTAGCACCTTAGACTACTCAACAAGTTAGAAAAAGTCAAATCAAATCCAATTTATTTTCAATAATTTGCTCTTTTCTAAATACAAGAACATTATAATTAGGAATAAACATTTCTAGTAAACATAATTTTCCCGTTCTTTTTATGATTTTTTGAGAAAATACGAAGTATGTGTCCCCCCCTAACTATAATTGACTGAAAGTTTTTTTCAAGATATATTGACGTTGAGGTGAATTAGTTTTAGGCTTTTGAATGATTCGGGTTTATTACTGTTGTGGCCACCTCTTAATTACGAATAACTAGAAGTTCCCCTCTTCTCAGTAAAGGAAATATTTATCTATGTTTCCATATTTTTGTAATAAAGCTTATGACGTCAGGTGGAGAGGGGTAAGAAGCTAGTGGGTGAAACAGCCGCAGGTGGGGAACCATCCCCAAAACGGCTGGCCTGCCTGTAAAACCCGAGCGTCTAAGGGGGAACGGTAGAAAGAACCAAACCGGCACCTAGAACACTTGTCTGATGGCCTTCTCATTCAACTACCTCTGCCTCTCTCTCTCTTAACCTCGCTTTGTTTTATTCCGGCGTTATCAGACCCCACACCTTCCTAGTGGGAATATATGCCTTCGTCTCGCTAAAACTAGCACCTCCTTGGGAGAGACCTCTCCCTCGCGGACGACGGTTGCCGTGGCCCTACAAACTTCACCTAGTAGCGTCTCCCGCGGCAATCCAGTCTGCTTCTCTTCAGTTCAGACACACTCGCCTTTGGGATCCGGACGGTTTTCGCCAACCCTTAGATACCGAGTGTGAATTCGTGGTCATTCCATGACCACATAAACTACCTAGAAACCTACCCTGTTCCTCTTCTCCTGAACACTGTGCACTGTCGGGGCACACGTTCTAAGATCTTATGGAGTCAGATCAAAACGAATCAGGCTGCCCGCCGACTAGGCCGGCAGCCAGGGTGAAAGACCACAGGTCCACCCACCTTATCTCTTTCTTGGCACTCGCCGGATGGTAGCTAGAGTTTGTAGCGACCTTAGCCCGCGGCTGGTGTCTCTTCCCCATTTTGGGGATAATCGACATCCAACCCGACAAATACTAACGAAATGTGCAAGAAAAATCATTTATTTGTTCAAAACAGTTAATGTTCAAAAAGAGTAAGAATGGGTTTAAAAAAAAATAGTATTTAGTAAATGGTTGAGTTTTCAATTGACATTTAAATAGTGGTCTGATTATTTTCACACATAATTCATGGACACGACCGTGATTCGCTATACTTCATTATAATGATTTATTTTAATCACATTACGGATAAAACTTTAAATTTTTCTTTTTTAATGAGTTGGCAGGGTGCCGAGCTAACAAGTGAAAGAGAATGATGTGTGCGAAATTTTCCTCCATTAATCCATGTCTATTAACCCTCAACTCCGACTCCCTCCTTTCCGGCACAGAGTAGTCGGAAATGTCAAAAACTTTTGAGTTTGGAAACTCTGAGGCTGGCTGGTATGCTTAGCATCCATAGGGGAGAGACAGGAGTAAAACAATTCAGATTTTACACAAGAATGCTGAGGCCGGAACACTGCAAACTGTGGGCACCAAAACTTATTGTAATAAAATAATATCAACAGAAACAAAAACAGTTTTTACTAATTTGTTTTTGGTTACAGAGGAGGGGATGTCTACCAGAATACGTTTTTAAATATGTAAATACTCATTCTGTTAATCATTAGGACATTCAAATATTCATTGATTGGTGAAATGACCATGAAGCTCAACTGTTTTTTATAAGTCCTTTTTCTATTCATAGAAAATCAGTAAACTACTTATTTACAAAGTTATACTTAAGCCAATCTGGACATACGGAATAGAGAGAGAGCGATGGAGGACAGCAAAAAAGTCAAACATCAAGCGCTTCAAATCCTTTCAATCAAAAGTCCTGAGAACAATAGTAAATGCCCCTTATTACGTCCGCAAGAAAACCCTTCATAATGATATGAATATACCCTACATTCTTGAACTCATCCCTTCCGAAGTCATAAAATTCCATAGTAACCTATCCAACCACCCTAATTCCCTAGCACAGTCATTGAACTGCACCACTCATCCCTATAATCCTCCTCGGAGACTAAAATGGCAGTGGCCTCTTGACCTGCTATAAATAAGTGACAATGGGAGTCCTGGCAATGGCCAGTTTCTCTAATCATGTTCTGAGCGTCTGTGCCTCTCGCGCTCTTGGTCAGCCTCCGCTGGCTCTTACCCAATGACGCTGCTGACGTAGGAGCGAAGTGTGGAAACTCGTGAAGACCTCTACATCAAAAAGGAATGGTGTCAGGCTAGCCGTGAACGGCCAGTTCATCCCCACCACTGAGCAAGCGGACATCTTGGAGAACTATTACGAGGAAGTGAGCCGTGGCCAAGGCGAGCCAATAGGAGCACTTGACCCCCCCCACCCCCTCCCTCCCCACCACTACCGATATCTGGACCTCTCACAGGCAAGTCGGAGCTATCATTCGAAGAACAACCGGCAAGAAGACACCAGGGCAGGACTCGATCCAGAACATCCTACTGAAGCAGCTGCCGAGTAAAGGAATCTCCTTCATAACTAACATCTTGAACTCCTGCTTCAGGCTTCACTATTTCCCTCAGAACTGGAAACATGCAGTAGTAATCCCTCTTCTGAAACCAGCGAAGAGCGGATATGAGCCATCTCATTACCGCCCTATCAGTCTGCTGACTCAACTCTTGAAGCTGTTCGAGAGAATCATCCACATACATCTCTCCGGGCACTGTGAGTCAGAAGAAATCATCCCACCGGAGCAGACAGGTTTCAGCACAGGCTTAAGCGCGAATAACAACCTGGTGAGGTTGCAACACCACGTCGCATCGAACGTCCGAAGCAACAGAGCTACCGCTATGATTTCTCTGGACTGTTCGAAAGCTTTCGACTCTGTGGATCACTACATCCTACTCCAACGTCTGAGGGAATACGAATTCTCGGAGCAGCTGCAGAACCTGATGAGATCCTACCTTACAGGCAGAACTTTTTCGGTTCGTATAGGCACTACGACCACGACCCGAAGAAACTATTCTGCCGGTGTCCCCCAAGGATCGGTGCTAGGCCCGTTGCTGTTCAACATTTACACCGCCCACATCGTAGGAGCCTCGTACTCCAACTGCGAGGTATCCGCGTATGCGGACGATATAGGTGTCTACAGCACTAGCATCAATCCCTCCAGAGCCCTGAAATTCACTGAGAGCGCCAGTCAACAAATCGCCGAGAAACTCGATGCCGTCCACATTCAAGTCAACTCGGCCAAGACGGAAGGAATAATATTTAGTTACAAATCCGGAAAAAAGAAGCTCCCGAAATCCTTCGTGTTAGACGGCAAAGAGTGCCCTGTAAGCAACAAGCTGTGCTACCTTAGAATTACCCTCGGTAGGCACTTGTCGTTCATAACACACCTCGGCAGGAAATTAAAAAGTGTTAGGAAGAAATTCTTCAGCCTCGGACACCTACTTCACAGCCCGGCTCTATCAGTACGCCTCAAGCTGCTGATATACCAGAGCGTCCTAAGACCTGCTCTGATGTATGGGACCCCTCTCTACAAGTATTTGACTCCTAACATTCTCCAAACGCTCCAGCAATTTCAGAACAGAGTTCTCCGCACCTCCCTCAAACACACCCCGTTCGACCGAATGAAGGCATACGAAATGCACAAAAAATTTGAAGTGCTCACCATCCAAGATTTTATCAAGAGAAGGCACATCAAATTTTTTGACTCACTAAGACATAGCCACAACCCACTATTTAAGTGGAGAATGAAAGACATCATAGAACCAGAGGACTGAAGGACCTACACCCAGCCGAGAGATCGAGGCCGATCTCCCGGCCGACTCAACCGACGCCACATTGCCCCATCTGCCTGTGTAAGCAGGCTTGATGTTCCGGCCGAGAGGCTGACTTATTTAAGGGCACTGCCGGGGCGGGCGCCAGGCTTCGCCTGGCCTCAACAAACCATCGCCTAGGCACCCCTAGGCTCAATCCTTGGTAGACTCTCACTACCTTCCTGACTCCATCCGCCTTTCTAGGCATTCCACACCCTATATCCTTCAATAAGGGTCTCCCCTTAGTGAAAGACACTTTTCAGCCAAAAATAATTTTCCTTATATTTCCCACATTCCTATTATTATAAGTTTGAGAGCTTTGAAAAAAAAACAAAAAAAAAAAAAAAACGTAGGAGTGTGGGGACTTCCCAAGAACGCACGCGAGGGAGGTGACAACCATTTGGACTTTGGGGGGCCTCTAGGCTGTTTGTATATATAGTATGAATGAGCAAGTGAATGAAAATTGTAAATTGGTATGAACGAGATCACATAGCAAAATTACTTACAGCCCAATAACTCGCAGATTGTAATTTTATCATAATAAAGTTGTTGTTATTATATATATAAAGAAAATCAGTAGCAGAAAATGCACCCATCAGCTTGCCTAATTGAAATTAATTATCAAGAAAGAAAATAATCCCTGTGGGAAAAATAATTTGGCAATATTCTGGAAGGGATTTAAGGTGAGTATGTGTAAACAAATATTCCATTTATGTTGGAAATAATTCTCTTCAGTCCACCAAGTAAATTCGTTAAGTAAACTTAAAGTACATTATTTGTAGCTTAAACAAGATCTACTGACTAAATAGAACATCCTCACCAAAAAAATATCCGCCATCAGTTTAACTTGGTTTAAAATAGGTCCGTAAGTCTATTACAGGTCTTATCCAGCTAAGGTTAAATATAATTGAAATTAAAATTAATATAGGGTAGTGATACTACGCTTAGCGTGGATCCAGTTAGTGGGGATACGCAATATTTTAATATAAAGCTACAGGATTTTTTTTTTTCATTTTATGAAAATAATCTAAAACGAAAATTCTTTCATTAATTTCACACAGTCTAGACGCTTCTGGGTCTAACTATTTGTTTAAATATTTACTTAATTCCTTTAATGCAAAGTATTGTTTATTTATATAATGATTCTCTTTATTGTATGCATACAAAGGTGGTCTGAAAAGTTTCCGACCTCAAAATGAAGATGATAATAAAAGCTAAAATAAAAGCTTTGTTAGGTCGGAAACTTTTCAGACCGCCCTCGTACATTGTGAAAATAACAACAATATTGTTAGCTCTCAATTCTGTCATATTTTTATCTTTAATTTTTTTTTGCTTTAATTAGTTTCAAGGGTTATCTCTCAGCTGTAGGGAAAAATGAAGACATAAAATCTCAAATAGCTTCTCCGAGGCGTGACCAAACACCATCAGAAATCAAAAAGTTGTAGAGAAGTAGGTAGACACTTACCTACTAAGTAACTTAGCTATTTGATTTTTATCATGTAGTGCTAGACACTAGCAAAAATCTACCACTACATGATAGCATCATTATATCCCGACAGATTATTTTCGCTTGATATTGGCAATTTAACGTGTCAACATAGCTTCTGACTGTTGGCCCTAGATAACAAATGGTGCTGGTTATCAATGCGCAATATGGTATATGTAATATGATACAAGACGCACAATGGTCAAAGACAAAGATAAATTTACGTCATCAGACGTACCAGTGAATTTGAGCTAACTTAGCAACGAGAAACTTGCAGTGAAGACAAATAGTAAATAAACAAAATTGCAATCAGTCTAGAATGAATCATAAACAACCGTCCGGTCAATACAATATTTTCTATTTATCCAAAACTGTTTTAAGTGTTAACAAAAACTTTCATGAATTTTTTTTCTTGCGTACTAGCATCAGGGATTTTATTTCTTAAGAAAATATAAGGAACGTCACACCAGTGTAAGACATTGTTTACTTAAATTTAAATATTCTTCATATGGTGGGTGGTTGTTTCTCAATTTTACATTCTAGACAGTTTTACATAAAAACTCATTTCAGTATTACTGTGATAAAAAAAATATTTTATTCGTGTTTAGTTAAATAACTTGTTAAATGGTGCATTCATTATTTTTTCGTCCAAACAAGGAATTTGAACTTTATGATCGTCGTTTAGAAAAGAACGACTAATTCGACAGTGAATTCATTACCATTGACTTTGTACCTTTCAACATTGTAAAAATTTGTTTTTTTTAATAACTTCATACAATATTTTTTAATTATTATATATCACATTATTAAGTTTATTACATAATGTTGAATTTAATATTTATATGAATGCTATGTTGCAATAAAAAATTAGATCCTATAATAATTCAGAGTTTGGTAAATAAAAACCTATTAATTCATGTTTGATTTTGAAAACATTTTTCTTATTTTAGGATATTTTCTTATTTTTGGACCATTCTCGTAGATGAGTATTCATGCAAATTGACTCTAAGATGGCCTGGTCTAGATGGCATGTCATCCATACACATACAAAATTTAAAATGTAAAATAGGAAACTTGCAATCATCAAATCAAAGAAAGAAGAGAAAACATAATTTTCTGATTTGGAAAAAACTAACAAAATATTTAAAATTAGAATTATAAAAAAAATCCGATTGATGTTCAAAGGTTGGAAAAGTCTAAAATAAAAAAAATTCTTATGTCGAATTTGTACACGGTTGACCAAATCAAATTAATTGAATATTTCAAGTCAATCTCGTACATCTAACGTATGGGCGTTGATTTCATGAGACATCTTGACAGTTATCCTTAGAAAGGGATTTGAAATCTGCAATATTAGTACCCAGTAAAATGGTAGTGAGGCACAGTGCTGTGATTATCGAGTCAATTTTAAAATAAATAGTATATTTCATTCGACACAGTAGTTTGTATAGCAACATTTTCAACGCAAGTGACAAGTCCTAAAGCTGCTAATGACATGATAATCAGACAATTACAGTGTTCTTCACGTACTTTACGTTAGTTGTCACTGAGGCTCTAAAAGAACCGGATATTAGAAATAATATTAGCAAAGCTAAAGATGTTATAACCACTTTCAAAGCTAGTATGTAGCTTCTGAGAGTTTGCAGAGTAAGCAACTACATCACTAACCAGTACTAAAGGTTGTTTAAAAGGTTCAAGATGAACCTCTTTTTCATGACTCAAAGAATTCTGGACATAGACGACCCACTCATAAGATCGACATCTTTAAAAAATTCTATTGTTGAAAGATCTGGTATATTTACTTTATACTTTTGGAAGGAAGGACGCGTTAGTGACAGGATTACACAGCATTATTGCTATCGTTTTCCCTTGAAGAGCGAAATGGCCACCTGCGCTTGTTTGGCTAAAAACCTCCATCAGTAAAAAGGTTCAGGTAGTGGCAGTAGCGTTAATAATCGCTTTGTCACTTCAGGAATAAGATCAATACAATCCTCGATCACCTTACGGGAAAAAAGAGCTTTTATCGAACGAAATAATGCCAAAGCAGCACTTAAAAACGCTCTCAAGCACTTCATGAAAAAAATGCAGACCAAAACAATGGCCTTGGAACGTGGAACAAACATCGTAACTTGAACTTGCTCAACCGTGATCAAGTACAAACAGTGATGATTCTAGACTAAATAGGAGCGGAAAAAAGTTTAGCAAACTATAACTGTGAACAGTGATGCCATTACTGTCCATCGCTACATAGAGAAACCAGCTTTAATATTTCTTTTAAAAATATTTATTGGAACATAAGGCAACAACGAAACATGATGATATCTTGTTTGAGTCAGAGAACGAAGGATACCCAAGAGGAGCTGAGCCTGATTTAGACATTGATGAGGGTATTTCACCTAGGTCTAAATCTCTGGCCTTTAAAAAAGAGCAATTGAGAATAAAAACATGTCACCAGGAACATCACTTCCGTTCGTAGACACCAGTACTTCAGTAATTACTAGAAAAACAAAAGCATACCAGAAGAAGCATCAAAGAAAAGAAACATTTCACAGGCAAGATGAGTTAACATTTAATTAATATAACAAAATTAGGTTAGTAGAAAAAAAATTATTTGTGTTTTATTATAGTAAATCGTGATTTTTAAATTACTCTTGTGCGTTTTGAATGCAAACGTTTCATTTGCAAAAAAAAAAAAAAAAACCCTGTACGAGTTAGAAAAAAAATCGGAGTTAATTTTCGAATCTAGCTCACAAAAAAAAAAAACCCAAAAGTTTAACAAAAAAAAAAAACACGTAGCTTTTTAGTTTTTTAAAGTAACCAATTCCTTTGAAAACTGGAACGCAATTTTTTTTCTAAACTAATTTTTGGTAGCTTACGTGAAACAATTTCGACTACTATTTTATTAGAACACAAAACCAATATCGTTATCGTTTGAACGATAATATCGTTCAATTTTGTCTTCTCGCAAGTTTTTATATTTATATTTTATGTACACCCTATACTTAAGTGCACGGAATGTTACTGATATTAGCGGTGTCAGACTTACTACGCTAAACGTTGTAATTTAGTAGTAAGTCTGACACCACAAATACTATCAAAATTCTGAGCTCTTAAAAGGTTTCACAGGAATTTTTCTATACTGCTTTTATACATTTAATGTAAAGTAACAACCAGCAATTAAAACATAATATCCAAAACAAAATCGCCACCTGGGAGTCCCACTCGTGGTCAAACGGGGTTCACCTGATTTAGATGTCAGTGGGCATAATAGAGCTTTGTTTCGTTTATATCTGTTTTTTACATGTTCTCGTTCTATTTTTTTGCGAAAACGCCTAAATATATATTAAAAAAAAATTTTACTGATTTTATTTTTAGTTAAATTGTATTTTTCTTTTATACGATTGTTTATAGTTTTCTAATGAACTAAGTTTTACGGTTATTTTTAGTAATGAATCACCGTTTGTATTTTTGGTTATTCATCTGTAATATGTAATTATTTATTAACATAAATGACTTAACTGATATCCATGTAGGAGACAGCAACATTTTCTTTTTTATTTGACTGTCGGTCATCAATATGTGGCAGCTTGAAATGGCGGTTGAAAGGATCGATTGGTAATTGTTTAAGTTGATAGGATCTGAAACATCCACTCTGACGTACTATCTGTGATCGGTCACCCCTATCACATAGTCAACCATGTGTTTGTGCCTTCATTCGGACATGCCATTTAAAAGTTCATGGCAATTAGGTGAAAAAGGGGTTGTGAATAAATTACGAACAAGTTGCTTTCAATCGTTTTAACGACTTTATTTTAACGTGTTCCAGCTAAATTGACCTGGTTTGTAATATGTTTAAACCGGCTTCGATAGATTCGCGATTTATATTGTTTGAATCACAAAACTATATTTTTTGGATTATTTAAATTGTTTTTTTGTATTACCGTCAGGAATAATTAAGAACTTTAAATTTTAAACAGTCTACAAGCTGGGACATGAGAAATCGTATAAATTGCCAAATGGGCCGAAGTTTTTCATGCTTGAATTTGTTTCTATATTTTCCGTTGTTGTGTTGTAACCGTTAGCTAATTAGTAAATACTGAGGTGTTTCACCCTTTAAAATTTCTAATCATGTTTAGGATCACTATCAAGAACATAAGTACCTATATATAGATCGTAGGTTTTTTTTCATGAATGACTATGAACTAATCGCAATGCAGAATCGTACATTAACCACTTTCAAAACCAACTTTCTGCGCGAAAAGTCCATAATTCATTTCTGTAATAGCAAACGTGGAGAGGTCCACTTAAGCGAAAACTGTATTAGAAGAAAGGACTAATTAAAGGTACAGAGGCCGGGTTAGTTAACCCTAAGAAAAATAACGGAGGAAAAAGATCCCACTGGGAGAAGCTTCGTCTTAATTGTTTCTATTCAAATGTAAATGTTCTACCCCTATCACAACCCATTTATTCTCCCTGCGATGATAATTTAAAACCTGCTACGCCACCCTTTTGTCCTTTCACGGTTGAAAATTCGATTGCCAACCTATCAGCAATAGTTCATCTTCAATAGAACGCGCTGGCAATTTATATAGTTCATCGATAGTATTCTTTTACGACAGTCACTTTGGGCTGATAATTACAAATTTTAAGTTATTTATCAGCTATATAGTCGAGTCACTGGGGAGAAAAAATGGGCTATGAAGGTATTTTTCAAATTTCTAGATATTAGTAGTAGAATTTTACTAGATAATAGTTTTCCATCCCCTCCCCCACTGGAACAATATTTTGTAGCCAAAAAACCACGACTATTCGGAACTTTTTTCGGTTTTTGGAAAATGCCCTTTTTCCGTTTAATCTTCTTATTGATTTAAAAACAAAATTGCTACTATATTTGTTTAAAACTTTTTTTTTCCAGAATTTAACATTAAGCGGGATTTTTAAAGTTGCACAACATTTTCCACAATTTCATAAAACATGATTTCAACCTTATATGTGATTCTACTAGAATGTGACGTTAAGTCGTTTTAAGACCCAAGTCGCAGATACGTGTTGACGGCAAATGTTAATGACATCTCGAAAAACGGCACTAACGTTGTCATCGACATCTCATGTGTTAACACGATTTCCCGCTCCAGGGAGTCGGTAAAGATCAAAAGACTTTTTCTATTTGCAGTACCTTGCATTCATCCTTTCTCAAACCTCTCATCCTTCGTTCTTTTTAGTTGCAGTTCCACATTTATTGTGTTATTATGCTGTATAGATAGTGTTATTATGTTTTAAAATGGATCAAACTACGAGTTCTTCCAGTTTCGTGTATTTTAGGTTTGAATACACTTCGAGAATCTAGTGTTAAGCGGAAAATTCCCAATCATCGTCGGTTTTTGAAAGGCTTACTTGAAGTGAAAGAGCACGATGGTTATCAGAAGCGCAATAATAATTTAAAATTGAATTCGGCATTACTTCGACGAGGTTTTCAAACAAGCGACTCCTCAACACTTCGATCAAGCACAAGTTAGTTCAATTTTCATCAAGGGAACAAAATATTCCTTATTATTCCATGAATCCACATCAATCCAGGACCCAGCATTATTTGGCAACAGCAAAATATATGTTTTCGATGACGCTCGACTATTGCGTAAATTATTGTGGCATTGCAATGACAACTTTGGTGCCATTTATGGAAAAGATATTACCTACTTCAGGATGCATTACGATTCCAGCATAATGGTTATATTTGAGTCGTGTGTACGAGGGGCACTTGTGACTTGTAAGACTTGTGAAAGGATTCATCGTCCCAAGGTATTCACTTCAGCCGAAATAATATATGACCAATCCTGATGTTATTCAAGAAATATCCCTGGGGAATGGGAACAACAAGATGTTTTAATTTTGTTGCTGACACGAGAATTGGAAAAATAAGGCATGCAAGTGAAACAAGTAGATGGACAGTGAAAACAGGTGGATGTCTTGATCTTGAACGTTTAGCTAACATTTTCCTCCAAACATGAGAACATATTCTCCCACAAACCAGGGAGAGGCAATAAAGCAGGTTCTTGGTACACAAGTACGATACTGCAGATGGTCTTTTCATTTATGCATTTACCACATCGGGTTTTTTGGGTATGACTAATCTACATTGCAAAATTCAAAAACCCTCATGTCTCTTGACAATCAATAACTCAGGAGATACCTGATGTTCACGAAATCTGCCATAAACAGTAAATTTTCGTTTACTTTACTAAGTTTTATGCGCTTCGAAGTCATCACCAGATCTAAAGTCGGTTGGGTCACAACAAAAATCCATTTGAATGGATGTGAGATGCTTCAGGTCTAACTCCAATTATGATGACTTAGGACGCTGCACCTCAGTCGCTACTACAGTTTGTTTTCACCTTTTCCATACACGCCCAGAATATGCTAAGTAAAGAATGTTGTGCTGCTTTGATGATCTGTATCTCACTTAATATTGGATTCAGCGACAAATGTTTTAGCAAATTTAGTTTTCTTTCATATTGATAAGAAAATAATTATCGCTACAATTATTCGGAAAAAAATTATTTTCCAAAAAAAGTACAACATTTTCGTGATTTTTTTTGCTACTAATTATTGTTTCGGGGGTGTAGGATGTCAAAAACTCAGATCCTCTTACTACTACTAATATCTCCGAGATAAAAATCACCTACCTGACCTTTTGCAGGGTAAAAGTACCCAGTGACTGGGCTATTAGTAATTACGGTAAAATCTTTTGGACCTTGAAAAATAAAACTTACAACGTTGCTCTAAGATATAAAGGGATAGATTCCCTAAATTAAAATATGTTCTAAAGGTTTTCTGAGCTAGCTTCTTAAAAGCTTAATTCAAAATTTGAAGTTATTTTTTTACACTTTTTTTTATGAATAACTGTATTAACTGAGACTCGTAAGTGATGTTCAGATATTATATTATATTATTGTATTATATTATATTATATCATCACTTTACAGGTAATTTATTTTGGTTATGCATATGTATAAAAAAAGGAGTTCAGTTCTTAATTGGTGAAGAAAAATTTAGTGATAAACAATATAAAAAGCATTAATTTATAAAAGAGTTATCCGGCCCCTCTTTTATCTAGTATTGAAGGATAAAAATAAAAGAAACCAAATGAAGTCAGAAAAAAATTGATTGATAATGTAATAACTTTAAATTTAACTTTTTTCTTAACAATAAATATTAATGAAGTTATAAATATCTTAATAAGTAAAAATCTGCTTAGCTTTATGAGATCACTTCGAATTTATGACAATCCCATTTCGTTTAATTACTTTTTAACCTTTAATTCTTCTGTATCTTACTTTTGTATGAATCTAGCTTAAAAATTATCATTAAGACCTTTTAATTATCATATTCAAAGTCGTATCTTTCTCAATATCATATATGACAATTTTTAAATACAGACTACGGACATTAAATTGACATATTGGCATTGAGAATGCGTCATAGGTTTGGGGTGGCTGTGGTCACCTCCTTCGCAGGATGGAAGCGAGAAGATGGCAAACAGTCATAAGGAAAATGGAAGAATATGCTGGAAGTCCTTTGATTTAATACTTACTTACTAAAGTGGCTCTTGTGAGTAAGTACGAAATTTACATAATCTTTGTGCTTAGAGACATTAGAGATAATTCGACCGGGTTGTGCAATCTATAATATGATGAGATTAGAAGCAAAGGGCTATAAGTGTGAAATTGAGTTATGACCCTCAGGGCTAATCCAATCCAACCTTGTAAAACCAACCTCAAGCCATTATTAATTTATTATACATTAACGGAGACATCAATAATCTAGTTGATACATAAATCTGTATACGGTAACAGCCGATTTCTCTTTAGGCCAATTATGAATCAAAATGTATATATTCAAATTTCGATTAAAACGAAATAATGAAGAAGGTGGAGTAACGATACATTGTGATCGTGATAATCGTGAGCCATTATTAAATATTTGGATGAAACTAAGGCCGACCTCCATACTTATCAGTTAAATCAGGAAAGAACGGTAAGAGTAGTGATCAGAAATCTGCATCCGACCACACCAGCTGATGAAATTTCATTTAATGATGAAATGAAGACGAACTCTTAGCTCTCGGTTTCAAAGTTTGTCAAATAACGAAGTGCTACGTGAGGAGGCATCAATCAAAACGGTATTAACTTTGTTCTTCGTAGGTCTCGAGTGAACACCTGGAGTAGAGAAAATAATTATATGATGTAACTTACCTGTATTACACTAGAATATAGAAACCGTATCCCAAACGCGACATCGTCCAGTGCCATAACTGTCACGCATATAGGCACACAAAATTATACTGCTACCACCCTCCCAGGAGTGATAAGTGAAGTGGGGAATTGTGCCCTTGAAATCACCTGCAACCAGCAAACCCAATCCTATTCTCAACCACACATTTCGCATATTGCTTCACCTTCTAGTTCTTCAGATCTCACCAGCCTATTAATCTCATTACTTACGGAGTTCAGAACCCTAATTACCCCTCTTATTTCCCTTCTTACAAATCTTGTCTCCTACCTTATCTCCGTTAAACAAAATCCATAAGTGGATCCTTCCGACTCCTTATCCATTCTCCTATAGGATGCGAAATGAGTTCACACCCACACTAACAAACATACTGCACTTCTCCACGACAAGAACATCAAAGTAGCTCTCATTACTGAAACAAGACTTACGGCCATTTACAGTTCGACAATACCAGACTTATCGAACTGATCACCCACCCAGATGGAACAGCTCATGAGGTACCGCTGTCATTGTACATAACTCCATTTCCCATCACATAGTTCCTTTGGTAGCAAAAGATTTCCTTCAGCCCACTCCAGTTGCAATCAGCACCTTCACTTTCCCCCTTACTCTAGCATCAGTGTACCAGCTTCCCAATAAATCCATTTCCGATCCCCAATTTATCTCCTTTCTAGACTCCTTCGGACATCGTTTCAGCGAAGCGACAACGCTGGGGGTCAAACTCTACAAATACACGAGGCTTGCTGTCTGGACTCGCATGGAACATTGCTCCACTATCTCTCCTGACACAGCCACCTATCCTATCCTATCGCCATCAGATCCCAACCGAAATCCAGATCTCCTTGAATTTTTCTTCTACAAACGTTTAGGAACACTAAAATATTCCCTTACACGCCTCAACGACCTCTCCCCCAAATGATTGGGACCACTTCCGCCAGATTATTACTGACTCTGTAGACCTCAAATTATCTCTGAAAATATCCCAAGACCTAAATGACGCAGTGCATTCTTTCACTACTCTGGCCCAGAGGTCGGCTTGGGAGGTATCATCGCCCCACCGTAATTCAAAAATTCTTAATCGAAATCCTTTACCTCAGCATCTCGAAGACCTAATCCAATCCAAACGCCACTCGAGAAAAGTGTGGCAAAGATCCCGACATCCTGCTGATCGTCGCTCATACAATCAGTACTGCAGGTTGGTAAAGCGGTAATTGGCATCCTTCCGTTCCAATTCTTTTAATTCCTATCTCTCCTCTCTATCTAATGGGGATAACTCTCTGTGGAATCTAACTAAAAAAATCCTAAAATATCATCCTGTTTCACACCCACCTCGTCGTGATGATGGGTCCTGGGCGGCTTCGGATAGGGATAAGTAGAGGGAATTTGCTCTGCCTCTTTCCCATCTCACGTTTCTCATCAAAACCACACTCATGGCACAACTGTCGAAGATTTTTTCACTTCACCTATTCCTCTCTCTCTTCCACCAAAAGCCATTAACCCTCCAGAAGTCAAATACCTTCTGAAAAACTTTCCTTACCGAAAATCCCCTGGATATGATCTCCTCACTCTTCTAATTCTCAAACAACTCCCTCCTAAAGCCATAATCTTCCTAACCTACATATATAATTGCATTATCCGAACGACGCACTTTCCTCGCTTTTGGAAAGATTCCATCATTGTCCTATTCGCCAAACCGGTAAACCTCCTAATGACGCATCATCTTATTGTCCAATTACCCTACTCCCTATCCTTTCAAAAATATTTTAAAATCGTATACTTCTAATTGTTGAATCCAAAAACCTTTTTCCTAATCATCAGTTTAGTTCGGCCTGCGACATTCCACTGCTCAACAAGATCTTCGCGTTGTTGATAATATATCCTCAGCCCTTGAAACCAAACGGTATTGCACTCCTGCCTTTCTGGATATAGCTCAAGCTTGTGACAGGGTCAGGTACGCAGGTTTGCTTTACAAGCTCAAAAGGTATTTAACACAGACGCTTTTCTAATTCCGTTGTGGCTTAGAATATTCTAATTACCATCCCATAAAAGCAAGAGCTCCACAGGGCAGTGTCCTCCGGTCTCATCCTCTATAACCTATACTCCGCCAATGTCCCCTCTACCCCCAATACCTTCTTGGTCACATTTGCAGATGACACTGCAGTCTTGTCATCCCGCTCAGACCCCGATATAGCATCCCATAACTTTCAAAAACACCTTGATTAAATCAAGCATTGGTGCAACCAATGGCGTATTAAAATTAATGAAGCAAAATGTTCCTACATTACCTCCTCTCTCTACCGCAAGTCTTGTCCACTAGTTTCTTTTATTTCCATTCCTCTCCTTGTATCCGTTAGTACGGTACTACACACGAGGCTAAAAAGACAAGAACAGACGCTTTGGACTACTGTACATACTACTTAAAAGGACATCCATCTCTAATTAGAAAACAAATTACTAATTTACAAAGTTATACTTAAGCCAATCTGGACATACGGAATAGAGGTATGGGGTACAGGAAAAAACTCGAACATCAAGTGCATCCAATCCTTCAATCAAAAGTCCTGAGAACAATAGTAAATGCCCCTTATTACGTCAGCAACAAAATCCTTCACAACGATCTTACATTCTTGAACTCATCCCTTCCTTTTTCATAAAATTCCATTGTAACCTACCCAACCACCCTAATCCCCTAGCACAGTCATTGCACTGCACCACTCATCCCTATAATCCTCCTTGGATAATAAAACAGAGTGGCCTCGTGACCTGTTATAAATGCGTAACTGTGGGAGTCCAGGCAGTGGCCAGTTTCTCCAATCATGTCCTGAGCGTGTGTGGTGCTCGCGCTCTTCGTCAGCCTCCACTGGCTGTTTCAGAGGTGAGGGAGGTGTCAAACATGTGGATTTGGGAGGTCTCTGGGCTGTTTGTAAATACTGTATTAATGAGCGAGTGAATGAAAATTGTAAATATGGCATGAATGAGAACATTTATCACAATTTCTTATTGCCCCATGAGGCCGATTGTAATTTTATCATAATAAAGTTGTTTTTATTAGATTAAAAATAGAGATTTACCATTAAGAAACGTTTCTGCGTTTTTGGTATTTTTTGAGCTAGTATCACCAGAAAATGTTTCATTGAAATCAGTGATCCCATAACCTTTGCCTTCTAGGTAATGATTATTCTGCTAGCTTTATATGAACTACATAATCTTTGTTAAAGCAGCGGCTGATGAGGTTAGTGTGTTTAAATTTATTTATTAGAATAAGGTTGATTTAGGGAAGTGATTTTCCGGTTATAATCACCTGTATAGAGTGTTTAGGATCTGGCCAGGTACCAAGGGGTCACCCTTTGGACCTTAGGAAAAAAAGCTTTTATTATGGCGGGAGTTTATTGCCAGTTAATAGCGGGTTGGTGAAACAAAGGCAGGCGCTATCGGATCCTCGTCCAAGCAACACGTGGTGTACTCTTAGTGTTTAGATTTCAGTGTTAAGATTATTTCAGTGTAGTTGTCAGATATCAAGTGATTCTAATCCTCCTTTAATACCTACAACCTTTCATCCTGGACTTCCTTTCTAGCTAACGAATAATCATAGGCAAGCGATTAAGCTAGAGAATCATGAGGTAAGCGAATCAATTTTACAATGAACTATTTTATTGTTGCTGCTTTCCAAGACCAATTACCAATTCCAATCCCCCTTTCTCCATACTCTATCGCATACAATTAATGACTGCCTAGAAGAAACAATTTGCGCTGATTCGTTACAGTATAAATAGATTTATTTATAGGAGAGCGGTATGTACAACGCTGGGGCTGATAAATTTCGCCGACTCAGTGCCTGGATTGGAGGCAGGCGAGCCCCCACCATGACTCTGTATAATTCATATCGCCTGAGAGGCACTAAGAGTGCTCTTCACTCTTATAAATGGCTGCCTAGGCAGTAATTCTCCCTCCCTTTCCAAAACATTCGTCCTATACAAATATTTACCGGCTTTTAGTTCATCCATCCCTCCTCCAATGTATATAAGTATGTATTTATAAATACAATAACATAATTGTAGCGACCGCTAACTACGTAAGATAAATCACCCTATACTCTATTGTATATATATTGTAAATCAATGTAAATAACATGTAAATGTGTTAAGCAATAAAAAATGCGGGGTGCCAATTAGTTATATGAGCTGGGACACCAGCTGTAGGTAGGTATGAGCCCCAGACCCTTGGCAAAACCCTGCCAGCCTCTGCCAGAGGAAACCCACATCATTTGTCACACCAATCCTAATGATGATTGGCTAAGGACAAGGCTAGCTGAGTATTTAAGCCGGTGGTCTGGCCCCTGTAAATCATTCTCCTGGCAACTACCGGCTCGTGGCTACCCCGCTTGAACTCTGAAACCTGACTGCTTCTTATGAAAAACTCTCTTCTCTCCTAACCTCCCTATGTTTTAGTCCGACGTCGTCAGGTCCCACACCTTCCTAGTGGGAATCTCTGCCTTCGTTTCGCTAAAACTAGCACCTCCCTCGCGGACGACGGTTGCCGTGACCCTGCAAATTTTCCCATCAGCACTCCTGCAGCAATCCTGTGTACCTCTCTCCGGTTCACACTCGCCTTTGGGATCCGGACGGTTTTCGCCTACCCTCAGATACCGAGTGTGAATTCGTGGTCATTCCAAGACCACATAAACTACCTATAAACCTACCCTGTACCTGTTCTCCTGAACATAGTGCACTGTCGGGGCACATACCTATCAAAAAATGGAGTCAGATAGTAAAGCCGTCATGAAATGGTTGTCCAGGTTATAAACTCAAACAACCCTCACTTGTCACCTTGGCTAGGGTAACCAGGCACCCCTTGGGACGACCCGACAATAATATAAGTACAATTGGCTATTAGCTGGTATAAAACAAGCTACTAGTCAAAATATCCTCCCACTGTCACATTAAGAGTTAAAACTGAGTAAAACAAAATTCTAGTCAAATTTGATGCATTACAAAATTAATGGTTTCGCCACGATTTTCAAAGACCACAGTTGGCAGTTTTCTAACTTGTTTAGTAACTTGTAATAATAAATGAGTGATGACTAGAAAGGTTGGTTGGAAGATCGAGTTAAGTTAATGAAAAAGAGTTTATTGTGTCAAGGGAGTACTGCGCCTGCGCTAACTATAGAAGTCGTTTTTCACATCGCTCTGCAACAAACTGTTTCTTGTTACCGTTCGTAGGAAGTGCCTAGTTCGCAAAACTGTTCCAACCGACCCTTGGGTGAACCGTTCGTGGTGGACTGTCTACAGGTCAGTGAAAAGAGGAACATTATTATTGCTAACGTAAGTTTTTCATCTCACAATTCATACAGAGGGCGGCCATATTGCAAGATATCAGTCAGCCGTGCTGAGAGTGGGGATAGGAGTGGGGAGCCCAGCTGGCCCTCAGTACACTCAGTACACTCTCTTCAGGCCTCTCATTATATTGAATTTTTTTTTTTTTTTTTTTTTTTTTTTTTTCCTTTATTCAATTGAAAACTATTTACAAGAATATGAAACATGCGTTTCTATCAACAAGTTATATCAGAAAATAAAAAAAAACGCTCAAGATCATTGGGACCTACGCCCACTATGTCACCAGTCAAACGCAAGCCACGGCGATCTAATCGGAATATCCCAATAAATTCCTCAGCACCTAGCAGCTCTATGGAAGAGATACCACCACAACCCACCACATCAAAACAAACAACAGTAACTCATGAGTCTCCCTTTTTCACACCCAATAGTTACGAGGTGTTGAAAAATATTGAGGTAGAGGACATGGACTCTACAACAACACCCACACAGCCCAAGCCACCAGCGATATTCGTTCGCAACATTAGTAATTTCAAATTACTATGCACTCAATTGAGCAAAGTTGTAGGTACAGGCAAATATACTTGCCTCAATCGATCTCGGGACACAAAGGTTTCTCCGGACACTCCTGAAACATACCGAGGAATTATAAAATACCTAGAAGAATCCAAGGCTGATTTTCATACCTACCAACTAAAACAAGAAAGATCGCTGCGGGTGGTGATTAGAAACCTGCATCCCACAACACCAGCGGACGAGATAGAAAAGGAGCTGATAAGTTTAGGGTACAAGGTTCGCCAAATCACGAATGTCCTCCGTGAGGAGAGACAAGAAAATGATACAAGTATCAAGAAACCAATGCCCTTATTCTTTGTCGAACTAGAGCGAACAGCTGGAGTGGAGAAAATCTACGAGCTTAACCACTTATACTACACAAGAGTACAGGTCGAAAAGCCTTACCCGAAACGAGACATCGTCCAATGCCATAATTGCCAGGCATATGGGCACACAAAATCATACTGCTACCACCCTCCCAGGTGTGTAAAGTGCAGTGGGCAGCACAAAAGTGAATTGTGCAAGAAGCCCCTAAAATCACCTGCTGTATGCGTGCTATGTCAGCAAGGCCACCCGGCAAACTATAAAGGCTGTGAGGCTTATAGAATTCTAAAGTCCAGAAGTGAACAACGTCGTCGTCCTGAAGAAGAAAAATCAGCCACAGGTAGCCCAAGAAGCGCCCCCACCAGAAGTTTGAGGCCTTCAGTCTCTTTCGCTGACGCAGTTAGGAACAGAGAGCAGCCACAGGCACTGCCCACTCCTCCTCCGCAAGTTCTTCTTTCCCAGCACTCCGCTCATCCCAGCAACCAGCAAACTCTATCCCATCCTCAACCACACATCTCGCATATCCCGCCACCTTCAAGCTCTTCAGATCTCACCAGCCTTTTAACCTCATTCCTTACAGAGTTCAGAACCCTAATTACACCTCTCATTTCCCTTCTTACAAATCTTGTCTCCTACCTTATCCCCGTTAAACAAAATCCATAAGTGGATCCTTCCGACTCCTTATCCATTCTCCTTTGGAATGCGAATGGTGTTCGCACCCACACTAACGAACTGACAGCACTACTCCATGACAAAAACATCGATGTAGCTCTTATTACTGAAACAAGACTTACAAGTAAACGACCATTTACCGTTCGACAGTACCAGACTTATCGAACTGATCACCCAGATGGAAGAGCTCATGCAGGTACCGCTGTCATTGTCCATAACTCCATATCCCATCACATAGTTCCTTTGGTAGCACATGATTTCCTTCAATCCACTGCAGTGTCAATCACCACCCTCACTTTTCCCCTCACTCTAGCATCAGTGTACTGCCCTCCCAATAAATCCATTCCCGATTCCCAATTCATCTCCTTTCTAGACTCCATCGGGCATCGTTTCCTTGTGGGTGGGGACTTTAACGCAAAGCACCAACACTGGGGCTCAAGATCCACAAATACACGAGGACGTGCTTTGCTGTCTGCACTCACACGGAGACATTGCTCCACTATCTCTCCTGACACAGCCACCTATTGGCCATCAGATCCCAACCGAAATCCAGATCTCCTTGACTTTTTCTTCTACAATAGTTTAGGAACACTAAACTATTCACTCAAGCGCCTCGATGACCTCTCCTCTGATCATAGTCCTTTATTATTAACCATTTCCCTAAGACCAATTCACAAACTGCCTCCCCCTTCATTTATTAGGGGCCCAGTTGACTGGGACCACTTCCGTCAGCTTCTTACAGAGTCCGTAAACCTCAAATTATCCCTGAAAACATCCCAAGACCTAGACGATGCAGTGCATTCTTTCACTACTCTGGTCCAGAGGTCGGCTTGGGAGGCATCGTCACCCCATCGTCACCCAAGAATCCACAATCATAATCGTTTACCTCAACATCTCAAAGATCTAATCCTATCCAAACGCCGCTCCAGAACAGTGTGGCAAAGATCCCGGCATCCTGCTGATCGCCGCTCGTACAATCAGTACTGCCGATTGGTAAAGCGGCGATTGGCATCCTTCCGTTCCGATTCTTTCAATTTCTACCTCTCCTCTCTGTCTACCAGGGATAACTCCTTGTGGAATGTAACCAAAAAAATCCTAAAGTATCAACCTGTTTCACATCCACTCCGTCGTGATGATGGGTCCTGGGCGGCTTCGGATGGGGATAGGTCGGAGGAATTTTCCTGCATCTTACCCATACTTTCACACCTCACCTTTCTCATCAAAGCCATACTCACAGCACAATTGTCGAAGATTTCCTCACTTCACCTATTCCTCTCTCTCTTCCACCAAAAGCCGTTAATCCCTCTGAGGTCAAATACCTTCTGAAAAAGTTACCTTACAGAAAATCCCCTGGATATGATCTCCTAACTCCTCAAATTCTCAAACAACTTCCTCCTAAAGCCATAACCTTCCTAACCTACATATATAATTGCATTATCCGAACGACACACTTTCCTCTCCTCTGGAAACATTCCATTATTGTCCTATTCGCCAAACCCGGTAAACCACCCAATGACGCCTCATCTTACCGTCCAATTAGCCTACTCCCTATCCTCTCAAAAATATTTGAGAAACTCCTACTAAAACGTCTACTTCCAATTGTTGAATCCAAAAACCTTTTTCCCACACACCAGTTTGGTTTCCGCCAACGACATTCCACTGCTCAACAAGGCCTTCGCGTTGTTGATCACATCTCCTCAGCCCTTGAAACCAAAAAGTATTGCACTGCTGCCTTTCTCGATATAGCTCAAGCTTTTGACAGGGTTTGGCACGCAGGTTTGCTCTACAAGCTCAAAAGACATTTACCACAGACCCTTTTCCTAATCCTACAGTCCTACCTTTCAAACCGCTTCTTCCAAGTCCGCTGTGGCTTAGAATACTCTAACTACTATCCCATAAATGCAGGAGTTCCACAGGGCAGTGTCCTAGGCCCCATCCTCTATAACCTATACACCGCTGATGTCCCTTCTACTTCCAACACCTTCTTGGCTACATTTGCAGATGACACTGCAGTCTTGTCATCCCACCCAGACCCCGACATAGCATCCCATAACCTTCAAAAACACCTTGACGAGATCGAGTATTGGTGCAATCAATGGCGGATCAAAGTTAATGAAGCAAAATGCTCCCACATTACCTTCACCCTTTGTCGCAAGACTTGTCCATTAGTTTATTTTAATTCTATTCCTCTCCCAGTAACCGAGACAGTACGGTACTTAGGCTTCCATCTCGACAAACGACTGACCTGGAACCCACATACGAGACTAAAAAGACAAGAACTAAACAGACGCTTTGGACAACTGTACAGACTACTTCAAAGGACATCCCATCTCTCAATAGAAAATAAACTACTAATCTACAAAGTTATACTTAAACCAATCTGGACATACGGAATAGAGCTATGGGGGACAGCAAAAAAGTCGAACATCAAGCGTATCCAATCCTTTCAATCCAAAGTCCTGAGAACAATAGTAAATGCCCCTTATTATGTCAGCAACAAAACCCTTCATAACGACCTTAATATACCCTACATTCTAGAACTCATCCCTTCCAAGTTTATGAAATTCCACAGTAGCCTTTCCAACCACCCTAATCCTGTAGCACAGTCTTTGCACTGCGCCACTCATCCCTATAATCCTCCTCGGAGACTGAAACGGCAGTGGCCTCGTGACCTGCTATAATCGCGTGACAGTGGGAGTCCTGGCAATGGCCAATTTCTCCAATCATGTCCTAGCATGAATGAGCGAGTGAATGATGACTGTAAATATGGTATGAATGAGATCATTTATCTGTATTATTATTGCCTTATAAAAGGCAGATTGTAATTATTTCACAATAAAGTTCTGATTTGTTACTGTATTGTGTCAAGGTAAAGGTAAAGTGACAGAGAGTTAGAATCAGGTTATAGCTCTTGCCAGCAGAGAGCGCCAGGATCGACGTTTACCATAAACTTTATTATTACTATGGTGATGAGTGTCAGTTGCAAAAAAAAAGGAGTTACTTGTAAGTGATAAGTGGGATTGGTGAACAGTTGATAATTTTGAATTACAACAACAGTCGATTTAGCAGGTCTAAGTAAAAACAAACATGGAAACAACAAAAAATAAGATACAACGTGAACAGACTAGCTGACTCTGTTATAGTATATGTATTCAAAATGTAGACAAAAAGGAAATGGACGCAGATATGAGATAGCCAATCTCAGGAATGTGAGAAAAGATAATCAGTGATAATAGTTTAACAATCACAACAAAAAAACATACTTTGTTCCGTAAGACCTTAGAAGGTGTAAATAAATCAGTTTTCAACATGTCCCGATATGAGATTTAAAGTTACGATTCTTCTTAGTGGTTAGAAACACTTCATGAAATGTGACGTAAAATTAAAAAAAAAACATTCTTTAAAAAACGGTTTAAAGAGCCAACAAACGGACTAGTACATTCAATAGGTTCTTAGCCCGTTTCAATATTTTAGCTCCCTGCAATTTGATTTATTTGTCTAAAATCCGTTTTGTGTAGCTGATATAAATAAAATTAAGTTATTTAAAATTATGAGTTCTGTCACAACAATTCTACATATGTTTCAAAGAAAGACCTCCCTAGACCTTGAGATGTTCAACAAAACTTCGATATAATGGCAAAAAATACAGTGGGGCAGTTGATTTCTTTGGATTAACTTGTTGGATGCCGTGACCTCATAAATGTGCTGGAGCGTAGCAGTAGCGGTAGTCTGGCTACATAAGTAGCGTGGGGGTCTCCCAAATTCATGCCTCCTTTTCCTTAGTAATAGTTCTGGAGTGAATTGAGGGAATCCTAGAGTATACTTATAAGGTTATATATAAATACATTATACAATGTATTTTGTAAATACGGTGCGAATGAGAGAATTAATGTATATTTGTAAATATCAAATAAATGCGATCTTATATCACAATGATCTATTGACCTTTTAGGGTATATTGTAATTTCCTTCAAACAAAGATTTATACACATATTTTGTATACATAAATTTTGGTCGATTTTTCTCATGATAACCAAGCAATCATAACTTAAAACTGGTCGAAATGGCATTTCGTGTTTTTTCCGTAGACCAGTAGCTTTAGACTCAGCTGGACTAGTCGACGCCTCTCACTCCAATGACGGACTCCACACGCATAATCGGTGACAATATTTCTAAACAAAAGTCGGCGACTCGGACGGCATATGCTCGAAGGGCGAGGGACAGCCGAGGGTCTCGGTATTGATCGGACGCCCTTGGTTGTCTAGACTTCTAGCCCTAGGCCGCCGACCGTAAACATCTTAAGCGAACGCTTGCCCGCCAGCTTTTTTACTGCCCACAGCTGTGCAGCCCACGCCTGCGTCATCATTCCGTCTGCCCTATTTCCACTGCCATTAACACGTAGCCCCCCTTTACCATTGGTTGTTAAACGACTATCTGTATCTTCTCATATGTTGACAGAAGTGGGTAATTCCCGTCAGGGGCGCGTGCCTTACAGCCTGTCAAGTCGGTAAAGTACAAACGAAAATTAAAGAAATTAAACTAAGGGCTTATCTCAAAGGAAATATAAATGAGCGTAATACCTCCTTGGTCAGTACAACACCATTAACGTGCTAGATGAGGAGTTAATTTTGCACTGTATAATAGAACGATGCGGCACCAAAAACAGTTAGACATTGTAAAATTCATTATCTTACCTCAGTGTGTGAAGTTAGCTTAATTTCCTACTTGAGGTATTCATTGGATAGAAAAGGTGAGTATTGGAGGAGTATTATAAGCTTCTAATAACTGAAACCACACTCTAATTAAACAATAAATTCTAGCATGCACATAGAGTACAATATGTGTTGCGTTGATGAGAGCTCTGACTTTGTATGGCCAATCTGACATTTACTCGCAACATACCCTTATCAAATTATAAGTGTTCCTACCTGTGGTAAGTGGTGTTGGTATCGGACCAGGACATATACACTCTAAACAGATGATTTCAACCAAAAACTCATTCCCTTAAAATCAAACTAATTTTGATAACATTCTTAAACACTTTACAGAAGTAATTGCTTGAACTCGCAACGCTGGTCTCTGGCTTTCTCTGCTGTCTAGGGTTGATGACGGTGGGGTTCATGCCAAAATAAATCCAATAAAATTCGAAGTTATTAAGAACTTTACCACCGAACAGGCAGAAATATTAGAATGCTGCTAAGAGGGGTCATAAATGGATATATATTTTTAAAGCCACGTGCCCCCTAAAATGCAAAGGAGTGAAGGGGAGTAAATGGGGTCAATTGGGTTTAAAAAAAACGAAAAGAGGTGAACCACACTTCTGTCATAACAGAGGAGTAAGAGAAACTTATTAACTACTCTCAGTGGGTAGACCCAATTACTCATGCTCAGGTGAATCCAGTGAATTCATCCTTTTGCCTTTGCAAACATGGAAATACAGTGACCACTCAATCATTCAACGATTCATTCATTAATTTAATTATTAGCATTTATTTATTAGATATTCAATAGAATTTTTTTGTTATGTACTGGCTTAGGTGTGTGACCAACTGTATTGAAGTAATGAGTGTACCGCAGGAGTACTGTTCTAGCTTTATAATAACCGTTTCTTTGCGTAAAACGCTTTTTATTATAACTCCATCTTGAATATGCTTTATACTTGGGATGAAATTTTTTTGAAGTTTTTTCCCTTTTTTTTTTCTTAAGAGACATTTTTTTTTCCAGCCCACTTGAATTACCATAATGGCCAGTGAGTAAGCCCTTTCTACGGCTCATTAAGAGGGAGGGGGACATACGACCGGGATATCAGCAGACGAGAAGAAACATATTATTATCATAGTTTCATATGCCCCTTTTTGTAAATGTATATCCACTTTATAATTTTTTTCCAACCACCACCCTTCCAAAAAAAGGAACAACGACGGCTCCGACAAAACTGGCAGGAATACCTGCAGTGGACATCAAGTCGTTACAGATAATTGTAGAAACGGAGTGAACATAGTTATCACTCGTGCTAATCGCAGAAGTCAAGCATTAGCAATATTATTTGTAACAATAAATATTTTTACTAGGCTACTTGAGACAAAGAGTCAATCAGGTTTAATAAGTCAACTAATGAAGTGTTTAGTTTATCTTACTTTGATTTTGTCAATCATTTATTTGATTGATACTTCAAACAAATAAAATAGTCAGGAGTGCTCCTGAAATTCAAGAATTAAGACACCTTAAGGTGCGGCACAGTAAAAGAAGTAAGGTGTCGTATCTATTTATTTACATTGCATTATCCAACAATAAAAGTATGAAGGTTTGGAAAAAATAGGGCCAAGAGATTCCTAATACGGTACGAAACCCTATTTGGTACAATATAATGGGCACATAAGGAATAATTAACATTATTTGTTGAAGGTGTCACTTTTGTTTTTAACGTCGACGAAGAAGAATGTTTCGAAAAATATCATGAAAGCCAAAACCATGGCTGCAAAAAGTTGTGATAAAGGTGATAGTAACTTTTTCAATGACCTTATGTCCTTATATTTCACTAATGAAGGTTTATGTTCAAACTGTTTACATCCAAAAACGTCTAATCGCCACTTAGGATACTCAAAATTTAAATTTAGTCGATCCTTATATTTGCCGCGAAATCTACTCCTACTGAAGCTTGATTCTCTTCACCTCTTTCGTTAGTGTAAATATTTTATCATTAAGAAGTATGTAATATTTGTTCAGTGTTGGTTGGTCTCTCTGATTGGCATACTATTTCTTCTAAAACTAATTTCGAATCGCCACTAAAAGACTCTCATTTTAATGATTTAAAAAAGTTTTGTTCTCTTCCATGTTGTGAGGCTGTGTCTAAATAAAATTTTGGAGAAGATTTTGGATCTCGTATAAAAGGAAAAATCAATATTTGCTGGTAATAGGAACGAAAATGATCAGATATCAGCTGATTGATTTTCTGGATTCTAGAATTCCTTTTTGAAAAAATATTAAGCTAAATTTTTTTTAGTCAATGATATCCGTTCTTTTCCAGCGTAAAACGTTCCATAGTAGCAATAAATCGAGACTTAAATTTGTATTTACGGATTTAGATCCCACCACCAGCAACCTAAGTTACCAGAGGTAAATTTTTTGGTAGATGAATACAAGGCTCGTTTGTGGTAGTATATTACCTCTCGGAATTTGTAGCAATCCACGAAGTCGCCATTAAGGCCAGAAACAGGCACTCGGTATGATTCATTGCACAACTTCTACAAAATTACCGCATTATTTTGTATTTTTTATGGCTGCTCCCTCAGGCCTAATTATTAAAATGCCTTTAATACGTTTCCTGCAAGAAGCATTATAACCTATGGATTAGCACAAGCCGTCTGTTTTGGTGGACTTTTAAGCACCTATAAACGCTAGACTGGAATTATAACTGCACTCAAAAATAAATTAAATGCTGTGAACTCATAGATTATACTTTATTTAAATCAACAAATAGAAATTGTATTTAGTGATAGTCAATTTTCAACGAAAATTGTCAATTTGTCTTTTTTGATTATAGCAGGAAGGTTGTTACAATACAAAAAAATACAATTATAAATTATTATGTAATATACATGTTGAAGTCTGAAGTTTTTTTGATTTCAAGTATTATTTTTTTTATGTTATTTTAGTATGTCTTAACTCAAATACTTTTTTTTTGTTTCTTTAAACAAGAAACCCTTTTATATTTTAGCACTTTGTCTTTATGTTCTGGTGATTATAAGTCCTATGTACTTCGAGATATGAATGTTTATATTTAGGTTATATTTTAAGATCAAACGACATGTAAAATAGTATTTTACTTTTAATTAATCGTAAATAAATATTAATCTATCATATTCTGTAAGCTATAAAATAAGAAAAAACCTGACGCCTTGATGAATAATATATAATATGAGCTGGTTTTCGTAAAAAAATATGATGTTTAAATAACTGAGTAAATATTACGGTTATCTTGATGAGCCAATTTCTGCCCCGGCTCAGGGGGGAATTTGGTTAGGTCGAATTTGCGTCAAAATTATATAACTGTACTTTTGGTGGATATTGTTCGCCCCGTAAAGAATGGGAACTATTGAGTTTGAGAGTATTTGGTCCTTGCTGGTGAAAAAATAATTTTTAACAGACAAAATTTCGAGGAACTTTGCTAAGTTACAAAACGCTGCCCTGAAATGCATGATATTAAATTTACTCACTTTTTCCCCGGAACCACATCTTTTTTAGGGCTGGACTTGCTTATTCAACAATTTCCATGGTGTTAAACTCATTCTCAACTCTTACTTCCTATTATGTTTTTTAACGTTAAACTTTCCACTCTCTTAAAAACTTAGTCACTTTAAAAAAATTATTTTTGATTTATTTAGCGTAGCGGGTGGAGAAATCATTCTTTTGTAGTAGGGCGATAAAACAAATACGCTCAGCTTTAATTAAAAAAAAAAATTAACGTTGTACACAAATTGTGACGTGATTGTAGATTTACATAACACACCTTGTTATAGATTATGATGTATATTTTTATCTTTTCTGTTTGTTTCTTATATTAACTACCCATTACTCAATTGAAATTAGATGTCAAAGTGCTGAAGTAAAAATGGGGGTTGGATTTCTGTTTCATTACTTGTAAGAACGATCTAAGCCAATACTTAATACTACTTAATACTTAATAATACCAATACAAAACGGAATTGAAATTGGTCGTTTAGTCATTATAAATTTATTTGCAAATAAATTTACTACTACCTGATTTTATGAGGGATAAAATTACACAATCTCGAAAAAAATTTCCCTATGATTCTGGCTAATGTTGCAATCAATTCGGAGTTAAAAAATACTTTAGAAATGCTGTCGCAGTAGTTTCATGCATCCGTGAGAAGGCAGCGCCTTTTCACCCCACTGTGTCCCGCTCATTGCTACGTGATTTGATAGATATAACTATCAAAGACAATTGGAAAATTTAAACAAGTAAAAACAATGTATACTTATTGTAACTTTCATCCCAATTGTGCTTTAATTGATTTCATGGATTGACCCTGCTGTGAAATATTGGCTTACAGTTATTCCTGCTTTAAGATGCTATCTATACATATGATTATATGAAGACGTATAAAATTGAAATGAATAAACTAAACTTACCTCAAATGTAAAAAAAAAAAAAAATTGAATTGTAATCCTTGTATATACTTGTAAAAAAAAAGAAATAAGGCAGCTAACGGACCGTTTTGGACCTTAAAGTTACCTGAAAAAAAGAAAAAGAAAAAGGTTGCTAATTACATGTTTATCAGGAAATTTCAACATTTTTGAATGGAGTAAATTGAAACGCTACAGTTAGCCAAAAGACTGTGAAACGAATTGGCCTGTAATGTTTTGAATTGTTTATCGCAGGCCGGTATAGGATCAGGATCTTGCAGGTGCAAGACAGTAAGGCACAGGCCTCGCAGCAGTCACCTCGCATAATAGTGAGTAGCCTATGTCTATCTACTATTGCTAATGTTTACTATTGTTCACTATCTAGCAATGTTTTAGAGATAAATTAACTGCTAGCTCCAGCTAAAACTATATTTATGGCGAATGTTTCATTATATATTGGTTGAACCAAAGATCAGTAGCCGTTATATTTTTTTTCTCTCACATAAAATTAATCACAACAATTTTGAACTAGATGTGTTTAAAAAAAATATTAATTTTAACAATGAAGGAACGCCTAATCAGTTTCAGGCGTAATACAATCGAATTTTTTCGGTTATTGTATTTTGACCGAAAACTGATCTGTAAACTCTTATATGCTGCGGTATATAAGTTTGACATTTCAGATCGATTAAATCATTTTCCGACCTTTATTACAGTCAGACGAAGGTATGGCAGTAGAGCCTCTCTTTTCCCACCAAGCAATTTATTTGACTCCACAAGTGTTTCATTCACCCAAATATTATCACAGTGCACGGTGTATATTGAACACACAATTAAAAACCTGTAGTGCAGAATGGAACGAAATGTACAATGAAACCAACATGTCTCAGATGGCAGAGTCCCCGAAAATATATTGGGGAAGCCCTTAATCAGAGTCCTGATCCTCCCAGTACATTTTTTCTGTGGCTGTTAATTATTATACACTACATGTGTACCTATTTAAATGTCCCTCCCCAACATCCCTCCTCGGGTATGTATCCATTTACCCTTCTAACTTGTATATTACTATTTAAACTAAATAACGTCTAGAGTGCTGTTTTATTCAATACTGATTGAACAATTATGAAGCGAATACTCAGTATTTTAAAGCAAAACTTTGTTCGATCAACCATCTTCGCTCCTGAAAATCACCTTTTCAAAAAAAAAAAAAAAAAAAATACACATATATCTCTGGTCGTACAAAATTTCTCTAAATAACTACCAAATTATTTTTGTTAGGAGTGTTTGTTGGAGTGTGTTGAACCTTGATAATTGATTAGAACACCCTGTCCGCAGTTTATTCTCTTTATACGTGGCCAAAAAAGTTGTTTTAAACAAATTCGTTTTGGGTTCTCGTCACGAATCTGTTTTGGAGACACATACAAAATTTAAATCTTTAATTTACTGTTAGCTGCAGCTTTAGGAAATAAGCAATACGGAACCATCATATTTCTTGTGCAGCTATATTTTTTTTTCGGGAAAGTTCAAACAAATTCAATAGTACAAGCATTATAGGTTTTACGTTATGTATTTTTCTATATATAAATTACTATATAAATACTATTACTTTGTATTTTTACTTTGAGTAAATATTAGTTATAGGAATGAAAAAGGAACCCACAGTTTCTTGATTAATGGTGTCCTGTAAAATTTGCAATAAATGAACAGGTTGTAATAAGAGGTTTAATTTCTTAAGCCAGGTTTGTATAATAATACGAGCTATCATTTTGGACTTCGGTCCTTTCAGGGATAAGTTGGATATAGACACGCTAGTGGTTAGGTCTAGTCTGAATCACCGGAAGCTGGCTCAGAATTTCAATAGATCACTACCGAGGAGACATTGAAGTGATTTATCGTTTCATCATGACGCATGTAGAATAAATATTTATTTACTCGATATGATAATACTCGATATGAATTTGTTTCTCTCAGGGAATATAAAATATGCTTCGATGTTTGAAACATGAGTACTATTTTTTGCCATAAACATAATAAATATAAATATATATACATATAAATTAGAGAGCGATCGAATGTGGATGGGCTCTGAACTAATATACAACAATGCTATGATTATTTATTTTTCAAAATACCTTTATTTTGAATTAAAACATTTCAGAAGCTTTAAAGTAATAAATCACCTAAAATTACACCCGATGCTTCAATATTTTCTGTTGCTTGCTACGATAATTGGTGATAACTATTGCTTGCATTATAGAATTATAATGAAATTCTTAATTTTCAATTTAATTACCATTCATGTAACTCGGATTAAAGGTGTAGTTCACATCTATAGAATTTACTATTCTTTAATAACCCTCTTTCTTAAAAATGGTAAAATATTTAAAAAATAAATAAAAACACGAATAACTATAGTAATAATAAACAGGAAGTTTGGGTCATATAGAAAGAGAAAAATCAAGATTTACTAGTAAAGAAGGAGTAGGGGAGAAATGAGGTGATAGCTCTTGATCACTTTTCTGGATTATAGAATATTTTTTGAACAAATATTATGTCAAAAAGTCATTGATATCCGTTCCATGTGAAATTCTCTCATTGAGCGATAAGTAAAACGTTCCATATGAGTAATAATTCTCCCATTGAGCGATAAGTAAAACGTTCCATAGCAGTAATAATTCTCCCATTGATCGATAAGTAAAACGTTCCATAGCAGTAATAATTCTCCCATTGAGTGATAAGTAAAACGTTCCATAGGAGTAATAATTCTCCCATTGAGCGATAAGTAAAAGGTTCCATAGCAGTAATAATTCTCCCATTGAGCGATAAGTAAAACGTTCCATAGCAGTAATAATTCTCCCATTGGGCGATAAGTAAAACGTTCCATAGCAGTAATAATTCTCCCATTGAGCGATAAGTAAAAGGTTCCCTAGGAGTAATAATTCTCCCCTTGAGCGATAAGTAAAACGTTCCATAGCAGTAATAATTCTCCCATTGAGAGATAAGTAAAACGTTCCATAGCAGTAATAATTGTCCCATTGAGCGATAAGTAAAACGTTCCATAGCAGTAATAATTCTCCCATTGAGCGATAAGTAAAACGTTCCATAGGAGTAATAATTCTCCCATTGAGCGATAAGTAAAACGTTCCATAGGAGTAATAATTCTCCCATTGAGCGATAAGTAAAGCGTTCCATAGCAGTAATAATTCTCCCATTGAGCGATAAGTAAAACGTTCCATAGGAGTAATAATTCTCCCATTGAGCGATAAGTAAAACGTTCCATAGGAGTAATAATTCTCCCATTGAGCGATAAGTAAAACGTTCCATAGCAGTAATAATTCTCCCATTGAGCGATAAGTAAAACGTTCCATAGCAGTAATAATTCTCCCATTGAGCGATAAGTAAAACGTTCCATAGCAGTAATAATTCTCCCATTGAGTGATAAGTAAAACGTTCCATAGCAGTAATAATTCTCCCATTGAGCGATAAGTAAAACGTTCCATAGCAGTAATAATCCGAGACTATTATTATTAGTTAAAGTTGTTGTTATTTTCTATTCAGTATTAAATGAAACTTTTTTTAATTTTTAGGCCAAAAGGGTTACATAATAAGGCAAGATGGACGAGTACAGAGACCCCCAGAATGAAGGTAGTGTATGTTTAAAATTAAATTGGTCACATAATTTTCTGGGCGTTTATCGCTACCCATGAATTTAGGTGTGAGTGGATTGTTTGTTGGGATATTGGCTGAAGGGAAGGATAGAATGATGTTAGATTTCCATTAAATTTATTAGTACACATTCGAGATTCCAGCATACTACTCTCCTAACATTTTACTACCCTCCATCAAACATCTCATTCTAGGGAGCTGTTGCAAACATACGTAGCATGATAGAATGTTGAATGTGCACTAATAAACTTGATAACAAACGAACATCTTTTTGTTTGTTCAACCCAAGTCATAATCGAAACAAACTGCTCGCTCATAACTATAATTAATCGACACTATTTACTGGATGATAAATAGTAATGCTTAATAATTTTTGATATTATAAAGTTTTTTTTAAAAGTTATTTGACTTTTACATCAATAATTTTTATCTCAAGTCAACTTTACTTACTTCTCCTTATAAGTAAGTAAATATGAGTAACCTAATAATATTATTGAAATGTATTAGCACTAAAAACAAACACGATGAACAGTGTAATTTTGATGAATGGTTTTAGATATGAAACGCTTATGTATAATTCCCTTTGTAGGTAATCAAGGATTTATATTATTACAATAATATAACTATATAACTAGTAAACCAAGGGTCAGTTTCCTCTCCATTTCTAATTTCAAAGACTTTTGTTTTAATTTTTAGCTACTTAAATTAGTTTACATCAAATATGATCTAAATTATTTAAACGGAATAAAATACTAGAAAGGCAAGAAGCAATATGGTGAGATATTCACAAAAAGGATCTTGTGTGCGCTTCTTAAATACTTATAAAAACTATAATAGCATTTTTGGTCAAAAATACTTCATTTCATTCCCTGTCAAAGAGTTCGCAATCCCCCACAACAGGATAAATCAAAACCAACAGTTTTTTTAGTTATGACTGTTCTCTAAAAAATAATAAAATTAATTATGGCTTACAATTTATGTTTTGGTTATTATTCACAACTAATTTAAAACATTAAAACACTAATTAAGATTAATGATTTATATTAATAGTCTAAAACGTCGAACGATGAAAAAATGAATCTTGATTTACAGTTTTCTTGAAGTTACTAAATTTTCACTTAATATTTCGGTGGTTCAAGATTAGTGAGTATAAATATATGAGTTGTGGGAAGACAACTGATTTGACATATAAATAATTATATTATATATATTATATTAGATAGTAATAATAAACTATAAATTCACAATTCATCTACTAATGACTGGAGATTGTGTAACAAGAGGAGGTTAACAGCTCGCATCGCCAAAACACCTGTGAACTGAATGCACCGGAAGAAAGGAGTTCTTCAGGAACATGTATTGTGAACCCACATAAAGGGTTACGGGCAATTAAATTTAGTCACCAAGAGAAATATCGTGAGGGAATCGAAGACCAAGAAATACATCAAAAAATGTTTTGAACACATCATTCGAGAATAATATAGGGGCTAAATGGAAATATGACACACGGGGGGGGGGGGTGGATGAAATGGCAAGGATGATAAAATGGTTTTATAAGGGATTGTATCATCAGCAAGAATACCCAAGTTTACGAAGTAGATTGAACGTCGGCGAGTTGGTGCAGAAGATGACTTAACTGATTAAAATTAAATAATTACTAAAATTTGACATACTGTAGTCCCATGATTATGGACAGGGAAGAATGCACAGTTTCAAAATCATTGAACACCGGGAAGCCGGTGAAAAAAATGGAACATAAGATTAGATAATTTCCGACATAGTGAACATCATTATTATTGTATTACAATTGAAATGATTTATCATTTTGTATAATTTGAAAACTATAAGGGACTTTCCATTGCAGGCCCGTCAAGGAGTGAGCGAAACGACGCCATGTTCGTTGCCGCGGAAAAAGGACACGCAGACGTGGTTGAGATGCTTCTCGACAATGGTTACTCGTTGGATGTGTTCAATGAGAGAGGCGAAACTCCGCTCCACGTCGCTACTAGGTTTAATCAGCAGTCTGTCATCAGAGTACTGCTTAAAAGGGGTGCCAACCCTTTCTCCACGGACCTCCATGGGTATACTCCCTGGCACACTGCTTCGGTTAACACAGATACCACTCTAATCAGATTGTTTATAGATTGGGGTAAGTTTATTATTTAATCGTAGACAGCCTAACAAATCCAATAACATAGGGGTATATTATCAAGAATGAAATTTAACTCGCTCCGTTATGGTTGGTTATTTTAGTTTTGACGTTTCTTTTATCCTCTATCTTGCTGAGGAGTGGCAATTTTAGAGATAGCTGTTTAAGAGATGCATTACATATACAAGGAATTCCATTGTAATAATGATTAAAAAATGTTCAAGAATTGAAAATTCTTTGAAAAATCAATGCAACAACGAAGAAAGCTGTTAAACGGTTAATAAATCGTCTGTAACTCGCCGTTAAACGGGAACGACGCAGAAGAACTAGATACTAATGCTTTTTTTAAGTGATAACGACATTATGGAACAGTGAGAGCTTGAAGAGACTGATCTTGTCTAGAAATTCCATTTCTCTGAACCATCGCCACTTAGTAGTTTATGACATAATCAGATGTAGTGCCAATTTGATTTTGGGAGGATCCTGTACTAAACAAACTTTTCAACACGAATCTATCATGTTTTGTCTTCTTGAGGGTCCACAGCATTTAGGATAGTAGTTACATGCCTAGTTAATTGCTTACTGCCACCAAGTCAGATGCTGTATTCTCACAATATCCTGAGTAGCTTTCTAGTAAACGTAAAAAAAAAAAATCTTTGTATAATTAGTGTACTGTTCTGCTGGATGCATGGATACGATGCAGAACCCAAGTGGTACCAAAGCCCCGCTTTTCAGCAGACTGGTCTATGTGCTCTGATGATAAGGACACCCATATTGATAAAAATTGATTGTTGAGTGCTGTTCTAGGACATTGTACACCTCAGCCCATTAAGGTTTACAAAGTTTTAAACATGTTCAGGTACTTATCTTCCCCGCTCTTACAGCCAAGCATGTGTTGCGACAATTCTCAAACCACATGCAGCCAAAAGCACCCCGTCCCAACTATATTACTCCAGACCCACAAGTTGATTTGGTCACAAGTGTGGGTTTAGTTAGCGTGTTTATGTGTGCAAATCAGAAATCCGCGGATCCGTTAGTACACTTATACCTTGTGGGGCCAGATTGTCTTTATCCTCACATATTTCCTAGAAGAGGTGTGCGAGAAAGGGTTATCGTCTGTACCAATCCTTTTTGTTAATTATACGTAATGTTTTAAAGTTATTGGGTCACAATGGACATACCTGTTTGAGTTCTTTTACTGCATCAAGAATCTTATAAAAACTTCGAATTTTAAAATGGTTCTCACTTTCAACACTGTTGGTATGCGCAGGTGTGGTGGTGCGGAGCTACTCTGCGTCAGAGATTTATGCCTTTAAAACACCATTATTGGAAATAGTTTAAAAAAAATCTGATAGGTTCTAGCACCTGAAGGACGTTTTACTGATGTCTGTATATGATCTTTGCTCCATCATTATATGATCATGTAGGGTGATTTTATACAAAAATCTCCAACCTCATTTACTTGTGATTTACTTTCTCATAGAAATAACAATCCTGAATTATTGAATTAAATATTCTATTAAATCGACAAAAGCCTAGAAGTTTTATTGAATTTATCTAATCTATGGCTTGTCTTTTTTTTCGTAACTTGATAATTACCCCTATATAAAATACGTTACAATAATCTAAAAACATATATATACATATTATAGCTATTTTTTGTATTACTAGCTATTAATCAAGAAAAGGTTACCAATAGATAATTTCATTAACAGGAAAAAAAAAAGATGATGATAACTTGTCCCCCCGTGCCAGAGCCAGCCGTAAGAAAAAGGTAAGGAAACTTAAAGATCGCAGTGCAGACACGGGTGAATGTTCAAAAATGACTCAAAAAATAACCCCCAAAGGAGGCTATCCATGCTGTGAATACTATGCAGCACAGCGCGCAGAAGAGGGTGCAGCTGCTGCTGTTGAGCCTCCCTGCTCACGACTTCATGCAAGTTTTGACACTGCAGAACTTCTTAAAAAAACCACTACTCAGTTTCAATTGAGTGATATTGATGAAGGATTTAGCCATTCTTTTTTCAGTAGGATTTCAAATGAGTCGTTAAGTCAAATGAGCAGGGGCAAATTGGAAATGAACGAGGACAAAGACAACGGGGTGACAGCTTTACATCTGGCAGCAAGATTCTGCAACGAAGACGTAGTGCGAAGGTTCTTGAAGAAGAAGGTTGACTTGAATAGCCCGAGCTATTGTGGGAGGTCTGTCCTCCTGATGGCTGCTGCTGGCGGCTGTGTCCGAATCATCAAGATGCTGGTGAAAGAAGGCGCCGACTTACGCGCGACCGACATTCACGGTTTCAGCGCCCTCCACGTAGCGGCCTACTTCGGCCAGGTGTCGGCGACCAGGTACTTTCTCTCCTCCGGGCTCTGCACCGCCATCACATGTAACAGCGGGAACACCCCCCTACACTACGCCGCTATCAAGCAAAGGCACGACACAGCTGAAGTCCTCATGAAAGCAGGATCTTACATCCATGCCGAAAACAATAGTGGGCTCACACCAGCAATGATCGCCAATCAAATCAATGACGAAGAAATGTATCAAATTATCCATTCCTTGATAGAAGACGATTAGATTATCCCATTAACATTATACAATCAACTACCCGTTCCACGAAAACCTCTTACTTTTTCTTAACAAACAGCAGCAATATTATATTTAGTAAATTTTAGTTATTTGTAAATTTTTTCACTAGATTTAGTATTCTATTTTTAGTATTGCTAATATTTGTAGGCCTTAGACAAACGGATTGAAAGCAATATTTCGGTGCAAACAAACAAGTTACCCTCTAAAATCTAAGTAAAAATAATAGACAAAGCGATAATGCTCTACCCCATGAAAATCTGCTAGTGTTTAGTTTATGCTTCTGACGCGTGAGATGCATGGTTCATTTCGGACGATCCAGAATCTGAGTCAGGTTTCCAAAATTATTGTTAAAATGTTGCACAGAAGAAAATTTTTTGTAAATATTTGAAAGAAAGATTACATCATGCTGAATAATAACAGATATTAGTTATTCCGAATTAAAGAATTATGAAAACAGCTCTCAGTATATGAACACTATTTAATTACGAATCTTCTAGAAATTAATGCATTGGTGAAAAATGTTACTCATTTATCGAGCGGTCGATAATAGTAAATAAAGTTACGAAATATGTTCCAGATCCCTGTATACTGTGGTTACCTTCGTAGGGATCTATAGTTACAACAAAGGACAATATGTAAACTCAAGTTTTATTCTATTCTTTTCTCAAATTGATGTAGTCTTTGAAACATTACCTATGAACCTGCCCCTATTTCCAAAAGTACTTCTCTAGTGAAATAACACCTAACTAAGATCGGTGATTTGGATTAATTTCCGATTTTAAGACCAATATACACAGTTTAAACTATATATATATATATATGTACATGCATATATATATTATATGACATTAAATATTATTTTTAAGCATTAATGGAAGTGCTGTATATAAATTAATTTTACTTCTAAATGTTGGTTCCCGGAGTAGTACTAGAGTAGTAGTAATAGTTATTCCAAAGAATTTTCAATTCATCTTAAACATTAAGTAAAGTGCAGTAGTATATTTAACATGTTTTTCCTAACGTTCAACTTCTTAATTTTAACGAACAATGAAAAAAAAAAATTGATTTGTATTCTGAGAAAGTAGGTAATTTAAGCCAAAACTGATCTTTAAATAATAACCGAAGATGTATTGTAGGCTCAGAAGAGAAATCGTATAAAAATAATACTTAGTTTTATTACGAGTTATACAAAAGCGTTTCAAAATTTAAACATCTAGTAAAATTAAAATTGTTTCAATGTAAAAAAAGAATATAACTAAATTTTTTTTTAATTGGAAAACCCAGGTAGTACCCGTAGTCACTCAGTATCTTATTCGGAAGATGAAAGTCCTCCTGGGGATGTTGAAATGAGAGAAGAGCCAGTCCCCGGTTGTAGCAGGGAAGTCAGAGAGGACTCTTTCGTAAGAGAACTCAAATCTAAAATGGACTACTTATCAGTTTTCAAGCCAGTTCCCACAGCTTGCTCATCTACCGTACGTATGGAAATTTCAAGCGCAAGCACCCCAGCTGACTCTTCGAGTCGTAGTAGCGGTGGAGAGCCCAAAATAAAAAGAACAAAAAGAGGGGGGAGGAAACATAAAAATAAACCCAATAATCTTGAAGATGAAGCTAAGAATCTAACTCCTGAACAGGTTTCAGCGGAACGTAGTGAGCGCCTACAAGCACTAAGCAGGAGTGACGGAGCCGCCTACGACGAAGAATTCTGTAGAATTTTTATTAATAACACAGTAGACTCAAATCCCAATGGCAATTTCATGCTGTTCATTCAACACTTCGCTGCACCTAACAGCGATACTGACCTGGACCGCTTGATCAAGAGCGGGGCCTACGACGATGTACAAGCGGGGTCCGTAGATGTGACGGGGAGGGACGACATCGGGATGACTCTGCTCCATCGGGCTATCAGGAACGGGCGACATCACCTGGTCAGCAGGCTCTTACGTTTTGGCTTCGATATCAACGCCAAGACGGACTACATGGTGACTCCATTGATGCTTGCTGCTATCGGGGGCCACTACCAAATTGTCAAACTGCTCATTCAAGCAAAAGCAGACATACACTGCACGGTGAGCTCCGGGATGAACGCCTTGCACTACGCAGCTCTCTACAAGCACTTTGATGTTGTCAAACTGTTGATAGGGTCCGGCATGAACCCTAACGTGCAGGATTCCAAACGTGAGACAGTGCTTCATAAAGCAGCAATGAGTCATGACAACTTTGCAGTAGTATCGTTCTTGGTAGGGGTCGGTGCCGACTTGCATGCACTTAACATTTTAAACTACAAGCCGTTAAACTTGGCTATATTTGCGAAGCACGATGAAACTATAAACTACTTGACCACGATGACTCTCGCTGAGACTGAATATCATTCGTCATAATAATAGAACGATAAGAAAGCGAAGTGGTTTCCGATAAAACAGATAAATTTGGTACTGGTCTGGAAATTTCAACAGGTTCAATGGCAAGACATGTTTGACAAGTAAAAATGCTCATAGAGAAAGAATGGTCATAAAGGTAGGACAATAAGAAAAAAACGATGCTATATATATATAATATTTTTTTTTATAAAAACGGAGACGTGAATTGCTCTGGAAATTTTAACATAAAATTTTAAGGTATTTTAAAGGATTTTAATATAAAAAGTTACTCGTTTAAATATGGTTTAAATATGGTTTGAAGATATTCAGTAGATATTTATACATACCTCTATATTAGTATGGAGCTGTTGTACTTTTTAAATATTATGGTATTTAAAATTAGTTATGTAAATTTTTATTAAGCGACTTAATGTACATGGAAGATTATTGTTATATTGTAAACATGTAATACACATTACGATTATGTATCAAATTTATTAAAAATATATAGAAAACTATGAAAATGAAGAACGGCGTGCATATACTGTTTTATTTATTTTTTAATACCTACATGGTTGTAATTATATTACGCACTAGTTTTTTTTGAGGTGAGAATGACCGTTTATCAAGGCAGATTTGATGGCAGAAAAGACTAACGATAATATGACTTGTTTATTATATCTATATATTTTCTGTACTATATAGTTCTTTATTGTGCTAAAATTACAATCTGCCTCATTAGGCAATAAGTAATTGAGATAAATGTTCTCATTCATACCATATTTACAATTCATTATTCATACAATATTTACGAACAGCCCAGAGGCCTCCCAAGTCGACATGTTTGTCACCTCCCTCGCATGCGAAAGAGGAAACGGAGTCTTGGGAAGTCCCCCACGCCCCTCCGTCAGCCGCGTCACCGGATACGAACGAGCCAGTGGAGGCTGACAAAGAGGGCGAGAGCCACAGACGGTCAGGACATGAATGGAGAAACTTGCCATTGCCAGGACTCCCACTGTCGCGCATTTATAGCAGGTCACGAGGCCACTGTCGTTTCAGTCTCCGCGGAGGATTATAGGGATGAGTGGTGCAGTGCAATGACTGATATCTATATATAAATTTTAATTTGTAAATATGGTAACCACTTCAATAGACTACTTATCCTACTTCAATCACTCTCTCCTACTACAATCCACTTCAGTAGATTATAGCAGTGAAAAGTTCAATATAGAAATTAAGATATAATGCGTGGTGCAATTCTTTTCAGGCATTCTGAGATCGGGTAAATGTAACAGTTAGTACACTTGTTATATACATTACAGGATGTACAATCCACTCTCAAAACTGACATAGAACAAAAACTCAAGACTTTTAAAATTAGATTTATTACTAAAAATTAAAAAAACAAAACCACTAGATGAGGCTATGAAGTAATTATTTTTTATACCAGGTGACGTTAATGGGAATCTAAAACACATCAAATCAGATCACAAGTGTTATATAATACTGTTTTATAAAAAAAAAAATCAGTTGAGGAGTTGATAAACCATATAAAAGAGTATTAAAAATATAAGTGTGTAACAGTATAACACTATCATCATAAACATTTTTGTTCCATAGTGGAACGATGACTTAGTTGAGCAAATGATGATTAAGAGCTTACAGATTGAGATAAGTAGACCAATTTAAATATTATAATCACGCAGAGGACTGGAATATGCAGAATGTATTTTCTGATTCAGTGAATAAAATGGAAATTGATATATTGTGACATGAACTCAATATCTGACAAAGTGACAATTCATACAAATAATGGTCATGGGTGATTTACAAGTTATGGAGGAAGCCCATTTTTCTCACCAAGTGTTTGATGTCTGTGAGAATGTTTGTTGTGCCTTTTCAGTCTTATCTTATTGTCTTTACCGGTTGATAATAAGATCTCACACTGATGTAGTCTTAATGAAACATCATCTATGAACCTGTCCCTATTTCCGAAGGTACTTCTCCAGCTAAATAACACCTAAGGTAGTGGATTTCGATCATTTTTGGAAAAGAGTTGAATATACACAATTTGAATTATATATATATTAAGAGTTTAGCCAAGTATACAGTTTACAAAGGTTGTGGGAATAATGTAAGTCTTGTATAGTTTAATTTTACGTCTAAATGTTAATAAGATAATAATGCTAAATTCTGAATTGTCAGATTGGAGAGAAAGATAAGGAACTCGTAAAGTTTACATTTAAAGATTGGGAGAGTTGATACACGACGGTAAAAGTAAGTAGATTTGTGAGAAAGGAAATACAGGTCGAAAGGGTTGAGTTAAATAATGTAGGGTATATTAAGATCGTAATGAAGGGCATTGTTGCTAACGTAATTAGAGGCATTTACTATTGTTCGCAGGACTTTTGATTGAAAGGATTGGATATGCTTGATGTTCGACTTTTTTGCTGTCCCCCATAGCTCTATTCCGTATGTCCAGATTGTCAAATAACTGATTAATTCTTGGTGGAATTTCCGGCATTTTGGAGGTGCTTCTCGGGTGATAAATTAACCATGTGTGAGTCTACAATTACCTGTTCTGAGAATGTAGACCATGGTTTGACCTCCCTTTTGATGTACTTAAACTTATCAGGTGGGCTGTTATATCATATAGACTGTCAACGTGCAGTTATGACCTCTTTCAGTGGGGGTGGAAGTTCTGACGAAGTAAGCACAGCTATTTTCTTGAGAGAGATTATGTTTCTCTCAATGATCTGATAGCCATTTCATTTTCCATATGAAATGGACTGACATATATTTATTCAACATTATTATGTACTCTTGAATGCGCTGAATGAAGGGGTGTTTAGAATACATACAACACAGTCCCTTCAGTGCACTGGGAAACTGAATTAATTACAATATTATCAATAGATAATTTCATTCAGGTTGTAGATATGACCCGATAGCATTTATTTCAGCCAAATAAACACTGCAGAGGCACTGTAGAGTTTATTTTTGGGTGCTACTGATGATAGATATTTGTTGTTGGTCAATGGTGGATTAAAGGTTTTACAAGATTTCGGTAAGATCAGGTTAGCTGGAAATTCCTGGCTGGAATCCGGATTGGAGGGGATTTACAAGGGTTTCTAGAAATTAAGTAATTTGCGATTGAACTGGTCTTTCGAGAAGTTCGGAAAGGGTAAATAGAATCAAAATGGGAGGTTGGTCTTTGGGATAGGTGGGGTTAGGAACTTTGTGTAATGGAAAAACGTTTGATCTTTTCCATGAAAAAGGAAATGGAGAGGTTTTAATAGAAAAATTATAAATGTGTAGGAAGCAATAGGGGAAGATCAACTAATAAATCTTCCGTCTTTCCACAATATCTCAATGCTGTCTTTTGAGTATCGTAGAGTAAAGTCAGTTGAAATAGCCCCACTTTTTAATCAGTTTACTTGAAAAAAACAATAAAATGTTGATATTGATTGGATAAGATTTTTCAAACAATCGATTGGGACTGAATCGACAGCTTAGGGCTCTTGAAAACGATTTGTTGTATCAACAATATTGTGAAGAGACGGGAGGCTGGCTATTTCATTTAAATCCTGTAAAATGCACGGGGAACAGAAGTGGGTGTAAATTACTTGTGGTGCTAACTGGACTTTAGGAAATATGTTGCGATGAAGCGGTCGTGATGGTTTAATAAGAGAAAATTTGCGGAGTTCCCATTTGAAGTGAGAGTTCGTCAAATGAGATAACGACTCGTTAAAGAATTTTGATTGGGCAAAGCGGATTTTGGACTGAATGAGGTTCTAAATGGTTTTAAAGAAGGATTCATTTTATGGGTGCCTGGTGAGGATTAACCTTCTCCTTGGTGTGTTCCGACACCTCATTAAATTTCCTGAGTCATCTAAAGAGTTTGGGGGGGGGGTTAGGAAGTTAGGATGGTGAGGAAATTATCGGTAAGGAAATAAACAAATAAAATGAATATGAGAGGTCCTATTGCGTTGCCTCCAGAACAGGTTGGATAGTTAAGAAGGTCCGTGAATGGAGGATACGGCATACTCGGGGGGGGGGGGGTAACATCCAGATAGTGTATTAAGGAAAGGATCGTGGGAAGATAGGAATGGCACTGGAAGTTGAAAGGTGAGAAATAGATTCTAGGGAGAGTCTATAATAAAAAGGAAATATTTGTATGATGCCAGGTTGAATATGGGAGGACAAATAGGTTCAGAGGAATACTATGAAACACTGTCCGGAAATCCCTTAAACACCACTCCAAGGACAAGAAAGCATCTGTTGAGGAATTTCTTAGTAAATTATTATTTAGTACACCAACTAAAATCACATAATTAAATAAATAGAGAAGGTTCTAAAGAATGGATTCAAAATAGAATCGAATTTGCAAACAGGTATTTTGTGATGAATGTTGTCTGTGAAGAAGTTAAAAAATTCACCATGATGTGGAGGGAGAGATCGGTATGTTGTTAGGACACTATTCATGAGAAAGAGAGAGGACTAAAACATAAAGGGAAGGGGTGAGCAGACAGTAAAGAGCTCGTAAACAGTCATAAGGAAGAGAGTTGAATATGAGATAAATAAGTAAAATAATATAGGTTAAAATGAGGTAAAAACTGGAAACTAATCTTATGTAAATGTAATTAATATTGAAGAATTCTTAAGTTCTCCGATTCCTCCAACGTCTCCTCCAAAAGGCTGTCAATTTCCGGGAGGTACAGTACTTTTTAAGTAGCCTACCTATGTGTAAGTACCGTGGGCAACTTCCTAAATCAAAAATGTAGCTTACTTTCATATTTAATTTCATCTTTAGAACCACTATTCTAATCTATAAAAATATTCCATCATTGTCCTCTTTCAGAATCCCAGTAAGTCGCCTAACCCTTGACTTACAACCCTTCTCCGTTTGGTTCTAATCCTCTTCTTAAATAAAGAATCCAACTTAAATGCTTACTGCCCACATTTGTATCCACCCGTTTCAGACAATCCACTGCAAATATAGATTTTTTCTTTCGTTACAGCATTTTGAAAGTCCTGTTAATAATTTTCGTTTAAATTTAAAGTAGGTAGTGCACTTATTATTCATCTAAAAACATTTTTTGTGGTGCAAAAATTTCTTTTCTACGCGAGTTCTTATCGTTAACTAAAAATTAAATAAATTAAAATTGCACTTTATTCTGAAACTGTTGCTAATTTAAACCAATATAGCGGGTCATTAAATAATAACCACAAATTCTTTAGAAGAAAAATTCATTGTGATGAAAAGCTATAAAAAAAATACTTAATTTTAATTATGAATTTTACATAAGCGTTTCATCTTTTAAAAAAATAGAAAAATTAAAATTATTGGAGTGTAAAAAACATAAAACTAACATGTTTTTAATTAAAAACCTAGGAAGTACCGGTAGTCACTCAGTATCTTATTCTAAAGACGAAAGTTCTCCGGCAGATGTTGAAATTAGAGAGGTGGAGATCGTCCCCGTTTGTAGCACGGAAGAAAAACATTCTACGGCAGATGTTGGAGAAAGAGAGGCGGAGGCAGTCCCCGGTTGTAGCAAGGAAGACAGAGAGACTTCTATGGAGAAAGAACTCAAATCTAAAATGAAATATTTATTTGCTCCCAGGCCAGCTCTCAAAGCATTGTATTATAAATACCTAAGTCCTTCGGCAGCTGTTGGAAAAAACGAGGCGGAGTCCGATGGGACCAGGGAAGAGAGAGAACTCAAATGTAAAATAGATTATTTATCGGTTTTCAAGCCACTTCACACACACATGGGGAGGAAACATAAAAACAAATTCAATATATTCAAAAATAATGCTAATAATCTAACTCCTGAACAGGTTATAGAGGAGCGTAGTGAGCGCCTACAAGCACTAAGCAGGAGTGACGGAGCCGCCTACGACGAAGAATTCCTTAAACTTTTTGTCAATAATACTGTCAACTCTTATCCCAATGGGAGCTTCAATCTGTTTGTTCGCCACTTCTCTATACCTAAAAACAATACTGCCCTGGACCGCTTGATAAAGATCGGGGCCTACGACGATGTACAAGCGGGGTTCGTAGATGTGACGGGGAGGGACGACATCGGGATGACTCTGCTCCATCGGGCTATCAGGAACGGGCGACATCACCTGGTCGAAAGGCTCATAAGTTTTGGCTTCGATGTCAACGCCAAGACGGACTACATGCTGACTCCACTGATGATGGCTGCTATCGGGGGCCATTACCAAATCGTCGAACTGCTCATTGACGCGAGGGCAGACATCTACTATTCGGTCATCACTGGGATGAACGCCTTGCACTACGCAGCTCTCTACAATCACGCGGTGGTTGTCCACCAGCTGATAGAGGCTGGCATAGATTGTAACGTGGAGGATTACAAGCAGGAGACACCACTCCATAAAGCAGTAATGAGGCGTGACAACTTATCAGTTGTAGTTTACCTGGTAGATTCCGGTGCCAACTTGCTTGCAGTCAATTTCTGTAATTACACCCCATTGGACTTGGCCGTAAGAGTTAATGAAACTATGAACTACGTGGTAACGATGACTAACATGCAGAAAAAATATGATTTGTTAGATTGATAGTACGACACTAAAGCATTATAAAGGTTATTACGCTCATGCCAGTAAAAACAGAGATGTGGTACTAGTCTGAAAATTTCAATAGATTCAATAGCGAGAAATAGAATGCTTGAAAAAAAAACTTCTCAGAGAGAAATAATGCGATTCGTCATAAGGGTATGACAATAAGAAAAAACGATGCTATTTTACTTCTGCCATTTCCTTTTTTTTTATCAAAACATAGACGTGAATTGTTCAGGAAATTTTAACACAAGATTTTAAGGGATCTTAAACGATTTTAATATAAAAACCTGCACTTTTAAATAAGATTTTAAGATAATTCAGTAGATATTTAAATGTATTTCTGCATCAGTATTTGCTGTAGTTATTTGAATATATAGTATTTAAAATTAATAAATTCAATTTTAATCAAGCGACTTTATGTACATGAAACATTACTGTTATATCATAAACATGTAATATAAATTACGATTATAGATCAAAGTTATTAAAATTATACACAAAATTGATTAACAATGAAAACGACATGCTCAAATTGCATTATATATTTTTTAAAACCTACTTCGTTGTGCCTACTACTTCGTTGTAAACTTTTAGGGGAGTTTGGAAAGACACCAATACACCTGATGCCAGAAAATAAAATAAAACCTATAAAAGGATTTAACGAGAATCGTTATTATTCTTATATTTAAATTATATTTCATGATTATGATAACCATTTAACTCGATTAAAGCAGTAAAAAGCTCAATCTAGAAATTCAGAATATGCCTATTCCATTCTTCTCAGACATTCTGGGGTGAAGTTGGGTAAATGAAACAGTAAACTTGTTATGTGCAGGACATGGCGTACATTGAATATTGGCATAGAACCAAAACGACTCAGGACTTTTGAAATTTAATTTATTAGTAAAAAAGTTGAAATGACGTTATACGAGGTAATGAAGAAATTATCTCATATACCAGGTTATGCTAATAATCTAAAACATAATTATTTTGAATATAAATTATATTTTAGAAAAAAATCAATCGTGGAGTTTAAAAATCATGTAAATATAAATATATAACAGTATTAAACTATCACCATAAACATACTAGTAGTAGACAGGTGACTCATATCATGTCGGAGTCACCATCAGTCGGGAGGCGCCTACCCTACCGGGGGAAGTCAAGGGACTGCCCGGTGGGCCACAGAAATAGATATGAAAAACCTGTTGTCTTTAACCTTTGCTGGCGGCCAAGTCGGGGGCAGTTTAATCCGTTTTTGTTTATTGATCTGACTCCATAAGATCTTAGATGGTGCGCACTGACAGTGGTCGTGGCCACAAGTTCACACTCGGTATCTGAGAGTAGGCGAAAACGTCTGGATCCCAAAAGCGAGAGAGAGTTCAAAATTTTTGCCTTATATAGCCATGCAATTCCTGCCTTCAGTGAATGAGAGAGCTGTTTATTTCGGGCATTCGTATGTTTGTTTATTATAGCCAATCGGGGGCATCGATAATGTGTCGAGGTCATGAACTAGTCCCCTCTCTCTATACTTACACCAAAGATTTATTGATAAAATATGGAAAGATAAAATATGGGTGTTTTTGGTCTATGAAGAGGGTAACTTCTATTTGTTCGTAAGAAGTAGGTGCCGACAGGGTCTTGGCCAGGCCCCCTCTGACCGGCTATCCAATAGCAACTGTGTACGGGCTATCCCAGGAGTTCTTCTCCAACTCGAGCTGGACAAACTCAATCCAGGTTTTCTTCCACGCGGTCTTGATCCTCATCTTGTTCCCTGCTCTGACGTCTCTGTGGGAATACAGCAGCTCTCTGTGCATCCGAAGATGGGGATTAAATACATGGTTACGTCAATCCAGTTGCTAATTTGGGACCCCTAAATACAGTATCCCAGTACAACGATAGTGTGAGTGGAATCGTACGCCAAGTTTCGGCTCAAATTTGAACCACCCTATTTCCACTACTTCACTGTTCTCTTGGAACAGGGGGTTCAGGGTGGCATTCCTTTGTCCAGGAGGCATACCAAGCCAAGGTGGAATCCACCCGGGGTAACATGAACCACACCTCCTATAGGAACTCTCCTTGCTTAATATATTTGGAACTCCACTCACCAAATCTTGAGCTTCTGTTATTTGCCATCCTCGCAGTGAGTCTAGTAGTTGTTATAAAATTCTGCAGTTTCTTGGCTTCCTCCTTCCTGGAAGTCTCCACTATGAGTCCCCCTGCTCTCCCTACTCTTAGGATCCTGGAGTAGCACTGTGCACCTGCGATGGAAGGAATTTTAATATTTCATCCAGGCTGCCCTCTACGATGATATACCCTCTATCAGAAGTTCCCAGATACTTTCTAGACTAAGAGCTTTCTTACGTTGGTTATTGCCGGTGCTGGGGCTTTTTCTTTCTCTTCTTCTTCTTGGTCTCAGCGAGCGTGTAGCAATCCCTGTTCTTAGGATCCACGGGTGCCTCTGGTAGTGTGAGTGAAAAATTTCCCAGCCTTTAATTTGCCATCTGCTTCAAGCACACCACAGCTCAACAAGGCTTCCGAGTTGCTGATCATATAACCTATGTAATTGAAACCAACCAATATTAAGGGTGCCTTAAGGGCACCGATTCAGCTATTAAAAGGGGAATAGAACGCAGGATTGTTTTACAAGCTAAAAATGAAAAATCTTTTTTCTAATCCTTCAAACCTATATGTCAAACTAGTTCTGGATACATGGAAACTGGCCCAGAATGGCCCTAATATCATCCCATATATGTAAGGGTTCCTCAAGGCATCGTCCTTGGTCCTATTATATACACTGCTGACGTTTCGGTGAGTTGTACCACCTTAGTTCTAACTTTTGTTAATGACACAGCAATTCTTTCGTCTCATCGCTATCAACGGTATCCAGAAACCTCTTAAACCATCTCAGAAAGATAGAGGACAGTTGTAACCAATGATGCATCAAAGTTAATATAGGCAAATGCGTTTACACCGCTTTTACTCTGCGACGAGGCTCCTGTCCATCCGTACTCTTCAACTTGATACCGCTTCATTTGTCCAATACTGTTACAAATATATCTAAGTTTTCATCAAGATAAAAGACAAGAACTGAACAGACGTTTTGATGAGTTATTCAGACTACTGGACAAAAACTCTAACGTTACACAGAAAAAAAAATCTTCAAATATAAATACAGTTGTTAAAAATAATGTTTACGTACGGACTAGAACTATGGGGGTTAGCCGAACCATCAAACATCAAATGAATCCTATGATTCTAATCCAAAGATATAAGAACTGTAGTTAATGCACCCTTTTATATTACTAAAGCTCTTTTTGAGACTATTACAATTTATGTAATGAACGTCTGTGGCTCTCTTGCCCTTTCACTAATGGCAAAACGGTCTCAAGGTGAAGCAGGCAGATCTCCACTGCTTCCAGTCCTTTAATCGCCTAAGGGAATTTCCTAGGGCTACGCTCTTGGGCAAAATGTTTATGTATATATGTATGTAACAGATTTTTGGCATGGATAGAAATTGTACAAAAGTATAAATGAATTCATACCTTCAATACGCAAGTAATAATCCTGTACAAACAAACTGTAGTTTATAAAATATAGAACTTTTTAGATCATTTTTTTTATTGGTAGAGCATTCCCTGAAGTGATGTTTACTATTTATTTTTCGTCAAAATGTTGGCTCCTGGAGTTGTTATAGTAGTATTAGTTATTAAAAATAATTTTCAATTCATTAAAGGACATGTTTTGAGGAGATTAGAGATTATTTTTCTGAGTGTCTGGGTTCCTAACTTTCAATAACAGTAAAACAAAATAAAAATTGGATTAGAGAGAGCAGTTAATTTACTGCTATTAACTGATCTTTAAATCATAACTGTAGATGTTTTGTTAAGTCAGAAGAAAAACTCACTGTGAACTAAAAAATTACAAGTTATACATAAGCGTTTCAACGTTTAAAAATCTATAAAACTTAAATTATTGGAATGTAAAAAAAAACACAACTAAATTTTTTTTTAATTAGAAAACCTAGGAAGTACCGGTAGTGACTCAACATCTTACTCAGGAGGCGAAAGTCCTACGAGGGATGTTGAAATGAGTGAGGAGGAACCCGTCCCTGGTTGTAGCATGGAAGAGGAATGTCCTTCAGCGGATGTTAGAATTAGAGAGGTGGAGGCAGTTGCCGGCTGCAGCAGGAACAGCGGTGTGGTCTCCATCACTAAAGAACTCAAATCTAAAGTGGATTACTACTTGTTGACCTTCAAGCCAGTTCCCAAAGTTTGTTCATCTTCCACACGGTCAACTGGTAGCACGCCAACAGACTCTTCTAGCGGCAGTAGTAGTGAAGAGCGAAACAAAAAAAGAACAAAAAGAGGGGGGAGAAAACATAAAAACAAACACAAGAAATTTAGAGATGGTGCTGATATTATAACTCCAGAACAGGTTATAGCGGAGCGTAGTGAGCGCCTACAAGCACTAAGGAGAAGTGACGGAGCCAGCTACGACGAAGAGTTCCTTAAAATTTTTGTCAATAACACTGTTGAATCTTATCCCAATGGCAACTTCAATTTGTTTGTTAGCCATTTCACAGCACCTAGTAAGGATTCTGAGCTGGACCGCATGATCCAAGCAGGGATTTACGACGAAATGGAAGCGGGGTCCGTGGATGTTAACAGGAGGGACGAACTCGGGATGACTCTGCTCCATCGGGCTATCATGAACGGGCGACATCTGCTGGTCAGGAGGCTCTTGCAGATTGGCTTCAATATCAACGCCAAGACGGAGTACAAGCTGACTCCACTGATGATGGCTGCAATCTGGGGCCACCACCGAATCGTCAAACAGCTCATTGACGCGAGAGCAGACATCTACTATTCGGTCATCACTGGGATGAACGCCTTGCACTACGCAGCCCTCTACAAGCACGTGGAGGTTGTCAAGCTGTTGATAGAATCCGGCCGAATAAACCCTAACGTGCATGATGCTAATCAGGAGACACCGCTCCACAAAGCCGCCACGAGGAGTGATAACTTCGCAGTGGTATCGTACCTGGTACAGGCCGGGGCCGACCTGTACTCAGTCAACTTATCAAACGCCAGGCCATTGGATTTGGCCATAATTGCTGAGCACGATGAAACCATAAGTTACTTGACCACGATGACTCTCATGGGGTCTGAATATCATTTGTTATAATGATTGAACGACAATAAAGCTCAGAGTAAAAACAGAAATGTGGTAGCGGTCTGGAAATTTCAATAGGTTCAATGGCAAGACAGAATATTTGACAAAAACCAAACCGTCTTTTATACTTTTAATCTAAAACTTTTATACTCCTGTATTTTTATTTTATTCAAAAAGGAGACCTGAATTGCCATGAAAATTTTAACACAAGATCTTAAGGTATTTTAATATCTTTTAAATAAGATTTTAAGACCATTCAGTAAATGCAGATCTGTATCAATAGGGAACTGTAGAACTTTAAAGATATTATGGCATTAAATATTACTTAATTAAATTTTTATCAAGCGACTTCATGTACATGAAACATTGTTGTTATATTGTAAACATGTAATACACATTACGATTATATATCAAAGTTATCAAAAATATACAGAAAATTGATTAACATTATAAACGACGTTCTCATACGGTTTTATATATTTTTTAAAACCTACTTGGTTGTACATATTACGTAATACTGTTGCCCGCTTATTGGAAAATAATCATGCGCATACCAGAACATATTTGAAAACAATCTGGATTTTGTCTGATCGTTTGTAAAACTGAATCCTAAAGTCAACCAATAAGTTTTTAATAACATGAAGTTAAAGTGGGAATGATCTAAACAATAATCGTGCAATAAATAGATCTACTTGACAGGACTGTAAGCGCTCAATACAGCTTCTATCGTGTGTCAAGTCGTGGATCGTTTCTTTAATAGCCGGGAAACGTTTTGAATTAAAATTGACCTGCACCCTCAAGGGTGGACTATTTATTGACCGACGATTTCACTAGGAAAGTGTGCTCATCAAGTATTTCTTGACTTCGTGGTTTCGAACCCATGGTCCTTTATTTGGAAGTCTATTATAATCTTCCTTAATATCTTGCCTATAGAATTATAATTAAGGTCTTGAGGAATATATTGCTAGAAAGGAACAACGTGAAGTTGAACTTGAATGCATTAGCGATTTTCTTCATTTAACGTTTGTTTGTCCCAGGTTTTCCTAGTGAAAATAGTTTTTTTTTTACAATACACCAAAGGTTTGAATGATTTTTATTACAATCAGCCGTAATAAGTTTGTGAGCGCAAAATCATCACCCCTTGGGTCACCTGACCACACAAAATAATATACCTTATATTTATTCCTTTCGCTTCGGCCTAAGTAAGTTCTACCAAACTATTATTCACCCCAGCACTACTTAGTAGTTTCTTCTCCGTCATGCCTCTTCTGTTGCTCATTTTTAAGTGATTTCTTTTTTTTTACATAATATTAGATTATATGCTAACCTGACTACTAAGTTTCAAACTGGAGATGATAGCTGTCGGGTCGTCACTAGGGGGCTCAGTATACCTGAGTATCCCCAAAGTGGTGAGGAGACGCCGCCGCGGGCTAGGTTCACTACAACCTCTTAGCCCCCGTCCGGCGAGCGTCCAGAAAGAGATAGAGTGGGTGGGACCTATGGTCTTTCTCCCTGGCTGCCAACCTAGTCGTCGGTCAGCCTTAATTCGCTTTGATCTGACTCCATAAGATCTTTAGAAGGTGTGTGTGCCCCGACAAAGCACTATGTTCAGGAGAAGAGGTACAGGGTAGGTTTATAGGTAGTTTATGTGGTCTTGGAATGACCACGAATTCACACTCGGTATCTAAGGGTAGGCGAAAACCGTCCGGATCCCAAAGGCGAGTATGAACCGGAGAGAGGAAGACTGGATTGCCGTGGGAGTGGCTGCTAGGAAAATTTGCAGGGCCACGGCAACCGTCGTCCGCGAAGGAGAGGTCTCTCCCAAGGAGATGCTAGTTTTAGCGAGACGAAGGCAGAGATTTCAACTAGGAAGGTGTGGGGTCTGACGACGCCGGACTAAAACATAGCGAGGTTAGGATAGAGAGATGCAGAGGTAGTTGAATGAGAAGTCCATGGTTTTGAGTAGAGCAGCAGGTGCCAGTGTAGAGAGAGAGGAGAGAGTAGAGTTCCAATTCGTGGTGGTCCGATTCGTTATGCTTCTTTTATAGCCGACTCGCCCTTGAGGGGATGGCCCCCCACCAGGCAACTAGAGAGGAAGTGGGGATAGGCCCCCACTCTACTCACTCCTCCCCCTAATCTCACTGACGTCATAATCTTTATTAACATAATGAAAAATAAATAAATATTTTCTGATATTCATTTGATGATATAGATACAAGGTCTGATACGAGAAGAGGGTGACTTATAATTATTTGTGATTAAGAGGTGGCCAAAACAACAGCCTACGTTAATTACATTACTTTTGTGTAGATAGGTATAGGTACGAAATGATTGAGTGAACTTTGACCTTGGGAGAAGTTTTTCTTCAATTTCTCGATATTGTTCACAGTCAGTATTTTTGATTTTAGTATCCTTGGATAAATTTATACGGCTTTGCCTAATCGAGCGATTCAATAGCCTGTGGGTGCTGTATATTTTGTTGAAACGTTGTGATATATACACTGCTGATGTAGGTTGTTGTGAAAGGTGCTGGCGCATTATGCCAGAAGGGAACATGATTTGCCACTCAACTCGCCTAACATAGTCCTCTCCCTTCCTACCCCCTTCCGAATCTGTGCCTTGCCAATCGGCTCTGCTAAACCTAACTGCACACATTGCAACATCTACGCCTGATAACTCACCGTAACTGTAAATTCTCCCTATAACCGAATATAATTCATTAAATTTAGTCTTAAATCAATTTTTTTATGGGGGGCTGATGATCTATAATGAGGGTGCAGATTAAATAGGGAATTGTGGGGATGTAAGGTCTTGAAGCCCCCAGAGCCTACTTATGTAAGGGCAAACCTTATCCTCCCTTAGCCGCCTCATTTGCATCCTGGATCCTTACAAGGATAACAACCCTCATTTTCCACATTTCCATTTTTCTCTCTCTTGAAAAGCCCAAGCAATAAGGTGGCTTTTTTTTTTTTTTTTTTTTTTATAAGATGCGATGTAATGTGTTTCAAATTGCACCGCCTGGGTAGAAATCAATTAGAATTTTCAAGTTCTATCTCTCAATAGTAAATACATTTATTCCATTCCAGTCAGTATACTTTAAGGACGTTGAAAGTTTCAAGTAGTGGCTACATGATATTAATATTATTTTCTAAAAGTTTAGTTTCATGTTTCGTAGCAGAGTTGCTGAATATTGAAAAATGGCCTGCATTTGCAATAACGTTTCTCTGATCCAGTGGATTGTAAGTATTTTAATAAACGACCCTTCAATTCGATATGAGACTATTATTATTACGTCATAGTATAAAGAAACTCTCCCATGATCGCAAGCAATTCTTAAATAATCGATGATTCCTGAATGCATCCGAAAAACAAACCAGAGTTTGTATGGTTCGTAACTAAAACATGTTAATATGTTTCATGCATCCCAAAATAAGTTATAATTTTATAAATATATATTATATTTAGGTTGTCACAAAAAATTAAGAAAGAAGACCACATTGACAAGATAACCTTCCTTGTATGAACCTATAGTTGTAGCCACTAAATTCTGAGAAATTGTGGTGTTGCCAGCTCTCGCTTCATAACCTATACTAACAGTAAATCCTGCACTAGTCATTTAACAGTTAGTTGTAATAAGTCCGCGATTACCAATACATTTGAGTTCTATTATTTAATATTTTTTCCACAATCGTAGTCGTAACACCTATTTTGGTCATGTCATCGTTTATGTACACACATTTTGCTTCTGACAAGAGTCTTATGCATTAGGTCTTGTATTTTTTTATTTTTATTGTACGTAAAATTACCAGGGAATAATGCTACGAATGAATATTATTTTTTGTGTAACATACATTTCTACTTTTAAGGGACACGTACAAGGATAATTAGCGATTCGTTGTAAAATCACTGTGGTATAGTTTTAGGTACATTTTTTACTAAGAACTGGGAGGCCTTCCTCTTCACTGGCATTTAATTTTTTCTCCGGAGGGTAGAGTTTTAATGTATATAATATAATTATTTTGCGTGACCACGTGTTTAGTCTACGATATACTATACCAATATGGCCACGCGGGCTAGGCCTGTCAACTCATCCTGTCAACTAATCGTCCTGTTTTTATTATTAGGAGGATTTTTTAAGGGAAATGCGAACAGAAAGCCATTGGTATCTTTACATGGGTAATTTATTTATTCCGTTATTTTTGATTTAAGCTTAAGCATTTTTTTGATTTCAAGCAAATCAAGACAAATTTCATTTTCACGCAATAGTTACGAGAAAGATTTTATTGGCCCTGGAAGGGTTTTCATACCCGGCACAATAAGATAGGAAAATCTTTTTTTTTTAAATACAAGCCATTGATTAAAAACAGACTCTTCATTATTCTTTATAATGTAGTTTCGTTTTTAGCATTTTTTGAGATTGAAGTTAAACATTTTTCACAAAACATCACCCGTCAACAAAAGCTGTGCATACACTTTTGATTACAGTTTTAATAACCCTTAACACAATTATAATAAAATTTTGTATGTACTTGAGCTATAGCAAACATTTTATTAATCAAGTCGTCAAGTACTTTAATTTAGTACCCTTCATTATTTTTCACGGAGGTGATCATATTTTAAGCATCATCGGTGCATTAGATGAAACTACCATGGAAAATATGTTGCTTCTAAAAAACGCACTGGTTGAGATAAGCGAACAGGATGCTAACATACTTAAAGATAATTTTAATGACTGGGTTCGATTGTGGTAAAAAAAAAAAATACATGTTAGTAATCAAGACATCTAAATATTTAATTTAAACCCTAAATAAAATGTTTTTTAGTCCTAACTAACTTATAATATAATATACATTTAAACAGATTTGAATGTTAAATGGGAAGAAAGTTTTCTTAAACAGTGACAAATGCAGAAGGCGGAAATGAGTGAAACATAAGGGTTTCTGTTTTAGTAAAAACAAACCTAAAAAAGGGATCATTCAGGAGTTTAATTTAGTATTTTTACATGGTCATGTCATTAAAATAAGAAGTGACTTTGACCAAAATCTTTTATCTCACGATTAAATGGGCTGCACAAAAAACCGTTAAACCTTAGGTACTTTACGTATCTCATTAAAAAAATATGTATTTTTTAAGTTTTTTTTTCTCCTTAGCTCTGGATTACATTATGGATAAGGGAAAAATAAAGGAATTTATTTGGGGTGAGCGGATCCTTTCACTAGGAGTACCTGTTTGAAGGTGGAGTATTAAGAAGTGTGGGAAGCCTCGGTAGAGGTGGAAATGTTGCGGTGCAGTGGTGAGAGTCCACTGAAGTCTGAGCCTAGAGTCTCTCTAGGCATGTAGTGGAAGCTCATTCAGTTGGATAGCAGTGATGGGTGCCCGTCAGAGGCTTGTTGTTGGTTGGCCAAGGGCCGTAATGTCCACCATTTGGTCTGCTTTCCCAGATCTAGAGAGTTGCTATCTTGCCGGTAGTGGTGGGGGTATCAGGTCTTGGAATATTTTCCAATAGAACATGTATAATTATCTAATAATTGAATCTAGGGGAATCAAGGACTCATGGATAGCCAAATTTAATTTTTCGACTTGAAATTTATTCTCTTGTATTCATATAAAGAAAGGAGTAACATTTTAATTAGATTTGTATGTAGAAAATGTTTATAAGGGTTGGCTTCATCACGTTTCTAGAGACAGAAATAATCTATTGAACATTTTATTATTTGTTCATCATTTCAGCTGATTGAATTTACCCAGGTTTGTTTGTTAGTCAAAAATAGGTACTAAATCCCCACTTATCTTTAAAATAAAAAGGAAAACTGAAATAATTCTAGCTAGAACTAAAGGACGAAGGCGGCGAGGGCAGGGGTTGAAAAATTGAGGCCCGCCAGGGTGCGGCTGTCAACAGATGTATTTGCACAAGTAACGCCTTTGCTAACATAACGCAAACAGTCGTCACTACAGCTCCAGGCGCTCCACGCTGATATTTCGGTCTTAAAAGTGTTTCTATCTTCCTGATGAAATATTTCATTACTAAATTGTCATCATACTAATGAGTGAATAAATTATGATTCAAAATTGAAAAAATAGAAAATATGTCTGGTAGTTTCTTAATTATAACATCGTTTTAATTAAATTAATCGTGGCTCATAACAGTGATGTAGCATGAGTTCCGTATGGTGTCTCACAGGTAACTCTATTTGTTACGGGACTTTTGTGGTACCAATGATAGATCTTGACACAACAAATTAACACTATTATGATTTATGGTGTATATCATATTTTTTTTTTAATTTAACCAAATAGAAAAATAAGTAGGGGACCTTAAATGGGAAATTAAAAGGTAAATTTTGTGGCTTTCATATAGTGCTTTACTTCCTGTATGTGCTTCATTATGTAAATATTCTGGGTTAAAATCTTTTGCTGGAAAGTAATTTTTACTTCTATAAATAAAAATGTTCTCGATATGATAGATCACTTGGCTCCCTGAATTTCTGCTCGACATTCTGTGTTGTTGGATAATCCCTGAAGAGTTGTGCGTTTGGTATCTTAACAGAATAACTGAGTGAAATGATCGGTGTGCAGACACATTTAGAATATAAGACTCAGCCCAATATTCAAGCTGATTTAAAAATAACAATGAATATGTATATATTATTTAACTTGATGTAACCGTGCTTCTAGGCCCTGTTTACCTGAGAGCAACCTGCCCCCGGAGTAGCCGAACTATTTTATGCGCTAGGAGACCCCCCCCCCCCCTATATGCATAGGTCATTTTAAGTTAGAGCTATTCAGAACATCTACAACGCAACACGTTGTGTCCCTTCAGTGTTTATTTTAAAGTGGCTTTGACTCATGAGAAGCTTCTAATCCTCCTTTAATGCTCACCTCCTCAGTTCCAGAAGAGTCTTTTATCCAATGATATGGTACGAGAATAAGCAAAAGAGTCAGGCACAAGGTAAGTGAATTAATTTTACAAAATCTAACGTTTTTATTGTTGCATAGGTTAATTTTATATTAGAGCGTACAAACTGACAAATATGATAATTTGTTTATTTAAGGTTGTGAATATTTTTCACAGTTATTTGATTAATATTGTTCAATAGTTTTTTTTATAATTTTTCAGTTTGGCAATTATGTAGAACAACCTCATTAATCTGAACTAATTAAAGTCAATAATAATAAGAGCAGTTGTTGAACCTAATGTTGATATTTTAAAAATATCTATCTATCGCTTTGAATGCATTAAAATAAGGATAGATTTTATTGTTGAAAAAAACTTTCTTTTCCTGTTATATATACCATAATATAGGGACTTGTTAGATTGTTGCGGAGAGCATAACCTGTGGGCACCTGCCAATTAATGGTTGCAATTTGTTTCACAGCCTGAATTGCCCTCTTATTGAGTGGAAGCAACACAATTCCTAAGCTGCAATAACATTTTTCTTAATAACAAAAAATGATACTGAAAATGGTGGTTATAAGAGAAATCTTTTTAAATTCAAAGTTTAAAATTTTCTACAATTAGTTTTTCTATGTGTGGTAGAAAAACAACAAGACATATAGACAATAATTATTGAACATCATCATTAACTATAGATCCTTAATGGTTTGAATTGATTGAAAAACTGATTGAACATTTGACAAAGTGCTAACAATTCATGAGATTGAAAAAAAAAATCATGATCTCTTCTAAAATTCAAAAAAGGTAATAGCATAATAAAAAGATGAATTATTAGGAACAAATAATAATCATGGTTTACTTGCAAGCTTCGATTACTAGCTGTAATAAATATTTTTTATAAATAAGAATTTTTATTCGGCGGAATAAAATAAAATAATGGTTTGTATTTACCTGAAAACTATCAAAATTTAAATAAAATTTGTGAAAATAAATTAAAAAAAGGCTGGAAGTTATTAAAACGCTCGAGAAACTGGTTATCAAACCAAGCTATATATCTAAGAAGGAAGAGGCTTTGGAAGGAGGAATTTAAAGCAGCCTATTTGCAAATTAAATGACTTCTCATATTTTTACAGTCTATTCTAATCTGTCTGTTGATTTTACATCCTTCAAGGAAAAAAATCTTTTTTTCAAACAGTCCATTATTCAACCCTATTAACATTTGTTTAATCAGGGCTACTACTTAATAAATCAAAACCTTTTGTAATATAGTTTTATTCATTATTTATTTATGGGCGGGGGGGGGGCGAGCGAAATTATGTCATAAAGGGCTACAGACATGTCCACATTTCTATTATATGTAATATGGCACTGCACCGTGCACTTCCTTGGTCAGTGAGAATCGAACTCACGCATTTGCGGATTATCAATTAAAAATAGGAGTAGATGTGCCGTGGTCAATGTTTTAAAGTAAGTGTATATTTATCTATAATTTAACCGTGTATTAATTATAAATGAAGGATCCTCAACACAGTCCAGGATTTTATGAATTGAATATTTAGAAAATAAGTTGGTAACTTTGATTTAAAAATATTATGTATGTTCTACAATAATTATATTCAATAAGTATAATATATAATATATTTTAATTCGTAAAAATATTTATAGTACAATTCAAGAATGATCTAAATATCTTATATATTTGCATTATCATATACATAAAGTCGATCAGAAAAACAAGATGTAATTTATCTTCTATTGGAGAAATTTACTTTTTATTAACACTAAATAACATTTATAGTGATACTGTGCCAAATTAGATGTAAATATAAACTTTTGTATAGCAAAAAAAACATAGATTAAAAGTTTACAATGTTATATTTGGGCTTAGTTATCAAATATTTTAATTTTGAAATATGGAGTATTGAGTTATAAAGGTAAGTTATGTTCACATTATACTGTCATTTATGACGATAAGAAAGCAGATTAGTTTTAAGACTACAATTATATAAATTCTGAAAGGTAAGTAGACAAGTTCACTTTAGAACGAGAAAAAAACCAACGTATTCTTTGACAGATGAGTACATGTATTGTTTCCTAAACTTTTTAAATATTATTCTTGTATTACAAGGTTTGGTGAATTGTGTCGCATCGATTGAAAAATATAACATAAATTAAACCTGAATTTATTTGGAGATATTCATCAGCCAACAATATTCGTAAGTTATTATTTTCTATGTATATAATCTATTAGGGTAAATAACAGCGTGTAGGACTATTACCTACATTGTAAACCTAGTTACGTATCGGAGATAAGATTTTTTTTTTGTGTGTATAGTGAATATAGCAATGAGACAGATGTGAGTATTGAAATTTAATGTGAATTTTAATGATGCAAATTTATTGGATTATATTAATGTTAGGTGGTTTTTATCTACGATTTTACCTCGTGGCTTAAAACTAGTTGGTTATAGCGCATGTGGGACTGGGCCCCGGCCTGTGTTCAGCTCTCATGCTTGTACTCTCTTAGGCTCGTATCGATGCGCTCTCCGAATTAGCTTACATACACAAGCATTGGCGTTGGTGTCTTAAGAGTTATTTGCCTGAATGAATCCCAATAAAGAAACAACGAACTGTTGAAGTTTATCTTTAGTCATGAAAGAAGCACGTCTAGGGTATTTGGAAGCACATGACAAGGCATATGACCAATTTAATTGGACTACTTCCTAAATTATCCCAAAACGTCCATTATAACCTAACTGCCATATAAGACTTAATGGAATCCATGTTACCCATCGTGAGAACTAGATCCTATACGTGAACACCCTAGATTTTGAACATGAATATTGATAATGTGCAACCCTATCTATCCACCCTTCCTTGTCCCGTTGCTCTTCTACAGCCATTGCACTGTGATGTTGTCTTTTCATATCCTATACCTATTCTATAGCTTCAGTATCACACCAACTCCTACTTCTGTTCCATTACAGGCCACCCCTCTGGAACGTTTCTTCGGAAAGTCGTTCGGGCCTTCCGTTCAAGCGATATTTGTCTCGGCGGTTTTCCTGAAAGTTCCCTCTTTATCAGAGGACTTTGACAGAGCAACACCATTATTAGTCTATGGCCCTTCAAAATATGTTGTACAGTCTGTGCGATTTTGATCATGTCTTTTCTAGTTTTGGTTTCTACTCTTGTCGTGGTCTTTTACGAATTGTTTCTTTTACCTAGGAGGAATCGAACAAAATGTTGACTTGTATGTCACCACTTCTGTCTTTACCACTTCTTTTTTATTTAGAAAGCCTCTTCCCCCCTCCCCAAACAGAAGCCCTTACTTGCTGGACAACCTCTGCCGGACTCCGTTTTCGTTTATTCATTCCCGCCAAGGTGTACACCGAGGTGCCTAAAGTTCTCCACCAGATCCATTTTTTCAACGTTTCCTTGTCAATTCTGATGTATAGGATTTTTGATCCATGTTCGTGAGGTGATTTTGGTTGAACTATTGCTACTATATTAGATCTATTATTATTAAAACAACTTTATTATGATAAAATTACAATCTGCCTTATTTAATACTTAATAGGGAATAAGTAAATTCAGCAGGGTCACCGGAAACGAGCCAGTCTGTCACGCATTTATAGCAGGTCACGAGGCCACTGCCGTTTCAGTCTCCGAGGACGATTATAGGGATGAGTGGAACAGTGCAAAGACTGTGCTACGGGATTAGGGTGTTTGGATAGGTTACTGTGGAATTTCATGAACTTGGAAGGAATGAGCTCAAAAAATGTAGGGCATATTAAGATCGTTATGAAGGGTTTTGTTGCTGACGTAATAAGGGTGATTTACTATTGTTCTCAGGAATTTTGATTGAAAGGATTGGATTCGGTTGATCGACTTTTTTTCTGTTCCCCATAGCTCTATTCCGTATGTCCAGATTGGTTTAAGTATAACTTTGTAGATTAGTAGTTTATTTTCTATTGAGAGATGGGATGTCCTTTGAAGTAGTCAGTACAGTTGTCCCTTTGGACGTCTTTTTAGCCACGTATGTGGGTTGCAAGTCTTAGATCCGTGAATATTTTCGTATTCTATATGTAATAAAATATAAACATGCATAGATATTTAAATCATGACATGTGAGGTTTACATTAACAGTAAATATTTATGATACGTCGGAAGGGATGGTAAATGGGAAGGTATAATCCCCAGGGCGGACGAAGGGGAAGGGAAGCTAGGCTAAAGAGAGGTTAGAGGGAGATTTGGATCACACGGGTCAGCTGCCCTACAGCTAGTGGGGCCTCCTCGATCCCATTTGGCTCAGCGATTCCTCATGCTTGCGGCTCCAGATAAAGCTCACAGCCTCTTATATTTTTCCAAATATGATACGAAAGGGCAATCCTCGATGATTATTCTGCAGTACAATTTTTATTTATCCAACTTATGTCAAATTATAGGGAGCCTCATTTGCATAAAATATTGATGGTGGTAATTATCTTTTGTTTCTGAGATAGTTAATAGAATTTGAAAATATACGGCGTTACATTAATTTAAATTTCAAAAACATCTTTATTCAATTTTTTGTAATTATATAGAAATAATGAAAAATATTTTCTTACCAGAAGGAGTTACTAATAAACAATATAATTATTAATAATTGACAGGCAAATGACACAATAAAAGGCAAGAACTCAGGACCTCCACAATATATAGTATCGGGCAACGCATTAGTTAATTTTAATTTTGGTGCTGGTTTGTCAATAATAAGAGATCATATGAAAATAATAGAAATATTTAAAAGCATACATTAGAATATATTCATATTACGCATTAACTTTGGCAAATTAGTTCTCAGAAAATTAACTTAGGGGACCCTTGTTACAATAGAAATATAAAATAGAATGTCGATTCTGACTAATGAATTTACTTACACTGGGTGGTTTATTATGTATGCACTGCAGCTTGCCTACATTTTGTATAATTTTTAAAATAATAACAATATTAATAGTTCAGAATGAAGGATGCAATGTTATGGAACACTTCTGATACTAAAAAAAGGTGAAAGGGCTTACCTTAGAATCATAAAAAACATCTAAACAAACAAATATTAACCTAATTTTCCCGAACAGTCTGCTTCCATCGATGCGGAAAGGGTAGTGGGGTCATAATGTTAGACTCTGGGTTCGTTAAGTGCTGCAAAAAGCCAAAAAAACGTAATGTTTCTCCGGTGAATGAACTTACTTATCGACGTCACACCAAGCAACGGGTGCAGCTGTTATGCATTCTTTAATCACTGGAGAGAGGTATGTCTGACCACTTTTCTCATGATTTCATTATAAAATTTCTAGAGAGATTTAGCCCAGTACAAAAATACCACAGTTACTGCTTTCGCAGATGACATAGCGGTGTACAGTAGCAGCATGAGCGCCAAGGTAGCTCTAAGACAGGCTGAAGTAGCCTGTAACCAGATCAGTGAGAGATTGGGGAGGCTCGATATCTCGGTAAACGCGGGTAAGACTGACTGTGTAATTTTCTCTTTTCAAAAGGGAAAAATCCTGCTACCTACTACTTACATAGTAGGAACGGAGGAAAATTCACCAGCCAACAACCTAGTATATCTGGGAATTAAAATGGACAGACACCTCCATTTTACTGAGTTGAAGCATACTCGCACGAAGTCATACCGGGTTACGCATTTATTTACTTCCCCCAATCTATCACTGTGTCTCAAGCTACTGATCTACAAGAGCATACTTAGGCCTACTCTGCTGAATGGTCCACCGCTTTTTCGTTATCTGGCGTATACGACAGCTCGGCGACTCTAACAATTCCAAAACGGTATACTGATGAAAGCGGTCAGAGGTACTTCATTCGAGCAGCGGAGCAACAGCGAGCTTCACGAGATGTTTGAGCTGCCTATGGTGGATAAAATCATCCAACGTAGACATATCAAATTTTTTGACTCCTTGCAATACCTAACAAACCCGGTGTTTAACACTATAACCCCCGCTCCGTTCCCCCACCGATGGCAGGACGCTGTCGTGGCTGGAACGCTTTAGTCTTAGGTTCTAGGTATAGGTTTTAGTTTTTTTAGTTTCCCGGTTGTAAGCTGAAGGGGAGCTTCATCACCTAGTGTGTGTATGTGACTATAGACTTTAACCTTCAAAAAGAATTATATTATGCACTCCTTCAAATGCATCCGTGTATGCAGAAAGAGGAGAAATATGAAAATCATAAATTATTGATTTATTTATTTTGTTCATTGTAATTTTCACTAAGGAGGATTTGACATCAAAAAAAAAAAAATAGAGAGATTTAGCTGCTTTGTTAGTCAAGTGAGTACATAGTGGGGCATCGTACAGCAGAGCTGATTGAAGGACACATTCATATATCATCAGTTTGAGACGCAATTACAAGTTGGGTAAAGATACCAAGTGCGAAAGCCGGTAAGACTTGGGTCATTCTATTTCTATTTTGTTACTAAAATAGGTAGACAAATAGAAATGCCTATCCATTTTTATAACTGTAAGAGACTGTAATAACTGAGTCAGTAATTAAGAATTGAGGTGAGTTCTCTTGCCCTCCAATCAGCGTTTACACTTACTTAACTTACCCAGACTGTCACGTTACTGGATTACGTTACAAACTGACTCGGCCTGTGTACGAGCTCTTTGTGCAGTCATGCTGCTGCTGTAAACCGCAATGTCGTCAGGAATAGCCATCAATGTAGCTTTCTTGTGGTTTGTCCCAACAATTTCAGACGTGTACATGCTGAAAAGGACCGGAGACAAAACCACTCCTTGAGGAACTTCACAAGTCAGAGGGAATGGGTTAGAGAGACAATCACTCACCCGTACCCTCACCGATCTGTCCTTCAAGAAGGAAACCAACATGGCGTATAGCTGCTCTGGGTATTCCCAGCCGCAAAGCTGTCGGCACAGCATCCCGTGGGACACTGAGTCGAAAGCCTGCGTGCAGTCAAATGAGATCATAGCAGTTGCTGTGTTCTTGTTGATACCGAGGGTGGCTTCCGTCTGTACCTTCACAAGCGGATGTTCTGTAGTTAGATGAGCCTGAAAACCTGTCTGCTCGTACGGAATGATAGCTTTTACTAAAATTAGGGTCCACTGTTTGCCGCTGTGTTTATCGGGTACATTGTCTATAATCTTTGCGAGAGTTTGGCCGAACATAATTCTTTTTGGAATGGTCTCCACTCGTGGCAGGGTAGCTCCATTGATTGATATTGATGATGCCCCTATATTTCCTGTATTTTGTTTTTGAAATCACAACGAAGATATCTATGCAATAATTTGTCGGCTATACATATATTTATTTGTAACCCTTTGTTATTCATGGGGGCAATACCTCACAGTATAGCCTTAGTTTATTTCTTTTAAAAATAATAATATCAAAGGACATATAGACATGCAGAATGATGATAAATCTCCAATTTATTACTGCAATTACATAAATACATGCAACATAAATTATTACAATATAAAAATTGAAGCTCCCTCCCTTTATTACTGTCCTATTTGGCTGTTCCTAAAAAAATGTAACCCTATAGGAAAATTAAAAATTAAACAAAGTTTTATTCTATAGAAGAACCATTGAAAAAAAACTATTGAAGTCTATTGAAGCCTCTTCTTAACATAAAAGATCTTTTTTTAAAATTAAAAAAGCAACATGTTTCTTGGCAATTAACTTATTTTTCAACGCACTATCTGTGTATAAATAAGGATAGGCATATCCATTTCTCTACCCATATTAGTAATAAAATAGAAAATTGTACGATATAGGTCTTACCGTGTTTCACACTTGCTACCTTCACCCAGCTTGTTGCTTCATCTCTAATTTATGATAGATAAATGTGCCCTCCGGCCAGCTCTGCTGTACGGTGCCCCACTAGATTGACAAACAGCTAAAAGTAAAAAAAAAAAAAGCAATTTCAGAACGGGATCATGAGAAGAGTGATCAGACATACTCGGTGGGAGAGTTCATCTACCGGAGACATCACGTTTTTTGACTCGTTTCATAACCTAAAAAACCCAGTCTTTAACACTATGACCCGACCACCCTTTCCGCATCGATAGTAACAGACTGTCGGGGAAAATTAGGTTAAGATTTAGTTTGTTAGATGTAAGTTAGTTTCAAGTTTTATGATTCATAAGGTGAACCCCAACACTTTTTAAACATGTATAGACAATGAATGTATAATACACATTATACTTGTGTAATGAACGAAAATCATAGTGTAAAATTGTATAAAATGACATATAATAATAACCAATTCTAAATTGATTCATTTATGTAGAATCAATATTGAATTCTATTATTTTCAATAAAAAGGGGGGGGGGTAAACAAAAAAAAACAATTAACTTTTCATTACTCAAATACCTAGAAGGTGCCCATTTCCACCTAGAATTTATTTATAATACTGGTTTAGTTTTTGAAAAAAACGGTGAATTTAAAGTATGATTTTTGGGAGACAAGATAACATTTCAGTCTGCAATGATAATAATTTATTCCAAAATCACAGAGTTTATAATGTGTATGTACGATTTTATACCAACAACTTAGAAAAAAATGAAACAATTATTAGGACTTCCGGTTACAGCAGAAAACTTATAAATGCCGACTTATGATTCCAGATTTCTTTGCCGAATAAACTTTAAAATTCTGGTTAACTGAAAACAAACGAATCTGATTTTCCCAGAAATTTCAGGGCGACACCGATATTTGAATAAAATTCAAAGAACAAATTTAAATGAGGGCTGTAGAAAAAAAAATTGATGAGGGATGTTTTGCATTGGCCTGGGTTAATGGAAGCAAACAGGCCAGTCTTGACTGATTGCCCGGTTTAGATTACTCGATAATCAACTGCCTCTAAAAGGGGAACTCCCATCTCTCCCGCTTGGATCACAAATTATTTCCCATCGCTATCCAAGAAACTTTCAAGATTTATAAGTGTTCTACTTTCCTATTCATGTTCAAGATATAACAGATGAAATATGGCTCTCCGATCCTGATACAACAACCCAAGATTTATTTATTTTGTTAGAACTATCATTTTATTCTCTAGGAATGAATTTTTCCTCTTCATGTTGAAAACATCTCGTAGGTAAGACAGTTCAATAATACTCTTACAATGCGTGAGTTTGATTTACATTGATTTCATAATGAAAAAAAAATGAGTTAGTTTTTTCTTTAAAAATCTTTTTTAGACGTTTCGGAAACAGGATGTATATCTTCCTTCAATCTAACAATTAATAGTTCTTCATTATTTATTCATTATCTCAACTATTCTCCATGCTCTTTTCTCTCTTGAATTCTTATGTATTCTTCATTTTTTTTTTATCTATAGTAGATAATGTTATTTTTTTACAATCTGTTGCTGCTGGTTACTTCTATCCATCTCACATGTACAAACCCGTTTTTTAGTTACAAGCTTATAAAATGTATGTTATGTTGTGTATTTTCCGTCAGCTAGTCATACATTCCTATTTCGTCCCGTTATTCTTATGAGGGAATGTTTTTTGTTTTTTTTCATTTCATCAACAATTAAACTGGATTCCATTAAAAATATATTATTTTATTATCTATCTAGTCTAGCCTAGATAATAAAAGGCGTGTTTCGTGCAGTCAAAGCCGGCCTTGCCCCCAGGGCTAGTGATTTACAGGATCCAGGGGTTGCGGCGATAGAGAGGGTCTTGTGGTTACAGGGCTTACTTTGAGGTCTGTGGTCGGATCGCTAGTCTTTATGAAATGACTTTGGGGTACCGTCATGAATGCTATTATCACAATATCAATATATATATATATATATATACACCTTTAACGGAATGGATTTCCATGAGAAATGTTTAAACTTATTGTCCAGCCATAACGATATTTTCATTTTGCTTTGATAACGCTAGTTAGTCAATACTGGTCAGGGAGGGGTCAAAATTATCAAGGGAATGTCACATAAGCTTATTGCTTTCAATGTAATAAAAGAAATACTACATTTAGTCTACAACATTAGCTCAAAAATTTAAATTTCATTACATTTTTCAAATACTCGTTTCAGGTGACATTAGTATTTCAAGTATTATTTAACTATTCCGATTAATTTGTTGCATTATCAACACTTGTCATTGATCGTTGCATGAACCGGTCAGGTGTTTTTTTCTTTTAAAACCTCTTAATTAATTAAGTGACCGTAGAAAATAGTTGTTGATAATAGCATGATTGTTATTTTTGTACAGTGAATCCACATTGTAGCCAAGCTAAATTTTATATCCGGTATGAGTTTATAACTTACATATCGTTTAGGCCTCTATTCGTAAAAGTAGTATAAAAGTAATTTTAATTTTAAGTAATAAAAGTAGTTTTATTTAGCTCTCTGGTGTAATCTACCGTATAGTATGTTATCGTTTGCCCAGGTATGCATTGGATCACACCAAGGTCTATTAGGGATATTCGTACGCGTTTTTTGCTCGATGATGGACCTTCCATTGGCGAGCTGGGACCGTTTTAATTTATAATTAACTAAACCGTCGTTCGGTAACAAGTGTTCCCTGAGTATAAGTTAGACATTAGGGTTTATTTTAAAGTGGTCTAAAGTGGTTTTTAGTCATCAGAAGCGCATTATCCTTCTTTAACAATCACTTCCTACTACCTTTTGCAATCCTTCTATCCTATGATTCTGTACCTAAGATATTAAAATAGCTCCATAGATGTTAATTAAGGTAAGCGAATTAATTACATTGTTTAACTTGTTTTTATGGTCGTAACGTTAATATCATATTGCTCAATGACACCCTTTTTTTAAGATTAGTATGGGATCAGTACAAACACTCACCCTGTTGCATCAGTGAACTATTTTAACCTAAATTTCTATAACGTTTGTTGCCACCGATCCGGAAAGGCTAATGGGATTAGTGAAAAGGGGTTTTCAAAGGTAGATGAACTCACCCACCATTGGCACTCGATGAATAAAATGTAGGTCGGCGCTTTGTGAGAGAGTATCAGGCCATTTTCCTGACAACTCCCTTCTGATGTTTTTGAAGATTTTTCAACGGGTAAGAGCGAAGCTTTTACAGAAGCTAAGCCCCAACGACACACTCAACGGTCTGTATTTAAAGAAGGACGTTCATAATGATGTGTTCGCGTGGGACACTGAAACAAACATTTGAGTATGTAATGTTAATTTACTATATGGAAAATTATCGATCTCAACAGAATTTTGTGAAGAAGTAAGCGAGGCAGATAATTGAGTGAATACTTGAGTATTTATACTATGAAACCACATTACAATAGAATGAGTTGCCAAATTGGATAACCAAGTTGTTTGCGTTGCTGACTCACAATTGACACTAACCCGCGGAGACCGGTAGCTCAAGGATAGGAAAAGTTCTCTAATTCATTAATAACTTAAGCCAATCATAGGACATTTTAAAATATATATTTAACATCCAACATTACATCCAAAAAGCTAAAATGTAGAACGTTATTCCTAAAGAGAGAGGGGTACCCCACAATTGCTACGGAGGCATGCCATCTCGGTAATTAAAGGCAGGCTCTATTCGAGTGAAACAGAGTGAACGGTAAAACCGTCTCGCACGGATGAGACTTTACTAACCGACAGACTTTTATGTTGGTAGATAAAAGGCTTGTGAGCTTTCCGATTAGGGAGGGGCTCTTAAGCCGACAGTGGAATGCCTCAACTGCAGGTGAAATCTGCCTCCATTTCGTCGAGACTAAATATAACAGCACACAAATATGAGAAAGCTGCATGATATGACGATATCAAGATATGATTGTAATAAATGATTTATTTCTGAAAATGAATTAACATTATCAAAACCCTCACCTGAGTCATTCTGCACACTTAATAACTTTTTATATTAATTTGTGATCAGATTCTAAATAAGCATAGCAAATTATCTATTGAAGGCAATGAAGGAAGCAAAATCATCTACATTGAGGTCTGTTGGGATATTATGGAAATTATCGATGATTTTAATGTACAAAACGTTACTACACTCAGGCAGAATTTGCTAATATTTGAAACCATGGTCCGACCCATAGTTTTATTATTTTTAGATTGTTTTTTCTAAGTGGTAAGTTCGAGATAGATCCCTACATGATGACTTCTAATGTTTTATTTTCTTTTATATCTTAAAGAGTAGCGAATTCGCACTACAGTCCCGATTCTTACCTAACATCCTGCACCCCTGATACCCATCCGTCGTGGTTTACCACCACGTTATCCGATCACCTATGCAGCGTCTACCCTAGGGCCACTTCGCTGAGGATTTCCGTTCAGCAGCTTCTTTAGCAACCTTCCTTCATCCATGCCAACGCATCTTTTTGTTTTTCGTACAAAGCAGTCTCATTATACACTTGCCACATCACTGCTTCAGTGCCTGTGCCTCCATATTCCCGCTTCACATACTGGTCCAAAAGGTGGTTTGAAAGGTAGGACTATAGAATTAGGAAAAGGGTCTGTGGTAAATATCTTTTGAGCTTGGAGAGCAAACCTGCGTGCCAAACCCTCTCAAAAGCTTGAGCTATATCAAGAAAGGCAGCAGTGCAACTGTTTGGTTTCAAGGGCTGAAGAGATGTGATCAACAACGCGAAGGCCTTGTTGAGCAGTGGAATAACCCATTATTATTGAGCTATTAACAGTACGGAGCTTAAGTTATGCGGGACACAGGTTATCCTGATGGGTTAGTAGAATTCACAGTTATGTATATTCGTTTCAGCATCTTTCTACAACATGCTTTGATAAGACGTTTCTGGGAAATGATCATCACCGTGCGTTCACTTCCAAACCACTTAAATAAATACACTTGCAACTCCAGGTTGGCCGCGGTAGTCAATAGGCGTTTGGAGAGCATATTATCATCTGTTCCCAGCCCCAATTCTGGCTTTTATTTATGGTGGTTATGGTATTATAATAAGTCCCGTCTTATTTGAAATATTGAGTAAATTCATACCGGTGTTATCCTAATAGAACATAGATTCCGGCTCTCGCAACTGCTGTTATGGAGGTCTCCATATATTTATTTTTCTGAGGGTTGATTTCAGGACCCATTTCTCTGAAGCGTTCTGAAAATTTATATTTTAGCTATTTAAATATTTTTCTATTTTTTGTAAAAGCTAATCTTCAGGTTTTTTAGTTTTTAGTAAAAGCTAATCTGTTATATATAGATTCAAAAAAAGCTCTTTATTAATTAATCATTGCTTTTAATTTATCCTAATGTTTTAATGAGTAAAATAAATCATCTTTTAAATAATGGTCGAAAAATTGCGTGACTATCGAAAATGGACAAATTAGTAAATATTTCTATTGAAGCTAATATATGGTAAGTCCAAACACAATGCATTACACGACATATATTACATTTTTTTATGTAAGAGTAAATTATTTGGATAATTACAGATTGTGACACCTAAAGTCGGTAATCGGTAAACAATCTGATTATGGTATGAGCACATCACGTGGGGTTTAGATCAGTAGATTACTTAAAGAGTCGTGGGTTAGCTTTCGGTCGGAACTCAAGCTTATAACTAATGTAGGCTGGTTCTATCTATATGTAGTCCATCCCATTAGTGTACAGACAGATCAGTGCCTATTAGTTGGTACTCAAGAAATCTAATTTTGGAAGAAAAGAACCACTAGATTCCGTCTGTCTAAAAAATACTAAACACATAGACCTTCTCAGTCTCTGCTCAAGCTAGAAAATTGTTAGAGCTGTCATTAATATCGAGTTCGCAACTTTAGCTAAACTAAAATTTATTTTATGGGAATTATATTTTACATAGTAGCTTCATTTGATGATAACAATGTTAAAAATAAAAACAGCCCAATGAGCCTTAGTAATTCAACAAAAAAGTCAGGTATAATTACTGTCAGGTAAGCTTTGATAATGAAGAACCTTGAATCATCCAGGATATAAAAAAAAACATATTATACCGATTAGTCACAGTCCTGACCTATACGTTAGTAATAAGTGTCTTGTGTTCGCACTTTAACTGACAATAATTACAAAAGTCATTATACAAACATCACCATTTTTTTTAGCAACCATAGTTTCATATAGAGGGACGATCATTTATAGGTTTTACTCGATGTTCATGGGCACTGAAATGTGATTAAATAATACATAATCAAAGAGGGTTTAAAAAATTCAAGATTTGACGGCCCTATTAATAATATTGCTTCGGGCACAAGGTCACTATTAACTTATTTATATATAGGAATAGTATTTTGCAAGAAAGTTATACTTTTGCCCCAAAGATGCTGAAAACCAAAGCTATACATGAAAAATACACTAATAATATAAACATTTGATCATCATGCTGTGCTTGGAGTTTAGTGGACTAAATCACAGTCGTTAAAAGCGACGTATGATATGCATTTTTTTATTTAGGAGATCACACCAAATAATGGTTTATGTATTCTAAAAGATCGCTAAAACCAATGTTCAATGTAGTACCATATCATTCGTATTCGTACATGAAATTTATAATTGTGTATTATTATCATACATGCAGCATCTATTAGATGGAGTATTTAGTTCTAATAGAAATTAATCTATGGTAGGACTGACCGAAAGTTGAAGCCATAGTTGGTAGATGTAGCTGAGGTGTTACTGTGATCACTGTCTCAACTGTAAATTTGGCTTTCTTGATCCGACTCTCTAAGTTTTTATTCAAGTAGCTACTAATTTATCCTCCTGACGATGAGTTAATCCTTACCAGAGTCAGACCCAAAGGAAAAACCATCGGGCAAGGAAGGGATTAAACGCTTAATAAGGGGATAAACAAATTATTAGATTCAGCAATCCAATGTTACCTTCTTCCTAAATATTCCTAAGGATTCGACGATCTTTATGACTATCATTGATATTGATATCTAACTGCATTTAAATGACGTGCCCTGAGGCTTTGTCCAATGAAAATCGTTCCTATCTCAGATACGGGTTGAATGAATCAGTACCGACCGAGGATTTGCATGGGGTTCAGAAGCTGACCATCTAAAGGCTGACTACATCCCATGGAGGAACACTGTTGCTTGTTAAACGAGCTGAAATTACCGTGAACCAAGAATGGGATTAGCATTGCTAACTTACTCCTAACCTGTTGGCCCCTTCCCTTCCACGTCATTATTCTTAATCCTATCCCAGCATTCCCTTTAAGGTTTTTTCTCATCATATTTACCCCGGTTCTCCACCTTTACCTACTTATTCATTTCATCTCAGCCAGGGATTTAAATTTAAATCCAAACGGTAAACTTAATCGCAGTGACAGTTTTTTGTTGGAACAATTCTTCAACCTCTTCCAACCCTTATCGATTTTCAAATGCTTTTAATTAATTAGTTCTTGTTCATCACATACAATTTTTTTGTTCATTATTTATTTACAAATGCATACTAACTTCATTATTTGGGGAAATTAGATATTGATCTTTTGTTTTGCATATTTCTGCTAATCGTAATGGGATAGCTGTTGTTACTGCAAATGGCTTTTCTTATTCATAATGTTCCTTTTAAGTGTTGCTCTCATGGTTTAATTTTCCTTTTTTTTTTTACACATACTTTCAATTTGTCTGTAGCATCGTCCACCTTGTAATCTTGGCACAGTAACACTTTTCCAATCCTCCCTCCCCCCTGTTTTTAGTTCACTTACCAAACCCTAAAAGAATTAGCGTGAAGATGCATAATCTGTATTGTTAACTGACATTATAAGAAGATTTTATCTGTTTATTATACATTTATTATATATTTAACATGTATTATACACTATTATGTTGTAGATTTTATCTAAAGAGTTTATCATCATAAGGGACAAAAATAGAAATCGGTTAGTCCAAAAATTTTGAAACAAATGGAAGACCAAAATAAACCTAAGTAAAACAGACACAACCATATTCACAAAACGAAGGTCATTAGTAAGCAAATATCTCCAATTCAAGATCCTACCATCACAAGGTCCACGTCAGTAAAATATTTAAGATTAACTTTGAACAAAACATTCACTTTTACAGAACACATCAACGTACAAACTGGAGAGACAAAGTAAAACATCACTTTGCTAAGCATCTCGAATATCAATATAGGATGTACATACATGTACATAGGATGAATATACATCTCAAACCAATTACAAAAATCCGTTGCATGAGAATGATGAATGATTACCTCCGATACACTAGAATCATCACGATGCTAAAGGAATTAGACCTTCCAAGCATTCAAGAGGTATATTGATGTAGGTATAAACTAACAATTTTTTAAACATATCATAGCCACAAACCCGTTAGTTAATAATATAGGTAATAGCTACAAACATCCATTGAAAAAAAACATACACAAACAGACAAAACCCATTCTTCTTATTCATTATATAAAATAAACTGCATATGTATCTGGTATTAAGTTGTATTGCACCCTACGTAACAGTGCTCTGTGCAGCTGTAAATAGTGGGTAGTATGAAGAACCTTTACCAATGCTGTGCTTCAGACAGTTTGTTACAATGTTTTCCTGCAATAGGACAAATAATGGTTTCTTAAACTGTTGCATAAATAACATTACTGATGGTGTGTAAGCCATGCAAATAAAATAATTTTAAATATATATTGTTATGTACACTCTTATGTTGACAATAAAATAATAACGAGTATTATTTAAAAAATCAAAAATCTGTTACGTAATAGTTTCCAAGCCAGTTTGATAGTTTTTCTATTTCTTAATATTTTGGTTATTAGTGACTTTTTTATATTTTTAAGTACAAGAAGATGAGGTAGCTACATGCAGAGGCCACAACTCTTTACAGGGCATACTAAAACCCTTTATGTATGCCAGTGGCATACCATTTGGTGATCACTGGTAGTAACGTACAGCCTCCCCCTTAGTAGAAATTAAAAAGTGCGCAGTTACTGGAATTGAAAGGTGGTGGTCGGCTGGGGCTAAGATGGTGTGCCTTATTAAAGCAGCTTATTGGCCATGGATAGGGCGGATGACCGATGGGCGACAGGCCCTCCATCTTCTTTATGCTGTTCCCTCTCCCCATTAATCTCCTTCCTTCCCCTACCTGCGATTAATCTGCAACACCTCCCCCTACAAATATCTCTCCCTTTATTAAATTATCTCCTAGCCTTTCTCCCTCTTGTTCTTAGTGAATCTACCATACGGTTAACCTTTGCCTTGGTAGCACTTAACCAAACTAGCCAAATAAACTAGTCGCTAAAAGGATTATATTCTTAAGGTTACCTTTACAAGTATTGCAAGATTCTTGTGTTTTAAGGGATTTATTTTGGCGAAAAACCCTCAGGTCACCAACACCGTTGTTTTTTTGGGACCCCACCGATGGAAGTCCGAAATAGTATAAGGAAGAGAGCAGAGCCCAATTTCCTCGATCCCCAGGAGGCACCACAGTCCCACATGTCAGGATAAAAATCATGAATTCACCGTACTTAAATACACCAGTACAATCCACCAATGCAAGGTTTTTTAAAAATGTTTATTGTAGAAGCCAATTGTGGAAAACATACATTTTCTGAATGTTCAAAATCCAAAAAAAGATATATTGTTAATTAATGCCTTGTCAAATCTCGTAGCTTAACGAACCGTTTTCGTATCATTTGGACGTTTAGTGAATAGTTATTTAAAAAAAAAACTATAAGTAAATATAACTTAAATCAAGTTTTTCTTATTAATTATCTTGATAATATAAATATATATATATTTTATGGCGATACAATTAAATCTGCCTTATTGAGCAATTAGTAATTATCGTCATTGTTCTCATTCATACCAAATTTACAGTTCTTCATTCACTCACTTATTTATTTTCTTATTGGATCCAACATTTTGTTTTTACCAACCATAATTTTTTTCTAGATAAATTATATATATTTTTAAATACAGAGGTGATTTATCACAATGATCTGCCGGAAATCGTGTGATTGCTTATTAATTTATTTGCCAGCAAGTGGTAATATTAAACCAATTTTGTCATCATGTAGGTACAGATGTTGCTTTGATATGCATGCATTTATGCAATGTTGTTTGATGAATGATTAACTTATAAGAAATTATTAACAAGTGGTATTTGCTCAACTATTATTTTTTGTTCTTATATGATCTTTGTTTGCAAAATTACAGTTTGCTTGTACAGCATTATTAACTGTGATTTAAGAATTTATTCATATTCATGTACGATTTCCATTCACACAATATATTTATACAAATTCTGTCCTGAAGCCAACCCACTCCCAAGGCAATACTCTCAGCTCTCTGATAGAAGGCCCAGAAGCACCGGAGCTCCCCCCGCCTCCCTCTCTGAACGTTTCACCATGATGGGAAGATCAAAGAGAAAATAAGAGAGCCACAGGCGCTCAAGACATGAGTGGGGATGCTGGCCAGTGCCAGGACCCCATGACTTACAAATCTGTTTAGAGTAGATTGCAAGCCCACCGCCGTTTTTTTGTGGTGAGGGGGATGAGTGTCACTGGATAAGGACAAGAAGATTTGGAATATGTTTTTGTGGAATTCCTGTGGATATAAGGTACTGTTTGTAATTTAAAAGGGTAGGTTGACCACAGTTGACTGAACGGACTTTGGGTTGGAATGTTTGAGTTCGTTTGATGTTCGAAGGATGGGCTGTTCCCTGTAGCTCCAGTCCGTCAGCCCAAATTGGTTTTAGCAGCTCTCTGTATATGTGGAGTTTGTTTTCAAGAGTGAGGTTGTACTTTATGTTAAATAGTTATGCAAACTGTCCAAACCGTCTGTTGGAGTCTTGTCATTTAATTATTAACAATCAACAGCAAAGGAAAAAATGACTGTCAAGAACGGGACTCGAACACGATATCTATTTGGGAGCTCTACCAAACTATCTACCCTCATAAATGAATTTAAATTGGGAATCAACGTTAATGAAGCAAAATGTTCCCACCTTACCTTCACTCTTTGCCGCAAGTCTTGTCCACTAGTTTATTTTAATTCTATTCCTCTCCCTGTATCCGAGACAGTACGGTACTTAGGCTTCCATCTCGACAAACGACTGACCAGGAACCCACATACGAGGCTAAAAAGACAAGAACTAAACAGACGCTTTGGACAACTGTACAGACTACTTCAAAGGACGACCCATCTCTCAATAGAAAATAAATTACTAATCTACAAAGCTATACCTAAGCCAATCTGGACATACGGAATAGAGCTATGGGGGACAGCAAAGAAGTCGAACATCAAGCGCATCCAATCCTTTCATTCAAAAGTCCTGAGAACAATAGTAAATGCCCCTTATTACGTCAGCAACAAAACCCTTCATAACGATCTTAATATACCCTACATTCTTGAACTCATCTCTTCCAAGTTTATGATATTCCACAGTAGCCTTTTCAACCACCCTAATCCCGTAGCTCAGTCATTGCACTGCACCACTCATCCCTGTAATCCTCCTCGGAGACTGAAACGGCATTGGCCTCGTGACCTGCTATAAATGCGTGACAGTGGGAGTCCTAGCAAGGACCAGTTTCTCCAATCATGTCCTGAGCGTCTGTGGCTCTCACGCTCTTGGTCAGCCTCCACTGTTTAGTATCCGGTTACGCGGATGACGGAGGAGCGTGGGGGTCTTTCGTATGCGAGGGAGGTGACAACATGTGGATTAGGGAGGCCTCTGGGCTGTCTGTAAATATTGAGCAAGTGAATGATGAATTGTAAATATGGTATGAATGAGAGCATTTATCTTAATTACTTGTTGCCTAATAAGGCAGATTGTAATTCTAGCAGAATAAAGGATGTATATATATATATACTTTGAAATTATCTCCGCAACGTTAATTTCTCATTTTCACGTTATTTTTTCGTTCGCAAAAGAAATCGTTATTCGATACAAACTACAATTCGTCTCTGTTAGTTGGACTAAAAAAAAGAAAGTACACTATCTGCTACGTTGGTTGAAGTGTATCGATTTCGATAAGGTTAATTATTTATGTGACGCAAACATCATAGGGAGGCCTTATCCGGGTATCTGTTGTAACGGAAACAAGGATTGGTTGACATAACGATTATTGGTTTCATTCGTTACCCTTAAAGATAAGTTCAATTCATTGGTATTGCCTTATCGGGAACCGCTGCCACCGTATACACACATTTAGCAACTAATTGCTCTTCACCCCTTTGTACCTTCTCAGATAAGAAACCAAATTAATGAGTTGTATAATTTTAAGATTAAAATCTACCACATTTACTTATACAGAGTATTTTTTTCTACGTATTTTCACCAAAATGAAAATACTAGCGTTTATACACGTAGCTTTTGTAATTTGACTCATGAATAATCAGAGAAAATACATGGTTGTTGGAGTGTTGTACTGACCACAGTAATCTTCCTTTAGAACCACTATAACTGTTAGAACTACAATTTCGGATTGATGTTAATTTACCTCTCAATTTTTTACTTTTTGTTTAAAAAACGTATATAAATGTCAAATATAACTATTTTATAGGAATTGAAGATTATCGAATAATAAAATATAGGCTACTGTGTTTTCACCGACCCCTATTTAATGTAGGGGCTCAGTTGATCTCCATACTTTCTTCTGTTAGAGAAATGCAACTGAATATGTGTTAATTCTTATATAATCCCCAGCCTGCAACATTGAGTATAGGGAGAAGTTTGTAGAAAAAAACAAAACTTAAATTTAATGCAGATGCCATGTTAGATGTACAAACAATTGCGATTTTGTTGTTGATGATATTTAAGCGGGCCAGGCTAACAATTATAAGTCCTTTTCAGAACAGAAGTGAATTTTTAAGGTAAATCGTTGTTAAACATTGTCGTAAATAAATAGAAACTGAATTAAAACAACTACGTCGAGAATACGCCTAAATTGACAAGTAGTGGCTATTTGATCAAGTGGAGTAGAAGGAAAATAAATACGGCAGGTTATCTTCTTCGTAAGGCACTCAGAGTGGAAAAATGAAAAATCGATGGTCGATGGTTGACTTGAGATATCTCATTTACAAGATTTACACAACCGTTCTGTTAAATAAAAACGGCGAGTACTCAGTCGATGGATAGCTGCAATGAACAGTTAAGTAGACACTAAAGTAAACATACGACAGCCGAAATGTTTGTCCAAGTTTGTTTTAAGGTTTCAGTTCAGTTTTGGTCTTAAATTTGTTTCGACAATGTAGTTCGACATGCTTCTTGAACAAGTTATGAAAATAAAAATTTCTTAAAGATAAAATTTCGATCATATTAATTATATTCAGCCGCGAAGTTGAATATATTAGTTACCAGTTTCCCCTAGATTGTGTTAGATTTTCCCTGAGTATTGTCCTGTGGGATCTTAAATTATTTTGTATTCTATAAGTTAACGATCGTCAACGAAAAACGAGAAGAAAAAGGAAAGAGGTTGAATGTAGTTACTGAACGAGAGTTGTCACAAGACTGTTTTTATTTGAGCTTTTAAAGCCTCTCTAAATACATTCGGGATGTTTACATCCCGATGACTTAAGGATTAGGCTGGCTGCCTACGACGTCCGAACCTTAACTCCCCCCTGCCAGTTTACGCATATCTCTTCGTAAACTCCAAGGTCCGCCGCACTCAGCACACAGCCTGTAATCCCTTACATCACGTTTACGGTCTAATATATTCATAGTCCTCACAAAAAAACAAAGAAAAGAGATAATACAGAAATAAAACAAAAATAATAATAACAAAAAATAATACATTCGCCCTGGACCCGGTGGCTGCCAGGTAAAAAAAAAATGGAACATCCACAATATAAATAATGAAAACAAAAACTCTCTCTGAGCAGCACATGTGAATGTGAACATGTGAAACATATGATTCCGGATCAGTTGCTCCGTATCGGATCGAGGGCACACCATCTTACGCACATTCAACACCCTCCCCCCTGTGTTGGGAGTTTCAACTGTTCAATGTGAACGGTTCGCCTCTTCTTTGGGGTGGTCATACTCTCGATGGTCACGAGATTATGTTCCCGAATTACGATGACCTTAAAGGGCCCCTCATACCGAACAAGTTCCTTACTACGATTTGACACGACTTTTCTGTACACAAGGGTCCCAATCGATATTGCTCCTATGCGATCCCGCACCTTCAAATTTGCCCGTGCCACGCGCTTGGATTTTTCGCGCATAATCTTATCGCGTACTTTGTACCACATCTTTCCGAGCTGTATGTGGGTGTTATGGAGCTGTGCCACCATTCCCTCATCCGCCACCGTCTCTGGCCAGTTCCTCGGTCTCACTCGTAATCCGAACAAAATTTCGAAGGGTGCTAACCCCGTCGTGGCATGTATCGAGTGGTTGTATGCCGCCACCGCCATTGGCATCGCTACGTTCGCCGACAGGCCTTTATCCACCTGGTACACGCGTAAGTGGTCGCTGAGGGTGCTGTGTAACCTTTCGATGGTTCCCCTGCTCTTGGGATGCCCGGGGGTATTAAAATGCCATGCCACATCCCGTTTTTGCATTTCGGCTCTCACGGTTGCATTGTCAAACTCCCGTCCCCCGTCCGACGAGATCCTCTCTGGTATGCCGTAGAATTGAAACCATGTGTTGAGGGCTTGTAATATGGAATCTGATGACTTGTCTCCCACCGCGTAGGCCATAGCCACTTTGCTAAATGGGTCGATGATAGTGACCCACTTAAAACCCCGCCACGTGAAGGTGTCCACTTGAATCTCCGTCAGTGGTGCTTCTGCCGTGGGTGATTCCTCCTGGAGTCCCTGCGGGGGATGTCTATCATATTTCGTCTTCTGACAAACTTCGCATGCTCCGATTACCTCCTGAATAGTCCGCTGCATCCCCCACCAAAAATAGCGCCTTCGTAGTGCTTGTGCCGTCTCCTGCCCACCGCGGTGGTTGGTTTTTCCTTGGTGATACGCCAGTGTTACCTCGCGTTGCTGCTCCTCGTCCTGCAGGGTTTGGACCACGGAAAGACACCGAATGAAGGAGCGATTCACCCCCAACAGCTCTTTCTGCCACAGCTTTTTAATTTTGTCCCACACAGTCGCGTTGCCCACGAATAAATGGTGTGTTTTGCCGGGTTTGGACACGTCCTTGAGAGCCTGACAAATTTGATCTCCTCGAACTCCCGGTGGTGACCAAATCGTCGCGATCTGACTCCTGCCGTACGTACTATGGAGTATTTTCAGAGCACCCGATGTTTGAGTTTTCCAAATGATCTGCCTCCGCTTATCATTGATAATTTCGTCCGTCGTCTCCATATCACGCGGTCTCTCTCCTATAGACTCGTCTGATGGTGTGTCCGCACTCCTGTCACTATCTTTCCGCGTGCTGCTCCTGCCCGCTTCTCCGGGCGTCCATTCCTCAATGAACTGCCTCATACCGCTCGATGTTTCCCCTTCTTCTATGGCGTTCACCATAATAGCGCGCGACAGCCAATCTGCCACGACGTTGTCTTTGCCTGGCTTATATACAATATCAAGATTGTATTGGGCTAAGAATTCCTTCCACCTTGTTACCCTTGAGGAGGATTCTTTGAGTTTTCCGACCCATTGAAGAGGCCGGTGATCCGTATGTATTCGAAACCTTCTACCAAATACATACGGACGGAAGTGCCCAATGGCCCACACTATCCCGAGGAGTTCTCGTTCCAGAGCGCTGTACCGCGCCTCCGTGTCCGTCAGGCGTCTGCTCGCGTAAGCCACCGGTCTTTCCCCGTCTTCACCTTCCTGTGACAATACTGCCCCCAAGGCATAGTCGCTTGCGTCGGTGGTGATCGTGAAATCCTTCTCAAAGTTAGGGAAATCCAAAATCGGCGCCTCCTGCAAACGTGCCAAGCATTTGCGGATATTCTGCTCTATCAGCGGCGTGATCATTATCCGTGCTCCTTTCCGTAGTAAATTGTTAATGGGTACCATATATTCTGCCATGTCCGGCACGAAACGGCGGTAGTAATTGAGCGTGCCCAGTAATCTCCGAATCCCTTTTACATCTTTTGGCACCTCCATTCTCTGGATCGCTTCTACTTTCGTCGAGTCTGGTTGAACCCCTTCCTGTGAGATTGTGTGCCCTAAAAAACTAATCTGCTCCTGCCCCAGTGACGATTTGTCTATTGACAGTTTCAACCCGAAATCCCTTAATCTCTCAAATACGTTCCGGAGGTGTTGAATATGTTCCGATTCCGTTCGGCTGAAGATCAGCAGGTCATCCATGTAAATTTGGCACATATTTTCGTCCATTCCTCTCAGAAGTTCGTCCATGAGACGCTGAAAGGTTATTGGAGCATTTTTGAGACCGAACGGCATTCTCGTGAACTCAAAATGCCCTCTTTCAAACGAAAACGCCGTTTTATGTTGGTCATGCGCAGCTAGTTTGATCTGATGGTACCCTGCTTTTAGGTCCAATGTGCTAAAAATTTTTGCACCGTTTAGTCTGTCTAGGATGTCTTCGAACCGCGGGATCGGATATTTTTCGTCCAGGGTATTATCGTTAAGTTTCCGAAAATCCACCACGACTCGGTATTTTTCCTCACATTCTCCCGGTCGACTTTTCTTTTTCACTGCCCACAAAGGGCTATTATACGGAGACGTGCTATCTCTGATAATACCTTGGCGCTTGAGATCCTCGATCTCCTTTCTAATGTGTTGTCTGAGCGCTTGCGGATACCGCCTCTCCTTCACATACGTCACCCGCTCTACTTTTAACGGGATCTCATGTAGCGTTTTCCCCGTTGCTCCTAGCTTGTCCCCTTCAGCGAAAAAAAATCCCTAAACTCGCTCCTCAGACTCTCCCTCCAATCCTCCACTCTCTTAACCGCTCCTATTTGCTCCGTTTCGTCCCTTACGCCCCCCCCCCCCGGCTTCGATAGGTTCGCTTCCCTATTTTGATCCTCCAGTTCTCACCATCGTTTTCGATGCGCGCGCCTACTTTTCCCAGTAAATCACACCCCACTATTATCTGGTATTCCCGTGGCATGTCTTCCACGACGTGTACTTTTATGTCACCCATTACATTCGCCCATTCTTCCAGCCCCACGACCGCTTCTCCCATTACTTCGCAGGGTCCCCCAAGAGTAAGTAATTTACACTTACATACCTTGATCTGGTGTGCCCTCTCTCCTCCACGCAACCTCTTTAACGCACCACGAGATATTATTGTATTGGTGCTGCCAGTATCAATGAGGCACCTCTCCCCCTTCCCGAACTCGATAATTGGCAAACCACACATCCTTTCCCGCACTGTATTGCACCTTAGGATGCGGTCGCCTCTCTGCTGCCACTCTCCTCAGGCCTCCGTACGCCGCTCCCATCTGCGCGAGGGATTCTTCTGCCACTCTCGTCGTCTGCTCCCGCTGCGCTTCGACTCCTCTCCGTCTGTCTCCGACGTCCCTGATGACTCGTCGCCCGATGATCCAATTTCTCTTGGTGTCGCGCTCCGCCTCTCCCGGATTTCCTGGTTATTCACCTCCATTGGTTCTGCTTTGTGAAATTCCCTTCTACGAAACAAGTATGGACATTGTCTTGCTATGTGTCCTTCTTCCCCACACTCAAAGCACTTAGTGCGAGGGCACTGAGCTACCAGATGGCCCGTCTTTCCACAACCATGACATTTCCTTTCTTCTTTCCGAGGTGCGTACCTAGGCCTCGTCACTCCCAATCTTCTCTCTCTTGTCGCTCCCCTGTCTCTACCGGCAAACGGCGTTTCCTGTCTCCTCCACACTGCTTTTGGGGTCCTGTTTCTCCTATATGGGATCTGGCTCCAATTGTTGTCATCTTCGTTCATTTTTACTTCTTCTTCCCTTGCGCTAGCATCTATCATCGCCTGGGCGCATTCGAGGAACGATCGCTCATTAGGGAACCCTTCCTTCCTTCCCGTCTCCTTCGCTAATTGTACCTTTAAGATTGTTGACAGGAATCCCATCCTGCCCTCCACTTCATCGGCGCTAGTTGTCTCCCTCATTTTCTCATTTATTTTATTGTAGCGGACAACCAGGACTGCAGCATACTGTCCACTATTCTGTCTCGGAGATTTCATTTCTCGAAACATTTGGAATATATCCTCCTCTGGGGTCCATCGTCCCCCCCCATATGCTTTTTTCAGTCTCGTCTTTACTATCTCCCACGGGGTTTCCTCGTCCGCCTGTATCAGGTTCAGCACCTTCCTTTTCACCCTGCACACCAGGTCTGCCTTTATTGACTTAGCGTCACCTGGGTCGAGTAACCCTTCGTCCATCTTGGCTTGTATCCTCTCCATAATCCTATCTCCACCTTTGAGAAAATGATTTAACTCACCTATTTCCCCAGAAAATTTTTCGAGGTCTGAGATCATTTTCCTCATGTCCTGTGACGTCACTGCCCGCACCTTCATCCACGCCAGTGAGTTCGCATGGGCTTCAGCCATGGTTTCTTTAGGTAACTGTGGAACTTCAAACGCTGCCGGCCGCAATTCCACCATTACCTACTTTAATTAAATCACACGAAAGTGAATAAGAAGGAAAAAAAAAACAAAAACCAACTCGCACGTTAATGACTCGAACCCACTCCGCTCCCGGGTTTCGGCACCAGTTAACGATCGTCAACGAAAAACGAGAAGAAAAAGGAAAGAGGTTGAATGTAGTTACTGAACGAGAGTTGTCACAAGACTGTTTTTATTTGAGCTTTTAAAGCCTCTCTAAATACATTCGGGATGTTTAAATCCCGATGACTTAAGGATTAGGCTGGCTGCCTACGACGTCCGAACCTTAACTTATAGTCCACTGGAATTCGTTAAACAATCCTAATAAAAGTGCTTCGACGTGTGGTGAAACAAATATGAAATCAGAGAGAAAATCTGTGAAGTGTGGTACTTTGTTGAAAATAAAAAATTGCGAAGGACACGACCTAACAATTAGAATTCGCCTAGTAAATTCAACGTTAAAACGTGTTATGCTATTAGTGAAGTTAGTGGGAAATTGTTCGCACGAATCAAGACAAATCGGCACTTATCATATCAACTTACCAATGCATAAATTTCATACTTCTGGTGCCAATAGAGAGAATCTAGTTGAATATTTTATGTTTTGAGAGATGCTTTTAAACGGAAGGTCTGTCGAATATTTTTTTTTCCTATTGCCTACAAGTTTGATGTCAAATATACAAGGTCTTTTTATTTTATAACTCTGTATAATATATGGATGTAAACCATATACAACCAAAATTTTGAAAATTTCCAAGCAGCAAATAGTTCCCTTCAATTCAACGTAAAAAATTACAAAACATTGATAATCATCACTTGGGAGTAACATTGTAATTGTAATTGTACATTATTTGTTCTCAGAAATTTATCTGTCATTGTCATGTTTCTAAAATAAGCTTTAAATGGTGATTTAATCTGGCGATTCCATGTCCCTGTGCGTGCTGAACATATGTATTGTAGTGTACAATGATTTACACAGTCAATAAATATTGAAAAACACTGATAATCATCTGGGCTTGGCAGTAACATTGTAATTGTACATTATTGGTTCTTAGAAATTTACCTGTCATTGTCATGTTTCTAAAATAAGCTTTAAATGGTGATTTAATCTGGCGATTCCATGTCCCTGTGCGTGCTGAACATATGTATTGTAGTGTACAATGATTTACATAGTCAATAAATATTGAAAAACAATTACAAAAAACTCATAATCATCTGGGCTTGGCAGTAACATTGTAATTGTACATTATTGGTTCTTAGAAATTTACCTGTCATTGTCATGTTTCTAAAATAAGCTTTAAATGGTGATTTAATCTGGCGATTCCATGTCCCTGTGCGTGCTGAACATATGTATTGTAGTGTACAATGATTTACATAGTCAATAAATATTGAAAAACAATTACAAAACACTGATAATCATCTGGGCTTGGCCGTAACATTGTAATTGTACATTATTGGTTCTTAGAAATTTACCTGTCATTGTCATGTTTCTAAAATAAGCTTTAAATGGTGATTTAATCTGGCGATTCCATGTCCCTGTGCGTGCTGAACATATGTATTGTAGTGTACAACGATTTACATAGTTAATACATTTTGAAAAACAATTACAAAACACTATAACTTTATTATGATGAAATTACAATCTGCCTTTACTTAATAGGCAATAAATAATTGAGATAAGTGTTTTCATTCATACCATATTTGCAAGTCATCATTCGTTCGCACATTCATACAACATTTACAAACAGCCCAGGGGCCCCCCAAGTCCACGGCTGTTGCCTCCCTCGCAAGCGAAAGAGGAAGCGGAGTCTCGGGAAGTCCCCCACGCTCCCCACCAGCCACGTCACCGGATACGAGCCAGCGGAGGCTGACGAAGAGCGCAAGAGCCACATACGCTCAGGACATGATTGGAGAAACTGGCTATTGCCAGGACTCCCACTGTGCGCATTTATAGTAGGTCACGAGGCCACTGCCGTTTCAGTCTCCGGGGAGCATTATAGGGATGAGTGGAGCAGTGCAATGACTGTACTACGGGATTAGGGTGGTTTGATAGGTTACTATGGAATTTCATGAATTTGGAAGGGATGAGTTCAAGAATGTAGTGTATATTAAGATCATTATGAAGGGTTTTGTTGGTGACGTAATAGGGGGCATTTACTATTGTTCTTAGGACTTTTGATTGAAAAGATTGAATGAGCTTGATGTTCGACTTTTTTGCTGTCCCCCATAGCTCTATTCCGTATGTCCAGATTGGCTTAAGTGTAACTTTGTAAATAAGTAGTTTATTTTTTATTGAGAGATGGGATGTCCTTCGAAGTAGTCTGTACAGTAGTCCAAAGCGTCTGTTTAGTTCTTGTCTTTTTAGCCTCGTGTGTGGGTTCCATGTAAGTCTTTTGTCGAGATGGAAGCCTAAATACCGTGCTGTCTCAGACACGGGGAGAGGAATTGAAAAATACTAGCGGACAGGACTTGCGGCAGAGGGTAAAGGTTATGTGGGAACATTTTGCTTCATTGACCTTGATTCGCCATGGGTTGCACCAATACTCAATCTCATCAAGGTGTTTTTGAAGGTTTTGGGATGCTATATCAGGGTCTGAGTGGGATGACAAGACTGCAGTGTCATCTGCAAATGTTGCCAAGAAGGTATTGGGGGTAGAGGGGACATCAGCGGTATATAGGTTATATAGGATGGGACCCAGGACGCTGCCCTGTGGAACTCCTGCTTTTATGGGATAGTAGTTAGAATATTCTAAACCACAGCGGACTTGGAAGAAGCGGTTTGAAATGTAGGACTTTAGGATTAGGAAAAGGGTCTGTGGTAAATGTGTTTTGAGCTTGTAAAGCAAACCTGCATGCCAAACCCTGTCAAAAGCTTGAGCTATGTCCAGAAATGCAGCAGTGCAATACTGTTTGGATTCAAGGGCTGAGGAAATGTGATCAACAACGCGAAGGCCTTGTTGAGTAGTGGAATGTTGTTGACGGAAGCCAAACTGATGTACAGGAAAAAGGTTTTTGGATTCAACAATTGGAAGTAGACGTTTTAAGAGGAGTTTCTCAAATATTTTTGAGAGGATAGGGAGTAGGCTAATTGGACGGTAAGATGAGGCATCGTTGGGTGGTTTTCCGGGTTTGGCGAATAGGACAATAATGGAGTGTTTCCAGAGGAGAGGAAAGTGCGTTGTTCGGATAATGCAATTATAGATGTAGGTTAGGAAGATTATGGCTTTATGAGGAAGCTGTTTGAGAATTTGAGGAGTAAGAAGATCATATCCAGGGGATTTTCGGTAAGGTAAGTTTTTCAGAAGGTATTTGACCTCAGAGGGGTTAACGGCTTTTGGTGGAAGTGAGAGAGGTATAGGTGAAGTGAGGTAATCTTCTACAGTTGTGCTATGAGTATGGTTTTGATGAGAAAGGTGAGGTGCAAAAGTATGGGTAAGATGCAGAGCAAATTCCTCCGACCTATCCCCATCCGAAGCCGCCCAGGACCCATCATCACGACGGAGTGGGTGTGAAACAGGATGATACTTTATGATTTTTTTAGTTACATTCCACAGAGAGTTATCCCTGGTAGAAAGAGAGGAGAGGTGGGAATTGAAGGAATCGGAACGGAAGGACGCCAATTGCCGCTTTACCAATCTGCAGTACTGATTGTATGAGCGGCGATCAGCAGGATGTCGGGATCTTTGCCGTACTGTTCTGGAACGGCGTTTGGATTGGATTAGGTCTTTGAGGTGCTGAGGTAAACGATTGTGATTGTAGATTTTTGGGTGACGATGCCTCCCAAGCCGACCTCTGGACCAGAGTAGTGAAAGAATGCACTGCATCATCTAGGTCTTGGGATGTTTTCAGGGACACTTTGAGGCCAATGGAGTCTGTAAGAAGCTGGTGGAAGTGGTCCCAATCGACTGGGCCCCTAATAAATGAAGGAGGAGGTAGTTTGTGAATGGGCTTTAGGGAAAAGGTTAATAATAAAGGGCTATGATCGGAGGAGAGGTCATCGAGGCGCTTGAGTGAATAGTATTCACTAATCACTGAATACTATTCACAAAACACTGATAATCATTGTACATTATTTGTTCCTATAAATTTACCTGTCATTGTCATGTTTCTAAAATAAGCTTTAAATGGTGATTTAATCTGGCGATTCCATGTCCCTGTGCGTGCTGAACATATGTATTGTAGTGTACAATGATTTACATAGTCAATACATATTGAAAAACAATTAAAAAAACACCTAAAAAATAGCAACCGGGAGCAATTTGTTTAGAAGATTTTTGTTTAAAAGTGAGTTGACCGGAAGAGAGAGAGAGGGGCCATCAGAGGTTACGATCCAATTATGAAAGCAAACAGGTTGGGTGTGATTAATAATTGGCGGTCCTCGCAGAATGAAACTTGATTTGTCCATTAATGCCGGCTGAGATATGGACTTTATTTAAATCCTTCCTCCATCGTGGTTTCCAATTAACATCCTATTCAGTTCGCATGTTTATTGTGCTTGTTAGCGAGCGCAGATTGGGTAATAAATAAATTGTATTCTTCATTGCTGATCTGTATTGTATCGAGATGTATAGATTGGATCAGTTGAAGTATTTAGTATGGCATGTATTCCGAATGCTCTCCCGAAAGTATTACTATGTACTATTTCTCAAACGGTTTTTCAAAGCAGGACTTGATCACGTGATTGTGCGAAGAGTAAGCACTCTTGGAACTGCCACACTTTCAGCCTCGGACGAAGGCTTCTGAAAAAGCTATTAGATGATATGTGAATTTCTTGTTGCGAATGTCTGTAACTACTGCTATCGAGCGCGTCGTATTTACAATTAACGCCACTAGGGTCAGTGTGTATAGTTAGGTTCAAATGTGCAAAGTTTATTCGCATGACAGAACACAACTTATTTTTAACTTTTACATTGTGCATTTTTTTGCGGGACACCGCAATTCCCCGTCAGTTTCTTGAGATGAATTTAATATAAAAAAATCATTCAGTGGTTTCCTACAAAATCTTTTAAGTAAGCAAATATTTATTAGTTGAATAATTACATGATTGACACAAACTTAATTATATACGTTTAATTATTTAACTAATTTCAAAAATATTATAAGAAAACACCGCACTGAAAATTAGTGTCGGCATACAAGAAATTAAGTAAGAATATTTTTTTTTTTCAAAACCCTTTATTTAATATGTACAGATTGATTATTACAGATTCCACAATAAGGAATCTTTACAGAAACGCACATTGTGCTAATTATATTTACTGTAAATTTTATATTTGTGCTGTATCTGTTGTAGTTTGTGAGGTTTACATGAAATTTGCAATGTGACTAGGCTATTCTGATTTTTTTTTTTTTTTTTTCCCCTAAGGTCTCTAGTTAGAAGATTAGGGATGAGGGAAAAATAAGGAATATTTGGGTTGAGTGGATCCTTGTAGTAGTACCTGGTTGAAGGTGGTGTGAGAGAACGGGCTATTCTGAAAAATTAACTGATATTAAAATAAAACAATGTTTATCTGTCATAACGAGTAGGTAATAAATTAAATATCTATACGTTTTGACTTAGAATATCAAATATAATATAATGCATATTAGTAATTGTGAGACATTGAAATTCTTTATAATATCCCTTTTTAAAGTGATGCATGTGTTTAGCTCATAAAAACTAGTTATAGCTAATTCATTCGAGTTCAAAGGAAGATCTGATGTTTTTACGTGCCAACACTCGCAGGAGTTAATTTGCAATTTGAATTTATAGATACAAAAAGAAAACGTAAGTGGCTTACCTAAATATCTGTATTACTAATGCAGTCTTCTACCTGTGACAATAATAGAAATAAAGGATATTTAGGATAAGCTGGTTATAAATAAAAAAGTAAACACAAGCCCTACTGATGCCTGAAACCACTTTTATTAACAATATCTATAACTTGTAACTGGAGAACGTAAGTGTTGACTCACGGCCTGCCTAAGGGAGCTTGCCAGCTTCGTCAAAAAAAGCTATTCCTGCTACCCTTAAGTTCCAAAGGGTGCATTCTTGCAAGTAATAAACACCCTCGAGAGCGACTCTTAACACATACCTCACCCCTACTCAGCTTACATAAAATATATAAATTTAATTCGAGTCTAAAATCTCATTACAATATACACGAGTGTGGCATACACATTGGTGGTTGTATTTATAATTATTTTGGATAAAAATTAAATATTATGTTAAATGGTACCAGCATAACCCTTTACTGTGCAATACATTACACGTATTTGTAGACATGACCTCAGCGCGCCTAAATTTCTAAAAAATAATAGTTAAAAGAAGACATTTTCCTGCCCTCATTAATCGCGTTTATTTTGTAATGTCATCTGTTATAAATATTTTGACAAGTTACATAATATAGAGATAGGTTTAATCCAGGAGTGGACGAGGAAAGATTATGTAGAGAACTTGAAAGAGTGTAGGGATGGAATAAGGAAAGAATCCGAGGTGTTAAAAATTCATGCGTCCTTTTAGACTAATGTCCTTCTAGCCCTTCACCTCTCTGTTTTGTTATCTGCTCAGTCTTAGTGAACTTGGACGATAATTACAAATTAATGAATTAAAACCTTAATTGAAGAAATATTATTTTAATTTTATAAAATTCAAACATTTTTTTTTTGTAAAATTAGGTTACAATGCAGGATACTACTATATCCGACGAACCCTTTTTTAATCGTAAATTACTAAAAATTTATTCTACTTTATTGATACTTGAAGTTCCGTTTGATTAATTATAGTTTAAGTTATATTTTTTAAATGTTAAAAATTACCTAACGTAAATATGTGGTTATTAATAATCAATTAAATTCGTGAGATAAAATACAATATATGTTAAATATTTACTCTCGGCAATATATCTCTGGGTACCGTCAAATTTTTTTGATTTCAATTTTTGGGATGGATCTCACTATATTTATGTTTATATGCAAACCCAGAACTCTGCCAACAAATAACAGAGCAATTTGGCACGAGTGACGACTACCCAATATGAATTCTTCCATTTATTTAGTATAGATAATTTTTACATTTATCTTCCACCTCGACAAACGGCTGACCTGGAACCCACATACGAGGCTAAAAAGACAAGGACTAAACAGACGCTTTGGACAACTGTACACACTACTTCAAAGGAAATCCCATCTCTCAATATAAAACAAATTACTAATTAACGAAGTTATACTTAAGCCAATCTGGACATACGGAATAGAACTATGGGGGAAAGCAAAAATGTCAAACATCAAGCGTATCCAATTCAGCCCTGAAAACCATAGTAAATGCCCATTAATACGTCAGCAACAATACCCTTTATAACGATCTTAATATACCTTACATTCTCGAGCTCATCCCTTCCAAATTCATGAAATTCCATAGTAACCTATCCAACCACCCTAATCCCCTAGCACAGTCACTGCACATCACCACTCATCCCTATATCCACCTCGGAGACGCCAGTGGCCTTGTGACCTGCTATAAATGCGCAACAGTGGGAGTTCTGGCAATGGCCAGTTTCTCCAATCATGTCCTGAGCGTATGTGGCTCGCGCTGTTAGTCTGCCTCCATTGGCTCGTATCCGGTGACGCGTTGGAGACGCCCAGAATCCGCTTCCTCTTTCACATGCGAGGTGAAATGAAAATTCTAAATGTGGTATAAGTGAGAACATTTATCACAATTACTTATTGCCTAATAAGGCAGGTTGTAATTTTAGCACAATAAAGAAATTTCAATATATATTAATTAGGCACCTCTACCTCAGAGGAATAATGAAGCTTCATTATTTCTTAACAAACGAGTAAGTATATTTTATCTTAATTTCTATACATGGCTTACCTTGATACCTTGGGCCTGTAACTACACCACAGCCCAAACGGACCTCTTTAAGAGACGGTTTGGGCTGTAGAATAAATCGCAAAGGCCCATAAGTAATAAATCACATTAATTAAAGCGAAGGTTAGGGCAGGCCTAGTTAAGGGGGATACTTTTCTAATGATGCCCTGTAAAGGGATGCCGCCCTATAGATCTCCCGCCTGGCACCGAGCCACCTCACTCTCCCTTACCCCTTACTACCCTTACTCATCTGTTCCTGCCCAACGACGCCACTTTTCAATTTACTTCCCTGTAGGACAGATGCCCCTCCCCCTACCTCGCCGTCTGATGTATTCATTGTCAGGACGGGATGCTTGCAGAGCCTCGTCTGATTACAGTCCTACAGGCTCGAGTTTTCCGCCTTGAGTCTCATCTTGTACATCGGGTACATATATTTCCCTGAGATAATATATTGCTTGTATCTCTGCTGCAACACTTTTACCTATGCAATTGGATCCTTCTGGGTCCTATATATTTTTTAGTATTTCGCAGCCCAGTTATTTTGTCTTATACACCGTACTGTAACAAAGCGGTTTTTATCTTCCAACAACTAAGAAACTTGTCCCAGGATAAAAGAGTGGAACTCAAACGAAAAAAATTAATGCTAATGATATTTGTGTTGATATAATGACGTGATGTTCGAAGTAAATTATTATTGCCTAATGTGTGTCCATTTAAAGTTGTTGGAGAGCTCTGGGATCGTAAAAATTGGAGTTTCGCACTCTCATGGAAAAACACTTACAATACATTTTGGGTCGTATGTTAGCATGTAATGATGTTCTGAAATAAGTTCATTAGAGCATATATGTTAAATATCGGCAGGCATAATTGAATCAAATTGAATGAACTACTATCAACAATCTTGCTTATTGGCTGTTATTGAGAATATAGAAGGGAAAGAGTGGCTTTGCTTAAATCCGGTTCCGTCTCTCCAATCAGTTCTGTATTCAGAGCGCTCCAGTCTTGTTTATTACATATATCGGATTCAACCAGCTTTTTCCGGCCCCGAGAAAAAAAGAAACAATCGAAGAATTCCCAGGCTCCACCCGTTTCCCAGTCCTCAGACCCTTCTTGCATGGAAAAATATATCCAATCCAATTTTACCTTAAGCCTAACTCGAATATAAATGGAAACATAACCGTTAAGAGGGGAGAGGTTGTCGTTTATAAAGTGGTGTTCTACCTAGCTACTTCAAAACGTCTTTTTTTTAATTGTAATGTTGCAGATGTTAATGGGAGCATTAAAGTTTTTTTGTCATTTAATTTGTTGTTATATGATAAATAATGATGCTGGATCAACTAATTGGCATTGTTTGAGCAATGTCGTCTCACAAGTTCTAAATAATATCCAGGCAATGAAAAATACGCATTAAAAAAACTGAGACAGATCAGCTGGAAAAATCGAGTTGACGGGGATGCCGAATTCGAATCATAGCAATGTCTTAATTTTTTTTAATGCAATTAGGCGGTTGGGTTGCAGGTACTCCTTGGCACAGTTTTGTTACTTATTGGCGAGGGGGGAAATAATCACTAATTTTCCTAATGCTTAACGATTGACATTATTGAAGTAAATGATCACGTGGATAGAAGAGAAGTATTGCACAGAGCGGCAACAGGGTTTGCCGAGTATAATTGTTTATTGCGGGCCTCAAGCTTTTAATATCGTGACGGCAACTATAGTCAATTTTTGTATCTTAACTAAACCGACACCAAATATTCATGGACAGTTGACACATATACACACCCCCTGTCCCCCCCCCCAAAAAAAATTAAAAAAATATTAATATTATAGGGATAATTAATATCATAAGTTTTTTACTATGATTGTAAACATTTATCGGGTTCAATGGCACTTTAATAACGTAGAATCTTTATTCCACCAACTTATTTCATCGTTGAGGAGGTTAATGTTTCGTATGTGGGACTAGTTTTCTGAGGATAGTGGCCATAGGTATAAGTTAATATACATCAAGTTATGATAGTGGTTCAGGAGGGTATGATGGTAAAAGACACTACCACAAACGAAACATGAACGGCTGAACCAGCATAAGTTGAAAATCGTCTTTTTTTCAGAAAAAAAAACAAAACATATATCCATTGCAAAACATCTGCAAGCTATAGAAAAATCGTTTTATTATGAATTTAATTTTCTGTAAGCTATACGCTTTTGCTGTTTTCTACTGTTATTATTGTATTATCATTAATTTAAAAAAAAATACAGTTCTTGACGGTTTTTATTTTATTATTTGACAGTGGTCAAATATATTTCATTTCCCTTACTTTATTTATACGAGACTTTGGTTATTTTGATTCTGCTTTACTAATTAGATAATATAATATTTAGTACGTAAAAGAAACTCGATTGAACTAAATAAAATCTAATCTAGTATTGATTTTTTTACTAAAGAGGAATTGTTTTTTAAAACCGAAATATAGTGTTGGGACCCACAACAGGATTTTATTGATAATGATAAAGACTTGTTAAGAAAGAAGAAAGAATTGTCCACTAATGTTCCATATTACGTATTATTAATCAGCAAGTTGAGATCAGCATAATATAATCGGAAGCTATTTATTTGTTAATTATAAGGAACATCATTTACTATTATTATTATTATGATATATTATATATATATTATAATATATTACTATTATTGTTAGGTATATTATGATGAAAATATTTGTGATTATATTAGTAAAATACTTTAGATAACTGATATATGTATTTCCAGACTAGTAATAAAATAGTTTGTCTACCACAGTGTGGCGAAGTAGCAGCATACCTTAACCCAAGAGCCACTCCCACCCCCTCTATAAGGGCTGATTGCCGTCGGTATCTCGTACAATAACCGTATTACAGGTGGTATTCGGTGGCTCCCACCGCTCGCCAGCTAATGGATTCAATTAAAACTTGCTCTGGAGGACGGTACCCCCCCCCCCCTATCTTTGATATATCTGGCCTGGAGTACCCTCATCGTGGCAGAGGTGAGCACTCATCGACCGACCCTTAGGGTTCGATTGTCACCACCACCAACAGTTATAATTTATAATCCAATAGGGCAGAGATCCGGCTGTTGGGGTGGCGAGGAGGAAAAAAATTCCGATTAATTCCAAGAGCGATAACAGGTGGCGCTCGGCGAACGATTCCAATAAAAGAGAATTAATTGGAACGAAATGGCAAGGCTCCGCCGAACAAGGGATGGCCCACCCCTGACAGCACCTCTGATATATTGACTTATTATTACGTGGTCTTTTGGAATTCGAGACCGTACCTGGTTCCCTTGTCCGCAATATATCCCACGATATAATCTAATCCTTTTACTGGTATTAAGTAAGAATTACGAACTAGCAGGTATTTCGAAATCATCACGTGCCAACAGGTCACGTAAATCCTATACCATAATTTATTTTTACGAAGAAAACGTCATTTGATTATAATTAGGTTTTCTTTTTTGAAACATCTCAATAACCGTCGTACTCGACAGTACTGTGTTGAAATACATCTTTCAAAGATCGATAATAAATAATTAACTTAAACGCCATGTCTAACAATTGGCATAAATAACAAGTAAACTACAATTGTTAAAAAGCACACCTTAGTATCTTTGAAATGATGTCATTTTGCTTCTCGATTTTGACGAATTCAACTGCCTCTGACTGGTCCATTAATTTATGTCCAAAATAGCCAAAACCATTATATTTTCAACAAGTTGACTTGTTTCCTCATAGAGAGATCTATATGCAAATACAAGTTCACCGAGTCAACAATGGTCGGAGCTATAGGCTATGTAACAGTAGCTAGGTGGGGTCAAGGTGTACAGCCCCCTTAATTAGTTTAATTGCTCAGCTGACATGTAATTAGAAGGAAACGCTGGCGTTCTATTATAAGGCCATTAGACCTCGGGGTACACAGGATTCGGTTACAGTTAGCCCCAACTAATTAAACACCCCTTTCGATTGGCAACTTGATATTTACGATTGTCATTAAAAGATAGATGGTGAGAACCATTAGAGCTAATCTCATTGAAAATATATTTACATCAAAGAATCATCCGTACAGCTTGCTCGTATTGTCAACTTTGAACCAAGTGTTAAATTATTTTATTTTCAGAGGAATCTTCCTACTTTTCTGTTTTGTTGAATATTAACTGGCCACGCTGGCTCATGGCCAAGTATGATAGCCACACTCAGTATGATGACGACTCACTATGAGGTAAATTATCAGATATGCGTAACCAAAGCATCAAATGAATTGTGAACGGGTAACACTTCCATCCCATGAATATTCCAACAAGGTCATTTTAAGTACATTTCAACTTGAATATGCTTTTTCAAGTACTTGCAAATTATCCAATGGTTATGCGAAAATGAAGATCATGATCGATTAATTACAATAATAGTCAGTGTTTTATGCATCGTGGATAAGTTTTTGAGTCACCAACTACGAGTAAAGACTTAGAAAAATTATGCCTAGTTCATTCGTCGTTTTTTTTTTCTTTTGTACTCCTCTAAATTATACGCTTATGTCCCCATGGTTACATAAACTCAACACATTCATAATTATTTTCAATTAATTTAGGCTGTTGTCTATTTTATTTATCCAATTGCCGATTTTTTTCCGTTGGCAAAATTGCTCCACTTAGGAATCCTTTTGTCCTTTATTAACAAAGAAACTTGATCTCAATGAAAGAATGTTCATTACTCCAGCTCACAGACCCTCTACTGATTGGAACTCTCTCACTGATGGGGGCCGTAGCTTATTTCTTGACTTCTTTGTTCCTTATTGCCGAGAACGGAAAGAGATGGTACCTTCTGAATCCGGAAGAAGGCAAATACCTACTTGTAAAGCCATCGCAGATTCAAGTAGAAAACTGATTATTTTTCCTATTTTATTCATGAGCCTTTTCTTAAGACCAAGAGGGGTAGAAAACTGGAATAATCATTTATAGGGTAACCCTTTTTGACCTGAGTGCCCGATGGTAACCTCCACAAGCTACAGTCTTCCTGCTACAGTTGACCATTTGATTTAGGTTCTATGCAGACTATTGAAGTGAATACACCAAAAATAGGGTGCTATTTTTGAATAATTTATATTGTGTAGGATATTTATGGCGAATGATCGATCATAACATTACATCATCATTATATATGCATAAAAAAAGTATATGAACATTATTATAACAAGTTAAGGAGGTTGTTACAGTAGTACTCTTACTATTACCATCAATTAGCTCAAGATACTTGTTCGATATCTTGTTGTAACTATTGCAACAATAGAGTATATTATATCTATCTTATCTCTCCCCTCTGTACAGACGCATGCGTTACTTTAAGCTGTTCAAATGCCAAAATATCCGTAATCCTAGCTTGAATAAATCATTGCCGGTTTTCATAACAGGTTTACAATACTCGCCCAATTACCTAAATTATGGAAGGTCAAATTATATACTATATTATATTAGACCGGGCATATTATTACGATCTTAAAAATGACCTGGTAGCTCTACAATTTTAAAAGTCGATTCCGCGATAAATTGGATAGTGTGAGTTATATGGTTGATCAAATTCTATGATGCTAATTATAAAAAAAAAAAAGTTGAACAAGTTTTTCTATTTTTCCATAAATTTTAAGTCCCAGTTTAAAAGCTATTGAAGATAATTATTAAAATTTACGATTTAGCTCATGTTAATATACTATATGCGGTATTTTAATAATTATTAACTAAAGAATAAAGATAGTGCTACAAAACGGAATTCAAACATGGTACTTCCAGGTATCTACGGTATTATATGGTTTACGTATCATTGTATGATGCGAAGAACGCTTGTCACCTTCAGCTTGAACGAGCTTAGTCTCAATGGATAAAATATAAAAATAAATAAATTGCAATAAAATAGAAGATATTTGTGAAGTTTGAACGAGGTTCTATCGTAAACATAAACTAGGAAAAAACCGGCCAATATAAATAAGTACAAACAGAACAAAAATAGAGGAACGGCCGGGAGACAGCGAATCGGTGGTAGATTGGGTGGCCAATTAGAGAAGTGGATGGCCGGTGATTTGTTGGATGGCGGCTGGTGGACAAAAAGCTCGAGTGGCGGGGTCGAAAAACAGGCCATGTGAGTAATGCCCGCTCGGGAGATGAATCATGATCTGATGGCTTGTCCACCACAGTCCGCTGGTCATCCTCAGTTCTCATGTGCCTTGGACCATCTGGGCTGAGCCGTAGGCGCTGCAAGTCGCTTTCAGCTGTGAAAGTGTCGCAGTAAAAAACTATATAAAGAACGGATGAAGTCTATGTTTTTTGATGAAGTATGGTCAAATCAAATCGATTTATTTCCAATATTTAGATAATAATAATAGGTTGATAATATGAAATTGGTCCACTCTAAAAAAAAAAACTTACATATTTGCTCTTGGTTATGAATAAAATGTTCATTGAAGTTTAAATAAATTTTAATTTAGGAAAAAATAATGAATTAAACAAAAATTAACAAGTGGATACTAATAGGAAAACATTTCTTCAAAATATATTATGCCCTAAAGCTTTTGTTTCAATCTAATTTGTCTGCGTTAGCAATATTTCAAACCACTGGATTTTGCAGTTTTTACATTTATGTATAAATTTTGTGGTTATTAATATATCAAGTATGTTATGATCTTTTTATACATCGTGAAACATAACTACACTATTCCAGAGTATCATGGTTTGTCAAATATTATTCTTAGGAAATGTGTTGCTTCCGATTAACTATCTCACTTATGTGCTATAAACGGTATTACATAATGGCGTGGAAAAATATATAAACCACCGATAATTTTTAATTTCTAAATGTTGATGGAAGGAGTGTGAGAGAAATAAGATTTTGGGTTGTTTAAGTTAGGATTTAGCAATATGAGCTTAGTAACCACTATATCCTCACACCAAATTGAAAGAGTTGATGAAAGGTGGTTATAGACAAATAATTAAATATAAGGGTTTCTAGATTGGGGGAAAAACACTCCCACAAAAACGCAGTCCTAAAAAGATTCTACAAATTCACTTATGGGTCGATCATCCTTTCAATTACAAAGACCCGTTCTGTTTTCACTTAACACTAAGAAACTCATAAAAAAATAATAGTACGAGAGAGAAAACACTTTTGGATTACGTTTTTGTTTTTCAGTTTGAACGGAGTTCTGATTCCAATTAAAGAAGGTTGAGCGGAGAGGGCATGATGGATAAATATTAGAAGGAGAACGCGTATGAAAAGTTGATGCGAGTTGATTGTGAAGAGGGTGAGGTCCACTTCATCTATAATACAGCCTGTGGAGGAGTAATTAATTCAGACACACACGGTCTACAGGGCTGAGAGTATACAGGAAACTGCCTCCGCAGCCAAGATAGGCCCGAAAATCCGGGCACTCGTAAAAGCAGGCCTTCGGCGGGCCCTGGGGACACCCCTCATAGTACCTATCGCTGCCCTATCTGGCCCTCCCATCCCTTCGGCCCTTATGTCTTTCTATAAACCGCTGCAATAAACTTAGGGGCCCTTCTTCTATCTTACTGTTTTCTTCACTACCACCCCCCCCCGCACACCCCGGTTCTTTTCCCTTACATGGGATTATGTTCCAGCTTGGCAATGTCCTTGTCCTCGTCTCCCCTACTCTCTTAAACTGATTGCGTAGTGGTTCTCTGTTTGCTGATCACAATTTCCATGCATCCCTCTTCAACATTCTTTCCATCTACATGACGAGTCGCACAAACAAGATGTTTTTGAGACTCCAGTCGAATGCCTGCTACATTCTTGAATGGAAGTCTTGCACTTCCTTTGGAAGGTCATTATAATTCTATAGATACAAAAAGCTATCTCTAGCTTTTGATCATTTCACTCATCCAAAAACTCGTCATCCATGAGATCATTTGACGAGTTTTTTAGTCAAAATACAATTGGTTGTCGATGGCCAAAGAACCTCAAAATTTATATAAATAACATGAACTGAGCAAGCTCCCTCCGTAGGACTTACTACTCTCTCCAGCATCTAAACACAAGCCCGGCTATATCCCTTCGGCTGAAACTGTTAAAATATAAGAGCGTCCTGAGGCCAGCTCTACTGTTTGGGACACCACTCTTCCGATTCCTACACACCAGCACAATAACTCGACTCCAGAGCTTCCAGAACAATCCATCCTGCGCACGGCACAATAGCATACCCCTTTTCGTGATATGAAGGCTCCCGACATCCACGAAAAGTTCGAAGTCCTCACCATCACCGAAGCCATCCAAAGAAGACACATCAAGTTCTTTGACTCGATGAAACATAGCCAAAACTCTCTGTTCCGGGACATGACACCCCCACCGCTACAGGCAAGATGGCAACTCTCAAGATCTGGTAAAGCTGACCAAATGGTGGACATCACGGCGCTTGGCCCACCAACAACAAGCCTCTAACGGGCACCCATCACTGCTATTCAACTAAATAAGACTGCACTATATGCCTAGAGGTACTCTAGGCCCAGCCACCAGTGAACTCTCACCACTGTACCGCAACAATCAACCTCTACCAAGGCTTCCCACGCTCCTTAATTGCCTCACACCACCTTCAAGGAAGTACTCCTAGTACAAGGATCCGCTCAACCCAAATATTCCTTTATTTTTCCCTCATCCTTAATATTCTAATTAGAGAGCTAAGGGAAAAAAAAAAAAAAAAAAAGAAGCTCCCTCCACACTGCCTTTATGAGTGACTTAAACATAATAGTCCCTTTGCATCCCTAATGTTAATTTTCATTTAAGCAGTAATATCGATTAAAAGGGCATGACGAATTTTTGGAGAACGGGCTTAAAACCATGTAGCCAACCGATTTTATTTTTATGTCAATACAATCGAGTAATGCTACATAGATGTTACAATATATAACAACAGGTAGCATAGCAAATATGAAGTAGGTTATCGAGTTATAAATTGTATGGCTTTATGTAGGAAATCAAATCTACGTTTCACTAACCCATTTATTTAAATATAACATAAAAATATATTTTGATAAATAAGCTTGTATATATAATAGCAATGATATTAACATTTGTTTTATTAGATTTCATCACTATATACATATGAAGGAAAAGCACTCCATGAGTCTTATCTTATCCATTTAATATAGGTCATATCCATGACCTACCATTGTTAGGTTTATTATCCGGAACCCGGGTTTAATTTCAGATACCGGGATTGGTCGAGTTAACCTCGCGAGGAAAATTAGGAAGATTTATTTTTAGGAAGAGCGTACAAATGCGTAAAATTCGATTTCTTATTATATTTAAAAGTTTACAATATATTTGACATTAATCTGAATATTTTGGAGAGGTACCAATAAGTATTATAACTTTATTATTCCGGGGTAATGTCCTTTAAAAACCAAAACGTTTTTCATAGAAAGGCCAGTAACAGCCCCTGCTAAATTTACAATCTGTGTAAATAAAATATATTATATAAATGAAACACATCGGTAAATATAGAAAAATAGAAAATGAAATAAATGTAAACAAAAAAATGGAATAAAACATATATGTGTGTTAATTGCATATTATCTCATCAGATTTCATATCATAAGTGCTTGGGATTAAAACTCTTAGATTAGCTCTGTATTTTTGCAGATATCGCATTTAATATTTATATAATTGATTATAATTTATTGGCTATCAAGATATTTAAGTATAAGGATAAAAAAAGAAAAAGAGATGAAAAAGGTAATTAAATAGAATAAAAGGCTAAAAATAGAATTTGCATTCCTCTCGGATAAAATCCTTTTTGAGAAAGGTTCAGAATCTCCGGGAGACTGTGAAGAGAGGCAGGGAAGAGGATATTGAAGAAGAAAATTGAATTCTGCTTCCTGTGCGCTCTCTCAATATCGGCCGGGAAAGGGGAGGGCATCTCCTGGACAGGGAAACAGTGGAGAGGAAACAATAGGGACCAGTGGCCCTTGCGACGGCATAGCTCCGGCTGCTTCTACAAACAACACGCCCCTCCCTTCGAGGGCCGATAGCGTTTTAATCAGTCAGCCGAGTCAGATTCACTGCTTTATATTTTCATGTGCAATACATATAAATATGTACTTATTATTCAACCTCCAAGCATCACGTAGAGCGAATAAACGTTCTACTCTTCACGTCTTCACCATTTTTCTATGCTGTAAGTTATAACTTATAACATACATAACTCTCAAAATGAGAGGCGATATTTGAAATTAAGATACGATGTGATAACTGAATTGAAAACTATTAAAAATTTTATTAACTGTATTAAGTATGTTCCGCAACTTTCCTAGTTTTTTTGTTTATATAAAATAACTTGATGAAAAAACAAATTAACCATGAAGAAAGTCCTACCTGAGATGCTACTTTGATATATATAAATTATTCATACTACACTATACCTAATTATATATATTTTTCAGGGAAGAGACTTTACATGCAATTAATACATAGTAATTATTATAAGCAGTGCTAATAACTTATGGTTAAAATCATGTCTTGTTACTTTTTTGGGGGAAAAAGCTCATGAGCCAAGACTGCTTAATTGTCACTCGTATAATCACCACCCTGTGAAGTTTATTATAAACAGACTTGGTTAGCAGCAGGTCATGAGGCCACCTCCGCTTTAGACGTAACTCTGGGTTGCTGGGGATCTGATGGGAGTATAGAGCTTGATATAGAAAGTACCATTGACCAATAATGATGCGCAGAATATTAAAGGGCTTGGCAATCCGTCATACACAGGTCTCTCCCGGAGGTTTGAGTATCGTTGAGAAAACAATTTTCTATTGTTATTTTATAAAGTATGAGGCAAAGAAGTAATTTGCTAGTTCGTTTCTTGCCGCTGGGACATGAAGCGAGGGCCCATGTAACTAAATTGTCTAGTATAAGTCCTAGACAGCTGGTCCTGTAACCTAAAGTATCCTAATCAACCTAATGTTATCATATATAAAGAGCTATAGCTATGGTTTTCTACCATGGCCAAAGATATTGTGACCACAACGATAGTATAACAGAGCTTCAGTCAGCTATTTAAAAAGTATCTTTATTTTAATTCTTTCCGTCATATAAATTCATCGGAAAATATTTTTTTCTCTCATAGCAGTTCCGCGTCACAACGTTAAATTATAAGTCGTGCTTAAATGAATCGAAATGAAAATGCAAAATGCAAGGAGGAAATACGTTTAAAGAAAAGCAAGTGATGGATATTGGAATAGCACAGATTTTATCAGGTAGGATTGTAGGAAGTTATTGAAAAAAAATCAAATTTTGCAACAATATAATCCAATTAATGCCTGATTTTATTGTTATTATAGCTATCGACATGAATTTTTATATTGATATTTTAGCTGTTCTCAAATCTTTTAATTTCTTTAAAACGTCGATTTGGTTGAACAAAATAAAATAACATACTTTTTTTGGTCATAGATAATCGTAGATTTTTCACTATGATTTATAATTTAATAAGATAGTCACTTTTAGTCCAAAATAATCTTTAATAGAAAATGATAAGAAAGTTAGTTGAGAATGAAAGCTGTTGTAAATTCTTGAAAGTTGGACGAAAATGAATGGTATTGTGATGGTGTCTGTTCTCAATAAAATTATATTAAAACTTTTTTATTGTGCTAAAATTACAATCTCCTTTATTAGGATATAAGTAATTGTGATAAATGTTCTCATTCATACCATATTTACAATTTGCATTCACTCGCTCATTCATAAAGTATATCTCAATAAAATAGGAAAGTTTTTGTATTATTTCATTTTTAAGTTACCAGCAGTTATAAAAAAAATAGACCTTGAACTCTGGGGTTTAATAAAGGTAGAGTTTGTGTTACGTGATAATAAATGGTAACAAGTGTGCCATACTACGGAGTAATTTAAAAAAACACAATGAACGCTCTTCTGGTTATTACACACCCCTATAGAAACAGATTGTATTGTTTCACCCTACCAATCATGTTTATATGGGTTCATAATTATAAATATTTTTTTTATATTAAAGGAAAATCTGCACAATAAAGGGTGGTTATTATGTCTATATTGTGTATTACTAAAATATTACGTCTTATTATTATTATGTATGATTGAGGTTATATAAATAACCAACAAAAACAGAGCTAGTTAGTAAGTCTAAAAATATTAAGCGAATGGGGTGAAATATTGAGAGGTTTAACAGCGGAAACCTGAGACAGCTTAAAAGTGTAATTCTCTGTCTCATTTACTAAATTTCAGTTAGGAGAAATTGAGTCCATCAAAGAAACATATTAAATCGAGGTGCCCATATTACGGGGCAAACGTTTTACTCATTAATATATAATTATTTTTTTATATGTATCGTGAGAGCTTAATAGTCAATCGTTATTTTTAAACGCTTAAGTTCGAAAGCACATAGAGTATCAGGTTTCATAACTATTTTGTTGAAATCCGTTTGTTTGGTATTTATAAGCACTCGATTAGTTCAAAGTCACTTGATATCGGCATACTAATAGTACAAAAAAAAAGACAGGTAGAAGGAAAGAATACTATATTCCTGGAATAACTGAACAATTTTAAAGTATAATCTATCTCTTTTTGTTTTGGCGGGAACTTGTAACAGTTTTATGAGATCTTTCTTCATAGATTAATCGTACTGGGAGTGCACTCGTCTTTTTTTTTTAAAGAAATATTAACTAAGCAAGTAAAGGAAAAAATAGATACAATTAGAAATCCATTTTCAAAAAACAATGTATATATTTTTATTAAAAAAATAAATAAATAAATAATCGAGATCCTAAACATATCATGGATTAATAAGATAATAATTTCCAAATATTCAAACCATATTGTCTCGTTGGTTATCTATTCTAGTTTGTCACGGGAAAACTATCAAAGATTTTTTCCCTCAATTGAAACTACTCGAATAAAAAATATGTTAAAAAAAAATAACAAGGAACATAATCAAGGACTTTGTAAAGGTTTCGAAAACCATTTACTGGTTGTTGGTTTTGCATTATTGATGGATAAAATGGTTTGTATAGCCTCGGCCTGACTTCCGTTCAGGTGACAGCCCCACCTTTGAGAATGACATTTAGAAGTCGAATGTGTTAACGGTAATGAAAAAAATATCAATAATTTCGCCCACTCATCAATTTTATTGACTTGATATTAGACTCACCATATAGCATATTGTTAATAAGGAGTTAATGTATTTAATTCGACCTCCTTTTCAAAATAATATGTAAATATTTATTTTTTAAAAGCAATTAATTTATTAAAAATTGACCCTTTAATATTTTTAACTATGAGACATTATGTAAAACTTTGATGCAAAAACCATCATTCTTACTGAAACTGGGGCGTCGAAACAATCGGAATCATATATTTTATTACTTTACTTAATTTTAGTGTAAGCCATAAAACATATTATTTGTTATTAATTAGGACTTTTATGAATATTTGGAATAAAAAAAAAAATGAAATGGAACTCTAAAAATGTTTGTATTGTCGTTAGTTTATTTTTATTAATCTTTTGAATGTTACTAAGTAATACACAAATTACTTTAGCCTTTTTTTTTAATTAATAAATTCCAATGATTCAAATTTTTTATTAACATAGCGCCAAAATCAAACAAAATATGAAGCTTGGACTACAAAACGATTTCATATAGATACTAATTACTTATCCGTTAGATATACAAATATGTTTACGAGCAATTACTCGAACAAGTTATTTAAATTTACAAACACTTGTTCGAGGATGGTGTGATAATCTCATCTGGCAAGGTCAATATTGGGTTTGTAAGTTTTTCTTTTAATAATATTAGTTCGTTTTGTCTTTTTCATTACTTTAAAAAAAAGGCACAACATTGGCTATTTTTGCTGTTTTAAAGATTCCACAATTATTAGCCAAAAAATACAGTGACAGGATCGGGATCCAAAGCCGAAATGGTCGTGGGCTCCAACTGATCCTGCACAAATGAGGACCCTGCTAATATTGAAGTATAAAGCTGCTTAGCTTGCTTATATTGACAGGACCTGCTATATTTTTCTTGGCTATAATTATTAATAAAGCAATAAAAGGCGCTTATATTGAGAACATACATAAAAGTGACCATCATGATCATTCAATCATTTTTCTCAGTCGATATATATGTTTATAGATGCCCCCCTGACCTTCATGGAGCATTATTTTCAATCGAAACACGTTTAAGCCAATAGTGGTTATAAGGGGAGATGAATTTCCACAAAATGCATAATAGAAGTCATTATATTTTCAATATAACGTTATAAAAAATTGACTGAAATGTCAATGTATAGTGACTCTAAAATTGATCAATTGAAGTTACTTATAAATAGGTAAGCGCGTTTGAAAAGTTTTTAAACTCAATATCTTCTGAGTTAAACCTCGTTAAACTTGCAGGAATGTTAGCAGGGATAAAACGGAACGATTTGTGTCGAGAAGCTTTAAAGAAACATTAATTATTATCTTCAGAGGTCATATACTATTATCATTTAATTAACACGTTTTATCTATTAGCTAACGTTCACATTGTCAACAAAACTAGGGATGTTCACTAATTATACTTTTATATTAGCTGCAATTTAACAACAGCTATGAATATGGTCGCTTAGATCATTGACGCAGTATAATTTTTCACGACGGAAGTTATCTGTTCAGAGTGTCTTTATCTATATAGCATTGGATTACCTTAGTTGACAAAATATTTTTATATCACTTATTTGAGACAAACCTGAGTGCAATGTTGAATGTTGAGCAACGTTTCCTTTCGGGTTGAGGTCACCATTCTGGTACATCCTGCAGATGGAGGGGGCGAACAATTCGTAAGGCACTGGCCACACAAACCGAGAGCACGATCCTCGCAACACCTTTACAAACACTAACCTGTGCTCCCCCACTCATCGCTACTGTCACATTATCTTTATTTGACACTTCAAATACGATTCACCTGCCCACTTGACAGTTACGAAACGTCATTCAACCTACCTCTGTAGCCTTGAAACTATGTATAACTGATGTGCTGCTCGTAATTCAAAACCTGCTGAATTGGCCGAGCACGATTGGGGTGTGAATGGTTTGTGAACAGCTTGAAGATGGCAACACACCCACTCAGACAAATAGAACCGTGAAAGGTCAAGTGGGCTAAAGAACTGGTTCGATGAAATGAACATTGGTATGTAATATTTGTATGTATGTTATATGTTTACACCAAAAAAGCAAAAAAAATGGTAGCAAGTTTTGGGAAAACGAACTGCTGTTTTCGGCGGCAATTTTTAACTGCCTACAACATTCTTATAATTGTAGATTGTGTAATGAATGGAATAGACACAGTAAGCTAGAATAATTGTTCATTGGTGAAAATAAAAGCTGTTATTGTCTTTATGCATATTTTTATTGACGTAATTGTTTTCGCCGCCTTCTTAACCATACAAGTACTCAGGGTTAGAATAAGATTATTAATATTGGAATTGCTAATAACCTTATTTTAGCCCCAATGAATATAACAGGTGAAAAGTTGAACCTACAAAAAAAATTTACTTATTTATTTATACAGATTTATATGAGAGACTTAAAAGTATTAAAAATTTATTAAATCAAATTTTTTTTCCTTACCTCTCAAATTTTTAAGATTATGGATAAGGGAAAAATAAAGGGATTCATTTTGGGTGAGCGGATCCTCTTAAATCAAATTTTTTTTATTTTTTTTTTCCTTACCTCTCTAATTATAAAATTAAGGATGAGGGAAAAATAAAGGAATATTTGGGTTGAGCGGATCCTTGACCTAGGAGTACCTGCGTGAAGGTGGAGTGAGAGAATTAAGGAGTGTGGGAAGCCTCGGTAGAGGTGGAAATGTTGCGGTGCAGTGGTGAGAGTACACTGAAGGCTGAGCCTAGAGTCTCTCTAGGCATGTAGAGGAAGCTCATTCAGTTGGAAAGCAGTGATGGGTGCCCGTCAGAGGCTTGTTGTTGGTTGACCAAGGGCCGTAATGTCTACCATTCGGTCTGCTTTCCTAGATATAGAGATTTGCCATCTTTGCGGTCATGGTATCTTCTGTGGTACTTAAATCAAACAAATCGGCAACTATTTAAATTCACAAATAATTTTCTTGAGTCAGTGAGAGTGAGGTCTCACCTTAGAATATTAAAGGGGATTATATTTATTAAGATTACATAATTTTCGAAAATGATTTCCTTATATTAATTGTAGTTTATCTTGTTAGCTTTTAAAAAAATTTTGCAGTTCTTTATTCGATGTTACACTAGATATTTTCACGAAATCATAAAATGTTTCAGTTTTCACCAAATTTAACTAAACGTATTACCTACCGTACTAATTGTGGCGTAGCTCGTTTATTTTAATTTACAGTTAATTTAATTGTACCTGACTCGACGTAATCCGAAGTCTTTTATTTGATCTTCAAGCGTTTCTCGCAATGTTTTCCATAGCTGACTAGTAGCAGTGGTGGAATGATGAGCTGTGTAGCACATGAGGATGACAGACTTGGGTTGTTGACATCGCTTGCCAATTACAGAAAAGCGCTTGAAGATCAAAGAGCATTGACGTTATTTAAAACCTGAAACATACTATCTGTTCTAATGTAAAACCTCACATACCATTGTATAATATTATATAATGAAATATAATTTTCCTTGAGGTATCATATATAGACCTATATATCTATAGGTTACCACCCTTCACTGGTAAGAGCAGAGTCATTATTACTGTTGTTATTTATTGCAAATGTTTCGTTTGGAATACCAAGGTTCAAATACCGACTACCACAAAGGAGTGTTTACCGGAGGGCGGCTGAGCAGGACTAGATAGTGGGTGAGGACGACACCGCACCTAATCCTCCAACGCTCTATTTGCCAGACAAACAGACTCTCAGCAATCAGCTCTTGTTGTCTCCTTCTGGCCAATCATCCTCTCTCTTCCGTTGTGCCTTTCCCCCATTCCCTTCTATCCCATGAACGAGATCTGGCCTGCACAAGGACATTTTCTAGGTCGAAGAGAAACGTATAAGATCAGAAGATAGCCATAAATGACATATTTATCCACGAATAGCTTAAGCTAATTTTTAATATTATTTGATAGAGAGAATGATTTTATTTTCTTATAGATTTTACTTTCAAGCAGCAAAAAAAAGTTAAAAATAACGAAAATACTTGAACATTAAAATAAATTAAACCCCGGTATATTTCCGTAATACAGACTAACTTTTTCTCTATCATTCAAGTATTTAAACAACTGTCACTGGTTCCACGCTACTGGTTTCCTTACAGTATCTCTTTATTTACAGTACTCGTTTGTTCACTTAACCTCTCCGCTCAAAGATGAGACCCCTGGTCCATAGAAGTCGTGGTCAGACAGTACACTGACACTGGCAGACTGAAGCTGGGGAATATCAAGCATGGGATGCAAATGATCCAGCAGATTGCAGAGGATCTATAATCTAGGTTAACATTATTATCAATTATCGATGTTCAAGCTTTGAAAATAATAGTCCTATTTGTGGTCATGGTAGGTTTGTGGAAGCAAAGTAGGTTATTTTAAACAATAAACTTGGAACATTCAAATAAAAAAAAAGCTAAGTTTGATGTTATTTTAAGTTCTTTGGTTTCGAGACGATGTTACTTTTGATGAGTGTTACTGATAACTGTCCACTTAAAATGAAAAAAAAAATGCATTTAATTAATTAAGATGACAAGCGCTTTAATTCGATACCCAACTTGATACACTATCATCATCAAAATCAATCAAAGTTAGCAGAATTTCAGGATCAAGTAAAATGTTCATTCTGTAAGATTGCAAAATTACCAATATCCGCATATTTTATTACAGTTTTATTGATTTTACGTGATTTATAGTTCACTTAAGCCAAAACAGATATTATATGTTGTTAATTGAAATGCCAGGATCAATTATTTGATGCCCAACTCAGCACGATGGAAAAATATTCATTTTTCCACTACTAATTTATTTTTTTTAATGAACTTTCATTATTTTTAACATAGCTGGTTTTATTTTTAGCGTTATCAGGGAACATATTGGTACAACCATGTAAAATATCATTCCTCTAAAATAACACTAATAGTGTTGACGTTAGGAAGACTATGTATTTTAAAAAATCAAAACAGGAATCACAAACCGTTAATCAGGACGTCACTATATTTAATTTGATACACTACTGAAAATTATAATAAACAACTTTTTTTTTTAATTTCATCTAATTAATGACTGTTATTCATGTTTTATGGAAATGGGTATATTTTTCATATTTCCCCTACATGTAAAGTTTCATTTCTATAGCTGGGACAAGGAACTCCCAAAAGGCAACAGTTTCTGATTTTTGAAAGAAAATTAAATGAAACCTCATCAAAAAATCCAAATTATAAAGGGAAAAGATTTTATCCTAATTTTCAATAAAGACCAAACTATCACCAACAGAGATACGACAATCGGCAAGAATATCAATATGATTACAGACAACAAAATGACCAATGCTATCAACAATAACCTATCATAGGCATAGTTAACCAGCATAACCAACAATGGTTGCCACAAGCAACAACTTTAGCAGATCTTCAGGGAAGATAGATTCGCCTGAGGATCTATAATTATCTGTAAATTTAAAGGGGCTATGAAAGAAAAAAAAGATGGATTCAAGAAACGGAGGAAATCTGTTCACTATTTTTCATTCAGTGGTTACCGACCATTGTCAATTTTCTACTACGTCTTCGTGATTAAAAACTGCTAGTTCGGACAGTAATTTTGAGAACAGTACAAACGAAAAATTAAGTAACAAAAAAAATCTCGTGGGACACCGTGTTGAAAAAAAAAAGGGTGGCGCAAGAGAATGAGGAGAGGTTTTATTAATAAAAAATGGATGGTCGAGGGGCGAAGTTTCTCGATTGACTGAAAGTCGTTGCTGACCGTCCAACTTGCCCACCCCTAATCCTCCCTTAACTTCTCAGGAAACTAATAATTGCTTTCCCGTTCCAAATAACTCATACTTTTTGTTCTCCTCTGGTCCTCTTGTCATTTTTACACTGTCACGGAGGTCCTTCGGTTTTGTGGTTTCCTCCTCCTAAGATTTTTTTACACCAAGCCAAAGTTCCCTCGTTCCTTCTTATAGCGACATAGTGACACCACGATATTATTTAATATCGGAAAATTTCTATCATGTTTTTGCCAAGAGCTCCTTTTTGTCTTTTATAAATGTGGTATGAGAGGGAATGTGATGAGATTGTAATTTATTTATATTTCCACACAAGAGTTTTAAACCACATATAAATTCAAACCGAATAATTAGCTTTCTCATCATCAATAGAACTCAATGAGGAAGATACAATGATAGTTCTATAGAATATAAAAAAATTATCATTATGTGTCAAAATAAAATTTTTAGCATAATCTAATGCAGTAGCGATTGAAGGCGGAATTGGATGAGAAATATATATCTTAATATTTTTATTCCTGTATAATCTATTTTATGAAAATATCTCAAATGTTGAATATATTATGGTTTATAAAAGTTACAACAACTTTATTATGATAAAATTACAATCTGCCTCATTGGGCAATAAGTAAATGTGATAGATGTTTTCATTCATACCATATTTAAAATTTTCATTCACTCCTAGAAACCTCCCAAATCCACATGGTTTTCACCTCCCTCGCATGCGATAGAGGAAGCGGAGTCTTGGGAAGTCCCCAACGCTCCTCTGTCAGCCGTGTCACTGGATACGAGCCAGCGGAGGCTGACCAAGAACGCGAGAGCTTGTAAAAGTTAACTACAAATTTTATTCCTAGCCCCTTTAGTTATGTATTCATTGATTTATTGTTAATGCTAGTCCGAACAAAATTATACTATTTGCACGAAATAGGAAATGTATGTCATAGATACGAGCTACGCATACTCTGACCGAGCTACACGTCTCAGTCACCTGCCTATCGCTTCTGCTTTCTGGAGTATTCCCTTAAATCTCCTTCAACATGATCCACCTAATGTTTTCCTAGGCGTCTGGGTCGCTTGCATTCAGACCTATTGTAGCGACCGCTAACTACATAAGTGTTAAATCACCCTATACTCTGGTGCATATATAATGTATTCTAATTAGATGTAAATCATGGTGAAAGTTTTAAGCAATAAATCATGCTCGGGACCGGCAGTCATAAAACTAAAAGGGTCGGCAGAGGGCAGCTATAAAACAGCCAGGTACCTACCGGCCTAAAAGTCACCTGGCCGTCATAAAACAGACCCTGTAGACCTAGGGTCACCTCCCGGCGGTCATAAACCTAAAAGCCATGCCATAAACAGTTGTAAACTAACCAACTCTTGTCTCCGGTCACGCGCCTTGTGACAGAGGTGCAGGTGTGCCATCATAAACATACCCCTTTCAGACCGTCTCCACCTTCCATCAGGAAGGGGAAAATACTATTTAATCCAGGGGCTTCTAGCCCAAAATCCCACTCAGTCTACTACTCTCGTAGACTCCTCACCCGCTTCCACTCGGTGATGCTTTACGCCTGGACCACTGGCCCGGGAACTCAGTCTTCTACTCTTTATCTCTCTTGATCCGCAGTTACTCGGTGTCGCTTTACGCCAGGCCCACTTGATCCTGGAAGTCAGTCTATTAAACACCTCGTCACCTCCTTGCAGACCCTCTGCCGACTTATACCTGTGATGCTGCCGGTCTCCCGCCCGAACTCTGAAAACTGGTCTTATTCTTCATGAAACCTCTGTGCCTCTTCTCTTGAACATAGTGTATTGTCGGGACACATATCTATCATAAATGGAGTAAGATATTAACGCCGACATGGAACAATGGTCCATGTTATAAACTACAACAATCCGCACTTGTCACCAGGGCTAGAGTGATTCGGCACTCCCCTAGTGGCAACATTCCACAACATTCTTCGGGAACCTGTTCACTGAAACTTTATGGCATCAAGTTGCCCCAATTACTCTTTGGAGAAACTTCTCCGCGGTCGCATGTATTATACATTCCTGTCTATTTATATCAGGTCAATATTCTGCGTCGTAGGTTAAAACTTAGTGGTAAAATTGATTTTAAATAGCCATTTTCATACTGTTATCAATCTCTACTGTCTTTAATATTTTTGCTTTTGAGGTCAAGTTATTCGTTTCCTAATATAAAAAAACAAAAACGATAATGAAGTTTATGAGGTCACCTTATCTTGTGCAACGATATTTTTCATTGGTAACACGTTGGGCTAAATAGATGGGGGTAAAGGGGGGGGGTGGTGATACATAGGCAGTGTGGCAGGGAATCCTAGCCGTTATATGATTTGATAGCACACGCCGGGTCGGCCATAACTCAGCACGCTCTCACAAATTGATACCTGACACTCTTCCTCTTCCTCATGTTACTCTCACACCCCTTTCTAGGCTTGTGCAGCCAATAAGAAAAATAAAATAAATACCTTAAATTAAAAACTATTATTATCCGAGAATTTTTATGGGAAATAATAAAAAAAAAGAAAAAAGTAAAATACCCAATTACTTTAAAAAAAAAAAAAAAGGAATCATAATAACAATAATATTAAAATCAACAAATTTAAGTAATTACTCTTTTAAAAGATAGCAGCCATGAGTTAATTAACTGAAAAGTTAAACCAAAGTAATCATATGTTATATTTTTTTGGAGTATTTGCTGGCGTTTTAAGCCACTTAGGATGATGGTTTAAACCATCAAAATTACTTGTGTTATTGCTAATAAAAGAATGTGGGGAAAAAGAAGTTTATCTAACTAATTCATTGTAAAAGAATATAATAATAATATTCAAATTAAATAGGAAAATCATAGGGTGGCAAGCGTTTTCTTGAGTGTTAAGGAGGTGTTTTAAAACTAAAGCCAAAGTATGATGGATATTAAGAAGGGAAGAATTCCAGTAGGGGTGGATCGGTCGAATGCTGTAGTCCCGAGGGAAGGGGAGAAATGTTGAGAAAGACAGGACATTGTGTTCTGAGAGTAGACTGAAGATTAAGCTGCTATTTTAAATATAAGGGGGTTTATGAGACTGAATAGTTTGAAAAATGTACAAATCACGCAAGTGTTGCCTACGGAGAGAGGAGCAGAGCCGTCTTGATTAGGTACACGGGAACACTTTTTTGTTTCATAGACAAATTTAATAAAATAGTTTATATTATACTTATGTGCCCCTTAAAACCCTTCTAGAACCTACTCTCACATACGGCTCCAAACGGTGAAAAATATTTAAAACGAAATGAACTATCAATTGCTATGACTGAGACTCTCCGGAAATGTCTATTCAACAAATGTGAACAAAAACAATCCATGACGTACATAATTGCGTATGTCTGCCTGTTATTATGCACTACCAGTTACGTTTGGTTAGTCCCATCACAAAAATTAGTTAAAATAAAATTTTATGTATTTGATCGGCTGACCCTATTTTGTGTTTTGCGAACAATACGTTAAAAATAATGTAATATATCAACTGCAGTTGCTTAGGTGCAGCGAATCAGTAGGAAATAGTTGACGGTTGTGTATTTGCCAACTATTTGAAATAACTTTGAAGTTAAATTGTTTGTAGTTTCAAAGAGGATTAATTGAGTAACTCAGTAATTATCGCTAAATTTTATTTTGAACTCAGAGGAAGAGGCTCTACTTTCATTCGTGTATGGTGCGTTCATCTTTCTTCATCTTTATCTGAGGGCGTGAAATAGATTCCATAAATCTTAACGTTTACTAGAATATTGCAAATTACTAAATACACATATTTCTTTTGTGTTATGTATGCTAGGTTTTTGGTTAAAATAAAGTGGTGATAAGTTTACCGAGACTAAGACCGTTAATAATACAAAAAGATTAATGGGGTGTAATTACAGTCAACCAAATTTTTTTTTTTTAAAGCAGAATCAATTTTTTCTCACTGAATTCAGCTCGGAGATCCGTTTTTTTTTATGCAGTGATTCTATAGTACTCAATTCATTTTTTAATGATCAAACATCATGTGTATAGTGTTCTCAACGCTGAATTTGTAACTTTTCCCTCACCAGGTTTAAGCCAACTGTACTTGAAAATAGTTACATATAATTTAAGAATTGGGGAAATTGAATATCACGTTGATACAAAAAAAAATTTCAATCAGTATCATCAAATGTTTTGTTTTTTTTTCCTGAAGAATGCATTCCTTCACTTTGCAATCGTAATTTTTTCGAGGGTTTTTCTCTCAAGGAACCACCATTAGCACTTTAATTTTAAAGATGTAATTTTGTGTATTGTGAATTAGCACTGGAAATAAAAGAATCATGCTCAGAATTTCTGCGACGTCTTTTGCATAGCAAAATATGCTAAAATCGTTAAAAATAGCGACAATTATCGACTAAAAAAAAATAATCCCTCCTCGAATGCTTAAATCCCTCCTTATTATCGGTCGAGTCATAAGTAAGTTCCGATGCAGCTAAGTAGAATCTATTGTTCGTATCTACCCGCTATGAGTTAGCATGACAACAAGTTTTTGTTTTCACTATATAGACGAGGCTTCAGTTAGTCTTATGTCAACTGTTTTGTGTGATACACGTTACGTCAAACTGTGTGAAATGGAGAGTCAAAAAGTACATATTCGTCACGTAATGCTTTGGAAATTTAAACAAGGCAATAGTGATAGGGCGAAATCTGAAAAAATATGCAGTTTATATGGTGAAGAACTAATAAATGATCGGGCAGTTAGAAATCGGTTTATAAAATTCCGTTCTGGAGATACGACCTTAAAAAACGAACCGAGGGCGCGACGTCCTTTCTTGACCTTGACGACAACCTTTTAAAGGTATTATTGGAGCAAAATCCACGTCAATCAACAAGAGGTATAGCAGAAAGGTTGAATATATCACAATCAACTGTTAACCACCACCTGTAGAAATTAGGGAAAGTCAACAAGTTAGGAGTGTGGGTACCTTACAATCTCAGTGAACGGAATAAAGAAGATCGCATGTCAATCGCCACAAGTCAGCTCTCATGGGTAAAGATTGAGCCTTTTTTTAAACAGGCGATGAAAAATTGGTTACCTATGAAAATATAGTCCGCAAAAGACAGTGGCTTGATAAGGATCAACCACCCCTACCAGATCCTAAAGCAAACATCCATGACAAAAAGATTTTATTGTGTGTATGGTGGGATTTTCAAGGAATAATTCACCACGAGTTGTTGAAGTCAAATTTAGCGATTTAAACTACGGATAGATACGTTCAGCAGTTGCAAAGAGTGCTAGAGAAACTCCATGAAAAGTGTCCTGCACTCGTCAAAATTAATATAATCTTGTTATTTAATGAGAGCAAAATAAATGTCTGATAAAAAAACGGAAGTTACTTATGACTTGACCTAAATATTTTCAAAGATAATGGAAAAAGTCATCGATGAAACTATTTAGTAACTGGAAACTTCTGAAGCTTCTTTTCCGTGACATTCTTGAACGCATTTTGGAACAGTCCCTTTTTAAACTCCAGCAGTAATCTGCCATCATGTGCGTACCATCTTCCTTGGTATCATGTTACACCTAATGGATTTGAAACTGTTAAGCATCTCGTTCACCAGTTCAACATAGTTTTCAGCTTAGCGTTTGCCTAGAATATCTCCGACAACTGCAGCAAATGAGGTCCAGGCTTTTCACTCAGCCTCATTGAATTAACAAAGGTAGGGTCCTTAATGAGCTTGCTTATTTGTGGGCCATAAAATATTTCTGCTTTATATTTTTCCATTCTGAACTTAAACATTCCCCTCCCCCCCTCCATATGAAAAGCACGGTCTGTTCATTCCAAGGGCCTCCGCAAACTGCTTCATAAAGCCCAGCTTTATATAGAGTGGAGGAAAGATGATTTTCTCTCGTTCAACTATGGGCTTAGGGAAATTATTCCCCCAACGTCCATGCTCCGTCCCTTAGGCAACTCATTGCGAACCCAGCCGTTTCTTTTGTCTATGCTATACCAGAGGCACAAGAAGCAAGGATATTAGGTGTGGCCACTTTGCTGTCCAAGGAGAAAGGTCACCAAGTCTACACATACACACAGTGATGTTCATGATACTCTTAATCATCTCAAAGACCAAAGTTATATTCTTCTTTTATATTCATTGAATTTGCTCTGCATCTTTCCTATACTTTCACACCTAACCTTTCTCATCAAAACCATACTCATGGCACAACCTACAATCCTACAGTCCTACCTTTCAAACCGTTTCTTCCAAGTCCGCTGTGGCTTAGAATATTCTAATTACTTTCCCATAAAAGCTAGAGTTCCAGTGCGCAGTGTCCTGGGTCCCATTTTCTATAACCTATACACCGCTGTTGCCCCCTCTACCCCCAATACCTTCTTGGCCACATTTGCAGATGACACTGCAGTCTTATCATCCACTCAGACCCCGATATAGCATCCCATAACCTACAAAAACATCTTGATGTGATCGAATATTGGTGCAACCAATGGTGGATCAAAGTTAATGAAGAAAAATGTTCCCACATTACCTTCACCCTCTGCCGCAAGTCTTGTCCACTAGTTTCTTTTAATTCCATTCCTCTCCCCGTATCCGGGTTAGCACGGTACTTCTAACTCGACGATCGGCTGACCTGGAACCCACATACGAGGCTAAAAAGACAATAACTAAACAGAAGCTTTAGACTACTGTAAAGACTACTCCAAAAAGGACATCCCATCTCTCAATAAAAAACAAATTACAAATTTACAAAGTTATACTAAGCCAATCTGGACATACGGAATAGAGCTATGCGGGAAAAAGTCGAACATCCAATCCTTTCAATCACATGTCCTGAGGACAATAGTAAATGCCCCTTTTTACGTCAGAAACAAAACCCTTTATAACGGTCTTAATATAATATATAACCATTATAAATTGATTCATATAAATTGAACCATAAAATTCCATAGTGACCTACCAAACCACCCTTATCCCCTATTACAGTCATTGCACTGTTCCACTCATCCCTATTATCCTTCTCGGCACTGAAACGGCAGTGGCCTCGTGACCTGCTATAGTCCTGGAACTGGCTAGTTTCTCCAATCATGTCCTGAGTGTATGTGGCTCTCGCGCTCTCGGTCAGCCTCCGCTTGCTCATGTATCCGGTGACGCGGCTGACAATAAACAAGATTGTCTTCTTGAGAGAAGAAGAATACAGAAACCAATCCTTGTATATGTGATTTAGAATTGTACGTGAAAAAAAAGTGGAGCAAATAGTGAAAAACTGATTACATACTTAGATTCAGTGGCACAAAATTCATTATCAGTTCTAAAATCCTAAGTGCCAAAAAAATTTCTCCGTGTAGGCCTTGGTTATTTTTGACTATATTGATGCTATAAAGCAGCATTACGAAAATTCCGAGGTAACTTTTCACCGTTGTTGTGCATGTTGGGGATAAAGTCATGTGTCAGTGGGTTGAGCCAACCGCTGAATAATGGCGTACACACGTGCATTAGACGGCTAATGGTCCGAACAGCGGGATGTCAGGGTGAGCGATTGATCTTAGACCATCCTTAAGTGGTGTCTCCTTTGATGTGCGGAGGTCAATCGATAGTGCCAAGTCCGGGGCATTAGAGCTGATATTCGGGATCAACTCGCACCAGCCTCAGGCGAATAGTGGACACGTACTTCATCTATGGCCCTACCTTAGCACCGTCACACAATCACAGAACGATTTTCTCAGGGAAATCGATTGTGACTACCCATAACTTATTTTTCGAAGCTTAGGGTAACCAGTAAAAAGATTAGCACTTTAATACAGTCCTACCCTCTTGAGTATAGCCATAAAACCTACATGTTTATAGTTTACTACATCCTCATTAAAGCCTGTACGAATGCACACACAATATGTTAATACTCTTTGAGTTCACAATGAACCTATACCTACCTTCCATTTTACATAATCCTGCGTCGCGCTATGTTTAAGGGTGGTACGGAAAATCTATCTAATTTATCAGATGATTCTTACGGACTCTGTAGACCTCAAAGTACCTCTGAAAACATCCCAAGACCTAGATAATGCAGTGCATTCCTTCACTACTATTTTTTTAAAGGGGATTTATGGTTAGAACTAGGGCGGTATCTGATCGCCTTCGAACCTTAAACTTTCGTTCTTGATCAATTAAGACATACTTGGCAAATGCTTTCGCTATAGTGCGTCTTGCAGATCCAGGGGTCGGCTTGGGAGGCATCGTCACCCCATCGTCACCCAAAAATCCACAATCATAATCGTTTACCTCAGCATCTCAAAGATCTAATCAAATCCAAACGCCGCTCTAGAACAGTGTGGCAAAGATCCCGGCATCCTGCTGATAGCCGCTCGTACAATCAGTACTGCCGATTGGTAAAGCGGCGATTGGCATCCTTCCATTCTGATTCTTTCAATTCCTACCTCTCCTCTCTGTCTACCAGGAATAACTCCTTGAGGAATGTAGCCAAAAAAATCCTAAAGTATCAACCTGTTTCACATCCACTCCGTCGTGATGATGGGTCCTGGGCGGCTTCGGATGGGGATAGGTCGGAGGAATTTGTTCTGCATCTTACCCATACTTTCACACCTCACCTTTCTCACCAAAGCCATACTCACAGCACAACTGTGGAAGATTTCCTCACTTCACCTATTCCTCTCTCTCTTCCACCGAAAGCCTTCATATACCTTCTGAAAAACTTACCTTACAGAAAATCCCCTGGATATGATCTCCTAACTCCTCAAATTCTCAAACAACTTCCTCCTAAAGTCATAATCCTCCTAACCTATATATATAATTGTATTATCCGTACGACGCACTTTCCTCTCCTCTGGAAACATTCCATTATTGTCCTATTCGTCAAACCCGGTAAACAACCCAATGACGCCTCATCTTACCGTCCAATTAGCCTACTCCCTATCCTCTCAAAAATATTTGAGAAACTCCTACTAAAACGTCTACTTCCAATTGTTGAATCTAAAAACCTTTTTCCCACACACCAGTTTGGTTTCCGCCAACGACATTCCACTGCTCAACAAGGCCTTCGCGTTGTTGATCACATCTCCTCAGCTTTTGAAACCAAACAGTATTGCACTGCTGCCTTTCTTGATATAGCTCAAGCTTTTGACAGGGTTTGGCACGCAGGTTTGCTCTACAAGCTCAAAAGACATTTACCACAGATCCTTTTCCTAATCCTACAGTCCTACCTTTCAAACCGCTTCTTCCAAGTCCACTGTGGTTTAGAATACTCTAACTACTATCCCATAAATGCAGGAGTTCCACAGGGCAGTGTCCTAGGCCCCATCCTCTATAACCTATACACCGCTGATGTCCCCTCTACTCCCAATACCTTCTGGGCCACATTTGCAGATGACACTGCAGTCTTGTCATCCCACCTAGACCCCGACATAGCATCCCATAACCTTCAAAAACACCTTGACGAGATCGAGTATTGGTGCAATCAATGGCGGATCAAAGTTAATAAAGAAAAATGCTCCCACATTACTTTCACCCTTTGTCGCAAGACTTGTCCACTAGTTTATTTTAATTCTATTCCTCTCCCTGTAACCGAGACAGTACGGTACTTCTATTTCGACAAACGACTGACCTGGAACCCATATACGAGACTGAAAAGACAAGAACTAAACAGACGCTTTGGACAACTGTACAGACTACTTCAAAGGACATCCCATCTCTCAATAGAAAATAAGCTACTAATCTACAAAGTTATACTTAAACCAATCTGGACATACGGAATAGAGCTATGGGGGACAGCAAAAATGTCGAACATCCAGCGTATCTAATCCTTTCAATCCAAAGTCCTGAGAACAATAGTAAATGCCCCTTATTACGTCAGCAACAAAGCCCTTCATAACGATCTTAATATACCCTACATTCTAGAACTCATTCCTTCCAAGTTTATGAAATTCCACAGTAGGCTTTTTCTACCACCCTAATCCCGTAGCACAGTCACTGCACTGCGCCACTCATCTCTATAATCCCCCTTGGAGACTGAAACGGCAGTGACCTCGTAACCTGCTGTAATCGCGTGACAGCGGGAGTCCTGGCAATGGCCAGTTTCTCCAATCATGTACTGAGCGTCTGTGGCTCTTGCGCTCTTGGTCTGCCTCCACTGGCTAGTACCCGGTGACGTGGCTGACGGAGGAGCGTGGGGGATTTCCCAAGACTCCGCTTTTTCTTCGCATGTGGATTTGGGAGGTCTCTGGGCTGTCTGTAAGTATTGTATGAATGGGTTAGTGAATGATGAACTGTAAATTGGTATGAATGAGATCATTTATCTGTATTATTATTGCCTTATAAAAGGCAGATTGTAATTATAGCACAATAAAGGAATATATATATATATATAATTTATCAGGTAAACCAAATAAATCATGAAAGCAGTTTGATTGTTCTGCTTAAGTGTAATAAATGAGATAGCTCGTTATCGAATCACTAAATAACGTAAATCTTTCTTTATAGGAGTGTTTTATGAAAGATAGACTTTATTCTTATTAGTGGCATAAACTGTAGTGCCTACTTCGAAAAATTGTTACTCTTTGACTTTATTGCTATATTGCGTTATCAATGTTCTTCACCATGATAAAATATAAAAAGTTTACACGTTATTGTCCCATTCGTCCTGGAGAAGAGAAAGAGTAAACATTTGAAAATTTGGAGCTGAACAATAAAACGAAATGGATAGGACCAAGTGGACTGCTGAAAGATGGCTAGGATCTTTTAAAGCCGACGGTGCTTATCTGGAATAGGGTTCTTGAGACTGGCTACCAGATTTTCCAAATTTCACCTCTTATTCTAGCGTCAGCAGTTTGGCTGCCAGATAGTCTCACTTCAAGATATATAATTTGTCTTCAAAACCATATCATTTTCAGTCTGAAGAATAGGGTTGCCATCTTCGTGTTATGATAAAAATCTTTTGACCATGATATTCTGGTTTGATATTTACTGCAATTGTCGTTGTCAGTTCATCAACATGACTGTGGATGATCCGTTCTCTTCAAGAGACATCTTGTGTAGACTACGTCGTACCACTCTCCCCCACCTATCTTATTCTTTACTCACATCTTCTTGAATATCAGTACTGCTGAATGCAAGGAATCTATATAATGGGCTGCCAGCCATCAAAGGGACGAAGTTACCAGAACGGATTTTGATGACTCGAAAATTTCAATTGTCTTCTAGAATTTGCTATATCATACCCTGTTTGTTGCGTTTCCCACTTCTCGCGTAGAAAAATGTAGATCCCTCAATCACATAAAAATAACTGGCTTCTTGCAAGTAGTGAACAACGTGGAAGGAAAGGAGTTAATTTCTCGACTGGAAAAAAAAAATAGTATTAAAGTAGCTGTCATTATACTGAAATAAATCTCAATAGTTCTTCCATATTTTTTTAAATATCATTGAGCCAAAACTCAAATATCTGAGAATTTTTCATTTTTTCTCCAAAACTCTAAGCCACCTTACATCGTTTTCTTGACACCAATACGAGCAGTTAGAAATGTTAGATGATCTCTTATTTTATGTATTAGATTGGTATAATTAATAAATTAGTTCTTATAAAAAGTCGGAGTACTGCGCCTGCTCTGAACTTCAACACTGTATTCGTGTCGCTCTGCAAACGAACTTATTTCGCTACTGTTTACATCAAATGTTTAGGTCGTAGAACTGTTTTACTAGACTATTAGATGTTCATGGGGGAGCTATCTACAGGTGAGTGGACTGTGAAGCTGTGGAGTGTATTTTCTCAGTGTGTTGGTCATTTCATGGAGAAAGCGGCCATAATTAGAGGCTGGTAGTAGACCAGCTGTGCTAGTGATAAGAGCGGATTGTCCTCATAACCTCTACTGTGGTCCAGTGCCAGCGTCGTAGTCTCTTATCTAAAATACATGCGTTCATGGCTACCTTCGACAACAAATTTTTTATTTATAAAAAAATATATGAAAATTCCAAAAAATATTGTTGATGATGAAACATGCACTTCTATCAACAAGTGATGTCCAAAAAAAAAACAACGGTCAAGGTCTCCGGGACCAACACCTACTCCGTTGCCTATCAAACGTAAGCCACTGCGATCTAATAGAAATGTTGTACCTGTGAATTCTTCATCACCCATCTGCTCTATGGAAGAATTACCATCACCACAACCTAGCACTTCAAAACAACAAACAAATGCTGAGTCCCCATTTTTCACGCCCAACAGTTATGAGGAGGTTGAAAAGTAGAGGACATGGACTCTACTCAAACTCCCATAGAGCCTAAGCCACATGCGATATTTGTACGTAACATTAGTAATTTTAAATTGTTATGTACTCAAATGAGTAAAATCATAGGAACAGGCAAATATACGTGCCTCAATCGGTCTCGGGACACGAAAATTTCTCTGGACACTGCCGATACATATCGAGCGATAGTTAAGTACTTGGAAGAAACCAAGGCTAACTACCAGTTAAAGCAAGAAAGATCGCTACGAGTAGAAATCTTCACCCCACCACACCAGCTGATGAAATTGAACACGAACACTTAGCTCTCGGTTTCAAAGTTCACCAAATAATAAACGTTTTACGTGAAGACGAAGCGATCAATACACCATTGCCCTTGTTCTTTGTCGATCTAGAGCGAACACCTGGAGTAGAAAACATCTACGAAATGACCCACCTGTATTACACAAGAGTACAGGTTGAAAAACCTTACCCCAAACGCGACATAGTCCAATGCCATAATTGCCAGGCATATGGGCTCACGATATCATACTCACGTCACCAGCCTCCCAGGTGTGTAAAGTGCAGTGGGCACCAAAAAAATGAATTGTGAAAATAAATTACTTATCTAAAAAATTATACCTAAGCCAATCTGGACATACGGAATAGAGCTATAGGGGACAGCAAAAAAGTCGAACACCAAGCGTATCCAATCCTTTCAATTAAAAGTCCTGAGAACAATAGTAAATGCTCCTTATTATGTCAGCAACAAAACCCTTCACAACGATCTTAAAAAAAACCTTAGATTCTTGAACTCATCCCTTCCAAGTTTACGAAATTCCATAGTAACCTATCCAACCACCCTAATCCCATAGCATAGCCATTGCACTGCTCCACTCATCCCTATAATCCTCCTAGGAGACTTAAACGGCAGTGGCCTCGTGTCCTGCTATAAATGCTTGACAGACTGGCTCGTATCCGGTGACGCGGCTGATGGAGGAACGTGGGGGACTTCCCAAAACTCCGCTTCCTGTTTCGCATGGGAGGGAGGTGACAAACATGTGGACTCGGGAGGCCTCTGGGCTGTTTGTAAATTTTGTACGAATGAGCGAGTGAATGATGAATTGTAAATATGGTATGAATGAGATCATTTATCTCAATTACTTATTGCCTAATAAGGCAGATTGTAATTTAAGCACAATAAAGAATATTATATATAGAAACCGTCGATGCATCTACACCGAGGTCGTGTTACTGTAGCCTATTTTATATGAACAAACTGCAGAGCATTTGTTGTAAAATAACGATACTGAAATCTATAAATATATAAGTAAATCTAGTAAGTAAATAAAATAAGTAAAGTATTTTCCTATAAAATGTATACATTTTTGAGATACCAAATGCACTAAGTTTTAACACCCAACGAGCATGCCTCGTGGGCCCAGATGGAAACTCCGCATGAGAAATCGTTCTCTGGAAGGAAGAAAAAAAAAAAGTTACAAAATTAAAGGATGCAGTTAAAATAATTGCATCCATCATATTATAAAAATTTATATGAATTGAGTTAAACTTTCTTCTTCTACAAAGATATTTTTACTGGAGGTGCTAAATAAAATTCTATTGAAACTAATCTTTTGAGGTAAGTGTTGTGCTTTTAAATTTTTTATTAATAGTCAATTGTAACAGAAGACGCAAGATTAATGATGAGATTATTCAAAATAATGATTTTATCAAGAGGCTTTTACTGCTCGGCTGAAATCGATAACAGACAACCGTCCAGTCATCAATAATTCATTTCCTCTAAGCGCCTACTAAAATAGATTTGTAAGGGCATGACGCTTTAGAATACAAATGTCTAGAGAATTGGGTTCAAGCGATTATATTATTTTTTCTTTTGTTTTAACATCGATTCAACTCTTTTTATTTTTTGCCAGGAAAGCGATAAATATATTAAAAATAAAAAAAAACAAAGAATGCTGTTTGTCCATTTTCACAGGAGAAATATTTTTTCATTTTCAATTTTTTTTTTTTTTAATCATCATCAACGAAAATGCATATTTTTACAGATTGTCAAGTTTTAGATAGTTATACTTGAGCTATTAACAAGAATTTACTATTATACATGTGTAATTCAGAATAGAAAATGGTCATTCTATAAAGCGAACGTCAAATAGATGGATGAATAAAAAATTTATTTTAATTTTTCTAGCATTCATTGAGAATTACATTTTTCATTTCAATGATTAGGCACCGGTCTTCATTTTTTTATTTGTATTGACTTGCAATAGAGTTATATTTAATAAAAAATTCTAATACCTGGATAAATATACAATACTCTATTCAATTACAAAATAAAATTAAGAACGTTATATATATCACACGAATTCTCAAAATAGCAGTACTCGACGATTCCCCGTGAATCTCATTGGAGCAGTATTTGTTTTGTTAAGAGTTAATTTTCTTATTGAAAGAATGTTATAATTTATTATTTCCTGTATTAAAGGATTGTATGATTAAATTGTATTACTAAAGAATTTTAATGTTCTGGTGAACGTAAGCTGTTGTAATGTTGGCAAATAGAGGTCAGATAACATTAGGAATTTAACGTGGGTATTCATTTACAATCGTCATGCACCGATTTCGAATAGTTTTAGTTTTATTTTAATGGGCTGAACGCCATTCTAAGGATACATATGTCAGAATAGGCTTGGCTTATTTTTTGATTCGTCATGAAAGTAAAAATGAAATTAATGAAAAAAAACTTCATCATGGGATATTAATCCCCTAAGAACCATAAAATGACACTGATAAAGGGTCACTTTAGAAAATTGAAACAAATAACAAGACCTAATTATGGTTTTGAGTAAACAAAAAAGGAAAAAAAAATATATATCTACATGCTATTGGTATAACTCACAAAGGATGGAGACGGATTGAGAGGAAAAAACACATTTCTAAAGACGGGATTTGACAAATGAGAGGGAAGGAGAATGATGGATGGCTGGATGGAGGTATAGAATTCCAAATAGCGAATGCATGGACGGTACAGGAGCGATCGAAGGAGGCGGATCCTGAGATAATATGGCGGTAAAGGTAGATTAAGCGATTTCCCTTGTAGCGGAAATGGTCAGAAGAGTTTGAGGAGGTTATGTATGTGTAAGGTTTGGTCGAGAAAGGTCCTGAGGAAGAATCCCGTCTAGCTGAGGGCAATAGCCATTCAGACTCAGCAGATCTATGGTGCGAAATGCACATGTCTCTCGATATCTCCAATATTTGATCAAACGAGAAGTTTGATATATGAGGAGTATTGAATAAGACTGAACTCAATGAAACGAATAGATATGTTTGGAGAATAAGAAGTAGATACTGGATTTAGTCTTTGAACGGTTTAAATCCAATTTATTCGTATCGTCCGAGAAGTTTTATAGATGAGGAGTATTGAATAAGACTGAACTCAATGAAACGAATAGATATGTTTGGAGAATAAGAAGTAGCTACTGGATTTAGTCTTTGAACGGTTTAAATCCAATTTATTCGTATTGTCCGAGAAGTTTGATAGATGAGGAGTATTGAATAAGACTGAACTCAATGAAACGAATAGATATGTTTGGAGAATAAGAAGTAGCTACTGGATTTAGTCTTTGAACGGTTTAAATCCAATTTATTCGTATCGTCCGAGAAGTTTTATAGATGAGGAGTATTGAATAAGACTGAACTCAATGAAACGAATAGATATGTTTGGAGAATAAGAAGTAGCTACTGGATTTAGTCTTTGAACGGTTTAAATCCAATTTATTCGTATCGTCCGAGAAGTTTGATAGATGAGGAGTATTGAATAAGACTGAACTCAATGAAACGAATAGATATGTTTGGAGAATAAGAAGTAGCTACTGGATTTAGTCTTTGAACGGTTTAAATCCAATTTATTCGTATCGTCCGAGAAGTTTTATAGATGAGGAGTATTGAATAAGACTGAACTCAATGAAACGAATAGATATGTTTGGAGAATAAGAAGTAGCTACTGGATTTAGTCTTTGAACGGTTTAAATCCAATTTATTCGTATTGTCCGAGAAGTTTGATAGATGAGGAGTATTGAATAAGACTGAACTCAATGAAACGAATAGATATGTTTGGAGAATAAGAAGTAGCTACTGGATTTAGTCTTTGAACGGTTTAAATCCAATTTATTCGTATCGTCCGAGAAGTTTTATAGATGAGGAGTATTGAATAAGACTGAACTCAATGAAACGAATAGATATGTTTGGAGAATAAGAAGTAGATACTGGATTTAGTCTTTGAACGGTTTAAATCCAATTTATTCGTATCGTCCGAGAAGTTTTATAGATGAGGAGTATTGAATAAGACTGAACTCAATGAAACGAATAGATATGTTTGGAGAATAAGAAGTAGCTACTGGATTTAGTCTTTGAACGGTTTAAATCCAATTTATTCGTATCGTCCGAGAAGTTTTATAGATGAGGAGTATTGAATAAGACTGAACTCAATGAAACGAATAGATATGTTTGGAGAATAAGAAGTAGCTACTGGATTTAGTCTTTGAACGGTTTAAATCCAATTTATTCGTATCGTCCGAGAAGTTTGATAGATGAGGAGTATTGAATAAGACTGAACTCAATGAAACGAATAGATATGTTTGGAGAATAAGAAGTAGCTACTGGATTTAGTCTTTGAACGGTTTAAATCCAATTTATTCGTATCGTCCGAGAAGTTTTATAGATGAGGAGTATTGAATAAGACTGAACTCAATGAAACGAATAGATATGTTTGGAGAATAAGAAGTAGCTACTGGATTTAGTCTTTGAACGGTTTAAATCCAATTTATTCGTATCGTCCGAGAAGTTTGATAGATGAGGAGTATTGAATAAGACTGAACTCAATGAAACGAATAGATATGTTTGGAGAATAAGAAGTAGATACTGGATTTAGTCTTTGAACGGTTTAAATCCAATTTATTCGTATCGTCCGAGAAGTTTTATAGATGAGGAGTATTGAATAAGACTGAACTCAATGAAACGAATAGATATGTTTGGAGAATAAGAAGTAGCTACTGGATTTAGTCTTTGAACGGTTTAAATCCAATTTATTCGTATCGTCCGAGAAGTTTGATAGATGAGGAGTATTGAATAAGACTGAACTCAATGAAACGAATAGATATGTTTGGAGAATAAGAAGTAGCTACTGGATTTAGTCTTTGAACGGTTTAAATCCAATTTATTCGTATCGTCCGAGAAGTTTTATAGATGAGGAGTATTGAATAAGACTGAACTCAATGAAACGAATAGATATGTTTGGAGAATAAGAAGTAGCTACTGGATTTAGTCTTTGAACGGTTTAAATCCAATTTATTCGTATTGTCCGAGAAGTTTGATAGATGAGGAGTATTGAATAAGACTGAACTCAATGAAACGAATAGATATGTTTGGAGAATAAGAAGTAGCTACTGGATTTAGTCTTTGAACGGTTTAAATCCAATTTATTCGTATCGTCCGAGAAGTTTGATAGATGAGGAGTATTGAATAAGACTGAACTCAATGAAACGAATAGATATGTTTGGAGAATAAGAAGTAGCTACTGGATTTAGTCTTTGAACGGTTTAAATCCAATTTATTCGTATCGTCCGAGAAGTTTGATAGATGAGGAGTATTGAATAAGACTGAACTCAATGAAACGAATAGATATGTTTGGAGAATAAGAAGTAGCTACTGGATTTAGTCTTTGAACGGTTTAAATCCAATTTATTCGTATCGTCCGAGAAGTTTTATAGATGAGGAGTATTGAATAAGACTGAACTCAATGAAACGAATAGATATGTTTGGAGAATAAGAAGTAGCTACTGGATTTAGTCTTTGAACGGTTTAAATCCAATTTATTCGTATTGTCCGAGAAGTTTGATAGATGAGGAGTATTGAATAAGACTGAACTCAATGAAACGAATAGATATGTTTGGAGAATAAGAAGTAGCTACTGGATTTAGTCTTTGAACGGTTTAAATCCAATTTATTCGTATCGTCCGAGAAGTTTGATAGATGAGGAGTATTGAATAAGACTGAACTCAATGAAACGAATAGATATGTTTGGAGAATAAGAAGTAGCTACTGGATTTAGTCTTTGAACGGTTTAAATCCAATTTATTCGTATTGTCCGAGAAGTTTGATAGATGAGGAGTATTGAATAAGACTGAACTCAATGAAACGAATAGATATGTTTGGAGAATAAGAAGTAGCTACTGGATTTAGTCTTTGAACGGTTTAAATCCAATTTATTCGTATCGTCCGAGAAGTTTGATAGATGAGGAGTATTGAATAAGACTGAACTCAATGAAACGAATAGATATGTTTGGAGAATAAGAAGTAGCTACTGGATTTAGTCTTTGAACGGTTTAAATCCAATTTATTCGTATCGTCCGAGAAGTTTTATAGATGAGGAGTATTGAATAAGACTGAACTCAATGAAACGAATAGATATGTTTGGAGAATAAGAAGTAGCTACTGGATTTAGTCTTTGAACGGTTTAAATCCAATTTATTCGTATCGTCCGAGGAAAGATTCGGTCCAGTTCTTGGATTTTAAGAGTACGTTTTGTAGATGAGCCTTTTAACATTGTTCGTTTTATTATTTATGTGCTCCTGTAAATGTCAATATATTATCTAGTTAAACCAATGTTTTGGGATTTCTGATTTCTGACGTGGTAGAGTGAATGGAACCTCGAGGGACGCCATCACAAATTGAGAGAGTTTTGTACTTTTGGATAAATTTAGCGAAATGTAAAAGGGTATTATGGAAATGTAGGTCAAACTATGGTCGTGCTCTACTTTTTGCGAGGTCGAAAACTCAATTACTAATCCTAAACTAGATATTAAAATAGCAAAATAAATTACAAATATGTTACAAATAAATTAAGGAATACAATACAACCCAAATTTCTGAATGAACGTGATGTGATCGTTTGTAGACCATTCAGTGAGGAGAGTGCTTGAACACGAATGAGGTATTGGATGAATAGTTCCACTAACTAAAATTCATTTAGGAAGAAAACCCGATTTCCGTTTTTGGCTCTCAAATTATTTTTGAGATATCTTGTTTCCCACCATTGTGGAAATCATAACTTTGAATCTTAAGTAGCTGGTTAGTTATCGAAACAATGTCGGCTTTTTTTGAAGTTTTTTCCATACTGATAAAAAAGTCCAAGTGTAGGAATTTACCTATGTGATTAAGGACGGATCGTATCATTTTTATGAGCACTGCAGTAGAACAGACATGCATGCATAAGACGATTGCACCAAACCTCGTTGAAAATATTTTCCATTGTTGGTGAGAAGTAAAATATGAATGTAAACTAATTTAGGCGTATATATATGTAATGAAAGTGATCTCATTTGAATTTGCCGTGCTGCTTCCACTGGCCCCCACCAGATGGAGCATCAGTTATCAGATAGAGAAGGTTATGTGAGATAACAGAACATATAATAGTGTGTAAAATAAAATAGTGTAAATAGAGAATTGATAGTTAGAAACTGTAATTGTCGTTTCTTTGTTTACAGGTAAGATTGTGTAAATCAATATTAATAATTGTTATAATATAATATATAGTGAATAAAATTGCTAACTTTGTTTACAGAGAAACTGATTTCAGTTTATTCACCCCACCTTCAATAATTGTCTTACAAAACGACAATAGGAGTTACAATGGCGAAAAGACTGCAATTCACCATTAACTTTGTGGGATCACCGAAGGATAAGAAGACAAATGTTCTCTCAATTACCACAATTAAGACAGAGGAAAATGAAGAATATGTGTTGCCCCTAGAGAAAAGCTTTATGAGTGATCATGAAGAATTGACTAAGACACTTATTTATAAAAGATTGAGGAACAGTTTTACTCCAAGAGGTCAACAGAAGAGTGTGTGGATTACATTAACCGAGAAAATGAAAACAATATATTTTGATGAAGAAGGTAATGTAATGTTTGATAATTTATATTTAGAAGAAGTAGTGAATAAAGATAAGATGGTTGAATCCACACAAAATAAAGAGAATGAGCTAAATTTAAAACATATAGCAGAGAAGTTCATGGTTGAGAAGTTTACATGTAAACACTCAAATGCTAAACAGTGGCTAGAGATGTTTGAGAAAGAATGTAGAAGATGTGGAATCAATGCAGACAGTAATATGATTGAGATATTAAGGTTGTTTTTGGAAAAGTCATGCTTAGACTGGTACTCAGCAACCCTAACAATATTAACAATGGACTCTGTGTGGTCTGAGTGGAAAGAAAAATTTTTGGAAACTTTTGAAGACCAAGGATGGAGTACAGGAATGCATGCTATATCATATAGGTTTAAAGAAGGTCTACTGATGGAATACGCCATGAAAAAAGAGAAATTATTGTTAGATATGGATGAGAATATTAGTTCACAGACTTTAGTGATGCTTATAGCTGCAGGCTTACCTGAGTTCATTAGAAATAAGTTAGATAAGGAAAAATGTGAGAATTCGACCAAATTACTTCATGAAATTAGAAAATGTGAGGGTCTAGCGAACAAAAATAATTTTATGAAAAAGAAAGATGAAAAACTTTTTAGTAAAAATAAATTTCAAGAAAAAAGGCCATGCAATAATTGTGAACAATTAAACAAAGGCATCAGATATCATCCAGAAGCTTCATGCTGGTTTAAAAAGAGAGACAAATATGAAACTAGAATACTGGGAAGCAACTCAGTATTAGAAGTAGATCTAAATACAGAACAAAAAAACGAATAATCACACCATTGATTAAAGTAAAAATATTATTAGAAGAGAAGTTACAGGTAAATGGGACATATGATCCAGGATCCCAAGTCTCTCTAATAAATACAAAATTAATTAAGATAAAGAAAAAAACAGAAGATGTTAATAAGATATATTTAAAAACAGTCAATGGTGTGACACAAACAAAAGGTTTAGTAACCATAAAAGTGAAAATTTTTGACATAGAAAAATATGTTGATGTGTTCATTGTAGAGAGAGATGATTTTGAAGATTTTCTTATAGGATTAGATATTATCAAAAAATTTAGATTAATTCAAAATGAGAATCTACAAATATTACAGAAGAAAGAAGATGAAACAGGAAATACTGAGAAAAAGAAAGAAAAAAATGAAGAAGTTAAAGTGAATTTTAATGAACATATCGAAGAAGACGGGTTCAAAATAAAATTAGATCACTTAGATAATATGAGAAAGATTACGATAGAAAGACTGATAGAAAAGTACAGTACAGTATTTGCCAGGAACAAATATGATGTGGGCACGGTTAAGGATTACGAAGCTAGAATTGACTTACTGGTGGACAGATTCTGCAGCAAAAGGCCTTATAGATGCACTATAGCAGATAAGAAGGAAATAGAAGATCAGGTGGCAAAATTATTACAAAATGATCTAATTGAAGAGTCCTATAGTCCATTCGCAGCCCCCGTAACCTTAGCATTCAAAAGAGATGAAAACAAGCGATCAAGATTATGTATAGATTTTCGTGAATTGAACAAACTAGTTATACCACAAGCTCAACCATTCCCATTAATAGATGATTTAATAATACAAACAAGAAACTGCAAATACTTCACCACACTAGATATAAATTCCGCTTTTTGGTCAATTCCATTACGCATTGAAGATAGACAGAAAACAGGATTTGTCACACAAGAAGGGCACTTCCAATGGACATGCCTACCCTATGGTTTAAAGACATCACCAGCTATTTTCCAAAGAATTTTATCCAACATCTTAAGAAAGCACAATTTAAAAGACTTTTCAGAAAATTATGTAGATGACATCTTAATTTTTTCGAAATCATTCACAGAACATATAGAACATATAGAAAAAGTAATAAAAGCAATAGTCAATGAAGGTTTCCGATTAAAATTTAAAAAATGTACATTTGCAGCAGAATCAGCAAAATACCTTGGACACATATTACAACACAATACAGTAAGACCAATAAAGGACAACTTAATTTCAATAAAAAACTTTCCAACTCCAAAAACCCAAAAGAACATCAGACAATTTTTAGGAAAAATTAATTTTTATCACGAGTATATACCAAAAAGCTCGATATTGCTAGATCCACTGCATAAATTATTAAGGAAAAATGAAAAATTCTTATGGACGGAAGAGTGTGAAAAATCCTTTGCAGAAGTAAAGAAATTGCTATGTTCCCAACCAGTGTTAGAAATATTTGATAATGATTTACCAATAAGAATTTATACAGATGCATCTCTAGAAGGTATTGGTGCAGTTTTGAAACAAGTACAAAACAATGGAAAAGAAAAGCCAGTGGCATACTTTTCAAAAAAATTAAGCGAACCGCAAAAAAGGAAAAAAGCAATTTATTTAGAGTGTTTGGCAATCAAAGAGGCATTAAAATATTGGCAATACTGGTTAATTGGAAGAAAATTCACTGTATTTTCAGATCACAAACCATTAGAAAATTTAAACATAAGAGCAAGAACGGATGAAGAACTTGGTGAATTAACTTACTATTTGTCACAATACAATTTTGAAATTAAATACATTCCGGGAAAGGATAATACCGAAGCAGATAGTTTGAGCAGAAACCCGGTATTAGAACCAATTGAAAATAAAGAAGAAATCCTAAAAATAGTTAATTTGATAAAAATACAAGAAATTAAAAAAGATCAAGAGGAAAATAGAATATTACAAAACACCAAAACAAAATTAATAGAAAAAGATGGAGTGTTCTATAAAAAAGTAAGAAATAAAGAAAAGATAATTTTATCTGAAAACTTAAGTTTAGAATTCATTAAAGAAATACATTCTGAATGGTGCCATATAGGAATTAAACAAATGATGAATAGGGTATGCCCTTATTACACAGCAAAAAATATAACTGCAAATATAAAAAAAGTATGTAAAACCTGTGAAATATGTATTAAAAACAAATCCAGAGGGCAAGAAAAATATGGGCTAATGTCACAACTAGGGCCAGCAACAAAACCATTCGAAATAATGTCAATCGACACTATTGGAGGTTTTGGAGGACAACGATCAACAAAAAGATCCTCCACCTGCTTATTGACCACTTCACAAGATATGCATTCATTTCAACATCAAAAACTCAGAGTGCCACTGACTTCATCAAGTTAGTAAATAATGTGCTGGAAACAGAGAAAATAGGTATAATACTTACAGATCAATACCCAGGAATCAACTCAAGAGAATTCAAAGATTTCCTAAGGGAAAAGGAGGTTCGATTGATATTTACAGCAGTTAATGCACCCTTTTCCAATGGTTTAAATGAGAGACTAAATCAAACTCTAGTCAATAAAATCAGATGTAAAATGAACGAAAAAGGGAAGAAAAGAGCCTGGACAACAGTCGCTAAAGAATGTGTGGATAAATATAATGAAACAGAACATACAGTAACCGGTTTTCCACCCAAGTATTTATTGGATGGCACAGATACTAGCATTTTACCTGAAGAATTAAAAAAAAGAAACAATAAAGAAAACTGGATGAATGACAGTAAATTAGCCTTAGAAAGAACAAAAAAGTCTCATGAATACAACAAGAAAATATTTGATAAATCAAGAAAACATTGGGAATTTAACACAGGAGATACAGTATATATAGAAAATGGCAACAAATTGAACAGGAATAAACTAGATGAATTAAAAATTGGTCCCTTTGAAATAACAGAAAAGATATCAAATTCAATATATAAAATAAATACCGGAAGAGGAAAGCAAGAAACTGGATTCTTTCACATAACAAAATTACTTCCGATATTACCAGACTGAAAATTTTCAAAGAATTTTCACCTCAGAGAGGGGAGATGTAATGAAAGTGATCTCTCTTTCATTTGAATTTGCCGTGCTGCTTCCACTGGCCCCCACCAGATGGAGCATCAGTTATCAGATAGAGAAGGTTATGTGAGATAACAGAACATATAATAGTGTGTAAAATAAAATAGTGTAAATAGAGAATTGATAGTTAGAAACTGTAATTGTCGTTTCTTTGTTTACAGGTAAGATTGTGTAAATCAATATTAATAATTGTTATAATATAATATATAGTGAATAAAATTGTTAACTTTGTTTACAGAGAAACTGATTTCAGTTTATTCACCCCACCTTCAATAATTGTCTTACATATATATCTACTGAACATTAGCTCTGCTGCTATGTAATGCTAGTTACATCAAGATCCGTGCTTGTGATGCATCTCGTTTTTGGCTATCCTATGCTTCTGAATAGGAACAGCGCGTATATAGGCAGTGTTTTCCCGCACGGCTTGAGCAGTAACCAATATTGGTGACACTAATTACAAACAAATGAGAAGTGCACAGCTCGGCGTTAACTTCAGATAATTGCAACAGGACCAGGCAGGGAGTGGAGGTAGGAGCACTGGTTAATGAAGTCGCGGTTGTACCGTGTTGCCTGCGGTCTCCTGCGGCCTCGACCCCCCCTACACCGAGAGCCGAACACGCGTCAGGTAAATAATTGAATCGAAGCGCACTAGTAATTGCTTCCTAATTCGCGGTCAACGCTAATCCGAATCGCAGGAAATTGCCCCTCTTGGAGCTTGGTCAATCGCCATTTTCCATTTAGCACCAATAATTCGTCCATGATCGTGAAATGGGATTTTCCATTATCCTAACTGCCCTTTAGACAGAATAAATTATAAAAACACTTGAACAGAGCTTCAGTATTAATAAATTTTTTTCGTAACCTTCGTTTAAACCGGCACTCAAAATTGCACATATTAACAAATTTGAACACATACGCTTACTCACTGGAAACCTATTCGCACATCAGAAATGCGAAAAAATCCCACATCTCGACAATACAGAGATCCAAAGCACTCAGGCTAACAAACGCAGGTTCAACTGAACACAAAACAAGATTTATACGTACAGGCTGACATAAAGCAATTACACAAACGCTTCATGAGAAACTCCAAAAGGCAATTTGGTCCCACTGATAAATATAGCTTTCCACACTGGACTTACATCATACTACTCATGACGGCAACTTGAGAGAAGCTGGAATATGGACCTGTGACCGACTCTTCCTAGATACTAAATATAAAGAAAAAGGTATCAATGATTTTTGATATTTTTCAGGGAATGTCACAGGGGAAAATTTTTCAAGTTCAACTGTTCATCTGTCTAACTCAATCTCGTGTAAGTTAAGCTATATACTCACATCAGCAGAGTTATGGTATAACCAGAATAAATCGATAATACAAGAAGGAAAAGATTTTTTCTGGAATTGTTAGGGAAAGGTAGTGACAAAATTGTATCATCGAAGTTACTGGTAATCATTTATTCCATCCACGGCCTGGAGTAGACAGGGATTGTTGAGTAGGATGAGTGGTTGAAACATAATCCACTATATAACATTCACTTTTAGAAATGTCCTTACATACACTGTCAGCTAACCTTCAATGGCACCATTAATCATTCTAATAATCTTTTTAATTATAATTTCTTTATAATGTTAAACAAGAATATTCATGGTGGTACATCTAAGACGTAAAAAGGTAATAAAAACAAATTATTTGGCACCTTTCAATATTAGCGTTTCGATTAACTTTCCTTGGTCCGTCCAGTTATCTACAATGAAATAGTAAGTGGTCTTATGTCTGTACTTTACTGCTGTCTTTAAGAGCACCTCTTGCTAGGTAAGATTAAACCTTTGAAAATAGCTGTACCGGGTCAATGTTTAATTTGTATTTTGTATTTTCTTTCTTTGTTTAACTGAATGTTTGTATTCGTGCAAATGTATTAACAATGGTTATAAAAGAAACTACTATTATGTATTATGAAGAAGAATGACTGTTGTAATGGATAAAAGAGAAAGGATAATGTATGCATTGGAGAGAAGTGAGCTTGTACAAGAAGAGGGCAAGTGAAGGAATGTTGGCTGCTGTTAAACAGAAGACGTTCTCCTTAGACAGGGTCTGTTAGATTTGGAGGGTAGCTGGGAACCTGTTTAAATATTGGCCTCCCCTAACCCTCCTTCAGGAATTTATAGTCATTATATTTGTCAGGGTAACAGGTGGTCTACCGCTTACATCCCTCCCTCCTGTCCGCTCCTCCTATAAATGCGCCATTACCTGCAGTTCTCAGCCTTTCTCCACTCTTTCATCATAATCCTTATATTATACACCGTACAGTCCTGGCAACAATATAAATTTATTATTCCCAACCTAATCCTTCCCTCTGTACTTTCAGAGAGTACAATATAAAACCGTGGGAAACTAAGATGAATATATAAAACTAAAGAACCTCAGATAATCTATCAGGTACCGACATTCCACTGATACGTAAACAATTATTACTGATGATTTAACTTATATCTGGTTAACAATAACCCCCCCCCCCACCTTCTTAGAATTACCGGAACTTTTAATCATGTGATTCCACGAGAAAACCTCAGTACCTTCCTTTGATCTCTCCACTTTTCGAACCGTATCGCAGTTGCGAGTCAGCTGTTGCTGTCAGACCCCTTCATTACCACTTGCGCTCCTAGTCATGTCACACAGAAAAGAGCCAGAGAAACGATGCCTTCTATTTCAACTAGTGCGTAAAGAAGTAAGGAGTAAATGGGAGAAATAGTCAAGAAGACAAAGGTCAAGTGAAGGATCAAAACTGTGACACTACAAACCAGATGTTGACTACGCAGGTGATGATCTTCTGAAAGTTGACTTAGGCTCAGACCCAGCTTCAGCTAATCGTAAACATATCAAGTATATGTTTGGTAATGACAAGACCAAATAGAGACAAAACTCTGCTAAGAATACATCTCAAAAGGGACATCAGGATTCACCTACCAGGTACCAAGTTTAAGTTTGAAGGCTAAGAGCTCTAGCATTTAGAGTGTATTCATCAAGATCGCCGAAGAATATTAGAATGATAGCATTCTTATAAATAAATAATAACCTTTTTTTGTCTTTCAACAGGTCATTCATTTCTTATTCACAAGCGCATTTGGCATCATACACCTTCTGATCAAGTGCTCAGAATGTTTTTAATGTTAGTTAGCAAGGCCATTGCCACGAGTAATGTGCAATATTAACCCACTCAATACTGGGTCAGTAAACGTGATTTCTTATTAGCTTCCTAATTAGGCTAAGTTGCTTGAAGAGAATTTATGCATTCTTTTTTTTTAGTTGACCAATGATAAAATGTTAAAAAAAAAAAAAAAAAGCAGGATAGGCCCCTGAAAGCGCTTTTAAAAAAAGAATAAATGTCTTGTGGGAAGTGCTAATTTCGGTCTCCAGGCAAATATTACTTAAATAAATACAAATAAAATTATAAGAAAATATCCATCTATCGATTCAATATATTTCACATAACTTATCCGGAGAACCCGGCCTCTACGCTCAAGTCAAATAATTAAAGTAATCTATTTAATTGAATTGAATCGATGCCATTAATTGGTCATACTATTCGATTTGACTGATCTATCAAACATTTGAAATACGACCTTTCGATCAATCGATGGTAATGCTCGAAAAGGGCAACAAGTGAAGTGGTTTAGCCTGGATGTATTTGACACGCCCGTAGGCATGTCCGGCCACTGAACAGGAAAACTGCCTTAAGAGATTCGCGCCCATATCCACAGCTTTATGAAGACAGTTGACTATCACAGAGGCAGTGGTATATCGATGCGAATTCATTAGAGGCAGTGGACATCTCACCGGCTAGTTCCGGTTCATCGAATTCATCTCTGGCACTCTTCCATATCTATGAAAACTTGATCATATCGAACACAATCGATTAATAAAACCACTTTCGCGGTTGTACAGTATCGTTCCATATAAATAGTTAATAAAAATTATTATATATTTGTGTTATAGGTCCAATTAGTGTTTATAATTACTAATAATCTTCCCAAATTCCTAGTCGGGGGCTATACTCTAATTGCGCTACCCTGCCTCGAGCAACAACCATTCTCAGTAGCCTAATTCTCGCAATGTTGTTGATTCTTTTATATCACGATTAAAAACAACACAAAACAAGGGGTTTTGAACATGCTAGTCATCATGTAAAACGCTTACAAAATACTACAAAAAATAAATAGCATAATGTAATCGTTAATCTTATTATTGATATTATTTTATGGCAGAATTTCATTAAATTCTACTTAAACTAATGTTAAGTAAACATAAATATAATTTGTTAGTACAGAAAAACAAGCTAATTGTTATTTTATGTACATTTAACCTACATTGCTACAACTTATATATTATGCTGTGAGTTACACATTATCAAGACAGTTTACCAAAAAGGAAAAAAATATTTATTTAATTTCTGGTTATGGGTTTAGATTATGTAAATAATACCATAGCTTTGTCTTCAGTCATTTGTGTAATAATATAGTATCTAATGATAAGGTGCATTAATCGTAGGATTAAAGGTTTTGTAAAAGTTGATTTATTAAAATAGATTTCTTCTGCACAAATATTGAAAACAATTTAAATCGGTCAAAATGCGGGGAAGTTGATATTGGTTGACATCAACGATGTGAGGATTCAATGATTTCTCAATCTACACTTTCTATATCTGATCATTGCATGTTTCCTCAGATATTTAGAAATCTCTTTCTTAATAAATGAGTTTATTTCGAGTCTAAATTGTTTTGATAATTAAGAAAGAAACAAATACAATAATTAATTTTTTTATTTGAATCATCTCATCACTGCAAGTGTTAAGTGATTTGTAGACGACAGTATCGCCTCTTTTTCACTTATTTTTATTGCTTTTTTTGTTCATTCCGAAATAATAAAGTTCTATTTCTCACTTTCATTAGTTTATAGTTCATACCATCTTTGTCATGCCACTAAGGTATATTCATAGTTTAGAGGTTTTATTCAAACTCGTGAAGTTTATCTAAACAATTTTGCCCACTAATACTTTTACACCAGGAAACCAGTTTCCGTAATCTGAACATTAGGCATTACCGTTTAAACTAAGGACCTACATAGCGTTCATTAAGATACCTTTTTTTTTTTTTGGTAAAAGGCCATGAATAAATTTGAAAAAATCCAGATCATTAAAGGGTATAAAAGAGCTATTATACTATTATCCCTTTAAGATTAGTCCCTAAGGTGGCTGTTAAAAATTAATGATGTCAATTAAGAATGAGGAGAGGACGGCGGAGGAAGAGGAGTTGCTAGGGGGAGAAGACCCCTGGTTTTAGAACCCCCCCTAATCGGCCTCTTCAATTCTATAGGGCTGTGACAATGGCCCCACCCCCTTCGGATTTTATTGTTCCCCTTCAATGGGGCGGTCGACCTCTTCAGCGGAACTATCTCCAACCCTACGGAATAAAGAGCCAAGGAGGAAGGTGTCGTGAAAGAGTGAAGACTTTTCTCCAAGTTCATCGATAGGCCTCCTGCTTTCCCGAGTCATTCTTCAATATATTCCGATATGCACCTGCTAACTCTACCATGGATCACTGATAGCTTGCCGGAAGATTTGAGTATATTTAGAGGCATGATTAAACTAGTACTTATAAGAAATGTTTAGAATGTGACAAATAAACAAGCTAAATCAATTAGAGAACGGCAAATAGAACTAATATGAAGATTTTGTGCATACAGGAAGTCGTCGGTCAAATTATCTGTCCCTTATCAATGAAGTGTTCAAAACATACCTGAGATAGAACTACCTCTGGTAGATAAAATTTATGACGAATGAAGGTGTGAAAATGGCTAATTTGATTTTCTTAAATACTTATTTCAATGATTTTGAATAACCTATTCTGAATTTTTACCAAAAATACTTCTTTGAATAGTATAAAAACCCCAAGAAATCTTAACAAATTTCTTTCCAATGGCTTTAAAATAATAATAAAAGTTAAATAGTTAAAGTGTTCCTGTTGTAAAATCTAAATCAAAATATGTATGTAGGTGTCAATGACCCTTGTAGTTGACACGCCTTAAAATAAACAAATACGCAAAAAAATCGCCTTTTCAACAGATGGAAATAGGTAAAATATATACAAAAAAAACGCATGAACCAGCATATGCTAAATGATCAACAGAAATATAGGCATACGAAAAATAATTCCTCCGTATATGTTTGAAATTAAAGCCCATCCAAGATTTTCTGAAGTCCATTGAAATAATAGAATGTGGAAAATATGAGGGTCATAAATGATGTTATTCTTTAATATGAGAATAATTAAGTTATTATGTGGGCTCCATGGAAATATTACAAACCATCTGATGGGGATTTACATGCAGGACCATCTCTTGATTATCAGCGCTTCCTGGGTACCTACCGCGCTTCCTTCATAAAAAAGTTAGTGCTTGCTGTAAGATTTGTAACAATGATAACAGATTTTGAACATATTAAAATAACTAAACAATACATATAAAATATGCACATTTTTTTTCACTGGTGTTTTCACGTTCTTTCAACATAGATACCAATGATCATGGTATTACAATTAAAGCCACCTTTTCTTCATGGTTTAACACTGAGGCACATAATACTATTACCTCCTACTAATAAAAATATGTTACATATAAACGAATTTATTTCTGCCAAACAGAAAATAAATGTTACAATACAAAGAAAAAAAATTAAGTAAAACAAAGTGTATACTTTCATCGAAAAGAAACGGCATAAGAAATTGTTTGTAATTTTAAAATATTTGTCTGTGAAACAATTTAAATTAATTGAATTTAAAATTCGTTGAATTTCGTATGTGCTTCAGAATCCAATGCTAACTCTCAACTGGTATTATAATAATATAGTAATCTATATATAATATAGACCACTGGAAATTCCGAATTAAAAGGCAACATACATGATTACCAAATGTAATTTGCATTTTTTAAAAATTTATATCTATTGATTGTTTATTTCTATTGGGTCATATTGCCCATATGGGTTATTGCCAATGATCAAATAGGGTAATTAACTAAATAAGTAAATTAATATTTCATTACTGCGAAACAAATCAAAATAATTTATTTTAGCCAATTCAATGATATGTGATTACTCACACCAATTACGAAATGCCTGAGATTTTTAATGGTATCGTTATATCTCTATTTTACCTACAAATTTTATCTAATATGTATACAAGAGCTTTCGGTATTTTATGATTTAATAGGAAAATAAAAATGAGGCAATGAAAAAATATTGAATGATATGTCCTTAGTTTGTTTTTTATAGGATTTATTTTGGCGTAAAGCCCTCAAGCTGTTAACGCCGTTGTTTGGATATTCAAACTCGATTTGTGGAAACCACCGATGGTAGTCCGAAATAGTTCTAGCACGAGAGCAGAATCCATACTCCAGTCCCATTTGTCTAGCGGTGGTTATAGATATTGTTTTGTAGGGCACAAAGTATGATCGGAGAATGTGGATAAAAACCCTGTATTCATCCAGCTTAAATACACCGGTACAATCCACCAATGTTTACATTTTCATATCCACGGAAAAGTCCAAATACTCTCCAAAAACACGCTCTGTGAGACCAGCGATATCCCCACCGCCCCAGGCAACGGCCCGAGAATGCCCAGAAACCCGACAGTTCCAGCCATCCCACACTTATAGCAACAGGAATTATTTTGACCTTTTATTACCTATGGGTGGAATTAGGTCAAGCTTTTTCATGTATTGGTTGTGTTCAAACCAACCAAAAACAATTAGCATACATCCAGGTTCAAGAATCTACCATTAATATTTCCTTTAAGGGGAAGGCACAACAAAACAGTTTGGACTCTCCACTGTATCAACCTTATGTATCAACCTGAATTTTCAGTATGCTTCGAATATTTCTCTATACATACCAATTGAAGCGAAAATGCGCGGTCACATTATAGAGCGTTATAGTTTATCTAGACGAATTAATGATACATTTTTTGTGACATTGCTCTGGTCGGGATTTACTCAGTCTGGCGATGACAAATGAAGCTGGAAAACAAAAATTGAGGCTAAAAGTTAAGCACCTATTGTCTATTACCTAAGCGCTCTCAGCTGCAATTACATTAACAACGTTCCTTCGTTCCGTACTACATCGGTACACTCTTCATAAGGTGTTATGAAATGAAGAGTCCCTTTTAATTTTTAAGGGATGATATAAAATGTCAATCATCAGGCTGGTAATTCCAAGATTATTGGTTTATGGAGAAAAACAAAATACAAGCAAGCGTGTGTCATATTTTCCATAGGTAGTTATGAGCAGTGCAAAACAAGTTATTACCTGTCAAACAAAAAAAAAAGAAATACTACAAAGTCAAAGGTTGCCAATTGGATTAATCGATGACCAGGGAGTTGGATTGAAAAGTCAAAGCGCCCCTAATTCATCCTGCTTGTTTTATTTGACTGTAGCTCACGTGGATGGAGACAAGATATGCCCTATGACCGGCTACAAAGAGAATGCTTCTGGATTATACCTCCGCCCCAGTTGCTACCAATTAGCTTTTATCAACTGAATATCTGTCTCTCGACTTGGAAAAGGGAATATAAAAATGAACCAACACTGTTTTTTTTCCTTTCCGGGAAAATTTAATTATTGGTTCATTCAATATAAAATCTTCCAGTGATTTGTGTGCACTGTGCAGCGGTCCGTTCAAATTTTGAGTCAACTGTCGGGGGAATTGTCATAGATATGATTAGTTAAATGTACAGTGATTGGTCGATATGCGTTTTTGTCAAGCACTAAGGGAGAGGCTAAACTTTTAAACATATATGGAGTTTTTCTATTTGCTCGTATATTCTAGTATACAAGTATTAAAATGACTTAATGAACCCGGTATTTAAAACGTGTACGGTCCAATAACCAAGGTATCTCTGTGGCCCCAAAGAATATGTGGATGATTCAACCAACACAGAGACGAGTGCGCTAATTTGACAGGCTTTGTGTTTCCCACAAAGAAATGGAAATATCTGAATTTGATTAAATTAGATACTCAGTTTGTAAAAAACAATAAGGTGATTGCGGAATCTGATTGGGGTTTACTATTATGAACTTCAGTAAGGCCCTCGGTAGAAGGGCGGAGAGAGGAGATGATGCCCAGGACTGTGTTTGTCTTTGGTGTCCCAAACCTTTCTACTCAAGGTAATATAAATTTATAGCCGGGGAAAGATTAAATAATCCGTGCACTCCACAAAATTAAAAGATTCCTGGCGGAACAGTGTACCTCCTCCCTGAACTCTCTCAGGAAATAGATTTGGAGCAACATCCGACTCCGATTAAAAATATGCCAAAATGTCTGACCAACTGATATCTGGTCGTTGTGTTTGTCTGTGACAAGCAAAAACCTATATAATTTGGACCGATACATTAACATAATTGAGAAATAAGTGAAGGCTCTGGAAGCAACACGTGAATTTTAGGTTTCACAATAGTATCATAGCAAGAATGGCGTGTGAATAGCACGTCTTAAGTAATTGTATTTTTTAATTTTAACGAAACAACGGCGTCGACAGTACAGTAGGACAGACAACTGAATGTCGTGACGGAAGCTTATAGAGAAAGCGGGTACATTTTGTGTTGTGTAGCATTAAAGAGTTATGAAAGAACATGCACTTGAAATAAAGGCTGTAAATTATGTTTTCTTCGTTTAAAGAGAAACTAAACTCAATAGAGGCTTTATTCACAGGAAAAACATTGACTAAATAAACGGATTATCCAAACAGATAAAATCATATTATAACTATATATGGTCTTTATTACCTTCATGAATGCTCCATACTATACTTGCTTATGGAAACATGCGGTACGACGTGATCATTCCATTGAGGCAAATGACAGGGAAGCGATTTTTTTTCAAAATAAAAAAGATCTCCATGTCAACAAAGATCTTTAACTCTACTCAAAAGCCTGTTCTGCCTGAAACCTGGAAAGCTATGAAACGGTCATGAATAAGTATCAAGTGCTGTCTGAGGTGAATGTTGCTAAATTGATGAACTGCTCTTTAGCTACTGCCTGAATATGAACCAAACAAGATTTTGGGGCTATAAAAATTAAACGCTTCTCTGGGTCAAACGAGGAAGTCAAGTTTATAATTAGAAAAAATGCATTCTGTTTCAATCTGGAGGAGTAAATCAGTTTTTCCAGAAGAGGCACGGGCCGGAAACGCCGTGGCAGAGGTGCGACCCCATGAAAAGGATATAGAAACATTGGACCTTTTGCTTCAACAGGAAATGTCATGTAAGAGGTTGTATAATAAAGAGATGGGCCATGAGTACTAATGCAAATCGATTATACCCAACGGGGATCACGAAGTTCAAGTATGCATTATATAATTTGTTCAACAGGTAGTGTGATCGACCCACGCAGAACCTGTACTCAGAACACCGAGACCCGTGGGTGGTGATGATACCGCCTCTCTATACAGAGTATGCATTCCTGTGGACCCACTGATGCCGAGGAAGCACAGAGCAGTGGTGTGGTGACAGGAGCGAGGCTGCTGGCCCAGGCATCCTATTAACCACTCCAGAGTCCCAATGCTAAATTACACGTCGCTGGCAAACTTAGCCGCCTAGTTTGGGAGGAGCCAGCACCCCCCCCCCCGTCCAAACGGAGGAAATGAACGGACACATTATCAAATGGAAATGGCAACTGAACCACCGCAAACTCCACCCTCCTCCTAGTGTCCTTGGTTGTCCGTCTTCCTCCTAACCCTTGCAACTTTCTAATATTACTAATCACTTGACATTTCCAAAACGTAATGCGTGTCTATTACAAACGATAAGAAAAGTATGCTTTTAATTAAACATAAAACGTTTACTAATGCCAGCGTATGATACCACTATTAAACCTGAGAGGTAGCTCATTACAAACAAGAGAAGAAAAAATAATTTACGAGCTTTCTAGTAGGTACTCATAAGGAGAGAACATTGATACAAGCAATAAGGTTTACCTTGACGAATCAGGTAAAGAAGGTGGTGAAAGGACAGAAATGCTGATTTTAGAAGAATTGATGAATATGGAAGAACCCACATCGGTATGTTGCAGACAAACCGCTGTTATAAGCTGACGGGGGGGGGGGGGGGGGTAAAATAAAGGAAAATGTTGGCACTAAAAAACAAATATGTCTCCCCCCAACACGTCACAAAACTGACCTTTCCTAGGCTGATCGGACCTCGACAACAGATGGAAGCGTTGAAAGCAAAATGCCAATCAGAACTAACAGAATAATAAGCCCTATAAAAATATAAATTATTACTATTTGCCTGCCAACGGGAAATATTGAAATTACTACATTTCCAAAAAAATAACAAGCAATGTTAGTTTTTTAGTACACCTGTTTTAAACCTAAACATACAATTTAGTTTTCCCCGCCAAAACATTAAGGTTGAATATGCCCATCTGGTACCTTCTATTCTTCAAGGTACCTCAAGTTCAAAAACATCATTGGGTTCATTATTGTTTTCATCTATTTCAAATTCCCCTCCAATTCATGACCCTCATCTTTAATGTCTTGATTTCATTTTATAAATAAATCACAAAGGATACACCTATTTGTTTATTATCCGTTAAGGTATTTAGTGGGTTATCATGTTTTGTTAACGGAGCCCATCCTTAAATAAACCTGTAACTATTTGAATAAAAAGAAACGAATAAATTGCAGGTTGTAAAAGAAAACTAATTGGATAAAGCGATAACGTTGGAAACTGAAGGTTAGAAAAAATTAATAAAATGCTCTTTGAAGGAATAAAAATCATGGCATAATCCCCTTAGTGGCTGATATCACCTTAAATAAACAGATAAAAATCGTAATTTTTTTCTCATTGATAAAAGGAAATTTCAGTGGTTACAAACATAAAAAAAATGAATTATGTTAATGTACAACATAATGAACAAAATCAATAACCACACCGTGAACCTCAATGCTATACTATTTTCTTCTATATATGACAGTCGTAGAAATTATTTCCAATGGACTGTTTAAATTTAATTTAATATTTTTTTTCCATTTAATTTAATAAGGTCGATGAGAAAATGATCATGTTGATTCAATTTTTTTTAATATAGGTATTTGGCTGGTGTAGGTCTGTGGCCCGGAGGGGTGGAATGCATGGAATGGCTTTATTGAAGAGCTCCGCTAGGGGTGGAATCCAGGCCTGGCCGGCTCGATATCTACCCTTAGCCTAACACGTCCGACCATTAACCCACTTTCCACAGAGAATTTTTCCCTCATATCCTCCCTGTAAGTACCTCTTTGACTGTTCAAAATTTCTTTAAAATATTTTCCAAGGTTCTTATGTATTAAAATATATTAAATGAAAACAGGATGCACACATTTGTAGAGAGAATTCGGGGGGAAAAATACATACCGGTGTAAAAGTAATTTATTAAAGTGATTTTCAGGTGCATCACGGATGTACACCAATTTAGTTTCTATAGCGCTTATAACATTCTCTCAGATAAACTAAAGGTTTTCCCTACATCTTTAGCAAAATTTTATATATTACTATCCACTATATTAATTATAACCCAGATTATCCGATGGCTAAGAGATTTGCGGCAGTTATTAGTATAACCAGTGAAATAATTTTTAAAATTGCAAAACGCAATATAAGACTATTTTTGAAAACGTATCAGTGTAGAAGGGACATAAAAACAGTGGAAAAAAAATTATTGCTATAAGTAGTAAGTGTTAGAATATTACATGAAAATGGATTCAAATTGTAAAAATTTTGATTGTTGACGAAATAATCCGGAATATGTTAATATCAGCCTTTGAAATAAGTAAACAATTTGGCAACATGACCAATGACAGTTATTCACTTGAATCAATGAAGAATCATCATAAATATTGTTAGGAAAAAATATTTAGGAGAGTGCAGCTTGATCAGCCTCCACTGGCTAGTATCCGGTGACGCGGCTGACGGAGAAGCGTGGGGGACTTCCCAAGACTCCGCTTTCTCTTCGCATGTGGATTTGGGAGGTCTCTGGGCTGTCTGTAAATATTGTATGAATGAGCAAGTGAATGATGAATTGTAAATATGGTATGAATGAGAGCGTTTATCCTAATTATTTATTGCCTTATAAAAGGCAGATTGTAATTATAGCCCAATAAAGAGTAAAGATTAGAAATAAAGATTAGGAGAGTGCATAGCTGTCAACTACTCCAAGAGTTAGTCTTAACACTGGGGATCGTTGTTTGATTTTAAAGTCTCTGAAGGTTTGGAGAAATTTATGCTTAGTAAAACCGGAAAAAAACTTCCAACCTTTCACAACACACTAAAATTTAAGTCAAGACTTTAGATAGCAAATTGAATGTAGTTACGAAAAATACACTTGCTATGCATATGTATATATATATGTAAATTTGAACGTTACCGCCAAACTTCGGCACATATGCTAGATGTCCCTACAGAGCGCACGAGGATCGAATGAGCTCCGAGTTGTAACCTCCTGAATATGGGTACTCTTGTTAAGACAATTGTATTGATTCAAGTTAGTTATAAGTTTTATTTGTTTCTTATAATATTTGTTGCGCTAGCTAATGTGTACATATGTTTAATATTACAGTTCTAAACTGCATCTGCAAGTGTTCGATTTATAACCTGAGAACCTCCACCTCCTTTAAGTTTCTGAATTCGAAACTTACATATATATATATATTCAAATAATAATTAACATTAGAAAAATAACGAAATAATTATAAACTGATTATATATAAATAGGGTTATAATTATTTCGTTATTTTTCGAATGTTAATTATTTTTTGAAAGATGTCTCTAACACTTCTTGGACTCTCTAGAAGAGAACTAATTTTGAATCAGTGAAGCCATTGGATATATTAAAATTAATTTTATGATTAAGGGATTCTATTTTGTCATAATGGCATGAATATATTTGACAGTAAAATAGAATGAATAGTATTATAGAGATGTACTTGTGTGTTTCCTTCTTATGATAAATTGGTGATTCATAACTAGTCTATTTCCTGGTCTGCCTGTCAAAACACCAACAGATATCGCGAAACCATTTAGAAGAGATTACCTTTAGATAGTACACTTTCATGAAATATGAATATTGGCTATGGATAACGAACGTAGATATACAATACAATGTGAAATACTGGAAGCATACTTGAAATTATGGCCGATTTTGACTTATGTGCACTTCCATTGGTATTTTTAGTCCTATATACCGAGATAAAATAAAACATGGTGTAGTTAGCGACTGATAATAATTTTCATGCTGCTCAATTCATTGATAACAATATACACAGTGGCTTAAACAGATCTTATTAGTGACCAGATATGAGAGCACTACTGAAAGAATTTATCCAGGCAGAGTTGAATCAGCCTCAAAATAAAATGTGAGAATTTTGAATAAATGTGTAGCAAATCCCGTTTACAAAATATAATGAAAACTCTCGATTTAACACTATCATCATCTATTTAAGAAGTATAGTGGAAACTCGGTAATTCCTTAATCTCTAGGCCTTTATAGGCAAGAACAAGATTACTTTCCTAAAAATATTAACTAAATTATTTTAATAAAAATAATAATAATAACTTATATAAGCAATTCAAGTAAGTTTCAATACAAGTACTATTTATACTTAATAATTGTAAACCACTATGATGTGTACATTCTAGGCACTAGAATGAAAAGAAAAGTAAATAAATGAAATGGAAAAAGGACATAGAATTATTATGCCCTAAGCTAGGAAAAAGTTGTGAATTATTTATGATAGTATTTTAAAATTTGTTTTATTTGTTTAAAAAGAGATTTTCAGTTACAGGACGTTTTAACAAATAATGTAAAGTTAATTTTGGTGTTTTAAACGAAAGAAAGGTTCTACTGAAACCTGAGTGCTTATAATCATCGATTGTTGGAAGAATAATTGATAGATACTCTATACTCTCATAGGGTGTAACCTAAATGATCCAAAACTTAAGAATATGATATACTTCAAATACAACAGAAAAGTTGATTTGGGCTACGTTCCATTTTTGAACGAGGGAGAAGTAAATCTACATTTTGTTTTTTAAGGTTGTTACTTTTTTTTTTTTTAAAATAAGCGATAACTAAAAAAATATTTAAGTCAGGTATTTTCTCAATCTTTATCTGTATCGTAAAAAAGACAAAATTTCCTTTAAACAAGTATAATTCGTTATTTTAAAAACAATTTCAGGCGACTAAATTACGCAACGTTATGTTCTTAGTAAAATCGTTTGCGTTTTTTTTGTTTTCTTTTTATCAGCTTCCTACTGGGCCACAAAACCCCCACTTAGAAAAATAAACTTTTTTCTTTATTAAGCTTTAAGTCCATGTTAATTAAGATGAGGTTTGTCACAGTATAAGGTGAGATTAGCCTCCAGTATTGTAAAACAATTATGTGATGAGAAATTTTGTCCCCTCCAAGTACTGGTGTTTTCAGCAAAAGCAATTACAATACATTATTACACAGCCTTAAACTCTTTTTTTTTTCTTTGAACTAGGAAGTATGATACTTAATTAATCACTAAACTACACTTTTTATTTATAAAAATATGTAAAATAAAATATTTAATTTATAATTATTATAGGTATAACAAATTAAGTATTTCTTTAAAAATAATGAAATTTACAAATCAACTGTAAACCCCTATCTTTCTCTCTCTCTCTCTCTCTCTCTCTCTCTCTCTCTCTCTCTCTCTTCTATTAAATGAGTACGGGAATATGGAATATATTAATGACAAGAAATGGCATTACCTAAGGAAAAGGGAACCTGAAATAATACATAGAATCGACATAACTAGAGGAAGAAAAATGAATTAATTCTGACTAGAATAAATATTTTTAAAGAATTAAATTTATTCGAACATATTTCGTTCGTAACAACTAGTATTAAATCATGAACCCATGAAAAACTATGTTTCTTCTAACTAAAACCGACGTTAAAAACTTAAAGATTAATTATAAAATTAGCCCGACTGTCTGTCCCCTTTTTCCAGAATCATCATGCTCTATTTTTCTTCCATTCTGTATTGAGTATGATTAATTCTAAAATTAGTTCCACCAATCTGGGGACCACATCTCGCCACTCTCTCTCTCTTCTAGTCCAAGATTCACTTCAGTCACTGTACTCGTCGCCACAATCGACTCAACTGCACTGTCCAAAGCCTTCCCCCTTAAGGCGAGAGCCAGTCTTGCATTGTTAGCACATTCCTTTTACTATTGTTGCATTCATTAATACTTACCAACTAACTATTTGAATAACTTATTTCTACAACTAAATTTATATTATCACTAATTAACATTGGTAATAACTAATTAAATGTAAAAATTCTATCGGTCACAAATTTAAGTATAAAAATCAATGATTTCTTTATTAAACGGCGATCTTCTAAATTTAGGACTTGTTATAAAAATTTACAACTTTAATCTAAATATATTTATGATTAATAACTCTTTTATTTTCTTAGAAATCTTTATTCAAAAAAATACTACAATCATTAATAATAGAGCAATAATGCGTTAATAGAGCAATGGGTAATTGTGATAAATGATCTGCATCATACCATATGTACAATGTTACGTTCACTAATTCATTCTAAATGAAAGAAAGGTTCTGCTGAAACTTGAGTGCTTATAAACATCGATCGTTGGAAGAATAATTGATAGACACTCTACAGGGTGTAACCTAAATTATGCCCTCACTAGGATGTGATGGACCTCAAACGTTATGTTCTTAGTAAATCGTTTGCGGTTTTTTTTATTTTTTTATCAGCTTCCTACTGGGCCACAAAATCCCCACTTAGAAAAATAAACTTTTTTCTTTAATAAGGTAAAGTCCATGTTAATGAAGATGAGGTTTGTTACAGTATAAGCTGAGATAAGCCTCCAGTATTGTAAAACAATTATGTGATGGAAAATTTTGTTCCCTCCAAGTATTGGTGTTTTCAGCAAAAACAATTACAATAAATTATTACACAGCTTCAAAAGCATTTTTTTCTTTGACCTAGGAAGTATGGTACTTAATTAATCACTAAAATATAATTTTGATTTATAAAAAATATGCAAAATAAAAAATTGAATATATAATTATTATAGGTATAACAAATTAAGCATTCCTTTAGAAATAATGAAATTTCCAAATCACTTGATTTAATTAAATAATAAATATTCCTGGTAACGATAATATAAAATGTATTTCAATGAAAATTTTCAATGCTCTCTACACCCTGGGCACGGCATTCCTTCGTCTTTTCCAACAAGTCATCGCTGCTTCAAGGACCTCTGCCCAGTTAATCCTCATTTTATTGCGTTTTTCAAATAATTCTTGGGATGAATGCTACTAATTATAAGAATGAATCAAAAAATGCATATTTAAAAATACCACCAGAAGTGACAGTGCACCAGTTCTTTTTACAGACCTCAGAAATTAAATTTGTAATTATTTTTGTTGAAAACACTGGTACATTGAGGAGAGTTTGACATGACATAATCGTTTTACAATACTGGAGGCGAATCTCAGCTTATTCTGTAACAGACCTAGACTTAATTGACATAATTGACCTAGCTTATTAAACAAGGAAGTGTTGCTACTACTGTGTTTCTAAATGATGGGGATCTCCATTAGCCTAGTAGGAGGCTAATAAACAAAATTGCGAATAATCCATGATTTTGTGAAAAACATAACTTTGCGTAATTCAGCCACTTGAATGCCCTCTTTAAATGGTATTTACAAAGACAAATTCTACTTTTTTAAAAATTAGTGTCTAGCTTAATTTTAATTGGCGATTGGGAATTACCTATCTTATATTATTTTAGTTATCGCTTCCTATTCAACAAAAAACGTGACAACCATAAAAAAAACAAAAAAACGCTGAAATTAAATTTACTTCTTCCCTGTTCGGAATTGGACTAAAGCCCAAATATTTTTTTTTGTTGAACTTGAACTAAACCTTAACATACTAAAGTTTTGGACATCATTTAGATTACACCCTTTATAGTGTGCAACAATCGATTGATCGTTTCTGATCAGATTTGTGTGATATTTAAAGTATAGCGCTCTCTTTCCCGTGCTCACTCAGATAGTGAGCCTTCAGAAGGTAACCCATTAGGGTAACATAAACTGCTCATCATTCAATGGGCCCACAAATTATAAATGGTTCTCTCTCCCTTCATGTGACAGGCTAATGAACAAAGGATTCTCCGAATAGATGCAATGTGGTGCTCTCTTATTACTCTTAGGTTTATAGGACTCTTATTACCTTTTTTGAAAGCTTTTGGGATCGCTAGCGATTCATACTCGAAGGTACTGCTTGTTTCCGTTAGTTTTGTTCTTCTCTTATTACACAATACCCAACATTAATTTAATTTTTTGAGATGTCTCACTAATATTGGACATAACTGCTGAATCGGGTGGAAATTTCTTTGAAGTAGGTTAGGAACACAGTACAGTAGCTGTATAATTAATTTTTCGTACTTATTGTATTTTTCGGATCGTTAGTGAGATCCGTGGTAAAGCAAGAAGACTTCTTGATTTTCCAACTAGAGCTCCTAAGAGTAATTATATATTATTTTATATCCTGGATAGAATTAATGCTATTTTTCCTGCATATTTTAGTTCAGTACTTTTGTTTCATATCAAACAGTAGATCGCCAGTTTCACTTAAGGCCCTAGCTAAAGGGCTTGTATGGTAGGATAGAATCCTAGAATCATCCCGGCCTGAGTTTTTCAAGGGGTTTTAAGAACTTTTTCTTAGCCAACCTGTACAACATTGGGCAGTAGTTCGTTGTCGATCCGGTCATTGCACGGCAACTAGTTAAGAATAGTAAAACAATTTTGTAAACTTTAATGCATAAATGCTTTTTGTAAAGTCGTTTCTCAAATTTATTATATATGATTTACATGATAGTTTTCAACCAAAGATAAGGCTGAGGAATTTCCTTTGTTTTGTGAGGGCTGTTTTCTTTTCTTCAAGAAGATGTTCTATTTCACTTTCAACCCAGTTTCTTAAAATCTCATGAACATGCAATCTACAATCCATTTTTCTTCATCCTTTTGGAGACAATTTGAATGATATTTCTGAACAATGGCATATTTTTACTACGAAAGATAATGATCAAGTAATTTCTAAAAACAAATCCGTTTAATGGAGAAGCTGTTTATTTTTAAATAATGCTGTCGGGTCGTCACGAGGGGGGTGCCTGGTTACCTTGGCCCTGGTGAGAAGTGTGGGTTGTTTGAGTTTATAACCTGGACAATCGTTTCATGACGGATTTACTACCTGACTCCATTTTCTGATAGGTATGTGCCCCGTCAGTGCACTTTGTTCAGGAGAAGAGGTACAGGGTAGGTTTATAGGTAGTTTATGTGGTCTTGGAATGACCACAAATTCACACTTGGTATTTGAGGGTAGGCGAAAACCGTCCGGGTCCCAAAGGCGAGTGTGAACCGGAGAGAGGCAGACTGGATTACCACAGGGGGGCTGCTAGGAAAATTTACAGGGCCACGGCAACCGTCGTCCGCGAGGCAGAGGTCTCTCCCAAGGAGGTGCTAGTTTTAGCGAGATGAAGGCAGAGATTCCCACTAGGAAGGTGTGGGGTCTGACGCCGGACTAAAACCTAGTGAGGTTAGGAGAGAAGAGATGTAGAGGTTTTTCATAAAGAAGCAGAAGAGAATGATTTACAGGAGCTAGACCCTAGGCTTAAATACCCAGCCAGCCTTGCCCTTAGCCAACCATCATTGAGATTGGTGTAACCAATGACGTGCGGTTTCTTTGTCCTCTGGGAGAGGCTGGCAGGGTGGCAGTGTTCTTGGGCCCGGGGGTCTGTTTCCTCATCTGGCCTCCTACCTGGGACTAACAGCTGTTGTCCCAACTCATATAACTCATTGGCACCCCGCAGTTTTTATTGCTTAACACATTTACAATGATTTATATTTTGTTCATGTTATTTACATTTGTCTACAATATATTTTGTTCATGTTATTTAGATTTGTTTACAATATATATACAATAGAGTATAGGGTGATTTATGTTATGTAGTTAGCGGTCGCTACAAATGATATTTATTACAACGATCAATAAAGTATACAAATCCTTGAGGCGCTCCATTTTCAATAACGAATTCTTTGGATGCAACTACATTGCATATTACTTTTAGCTGCCGGTTCTTAAGAATACTTTCAATTTCTAACTGAATTCATGCAAATTACCTCATGCTGTTTTTCAGTAAGCAACAGAACTTTCACGCCTGCAATTTGGGATTTATAAACAAACATACTTTTTTTTTTTTGAAAGGATCTAGATCCATGTTGACTTCTATTGAAAGGATCCTTACCTTAAAGAAACCATATGAGCTCTTTATGGAACATTTCGGATTTCAGTTGCTTCACTGCAGTAAAGCCTTGAAGTGTCTTTCTAAATGCATTGTATGTTTGTTCGAAGTATAACAATTCGATTATTTGAACTCGTAGAGGGGGAATGTTTTTAGGCTGATGGGTTCATCCACAGAATTTTAGTTTGGTTTTTTTGGAAAGTAACTTCTCTTATTGATCTACTGACTCCTTTCAGATTTATCTACACCTCACAAACTATATGCATCCAAGCCAAAAGATACGACTTATTGAATAACGTTAACTTAAACCTGAGCCATCACAGGCCGAAATAAGCAATATTTACTTATTGTTACTTACACTGCAACTCACAGTATGCAGAAACAGTTTTATGCTTATAAAAATTTTAGACCAATGAAAAGTGGCGTTATCTATGGAGCCACAGAAACACGGCTGGTCATCATGGCTGCCAGAACATATTGTGCAAGTGGTCTGCATGCCGGAGTTCATCAAAGAGTATAAATTGAGGGGGATTATTGTCTTGATTAAATGCCCAATGCGGAAAATCGAATGAGCAGTTTATCTACAGAAAACCAATTATTGTAAAATGAAAACAACAGATGACCTTCAAGTAATTTTACTATATTTACTTATTATTAGTTTGACAATATGCACATCCGAAATTCCTTTTGCTAAACCATTTATCCAATCCGCTTGATGTTGAAAGCAATACTCTATATAATGAATAAAAATATATTATAAGTCGCTGACTAAGATGAGCATAGGGAGATAGAAAGCGGATTATTGAATAAGGGTATCGACTTGCTATATCGAAGGCTATTTCCATACAAAAGGGATTAGGTTTAGGTCTGCTCTCAGTCCCCCGCTCTCAGTTCGCCCTTTACACACGTGACCTCTTCTCAAAGGCACCTTTATTGAGCTTCCAAACAGATTACTGCCTCCACTGATTTAATGTAATAAAGTTTACCCACACAGCTAACTATATCTTACCTTTATTATAATATTTTTGTAAAAACATTATGCCTTGTCTACAGGCGTTTAAATTACCTTATCAAGTAAAATAACATTGAAAAGGCTTTTTGGAATTTTTTCCCTTAATAAACGTTTCGACAACCACTAATTTTGCTATTGGCAAAACATATTACATATCTAATTATAACATACGCTAGAAGAGGAAACTTTTCAGGAGTAATCTTTTTCCACCTCGTCAACTTTGAGGACTTACAAACTTCCTGAGGAAAGAAAAGAATACTTAGCGAACACCTGTAAAGTTTTACAATTTTCTCCCTGCTCTTCTTCGTAACTTCTGCATTAAAGCTTGCTTCATACATCTAAATATTAGGTCTTCTTTTTTTAACGGCCCTTCTCATTTCATCAAAATCACCAATACAACCACTCAATAGACAGATATACGATTTCAAAGCATAACGATTATACTAGATGTCCAGCGACAGGAGCAATACTAATTTTTTTCATACAGCTAATTAAGGATTAGTAAATAAGTAATAGCCACCGTCCAATGTCAAATTGTGTATCAAAATTTACTATTATAAATTCAAGATAGTGCGGTTTTCTTCCGTGAAGGGCTAAAAGAAGGGCATTCCTATATGCTGTCCAAATTCTATTAATGGAACTGAAACGAAATTGTTTTACACCATAGGCAACTGAAGCCGTAACTCTCATGCCCAAATTATAAGTTTTACGTTAACAATTTTATTGTACTGGATTTGTTTTCTATTTTATCAAATATTTTATTTTATGGTGACTGAAATTTCTTTAAATATGCTATAATAAACTAATATCTATTCCACGGACATATGGTAAAGACTAAACAAGGAAATATTCCAAAAAACCCGAGGATACAAAAGCTCAAAGGGATACACCAAGCAGATGAAGGAAGAAACTGAAAGACTAGGAATAACGGACCAGGATTGTCAGGACGGAGAAAGATATAGCAAAAGACTGAAGGAAATCAAGGTTTTTGTGGGAAAGAAAAAATCGAAAAAGGGAGTCGCATGGACAGAAGAAAGATAACAAAAGCACGTAGAGATAATGAGGGGAAAATGGAAGGAAAGGAAAAACAAAAACAAGAAAAGAACCGAAAGTAATTATATTCGTGTGGTCTTTAAGGCCTTTCCGTGAAAAAAAAAACTAATATGTAAAAAAATAAAAGTTAAGGTAATTTGGTTTTCATTGTAAGAGGTGAATTTTATAGGTTGTAAATAACATTGTCAGGCTCGAAAAAAAGTTAATCTAATGAATGCTCTCGAAAACTCTGCCTTCTCAGCTTCAGGTCCAGCGACGAGTGTCTTAAGTCACATTCTCAGGTGTAACAGAACTGTACTATTGACATCTCATAAAAGTATAATGAGGTTTTGCGTAACACAACTTGAAAAAGATAAATTGATTTTACGACTACTATGAGAGCATACTTTCATTGAGAAATTAAGATGAATGACAATTGCCACATTTCCAGGTAAGTTGGGAGGCACAGCAAAATGTAGTTCAAGACATTTTTTTTTTATTTTGCTAAAACGCGTTCAAGGAATCCATTTAAATATTGAACTTCAATCAACGAAAATTTAAAGAATAATGTGCCATGAATTTGAGTTTTTAAGACTTTATATCAACAGGAAATAATGTTAGCTGACAGTTGATTCGTATACAAGGACCGAGTTTCCACAATATTTTGCTCCTTTCATTCTACGACCCTTGACATCTGGATAAATCACCTGCTCTGTGCCAACTAGCCTCAGACTCCAGAATCACTATTAACCCCAAAAACGTTTTCAAATAAAAATATGGCCTCTCTAAGTTTTCACAAAACCGAAACATCAGATTATTGCACAAATATGCAATCAAAATTACCAACTCAATCACAATCGATTATTGAAAGCATCGCAGCACGTTCTACAGCTTCACAAAATCAAATAATACTCTTTGTAAAATATTTTACTTAACCAGCAGAAAAAAACAGAAAATTGGCCGTCCTGTGTCGTTAGTGAATTTAATCAAAATGAAACAGTGTTGGATGGTGCATCGCAATGGACTTATCACAGGATCCGGACGACTAACATCTGACGCCTCTCTGGCAACATTTAGAAGCTGAATGCCATCACACGCACTCATAGGATCGAGCAGTAATTTGAATTGTGTAATGATCTTTTACAAAGGGATTCCGTTTTCTTAACTTTATGTTTATACGGTATTACTCAAATGTTTTCTATGACAAGAGCTATTTTCATTCCATTGCAGAAAATATTCCAACCCATTTATAATGGGGAACGTTTGCTGCCATTGGAAGAGCGCTGACTCGAGCCCCATTGGCGCTGTACAATTCAATTTTCCATCTAGAGTATTTGCATTGGTGACAAAAGGGTGGGGGAGGGGGTAGAGTGAAGAACATTTTGTGGAACCACCGCTCCCAAGAGCCAAACTTAATTTAATAGTGTTTAAGAAGGCGGAGGCTACCGGAATTATTCCTTGGCCGTGTTAGCAGAGGGGCCTCTCTGTTTTCATTGACTGGCTCCAAAGTGGGCGACAAACACTAAAAGCTTCTTCCCTCTTCCTCGGCCTTGTCGATGCTCACCTTTAGCCCGCTAAAACCTTTTCTCTAATCAAATTTACCATAGTCAGTGGACATAATCTGATTTCGTCAATTATCTTTGCGATGTACTACGAAGCCAACCGTTTATTACGAATTACCAATATTTTACTAAATTCCGCCGTTATTTATCAAACAATGAAAAATCGCACGTTTTGTTCAAGTCTTACCAAAGCGTGTTTTCACTTAGATTAGCACCAGTTTCATCGTTTTAGATTTAAATGATCAGAACAAATAGGAGAAAAATAATAATTAGCTGCAAGAAATCTGTAAAAGTTAGTTTCAAGTTCATGAGAACCTCCCCCCACTCAAAAAAAAGAAGCAACCAAATTTCTTAAAAATATGTTACAGTAACTTCGATTCGAAAGCTAAGTATTTTTATTTATTTTTTTTTAATTTCTTAACCTTTTTATTATTGATTACAATGAACAAAATAAATAAATAATTTTTGAATTACATATTTCCCCTCGTTCTGAATACACAGATGCATTCGAAGGAGGGCCTAGATATAATACGTTTTCAGTTTGTTGTTAAAAAGTCAATAAGAGATACACTACAGTCGGTGACGAGGCTCACCTTCAGCTTACAACCGGGAAACTAAAAACTAAATTCTAAACCTAGAACCTAAGACTAAAGCGTTCCAGCCGTGACAGCGTCCTGCCATCTACGGGGTAACGGAGCGGGGGTTATCGTGTTAAACACCGGGTTCGTAAAGTATTGCAGGGAGTCAATAAATTTGATATATCTACGTTCGATGAATTCAACCACCGTAAGCAGCTCAAAGATCTCGTGAAGCTCACTGTTGCTCCACTGCTCGAATAAAGTACCTCTGACCACTTTCATCAGTATACCGTTTTGGAATTGTTGGAGTCGCCGAGCTGTCGTATACGTCACATAAAGAAAAAGCGGTGCACCATACAGCAAGCAAGCTAAGGAGACTTAGTTCAAGAACTATGATATTATTAATGGTATTCGAATATCATGAATTTTGTTGTTCAATTAATTCTTCAACTTGTCAAAATGCGAATTTCGTATAAACGACGGCAGTAGAAAGGGGCACTGTATAGATGTGGTATGGGCGCGGTAAGGAATGATTTGATACATTCGAAACGAATGAACTCCACTAGTCTGATTCGATACCAAGTAATTATTGGCAACGATTCCTTAGTAGATATCGTTAGAAAAATACTTTTATCGAAATAGGTACAACGGTTTAACCTTTTCAGGTTCAAGATACTTAAGACTATTTTCAATTACTAAAACAAAAACTGCTGTTACGGTGCTACCTGGGAAGACATAAAATATGGTTGGTCATCCCCCCTACTAACAATCTAGTGAATGTTTGGTAGCAATACACTCACTTTTCCATCTCCGTTTGTGCGGGAGATTGTTTTCTAATGTGGAAGAAACTATTTTCCAGAGAAGGAACTGTCAGGTTCCAACTTTAAAAAAAGTTTTTGGGGCCATTAAAACAAAGTCAGGTTTCCAGTTAAATTCTGTTGTATTTCTTACAAATATTAATTATAGTTATAAGGTTACTTTAAACTTTTTGTCATATTATTTGTGTAGTAGTTTTTAGGTATTTTTACTCTCCTTTTTTTTAATACATATTGTAGTTTTAAAACAATTGTTGATGGTTTTATGTAAGGTACAGTAGCAACGAACTTGAATTAGATGTATATTTTTTTTTGTATTTGGACTTGGTATAATGTGGGAGTAACAAATAAATATTCATTGATAATTAGCCGTATTTATTTAACAGTAAGTATGCAAATTAATTACATGACTTCTGTCTTTAAATGAAGTTAGTTAGGAACACAGTTAAATGCCAATGCCATAGTATTCTCGTACTTAAACTGTTCAATACTAGAGTAACTTCTCACCTGCCACACCACACAATTACCTTCCAATGCAAGTATATAGTAAGCAGCATACTTCTTTGTGTAAACATAACGAGTAAACAATTAAAAAAATAATTAAAACTGATATATTATGATTATTGGTTACAAGACCTTAAAGCCATTTACCATACTTGTTTGACATCTACACAAACATTACGTTAAAACACATGACGTGTTGGTATACATTTTAAGGTCACACTAATGACTACTACTCTATGTAATCTATCTGACAAAAATTCGTGAGGATGAACTATTGCTATTCTCTCCCAATTTGTATGGTACGTTTAAATTGTAGCGTGAATTGTATGATAGATGAATATTACGTTATAAAATCGTAGGCCCCTAGGCAGTGTTACATGGTCTAAAAGGATTGGAACGGCTGCCAAGTAGAGGCAAGGAGATTACAAGTGTGTAAGGGCAGACTACCCACCCTTTCCGGATGATTAAGAGCCCAGGGCTGGGCCGCCTGCATCTTGGCACTTTGGCAGACCTCGTGTATTCTACTTATACAATCATGAATCACATTTGTCCTTTATTTCGAAATCTTATCCCTTCGTTCAATAATCTTATTGATATCAAATATTAATTTTGACAATGTAACAGATATTGGGAAAAACAACATAATAGTTATTTGCTTAATTTTCTATATATTTCAATTTAAATTGGGTTGTTCTATACAAGATTTTTTAAAATATATATGATAAATAAATGGCAGTATTGGGTGTCTTAAATAACTGAAACACGCCGCAATTTTATGTTTTATTTCCTTTATAACTTATAGTAAGTAAGTTTGTAACTACAGGAGTTATTACTAAAGGAGCCGTTATTATTCTAAACACGGGGTGCGAATATAACTGTAAAGATTAAAAATGTCGCATCAACTTCCCCTATCTTTTCACTGTGACAGTGGCCTCGTACGTGACAGTGGGAGTCCTGGCAATGGCAGTTTCTCCAATTATGTCCTGAGCGTATGTGGCTATCGCGCTCTTGGTCAGCCTCCGCTGGCTCTTTTCCAGTGACGTGGCTGACGAAGGAGCGTGGGGGACTTCCCAAGACACCGCTTCCTCCTTCGCACTTGAGGGGGAGGTGACCATGTACGGGGACAACCATGTGGAGCCCCTGGGCTGTTTGTAAAGTATGTATAGTATGAATGAGCGAATGAATGAAACTTGTGAATTGGTATGAATGAGAACATTTATCACTATTACTTATAGCCCAATCAGGCATATTGTAATTTCATCAAAATAAAGTTGTTGATTAAAAAAAAAAAAACTTTTCACAATGACCAAATCTAATATAAAATGAAAACTGCTATTATCGCCAATAAACTAATCGTTGGAAGCGATCTAAAAATTTTAATACTTTAATTAATCTAAAATGTAATATTACTATGTAGTGTATTTTAAAAGGAATCCAGAGCAGTTTTTAAGTTAGGGAGTATTTGAAAAACTCTCACATCTTCACTCTACTATTTTTGGATATATTAACAATATTCACAAGGCCTTCATCAAAATTTTTTTCTCACTTATAAATTATTCATTCCCAAAACTAACAATTCGATAACTGTTCTCGTGAATAGCTTCACCATAGACGGGACTGACTGCAAACTTTCCAACAGCATATGCTACCTAGGCATCAACCTAGGCAGACACATGACGTTCTACACACACCTGCAGAAGAAGTTGAAAAGGACTTACTACTCCCTCCAGCATCTCATCACAAGCCAGGCTATATCCCTTCGCCTGAAACTCTTAATATATAAGAGCGTCCTGAGGCCAGCTCTACTGTTTGAGACACCACTCTTCCGATTCCTACACACTAGCACAATAACTTGACTCCAGAGCTTCCAGAACAAAATCCTGCACACGGCACTATGGCATACCCCTTTTCGTGATATGAAGGCTCCCGACATCCACGAAAAGTTCAAGGTCCCCACCATCACCGAGCCCTTCCAAAGAAGACACATCAAGTACTTTGACTCGATGAAACATAGCCAAAACCCTCTGTTCCGAGACATGACACCCCCACCCCTACCAGCAAGATGGCAACTCTCAAGATCTGGTAAAGCAGACCAAATGGTGGAAATCACGGGGCTTGGCCCACCAACACAAGCCCCCAACGGGCACCCATCACTGCTATCCGACTAAATAAGACTGCACTACATGCCTAGAGGGACTCTAGGCTCAGCCACCAGTGGACTCTCACCACTGCACCACCACATTTCCACCTCTACTGAGTCTTCCCACACTCCTTAATTCCCTCACACCACCTTCAAGCAGGTACTCCTAGTACAAGGATCCCCTCATCCCAAATATTCTTTTATTTTTCCCTCATCCATAATAATTGGTATGTATCGGCGTGGTTTCCAACGTGGAGCTTTTGACAAGTAGTTTTTATAGTGGTCTAGCGAAAAATTGGTTTATTTTTAATGGTCCTTCCTTGTACCAGAATGAGGTGAAGTTACTCCACCAGGCGTGGAGACGACAGAGGGCGCAACTGGTAGCAGAAGGTGAGGCGTAGGAAGTGCGGCAGTTGGAAGAAACGGAGAAGGAAAGTAAACTTGTGTGGCAGAGTGTAAACTTGTTGAAGGAGAAGGGACCTCATTTGCTGAGCCAAATCAATGGCCGGAGGGTAAACAGGACCTTGCCCCGCGGTCCCACTCCAATCTCTCTCTTCTCTTTATTTAGTTTTAATCTAAGGCTTTTCTTCGCTTCTTCACTTCTCCCCCTCCCGCAGGGTGGCCACAGTTCGGTTGGATTCATACCCTTCGTTTTAGTATTAACCCCTATTCCCAGGACCTTAATCTCACTAAGGAGAGTAGCAGTAATTGGATTTACAATCCATAAAGCCCATCTTATGGCAGGAAGAGTTGCGAAGGAGGGACCAGCATCGATTGGTATTCCAATAAGAAAACACTCTATAAGGCTTATTAGAACTAGTTGATACATCTATAATATATTAACAGACCGGAAACCCAAACCCACTGATACACGGAAGGGCCACACTTGACTGAGGAGACATAGAGTAATAGAGTCTTCTGAATTAATAAAATATCTACATGTCATTTTATCATATTTACTAGATATTCAGTTGTCACAGTTGTAAATCAATAATTTTATTTAAAATAAATTATAAATTAAATTTAACTTAAATAATATTTATAATTGAGATAGATATTGAAGGTATACTTTAAATAGGTGGTCTAATTTTATTTGTCAAATATTGTTATTGAAAATCCCCTACTAAACAATTATAAAAATTATTGACTGAACCGACTAAAACCGCTGCGGGACGTATCAGATATGCGATATCTATGGCTAGCTCTTAAATATTTTAATATTAAAATTGTATTTAATCTTTACTACTGATTTCTACTGATTTTATCGTTGTGCTTTTGCGGAAAGGGTTGCAGAAAAAAGTGTCTGTACGATTTGGTTGGAGGGGGGCATGTATGCTTATGTGAAATTTATGGAGTTAATTTATGGAATGTAGTTAATAACCTCGTTAATGTCTGTTATTAGTACTGTAACGATAACACCCTTTCATTATAAAATTTTATTTTCTTATTTCATTCAAAAAGAATACTAGTCAATATTACGTTTCAATTGAAATGATCTCATAGTTCTATATATTTCTTGTGCATAGTTCTGTCTTTGAAAAAGTTTCAAATTAACAAAATTGGCAATAAAAAATTATATGATTAAACAATATTTACCTTATAAATATAGTGGTTTGTTATAACAGGAATATTTTTTTCGTGCAGTGCAATGCTGCTTCATTACATTGTTTCTTTTTTCATTCTGGATTCAACTCTCTTATCTAGCACAAATTTCTAGTACACAACATCCCGTTTTGAGCTCAACTCAGCTCATTTCTGAATGACAACGGCAGTCTTTTACTAGCTGATATTCATTGGTAACCTACCCTCACCATATAAAAGTGGGGGTTCTAAAAGATCTAAGTGGTTGTCCCTTGGGTACCTGAGATCTTAACAATATATATTACTTTTTCTATCACGTGCCTTGTCCTTTGGCAATAATTGCATTATCCGAACGACGCAGTTTCCTCTCCTCTGGAAACATTCCATTATTGTCCTATTCCCCGAACCCGGTAAACCACCCAATGACGCCTCATCTTACCGTCCAATTAGCCTATTCCCTATCCTCTCAAAAATATTTGAAAACTATTAAAACGCCTACTACCAATTGTTGAATCCAAAAACCTTTTTCCCACACACCAGTTTGGTTTCCGTCAACGACATTCCACTGCTCAACAAGGCCTTTGCGTTGTTTATCACATCTCCTCAGCCCTTGAAACCAAACAGTCTGCACTGCTTCCTTTCTTGATATAGCTCAATCTTTTGACAAGGTTTGGCTCGCAGAAAAAATATTTTGAAGAAGCTCAAAAAATTTTTACCGCAGACCCTTTCCCTAATCCTACAGTCCTACCTATCAAACCGCTTCTTCCAAGTCCGCTGTGGTTTAGAATATTCTAACTACTATCCCATAAAAGCAGGAGTTCCACAGGACAGTGTCCTGGGCCCCATCCTCTATAACCTATACACCGCTTCTTTCAAGTCCACTGTGGTTTAGAATATTCAAACTACTATCCCATAAATGCAGGAGTTCCACAGGACAGTGTCCTGGGCCCCATCCTCTATAACCTATACACCGCTTCTTTCAAGTCCACTGTGGTTTAGAATATTCAAACTACTATCCCATAAATGCAGGAGTTCCACAGGACAGTGTCCTGGGCCCCATCCTCTATAACCTATACACCGCTGATGTCCCGATGATCCAGATGACACTGCAGTCTTTTCGTCCCTTCCAGACCCCAATATAGCATCCCATAACCTTCAAAAACACCTTGACGAGATCGAGTATTGGTACAACAAATGGCAGATCAAAGTTAAGGAAGCAAAATGTTCCCACATTACCTTCACCCTTTGTCGCAAGTCTTGTCCACTAGTTTATTTTAATTCTATTCCTCCTCCTGTATCCAAGACGGTATTTAGGCTTCCATCTCAACAAACGACTGACCTGGAACCCACATACGAGACTAAACAGACGCTTTGGACAACTGTACAGACTACTTCAAAGGACATCCCAACTCTCGATAGAAAATAAATTACTAATTTACAAAGTTATACTTAAACCAATCTGGACATACGGAATGGAGCTATGGGGGACAGCAAACAAGTCGAACATCAAGCGTATCCAATCCTTTCAATCACATGTCCTGTGAACAATAGTAAATGCCCCTTATTAAGTCAGCAACAAAACCCTTCATATCAATCTTAATATACCCTACATTCTTGAACTCATCCCTTCCAAGTTTATGAAATTCCACAGCAGCCTTTCCAACCACCCTAATCCCGTAGCACAGTCATTGCACTGCACCACTCATCCCTATAATGCTCCTCGGAGACTGAAACGGCAGTGGCCTCGTGTCATGTTATGGTCCTGGTTATGTCCTGTAATGTGTGACAGTGGGAGTCCTGGCAATGGCCAGTTTCTCTAATCATTTCCTGAGCGTCTGTGGCTCTCGCGCTCTTGGTCAGCCTCCACTGGCTCTTATCCGGTGACGTGGCTGACGGAGGAGCGTGGGGGACTCCCCAAGACACTGCTTCCTCTTTCGTATGCGAGGGAGGTAGCAAAAATGTGGATTTGGGAGGCCTCTGTGCTGTCTGTAAATATTGTATGAATGAGCGAGTGAATGATAAATTGTAAATATGGTATGAACGAGAGCATTTATCTTAATTACTTATTGCCTAATAAGGCAGATTGTAATTTTAATACAATAAAGGATTACCATATATGACTTTTTCCATCAAACAAAATATTTATTTTTATAATAAATACTAATTTGACAGAAAAAGTATCATTGCAGTAATATTGTGTGACGTTGACTGGTAAAAAATGGGAAGCCTATCGATACTTTAATCAGCTCTTGATTAAGTGCATGATTAATGACCTTAATTAACGCCTTTGTTGATAAACTCACCACTCCAATTACTTAGGGGGGTATTACCATCGTTCGGGTACCTCTACTTAAGACGACAGGGACAGGTGTTGGGGATTAGATGCTCTGGAAGCGAGGCTGCTGTGAGAGAATGGAGTTTTTAAATATTGGGCCCGGACCTGTGGTGATTAAAGGAGACGGTTGACATTGACGGATAGTCCCGGCTCGACGAGGATTAAGATTAATTGGAAGCTGGGCGTGGCAGACCTCAAGGCGGGACAGTGTTGGTTCTTCCCTTATCGCCTCCGAGGTGGCCACTGCCCAAGGGGGATTAGTATCTTACCTAAATGATATTTACACTGTCTTTTTATAATAAATTTATTTATCTGCGTACTCAGTCTCATTCCCCCCCCCTGTTATTGTTAGCCTTCATTCATTAAAAAAGAAACTATAATCCATCTTAATAATGTGTAATTATGATTAATATTAGCATTCATAGCATATTTTCAATAAAGGATTTTTTGAAATCCAATGTGTTTACTATGTAAACATATAAGAATAGACATATGTAAGAAGCCAAAGGACTCCCAAAATGAGTTGTAGGCTTTCCATCAAATGATAAGACAGCAGGGAATGCTAGGAACAAACTGTTTTTAAAATAGAATAGCTTATTGGTCTGATTTTATGTTTTGTTTTTTTTAATTATACAGGCACAAGGGTAATCGATCTAACGCAAATAAACTAAAAAAAGTACGGGTACATAATCCCACTAATGTGACCCAGAACTGAACTCAAAAAGTAAACCTGATTCTCAAGGTGTTCATTGCTGAAACTTTAATGCTGAATCCACGATCCGTAATGTACGTTTAGAATAGTACTAAGCAGTGGAACATTTAATACTTATGTGTATCCCATGTACTAATGATACTAACAGAACAATGTTATCTGAAAATATCCATAAATATAATAAACATAAATTAACAAGGCTAACACAACCAATTTTGCACTAAAAATATATGTTACCTAAAAACAAATAACAAAATACCCATTAAAGACACAAACTATAATAGACGATCCACTCTATTTTTTTAAGCTATAGACAGTGGCGTAACTATATCACCTGGGGCCCGTGGCAAATTCCTTTAATGGGGGCCCCACATCAAGCTTTATTATACTTACGAGTAGTTTAGCTACCCACAACCAATAATATATTTTTTAAAATTTTTATAAATAGGTACAATATTAAAACAATATTTCTGAGCTCGCGGCCACTTGGGCCGGGGCCCTCTTGGGTCGGGGGCCCGTGGCATTTTGCCAGCTCTGCCACCCTGTAGTTACGCCACTGGCTATAGACATGCAATTAACTAAGCCAACGATATAATGAATATCTACAACACTTATCAACAAAAAAGAATTCTCCACTACACTCTACATTCTAATTGGTCTCCCGACCCCCCCCCCTCTCTCTCTTATTATTCTATAATATTGACAGAAAGACACATCTAGTGATAAGTTATGGGGTAATTAAAGGAGTGTAGAGGTGCTCTTATTGGACACTGCAAATATTAATTAAGACGTTAAGTTCCGTACCACTAAACAGAAATGGAACTTTTTTATCTAGTAGCTGAAGTAGTTCACTTGGAAAAAAAATTGTTTTCTTTTTTCAAACGGAAAAAGGTATCACTTGTTGAGATATCCTCAGGACCACAGTCTAGAAAAAAACAACATAAATTTCCGTACCTAGAATTCAATTACGTACAAAACAATTAAAATAATAAGATTGGAAATATAAATAAAAGGAACAAAACAAAACATTTCTGAAAAATCCCAGATCAATATGACATTTAAAAGTAACTCAGTACAAAACTCATTTACAAATCTATGGGATATGCAAAACTTGGTTAAGGTTGGTTGTATAAAGTTATAAAGAAATATTAAACAGTATGCCTCTATAATTAAAACGAAAAACTGTACATGGAATAAAATCCCCCCAAATATATATATATGTAACTTTCGAATTCAGAGACTTAAAGAAAGTGGAGGTTGTCAGGTTATAAATCGAACACTTGCAGATGTAGTTTAGAACTGTAATATTAAACATATGTACACATTAGCTTGCGCTACAAATATTACAATAAACAAATAAAACTTAAAACTAACCTGAATCAATACAATTGTCGGTAATAAGCGTTTATGATTGTCTTAACAAGAGTACAGCTATTCACGAGGAGCGTCCTTTGATACTAACGCCCTCTGTAGAGAGACACCTAACATATGTGCCAAAGTTTGGTGGTAACGTTCAAACTTGCATATACAAATCAAGAAAAATGTAATCATAGAGTATAATAAATGTTTAAAATGTTAAGAATTCTGCTTCTTGGCTTGACTAATTTTGATTGATATCGTGATCTCTCTTCCTTGAAGATTTTATCTGGGCCTAAGTAGACTTTTTCTTGGGTAAATATGTTCGGGGTTTACCCCCAATGATTTTTTTTTTGAGGGGGATATATATATATATATATATATATAGCCGTAGGAGCGTAGTAAGAAAAAAAGCTGTAAGAGGCAGAAGAACAAGATTGAGTCGGTTATTGCGGGCGGAGAGCTAAAGAGAGCCGGAGGCAACACGGCATGATATTGCTGGGCCAAGACGACACGTCGTAAAAGCCTCCGCTTCGCTATCTGGCTCGATAACCTCCCTTCTTCCCTAATGGCCCTGTCTGCTCTCATCTGCGTCGCCGCCGCTGCCACTAGATACATCAGCGCTCACTATCTCTCTCTGCTCCTGCGCGCTCATTGGCATGCAGGCGAGCAGCTCTCGCTCGGGGACTAGTCCCGCTAACTGAAGCCAAATTGAAATTCATATCTTGACTTGAAAGCCTATAGGATATAGGTAGCTTTGACTAAAGTGGACGGTTTCGAAATCATAAACATGTCATATAAGCAACATTTGAAATAATAATAATAAAATGTCTTAGATACCACTTTGAGGTCCGTGGATGAATATGTGTTATAGTTAGAATTAGCAGCGAATCTTTTTGTCAGAATCGTTTAAGTTATATAAGAGACGATGGTAGGAGATGAAAGTATCTGTATGTTAGGCTAGCCATTGTTTGATGCTGTGCATTCCTAGTTAATTTACTTAATTTATAGCGAAAAATTGAGTGATGGATTTGTTTTAATACTCAAAAAATATATAAATAAGTACAACTAGCAACTAAACTATAAGGACAAGCAGTTTATTTTTTTTATAACAGCTATGTTTTATTTATAAGAAAATTAACATATCATTTTATTTTGCTTAAAATCTTTCCGTTAAAATAATCTTTGAAGTTCAACCATTCTTGTTAATCGTATATTTTCTTTACAATTTCATATTGTAAAGAAATTTCAATATTTGCAGTATATATGTACATATATTTATATGTTTTCATATGTTATGTTATGAATTACAGGTATTTGGTCCTTGGTAAAAGAACCACAATAAAGAAATTTCAATAAATAAATTATATCATGATATGATTTAGCAGTTGATCCCCATATTTAATCTGGTACATCTATGAAATAGTTTTGTTAATTTTTAGTTTGTGTTCCAGTGGTGATATGGATCATCAACCTAGCAAAGGTTTTAAATGTCTTAAGTCACTTTGCTGGTCATGTGATATTTCGAAGTCGACCGTAGGATAAATCAACGCCCAAGGTTACTTACTGTGGGTTATGTTGACAACTGTTCATTGTTCAAGTGTACCAGTGGGCAAGAATCGTTGTTAAACGTGAATGTAATGCGTGTTCTTGAAACTATTTCTTTTTGGTTTTCAGGCCATGTATGATAGAGCCAATGTCTGTCTAAAGTTTTTATAATGCTTTTTCCGGGTGTAAGTTGTGAGATGTGTTATGGCGTTTCTAGCTCCTTACAAGGTAACTGCTGAACAAAATCTTTGAGGTCCACTATTATCGTGGCCCTGGACATACAATGATAAAGGGGATGAGCTCGCCAAGAAGAGAGCAGACTCGTCGTTGGTCGGTCCCGAGCCTGCAAATGATCTATCAAACCCCACATCTGCCTCTAACGGAACGGTAGGCTAAAGGGGGCGAACGATGGCCTAACAACACTGAAGGTAGGCCAACGAGCAGTCCATTAACAACTCCTCAAAGCTGAACAACTCATATTTATTAAACTGCAGCCGGCAAAACATTAAGCTAATAACAGGCATTTTCACCGGAGATTTATCCGACTGAAAAAAAGACCGACACTGAGGTTTTACATACCAGGCAAAACTAGAATAACTGAAATTCCAATCAATGATCATTGTACATAATTATGCCTAAACCCGCTACGTTATGCACACCTATCTAACCCTTAACGATTATGAAACCGAAATAAAAGTCTATTTCGGAATCTCCTTGTTATTCTAAACGCCTCAAATATACTTGACTCTTTTGTCTTTCTGTTTTTATCTGCAGACAACTTTAACAATCGTAAAAACTATTTAGTGCATATGGAATTTAAAACGTACACTCTGGAATAAGTTTTGTTGATACACCTACTATTGTGCCGTTCAAAATAAAATTGTGGGAAGAATGACAAATGAATAAATGTGAAAACGCCTTGTTAACTTTTATGATTTACCAATTTACGGCTAAGAATCTATTGAAGATTTAAAAGTATCTTTTTCAAAATTAAAGGGCATATCAATGATGCTCATACAAACAGTATTTCCCGACTGCCAAAGGTAGTTGCATACAAATATTCCTACTTCTGGCACGGTTGCGGTCAAAGGAATTAAAAAAAAGATTCATTCAAGGACAGAAATGTTATATTTAGTGTTGTCCACTTCAATTTTTATTTCATAAATTTAATAGCTATTTAGTCTCTGTCCAAAAGATGAGTGACTCAGGTGGTAAGGTAATGAAATATTTTTCATTCGAAACATAGAAAGAAGTTTTTTCATAATAATTTATAAAACTCATGCCCGCCTCTGCCCATTGTCTATGTCTTTGTACTCTAGCAGGTCTAATTCCCCAAATGAGTTGAAATATGCTAAAAACGACACTTAAATAGAACATGTTTAGAGAATGAATTATTCTTTTGTAACAATCACAAATCGCAATGTAAAATTATTAAAAGTTTTATAAAATGTAGCCAAGCTACAGGACATGTAATGAATAAATGACCTACTGTAAATAGATTCATTTATGTAGAATACCGATTTCCATAATTTATAATAACAAGGGGATATGAAGAAAAAAAATTAATAGACATAACTGCACGTTCATACAAATTCTGATAAGTAAACAATGTATGCTCTTACAAAAAAATACTCACTCTCCCCCCCCCCCCCTCACTCCACTCTCTATCTCTCTCTCTCTCTCTCTCTCTCTCTCTCTCTCTCTCTCTCTCTCTCTCTCTCTCTCTCTCTCTCTCTCTCTCTCTCTCTCTCTCTCTCTCTCTCTCTCTCTCTCTCTCTCCCTCTCTCTCTCTCTCTTATGATTTCACTTCATTATAAATTATTCAAATAAAAGATTATAGATTTGGCTTTTTTTATTCTCTGCGATTATAGCCTTGTTAATTATGCTTTGTTGTCATTGTTATTACCTATATTGATTTAGAGACATCAGAAAATATTTATAACCATGACTCCAGGGATTCGATTCATGACCGAGAGGAGGCCTCTACTGCTGTATAGGGGACAGGCCAGACCAGAAGTGAGTAGGTCGGCAAAGGAGAACCGATAAGTTGGTGGGATCGATAGTCAGCACTTCATTCACCATGCAAATATCTTATCTTCCCTCCGACACCCAGGATCCAGCCAAGCCTCAGGCAAAATAAACATTTACTCTAGCTCCATCTTCTCAAAGGTTACGGCGGAGGGCCCTGTCGGAAACATATTAAAAAGTACGGAGGGTTGGAGCTTTCGAGGCACCTATGAGCGGCTAAGCAAATAATACTGAACCCTACTAACGTACAAGTTTTTGCCAGATGTATTTTGAATAGGAGATCTTATTTTCTATTCATATTTTCTTACCTTTAACTTATTGTAATAATTTAACATATGCCATGAGCATAGATGTCGACTCTTTTAACCAGCATCATAATTATAAAACAAAACTTTAATATATATTAATTAATTAACTATTTATGGGTCACCAGATAAAACTAATGAAATGTATCGGGTTGTATAGAAACCCTTGTGATGAAACGCTAATCATAAAGTTTACTTTGTATATCATTAAATTGTAGAATATTTGACACATGCGTATAACGATGCACTAATGATTTATAAGGGCTTGATAATAACAATTAAGTTTACATTCAAAAATTTGCTTCTGGAACAATCCATAAATATAAAACCATTAATAAAGAAAAGAGAACCTCTGTGACTATTTAAAATGAATTAAATCATTTACAAAAAAAACCCTTCATTACAAAGAAAGATGGAATACTAAAAATAAGAGATACTAATAGAATATTTTTACAAACACCGGACTCACATTTGGGGGAATCGCTGTATTTAGCCTAGTTGTTTCCTCATCACAGTACAAAAAACTTTTGCAATAATTAAACTATAGTCTAGAAACTGTAAAACGGCGTGGTACAACACTATATTAAATAGTAATAAACATATGATTAAAACAAAATATTACACTAGTAAATTACAGTGGTCCCACTTTCTTTTTGTAAACTATTTGATCTATGCATTTAATCTAAGAAGTCCGATGAAAACTGAACACAGCACTTAAAATCAAATACTTCCGATTTCGCGGTCACAAACCACTTCACACGTGGCTAGTTTCAAAGACTAGTTTTTTCTAAGCGCCGACAGATGGCATAGGTGGATTCCCTGACTTCCTGCAGGCACACAAATCGCAATTATGAATCCAAAAGTGCTTGCAGTCATTTAATGTTTTTGCACCTGTTTCTCTGAAAAAACTATTAGATCGATCTGGTATTTCGAGGGTAATTGTTATTACTAAAGTATATAAATAAGCTAATAGTTAACCGGTTTACAGTCGTTAAAATACATTAACGGGAAGTGGAATAAAGGAAGTGAAAAATTTGAGCCTTTCGTCTTTACTTTTAAGATTTCCGAAGTGACAGGTAAGCAGCTTTTTGAGATTGAAATCTCTGGGTTTTGTCATCGCTGATAAACTAAAGAAATAAATGCAAAAAATATTTCAAAGCTATAGGAACAAAAAAAGTGTTGAGAGAAATAGCTGAGAGATAGTCAGGGCTGAGTGTATCGACAAGCCTTCGTGACTGTAACGTCATGCAGGCTTAGCCTAGAGACATGATGGATCGTTAATTAACACCCATGATAGATTTTTACATTCTTATTGGGACCAATTCTTCTCATTATTTAATGCATTATATTTGGCGATTGTATTTACATTTAAATACTCTTAAATGTGAAAACTATCTACCTATCTACCAAATATTCAAGGAATTTGAGCTCAGCTGCATATGTACATGAAGTATCAATCACAAAACTGACCACTGAGTATCTATAAAGCTTACTTGATAATGCATTGAACTAGCTCTTAAGCATTATTGAATTTCCAATCAAATTTGGGGTTTAGGGGTGTGAAAACTGTCAGTCCTAAGTATAGAAATGACCAAATTTTATGGCACGGTTGACAAATAAACGAATCGAAAAGCTTTAAATTAACATATTTTCAATGGTCCACCCAACGCTCATTAGATTGTACAGCTGTTGTTGTAGGTGTAAATAATGGATATTATCATTGGAATACAAATGAGAAGATATAGTCTTCGAAACAAAAGAGCACGAGAGTAGTCATACTAATAACATGGACTAAAATAGACTATGCAATACTCAATATTAGAATTAGGGATGGTTTGATTCAATAACGTATCATTGTTGAGATACCACGGCCGGTGAACCTGAGCAAGTGAATGAAAATTGTAAATATGGTATCAGTGAGACCATTTATCACAATTACTGATCGCCCAATGAGGAAGATTGTAATTTTATCATAATAAAGTTGTTAAAGATAAAAAGATATTTCATAATTTCAAATAACAAATCTTTTAATTTTTTTAGTTGCCTTATTGATTACATATTCACATCATTGGATTGTTTTGTACTAAACAAATTGAACTACGATCGTTTTCGATTTTTAAGCCCTGTTTTATTATCCTGAAAAGAAAATATTGGGTATGAAAGAAAAGAGGAAACATAAGTTGTATTTTGGCATGAATATAAATACCTTGTTACCTAAAAGGTTAGGCGCTAAAAGTGTTTGGTATGAATGAGAATATTTATCGCAATTGCTTATAGCCCAATCAGGCAGATTGTAATTTTATCATAATAAAGTTGTTAAATCTGAAAAAAATATTTTTATATCACTGAGGTTAATAGTATATCAAGTTTAGAACGTACATCTAGTCAGGTTATATTTTATGTGTAAAACTAGGTTGATATGTATTTAGACATTCATGAGTCTATTTGCTTGTATTTTTGTCGATATTTTATTTTTTAAACAGGTCATCATTGTATTATTTTCTTCATATCCTTTTTGTTTATTTTCTACTTTTAATGTTATGTAAGCATGTATATTTTTTTTTATTTCTTCCGTTATATCTGCATCGCATTTCATTGCACACTGTAAATGTTAGCAGGATAATAACGATGGTTTTATTGCTAATATGAACATTACAATATCCTAGGAATATTAACCTACTTAGACCACTAGTTAAGGTTTTTATTTAATTTCTCGGAATCATTCCAAAAATATATAGTTCTATATTGATATCCTGTTTTCTCGTTTAAGAAAGTTACTAGTGATAAGGTCTTATTTCTGATCGGATAAGAAAGTGGTAAGGTCTTGTGTAAGCCGGTCTGACGGATGACGGGACATCGCTCGCACTGCCTGCCGAAGTCGAAGGCTGGTGGTCCCATTCCTCCAGAGCAGCCCTCAACTCCTGATTCATCCAAGGCTAATTGGTTTCTTGAACTTAACATTGTTATTAGAAGGGGTGCATTTTATATTTACCGTCAGGTACTTTTAATTAAGGCGGTTCTAGGGTATGTACTGCAAATGTCCTTACGTCTGCTTGTGTATTCGTGAATGGTATACTGTACTCAGGAACCGGGGAATCGTAAAAAAAACCCAGCTACTGCGATCATCAGTCGACCCTTGCGATGATATATAATTGTTATTACGAATTTCACTCTTTTAGGAAATACTCTAGGCATATAATTGCTTAGACTATTGGTCAAATGTAAGGCTTAGATTATTTGGTATTACTTAATTTGGTCTCATGGTGCGTGGTAACGAATCCCAACAGTTCACATGATGTTGATTTAGACATTGACTATTACGATCCTCCAGTACTTTGTAGCTATCACATAACAGTTTCATAGCCCTCGACCTGTCAAAAAAAAAAATAACTCTTTGATTACACTCACAGGTGCTTTGAAAAACAAACCACTCCATGGAAGATTCCATCACTCCCTTGCGAACACGTGTGTGGACACTCAGGCTTCAGTTCTACTAATTTTGTCATCCGAAGGCACTCCTATCTCAATTATCCGCACCAGTTTTCTTTTCTTATATATCAATAAGATGTCTGGCCTATTATTTGAAACCGCGTGGTCAGTACTAATAGGGAGATCCCAGCAAATAGTGATACTATTTCCTGATGCAATTGGTGCTGGATGGTATTGATAGTAGAAAGATTGGTTGCTTATCAAGTTCATTTTCGTTGTTATGGTTTGATAAATTATTTTTGCAGAAGTACTATGGTTTTGCAGATACTCTCTCACTACCAAAACCTGACAGCTGAATAGACTCCACCTTACTCCTGAATAAGCGACACAAACACCTTCTCCAGATGTGCTTTCTGTAGGATCTGGCGGCGATTTGCTTTAGTATAGCCACAATAAATCCTTTCGTTTATGGGAACATACCCCCATTTATCATCTAGGGTAGCGATGCCTGAGTATCCACACTCGTGTTCGCAAAGGATTGATGGAATCTTCCATGGAGTTTGTTTTTCGAAGCATCTGTGAGGGTAGTCAAAGAATTCTTGATTTTTTTTTTATAGGTCGAGTGCCATGTAACCGTTATATGATAGCTACAAAGTACTTGAAGATCGTAGTAATCAAATTCTAAATCAACATCATGTGAACTTTTGGGATTCGTTACCACGCATCAGTACGAGCATACAACGACTCATTAGCCCGGTTATCCTTTCACAGACCCAGGCATTCTCCTTCCTCCATGGCTTATTAAAAGGGGGGCAAGAGAGTGGCACAGAGGCACTACAAAAGGTTTTAATTCCGGAAGGGCAGGACTGGCAGCTTAAGGGCTGAAGCCGAAGGCGGTAGGAGGGCTTAAGCCGGCGGCTCAGCGCCTGTTAGCGCCTCGCCCCACCTCGGGATTTTTCTTTTAATAATTCATACCTTCGTATCATTCCGTCTCTGTCGGCTGGATTTTCCCCTTGAGAAACCTCTTTTTACTTCCTGATGAAATGGAATCCCTGGGTGTCTTTTAAAACTTATCTATTTCTTTTTCGTTACCCCTCCCTTTTTTTCCTTCAGCTGCAAAATATTCCAGAAAATTATTGTTCGAAATATGACTCTTATGTAGTCTGTGTTTGTATACTTTGTTCGACTGATAGCTCTTCCAAATTTATCAGAATCAATTCGAATCTAAGATTGTCTAGTGCTTATTATAAGGACCGTCTATTTATAGTTTTAAATACCTTCATAAGACCTTCAGAAGATCATCAATTAGATGATAAATGCATGATAATTCAAACATATTTACAAATTGTGATAGAAGTATAAACGACATGGTGCTACATACTAAGAAATAAAGTAGAATCTAAAAACTCAATAGTAAAAAAAACACAATAATGTAATATTTACCATAAGAACACCAACTAACATAATTTGATTATTCCAAAAGTCTCTCGAAATATCTTTTGTATTTTATTTTACATCTCTATATCATGTATACATGATATAAATAGATATATCTATTTGAAAATTCTACGATGTGACTTATGGATGTGTTCTATTATTCTATGAAATGTTACCTACTATATAAATATTATTTATGAAAATATTTGTATAATGATACTTAAGTAGTGTTTTGTATGAAATTTGCTTGAATTATAGTTCAGATTAGGCAAAACCCAATGCAAGGACTCATGTGACTATGGGAAGTGACAATCATACTCCACATCTTCCTTGGAAATGTATGGGTGAAACATTTCAACTAGAAATTCTCTGTGAGAAAGAGAACAAGAATATCTAATTCAGCAAACATTGATATTGAAATATTGAACAAGATAGATTATCTTAACACCAACATTTGAATTAATTATGTATTAATTACTTTGAATTTTTAGAACAAATTGTTTTCTGTTAGACTGAAGACCTGCTTAGGGTCGAAATAATAAACTATTATTGTTACCGTTTTTGGTTCTCATATTTTTTTATTAAATCACCTAACTTATATAGAAACAAAAATAATTTAAATGAAGATTTAATTTATTAAACGAATATTATTATTTTCTGACCCCTCAAACCGTCCATGGTTCTATTCATAAACATCTAATATAAAACTTAAAAATCTTAATCTTGATAAAAAAAAAAATTCAACCGAAACGTTACCTCTCCTTCCCCCCTGTTTAGATCACAGCTGTATATATTGTAATAATGTTTATATGATCAAATTAACTGATTAAAATTAGATTGTGTGTGGAAGTTTGGTTGAAATCATCTAATGGCATAGTCTTTAAGGCTTTATCAGATACCAAAGGGTTTATTGCTAGTCAGGCAGGACCCTTGTACGTTTATTTAGGTGGGGGTATGTTACAGTAAACAGCGGATCGGTCAGACGAAGGTAGTTATTTCAAGCCTCCGCCCAAGCAACACGTGGTGCCCTCTTAGTAAATGTTAGTTTTTAGTGTTTTATTTTAGATAAAGGTCCTTCATTTAATACTTATCCTCTTGTTTCGACAACGTCATTCTACCTATTGATTACCATAGCTAGGAGATCAAGCTACCGGGTGCAATTTTATATTGAAAATTTAATCCTCAACCGCCGTTTGGAAACTTCTTTCTAACGACTGTTTTGACTATGCGGTCGGTGTACTGCCCCATGCTCACTTATTGTAGTATATACAGGTCCATGAGGGAGATTTATTCTGTACTAATTATATTTTATCCATCAACAGTTTATTATTAAATTGATTATAGACGTATTAAATAAGCATCCTGTTGTAAACTGGCTGTTAATTTCACTGTTCAAGGATGTTTTGCAACAATTGTAAAGAATTAAATCTCGATAGTGGTTCTAACCTGAGGGGAGGAAATATAGTTGTTACAAATCAACTGTTTCTGTGAATTTTCCATACAAAGAAAGAAAATCCGTTAGTTAACAGTCGATGGACAATAGAGGAAGTAAAACATTAATGCCAGACCTTTGAAGGGTGCAGTAAAATAAAATTTTCAGTTGTGAAAAGACAAACAAGTTATTTGATAGAAATAGTAGTTTGAACTTCCCGAGCATAAAAAGTTCAGAAAGTAATTAAACTAGTACATGCTGTTTTTAACCAACTTTTACCTAGCTAATCTATATTATGACTATTGTTTTCATACGTAGTCTTCGAGGAAAACTGTGGTGTCTTTATTTATTTCCACGTTAAAGAACGTGGTGCCTGCAGCCAATGGACAAAGAGTGCTTAAAACCCAATCAATCGTTAGAAAAGGATGCTGTTACAATGAGCTGTTGTAAAACATAGATTTTACTTTAATATTTCATAACCTCCTCCCCTCGCGTCAAGGGTTATGAATATAGCTTCCACCTCCACCGCTCTCCCCTCTTGAGAGAAAATGCTCTTACCCTGCGCTTGAATGAGAGGAAATGGATGGGCTCCCAGTGCTAACGCATACGGCCTGTACTCTTATAGACCATCACCTTTCACTTTTAGCGCCTAACCTTTTAGCTAACAAGGAATTTATATTCATGCCAAAATACAACTTATGTTTTCCTCTTTTCTTTCATACCGAATATTTTCTTTTCAGGAAAATAAAACAGGGCTTAAAAACGAAAACGATCGTAGTTCAATTTGTTTAGTACAAAACAATCCAATGATGTGAATAAGTAATCAATAAGGCAACTAAAAAAATTAAAAGATTAAGAAATTATGAAATATCTTTTTATCTTTAACGACTTAATCACGTTAAGTAATTGTGATAAATGATCTCACTCATACCATATTAACAATTTTCATTCACTCGCTCATTCATACAGTATTTACAAACAGGCCAGAGACCTCCTAAGTCCACATGATTGTCACCTCCCTCGCGAGTGAAAAAGGAAGCGGAGTCTTGGGAAGCCCCCACGCTCCACCGTCAGCCACGTCACTGGATAAGAGTCAGTGGAGACTAACCGAGAACGCGAGAGCCACAGACGCTCAAGACATGATTGGAGAAACTGGCCATTGCCAGGAAATACACTGTCACGTATTTATAGCAGGTCACGAGGCCACTGCAGTTTTAGTCTCCGTGGAGGATTGTAGGGATGAGTGGCAGAGTGTAATGACTGTGCTAGGGAATTAGTGTGGTTGGATAGGTTACTATGGAGTTTCATGAACTTGGGAGGGATGAGTTCAAGAATGTAGAATATATTAAGATCATTATGAGTGGTTTTGTTGCTGACGTAATAAGGGGCATTTACTATTGTTCTCAGGACTTTTGATTGAAAGGATTGGATGCGCTTGATCTTTGACTTTTTTGCTGTCCCCCATAGCTCTATTCCGCATGTCCAAATTGGCTTAAGTATATAACATAAGTATAGATTAGTGATTTGTTTTCTATTGAGAGATGGGATGTCCTTTGAAGTAGTCTGTACTGTAGTCTAAAGCGTCTGTTTGTCTTCTTAGCCTCGTGTATGTGTTCCATGTCAGTCTTTTGTTAAGATGGAAGCCTAAATACCGTTCTGTCTTGGATACAGAAAGTGGAATGGAAAAAAAAAAAAAACAAGTTGACAGGACTTGTGGCAGAGGGTAAGGGTAATGTGGGAACATTTTGCTTCATTAACTTTGATTCGCCATTGGTTGCACCAATACTTGATCTCAACAAGGTGTTTTTGATTATGAAATATAGAGATCACTAAATGAGACTTATTGGCAAATATTGAAAAATTACAAACTACATTTTAAAACCATAACAATGGTGTTAAGAGATTACTGTATAAATACGTTTTTTAAAAAACAGAAAAATATGAGGCGTGGAAGCCAAGTGAACTAATGGCCGAAAATTTGAAAAAAACTTTTTTTCATATCAAAATTATTGGTGTTATTTGTTGCTAATACCGTGCCAACAGATTTAACTACAGAAACCACCTCTATTCAGTTGAAACAAGAACCAAAAGATGGAGCTGCCTATATTTCCCTACCTGTACGTTCTTTCTAAATGATTTAAGTCTGGTTTCCATAATAATTATTTATTTTATTGTTATGAAGAATAAGTTTTCTGGTAGGCTCAGATAAGGCGAGAATATTATCTATTAATTGATCGAACATCTTGAAGAGACCAAATGCAATTCCAAAAACTTTAATTGCAAACTGCAACAACACATTAGTGATGCTGGTCCACCTGTCCACCACGGACCACTATTCACTATGGAAATCCAACGAATTTACTATCTTTAGCATAAGCGAATACGTGAAAATAAATAAAAACATATTCAATTAATAGACAAATACATAAAGAAAAAATATTTTAAAAAAATATAAAAGACCTTTTTTACTAATTGATAGGATTCACATTTTAAATTTACACACAATTTATTACAAATTACCTAAGAATAAAATAAAATAATTTTAAAAATAGATTTACTATTTTCTTATTGGAATTAAAAAGACGAATTCCTTTTTGAAATCTAATAGTCCTTTTTATTTCACATTTCTCAATGTCAAGTTTAGTATGAAATCATTAACGAATAATGTTTTTTCTTTTTGTAATGAAAGGAAATTGCTTCTTTAAAAGAATAAAGTTAATATTTGTGTTAGCTAGAAACAAATTAAGCTCAAATTAAATTCGCGGAATATTTTAAGTATTTTTCCAAGATTAAGATTAAGATCAATTTGAAACTGAATCAGTTTGGGGGGGGGGGGGGGGTCGTTGTTGGAGTCGAGGCACCTCCTAACCAGTGCGCGTATAAACCAAAGATTGTTTGAAAAAATAATCGATAGCACACGGCAATCGGTCATTCCTACTTCATATATGTGTTTCTAAAAATACATTAAAAAATATCGTATACTCTTGATCATTCATTAATTTTAAACATTTTATACTAACTCTGTAAAAACTGTTGTTTTTTTTAACGTTAGCTTAAAACAATTCAGAATTTTCTCAAAGCAGATGCACGCTTGTCACACCCAAGATACACTGATCTAGTGAGGATTGTACTGTAAATTTAATTTTGTTGTACCTATTTTAAAAATACTATATTTGTTTATTTCGTTTAATCATTGAATCTATGAGGGCAGTCTGAAAAGTTTCCGACATAACAAAGCTTTTATCTCACTAGCTTTTATTTATTTTATTATCATCTTCATGTTAAGGTTGGAAACTTTTCAGACCACGTGTGTAGTTAGCAGTAATATAGAAATTTTGTAGTTTGGTTATTATTGATATGTGTGCTCCCCGTTATTGCGATTTGTGCACTTCTGTTATAATAAAGTATTGTTTATATAACTATTCGGTCGAATCAAGTATATATATATATATATATATAAGTTTAGTCCAGGCACCGCTAGTGCCCAGCCTTAATCCCCAAACATATGTTATCCGTAAATATGTTTACATGTAAACCTATAGATAGAGGTGACTTGGAATAAATAAAGCAGTCTTGTAACAACGTTATACTTGTTCTAATTACTAAACTTTCTGAGATTTTAATTCGATATACATTGACTGGTGCCAAAACCCGGGAACCGTGGAGAAAGACAGTTATAGAGGGCGGGCATACATTTTCTTTTGTTTTTTTTTCTTCTATACGCGAAAGAGAGAGGATGAATAAAGGAGGAGTGTTGAGACAGCCCGTCTTGAATCTCGTAGAGGGAGCAGATATTAGAAGAGTGGGAACTATGCCAGAAGTTCATGCCACGGCGCTCGTACTGATGAGGGTAAAAGCGGTTTAGTAAAATCTGAGGAAGGCGGTTTAGGAGCTGGAGAGATTCAGTGGGGAACTGGGTGAGCTAAACCATTTTCTATGCCGGGTCAAGAGAAGTATACTCAATTAAATTTAGGCAGATAAAGAAACCCCGTGGGAAGTAATTAAGATGAAATTGAAAAAGGCGTATGGATGAGAACGATGGACTCCCGAGGAGGACATATTCCAGATGTTTAGGAAGACAAAGTCCACAAGACAAAGTAACGGGCAATATGCTGCATGGTTGGTAGTCCGTTTCAATAAGATAACAGAGTAGATGAGGGAGTCGATTAGGGTAGAAGAGGTGGAGGGTAGAATGGGATTTTTATCCACAGTTATAAAGGTACAACTGGCCAAGGAGACAGGAAGAAAGGAAGGATTCTCTGACGAGTGCTCGTTCTCGGAGTGTGCACAAACAATGATCGACACTAGTGGCAAGGGGGAAGAAGTAAGGGTGCAAGACGTCGACAATAAGTGGAGCCGAGTTGCATATAAAAGAACCCGGACCCTGAAACCAGCGTGGAGGAGATCAGAAACGTCCGTTATCGGCAGAGACAAGGGAACGACAGGAGAAAGGAGATTCAGAGAAACGAGACCGAGGTATGCCCCGCCCAGGGAAGAAAAAAAATGCCACGGATGTGGGAAGGCAGGAGATTTAGTGGCACAGTGTCCTCGCACGAAATGTTTTGAGTGTGGTGAGGAAGGGCACATCGCGAGGCATTGCCCGTATATCTTCCGGAGGAGAGAATACCAACGACCAGAACCGATGGAGGTAAACACTCAAGAAGTAAGAGAGAGACGGAGCACGACACCTGGGGAGAGTGGATCATCAGGAGATGAGTAATTAGGGACGTCGGGAACTGAAGGAGAAGAAGTGAGGCGCAGCAGAAACAGAAGACAGAGGGGGTAGAAGGTCGCGTCACGCAGATGGGAGCAACGTGATGAAGCCTGAGGATTTGTCGCCAGAGACGCATCCTGAGATGTAATGCGATTTGAGAGAGGAAGTGTGCGTTGCCAATAATTAGGGTCAAAGGAGGAGAGAGGTGTCTTGTGGACACGGGAAGCACCAACACCATCATGTCCCGCGGAGCGCTGGAAAGGCTGTATGGCGGAGAGAGGGCACTCCAGATCCAGGTATGTAATTGTAGTTTAATCACCCTGGGAGGCCCTTGCGAGGTAGTGGGAGAGGTAGTCATAGGGCTAAATAGGTGGGCAAAGAAAGGGGGAGATCTAAAGATACATATCGTAGGAAACATGCCGCGGAAGTACCAGGTGATAGGTGGGTGCGACATGTTGGGGAAGGTAGGCGCGCGTGTGGAAAATATCGGAGAAAAATGGAACATTAAGTTGGGGAAAATATAATATAAATGTCAAGGAACTACTGGACGGAAGAGCGTGGATACGTGGTTAATATAATAGAGGGCTGGAGGGAAGGCATACAGAGGGAGTTTGAGGATATTTGTTACGTAGAGGAGACACGTTGGGAGAGACTGGGAAGACGGTCCACGAGATCCAGTTAAAGAAAGAACGCGTGACATACGTGAAAGAGAGACGATATCCGCAGGCACTACGTAGGCATATTAGAGAGGAGCTAGAGAGTCTCAAACGGCAAACGATTATAATTAATAGCACTTCGCCATATAACAATCCTCTATGGGCAGTGAGGAAGAAAAATAGACCTGGGGACGAGACGGAGAAATACAGGGTAGCTATTGATTATCGGAGGTTAACTTATATATAATTATATATATGTTTATATAATTATTCGGGTCCTCCGGCCAGCTCTGCTTTACGGTGCCCCACTATTTACCCACTTGACGGACAGTACATCTCCAACATTTCCAGAATGGGATCATGCGAAAAGTGGTCCGACATACCTCCCTCGAGAGGTTAAAGAACGCTGACCTACACCCGTTGCTTGGTGTGCCGTCGGTGGGTGAGTTCATCCACCGGAGACACATCAAGTTTTTTGACTCGTTGCAGCACCTAACCAACCCAGTGTTTAACCCTATGACCCCACCACCCCTCCCGTATCGATGGCAACAGATTATTGGGGAAAAATTAGGTTAACAATTAGTAGTTTTTAGCTTGATCAAAAAGGTGAGCCCCATCATCTTTATTATTCAGTTTAGTCCAGTCACGTATAATGTATATCATTATACTTGTTTATTCATTATATAATTTTTATGAAATAACAAATCCTGCATATAATGTAGCGATGCTATAGGAAATACAAAAATAATTTGTAAGTAGATTCGCCTGAGGATCTATAATTGTCTGTAAGTTTAAAGGGGGTATGAAAGAAAAAAAAAATTATTCGGCCTATTTTATTAAAATTATAACATGTACTAAATATCATATTGCCATGACGGTGGGTTAGTGTATAATTTATTTATAGTGACTTTCTCTCTCAAAAAATAAATTTCAGTTAATAATAATAAAAAAAACAATATTTACTTGAGTATTAAATAAATTAGTGTAGCCACTGAATATGGCTTAATAGGGAAGAACGCGAGAGGGAAATAAGATGAATATTTTAAAAGAAAATGTATAAGTGACCCCATAAAAAACAATGTGATATCAGATATCTAAGGTTCTTCACTGATAAGGGAAGCCCTTTAGAGACACGTACATCTCGGCATTAGTTCCCAAGAAAAATGTTTTGAAATTACGTGACTCGCTTTAATCGTATTTTATCCAAAAGATTTATTTTTTAACCGTACCCTGAGAATATTTCTCAGCGCATAAAAATGGAATGATAGCTTCATTTTTTTTTATAATAATATTATTATCCCAGATAGACTCAATTAAAGAAGTAAATTGGTCGTCTCTAAGCCAAACTTGTTATTTATTTAAATTTATGGATTTCAATAGGGAAAATCATAGAATTTGGAATCCTAGAGTTTGGATTAGGAATAAGTCCCATGATTGATATAAAAATGATAAATGCCACAGGTGACACATGAAAAACTATACAATCATTGCGTTTTATTTCAAGCACGGCTGAATACAAGGCAAACTCAAAACAACCGCTACGTCTTGCCAGGACAGAACGGGGTACCTTTTAGCTTTTCCTTACCGATAAAGAACAATCAACTAATTTTAAATTACTAACTACATGTAGCGACCACTAACTAATAAATCACCTCTAGGGTATATATTGTAATTGTAAATAATAATATGTTGTAAATTAAATGTAAATAATATTACGAAACCACGAGTTATATCAGTGTAAATATTTAAACAATAAAAGACGTAGCTGCAGACGAGCTCAGAGTCAGACAAGGGTCCTGGTACCCTGCGCCCCGGTCAGGCCCGCTCCGGGCTTACCAGCTATCCAGAGCCATTCCTGCAATCCGACTGGCCAAAATAAAACCTCGCCATATTATCTGGAATGCAAATGGCCAAAATAAGACCCCAGCTCATTGGCTATTTACTTGGGCTATATATACCCCATAGTTTCAGCCGGGTACTTGAAGCAGCACGGATGTTTCTAGATTTGGCCTTCTCATTAATGAAAGCCTCTGCACTTCTATCCTAGCCTAGCTGTTTTGGTCCGGCGTTGTCAGACCCCACAACTTACTTGTGGGTTTCTGTGTTTTCGTCTCGCTAAAACTAGCACCTTGCGGACGACGGTCTCCGTGGCCTTACAAACTTTAGCGTCACCCACGGCGATACAGTCTGCCTCTCTCTGGGGTTCACACTCGCCTTTGGGATCCGGACGGTTTTCACCTACTCTTAGATACCTAGCGTGAATTCATGGTCATTCCAAGTCCTTATAAACTACCTATAATACCTACCCTGTTCCTCTTCTCCTGAACATAGCGCACTGTCCGGGTACATTCCTATCAGATATGGAGTCAGATAGCTCAGTAGTATGACCCGTCAGCGAGCAATCGTCCAGGTCATAGCCTACTAAACTCTCCTTCCGTCATTAGGGCTAGGTTAAATAGGCCCCCCTCGTGACGACCCGACAATATAGAATAACATTTAAAAGACTTACTTTATCAGGATAAGTCTGTTTTTTCGTAGATTAATTTTTTTTGTGACAATGCAGATGGTTTTAATCTATATCATAGCCTAATTTTTTGAGACGTAAAGCAGTGTTAAATAAACAGTTTGTGCGGGATAAACCATTTTCGTACTAACCCAATTCATAAGGTCACTTACTATCTTTACTTAACTAGTAAGGGTTTAAGTGCTAAAAAATATTTATTATGGTCTTTCGATAACATTTAATCCTAAAATAGCTGTCTATAATTTAAGATTATAATGCACACACAGTAAATTCGTCTGCTTATTTTGTGAGGTAATCGATTTATCCAGCATGCAAATAACCTAGATTAGTGGAGCAGGTTATACACCCTTAGGTATGCACCCCAGCCCTAACCGGGCGATAAATAGGTTAACCTATAACTCTATCTATTGATAAAAGATCCTTTCCAAACGCTGCACAACTATTCATCAAGATAGGATATGATTTAAATGTACGCTTAGCTCTAATAATATCCGACATAGAGAAATGTCTTTTGATAGTTGAACTTAATTGTAAAAATTGTTGGTAAGATTTCTCCAACCAAAGTTTTTTCGAATCAAAATAGTCTCTCTAATTATGATTTGGAGTATTGCTTTAAAATTTTTTACGGTCGAACAATGTTTAATTAATTAACAACCTAATCAATATTTTAGAGCCAATAATTTACCCAATATAGCAATTCAATTACTTAAGCATTCCTAATTGTGAGGCACCTGAAAGAGTGCCTGTGTTCCAACGAAAGAGGCTATTAGCAATGATCATTTCCAAGTTTGTGTGACAATTTCTAATAATTCTTTAAAGTTGTCCTGAAGTGAAGATAATTGAGGGCCTAGCTCGTGAACTATAGAAGCACATATCGTTGATTGATCATTTAATCATGATAGATAGCCCAGGCATAAAATATTTATCGGAGCGATTATAACATCACATCGCCCCTGACAACCACTAGCGGTTTTCAATGATCGGTGATTGTTTATTGATAATAATAGGTGCGCTAATCACCTCTCCCATTGATTTAGCTTATGTCGAATGTGTAGAACTTCCTCTACAACTAAACAGAGTAATTCTCTCAGCACCTTATGTTACTAGTAAACGGCATAATGCTATCTACCGTTGGGTATTGACCTCATATTTGTCACAGCCCATTAGAAAAACAATAGGTGGACAATTTCCATTTATCACCCTACAGCCCTGAGGGCCAGGGAAAACATTTCCCAGCGGAAGGTGGGGATGGAAGGGGATATAGAAGGAGGAATGTGTTTAAAGGGACGGTGAGCGGCACGTGAGCTTATTGACTGTCTCTGGTTCGCAGTAACGTCTCTTTCCGGCCGAAGGGCCAACATATTGCGCCCGAACACAGTCCCAGTGGGGGCTGCCCATCCCTCACTATATCTCCCTTCGTCCTTACTCTTCCCCCTTAGAGGCATGGTCCTCGCCCTATTGAAAGCCATCAATACCTTAGTATTTTCATATTTTGTTTTTTAGGGTTTTTGGGAAAACCAGAACACTAGCTTTCCGGAAAATCCCCAAGCGCTGTACCATGGAAATTAACTGATAAATATCTATAAATAGGTCTCAAGCCAATGCTACAGGAAATACAAAAATAATATGTAAATCCTCACCTGAGGATCTATAATTATCTGTAAATTTAAAGAGGCTACGAAAAAAAAGCAGGCATCATAGATGTGACATTTTTCAAAAACATTCCTAGTGTACCTCTTAGTGAGACATGAAAGATTTCGTGAAGGTCCTATCTGATATTGTAAAGGAAGAAAAATATCACCAAATCAAAATATTGGGTTAATTTAATTGCTCAATATAATAAAAACATTCTGAAAATTACTTTACAGTGGAATCACCCATATTTATTAATTAGTATATGTGCTTCATAGGACTTTGGTTGATGAAATAAATAATAAAAAGTTGATTTTAAGTTGAATAAAATCCAGTTTTTATAAGTGGCAGACCAACAAATAATAACAAATAAATAGAATATATATAAAAAAAAAACCTTGAAGGCATAAAATAATAATTCTAAACCTTTTAGAAACATGTAGCGCTCAAGTGTCAAGTTTGTAGACAGACTAGCCTCTACATAGGTGGCAGTTGGATATCCCTCACTATAAAATTATGAACGCAGGCATAACATGTTTCTTAGAAAGTATCTCCATGCTGCTACAAGATAAAACCCAAATGGCTGCGTTGCCTAGGCTTGGCATACAATAAAATATGTCCAAACGATACGTAAAAAAAAAAAAAAAATCCCTTAAAATATTTAATAAATTAAATTCATCATTATTAAATGGAAGTTATGCAATCAAACTTATAATATTTTCTCGATTTATCTACTGTTCGCCATATGTAGCAAATCATTTGTGAAGAGGGTAAAAATGCAGATAAATAGATTACTGTGATTGGCATTAGTCAAAAGTTATCAACTGGCAACTAATTTTGATTGTGTATTGATAAAATGAAAACAACTGTAAAAAGTCAGAAAGTAGTATATAGTATAGTTGAAAACGATAATGCTTTAAATGGGGAAGAAAATTTTCCCTGCTCATGATTTATTAAATATTCTGACAAAAAATACACATATATTTATATGATGAAATCTTAAATTCATAACATGATACTACTACTTTAAGGAAATCCGAGATAATAATACCTAAAAACATAGAGGAATAAATACTGTATCAAGTAACACTTGATAAAGCCTTCAGAAAACAGAAAGATGGCAGTTTGTAGACTTGGTCACCCTGCGTAACCACGTTCGGCAAACAAGTTCTAATTAAGCCAGTTTAGTTTGCAATAAGGCAGAGAAGAGAAAGGATTTTAGAGCCAGGTACAAAAGAGGAGAATGAGATCTGGCGGAGAGAGGGGAAACTGTAGCCAAGGGAAAATATGAGAAATAAGAGGTAGGACTTATCTCCCGTTTGAAGTGAAGGGGGAACGGGGTCTTGGAGAGGATTGTGGGCTTTAATTTCCTGAACACCCTCCCCCCTCTGGATTAATAGAGTAAGGTAGAAAGAGATGAAGAGTAATGGGCTATTTTCATTATGCCCTCGTCCCCTTTTATTCCTTCTCTTCTATATTTTTCTATATTTTTATTTCCTACCATTGAACTTTATATTTCTTTGGGGTCGCTTTCTTTATCTTCTTTAGTGAAGAAGTCATTATTTGTTAGGGGGAAAACTCGGAGAGAAAATAAGGTTATAACAGAGGATTTTTGAAACTGGATTGTCCCTAATAAAGACTCTTCTCTTGCAATTAGGAATTTATTTACTTCTGGAGAGAACTAACAAACTAGCCAGCCACGGAGAAGATTGCTGATTTGATTTAATGTTACTTCATTTTAAGAATTTGAATATTTCATTTTTTAATGTAAATATTTGATACTTTGAGGAAAAACTTTCCTAATCTTTACTTTATAATAATATTTCACTCCTACCCGACAGTTATACCCAAGCAGATCTTTAATGAGTCTACTTAAAAAAACTCAATTCTGTATATTATATAAAACTTTTTACATTTAAATTCGTACTTATCGTATTTTCCGGGCTAACTTACCCTTCAAAAATATAACCTGTTTATTGGAATAGCTTGCTGATTATCAATCAAACTTTTATATTGGTTTACCTAACATTTATGTAGTAGTGTCTAACGATGTATTTATTTTTATTTTTAGGTATGTCTTCACACATCCAATATGTCAGAGAAATCCAAAAAGGTACTCATTATTACTGTTGGGGATAATATTTCTAAAATTGGCTACTTAGTATATTATTACAACATACTGACCTGGAGCTGAATGATGTTGAAAATGCTACTCAAAAAATCGTAGTAATTTGCAATGCTGATTGAATAGGTTTATACCAATATGCAGGTGCATTATTAAATGCATTCCTGAATATTTCGCTACATTAACTTATAAATTAGAATATATGATTACTTCGAATGTTGGCAAAGCATTTAACAGTCACGCAATTTACCAACATTTCCTACTATCTGATTTTATGTTATGCATGTTAGTAGGTTTGCTAAACGCAATGTTTGGAAATTTTCGTAAAATATTAAAATGATTTATTAATTAAATCAGTCGATAATAAAAAATATATATTATAAAGGAGCCCAAAACACGTTAGCAATTTTTTTCACGAGGACTGTCACAATAGTAAAAGAACTATTTTATAGGTAAAAAATCGCCATAATTAAGGAAATGTTCATATACATGGGGCATCAATGACCCTTGTGTTTTACAGGCCCTAAAAACCAAAATATATATACTTCTTTGAATTTTAGTTATTTAAATTTATGATATATCCTCTTTATATTGACGATCTTGTAGGTGTGGTTAACAATACGTATTTTGTGATTTTTCACTATGAAGTTTATTTATAAAACTATCATAAATATAGTGTCCGTACCTTTGATTCCACCCATGTACTTTTTTTTTTGTTTTTGCGTGGCAATTCTGTTCAAAATACTGATTTCACAGTTTATATTTTTGGCTTTCTAATCTTTATTTTTATATATATTGAGTTATAGTCTTATTTTTTTGTGACTTAATTAGGACTATTTTTCCAACCAAGGGTGATAATATTATTTTAAATAATTTTAATTATTGTCGTCTCTAATGAGGGAATCACTAAACGGGTAGGAATTCTTTTAAACTAAGCAACAGATATTTATTTCAGCAAGTAGTGTAGAATCTCTGATCCATCGATTCAATATTACGACCACCATCGTAGTAACACATTGAACAGAATAGACTTAATAATATTATTCCGTACATATCGAAAGTAAAGCTTCTTTATTTGGGCCGCTTTTATCAATCAAAGTGAGAATTATTCAAGATTCCAAAGTGGAAGGTATATAATTTTTTTCGGTGACGCGGCTTTGCCCAAATTTGCTATTCAAAATGATTCATGAGATGAGCGGAGCCGGGGCGGCGATAAAGTTATGCAGGGCAGTGAGGCCGCTACGTAGCCCAGGCTAAACTGCCTCTTACCCCATTTGAGCTCATTAGATTACTATTACCCGCCTGTAATTTCCCGCCATATTGTCAACTCTTTTCCAGTGCAATTTTCGGTTCCTCCTAGTCATTTCATACAGTCATTTACTGTCTCTTCACATTGGTTTAATTCCAAATCACTTCTGAATATAATTTTACCTTTTTGAACTAAAACGAATCCTTCAAGCTTACATTAGTAAGGACATGAATTTCCTGCCAGTAACTTTTTTAAAACTTTTTTCATTGATGCTCTTACTGAGCCTATTGGGGTGGGTTCGCGCTAGGTGAAACAATAGCTAAAACTTTAGGGCAATAAAGATTTTTCTAGGACTTATATCTGTTCTTAAAAAAATATATATGCTTCTGTAATCTTTATTATTTAAATTAATGATACATTGCTTTAAGTGGAAGATCTTGAAGGTATGATTAACAATACGTAAAAAGGTTACTTTTATCAGTCCCAAAGCAACTCCTCCTTCTGCAGTAACATTCCTCGTCACTGTGATAGCCACATAATCTATTGTAGCCCTCTATGGTGGGGGGTCCTAGCACTGAATACCATCCCCACTTATGTCCTGAGGCATTCCTGGATACTTTCAGGTCTTCGCCGCAAAGCGAAAGGGTCGGAGAGTGAAGCGAGCTGAGCTTGGTTACCCCCGATTTCTCCACCAGCTTCTCTGGGAGAAACCTCAAGGATTTGGGGGCTCCTGGGAAAAGTACGTATTGTATGGATATTGATATGAGTGTGAAATGTACACATCCAGTGAGCGGAATTATTTCTTTCTAAAATCACAATTAGTAATGCTGGGTAAGCAATTGAAATTTTACGCTTAAATAGCTTTCTCTGCATTACAACATTAAAAAGAAACGACAGACAGAACGGACATGTACACTCACGTTCGAGGATTGTAAATACTTTTAACTTACTAAGACGGAGTACATTAGAGATCCTTAAAATATCTTCAATAATACATGGGGGGCTCCATGTTGACTGTCCCATTTAGTCATAATAAAATCTGTGAGGTCAGGCATAGTTGTGAATAGATAAATTTAACATATAAATTACATATTAAGTTTGTAGCAGTCAGTGAGCAGAATTGGGTACGCAAACATGGATTCAGAATATACAGAAAAGACACGATGACCGATGCCACGTTCCACTTCATCATTAAGAGATTACACAACATCCTACTAAACAGGGATAACTAAGACAGATACACCATGTAGTAATATCCAATGGGCACGATACAGGAATTATAATGAGAATCAAACGAAATAAAGAAAAGTAGCGAAAAAAGTTAAAAAAAATAAAATAACGTAGATGCTAAAAAAATGGAGCACTGTCCCATATTTGGGAAATATCTCATACATATTAGGAAATATATTGAAAAAAACGAGTATTGGTTTAGCCTTTAAACGTAAAGTAACTTTACGCAACTGAATTCCCCTCACTAAAGAACCAATTTACTTAAAAGACAGATCGGGCGTGTATACGAGTAGAATAGAGAGTGGGGAGTGCAATGAATCCTTGGTAGAATAAATAGAAAGCCATCAATTAGAAGTAACATATCAAACAAAAAAACAAGCCGTTCTACTGGCATCTACCGAAAAAAGGGCATCATGATGCACCATATCCAGTTGCATTTTTATACCATAGCAATAATAATTAAGTAATAACCTGGAGAGTATTTAAATTAAATTAGATTCCTTATTATAGGATAATATAAATAAAAAAAGGACACAAAATAAACACATATGCTAAGAAACTCACCCCCTCCATACCTCCTAAATAAAGCCAGTCGTAGAGTGAATATGGAGGGGAATGGAAATATAGTTTAAAGTTTTAATTAAGAGAGATAAATTATTTTAACTTGTTCACACCATGCTATTATATTGTTGAGTTTTTAAAATTTTTAATTATATATTACTTATGTTTTGACTTTTAATTTTACTAAAATGAATGGTCTATTTCAGACTATAAACTGTTAATAATTTAAACATGTGTTACAGATTGTTTTCAGTGTAGCTTTTAATGATAGAATTTGGCTTGTCTCCATAGGTGCAGTTCAGATTTTTATCATATGTAATTTTTCACTTTCACAACTGAAGGTCATTTTGCAAATAAATACCATATTGTGGAAATGATGTAAGATATCATTATTGCTTTTAATTTGCACCTCATGTTGTACTACAAAGGTGTCAGATGGTTTTGTGTTTTAGGTACGTCAAGTTATGATAAGGTATTAATGATGCTATTTAGTAAATTTAGGTTGCGCCTAAAGCAATTGAAGTAAGGATCTAGTTATTATATTTCTATAGATCACAAAATATTGAGTGAAGCTTGGGAGTCAGATCAGTGACCAGTGTTATTTTAAGTGTAAGCGTTTGCATAATGAAGTGTTTGTACCAATTTGACAAAGTCATTTGATTATATAGGCTCACAGACAGGTCTCAACTAAATAGGGCAGTACAATGTATACTCCGGAAAACAATTAGAGCTGTAAGATTGAATTATAAAGAAGAATCAGCCAACAGAATGATCTTTTTTTTTTGCATTAAAAGGAAATCAAATCACCTGCCGTTGTTAAGCAAGAAAGTTGCACAGGGAAACAGACCGTACTCAGACCCGCTTATGGAGATTCAGAAGGAGGACGTTGTGGGACATGAATAAGGCAGAACACACGGGCCAAAGAATATCGAATGAAGTGAAATAATGGTAAAGATAAAGTCGGAAGGTTGAATATGTATGAAGGGAGAATGGGGACTTTAATGCAGAGCCCTGCCCTTTCCCACCGCCCTCCGGAAAACTGCGTACTCCTCTTCTATTTGCAGTTCCCTCCGATATTGTCCCCGAACAGCTCCCGGCGGCTTCAATCCTTTTAGAATTTTCAGAACCACAGCACTGTTCTGTTTCACCTGTGATGTTCTTCGTAGCTTTCATGATTAGTTCATTGTCGCGATAGAGTTTTATAAAACACAAGAAAAAGCTACTAAAAATAAGGCTTTGTCAGAGACTTCTCGTCTTCTGGCCGGGACATTTTTGCGATGCGTCATTTTGGAAGCTATAGATTCATTACTTATTAGTCACAAATTGCAATACTGTCTAATTTATCCACAGCCATTGTAACTGTACGCGTGCTAGTTTGAGGAGTAACTTTGCAATATGAAATGAACGATAGATTAATAAAAAAAAGTTAGAAAATCTAAAATTAATTCACTAATATTACCATGTGACGATCTGGTTAAATCTCTTACCTCTGGTATTCATTTGATATAGGTATAATTAGAGAGCAGGAAGTGACTATATATATGGTTAAATACCAATAATGTCTAATTTGTACTAAGAAACATGTTGCATAAGTTCTGGTCCTTTATTCTGATTTGCTGCCCAAGGGGACGTCGTTGCACGTGCCAAAACACCGTATATATATGAGACCACAACGAGCGTAAGGGGCGAAAATACTTAAAAAAAAGTCGTCCCACTCAGCCTGAAAACAATTTTCACCTAAAACTCACTCCCTTCAAAACAACGTAATTCTAAAAAAAAAGTCTATTGAAAATATCTATATGTATGATAGTTACTAGTTTATAATCAAGTATCATAATATGCATAATAATAGTATTTTGCACATAAGTATCACTCGGAGCCAAAAAAAAAACGAAAAAATAAAGTAAAGTAATTAATTGATTAGCTGTCCAAGTTAGTATGCTTCTAATTGTGGAAACCCTACGATCAGCTCCCGTTTCCGTTGGGGACAAGTCTGGTAGGGGTCCCCCTTTTGGGATGGTTTAGAGGATGCTTGAATAAAGAAGGAGTTAACGCAGTTGAATTAAAAGGAGTTAGTGTTAGGTTATTAAGAGGTAATAATCTGTCGTTAGCACTACCCCTGTGATGCATAAACATAACTTGAACTATTTGAAGATGCAACAGCAGCCCTAGTCGTATTGTCGTGAGAGCTTAAGGATTAAATATTTGACGGTACTTGATAATTATGAGATAAATATTTTCCTATCAAGTTTACTAAAGTATACAAATGAAGATCTTTTATTTATAAACGATAAAAATAATTTTATATCAATAATAATATTTTATAATATAAGGACGGGGGACTATTATTTTATAACGTTAATGAAACTGAAAATATCGTGTTTACATCTTTTGTCCGTAAGGAAAATGCAATGTAGTTAGTTTCTACACGGCTACTATAGTAAATAATGTAGTTTATACTTTAGTTTAAATAATCAGGGCTATCTATAAAAGGCATTTTATCATATTTAATTTATTATAACTTGTGCGATCATTGTACCAGTGTTGCATATACCAATATATATACGTGTGGGCAACACTGGTACAATGGATGAACAAGTTACAATCAATAAAATAGTAAATAGATATATCTAATCTATATAATTAATAATATATAATAATTTAATATATAATTAATTTACACATAATTAATTAATTTACGTAATTAATCTATTATTATTATTATTATTACTATTTATGACAAATCATGTGTCATAACATCAACGAGATACAATTGGGTGTTATAATCCCTTTATATGGGTTTTATTTTGTTGTTTGGGGATTTTTTAAAAATTTAATTAACTAGTTGAATTGCTCGTATACGCCACTTTTTTTTTTTTTTTTTTGTAAAATATCGTATACTAAGCAAGTAAGTATTATCTGAAATGCATAATGAACTTGCAAACTTACTTAAACTCAGCTTGTTTAGTTCAATGCTGGAACTACCCTTGAACCCTCCACCTCCCCCCATAATTAGGTGTTTCCAAGGAGCCCCAGGCCATTCAACCAAACCAGAACAACTTTGGAACTTTTGGGGTGTATGCAGGTGTTTGAGTTTAGTCTTGTGGTGCCTTTTTGTTTTCCTTTTATTAAAGTAATATTAATTACCATCATGTAACAGTATTAGAAGTATTACTAGATGATATTATCAATTACCTTTCCTATTAGAAAACATTCAATTTAGGATAAGAACCATTTAATTTTTAAAGTATTCACTTCGATTACAAACCTAGTTTCATAGTAATATTCGAAGAAAATACAAAAAAAAAAAAAAATGAAGTGACAATTACAATAGTGGATATCTTTAACAACAAAGGCAAGGAGGAAAAAAACCCGACAAGTTTTGATATCGTAGGTACATGTAATAAACAACTTTAAAAATATATATTTATTCAGATATTGGACATTTAGTAGATATATCCTAGTTCATCGGTTGTATATAAAAAATTAATAGAATTTAAATATATTGTTGAGTTTTCCGATAATCATGCATAAAAAAAAATGCTAGGGTTAGTAGCAAATATTTATTATTATTTGTTAACATAGTTGATTTTTTTATAAGTTGTTATGAGCTTGTACGAAAAGTTAAATTTTTTTTTTGTTTAGTTATACTTGACAGCTACATAACATACAAATAATTTCATTCCTGTCATAATGAATATCCAAGGTCAAACCAATAATAACAACATCTACGTTCTTGGTTTGATCGTTTTCGATGGAGGTGGGGCGATTTTGGCAAATCCTGCTGCATCGAATACTGGAAGCAAATCTCGAACTTTTGCACCACTGTCATATAATCGACTGAAAAAAATAATAAACACAAAATTTATGCATTATAACTAATATCTAAATTATTCTTCAGATTTAGCTTATATTTATAACTTAACTTTTACGAAATTATAATAAAGTTATGAGAGCGCCGGAGCCAGTTCAACTTTTGAACCACGGAAAGAAAATATGAAATAGCGGGCGTGGGTTAGTGGCCAACCCTAGAAGAAAGATGAAAAAAAAAAGAAATGGAAGTTGGAAACTCCTATTGCCTAGACTTTAAGAAAGCCGGCAGTATAATTGCACAGGAGAACTACGCAAACTGCATACGAAGACGCGCAGGGTGCATAGCTAATGTTCAAACTTCATCCCAGGAAGCCTTCCTTCCTCTGACAACTTTACCCATCTTTCAACTTCAATATAATAGAGCTCTGTCCAGTCTTATACCCCCCCCCCGTAACACCACTTACTCACAACTTGTGTGGGTGAATAGAAATGCGAGATAATCAAAGCCAGTCAATATAACATTTATTCTGAATTGAAGCATTACCGGTAATAGAATTGCCATTTGTTATACAAACATGCAGGAATGTAATGAACCAACCGGTGAAGATTGTATAATTATGTCTTCAGTATATCGTGTCCTCCTGGTATGTTCTTTATACGTAGCTTCATACATCCAAACAGTCTATTTGTAAACACTTGATCCCCTATTGAGTAACACGCGGTTCTTAACTATTGAAATGTGTGTACTCAATACGTAAAGGGCTGAGTCGTATGTATATACAAATCAGCTTCTTGAGCTGTTGCCATTGATGATTGCCATTTTATTTTGGAATCACTGTTGAAATAAAACTGAATTACATCAGTGAAGATGCGTTGCACAACCAGTTTTTAGACAAAGAACTTAGTAATAGTTCATAGAAGTAATAGATAGTTTCAGGGCTACATAAAGTTTTGCATCTCGTAACTAAAAGTAGTTTGGTTAGAGTTTTTTTCAATTTATATTATATTCTGAAATAACAACAACTTTATTATGATAAAATTACTATCTACCTGATTGAGCTATAAGTAATTGTAATAAATGATCTAATTCATACTGTCGGGTTGTCACTAGGAGGTGCCTGATCACCTAGCCCTGGTGATAAGTGCGGATTGTTCGAGTTAATAACCTTGACAACCGTTCCAGGACGGCGTTAATATCTGACTCCATTTATGATAAGTATGTGCCCCGACAATGCACTATGTTCAAGAGAAGAGGTACAGAGGTTTCATAAAGAATAAGGCCAGGTTTCAGAGTTCGAGCGTGAGCCCAGCAGCGTCACAGGTGCAAGTCGTCAGAGGGTCTGCAAAGAGACTGAAAGACAGGGTGACAGACTCAGAGGCGCTGAGGAGAGAGTAGGGTTTAGGACTAAAAGCACCGGGGTTAAATAGTGTTTCCCCTTCCTGCCGGAAGGTGGAGACGGTCTGAAAGGTGTCGGTTTATGATGGCCAGGTGGCTCACTCTCTCAGGTTTATTGCTGACGGCCGTCGACTCTCTTGTGACTTGTTTATGACTGCCGGTCCGCGTTTATTGCTAGAAACTTTTACCATGATTTACATTTAACTACAATACATTATATATGCCCCAGAGTATAGGGTGATTTAACTTATGTAGTTAGCGGTCGCTACAATACCAATTTACAATTTTCATTCACTTGCTCATTCATACTATATATACAAAAAGTCCAGAGGCCCCCCAAGTCCACGTAGTTGTCACCTCCCTCACGTGCGAAGGAGGATGCGGATTCTAGGGAAGTCCCCCACACTCCTACGTCAGCAGAGTCACTGGATACGTGACAGCGGAAACTGACCCAGAGCTCGAGAGCCACAGACGCTCAGGACATATATTATATTAAACACCATTTAAATGGTCCCATTTATGGCTGAATAATACATAATGAAAACTATGCTATCTCTCCACAATGTTGTTTATTATGAAAATTGTGTTGACGGTTCTAAGCTACCATGTTCAATTACTCACAGGTCTGCTTAGTTATCAGAAGTCAACGTAATTTGGTTGGTACTGGCATTCGACTAAATTGCCATCTCATAACTATGAAAACTTGTGAGTTACTCAGGATGACAGTATAGAGCTGCTGTCGAAACCTTTTTTATAATTAAGAGCATTGCAAAGGGAAATACAGTATTTTTTTTCATTCTTATCACCAATTAAGATTTTAAATAATGTGCTGATTAGTAGCTAAATAATATTTGTTGTAAATTTATTTTAACCACCAAAAAATTAACATATAAACAGGTTAAATTAAGTTAAAAAATCCATTTAAGCAAGCATTTTTTTACTTATTTACAAATGAGCAACAAAACTATGAGAATATATAAATTATACATTATAAACAAACGAATCGAAGTTATTTAAGTTTTTTTTCTCCTTAGTAATAAGCGCTTTATTTATGTTAATTAGTGCAATGCTGTCAAAAATAAATCAACTACGTAAGATGGATTTGATCAATATGAAATGAGTTCGTTAAATATCAGTAATTATTGCAATACAAGCATAAAATGTCATTAGTAACGCTAACATTTTTTTCTGACCGTTTAATGGTAATTATATCAGGAATTGTTCAATTACAAATTAAATTGTCATGGTCTTGGTTTTGACAAATGTAGCAAACATTCCTATGCGAGATCCCGATTTCCTTACATTCTATATGAGGGAGTAATTCAGTTCCTACATTATCCCGTTCTTCCCGGACTACATCCCTACCTTCTTCCTCCATATTGCTTCTACCACTGGGGTCCTCTGACTAAGACTTGATTGTGGTCCCTTGAGTCTAGGACCTTGGGTCATGGGACATAGGGCGAGGGCGATGTAATTGTAAACGACAAAGCAAATTTCTAAATAATTCATATACTTCCTGTTAATCAACAAAGGTGACTCTCCAGTTTGGTTAGTTAGTAAGTTTACTTTTTTTTTGTGAGTTTTTTCGAATGTATTAGTGACCAAGCAATTCGAACCTGTTAGGATACTCTCGTTTCTTCTAGTTACCGCTTTATTTTTCACTGAACACCATACAGTGAGTGATATGGTAAAAACTAGATTATATAAAACGAATCGATCGAGATGCCCGAACCTAAATTGTTGCCTCAAGTTGTGCCGGCAAAGAGTTTTACGATAAGTCTGGGTTCGCAGACGGCCTCAATACCGCGAGGCGCCCACCGCCCTAGACTATTTTATTGACCTAGTTCAACCCCCTACCAGTGCCGAATTAATTCAACAACAGTTAGAATTCTATGTTCTTATCCTGTTTTAATTGAAGTTTATTTCAGATAAACAACAGTTACCTGGACATTTGGGTTATTAGCCGCAGTGTAGCGATTTACATTTCTGACCATCACTTATTGAGCTTCAATGCAGTAGATGAGTTCTTAAAACTGGGAACATAGATACCTGAACCAATGACCTTCAGATCATGGATTCAAATGGCATGTGATCATTTTCATAATTAGATCTTAAACTCTACTACATTAACGTATCAGCCAGTACATTACATAATCCTATAAAAATAACAAACATTAGCAAACTATTCAAGGAAAGATACTCAAGCGCTTACATAAATCTTCCCAAAATCCCACAACTAACACTAAACTTGACAAAGCCTACCTACAGTGGACACAACTGCATTATAACTGATGGAGGAAGACGATACGTACTCAGACAAACATGTATGATTATCTCTTATTATGAATGAATTGTTTAATGTAGAAGCTATAATAATAATATACAATTGTCAAGGGATACACTCTACTAGTATCTGATTAACTGACTGCTTCCCATTTTTCACCTACACTCTTGAGGTTGATGGTGGCAGAAGGGTCAGTTCTTCATTAATGTTTGTATGCACTCTATCTCCGTCATTTCTTCCCAATTGTAATTATCTACCCTTTCTCTCAAGCCAAATAGACAACTCATAAGTAATTTAATTCTCCCATTTTCCGTTTTCTAATTTTTATAGAGTAATATCTCAAGTGGAATAAAATCCCAGTGATCACATTGAAATGGTTTATAAGAATCGTATTTGAAATAGAAAATAAAAACACATAGAAAGTATGTAATTCTTGTTGACTATGTTCTATGAATGAGAAAGAATAATTGTTAAATGCTTATCAATAATAGGTATTTTAGTGATGTGGTTATCTCAGATTTACAATGAATCAGTGATATACCATAATACTGATGAATTCAATTTTGGAAGCCCCCTCTCTGGAAAATTGCCCCCATTGGGCCCCAAGCGCGGGAGCAGTGAAGGATGTTTGGATGTAAGTAATCTTGTGATAGACAAGTATGGAGCATTAACAAGTAATCGATGTAAGTATCTTTAGCGTTGGGGTGGCTACCCTTTAATTTTCCCAATGTTGGTCTTAATTGGTCAGAATAAAAAAAAAATATATACAGTAGAAAAAAATAACATTTGGACAATTGCCATGATTACTTTTCCGTATTTCAGTTTACTCGAAACTTTATTGAACAAATTGAACAAATATTTGACTTTTTTTGGGAACTAGGGGCTCCACCTTTGTTACGGGTTGACTCGGTATTGCAGTACCTTCTGGAACGGCCCAAATAATGCCAATCAGCCGCATTGAAGTCGTTAATTCGTATAATTAATGGCTTAGAGGGGGGCGGGTCTTTCCCCATGTAAATCTTCAGAACACCCATAGGACGTACCATGATCGATGAACGTAATAAAGAGCATGTTGAAAGTTAAATGTATTGCATTTTTAAAAATAAATTTTTAATTTTTAAGGTTACCGAAACTCGAGTGGGCCTGACGGTACTGATGGGTGCATCTACTCCTGAAAGCCTGGAATTATACATTCATTAGTATCATTTCTATTTTTATTTAACTGTTTTTTATAACATCGACCTAAAAAATTTGCCGCGCCTCGGAACCTCCCTCCACCCCTCTCTACTTTCTACGACTTACAATACGCACCACATAAACACACCTACTCAACTATTCCGTTTCCTTTCTCCCCCAATAAATAAATAATAATTTATTTATATATAAACACATATCATATATATTTTGCAAGCGCAAAATTAGCCCATGACGGCATGAAAGAAATTTCAACACAAATCAAATTTACGCAATTAAACTTGTGTTCAGTATTAAAGTAATTAATATTCCCTTCAAATCGAACTCTTGAAGGCTTGAGAAGTAATCATTAATTTCATAAACTGTTCTTTCACAACACAATAAGAAACCTAATTTTCCATCTTGACGAAAGCTAGGGGCTTGGAATCCACATATAAGGTTTAAAAGACAATAACTTATACATTGAGGATGTACACATAGATTGAAATATATAGTATACTTGGTTTATGTATTTTTTAAAAATGTTTTTCGTCCAGATAATCTTAATTAGCCTTACATGGGTACATAAGTAGCCGAAAAAAAACTAACAAGCGACTGGTGCGTACGTAGCCATATTAGGTGACTCCCAAGCTTAAAACCATTTTTTATCATATATATAAACTTTATTATGATAAAATTACCCTCTGCCTTATTGGCCCATAAGCAATTGTGATAAATGCTCATTCATACCATATTTACAATTTCAGTCACTCGCTCATTCATACAAACAGCCCGGAGACCTCCTAAATCTTGGGAAGCCCCCATCGCTCCTCGGCCAGCCGCATCATGGGATACGACCCAGTGGAGGCTGGCCTAGTTACATAAGTGGACCGCAAGAGCTACATATACTACATACACGCTCAGGAAATGATTGGGGCCGATGCCGTTTTTGTCTCTGAGTAAACGTAAGTTTAGATTTGCACATCACAACCTCATACTAAAGCCATTTTAGAGATACCCGTTACAGTCAGACATAACAGTCAAACATCAAACGCATCTACAGTTATTTAAGAACAATAGTTAATTCCCATAAATACGTCACTAACTTAATACGTGACAACCTTTACTGATAAATATTATCAGTTAGGATGTCTATGGGCTGGCTGTCGTGTGAGTGAATAAATGAGCGAATGCAGCACTGTAAATATGGCATGAATCGAATCACATTTGCTTAGTGCTCAACAGGGCCTTTTTAATTTCACTATCTCTAATCAACATGCCTTTATAGGGCATATTAATCAGCTGTTAGATGTGTATTTTAAAAGCAGATAATAACATATTGCGAAATTTTGAGGTGGTTTGTTGATGGAAGGAATGGTGGGAAAGGCGCCATGTTGATGGGCAACATAACCGGGTGATTAAGTATCGCCCGCAAACTGACGGCGTTTAATTATGTTAAAAGCTCCTTGAGCTGACACGGTTGAAGTATGCCGTGGTCACGCCATTAAACCCCTACCACACCCATGTTTTTACGTTGTAATAAATTATTCTAATAGATTATACCCTAGAATCGGGCAGTTACAAACCTCCTGGCTAACGAACATTGTGTTGTTTCAATTTGAACAAATGATAGTCAAACTACAATGTTTTATTATTGGTTTTGCAATACAATGCAATCTAACATGTGTGTACATAAACTTTGCAAGCGTTAACAAAATATTGTAATTATTTTTTAATACCTTTATTAGAACTAAATGGTCAACCTTTTGGGGTCAAAATGTATGACTATTTAAATTATTTATTTTGAATACTAATATAAATGGAATGGTAGTTATTGCAAGAAATAAAAAGAAAATACAAAAATAAATGCATTACTGAGTCATATGCTGCAATTTACTATACTGTCTATAAGGACAACGAACGGGCTTAACTTTGTTAGGTTATCTTTGAGTAAACTCCGTTTTGAACAGATTATTTTCTACCTTTTAATATTATTTTTTTTACTATGAATTGTCAGTCCAGTATAATATTAAATTTCGTATTATCTGTCTCCCTTTCATCCATTTCTAGATAGTTTCTTAAACATTTCCCGGAGTAATAACTAATTAATTATATATGTATTTTGGTAATCCGGAAGATTGAATAAATGATAGCACTTGGAAGTCTTGAGATTCCTTATTAAAAACCGCTAACTCATTTTGATTATTTTTTGATTTATAACAGGCAATAATGAAAAAAAAAATTGTTGTTTGGTAACTGACAAATGAGTTGCGACTGAACACTGTAAGCCTCACAATTCATTAAATAATTGTAATCTCACTGAGCGATTCTCGTACACTATCTAAGAAATAGATGTAAACAGCTGGTTTTCGTTAATTACTCATGACCATAACGCAACGTAACTATATTAAAACGTACCTAGAATACAGTATCTATGATATGTTTTTTCAATATTCTTTGAAACATTTTAGATATTGATAAGTAACAATATATAATAAGCCGTTAATCTCAGTTTCCCTTAATATGTCGTTATCAAGTACTCATGCAGAAGATAAATGAAGATATGAGGCCCGATTTTCCCCCACCCCTCCTCCTACTTCGCACTAGATAAGTGGAACTGTGCTACAACTTATCACAAACCTGATAAATTGCTTGTGGTACCATCAACCATCCATCCGCTTCTACAGTCTTAAACTTTCCTTATCTATATAAGAAAATTTATCGGGCAGTCATCTAACTCCTATCACAGAATAGAAACGCTTCTTATATACTCCCGTTAAGTGAATATGAAATCCATTGAGATATTGAAACGTTGTTCTGTGCAGACATATAAAAAAAAAATGTTATCGTCCAAGCATTTGTTGAGCTTTGAAACAAGCCAGGACAATTTAGCATTGGACTGTGTATCTTTTATGTCCTACGACAGCAGTCGTAAAACCGTCCAATCGAATTTACTACACAATATCCCGGACTACCCAACGGGGAACTATAAAAATAAAACTATACGTGTCTGCTGTTTTAATTTCTAAAGAAATTGTGACTATTTTTGAATTTTAGCACCCTTTATTGGTGACTCTGATGGGTCCCATCTTATCCAGGCAACTACCGTAGTATTGTATTGTGAATGTGGAAAACTTATTTATCAAGTACTCGGTCGGCTCTGCTTAACTTCTTTATCTACTTACTGTTTCGAGCTCCTCGAATAATTAAATATATACCATGAACACGCAACTGATCCTTGCAACTTGTAACTTGATATAACTTTAAAGATTAATAGTGACGAGAATCATAACCTCGACTACATGGGAGACAACCATTAGGAGATTATGAATAAAAAGACATTGAATGATCTACACAATGCAGGGAGCGTCCGGACTCTTGAATCAGAAATTCTCTTTCGCTGTCGTGGAACATTAAACTACGAGGCTCATTAACCATGCATCGTATATAATTTAACTATAATTTTTGTTTCTGATATATTACTCGTCTCCATTCATTATTCATTACATCCATGCGTTATTTGTTTTTACGTTCTGCTTGAAGAAGTATCATATCGATCATTGTTGCGTCCATTTCAAGAAATTTGTCCCGAAAGTAAACAAATCAGTCATTGAATAACACGCGATACAAAGAACGAAGGTTATTTAATCAATTGTTTCATTGTTTATTTAAATTTATTCGTGATGAATAAATTATAGTTCATATTACATTATTATATTCGAAAGATTATTTAACAAATACATTTTCTGTTAAACGGATAATTTAATGAAGAACGTAACCCATCCTAATCATATTCACCTTGCAGTGAATCGATATCGATATATATTTTATATCAATCAGTTCTCCTTTATAAATGTCTATATTTATTTGTGTGCCTTTATAAAAGTAGCAGAAGTTAGGACGAGTAACTTATTAGCACCTCTATTCTAAACAAACATTATCAGAATAGGGGTGAACTTCAGTGGCTAATATTTAAATAATGCGTTAAAATTATTACATCATGTCTAATGTAAATAATCTTACAAAACGAAAGAAAAAGAACCCTTTTAATTTTAAAAGATTTTCATGAAACGATTTTAAATTAAGACCAATGGGGAATTGGACAGGGCTGTACTTTTTTTTCCACTCCAATGTACTTTTTTAAAACAATAAAGCTGTTGCGTACGTATGTATAACATAAGCATAACTAGCTAGTCCAACGGCCGTTTGCCTCGCCTTTTTATTATTTAATTAAAGTTTTTGTTTAACTGAATTTTGTCGCGTCGTCTATAAACTAATCTTTTTTTTTCCCCCCCTCTCATAACATATAACTGAAACTAATGAAATCGCCGACGACATAAACTGATTTTGTCTGTATGTCTATTTCTATTTCATTAGTTTCAGTTATATGTTATGAGAGGGGGGGGGGGGGAAGATGTTTACAGCAGCAGCATGAGTGCACAAAGAGCTCTCACACACGCAGAGTCAGTTTGTAACGTTATCAGTGACAGACTGGGCATGTTAAACATCAGCGTAAACGCCGGGAAGACCGACTGCGTAATCTTCTCCCTCCAAAAAACGAAAAAATCCTTGCCAAAATCGTATAGCGTGGGAGGGCAAGAGAGCTCACCAGCTTTCTCAATGCACTATTTGGGTATAAAAATGGATAGGCATCTCCGTTTCTCTACTCATTTTAGTAATAAAATAGAAAAAGTACGACAAAGGTCTTACCGGCTATCGCACTAACTTCACCTAACCTGTCGCTTCGTCTTAAATTGATGATATATAAATGTGTCCTCCGGCCAGCTCTGCTGTACGGTGCCCCACTATTTACCCACTTGACTGACAATACAGCCAAATGTCTCCAACACTTCCAGAATGGAATCATGCGAAAAGTGGTCCGACATACCTCTTTCGAGAGGTTAAAGACCTGCTTGGTGTGCCGTCGGTGGGTGAGTTCATCCGCCGGAGAAACATTAAGTTTTTTGACTCGTTGCAGCACCTGACAAATCCAGTGTTTAACACTATGACCCCCACCACCCCTCCCGCATCGATGGCAACAGACTGTCGGGGAAAAATTAGGATAAGAATTAGTATGTAAGTTAGTTTCAAGGTTGATCAAAAAGGTGAGCCCCATCACCTCATTAGTCAGTTTAGTCAAGTCACGTATAATGTATATCATTATGCTTGTTTATTCGATTATATAATTTCTATAAAATAACAAAACCTGTATATAATGTAGGGATGCTACAGGAAATACAGAATAATTTGTAAATGGATTCACTTGTGGATCTATAATTGTATATAATTGTCCGTAAGTTTAAAGGGGCTATGAAGAAAAACACAAAAAAAAAATCAGTTTATTGACACCCCCACCACTACCGGCAAGATGGCAACTCTCTAGATCTGGAAAAGCAAACCAAATGGAAGACATTACGTCCTTGGCCAACCAACAACAAGCCTCTGACGGGCACCCATCACTGCTATCCAACTGAATGAGCTTGCACTACATGCCTAGAGAGACTCTAGGCTCAGCCTTCAGTGGACTCTCACCACTGCACCGCAACATTTCCACCTCTACCGAGGCTTCCCACACTCCTTAATTCCCTCACTCCACTTTCAAATAAGTACGCCTAGTAAAAGGATCCACTCATCCCAAATAAATCCCTTATCCTAAAAAAATCAGTTTATTGGTCCGACGTACCTCTCGAGAGAGGTTGAAGAACGCTGGACTGCACCCGTCGCTTGGTGTGCCGCCGGTGGATGAGTTCATCTGCCGTAGACGTATCAAGTTTTTTGACTCGTTGCAGCACCTAACCAACCCAGGTGCCCCATTCCAAACGCTGCATTAGAATAGACAGACCAGCAAGGCTTACCAAAGAGTACAGTCGTATGCACGGGCATAGGCACGCTACTCCACTGAACATGGAGGTGCATACAGCGGTCCGCGAACGCAACCGCCAGGCTTCCCTGGCACCAGTGGAATCAGAATCCACCGGAATTGTGCCTGTCCCCAAGAAAAAAGCAGCTAGGGTGGTGCAGCCGAAACCTACCAGGAAGCTTTCAAATCCATTAGTTATGCTTTGGGATTGACAATAATAAAAATCGATAATATTGAAATTTTAAGGATATTTTTATACTCCAAACTGAGCTGGCCCTAAGTACACAGGTTTGTAGTTAGATCGGCTTGAATTGCTGAAAACAAAGTTTTTTAGGTTTGCATATGTAAGCCCAGATAACAAGTGAACAGTGTCCTTGTCAAACATAATTAGTAAGAATTAGTGATAGCAAAGTAATTAATAATTAACAATAGATTGGTTTAATTACAAAGATGGTTAGGTAGAAAATGAAATAGGTATGCGTAAAAAACATGTAACTAACTAGAAAGGATATGTAAAGATCTGTTACACATAATATCATTCATTAGCTACCGACCTTAGCAAGAAATGTATCTCCTTTTTATTTTGTATTCTTTTGCACCTTACTTCTTGCCCCTAATTCTTGCCTGTTATACTTTGTACCTGATATCAGGACCTGATGAATGGATTCGTCATCATATGTCGAATCGTTGTCCATGAATAAACAACTCTTTTTCATCAACCCGAGCCAATCTTCTAACAAAACACATTTTCAATATTCACATTGAGAGTTATTCAGTCGGATATACTTACCCAGGATGATAATTTGGACTCTTCTTGTTGATTACTTTGAGGAGGGCGTTGTTGGGCCCAGGCTCCGTGGGGAAGTAGGTCGCTCCGTAGAAGTCCAGGCCGTTCTGCAGAAGATTGTGGCACTCTTCTAATGACGCCAATGTGATCCTCACCAGTGGCGGTGAGTATCCACCACTCTCCAGCTTCGCCCTAGGGCTAGCTGTCATTTCACCACCTCCTATCGAAAAAATACCAATTTATAAAAGTGTTATCTTTTTACCTTTAAATATTTTAGAATAGATTATAGCTCATCCAATCTGAACTTGCCTAATAAGTAAAAATACATCCTGTCTTCCCTTTATTAAAGAGTTATTAATTGAAACCAGAACGTTTTCGAATAGGCCGTCTTTCTCAAGGATTCGAGATGATGGTCCTTTTGGGGTTGGCTATCAGGTGAAAGTCAAGCAAATCATTAGCTAGAGAAAATCAATAACCAGTTCGTTGATATCGTTCGGGTATAGACGTACATCAATAAAACATTGGAAGGACAGAAGGAGTTTTATTTCTCAATATAAACGCTTTATAACACACCGGCACCACACCATCAATAATCAATACCTTTACACATCAATTAATTCATTTCATTAAGTTTTTAAGTTATTCATTGTCCAAAAGTATGAATAAATTCTCTCATCCCAATCAAGAATGCTGAACAAACCAAGCAATTACAAGTAACAAATAATTTTTCAAAGAAAGATCTTATATATAATAAAGAATTATAGTAGATTCATTTGTATAGTCCATATTGAATTCCATCGTTTTTAGTTTAGGATATGAAAAAAAAATTATATAAATGATAGACGTAATAATTAAATACTCTTTTAAGTAATATTTACTACTTTTTGACTTAGTAGATACTGGATTTAAAAAACGGTTCTTTCTATAAGGGGCCGTTGATTGCAGATTTGAAAATATCAGACCACTACGTAAAAAGTATGATAATAAATAAAACACATAATAAAGAAAATAGTGACACATGTAAGTACGTGTAGATTCGCCCAAACAAACACATTCGCGCCAGACACGGCTGTAAAACATTGTATCAGGTTGGGGTTTGAGGATATCTTCTCCAAGGAAGGGGACAGGAGATACGGGAGAGACGGTGCATGAAATTCCGCTGAAAAAGGAGCGCGTGATATATGTGAAAGAGAGGAGGTACCCGCAGGCGCTGAGACAACACATCAGGGTGGAGATCGAAGCATTAAAATGACAGGGTATCGTGGTGAATAGCGCGTCACCGTATAATAGTCCCCTGTGGGCAGTAAAGAAGAAAGGGACACGGAGCGAGGAGAAATACCCAGTGGTCATCGACTACAGAAAGTTGAACTGAAATACGGTAGACGAGAAATACTCCATCCCCCGCTTTGAGGATATCCTAGACAGATTAGGCGGGGCGAAAATATTTAGAACTTTGGACCTAAAGACGGGTTACCACTAGATCCAAATGCATCGACGGGACCAACATAAGACCGCATTCACATTTGAACGGGGACATTATGAGTTCACAAGAATGATGTTTGTATTATTGAACGCGCCGATTATGTTCCAGCGGCTAATGGACGAGTTTTTGCGGGGTATAGAGGAGCTCTTCTGCCAGGTCTACATGGATGAGTTACTGGTTTTCAGCCGTAATCATGCAGAACACGTAGAAAACTTACGCACCGTGTTCAACCGCATTCGGCCATTCGGACTGAATTTCTGCGGAAAAGTCGCGCTTAGGACAGAAGCAAGTAAATTTTTGATGCCATGCAATCTCCAGCGCAACCAGACCCCAGTAAAGTCGAGGCGATCCAGCGGATGACCGTCCCGGGAGATGTAAAGGGATTCCGACGATTTCTCGGGTTCTTAAATTACTATCGGCGGTTTGTCCCAGAAATGGCGGAGTATCTAGTGCCCATCAATAACCTCCTCAGGAAAGGACGGCATATAGTGATCACTTGGAGTAATGGAGCACAATCTACGGCGATGCATGGAGCGGCTGAGGAGGAACCGGTATTAGCCTTCCGGATTTTTCCCTACAATTCACGATCACCACCGACACCAGTGATGGAGGGGAAAAACCGATAGCGTACGCTAGCAGGCGCCTCACTGATCCTGATAGCCGGTAAAGCGCGCCCGAAAGAGGAATGTTGGGAATTGTGCGGCCAATCGAAAACTTCCACCCTTGCTTCTTTGGCAGGCGGTTAAAAACCAGACGGATCATGACCCCTGTAATGAGTAGAAACAAGGAAGGAAAGAGTCATCGGCTCAAATCACCCGCTGGAAAGAGTTTCTCAGCCAATAAAATAAGGACATTGTATATAGACCAGGGCGGGAAAACGTAGACTGGTTATCAAGGGCGATTGTCGTGAACGGTCACCTGGCGGAGAAGATGAGTGGGAACTGCTCGAGGGAACAAATGCAGAGGACGGCCCAGGAGACGATAGCTCAGCGGGAAACCGGCCCTCCGACATAGAAGATGTTGAGGACATAATTAATGACAAGCGACGCCAGATCATTTGGCTAACTAAGACTACGGAGCTGTTGAAGGCCGAACACATGAAATATGACCGATGCGATATCGTAACGATTTGGTTGCGACCGGGGATTAACGAAGACAAAATTTGTCGCGCCCTTAAGGACGCATCTACCCAAGGGAAGGCGCATCACGCGGATATGGAGGCCGGAATGATTAGGGATTGATCGAACATTCGTCCGCTGTACCTTGAAGGTGGAAACGGTCAAAGATGAAGGACGTCAGACGGAGGTGACCCTCGCGTTTTACCAAGGCAAAACGAATCACCGTGGAATAGAGGCAACCCTACAAGCATTGAAGCGTCTATATTTTTGGTGGGGCATGAAGGGAATTTGAGGCACGCATGGTCAAAACCGGATCGCTCTGGGGAACATTGGGTGAACATTCGGGGAAAACTTGTGGATTGGAAACGCAGACTGGTGACGCGAGACAATCTCAATGTCAAAGATGTGCTGGGCCGGATTAATATTGGAAAAATCGTGTGCCGAAAAAAAGGGTCTTACAGGGGCAAAGAATTGGTAAGGTACTAGCGTCCTTTCAGGGTGATCACCATTCGTGAACACAATACAGTCAAGATAGAAAGCATAACACCGCCTATCAAACGGAGGACAGTTCACGTCGAACAATTAATGTTTCCCATGGCGGAGCCGGAGCGCCCCACCGGTACAACCTGGTTAAATTGCTGGTTACGCGCAGTTAGCGTATCACTCCAAGTGAAATATTTTTTTTTGTTTGTTGTGTTGTATATATTTGGAGGACTTTTTTTTTTCTTTCTCTTTTTAATCTGATTTTTGTACTTAGTTTTATTTTAATGTGTACATTATGTCACTTGCCCTTTGTTTACGAGGAATGTTCGTAAACTTGTAGGGGGGAGTTATGGCTCGTGGTACGGCAATGTTAGGCCTAATACCACGTAGCCCCATGTATACAAAGGCTGAAACAGAGATAGATGATTAGAAGCGGGATAAAGACAGTTTAAACCTAGCCGTTGTTCAAATGCCCGTTCCTTTTATTCTCATTCTCTTTTTTTTTAATCGTCTAAAACCGATAGACGATAACTTACATATATTGTAATATGTTGTAAATTAATTTAAACAAATGTAAATAACATTACCAAACCATAAGTCATCCCAGTGTAAATATTGTAAACAATAAAAGACGGAGCTGCATAAAAACAGTCAGAGGCTCTTGAAGGAAAAGGCAAGTAGCGAGCGACCGAGGCCTCGGTGGGTCATAGCCTAGAACAAAACGTCACCACAACCCTGCGGTATGGTTAGTCAGAATAACATCCCAGATGATTGGCTACTGACAGCTATAAATAGGGCAACGTTTTGGCCTGTAAATCATTCTAACAACGGCTCTCTCTCTGACTGGTGGACCTGCAGCTACACTTATGTTTCAAGATTTGGCCTTCTCATTTCTGAAAACCTCTGGATCTCTCCTATTTTAAGATATTTGTAAAACCCCTAGTGGTCCAAAATAGAATATGAAAAATATAATGATGTAGGTTTCACAATGATCCTTCAAACAAACTAAGGGCCTTTTAAGAATTCAAAGAGTCTATGATCTTTTGCTGGAGGATAATCTTCTGAGCAAGGAAGATATTGTAGTAGCAATATTATAACCAGACCTTTGTTACCTTCTTGAAAACCGAGCAGAAAACAGGTGTACCAAATCTTACTACCACTTTTTTACATTAATTTGACGCTTTCATACTGTGTAATGATCTCATTTTCTAGTACTGTTCGAGTATTTAGGACTATGAAATAATTAGCCGAGACTAACCTAGGGATTTAATGTGGTGAGCATTACCATGAAGATACACAATAAAATGAAACCAATAAAAATGACTAGTTTCGAGCTTCTATGACTTAAGTCAATGGATCTGTATAATAGCATATTTAATAATCCCTGGTGCAATATTAAAACCATAATTCACGAGATAAACGAGTCATACAGACAAAAATCTAGTTAATGTAGGGTTTTTAGTGTCAATTAATTAATTTATCGTGCTAGTCAGTCAGATTATATTAACTAATCATACCACTTGAAAATCACAATCCTTACTTCATTAAGTCTTTTAAGCATATATGTTAACAAAAATCATTTTTGATGAAGTTGTCTTAAGTTAACATCGTAATCCGGGCATTAATAAAATTCACTGGATATTTTATAAGTAGAAATGCCTTCCGGAACCCTACTTAGTACAATTTTAGAGCTGACATCTTCATAACGATTTAATGTAACGTTGACCAGTGCTTCAAATCAGTTGTGTTGGACATAAGAGGGGAAGTAGGCGAAGACAATTGTTAAAAACAAAACTTGTGTGCAAAAGGGAATATAATAATAAGATGGAGGTTACACCAGAAGACCTGGGGACTACGTGAAACATGAAAAGTTTAATTACTTAATTACTCAGTAGTTATAAAACAACGGTGGTCTAAAGTATACAGACAACATTCGACGTTTTCACAGATATCCTTGATTTAGTTTCCAGGAATCAACGATGAAAAACCTTTGCGACTATTAGCTGGGTTGTTGCTTCAAAGCATTCGACTGTGAAGTCAAAAATTAAATGAAGTCCCCACCGGGACACGGGAGTAGAGATAGGGACTTCTGGGCAGTGAACGGTTGATTACAACGCGAGGAGAGGCAATTTATTTCTTGCCCCAGTTTAATAAGGGTAATTCTTCATGGCCGAAAGTGGAGTGGGGGACATTAGGAACCGATATCTCTCCTCTATCCGCTCTTTCATTTCTTCTGCGCATTTATCACTCTTTCAAAAACCTCTTTTCATTCTCCCTGAGTTCATGCCTTTCCACCTTTATAAATTTCTTATGAATATTGAATAACTCCATCCCATTAATTATGAAAGATTATATTACGTAATTAATAACATCCCACTAGAATCCGAAGCCATCCAAAGAAGACACATCAAGTTCTTTGACTCGATGAAACATAGAAAGATGGCAACTCTCAAGATCTGGTAAAGCAGGCCAAATGGTGGACATCACGGGGCTTGGCCCACCAACAACAAGCCTCTAACGGGCACCCAACACTACTATCCGACTAAATAAGACTGCACTACATGCCTAGAGGGACTCTAGGCCCAGCCACCAGTGGACTCTCACCACTGTACCACAATTGTCAACCTCTACCGAGGCTTCCAACACTCCTTAATTCCCTCACACCACCTTCAAGCAGGTACTCATAGTACAAGGATCCGCTTAACCCAAATATTCCTTTATTTTTCCCTCATCCTTAATCTTATAATTAGAGAGCTAAGGAAAAAAATAAAAATAAATATAATCCATGGTTATGGTCCATAATGTATATCATTATACTTGTTTATTCATTATATAATTTTTATAAAAAAACAAAACCTGTTTGTATTGTAGCGATGCTACAGGAAATACAAAAATAATTTGTAAATAGATTTGCCTGAGGATCTATAATTATATATAATTATCTGTAAATTTACAGGGGCTATGAAAGAAAAAAATAAATAAAAATAAAATAAAACCCATTCCAAAATGTGGAGTTCCTCAAGGAGCGGTTCTTTCTCCAATTCTTTTAAGCTTGTACTCATATGTAACGACATTGCGGTTTACATCAGCAGCATGATTACACAAAGAGCTCTTTCACAGGCCGAGTCTGTTTGTAACGTTATCAGTGACTGACTGGGCATGTAAAACATCAGTGTGAACGCCGGGAAGACCGACTGCGTAATCTTATCCTTCCAAAAGGGGAAAAAATCCTTGCCAAAACTGTACAGCATAGGAGGTCAAGAGAACTCATCAGCTTTCTCAATGCACTATTTGGGTATAAAGATGGATAGGTATCTCCATTTCTCTACTCATTTTAGTAACAAATAGAAAAAGTACGACACAGGTCTTACCGACTATTGAACTTACTAACTTCACCCAACCTGTCGCTTCGTCTCAAACTGATGATATATAAATGTGTACTCCGGCCAGCTCTGCTGTACGGTACCCCGCTATTTACCCACTTGACTGAAAACAGCCAAACATCTCCAACATTTCCAGAATAGGAACATGCGAAACGTGGTCCGACATACCTCTCTCGGGAGGTTGTCTCTGACCTGCACCCGTTGATTGGTGTGCCGTCGGTGGGTGAGTTCATCACACAAGTTTTTTGACTCGTTGCAGCACCTGACAAACCCACTGTTTAACACTATGACCCCACCACCCCTCCCGCATCGATGGCAAGAGACTGTTGGGGAAAAATTAGGTTAAGAATTAGTATGTAAGTTGGTTTTAACGTTGATCAAAAAGGTGAGTCCCATCACCTTTATTAGTCAGTTTAGTCATGTATATCATTATACTTGTTTATTCATTATATAATTTTTATAAAATAACAAAACCTGTATATAATGTAGCGATGCTACAGGAAATACAAAATAATTTTTATATAGATTCACCTGAGGATCAATAATTATATATAATTATCTGTAAATTTAAAGGGGCTATCAAAGAAAAACACAAAAAAAAAACACGGTTGAATCATCAAATTTCAATTTCTGCTATCATAAGATAATTGATCAACTATGTACAATATAGTGACAAAATGAAACAAATAATACACCTCAGAGCTAACAACTATTGCAACGGCATAATGGACAATTGAATATGTTATTTATATGTATTAAGGAAAAATTTATTAAATAAAAAAAATACAGTTATTGGTAATATGGTAAAAAGAATTAGATAAAAATAAAAGAGCAAGTAAAAAAAATAAACATCTTAAACAATCAATTATTCATTGATATATATTGTTTACCGCTCTTGTCTACACAATCAATCATACACACTACTTAACACTCAAAAGAGTATTATTAAATTTATTAATTTTATAACAATTTTAAATGTTGGACGAATCGAGCTAAAAACGCACTGAACTATTCAATAAAGAAACTATTTGACGCGAAACTTTGAAACGGGAATTTAAAGAAAAGTAAACGAGTATAGAAAAAACAAATCGTCCAATCAATACTGACAAAAAATTTAACTTTCTTTCCTTTCTATTTTAATTTCTAAAAACTTCATAAAGAAAGAGTCTCTGTTTACCATTAATACTGCTTGCAATGACGAAATTTCGTAAAATGATTAAGTTATATTATCTCTTCATGGATATCCCTGTAAATGAGCTCAACTGTTTAAATTTAATTTTCAGTCAAATGACGGCCGAAGGACAGGATAATTAAGCAAAACAAGACAGGTATTACAATGTAAAGCTAATGTGATATCGAAATATTAGTTAATTAATAATTATCTGGGCAGGAGCAAAAAAAAATGTATATGTATTACGCTTAGGCACAGAAATATATCATACCTGCATCAATTAATACCCTAGTTGCAAAATAACAATCAGAGTTAGTCCAACCTTTAGGAAAAACTTTCACGTGGTGCTGAATTACTTTTAAGGTAGATCAACTTAAATTTGCTTATCAATTACTGCTATATGAATTTTATACCTGACTCTCAATTGGCCACATAATTATTTTTTCATTTGGACTAAATAACATTTATCAGCAGAGAGAACTAGAATCTAGTAGTAATTTATTATTTTAAACTTGGAAATGAATGAGTGAGTAAAGTAAACACCCGAGCCTAAAATGGACCGGAAATGAACCAAGGTTCGGAAGTGACCCGAGTTAATAAATCAAGCTTGGAACGCCGAGTTGAACTGGCAGAAGCCGTAGACGAGCGCACTCACAAATGGAACCTATGCTCCTAACCCCTACTGTAGCTGAGTTACGACGTTACAGGGCCTGCTAATTAACCTTTAAGTTATCGTCAACGGTCGATTGAGCAGAACGGCCTCCGTGTCACTGATATTTCCCGTCCAGGCCTACCGGTTCGTTATGGCTCGATAAAGCGCCCGGAGTGGAATTAGTGTGCTCCCGATGCCGTCAATACGGGCTTAGCCCTGCACTAATGTGCTCTGATGATGACTAAACAGCCCAGCATCGATATTCAATATGTGCAGGACCGTGAGACATAATGTATGGTTGCTTGTGGTTAGCTACAGCCAGATTCTATTTTCAATTCAGTAATGCTTGTATAAAAGCTAAATCATGTCAAGTATGATCTATCAAACGGTTACGAAAAAGAAAAAAACAAACAAGCAAGCTTAGAATGAGTCAAACAACCTAACACGGCTTCAATTGGTTTTAGTGGTTACTGGGGTAACTATAGTCGACTAAATTGAATACCTACGTAATATGATTAGAAATAAGTATACATATATACTAAATATAAAAGCAACACTTGAAATTCCTAATATATTTTTCACGTGAACATCTTATTTTTATCGTTTACATAATATTATATAAATGTATGAAGATTCAAACATTTTTAGATTGTACTCTAACGATTTATCCATGTAAGGTAGTTTACATGTTTTTTATGTGTGCCCTCCGATCTGACCTGCTAATACACTTTCCATAACCACCACCTGACATTTGGGTCTGGGGAGTCTCCTGTCCCCCGGCTGGTACAGGGGTGTCTGGGCTCTGCTCTTTGTTCTTCACACTCTTAGGCTCGCATCGGTGGGATCCCAAAATAGGTAAAAAAATGTTAATGACATGAGGGTTTTAGGCCCAAACCCCACACCTGAACATTATCGTGTTAGGGAAGATATGCCACAACTAACAAGCTGGGTTTTTTTTTCAGCAAATAAGGATCAATATATAAACATTTCCAAGGCTGGACGAGTCTACACTAATTGACTCAATAAGCATTATAAATAACCACGTATACAGTATAATAAACCAGCGGCCGTTAAATATCTTAAAAGGCAATAAAGTGATATATAATTAATATTCTCAATGTTATTAGAATAAAAGTTTTATTACCTCACTAGAAGGAAGAATACGTTTTTTTTTTCTAAGCTCTCTAGTTAGAAATTCAGGATGAGGGAAAAATATAGAATATTTAGGTTAATCGGATCCTAAGAATAAGTTTTGTTTTTTTCTAAGTTCTCTTGTTAGAATTTGCGGATGAGGAATAAATATAAAATATTTAGGGTGATCGGATCCTTTTACTAGGAGGACCTGCTTGAAGGTGGTGTGAGAGAAGTAAGGAGGGTGGGAATCCTCGGTGGAGGTTGATTGTTACGGTACAGTGGCGAGAGTCCACTGGTGGCTGTGCCTAGAGTCTTCTCTAGGCATGTAATGCAGTCGTAGTTAGTCTGATATCAGTGAGGGTGCCCCTTAGAGGCTTGTCAGCCTTGAATCATTCTCAATTTAAGGTGAGAAATTATGTTAATAATGTTAAGATTCAGCACATTGGGTAAGGACAAGTGGTAGCACACAAAATAAATTAAAAAATTTCCTAAAACTTAGTAATGGGGTCCTTCAAGCTCACGTATTAATGGTAACTTAAATGAGCCCAGTACCTCTTACTATCGGATATATTTGACAATAACTTTATTAATTTAAACGTCTCAACTTTTTTCAACATGCCACAATCTTATTTTTACTAAAAAAATTAAATCGTGATTTTTTTTTTAAAATTAATATTCCCTATAACTTTGAGAATCTAATTAAAATATAATTCCATAGAATTTACACATACGATTTTCGTTACGGTCAGGTCTAGTGTAGCATTTATTTTCTGCCAAACCTGTATAATTAGTTTTAAAAATGCTAACAAACTGCATCAATATTTTATACATTTTTGCTGGTTCTTGATTTATTTTGGCTATTTGTGGTTATCATAATTGCACACGTTTTTTCATATTTCTCTTCTGTCTGATTTTAGAGCTATAACAGTCACTGTTGTACTTTTTATTACTCAATTGCATCGTGTAAAAAAAAAAAACACATTCAATCATACGGCAATATTTCACATTCGTCAGTTTCCATTTGATGGTATTTGAAAATAAAACATTTTTGTGTAAAATATGTAAATATTGACTAGAACAGAGTTCATAATTTATAGAATGGGATACAGTAAGAGCACCAACATGTCTTTCCGTTTTTATGTTACTCTTTATCTTTGTACGTTAACATTAATATAGTGGTAGTAAATGAAATTTATGTGAAATATTGCGAGCGTACTCTGCAACAACATAGCTTAAGAATAAATGAAATGAAATAGAAGTATTAATTAAAATAACTTAATAATAAAAAGATGAAAAAAAAAGTAGGACCTACATTATTTTTATTTTGGAAATATTTAATTTTAATGTTTGGATAATTTTTCTCAATCATCATTAAAGATTTCGCTAAGAGAGATTTAAGAGGCCTTAAAATGCAAGCGTTACTTGCAGGATTCTCATCTAGGTCAGCACCGTTCACTTGGAATGAGTCATTTTTATAGGACCGTAGCCGCTGCTGAGAAGGGATTTTTCTTTCTCATTATTGTTTAACCATTCCGACGGGCGAACAAAGGGTGGGTTATAAGAAGAATGAGGGGACAGTAAAAAATAACGAAGATGAGAGGAGCTAGTGGATGGCACTCAAGAGGAGACCTCATTGTCAAAGAAACAGTTAGTGCTCACATTCAAGATGTCCTCGACAGGCCTTTACAGCCCCGGAGCCAACTACTCAGGATTACGATATTAAAAAAGTTTCTCCTATTCTCAGCCCCGGCAGAACGGCGGGGGACGGGGGGGGGAATGCCCCTTTAAAAGATATTATTGCTTATTCTTTTCACTTTTAGTCCACGTCTTAAATACTCCTTTAGCACCAGGGCAACAAAAGGTTTTTTTTTTCATTGCAGCTCCTATATTCAATTATGAAACAACGGCTATTCCTTTGATAAAGTGAGGAATTTCGAATAATATGCCACTCTGAGGGACAAGGTTTTTTTTTTTCCATTATCTCCTTCGCCTACTTGTTTACCATGTTAATTAATTCTTAAAAATTGTTTATATAATTAGTCCGAAAAACAATATTACTCCGACTATGAGTAATTAAAACCACTCTCAGATATATCATAGAAACTGTCGAATCGTATACATAAATATTCAACAAACATTAAACAAAAATATTCTATACGAGAACATCGTGTGGAAAATAATATATTTGTACGAATTTTATACAAAATAGCGATAGTTGCTAACATTTGTATAGTATTCAATTCATGTAATGAATATTGAATTAAACAAGGGAACCAGACCGCAGAGATTTCTACATCTTTTAGATCCCTCATTTCGCACTCTATTGAACAAATATGACGAGCTGAAAGAAGAAAATAGATAGGCCAGATAGTGCCAGCAGACATGTAATGTGGATGGGAACACAGATACCAAGCGAGAAAATGACATGCCAGAATGATAAAATATTGCTAATTTATAAATAAATGTATTAAATGGAAAAACAAAACCAGCTTATCTTCGGTACAAAATATTACACATTTTTCGTGAAATGGGCGATAAAACCAAAAATATAAACACCAATTACCCTTTTCTACCTTTAAAGGTTTATTTATGCGAAACATATTTTTCTCGACTATACCGGCCTCGGCTGAATAAGAAAGATAATTTCATACAACTAGGTTAAATTTAATAATAAACGCTTTATGGGAGAGGGGTTGTGATAAAAAAACCGTCATGAAAAAAATCGTCACCCTGGGTCTCCCGTGCATGCATGAGGTGTTTGTCGAAAGGGTACTTCGTTTGTAAATTAAAATTAATGTTTTGTAAGATCAATAAATTTTAAAACGATTATTTTCTTACTTTATAGTACTTTTTTTTGGTAGTTTTTATCTACTCTATTTCTAAAATTACACACGACATAAAAAAACAAATAGAAAAGTAATTCTTCACATTCTGTTTTCTTTTTTTTGGAGGGGGGGGGGTTATAGGACTAATCTTTGCCTAGATTATGATTTAATGAAATTATTGGACAAAAAAAATACTAAATTATAGCTGGGATTCACTATTGCGGAGAGACAGTAGAGGTATTAAGTAAGATCATCTGAACATCCTAGTGTAGAAATAGACACAAATATTTTGATGCAGGTTTAACTAAAATGGGTTCGCTATTTAATACGTTTTTAGTCGATTGACATTCACACAACACAAACACCCCACTAATAACGGTTTTATATAACAATAATATATAACTGCTAATAAAAGTATGATCTAAAATAGTGAATTTTCCAACTTATATTTAATGGATATAAACACTTACCAAGACAATTATTTCTACAGATCGGTTAAGGTGTAAACAATAAATTGGTGAAACCATTTAGTGGGACCGATAGAAATAATTAAGTTGATTGGAGACCATTGTTTCAATCGGAAAATATGCTTGTATTGTCAATGTAATTATTGCTTTCAATTCGAAACCCGTTTAGTCGGTTTAATTGTGACAATTATTTTAGGTTCGACAGGGAGATAGAATAGCTTTGATGAAACATTTATTTGCACTAATTACATAATCGTGTTACTCACATAATGTCATCGCCATTGCGTTTCCAGGTTAAGTAAATTTCCCGTACATACAACACTACAGCATCAACCAGCGAGCTCTTAGGACGAAAACATGCAACCATTATGGTTCTGTTTGTCAGACACACCCATGTACATGGTACACTCTAACTATTTGGCTATACGTATATTTCCAACATTTTGTATGTAGGCTTTATTTATTCTTTTTTGTGGCAATTTATTTATAGAGCTGATCCAGAGGATTTTATTTTATGATTTCATTTGCATTTTAACAATCAACGTTTAGCTTATTTGTTGGTAGCCAATTTAAAGGCTTCAAGTGAAAGAAAATTAGTTCTTCTCTATTGTTTCAAACCAATGATTTATGTATTATGATACAGCGACCACAAAGACAAAACATGATAGTATCTTTAATTTATGTTTTTTTCAAGATATTTTTCGTACTGCAAGTATTCTTAACTGATAACTGATAACTGCTACACAGCATAAGCGCAGGCTATTGTGTTATTTTCTTGAATTTGTTTTAATACACTAATTTTTTCTTTTGTATAGATTTCTTATTTTCCATTTTTAATTCTTTGTGATGTTTCGTATATATATATATATATATATATATATATATATATATATATATATATATAAGTTAAGGCCTGGCAACTGTTGGTACGCAGTCTTGATACCAAAGCGTCGGGATGTAAACATTCCGAGTGTGTGTGTATGGGATTAAGAGCTATGAATAAAGCAGTCTTATACTATCGCTTGCCCTATTCATTTCTATTACCTCTTTATCGATCTTTTCTTACTGTTCTAGTTCTCACGAACGTTAACTGGTGTCGAAACCCGGGGAAAAAATTAAGGAACACAGTTCGGGGAAATTTTGTTGTGGCCCGATTTAGATCGATACACGTAGAAGATGATATGACGGAAAGTGGCGTATTAAGACAGCCCGTCTTAAATATCGTTGATGGGACGGAACCTAGGAGAGTGGGCCTGCTACCGGAGACTCACGCAAATGCACTCGCCCTGATGAGGGTGAAGACTATGAACACCCAGGATCTGAGAAAAGCGATTTCGGATCTGGAGAAGTTTACAGGTGAGCTGGGTGAACTTAATCACTTTTTAAAGGGAGGAGACCGCCTCACAGCGTTAATCGGGACAAAGGTGGAAGGCAATTGGCTGGACCTCAGGGACGCGGAATCACTGAGCGCGGCTTTGATATGTCGAGTAAAAAGAAGCATCCTGAATCAGATCCAAGCTGACGAGGAAACCCCATGGGAAGTGGTAAAGGCGCGACTAAAAAAAGCGTATGGAGGGGGGCGTTGGACCCCTGAGGAAGATATTTTTCAGATGTTTCGGGAAACGAGGTCTCCGAGACAGAGTAACGGACAGTATGCCGCAGGTCTGGTAGTCCGTTACAATCAGGTTACCGAAAAGATGAGAGAGACGTTTAGCGCGGAAGAAGTAGAAGGCCGGATGGGCTTCCTGTCAACAATATTGAAGGTGCAGCTGGCCAAGGAAACGGGAAGGAAAGAGGGATTCACTCACGAACGCTCTTTCCTAGAGTGCGCGCAAACGATGATCGACGCCAGCGCTAGGGAAGCAGAATTGCGTATCCGAGAAGACGAGAGTGACTGGAGCCGGGTCGTTTATAAAAAAATCAGGACCCCAAAGACCGTATGGAAGAAACCCGAAACAGCGTTTACGGGTAGAGATAGGGGGGTGACAGGAGAAAAGAAATTCAGAGGAGCAAGGCCTAGATATATGCCTCGTAGAGAAGAGAGGAGGTGCCACGGATGTGGTAAGACGGGTCACTTGGTGGCACAGTGCCCCAGAACGAAATGTTTCGAGTGCGGGGAGGAAGGGCATATCGCAAGACAGTGCCCGTACGTATACAGAAGAAGGGAATTCGATAAGGCAGAACCTATGGAGGTCAACGCCCAAGAAGTTCGTGAGAGGCGTAGAACAACCCCCAGAGACACAGGATCGTCAGCTGATGATTAATCAGGAACATCGGAAACTGAGGGAGACGAGCCAGGGTGCCATAGGAGCGGAGAACAGGAGAAGCAGAAGAATAAATCGCGTCGATGGGAGCGGCACGTAGAAGCCTGAGGAGAGTGGCAGCAGAGAGGCGACCACATCCTAATATGTAATACGGCGTGGAAAGGGATGTGCGAGTTGCCAATTATTGAGTTCGAGAAGGGGGAGAGGTGCTTAATAGACACAGGTAGCACCAATACGATAGTGTCGCGTAGTGCACTAGAGAGGCTGTGTGGAGGAGTGAGTACACACCAGATTAAGGTATGTGATTGTAAACTACTCACTCTGGGGGGACCCTGCGAAGTGATGGGAGAGGCGGTGGTAGGACTAGAAAAGTGGGCGAATGTAGGAGGGGAAATAACGGTGCACGTCGTAGAGGAGATGACGCGTGACTATCAAATAATTGTGGGATGCGATTTGTTAGGACGGGTAGGCGCGCGCATAATGAACGAAGAGAAAAACTGGAGGATTAGATTAGGGGATTTAACGTATCGGAGTCAGGGGACAGTACGGGGTTGAAAGGTACGAATTGGGGCGGTAAAGAGAGTAGAGGATTGGAGGGAGAGGCTGCGTGACGAATTTAGAGACATGTTTTTCGTAGAGGGAGATCTGTTAGGAGCAACAGGGAAGACAGAGCACGAGATACCTCTAAAAGTAGAGCGCGTAACATACGTTAAAGAAAGGCGATATCCTCAAGCACTTCGTCAACACATCCGGAGGGAAATCGACGAATTAAAGCGTCAAGGGATTATCAGAAATAGCACTTCGCCGTACAATAGTCCCCTGTGGACGGTGAAAAAAAAAATAGACCAGGCGAGGAAGAAGATCATTACAGAGTAGTTATAGACTTTAGAAAGCTCAATGAGAACACTCTAGACGAGAAATCTCCTATTCCACGCTTTGAGGATATACTGGATAGGCTGAGTGGAGCGAAAATCTTCAGTACGTTAGATCTGAAAGCGGGATATCACCAGATTAGACTGAATGCGAATGATCAGCATAAGACGGCGTTTTCATTCGAACGAGGTCATTACGAGTTTACAAGGATGCCGTTCGGTTTGAAAAACACCCCGATAACATTCCAGCGGCTAATGGATGAACTCCTGAGGGGAATTGATGAGAACATCTGCCAGATCTATATGGACGACCTCATAGTCTTTAGCCGTACCGAACCGGAACATATAGAACACCTTCGGAGTGTTTTTAAGAGGTTAAAGGAATTTGGGCTGAAATTGTCGATAGAAAAGTCGTCCCTGGGTCAGGAGACCATTAGTTTTCTGGGACATACTATATCTCGGCAGGGAGTCCAACCGGACTCCATGAAAATAGATGCGATCCGGAGAATGGCGGTGCCAAAAGATGTTAAAGGCATTCGGCGGTTATTGGGGACGCTAAATTATTATCGCCGTTTCGTTCCGGATATGGCGGAATTCTTGGTCCCTATTAGTAATTTATTACGCAAAGGGGCGCGAGTGATAATCACGCCGGTAATTGAGAAAAATATCCAGAAATGTATGGAACGGTTGCAAGAAGCACCTATCTTGGCATTTCCAAATTTTAGAAGGCGTTTACTGTCACAACGGACGCAAGTGAGTACGCCTTGGGAGCGGTATTGTCCCAGGAGGGAATCGATGGGGAGAGGCCGGTAGCATATGCGAGCAGAAGGTTGACTGACACGGAGGCGAGGTACAGTGCCCTCGAACGGGAACTACTGGGTATCATCTGGGCCATTGGTCACTTCCGCCCATACGTATTTGGGAGAAAATTTAAAGTCCACACCGATCACAGACCGCTGCAATGGGTGGGGAAATTAAAGGAATCATCCGCACGCGTGACACGGTGGAAGGAGTTTCTGTCGCAATACAATATGGAGATTGTGTATAAGCCAGGGAAGGATAATGTCGTGGCAGACTGGCTGTCGCGTGCCATTATGACGAATGCTATTGAGGATGGCGAGAAATCAGGGGGTAGTCGACAATTCCTTGCGGAGTGGACGCCAGGAGAAGCAGGAAGTACCAATCTGCGGGAAGATGGTGGCGCGAGACATAGCCCCACATCAGAAGAGTCTGTTGGAGAAAGACCACGAGACATGGGAACGTCTGAGGAGATTATCAACGACAAACGTCACCAAATCATTTGGAAGACAAAAACTTCGGGCCTGATGACAGTGACGTACGACGAATACGGTCGAAGCACAATTTCGATTATCTGGTCGGAGCCGGGAGTGAGGCTAGAGCAAATTTGCCAGGCACTGAAAGATGCCTCCAAACCGGGAAAAACGTACCACCTATTTGTCGGTAACGCGACGATTTGGGAGGAAATTAGAAGACTGTGGCAGAGCGAGCAATTAGGAATCGACCGCACGTTTATAAGGTGCCTATCGGCGGTTCAGACGTTGCGTGACGTGGAGCAACAGCGGGAGGTCACACTTGCGTACCACCAGGGGAAGACGAATCACCGTGGCGTGCAAGAGACAACGCAGGCGCTACAGCGGAGATATTTTTGATGGGGGATGCGGCAGACCATCCAGGAGATCATAGGGGCTTGTGAAATCTGCCTGAAAACCAAATATGACCGCCATCCACCACAAGGACGACAGGAGGAGACAATCACAACAGAGTCGCCACTGATCGATTTACAAATCGACACGTTTACGTGGCGTGGATTCAAATGGGTCACTACAATCGACACATTTAGTAAGGTGGCTATGGCATACGAGGTGCGGGACAAATCGGCAGACGCTATTCTGCATGCCGTCAACTTGTGGTTCCAATTTTATGGCATCTCCGAGCGCATTTCGTCGGATGGTGGGAGAGAGTTCGACAACGCCAAAGTTCGCGCTGAGATGAAAAATAGAGACGTGGTATGGCATATTAATACCCCGGGACATCCCAAAAGTAGAGGAAACGTTGAGCGCCTGCACAGCACCCTCAGCGATCACCTGCGGGTATACCAGGTCGATAAGGGGCTGTCAGCTAATGTTGCGATGCCAATGGCGGTGGCGGCGTATAACCACTCCATTCACACCACCACGGGATTTGCGCCGTTTGAAATTATCTTTGGGTTACGCGCGAGACCGCGAAATTGGGCAGAGACGGTGGCGGATGAAGGGAGCACGGAACAGCTCGTGAATACCCACATGCGGCTGGGAAAAATGTGGCGTACAGTGCGCGATCGTATATCGGGGGAAAAAACCAAACGCGTTGCGAGGGCAAATATGAAAGTCCGGGATAGAATGGGGTCGATTACGATCGGGACCGTCGTTTATAGGAAATTAGGTTCGAATCGGAGTAAAGAGCCGGTCCGATATGAAGGCCCTTTCAAGGTTGTTGTGATCCGAGAACACAATCTTGTAACTATCGAGAGTGTGGACCACCCAAGGAAACGGCGGACGGTTCATATTGAACAACTTAAACTCCCACTCTAGGGGGGGGGGAGCGTGAGTAAACTGGTGTGTCCTCGATCCGACACGAAGCAAGTAATTGTGTTGTTATAGGTCGTATTGTTAATATATGTGACATTCAGACAGAGAGTTCTGTTCTTAGTTTTTATAGTATTATTATTTTATAGGAGGTTTTATTATTTCGTTTTGTACATTTATATTTTATTTTACTTGTTTAAATGTGTCTTTAGTAGTGTGATGGATTATAGATTGTGTATTGGGTGCGCTGGCCTTGGCCCTTAAGAACCCAAGCCACCTGATTGTACACTCGGGTCGGACTTAGAGTTTACGAGGGAGTGTGCGTAAACTGGCGGGGGGGAGTTAAGGCCTGGGCACTGTTGGTACGCAGTCTTGATACCAAAGCGTCGGGATGTAAACATTCCGAGTGTGTGTGTATGGGATTAAGAGCTATGAATAAAGCAGTCTTATACTATCGCTTGCCCTATTCATTTCTATTACCTCTTTCTCGATCTTTTCTTACTGTTCTAGTTCTCACGAACGTTAACTTATATATATATATATATATATATATATATATATATATATATTTATTATATATTATGTATTTATTATATACGTACATTATTTTTGATATATCAAATGAATGGTAAATTTCGTTGGGGCTAGTAATGAATGACCCACTTTATATAAAATATTCTAATATAAAAATTTTCTTATAAGAGTTAGTCCCAAGGCAATAAAGGTGTATCAATTTGGAAGTATAGCCATAAAATGTAAATAGCAGGCAGATGACGTACAAAAACGGATACGAACGGATAAAAACGGAGAAACACACATTTAGAAAACAATAACTTTTATTATATTTTAAGACAAAAATATCTATTTGCTATAATCCCATAACAGAAACAATATTTAGCGTAAATGAACATATTATCTGCATAAATGAAGATAGCATCTAGACTAACTCGTCGAAAAACGACGACATAGTCAAATGATATTCATATGTTTGATAATCCCCTATTTTAATTTTTTTCAAATCTAGAAACAGTTGTATTTTTATCTCTATTTGTCTGTCTATCTATTACGATCATTTTTAATTCACTATACGATCTACAGTCATGTTACTTAACAATGACTTAACTACTTGAAGTATACTGAAAACTCTATGAAACACGATCAAGTGTTATTAGTTGTCGAATTAAAGTACTATGGGGACATCATATTCAGTACGGAAGATCTCAAAGTCCTGATCAAAAACATATTATATCGGGACTTTAATTCACTATAATTGCAAAAAAGTATTATAACTGACATTGTTGTTCAATGTATTCCCAAATTTTAGTTCATCCTCGTTTGAGGTAGAGGTATGATTATGCAAAGAGATTCCATCAGATGGCCTAATAAACGTGCTTCTAACAAAATCAAAAATTCAATTTCTAACTTAATGTGTAAACAGATACGTAATATGTGCTACACCTATCTTTGAGTATAATTGCAAACCAAAAATCAATAACATATGCTCACAACTCCACCGCAGCGATAGATTCTATTGTGTGCTGCTTAACTATCGATTGATCATTTTTTTAGGTTAATATTTTTTTCCCCTACAAAATTTGGAAATGAGTTTTTTCTGATGATGCAGGATGCATCTATGTATTTCCTTTCTATTCCTATACTTTTTCTGTTCACGTGCCAATACATAACTACCACAATGCGCAGATAAGATGTTATGCATTTGTTTAACTACTCTTTTTAAAATTACTATTGAATGATTATGGATTGTCACGTTCTGAGAGATCTTTCGTTACGTCAAAAAAAAAAGTTAACATTTTGACACCAATAGGTATAAATAAAGGAAATTATATCTATATTTTAAAAGTTATACTGAAAAGCTTTGTAATGGAACAACAATTTAAGAAGTACGTTCTAGAGATCTCAACAACAAAAACAGAACCAGTTTGAAAGAGCTAAGTCAGCTGCTTTCCGCAGTTATCTTCTGGTCCATTGTTGCCAACAAAGGGAATGTTGCCAGAGAAAAGTGATTATGAATAGGTGGCAGTCCGTGTGAGATAGTTACGCCGCCTACGTGCCCTAAACACCTAATCCCAGCTGGTGAATAAGGCCCAACTCCTGGAGAATTTAAAGGACGCTTGCCTTTTGTGCTGCCCCTCACAGCTGCTAAGTAACAAACACAGTTTGTCTCTGTCCTTTCTATCTCTTCTCATTAGCCCTTTCAATTTGTTATGCACGCTAATTACTCAAACTCTTGAAACTTGCTCTAATGAACCAAAAATGTAAAATCGAGTTTGAGGGGAAAAAGTTAGCCAGGTGGTTTGAGGATCATTATGTTCACCAGGACATTATACACTGACAGGCCAAAAATTCCACCCACTTGTAAAATTGTATTTGTATGTATAAGTTAATGTTTATTGAATTACAAGCTAAGAAAGGTTGGTAATAAGAACACGTAGAACGTTATAACAAGACTGCTTTATTTAGACCAAGATACCTCTATCTATAGGTATTACCTGTAAACATATACAGATAACATATGTTTGGGGATTAAGGCTGGGCACTAGTGGCGCCTGGACTTAACTCCCCCCCACCAGTTTACGAACACCCATTCGCAAACTTTGAAGTCCAACACTCGGACGTCTTAGTCCATTCAAATAATGCTCCGCTAATGTTACAAAGGAGCAAAGGCCAGCCCCGCCCGTACACAGCCTGTAATCCCTCACATTAAGCTCTAATCCTATAAAACGTAAAAACCAACTGTCACTTGTAAACAAAAAACATAAAAGAAAACTTTGACTTTTAAAAAAAAACAATACTTCTGTGGGAAAAATCACATAACTATAACTATTTACAATGTTCCTTGCGTGTATGCTGCGAGGACACTCCAGATCATTCCTGATCTACAACCTCCCCCCCTGGTGGAAGCTTTAACTGTTCTATGTGGACATTTCGCCGCTTCTTAGGGGGTCGTATACTCTCAATTGTCACGACGTTGTGTTCCCTAATCACGACCACTTTAAATGGGCCCTCATATCGCACCAGCTCTTTGCTACTATTTGACCCTAGTTTTTTATAGACGATAGTCCCGATTTTAAGTTCCCCCATTCGATCCCGGACTTTGAGGTTTTCCCGTTCCACTCGTCTCGCTTTGTCCCTCGTTATCCTTTCTCGGACTTTGTCGCATATTTTCCTCAAACCGACAGTATTACTCGCCATTTTCTCCGCCATTCCCTTGTCTGCTACCGTCTCTGCCCCATTTCTCCGTCTTTCGCGCAGCCCAAAGAGGATCTCGAACGGGGAGAACCCCGTCGCGGTGTGGATCGAATGATTGTAAGCGGCCACCGCCTTCGGCATTGCCTCATTCGCCGGCAGACCCTTTTCCGCGTGATATACCCGCAGGTGGTCACTCAGGGTGCTGTGCAATCTTTCTATCCCTCCTCTACTCTTAGGGTGCCCTGGGGTATTAAGATGCCAAGAGACATCGAGAGTCTTCATTTCTTTTCGGATGTTGGCATTGTCAAATTCTCTGCCCCCATCCGACGAGATCCGGTCTGGTACTCCGTAAAACTGGAACCAGGTATTTAATGCCGGCATTACCGCGTCTGATGACCGATCTTGCACCGGGTGCGCCATGGCCACTTTGCTAAAGCTGTCGATTGTGGTAACCCACTTATACCCCCTCCAAGTGAAGGTATCCACTTGTAAGTCACTCAACGGTGTCTCGGCGGTGGGCGATTCTTCTTGTCGCCCCCGTGGCGGATGTCTGTCATACTTCGTAGTGAGACAAACTGCACATGCCCCTATCATTTCTTGTATGCTCTTTTTCATTCCCCACCAAAAGTACCTCCACCGCAACGCTTGCAACGTTTCTTGAACTCCACGGTGGTTCGTTTTTCCTTGGTGATAGGCCAGCGTCACTTCCAGCTGCTGTTCTCTGTCTTTGAGTGTCTCCACCATCGACGTGCACCGAATAAATATCCTATCCACTCCAAGTTGTTCCGTTCGCCAGAGTCTTTGAATTTTCTCCCAAATAGTGGCATTCCCTACAAATACATGATGGGTCTTTCCGGGTTCCGAGGCATCTTTCAATGCACGGCAAATTTGGTCGTTCCTAACTCCTGGTGGCGACCAAATCGTCGTGATTCTACTTCTCCCATAACTGTCATATGCGATCTGCAGCCGCCCTGAGGTCTTGGATTTCCAAATGATCTGCCGTCTTTTGTCGTTCACGATCCCTTCTGTTACTTCCATTTCAACAGGTCTTTCGGCGGCGGAACCTTCCTCTTCAAGGGTTTCCTCACCTTCGCTATCTCCTCGCGTACCGAGGCTTCCATCCTCCCCGGGTGTCCATTCCCGGAGAAACTGTTGGATTTCCCCGGATGGTTCCCCTTCTTCCAATGCATTCACAGTAATGGCTCTGGACAACCAGTCTGCCACTACGTTCTCTTTCCCGGGTTTATATATGATCTCCATATTGTACTGGGACAAAAACTCTTTCCACCTCGTGACCCGCGCCGAGGACTCCTTTAACTTTCCTACCCATTGTAGGGGTCTGTGGTCGGTGTGAACACGGAATTTTCTGCCGAAGACATATGGGCGGAAATGGTCTATAGCCCAGACGATACCTAGGAGCTCTCTCTCTAGAGCACTATACCGCGCTTCCGTTTCTGTGAGCCGTCGACTAGCGTACGCCACCGGGCGCTCCCCACCGTCTCTCTCCTGCGACAACACTGCCCCCAGTGCGTATTCGCTGGCATCAGTGGTGATTGTGAAGGGATGTTGGAAATCGGGAAATGCTAATATTGGTTCCTCTTGTAAGCTAGACATACATTTCCGAATGTTCTGCTCCATGATTGGGGTAATTACCACCCTTGCTCCCTTTCGCAGTAAATTATTAATAGGCACCAGGTATGCCGCCATGTCCGGCACAAATCTTCTGTAATAATTAAGCGTCCCCAGAAGTCGACGGATCCCCTTTACATCTGTGGGCACCACCATCCTTCTAATCGCCTCGACCTTCGTAGAGTCTGGCTTAACCCCCTCCTGTGAGATGGTGTGGCCCAAAAAATTGATTTTTTTCTTCCCCAACAGAGACTTCTCCATGGACAATTTTAATCCGAATTCGCGGACTCTTTGAAATACACTTCTTAGGTGCTCAACGTGCTCTGCCTCCGTTCTGCTGAAAACTAACAGATCGTCCATGTAGACCTGGCATACCGCTTCGTCTATTCCCCTCAAAAATTCATCCATTAGGCGTTGAAAGGTAATCGGGGCGTTTTTCAGTCCAAATGGCATCCTGGTAAATTGATAATGCCCCCTCTCAAATGTAAAGGCCGTTTTGTCTTGGTCGTTCGCACTCATCTTGATCTGGTGATAGCCTGCCTTTAGATCTAGGGTACTAAATATTGTCGCCCCGTTCAATCTGTCTAATATGTCCTCAAATCGGGGAATAGGATACTTCTCGTCCGTCGAGTTCTCGTTTAACTTCCGATAATCGATAAATACCCTGTATTTCTCCGTCTCGTCCCCAGGTCTATTTTTCTTCCTCACTGCCCATAGAGGACTGTTATATGGCGAAGTGCTATCAATTATAATCCCTTGCCGTTTGAGACTCTCTAGCTCCTCTCTAATATGCCTACGTAGTGCCTGTGGATATCGTCTCTCTTTCACGTATGTGACGCGTTCTTTCTTTAACTGGATCTCGTGGACCGTCTTCCCAGTCGCTCCTAGCGTGTCTCCCTCTACGTAAAAAATATCCTCAAACTCCCTCTGTAGGCCTTCCCTCCAGCCCTCTATTTTATTAACCGCCCCTATCCGCGCTCTTCCGTCCCATATAGTCCCTTGACATTTATATTCCACTTTCCCCAACTTAATGTTCCATTTTTCCCCGATATTCTCCACACGCGCGCCTACCTTCCCAAACATGTCGCACCCAACTATCACCTGGTACTCCCGCGGCATGTTTCCTACGATATGTATCTTTAGATCTCCCCCTTTCTTCGCCCACCTATTTAGCCCTATGACTAACTCTCCCACTACCTCGCAAGGGCCTCCCAGGGTGATTAAACTACAATTACATACCTGAATCTGGAGTGCCCTCTCTCCACCATACAGCCTCTCCAGCGCTCCGCGGGACATGATGGTGTTGGTGCTTCCCGTGTCCACCAGACACATCTCTCCTCCTTTGACCCTAATTATTGGCAACGCACACATCCTCTCCCGAATTGCATTACATCTCAGGATGCGGTCGCCTCTCTGCCAACACGCTCCTCAGGCTTCATCACGTTGCTCCCATCTACGTGACTCGACCTTCTGCCCTGTCTGTCTCCTGTTTCTGCTGCGCCTCGCTTCTTCTGATGGTCCACTCTCCCCATGTGTCATGCTCCGTCTCTCTCTTACTTCTTGAGTGTTTACCTCCATTGGATCTGGTCGTTGGTATTCTCTCCTCCGGAAGATATACGGGCAATGCCTCGCGATGTGTCCTTCCTCGCCACACTCAAAACATTTTGTTCGAGGACACTGTGCCACTAAATGTCCTGCCTTCCTACATCCGTGGCATTTTCTTTCTTCCCTGGGCGGGGCATACCTCGGTCTCGTTCCTCTAAATCTTCTTTCTCCTGTCGTTCCCTTGTCTCTGCCAATAACGGACGTTTCTGGTCTCCTCCAGGTTGGTTTCAGGGTCCGGGTTCTTTTGTATGCAACTCGGCTCCACTCATTGTCGACGTCTTGCACCCTCACTTCTTCCTCCTTGGCACTAGTGTCGATCATTGATTGTGCACACTCGAGAACGAGCGCTCATCAGAGAATCCTTCCTTTCTTCCTGTCTCCTTGGCCAGTTGCACTTTTAGAATTGTGGATAAGAATCCCATTCTACCCTCCACCTCTTCTATGCTAATCGACTCTCTCATCTTCTCCGTTATCTTATTGAAACGGACTACTAACCCCGCAGCATATTGCCCGTTACTTTGTCTTGGGGACTTTGTCTCCCTAAACATTTGGAATATGTCCTCCTCGGGAGTCCATCGTCCTCCTGCGTACGCCTTCTTCAATCTCATCTTAATTAATTCCCACGGGGTTTCTTCATCTGCCTGAATTTGATTCAGTATACTTCTCTTGACCCGACATATCAGGGCCGCCTTCAACGATTCCGCGTCTCTGGGATCTATTAAATTTTCTTCTGCTTTAGCTCCAATTAAATCTGTGAGACGGTCTCCTCCTTTTAGGAAATGGTTCAGCTCACCCAGTTCCCCAGTGAATCTCTCCAGCTCCGCAACAGCCTTCCTCAGATCCTGGGTATTCATCGTTTTTACCCTCATCAGCGCGAGCGCCGTGGCATGAACTTCTGGCATAGTTCCCACCCTTCTAATATCTGGTCCCTCTACGAGATTCAAGACGGGCTGTCTCAAAACTCCTCCTTCAGTCATCTTCTCTCTTTCGCGTATAGAAGAAAAAAATACAAAAAAAAATTTCGCTCGCACTCGATAACTCTCTTTCTCCACGGTTCCCGGGTTTCGGCACCAGTTAATGTTTATTGAATTACAAGCTAAGAAAGGTTGGTAATAAGAACACGTAGAACGTTATAACAAGACTGCTTTATTTAGACCAAGATACCTCTATCTATAGGTATTACCTGTAAACATATACAGATAACATATGTTTGGGGATTAAGGCTGGGCACTAGCGGCGCCTGGACTTAACTTATATAATACATGGTAATTGTATATAATACTTATTATTTATTGAATTTATAAAATCTTTTTTACCTTTAATAAGGTTTTAACGTTTATTAAATGAGCCTTTGTTTAAAAATTGTAAAAATATAACCATTTTTATTCTAAAAGAAATTAAATACCCTCCACCAGTCGGAAAATGTCCCTTTACTGGAGGTTACTCCATTCTTCCCGAAAAGCCCTTTCAAGGTCCTGCAGTGTTTCAGGAAGTGCTGAACGCGCTCTTATACGTCTTCCGAGGTTATCCCATAAATGCTCGACAGGGTTCAAATCTGGAGAACGTGCTGGCCTCAATGTTGTGCTGATGAAGGAACGTCTTATCGTGCATTAGAAATGAATGATCGGTTATGTCGATGAGGATAGGCAACACATGAGGTTCCAAAATCTCATCTACATAGCGAGTGGCCGTCAAAGACCCTCCACCAACAACAACCAATTCTGTGCGGCACTCCATTGAAATCCCAGCCCACACCATTAAGGAACCACGTTGAAAAGGTTAGTTCTGGGTGAAATTACAGTCTGCATACCTTTCATTTCTTTTTCTCCACACCCTTTCACTCCCGTCTGGAGATCGTAGAGCAAATCTAGATTCATCTGTAAAAAGTACAGCACACCATTCGTCCATAGTCAATGACTGTGTTCGCGAGCAAAAGCCAGCCGTGTAACTCTGTGAGTTCTGGTCAATTCTGGTCCTCTTACTGGACGAAAAGCCATTAGTCCATACTCATTTAATCTTCTCCGAGCAGTACGTTCAGAAATTTGCACGCCTCGAACTTCTTGGAGCTGATGAATCTCTTGAACAATGGTAAGGTGCCGGTTTCATAAAATTCTTAAAGTAAGAAACCGGTTATCCTGTGGTTCTGTTGCCCTAGGCCGTCCAGAACCGATTCTTCTATGGTGAGTTTCCGAGTTTCTCGAAAACGCCTGACGGCGTCTCGTAGAGTTTTATAGAGAACTCTGATGGCATTAGCTACATATCTAATGGAACGTCCATCATCAGTAAGTGCCACACCACTGCAACATCCTCAGCACGAAGAGGCATTTTTAAACTTAAAATTGAGAAAATTAAAATATCGAACCCGAAAACTAAGAAATTTGCTCCACCAGAACCCAAATGACACTGAATAAACATTTTTAATTCCATGGAAAGTAAACATTGGGAACGACAGCCCTTTAATTGAATTAAGGTTTATGAGTTATTATCCTCTATATTGACATTTCGAATTACAAAAAATACATATTTATTCATAAAAAAAATTGACCAATCCAAAGCAGAAATATTGAGATGAAAACATGAAAAAATCAGGTGGGTGGAATTTTTTGCCTGTCAGTGTATTAGTTTTTTCGATAAGCCACCAAATCCATGATTCCGCCTTGTGTTTAATATTTTAAGGACCTTGCAAGACTGATCAAGCTAGTGGCAGTTTTGTATTTTGTCGTTGGAGAGACGAAAGCACATTTCTTACATAAGTTTCTATTATAAAAAAAAGTACCCCCCCCCCAAGATAGATTGGTGTGGTAGTTATTCGAATATGCCCTCAAAAATCGTGGAGCACTTAAGAAAATTCAAATATTTGCTTCCAAATAGAATCGTCTTTTAATTATTTTTTTGATTAATATTCAACTTACTAGTGGTAAGGTTTTATAATATACATATAGGATACTCAATATATATTTAAAAAGTTAATTAAAAATAATTGTTACAGAAATTTCCATTTTGATTTCTTGTGATCTACAAAAAATTAGCACAATGTTTATTTAATTTCAATTTAAAATATGGTTTAAACGGTCTGGTAGCCAAAGATATACAGCCCGTGTATTGGGTTTATCTGAAACTACAGTGTCAGAGCCAAGCGATGACCGTTTTATTGTACTAAATACGCCTAGGGATCGGTTTTCAACAGCTCCTGAGACTACTCAACTTCTTCGTGCACCTCGGGCAGAAGTTGTATGTGCAAAAACTGTTAGAAGAAGGCTTGCTGATGTGAATCTAAACCCTCAGAGACCAGCATCTGTGCCATTTTTGACCAGAGAGCATCGAAGAGCTCTGTGTTATTTTGTGTATGATTTCTTTAAAATAATTTTTTTTTATTTATTGGGGTTTTTTTCATATTTTCAGCCCCTTATAACTGAAAAGTTTAATATTAATTATAAAATAAATAATTCGATTTGGAAGAAAATATTTCAATTTTTCAAAGAGAGCCTCTTTTTTGTGGATATTTTAATTTATATATATATATATATATATATATATATATATATATATATATATATATATATATATAAGTTATCGTCTCCCAGCTGTAGACGATCGAGAAAAAGGAATGAAGAAAGGAGGTAGATGATATAATAAGAAGGTTTGTTTTATAACTGGCTTTATTTTCCTCCTGATCCTCTATACACACGTTACGGGTTTGTTTACCCTAGGCTACAAGGTATTAGGCTTAACATTGCCGTACCGCTAGACGTAACTCCCCCCTACCAGTTTACGGACATTCCCCGTAAACTCCTAACATGTGACATCAGCTATGTATCTATAGCAACACAAAACAAAAAGTATACTCTGTTAATAAAAAAAATTTGAAAAGAAAAATGTCTTCCAGGTCCATCTAAAATCACAGCACAGACCCATATAACACAAAAAAAACATAATAAACCAACAAAAAATATATATATATAGGCCTCTCGGGACTGGTCACCTGTGACACACACCGGAGTTATGTTTCGACGACGGGGCTCCCAGGCTCCACCGCGGGAAACTTGAGCTGTTCCACATGTACCGTCCGCCGTTTGATCGGGGGTGTAATGCTTTCGACCGTGACCACGTTGTGTTCGCGGAGAGCGATCACTCGGAAAGGACCCTCGTACCGCACTAGTTCCTTACCCCTGTTCGACCCTTTTCTCCGGTACACGAGCGCGCCGAGTTTAAGATTGCCCAGAATATCGCGGACTTTGAGGTTGTCGCGCGCCACCCGTCGCCGTTTCTTATCCTGGAGCCTTCCCCGAACGGCCACCCACTGTTTCTTTAGCGCTATCTGATTACTTACTACCCGTGCGGCCAGTTCTTCATCGATCGCCGTACTCCTGCTATCGCGCCGGCATCTTCGAAGTCCAAACAGCGTCTCGACCGGAGAAAAACCGGTGGCAGAATGGATTGAGTGGTTATACGCGATGACTGCCTTTTCCATCGCCACGTTTGGTTCTAAGCCCTTCTCTCCATGGTAAATTCGTAGGTGGTCGCTAAGCGTGCTGTGCAGCCGCTCTACGTCTCCTCGACTCTTCGGGTGTCCTGGGGTGTTGAGATGCCAACGGATCTCTAAGGCCGCCGCCTCAGCCCTTATTTCGGCGTTATCAAACTCCCTACCAGCGTCGGAAGCTATCGTGTCTGGTACGCCATAAAATTGGCACCATGTGCGTAGTGCCCTTAGGACTGCTTCCGCTGATCGTTCTGCTATCAGATGGGCCATCGCTGTTTTGCTGAACCTATCGACAATGGTGACCCATTTGTATCCCCTCCATGTGAACGTGTCCACCTGCAAATCCTCCAACGGTTGGTCTGCCGTTGGCGTCTCCTCCTGTATTGCTCTGGGGGGGTGGCGATCATATTTCGTGGTGAGGCATGTGTCGCAGGTACCAATAACTCTCGCAATCGTGTCTTTCATACCCAACCAGAAATATCTCCTCTTCAATGCTTGCAGGGTAGCGTCGATTCCCCGGTGGTTTGTCTTCCCTTGGTGGAATGCAAGGGTCACTTCTCTCTGCCGCGTTTCTTCTTTTACTGTCTCCACCTTCAGGGTACATCGGACGAACGTACGATCGACTCCGATTCTCTCCGTCCTCCATAGGCGTTTGATGCGTCCCCAGATGGTCGCATTTCCCACGTACATGTGGTGCGTTTTCCCTGGAGTAGATGCGTCCTTCAGAGCGCGGCAAATCGTATCGTCGTTTATCCCCGGTGTCGACCAGATTTTGACGATGTTGCAGTGGCCGTACTTCTCAGATTCCATCTTGAAGAGCCCAGAAGTTTTGGTGAGCCAAATGATCTGGCGCCTCTTGTCATTTATTATGGCGTCGAGGTCCTCAATGTCCGAGGGTCTATCCCCCACTGAACTCCCGTCACTCGGAACATCATTGGCTGGAGCCCCCTCCCGCTCCCCTTCCTCGCCGGGTGACCATTCCTGGACGAATTGGTGGGTGTCACGTGATGGTCCCGGAATCTCCTCTTCGATCGCATTCACGACCAACGCGCGGGATAACCAATCGGCCACGACGTTCTCCTTCCCCGGTTTGTAAATAATGTCGATGTTGTATTGACTGAGGAACTCCTTCCATCTGGTAATCCGCGCTGATGACTCTTTCATTTTTCCCACCCATTGGAGGGGTCGATGATCTGTTTTAACCCGAAACTTCCTCCCGAATACGTAGGGCCGGAAGTGTTCTATCGCCCATACGATACCCAGTAATTCGCGTTCTAGCGCGCTATATCTACTCTCGGATTCAGTAAGGCGTCTGCTAGCGTATGCTATTGGTCGCTCCCCCCCGTCGCGATCCTGCGAGAGTACCGCCCCCAACGCGTATTCACTCGCATCTGTGGTAATCATGAAGGGGAGTGCAAAATCTGGAAACGCTAGTATAGGCTCTTCCTGTAGCCGCTCCATGCAACGTCTTATATTGTTCTCCATTACCGGGGTAATGACGACTTTTTGTCCTTTTTTAAGGAGATTGTTAATAGGGACCAGGTACTCCGCCATTTCTGGAACGAATCTGCGGTAGTAGTTCAGGGATCCGAGTAAGCGCCGGATTCCTTTTACGTCTTTCGGGATAGTCATCCGCTGGATGGCCTCCACCTTCCCACGATCGGGTTGCACTCCCTCTCTGGAAATTATGTGGCCTAAAAATTTCACCTGCTCTTGTCCCAAAAGCGACTTCTCCGCAGACAATTTCAGCCCGAATTGCTTAATTCTGTCAAAAACCTGTCGCAGATGGTCCTGGTGTTCTACCTCATCTCGACTGAAAATCAGGAGGTCGTCCATATATATCTGGCAAAACGACTCCCCAATCCCTCTTAAAAATTCGTCCATCAGCCTCTGGAACGTTATTGGCGCGTTTTTCAGCCCAAACGGCATTCTGGTGAATTCGTAATGTCCCCGCTCGAACGTGAATGCCGTTTTGTGTTGGTCTCCACGACGCATCCGAATTTGATGGTAACCCGCCTTCAGGTCCAGTGTACTGAATACCTTTGCTCCACTTAGGCGGTCCAGGATGTCTTCAAAGCGAGGTATGGGGTATTTTTCGTCTATAGTATTGTCGTTTAATTGCCTGTAGTCTATTACTACGCGATATTTTTCGTCACCGGACGACCCTTTCTTTTTCACTGCCCACAGGGGACTGTTGTATGGAGACGTACTATCTACTATGATGCCCTGTCGTTTCAATTCCTCGATTTCGTCCCTTATATGCTGTCGCAGCGCCTGCGGGTATCGTCTCTCTTTGATATATATCACTCTCTCCTGCTTCAGTGGGATCTCATGGAACGTTTCCCCCGTCACTCCCAGTTTGTCCCCTTCGTTGAAAAATATATCGGCATACTCTCGCCGAATAGCGCGTTCCCAGTTGTCCTCCCGATCGATCGCTCCGATTCGCTCCTTCCCGTCCCCCACGGTTCCTGTACACCGGCATAACATTCTTCCCAGTCTAATATCCCATATTCCGTTACGGCACTTCACTCTTGCTCCTACCCTTCCCAAGAGATCGCACCCTATGATACCATCGTACTCGCGCGGCATCTTCCTAACCACGTGTATTTTCAAATATTCCCCATTTTTCGCCCACCTATCCAATCCCATCGTCAATTCGCCTTCGATTTTACACGGCCCTCCCAGGGTGATAAGCTTGCACTCGCATGCCTGAATCCGCGACGACCCCTCGCCCACACACAATCTGTCCGCCGCTTTCCTGCTGAGAATAGTACAGGAGCTCCCCGTGTCTATCAAGCATCTCACTCCTCTCGCCACTCCAATAATGGGTATACCGCCGTAATTCCCTCTGACGCTATAGTTTATTAACGTGCGGCCACCCCTCTGCCAGCCCGCTCCTCAGGCCACCGCTTGCCGTTTCCTTCCTCCTTCCGTGCCATATCGTCTGCTTCTTACGTAGTCCCTGTCGTCCTCTGCAGTCTCTCCTCTTCTGCTCCTGGGTTCATCTTCTTCTTCTTCTGTCTCCGACGCTCCCGTAGTTTTTGACGATTCGGAGGGGGTTCTGGTTCTTCTCCATACCCTCTGTGCGTTTACCTCCATCGGTTCCGGCCTATACCTCTCTGTTCGCTGGAAAATGTATGGACACTGCCTCGCGATGTGTCCCTCAATTCCGCATTCAAAACATTTTGTTCGCGGGCACTGCGCCACTAAATGTCCAATTCTTCCACATCCGTGACATTTTCTGTCCTCCTTCCTCCCGCTGGGTCTCGGTCTCCTTTGGCTAAGTCTCCTTCCTTCAACCGCCGCCCCTTTTTTCTCCGCATACCGTTGATCTTTCCTCTTCCATGCCTGTTGCGGCATTCTCGGCCTCCTGTACATCACTTTGGACCACCCTGCCTCGTCTGCCTCTAATTTTTCTTCTTCCTCACGGGCACTAGTGTCCATTACATCTTGGGCGCACTCAATGAACGATCGGTCTCCCGGTAGACTATCTTTCTTGCCGGTATCCCTGGCCAACTGTACCTTCAGAATGGTCGATAGGAATGCCATCCGGCCTTCCACTTCCGCTAGGTTCACCGTTTCTCTCATTTTTTCCGTTATTTTGTTAAATTTTGCCAAGAGTTCTCCGGCGTACTGCCCTTTCGTTTGATTGGGCCGTCTGGTCTCCCTGAACATCTGGAAGATGTCCTCTTCTGGTGTCCATCTGCCTCCCCCGTATGCCTTCTTTAGTCGTTCTTTTACCACGGTCCATGGGGTGTCTTCGTCGGCCTGTATTAGGTTTAGTACGCTCCGTTTTATTCTACACACTAGGCCCGCTTTGATTGATTTTACGTCACCAGGGTCGAGTAAACCCTCACTTGCCTTCGCCTCTACTCTTTCCATAATCCTATCCCCACCTTTGATGAAATGGTTCAATTCGCCTAACTCTCCTGAGAATTTCTCTAGGTCCGATATTGTTCTCTTCAGGTCCTGTGACGTCGCCGCTCGCACCTTCATCCAAGCCAGGGAGTTTGCATGAGCTTCGGCCATCGTTTCCCTAGGCAATTCGGGCACTTCGAAAGCCGCAGGCCGTAATTCTACCATGTAACTAGGTCACTTTTTCCCAATAAAACAACTGGAAAAAAAAATTAAAATTTTACTCACAGTTGTTTACCAGAATACTCGTAGTTCCCGGGTTTCGGCACCAGTTATCGTCTCCCAGCTGTAGACGATCGAGAAAAAGGAATGAAGAAAGGAGGTAGATGATATAATAAGAAGGTTTGTTTTATAACTGGCTTTATTTTCCTCCTGATCCTCTATACACACGTTACGGGTTTGTTTACCCTAGGCTACAAGGTATTAGGCTTAACATTGCCGTACCGCTAGACGTAACTTATATATATATATATATATATGTATGTATATATATATGTATGTATTCAGCCAGAATCAAGGATCTGTTTGTTTATAAACTTGATTAAATTGTTTAATTGATGTGAATAGTGTGGAAACAGTACATTAATTCCAACAAATTTCAAAACTTTCGTTAGATTTACCACTAAAGCAATGAGGTACAAGCATGCAAGAAACTTTGTGTGAATGAATCAAAACAAAATGTATTAGAAATTATTACCTGGGGAAGCATTTTTTTCAATCTTGTCTGGTTGATTCATCGGGATGCTTTGCACCCTAGAAACTTCTACGATAGACTGGAATTTGTAAAGCGAATGGCGGATGTCTTCTTCTGGAAGATCTTCTGGCACGTCGAGTACCAGTACTACGAACGTTTTCTGCGGTCTGCATGGTATAGGTATCTAGAAATCATAGGTATCACTTTAAACAATAATCCTTATTATACTATTACCAATCTGATATGGTTTTATAACTAGGAAATTGGTATCAATCAGAGACTGCGGATAGGAATTAGGTTTGGCATCTGTCTAGAAATATATACCTAATAACAATAAAATATGAAATTAGAGCTTAGACAACTCCAAAGCAAAGTGTTAACTTGTTTCTGCACATGACATACCTCTTCTCAACCTCTATCTGTGAGAAGTGCGAAAATTTCTACTGCCCATCACGTCACGTTTGTGCGTAATCTTCATTGTGATTTTCTTGGAGCATTAAGTTTTTCATTCAATAATGTATTTTAGTTTCAAAATAATAGTTAAAACGTGACATAAAACGTTCAGTACATGTAGTTATTGGCTTAAAAGAAATTGTTTATTCAATGAATATTTATTTCTTGTTTAAATGTAATAACGGGTATAATGAAAACCATATGTTAATCCTTATTGGTTACGTTCAAAATTTTGTACTGCGATGTACCTCATCTTTAAGCTCTTTTTTACCGTTTATCTGTCCATGAGAAAGGATTACTACAAATAACCAATGAACTTAATTATGACCTGAGTAAACGAAGTGAAAATCACTTGAAATATCTATTTAAGATGGATCCCAAGTTGAAGTGTGTGCCGGCCGCTAGCTGTTTACCTAACAAACAGTAAGTTATTCAATGCTAAAGTTTCAAGTTGTCCCCATTACCGAGCGAAGACGATAATGGAATATTAAGGAGTCCTGCCGTATCAAATCCAATAATTAATAAACAGCAACTCCGAAGCGGAGTAGAACTTTAATACGGCTCTGACTGTTAACTTAGACAACTTGCTACGGCGGAATCATCCTATGATTGCATTATTCTGGAATTGTTAAAGAGCAGTTCGTAAATTGTTAGGGAAATTATCGCCTTGATTTATTTTTTTTTTCTAGAGGAAATTGGTTTAGGAAGAAAACGGTTTTTTATTTGCTCGTCCGTCTACTTTTCGAACTAGAAATTTAATATTTCAAGAGATCAGTGGGTGAGTTGGAAAAAAAACTATAAATATGACATATTCAGGTTGATGTCCAAGGGTCAACCTGGAGGATATTGATGCTTTATGAGATATCGCTGCATCATATTCAACCACAAACCCTCAAATATAAGATGAGGCTGTGCAACATTTTCACCAACTTCTTGACTGTTGAGCTTGCTAAGTGGGCTTTCATCACCTGCATCAGCAAAACAAGTTCTGGGGCAAACAGTATAACTCTGCTTTGACCTGGTAGAGTAAGTGCTTCTTCCACACCTTTCAATCAAATTTCCTGTAATGCCTATAAGAGTTTAAAATATATAGATTTACCTGTTTATTTTCACACAGTTGTGTATTCACGGATCAGTTGTACTATTGCGCTGTCGGGGTGCGTATTGTTAAGACCTTTGAGAGCACTGAGAGAGTTGGACAGTACTGTTATATTAATTGCTTCTCCTGACATTGAACAATGTAGTGCAGATTCTGGATTGGCAATGGAATATTTGTGAGTCAATTTGGGAGTACTAAAGGCAAGCGCTGTTTAAACGTTCGATTTAGATTCGACTATGAATATTATTAAGCTGTTAAATAGGTCACTTAGTAGAAGTGTTTTGAATTTTGAGGTGGCCGTATCTTGTTTTCGATATTTTTTTAGTGTAAATCACTAAAGCAATGCAAAGACATCGAAAAAACGTTGGTTTGAAGTGTCTTGGGAATCAGTTCTTTGTTCATTAATTTCCAAGCCAAAAAGCGTTGTACTAAGAATAAATTCCTGCTGTACTCAATTCAGTTTTACATTTCGAAACTTTCTTTCTCTGAAAGATCTCAGTTGCGGAATCTATTCACAAATAGAATTAAATCTCTAGGCTACTTAGTCCTAAAATATAAAGCTTGTCAATAAACTGCATTCCTCATGACCAGCCCGAATATAGTATCATACATTATACATCATAGTATTAGTTACATTACATTATCACATGAATCACTTTATTCTTGGTTCTGGTTGAACCAACCATTGTTGTATTCATTTTTTTTAATCTCAATAAAATTGTTTGTTTGATAGGTGAATGCTACTGATTCTTCTGGTTCCCCAATCTCCCCTTACCTAGCTAATATTTTAGTATTATTAATTGACATTTTCTTAGCCTCTTAGGGAATATTTTTTCCTTTCTCGAAAGCTACAGTAAATTAAAAAATGACACAGGACAAAAAAACCGTCAGCCGTAATTTTGTGGACCACCTCCCTGTGCCATGTTTGCAGTGAGGACGGTAAACATTAAGTTGGGGAAGAGGTAACTTAGTTATCCGGCCTTTTCCCTCTTCATCAACTACGCATATTCCTTCAAATTTAAAACCTTTAAAACTTTCCTTTTTTTACTTTACTTTAAGAGTTTTTTAGCAAATGAATTTCACAAATTTAAACTAGCTGTTTGTTTAATAATTTAGCAATATAATTAATAAGTCATATAGTTTAAGTGACTTTTATTAACTTATATTATAACTTTTCTGCATCTACTATTCTAAATAGTCTGATTGCGTGATCTTTGTCCAATATTAGAAACAAAAAATAATTTTTCCAGGTTTCATCCCTTCAGTAAAAGCGTTTCTTTTATATACGCAAGTGTTACCGTGTCAGACCTTAAGAACAAAGACTATTTGTCTAGTATCATTACTACTTAAGACGAGTAGTCTAGTTCATAATGGCAAACAAAATAGTAAGTGAGGGTATAACATTTATAAAAAAAATTAAGCTACAAAAATCTTTTTACTGAGAAAAATTTATAATTTACTCTACAGGGAAATAAGTAATTGTGATCAATGAACTCATTCAGTCCATATTTAAAGTTCTCCATTTAATCACTCATTCATAGAATATAAGCGAATACAGACTGTCTAGGGAATACCCTATTCCACAAGGTTGTAACCTCCCGCACATGTGAACGAGGAAGTGGAGGTTCGGGAGATCTACGCTCCTCCGTCAGCCGCGTCCGACTCGTGGACTTTGACTAAGAGTGCGAGTACGAAAGATCATCCAGGACATGATTAGAGGAGCTGGCCATTGGCTAGGACTCCCACTGTCATGAATTTATAGCAGGTCACGAGGCTACTGCCGGTTTAATCTTCAAGAAGATTATAGGGGTGTTGCGAAGCTGTACCATAAGTGTGCTAGGGGTTAGGACGATTGGATAAGTTTTAGTGAAATTTTGAGCATCAAATTTTTCTCAAGACATTTGATTCAAAGAATTGTATAAGTTTGATATTTGACTGTTCCGTTGTTTCCGATGGCTCTGGTCTAGACCGTATTTTTAAGATTGGTTTGAGTATAATATAAATTTAAATTAAAAAAAATAGAAGTGAGGTCCTTGAATCTATCTATCTATATTTTATAGAAGAAATAATTAGGGAACTTAATAAATTACTGGACTAAAAATGTTTACGCTCTGAAACGAATATGCCTTCGAATCGTTGGGTGTTTTGAGCTAATACAAAATCATATTTTTATGTCAAAACCTCATGGGAAAACTGTATTTAAGCCAAAAAAAATAACGTTTTAAAATAACCATGAAAACAGACCATGGCTACAGGCTGGCCCATATGCACCTTCGTCTTGACCTGGACAGACCAAGGTGACGAGTATGATAGTGAACCTTTAACCGTCAATCACCAGATCGCTGACTGCAGTAAATTTCAGACTGCTCGACAATGAACCGAACTTTCAGAACAGTTAGAAGAAATACATCGAGAGAAATCGCACGTAAAACAAGTTGAACAAATCGGCTTCATCCAAACTGTTTAAATATGTAAGGTCATTGCTTATAGTCATTGTAACAGATGCAATGCTAAATAACAATTATACAAAAAAAATATAATACCGATTGGAACGCTTCATTTTCCCTTAAACTGGCAGAGAAGCGATCGGAAACAATAAAAGCAGATTGGAGCTGGGAAGGAGGGCCGATAAAAGGTGTGTTAGGAATTGAGAAGAGACCCACCTGGTTGCGGTCCATTCAGCGGGCAATCTTGTAAGCAACAGGAAGGGATTACTGGCCGAACTAATGCCCGCAGGGATTACGCCACCGACCACGCCCCTTCATTTTGTTTTAACTGACCCCGATAAAGGTAACGACTCCCGGCTTTACGTTCTAGGGCCTGAATTAAATTCAACGTACGCTGAACGGCCGCTGTCTCTGGCCTAGGGCAGTAAAATTTGATGCCGCCAGCACACTAAAACAGCCCTTCCGCCTTTTTATTGTGCCACACTAAACCTTTTCCCATTAATGGATACTTATTGCCATTCTGAAAACGCGCATATTCTGTTAAATCTTCCCTCACGATAGCATCATGCTTGCATAAGCACCACTAAAGAGGAGCGTAGAGGAACCGATAAACTCTTAATATGTAAAATTATATTATCTGTTTATTAAGTTAACATTTGCGCTAATGAAAACTGCTATTGCCTTTTGGACACAGTAAATAGCTATCGTGGTCCTACGCAATCAAACGGAGGAGACTTTGCCACTGCCACAAACTGCTGTAACATAACATACTGAAAAAGAGACTTACTCATTTGGGCAAATAGAGCCTAGATGTACTGCAATGCAAAAACACAAGGCACATCTTGATAATAAATATATTTAAATATTTACAGTATTCAGGCTAATAATTGCAAAATCACTGAAAGTCAGCAAGCGCACAGCACAAAGAGACCAGCAAGCTTCATACCTACACTCTGACTTGAAGAAATTACACCGAGGCTTTCATGACAAACCATCTGGCCATTTGAACCTAGTGCTCGAGAAACCATTCAACTTGACTTACCATATAAACGCTATGTACAATCTTGTTGTATTTACAATCTTTATTATCTTTTAAATGTTTAATTTCAGTAACGAAGATAATTTAACATTATAGTATATAGTATTTTAAATAAAACATGTTGAGTAGCTTTTAACCAATCATATAAGATTTTTTATTAAACTGATGCAGAAATCTACCAAAAACGGAGTATGTTCTGATGTCCTCTTTATTAAGAATATTTATATATTTGAAAAAATACCATTTAAATTATATTTGTTTTAAATTTTGTTCGTTCTAAAACACAAAGGAATTCTATGTGTAAAACGAAGTACAAGATAATTACGGAACTTTAAATCTGAAACTACTTTAAGTCAAATGAACCAATTTTGACAATGTAAAATAATTAAACACAATAAACTTGGGTGATTTGGAAGCATAATTACCATTTCAATTATAAGGATAAAAATCTCCATTTTTCTACTTCTATTACAATGATCAGGGCATAATCGAAATCCTGGGTAATTTTCCAAGAATACTGTAATATTTTGGTTTCAGTTAGGTCTGTATTTAATATCAGTGGCTGACTAGAACACCCGTGAAAAAGCATGAACATATATTCTATCAGATCTTTGATAGCTTAAACAACTGGCCTGACATGTTTGCAATGAGTCGTATCTCTCGAACGCTCAAGTTTCCTACAATCAATCGGCCGTTTTAACAGTAAAATGATGTTCCATGATTTTTTGACATTAAAGGGGAAAGTTATGACAGGTGCTGTTCAATTCCTTCTCTGAAATATGGACTCTGTCAGAATGATGTATTTTTTGTTTTCTTTAAAAGCATTCCAACGGCGAGGGTCATTGATGCCTATACATGCATGACCTCTTCATAATTTTATAAGATATGCATTTTGTTATGATCCTGATTTAATAGTACTTTAAGGAAGATTTCCGATATAGGAATTTTCATTAATTATTAAACCTATAAAAATGTAACTAATGCATCCTATGAAGACATGCTTGTATATTTATTCTACTTTGTAGTGAACGAAGACTAATAAAACTGTGAATCAAAATTTGGCAGCACGTTCCACAAGAAACCATTTTATTCTGTGGTGACAAATATGTGTATAAATTATATACATTGCGTGTACAACTGGAACGATTCATAATTTTCAATTAATGATTGGTGAAAACATAGTGCTTCCTATTTTAGGAGTCTTCTCTTTCTAGCATTCAGCTGGGAAAGTGTATGTGTAGAGATGATTGTTATAAACCTCGTTGATTTGAACAGTGGGTTTATCAAATTATATTGAAGTTTACTAACACGGACATTTTAGTTTTAAATTATTTTTTATTCAATAGAGCTCTCTCATTATTACTATGCACTCTTCAATGTGGTTAACCCCACTTAAATTTTGACATCGACATTTGGCACGAAATGTTAAATATTTAGGGCTTACTGACATAGGAAAGGGTCATAATACTGAATTGGAAACCGCACACGAAAACAATACGACAAACACTCATCGTAAAACTATTGCTAGCTTTACTAGGGCAGTGATCAAAAATTCCATTTTCCTAATACTCCTGATCTAAAAACTTCTATTGAAACCAATTTGGACACATGACGCCCAAATTTATGGATACACACAGGTGCACCATACACCCTCACCTAAGACTTCCTTAGATTCAATACTGCATTATAACATTATACAGAAACTTATACGACAAAAAGTAGGGACACCCAAATCCACTGATACGAGTCTGAACCTGACTTACCTGGTAACATTCCATGACTACTGAAAAGCCGGTAAAATATAAATCCTCTAAACCAATAACGATAATTTATCTCATCAAACTTAGCTTCAGCAAGATGGGGAATGCACCACTGGATAGCATCTGCCTTCAATGCAGATCTTGCTATTTGTCATATTTACAGCTTACCCAGTTGTTTCGCCGCAGTTATGAAATAAAGTTAAAACAAAACCAAATGTCTCTTCACAGTGTGTAACTCAGTTTCTTTTGTGAGCGTCCTAATAACGAAAACCTTGAATTCTTGTGTATTTTTTGTATTTGATAAACAAAGATCAATTAAGAGAAACATGAAGGACTGAGTGTGCATTAATCCTGCTTGCATAATTGAAATTATTAAATAATTATAAGAAATGTAACATACCTTTTTGTAAAACCTAGCTCCAGTGACTTTATGAAAGCCCTTCTTATAGGTTATAAGGTAATCGTCGGGGTCGGCGAACTTGAAGAGAATCCCAGTGGCAGTCTTGGTTAGCGAGAAGGGGCCCTTGAAGTTCATCTTGTCGAGTATGGACGCTGCCTTGTCCATGTTCAAGTCGTGGCTGGGGGTGAGCAGAAAGGCCCCTCTAGTCAGGAAGTAGCTCTCGACGGAGGTCTCCGACGCTGAGTCCGTGTCCCCTGCTTTCGTCATCTCTCCGCCACCTGCTTTTCACATATAGCCTATAATGTACTAAAGTTGCAACAATAGGGTTTAATGAACGATGGGCAGTAACGCTAAATTAACCAACATACGCATACTGTGAGTTCATTGTTAGCAACAGTAGAAATTCACGCGTTATAAGTTCTTTATTTATGAAATCACAATTTGCTTATTCAGCATTGACAATTGTGATTTATGAGCACATTCATACCATACACACAATTGCACTCACTCAGAATGTAAAGTTCATCCTCATACAATATGTCTGTGGCCAGGAGACTCATTGCCTCAGTGAAGCTGAAAGCAACGAAGCGCCATCTGCTTCAATGGCAACGTACTGGAGACCATAGGGAGCGCAAGAGAGCCACAGACTATCAGGTCATGAGTAGGGATAGTAGCCAGTGGATCGTGAACCACTGCCGCTTTAGGTGATGAGGAGGACGAACTACTGCATTAGGAGAAGTTGACTATACAGTTTCGATTTGCGGATGTTTCAAGGAATTCGGAAAGCCTTGAAGTAATAAGATCAAGGATTGAAGATATATGGAGGTATTTGTGAAGGAATGTGTTTGTGATGTAGAAGGAGGCGTCTTAAGGAATTTAGATCTGAATGTTTAAATTCGTTTGATGTTCAAAGGTTTGGCCGTACCCCGCAATACTAGTCCGTAGGTCCGAAATGGGTTTAATAACTGTTAGTATATTTGCAGTTTCCTTTCAAGAGTGAGAGTAGCTTCTATTTATGCAATCAAATCTAGGAATCGATCTATATTATGCAATATGAAACTGAAGGTAATGGCTAGACACAGTCCTCGTCGTAGCTAACGAAAATTCATCGACCGTATTAATCTCTGCACAAACACTTCTGCTCTATAACACTAGTCTTAGCAATAAAGAATATACGTTCTTGAAATGTACGTAAGTTACTAAGTTAAAGCAAGATTCCAAACAGGTATAGCAAACTATCTTGATTAGTGTGAAACATAGTTCATAAACTTTAGCTATTACCCACAACCAGCTTAAAATAATTAAAAGATAATACTCAGTCTTTGATCTCAACCTGGATCAAAAAACAATGACAAGAAAAATAATAATATATGTTATATTGAAGGTTGTGAAAGTTTATAATATTTAAAAATGTGAGTAATATCCTTTCCTAAAACTTTATTTATTCATTCCTTAGGGAAACATATGTTATGCCATATGTAAAAATAAAAAATGAGAAATTAATTAACAAAGTCTATTACTCTTGATTATTTATCTTTAACCAAGAATAGAAATAATAAAATGTACATAAATACAATTAATACTTTTTTTAATAGCTGTTACTGTGGAAAAATCAACTAGTATTTTTAATTTTTGTTTCGTTGTAGTAATTTTTCATGGAGGTAGTTTTTTTTTGTTTATTAATTAAACAGACAAAAAATGGGTATGCAATTTATGACGTTAGCATGTCATAATAATCATATACAACATATTACTGCTATAGATTGCCGTAATAACATAGATTAATCTAGCAGTAATAGCTGGGGTACATAATCAATATAGTTGCGTTGTGGTTAAGTGTGACATGGCTAATCTCCCAAAACTGGACGCGCCCATTACATCACTAAGCCACACCGCTGTTACACATCACGCATGGCGCTATTATTCCGTTAGCGCTAAAGGCCAGAAATAGCGAAATTGTATTGAGTGCTATCAAAACTTTTCCAATTTTCGATACCGGAGGTACAACCTTAAATATCAATCAGGGATACGTGGTTTGTCTTTCGTTCGCCTCGCAGGGAAAATATCAGAGGGTGTTTATCTTTGGATTTATTGAATTTACATCTTAAATTAACATTTTGATTTAGTAAAAAATTGCTTGAAAAAAAATGTGAGAAAATATGTGAGTAGTTTTTCCACTTTTTTTCTTTTTATAAATTACACTTTAATACACAATTATTAATGCTGGAAAAGGCAAATTGTAATTTTTTTCAATAAAGAATTTTTATAAATTACAGATAACTTCTTTTTCACTGTCATGTTTCATTTTTTCTACTTTTTAATTAAAACCTCAGGTATTTTAGGTAAAATAATTGAAATAATTGACAGTATAATAGTACACACCGATTGACCTAACGATTGTCTGAAAATCAGTCAATAAATTTACATCAATGACATTAAGTTAATGTGACTAAGACTAGTGCACATAGATATATAAAAACAATATTTGTGGCCCAGGGAAATAACGGGGAATTCGGTAAAATGAGATAAAGGTTTTAGTAGATTTTATTAGTTTTTATAATACAAACAATTTGTAAGAATGATGCAATGGAAAATCAAACCATTTCCCTGAAAACATATTTTTTTAGATCCCTAGATATTTGTTGAAACCACAGATATGGTTGGACATTGAATCAATATTGTTCAATTAAAATTTTATGTTCAGTAACAGGTACATTTAAAATAAATGAACCAGAAATAAAGTTAATGAACTTAGGAGAAAGTCTACCTTATCCGGTGTTTGAGAGTGCTGAACTCGTTATAAAAAGACATATTTCAGCAAAAACCTATAAATATATTGTCTATACAATTACATAGTAGTTCAATTTACAGAGTAGGTACTTATGATAAAAATGTTATGGCCACTGAAAAATCCCTAGTCGGCCAATGCATTATTTAAAATTGGCCTGCTGAAAATTTCTTGTTAAAATCGGGAATTTTGATAATAAATTCACCCCATAAGCTCCCACAATATTTATTTCGAACTTTCGCTTAATTAAACTTTATCTTTTCATTGAAATGAGGCTGGAAACGCTCTTAATGATAATTGTTCAGAGCCATTTAGGTCTTTAATGAGTTTTGTATATTTTCTTGATGTGTAAACCTCTAAACATTTAATTTTATTCTTTTATACTACGAGGGAGAAATTTACTTAATCATATCGTTTTTTTCTATTATGGACGGTTTAGTGGTCCTAGTATAAATTGACAATAAATACGAAATCTTAGGCAATCTATTTAAAGGGATTTGGAAGATGGTCACAGCGATTAATTACACTTGAGTAAATAAATAATGATTGAAAAAAGCATTACTATTTCTGAATTGGCTGTGTAATGCTGATTTATCAAGGTTTTTTTTTGAGTTGAAAATCATTTTTAAAAAATGCTTTTATTTAATTTGAATCTAACAACGATGTGATAGTTTTTATTTTAATTTAAATTTGTGTCAGACCTCTTTTTCTTTTTCCGTTCTTTACTTTTTTAACCATCCATGAATTTACTTAGAATTACTCTGATTGTGCAAGCCCCTGAAATCGCCTGCAATATGCGTACTGTGCAAGCAGTGCCATACGGCCAAATACAAGGGGTGCGACGCTTACAAAAACCTCAAGTCCAGGAGAGAACAACGTCGTCGGCCAGAAGAAGAGAAGCCTCTGGGCTGTTTGTAAATACTGTGTGAATGAGCTAGTGAATGAAAATTGTAAATATGGCATAAATGAAAACATTTATCACAATTACATATTGCTCAATGACGCAGATTGTAATTGTATCATAATAAAGTTGTTTTTGTATAAGCATTAATCTGAAACCTTTTGTTCTCTTTCTAACTTTAGGTATACACTTTGTTTTAGTCAGTATTTTTGTTGTTGTTTTTTATTAGCGAAAATGGAATTCATTTATCTGTATTAAATTGCAATTCACGAGAAATATCGCTCCGAAATGGGGTATTTTTTTTTCACTACCATCAACGAATTTTATTTGATGTTTATTAAGTAATTAAGTACACACGTGGCGGACACATGATCTTTATCAAACAACTGCTGGATAAAGGAATGATAAGGGGAACCACAACCCCATCTGATTACAAAGAATTAATTAATTGTTCAACAGTGCGGTGATAATTTGCGGGGTACAATTACTAATTAATTACTAATAGCAACTCTGTGTCACATACATTTGATGTGGTTTATTCTACCCCAATGTAAAATGACATGTTGCAAAGCTAAATTTACTTTAATAGGGTAATATCATCTCCCTGCAGAGTCTAATTATAGTAGTACGTTTTTAGATATATTTTTTATAAAATTTTGAGCTGGGAATTTACTTTATTCCCACTGATATACTCAACAATTTATTAATAATAATATAATCAATAATAATTTATTAATAATAACGTTTACCATATCCGTACCTATGATGTGACCATAAAGATATGTAATATGTATACTCCACGTACTCATTGCAAAGTGGCATCCCATGACACATTCTTCGGAGTGTTTCAGGTGTATAATTTGATAAAAAATCTTTAGGTCCAGGAATAAAAAATCCATCATATCTCAATTCGATGTTGTTTTCACTAGCTAATTAATCATAAATTTAGCTTTCTCACATAAAATATTGTATAACACCTACTGTAAAAGAAATGTCCTATATCAATAAAACAAATAATTATTTAAATTAGTTCGAAATAACTTTTTTTTTCGCCTTCTTGTACCATCAAACCCTGTGTCGCAAATCTAGTTCTGAGGATTTATTCATTAAACACGTGTTAACTACTTCATACTGACTAGCTCAACATTTTATTAATAATAATATAATCAATAATAATTTATTAATAATAACGTTTACCATATCCGTACCTATGATTTGATCATAAAGATAGATAAATCTAGGGACACAAACTAATTCATGTAACTAGCTCATGTACTTCATTCATAAAACACGTGTGTCATTAATTGTGTGTTCACAACTCAACCAGCTCTCCCATGATAGATAATAAACGGTCAATAATGAATTATTCGGTAATTAAAACTACATTAAAATAGTGTTTAAAACTTTAACCAAGCCCGCGTTTTACATCGAAATATAATATTTTGTGAGGTACTTTTATTTGATACTGCGGTGATCTTAAAAATCATGTCTTGTGAAAATTAAATAAAGGTGATTTATCAATTACTTGGTAATTAAGAGACATGCTCACAATGATGGCAATGAATTGATCGCAACAATTGAAAAATAAACACACTCTTCCTTCTTTGCTTATAACAATTTATGTATCGATAAGCATTCAAAATTTTTCCCTGAATGATTTAAAACCACCCATCATATGAGGTGGTAATATCTTAATTAATTTTAAAAGTTGCTATTCTTGAAGTGCTCTAGTACTATAAATTATACACGGGCTTCGTCACTCTATGTGAAATGTTTTGCATATTACGATATTTTCTCAGAGATCAAACGATCAAACAAATAATTGTAAAATAACTTCGTTGAATTCATAACCCTTCAAAGAAACACGCTAAGAGAATAGAAAGCCTGGATACTGCAGGAATAGCATCCTTTTTACATAATAAATCGTCCTGTGAAGTCTTGGCATTAGATGCAAATTTTATGTAGGCAATTTTGCCAATCCATGGATTATGTAAAGGTTACATTAAGCTGTTTGCGTTTTTTCAAACTAAAATTAAAAACGAGGCATGACTATTACGTTATAATTTGATTCATTGATTACTTTTCCGGTGCCCTTGATGCTGTAATGGTTAAACTAACACACCATTTGCATATAATTGAGCAATTTTCAATCTTAAATCTTAATCTCCGGTAATATTTTTTCGATTATCAGCGAATACATTTACCTATCGACACTCGATACTGGTACTACAGAAGCTAAACCTCCTACATGATTAAACTGAATAAATTAATAAGAAATGCATGAGTAGAAATCAGTTTAATCGATCCTGACTGATTTCAAAGGATGTAATTTGTATTATAATGTTATAATGAGTTATGTCAATATGGAAGTAGAGTACATGCTATCGTAAACGCCTCTGCAGCCCCCCCCCTCGCCTGGTGCTGGAGTACACTGGGAGGGAAAAACTCCTCAACTCCTCCCATGTTTTATTTATCTTCTTGTATTATGGAGTAGGTTGTTGTTCGCAGGCTGTCAACTTACAGCCGGTAAAGTTAGCTCTCGATGGAGTCAATGCAAACTTACAATTCATTCATTCATAAGTAATTGAGAAGAAAAAAGTCTAACACATCAAAAATGCATTTCAATAAAATTCACTTTTGTACCCCATGTATATCCTTCGAATATTTTAGCTACTCCCTTTTTCAAAAATAAATCAAGATTTTCTACTACTCTAAAATTTAACCACCCCTAGTAGTAGTCAGTATGGGGTTGTTAACGTGATTAGAACGCTTGCTCAAAATGGCCTACAAGTTCACCCCACACCTGAGGTTGGCAATGAATTGATGCTAACATTTGCTGATAATAATTTATAAATCAATAAGCTATCAAAATTTTTCCCCGAATAATTCAAAACCTATTGTTGTATAAGATGACAATATCTTGAATAATATTAAGATTTGTTATTCTTGTAGTAAAATTAAATTATTTTCAGTTAGACATGAAATTTCCACAAAGATTGACTTTATTGCCAGTAGAATAGCCCAAAATACTAGGTACTTTCAAACAGGTACTGGTTATACCTGCATGATCTACCATTGATGTCGTAAAAAACATTTAATTTTTAAGATTTAAATTTTCTGGGATGTGAAATAAAATACGGTTGGTAAAAATTAAATTAGGAAAATCACGTACTAGAAATTGCCTCACAAAATTTGTAAAAATAAATAAAATAAAGTGGTTAATCCAAATTAAGAGTTGAATGGTAATATGCCTAGCGCTGCTTACTGACTGTGGCAACACCCTTCGGATGTTTGGATTTATTATTGGTTGGTATTGATATTATATATTTATTCTTTTTGGATTTATTCTGCGTTATTATAACTTTTCTCAAAAAACTTCTAGAGAACAAACGATTACTAAAATCGCTTAAAATATATGTTTACCATAAAATATCATCCGTTACTTGTGAACTCGGCGATAATAAATCAAGGTTATGTTTTTTTTTCTTGACAATTGTTTATTTGTTGCGGACGGAATACGCAGGTTCGTCCATGGCAGTATGTCATAGTGAAATCATAGGATTGATTTTCCTTAAGCCAACCCAAGTTAAGTTGTAAAAATCGTATGGTACAAAGATCTTTTAAGGTTGAGTGATGGTGCTAGAGTGGTTTTCATATATACTTGTTGAAGAAGACTTGTTAACACTAACAAGTTATAATATTTACTATGAATAAAAAAAAAATGACTCCTTTTTTTAATTGGTAGATCAATAAAATTATTATTACACGAAATGTTGGGAATAGCCTACCTTGTGTGAGGCTGGCGTTGGACATGGGTTGGTGTGGTGTGGGCTCCGCTGACCAAACTCTTTCACAGACGAGGCCAATTTAAACTGATCCTCGAGCCGTGCCCTTCCTCTATCTGCCCATTGTCTATGTCCCCACTCTTTTGCAGTGTCCACTCTCACTTAAACACCCTCTGCCACCTACGACATTCTTTCTTAGTAATTCGGACGCTAGTTGGTGGAAATCAAATCCAATTATTGGTGCTAAGAATGCTTCCCTCAATTATTTAAAAAAATATATATTTTAAAAGTATGTATAACCCTCGCTCTGTTACACAAATTCCTTGCCAGAATTGGGGCTAATGGCTATTGGTGTGTGTTAGCTCCAAGATACAGGGAGAATTTCGACATTTCCATGGCTACAAAAATGTATACACTAGTAGGAATTGTACTGAATCAAGGTAGTTTACAATGTTTTTATCTATATTTTCCGATCATACCTCGTGTCCTACAAAACACTGTCCATAATCACCACCTGACCAGTACTAGGGCGACCTCACGACCACCCATAGCCGGAGACGGAGGGCTCACATCAGTGGAATTCATTAATGAACTTAAATACACAAGCAAAGTCCATGACCTGATTTGATATCCTACTAAACATTATACAAGAATATACTCATATATATGTCCGGAGACATCTTTTCATAATTTTGTGCATTTTCATCACTTAATTTCCAGGTTAACCCCGATATAGCATCCCAAAACCATCAAAAACACCTTGATGAGATCGAGTATTGGTGCAACCAATCGCGAATCAAGGTCAATGAAGCAAAATGTTCCCACATAACCCGCTACTTTTTAATAAGAAACAGCTAGATGAATTAGCCAAACTATCTCAAAGGATACGACCTACTAACCCAGTGTCTGAGACAGTAAGGTATTTAGGCTTCCATCTCGACAAAAGACTGACATGGAACCCATACACGAGGCTAAAAAGACAAGAACTAAACAGACGCTTTGGACAACTGTACAGACTACTTCGAAGGACATCCCATCTCTCAATAGAAAATAAACTACTTATTTACAAAGTTATACTTAAGCCAATCTGGACATACGGAATAGAGCTATGGGGGACAGCAAAAAATTCGAACATCAAGCGCATCCAATCCTTTCAATCAAAAGTCCTGAGAACAATATTAAATGCCCCTTATTAAGTCAGCAACAAAACGCTTCACAATGATCTGAAAATACAAATATTCTTGAACTTATCCCTTCCAAGTTCATGAAATTCCATAGTAACCTATCCAACCACCCTAATTCCCTAGCACAGTCATTGCACTGCACCACTCACCCCTATAAACCTCTTCGGAGATTAAAACGGCAGTGGTCTCGTGACCTGCTATAACTAAGTGATAGCGGGAGTTCTGGCAATAGCCAGTTTCTCTAATCATGTCCTGAGCGTCTGTGGCTCTCGCGCTCTTGGTCAGCCTCCGCTGGCTCTTATCCAGTGACGTGGCTGACGTAGGAGCGTGGGCGACTTCCCAAGACACCGCTTCTTCCTTCGCACGCGAGGGAGGTGACAACCATGTAGACTTGGGGGGCCTCTGGGCTGTTTGTAAATATTGTATGAATGAGCGAGTGAATGGTGAATTGTATATATGGTATGAATGAGAACATTTATCTCAATTATTTTTTGCCTAATAAGGCAGATTGTAATTTTATCTTAGTAAAAATTGTTGTTAAAATGTAATTTCCAGGGTAGTAAGAAATTAACTAGTAAGCTTCATTACTATTAAAATGCAATTTTCTTTAAACAGCTTAAATAGTATTCCGTAGTGATTCACTTGTTTTTTGCCAGAATATTATTAATTAATAAATCAGTCAAGTATAACTTATGCATTATTCATGGAAGTTCTGTTCTAAAAATAATCTATGAGTACTTTTAACAGGATCATTTTACATTCCGTAATTACTGATAAAAGACATTTATATTAAAATATATTACAAAACACAGCAAGATCGAAAAGCATCCATCAGAACTATGCCCAAAGTGTACTACTAGACATCTCAGAGGCTTTAGGATATCCGATATGAATTTTCTGAAAGAAACCGATTGATTAAAGAAGTTTAAAGTCCATGATCGGAATTGAGTAGTTTTTAAAGCCCTCATCTGGAAGAGTGACCTTAAGTACCTGTTGTAAACATAACGGCTTATTGGACATTGAGGTTATGATCCTACCAATAGACAAGATGTCTTGGGGCCAGAAAATATTTTCAACCTATTGCATAAATATTATATATGACGTTATGCTTTGATGGGCTTGAAGCAAGAGGCATTCTAGGGCCAACCACAGGGGAAAGCCACTGACTAGGGTACCGATTATGGAAAAAATTCTTCGTCAGTGAATATTGGTCTGAAAAAACAACAACATAGGTAGCAAGGAAAATGTAAATAGTAGAGTTTGTTTTGTTGAATTTTTCTTTTTGGTTTCTTTGTGTTGAGGATATGAAATAAAGGAAAAAACAAAACAGAATAACATAAGGTGCGCTGACCGATGCAACAATCCCAATGTATCGGATTACGCGCACCAACGGTGACGTACCCCCATGAGCTCGCTTCACGTGCTTGTGTGGAAACCCCGTTTGAGGTTTTTATCTCAGGAAGGGGGAATATATATATATTGGTCTGATGGAGTCAAATGTCCATTTTAGCCGAACTGCTTTGATTCAAATAAAGGGACTGTACAGTAAACATACTTCCTGCCTAACCGGGTTTAATTTGGATACAACTCCCGGTCATCAGTTTACAGCAATCTAGTCATTACTTCCCCTGTTAAATCAGCAAGATTAAACAGGTGTTTAAACGCTGTTTTATATATATTGTAACGGTAATAGTAGATGACTGATGGAGATTCTTCGTTTGGATAACCTGGGTAAAACCAATTTTATTTGTGACGAAATTCTCGTTTTATGTTTACTAGAGTCAAGAGAAAATATGCAAAAACATATTGAAAAGAGAAGCTCTTTTAGAAAATCGTAGATATTAAAAAAAAAAATAACATTTTGTAGATTTGCGTTATAATCTACTTTTCAGACAACTCTCTCCGTCTTGGACACTCTATAAACTGTTTATTACTTTTATTAGGCCATTCATTTCTATTAATACTTCTTCCTACCTCTCAAAATGTTAAAAATCGCCAACCTGCACAACTGAGTTCATCCACCGGAGACACACAAAGTTTTTCGGCTCACCACTTCAAAACCCGGTGTTTAACATTACTATCTCAGCACCCTTGTCACACCGATGGCAACAAACTGCTTCTTTCAAATCAGCTTGTTAGGTATTGTATTGTTAGTTTATATACAATGCTCCAAAAGGCATGCCGCATTACCTTTTCAATTTATCAAACGATGTGTTATGTGGACAGCATTATAAACAGAAAATATTGTTTTTCTGCTCAGGTGATGTGTAAAATGTTTGTTCTAGCATCTATATTCTGATAAAATATGAATCTTGTAATAAAGGTGTTATGCAAAAAACATATTCATACTTCCGCAGAATGTTTTCCTTCACCATATTCCTAATAGTAAGTTGCTTTAATTAAAAAAAAGAACTTTTATCTTAGTTTAATGATGGCCAGCACAGTTGGGTTAGCTTCAAGCGGATTATAATCTACTGTGAGGCAAGAAATGTCTTTGAATAGAGAATCCTATTAAAAGTAAAGCGTCAGATCTCTGGATTTTTCACATTGATTATAGAGGAGAGGTATAAAAACATTTCTGTTGTTCAGGATAAATATTTTTTTAAGGACGGAAAATTACTAATCTTAATCGTTTTAATCAGCATCACAACAATCGTCAGAAATCACAAACTTCCATCTTAGGAGTCACTAAGAAAAGTCGGGTTCTCGATCAAATTTGAAGTAAGTACTTCATATTAAGGGTGTTTCCGTTTATTTCTCTATAACAGTCAATCAAATTTTGAGTGAAGTATCTTGACGGATGTCGGGACGTCACTAGGGGGGTGCCTGGTCACCCTAGCCCTGGAGATAAGGGCGGATTGTTTGAGTTTATAACCTGGACAATCGTTTCATGACGGCGTTACTATCTGACTCCATTTTTGATAGGTACGTGCCCCGAATATGCACTATGTTCAGGAGAAGAGGTACAGAGGTTTTTCATAAAGAGTTAGTCAAGTTTTCAGAGTTCAAGCGGAAACCAATCGTCAACGAGTAAAGGTCACGAGAGACTAATTAACAGGGCCAGGAGCCCTGCCTTAAGTACCCTCTCCCCTTGCCTGCTGGAAGGGCTGCAAGGGTGCTAGGCCTGCGGTTGGGTTTCCACACATGTGGTGATGAAGCGCGACCGACGCCTAATTACCCTGGAGACAAGCCCTGGAGGTAGAGAGGCCCCAAAAGGGTTGTTATGTTTATGCCCTGTGGGTACCCTCCTCATCTGGCTCTTAGGCCCTGACTGACAGCTGTTGACCCTTCTCGTGTGACTTTAGTTGGCTTCCGCCTTTTATTGCTTCACATTTACAATGATTTATATTTGTTCATGTTATTTACATTTCGTCTATAATACATTTAGTTCATGTTATTTACGTTTGCTTACAATATATATATACAATAGAGTATAGGGTGATTTACCTTATGTAGTTAGCGGTCGCTACAACGGAATTTTTGAAATATCGACAGTTAAATAATCTTTGTAGAGGAGAGTCTTTTAAAAGAAAAGAAAGAAAAGCTTTATTATGAAGTACAATCAAAACACTGGTATATACAAATATTAAGAGTTACGTTACTACATTGTAGTTGGGATGTGTGGGAACAAGTGTCTGGGAACAAGTGGGGTCTAGGGCTAAAGCTGGAACATATAAGTAAAGGAAAAGGGTAGTTCCGGGAATAGGGAGCGAGGTCTTGGAGGGATGCGGTCGCTTCCTTATAAAATAACAGGAAACACCAGAGACTTCCATGAAGTCACGAGGCGGGTATACACTAGAAGGGTATACACTTGCTTCTACTTTTAGCATTAAATATAATACTAGCATTACAATATTCTTAGCATTATATAACTGACGATCTGTTATTTAGTAATGGCTTTTATTTTTAAGGCGAATAGATTCTATGTGCTTTTAAGCTAGTTCCTAAAACGTATGCAGGTAAATCGTTAGGCCTGTTCGTATTGGGTCCTCTCCTTTCTTCCAATGTTGATGCTTTTTTCTAAGATTCTAAGCTGCTTGGACGTCATTTCAAACAACTTCAGAATAAATTTCCGGGAAACTTCACCATTGTTGACTTGACGTGGTATTTCCAGAGGCTAAAAAAAAATCTTAGACTTCCTTTGCCCATAGCAACAGGTTACTTTTTCACCTATAGATTCCTAATGGTTCGATATATAGATTTGAAATTTGAAGGGATTATTCTTCGGTACATTGGGCAACGTTTAAATCGTATTGCGAAAAAAGGGCCCACTCTTCAATTTTTATTTATATAGTTGACTAGCTAAACTCATTCATCAGGAACTAATAAATAAGAGATGAGAAAACCTTTTTCTTGTTCAAAAAATATTTATGTTTCAGAGTTCTGAACAATCGAGATTTTGGTGCGAATTTATTTTATTCTAATCATCAAATTAATTTCATTCACTTAAAATTTATCACTTAAGACGAACGAGTTAAACTGATGTATTTTTTATTAATTACATGAAGTCATCTTTTGACGAGAATACATCGTCTTCGTCTATTATTTGGTTTATTTATATTTAAATAAAATTTATTTGAATGAAATATAAGCAGGTAAAGAAATAAATGAATATATAATTTTTAAAAATTATGATCCTTGAACCAACCAGTTGCCGAATACTAGTAACATGTTATTAGGTGCTTATCTTACTCAACGCTGACAAAAGTTTGATAACTAATACGGTATATTTTTACATTTTGAAAGGCGTAACTTTCCAAAAAAGGCAGGAGGCTTATCAAGTGGAAACACTTACTTGGCGTGGGCATGAGCCGAAGGTCGGAGCACCTATTACTTCAATAGCCCTCCTCCGTAACTTGGGACTAAATGCCTGGTATCATTTAGCGTGGGTGACTTGCGGTCGTTAGCAGCTTGTAAGGCTTAAGCTAACAGTACAGAAAATAAGCTACAATTAACCAATGAGCTAATTACAGTCCACGAGTCGATCTCACTTCTCAAAATAAAACAGTCAGCTAGTGACATGTACCAATTAGTTCTTTAACTTTGATGTTTGATTAGTAGTTTTTTTGATGTTTTTTTAAAGTAAAAGTGCCTTCCAGAAGCTAGAGACTAAGCTTTGTATTATGAAAGCTTTATTGGATAAAGGCTAGAACATAATTAAATACGGAAAATGTCGGTTTTGTGGTTTTCTAGAAAGGGTCATAAATTCATTTATTTATTAACAAAAAAGTGCTAAATATACTTCACATGTTTTATATATAAATCGGTAGACTCTCACTACCTTCCCGGTTCCACCCGCCTCCTTTAGGCATTCCACACCCTATATCCTTCTCATACATCCTTCAAATGGGGGACTCCCCTTAGTGAAAGGCACTCATTAGCCCAAAATAATTTTCCTTTATTTTTCCCACATCCAATTTTTATAAGTTTGAGAGCTAAGAAAAAGAAAAAAAAAATATATATAAATAAACTTTTGGTATCAAATTTAAAGTACATTAATTTTTTTAAGAGTTTCAGTGACCAAGATGTATATAAGTAGCAGAAGTTTTCCATAATAATTTTATTAATATTTAAGTTACCGGCCGAGATCTGCGCACCATCCCCACTCCCATCATGCATCATCTCATTATTTCTTATTATAAAACATCTTTATTGCCTTTCCATAACTAATAACCTCTTTCTCTAATCTGCCATCTACAGTTATCTCTACATGGTTATGTGGGATGTATAACTTATATAAAACAACAGTATATTTTTATCTATTGATCCAGGACTGCTACTTACAAGCTCCTTACTCTACAATGAGTCGTAGAGTTATAATATAATATAATAATAGATAAAGATATGCCGTTGTTTTATATGAACTATCTATCCCACATAACCAATTAGAGATAACTAACGATGACTGCTTAGAGCTTTTGAAAGCGCTATTACAAAAAGAAGAGGTTATCACTTATGGAAAGACAATAAAGCTTCTTTATATAAACCTTCATTTCCACAATGCGGCATTATTTTTTTTATCATAATTCTTTCACTGTTACCTAAAAAATAAAAAAAGTCAGTTTCAAAATATGCTATTTACAAGGATTTGATAGTTGAGATAAACTGAGAATTACTGACTGAAGTTACAAAAATTATCTTAAACAACATGAAGATTTCTCGGTCAGGAAATATTTAAATATCTAATTACTGTTTTAATTTATTTATCATTTATTTTCTTTGGAAAGACATAAGTGTACTAGTGGCAGTAAAAAACGTTGCAACAAACAATTAAAAGAAAAGGTATAAGAAGTATAGTAAGAAATTTTTTTAAAAATATTATGAACAATTCAGACCAAAAGTAATGTTACAAAGTTGTAGTCATGAACCCTTAGAGAAACAAGTATTAAATCATCGATTTATGCCAGTAAATTAATGAAATATTATACAATAATGAATAATAAACTTTTTATTAAACGTGTTTAATTTGTGTTTATGCCTTCCTGTCGTAAACGTCCGCACGCCGATTAAAGAGGTGTAGCCGTCAGATTTTCTTTTTTAATTCCCCCTTGAGGCAGCAACCTTTCAGCTATCATGGCGAAACAAAAAACACTTTTGATATACATTTTGTAATCAGTACTGGTTGTGAATTATTTTCAGGACATGCCGTGCAACATTGTAACACGTCAGTTAAGCATTTATTATACGTCAGTGATCTGATTCGTCAACTCACCGAAACATTCAAACCGGCAAGGTTTAATTGATCACAGAACCTTTTGTAAATTTAAGTTATTTTTATGCCTTTGTAATCAATCAATGTGCATTCGTCAGAAATAAAACAGATTGAAAAAAAAACTTTAAATGCATACAATCAACTGTATTTTAATCAATCGTAATATTATTTTACGTTCAGATCAATAACGACTCAGAAGAGTCTACAGATCGATTTTACCTCATTTTTGTAAAACAAAGTAAACATTGCAAATCGTAAGCCTATTTCTACAAATAAACCCTCTTTAGGAGTGTTTCAACTCATAGTAATTTACCCTTAGATTTGTATCTTCATAAATTGTCATAAATAAATAGCATTAAACATTTTTTTATCGCATACTATTCCCAAGAACAAGTATAAATAAAATGAGATAATTAAATCCAGTAGTGAAAACAGCTAGTTAGTATGTAATAAAAGTTGAAGCGATACATTGATAATAAAACCCTATAGATATCGCTAGTTAAAGTATAAGGTGCAAAGTATAAAAATATTTCATAATCACTGCTAATTGTATTGATGCGTGAATAGTACAAGTTGAAAGGCCTCTAATATTTGCGTTAAGTTTATCAGATGTCCGATCTATAATATAGTATGAGATAAGTAGGCCATAGAGATTATAATGGTGAATGAGGGATGAGGTCGTTTGGGACGTGGTACAGTTAGTTACAAGAGATACGTAACTGTTATCCAAGTGGGCAAGTTAGACACCGCCCTGGGTGCCTGTTGCTTATGTTTTGTGCCTATTGTTCTATCCAGTTACAGACCCTAGGCCAACTTGATCGTCATAATCTTTGTCACCGGCCTCATAACAGCTCACAAACACAAGCGTATCAAATTTATTGTCCAAACCTAATGCTTTTGAGGTAATATTAGCTACAAATTTACTATTCTAAGACATTCAAACACAGACAAAAGCATTTTTGGGAAATGACGGAGTGCGACGGGCTTGCTCCACCTCTGTCGTAGGTTGAGTCGGTATTGGAAATACATCCGGGAACGGCCTTATGAAGCAAATAACACGCACGATTCGCATTTAAGTTATTAATTGGTTAATTAAATTGATTGATAATTAAGTGGCTTAAATAAGGGGGGAAGAGGGGGTCATCCAGTAGGTGTAAAATATGGGTTTCAGTTTAATCTCCTGATCCCCCGTGGGATGATGGATGGGAGATTGTTGCATTTTATATTTATGAAAGAAGTCTTGGCATTTTTCGTTCTAAAAGAGAATAATAGTTTTGTCATTAAATTTTTATCCTGACTAAAATGACTTTCTCATGTTACATGAATGTAAAAACTACAGCGGCTGCTATTGACTAGTGTGACCACTACAACTACTAAAGGGAAGTGTTTCTACTAATGTATATGGCTCATTATGTTGTTACAGAGAGCAAAGGACAGATCAACAATTTATACAATCTGTGCGCTGATGATTAGTGTTATTCCTGTACCCATGAAGGTTCTAATAAAAGTTCAATGTGGACCTAATACGAGCGTTTTATTAGTAAATGTAAATTATAAAGTCATACATAAATCGGATAGAAAATAATGAAAATTATTATCATTTCTCAGTAGAATAAGTTAGAATTTAAAAATGTATCAATAGTGACAATATATGAAACAGTTCTCTTGACAGCTATAATAATAGTTATAACAAGGGCATGCACTGCTCTACGAAATAAAAACACGAGAAATGTAATTTTTGTTTTGTTTTCTCTATAATCACAAAGTATCGTTAAACGTTTGCTCACGACTTCAACATATGTTTAACAACGATGTAGAGGCAGACAATTTTTAAATGAGTTTCATACCCCAGTAACTTTTCTCAATATAACTTACTTAATTAATCTAAATATAAGTTTTCCAATCATATTTAGTAGGCTATTGAATTAAAGAACTAGACGTTCTGGAATAATTTGATGCAATTTGTGTTGGGTGTTTAGTGAACTTTTATAACAAAAGCTTTACAATGGTGTGACCGTGGCCATAATGTCGTCTGCTTGCTGTCTTTAAACTGAACATGAGACCCGGGTTCGATCGGCTTCGTGAGGATAGCTAAGGAGCTATTGCAATAAAGAATAGGAGAATCAGACATTTGAATTGATTGGTAGAAAACCTCAATATGGCAATTATGCCAGTTAAATATACCAAACTGCTGATTAAACAGCACGTCAACATATTGATAATTAGACTATGTATACATGCAATTTATTAATTGGTACTAGGGAAATAGTTCTGATCTCATGTATTGCAAGATCACGATAATCACACCTATAGCCACTCAGTAAATTAATCCATTGGCCCTATCGGTATATATGTGTTCAAGCCATTACGACATGCCCGAGCCAACTACTCTGTAATTGTGCCGACACAAACGGATCTGTCCTTTGATGGCAGGCTCATGGATTGGAAGCTGTTGCTAATAATCCTCGTTGTCTCACAGTTGCCGACATCATTAATTTAAAGTTATGCTATTAATGCGGATTTAATCAACCCAAGCCATCGCCACAGCGAGGCCCAAGCTGTGCCTGCTATAGCTAAGATACGACCACAGTCGGACCCCGCCCAAGATAAAGTGAATCGCGTTATAAACGAGGCAGCTATCTCCGGCGGGATTTTATAACGGTCGAGTGCTCTTCAACACTTAAACTTCTCAAGTAATTTCAAAGTTCATCTCATTCGCAGTTATCATGTTTCCAGTTTTGGAAATTTGAGTTTCTTAATTGGTGTTAAATGTTACACAAAACTCATAAACTAATATAAAAGTCATTTCAATCAATTAAATTATTTATTTTACTTAAAACCTTCTAGACCCTCCACCTCTTCATCAACATTGTACACCCATACGGCAGACCAAAATATTTTCAAACAGAACATATTATTAAAAGCAAGCAAGGTTTAAAATTCGATGGATGAAGGAGTTCCTCTGAATTTCCCATAACCATTAATAACTTTTGAGACAGACCCCATCATACTTGGATGGTTTTTCAATTTGATTTGTTTATCAACATAAAATACCGTACATTAGTTTGGTACTAGGGAAAAAAATCTGATCTCACTAATACACCGGATCTCGCGGTAAGCTTATAGAATGACCTAACGCTAACTTACTGTACCACTGACTGTTATAAACTCAAAATCAAACTTTAATAATATAAACCAGATGTGGCTTTGGTCCAACAAGACCCCACGAGGTGAACATCGGGTTAATATTCCGGCCAGAAGTTGGTTCCAATTGGTTTTGAGCCATCATCATGGAGTTCACTCAACTCACGCATACAATATATGATAGATACAATCATTCACTGTTTGTGCTAAATTAGAACAGGAGTCATCTGGCAAGACGGCCATTTGACTTCTGAATGCCGAGCAATAAGGTACATCTTTTTCATTTGAGTTCGTCTGACCAATTAATAATAATAATAATATCTTTAAGATCAAACAATCAACCCACTAAAATTTAAATATGTACATATTTTTTCAACAATGTAACGGAAATTGAAGAAGACCCTACTAGAAGAATAAAAGTAGAATAACTCCACAAATGCACACACATACACTGATTCATAATTTACTATTAAAATAAAAATATGTGATTAACTACATAAGGGCCTAGATTAACACATAAAACAATAAAGCAATAGAAATACCTAAGTGTAATATCACTAATAAATACCCTGCATAATATGGACGGTTTAATTTAAAAGTGGTGTAAGTACATTTCTTCTTTCGAAATATTAAAAGGTTAGAATTTCAGTCAATTAAAAAATATAAATAAATCGTTCTAAGTTTGACAATGTTTCAACGAATTAAGAAATAAGTCATTTGATTTCATAAATAACTTTCATTACAATTTAACTATAAATTGTTCAGTTTAACTATAAGTTGTAAAAATAATATATTCTTTCTTGGTCGTAAACGGACTTACTTTCATAAATATTGAATTCGATTTTTGTCTGATTATAATTTACTTACAATAAGATAAGTAAAATGATTTATTGATACTTCCTGCCTGTATCATTGTCTGATGTTGAAATGATATTATCCATTTATAGTATAAAAGTAAATATAATATTAAATTGAAATTTCAGGCCTACATTTCGACACGGTCAAACTAATACTCATAGTAAGAATCAAAATGGTCTATATAGTTTGCCCTTTGTCTTTATACTAGCGTATTATTTGCCTGAGGAAAGGAATTAAAACGATTGTTATTTTTAATTATTATCTAGCTCATTGAATTGTTATTGTTTTTTCGTTCAACGAATCGTGAATTTTATTACACCTCTTTTAATTATTGATTAGTATCTAGCTCTTAGACGATGAAATGTATTCATATAGAAAAAATGTATCGATATTTCGTACTATTCTACTATAAAATTGTTTATAAACAGTAAACACACTTTTATTGGTTTGATGAAGTTGGCAAGAGTGTTGAGAGTTCTACTTGTGCTACAGGAGAACCACAAATTAATGGCTCAAGTTTAGATTAATGAAGTTGCTAACGGCAGCTAACGTTAAGACACGAGGGAGCAAGAAACAGGGAACAAAACTTTGCTCTAGTACGTCAAGAGTGGTAAGAAAGGGTCAAAACAGATAGATTTCTAACGACTTACGTCCACCATGGGACAGTTTAAACACTGAGTTATTTATGATTGAACAATAATAACTTCATATTATTAAGTTAGTTTTATTCATTTTTTATTACCAGTAAGTATTAAAACTAAACCTTGCTTGCTATCATATAGCCATAAAGTTCTATTTTATGTCAGAGAACAGAATTGACTCCCTACTATATATAAGTAGAAATAAGTATTATATAAGTACTAAAGCCTGTGAGAAGCCCCATTAAAAAAGAAAACGAAATGTTCATTATATCCAGCTGATTAGGATCTCTACTTCTTATTATGACTAAGCTCTTTTAATTATTACTTGTATATAATTGTAATTTGTATATTACTAATTGAAGGGTTCATCCCCACCACAGTGATTTACTCTAATTTTCTTCGCATTGAGACCTACTTTAGGCCGTTGTTGTAGGCATTTGTAAATATGCAATTATTATTACCAACAAATTGTATGCATCTTCCTGTGAGTGTTGCGCTCTATAACTTCTATAGTTCTATAGTTTACTGCTATAATTTGACGACATTAACAATATCCTTTGTTGCTTTCTGTTGCGTTCGAACAGTAAATTTCTAAATGCTCATTCGGCCTATATAGAAGTAGTTACACCCCGACGTGGGCCCATAAAAGGAGGAGATTTCATCAAAGGAAGGTGGTTGTGTTGACAAAATGCATTGCGTTTGTAAGAATTGCGTTGTGTATGAAAAAGTTGAAGAAGAGTTTCTAAAACGAGGACATGCTGAGGTCTTCAGTGTCAGAGTATGCCACCAACGTGCTGTCATGTTTGAGAAGCGGATGTCTTGTTTTATTAAGACATAATGTTTCTAATAGCTCTTTAGAGGGAATTCTTAGTTTCTGTCAATATGTCTGTGAATTTGTCGCCTGTCCTAGTTGGATAGTCAGTCAGGATATTGTCCTGAATTGACTTTTTGAACAGGGATGGTTTATATCCCGGAATGTTACAATATTTTATTGTTCTGGCAAGATAGGTGTCAACTTTTGAACAACTCTATTCTAAGGTATATTAATTCTTTATTGTTCATTATGAGTTTCTTGTCGAGATTTATTGATTTGATAAGGCTGCTATTTTTCAAGTTTAGATCTTGTTTTCTTTAAAGTATCTTTCTTCACTGATTAATTGAGCTGTTCGTCAAACATTATTTAAAAGATGTTTAATCCAATACTAAAAGTTTTACTAAGTAGGGTTGGGGAGGGTTACAACAGGAGTCGGGGTAAGATCATACGACTGCATGTTTGGTCCAGATATATTAAAATTGTCTGTTAGCTCCAATCAAAACAACTTAAATAGGTCAGCTAATTTATATCTGCGTAAATAGGTTTTTTTCTCAGATAAAAATTATTGGGAAAATTACCCACAATGACAGTAACAGTGTGACAAGACCAAAGGGACAGTCACAAATAAACTTTATCCCCTGCAACCAACAATGTAGTATCGGTATTCGGATAAAGTTGGTAATTTAGATCTTGTGTTTGGCCAATAAGTAGGGAATGAGGGAGGTATACATCTAAGTGTAATTTTTTTTTTCTTAGCTCTCAAATTTTTAAGATTATGGATAAGGGAACAATAAAGGAATTTATTTGGGGTATGTGGATCCTTTTACTAAAGGGAGTGAGGGAATTAAGGAGTTTGGGAAGCCTCGGTTGAGGTGGAAATGCTGTGGTGCAGTGGTGAGAGTCCACTGAAGGCTGAGCTAAGTTTGAGTGACTTTCACAAGTTTATGACCACGAGATTTAGTTCAGCAGGTACCCTTTTGTTGGTTTTTGCGTTGTAGTCCCCTCCTCCTGCAAAAATTTTGGACCTAGTGATTTAATGCTGTAATTTGCTAGGGAAAAGCCTTTTAAGTCCAAAAAAATGAATGAATTATTTTATATTGGAGTTAACACGTTTCCTTAGAAATGTATTTTCTATTTAAATATTTTGGTTAAATCATTATTTGTGAGAATCTCAGCACGTTTCCATTTAAGGCCTTGAATTCCTTATAGGTTTTAGTGTTTATAACCTTTTGTTTAAAAAAAAAATATCAAAAATCTTTCATAAATATGTAAGTACAGGAAATGCAACGTTTTGAGGGAAGGCTTGTCGTCATAATAATTTATATTATTATAATTATAACTTCGTATTTATATTATTATTATTAAGGATTTGGAATAACACTTTAATATCTGTTAGACTACCTTCACTTTATACAGTTGTATTAAACATTGTAGATAGGTGTAATAATATTATCAATACTAGTGAAAGGCCCCTTGTCAAGACGTTAACATAAAAAAAATGAACCATAAAATCATATTTAAAATATTAGAGAATAAACGTTATACCCAACCGATATTACAGCAAGACTGTGTACTAGCAACAATCTTGAACACAATGAAGGGAACATTTAATAACCTCTGGGGTTACAGCACTAGAATCACTTCTAACGGTAAACATGTAACATGTAATTTCATTAGATTTGTGTACAATAAGGTGTTAGATGAAAAAAAATATTGTACGATTAAGGTTTTAGATAAAATTGATGTCATTGTTTTGGCATCAAAAACTTTTCAAGACAAAACGAGTATTCCTGTTATTTAAATCACTTCGTTTATTTTATTTTTTGATTATGCAATAATTCGATTGTGTATTATGTATTTCTCACATATGTACTGTGGTTATATTACATTTATGGAAATAAATTATTATTATTATATTTAAAACATAAACAACTATACAATCTTAAATTATCTGCTCACTCCAGTTACACTCCCCGAACAACAGGAGTGAGAATGCAGATTACACTCAAAAACCCCCCACAAAACTCATTTGATTATTCTGAAGTCAGTATCCAAACGGGTTCATGAATTAACTTTTCTAAGAAGCCGCGTGTTCACGAAACTCTAAACAAGACAAGATACGGCAGGGCTGAAGATCTATGCTTACATGTAAAGGAGAGGAGAAATGGATTCATGTACCAGATAAATTGGGCATAGTGAAAAAGTATATCGCTGCTTTTGTTAGCTTATTTGAGCTTTGTGTTAGATTATTAAATGCCATTTTCTTAACCGGCCCACAGAATAACAATGGACAAACACCTGAATTTTGATTATTTTTTTATTTTATTTTTTTTAAACTCTAGTTACAATAAGAAACTATTATAGGATTCGGAATCGTATAAGAACAATAAACAATTTTTTTTTATCAAAAAACGTAGCATGTAAACAATGTGGCGTCCTCGATACCCCCGTGTCATACCAACAATCAGTTTAATCCTCTCTGGTTGAAGATGCAGCAGTGGTTCTATTAAGCAATCCGAAGCAAATAATATTTTAATGTATTCCTGGTTTTACCACCTATAATTGATAATGGGTAAGTACTTTCTTATTAGTTATTCTTTATTATTATAAGTTCACAATTTTGACGGAACATAAAGAAAAATTAGCCAAAATACATTCCTAAGTCTTTTGGTCTACCATAATTTGAATGTTTGTTACATGTATCCTATTGTTTAGTCTTTAAGAAATGGCAAGTTAGAGGAGAAGAATATAAAAATGTGTTCACAGAAAGAAATGTTTTTACCCAAAAAGAGTTTAAAGCAAAATTAGGTCTCATAGTGAATAAACCAAGGCTGGTTTTCGGTTTAAGTAACGATGGTAATACCACTCGAAGGTTTTTTGAAAACGCTACTTTAAGTCCCTCTATTACCGGAATTAACGTTGACTTGATTTAAAATTGTTCAATAATACTTAGGTTTATCGCTAGTGGAAAACAAATTTGAATAACGTAAAAAGATTATTAAACTGGCATCTGTATCGTTGCATAAATTGTTAATTAATGATCCTGACAGGATTTTAGTGTCCATAATTCCCAGGTAAAATTTCAGAAGAAGCATTGGAGTGTAGGCATAAGAATATTCCCCAATTTGAATAACTTAAAAACTGGCATCTGTATCGTTGCATAAATTATTAATTAATGGTCTTAATGGGATGTTATTTTTATCGATTTCCATAGGTCAAATGTCAGAAGAAGATGGAGTGTAGGCATAAGAATATTCCTCAAAAACATGGCGTATTAACGCAAATAAAGGTATGTCAATGATTCCTCTGACCTCTGACCCAGAGATTTGTTTATTGAGAAAAAATGTAAAAAATTAAAGCGAAATTATTCCATACATTGATAAATATGTAAGAGAAGATGACATTTACAATAAAATGGCCATTGCTTTTAATACCAGTTTACGTTCTGATGAATTCACGAGCGATTCAGGCTCAGAATAAATAAATTGTATAATTTATTAAAATATTGTTACATATTATTATAGATGTAATATTATACCATATCAATCTTATATTATTATTATTATAATTTACTATTAGTACATCATGTTTTAATAGAACATTATATATATGTAAGTATACATTATATATTAAATATAGTAAAACAACTTTATTATGATAAAATTAGAATCTGCCTCATTGGGCAATAAGTAATTGTGATAAATGTTTTCATGCATACAGCCCGGAGACCTCCCAAATCCACATGGTTGTCACCTCCCTCGCATGCGAAAGAGAAAGCGGAGTCTTATATGTTTATAAAAGACTCTAATATTGTTACTTATTAGATTATTACTATTAAAATAGTGCAGACAATATTACTTTAGCTGTATAGATATGTTTTGAATTAAAATCAATTAATAACAATGTTTATTTGAAAATAACTGGTTGATGATTTTTGTCCATTACTTTGTTACATTGTGCGGAGGTAGATTATTTTCCCTCTGTAGGTGCGTGAGCTAGAGAATCCTTGGTTCGTGTTCTGAAGTGTGCGTTAGACGAAACTCTACTGAGATTGCCACAGTTAGTGCATACTAGAAGATTTCTACTCAGACTAACACAAAAGCGACGGGAAACCGATCTCTTTTTGTATTTATAACTCTGTTAGTACAAACCATTTTGCACTTCGAACCCAACAACAAATACATGAACTGGCCATACTTGACTAACCTCATCATACTCCATGAAGGCTTACACGCCGAATAGGATAATAAGCAAGACGGACCTAAAAACAATTATGTGGAGGTATCCCTGGCAAGATTGTTTTCACTCAGCTCTAAAATGTTATAAACTTCGGATAATATTATGAAAATCGCAAGATTTTCCAGATTAATACGACGGGGGAAGAAAATTAAATTGCCAACTCATCTGCTGGCAGGAAGCCTGAGAGATGGCATTACTATTTAGTGTCTCACTGTAATAAGGTTTGAGATCACTGCCAACGGGCGCTATCAACCTTCTGAGATTTCGCCGTTCCATATTTTCTCATCTCTTTCCTCGAGCTAGGGAAAAAAAAATACTGAAATTACATTTGATAATTTATGACAGTATTCATCTCGGAAATGTTTAAACTATTCTTCAAAATTTAAACTATGAGTAACAAATAAGAGAGTATTTGTTCACCAATCAGATTTACCTCAAATAAATTTTACTTTATTTTTCCCTTTGCCTACATTTTTGAAGTTTGAGAGCTGAGAAGAAAAAAAAAGTAGAGTATTAACAATAATATTTTTTCTTAACTTCTTCCTCTTAACTTTTTTATTGAAGTAGCTACTCATTTAGTTTCGTGTAGGGTAAGTAAACCCTCAGCAGATCCACCCTTCCAAAAAAAACCCTTGAGAATCCGGTGGTTGAAACCATATCTCTCCAGTTATAAGTAAGCCTGGCTATTATTAGACTATTGAGGCACTTAAAATAAGTTAAAAATACAATATTAATACACTTATAGGTAGTGTAATAACTATTCCTGAGACAATAGTTTTAAATATATATAGACAAATGAAAAAAAACATCATATTTAGCTTTTTATGTCGATACCTCGACAAAGATAGTCAAATAAAGTGAAATCGAAGTTGTATAAAATTAATGTCATTTGAAATCAACTAGCATTCGGTAACTGTTAATTTTAGGATTTATTGGCGATATATTAAGAGAAAACAACAATTTATTAAGATAAAATTACAATCTGCCTTTTATTAGGCAATGAGTAACGATATATTAAGAACGGTTTATTCCAGAACAATATTCTCTCTTATTATTAAGTGTGTACCATTTTTATGGTAATGATTAGAATGAAAAGCAAGTGTTTTATGTTTTTCAAACAAAAAAAATATTTTGCATGTTCGAAAAACAAACGTAGCATTCTTCTTAAAATTAATAATCACACTTGTGTAAGAAATAAAATTGATTTATTAGGCTAAGACATGTGTGATATTATACATTTTAAGTTGTAATTAGTGGTGTCTAAACAAAAATATGAGTATTTTTAGTAAACAATTTCACCGAAACTCTTTTATGAGCATAGTCACGTGCAATAAATATGTGCGATAGTCGAAAACTGAAAATACCTGGTCGGATATCCAGTGTTCGATTCACTAAACTGCTACTAATTATATTTCATTGTCCAATAGATATTATGCTAGTTATATTGCTGTTTTCATTATCTGATAATCACCGATTAATTGTCTTTTATCTAGAGAAATATTGCTCTAATCAAATTTGCATTTAAAGTACAAATAATTTTAAATTATCTATGGAAACCGTTCTTTTTCTCCACTGACTAGTTAGATTACATTAACTTAATTTATAATTAAAGGGCTCCTATCATAAAATGAACGGGAAAGGGGCTGTTTGAAAAGTTAACTGAAAACATCTTAACCGAGTTAAAATGTTTTCCTCTTTTCAAGACTCCTCTGCTTCCATTATTCTGCCTTAATGAAAAACATTGACTTGATCCGAAGCCAAAAAAAAAAAATTATTAGCTTATAATAAAATTAATTCGTACAAAAATGAACACAATTCCGAAACAAATCATTTTCAATATGATTAGAGAGAGTATTTTTCGTTATTCACTGAAAATTCCTGAGATCCTAAAAAAGTATACTTCAAGACAAAATATGTAATACATTAGCTATGAGATTATTGAGTTGATCAAAATAATAATTAATTGAAATCAATTTTGTTCGTCCATAGTTTTTTATTTCATTTATTTTTTTTTAATAATATTTCAAGCGATATCAATCCACCAATATCTTCTGGTTCTTAAAAGAAGTGCTATCTTAACTGATGTCTCCCCGTGACTCTTGAATTACAAAACAGTAGGTTGGAAGGTATTTATTTATTTTTTCGCTTCCATCAGTCGGAGTTTGCTTGCTACTTGAAGTTAGAGACTTTGTCTGTAAAATTTTAATCGTATGTGGATACAACAATATAAAATGTATTGAGAGAGAAATATTGCAATGCCATGAGATACATTAACGTAAAATCATTGGCAAATATTGAATATATTTTTCATTGCTTTATTTATTATATTAGATTTATAAAATAGACAAATAATTAAATATTTTAGTTTTAGAAGAAAAAAACATCAATTGCCCTATGATGCCAAGCTTCGGTGGGTCCTCCTTAAGGCACCTTGGAAAATTAGTTTAAAATTCACGGATTATATAATTATAGAGGCAGAAACGTTTAATCAAATATCAAAAAAAAAAATTGATTTAGTTAGGGTGGTGAAGCTCTATAAGACTGGCTTGAAGGTCAATTTCAATAAAATATCATTAAAAAATATAGATCCATATATGCCTCGCAGGCACGCATGGGGTATCTTCTTTGTAAACTAATTGTTGGTATCTGCGGTATTGATTTTGTTTCATAAGGGGCAAGCTGATTATATATTAGGTGATTATATAAGCTACCAGTATTTCATATTAGCACCTTTTTACAGGTGTACATATATATATCAGCAAGGAATTTTAAATCTTTTCTTTACTTGGTAATAAATATTGGGGATTCAATTTTTTTGACAAATCCTATAAAAGCCCTTATGTGTCCGATATATTTTTTTTCTTATTGAACAGTTGCATCTCCTCCCTAACCCTGCCAGTTTAAGTCCGACACTCTCAGGCTACACACCTTCCTAGTGTAATTCTCTGGCTTCACCTCACTTCCTTAGACAACGGATTCTCAGGCACCACACCTTCCAAGTGGCACCCCCAGCGGTCCAGTCCATCTCTTTCCAGTTCACATTTACCCTTAGGGGGTAGCTTTCGCCTAACCTAAGATTCCGAGTGTGAGCTCGTGGAACTACAAGATCGCCGTAAAAACACAAATCCTAATCTAGCCCTACCTCTTCTCCTGGCCCCAGTGAACTGTCGGCGAAAGCGCACCTATAAATGGAGTAAAATAGACCAAAGATGTTACCAGACACCAAGCAATTGTCAAGTTCATAGACCTTCATAGAACTCTTTCTCCGTCACCAGGGACCTCAAGTCTCCCCTCGTGACACATCAGCAACGGCCCGAAATCAGCTAAATGAGTTTTTTTTCTCCAAAGTAACATGACGGTATAAAAAATAACTGAAGTGCTGCTCAAAATACATATTGCGTATTTATTGAATTTAATCGTATCAATAAACATTAAGTTGTTTACGAAATATTTCATAAACTATAAATTATCAAAGGATCGTAGCTTGCTGTTGTGATGCAGAATCCGTGACAAATTGACGGCTGACAGTCAAAGTCAAGAGGTTCCCACCTTGAAGAGGTGCCGTTTATTAAAGCTGCAGGAGGCATTTGCGGCTAAACAGAGGCCGAGGGATGGATCGGTACAATATCGGATCCACAGTCGAGATTTGAGCAATTTGCAGCAGAGAACTGATTGATGCCAAGCTATTGTCGGCCTCAACTATTATTTATTGTGTAAAGCCAAAACGGCAGCCGAAGCCGGACGGCTAATCTATATGGAAATGGACGGGGCCGGGGAGGAGGGGTTGGGATTTGCATTGATGGACCCTTGCGGAATTAGAGGAGGCAAAGATAAACTGCCCTAAGTCCTCCACAACTCCCACCGCTCCCTTGTGGGCCCCTGTTGTTCTCCTGTGGCCCACTAAACGACCTACGCTGCATTATTTATTTTGAGAGTCATTACCTGACTACCATCCTTGGGACCCAAATACATTTTGAAATATTAGTTCCGTTAGCACAATACTTGTGCACACTAATACACGCGTACAGACACTGCCGACCACAAACACAAATATAAATACTTTTTATTCGTCTAGTGGATCCAGGAATTAGTGTCATTTTTAAAGGATAATTTTAATACATTTAAAGTCATCCTCGCGTCACTAGTATCGATAACAATGAGATGTAATATAAATATAATTTCTGATCCCTCTAGAAGTCTTAAGGGTGCAGAGGGCGCCAGTCAGTTAATCACCGACAGGCTACGAGCTGTCCACATTCAAGTGAACCCAGCCAAAACTCAAGGAATCGTCTTCTCCTTCCAGCATGGAAAACGAAAGCGTCCACCCAGCTTCACCATACTGGGACTGAATGCAAATTTAGGTATCAACCTAGGCTGACACATTCTGACGTTCGGCACACACCTGCGGAAGAAGTTGAAAAGAGTACGTAGGACTTACTACTCTTCCTAAAATCTCGTCACAAGCCCGGCTACATCTCTTCGGCTGAAACTGTTAATATATAAGAGCGTCCTGAGGCCAGCTCAACTGTTTGGGGCACCACTCTTCCGATTCCTACTCACCAGCACAATAACTCGACTCCAGAGCTTCCAGAACAAAATCCTGCGCACGGTACTATGGCATACCTCTTTTCGTGATATGAAGGCTCCAGACTTCCACGAAAAGTTCGAGGTCTCCACTATCACCGGAGCCTTCCAAAGAAGACACATCAAGTTTTTTGACTCGATGAAACATAGCCAAAACCCTCTGTTCCGAGACATGTCACCCCCATCGCTACCGGCAAGATGGCAACTCTCAAGATCTGGTAAAGCAGACCAAATGGTGGACATCACGGCGCTTGGCCCATCAACAACAAGCCTCTAACAGGCACCCATCACTGATTTCCCACTAATTAAGACTGCACTATATGCCTAGAGGGACTCTAGACCCAGCCACCAGTGGACTCTCACCACTGTACCGCAACAATCAACCTCTACCGAGGCTTCCCACACTCCTTAATTCCCTCGCACCACCTTCAAGCAGGTACTTCTAGTACAAGGATCCGCTCAACCCAAATATTCCTTTATTTTTCCCTTTTTAACAGTTTAATCTTATAATTAGAGAGCTAAGAAAAAAAAAACCTAGAAGTCTTGACATCGGATTGTTTGTTGGGGCATTGGTCACTAAAGTCTTAAATTTTCATAAAATTTATCAACGGGTGACATTTAGCAATATTATATAAAAATAAGCTATATTGCATATAAATGAGAAATAACCTTGAAGGAAATGTAATTTTTTTTTTTCATCAACAATATTCGACACCACAGAAAACAACCCAATCTTATTTAAACCTATGGCTAACTAGGAGCTTTATGGGTATAGCAAATGGCTTTGTTACTTTTATATACTCCAGGGGTAAAGTATTTACTTTATAAATAATAGAAAAAAAGGTAATATAATCAGGAACAATAAAATTAGAAAACAGAAAAAAATTCCTCGAGGGTCCATCAATGCAAATCCCACTCCCTCCTTCCCAGCCCCGTCCATTTCCATATAAATTAGCTGTCCGACTTCGGCTGCCGTTTCGGCTTTACACAATAAATAATAGTTGAGGCCGAATACATTCAAGTTAGACATTAAACAGATACGTTTAACGGGCTACTGTGTAGTGTCCTCTGGGTGGGCTTGAAGATTGAGTTTGGTAAGAAAGCTTTTGGATAAGTTAGCGTGACTAGTAAGTATGTCATCAAAAGTTTTGTTCTTCTTTTCGATGGAATCGTGCACGAATGATATGTATATGCTAGTATGTAACGCCTTCTCTGATGCATATATGTTTAATGGTCTAGTGGGTTTATGTTATAATACAAAATATAGTAAGGCTCGTTAGTGACCCAGTTTAGTCGGATAAAATAAAAAAAATCAGATTACTGATAGAATGTCTCTCACATTATTTACGAACAGTTTCAGTATCATTAATAATAATTATATATTATAATTATAATATGTTTAGTAATAATCTTCTTTTTTTTTCATGTTTCACTATGACTGATAAAATGACTAATGAACCAAGGAAAATACAGGTGTTATGATATATGCATTACTTTTGGCTATGATCCACGTTAATTTATTGTGCTGCAATCGTTGCTTTTTCCAGCTATTTTTTTTAAAGGATTATATTTTAAAATCGAAGTCTAATATAATCGTGACGTCACTTTTAATATACGGCCTCCTATTTAGATATGAAAGTGAATATTTAAAGAAATAACAAGAAATGAAAGCTCTTTCGAAGTACGATCCCGTTTCCCAGGAGCTTCCACAGCCTATGGACAAAGAGGAAAATTATTTTAACCCAATTATGAAAAGGCATCTTAAACCAGATGTAGCCATTCTAATCATCCTTACCATTTCAGACCACTGAGCATGTACGGTTGCGAAGTAAGGGGTTCCAACTGCAGGTCAAAGCTTAAGAGGCTCCAAATTTTCCAAAATAAAGTTCTGAAGATTCTTTTGACAGAAAGAAAAACTTCAACATAACTTACAAACACACGAAAATAGACGATTTCATCAAACATAAATTTATGAAGTATCACATCAGATTGCAACACGTTGAAGGAGCAATCATATATGTAGTAGTATAATTCCTTTATTGTGCAATAATTACAATCTGCCTTTTATAAGGCAATAAGTAATTATGATATATGCTCTCATTCATACAATATTTACAGTTCATCATTCACTCGCTCATTCATACAATATTTACAGTTCATCATTCACTCGCTCATTCATACAATATTTACAGTTCATCATTCACTCGCTCATTCATACAATATTTACAGTTCATCATTCACTCGCTCATTCATACAATATTTACAGACAGCCCAGAGACCCCCCAAATCCACCGCAAAGAGAAAGCGGAGTCTTGGGAAGTCCCCCACGCTCCTCCGTCAGCCGCGTCACTGGATACTAGCCAGTGGAGGCTGACCAATCATATATGTACAACATTGGAACTCCGTCGTCAATTATGAGGTTAAAAAAAAACTCTCCTACAAGACATACTCCTTTAAAAAGAAAGAGAAAAGGAGAAGAAGGGAAAAAGAAAAAAGATTCGTTTGGTTTGTTTGTTATTTCTGTTATATAATTAGTGAATTTATCATTTCAGCATCATTAGACATTATCATGTTATGTTCTAACGAAATCATAATGTAGTAAACTAAATTTCATGAAAGAAGCTATATTTGTTAGGGGTGTCTGTTAATGGTACCATTCGCCATTCTGTTCTGTGTAATGATTATGTTATCTGTTGTGTCCATAGATGGCTATCAAGCAGAGCTGGAAATGTGTGAGCTGTGGTTTTTTTTTTAATTTTAAGTTAGCCATACCAGTTGAAATATCTTGGTAAAATTCATAGTTCAACAACAATAATTTATTTAAGTAACCACTGCCATGGTACATTTGTAGAGAAAGGCAGATTAGAAACGATTTATCTTTCTTGCTTCAAAGAAATGAAAGGAACTAACAAGTTGTTTCTTCAAACGTGACAGAAATAATAATCACCCAATAATCAACTTAATCAATGTGACGTGTCATTGGCGTTAGTAAATTTGTCAGATTGGACCATACTGGCCTGAGAGAGGAGCCTGCTGGGTGTATGTGGCGGTTAAGTGGGACAAAGTGCGCCTGTGTACTGCACCGTGTACCGATCCGCTGTTTGCGGGCAACGAGGCTTAACCGGCAGGCAACCAATCCAAACAGCTCCATCTCTAAATATTCCAAACAGTTCTCAACCACTTTGGAACATAAATGATTTGGCTCCAAATAACTTCAGAACATTTCTCAGTTTGACTAAAAGGTTAGTTACTGATTTTCTGCGTGTTCATTGCCTCACCAGTCTAAAAATATTGTTTCTATATGCCTTTTTAATAGTAACCTTTTTAAACCAGTCATACTAACCTTTATTGTTCATCCAACTCTCTTATCGTGGTGCCGTTTTTTCCTGAAGCTTTCTAAAATTTCAAAAAAAATACAATTTACATCTTGTTAGAGAACGCAAATACTTGCATGGTACCTTCCTTTGAAAACTCTTTCTTACTTCTTTCTCCAACAACCTTCATATCTCTACTCCATATTTTAGACCAAAGAAGACGTCCAATTACGGCCCCAAGGGTCTTGCTCCCCATAGAACTACCATCTTATACTATTCCTTCGTCAAAATCGCAATATCCTTCGGAGCTCACTTCTCTCTTCCATTCACCTCGCTCTTTCATTAAATATTTTCAGTACTATAATGTTTAATTATTTGCTAGAACAAACTAATGAGTAATTAAATAATAAAATTGGTTTAGTTTTTCATTTATTTTTGACTCCTTCAAATATATTTATTATTAAAGTTCGAACTAATGTTAGCGTGTTAATATTATTTTAGTCATTATTAAAATTAATACAGCTCGGAATCGCACTATATATTATACAGTTTACAATTATGCACATGTATGTTTCTCCGTATTGGTTATTTTTATTTTGTCGCATCAATATTCATGTATGTATGAATTAATTTATGTTTGTGGATAAGTGTGTATATATTATGTAAATTTTTTTAAAAATTTTTAAGGAGCTTACTATGGTATTTATAAATACCAATTTCTGGTACATAGTTCTCAATAAGTTTCATAAATATTCGTCTTATGTTTCATTTTGTCTTTTGATATTTAATTTACAGTGATTATTTAGTCTCCCCTTTATATACATATAAGAATATATAAATGAAAAAAGTATTTTTAATTTTGAAGTGAGGCAACAACTCCTTTCTGATTGAGTCGGCTATCAAATTAAATATCTGGACGTTTTAATTAATACAAAATATGTTGTGGGACTGTATTTTACTATAATTGGTCAAAGCAAATGCATAAAATCCCGCTTACAACTATTTTATCACGGTAACTAAACATTTCATTATGTGATACATATAACTTTCCATGATGGAAAGTTCGTATCGTTCAGATTCTTCGTATGTGGGAAATTTCTGAATGAATTATTTTCTCTTCAAAAATCTAGAAAGATAATATATATATCATTGTGGATTTTCTTTATACAAACAGAACCAGCTCGATTCATTTCCAGACATTTCAAAGAAGAGACAAAAAATAACCCCAAGCCATGCATTTCAAAATGGGTAAATGTTTTTGGAAAGAACCACGGCTTATTGTTATTATTGTTTTAAACTAGTTTTTATCGTCAACAATATTGAATTTTATTTTTAGATGTGGACTTTGATATCTTCTGTAAATGGATCGAGCTTGTTTTGAAACTAAACGCCTTGTAAACGAGGAAAGTTGTATTTAAGATATGATATTATAGCATTCGTAAAAAATCAAATAGATAACTTTTGATATATTAAGGCAAAAAATTTAAAGGAAACTGATCCTAGAGTCAACCAATATGTTTGTACATATTTGATTAATATATACTAATGTTCACTTCCCTCAAAGGTAATTCGAAATATCCATTGTGTGATTCTGTGACATTGGATGTGACTATGTGAGTGTACCCTAAGCACAAAGAGCAGGAGAGCAGACAGTATTGATGGTAATAAGAGTGGCCACTAGTCTCCAGTTAGGTGTGACAATGACATACTGATGCGTGGTCCGTATTGATTCCAGTACAGCACCCGCCTCCTATTACACTGTACTCGTTATCGCCTATTGCCACCTTCGTCTATCTCCTAACAGTCCACTGCAACCCACCCCTAAACATTCACGCCTGTGTCTTGTTAAAAACCTTGTACCTTTTGTGGATATCATCATGGATTACAATTGTACAATTATAGCCTGAAGCTACAAAAACACAATATAAAAGATATCGCCGGAATCAGAAGGTTTTCGAAATAGTACTTAGTCACAAAAAACATGAAAAAATTCACTGCCGCTTTAGTCTCCAAGGAGGTTTATAGGGATGAGTGGTGCAGTGTAATGACTGTGCTAGGGAATTTGGGTGTTTGGATAGGTTTCGATGGAATTTCATGAACACGGAAGGGATGAGTTTAAGAATGTAAGGTATATTAAGATCGTTATGAAGGGTTTGCTGCCGTAGTAAGGTGCATTGACTATTCTTCTCAGGTCTTTTGATTGAAAGGTACTCGCTTCGGTAGTACTTAAATAGGAATGAATGAGTTTCATTAGTAACATTTAACTTAATAACTTGATTCAGATTGATACAAGTTTTTGACTAATAATTTACCCTTTATAGTTTTAATCAAGGCTGATTTTTTTATTAACTCGAGCGAAACTATCATGCGAACTATCATGAAAGTCTTCGTGACTCAACAGTTATAGTCCTCCACTCAATCCTCAACACATATTTTATATTATTATTATTCAGGAAGTCAGGATATACGGCATTACAATCTTGGCACATTTTTTGAGCGTTTATTTTATGTCTTAGTTTATAATTAGTATCCTTCGTTACTTTGTATAGGGTTTGGTTTATTGTTATCATTGGATCATGAAAATTAACTCACACTAAAAATATGATCACAAATGATTTATTGTAATTATTATTTTCAAAAAAACAAATCAGACATTGCTAATTTAAGATGCCCAAAACTATAATACGAATCATTTTCAATGTAGTTGAAAGCAACCCCTCGGGTTCATCCGTGTATAAATATGAACGTATAATATATAAAGATACTTTCATCTTCATTGTGCCCTAACAAGTTCAATTTTAAGTTCCCTAACAAACTCCAAAATGAATCAACGTCAAGATACACTGTCTGTAAGTTGACGGGCAGTCTAAGAGGCCTATCAATATTTAATATGTCCTTCAATAGCCAGGGTATTTATTTACCCCAATTTTCCATTAGAAAGGAAAATATTGCGTGATATTGAAGTAATTTTATTTACTCTCGAAGATAAGTATATTGGTACACTAAAGGGTGTCCCAGAATTAACGCAAGATTTGAGTTTGCCGCCATTTGTGCAGTAAAGTGCTGGCAACCCTAAAAAAAGAAACAATTTGACAGCTGACAGTATAGGGTTAGTAAAAATAGAGCGTTACACGATAGAACAACGTGTCTTTATTGTTGAACATTATCTCAAAAATAATGAAAGTTTGGCGGCCGCAGTTTCAATTTCATATAAAATATGGTCGGAATAGAGTTTTGACTTCATCAACTGAGAAGAGATTAATTGAAAAATTTAGGGAGACTGGATCAGTTGGAGACACCAAACACACTGGTCGTCCAAAAACAAGCCGTTCAAATTTCATTATCGAAGCAGTGCGTGAGAGTGTCAAATGAGGCTGGTCAAGCAGTGACTATTACTGGTGCTCGATATTGCGACATGATAACACAGTTCTTTGTGCCGAATTGGGTGATATTGATGTGGCCACTATGTGGTTTCAAGAAGATGGTGCCACATGCCATACAGCCCATGAAACAATTCAAATACAGCATGAGACATTTCCAGGTCGTGTACTGTCTCGTTTTGGTGATCAGAAAAGGCCCCCTAGTGTGATTTAACACTTTTAGATTTCTTTTTATGGGGTTATTTGAAGTCAAAGGTGTATGTCAACAAGCCAACATCCACCCGTGCGTTAAAATAGGAAATTTAACGCTTCATCAACGAAATTCAACCACATTTATGCCAAATGGTCATGGAAAATTTCGACAAAAGAGTGCGTATGTGCCAGCAAAGTCGTGGAGGCCATTTGCCTGACGTATTATTCCATAAATAATCCTATCCTATTTACTTTATCCAATAAAAAAATAACAACAAAAATACTAAAAACTGTGTTTTCTATTTAAATCAAATCTTGCGTTTATTCTGGGACACCCTTTGTAAGTAAATTATATTTATTATTAATTTAGCTCGAAGCTTGATTATAAATTTTATGTGGTACATGTGACTGTTAACTTTAAAATATGAAGCAACGGGTTCCCTTGCATTAACAATACAAATTTGTTTTGATGGTGTCGTATAACACAGGTCTGGTATTACAGCGAGACAGCGGACATATTTGTCTTATCACGTTTATGCACAGATTCTCTTATATCTTGTATGCTCACGATGTATTACATTACACGTTTTATTTTTAATGAAACACTGTCCTTTTCTAGTACAAATAAACAATATCTTTTTTTAGCAGTTTTTGCATATAAAAAAAATATATTAACATTACATAATCTACGATTTAACTCAATTAAATGATTAAAAAAAAAAAAGTATGGGAAATATTTACAAAGCTTAAGTTAAGGAATGCTTTTTATACTTAGCTACCTTTAGACAGTTTTCGAACAGTCAAACGCCACCATGTTTTTCATAACTTTGCCTTCATCTTAATTATTCTATTTTTTTTCTTAATCGAAATACATCTCAACTTCTCAATCTTTTATTTAAATCGCTTATAAATACTGTTATATGATAATATACCACTTTCTGTTTATTATGTACCTCTTTGTGGAACTTTTTTAAGCTTTTTTTTAAGCTATTTAAGATATTGAAATAAAAATATGTGTTAAATTTCATAGTTATGTTTGAGTTTGTTTTTTATTTAATCGGAAAGTGCGAAGTTATTCAATTCAAGCTTCATTTTTAATATTTGTGTTCAAAAGGGGTGGAAATTATGAGATCAAGGAGCGACGACACATTTTTATTTATTTTTCTTATTTCATTTAATTTGGTGCGTGTTTTATGGTGGTAGAAAATGATTATCATCATACTCATTATAATTATTTGTCATGCTGGATTCAACATAAAGGATAGATTTAATGTTGACTGCGATATTTCAGAATAAGATACTTATAATTGCTCGTTGATGAGGACTGAGCGCAAATGACCCGCTACTTTTTAATAAGAAACAGCTAGATGAATTAGCCAAACTATCTCAAAGGATACGACCTACTAACCGTAGTTTAGAATATAAATTTAGACATATTGATCGATTCCTCTCCCCGTGTCTGAGACAGTAAGGTATTTAGGCTTCCATCTTGACAAAAAACTGACATGGAACCCACAAACGAGGCTAAAAAGACAAGAACTAAACAGACGCTTTGGACAACTGTACAGACTACTTCGAAGGACATCCCATCTCTCAATAGAAAATAAACTACTTATTTACAAAGTTATACTTAAGCCAATCTGGACATACGGGATAGAGCTATGGGGTACAGCAAAAAAGTCGAGCATCAAGCGCATCCAATCCTTTCAATCAAAAGTCCTGAGAACAATCGTAAATGCCCCTTATTACGTCAGCAACAAAACCCTTCATAATTATCTTAATATACCCTACATTCTTGAACTCATCCCTTCCAAATTCATGAAATTCCATAGCAACCTATCCAACCACCCTAATCCCGTAGCACAGTCATTGCACTGCTCCACTCATCCCTATGATCCTCCTCGGAGACTGAAACGGCAGTGGCCTCGTGACCTCTTATAAATGCGCAACAGTGGGAGTCCTGGCAATGGCCAGTTTCTCCAATCATGTCCTGAGCGTGGCTCTCGCGCTCTTTGTCAGCCTCGCTCGTATTCGGTGGCGTGGCTGGTGGGGGACTTCCCAAGACTCCGCTTCCTCTCTCGCATGCGAGGGAGGCAACAACCGTGTGAACTTGGAGGGCCCCTGGGCTCTTTGTAAATGTTTGTAATATTGTATGAATGTGCGAGCGAATGATGAATTGTAAATATGGTATGAATGAAAACATTTATCTCAATTATTTATTGCCTATTATAAGGCAGATTGTAATTTCATCATAATAAAGTTAATTTACATTTTACGACATATTGAACCATACATACCAGCTCATGCGAATGCCCAGCTCATTTCTCAACGATGAAATACTCACCTTCCGAGAAACATGATATATGGAGAATAGCTCCATCAAGAATAGCAAGTTCACGTCACAATTCACAGGAATATTCTGGGAGCCAACGATTATAGCCTTTGATTTTAAAAAGGAACATAATTCGACGTATATATTGCCGTATTCAGGGCAGAGAAGAATGGTAAAGGGGACATAACTACGAGTCGCAAGCTCTGTACAAGGATGTAGATGTGATGAAGAGTATTAGCAATGGCAGGCTTGGATGGGCTCAAGCCTGGGGATTTAGTAATATTTAAAGAATCAAGAATACATAGGAGAATCTTCTCCGGACCGATTTTTTAGCTCAAAATGATTTGGACATCCACGTCTAAGATAAAAACACAATTAACCTCTGGAATATCTTGGCGTCCGCATCGAAAGACCACGGCACAAAGTTGCAATAACTCGTGGAAGCTTGTCCAGAAGGCCAAATATGGGTTGTAGCTCCGTGGAGTAGTAGTAATATGTTTAAATGTGTGCATTGTGTTGTTTTTTTTAAATAATAACAACGCAGCAGTCAAACATAAGACATCTTTGGAAAAAACATGGAAATCTCAAATCCAATGCTTAGCACTTAATAGACTACCAAATTTGTGTCATCTTGAGTATAAGTCTTAGTGGAAATTGCAATCACTTAAAGTTAAAAGGAAGATCCATAAGAATGAGTGGTTTCCGTCGAATATAAACTGATTTACTAACTCCTTTATACTTAAGATAGTCACTTCAATTATTTTATCCATCATGTGCCGGTGCAAAGTTTTTGTGAGGTTTCTATTGTCAAGTAGCACACGACTTGTTTCTTCCCACTCAATCCCTGATTTCCCATTCCATGACCTCCTAATTCACTTCTGCACAATTAAGCGATGGTGCAAATGGTGGAGGATAAATCCCAATTAAGAAATATGCACAAACATTACTTTTATAAAACTGCGCTAATCCAGCCTACTTGTGTTCTTCAAGGCTTCTGTACCCCCCTTCACTACTTTTTGCAAGTCATGAGTTTATAGTCAGCTGTGAAATTAGAGTTGATATATTTTTAGAACAATTGACGTACTAACTATTCAATTCTCATTAAATCTATCCTTAAAGTTTCGAAAAAGTATCCATGTCTGCATCACGGCTTTGCTTATACGAGATGGTCTGAACAAGGAAGTAAGAGGTTTGATATGAATAGGTAAGCCTCCCATATCGAAACGAATTCCTTAACTAAATTTGTAGTCACTTTCTCTGTTGTTCTACCTAGTATTCTATACATTCGCCTATCTTTATATTGCTCAATTATTGTTAACTTCACAACATATATACAATTTAGCTACTCTATCATACATATTATAAGCACAATGTGCATTTATGTAAAGATTCCGTGTCCCTTTCCTGACACCTTGGTTTCCACCTTGACGAAGGACTAAATTCGAACATACATACGAGACATATTGTTAAGGACAGGAACTCTACAGATTGTTCCGAAAACTTTATAGACTTTTCAATGGAAAATCACTCCCCGTATTAAAACACAAAATTCTTATTTATAAAACCAATCAGAACTTGAGTGCTTAGTTAAGATTTGGGAGACTATGAAATATTTGCCCGTTACGTCTATCGGTCTAATCAAAACTCTTATGAATATAAGTTAATGCACAGTTATACCTTTTATTCTCTCATGTGCTGAGATCCCACTTAAACTAACAGACGATGTAGTGGCCATAAACAAAATTTTAAATGCTTCTACTGAGTTTTTTACAAACTTCTTTGTAGAACGTTCTACCGGCTTCGGGTTTTATTCGATTTCAAAATCTTATCTGGACCGATACATTTGTTTCTAAGGGAGATCTTGGATTCTTTGCATGAGCTCGATTTGGCTATCGAACTATGTACTTATCGGACCTCCCACTCCCCCCCCCCGCCCCATCACCCAGGCCCTGACTCTAACCATCAATAAGGGTAAATTCAGATTTCTTTTCAACTGTTTTTTTTAGAAGAACAACATCGATAAAGAGTAGGTCAATCCCACAACACACTAAATAGCCCTTTCTGCTCATTATTGAAATGGGTGTTATTCAGTTGAAAATGAACGCTCCAACTCCTACATCTATATCATATCCCATGTATATATATGTATATATGTTCTGATGTATATATATAAATACATGGTATATATTGGAAGAAGGTCTAATCGATGTGGTGAGATCTGACCTATTGGCTGGCCGGCCTAAGTGAGGTCGGTGCTTGGATGTGGGCCATGGCTCTCCGGAAAGGCACACCCACCCACCTCACTTAGAACAATTGATTTATCCCAATTATCATCCTCTTCCAATTTCCTCTGACCCCCAAGCAAGCGGCCGCTTAGTTCTTATTGATACGTTCAATAATCTACTTGCTTGCTCTTGAAAACGTCTAGCAATGTGCAGTAATAAAACACATGATTTATAAGCCCTTCACAGAATATAATAAAGACCTAGAAGATAACGACCATAGATATTCATTTAACTAATATCGTTTTAACATCAATATTTTAAATCATCTGATGGCCAGAATATTGTTTATTGGTATGCTGAACACAGTTTACATTTACATTTACACTACAAGAAAACCGTTTTCTAAGTTATATAAGAAAATAGTACCGTAAATTGTTTTAATTTTAATAATATTTTAACTTTTCTAAAATATCCCTAATTCTTCATTTCATACTTGGTTGTGCTTACCTTCATATATTCCTAACTCATTCCGTCTATCAACTCCTACTTTAGTTTAATCTTAGTCCTTCCAATACTTCCCGTTTATTCAATATGTAAGGAAGAATGAAAAAATACAAATAAAAATGAATCGATGTCTGAACAAGAAGATGAAAGATGCACGGTCACTAAAGAGCTCAGCAGTTTAAAGTATCCATACAAAAAATATGTTTTAAATCATTGCTTCAATTAATAATAATTATTATGATCCATTTAATCTAGTTGTTACACTGGATTTTACATGAAAGGAAATTTTCTATTCAGTCCTACAAGTTTCGTATACTGAATAAATATTCTTTTTGGCGAAGACGAGTAACTTCCATCAGGGTATATTCAGATTTCATCACGTGGATAATGGTGCATAAAATTTGGAGGCCGCGTGACTGGTTACATCACTAACAATAATTACCTTCAAATAAACTTCTCTTGCAGGCATCTGCTCATGACTGCTCGGTCGCTCCGCCGGTACTTCCCCTCCCTCTGTCACTGATAAGGGCCAGACTTATACACTGCCAGTTATTGTATTTCGGCAACCAATCGTTGGCAGCAGGCGATATTACGTAACGTAATACCCTGTAGGTCTTATAAATGAACTTGAACAGACGTCTGTCAAAAGGATCAGAATAAGCGAGTTGAGACCCCCCCCCCCTACGATGAAAACAAATATCTGGTTATGAATCCGGTAATTAAGATGTTTAGAAGTCTGACAGCCAAAAGAGAGGTCATGTCAGCAGCAGCACATGTTCTGGGAGTGGGATTAAGATACATATAATTTATTTAAAATTTTAATCGCATGTTCCAAAACATAATTTTCAATTATACTGTTCTGTTATTCACAACAAACAACAAAAAAAGGAAGTATGAGAGGTAAAAAATCGAATGTGAAGGAAGTTCTCAACACAAAACATACTAGAGCAAATTTAAACAGTCTCGTTGGTTTTATGAGCTAAAAATGTATAAAAATAATAAAATAAAGATCTATTGTAAGAAACCACCTGGCAGTTTTCATGATCATTTCCATAATGACAGGACACATCCGGATTTTCAAATTTTACAATTGTATCGGCATTTTTAGGTGTATCAATTCCAATATTGGCAGTGGGCTTAATACCTAAATACCAGTTGTAGGTATTTTAACTAAATTGTTACACAGGATTTTACATGAAAGGAAATTTTCTATTCAGTCCTACAAGTTTCGTATTTACAATTTAGTTAACCATGGCAATATAAAATACGAAATATGTAGGTTATCTAATACTATCATACAATGTAGTTATGCAAGCGAACATAGAGGTAAGTTTAAATTAAGGGGTACCTTGCAGCATCCGGTGTTTAGAGCGTATGCTCCTCACTCGGGAAGGACTGTATTAGTAGCTAAAGCAGCCGACCAGATATTCTGGATGCTCCTGTTCAAATCCTGATCCTAATAGTGTATTTTTTGGCTTTGGTTACAAATGTTTAGTAATTTTGTTAATGCCAAGTTCTATATTCTTAAATGTATTATAGGTTAATGGTATGCAAATAAAGTAAAATCATTACAATTATAATATAAGAATTTCGTTCGGTATTTTAAGCCAAAATAAGACAGATCTTTTAAACGCAAAGCGATTTATTCAATCAATGATATAATTGCCGTTTTGTTCCAGTATCTCCTGCCATCTCATGGGCAGATTCATATTTCCATGCTCAAAGAATTTCCTGTCTTTACTGGCAAAAAACATTTCCAAGTGGATTTTTACATCTTCTTTAGGTTGAAGGTCTGTCCATTCAATGAATTTTGAAGAGACCGAAACAGGTGGAAATATGAAGATGCAAGTCTCGGGCGAATATGGAGAGTGTGGCAAAACTTCCCAGCCAAGCTCCAGTAACTTCTGCTGCGTCTGCAAAGAAGTGTGCGGTCTGGCATTGTCGTGATGGAAGACAACCCCCTTACGGTTGGCTAGTTCTGGACGCTTCTGGTGGATCGCTGCATTTTATTTGTCCAGATGGTCACAGTACACATCCGAATTGATGGTCCTGTTTGTGAAAAGAAGTTCGTAAAAGACAACACTCCTCCAATCCCACCAAATCGGTAGCATAACCTTATTTGTGTGAAGTCCTGCTTAGGGGGATGATTGTGGTAATTTGCCGCGCTTCCCCCGTGAGCGTTTGCGCTCCACATTGTTATAGACGATCCACTTTTCGTACCCTGTCATCATTCTCTTCAACAAAGGATCGTTTTCTTCACGTTTCCGCAACGAATCGCAGATGGAAATCCTTTGGGCGAGGTTAGCCTCACTAAGTTGATGGGGAACCTAAACATCGAGCCTGCTCACGTAGCCAAGTTGATGCAGATGGTTTTCAACACTCGATTTGGATATTTTGAGGATAACTGCGATCTCCCTAGTTGTATAATAAGGATTGGTGTCGACTAATTCCTTCACTTTGTCGCTGTTAATCTCAGTTGGTCGGCCTGAGCGAGGTGAGTCTTGAACCGGAAAATTCCCCGATCGAAATCTTGAAAACCACGTCTGGCACACACGTTCTGTAACAGCATCCTCTCCGTATACAGCGCAGATCTTCCTGCAAGTTTCCAATACTTTCTTACCTTTTTTAATATAAGAAAGCATGAGGTGTCGATAATGTTCGTTTTGATTTTCCATTTTCAGGATGATCCTAAACACACAAAATACAATCAGTCTCGTCGGAATTTCACGTCAAACTACGTTGAAGTGTCCAGTATCTGACGAGAGCGCACTCGCAAGGGACGGACTGAAGTTAGCTACATATTAGGCTGCTTAAAGTTTCGTGATGACCAAACCGAACGAACTTTTTGGCCAAGCTATGATAAAATGGAAAATGACCAATATTCTTACATCAACTTATAGAATACATTTTACTGAAATGTGCATGTATGTATTTTAAGACGTGATAAACACGAGAAACTCGTGGCAAGTAAGAGACAAATGTATATAACTTTAACTATAACAAATGTATGAATTCCGGATGTACCCTTGGCGATTTTAGTGAAGTAACTTGCAGGCTAGGTAATTTGTGTCAGGGTATTCTAAGCCACTTTAGTCGTATTTCATTTAATTACAGAGCCTCGGTCAGTGGAAATAGTCAACCCCTTGTGAGCAGAGCCCCGTAACCAACCCTTACAACTTGGTTCTAATCTCTCCATTCTCCTGACTATATAAATGCAAATTTTCCATCACCTTCAAACGTATTCATGCTGCCTCCACATTTTCCAAAGGGGGTTTGAATCCAATCATTTCTTCCACCATATATTATGTTAGTCACAGTAATGAAGTCTTCTTGTACTAAATGGAATTAACAAACATGCTCGTAATTCCTTATCCAAGAAGAAGGGAAACTGCGAATGGTAATGACCATGATCCATTGAAGAAAGGGATTGTATTTGTACTTTTGTGTGTATTTTACTCACAATCCTTCCACTTCACCTAAAGCACAATACGTTTTACCAAGTGAGTACAGTTTTATATTTGAAGCTCTGAGAAATTAATTTGACGGAGCATAATGCATGTAATAAGCATAATTATTTTAATTTTTGTACTTTTAGGAATACTACTAAGTAATGGAAATACAATAAATTGTTTTTTATTTTGATCTGACAATATTGTACCGTTTTAATCTTGCAGTTGTAAGTTAGCAAGGGGTTGGAGAATATACTTGTAAATAAAAAAAACTTAAAGGAACTGGTAAGTGGTCTGCAGAATCAAGAGGAAGATTGAAGGCCAGGCTATAAATTCTAAGTTATCTAATCTTTAGATTAATGAAAATAAAGTCGTTGACGTGACATCAATACAGTATATTTACCAAGAAAGAAAACTCTAAAAATAATGGTGAAACGGAATGTGGTAAAGATGAAAAATTAACTGATATTGAATTGCTACTGTTCAATGGCTTATTCGGTTGTTTCCTCTACTCGCTCATTATAGGAGAGTGGTTGAAGCATATTGAGGCTTAAAAACGTGCTTGTTTCCAATGGGAGAAACCAATGTAGTGATGCTACAGGAAATACAGAATAATTTGTAAATGGATTCACCTGAGGATCTATAATTGTATATAATTGTCTGTAAGTTTAAAGGGGCTATGAAGAAGAAAAAAAAAAAATGGGAGAAACCGGTCTTACGCTTCTCAAAACTTTTAACTTTTGGTAATAGTCATCGTTGTAGACACATTGTTTATTGTAATCAGTGCAACAGCTTTTCGAAACGAAATCGTGGCGCTCTCAAGAAGCTGTATAGCGAGTAATAAACACCAACCCCCAATCTCTTCATTTTATTATAATGACTCTCAGCGGCGACAAACATCACATTATTTATTGTATGAAACAATGTTTCAATGGGTGCCACAGAATGCACACCATCAAATAAAACTAAAGTAGGTCATATATTTTCCTTTTTACCTATACTGTTTGCGCAGGGCACGCACCCCACGTGACGATAATTTTCATGACGGCTTTCTGTCCAACACCCTTCACATAAAAAAAATTTTTATCTGTTAAAAATTTACGGAAAAATATTATCATTCTACCACTACCTCATGCACACAATAAATCGGCCTTACAAAAACATGATATCTCGTTACATGCTTCAGTTCTCCCTTTCTTTGACGTGACAAGGGAAGAAAAGAAATGGGGAGGCCTTGGTAATACGGTGGAGTAAATAAAGCAGATTATAAATAAGAGGAATAGGGCTAACGGAGCGTGCTATCTGTAGGGAACCGTTAACATAAGAATGTTGTGATATCCAAAGAAACAATGGACGGAAGGAAATGGTCTGTTAAGTGAAGGGGGGGGGGGATTGGGCAACGCGAGACGTCAGCTCCAGCTTCTCCATTTTCTCCTTGACCCCACGGTCCTCCCCTCCCCTTCCTCCACTCATACTCTTTTCTCCTCGGCCGGGAAATGTCTCCCATTTCTGGCCTTATTATGTCAGACCGACGGTTCATCATCAGGGCCTGAGAGCAATTAATACGAGAGGGTATTGAAGAATACCATCCGTCGTGCTGATGGGACGGCGCTTAATAGCTTTCCGATGAAGCATAGCATAATACCGCTATAGCAGTTTGATGTTATTTTATATTTGTTGCAAATTTATTATTACTGTTTATTGTATATTAATTTCCAGGTACAATCAGAGACTCTCTACATTAATTCTGATATGGTGTAATTTTCTTCCGAATGTCTGTAAAATGATTTAGTAGATCTGAAATCTTGAAGGAATATCCCACAACACCCTGATGAATGCAGAGTTTGGGTAGAAACACATAATATTTTAGACTTTTTAAGTTCTGCTAAGAAAGTATTAATGATTTAAATTGTAAGTTTCTCCTGGTAGTGAAAGACATATAAAATACGACAATACAATATGACTTTCAGAGATGTGTAAAAAAAACTTTTTGGTCCAAACAATAGTCACGATTTCGCTAGGAAAGCAATAGAGACGAGCGGAAATTCGTGAAATATCACATGTGTATTTACATTACATCAGCAATATAGTTATTATTTGCATAAATAATATTTTAATTAAACACATTAGCCTCTTCACAATATCCATAATTTTAAATCAAAAATTTAATACCTTTTTTATAGAAACACTGAAATCCATATAGGAGGACATTGTTTCTTTGTATCAATTACTTCTTCTGTCTTTAATGAAAAAATACAATTTCGTTATTGATATATTCTAATTTAAGCCAGTAAAAATCTTTCACCTGTGAAACTTCTGATAAATTAACATTGACAATATTTTATTTGGTATCCATAACTAAAATAAAAGATATTAATTACCCAGAATATCCTTTCGAAAGTCATCAGAATCACAAATGAGTGTAATGCATCAGAGAACGGACAGTTTGTAGCAATTAGTCCCAGAACAAAAGGGGGTGGTTAAAAAAAAAATGAAACCAGGCAATTTAAAAGGCTCGGAGTTCGTTGCGGGGTAGGATTGAAAAGGCATTATAGGATTTAGGGGCAGGTGGAGTAGGGATGTAATGGAACCACAGAGCCTTCCATTAATAATGCACCCCCCCCCCCTGACCGTGTAATGGAAGACTGTTTTGACGTCAGGTAGTTCTTTCTAGTCACTCAGTTCAAGTATTTTCACAATCCCGCTGTTTCTTCGCCATTGATTTTTATGATGAATCGTTTTTATCCGACTTATAAAGTGATGAACTCGGTAATCCATGGACCAGTAGAGAGTGTTTTATTTATTAGGTATAAATTACCATGTAATAAAATTTTAATAAATCGTTTATAAACTGCATTATTTTTTAACATATAGACAAACTAAATGACCATCGCGTGGCCTCGCGATCTATCATAGATAAGTATGTCATGGGTACTCGCTATGATTCCCTTCTCCCCGATGATGATATGATTCCCACTCGTGCCTATAAACGTCTTTGGTTCTCTTGTCCTCTTTATGGTCATAGCTATATATATGCGCTCGGCAGATGAAACGATGGAAGCTTTCCCCGCAACTTCCCCACCAGTGAACCTTATAGAATTCTGGGGGCTCTTCGGTAGATTTTTGTTTCTAAACATGCTGTATTGTATCTACTAATGCTGGATAAGCAAATTTTAATTTTAAGAATATATAACGTTCTATAAAGGTCGTATAATGCGAAGTATCATTACAAGAGAGGCCAAGTCACTGGCCGATGGCTTCTTAACACTTAGGTTTCTTGAAAAATGTGTAAATGATTTTTAAAAAAACGATACTTAAAATTTCTGAGCAATGTGGCCATAATAATCTAAACCTGTAATAGTGGCAGAGCCGCGACTTGTAAAGACTTTAGAGTTCAGAGAAAATGAAACTTGTTATAAGTTTAGAATTACAAGAGTTTACTTTTTTCTTGTTTGAAATTTTTTTTATAGTTCACAAAGTACAGAGGAAAGCTAAGAGGATTATTTATTATAACAAATTATGAAATATATTGATTTAATATGTAGTCTAACGTCTCCTGTTGAGTACGAGATTAGGTATTCGTGACAAAGAGAATCAGTTTGTATAATTGTTATTTCTCTAAAAGTTGGCCTAAATTTGAGGAATCAAAAATTTAAAATTATAATATGACAAAAGGCTTATAAACGTTATTAATTATTTCATAGGCTTAACTCATTTTCAATCCAGTAAGAATTACAGAAAAATGTAAAAACGATAGTGAAATGATAAAACAGGAAGTGTTTGTATTCTCTTAGATTATCATTGCTCTTAAGGTAAATATCAAACGTTATTATTTATTACGATTAAAGTTAATTATTACGAATAAGCAATGCACTAACGACAAAGAACATTGGAAAAAATCTTAAATGTTTAGAAGTTTCAAAATCTTAAATATTGCACAATATTATTTAAGTGGTGAATCATTATTGAATTGGTGTAAAACGTGTATCCGATGAAGCCGCTTTTCGGCATATAATATAATGTCGATAATAATGTTTTATAGTCACTCTAAAATTCTAGGAAATATGTTTAAACAAGATTGATCGATCTACAGGGATCATATAAAGTTTTTTTATGTCTTAATTTTTCGCAAGGGATTTAGACCTTATGAAATGCTACCAAAGGAACATAAGTGACGTTATATTGCGCAGATATATTAGATATTATTCCCGTTGAAGGCATTTATGATAACATGAATAAATACTAACTTCCTCAGGTGTTTAATATTGCAGGAGAGCCCCATCACCTAGTATTTATACATTACTTTGTAATTTTCACGTCAATCTGTTATTGCTATGTAACCCAACCTCCTTCAAATGCATCTGCACATCACAGAAAGAGGTGAAATTTGAAAATTGAAATTTTGAAAATTGTTAAAAATGTTATAATTAATTAAAGGGGTTTAGGGAAAAAAAAAGTTTAATGTTGAAGGTGAGCACCATCACCTTGTAGAGTCTTGTCAATGAAGCCAAGTGCATTGTGTATCATTGTACTTGTATTGATTACATAACTTCTATACCGATTCAGACCTTGTATAGAGTGTACCGATGATACACGGCATATAAAATGTAATATGTAAATAGATTCGCCTAAGAATCTATAGTAAATAAAAGTTTTGTCATTTGTTTTTTTTTTTAAGGAGATTGGAAAAAAAAAATGTTCAATGTTGTCGCCAGGAAGACCGACTGCGTAATCTCCTCCCTCCAAAAGGGAAAAAAAGCATTGCCCAAATCCTATACTATAGGAGGGCATGAGAACTCACCGGCTTTCTCAATGTACTATCTGGGTATCAAAATTAATAGGTACCTCCATTTCTCTACTCATTTTAGTAACAATATAGGAAAAATACAGCACAGGTCTTGCCGGCTTCACCACCTGTTAACTTCACCCAGCTTGTCGCTTGGTCTCAAAATAATGATATAAATACATAAATGTGTCCTCCGGCCAGCTCTGCTGTACGGTGCTCCGCTATATACTCACTTGACTGACAATACCGCTAAAAGTCTCCAACAATTCCAGAATGAGATCATGAGAAAAGTGGTCCGACATACCTCTCTCGAGTGGTTAAAGAACGCCGACCTGCACCCGTTGCTTGGTGGCATCTACACAATGGTGGCATCTCACAAACCCAGTGTTTAACACTATGACCCCACTACCCTTCTCACATCGATGGCAACAAACTGTCGGGGAAAATTAGGTTAAGATTTAGTTTAAGTTTTTATTCTTAGATGTGTTTTAAGACTATGATAAATAAGGTGGGACCCATCACTTTTAATAAATTCCGTCCATTAATGTATAATTTACATCATTATACTTTTGTACAATGCAGATCACTATTTTGTATTCTAGATGTATAAAATGTAGCCAAGCTACAGGAAGTACAATGAAATAATTCTAAATAGATTCGTTTGTAGAATCTATATTTTGAACATATATAAATTTGTAACTTAGACCCTGCCTACGTAGAATTCGCTCAGTTAGAAATAGATTTGAGACAGGATATAATCACACAGAAACACTGATATTATAGATGTTGTTGATAATTACTTCAAGTCTATATTAATTATACATATTAGAGGTGCGGGTATGTTGTTCCCAAAAATATTGAACCTCCTGGATCTGTGACAGTACTGTGACACGTTAATGTTTATCGACCTTTGCACATACAACAATCAGCTTTACATTAATATTAAAAAAAAACTGTTCTGCACAAGTATATCGCAAAGTCAGTAGAAATATTTTTGCGAATTCGTTTGAAGAATAAATAGGAAAGATAGATGTGATATGATTTGAAGACTTATGTTTAATAGGGTTCTGAATTAAAAGCGTCGCAAACAGTGAATTTATAAATCCCCTTCCACTTTATGAAATTATGTAATATTATATCTGTTTTCTTAACAGTTCTACGGTAAATTCTCTATTGCTTACTATTACATTTTAACATCCAACAACACCTGAAGGGATGAAATAGGACTATTGAACTATCTTTCTATTCCATTCTGACACTAGAATAAATTGACAGGCTAGTGGGGTGGGTGAACAAGTGGGTAATGCGGAGGAAGAAACAGCCATCTTCTTCCTTCCTATTCTGGTAAATGCCGACAGTTAATTGTAAGGGTATATTAAATACCTTGGACAAGATCTTTTTTGTCTGCGACTGAATATGAAAGGAACATGAAAGGAGTATAGCCAGAAAGAAGGGGTTATTATGACCAAAAGTAAAATAATTTATATATATATATATATTTGATTAGTATATGAATTTATGGGGTACATATATCAGAATGAAAGTGGAATTGAAAACAAAGACACAGCCTGATCCAGAAACTACTTAGTCTTCCAATTTAAGTATTTTATCTCTAGTATCAAGTGTTACGGTGTTTTTACCATATGTTAACTGTTTCTTGCTTTGTTTTAATGTGTTTTAAGTCTTTTAGTTTAAAGACAGACCGAGAGGTTTTAGAGTAGTCTTTGAAGGGACTTGAGACTTGGGTAAGGGTAACTGGGGCACAAGTTTTAAGGAAATATAAATTTTGTAATTTCCAAAAAATTGATTAATTAGTCATTGATTCGGTTAGATTATCACCGCTATCAAAATTTTTAATTTCATTCGCTATTTAAAATTATAGGCACTTTTATGGGTTGAGGACAGACAAACTGTTGACAACGTAACGTTTTTTGGCGTAAGGCGAGTCCGTATTTAATTAATTAATGTTTTATTTAAATATTGCACAACATTTACTGTCGGGTGATGTACGCGATGTTTCACTGCTAATGTAAAGGTTTTATTTCTCCGTGTGTTTTTGTTTATTTAGTCATATTAGAAATCACATTTCATTACTTATTCTCTTTAAGAAAATCAATAGGAGGCAAACTAGAAAATAAACAGTAAAATTGTAGAGATGGGCAAGAGAAAGATAAAGATAAATCTAGGTTTAAAGAGGAGGTGGAGCAGGGGAGGTAATGACCATGGCTGGCCAGCTAATGTAATGAAGGCAATGAGGGGGTGGCAGCCCCTGCCGTGACCGGACCTCGCCTTTCTTATTATTATTTCCCCTTGCTCGCTAATGCACTGACCTCCGGTCCCATTAGTCCTGTCTCTACTCTCTCCTTCCCTCCCTTATATTCTCCTTTCATTTACTTCCTCCTAATAGATTGTAGACGTCATGATTATACCACATGTTTTCATATTCTTAATATTAAAATTTTATTTCAGCGCACTCTTCAACCCTATACGCTGTCCTTACACATAATCCTCGTAAGTATTAGTAGGTAAATTTGAATAAGAAAATTTCTTTTTTATGATTTGATTGATTTTTTTTTAAATCAAAACCCTAACTTTTCGCTTAATTGTCTGTCTGACTATCTTAAAGTATGTGAGACCCTCATTTTCTTTAAAATTATACCCTTTTCTATTAAACAGAATTAAATCTAATTTTCATTATAGTACTTTCAAGTCAACAGGTACGTAAATTAGATTTAATACCAAGTGCTCTTTATTGGTAATCTTTGGTCTGAGGCAGAGATTCATAATGACGAGTGCTTTAACAGTTTATCATTTTTTTCCAATCAGAAAGAGGAGGATGTAATGTTACATCTATATGAAACAAATAATAATAATAATATATTACTTTGACTGAATGTTATTAATTTTAGTGAATTTAATGAACCATTTTATTGTAAATTTTACTATATAAACGCAATTATAAAACCGTTATAAAAAACTTAGATTAAGTTAAAGAAGGTAAGCACAAAAAGCAGACGTCATCACTGACTCCTACTCGTATATGGGCTAGAGGAGCTGCACAGTAAATACTCAACGAACTATTTGTTTCACTTTTTTTTGTTTAAATCCCTTTGATTTCAATTAATGGCAACAACAATAATTGTCGATAGTGTATTTGCACTTCATAGTCAAGTGAATCGTGAAAGGTTATGAATTTCGTTTTATATTGGTCATCATACTAATTTAATCTATATTTATTTACTTCAAGTACATTTAACCAGTTACCTCAAGCCAACATTTGCGAAAACATCTTTAATGTTTTCAAATTAAAATTTTCAGTTTTGCTTGCCTTGACAAATGATAATTGAAAGAAATAATAATTTCAGCTCAAAATTATCCAATTAGTTGTTTTAAACTAAAATAAGTAATGTTTCAATTAACCATCAGGCATTTATTTAATCATCAATTCATTTTGGAATGCTGATTGCGGTCTATACGTATTAATAAGTGTACACCTCTCTCTCTCTCTCTCTCTCTCTCTCTCTCTCTCTCTCTCTCTCTCTCTCTCTCTGGTCTACCCAAAATGTATTTTGTACTGATACAAGCAATACCACTTCACACTTTTTATTCAAATGACATAAAAATTAACAAGTGAAAATTTTACTGATGTTTCAGTAACATATTTGAATGCGTTAGAATAGAAGGAGAGGAACTTTTCGCTTTCATTTTTAGTTTTTAAAATGTATGTACTATTCTATTATCGGAGGTAAAATCACCGAGGGCGATTGTAACAGGCCATGATGCATCGTAATATCATCAAGAGAAAGATTTTCAGAGGGATTGAGAATGGCGGTTTGCTGCGAAGAATCGTAGTGAGCTACCCTGAGACGGAGAAGAGAACACTTGTGGTTAGTGCTTTGCGAAGACCGCGGTGTCAGCGCTTTGGCCTCATCAGATCTCTCCACACTCCCAATCATCCTCACTCCAAAAGACACAATTTAGCCGAGATATTGGCTACTGTTGAACTCAGTTTACAGAAGAAGTTTGGATATAGGCATTGTACGGCACCTAAACGTAGTTTAAACAAAATAAAAAAGATATTAAAAACACCTGCTCGGGCACTCAAGACCCGTGAGGCAACTTAGACCAGGCCTGGCCAACACAAATTGTTTCACGGGCCACTTAGATATCACGTAACATTACAGCGAGTCGTCCTTCCGGTAGACATACTTTTAAAAAATGTAATACAAATACAAAATGAATAGAAAATTATTGTTGTACTATGTTTCAATATAATTAATTACCTCTCGAGTCTTAAATAATGAGATATTTGTTTATTCCTTCGTTCACCTAATTGTTGTTAATCTATATTTATGTTCGACGTTGCACATCTTAGCTGGTTTACTAAATTGGCAATAGTTGTACGTGTTGAGCTCTTAGTGCATTTCATTTTAGAAAAAAAAATGTTTCAGAAACATATGTGGATGTAAAAGCACTTTAAATTCATAGTGATAATTAGCTCTCAGATGTAATGTAAGTATTGTAAAAATTAATTGTTTATGCCGACGCAAACATTTGTTTCATCTCATTGTTGTACTACATAATAACACTGTTTATGCCAACATGAAATGGGCATTGTTGGGTCAACTTCTTCACCACGACTAAATAGAAGTTCCCCACTTCTCGGCCCAGAAATTATCCATTATGTTTTCGTGTTTTAATGATAAAAACCTTCAAAAGGCGTCAGTTAAGAGAGGGGAAAACTAGTGCACGAAACAGCTGAAGAACCCTAGAGGACGCGGCGAAGCTACCCCTGCCTCTGACCTGCCTATATAAAGCCCAGATTTGGGTTTTTTTCGCAGCCTATTGGAACCCGGCACCTGAAGAACACTGCTCCCTCTCTATACCTCTTTCTCACTGCACTGGCGCTCGCTCCTCTACTCAAACCATGGCTTTCTTATTCAACTACCTCTGCATCTCTCTTTCCTAACCTCGCTATGCTTTAGTCCAGCGTTGTCAGAACTTTTCTAATGGGATTATCTGCCTTCGTCTCGCTAAAACTAGCACCTCCTTGGAAGAGACCTCTTTCATGCGGACGAGGGTCTATTGGGGCCCTACAAACTTCACCCCAGCGATCCAGTCTGCCTCTCTCGGGTTCACACTCGCCTTTGGGATTCGGACAGTTTTCCCTTCCCTTAGATACCGACTGTGAATTCGTGTTCATTCCAAGACCACATAAACTACCTATAATACCTACCCTGTTCCTCTTCTCCTGAACATAGTGCACTGTACGGGCACACCTTCTAAGATTTTATGGAGTCAGATCAATACGAATAAAGATGGCCGCCGACTAGGCTGCCAGCAAAGATCAAAGACCACAGGTTCACCCATTTTATCTGTTTCTAGACGCTCGCCGAACCGCGGCCGGGTCGTAGAGATCCTACCCCTCGGCAGTCGTTTCCGGTGGGGACGACCCGACAGGCATGAAAACATTTTATTATATTTTGATACTTCTGAAAAACGACTATCAAATGTAGCTATAAGTTTTTTTTATCTCATTAGCATATTTAGAAAAATTATTAGGTTAGGTTTTATGGAAGTTATTATATTAAAGACTTATCATTATAAAATATGATAATATAATGGGAAAAGAGGTAAGTGTGGTAAAGGTAAAGTAGACTGTATAAATAAAACAATTCATACTTTTATAACTGCAAACGGAAAACACGTATATGTAACAAAAAAGGTATGGTTGTGAGAGTACAAGATATTACGGATTTGTTATTAGTACTTGAAGGGACGCCTGGAACATGAGGTAGAGCTGTTCAAAGAACGTCCCCAAACTTTCTTCTCATATGCATAAGTATTCATAAAAAAAACCTACAGCAACCACCTTGCCACAAATAAACAGAAATCCTTAGAAAATATCGAACAGCTACAGGTCGAATAGTTTTCGCTGTAGTTCTCTGCACTTTGCGTATTATTTTAATCAGTATGCTCTAGTCATTTTGAGTTCACTGATTAACCTAGACACATGTAACATGACATGATAATTTCATTTAACCTGGAAAAATGAAAAATACAGCCAAACTTGTAAGAGGCTCATGAGATATTACTGAGATTTTCATTTTGATCATAAACCGCAAATGGGGGTATAACCATTTCAGTGCAACCAGGCTCTCACCTAAGTGTAAATGTCATGTGGACTTGTTTAAATAAATAAGTGGCGTTTATAAATAAGTAAGCGCACGTTAGTTAAAACTTAAATATGCTGCTGCCCTATTGAGTAGGAGATCATATCATGTATAAAAACCTGATTAATATCGTGTGAAAACTCTCAACAGATAAAATTGAAATATTTTTAAAATCTATAAAAAAAAAATATGTAGCCAAATATTATTTTGAACTAGGTTTCAAATCATTTCATTGGCAGATATCATTTAAATCTCATTCCTTTTCTTGATAATCTAACAAATAAACATGTAAGGAACCTTTATTTAAGTTGTGAATAAATATAAACTCAATAGATAAAATTGAAATATTTTTAGAATCTAAAAAAAAATATGTAGCCAAAATATTATTTTGAACTAGGTTTCAAATCATTTCATTGGCAGATATCATTTAAATCTCATTCCTTTTCTTGATAATCTAACAAATAAACATGTAAGGAACCTTTATTTAAGTTGTGAATAAATATAAACTCAATAGATAAAATTGAAATATTTTTAGAATCTAAAAAAAAATATGTAGCCAAAATATTATTTTGAACTAGGTTTCAAATCATTTCATTGGCAGATATCATTTAAATCTCATTCCTTTTCTTGATAATCTAACAAATAAACATGTAAGGAACCTTTATTTAAGTTGTGAATAAATATAAACTCAATAGATAAAATTGAAATATTTTTAGAATCTAAAAAAAAATATGTAGCCAAAATATTATTTTGAACTAGGTTTCAAATCATTTCATTGGCAGATATCATTTAAATCTCATTCCTTTTCTTGATAATCTAACAAATAAACATGTAAGGAACCTTTATTTAAGTTGTGAATAAATATAAACTCAATAGATAAAATTGAAATATTTTTAGAATCTAAAAAAAAATATGTAGCCAAATATTATTTTGAACTAGGTTTCAAATCATTTCATTGGCAGATATCATTTAAATCTCATTCCTTTTCTTGATAATCTAACAAATAAACATGTAAGGAACCTTTATTTAAGTTGTGAATAAATATAAACTCAATAGATAAAATTGAAATATTTTTAGAATCTAAAAAAAAATATGTAGCCAAATATTATTTTGAACTAGGTTTCAAATCATTTCATTGGCAGATATCATTTAAATCTCATTCTTTTTCTTGATAATCTAACAAATAAACATGTAAGGAACCTTTATTTAAGTTGTGAATAAATATAAACTCAATAGATAAAATTGAAATATTTTTAGAATCTAAAAAAAAATATGTAGCCAAAATATTATTTTGAACTAGGTTTCAAATCATTTCATTGGCAGATATCATTTAAATATGATTGCTTTACTTGACAATGTAACAACAACAAAATACGTAAACGTAAGTTGTTAATAAATATAAATTCAAGATACCAATCATTGTTTATTTTCAATTTACTTTTATATTTATGAAAGAATATCAATTTAGATTAACTTTTTATATTATATAGTGAGTGTTCTTGTTGATTAATCTTTTAAAATATGACTCAACTAAGTGAGAAATAACGAATATGAAATATTCTAGTCATTTAATTCACATCATCTAGTTAATACAAATTTAGTATTAAAACTAATTTAAATCGGATTCGATTTTTTTTCACAACCACTACAAAACTCATTGCATGATTCATCGTAATTGGATTGTTTGTTTTTTTGTGCAAACATACTACTGCCCTATTGTTTATCATTTGTATCTACATAAGTTAATTCTTAATAAAGACGCTTTATAGATTAATGTTACTACTCCTTTTTTAGGGTTTTGGTGTTAAGAGCTTGAAAAGAAGTATAAGCGTCGTTTTTTTTTATCGATTCGGGAACAGCCCCGGGTCACTTAGGGCGGTAACAGGATTTTTTACTCACAGCCAGCTTCTAGGAGGCCAGTGGAGTTGGGGAGTTGGTTGGTGGGGGAAGGGAGTACCAAATAAAAAATTAAAGCATCAACCGGTGGTGAAAATATTGCCGCCTTTTATTCCATGCTTCTTCCTCTTCTCTGCTCGGCAATAAAAATTTCATCGGAGTCCAAATGCCTCAATAAAAACCGTGAGTTGAAAGCAATGCGATGTTCGAGAAAGTATTCCCTTTCATTTCGTTTTGTTAGCCTTTTCATTTTCGACTTTTATGAAAGCCATTATGATACACGGCAGTGAGAAAATCATGGGTTATTGCTTTTTGAATTTACATTCATTGAAAACTGATATGTGATTCAAACTCTCATTCAATATTTTTTTTATAGATTACACAGCTGTCACCTGCCTATGTTATAAACAGCCAATAAGCTTATAAAGCATTGTGTTGCAACAAATAGTAACATTTATTTGTCAACAATTTTTTTAGGGCTGAGCCTTTATGTGCTTTATAAACGATAAACAAGAAAAAAAATTACAAGTCGATGTGTTGAAGAAGCCGAAGTTTGACCTTTCTGTTTTTATTTAATTTAGTATCTCTGAATTTGAATTGTGGTGATTGCAACTGCAATATCTTACAGTGTTCTGTATTCACTTATTGAAACCAGCGTGAATATTTATTTTTTTATATTATCCGCCCTACAATACAATACTTATTATACCTGAATCCTTGCTTTGCTCACTAGTCCCTACGGCGGACCCAGTCACACTGGTCCCTCTTGCACGAGTGTTCCAAATCATTCTTTTCTCTAGATGGGAACCTAGGTATATACCGGTTTATAACATGGTTTAAATGCTAAACGACGTGCGGGGAGTGAAATGGTGGAATTACGGCCACCGGCCTTTGAAGTTCCACCGTTGCCTAAGGAAACGTTGGCGGAAGCTTACGTGGATGAAAGTGGGGCGGCAACGTCGCAAGACCTGAGTAAGGCAATTTTGGACCTAGAGAAATTTTCAGGAGAACTAGGTGAGTTAAGTCATTTTCTCAAAGGCGGTGACAAATTTATGGAGGGAGTAGAAGCTAAGGAGAATGAAGAACTACTTGATCCAGGCGACGCGAAGTCGATTAAGGCAGACTTGGTGTGCAGGGTAAAAAGAAATATATTAAACCTAATACTGGCCGATGAAGACACCCCATTAAACCATTAAACCCATTAAAAGAAAGGTTGAAGCCATACGGGGGGGGGACAGATGGACACCGGAGGTGACATCATTCAAATGTTCCGGGATTCAAGACGATCGAAACAGACAAAAGGGCAGTACGCTGGGGAACTGTTGGCGCGGTACAACAAGATCACACAGAAAATGAGAGAGACAGTGGGTACAGCGGAGGTAGAAGCCAGGATGGCATTCTTAGCAACCATCCTCAAGGTGCAGCTGACCAGAGAGACGGGGAGAAAGGAATATCTACCGGGGACCAGTCCTTTGTCGAATACGCTCAAGAGATGATGGACGCTAGCGCCCGCGAGGAAGAAGTACAGCTAAAAGCAGAAGAAGCAGGTTGGACGAGGATGACATACCGTAGGCCAAGGATGCAGCGGCAGACTTGGAGAAGAAGAGAAACGCATTATGAGCAAAAGAAAAGGACGGAGGCTGAAGGGAAGAGGACAAGCCAAGGAAGAGCTAGAACAAGTGGAAGGAGTGAGGACAGACGATGTCATGTGTGTTAGAGAGCCGGACATCTAGTAGCGTAGTGCCCACGCACGAAATGTTTCTAATGCGGAATGGAGGGGAACATCGCTGTGCATGACAGTGTCCATGTATGTTCCAAAGAACTGAAAGATACAGACTGGAACCAATGGAAGTTAACGGCCAGAGAATGTGGGGGAGAACTAGGGGTCCCTCCGAATCGACGAAGACATCGGGATTGTCAGAAACGGAGGAAGATGAGGAAAACCCCGGGAGCAGCAGGAACTACGGAGGAGATGACAGCTCGTAGAAAGCAGACAGCGAGGTGCAGAAGCGGGGAGGAAAATGCAAACGGTGACCTGAGGAGCGGACCGGCAGAGAGGTGACCGAGCGTTAATCAATTTCGTTGTTGGAGGAGACTACGGTGGTATACCCATAATCCGAATTGCGAGATGAGTACGGTGCCTGGTAGACACCGGAAGTTCAAGCACAATCCTCAGCAGGAAGGCGGTGGACAGATTGTGTATCAGCAAGGGGGCACCCCGGATCTGGGATGCACGTGTAGACTGATCACCTTGGGAGGGCCGTGCGATCGAAGAGGAAACGGTAATGGAGTTTGAAAGTACACGTAGTAGGGAGGATGCCACGAGAATACGGGAATATGGTGTGACCTCATAGGAAGAGTAGGAGCACGAGTGATTTACAGAGTGGGAACGTGGTCTATTAGGCTGGAGAAAAAATCATGCCACTGTACGGCTATTAATCGGGAGAAGGACTGGAGAGTTGATCAGGAGAGACTATGAGGATATCTTCTCCAAGGAAGGGGACAAACTAGGAGTAACGGGGGAGACGGTGCATGAAATTCCGCTTAAACAGGAGCGCGTGATATATGTGAAAGAAAGGAGATGCCCGCTGGCGCTAAGACAACACATCAGGGAGGAGATCAAAGAATTAAAAAGACAGGGTATCGTGGTTAATAGCACGTCACCGTATAATAGTCCTATGTAGGCAGTAAAGATGAAAAGGACACGGGGTGAGGAGAAACACCGAGTGGGCATCGACAACAGAGAGTTTAACAAAAATACGGTAGACGAGAAATACCCTCTTCTTCTTTGAAGATATCCTAGTTAGATTAGGTGCGGCGAAGGTATTTAGCACTTTGGACCTAAAGACGGGTTACTACCAGCTCCGATCGCATCGACGGGACCAACATAAGACCGCATTCACATTTGAACGGGGACATTATTACGTTTGGGTTAAGGAACGCGCCGATTACGTTCCAGCGGTTAATGGACGAGTTTTTGCGGGGTATAAAATGATATAGTGATCACACCAGTAATGAAGCACAATCTACGGCGACGCGCGAAGGAGCGGCTGCAGGAGGGACCGGTATTAGCCTTTCCGGATTTTTCCTTACAATTCACGATCACCACCCACGCCAGTGAGAACGTATTGGCAGCGGTACTCTAGCAGGACCACAATAGAGGGGAGAAACCGATAGCATACGCTAGCAGGGGCCTGTTGGGGAGAACTGTTGGGAATTGTGTGGGCAGTCAAACACTTTCGTCCTTATGTCCTTGGCAGACGGTTCAAAATCGACACCCGAAGAGTCGAGGAGACGTCGAGCGAGTACACAGCACGCTGAGCGACCACCTGCGAATCTATCAAGGGGAAAAAGGGCTAGAACCGAATGTAGCTTTGAAGAAGGCTGTTATGGCATATAATCACTCCGTATATTCTGCCACGGGACTCTCACCAGTCAAGATCAGAGGGTGGCGCCAGACAATCTCAAGGTCAAAGGTGTACTGGGTAGGATTAAAATTGAAAAGATCCTGTACAGGGGCAAAGAATTGGTGAGGTACGAGGGTCCTTTCAGGGTGATCATTGAAACTTCTTTATTGTGAGGAAATTACAGGCTACTTTATAAGACAATAAGTAATTGTGATCGATGTTATCATTCATGCCATATTTACAATTTTCATTCACACAATATTTACATACAGACCAGAGACCTCCCAAATCCACATGGGTGTCACCTCCCTCACATGCAAAAGAGGGACGGAGTCTTGTGAAGTCCCCACGCTCCTCCGTCAACCGCGTCACCGGATACAAGCCAGTGGAAGCTGATGATGAGCGCGAGAGCTGCATACGCTCAGGACATGATTGGGACGCTCAGGACTCCCACTGTGACGTATTTATAGCAGATCACGAGGCCACTGCCGTTTTAGTCTCTGAGGAGGATTATAGGGATGAGTGGTGCAGTGTAATGGTTGTGCTACGGCATTAGGGTGGTTGGATAGGTTACTATGGAATTTCATAAACTTGGAAGGGATGAATTTAAGAATTTAAGGGGTATAGATCTTTATGAAGGGTTTTGTTGCTGAGGCAATAAGGGGAATTTACGATGCCTTACATAATGCAACAGATTATGTCAGTTATGTTTAAGTTCATGTAAAAATAGAGTCATATTAATACATTTTATTACTTGTGAAACATTTCATTAACTCGCAGTCAAAAGTTGGAATAATATAATGAACCCTTTACCAATAAACATTAGCCCTAAAGTTTCCAAAAAACATTTTAGCTGTTTTTCCGTTTCGTGGTAGACGCCAACGCTAATTAGAAAAAAAAAATCACAAAATTTACGTGCTTTTACGTTGATGTAAAATATCTAGGAAAGATCTCATTTATTCCTGAGCATAAAAAGCTCTGGCAGGCGTTAGAGGAAAAATATAGTGGCTTTTATCTTCTTCTAAAAACAAATCTTGTCTTTGCATGTTTCCAAACAATGAGCCCGCTCCCTTCAAGTTGTTAAGTTCGTTATCTTGGTCATCGACCGAGCACCGCTTCCTTTAAGAACAGTTTCATACAACTTTAATTTTATAAATTTCTGTAGAGTGTTATCAATAGTCAAACAACCGTTTATTTGTTTTAATAGATTTTCATATTATTACTTTAGAAAAGATCTAACGATTCTGTCTGATGCGTTAGTAATATTTAATTAGACGTCTTACGAGCCATACATTTACAAGTAAAATACCTCTTTGCTATTAGCTCAATTTTTCTTGAGGTAAAGATTGTTGCTCTTTTTTAGACTCTTTTAAACACAAGTTTCTGTTTGATCAAAATACACCCGACCATTAGAGTGCCGTGTCTGATGTCTGATTACATGGCACAATTCCTCCCGGAACATCGTTATATTTAAATGAAGATAGGGATTAAGAGTGATTTCTGAACTGATAGAAATGGTGGCTGAATAAAAGCATTTTGATCGTTTACGTCAAATGAACGTTCAATAAGATATATCACTTGCCACATTAACTGAATTAATCGTTACATTTCAATACAGCAATAACTAACTTGATCAATAACCTTAACTGAAACATTTATTGTTGGAAATGATGGGATTCTTACAGTTGACTTAAGAAGGAACCTAGAGAGAGTAGGCATATTATGATCACGAGTTGCTTCTTCTTCTTTAGCTTCCCTCTTTAGTGCCTCTCAGCGTAGAGGAGCATCCAGCCAGAAATTCCATTCTTCCCTATTTTCAGCTAGGTTCCTCGCCTGTCGGAGGTCCTCCCCCCTCGCCTTACAGAGTCGTTCAATGTAGCTGAGATAGGCCATCCTAGGGTGACCCCTAGGTCTTCTGCCATCTGGGATATATTCCATGGTCTTTAGAGGATCTCTGTGGTCGTCCATCCTGATAACATGTCCAAACCACTTTATCTGACGAGTTTCTAGGAGCTCTTTCAGTGGGGCTATCTGCAGTTCCTGACGGACCCTTTCATTGCAAACTCGGTCTCTCCTTGTTTTTCCAATTGTCCTTCGCAGAAATTTCATTTCGGCAGCGGTGATTCTGCTCTCCTGTCGGCCTTTTAATATCCAACACTCAGCTCCATACAGAAGTATGGGCAGACATACTGTCTTGAAGATGTGTAGCTTCACATCTTTGCCTACTTCTCTCTCCCCTACCACAGTGTTACATATCTGGTAGTAAACTGCATTTGCCTTGTTAATCCTGTTAGATCGACATAGTTGCAAATAGTAAAATTTTCTAAAATTTTTGTCAGAGGGCAAAGCAGCAATGAATAATACGTATGGAAAAGTTATATACAATACAAATGTATAATCTGTCTCATAGACGTATAAGGTACCAATAAACTGCAATATATTTCAAAATAATTGAGTTTTCTTAGTTTTGCTCTTTAAAGCATTCTTAGTTAAAAACATATATACTCTGTGCAGTCAAAGGAATTATCTATTACAATAAAAGACATTAAACAGAAAAATTTGTTGTCAACTTAATCTACAATCCGAAACCACAGGTGTGCCAATGTTCTTGAATCCTGTTAAATATGCCAGGGAAAAAAATGAAGGGTAAACCGTTTTACGAAAGTGACATGCTGGAGAAGTGTGGACAAGTTTTCCTTGACAGGATAGTCAGTCAAATAGAAAGAAGAGACAAATAAACAACACTTTAAGATCAGCCCGTTGATATGGAAACGGTTATTAGTAAGGGAGAGGTAGAAGAAGCAGTAGGCAGGATAAAACTCGGCAAAGTGCTTGAAAATACAAAATTGTTTAAATTTGTCATACATCGGGGTGAGAAAATCGTAAAGCACAAGTTTATTTTTCTACTGATTGACCTGCTTAGAAGATCTTCAACTTAAACCATGGGGTTGCCAGACCACCTAATGTTTAAGGACCTAAGGAAAACTACCTCAGTATCGAGTCAATATCGAGTCAAATATACAAAATAGAGAAAGCCTTATATGACTTTTAAGCTGAAGAAACGACGCTGAAATGTGCGCAGAGATAGTTCATTAATGAGAAGCCGCCATCCTAATGCCCATTAATTAGGCGATGTAAGCTGGATAAAGAAGCAAAGAAATTCAAAGTCCCTGACCTATCTTTAAGCATTGACTGCCGTTTCCGCTCTTCTGCTCCGTCCTTGTATTTTTCTTTATCCTACGACCCGAAGCCCCTCCTTTTTATATTCAGTGGCAATATGAACCGTAAGCCAGCCTTATTGCCGGCTTTACCAAATGCGGTCTAAAAATAAAACATACTGCCGACGTTCAATGTTGAAACGAAGTTGTTTGAAAAATCAAAAACCAATCTGGGTTTTTTGAGCAATAGATTTCGACTCATAAATATTTGCTAATGTGTCAGTCTTCATTTAACCACATCATGCTAGTATGAATATGCTCATATACACGATGAAAATCATGTCAAACTTACCATCGTATACATACGTAATGTACAACATACTATTTCAGTATTTTGAAAGTGAGCACTTCAGAGGAATCACGGTACTTTTTTTCAAAAAATACATACCGAATCGAGACTCTCCCAATATGTGCATAAAAAATGCGATTTTTAATATGCGCAAGTACATTGCAGAAAACATCCCAAACTTTCTATTGTACGTTTCTAACATGCGCTAACAACATATTAAGTTTGTTACTTTCAGAACTTTCATCTTTTAGTGAGCGCTTAAGGGGAGCATGATAAAGTTCTCTTTAGCTCTACAACTTCGACTGAGGCAAACTTTATTATTTAATAATAGGATTTGCGGTTTAATTTACATCCTCTTAGGAAATGATCTTTTTGAGGAATTCACCTTTAAAGGTTAATTATATTGGAACATGCCATTATTGAAATCGTCTAAATAGTTAATAATTCACCCCTCGTGCACCCCACTAAAATGAAAATTAACCAAATGAATTCGTAATTAAAATACTGATGATACGAAGTAGCTTGTTTCTGTTTTTTCGACGATGATCATTTTAAGTAACTTTTTTTTACCTTTATGGACTCCAACAAGTATATTTGATATTTTGAACTATTAAAATGACGTTTTATATACTGTCCATGAACTCTTGTTAATTTTGTTATCAAGTCCTTATAAAATTTGTTACTCTGCAATACGTTATATGCATATGTTAGCAGTAATAGTGTAGTGGTAGTAGAGTATTTAGTGAATTTCATTCGGGAAATTCACGGTAAAAAGTTGTTTATATAAGGTGGTTTACCTAAAAGTAAACCAATTAAACATTTCAGGTTTATAGGAATGTGTGGCGCAGTGTAATGACTGCTAGGGAATTAGGGTGGGTGGATAGGTTACTATGGAATTTCATGAACTTGGAAGTTCAAGAATGTAGGGTATATTAAGATCATTACGAAGGGTTTTGCTGCTGATGTAATAAGGGGCATTTACTATTGTTCTCAGGGCTTTTGATTGAAAGGATTGGATGTGATTGATGTTTGACTTTGTAAGCCATATAAAAAATGAAACATTAACGAAAATGGATCAATGTAATGGACATCAGTTATAAAAAACAAAACTTTATTTATCGAATAATATTCAGTTTTGAATTAACTAGGGGAATTGAATTAACTAGGGGAATATGGTTTGGTTTTAAGAACAAAAAGCTTATAATGGCTAAAACATTATTTATATGTGACACATCACTGTTATTCTTCTGTAGGAACAGAGAAGAGGATAAAAACTGAAAAGAATATCCATTGTAGAATGTATTGGTGAGCCATGAGCAAACACGCCACACCTCGCGTGATACGACCACGTCCATCCACTGCACGGTCGAAGCACTATCTATCTATGGGTGGGCTAATGAAAAACATTACTAACGGCTGATCTGATGAGCTAACATATTTTTGAAGGGGTTTCATTGTCTATTTGTACCTGAAGAAATAGTTCACAACAGTGCCTGTCTGGTCATCTATAATGGTTTTATTTAAGGCTGGCTGCGACATGAAAAAGGTTCCCTTCTACAAAACATAATTGTGGTTGATTGCTATTAGAAAAGAATGTTTATAATTTTGAGTTGGGTATCTAATTAAAGATCTCAAAGTCTTGATTAACAAAACGTAAGTTTTTTTTGTTTGTTTTTTACCGTAAAAACTGTTACTATAAATTTGTTTCTAATTCTATTGTTTTACTTAAATTGCTTTCGTGTATAATATTTAGTTGATTCTACTTACAGTTTGAAGATATTTAATCTTCACTTGAGCAACAAGTCTGGTCTAACCGGCTTTAGGTGAACCGTTAATCGTTATCATATTTAAAAAAACTGCACTAACAGTTAGTTATCGGTAGATTTTTTTTTTCTCCTTAGCTCCTAAACTTTTAAGATTATGGATAAGGGAAAAAAATAGTAATTTATTTGGGGTGAGTGGATCCTTTTACTAGGAGCACCTGTTTGAAGGTGGAGTGGGGGAATTAAGGAGTGTGGGAAGCCTCGGTAGAGGTGGAAATGTAGCGGTGCAGTGGTGAGAGTCCACTGAAGGCTGAGCCTAGAGTCTCTCTTGGCATGTAGTGCAAGCTCATTCAGTCGGAAAGCAGTGATGGGTGCCCGTCAGAGGCTTGTTGTTGGTTGGCCAAGGGCCGTAATGTCCACCCTTTGGTCTTCTTTCCCAGATCTAGAGAGTTGCCATCTTGCCGGTAGTGGTCCCCACCACCCCCGGTGTCAGGTCTTGGAATAGGGGGCTTTGGCAATGTTTCATCGAGTCGAAGAATTTGATGCCTTCTTCTAATATGGCTTCGGTGATGGTGGGGACCTCGAACTTTGCGTGGATGTCAGGAGCCTTCATATCACGAAAAGGGGTATGCCATAGTACCGTGCGCAGGATTTTGTTTTGGAAGCTCTGGAGTCGAGTTATTGTGCTGGTGTGGAGAAAACGAAAAAGCGGAGTTCCAAACAGCAGTGCTGGCTGGCCTGCTGGACGCTCTGATATATGAGCAGTTTCAGCCTCAGGGATATACCCGGGCTTGTGATGAGATGCTGGAGAGAGTAGTAAGCGGTAGATTTTTCAAGAAAATCAACTAACATAAAGTTAGTTATATAAAATGTTATAATACGTTTTTATGGGTCACCTGTTCTAGCTGAAGACATGAGATTTCAAATTGGGTCTCAATCGATATCAAGTTGAGATGAAAAATACAGCTCCATAATCTCCATAACAAATTAGTAGAGTCTTTATACTATTAATTAGTTACTATTAGAAAACAAAGACTTTAAATTTATATGTGTATATAATGCATGTAAGGGTTTGCATGTAAATATCTATGAACTGTACAATGTAACTCATAATGTCAAACCCCTGAATTTTTATTTTTTAGTGAAGATGTTTATTATATAATTAATAAGTTTTACATTCGGTAAAAATGTAATGATGAAGATTTTCTGATTTAATGCTTCAATGATACTTAACACCTATACTTGCCATTGCTGATAACAACTACTCAACCTTTCCTTCAGACTAAGTACTATGATGTAGTTAAATAAATTAGAATATCCAGACTTTCGTAGACTGCCGACTTACTCACCAGAGCAGCACTGCATACTATATCCCATGCCCTTAAAGTGCGCTAAAGTTTATACGCTTTAAAAAGTGTCCACAGCTTCGTCTAGATGTATAATTTTTTTTTATGAAAGTTGCACTAGATGTTTAAACAGCGCGTGGTTGTAAAAATCATGAAGGGTCCTATCCCATAAAGAGGGCCTTATCAGTTTTACTAACGCCAGTGGTTTTATAACAGCATATAACAACGCCTGAGTTATTTCACTGTTATCACTAATAATATTTAAATGTAAACGATAAACGCTGAGGCTATTAAGACAATTTGTTCATATTGTTTTTCTGAATAATTGCACGAAAACGTATTTTAAACAGACTCTTTCTCTTTCATTTTTATAACAACGTATGGGGCGTGTCGTGGGCGGCCAGGAGATAATTTTAAAGGCGCGGAACGCTTGTTTCTACAAGTTTGAATCAAATGTATTGTTTCTTACAAGCGCTGGTTTCATTGTTTGTACATAGTTATTTGATCTTCTGTGAATTATTCTTACTGTCCCATACCATTCAGATATACTTTTATATTCCACTTTGATTAGAATTATCCGCTTACGCTTGCATTCTCATTCCCATTGGCTTCAATCTAGCCAACCCCAATATTCATTTTGCCAAGACAAATATTTCGCAGGCAATTATTGCGGTTATAAACCGTTAAATAATGTCATATTTGACAGTCTATGATTTGGCCGTTGTGGGCATTCTAACGACTGTCTCAATCGTTGTGTCGAACCATGTGACTGCTATTGGACCAGCAAAGCATGCATTTTTGGAATACTTAAGAGGCTCACTACTACAAACTTATTTGACATAGGCAATATGAAGAGGCAACCCTAGAGACACTCATCAATGTAATAAAGACACCTAAACTTTACATTTACAGGGTCTAAATGACTCAAAGACGTTTCGCCATTTTAGGGGCAGAAACAAACACAACTGTTAAATAATCGTGTTTGAAGATAGTTTTCTTGTCTCCCCTATATTAAATGTGACCACTATTTAAACATATTTTGAATAACGATTGAAGTAACCTGTTTTGTAATATATCTGCGAAAATCGGCCAATGATGTAGTCTAATTTTGTTGGCCGCGAAAATGGGTATACAATGGCTTTTGCATATTACTCCATGGCCACCTGCTCACTACTGGAGTTTGTATCAATCTTTTGCACGGAGCAGTTTAATTTGAGCAATTATCGTTAGGAGAGATTGAACCAGTCGCTGTGCACGTGGGCTCCCTGCTCCGACACGTGTCGTAGTAGTCCCGACAATAGCCTGTCTGTAGCCTAGCATTGCCTTCACAAGAAAAGTACACAGCCTTTTAATGGCCATGCTAATAGTGTTTACAGAAGTGAAATCGATAGTGGGAAATGAGCCGTTGTGGGTGTCAGCTGGTATCGAATACCACAAATTGACTTTTTTACTGCTTCATATTTCCCATTTCTATAGCGATAAAATCATAACATCTACCATACTAAGAGTAAAATGTACCTTAAAAATAAATCTTATGTACCATCTATTACTGATACAATGTGACCATTATGGATTTCATTCTCTATAGTACACATGTGGTTTTAAAATGGGATATATATATATATATATATACATAAAATATTGGTCTATTGATGAAACTTGGTAAGAACGTTTCATTTGTTCTCACAATGAATCAAAAGTGACCATAAATATTTTTATAGTAGGATTTTTATGTTGGGGGGAGGAGAACACTGTGGGCTTTGCCATTGAATAAGTAATTTTGGTACAATCTAGGCAAGTGACGCTTGTTTTTTGGTTCTGTGTTCTGATTAATTTTAGCACCTGACTTGGTTTTGGTTTCTTTCAATGATAAACTTTCATGTATAAAAACGATGTAGACAATTTTTAGGTTAGTTAAACCGTCCTGTTTTTGTTTCCATCCAACAAATCTGCGTCACTTGCAAATATTTTACTAAACTAATTTTTCAATTTCAAAACCCATATTTCCCTCATCCTCCCGATAAAACACCCTTCTACCATAGAAATTTGTAATGATTTGTTTGATTCTTCATTTCTTGACAAATAAAACGTTTTCGTCAACAAACCAGTTTTTAGATAGGGTTTTTGGTAAGTACTACATTGCCTGTACTACGTTGACCGAAATATTGATTGGAATAAGCTTAATAATTGTCTAAAAACCATATTTTATTATAAAACCTTTATATTTAATTGTAATTCAATTAAAGTTCCTTGTTTTCTTGCGAAAATGAATAGTTTCATGGATAATAGAGGTTAAAGCAAGCTAGCAGACTGTTTGTAAAAGCTGAAAGTACTTGTTAAGTTGGAAACTTAAAACTTACTATTATGAGTGATAAATCATAATAAAGTGCAATAAGTACAGATAAAGGACAACAGCTCTATTTTTTGTCCACCCTTTGAATTCCATCTCACAACCTTTTCATGAAGGAAATAATAGCTCTATGGAATCTAATAGCTCCCAAACTGTGTAACGGCGTCAGGTTGCAGGCCAGGTCTTTACATACTAATGCGAATGAAGCGATCATCTTTACTCGAGGAGTAGCAAGTTAGAACACATTAACGTAATACCATTCTGAGCACTTGAAGCACTTGTGAACAAGGAATACACAGCTTGGTGGAAGACAAAAATAGTACACTATTTACTTAACCTCAAGCCCACAACCAGCAATTAAACCATAAATAAGAAATGTACCGTCAATATAGGCTTCACAATGACGATAAACACAGTTGAGGGGGCAGTCATTGAAAGTTGCAATGGTAAATTTAAAGAATGTTTGTTTTTACGCTGCCTGCGTATAAGCTATCCTGGAAGCATGGCAGCCAAAAGGGAGAAGGAAAATCCTGTTTACAAGGAAGTTTTGTATCATAATGAAAAGTTTTTAACCATGTTTGAACAACACATTTTGTTTGAAATTGAAGTTTCAATTATGAAAGGTGTGTATTTAAAAGGAGTTCATGCTGATTAAAGTACGCTTATGTGAGTACCATAGCTAATGAGATCTTTCTTCCCATGAGGAAATCTGTGTTAAACACATAAATTTGATAAGAGGGACTCTATTGTTATTTTTAATATGCATATTAAACATTGATCGTAGTTCCGAACCTGAGATCAGGCTTTTGACAAAAAATTACGTAACCGAAGCATTGTAAGAGGTGGGAAAATGTTCTCAATTTATAGCTTTAAAGCCACGGTTGAGGAAACGAATGAATTGCTTCTTATGTAACAGGAACACCTCAAAGGGGACAATAAAGAAGCCAAATAAATACTGAGAAGGGAAAACAAAAATTTCGAAACAATTAGCTTCTTATATAAATACAGGACTCAATTTTATACATATATATTTTTTACCTGGGTGAATCACTCAAGCATTGTGTTCTATACAATTCTAGAGGACCAACCCAGTGCAGAAAAATAACATATCGAAATCACATAACGGGTGTTTATTCAGCGATCTCTGTGTTTTCTGGATAATTGCCACAGAGGTATCTGCATAAACTTATGACCAACAGCCAAAAACCTACTAATTGCATGTATTTTAAGTTAGTAAAAACAGACTTGCTAGATTTGCATTTATACAAGTTCACGAAAATTGCCGTTTTTGACAGGGAGGGCTTAGTTTAAAACGAAGTTCGTTTTAGTTTCTACACATTGATTTTTTTCCATGACCTTTTACATGTACATTAAACGCGTCCTCATATACATTAACCTATCTAAAGCCACTTCCGCTAAGCCGTAACCTAAACCACTTTTTGGTAAAGTGTTGACCGCAATCTTCCGGCCAATCTTGGAGGGAGCCGTAAACCAGTTTATACTGACGCAGCCTCCCCTACATAACACTATGTGTTTAATCCACACAAAGTGGTCCTGTGTTGGGCCTTTACACCCCTTTGCTCATTTATGCTCGCTAACCCTTTGCAAATTAGTCACAGGCTTCTCAGATTACGCATTTTAGTTACCCACCAAACTGGGATAATCTTGTCTGTAAACGTCTAAATTGGATTATACTGTAGGGCGATTAATGGGATTCAGTAACATGCCTTGAGTATAATACAATTAATGCAACCATTGGATAGACAGGCTGTTTTAGGAAGCAATGAGGTGAGTATTATAGGAGGATCAGAAAGTTTTGTTAATGGTAAACCTTGCCCAAATAGCACAGTAATAATTTAACTTGCACTGAGAGTACACCACTTTGGTCACTTTGATGGCCGTCTGAAAAGTTCTAAACATAGAACCCAGGTGTGGTCCGGGAAGAGAGGAGGCAAAACAGGATTAAAACATGGTATGGTTCGACCTAAACAGCACGAGATTTCACATCTTGAGTTCCAATTTGCTTATTTTCACCTCATTCGTTTTTATTTAAATCATTAAATCCGTTAGACTGATAAATTAAATATGTTTTCAGTGACATTTATTGTTTGATTGAAAGGATATTTTAAATAACTGATTGCTTAGTATAAAAAAAAATATAAGTTTTATTTGAATAATATGTGGATTCAAAACCTTTTGTGATGTTCTATCATGCCAGAACTTTTGCCTAGTAAGAGATATCATTAGAGGATCTATTTATTAATCAAGGATATTGAATAAAGCTTTTTTTATCTGTCTGCCACGATATACCTTTGTATCAACGAAAGCTATACCAAATTATCGAACCCATACGACGCTTGGCAGTCAACTAGTTATTTTTTGATCACGGGGTATACACGAGGGTATATATACGGGGTATATGAAAGTGTAAATGTATGGAAGCAGAAACCTGAAACCTGCAGTGTAAATTGCGTATGGTTTTTATCCAACTCCCCTCCTCCATTGACAGGTAGCATAAATATTGTTGTTGACGATCAAGCCACTCCACACATTTATATTATTTAATGGACTCCACATTCAAAAAAGACTGGAAGAAGATGGATAGTTTCTTTTGTTATACGTCTGTCGAGGCATTGGGGTAGTTTAGGAGTCACGTTAAACTAGGACGAAGATGTCCAGGGCAAATCATTGATATTCCTATTGTTTGAAAGTTCACATAAGTTCAATAAAAGCTTAAAGTCTCTCCCAAAATATATTTCATTATTGGTATTACATCAACAGTCAACGTTTCGCCTACTCAGCCGTCCCCTCAGGACTACAATTCAGACGAAAAACATAAACACTCCTACATACAGTACAAAAACATTTCCAAATCGATGGTATTTGTAATATTCCATATCAATATATTGTAATGGTTAGTATGTGATATTGATTCACAAATTTAATCAATTTTTCAAAAATGTTACCAATTCGAGATATAACTACGAATTTAATAATAGTAAAATTCTCAGGTGTGTGGTTTTATTCTTTGGATTGTTGGTTTATTTATTATTTTAAGTATTCTTTAGGTATGTTAATTTATATTTTTTACCTGATCTATAGTCCTGAACAGTGGTGATGTTAACTGTTGATGTAATGTCAGCAACAAAAAACATTTTAGAAGATACTTCAGGCTTTTTTATAAAAACTGATTTCATCAGAAATATCGATTTACAAGTCTATCATTAAGAGTATTGTTTGTAGTGTAACGGCTAATATCATATATACAATTGAATATATGTTATTATAAACCTACTGGTTTCATCGCATTTATGATCAGATAATGATAAATTGGTATACCAGATTAATGGTTAGTAAGAACGAAATAAAATCAATTACAAGAAACGACAGCCACTCCTACGACATATATGTATGGCTCAACCATTAGGCTGTACAGATTTGTTGTATTAGCAGGTAATAACCCAATCTGCTATGTAGCGTGCGCGTAGGTAGTAATTATAGGCTCCGATAGCAGGGCTGACAACCCCTCCTCAGTGATAAGGAGGCATATTGCACTATTTACCAGCCACCTCTACACCTCAGCACTCTGCACACACTGTGTAATTAATATGACATAGTTAGTTTCATTGATTAGGGCAATCAATTATGAACAATGCCTATTGATTAGGTAACCAGCGACGCTTACGGGCCCTCCGTTGAAACTAGTACAATAGCAGTCAATTACACTTCTATGTAATCCAATCCTACACCTACAATATGACCGTGGAATGTAATTGAATCCGTTTAATGAATACTCCCATGAGGCAGGTGACCTAATGTCGTTTGTTTTAGAACATTTTTTTTATAGTTTATTGCTAATTATGAATAAGCCTTTCACTCGATAGAAAAAATTCAGAGTAACAGGGGGGGGGGTAGTAGGGTTGGACAATAATTTGGATAAGTAATGTAGATAACATAACGTGTCTATTCGTTAACATTCTTGCATATCGACGAGTATTCCGGAAGTCCCTGAAAATCAACATAAGGTAATCAGTGTCACGAAACATAAAGATAGATTAACTTATTTAGTTCCTTAACGAATACATTCAATTTTGTGTTGCAGTTCCACTTCAGTCCCTAATGAATGACAATTAGTAATTGTCTGCTTTCAGTTATAATGCTGGCTTGATAAATTATCCAATATCCGATCCAATGAAGTGAACTTTGTGAACAACTCAGAAACCAAAATGGAAGGGATTATTTGGATTTTCCTTATTTTTGTCACTTAATCAAACATATTAGGATTACGTTAAATCAGATAATGCAGTGAACGTATTTTTACTGCTTATTCAGGAGTTCAATTATGCTACTTGATTATATTTTATGCCACTTATCATTATTCCGTGTGGTGGCAAGTGTTTGGCCACATAATGAAGAATACTCAGTCCGGAAACCGTGATTCGCATCAAGTTAGTACTGCGACTTACCCTGTAGAGAAGAGGTACGATTGCTCATACATCTACCCTATGGTGCACCATTGCTTGATCCGCATTCCCTCAGCCTCCCTCATCCATATCTATTCAGATGGCTCGTGCATAATGCATTTAGAAATGGTATCTTCCTCCTCGGAAGCCTTATGTTCCTGACTGCCATTTATTTGAATACATTCCGTTAGATGGAAACCGTAATTCACTTTAGGGCTCAATCTGAAAAGATATCAGAGCAGAAGGCGGGAAGGAGAACTGTTCTGTCAAGTCATAAAGCAGCACTTTACTCCACCAACAACATTTTAAGCACGCTCAGATAAGTCCCTTTGAAAGTAAAGTTGCTGATGTGTCTAAACGGTTACAATCTTGAAATGATACGTCATGGTGGAATCTAAGTTTAATGAATAAGGTACTGACAAAAAGGGACGCAAACACAGACCGGATAAGTTAATAGGGTTATTAAACATAATGCTTTTGGGAGAGAGTGTTAGAAAGATACTAAATAGCCCTAACTTATTCACCTATAACTTATATAAAATTGATAAAGTTATGAAACATATAGGCTGGACTAGTACTGTGTCAATAATAAAAAATATTTTTTTCAATATAGCGATTCCTTGCGGCTAATGTCCACACTTTTTACACACCAAGGCATAAAAATAGCACATACTATAATCTATTACAATACTGCCAATTTTAGGAGTTCTGCGCACGCGTTATGATACAATGGGACATTCTTCAAACGACTGGAAACAAAAATTACCTTATAGGTGTTTACCTAATAATTCCGTTTATTGAACGGACAAGTGCGTCGGGAGCTTACAGTGTCTCTATCAAGTGCTATTGTGTGTAAATCAATTATTTAATTAGTTCTAGTTAGACTAGATTGACATCTTGTCATCATAAGGATATTAATGCTTCAACAATTGATATGCACTTAATATTACAGAATCCATGGGTAGACACCTAACCAATAAGCGACTGTTCCTTTTAGCCCTGTCATTTTGTAAATCATTTGTAAAATTTGTTGTAAAACTATCTACGTATTATATACTTGTCGGGCTCAGTTTATACCTGAGTATCCCCAAAGTGGGGAGGAAACGCCCACCGCGGGCTAGGGTCGCTACAACCTCTTAGCCGCCGTCCGGCGAGTACCCAGAAAGAGATAGAGTGGGTGGACCTATGGTCTTTCACCCTGGCCGCCGGCCTAGTCGGCAGGGCAGCCTAATTCGCTTTGATCTGACTCCATAAGATCTTTAGAAGGTGTGTGCTCCGACAAAGCACTATGTTCTGGGAAGAGGTACAGGTTAGGTTTATAGTTAGTTTATGTGGTCTTGGAATGACCACGAATTCACACTGGGTGTCTAAGGGTAGGCGAAAACCGTCCGGATCCCAAAGACGAATGTGAACCGGAGAGAGGCAGACTGGATTGCCATGTGAGACACTGCTAGGGAAATTTGTAGGGCCACGGCAACCGTCTTCCGCGAGGGAGAGGTCTCTCCCAAGGAGGTGCTAGTTTTAGCGAGACGAAGGCGAGAAAAAATAGCAAGGTTAGGAAAGAGAGATGCAGAGGTAGTTGATTGAGAAGTCCATGGTTTTGAGTAGAGCAGCTGGCGCCATTGCAGAGAAAGAGAAGTGTTCAAGATCCCGGTCGGTTTCAGTCTGTGGCCTGACTCAGGGGCTCAGGCTTATATAGCCGACTCGGCTTATATAGGGGATGGCCCCCACCAGGCGGCTAGAGGGATGGGCTTAAACATTGCCATTTAATAATAATAGTACAGACATGAAACAAACATTGTGCGTCACAACGTCGTCCATTTATAAATTTTAACCTTCTGCTCAAACCATCATCAACCTAAGCCCATATTAAAAAAATAATCCTCCCATATAGAAATATTTATGACGTTTCATTACTCACAATAAGAAGTTCAGATAATTTATTCATATTCAACAATTGAATATCATAATTTATCCACTGATTACGTGTATTAGCGAAGAAAATCCCTCAAAAGCCCCCAGTTGACAAAAGCAGCAATTTACTACGGCCATTGGACGAAGCGAAGGAAATGGTCTGTCTATCCGACATATCACTGGGACAAATAAGCGAACGCGAGGGGAGTAAGTTACAACGGAAGCCGGCTCGGGTTCTTCCAGAGTATTTTTATTTGACGTGCCCCTGTCCCCATTTAATTAGAGCTGTCTTTTACTCTGGAGAATCCAGCCCTTATTTCCAGAAGGGCAATTTACCAAAGGGAAGGACAATTTAGGAGAGCCGCGCCTTTCCGTATAGTTTATAACTAGGTGTCTTGCTTCATCAGCTGTTTGTGCTCCCCTTTCTTCCCCCTCTGCAAATCTAATATCTAAGATTGCAGAAACTGTTGATTTTGCTGTATTTACTGAGAGATATTCATAATTTAAAGGCATTTTCTCATTCATGTCGTTAAACAAATTAGCAAGCACTTTCTTAGAAACTCAACTGGTTTGCTAATCTAAGTACATGTGTCGGGTCGTCACTAGGGAGGTGCCTGATCACCCTAGACCTGGTGACAAGTGCGGATTTTTCGATTTAATAACCTGGACAATCGTTCCATGACTACGTTACTATCTGACTCCATTTATGATAGGTATGTGCCCCGACAATGCACTATGTTCAAGAGAAGAGGTACAGAGGTTTCATAAAGAATTAGTCAAGTTTTCAGAGTTCCAGCGGAAACCAAGCAAGCGTCACCAAGTAAAGGTCGCGAGAGAGACTAACTAACAGGGCCAGTAGCCCTGCCTCTCTACTTTCTGCTGGGAGGCGGAAAGGGTCTGATCCGGCGTTGGGGGCTGTGGACACCTGTGGTGCTGTTCCACGCTTAATTACTCGACCCCTTGCCCCCTGGAGGTAGAGAGGCCCCCAAAGGGTCGTTAAGTTTATGACTGCTTATGACTGCCAGCTGGTGACCCTAAGATGTTTATGACTGCCAGCTGGTGACCCTTTCTCGTGTGACTTAGTTGGCTTCCGCCTTTTAATGCTTAAAACTTTTACAATGATTTACATTTGTTTATAATACATTTAGTTCATGTTATTTTACTTTTTCTTAGAATATATATGCAATAGAGTATAGGGTGATTTATATTATGTAGTTAGCGGTCGCTACAACATGTTTCGTAGCGATGTGGTTTAACATTTATTAAATATATAAAACTGCTGATAAAGCTCCACGGGCACATTGATAAGTAGAATATTTATATCCTGAAAATAAGACTCTCTCTTGCATTTCTCGTTTATAGCGTTACTCTGTGTCTAACATTTCATTTCATTGTGAATTAGTCAAATAAATGATTTAAAATACTATTCGCTGCTTTGAACATTCAACTGCACTTGGTTTCTTTATAGAGGCCATATGATTCATAATGTGGTAACAATTAATTAAACCTCCATATGGAAACTTGCCTATTAAAATACGATGGAGAAATAATGTATCCGAGGATTACCAAGACTATAAAACATGGTATTAATATTCGCTAAAGAATGGTGTGTTGTAACGAAGAAAATTTAATAAAAATCAATCGCTTTTACACGAAGCCTCAGTTAAATATTCATAAGCCTTCATTGACTAAATTGTAATAATTATAGAATAATAAATTTATTTAGTAATTTACTAGATAAGACATGTTATTCCATGCAATGAATTAAACAGAAAAATATATACTTACTTAAATAGATCCTTAAATGGCGAAATATGACACAGATGCATGCCAATGCGAAGACATTTTACAGCAGTAAAATGATTTATTAGTGATTTTCCCAATAATGATATGTTCTTGGGAAGCCTCTTCCATCTGAAGGACCAAAACTCGAACAGGGGAAAGGAAAATGTTTATATTGCGAAGGAAATGGGATGCCGAAGAGAAATTAGGAAATTGGAAAGATGAAATTCCTCTGTGGGGTGATCAAGGAAATTGGATGTGGATATGTGGTGTTCCTTTATCAAAGATTTATTCCAGTGAAATTGCCTGAGTGATTTTTACAAGCATTTTGATTTCCCTAAATATTCTTTAATTGATATAGAATTTCGATTGTAACTCTGGAATAGTACAGTTACATATTGGATAGAAAACAATGGTGAAAGGACCAAATAATTAAGACATAAGTTAATAATTATTTCCTAACAAATAAGCTATGAATGATAATTTGACTCCATTTGAAATTTTCATTAATTTATTCAAATAAATAAACTATTTCAGTGACTTTAATTTTTTTAAGTATCTTTTGAAGGTTACTAGCCAATATATGACGTACTTTATCTCATGAAAAATCTATTTGATGCGAACCCGTGTCTCAAGATGTGAAATAGATGTCTTGCGATTGGCAGTCATTTATAGGAGGCAGCATGTACGATGTAATTATGCACGGGGAGACGACACCAGGGGATGCGGGAGGAGGCAGAACAGGATTTAGTGACTGCCTACACTGGAATTAAGAAATGGGGAGCCGGGACAGACTAATCAGGAGGGCGGACGGGTTGGCAGTTTAGCAGGGAGAGTTAAAGCCTAATGACTGTAGTTTGTGAGGATTAAAGCAGGGATCACCTCGAGCTGCTCTTGCTACCTGCGGATATTGAAGCTGCGCAAAACACAAAAGCTAAAGAGCTTTTCCGTCAAGAGTGACGTTTCACCTTTTTCAAATTATGTATTTACTGTGTAAAAAGCTAACTGTTTTCATAAAAATAGGTTATTTGTAAAAATTGTAAAAAAACCTGGTCAACCATCTGAATCTTAAAGGGTTGCATTGGCCCTGAACTCACCTTAAATTACTAATTTTTTTAAGTGAGATAATATAATAAAGTAATAAAACAGTTAAGCATTGAAAAACTACTTATTTTATCTCAGCGTGGTTTAATATCTCAACCTTAATCTGTGGCCTATAACTCGAAAATTTAATATTTCAGGAAAAATCTCAAAATAATTATTTGGCAATAGAAAAATCAATAAAACATGGACTTTTGGGAGGACAGAAATTATGTATACAAATTAATGCATCAAAAACCAAATTTATGATGCTAAGTCGCCAACTTAAAGAAAGATTAAAATTACATCTGAACAAAAAAAAAAAAAACACGCTACCAACAAGCCTAATGGACGAAAATCTGATATAGACAGTTAAATGCTAGAAATACCGAAAAGAAAATGCAATATAAAAATGTTTAGAGGCCAATTTCGTTGCTCAACTACGAAAAAGAATAACACTGTTTTATTTTCGGTATAATTTAAATAATGGAGTGGAAAACTGTTATCACTCTCATAAACTTTAAAGCGTAGATGATTTTGCAGATATTTACTTATAATTACAATCCTTGCATCTTATATTTGCTTTTTAGAATTGTATTAAATATCAGAAATGGGATTGTGTTTTTTTTAAGTACTTTATTTTCTAGTGTGGGTTATACTATGATGATTACAACTTTTTAACAAAGTGTTTTATTATGTTTATAATATTTCAAACACTTTTAATAGTAAAAACCTTCAAATTTGAGCCTTCCTGTCTCTTTGGCCGATGCAGTTCGGAACAGAGAGCAGTCACATGCTCATACCGTCAACCCGCAAACTCCGTCCCATTCTCAACCACACATCTCGCATATTCCTTCACTTCCAAGCTCTTCTGATCTCACTATCCTATTAACCTCATTCCTTACAGAGTTCAGAACCCTAATCACCCCTCTCATTTCCCTTCTTACAAATCTTGTCTCCTACCTTATCCCCCTTTAACGAAACCCATAAGTGAAACCTTACGACTCCTTATCCATTCTCCTTTGGAATGCGAATAGTGCTCGCAAATACAAAAAAGAACTGACAGCACTACTCCACGACAAGAACATCTACGTCTCATTCCTGAAACAAGACATACGAGTAAACGACCATTTAGAGTTTGACAGTACCAAACGTATCCAACTGATCACCCATATGGAAGAGCTCATGCAGGTACCACTGTCATTGTCCATAACTCCATTTCCCACCAAATAGTTCCTTTGGTATCACATGATTTCCTTCAGTCCACTGCAGTGTCAATCAGCATCTTAACTTCTAAGATCTAGCACCAGTGTACTGCCTTCCCAATAAACCAATTTCCGATTCCCAATTCATCTCCTTTCTAGACTCCATCGGACATCGTTTCCTTGTGTGTGTGCACTTTAATGCGAAGCACCAACACTGGGGGTCAAGATACAGGAATACATGAGGAAGTGCTTTGCTGTCTGCACTCGCACGGAAACATTGCTCCACAATCTATCTATCCTGAAACAGCCACCTACTGGCCATCAGATCCCAACCAAAATCCAGATCTCCTTGACTCGTTCTTCTACAATATTTTAGAAACACTAAACAACTCACTCACGCGCTTTCGTCACCTCTCCTCTGATCATACCCCTTAACTTATTAACCACTTCCCTAAGACCAATTCGCAAACTGCCTCCTCCTCCTTCATTTACTATGAGCCACTTCCGTCAGCTTCTTACATATTATGTAGACCTCAAAGTGTCCCTGAAAACATCCCAAGACCAAGACGATGCAGACCTACTGTGATCCCGAGGTCGGCTTGGGAGGCATCGTCGCCCCACCATCATCCAAAAATTCACAATCAAAATCGCATACCTCAGCATCTCAAAGACCTAACCTAATCCAAATGATAGCGATCTTCTAAAGGACCGGAGAAGATCAGCGTCAAAGTGGTGTAAGTATATATTGGATTTCTTTATGGACACGTTAACAACTAGAAAATGTGGGGAAATGTGGGTAACTCCATTTTGTTTAAGCTGAGTGAAACTAGCATGAAACGTTGATTGACCCAGAGTACATAACTGATTCCACGACAACATCTCATCGATACAGAATCGGATTGCGGACATAACACAAATGATGTAGATCTTCAGGGGTTGATTGCCCCAGTGCCACCTGTACATACTAACCAAGTCCCCGATACCCTACCCCCTAGTTATAAGGTATTATTATATCACTTCATTTCAGCTGTGTTTTTCAATACTCTGAAATGCAGGCAACTGTATTATAAGTATAGTTTCATGATGAGCATTATTATCCTAATGTAGAATATAATTTTGATTTGATTGGCCGATATTTTATTGATTCTGGCGTGATAAGCCTATGTTCAGGATGAATAGATTCAGTTCAAATCGCTTTTATATCCATTTGTATTGGGTCTCTTGAAAAATATTAGAATCCCTTGGAAATTTAATCAAACCGTTTCAATTGGGCTTTTCACCAGGTTTCTCCTTCCAATCGCCCCTTACAAATGTCACAGACGACTCACTTTTAGTTATTGATATTTGGAGCTTTCCCTCATTTTTCAATGCCTGGACCTAAGACTTTCTCTTATACAGTATTAGGCTGGCCTTAGTTCTCCATCCTAACAAATCGGTATAGTTCAATCGTCTATGTAATAACGTTTTTGGGTCGATTTCGATACAACCCTGTTCCCTCCTTGCCTAAACATATCAAGTCTCAAATATACCCTTAGTTTTATCAATAAGCTTTAGTTCAAGCAGCAAAAGGTCATATTAACCATATGAAATTCCATTGCAATGATTATTGTTCCTAAAACCTATACCTCTACTCCGATATATCCTCTACTCCATACCGAGTCTGAATTCCACAATTAAAGCTCCTCTATCTATAATAAATTGGACTCATTGTAAAGCCTATGAATTCAATTAATCAGAATCTCTCATCATACGACGCTCTATTGCTATCCTTAAACAGTTCAGCTGCTCCCACTCCTTGAATCCTCCGTAGTTATTTCACTTGGACTAAAACGCATGATGAAGGCTCTCGAAGGAGGGCTGGAAATTACAAACTGCTACCTGCCACAGTATCAATGTTTCCTTGTATCTTTGTACAGTTTGTTTTTCAAATCATAACAACTAAACTCCCACCAAACAGACTCCAAAAGACCATGTCTGTTGCCTATATTACGTCTGACTATCGTCACAAGTTGTTCCTGGTTCAAAAGTCAAACAACTTGAATTCTATTTCTTTCCCTTCCAACCTTAAATCCTTTATTTTTTGAGTCAAATTCTATCTCGAAATCTTAAGCGAATTCAGGTCGCTGTCTCAGACGAAAAGATCTCTCTAAATGTAAACAAAATCATTGAAGTTGATTAAGAGTTTTTCACGCACATTCAGTTATCTAAAAAATATTAAATCAGATTTTTATTGCTCCTTTTAGCAATTTATCAGTACCAATATGGTTCATAACAATAAGTTTATTGCAAATATTTTATTTTTAAATTAACCTGTTGACCTATAGTTTTATTTTACCTATTACCTATTTTATGTTATTTTTCAATTTGATAGACATTCAATTGCATTCCTGTATAGTTTTCCTAACAGACAAGAAAATTTTTGTTATTCATTGAATGATAAAACCATTGAGTTGTATTATGGCCCATGATATATTAGCTGATATATATTAGTCTAATGGGAACGATTTAAAGGGGTGTAATATGTATATATTCCTGGTAAATGGACCAAGTGGTTTACAAATAAAAAATAAACCAAACAAAAAAGATATGTAAATTCTACAATCAATCTGTGGGTCATGCATTAAAAGTGCTGAGCTGTATAAAAAAATCTGGTTTATATTTGTAGCAGCATCACTAAATGCTGCCTAAAAAATCTATTAAAATGTAAAGTAATAGAAAACTGTTCAATTTCCTGGCAAAAAGTCAGAAGGCAACATTAAACAAGAGGACTAGGGCTTTGAACGAACAATGGGGTTAACTGCCCCCTTTTTACTCCCCCTTTATCCGCGCCCCCGCCGGTTTCCGTTTACCAAGCGCCCGCCTGATGAAGGGGCAGAGCGCTTATTGGCAATTCGCGACAGTCCAGCGCCAATCAATGGTCTGAATCAGATTAGCATTTCAATCGCCCTGCCCGTGGAACACATAGATCAGCCGGTCCAATCAGCCACCGTCACCTGACCCCGTCTCCTCACCTTCACTCTCCACTGTTGCCTAGTATGGGTAGGCGAGGGTGTACTTTCTGCCTGCAACACTGCATTTCCTTATTGGCAGGAACGATTTAACATAGATTTTCAATTAAAATCTATAACAAAAAAAATAATAATTTAGAGACTAAATGAAACGTCTTATATTATTGGAAGGCTGGTTATGTGGGCTATTCGTATTAATAAATGAACACCTGTCTCTGGCCTATTCACAATTTATTTTACCATAATAATAGCACTTTCCATGACTACACTGCCATTTTAAGCAAGTTGTAATTAAATCCCTTCTAACCCTCTCCAAACCTGTTTGAAAGGATAGTTCAATCCCCAATCTCCGATTTCCTTAAACAGTCCCAACATCTCTACCCTTTCCAATCTGGTTTCCTCCCGGTTACTCCGCACAATCTGCACATAACATTAGTTACGTTCATGCTGCTATTGGTCCAGAAAATCTAACAGTCCAAATTCTCTTAGATTTCTTCAAAGCATATGATACCATAGACCACACAATCCTTCTTTCCAAGTTAAAATCATTTACCTTCTGCAATACCCTTATTCAATGGGTTCAATCATTTCTTCCTAATCAATAACTATCCCTAAATAACCCCTATTTGCTTCCCTCGCTCTTTCATCGGGTGTACTGTTTCATCTCCCCTTCTTTTTAGCTATTGCATAAATGATCTGCCTAACTCTATTCATCATAGTTCCCATCAGCTTTACTTAATAGACAGAAAACACCCAGGCAATTGTCACAGATCCTTTGCCAATATTCCCGCTTTAACCCTTAATAACCTTCCCATCACTCTTTGCTTACCGTCAAAAACCTAAGAATAACCATTGACCAAACCATCTCTTGGAACCAACATATCTCTCAAATTTCCTGTCGGTCAATAGGTGAGTACCTATTTAATAGGAGCCCCTCAAACTATTCCGTCTGCTTTCCCAGCCTACTCGTCAACTCCTTGTATCCTCCCTCACTTTTCCTTACATTGACTATGGTTGTTTATGGGGGTCTCTCGGTGAGAGTCGGGGGTAAGTTAAAACAAATCATGAATTGCTTCATTAGATTTGTCTTTTCAAACCATCAATTCGCATCACCTCCCTTATGTATACAGTTCAAAACCTCAGTCCACCTTCGAAACAAGATCCCGTCTCTCTGAGCTTTATACTTATGTCCACAAAACTACAGCATACGTTCGGTCCTTCCTTTCCCGCACAACCCTCTGGAATTCACCCCCTAATATCCGCCATGCCTCACCCCTACGAACCTACAAAGATCTTCTATTTAAACACGTTGTCCCCATCCAAAGAGACGCTCGTTAGCCTGAGAACGGTTTACTCATATATTATTTTATATTTCTAGACTTTTATTTTTGTATAAATAATTTTAATATGATTGTTTACTATGAATAGATAAATGTTGGTTGCCAGTTTGTTACTATCTTCCTTGTTTTTTTGTGTTTATTTTATTGTTTTTTATTTAATCTCTTACTGTACAGACTTCTGCATATTGACAATGGTTTTTTTTTTAATTCTTAAAGGTAGATTTTATGAACTTTATTTACTAAAAGCAGTTAAGCAATTTTATTTTTATTTCTTAATTCTTATTATCATTCCGATAGAGGTTTACACTTTATTTTACGTTGTTATTACTACCATTATGTTTTTGTTTTCTTTTTTATTATGATGTAGTTAATTTTATTTGCCAGATGTGAATTTGTTATCTGAATATTAATGTTGTTCATAGGTAAGTTAGTTACGGAATACAATTTTTTTTCTATTCTATTAGAAATTAATAAAAAATGAAATAAAAATGGAAGTTTTAAGCAATCTCTTCTATTCCCACATAGTTTGACATTTACTCTTCCAGATGGTGGACATCACGGCCCTTGCCTAACCAACAACAAGCCTCTGACGGGCACCCAGCACTGCTATATGAATGAGCTTGCACTAAATGCCTAGAGAGACTCTAGGCTCAGCTTTCAGTGGACTCTCACCACTGCACTGCAACATTTCCACCTCTACCGAGGTTTCCCACACTCATTAATTCCCTCTCTCCTCCTTCAAACAAGTACTCCTAGTAAAAGGATCCGCTCACCCCAAATAAATTCCTTTATTTTTCCCTTATCCGTAATCTTAAAAATTTGAAAAAAAAATGTAGGTTACCCTCTAGTTTGAGTAATAGATCTGACAGTGTAAAAATGGGTTATATTATTTAAACTTTAGTTTTTAATTTCCGATGTTATCTTAGTTTAATAATAAGATACTTAAAAATGGGGGTGTATCCACCAAAAGTCTTGTGTAAAATTTAAAAAAATTGTGGGTTAACAAGTGAGAGAGGTTCATCTATAAAACTAAAAGGTACCTCCAAATAATTGGTTCTTGTAAGTGGGAATAACTGTTTATTTACTAATATACTTACGCGAATAATTGGTACTTTGTTTATTACGGTTTAATTTCCTCATTAAATTAAGATATGAAAAATATTTAATAGCAAAATATCGATAATAACATAAATTATATAAACAATGATAAACCCACTATACAAAACCACAAGAATAATAAGAAAATACATCAAAACACAGCTATTGAATTTTTTTAACATCTCTATTCTATATGCGATAAACGAATCATTTGATCCTTCTTGAATAATTTAATTAAACATATATAATATTCATATGTATCGGTACCTTATTATTCAATTATAATTTATGAGTTAAAGGTTTTGTTGGGTTGATTAATATGAGTTCTTTTAGGATTTCATCAAGTATATTAACCTTCAACTCATTTAAGTTTAACGGCTAACAATGAACTCGCAGCGTAATTATAATTTATATTTTCAATAAGAAGAAACGAAGAGTATTTTGTAAAAATATTTGCTTGTAACTATACAATATTTTATAAAACATTTATTAAACTTTCATATGGTATATAAAAGTACATGGGGGTAGTAATAGAAGGTATAGAAGCCCGAGCCGAACCTAAGCCCGAGCGGCCAAGGTCTTTTACTGTGCTTACTTTGACTTTGATCCTCCCGATCCGATTTTCTCTGTTACAGCCTCCTATCTTGGTTCTCTTCCTCACATATCTATACTTATCTTCAAGATACATTTATAGTGATGATACGGAAATTTAACTCATGGGAAAAAATATTAAATTAATAATGCGTGAATTTATGAGTGTCGAGTAATAGAAAAAAAAATGGCAGGGTCGGATGTGATCCTTCCCCAACTCACTAAATAGATAGACGCCCAAATTTTAACGGAAATTCCACTACCATTTGTTAAAATCTTAGCTTATTGCGAATAAGCTAATTCGTATTTTCACTGGAAATTCTTCAGTTCATTTTTTAAACTGGTTTAGTTTTATTATTTCGACAAAAGAAAGCATATTAACAGCTGTGCTATATAGATAAAAACCAGCATTGGGGCTTATACAATACACGAATGGTATCGTTATCTTTCAAACAATTATGTTTTTTGAGTATATCACTTTTTAACGTTTATTTATTTTTTGTCATACTTACCGTCACTGTGTTAGAGCTAACCATGATATGCAATATACCTCTACAGTTTTAGATCGATTAAATAATTTCTAACAAAACTCAACTTGTTTAACAGAGTGATAGTTGTATCGAAACCCTTATGCTGAACCACAAACCATAATGTAGACATATTATATCATTAAACCGCAGATTATTTAATATATGTATATCTAGATGCACTAATGATACAACAGGATCCAGCATAAATATGTTACCGTTTAGGGAATTGTGCCCATGATTTAAACCCCTGCGCGCATTACCGGGTTTGTTTATTACTCCAACACAGAAAAGTCCTACCTTAAACTTAATGAATGAACTAATAAACATTGACAGAACCAACTGCATTAAAACTGAATGGTAAAATATGATTTACAGCGCATACTTGATTAAGCACTGCATACTTATTACATACACCAGTTGATTGTAGTGGATCCACTTTTATTTTATAAAATACATGCCACACGTGCGTGTCCTACCAAAGTCTATAATTAATATTTACAAAGCTCACATTTACAATATTGAAAGCTGTACAGATTTAATTTCTTAATTTCATTATTGATTGCGTCTCCTATCCTGGTATTATTTAGTAATGACCACTAACTACATAAGATAAATCACCCTATACTCTATTGTATATATATTGTAAATAAATGTAAATAACATTACCCAAATATAAATCATTGTAAATATGTTAAACAATAAAACATGCTGCCAGGGCCTAATTAGTTACATGAGATGTGACACCAGCTGTCAATAGCCAGGTATATGGATGGACCCAAACAGCCGGCAAACCCTTCCATCCTCTGCCAGGAAACAAAGAAAAGCCACATCATTGGTCACAACAATTACGATTCTTTTTTGTTGAGGACAAGGCTAGCTGGGAATTTAAGCCAGTGGTTTGGTCCCTGTAAATCACTCTCCTGTCAACTACCGGCCCGTGGCTCCAGCTTGAAACTATGAAACTTGACTGTTTCTTTATGAAAAACCTCTGCATCTCTTCTATCCTAACCTCGCTATGTTTTAGTCCGGCGTTGTCTGACCCCACACCTTCCTAGTGGGAATCTCTGCCTTTGTCTTACTAAATCTAGCACCTCCTTGGGAGAGACCTCTCCCTAGTGGACAACGGTTGTCGCGGCCCTGAAAACTTACCAAGCAGTGTCTCCCGTGACAATTCAGTCTGCCTCTTTCCAGTTCACACTCGCCTTTGGGATCCGGAAAGATTTCGCCTATCCTCAGATACCGAGTGTGAATTCGTGGTCATTCCAAGACCCCACAAACTACCTATAAACCTACCCTGTACCTCTTCTCCTGAACATAGTGCATTGTCGGGGCACATACCTATCAAACAATGGAGTCAGATAGTAAAGCCGTCACGAAACGATTGTCCAGGTTATAAACTCAAACAACCCTCACTTCATCACCAGGGCTAGGGTAACCAGGCACCCCCCTCGTGACGACCCGACAGGGATTAAGAGAGTTCCCTTGGAAAAAAACATACTTTATAGGGATAAAGCATCCCCATCGCTAAAACTCAAACCATACCTTGTTTTTGTGCACACCCTCCATACATGCATGAGGTTCTAATAAATCTATTATTGTGTGGTCAACATTTATTTAATAAAATACTTGCCCCACGGGCGTGTCCTACCAAACTATAATTAATATTTACAAAACTCACATATACAATATTGAAAGCTGGTCAAAACAGCTCCTTATAATGTCCTATACTATAATTCCTAAAACATAAGGACATGCAAAGTTGCCTGCATTGTATCAGTTTGAAATGTTATAACAAATCAGTTTTCTTTTTAATTATAAGACAATACGTATTATGCAGTTGTAAAAATATTTTGAAGTTTCTTTTATATGTTTTCCAAAAGTAGTGAAAAAGATGCTTTATCCTCTTTAACCAACCCTCAAGCACCACAGATGTATTAAATGTTCATTGCTCTGTGTATAATGTAATGATGTAGTGATGTAAATTAAAATTCATTTACAAACATAAATTCCCAGTTAAATGCAATGAATCAAAAATAATACGAACGAACTTGAAGAAATAGAAATACACAGAATTCACACGAGTGAGCCGATTTTAGAGGAAATCCGTTCCTCCCCTCTCTTTGTGATGGGATTTTCCAACTTAAATAGGCTATTAAAGAAAGTGATCGATATAAAGCGACGGTGAAAATTCTAATAATGCGCATATCAATTTTCGTTCGGCTCCACGCAGGCATATTAAATGCAAGGCCGACGCCAGTGTGAGGGAAAATGCTGGTGGTTTAATAGCTGTCACCACCTCAGATCGAACCACCTCCACTGAGGCCCCATGCATTTAAATGAGTTTTAACAGCTTACACAGATAATAGAAAATATCCGCCTCAATGCCATTGTGGTTAAAGTCAGCTCAATTGAAAAAAAAACTACAAACGTGGGGATGAATCAATGTTCTTCTCTGGTGTTGATTTTCTAACGAGTATTGCTATGATTGGTTACTAGCTTTCAACGAATTTAACTTAGAATACCGTATCGTTTTTGTACCTATAGGAGTTCACTGCCTTTTATCAATACCGCAAACACCTCGAACAGTCTGTTGTTTATATCATATAATCGATATAATTTAATAAGGGTTATGGTTTTAGTCAGGACATGCTTTATGATTTTACCGCTAAAACTAAAGGGAGAAGCTCTAGACGCAGGCTTGAATCCGTGTCCTAAACGAAGAGAAGTCACCGGGGATTCGGAATTGGTTGGTAAGGAAAATGAATATGGCTGCTAAAACCAAATCCACTTGGTTTGCTGGTGGCCGGAACAGATGTCGGGGTGACGTCTTTGCCTGAGAACCAGTCAACTGTTAACTACAGGATAAACACTTTTACCAAATGATCCTTATATCCTATGGTTCCCAGTCTCACCTGCATATTTTTTTTTCATTTTATATTGTTATTTTCTAGTTTTTATTTAATTTTTAATTTCATTTTGGCCTATACCACAATCTTTATACGCTCAAATTACTTTTTACAGGGCAAGCACTGGAGATCGTTTAACAAGAAAGATTAACCTACGTGGCGGGCGTTACTCCTCCATGCAGAAGTGCTCTAAGGGCCCTCACATGGCCCACTAATGAGCGGGTTGCTGCGCGCAACCAAACGCATGGATAGGTCAGGCGAGCCACACCCAATCCACTACCAGATTGTAGAGAAGGCTACTCTTCTTTAGCTCTGGTCAGTCGCACCCACTACATAAAAAACGTCTAAAGTTTATCGTCATAGGGTTCGTTTGTGGGGTGGATGATCTCCACTCAGCTCACTAAGATAACCGTCTAGTCTCTATATGTCACTCGTCCTATCAGCCATGTGGAGGGGAAGGAAAAGAAGAGTAGGTAGGTGACGAATTACCCTACCTAGAGAGCCAGGAAATGAAGCAAAATGTTCCCACAAAACCCTTACCCTCTGCCGCAAGTCCTGTGCGCTAGATTTTTTTTCGCTGTGGACAACTGTACAGACTACTTCAAAGGATATCCCATCTCTCAACAGAAAATAAATTACTAATCTACAAAGTTATACTTAAGCCAATCTAGGCATACGGAATAGAGCTATGGGGGACAGCAAAAAAGTCGAACATCAAGCGTATCCTATCCTTTCAATCAAAGGTCCTGAGAACAATAGTAAATGCCCCTTATTACATCAGCAACAAAACCCTTTACAACGATATTAACATGAATGAAACGACAGTGGTTTCGTGACCTGGTATAAATGCGCGACAGTGGGAGCCTTGGCAATGGCCAGTTTCTCCAATCATGTCCTCATCGTCTGTGGCTCTCGCGCTCTTTGTCAGCCTCTACTAGCTCGTATCCGGTGACGCAGCTGTCGGAGGAGCGTGAGGGACTTCCCACGACTCCGCTTTCTCTTTCGCATACGAGGGAGGTGACAAACATGTGGACATGGGAGGCCTCTGGGCTGTTTGTAAATATTGTATGAATGAGTGAGTGAAATAGCTCATTCAATCAAAAAATGATGAATTGTAAATATGGTATGAATGAGAACACTTATTTCAATCACTTATTGCCTATTGAGGCAGACTGTAATTTTAGCACAATAAAGAATTATATTAAAAAAAAAAGTTGGCTAGACGTGATTGGCCAGAATAAAACCCCAGCCCGTTGGCTTCTTGGGGCTATATACCCTCTAGATTTAGCCGATAAGTAATTCTATAAGTATGTGGCTATTCGCAGCTGCACTGATGTTTCTAGATTTGGCCTTCTCATAAATGAAAACCTCTGCATCTCTCTTTCCTAACCTCACTATGTTTTAGTCCGGCCTTGTCAGACCCCACGCTTTCCTAGAGGGGTTCTCTGCCTTCGTCTCACTAAAACTAGCACCTCCTTGGAAGAGATTTCTTCCTTGCGGACGACGGTCTCTTGGGACCCTAAGAACTTTACCTAATAGTATATCCTCCAGTGATCCAGACTGCCTCTCTCCGGTTCACACTCGCCTTTGCACAGGGTACAGCTCACACGTCCTGCCAAAGACTTGTTCCAATCCCTCCGGAGCAGCACTCACTCCCGGTTTATTTTTCTAGTATCTTATTAGTTTTGGGAGGGATGAATTTTATACCTACTGGCAGGTCTTTGTAGGGTGGCCCTAGAATGTGTACTGCAAATGAGCTTACGTCCGTATCTGTGTGTATTTGTGAGCGGGGTACCACACTTAGGAATCCAAGGGATCTTGTTAACCCGGGTTAAACCCCAGAAACTGTACTCATAAGCAGTCTTGCGGGTTCATTATGTTTTATTATGAATTATTTTATTGGTATTATTATTCTTTTAGTGGACGTGGGAGGTTTCTAGGCTGTTTCTCTGTAATTTCTGTAAATACTGTATGAATGAGACTAATTTGAGACTGATTTTCACTCACTGTGTGAAAATTGTGAATATGGTATGAATGAAAAAATGTACCGTAATTACTTATTGCCCAATACAGATTGTAATTTTATTATAATAAAGCTGGAATTATTCTTTTATTTATTGGTATTAATTTTGATCATTCCCTATTCCATGGTAGAACCTTTTACACTATTTCACCTCTAGGGAAAATTCCAACATTTTCCTTATGTTTCTAATTACAATTGGTAGTTGATAAGAATAGCAGTTAGTAATTGGATTTCCACTCAGTCTATAATAACATAAACGTGATGTTATTTTCTATATTATCCGATTATTTTGTTACAATAAGATGGAATGATTTATACTTTTTTCAGTTTTTAAAGTGATTCGTTAAAGTTCCAGGGTACTTATACCTCCCAGGAAATTGAATTTCAGAACACAATGAAACTCAGTTTTGTTTAGTTTTTTTACCGAAAGAGGAAGCTATTTAAATTTCATTAAAACTTAATAAGCTTCTACTGGTTGAGCTCCATTTTAAGTACTTTTTGAGAAGTTCTTTAGAATAATTTAATTACTGCTTTTGAATCCCGCGGTAAAAAAATTTCTACTGTTCATATTTCCTTTCAAAACCCTTACCACTTCGTGGTGGTTTCGATAATGGCACGGAATCTTTTCCCGTTTTAAAGCAGAAATTAAATTGAAACTTAATTAAAGCAATTTGCACTGAATCAATAATTCATCTGACATAATGGTCCAATTTCGTACCGTTTAATTTATTGTTGAATGTCAGTTCGTTACGTCATATCTCCTCTTTACTACCCAATAGATACTTGATCAAAAACTGTTTTATTTATATGTACTTCAACAAAACATTCATGCAATGGCCTAAATCATCCTACGACGATTAAATTACAATTTTTTTTTAAGTGACATTATTTAATGTTAATTTATTGTACTCTTTTGATCGATCTGTTATGTAAATCATGTACAAAGGATTCCAACGTCAATTACTGTGCAGTGGAAAAATCTTTGCTCTTTTTAAGGTAAACTGTGGAGTGAAGAATAGTTACATGCTTTCATTAGTTTTTGTTTTAATGGAGTAATGAATGAGGTTGCTATTAAAAAGAGGTATAGAGTGAGAACACACAGAAATTCCCAAAGATTTTGCGGACGATGTCTGCTTCCTTCGTCTTAAGCCCACCTATCGAATCTGTAGAATCAAAGAACTTTCTGTCGGATAGTATAAATAAGGAGGAGGATATACATTCAAGAGTAAATAAAGCAAAATGAGTCTTTACTGAGATGAGAAACATGCGGTGGCTCAAACAAATCCATTCACGAACTTAGTTGTGATGTTTTCGGTGTAATGTGAATTATATTTTACTCTAAGGGTGTCAAACGACGACGCTTACAAGAAATATATAATTATAAGACTACTTAGACTAGAAATTATTACATCACTTTGAATCACTTCGAGTCATTTAGGAATCTGATGGCCGGAAAGGTTAACCAATAGTGAGCTGAGCCATAGGAGTATACAGCATAGAAGCACAGCTGACTGAAAGGAAAGCTGGCTGTCTCAGACAGTGTATGAGGCAGATTAGGCACGCCCTGTGGTGGAATCCCTACGAGTTGAGAGGTAATGGCTGTCTTGCAGAAGAACTGTTAAAAAAGATCTCCAGGGTGAGGAGGTCTTGACCATCTTGGGTCGTGACGTAGTAACCGTTAATCCCTCGCACTCGTTTTTTTTTGTAGAATTTTTAGTTACCATTACAGAGTAAGAAAATATTCTGTCGAATCGTTTTTAGGTAGCTGTTAGTTTTTTTGTATGAAACGTTTATTCATATTATGCTTCCTGTAGTGACGACTTCAAAGCCAAAAATATATGATTTCTAGCTAGCTACATATATTCTATATTTAAAAAAAATGCATTTGGTATCACATCATTCATCACATGAGAGATAAAGCAATAAATTAATTTGTTTAGTAAAAATTTCTCTATTAACGAAATATCAAAGTACAGACAGAACAAGACCTCAGAATGAAATTATAAAAAAAATGCCATTTTTCTAAATATTTTTCTAGTCTAAGAATATAAATGTGTTTTTATACTAAATCTTACAATATATCACATTGTGTTACTTGATGCAGGTGTTAGATAAATCAACTCCACCTATAAGTTGTACAGCAGTATTAATCGTAATTATCAACTCCATAAATTTTTAGTAGGTAGTATTCTGCCATGAACTTCTACTTCTAGTAATGAAATATATGTGAAAGATGAATAACTAACACTGTGGTGTTACCCCCCGCCTAATTAGGGCAGAGCATCGGAGAGTGAGGGGACAAGAGACGGCAGAAGAATAGGAAGCCCGCACTCATTAACGACGCCGTGGAGGCGCCATATTCACTGGGCCGTGTGTAGAATAAGGCACAGCCCTTTTTAAAACGGCTTCATGACAACGTGGAACGAGAGTGATAGAGGGAGAAAGATACCGGAGAACTGAGAGAGGGTGAGAGAGAGAGAGAGAGAGAGAGAGAGAGGGGGGGGAGAGGGAGAGAGTGGGAGAGTGAGGAAGAGGAGGCGGAGGAGGAGACTTTCAATCTTTTTAATGAAAATTCCAGTCCCCCTAGCGGAAGAATGCCCCAGAGCCGGCGGTGTAATCAACTGGACGGAGAATTATTACAGGGGATAGCCCTCATAATGGTCTCCTCGGTCAGATTAAATCGTCACCTCTCGGCGAGTGTGTGTCAGTATGTTTGTCCCAAACGTCTTGCTCATTGCTCACACATTTCAGCGCTCCCGTGAACAGTTTTCACTGTTTCAGCTCCTTAAATGCCTCAAAAAGTTTAAGCCTTCAACTAATAGCATTGCCTTAGCGGGCTTTGAACTAAATAATGTCCCGTAGAATATTTTCCAGCTTGTATTATGAAGCCGTATCGGTTTAGAGCAGCAACCGAAAAAGTTACTAAATAAAAATGCTTTAAATAATAAATAGCACCTTGCTTCAAAGTATTTACCGTATCAATGACTTTTGTGAAATAATCATTATTTTAAGATAATTAATTTTTGGACAAAGCAGAGCTGAAGTGGTTTTATGTTAGTTTTCAAGAACAAAAGTCAGAAAATTAATCGTTATATTTCGTTATAAATTGTATAGGAGTTGATATTTAAGATTATTAAAAGTTAATAATATACGCTGTCAAAACTGTATAATATTCGTTATTGCTAGGATTCACTTTTGTTTCAATTCGTCAGGTGATCTAATTAATACATTTAAAATACAAATACATTTTTAAAAATTAAACCCTTGGTTTTCTGTTATTATACCAGTAGGCGGGAGGCTTTTACATCAATGAGGTCGTGAGCCAGACACTTCAGACTCATTTTCGAGGGAGAGGGTAGGGCTTCTTGACGTTTTGTGAAAAAACAAGATAAATGTGGAGTGATGCTTACTACAAGCATCTGCAAACAGAAGCTTTAGTACTAAGTGGCTTGAGCACTTCTCTTTATGGACTTTCTGGAGATTGTACAAGATTACAGCAAAAGATTCAAATCTTAAAATGTCATTGTCACCATATACTATCCACCACCACCAGCCCAGTGAACGGATGTAGCTTATGCAGATCTTCATTTACAGGGAATAAAATAAATTTGTAGGATGATTTTTTGAATTTTGAAGGTAACTTCAAGGACATTCAAAGAGGTCGAACACCTTATACCCTGATTATATATGTTAGTTTTAAACGAATTTCGCTTAATTATTAGCGGTCTTTTTTTGGTATATTTCCTTACGAATCGTAAAAACTTCAACAGAAGATAGGGTAAGACTTTTCACAAACGATATTTATCAGTTCGTGAAATTTTTCAAAGTGTCTCCTTATAGCATAGAGATAAGCTAATGGGGTGGCGCTGGTGTGGAGTGTTGGCCTCTTTAATATCTTGAATGTTACATCTAAAGCTCGTGACTGACGGCATACTCCGCCTAAAATAAAACCGTTCGGATGAAACTAAATAAAGCTATGGAACAACAAGAATTGTTTTATTTCTTAGTGCATACACACTCCTCACCACCAATGATATGAACCCCAATCGAGCAAGACCAGAGTGAGATTGAATTTTTGGGAGATAAACAGAAAGACGAACTTAATCTGGCAGATAAAAAATGTTAAGTTACAATGTTAGTGTAAGTTACAATTAGAATTGGGAAAAGCAAATAGCCACCTAAATTCTATTAGGCAAAGTTTAAAACATAGCTTGTCGCCAACCTTCGTGAAGAATGAAACCAGGAAACTACATCAAGCTGTTAGCATAGTTAATAATATTAAAAACATCATAATTAAAAATTAGATTAAAAGGTGGTATGTAGCCAGGGACAGCAATGAATACGGTAGTGCTTTCCGTGTAAGACAACTCAAGCAAAGTGATTCGTTTACGGAAGTTCGATCAAAAACATCGAGGAAAAATTGCGCAAATTGGCACTAAACAAAAATAAAGCAAACTTTGATATTAATAGTGCTGTACAATGCAAGTGTTACCGGAGGTTAGATGTCAACGATGTTCAGTCTCACAGATCGGAAACCAAATTGCTGAAAAAGGGACTGAACTATTGTCCTAACATTAAGAACAATTGTAACCCTATGGTGTCGGCCTCATGGCGGTGGTTTATTGTGCTGAGAGGGTGATGAATGAATGGAGAGTAACATTTGACAATTTACAAAGGTGCTACTAATGAGAGAGGGGTAAATTACAAAGGATATAGTATCGACTTAAATTCTATAAAAAACAAATCCATGATAATAATTTGGCAATCTTGAAGTCTGGTAAGAGAAAAGCTACAGTCATCATGTACAAGGACGCTTACACAAACATTTTTGATGGCTGTAGCCAAGCCATTGAAGAAGTACCGAAGTAATAATTACAGAGAGGCTTTGAATAGTTTTGAATATGTCTTTTAGCCAGCGTTCACGCAGAAATTGATACATACCAGCCCACAAGCAACCCTCTACTCGTCTGTATTGCACCCCTAAAGTGCGTAAGGAAGGATACTCTCTTCGACCCATTGTGTCACTAATATCATCTCGTACCAAAAAATTACGCATTAAGGAAGCACAAGTATTCAAAATGGTTACTGACTTAAATCCAAATACTCGGTCAGAAATACTCAACAGGTGGTGGAGATATTACAAAAACATGACCTTCCGTAAAACTGTAAACCCCCTCCAGATGATCTCGATAATTTATTTTATAGTATTTTTCATTTTCCTTACAGTTATGTCACGAAGCTTCTTAGATATAATAACGAAATATTAATAAAAATTACCTCCGGATTGTGGAATGGTATAATTATAAAAAAGTGTTGTTATCTTTCCACAACATATAACCTCTTCTTTAAAGTAATAGCGCTTTCGGTATATTATATTACATATATATATACATTATTACATTTTTTACTCTAGTTTATTATCCAGTCGTAAAATGATAATGATCGTGGATGTAGCAGTCTTTGTTAAATACATAAAATGGTTAAACAGACAACTGAAGATGACAGATCAGAGCTATCGAAAGTGCCGTTTTATTAAAGTAGAGGTTATTAGTTGTAGAAAGACAGCAAAACTATAAAAATAAGCCAATTTTTTTTTTAACTGGACCGACATTTAACAAATTATTAATTAAAAATAATTTATCCTAACTATCTATAACAAACATAATAAATATAATGGATTATACATAATACAATAAAGAAATTCAAGGAAAATAATAAAATCGTTTATGTTCTTACTTCTTGTTCGATTTCTTGTCATTGAACAATCGTTCTATAACTTTTATTATGCCATTACCTTTAATATACACAGTTTCGAACCCATATTTAAATTTCCTCTCATTGATTTTCTTCAGTAATCCCTAATTAATGCTGGAATTAGCTTTAAAATATATTTTTAAGTAAAGCGATTATGTCACGAACGTAATTGTACAAAGCCAACATACCCTTTCCTTTTTATAGATTGATGTAAAAAAAAAATACAACAGATCACATAAACAAACATAACTCATATTTATAGCACTAGCATGTGGATTGTCGCAAAATTTTCGTAGTTTCATGTTTCTAAGGTACATGATAACAACAGGTCATGCTACATCGTACCAAAAATTTTTGTTTAGCTCTATCTTGACCTAAAGAAAAGAAAATATTTATCATAGATGTCCTGATGAAAAATACTGAGCCATTTAGTAATTAATTCCATAAACAATTTAACACTTTAAAACTAATGAACAGTATCAGGAAAGGGGACACTTATTCATACATCACAATTGAAATTCTGCCGCCATGCAATTTAAACTTTTTTTTTTTTACTTTCTTAAGCTCATGTTTGTTTATGACGGAAAGCCCACATTCCCCTGTGAGGTTTTCGCCTGCAAAGAGATACCAGGGTATGGAGTTAATAGCTGAGCCTTAAGCGAGCAGGAAACTTAGAGCTGGGGGGGGGGGGGTCCCGCTCTGAATTTTGATTGTTCCATAATTGAAACTTGGCCCCCGAGATGGGTATCAAGTCCCCAACTCCCCCTGCCCGATCCTAAGTAGTTTAATTATTAAACTCCCCAGCCGCTCCCAACCAGTCGGCTTCTAATCGCCCACCAAAAACTCAAAACTTACGGCTGTTGTTAAAATAAAAACTGAATAATTACAAGTAAGATTTACTGTTAGGGATTATAGTATGAAAATCTTTCGTCTTGCGTCATTAGTAAATAGAATAAAACCAAGGCACGGTTAAAAAGAGCCTATATACCAAGCCACTACCGACCTACTCTATCTACTGATCTACTTCGTGATTTGTAATCATGAGTTTTGCAACGTTGAAATGATAATCGACAGGTAACGTGATCTAATGGAGTAATCGGCAGGCTAAATTAACCAAGATCCATCCCTTTATCTAGCAGTCATTATCATGATAATCCATACTCTCATAAACAATTTGTTCCTTTTCTACCATGAGGTGTGGTGTTTGAAAGAAGGAGCACTATCCTCTACGGTCTGCTTAAGACTTAACTCTTTAAGACTTAACTCACTTAACTCTTTAAGTGAAGCGATAATACTTCTTTATTAATTCTTTTGCGACCTCTTGGTCACTGTTCTTTAACTCAATCCTCTACAGCCCTAGTGCCTTTCCTGGTGACCAGCCCACACTCTAATTATGATCAAACCATCATGGCTAGGAAACTTTTAAAATTAGTAGGAGTTTACTCCACAGTTAAATTGAAATATGTTCAACTTAGTCTTGGCTGAATTTCTGCGTAAAAGTCACATGTATTGCGCGTGTACCATATTCTCAACAGGCTATAGTTTTGAAATCTGTTATTTTTGTTTTGTTTTAAGTCTCATTTTTTCTCTGAAACTTGTTTTTTATTGCATTAGAAAGTTTACTTGCCACTGGAACCCTTATTTAACCTTTATAACCTTTTCTTCATTTTTACATAGTTTATAAGCACTACTCACAAGCAGATGAGATCTTATCAATTAGCTATTTCACATAAGCCAGTAAAGAAGAACAAATTACGGAGCTATTGGACCATCCTTTTAAACCGGTAACCTGGGCTTTACATTCTTTAAGAAATTCATAGTGGAGTTTTTAAATGGCTCGACAAAATATCGCAATTTCTGAAAACAGTGGTTTCCATATTTCGCAGCCTTTGATCCTAAACTATTTTTTGTTGAAAGAGGAACAGCATAATTAGAGAGAGTGTCAGGATGTAAAATATTTTCATATCCTCGAAAGAGATATAATTAAGACCACTCGTAGCACTTAATAAAACTGTTCAGGGTGGTTTCCGGGCTTAAAAGTTAGCTCCAAACAATTATTTTTGTATGTGTGCTCTAAATATGTATTTAGCAATTGTAAAGAGGTCGTAAAAATACACATAGAAAATCTTCCCTATTCATTGTCTTTTAACTAAAACTAATCAGCTTGTTTCAATATTGTATAATAAACAGTTTGGACGAGTTCTCCTTACTGCTCAAATTCCCAAACAACTCCTTCCTAAAGCCATAATCTTCCTAACCTACATATATAATTGCGTTATCCGAACGACGCACTTTCCTCTCCTCTGGAAACATTCCATTATTATCCTATCCGCCAAACCCGGTAAACCACCCAACGACTACTCACCTTACCGTCCAATTAGCCTACTCCCTATCCTCCCAAAAATGTTTGAAAAACTCCTATTAAAATGTCTACCTCCAATTGTTCAATCCAAAAACCTTTTTCCAACACACCAGTTTTGTTTCCGTCTACGAAATTCCACGGCACAACAAGGCCTTAGCGTTGTTGATCACATATCCTCAGCCCTTGAAACCAAAAAGTATTGCACCCCTACCTTTCTGGGCATACCTCAAGATTTTGACAGGGTCTGAAGCAGGTTTGCTTTAGAAGTTCAAAACATATTTATCACAGACCCTTTTAAGAATCCTACAGTCCTACATTTCAAACCGCTTCTTCCAAGTCCGCTGTGGTTTAGAATATTCTAACTACTATCCCATAAATGCACGAGTTACACAGGGCAGCGTCCTGGGCCCTGCCATCTATAACCTATACACCGCTTATGTCCCCTCTACCCCCAATACCTTCTTGGCCACATTTGCAGATGACACTGCAGTCCTATCATCCCATCCAGACCCCGAAACAGCATCCCAAAAACTTCAAAAACACCTTGATGAGATCGAGTATTGGTGCAACCTATGGCGGATCAAAGTTAATGAAGCAAAATGTTACCACATAACCTTCACCCTCATCCGCAAGTCTAGTCCACTAGTTTCTTTTAATTCCATTCCTCTTCCAGTGTCCGAGTTAGTACGGTACTTGGGTTTCCATCGCGAAAAACGGCTGGAACCCACAGACAAGGTTAAAATTTATAATAACTAAACAGACACTTTAGAAAACTGTACAGACTACTTGAAAGGACATCCCACCTCTTAATAGAAAATACCTTACTAATTTACAACGTTATACTTCAGCCAATCTGGAGATACGTGATAGAGCTATGGGGAACAAAAAAAAAAGTCGAACATCGGGCGTATACAATCTTTTCAATCAAAAGACATGAGAACAACAGTAAATGCCCCTTATTACGTCAGTAACAAAACCTTTCATAACGATCTTAATACACCTCACATTCTCGAACTCATCCCATGAAGTTCTATAGTAACCTATCCAACCAACCTAATCTCATAGCACAGTTATTGCACTGCACCACTCATCCCTATAATCCTCCTTGGAGACTAAAACGGCATTGGCCTCATGACCTGCTATAAATGCGTAACAGTGGGAGTCGTGGCAATGGCCAGTTTTTCCATTCATGTCATCAACTTATTTGGCTCTCGCGCTCTTTATCAGCCTCCACTGGCTCGTATCCGGTGACGTGGCTGAAATATGTGATATTGTAATTTTAGCACAATAAAGAGGTTTCAATAAACAGTTTAAGTTTGAGATCAATCAGTTTAATAGGGCATATATTCATATATATTACATATATACATATATTCAAAGGCAGTCGAAAGATAATCAAATCGAATGAAAGTAGAGTATTTACTATTTGCCTTATTGGGCAATAAGTAATTGTGATCAATGTTCTTATTCACAAGTCTTCATTCGCTTGCTCATTCACACAGTATTTACAATAATACAGCCCAGAGATCTCCTAAATCCACATGGTTGTCACCTCCCTCGCATGTGAAAGGGGTACCGATGTCTTGGGAAGTCCTCCACGATCCTCCATCTGACGCATAACCGGACACGAGCCAGTGGAAGCTAAACCAAAGCGTAAAACACAGGTGCTCAGGACAGGAGAAACTGACCATTGCCCGGACTGCCACGTACGGTCACGTACGACTGTATACGGACGGTCACGTATTCATAGCAGGTCACGAGGTCACTAGGATCTAACTAAAATTTAACCAACAAGCGAGTTCAATAGATTTTAAGTAATTTATTAATTTTATTTTATTTAAAAATACCTAGGTTGGCCGGCGACGCTTCTATCTTCATGTATATTTATTATTTATACGGTCATGTAAGATACAAGTGTAGCTTAAGCTGTTGCCAAGCTTCTTGTTTCGGTGGAATTTTATGCAGAGCTGGGAGACAGAGCTGCTTAGGTAGGCGGTAGGAGGGTTCAAAATGCGAGGTAGGTAGGGGACCACTTGACTTGATAAAGGTCCCGCCGAGTCTCGGGGCAATTAAAAATATAGCGGCCCCTGATTGGCCAGCGCAGCTCTCTCCCTGCATGTTAGGGGTGGAACATGTCTTACCGCCACTTCAGGCCTCCACCCCACACCCTTATACATTTTTATGAACTCACCCCCCCCCCCCCGCAACAAATAATGGAAATACCCTACGGGGTGGGTAAAAAAAGAATTAGAAATAAAACGTGAGAGGACTTGGAATAAATGAATAAGTCGAAACGTAATCACAATCCTTTTATTACAAAATGAATAACACATTTAACACTTCTTTTTTTTTTACAAAAATATTCTTTATTCGATTTTAGGTGCAATAAGTAATATTTACACGAAAAGGGTCCCATTCACCTTTTATGATAAATATATTCATTACATTTTACCCTGAATTTAGTACTTGAGTTCAGTCACACACCCTAAAAAAATTGGGTTATTATCACCAAGAAATGTACCCCTCTATACCCATTTCTAGGTTCCTACTAGCACAGGATACGTTTACTGCTCACCTTATGATTTCCTCTTTGAGAGGTGAGCCAGTTCTCCCTAGCAGCTATTTGAATTAGGAAGTAGTGAATCCTATTATGGAAATGTAATTAAAATTTGAGAGCACCTCAGAGTCCCTAACTATAGCGAAAAAAATCATTTCATTGTACCTCTTCATGAGGTGCTGCGATAAAATTGTTTTTGTTTAGTAATAGCTTGAAAAAATCATACCATTCCTAATTTAGTTTTTTCAAAAATATCTTTCGATTTTGTAAATATTTTTTTGATTCGCAGTATATTGTTTGCTGACATATTAATATAAGAATAATCCACACGCGTAACTCGAAGCAACGTTCAGCTCTGGATGACATTTAAAAGAATACACAGGAGGGGACAGTGCTTGAGTCATATTTGACAACAATAGACATTTTAGAAAATCTGTATTTAGGTCTCTTGTTTATAATTTTAATTTTTGACAAAGAATTTTTATCTCATAAATTTAATTTAAATATTAACGTTTTATTAGGACTAGAAATAGATAAAACTGTAGAATATCTTAATTTAATAAAAGTTTGTTGATAATTTTCATTTTGAGCTCATTGGTTTAATCCTCGATAGCTCTTACTTCATACTATTTTTTTTAACAGAAGTTTATTCAATGTCTATTTAAAAACATAACATTAGTACACCACATTTGATAGAACAATTATCAGAAAATCGTCGTTCCCTATAATATTTTCACGTTACATTTATTTCTTCTTCGCTTATTAGTTTTCGGAAGTTATGAGGGAAGATTAGCTCAGACATTATTCCTCCCAGGAAAGCAACAAGCGATATTACAACAGCAAAAGTTATCACATTTTAAATTAAAGACAGTACTTTCTCAGCAGTGCTAAATTATGCTCTATTAGGAACAGACTTGAATCCCTAATTATACCTGGTGGCGGCGCTTGTAAGGGGGTCTTAGGCACGGAGCTCGGCTTTACAATATACATCATTTCGCATAATTTATAGGGTACATTTCTTCAGCATGCAAATTTTAATAATTGCAAACGTTATTCATTTCTGTTCCCTTGCAAAACATTCGTTTTTGATAAGCAAAAAATGTGAGATCAGTTTTTTTTTCTGTAAAATATTTATTTATACATATATATAACATAACATCGCCGCACCAGATTTCATCTGCCAAATGCACTGGTGGGATCATACAAAGGGCGATTGTTCAACTTAACTTAATGTGTTTATCACCCTAATACAGAAAACTATAAACACCAATTGTTTCATCATAATTATGAGCTGAATCCACCAAGCTATACTAAACTAAATGCTAGCATGATTTAAAATAAATACGCTATATACCCATTCCTTTATACATATAAGAAGATACCACTAATTTTATGGTCTATACTACGATTGATATTTACGAAAAACTCATTAGAAACAAAAAAAATACTCACTGCAAAAACATATCCGACAAAATTGGTCAGCTTAAAACAAATAGCTTTCATATTCCTTCCTCAGTTATATAATGCTAAGAATATTGTAATCATAATATTATGATTACTTATTACTTCATGGAAGTCACTGGTGTTTCTTGTTATTTTTTAAGCGACCGCATCCCTCCCAATTCCTTGAACTACCCTTCTCTTATACACATATGTCTCAGCTTTAGCCCCAGTCCCGACTTGTTCACCGACACTGGTTTCCCAACACCCGACCCAATATGTAGTAACAACTCTTAATATTTGTATATACCAGTGTTTTTCTTGTACTTCATAATAAAGCTTTTCTTTCTTTTCTTTTAAAATACTCTGCTCTACAAAGATTATTTAACGCTCGGCAGACGAGGACAGTTTCCCTAACTTTTAAATTATCAGCCTAAAACGGACAGAACGTTGAATGTTGAAAAAATTCGAACTTCTAGACAGTGAATATTGTTATTGTAACAGATAAGCTAGTAATAACATTAAAAATTATTACAGCTAAATTACGGCTTAATCCGGGTTATTGCTGAGTATTTATTTTCAATCGGATCGATTTCACGATCACTATTGATAACATAATGGCACACATATGTGTACTCATCAAATTATAGACACTTTCTTTCTTTCACTAAGTTTTCTTAAAGTCGAGTGCGAAGAAGTCAATTGTCGGGTTGTCACAAGGGGGTGCCTGACCACCCTAGCCCTGGTGACAAGTGCGGATTGTTCGAGTTTATAACCTGGACAATCGTTCCATGACGGCGTTACTATCTGACTCCATTTATGATAGGTATGTGGCCCGACAATGCACTATGTTCAAGAGAAGAGGTACAGAGGTTTCATAAAGAATTAGTCAAGTTTTCAGAGTTCGGGTGGAAACCAAGCAAGCGTCACCGAGTAAAGGTCGCGAGAGACTCACGAGGAGACTGACGAGGAGACTTAGATACTGATGAGGAAACTGACTAACAGGGCCAGTAGCCCTGCCTTAAGTACCCTCTCTACTTCCTGCTGGGAGGCTGCGAGGGTCTAATCCGGCGATTGGGGGCTGTGGACACCTGCTGTGCTGTACCCACGCTTAATTACCTGACCCCTTAGAGAGGCAGTTAGAGAGGCCCCCTAAAGGGTTGTTAAGTTTATGACTGTTTATGACTGCCAGCTGGTGACCCTTTCTCGTGTGACTTAGTTGGCTTCCGCCTTTTAATGCTTAACACATTTACAATGATTTACATTTCTTTATAATACATTTAGTTCATGTTATTTTACTTTTGCTTACAATATATATGCAATAGAGTATAGGGTAATTTATCTTATGTAGTTAGCGGTTGCTACATCAATGATTAATTGTTCTTTATTCAATGTCAAAAAAAGCTTCTAAAGAAGAGGAGCTCCTCTAATTGAAATGAAAAAGGTGCTTAATTGCGGAGTACAGAGTATTTTACACTTCTTTAAGTATTCAAGAAAGATTTAATGATGCTTTCTGCTTTGCCACAAAATCTCCCCCCCCCCCAAAAAAAATCTTAGCTTTGACTCTTGCTTTTGCACCTAATCCAATGATTGTCATAATTCAGTTTGCTCAAGCAAAATGGTCATTAACTTAAGGGTCTAATTTAAGATCCAAAGATAACAGACGTTTAAATAAAGAACCAATTAATTGATGAACCTCAATATCAGGACAAGCAGTGTATTTAACAAATAAACCCACACGGTGTCCTCCTCATCAACTTTTATGTTAATTGTTGTCTTGTTACCAGTTTATTGTGAATACAAAATGTCATTGTATCTCGCTATAGCAAAATTGTTACACAGTCCCATAGCTCTTGTTGTCAAAGAAATAGTAAATGTCAAAAAAATAACGTCGAAATAATGTCAATTGACACTATTGGAGGTTTTGGAGGACAACGATCAACAAAAAGATACCTCCACCTGCTTATTGACCACTTCACAATATATGCATTCATTTCGGCACTGACTTCGTCAAGTTAGTAAATAATGTACTGGAAACAGACGAAATAGGAATAATACTTACAGATCAATACCCAGGAATCAACTCAAGAGAATTCAAAGATTTCCTAAGGGAAAAGGAGGTTCGATTGATATTTACAGCAGTTAATGCACCCTTTTCCAATGGTTTAAATGAGCGACTAAATCGAACTCTAGTCAATAAAATCAGATGTAAAATGAACGCAAAAGGGAAGAAAAGAGCCTGGACAACAGTTGCTAAAGAATGTGTGGATAAATATATTGAAACAGAACATACAGTAACTGGTTTTCCACCCAAGTATTTACTAGATGGCACAGATACAAGCATTTTACCTGAAGAATTAAAAAAAGGAAACAATAAAGAAAACTGGATGAATGACAGTAAATTAGCCTTAGAAAGAACAAAAAAGTCCCATGAATATAACAAGAAAATATTTGATAAAACAACAAAACATTGGGAATTAACACAGGAGAAACAGTATATACAGAGAATAGCAACAAATTAAACAGGGAAAAACTAGATGAATTAAAAATTGGTCCCTTTGAAATAACCGAGAAGATATCAAATTCAGTATATAAAATAAAAACTGGAAGAGGAAAGCAAGAAACTGGACTCTTTCACATAACAAAATTACTTCCAATATTACCAGACTGAAAATTTTCAAAGAATTTTCACCTTAGAGAGGGGAGATGTAATGAAAGTATTCTCTCTTTAATTTTAATTTGCCATAATAGATAGAGAAGGTTATGTTAGGTAATAAAACCTGTAAATAGAGTGTGAATAGAGAAGTATAGGTATAAACTGTAATTGTCGTTTCTTTGTTTACAGGTAAGATTGTGTAAATCAATATTAATAATTGTTATAATATAATATATAGTGAATAAAATTGCTAACTTTGTTTATAGAGAAACTGATTTTAGTTTATTGACCCCACCTTCAATAATTGTCTTACATATACATACATATGTATATAATAATATCAACGCTACCTGCCTTTATTATTAATGCAAGTGTTTGTGTAATGTCTTAACAAATAATAATATAAATAATACTCAATAATAACTTATCTATATGAAACTTTTAATTTTTATTTTACATAATTGTGGGATATCAATATTTGATTTTGATTTGGGAAAAACCGAGCTGAAGGTTATGATGTTTGTTGTTGATATTGAAATGTTCATTCGTTCTAACACCATTCAGTTCTTTATGGCTGTGTTTCATTTTTTATCCATCGTGATAAACTCCGCCTACTCCAATCGATACCTATTCAACTATATCAAACAAAAAGTAAGATAATACTACGACTTTCCGATGGATAATGTCTAGATCTAAGATAAAGGGAGAGAGTGGGAAATCGTAAAATAATATTACCTTGTGTAATTCAGCTCGGTTTCCTTCTTCATCTAAATGTTGCCAAAATTGACTTATTTCACCTAATTTGTATTTTTTTTTGTATTTTCAGGAAATGTACAATATCCCGAATACTATTCTGTATATACATTCTCTCTCTTAGTTTGATGGGTCTTAAACATTAACTGGTATCTGTGCTATTGACTGTACATGATTAGAGGCGATTTTCTCTGTTGAATTTAGTCTAAAAATAATCACTTATGCGTTTGTAAAAAATCAGTTTCTAAGCGAGCGCTCTCTTTTGGCAAGAGCTATAACCTATACCTCGATGACACAAAGCGCTTACGACCACAAAGCTGATAAATCAAACCACGATAGAGAGACGAACAGACATTACTTTTAAACAAGCTATGTTTCTAAATACAAGGAATAATATTTATGTCATGTTATATTATAACTACGGTAAGCATATTAGTAAGCAAGGACACTGTAAAATATTCATGTACAACATTTGTATTCACTGAATTACAGACAAATTGTTATTGTAATTCTACCCTACTTCGAATGTATACGCAGATATGCAGTAAGAGGAGAAAACTGTAAATCGAGAATTTGTAAATTGTGAAACATTGATCAATAAAGAGGTTTTGAAATAAAAAAAATAAATAAATAAATAACTACAGACACGAGACTCATGGTTCAATAACAAGAGACGGTGGTCCCTCTATCGTGGCTTGATTTCCCAGCTTTGTGGTAGTAAGCGCTTAGTGTCATTGAGTTATAGGTTATAGCTCCTACTAACAGAGAGCGCTCGCTTAGAAACTGACTTTTACATACTCATGAGCCAGTTCAGTCCAGTCACGTATAACGTAAATAATGCTTATTTCATTATACGATTTTTATAAAATAAAAAAACCTGTAAATAATGTGGCAACAGGAAATACAAAAATAAATTGTAAATAACTCACCTGAGGATCTATAATTGTATATAATTATCTGTGAATTAAAAGGGACTAGGAAGGAAAAAAAAATCATGGATAAAACAGTGCTACTTCTTGCCAGCATTATATGTCATAAATGAACCAATTGTCAACCTGAACCACTCTCCGAAGAGGTTAAGAAAAAAAAATAAAAATCTCCGAAGCTTTTATGCATCTGCGAATGCAGCACGAGGAGACAGCTGTAATTCCAAATTTATTTTTTAATTGTATATATATTATCAATAAAGAGGTTTTGAAAAAAAAATCTCCGAAGCTGTGCCACTGACCTGTGGAGTACCCCAAGGAGCCGTCTTATCCCCTGTACTTTTCAACATGTACACGTCTCAAATTGTAGTAGCCCGGTATAAAAACACAACAATTACTGCTTTAGATATAGCGGTGTACAGTAGCAGCATGAGCGCCAAGGTAGCTCTTAAACAGGCTGAAGTAGCCTGTAACCAGATCAGTGAGAGATTGGGGAGACTCAATATCTCTGTAAACGCGGGTAAGACTGACTGCGTAACTTTCTCTTTTCAAAAGGGAAAAATGCCGCTACCTACTAGTTACATAGTAGGAACGGAGGAAAATTCACCAGCCAACGACATAGTATATCTGGGAATTAAAATGGACAGACACCTCCTTTTTAGTAACCATTTTACGAAGAAGTTGAAGCATACTCGCACACAAGTCTTACCGGCTTACAAATTTATTGACTTCCCCCAATCTGTCACTGCGTCTAAAGCTCATAATTTATAATAGTGTACTCAGGGCAGAGCCGGCTGCTGTATGGTGCACAGCTTTGTGGTCATCTGACGTATACGACAGCTCGGCGACTCCAACAATTTCAAAACGGTATACTGATGTAAGTGGTCAGAGGTACTTCATTCGAGCAGCGGAGCAACAGTGAATTCACGGTGGATGAATTCCTTCAAAGTAGACATATCAAATTTTTTGACTCACTACAGTACTTGACAAACCCGGTGTTTAGCACGATAACCCCCTCTCCGTTCCCCCATCGATGGCAGGACGCTGTCAAGGCAGGACCGCTTTAGTCTTTAGGTTCTAGTTTGTAAGTTTTAGTTTTTAAGTTTCCCTTTTTGTAACCTGAAGGTGAGCCCAATCACCTAGTCCTGTCTATTTTGATACTATACTTTTAACTTCAAAAAAGAATCGTTTTTGTAATTCCCCTCCTGCAAATGCATCTGTGTATGCAGCATGAGGAGAAATTTTGTAAATATTGTTCATTATTTTATTCATATATTGTAAAAAATGTTAATAAAAGGGGTTTTGGGGGGAAAACCCGCAAACTATTTTTGTAACCCAGAACTGAGTCCCATCACCTAGTCTTGGTTTTGGTTTAAATACTTATAACAATAAAAAGAATGTTAGTTTTTAAGATATGCGCTCCTTAAAATGGATAAGTTATGCAGTAGAAGGAGCCACCCACAGGTAATTTATACTGATGTTTGTAAATTATCATTTTAAAAATAATATTAAAAGGGAAAATTAAAAAACAAAAGCGTTAGCTCTAGTAAATTGCAGAAAATAATCATATTGTATATTAAAACCTGTATAAAATGTAGCCAAGCTACAGGAAATACAATGAAAACCTTGTAATTTATACAATATATCTGTGCAAATTTTAACAAGGGGATAAAAAAAAAACAACGTTAGCTCTAGTAAATTGCAGAGAATAATCATATTGTATATTAAAACCTGTATAAAATGTAGCCAAGCTACAGGAAATACAATGAAAACCTTGTAGTTTATACAATATATCTGTGCAAATTTTAACAAGGGGATAAAAAAAAAACAGCGTTAACACGTGCCTTTTCTGTTATTTAACCTTAAGCCATAACTAAAATTATACTTCTTGTAATTAAATAATTTTAATTCAATTGTTTATGTCATTCATAAGCTATCCCATTTTCAACGAAAGACCATAATTTAATAAGAAAATTCCGAGTCCTTTTAATAGTGGATTTAATTATCACCGCTTTAGCCTAGATGTGAAGTTTACGTGGCCGAAGTTATGAGATAAATTCGAAAACAAGCCGGGCATTATGGAGTGGAGAACTCATTCGGTTCTTCATAAGGGCGGTAGTATTCGCTCCCTCAATATCTACCTTCGCCAGGCCTCCGTCACAAAGGCAGCCTTCTATTGTTCGATTTAATCCCCATTGTGCCATCGATTCCCTACTATTAAATCTAAATTAAAATTGCACCCTACATAATAAGGCAACAGGTATAAATTGAACTGCTAAAAGAGATATAAATTTAATTAGGGCCAGGGTTGAGTTGTCCCAGAAGTGCGGGACCGGGACTTGGGCTGAAGATTGCCAGCTCAAGGCATTACAGGCATGCCCTCTTCTGGAATCCGCTTTCCTCAGGGAATAATAAGACCCCGGAGGAGTCTTCACTCCGTCTTGAATTAAAATTTAAACCACGTCTCGGTACATTTCCTTGCTCTAGCCTCTGGCGTATAAAGAGAACAAATTTCTAACTAATCCTCAACGGGCGTGCTTCAGTGTTACTCACTCCTGTCACTACCGTTATTAAATCCCCATCTACGGCCAAGTGACGTGTATAAATGCTCAGCCATTGTAAATCTGTAAATCAATTGAATCGAACCATGAGCTTCACGTAACCAATTTCAAAACTATTAATTATGATTCAATTACTCGTACGTATTAACTTTATTTAGCAGATTATCCAAATTGTAGAGATATCTCCAAAACACAATCTCCGTTTATCCAGAATTTGTATTAATAAATAAAACATAAAAGACACGACAAAGCCAGAAGCGCCTACCGTTCCCTGAATTAATTGTAAAAAAATATTGAAAAACGATACAGAAATTTTTGGCTACGGAAGCACTCATAATTCGTAAGTTCATGTAACACATTTTCGGCAAAGATAATATTAATAGTGGCCAAAATGTAGTTATATAATAATTTTTAAATGAATAATATAACATAAACTGTGTTGAGTTCATCGTATCCTTACCAGTTTTATTGTCGGTGCGGTTGCGATGTGCATTGTGTGATTTGACGAAATAAAGAAATTGTAGTATTCGTCTCTTCAAAACCCTTATTAGGCTCTAGCCGTTAGACATCTGGCTTTGTGGGAGCCTCTCCTGTCAGCCTCTATCAACTATTAATATTGAAGATGATGTCCTATTTACATAAAAAAAAACTATACTTTATATTATTATTTATCGGTGGTGATCCGTATATATCCATACTTCTAAGGTTTTGATACTTTTATCAACTTTTTCCAAATTGATGTTTATTTGGAATATTTAAGTAGATGGATGAAATGGTTTGTCTAGGTGAAATTATTGATATGTTAGGTATTGTCCAGAGCATAATTGACGTGTAAATGTCATTGCCAAGGGCCATGGAGTGCTGTTCCCTGAATTAGCCGAATTCCGGCTTCCATCCTAGTCACAAATCTTCTTCTGAAAACGACATAAGTTGAAAGCGCTTTGGACGAAAAAAAAAAAAAATTATAACGCAAACAATTTTATTCAGAAATAAAACAAAAGCAACAACCGTCATCCCACAGAAAAAAATATATATATCTGGAAACTCATTTGTACATTACGAAGATTTTTTTTTTTATATCCATCGTCATTTATAGGACTGACAAATGCCATGCCTTTGGGGTAAACAAGAATTTCCTTTCCTGTACGAGCAAAACACTGGTATATACAAATATTAAGAGTTATGTTACTACATACTGGGTGGAGGGTTTAGGAACGAGTGTGGTTTGGGGCTAAAGCCGAGGGTAGTTCTTGGAATTGGGAGGGAGGTCTTGAAGGGATGCGGTTGCTAACTTAAAAATATCAGTGACTTCCATGAAGTCACGAGGAAGGTATACACTAGAAGGGCCTTGCTTCTACTTTTAGCTTATTATATTATATATAATATTAGCATTACAATATTCTTAGCATTATATAACTCTCGACCAAAAAACCTGCGAAGAGAGCAATAATGCACTGTTGTATGTTCAAACCCTGACCTGGGGAATTGCTCATTCAATCATTTTCTCATTACAACTTTTAATCTTTTTACAGTAGAACATTCTTAAGCATTAGTAAGAAAATAAATTTAACATACATTTCTTTTTAGTATAAATATATCCCTTCCATTTTTGATCACGACGATAATTTATCATGGTAAGTTACTTTGGGTATAGATTCCAATCTATAAGAGAAAATTATTTGGGTAAAGTATAATTTGGTATAAATTCACGAGAATACAAAACGCCCAGTATTTGATACAGGAATTAAATCTGTACAATTCAAATAATTCAATTATTCAACTAGAGTGGAAGAGGGTGGCGTTTGTGGGTAAGTCAGGTAAATATATAAATGGTTATATATAGAGGGTCTTCCATTAAATGCTTCCTATCTTTAAATTTTAATAAAACAAAGTGTGTGTGAGATATCACCAAAATTTTTTATTTGTTTAAAAGGCCTATCAATGTCATTATGTATGTAATATTACATCGTGCAAATGTCCGCCGCGGCTTTGCTGGGTGGCGCGCATCCGAAAAGTCCAATTTTCTATGACTCTGACGCATAAATCAGGCTGAATTTGACCGATGGCATGGGTTATGTTGGCTTTGAGGACCGCTGTGATTTGTGGCTTATTCGCATAGACCTGTGACTTAAGAAAACCCCACAAGAAAAAGTCTGACGCGGTCAAATCGCTCAGATCTCGGTGGCCACTTCACATCACCTCCATGTGAGATGACCACACGTCGTTGTCTATGGTAGTTTACCTTCAGCTTCAGGGTCAGTTGAATTCTGTACGGGTGCAAGCCTTAGTCTCGACGCAAAATTCGCCAAGTTGGGGTCTGTAAAAGTTTTTCTTAGCGACGCGAAATCGACTGCCTTGGATTCTCTGTGGATAATGAATAAAGATTAATAAAAAAAATGTAATATTGTATAGATCAAGTTATCTGTATTAGCTTTGATCAACTGTTTTTCTACTGATTTTGTTGGTTCGTGATCCAACCATTGGAGAAGAAAATATCTTTGCTAGAAAGTTGCGGTGGAGTCGCCTGTTCTAAAGATAAGGAAATCGAGAGAGTGACGACAAGCTGCCTTATCTTGCTTCTTAGTTAGCAACCACGGGCCACTTCTATGAAATTCTTGTGGCAAATTTCATCAAGAAAATAAAGTGGGTCTCTTGGTATATTATTAAAAATTTTTCATAGGAACTGTTTTATTATACTTTAAGATTATACTTATGACGCCGGTTCGTAGTATACATTGATTATAAAACAGTTTTATTGTCTTTCCAGAACTGATGATTTCTCCTTTTCGGAAAAGCACTATTGACAACTCTAAGCTATCATCTTCAGTTATTCAGTTATCTCCAATTGGATATTTAACTCATCTAAATTAAACAATAGTAATAGTAATAGTAAAACAATAGTATATTTTTTTATCATTTAACCAGTGCTGCTACATTCAAATTCCTCTCTCACTTTATTTTACTGAAAGTTCATTAAATATAAATGGATGATGTAGCAACCGCTAACTACATAAGATAAATCACCCTATACTCTATTGCATATATATTGTAAGCAAAAGTAAATAACATGAACAAATATAAATCATTGTAAATGTGTTAAGCAATAAAAGATGGGGGCCAAGCAAGTAACACGAGAAGGGTCACCAGCTGTCAGTCATAAACAGCCATAAACATAAACGACCCTTTTGCAGCCTCTACCCTCCAGGGGTCGGGTAATCAGGTGGCGGTCGCGGTTCATCACCACATGTGTGGAAACCCAACCGCCGGCCTAGGCCCTAGCAGCCCTCTCAGAGGGTTAAGCCAGGGCTCCTGGCCCTGTTAATTAGTTTCTCGTGACCTTTACTCGTTGATGCTTGGTTTCCGCTCGAACTCTGAAAACTTGACTAATTCTTTATGAAAAACCTCTGTACCTCTTCTCCTGAACATTGTGCATTGTCGGGGCACACACCTATCAAAAATGGAGTCAGATAGTAAGACCGTCATGAAACGATTGTCCAGGTTATAAACTTAATCAACCCTCACTTCGTCACCAGGGTTAGGGTGAACAGGCGCCCCCCTAGTGACTTCCTGACAGATGAATTTGGTCAAAATAACATGTCCTCATGAATAAGCCTACTATAAACAAAAGTACATAATGGTTTTTCTTCCAAGTTCAGGTTCTAATTCAAAAAAATAAATTTCACTTTACTAAAATTTATTAAAGACATAAATATAAACATATATATAAATTTTAGTCGTCACTCGACATGTTTTATTTACTGTTAAATTTTTTAAACTTTGTTAACAAATGCTAGTGACGCAAATGGGCACCTAGGGACAGTTTTTGCCGATTTAAAGACAATGCCATCAAACTAAGCCGATTGCCAGGTGTTTGCAAAATTAATGCTGAAATGAAGTGTGGTCAATTTCATGTTAGGCGCACAGTTAGGAAACTCAAAACAGAAAAAATTATTAAGCACCTCCGCACCCAGAATTCAGTTCTTCCAGTTTTTCATGAACATTAATAGTGAAGGGAACATCTGTTTTGAGCACACTGTGTCTTTTTTTCATAGTCAAGGTATTAAACAACAATTGGAAAATCTTGAGAGTTGCTTGCCACTAATAGTGAAAAAAATTTAAATTGAATGAACGACTTCCACGACACGAAGTGGTAGACCTTCAGAGAAATTATTTATTTTGTAATCATCTATATAGGTAATAATGCCGTATTATAATTTACTACCCATTACGATACATTTTAGGAATTAATTTTACTTTTTGTGGGGTGGGTAATGTTAAGGAAGTTGCAGTTTATTAACTTGTTAGTGTTTTTGATTTTTACCTAATTTTAATAATGATTTTTATACTTGGCCATGTTTTATATCTACCATTTTTGTTTCATTTATTTTTATATTTACTATGAGACATATGTATATCACATTTTAATATTAGTATGAGGATCTTTTATTACATTAATGACTCATAGCAGTTTCTCTTATGCGTGTCTTGGCATTTTGACCAGTCATAAAGATCACAACAGAAAATGCATCGCAACCGTTTGGCATTTTTTGAATCATTACATTTTTTTTTTTAATTGAGACGAAAAATATTTTGCTTGTTTCTTCATGCACAGAAAAATAATACTTTTTTTTTTGTATAAATGGATAAATATATATAAAGTAGGTCAGTCAATAAATGGAACCTAAAATTTACTGACCCTAACAGTGCACTGTAGAACATAAAATATTAATATTTGATCTCTTATTCAGGAGAAAATGTATGATACCATTCCTGCCTACAAAAGGCAATGTCAGAAGTATTTGAATATCTTAATGAAATCTTGGAATGCCTAATGGTTTCGGTGAATCATATTTTATAGTCATGTCTTCTCACTTCAATAATACATTCATTGAATCGAGACCTTTCAATTTCTCGAATATATATTCCAATTACTAAGATATCAATTCAACTATAGGCTCTCTTGATACAGTAGCACTACCCGAGCCAATAACCATGTTCAGCAAATCTTGAAAAGGCAAGAAATGTTATGGCCCCTTCGATTGCGGTGAGGGCATGGACATGCCTCAATGCTTAAGGACCTGTTTCTGCAATAAAATACATAGCCTACCCGGGGGTTTGATTTGATTGTTTATGTGACTGTTTCTTTATGACAATTAAATCAATATCTATTGGATTAAGGTCGATGATAGTAACATGGCAGTTTGTAGGTTACTTATGCTCTGTTACCCTGATTAGTAGTTACAGAGACCTTAAACCTCTATTGGACCTTATTGGTTAGTTGATGTATTGTCAACTTCACCAGCCCCTCCGACTATTTCATCCTCCACTTCTTCTGCCAATAAATGGAGCTTCAACTCCTGTAACGATCCCAGCCCATCATAATTTTATCGACCGACTTTTCGCGACAACCGTATAAAGTTTGAGTGGTTCCCTAGTTGACTTGTAAAATCTAAAACTGAAATTAAGTCTCTGGCCTCACTCCGGCATCTTTCTTCCGGACCTCTCTTATCATATTCTTAGGGACCATATTGAATAAAGTGAGGGGGTAATTGTCCCCTTAGTTAAGCCCATTTTCAGGTTTGAAGCTGACAACAACCTCTGGACTTTCAAGGTTCTGCTTTCTTGGAGAATTTTCTAAATTTTTATTTTAAAGTTTAACCAGTACTATAGTACTGTTATTTATGAGCCCCCTAATTTACCTTGAAACATATAAATTAATTTTGTTAGAAGTACATGTAATACATAGAACATTTACATAGTATAGTATTTATTTATACCAGTGCACTACTTCCACTAGACAAGTAGCCTAGATTCTGTCTGGACCAAGGCGAAAGGTAGTATAAAGCACCCGGCAGGTCCAGCTATTATTCACTTAAAAAACATTTAGATGAGTACGGAATGTATAAGCGTGAGCGAGGAAATACTACCTGTTCATTAAACACATTTTAGATATAAGATAGCTGCCACGTTGTCTACTATACGTGGTTGAACTTTTTTGGCTTCACCATGAACATTGAGGAATATTGTTTTGTTATTTTTATGTCCAGACTTCCTAATAACGTGGAAGATTCCATGATCACCCATTACTATTCTAATATACGCCTACATTTAGTAGAGTTTTAGGTGTTTTTTTTAAATACATTTACATTTTTTTTAATTGTTTAACACAATTTGTTTCTTACAATGTTTTTATAGTGTATTTTTGACGCTTCTCTGACCAACCCAAACTGTTTTTTTAGAATACTCCCCAAAAATCGATCGTCGAAAAATTTAACAAAAAGCACTACTCTAAAACTAAAGTACGTGTCCATACGGGCTGGAAACAGGAAACTTTCCGAGTCAGCAGGCATCGGAAATCCAACACTCGTTAACGCCGGACTGTAGATGTCCCCGGAAGGACGCATAACCGGATTATACCTCCCAACTGCTCAAACAGATAGGGAAATCAACTCCGGAAGAAATCCTGTTATAAGAGGGTAGGTAGGGTATAAAAAGTGGTAGGCTGCTAATTAAACATAAGGGACGTCGGCAAAGTTACCCTTCATGGCCTCATTAACAATCGCCCGGTCTGAGGCACAAAGGGCTTAATTGCCACCCTCACTCTCAGAGCCCAACTGCTTCTATTTGCTCGTCCTACAATTTATCATACGCTCACAATCCTCAGGGATCCATCCTCTGTGCCACACAGCACTGCCCAACTTTTGTCATTAATTGATCATCCCCCTTCCTCTGTGCCATTTTATGTTTTTGATTCAATAATATTCTAGTATGAACGTTTATTCATTAGATGAACATCGTGCTGAAAAAGTAATTTTTTTTTCTGGATTTGAGGGGACTGAATGTACTTTCCTTTTTATATCTGCTGTATAATTTGTATTTGTTTTGATCATTAACTATCACAAATGTTGTTATATTTAAGGCATCGATGGACTGTTCAGATCTAAGGTATAGGATGTGCCTGCCATTAATATGTGTTGAAAAAAGACAAGTAATACATTAAAAATGATAGATTGCTTGAGTATAGGAGAATATCGTCCGAATTTACCAATTCAGATTAACAATATTTGTTTATAAATGTTGAGAAGTCTATTAATCAAGCTATGGAATAACCTTAAATAATTTAACTGAGGTAACTGCTAGTGTGTGAAAATTGTTATTATTATTATCTATTTTTCATTATGGCGAATTTAGGGAATATATATTTCATGTTTTTTATTTATTGCATCATTAGTGTGTCAAGATATCTATATATTGACTGTGATTCAGTATAACGGCGTTGAAACACTGGCTGTCCAAGTAGTGGTGAGTTAAATTCATTCCCTCGATTAATGAGACCTAAGGTAAGGCGATGGGCACCCTTTGACCCGGAGTCATGACTTCTCACGTCAGACTTTCTCTCACATCTCAATGTTTTTCATTTTTTCATTTTACAAATTTAAATGTCAAGTAAAAAAACTATATTAATTTCAAATTATAAAGAAATGAGTAAAAGGATTTAATGAACTAACACAGTTTATATTAATCAATAAATCACAAAATAAAATTAACAATAACATAGTTTATATTCATATTTCTGAGGTGTCATATAATTAAGTAAACATTTCAAATTAAAATTGAAATAAAACAAAAGTAAACAATCATAATTATATAAATATATTATAAAAAATACGTGATGAATAGCCATTTCAGGCATGTATAATTAGCGTGCGAGGGGCAAATATTCCTTTGTGGACCTAATTCGCAGAAACCTTCTCTCACCCACTCGCTATTCGTAAATCAGCTCATCTAAATCAATTTATACTTTTGGCACTCATTCTCATTTCACATGACTCATTATGAAAAGGTCTAACAAAACTGACAAAATAGCAAACAAATAAAACGCTTTAAAAATCAAATTGCGGAACTAACAAAAACGTGAGATAAACACTAAATACGAAATGATCTTTATAAGTACGAACTTTTCTCACAAAAATTCTCTTGTGCGAGGACTGAAGATGAGTAAACATTGACTGACAGTCATCAAAATGAAGCCCGATCTCCTGAATGCTGAATTACCAGTGGCATTTATCAAACGTGAAAGTTAACCTCACAGTGCAAGTTCTCCCGGGTTAATTATTAATTAATCAATAAATGTTAATTTATTATGGGTTGGTACTCCTTGAAGGAACTGCCAATTGTTAATTGTTGCGAGTTAAGAGTGGTCACATATTAGGCAGTATAAATGTTTCTGTTCGGCAGAAGGGTACCCGGTGGGCAGGCCCTTCACAAATCCATATTGGTCGACTAGGGTGGAGCCACCTATAAAAGCAGAGCAGTCGCTGACCTATATAGCGGCATCATTTTCATCATCATTCTTCCCCACTCCTGCTTTATTAACCACCGGCCCCCCACTGTCTTCTTTCATTTTCGAGCCCGCCAGAGCTTCTATTCACACTCGCCCTCCAATATACCTCCGGTGGTAATGGATCTTCGCTGCTCTCAACTGGATTTTGTTTAAATGTAAAACTAAAACAAAAAAAAATCAGTAAAGTTTACACTATCGCATTAAATCAACGGTTTAGATGGATTTTATAGTTACGTCCTCGTGATTGATTTATTAAGTTTTATTGGATTTTTTTTATTTTTCATAGCTTCTCTAACAATTTATCTATTGACTATTTTCGTAATATTGATATATACAGTCAAGTTGTTTTTCGTCTCAAATATATACAGAAGATAAATGATACAAGTAGTGAATGAGACGATAAATAGTAACTGTAGGAATTATATCCTATAGGTGGGAGGAAGGAGGACGCCCGCCTAGGGTCACTACACCCCGGCCGCTGTCCGGCGAGTGTCAAGAAAGAGATAAAATGGGTGGACCTGTGGTCTTTGCCCTTTGCTAAGGGCCTAGTCAGTGGGCAGCTTTATTTGTATTGATCTGACTCCATAAAATCTTAGGAGGTGTGCCCTGACAAATCACTATGTTCAGGAGAAGAGGAACAGGGTAGGTTTATAGGTAGTTTATGTGGTCTTAGATTGACCAAGAATTCTCACTCAGTATCTAAGGGCAGGCGAAAACCGTCCGGATCCCGAAGGCAAGTGTGAACCGGAGAGAGGCAGACTGTATCGCCGTGGGAGACGCTACTAGGTAAAGTTTGTAGAGCCACGGCGACCGTCGTCCGCAAGGAAGAGGTCTCTTCCAAGGAGGTGCTACTTTTAGCGAGACGAAGGCAGAGAATCCCACTAGGAAAGTGTGGGGTCTGACAAGGCTGCACTAATAGATAGCAAATAGAGATGCAAAGGTTTTCATAAATGAGAAGGCCAAATCTTTGAACATCAGTGCAGCTGCAAGTTTATTTAACAACATTATTTGCAAACAGACGAACAAAATTCAGTGTACAAGATTTACAATGTTTTACTCGTGTTGCATTAGCAGATGCATTGGAAGGAGGTAATATTTACATTTTTTTTCCTCTTAGCTTTCTAATTATAAGATTAAGGATGAGGGGAAAATAAAGGAATATTTGGGTTGAGCGGATCCTTGTACTAGGAGTACCTGCATGAGGGTGGTGTGAGGGAATTAAGGAGTGTGGGGAGACTCGGTAGAGGTTGATTGTTGCGGTATAGTGGTGAGAGTCCACTGGTGGCTGGGCCTAGAATCCCTCTAGGCATTTAGTGCAGTCTTATTTAGTTGGATAGCAGTGATGGGTGCCCGTTAGAGGCTTGTTGTTGGTGGGCCAAGCGCCGTGATTTGCACTATTGGGTAATATTTACAAAAACAATATTTTCTTTTTGAAGTTAAAAATTCAATAACAATATACAGTACTAGGTGATGGGGCTTACCTTCAGATTTGGGTGCCAAGAGTCTATCGAATGCTTTTTTTCCCCCTAAACCCTTTTAATTATAACATTTTTAACTATTTACACTTTGCATATTTCATATTAACATAGGGCTCACCTTAAGTTTACAAATGTGGGAGAAAACTTACAAACTAAAACCTAAACCTAGAACCTAAGACTAAATTGTTCCTGCCGCGACAGCGTCCTGCCATCGATGGGGGAACGATAAGAGCCATAAGAGCGGGGGTTATAGTGTTAAGTGCGGATTTGTCAGGTATTTCAGGGAGTCAAAAAATTTGATATGTCTACGTTGAAAGAATTCATCCACCGTAGACAGCTCAAAGATCTCGTGATGCTCACTGTTGCTCCACTGCTCGAATGAAGTATTTCTGAGCACTATCGAATGCCTCAAATCTAGCTGCTTAAATAGGCAGGCCATCGGTGGGGGGTTTACCCGACACGCCACCCAGTGCCTGTGATTTTTTCATTCACTAGTTTCCCCCTCTCTTACCTGACGCTTTAAGGTTTTTATTATTAAAATATGGGACATAGGTAGATATTTTCTGGACCGAGAAGAGGGGAACTTCTAATTATTCGTGATAAAGAGGTTGACACAACAGTAACAAATAGCCAAGTAACACGTGGGAAAGAAAATCCAGTCCTGTCTCTCTGAATGAATGATCATGTTGGTGGCAGATAATTTAAATTAATAAATCCCATCTCTAGTTTCTTAGGAGTCACATAATTGTGTCAGATAAGTCTTGCGTTGCTAGTTTCGAATATGTGGGATTTTCGGTGAATAGTACTTTACGGAGTTGCCTGCTCATAGTTTTGATGTTGGTACGTGCGTGTGTATTCGTACGTGCCTGTGTAAGGTCGTATTTCTGACTTAATGATCTCCATAAGTGATAGGTCAAGGTAATTTAAATTGATATATTTCTGTTGTAACTAGTTTTGATTTATGGCTGTCCTATAAATCTGTGCTCCATATGGTCAAATGCGTCTTATTAAGTAAGCGTGGGTCTTCATTTGTAGTGTCATAGGTTAGCCATGATCGTCTGTTTAGCAAGTTTTATAGCAGTTATTGCGACTTCACATAGAATTTGTAACTAAGGCCACATCTGTTTTATTTAAATATGTTTAAAACATGTGCTTCAATTTACCTTTATGCTTTTTTTTTCAATTGTAGTTTACTACTTTAAATCCCTAATATTTTATAAATATTTTTGATCAGCATTTCAATATGTTTACTTTGATAAAAAATACAGTATGCTAGGAAATAGTTCTCTTTTAGAAAATTACTTGAATAAGTTAATCAACTTTCTTTAATCATACGTATAATACAACATATAACATTTTGTGTACACCATGCAGTAAAGGTTTGTTCTTGTATGTTTCCGTGATCAGTAAGTTCTTGCGATTAGTTTTAATACCAAAAATGAGAATTAATTGAAAGAAAAACTATATTTATGCATAAATTGCATGTATATGTCGATCACTTTGTCAACAAGCAACAGATTGTCATTTTTCTCAATGCCTCTTCAATAAGCAATTTTCAGTTAAAAAAAAAAATTCAATTTCAGGCAGGTCACATATAAGGCCATAGGTCAAACTAGGGCCCTTGGTCAGTAGGTCAATGTAGTATAGTAGTGTGCCTTGTTCATCCCGTCAAGCCATCGTATTTATATATGCTAAAAATTCTATTTATAGATGGCCTAGTGACATTGAAAATATATTTCATTATCAGTGGATTCGTCCAGTATGTATTTGACTACTTTTAATATACCTTATTGCTCCACCAGGTTGTTGAAGCATAATTTTCCTATTCAGTTTTTAGTTTTTTTCAGTTTACTAGTTTTTATTCCGTAGCATTCATGACGTCAAAAGGGGAACCTAAACTTTCGTCAGTAATAATTACTTTTTTAAATGTTTCCATTCTACGTGGCCTATCTTTGTAATTCAGGGCAAATATTGTCAATTCTGATATTGTACATTTAACTATTATTCTTCTGTATCAATGACTTATAAATGTTCAAAATTGTGCCAAAAAAGTTTAGTTATACAAGGTGAGAGTATTCTCTACTTGAGATAATTGTGTGAATATTGTTTTGATCAATAAGATTGTTTAGGTGGCCAGGTTGCATGAGCACTAGTCTGAGGAGCAATTAAACCTAAACTACAATATAAAAAAATTTGCAATGTTTATCAAGTTGATAACCTTAAAATACGCATTTCCAGTCTAATCTCCTACCTGTGGCTACCATTGCATAGAAGGGTATTTAGGATTTAAAGGCGATGAGTATTGAAAGGATTATAAGGTAAATGATGGCTAAAAAACACTTTTATTGTAATTACTGTAACTTTAATAATTAATCTAACTCGACAGTGGGAGCAACCAAACTGCTGTTGGTCTAAGTGAGTTCTGAAATAAATCGGCTCCTGCTCTTCAATCTTCAGGAAAAGAAACTGTATGCAAACGTCAGTAACGATCTAGGCGTGTCCCCGTACACATCTAGGCAAGAAATAAAAGCTTTTCAGAAGATTTAAACAGACTCAACCTCACTTTATTAAATAAATTTAGTTTCGTTCTAGAATTTCATTACGATATATATGACTGTGCCTAAACAATGGTTATACAAGATCAGATAATTAGGCAGAGAACATTGTTTTGATAAAAACGAATCCAAGCAAGTGTGTTATCATGCTTATTCATTATGTAATTAAGAAATCGTTGTGTAATAAAATAACACTGAGGGTAGCCCTAAACATACAAACGTTTTAAATAAAAGGGAACCACGAGGCTGTGAAATTAAAAAGCATCAGGTTGTCCATCTCTTTGAAAGAGTTACCTCAGTTATTAACTCAGTCTACATAATAGAAATTAAACAAAAAAACAAATAAATGAAGAAAAAGAACAATCGTAGGAACAGGGCATAAAAGAGTGTAAAAGTAATTTTAGCCGAGGAGGAAGGGGCAGAAAGAGAGAGACACGGGGTGAAACCTTTTTGCCTGTTTCTTTTCAGTTACGGGTTCACTTTTATCTTAGCTTTTCTTTGTTTCCCTGGCAAAAGTCATTGTTCGTTCAGGAAAAGTTAAAGCTAGGATCAGTGAAGTATGTTACATGATTGCTTGTTCGAATTGTTTGTCCTTCATAAAAATTTTTACTATCCCATACGTAAGAAAAACGAATAAAGTGAAATTATTTAAAAAAAAAAATCTTTATTCCCTTTGAAAAAAATAATATAGTTAAATGTGGGCATTTGCTTTTGTCTTTTGTACCAAAACGACATAGCAAGTAAAACATTTACTCAGTCGCTACCCAATTCTCAACGAGTCCGACTCTAAGCTCAACCTTCAGCGGACTCTCACTACTGTACCGAGATATCTACACCTCAGCCGAGACCTACCACACTCCTCAATTCCTTCACCCAAGCTTCAAATAGATCCCTCCTGGTAAAAGGATCCTATAAATTCCATGTTTTATTTTTCACCCATTCCTCTTTTCAAATTTTGAGAGCTTTGGAAAAAAAAAAAAATATTTAGTCAGTTTTGTAAACAGTTATCATAGTCTTTAAAGACGTATAAAAATTTTCAGTGTTTATAAACTAAAGCAGAATGGTATCTAAACGTTACCATACGTAAACTACAATAATATTATAATATTTTTAAAAGTAACAACTAATGAAAGAAATCTGCTATTTTTAAAACTCCGGGCTCCGGAATACAAGAAACTAATACCTGGCAAGAAATGTAATATATGTTGTCAACTAGACGTAACCGTTAAAAACAATTATTTTAAAATATGTTTTTATATATGTAATTTTATAATAAATATGTTGATCTGATTGAGTGTGGAGGGGAAATAGAATATATAATACAAGACGACTAGAATGACGAAGTGGAAATTAATGTTGCAAATATGTTTGTAGAAAAGAATAAAGGAATAATTATTTAAAAATAATGAGATAATAATAATTAACAAAAAACAATCTAAAGCTTGAAATTGAAAAAAAAAAATAGCAAGCTACCAATCGACTATGGATCTTCAAGTTAAAAAAACCTCCTAATTCTGCTATATATCAAAGTTCAGTATAACATTTGTTATTGCAACACATTATCAATTTTAGTTGTGGAATAGATCACGCTATTATTAGAAATTTTAACATATTAGTATGTCAGGTCAACTAAAGTTGGACAGCGCCTAGAAACGGCTGGAGAATTAGGATAGACATTCAAGCAAGACCGAACGGCTGTACAGGCTGGGTATAGATGTAGCCCCGCTCCTTCCTTGCTATAGGCACTCTTGGTTAGAGAAATCGTTACTCATCTTGCGGGGTAAATGTTATTTTGTGGTAAACCCACTAATAGAATGTGAATTCGGCGTTCTTCCTATAGCTAGACAATGATATAAGCCTATCCACTCCTACCCTAAGCTGACGTACATAAACTCAAACAAAAACTTAATGTTTACTAAGACAGTTTAGAATGCTGGAATTTCATATTTTACAAGTTAACAAATTATACATAAAATGAACGAGTGATGTTTTTTTTTTTTTTTTATTCAGAAAAATACTTGGTCAGCTGTACGATTCCAATCACGAGAGTTATTTATTGGGATATTGTTGGAATGGAGAAAGAAGAATACCTAATGGATTTATCTAAATTAATATTTGATAAATTTTTAACAAAAAAACACCTTTTTACGTCATCGCATCGGCCAAACAAAATAAAATATCGTTGTTTTTTCTTTTTATTTATTTTCAATTGCCAGATTGAGAGTGGGTGTTACTTAATTCATTTGGTAACAATTGACGTAACCTTAAAAAAATGGGTCATATTAAAAAACAATTAGTGGTGAATGTTTTATGCCAGAATTTTGCCAAAACGTGTATCGAATAAAGTATAAATAATATCAATAATTACTATTTATTGCTTTGTATCAAAAGAAAGCATTAAAAAAAAGTTTGTATATGTTATAACAATTCAAAAAAATAAAAAAGCCTTTGTTCAGTTAACTGTCGTAATGGATTCCTTTGTTCTTTCTCATTCTAATGGTCCACCTTTAACTCTTCTACCTTCTTTTAGTCTGCGATGTTTTTCATGCATGGGTTTAACACGCCCATACATACATGTTTAACGGTATCTACTGCATATCTCAATTACAGATTGGTTCGAAATAAGATTTCACACTTCAACTATGTATTATTATATTTAATGTGTGATTTTTTTTAATTTTATTATATGATCTACTTCCCCCCCCCCATATTTACTTTAGTAATTATATTTCTGGAGAGAGAAGAGATTTATTAGAGACTTTAGCGACACCGTTGGCAGCGGAGATGGATCGGTACTGCCACGAGAGAGTTAAAGCGTGGATCCGATGTGGCTGATAGACAGGCGACTGATGGAATAGCTTTTTCCATTCGTCTGTCTGATCTTCTCCGGCCTCGCTCGAGCACAGCCATGCAAAGCCGCAGAGACTAGAATTGAAAGAGATTAGATAGAATCACGGCTTAACTTCCCTTCCCGCTCTCAGGCCTTCTTCGTTTCAGGGGCTGGGGGGAGATGAGGGGGAAGCGACAATAACAATGAGTTGTATGTCCTCCTTTTCTTCCTCCCACAGCTCTTACCAGATTTCATCATTTGTTAGGCAATTGAGTACAATTCATTAAATCTAAAGGACCTCTTTTTTAAAGTAACATCAAATGAAATTAATCAATTCAAAGGAAATTATATGAGCCCAATAATGGAATTGAGGATAATTTACTCAACATGAACAAATAACTGAAGTACTTTATTATTATATTTAATTACTTTTAAGGGAAATAAAAAAAAACCTAATTCATAAAACAGTTTAGATGTGCATTAGGCTAGATCACATTTTAAAAATACTATGAACTACCACCTAGTATAGGCCTCGAGGCAGACTTCACTTCTGCCATACCAAGGCCTTTTAAATTGTATATTGTCATATTCATATTATGAATAAAACGTTAGGTATTGACCTGTCACAGTGCATAGTTAACACAAATTTATCGTTAGAAATATTATGCTGCTGGGCTTACTAACAATTCTAAAGGAATGTTAAAAAAAAAAAATAATAGTCTCAATCATAGTAAAACATACAAAATTTGGGCAATATTTTTTTTTCACGTTTTTATTATAATTTAAAGGATTTAAGATAATTTACATCATATGGTACTGCAATAAATTTTGTTGCCTAATAGATTATACATTTACTCAAATAGGTGTCTCTTTATTAAAGAAACCATTCCATAATATAAAAAACTTCAAGAAATTTTTGTATTTGTTATTTATATTAGTCTGACATAGAATAAAATAAAAAATTCAAATAAAGAAATATACATCAAACTTTTTTTCCTTACAATTTATTTGTTTTATATTGCATTTTATGAGACCACTGCAGCGATTTTGTTACTTAATATTGCAGCACAAGCTCATATTTGTTCTAGCAGAATGGTCTATGACGTTGAGAAAAGGCAGTTCTCATTGATATCATTAAACGTTATTTTTAAATAATTTTAATTAAATGGGAGAAATGCTACAATGTTTTTCCATCCTTGGAAAGAACAAGAACGCTGCAGATGTCTTTGGCTTTAAAGTGACTCATTTCTATTCCAGTCAGTTGGTGTGCCTGTTGGATTGGGGGGAGGGGAGGAAAAGCCATACTCACCCATCTTAACCTGGGAATCGCTTTAGCTGTGGTATTAAGCTTGTGACACACACACGCCCATCCTCTGATCACTTAAAATAAGCGTGCCTAACACTTTTTTATATACAAAAAATATTTTGCATCTGACTCAACACACAAATTGGTACAATACAATTAATATGAACCTCACATGCGTACAATGGTTACCCGATAATATCTAATGACGATAGTGAAAATATGCTACAAGTTTAGGAAATACAAACCAGAATGTGTCGGCTTAAGTCAGGAGAGGAAAAATAAATATTGGGCGGACGTGGCTGATGGTAATTTACAATTTGACCTCAACACCTCATACATATGCACCAGACTCATAACTTCTTTTTAAGCTGAGCCTTCTCCCCGTCCGTTCCGCTAATGCATGGCAGGTTTTCCTTATACCTTCAGACCCGGCTAAATCCCTTATATACCTCCATTCCTCGGACTTTATGAGACATTAAGTAATTTAATGGCTTCAGTGAAGAATAAAAAAAAAACTTAATTACCCAATTACGTGTCTAATAGGCAAAATTGGCACCGCGAGCTAACTGCCACTTAACAATGTTATTTTACAGCCTGAAGAAAACGATAAAATTTGTACATTTCCCTCAAAGTTATATCAGTCTTCAATAATTGTTCTGATATGTTTACTTTTTGGCATGAAGCTAAAGATTAGAAACTCTATATGTCAATGCATTCACATATATTTAAACTATATACCTTTTATATGGTTTTAGCAACCATTTACTTTAAAAAACCTTTACTTTAAAAAAACTAGCATGTTTACCATAATGTATAAAAATTATGGGGTTGAACCCCAGCCACTTTCAGAACTACTCTAAAATAAGATATTGAGAGTTAAATTGGGAAATTAAACGAGTCGTTCTAAAACATAGTAGGTATGTGCTTTTCACGTGATGAGAACAATCCTACCTTATGGTCCTAGTAACCCTGCAACAAGATCTGAAGATTTTTTTTTCCCCTTATTGAGGTCTTAACCTCAAACGGGGTTCCCCACAAGCACGTAAAGCGTGCACATGGGGTACGTCGCCTGTGGTGCGCGTATTCCGGTGCAATGGGATTGTTGCATCGGCCAGCGCACCTTATGATATCCTGTTTACTTAACTTATTTCAGCCAACTCAAGAAAAACAAAATATCATCTTTTCAGACCAATAAGAGCTACCGATTTTCCCTTCCACTAACATCGAAGAAAGGATAGTATCCTTCACGTTATCCAATTCATTTCGACTAACCCCTGTGCATTCTATACCCTCAACTGAGGAACTCACGATTGCGAGAAAATGGGAGTTCCAGCTCCTAAAATATTACTCATTCAAAGATAATTTTTTTACCTTGGATATTTTCTGAAGCATGAATTACTTCTTGCTAGTTAATAGAGTAGAGCTATCCTGCTGGAACTAGTAAAATGATTATGTTAAAGCTATAAGTAACTGAAGCATCAACTAACCCTTGAATGGGCTGACTGTATAATTTAAATTTCAATAGGTGTATACATTTTAATTTATAAATAAACCCGAGAGATAAAATGAATATAAAACTAAGGATGATCAGGATTGAAGGGCTGTAGAGGTCCTGTAGAAAGGGAGGAGCTGGTAATTGGAAAATAGGGCGAAAACAGGGCCTGAGCAGCCAATTTCCTGGAGGATGGCCGTTCGTAATTGGGCCGGCAGCCGTCAACCCCGCCTCTAATGGATTCCCGGGCAAAGTATGCAAATTTTATCGAGTAATATCCTTAACGGAATTAGGAGTTACCGACTCAGCCTCTCCCTCAGGCCACCTCGTTTAGTAGCCCTTAACTCCTATCCAGGACGCCCAGTTCCAGATTTCCTCGCTCGAATCGAATAAGTTCCGGCTCCGTGAAAATTGTTGGTGGTTATCCAGATGATGCGTTGTACCAAGTTAGACAAGTTGATTTTATAACAACTAATACACTAACTAACAACACACTACAAATCATATAACATAGAAATAAATTAAATTAATTTAAATGGGGAATATTTCGTGAGCACAGCTAAGCTGAAGTGGACTTCATAGTGATGTCTTGTAAAAGCAAGGACATAAGGGTTAGTGTATTCGACATGTATGGAAGTGCTACTTAACGATTGTAGGGGACGTTTTTTCCGCGAAGTTTGTCAACGGATAATTGAAGCTTGCCCCAACAAATCTCCCCAACCATACACTCCAACAGCACATCCAAATGGCAAGTCCCCACGACCAATTCGTACCTGATGTCAACCTAACCATCAAACGAACCCTTTTAGCCTTGCTAAAAGAATGATTTAACGCTGTAACTGATTAATATATAATATACCAGTGTTTTGATTGTTATTCGTAATAAAGTTTTTTAAAATACTCTCCTCAAACAAGATTATTTAACTGGCGCACCGAACAGGCCCTGGCAGTATACTCAGTAACTTTTATAAGAATATTCATGCAATGCTAATAATTCACATAGAATAGGAAACCATCAAAGATTATTAGCACACGTCCGTAATAAACTTGTAGCAAAAGCGAGATCATGTCAAAAATTTTATACTGACATAGGCCAATTACTTAATGACGTTAAAAAGAAATTTAGAGACACTAAAAGCATCGAGAAAAGCATTTGTGAAATCTATGAAACCAAACCCCATTACAATGAACAATTAATGATAAAAACTACTACCCATGGAAACCATGATAATTCTTATAAACCAGTAGTAAAATATAGAGATAAAAATATAATAAATAAATCGCATGCTAACAATATTAAACAACCTCGCAAGAAACATCTGACACATCGAAAATATGTTTCACATAACAATAAAGACACTGGCGCTGATTCGGAGAATTCTATGGACTGCAAAAACTTCTCTGAAAGTAACTGACCTGACTTACATTAATGGAATGGTACACTACACATTAAACAATGTAAATTTAATTGAAAAATACTTCAAAACATACCAACTTACCAACATACCAGCAAACTAAATGACTCAACGCTAAGACATACACAAAGAATGTAACATTAGCTCCAAGAAAATCAGAAATATTATGGCTTATGAGTAAAATACATTGTATTATACATGAGGAAATACTCCATGTATTTGTAGACCTGCTACTAGCAGAACCAAATGTAAGAACCTCTTTGGTCATACCAATTCCTGTAAATAAAACTAATCTTTATTATTCTATTGATATACAAAACACTACTACTAAGAAAAAAAATGATAATCTTTATAATATTAATTGTAACTATCTTATGAATAACTATTATTTTACTAACCCTACTTTACTGCTTAATGAATGTATAAACAAAATATTATATTATTAGGTTCTACAGTTCAATGTAATTATACTCATCATAAACTATCCAATATTAATTATATTGACCATACAAATTCATATATTATTATTAACAATCGTAAGTTAGACAATTGCAACAAACATAATACTATTTACTTACCTCTTATAACCCTTGTAAATATGTCTAATAACTAATGTTTTTCAGAACTTTCTAAGAAACCCATGCATAGTGTAGACTCTGAATATAAAACAATGTACCAACAACCTTATAAAATAACAATGTATGATAATCCCAAATTAATAGATCCTAATATAACTCAATTTATGTTAAATAAACAATATATCAATACATTATATAATTTATAGCGTTATAGGTACTGTAGGAATACTAATTAGGTTCTACAGATAATACTTATTGTATTATAAAAAACAAAATTTTTTTTTAATCTTAAAGACCCCTGTATTCCACCCCCCATTCATAATCATATTGTTTCTCATAAATATTGCCAATTATATGATAACTCCTTTAAAATTCAACCCGATAATATAACAACTATTCCTCATATAATGTAACTCAAGTAGAATTAATATCCTAAATAACTAATGAATATAATTATATGTATTCTATATTATCTATTATTATTGTAATCATTGTGACAATCTTATTTTTTATATATCACAATTATTGTAAAGGCTGTTGTTCAAAAACTATCCCAATAGATATCCCCAGAGTTGTTTACCAAGTTCCTCCACCAACATCCATCAACTCCTATTATCCTGCCCAGGAGTTCAGGACCTAAAAAAGGGTAGAGTTATATAATACTAATTGTTAGCTCAAACGTTTACTTCAGTTGAGACATATGGTCTCCCTTTTCTTTGTCTTTTAACCCCCTCCTAACCCTTTGCTATCTGCTAGGGCAAAAGATACCTACACTTGTGGTTTAGCCTTCCTAAAAGAATGATTTAACGCTGTAACTGATTAATATATATATACCAGTGTTTTGATTGTTATTCATAATAAAGTTTTTTAAAATACTCTCCTCAAACAAGATTATTTAACTTACGTACCATACGTCAACACAAGCGTGATTATACTCCACTTGCACTCTTTTGACCCACCTCAAAATTGTATTATCCCCAGAAATAAGATTAAGTGTTTAGTCAAACGTTTTAGCTTTTAAGAGGATTAAAAGATAATTAATGCTATCTAGCATTATTCCATTAGACAGAACTAAATTAATAGCGAGTCAAATTTCCGGCTAAGAAGCCGGCAAAAGTAAATTTGGTAAGGTGTCTATTTAGTTAAATATGATTATGCAAATCGTTTGTGTTCGAATACATGATTTAAATATTCCGGATACAATTAAAGCTATAAATAAAAGAAAATATCTTAATGAATACTACTCATTTAAATTGCACAGTAGTTCTTTAGTTAATTTTTTTATTTGCTTAATACCATCGTCAGGATTTTTAATAGAACCCACGTCAGTTTAATAGATTTAGAACATTAGTGGCATCAATTAGTAGTACTAAAATCCAATTTAAAGTCATACAAAGAGCCAAGCGTAAAACCTCGTTGGTGGATGAAGGAAAAAAATAAGAGAAACTAATTTTGTTTTTGAACTGATCCCGTGAACTGTACTCAATTAAGAGAATTGCATCATTACTATTTATAAGTAGATTCCTCCATTTGAGTATTTAATTAATCCTAATCCAGAACGAGGGCACAAAGCCTTTGGTAAAGGATTCTTTCTGGCTCATTAGTTGTTCACCTTTTGTAAGCTGAATGAAAAATTACTTTCGGCCCTTCGAGGTAACTGCAAAGCGTTTACCCTTTACTCTTTAGTTTTCTTTGAATATAATCAATGATAATCCAAAGTTAAATAAAATTATCGAGCTACTCGTGAAACTTCAAAAATTCTAAACATGGTAGCACGACTCCCTACAAATATAATTCATTAACAGAAATAATTGCTAAATTCTCTAGCTTTGATTTTCATCTCCAAATACTGTGCACAATAAGACAAGGAAAAAACATATCTAATCAACTTCTAGTACAATAAAAAAACCTGATATGTGAAACAAATCTCTTGATAAATCTCAAACTCTGTAATTATTAGATCTCATTATATCATTAGATTGAAGTACATAAACATAATTGTACATGAATTTTTCACGGATTTTATACGGCTAATGCATAAAGAAAAAAAAGTAGACCAAAGCATCAGTAAAAAATGATTAGTATCTAATCAAGACCTTAAATGATAGTTATAAAGTCTAAATTACAGACTGTTTTTCGAAAGATACATTTGACAATCGCATTTACCAATAATTAGGCGAACTTCGTCCTTTTCAAAGCAGAAAATGTTCTCAAGCTGAATTCCCGAACTTTCAGTGTTAGGCGTTTGCAGAGAGTGTAATACATAGATAGCTTTCAATAAATTAGCTTTTAAAGAAAAACGTCTTTCTACCAGAGTGTTTATGATTAGATGTGATAAACTTTTGTTTTGTCTAACCAGGGTGATAGCATTCAGCAAAGAAGTGTGCATTATTCTCGACTATTTTAGTTATGGTTATGGACACAGCTGTCTGATTATTTAAACGAAAATGAGTTGGAATAAATCACTAATTTTCAGGGAATAAAGTACATATCAATATTTCTACTTTTGGGTCATTTTTTTTTACTTACAGGATTAATAAAAAAAGTGGTACCGGCGCAACAAAGAGTTTTCTTCCTTTGTAATTTAAGGAACTAGCCTGAGCAAATTTAACGATTTTAATGAAACGCTACATTTTAATAACGTCACTTTGTTCAGAGACAATAGTACCTTAAGAATAATACAAACGAGTAGATGTAAAAATAATAAAATTAAAAAATACATTGTGCAGAATAATATAAAAAAGTATAAAAAAAAACAAAAATGTACCCTGTATAGTAAAATATAAATCCAAACAAAGGAAACATAAAGTAAACACAACATATGGATTTTATGTAAAAGAATTTCTTCTGTTAAGAAGTTGTTGTACTTTGTGTTCATAAAGGATTAAATGGACAGAACAACCGCTCAAATCAGAATAATACCCAATGGTTAACCATATAATATACCGACAGAGAAAAATAAATAGGCAGTATTTATTAAAAATTAAACATATCATCTAAAGTAAGGGGGCGATCTCGCTTCCTTCCGATAGTATATTTATTCGATAATGTAGAACAATCCCTCTATCAATAATATCTTTTGGCTGCTCTACCAGACAACGCGCAAGGAGGAGATAGAGCTATAAATGTTTAATAAGGATTCGATCCCAGCCTGTGTTAACTGATATATATTTAACATATACGCCCTAGGTGCAACAATAAAAAGTTAGACAATGAAAAATTAAAACTTAACTTGCTAGAGTGAGGCTTAATATCCAACCTGCAGTAATAATTGGAAATAAGGGTGTTTAGGAAACAATGGAGTAAATATTACACGAGGACTCCACGCTTCTGATGTATGGGATTATCTCTAAATGGAACACTAAATAACTTGTTCTGAAAGTATGCACGTATAAGCTAGATGGAGGCCTGAAACGACTATGAACAAAGGTCTACGAACCACAGGTAATATAACCTGGAGACCAGTTAGCTGTAGGTAATTGATAATAATATAAACAGGTAAGGCTGTGGCCTCATGAAAAAATATTTGGTAAATTTGTATCTGTGTCAAACAAATACAGCATTTAACTGTATTGTGGATATAATGGATCACACCATATTTACTATATAATTTGCATTTTTTGGGCAAGGTAAAATTAATGAACTTGATGTGAGTTTTAAAGGCAGGTTCTTTGTTTTACCACAGTCCCGAATATGACACTCTGTCGTGATATAATGGGGAATTAGAACTAATCTGGATTGGCCCGGCCCTATCATTTCAGTGGACATTATTTCATTATTCTAGTCGATGTTTTTGATTTATTCAGCCTTCATTGGAACAAATTTACCCAAGTGCTGCTGGACTTTAAACACTTCTTATGGTTTAGGACACTCTGGCAGCCGTCCTATTTAACTTCACATTTCTACATGTGAGAACACATTAAAGGCAATTTTATTCCATCTTCTTCCTTTCTTTCAGACATTATCCTTACTTGAAGTCGTTGGTTTCATGACAGTTTCAGACAATTTTGGTAATTAAACACGACTAAATTCCCTGCATATTATTAATCTGGAAAACGGATCTTCTCATTTGATACCCAACTCAATATGATATAACATAGTTTCCTGTATAATTAATTATTTTATTGAATTCCTTTCATAATGTTTCGTAGGAATCCTATGCTTTTAATTTTAGGGTTATTGAGGCATACAATTGAACTACTATGAAAATATAATGCCTAAAAAAAAACACTTAAAGAGTTTATGTCACGAAAACGATTTTAATAACAGGTTTAATGAGTTTTTACAATTAAACTTTACACAAACACTTATCCCATGCCTCTGGCTTCAACTAGGGATTCATAAATACCACATAGATATAATGACACAATGGTGAAAACATAAGGGTTTTTGAACAACAAACAAAACCTCAAAACGTGGAATGAATTTTAAAATATTTTAACAAAGCGGGTGGACCGTCTCCATCTCAATTCCAGCAAGAAGAAAGTTTTAGAGGAGCATTGTGGTTTTGGCGAAAGAGATTTTTATCATTGAAGTCCTTTTTATCAGCTGATTGAGTTAAAAAGGCCCTTAAACAATGACCGGATATCCTACTTGGAACATGGAGGGAAAGGCTTTGATGAAATTAGATTACTTTTGGCAAATTAGAAAGGTGATAAAGATGAGTTAATCATGTGCGATGATTGTGTCGGGGCTTGAATGAATGTCAGCCGACACTGGAACGTGGGCTCCCAGAGGGGCTGTCAAGTGTATGGGATGGGGAGCCCAGATATCTCGTCCACGACTCGCTTCTGACAGCCTAATTACAAATCTGACAGTTATTATTAATGACTATTTATACATTGGATCATGGAATATGGTATGTTATCTCTCACATTTCTACCCCCTTTCCCCTCTGAACATATTGTAAAATATGGTGTTATTTCTATTATGTATAATGCACTGTTCAAAGTAACCACTAGGGTCTTCGATTTCAAGACGGATATTTAATTTTGTCTAACTGGAAGTTTAATTGGAGTAATTAAGATACTTCGAAGGAAAATATATCCCGTTCTCTGCTTTCAATGGAATACATATAGGAAATATAACGAAGATGGAGGCATAAAAATGGATAGGAAAACAATTTTTGCTTAGCAAAATATAACTTAATTTTTTTGTTTGTAATTATAATTTTGTCATATATGGAAATGATCAGTATTAACAATCATTAGCTAATAAACTAATTGATAATCTTTGCTATGAGATTCAGAGTCTAGGAATCAATTCATTATTTTTTATAATCGCTTAAGCGTTTTCTTTTAAGATAGATATTTTATTTAACTACGCAATGTCAACACGTTTACACTGTGGAGAGGATCAGAGAAGAATATTGTTATTTAGTGGTAATTTGATAATTTCTTGTATCTATGTGCTTCCTTACAGTTGAACATTATTAAAAGTAATCAAAGCTGTCATATAGAATCTCAGAGAAGCATTCTGTTTTTATAATTTAATTAACAGTTAGTTTCTTGAAGATGGTTAAACACCAACTTATCTTTAATCATAGTAATGATTGAAACATTGAAATGGAATTTGTTGTGGGGACATCGTTGATGCAATATATCATTACCATAATAAAGAAATATTATTCCAAAGATGTTATGTTATTCCAGAAGAAGAAATCCAGAAAAGCAAAGAAGCACAGGTTGAATAACGGTTGCTAACATATAAAAAATAACTACAACGCTATTGTTGTACATTAATATGCGCCTTCAATTTCCAAGCTTGGCTGAGCTTTATTGAAGAGCTGTAAAAAAAATTGAGAAATACAGGCGGCCAATTTCCACTCAAACTTTTTGACATTAAGACCTGCGTCATTCCAACGAGCCTCGTTAATTTCGATTTTAAGAAAATAAGAAACTGTACATGATTGTCAAAAAAATGTCTCATATGACCTTGAATATGACCTTGTTCCAGCACATTCTTGTAACATATTTGAACCACCGTTGTATAGAAGATGAAACTACTTGAAAGATTTGGTAATTCGGGATCGCTCTTGAAGTTCTATTGCAGAGATTTCTTAAACACACTTAAAAAATTAACACAAGTGGTGCCCTTGTGACTGTCTTAATATTTTCATTAGTTTTTTTTAGAATTTATTTTATTACATTAAATTATATGAATTTACAATACTAAAAATAATAAAGTCAGCCATTATTTACTCCCCTTTGTGTCTTCACCTGACCCTCCAAGTCTGTTAGCTCGCTGTCCTATTCTGTATATCCATCATGCCCTATCTAGTTTGCTTCCAGATTTATGGTGTTGTGACCATCACTTTCTGGCCCGTGAAATTATTCCCTTCACTTCAGTAACAAATCTTTCACACTCTCCTGGTGCTGTTTCAGCTGTGGTTTCCTTCATGTCATTGTCTACGATGACATAACGGATACAATATTTGTTATCAGAACCCTTTATAATAACTATATAATTATAATAAAATAATTATGACAAATAATACATTCATTCAGCCACCAGCTTTCTTCATTACATGTTTTTTTCAAAATAGCTCCGGTCTTACACAATCACTGCCTGGATATGAGAACGATGAGATTGAAGCCACGAACATATATATTGGGAATATGATTTTTACCCACATCCTCCAATCAGCCCTAAGGTCCTTAAAATTGCAATAAATTTACTACCTACCAGACAGGTAGGACTATGGTGGTGCCTTTGCCCTACCCTCTCTCTCTCAATTGAATTTTTCCTTAGTGCGGAAATTGACTTCATGAATAGATATATTTAGGTCGTGTCATAAGTAACCGCTTTTTTTATCAGACATTTATTTTGCTCTCATTAAATAACAAAATTATATTAATTTTTTGTAACCAAAAAAATCCTAAAGTATCAACCTGTTTCACACCAACTCCGACGTGATGATGGGTCCTGGGCGGCTTCGGATGGGCATAAGTCGGAGGAATTTGCTCTGCTTCTTACCCATAATTTCACACCTCACCTTTCTCATCAAAGCCATACTCACAGCAAAACTGTGAAAGATTTCCTCACTTCACCTATTTCTCTCTCTCTTTCACCAAAAGCCGTTAACCCCTCTGAGGTCAAATACCTTCTGAAAAACTTACCTTACCGAAAATCCCCTGGAGCTATGATCTCCTTACTCCTCGAATTCTCAAACAACTTCCTTCTAAAGCCATAATCATCCTAACCTACATATATAATTGCATTATCCGAACGACGCACTTTCCTCTCCTCTGGAAACATTCCATTATTGTCATATTCGCCAAACCCGGTAAACCACCCAATGGCGCCTCATCTTATCGTCCAATTAGCCTACTCCCTATCCTCTCAAAAGTATTTGAGAAACTCCTACTAAAACGTCTACTTCCCATTGCTGAATCCAAAAACCTTTTTCCCACACACCAGTTTGGTTTCCGCCAACGACATGCCACTGCTCAGCAAGGCCTTCGCGTTGTTGATCACATCTCCTCAGCCCTTGAAACCAAACAGTATTGCACTGCTGCCTTTCTCGATATAGCTCAAGCTTTTGACAGGGTTTGGCACGCAGGTTTGCTTTACAAGCTCAGAGGATATTTACCGCAGACTATTTTCCTAATCCTAAAGTACTAACTTTCAAACCGCTTCTTCCAAGTCCGCTGTGGTTTAGAATATTCTAACCACTATACCATAAAAGCAGGAGTTCCACAGGGCAGTGCCCTGGGTCCCATCCTCTATAACCTATACACCGCTGATAGAGGGGACACTCCCAATACCTTCTTGGCCACATTTGCAGATGACACTGCAGTCTTGTCATCCCACCCAGACCCCGACATAGCATCCCATAACCTTCAAAAACACCTTGATAAGATCGAGTATTGGTGCAACCAATGGCGAATCAAGGTCAATGAAGCAAAATGTTTCCACATAACGTTTACCCTCTGCCGCAAGTCCTGTCCGCTAGTCTTTTTCAATTCGATTCCTCTCCCCGTGTCTGAGACAGTAAGGTACTTAGGCCTCCATCTCGACAAACGACTGACATGGAACCCACATACGAGACTAAAAAGACAAGAACTAAACAGACGCTTTGGACAACTGTACAGACTACTTCAAGGGGCATCGCATCTCTCAATAGAAAATAAATTAGTAATTTACAAAGATATACCTAAGCCAATCTGGACATACGGAATAGAGCTATGGGGGACAGCAAAAAAGTCGAACATCAAGCGTATCCAATCCTTTCTATCAAAAGTCCTGAGAACGATAGGAAATGCCCCTTATTACCTGCAACAAAACCCTTCACAATGATCTGAATATACCATATATTCTTGAACTCGTCCCTTCCAAGTTTATGAAATTCCACAGTAGCCTTTCGATCCACCCTAATCCTGTAGCACAGTCATTGCACTGCACCACTCATTTCTATAATCCTCCTCGGAGACTGAAACAGCAGTGGCCTCGTCACCTGCTATAAACGTGTGACAGATGGAGTCCTGGCAATGGCCAGTTTCTCCAATCATGTCCTGAGCGTCTGTAGGTCTCGCGCTCTTGGCCAGCCTCCACTGACTCGTTTCTGGTGATGCGTCTGACGGAGGAGCGTGGGGGACTTCCCAAGATTCCACTTTCTCTTTCGCATGTGGATTTAGGAGGCATCTGAGCTGTCAGTAAATATTTATGAATGAGCGAGTGAATGATAAATTGTAAATATGGTATCAATGAGAGCATTTATCTTAATTACTTATTGCCTAATAAGGCAGATTCTAATTTTAGCACAATAAAGATCTGTAGAAGAACATATTAATTTTTACGGACGATTTTCATGGAGTTTATCTCTTTGCAACTGCTGAACGTAGCTATCCACAGTGATCGTTAAATTTGACTTCAGCAACTCGTGGTGAATTATTCCTAGCCAATCCCACCATACAGACAATAAATTTGTTTGCCATGGATGATTGCTTTCGGATCTGGTAGGGGTGGTTGACCACTGTCTTTTGTGGACTATATTGACATAGGTAACCCATTTTTCATCGCCTGTTACAATCCTGTTTAAAAAAGGCTCAATTTTTACCCGTGAGAGCAGACTTTTGGCGATTGACATGCGATCTTCTTTATTCTGTTCACTGAGATTGTGAGGTACCCACACTCCTAACTTGCTGACTTACCCTAATTTCTCCAGGTGGTGGTTAACAGTTAATTGTGATGTATTCAACCTTTCTAATAAACCTCTTGTTGATTGACGTTGATTTGGATCCAATATTGCCTTTAAAAGATTGTCGTTAAAGTCGGAAGGACGTCCCGCCCTCTGTTAAGGTCGTATCTCCAGAACGGAATTTTATAAACCAATTTCTAACTGCCCGATCAGTTATTAGTCCTTCATCATATACACTGCATATTTTTTCAGCTGTCACCCTATTCTACGTAACTGCATTGGAAGTTACTTAAGACTCGACCTGATATATATTATATGTATATATATATATATATATATATAGCCTTCAATGATTTCGTAGGATCGCATAGCCATTTTGAGCTTATATTTAATCGGAAAAGCTAGTTAATAAACGCACAATTTGTCCTCATTATAGAAAAGTAATGTAATTGTCAAATATTTATATTACGATCACTTTATACACAAAAGTGAACTTTTCGGTCAGTAAAAAAAATGGAAATTATATTGGTTCCAAAGATATTTAATGAACATTACCCTGACGGTAACACCGAAATACAGTAATACAGGTCACATGACGATCTGTGAACTTGTGAATTGATTTCATGGATTATTCATACCCCTAAACCTTAATTCTGCATAATTAAAACCGTCCCGTTAACAGATAAGGATACTGATATAAGTAAACAAAAACTAATATTGAAAAAAAGAACTAAAGACCTTCAGGGAGAAGAAAAAAGTTTCCGGAATTAGGGGGTGGCCCTTTTATCATCTCTCCCTTAAAGATTTCAATAGGCCCCCGGATCCACCCTTAGCCTGATCCGGTCAGGTCTCCCCCCACTCCTTGGTAAATTAACCCAGCACACACTCTTCCCTCCTGCAATTTCCTATTTCCTCCTGTTGGAATGTAGTTGTCTTTAATTAGGACCGATACAGTAAATATTTGGACTACAGGATTGTCTTTTATGCCATAGATATACGTTATATTTATAGCAGATAATTAAAAAAAAATATGATTGCTAAAATATTATCAGGTATTATCTATTAGGTATTATTTATTAACTAATTTGTTCTGATGGGCAGGGTTAATCTATTTTAGTCATATTTACTGTTGCATATAAACAGATTTAATGAGTTTTTAAAGTTAGTATTTATTATCACATACATATATGTATATTTATATGGGATATATCCTTTAAACATAGCGTTTGATCTAGTTCATATATTTGATAATATTTAACGTATCGACTGATAAATGCAAAGTATAAATAAAAACGAGATCTAGCTTAACATGGATACATATAAGTGGCGTTTTTTTTCCAGTAATAATTTGTAATATTTTTAAAAATTGAAAAGAAAATATATTTTAATATCCAAAGATATTAGAAGGGTTAAAAGAATGGTTATTAGAGATAGGACCCTGAAAATTTACTTTCTAGTGCTTGTTCAAGTAAATGAATTCTTCTGCTCCTTTCGCAGTAGAGAGCGCATTCATTCTAATTATCTATTAATACATTATTGATTAATAAATTTATTTTATTTCAAAGTGTATTTCTTACTTAAAAATATTTTCTTTGGCAATCGGTTGCCTCGCAATTTTAAGGAATTATTTATATAAAAAATATTTTATTATAACCGGTTAACATTTTTAACAAAACAATTATTAATTACATTTCATATTATAACAGTATGTATTATCTTTAAAAATTAGTTAAATTTAAAAAAGTAGAAAGTGAAGAAACAGTTTTTTGAGCTACTTTAATGACTTGGCGTTTTTTAAAAACATATTAAATGAATGATACGAAAATGCTTGAGGTCATTGAAGACAACATTTCCAACTTTTTCATATTTCTTGTAATTATTTTTAAACCAGCACATGGCGAATATGCTTTTGAAATTTCAACTGAATATTTATTTTCACTAGCGCTAATATACGGCAGCTACGCACCTGTTTGAAAATAGACCTTCTCTTTTCGACCGAAATCGTCTTCTGAAAATAAGAACAAACTGTGTAGAAAAACAAACTATTCCAGGCCCTGCAGAAATTTGAACGGTGAAGGCGTGAGGGCCGAGCTGGAGCTGGGAGCGGAGACAATGCTCTGGCTGTTGTTGCTTATCGAGCGGCCGGCCTCTCTCTGGCTCCTGTCAACATGAAAATAGAGATGTGCTCTTTCCTCCGGTCTAGTCCCTCTCTCCTTCATGTCTGCCACATCTTATAGCAGTTCAATAGCAACAAAAAACTGTTTTTCATACAACAGGTATGAAAAAATGTTTCGTTGGATTTTCAAACCCAGTCTGTCTGTATGGATCCTAGATTTTTCGCGTCCCCTGTTCAAATTAATATATATATAATTTACATCATTATTCTATCTGAGAGCTGTATACATAAAACACCATCACTATCATTAATTACTTCATTCAAAAGGATTTTAAAATAAAATATATAGAATCACAGAATCTCTAATCAAAACACGGCTGACTCATTTATTATACTACGAATTTATTTTTCGCAGTAATAAAATGCATGAGTACAATAATGAGTTGGGGGATCGTCTTGGTTTGATAAAAATTAGTTGTTTTGTTTCGATCAAGTTCGTGATGATTGAATGAACGTTTCGACAAACTAATATATATACATCGGTGTCGGGTCGTGCCTGGTCACCCTAGCCCTGGTGACAAGTGAGGGTTGTTTGAGTTTATAACCTGGACAATCGTTTCATGACGGCTTTACTATCTGACTCCATTTTTTGATAGGTATGTGATAATGCACTATGTTCAGGAGACGAGGTATAGAGTAGGTTTATAGGTATTTTATGTGGTCTTGGAATGACCGCGAATTCACACTCACTATCTGAGGGTAGGCGAAAACCGTCCGGATCCCAAAGGTGAGTGTGAACCGGAGAGAGGCAGACTGGAATACCACAGGAGGGCTGCTAGGAAAATTTGCAGGGCCACGGCAACCGTCGTCCACGAGGGAGAGGTCTCTCCCAAGGAGGTGCTAGTTTTGGCGAGACGAAGGCGAGATCCCCACTAGGAAGGTGTGGGGTCTGACAACGCCGGACTAAAACGTAGCGAGGTTAGGAGAGAAGAGATGTAGAGGTGTTTCATAAAGAAGCAGTCAGGTTTTCAGAGTTTCAAGCGGGGTAGCCACGAGCCACTGAGTAGTTGCCAGAAGAGAATGATTTTTTTTTTTTTTTTTTTTTTTTTCAAAACCTCAACAAAACATTACAATGTACAAAAAAGAAAAATAACAAAATATTTGGATTACATGTTTCTCCTCTTTCTGCATTTCCATGCTTTTGGCGGAGTGCCCTAAATATAATAAATTTTTATTGTCGTTAATAGTTCATTGTTCTTATACAACACTAGGTGATGAGGCTTACCTTCTATTTGTCACCGACACCAACACTAAACACTAGGAACAAAACAAAACAAACTAAACAAAACAAAACTAAACAAAACAGATTTACAGGGACTAGACCCTCGGCTTAAGTACCCAGCAAGCCTTGCCCTTAGCCAATCATTATTGAGATTGGTGTAACCAATGACGTGTGGTTTCTTTGTCCTCTGGGAGAGGCTGGTAGGGTGGCAGGGTTCTTGTCGAAGGGTCTGTGGCCACATTTAGGCTCAAACCTGGGACTGACAGCTGTTGTCCCAACTCATGTAACACCCTGCATTTTTTATTGCTTAACACATTTACAATGATTTATATTTTGTTCATGTTATTTACATTTATTTACAATATATATACAATAGAGTATAGGGTATTAATCCCATTCATTTCCTACATTTTAAATTTGAATTTTGAAATTATATCGATAAAGGATTTTTCCTCTATTGTGAGTTACAAACGGACAAATTACTGTACCCGTTTAAAGCGAATGCACATAAACTAGCCTGCCATGATACTATCTAAATAAAAGATAACATTAATAGAACAACTTTAAACTTCAATTTTTATTTTCTGAACTTTTAACTCCTACTCTATCAGTTTAATTACAAGATACTTGAAAATGGTGGTATATCAACCAAAAGCGCTTGTATTAGTATAAAATAAATTGTGGGTAGACCAGAGAGAGGTGTGCATTTATTAGCAATCTATGTATTTATTTCAATGAATACACTTTTTGAAAACATAACAAATCATTTCATCAATTTCCAATAAATTGCATCAACTAAAGTAATTTAATATTTCCAAACATTGAATATTTACGATCCAGCAGTAAAATTTGAAAAAAAATATTGAAAAAATGCAAAAAAAAACTTTCCAGAACATTATTTCATTCTCATTATTTTTTTTTTTTTTTATATCCTTGCGGCCTGTGGTAGTTTTAAACTTGGGTGAAATTTAAAACAACTTCCGGCCACGTAAAGTCATTCAATATTTCATGTTGTTTGTTCAATTGTTTCTGCCCTATTGAAATGAAATAAATTCATGTTTTATTTGGGTATTTGATTCAAGCGTTCCATATTACCCCATACCATATTATTCCATACGATGCCTATTAAACCTTATGAGAGCTCTACATGAAATTGGTTTTTGGTTGATCAAAATATCCGATCAACTACTATTGTATCACATAAATACAGATGGCGAACAACAATCGATATCTCATCCATATCAAATTAAATTTTCTCTTCTTCTTTTCCTGAATAATAGAATGATATTCTCAAAAAGGATTGTTGGCAAAACAAAAAAATTAGTAAAGATGTCACCGTTGTTAGAGTAGATGATTAATAGATGAATATTTTTGTGACGATCAGACTTAAATGAACTTCCTCAAAAATTCAATTCAGAATATAAAATTCCTGAGGTAATTAGGGCAGGCAAATACTTGGGTCTGAGATAAAGCCGTTGGCAAGGTGCCTTCATTTCCTGCATTAACACCTAATTTACCTGACACCTGAGATTAACGTCAAAATTGCCTTAACCGATTACCATCTTATCAGTACCTTCTAAATTACCAATTTAACTGTTATAATTTGTTTGATGTTCTTCTTTAATAATGTAATAATAGAATGATATTCTCAGAAAGGACTGTTAGCAAAAAAAAATTGGAAAAATGGAAGGTTGTCTTTCCTTCTCTTAAAAGCAGTCACCTTTTATTTCGCAACTTCATATGCAACAGAAATATGTGTGTATTCTTTAAGATAGTTAGGGATAATTATCACTTAATTAACGGGTCAGAAGAGTTATACCATAAAATTGTTTATGTTAATAATTAGGGCAAAAATTTAAAGATGGGACTTCTTGCTTAAGAATCTTGTGATTTTAGCTGATTATTATTATATAATAATGTCGTTAAACCCGCCATAAAATTATAAAGTCATAGAAGTTCCTATTGAAGTCCCAACAACTCTGAAAATAGTAAATTTAAAAATTAGTTTATTTAATTAATAAAAGTCAATACCTTTAAAGGCACAGATGTTAAATTTGACACTAAACTGCAAATGTGACTCCTTAAGTGTATTTGAATACATGATCTACTTAATAGTTATTATTATATAAATGAAAATAACTACCAATAATTTATTTCTTCAGTAAATGGACTTGTACTTCCTCAAAGAAATTCATTTAAATGGATTAATCCCATTCAATTCCTACTTTTTAAATTTTTAATTTTGTAATCACGTTAATAAAGAATTATTTCTGCATTGGGAGTTCTACACCGACAAATTACTGTACACGGTGAAAGCAAATTTATATAAGGTAGCCTGACGTGGTGGCCAGTAAAAGTTGAAGGACACAATTGATCTCAAATTATAAGCATATTTAAAATGGATGAAAAAAAATTAAGTTGCTTATTTACCACGGATGTGTGCTACACAAACTTAATTCCCCCAACTGTGAGCACTATGAGACAATCACTAAGCTGTAGTTAAGCTGTAGTTAAGCTAATGAAGCAGTAGTTAAGAACTCTATTCTGAAAAAAAAGAAACGACAAGAACATAAGATAGGACAATATCCACTAACAGAAAAAGTTGCTGAAATATGAAATAAATTGACATATAAAATTCTTCTGGTGGACATAATAAATAATTAGTATTAACATAAAATTATTACGTAATGACAGTGAAATTTTTTTAAAATAAAATGTTTCTTAGTCATCTAAACCCTGTGTCGATCATATCTCATCAAAGTAGAAAAGAATATTCAAAAAATGAAAAAGATTTCACGCACATAGATAAAGATAATGTAAAGACATTGCTGCTAATTAAAATGCAGGTTCTGAAATCTAAATGAAGGATTCACCGTGTAATATAATAATTAGCATGTCAAGTACATCATATCTGTTAATACAGGTTTCATTTATTTATGTAAGGTTCAGGCTATTGTCATTTAGGGCTGAAAAGTGGCTTATTTATTGAAGTGAAAAAAATTCGGTATCCATTTACGGATTTCAACCCAGGACCATCAGTAAATCTAACCAGTACCTATTTTATACCAAAGATGATGTAATTATAATTGTATTTTGTTAATGTTATGACTTATTCCACCTCTGGAAATGCCCTTTAAAATAATAACCCAATTACACCTAATTATGTCATTTTATGAATATAAATATAAAGCGATTCTTTTATAGGGATACATTCTCTGAACTTTTCAATACTCATCGCGTCAGTTACCTATGTTCATTATTTTATGGAAATATATATAATCTTAAAAACGAAACGAGAAAAAATATTTCTGTTTTTACTTCGAAAATTACTTTTTTATTTAAACTATAAATTCCTTGCCCTTAGCCAGGGAACGAGGACAGGATCTTGTTTCTATCTCCTCGTGCATTTTAAGCGCTCGCTTTTCTTGATTAAACCGCCACAAGTGCTTCACAGTCTTACGACTCAGGCAACGGGGCTATAATTGTGAACTTGATTAAACTCAAGGCGATATTTGAACGTTTAATTAAAATCGTTACGATATGTGACCCTTCAATCTTCACATATTTGAAGTGTTTATTCACAACAACGGTAGAAAGTACACAAATCACTCTAATTTTAAACCCCTTAGCTATTTATTGACATACTAATGTCTGATAAGTAGTCTCGCCTACTTGCGAAAATAAAATGTTAATAAACACCTTTCATTGAGTTCTTAACTTTTTTTTTTTTTTTTTGGCCCTTCCTGAGGCTGAGCCTCAAACGGGATTACCCCACTAGCCCCTGAAGCGAGCTCATGAGGTTTCGTAGCCTGTTGTGCGTACCCAGCATTCTTGAACTCAACCCTTTCAAGTTCATTAAATTCCATAATAACCTATCCAACCACCCTCACCCCTAAGCACAGTCGTTACAATGCTACACTCATCCCTATAATCCTCCTCGGAGACTAAAACGGCAGTGGCCTCATGACCTGCTATAACATACTCGTATTTGCGTAAAAGTGGGAGTCCTGGCAATGGCCAGTTTCTCCAATTATGTCCTGAGCGGATGTGGATCTCGCGCTCTTGGTAAGCCTCCGCTGGCTCTTATCCAGTGACGGGGCTGACGGAAGAGCGTGGGGGAATTCCCAAGACTCTGCTTCCTCTTTCATATGCGAGGGACCTAACAACTATTCGGACTTTTGAGGTTTCTGGGCTGTTTATAAATACTATATGAATGAGCGAGTTAATGAACATTGTAAATATGGTAGGAATCAGATCATCTATCACAATTACTTATTGCTAAATGAAGCAGATAGAAATGTTATCATAATAAAGTTGTTTTAAATATTAAAAAAAATAATAAACTTTTTTTTCTGACAAAATGGCTTTTATTCCTTAAGAGGTTTGTGTAACATAACACATTTTCACATGTCACTGGTAGGAAATAAATGTTACTAACGAAAGTCCTATTCTCCCACATAAGCTCCCTTTGCTTAATGATGCAACGTAGGTAGGACACCATAGATGAGGTGGTAGTTAATTTGAGACCAGCCCTACAGAGTGATGACCGCATAGTATGCGAGACTCGACTCTAACCAACCGACTGCTAATAAAAGTTTCATCAGCATTAAGGTGGAGGCGGGACACGCTCTGATTGCCGACCACACGCCGTATATTTGCTTAATGCTATTAGTGCAACTTAGAAGGGAGCCATCACATTCTCCTGAATTATTGACACTTACTTAACTCCACTTCCGCTTCTACTTCGCCAAGTTCTATCGGCCCTCTCATTTAAATGTCTCCCCCACCATCCAAAGATGCCCACAATGAACAGTAGAAGTTGCTTCCGTATGGTTATCTTTCTAGTAGTTGAGGTAAATTTAAAACTTTGTAGTACAACTTACTTGTAGAGCAGGGGATAGTTGTTTTCAATGTTTTATTATGTTTCAGTCGATTGTACCTATCAGTGTTTTTTCTAGATCAGACCACTGGTCGCCTGTCTTAATAACGAATTTCACAGAAGGAAAAAATAATGTGTGCTTCACAGGGCTTCCCTAAGAAGGCTAGATAGAACTATACAAAGTTAACTATAGTAAAAACGTATGTTAAAAAAACCATGGGTCTTTTCTGACCCAACGCAACAAAACAATAAAAAATAGTAAATTAAACACTCATAATTTACTGCGAATGATTAATTTTTTATAAATTAACTGTTAAGAAAATAAATAGATAGTAAAAAAAAAATAGTCAAATATTCTGATTTATATATTTTATTTTTGGTAAGATAAACTTTTTTTGCGGTGGATTTTGGATATCATTGTTACTCAAATTCTTCATTATAAAAAAAAGTAACCTGTACAGACAACTGAAAATATCCTAACCATTATTTTACTATTTAATAAAACTTAGAAATTAGAACTGGCCCGCCTTCGACGTAGACAATTATTGCATCCTCGTTTGAAATCAGAAGTTTTCTTGCAAACAGTTTTTGAACATTCGTCACAAAAAGTGGAATGTTTCTGATCCGATTTAGCGCTCATATAACATCTTTTCCTTTTTTTCTTTTTCGCATTAGTTTCTCAAGATTAGTGTAAGTTAGGAGGGAGCCACAGACTTACGACACTTGGCTTACAGACTTGCGAAATCAGGAACAAGATCCAAAGTCATGACTCACATGGGGCATGGGAACTTGTTCAGAAGAATTGATGAGGACGAGGTGCTGTCAATGCACTCTGACCTACAAGTTAAGAAACACACAGACGTCTTATACTGTGCGGTAAACACAAAGACCAAACCACATAAACTGTGTAATGGGATTAATTGCTATACAGACGGCTCACTAACAGAAAACGGATCAGGGGCCGGCATATGGAGGAAAGATAAACCAGAATCTGGGATTTCTATTCCTTTAGGTAGACACACCTCGGTCTTTCAGGCCGAAGTGATGGCGATCAATGTCTGTACCCAAACCTTAATTGGGGAGGGTGTAAGAAACAGACTGATCACAATTTTCACGGATAGCCAGGCTGCAATTGGCGCCCTGAGAAGCTATACGACCAGATCTTATTTGGTTGAGGAGTGCAAAAACAACCTAAACACACTCTCGCTAGCCAATAAGGTTAGAATCGACTGGGTGCCAGGACACACAGGCATCACAGGCAATGAGAAGGCAGATGGCCTTGCAAGGGTGGGCTCAGAACAGACACCTCTTGCACCTGAACCCATATGTGGTATCAGCCTCAGCTACGCTAAAAGGCGTATAAAATTAGCTTTAGAGGACAGGGCAAGACTCTCTTGGAGAGAAACTAAGAAACAGGAACACTCGAAACTGTTTCTTGATGGACCCTGTAAGAGAAGAAGCTCAGCACTTCTATCAATGGACAGGTGGACACTCAAAAGTGTGACAGGACTCTATACAGGTCACTGTCGGTTAAATAAACACCTCTTTAATTTGGGCATAGTTGGATCACCAATCTGCAGATTCTGCAAGAAAGAGGGAGAAACGGCACGTCATATAATATGTGACTGTGATAACCTAGCTAGAAGGCGATACCTTCACTTTGGCAGTGATCGCATTGTAGACCCCAAACTATGTGAACTGATCGATCCATTCGGTATCCTCAGATTTGCAAGGGCCGTGGGCCTGTCACATATATAGGACAGGGACATGGACGGCGCACAATAGGTCTCACTGAGGCCGCGGTGCACAAATGCCGGTACAAAATAATAATAATAGGAGGGAGCCATCATATTTTCTGATTTTACGAGATCATCAGGCAAACCTACAATTTTTCTCTTCTTATATTGGGTATACAAATTCTCTTCACGTGGTTTGCCACTGATTACTCTAAGATTTGTTAAGAAGACATATCGATCTATTTTATATTCAAACTGATTTCCTGAGTAATATGTGACTAAAGTAAGTAGCTAAGTCGAGATTTGGTAAAATAGCGTTAGAGGCCATGTTAGGCTTGCCCTCAAAGTTGAATAGCATGAAAAATTTGTCCAGAGTATCTAATCCACCTTTAGTAACCATAAAACCAATCATTTTGGCATAGAATATTCAAGAATTTGGTTGTCGTGATGCATTGAAGTTATTAGCACTATAGATTTATTTTGTTTGTACACATGACTTAACGGTGTTTCCTCCACCAAAACTAAACAGTAAACTGCATTTGGAAAAAAGTTTGAAGAATCTCACATTTGGTTTTTTTTAACTTTCCAACGTAGGTCAAGCTTTGCTTTCAGTTTATCCAGTAATTCACTGGAGTAAAACCAATTGTCTCCTGCCACACTAGGTTCGTTTTTGTGATAGGATCTGTGTAAGCAAACTCTTTTAGTAAATAATTGGTTTTGGCATCACAAAGGCAAAATACTTTCAACCTATACCTACCCGGCTTACTTTTTATGTACATGTGGAAATAGCAGCGCCCTCGAAACGGAATAAGCATTTTATTCGATTGTTACGCATTCTGCTTGCAATTATTGAGGGTATCCAAAATTCCTGATTTAGCTGCCAGCCTATTTCCTGGATTTATTGTTGGTAATCAAATCTTGGAATGGAACTCAAAATCAAAAACCATTCCTTACTCATAATTTCTAATGTTGAGTCCCTATTTTTCATGCCCAACAGTTATGAGGTGTTAAAAAATATTAAATGGATTCTACAAAATCACCCACACAGCCCAAGCCACCAGAAATATATTTACGCAATATTAGTAATTTTAATTTGCTATGTACCCAACTGAGTAAAATCGCAGGTACAGGCAAATACACGTTCGTCAATCGGTCGGGACATGTTTCTCCCGACACATACCTAGCAATAATCAAATACTTGGAAGAAACCAAGGCCAACTTCGATACTTACCAGCTAAAGCAGGAAAAAGCGCTACGTGTAGTAATTAGAAACCTGCATCCCACTACAAAAGGACGAGATAGAAAAGGAGCTCTTAGGTTTAGGATACAAGGTTCGCCAAATTACCAATGTGCTCCATGAGGAAAGGCAAGAGGATGAAGCTATCAAGACACCACTACCCTTGTCCTTGTGGATCTAGAGCAAACACCTGGAGTGGAAAGAGCTTACTCACTTGTATTACACAAGAGTACAGGTCGAAAAACCTTACCCCAAACGTGACATAGTCCAATGCCATAATTGCCAGGCATACGGGCACACGAAGTCATACTGCTACCACCCTCCCAGGTGTGTAAAGTGCAGTGGGCAGCACAAAAGTGAACTGTGCAAGAAGCCCCTAAAATCGCCTGCTGTATGCGTGATCTGCGAGAAAGGCCTACCAGAAAACTATAAAGGCTGGGAGGCTTACAGAATTCTGAAGTCCAGGAGCGAACATGGTCGTCGGCCAGAAGAAGAGAAGCCAGCCACAGGTAGCTCAAGAAGCACCCCCACCAGAAATTTGAGGCCTTCAGTCTCTTTTCCTGATGCCGTTCGGAAGAGAGAGCAGTCACAGGCACTGGTCACTCCTCGTCCTCATCACCAGCATTCCGTTCATCCCGTCAACCCGCAAACTCAATCCCCTCCTCAACCACACATCTCCCAATTCCTCCACGTTCCAGCTCTTCAGATCTCACTAGTCTATTAACATCATTCCTTACAGAGTTCAGAACCCTAATTACCCCTCTCACTTTCCTTCTTACAAATCTTGTCTCATCCCCATTAAACAAAACCCAATTACCAATTACTTATACCTCAATCAGGCAGATTGTAATTTTCTCATAATAAAGTTGTTTAAAAAAAAAAAATCAACAACTCATAATTTCTCCGAAAACTGGTTTTCTGAAAACACTTGTTAAAAATAATGAGTTAGCATCTTCTCGTCCAGATTTGGAAATTCAGCTGAGATAAATCAATAACAAAAACATTCGTTTCGTTCACATCAACATGATACACGAAAGAATTATATTTTTTATCGTTCGTAAAAATGTAAAAGTTGTTGTTAAAAACTAACAATTTTTTTATTATATCATTGGCCATGCTTCGTATGGGGTAGCTGTTTTTTTTCTTTTCCTATTCCCCTTACCCACGGAAGATGCAACACTAGATTACAGAGCCTCGTTCCAGATGCAGCAGGAGATTCACTAGACCATTTTTATAACCATTTATCTTTTTTCTGCCATAATAAAACTTAAAATGATCTTTTTTACTGATTGCCTCATCTTTATTAACTTCTTCATCTAGGTCAGGTTCTAAATAGTTTCCATCCGTTCCAGAAATAGTGTCTTGTTCAGTGAAATTCGAATCATCATCCCTGTTGTACTTAGCAAATCAACATTTTCATCATTTTTTTTCTTCCAAACCATTATCACCATAGGTTCCATCTTTTAAAAAATCTGTCCATTCTTTGTAGTGCTTGTAGAAGCCTGTTTCTGTCATATCTACAAAATAGTATATTCACGATTTTTGTTACACAACTCATGGGTTAAAAATGACCCAATAATTACTGGTAAACATGGGAGAGCATACTCTAAATGAAAGAACAAGAACAACTGATGCTTCACTTAGTAGTGGAAGAATTCCTAAGATCTAGTTGCGCTAACTTCGGCAATCTCAGGAAACGTTTAAATTATTGTTTTGGTCGGGCCACTTTGACTCATGGTAGTAGTTAAAAGTTAGATTAATTTCATTGCATTTGACACTTAATTCGTTGTTTCGCAGGATAGTTGTTAAAGTTACTAAGAATTATAAAAGAAAATACTTCAGGGATTTTAATATAGGATAATAGTATAGTATAGGATATAAGAATAATTAGGAGTTTTTATGTAGTATAGTAAAATCATCTGAAACAGTCAATAAATTTAAATCATTATTAATCAATGATATATTGATATTATTCTGTCTTTATTACTAATAAGTAAAATGAGTTGGGGCATTAATAAATAATTAACTGTAATCATTGTTATTTTTGTAATAAAACTCACAATTAAAATATATCACATATATTTTTTAATTTTACCAAAAAATTAACATAAGCAGACACCGACAACAATCATTGCAGGGAACAACCAAGATAACGCAAAGAAGAAATTTAATATACTCATTAATGTTTATTTATTTACTCGTCCCCGTTGCTGGGTGGCATGACGACTTCTAACGTGATCTGGATTCGGCTCCCCAAAGAGTTTTTTATTGATTGGTGGGATCTGGTCATGGCTCGCTCAGCCCTGCGAGGGTAAATGAGTAGCTATTTGAATATAAAAAGAAAACCAAAATTAGGCTCTACTGTATAAAGTGTTCTACTATGGATTTTTAATTGTTTTTTTATTTGAAGATGTGTAATTTTCTAATTCAAATTAAGCCTAATATATAATATATTAATACTTCAAACTAAGAAAATATCTAAGGATTATTAACATTTTCTGATACGTTGTACATCTTTGTACCTAACATACATTGTACCTAACTAAGCTTTTATTTTAGCTTTTATTTATTTTATTATCATCTTCATGTTGAGGTCGGAAACTTTTCAGACCACCTGTGTATCATTCCACCAAAGATAGCGATACTATTTTATTGTGCCCATCTACAATTGAAGGGTCTGCTGCAAAAAGGAGGTAGCTCCAATTTTTCCATTTGTTGGGAAACCAAAAAAAACGTTTAAAAAATTCAAATTTTAAGTTATGTAAAAATATTGTTGCTGCTTACTTTCAATTATGGTGTTTACATATTAGAACAGTATTTTCATTCAAAAAATATCATCCAAATGTTGGTGGTACGTGGATGATTCTTGGAGCTACCTCTTTTTTGCCCAAAAGAATGGAATATGAGGAATGGAGGAATATGTTATGTCTCGGAAAAAGGTGTAAAAATAAATAGAATGTACTATTATTATGTATTTTTTATTCAAAGAAAACTGAAAATAAAGTACAGCAAAATTATTGGTCTTACAAACAGAAAATAACATCAATTCAATCGTCACATTCTCCTTCTGTAACATCTGGGTCATCAGGCGCATTGTCTGGCTGTAGTCGATTGTAGAACCACATATCATTTTGTGCGACGTATTTTTGGGCAAGGTCCATCACATCTTTATATTTTGCAGCCTTAAGTGGTAGGTGGTTGGTGTATGCTTGTTGAATATCTTCACTCATCACTGAGTGTATATAATGATGCAAAAAACTGATTGGTTCGTTTGGTGTCTTTTTTCCAACGGATTCATCATAAATGTAGAAATAATGCTTACCAGATTTGGCTGATGAGATCCCAAAGTTGTAAACCCAGCATTGCCTTTTATAGAATGCATCTCCTGATGGCACTTTTGGTAACGGCATATTTTGTTGATAATCGAAACATAACATTTCAACATTGTCCTCGTTTACTGCACGAGCTTGTGTTTCTTTGAGTGCATCATAAAATTTTTGTGCTTTACTCAGATGTAAATTTTTTTGCAGCTCCAACTCCTTACGTCTGTTTTCACTTATAGATGGCGAACACATTTCGTTTTTTAAACAATCACACTTTGGACAGGTATCTGACCGAGGGCTGCCAAAAGCAAGGTTGAAATTAGCCTTTAAATATCGAAAATAAAAGTCGTATGATACAGGGGACTCAGGATGAATTTGTAAATACAACTTGTGCATTTGAGTGATGTCAAGATCTGCGGATAAATACTTTTTTTTATCGTTATCTTTACGGCTATAGTGAGATTCTCTTGTAGGAAAGCTTGCTATATGGTCGTACACCTTCTTTACTCTTTCATCATCAACCTGGTTTGGTCTATTTTTGTGTTTTCCTCGGCCATCTGGCTTTGGTGTTATAGCTTTACTTTTGAAAATGTGACTAGCAATATTTTCAATGCGTTTGCAAGAAATCCCATGAAGGGATGCAAATGCTTTCTTACACACGCGTAATTTTTTATCCCCAATGCGAACGGAATATACTCCTGAAAAAGCCCTAGGCTGACCTTGTCCAGTTTTCACTCTTCTTCGATTAACAGCTTTAATAGCAATGCGTCCTCCTAAATAAATATCTTGTGATCGCTTTTCCCCCAATTTATTAAAAGAATCAAGAAGGCTTAATTTTTCCTGCTCGGTAAGCTTATCGAAACATTTGTACTTGCACATGCAATCGCGGCCAACAACTCGGCGTGATTTATCTTTCCCACTTACAGTTTTGTATGGTTTACCTTCAGTCATTAGTCGTGTTCTTACATTTCGCTTCCATTCACTCTGACAGCTAACTTTCCGCTTTGGGCGAATGAGATCGCTTTTTTGTTTCTTGTTGGATTCAACCTCTTCACTGGATGTGATATCTTCTTCAGAAGGCTCATATAAATCACTTGACCCACTACTGAATAGTCTTTCCTCTTCCGAGACACTCATAATCCTCTAAACAAAATAAACTTTTTTCAATAAACTTATTAAAATAAACTTGTTATGTTTATTAGAATCAAAGACACGAACGACGAAATAAATACTCTTTCACTATGAACACAATTGAATAACAGTATTCAATAGTTAACCTCCCTGTAAACAAAACACGTCAGTCGTCTGGGGTGACAAAGAGGTAGCTCCTGGAGCTACCGCTCTCTTGCTACAAACTAACAAGACAAGCAGCTCCATCTCTTCAGTAACTCTGGAAATAACGATTGGAGCTGTATCCTTTTGGGGCCAAATAAAAGAGGTTTTTTTTTGACACAAGAAAGTGTTTCTAACTCCCAACAGCTATGGGATGGAGCTACCTCCTTTTTGCAGCAAACCCTTCAATTTGGCTTTAATCATTTAATTATTAATATTGTTTAAGGCAGATTGTAATTTTAGCACAATAAAGAAGTTTTATATATATATAATATTGTTTATGAATCTTGTACTTGTAAATGACAAGGTTCTCATTCAATTTAATATCTTATTAATGTACCAATTTGATTTTTTCATTATTTTTTTTCAACGATTTAAGTATTTTTTAACATAAACATTTCTTTTCTTTTGCTTAGCTTTTTCTCTTTTTGTTGAAAATAGTCCCAGAATAATGTATTTTAAACTTTTCTATAGCACTTTGGAGTGAAATACACAACTTGCTGGGCAGATAGTTTTACACGTTACCTATTTAAGTCATTATAGTTTATTTTTGTTTTCCTTCTTCCTATTCTTCGTGTGGTTGAGCTATATTTTTTTTCACCACCTTTAAGAAACTCTGTTCTGGCTTGAGTGGAACAGACAATCAATAATGGACCGACCCTGAAATGACAGCTAAAGACCATCTGGAAGGCTGCCGATATTTAAAAGGGCCGAGTGAGGGGTTGAAGAGGAACTCTATCGACCCGGCAGTACTGGCTCTTGGCAAATCTTAGCAGTCAATTAACTGGCAACTGGCACGATGGAGGCAGTGGATGGACTAATTGCTCATCGGCTTTCTATTGTCCCGTCTTTTTCGTCAGATATTTACTGGTAATTGTGTCATTGTCAGCTCTTCTTAACTAATCCCCTTGTTTGCCTCTTCACTCCAGCAACCGTTTTCCGAATAACCTAACTCGTTTAGAAGGTCTGAAGTAGATTTCATTAAGGAGCCCAGGTTTCTCCCTCAGGAAGAAACGTAATGGTGAACTAATATATAAACGAAACGAAAATCGTTGAAAGAGAAGAATGAGGAGATATTTTTAATTCTTATATACCATGAAGAGCTTGAAGATGAAGGGCATCTAGAGTATCCCTGTTATCCCCCCATTATTGTATTTAGGATTGGCATGGTATCTAATCAGAACCCTGTTCTAGCTCCTCGTAAATCGTCGTGAAATATTAGTAGTCGTAGTAGAGGAAAGTCAAGTGCAGACAGTTAGTTCCTTTATCAGTGGGTGAGAAATCGCCAGGTAGTTTGTCATGAAAGGCTTTGTATAATTTCTTCTTGTCGGTGTGTACATATGGAACTTTTAGGAACTCTCGCAAGTTATTACCGCAACGCAGTAATTCACCTGATTACTTTAGATTGAAATCTCTATGTATTGTCAGGATGTGAGGTTTTTTAACATGATCTGATTGTCTTCCATATGCTCAAATGAGTTTCAGTAAGTGCATAGCATCAGCATTGGCTGTTCTAAATGTCTGTCAAGTAAATGGAACAAAAATTGGAGACGGTGATTGCTGTTCGCATACTTCTTATGTAAGTGATCCATGTCGATTGTTTCCTCATTGTAGGTCAGAGATATTCCGCTGAGTCATTATTTAATTCTCATTTAATGCTAAGGGATAGAGTCCACTCCAGCGTGAGTTTTCCTGTAGTGACTTACATAATTCATATATATACATATATATAAATACATGATATTTATGAATCAGAGAATTGGGTGAGTTTCTTAAAAACATATTTGGGTGATAGCATGAAATAAAATCAACCCGTATTACCTGTCAAAAAAGCTTACCTTTTAAACTATTTTTTGCCACAAAAAATAAACTTTTTGATATAATCAAAAATATTGTAAGTAGCTCTAACATCTGCTGAAATAGTTGGAAGGTAGTAGGTAGTTTGCGCGTTTTTACTATATTTTAAGCGTGTTTAACCAAGTAAAATCAATACATTAAATTTTAAGTAGTTTTTTGACTGGGACGATTTCCCCTTTCATAATTTTTTTTTTGCATATTTTTTTATCTACTTATTATATTTAAAATAAAAACTGAGCACTCAATCGATTGTTTACTGACACTATTGTAGAACAAACACATATATAGACATACTATAAATGAATGAATGAAAGTAGAGTCTGATCCTTCGGTCTTGGCAATAATTGTATGGATAGGTTAATTAAATTAAAGGAATCGTGAAGAAAATGTTCCTAAAAACATGAAATTCAACATACACTATTTGATAAATCAAATAAAATAATAATAATTTTTTCTATAACTTTGAGTAGAATATCAAAAATAATATATAATTATTAGACTATATTGAAAAAGGAAACCGTATCTTAACAAATCGTTTGCAACTCTTGCAGTTAAATTGATAAGTGCTCTAGTTAGATAAGAGGTTCAATTTAATTCTATAACTCACACGACTTTGCAACAACGGAAGAAGTTAATGACGTGCCTTAGTGGGGAGGGGAAAAGGGGTGGCAATTTGTCGGAGGAATTAAACAGGGGCTGATGTATGCCTGCTGGGGAAGAAGTGTAATATAGATGGCTGTGAGGGTAAGCCGGAAGGTGGTATTAGCGAAATCTGTGGCCTGTGGCGGCCGCATTATTGCGCGCGGCTCTTGACAGTCCCCCTCAAAACTTTTGCCCACATGCAGCAATATCACCAGCGGAACTCTCCTACTTAGGCCAGCTTTCTTTATCTGTGCCCGCTGGTTCCTTTATTTTCCTCCCAGTTTCATCTCCTTTTATTCCACTCCATCGATTGAGCCTGAGGCATTGATAACGGCTTTATGTGTTAGTTAAGGAGTTAATTTGCGATTTAAAGTAAAACGATGCAACAAGGCGTTGTTAACCTCAGTGTTTGGTACTTTACCTTAATATCTTTCCTGTGGTAAATGTGAAGTAGAACGGCTATTTAAGGAAGCAAGGAGGTGAGTAGTAAAGTTAGGCCCAGCCACCAGTGGACTCTCACCAGTGTACCGAAACAACCAACCACCACCGAGGCTTCCCACACCACCTTCAAGCAGGTACTCCTAGTATAAGGATCCGATTAACCTAAATATTCTATATTTTTCCCTCATTCTGAATTTCTAACTAAAGAGTTTAGAAAAATAAAAAAAGTAGTAAAGTAGGATTAGAAACTTCTGATATTTGTAAACCACACGCTAATATTACATTAATAATTTAACTTGCACTGAGAGTAATAAACCACGTGAAGGCTGTCAGAATAGTTCTGCACAAATTCCCCAAGCTAGCCAAGGGGAGGAGCTCACATAGTGCAAAACAAGCTTTCAATCTCGTAGAAAGATCCAGGTAAAATAAAAAATATACATACATGGATGTAGTCTAAACACCTACAATTTTGACCAAAAATTAAATAAAATCGTATCACAATTAATTTTGAATAGACATAATCATCAGAGCATCAATAGAGTATCATCAGCAGTACTGCGCATGCGCTATTATATACAAACACCTCTCTATATCCTTCTTCATATAAACACCGTATACTACTGTTTATAGACCGTACCTCAGCTCTAAAATTGTTTCAGCAGGCAACTCACGTGAGCTGATCACGAGGGAGCCCTCAAGCAGTGAGTGAATCACTTATTATATTTGTTTAGGAGCGTAATAGGTGATATCAAACCGAGACGTCGGTCATATTTGACAACCCAAGCACTTGCCTCTGACTAAGTTGGATAGCCAGCTCCCATAGCTGAGAGTCACGTCCGGCGCCTCTCACCGTGCAATCGTGATGTTTGAAACCCCCTACCGCTACGTTTTTTTTATTACTATTTAAATTAATTTTAATATTAATAAAAAATATTTTAATATATATATATAAAATATCTAGGTCTCTAGGGCCAACTCCGACACCATCACCTGCTAAGCGAAAATCAAGACGTTAAATAGGAACGTACACATAACAACCTCCTCTGCAGCTAGCTTGATGGAAGAGAAACCACCACTGACCAGCACATCCAAAGAAGAAACCGTTCGCCCGAAAAAGGGGACCCCCTTCTTCACGCCTAATACCTTTGAGGCGTTAAAAAATATCTAAGCAGAGGAAATGAAAGTAATAAAAAAAGCTACACAGCCCAAGCCGCCTGCTACATTCGTCCGTAATAAAAGCTACATTAAATTACTATGCTCACGAATGAGAAAAATAGTAGGTACGGGAAAATAAATATACGAGCATCAATCTGTCTCGGGATACGAAAATCTCACCGGACTCTCACGTTACTTATCGGGCCGTTATTAAGTATTAGGAAGAAAATGAAGCCGAATTCCATACTTATCAGTTAAAGCAGGAAAGATCGCTACGAGTAGTGATTAGAAATCTACACCCAGCCACACCTGCTAATGAAATTGAAGACGAACTCTCAGTTCTCGGTTTCAAAGTTCGCCAAATAGCAAACGTACTCCATGAGGATAGGCAAGCTTTCAACAGGGTTCAGCACGCAGGTTTCTTCTACAAGCTCAAAAGCTATTTACCACAGACTCTTTTCCTAATCCTACAGTCCTACCTTTCAAACCGCTGCTTCCAAGTCCGATGTGGTTTAGAATATTCTAACTACTATCACATAAAAGCAGGAGTTGCACAGGGCAGTGTCCTAGATCCCATCCTCTATAACCTATACACGTCAGCAACATAGCCTTTCTTAACGATCTCAATATACCTTACATTCTCGAACTCATCCCTCCCTAGTTCATGAAGTTCCATAGTAACCAATTCTACCACCCTAATCCCGTAGCACAGTCATTACACTGCACCACCCATCCCTATAATCCTCCTTGAAGACTATAACGGCAGTGGCCTCGTGACCTGCTATAGTTGTGTAACAGTAGGAGTCCAGCTTCTCCAATCATGTCCTGAGCGTATGTGGCTCTCGCGCTCTTGGTCAGCTCCACTGGCTCTTATCCAGGGACTTCCCAAGACTCCGCTTTCTCTTTCGCACGCGAGGGAGGTGACAACCATGTGGATTTGGGAGGTTTCTGGGTTGTTTATAAATACTCGATGAATGAGTGAGTGAATGAAAATTGTGGATATGGTATGAATAAAAACATTTATCACAATTACTTATTTATATGAGTTAAACACTGGGTTTGTCAGGTGATTTAATAGAAAATAATTAAGTACAAATAATAAATTAATTGGTTGGTATTAAAGTTTCTACAACTTTTAGTAGATAATCCAATAAAAATAGCTGAGGCTATGCTTTCGGTTTTAAAATATAGTTACAATAATAAAATATAGCTCGTCAATGAGCTGCAATAACGTCGTGTTAATTAATTAACGTAGTGTATTTTTTTATGTTTCATTCCCGATTCATGCCTAAAGTAAAACTAGAATCATGCTAAGTAATGAAAGAACATTAATATCTTATTTAGAATAAAAAAATAAATATGTTTCTATGATATTAAATAGGGCTTCAAATTAAAGATCTTAGCGTCTTGCTTACTTATATATAAGATTTTTTAGGTCTTAAGTGGACTATATTCAGCTAGAACCATTGATAATGTCAACATAAGTGTATTCAATTATTTTTAATAAAAAATAAAATTTGATGATAGCAGTATTTACATACTTATTCGAAAAGAGTAAAAGCTATTACTACATTTCATTTGCAAAAATTTATTGGCCAATGAAAATTTATTCAGTACGTGGGGAATAGTAAAATATGAGAATGAACTAAATTTGTATTGTGGTATCTCATTGTTTTTGATTTTTCAAGACAATTGGAATGATTTTTGGATTACTGTATTTGTTGTGTATTTACCCTCTGAAAAAAAAAAAAAATCAAAAAACTATTTCTTCAATAGCTTCTAGTTAGGACTAGTAGTAGAATGGTTGTTATTTTCACTGTTTCATTAGTAATTGTATCTTTACTAAAAACTAGGACACTAAAAAACATTTTAAGATTTATGTAATGGAAATCAATACAATTCCACATCGAAAGAGTCATTTTTATGGACATGTATACAGAAAAACTAAGTATATTGCACTTTACTTACTCTTTTGAAAGTATAGCCTCTCCCTTTCAAAGCAATAGACACAGCAGTTTTGTACCCGGTCGCTTTGGGAGAAGTAACCGCACCATAGCCATGTGACGTCCGCTTTAATGAAAGGCCGATGCATCACTTTGTAGGGACGGTAATTAATTTGGAGCCGCTTGTGAAATTCATAGCAGAGGTTTTGCCTCGCCTTCTTAGAGCCAGTACTTATTAGCCCCCGCCTAAACTTACCTCATGATTTATAAACTCAACCCCTACCGGCCGATGGCGAAAAATTGGAAGTTAATTAAAACACTTTTTTCTTGAATACTATTTAGTTTCGTTCGGCAAATAATCGTTAATTTGAGTTCATTAGGAACATTTATTGACCTGACCTTTGTATTTAACATTCCTTTATGATTTTACAAACTTCATTATATCTTAAGGATAGAAAACGATCTTTATTCTGGGACTATGTACTCCATGTACAATACTGATACCGCAATACTTACTGATCAACGTTAATTAATTAAAAATGCAAGGCTTTACCATTAATGGCCACACACTGGTGCATATAGAATTTAGTATTTATGCAGAATTTTTGGGTTCTTACCTTCAACACTGGCAGTCCTATTTCTCTCAAAATAACTAAACGCTGCCACCTAAACACCGCTAGATATTAAGAAAAAAAATTATCGTTTTTTTTTTAACTGATATTTTCAAAATTATCGGTTTTTTGGGGTTTTTTTCATATCTCTCAAAATAATGAAAACGGATAAGGGAAAAATATAAAGAATATTTATCTTGGATTGGCGACAGCCTTTCACTAGGGGGAGTCCCATTTGAAGGATGTGTGTAGAGGATGAGGAGTGTCTAGGGCCTCGGGAGAGATGTGGGTGATATCGGGACGGTGGTGAGAGTCCACCGAGGGTTGAGCTCAGGGGTCTAGGCCATGGGACTGTAGTCGACCAAGTCGGGCCTAGTGTGAGTTGACCCCGGCAGGGGCTGGCTTAGTCGGCCAGTGGCCGAGGTGTCGACCTTACCTCCCCCCCCCCCGGAGGGGTGGTGGGGCTATAGTGTTAAACACTGGGTTGGTTAGGTGCTGCAAGAAGTCAAAAAACTGGATGTGTCTCCGGCGGATGAACTCACCCACCGACGGCACTCCAAGCAACCTAAAAAAAAAATGTATACCGTCCTTATGTAATTCAAGCTAGATTCAAACGAAAAAATTATTAATAATGTTGTGATTATTTGTTTTTAAATTTGTCTTAGAATTGTATTAACAATCAGTCGTATCATTCAAATTAAATGGATTTATCGTATTGTATCTATATGCTTCTTATGTTTTAATACTATGAAGGCATTTTACTACCTTTATGTATAGAAGTATCAATATAATCCACCTTCATTGGATTGTATTTACAAAAAAGCATTTCATGGATTCCTGTAAATAATCTTTTTTAACACATTTAAGTTAATTTTCTAATCTCAGTTATGTTTTATTCCTTATAATTATCATTCTACGTAACAAGCATATTACATTTGTCATGTGATTTGTTTTCATTCCAACGAGTTTCCTTCCTCATTAGAATTTTCATGCCCACTGGAAGAAGTGATATCTAAACGACGGCGGTCAATGTGTAATGAGCCAACCCATTAAGCTCAAGTGCATCAAAAGAGAAGTCAAACCATGGAGTACATCTGACCGTGTCAGCCATGGATAAGAAGTTGCACTTACTCGTCTGTGAATACGATATTGTAGACCCACACATGGGTACCTTATCACCAAGAAGTCACATCTAAAATGCCAAAAATCCAACTAAGATTCAACAATCGTCTGATGATAATGATTACTACAATAATATTTCTCTTGATAATCAACCTACATTGTATTATGTAATATGTTCGCAATGTAGGATAATCAGAAATTGCATAAAATGTAGCCAAGCTACAGTAAATATAATGAACTATTATATATAGATTTTTTGTAAAATCTATATTGAATTCTGTAATAATTTTGTAACAAGTGGATATGAAAAAAAAATGTAATATGTGGCATCAATAATACCACACATATAGTAATAATTGCTCTTATTTTATTTATTTTTTTAAAATTAATAATGTCCTCAGTAACCCGCATATGCAGCATATGCATATTCAGTACGCATATGGTAGTAAATCGTTGAATTAGCTCCTGTTGCTCCTGTGTGGGATGGGCGGGTTAGTCGGTGTCCTGGGCACCTCTAGGCCCTGAGTGGTGGAGGCATCACTGATCTCACAGAGTGTGTCAGCTCCGAGTTACTGAGAAGATTAGGACTTTTCCATGCATGTTTAAATGTAACAAATGGTGGATTGTACTGATGTTTTTAAGTTAGGTGGTTAGGACTGTTTTTATCTTCGTCATTCCATACCTTGTATTTCTATATACACCACCTGACATGTGAAATTGGAGTGCCTCCTAGGTCAGGTGTTCCCGAGGAGCCTTGTCTCTGCACACGTCGTGGGCCTCGTTAGGATTTTCAAAAACTAGTTTGAAGATACAAGAAATGGCGTTGATGGCCTCAGGTTTTCACGCCGCAATACATCCCCCCAAAACAAACAAACAATTATCAAATTAATCTACTTTAAGATTGCCATTCAAATATCAGCTTTATTAATGTGCTCGTATGTTTCGGCCAGAATCGAATTAAAAACATCTAAAAGGTAGGCTTTTTTAGTACTGTTGTAATGCTATATTTTAAGAAAAAAGTAATAACGAACCCGAGTTTTTCGTAATTTGAACTTTAAAATGCGTCGGGTACGGGGAAAGTTAAGAAAAACAGTAAGAAATCTCAATTATCTTTGTTTTGCTTGAAGGCCGCTAAGTAAGAACAAATAGCAGAAAGTTGGGTTCTGAGTTGAGAAGAGAAGGAAGTTTAATTCATATTAATTATGGGAAGGGATACCGAAGGGTTTTAGTTAGCCGTGTTTAGCAGCTGCGCAATTTCCCAATATAATTTAAAAGTTAAAATTTGTAAATGCTTTATTCAGTGTACATAAAAAGGAACCAGTTGAACTTTTAGCCAACTGTATAATTTCAGATTTGGATAATTTATCACGTGAACGTATTTTCATGACGTTTCTAAGAAATGTGTTGACTTCATAAAAACATTCGAGATCCATAAAGTATTTTTATTTTTTCACTTTAGTAGTAAATCTGCATAAAGTGTTACAAGCATGTACAATAATATGCTCTTCTCTTGTTAAACTCCGAAAGCGCTTCAAAAACTTCAAAAAATTTGCTCATATTAATAACGACCCTTCATTGATCCCGGTAATTGCAACTCTTGACTGATGGTCATGCTAAAATATACAGTGCCATATACTGAGCCAAAATTGTATTACTTAAGTGACATCTTGAATGTATTTCATATACATATACATCAACATTTTAAATTTAGTTTCGATTACTTGGAGTATGATTGTGAATCGTAATATGTACGAATGAATATATTTTTCTGACAAGTAAGAGATTATGATTCTTTGGCCACTTACTAAGTCCATGAATCTCTTGCCTCGACAAATTCCATGGGATTTTCTTTCTATGATAAATAAGACGCTTACCTATGATGTAGTAATGACAATGATTGTATGCAATATAAAAAACATAGAGCTTTGAATCTACTTAAGTTGAATATCTTGTCCTCAAATAAATTTTTTTTATTGAATCTGATCCGTAAATAATTACAGGGAGACACCTCGTTTTCTAAACTCATATATCATAACTATCACCATATCAATTGTTATGTATATTACTAAATATTAGGGCGTGTATATAATTCAAACCCTTCTTGAATAGTTCTACATCCTACGGTTGGATCTAAAGTATGCTTGTGCTTCTTCAAGGAAAATGAGCAAATTGAATGCAATGAGGAGTGGGAAATGAGAAGTCTTGCATCACACCAAACCAGGTATCCTATACCTTACTGCTTGTCTTTTCAAAATGCCTTTTAATAGGAATTTATTGAACATTACTTTTTAACTCAGATTTGGCAAATTTCTTTACATTTCTGAGCAATGTCATTATATATATATTTATTCTCCCAACTAGAACATTCCAGCTTTTACATTTTTATGAAAGTAAATTCAATTTTCGAAGAAACATTTGCTCTACTGCATATAAATTTGATAACTTTTCGGGTTTTCTAAAACAAAGTTTTAAATTTACCTATATATTTAGTCAGAATTTATCTTTTTGTCATATGTTGATTGATTGACAAAAAAATCTGATTCCGGATTATGAACACCAGCTCCGACCATTTATAGTTCAGATATGCAGGAAGATTCACACTTGAAAAATTCTTTCAGTTTATTATTATCTATTCCTCGGAATTGAAAATACCGCAATAATTCTGAAAGGCTATTGTACTGTATTCAGAGTGCTATTGCATTGAGGATAAAACCCGTGCAATCCCAGGGAATGTGTGGGTGAATTGTGATTGAGCTACAGAGGGCCGTGTAGCCGCTTTAGGGAGATGGTCCTGGCCAGGTAAGCTGGAGTGGTCACGTCTCCTCAGATCATTACAGGGCATCCGCTTCCTCCAACTTACCCGTCGTGGTCCTAATTTGATAGCGTCTATTCTCTCCTTGCCGCTATGTTCAACCGTTGTACTTACTACTCACGTTTTTAACAACATTATAATTTTCATTAATAAAGCAATTACTTAAGTTCCGAATGCTGTGATATTTGATATCAAAAAAAAATTATATATTAAGAATTTGAAATAAAAAGGGCGTTAATCGAACCGTATATCAAGAAGGCGATCAAAAACAAAGGAGCGAAGGTTGTGAAAAACAGGAGAGCGAGAGCGTTACCGTCACTCTCGTTTGGGCCAGCCCGTGATACATATCGGTAGATTGTGAGTGTAGTAAAAACTGAAAAGTTTCCTTCAGTTAATGGAATTGGACTTATAGCAGAACGAAAGAGAATTTTCACGAAAAGAAGAAGGATTAATTTTGATTGAAGAAGAATAGGAAGAAAAGTTGTAAACAAGTATTTATATGATTAATTTAAGAAAGTTTTTTTTTGTTATATTAAATTCCCCTTTTTGCCAGAATTATTCATTTATTAACAGAACCTCGAACCTCAGATAATAAATAATAAGATAAAAATAAAAAACATAATATTTGGGGCCCAAACAGGGACTGTGATAATGAGGTAATCTGGCTAAAGGATTGTTTGGATAAATGTGTCACGAAAATTGATGTTAATTTTGATAAAGGTTAGGTCTAAAGTTTAAAATTTGTATTTGTGGTTAAGATTTATATTGTTAGAATTCAGTCATAGAAAACGATAAGCGTAGTGTCAATATTGATCCAAATGAGCAAAGTATAATTAATAGATAAGCAGATAATAAATAATAAGGAACCAAGGTGAACCGACAAATTAATTGGGTCTGATTAACAGGTCCAGATCCCTAAAGGAAGTAAAGAAAACTGAATTCTAAAGACAGTTATATTTTGACAGAGTATTTGTTGGCCGTAGTCATGTGGTACAAAAACCCCATACCTTTAAGTGCACTTAATACACCTGGTTTAAGCAGTACAATAACTAATTTTAGGTTTTAGATAACACCAATGTCCCCTGAAGATAACAGTATATATCCAATTTGTGTATATCATAAAAAATTAGTGATATGAGAAAGTGATTAATATCGTTGATACATAATAATAAATTGCAATCATTACGACTTGCTACCGGAACAAATTTTAATAAAATAGGAAAATAAGGAATTATTGTCGAAAAAAGAAACACATCTAGTCGATATAAAAACAAACGCAAAAAAAAAAAATTAAGAACAAATATACAGATGCATACATAAGATTCCTTTCATAAAGATAAATTTGACTTAATATGTCTTTTAATCACAAACAAATTATTTAGAGCCATACATAATACTCAATAACAAAGCTAAACGCCTGTAACAGTAACAAACCTTAAGTCCAATGAAAACATCTCACGACCTTGTTTCGTACTACAAATGGGCAACAATAAATCCTTATTACACACCATGTGTTTTATAATACATACTCACCAAGAACTTATCTATTATCTATGTAAACTATTTAACTAATCCTTAAACAAAGCGCGTTTTCACCACACATCCAACCCTATACAACCAATAATTATCAACGTGTGATCCAGATAAAATCTGATCGTTTCCTCAAAAGCCAACAGGTGGCGCTAGTTGATTTTCCGTCGAGAGCCACGTTTCTCAGGGTTTAAGTGTATCTGTAGTTTTGAAATATGTATTTACGAGCAATTATGTATACCAAAATTGCTCTGAAGATTATTTTTATACCCATTTCTGGACTAGCCCACATCGTTCTCCATCGTATGTCTTGTTGAGAAAAAAGGATCTGCTCGATTGAAGGATTAAGGTTGTTGTGCCCACCTCTTAATTATGAATAATTATAAGTTCCCCTGATCTCGTATCAGACCTTGTATCTAGGTCATCAAATGAATATCAGAAAATATGTATCTATTTTTCATTATGTTTAATAAAGTTTATGACGTCAGTGAGAGTGGGGGGAGAAATTGAATTAGTGGGGGAGACGGCCATAGGTGGGGACTTATCCCCACCCTACTGGCTGGCCTCCTATATAGGCCTCGGCCTCTCTGCGCTGGCGCTTGCTGCTCTACTCAAAACCATGGTCTTCTCATTCAACTACCCCTGCATCTCTCTCTCCTAACCTCACTATGTTTTAGTCCGGCGTTGTCAGATCCCACACCTTCCTAGCGGGAATCTCTGCCTTCGTCTCGCTAAAACTAGCACCTCCTTGGGAGAAACCTCACCCTCGCGGACGACGGTTGCCGTGGCCCTAAAAACTTACCAGTAGCGTCTCCCACGGCAATCCAGTCTGATTCTCTCCGGTTCACACTGGCCTTTGGGATCCGGACGGTTTTTGCCTTCCCTTAGACAACGAGTGTGAATTCGTGGCCATTCCAAGACCACATAAACTACCTACAAGCCTACCCTGTACCTCTTCTCCTGAACATAGTGCTTTGTCGGGGCACACACCTTCTAAAAATCTTATGGAGTCAGATCAAAGCGAATTAGGCTGCCCGCCGACTTGGCCGGCAGCCAGGGTGAAAGACCACAGGTCCCCCCACCTTATCTTTTTTTGGGCGCTCGCCGGACGGCGGGTAAGAGGTTGTAGCGAATCTAGCCCGCGGCTAGCGTCTCCTCCCAACTTTGGGGATACTCAGTTATCTGAGCCCGACATAGGTATTAAGTTTATGTGAAGGTTAAACTTTACACACCTGCTGAACCTCAGGACCACTATATGATCCATCAAGCACATAGACCTCTAAGCCAATTGTCTGGTTTGGATAGAAGTATCATATATTCATTACAGGACATCCCCTGTGCTGATCAACATTTCTATCGAAACAGCTCTATTACTATATTTTAAACAATACATCATTTTCAATAAGAATTCATCTTGATCTAAGCAATTGTTTTTTAAAAATTCTTAGTTACCATTTTTTAAATTGTTTTCTACATCGTTTTGCTTACGTTTTTGTCTCCCTAGTATATTACCTAGTAAAAATTACACACTTGTATAATTTTAAGCACGAATCCCAAACCCTTTTTGAAATGTGTCAAGAATGAAAATAAATATATTCATATGTTCAAGGCATCATGTTTGAAACGTATTCAGAGGACTTGAAAATCTAGTAAATTACTGCCAAACAATATGCAACATTTCCTGAAAATATCTATCACCACAATAAATTTAGTATCGTAATACGTTTTCTTATATCGATTTATTTACTGTTTTTTTACTTGTGGTTTTATTTCCTAATGTAGTTATCAGTTTTGTAAATTCAACCATACAACAAGTAGAAAGTTTTGTAGCCTTCTAGACACAGAATAGTCTAGATCTAACTCTAGACAGATAAATAGACAAGAAAAAACAAGGAAAAGAAAACATGAGACTAAAAGACAGCAAAAATCGGCTAGACGAGGGCTACACGAGTTTGTTAACAAACAAATAATATTATTTTTACGATTTTCACAAAAGTAAGTTTGATTATCATTGATTGATCTCACAAATCTCGGTTATACTTATATTTCATCTATTAATGCTGCTCTTCCACATATCTACTTTATTCAGTTCAGCTTACAAAAAAAAAACAACAGTTTACTACATTATTGATGTTACAAAATTTTAGTTCGTAAAATGCCACAGAATCTGAAATTTACTATAACAGCTATTAAACTAGTTTAGTGTATAAAATGTTTTACCAATAAGAGCTAACTGAAACAAATACAATATATTAGTAAAACTGTAAATTTAATAACTTAACTGTTTAGTACAAAAAATAAAACCATAGCGAATCAGAAAAAATTTTAACGACTTATCACTGAACAAGGTCATCTGCAAAAAAAAAAACTCGACCGCTGTCAATAACGATATATTAACTATGCAGTACGCAAAAGGATTTGCATCAACATAAAAAAAACAACTACTAGATGCAGTTGGAATTAATTTGAAGAAGTTGATATATATTGTTCTTGACATATGATGATTTTGACTCCATTTTATCAAATCGTCTCGTAAATTATGTATGTAGACAATAATCTGCAAATGACGTATTTCTGAAAAATAACGAGAAATTTACTCTCGTTTGTTTTAACGAAATATTCAAGGTAATATGTCTAATTTATTTTTACAAAAATTTTCTCTTTGATAAAGTCAGCGACAAACTGTTTCTCGAAACCAAATTTAATAAACAGCCAGATCAAAATATACTATTTAAAACTGCGGCGCAGGCAGTCACGGCGCTAAAATACCATTGCGCAAGACACATTGGACATGCGTGGTTTGGTCTTACTCCCTCTCTTCGCTTTTGAAGGAAGATTATTTGAATTTATTGAAGGTTGTTCCAAAATACCTTACACATTGATACGTTGTTGACTTTATAATATTTTAATAAATATTTATTTGACACTTTTGTTTATGTAATTTATTATTTATACTAACTGTCATTTAATGTTATTCATTGCAAAGTTTTGTTTTTTTCCCCTTAGCTCTCAAATTTTTAAGATTATAGATAAGGGAAAAATAAAGGAATTTCTTTGGGGTGAGTGGATCCTTTTACCTTAATTGCAAAGTTTTTTTTATCCTAAGCTCTTAAATTTTTAAGATTATGGATAAGGGAAAAATAAAGGAATTTATTTGAGGTGTGCGGATCCTTTTACTAGGAGTACCTGTTTAAAGGTGGAGTGAGGGAATTAAGGAGTGTGGGAAGCCTCGGTAGAGGCGGAAGTGTGATTCGTAGTATTTTCAGACACCATTGGGAAAAGGAATAAACTGGGAAGGTGGCAGCTAAAGAAATTATTTGGTGAAGTGCTGCCACATCAAAATGACGATTTATTCGAAGTTAAACTAGTTTTATACAGTATAAATTTTGTAAAAACTCTATGTAAAATCATTGAAGTAGATGTATAAATAAAGACAGGAAACGGTTCCTCCGGTCCATTTTCCGACAAAAGTTTCTCCTTCCGGGCTCAGAACTAATAAATAGATTTATTACAACACACCATTCGATTACTGGCTCAATCCATAATTTCAGAACTGAAACTCGATCATGAGCATTACCTAAGAAAAGACAATCGTCAAAAGACGAGACTACTGATCTTTAACGCCACTAGCGTGCCCTATTTAAACAGTAAATAATAGAGGAATAATTCGAGATGGAAACTTTCAGTAATAGGGGCAATGCTTCTAAAGGCGACTTGTTTACAAGTCTGGCTGGTAATAAAAGGGAACAGCGAAGAAGGAGGCCTATCAGTAAATCACATAGCGACCATAGCCTCCAATAACAATGGCTTAACCAGCTCTTGCCCAACTACACAACTGTCCTTCCTTTGGTAAACATCTCTGCCCAGGACGAGGGCAATGAACCTTTCGAATGCGAATTACTTAATACTGAAACTTCGGATATAATGGTATTTTTCAGTCTTACTTGATTGATATGTTGTCAAGTTAGCTGATCAAATCAAGCAGAGGCAATGATATTCAGTACCTGAATGTGTTGCCACCCCTGTGCTGTTCCGTACTTTGCGCAGTCGCTTAGTATGTCTTGAAGGCCAGCAAGTGATTTATTTTTACTTACCTTTGTACAGTACAACACAGTGTTCAGAGTAGTACATCTGCTAGCTCAAAACATAAATTGATCCATGAAATGGCCTGGCAGCAGTGAAGCTGTTTTTTAATCCAAAATTATTTTTTTTAAATGTTTTTGATGACTTAAGTCGTTTTACTGGTATATTTTTTTTTACATTTTTTATGTTTGTCAAAAACATTTTACGAAGATATAGTAAGCTTTGGGCCGCCAGCTCTGTGTTTCATTATTAAAAATTCAATCCAGAATCAGCCACAATGCGTTTCATCATAGGTGTACGGGAAATTACAGTTAGTTGAAAAGGTATGACTAAGGGGAGCACCCTGAGGAAGTACTTCCCCCCAGTCCAGGACAGGCTGAGGGCAAGTTGGGTCTCCCTAGACTACTGGGTGTCACAAGTGCTCACAGGACACGACGGATTTCGTGCCAGGCTGTACGAATACAAGAGGGCAGAAAGCAGGTCCTGCCCTCACTGTGTAGAGGACGACACCGCGGAGCACGTCGTGCTCTCTTGTTATGCGTTAGCACGGCTGCTCCGCTCGATAGGAGAGTATGGCCTGGACGAGTCCGACCTGCCGTCGCTGGTGAATGATGAAGTGAGATACACCGCGTTCTGCAGATTCGTCGGGGAGTGGAGAAGGGTACAAGGCTCCGGGCACTTCAATATATCCAGGGGGGTGGCGCAGGGTGAGCAGCCGTGTCTTCGGGAAGGCTCACCCGAAGCCAGCGATGTATCGGCGGTTCCAGAAGAATCACTGTAAATATGTACATATAGATATAAGGTAGGACTGAGAAGCATATGTTTAGATATAAGTTTAGTTATAGGGGGATAGAGGATGCACACCCCTTGTAAATATAGTACTTAAGTATAGTAGTAAGATATTAGTATAGTTAACGGATCTGTAAATATTGTAAATAGATTGAGGATACTAGCTATAAGGACAAAAAAAAAAAAAAGATAGCTAGTAAGAATTGTACAATGTAGATTTAAGTAAAAGTTTTTATTTTATTTGGTTTTCTTTGGAAGTTTTCTATGTGTTGATTTTGAAAAATAAAGAATGAAAAACAGAATTACTCAAGGTACTACGTAACCCCAAGAGCTCGCTTCACGGGCTAGTGGGGTAAGCCCGTTTAAGGCTCAGCCTCAGGAAGGGCAAAAAAAAAAGTTAGTTGAAAAGTTGAAGTTATAATAGGCAATTACGCAATTATATCACATGTTAACAGCTGACTAAAACTATTTATAATAATCTTTATTTAGGGAAATGGCTCTAAAATACTTTCTTACTGCTGGGTATAATATATTATGAAGAATTGTTTTTCTATTATGTAGTTTTTATTTTTCCTAACATAGTTTATTTCTTAAATGAAAATTGATAAGTACTTCAATGATTGATAAGACTTATTCATAAAACAACGGCGACGATATTAGTCCTTTATTTTTTTAGATTAGATCTTTTGCACATTATCATAAGATTAATTTTTTATCATGTAATTATTGGAAATGAATTGAGTTTAGTTTTACTAAATACTTAAAGTTAAGTTAAAACGCTCCCTATGTTGCTTCAGGCACTGACATCAATCGTATGAAAGGTAAGTTATCTATTTGACTAATTAAAACCGGGCTTAAAGTGGTTTTAACAGGTTATTAAAATAGCCCCGGGTGTCCGACAGGACTCGGGCTATATCCAGTTCCGTAATGAACACCACCGCTTGGCTGTAACAAGCAAAAGGATACCGTTGCTTCAATTTGCAGGGGATAGGAGACACTTAGGGTAAATCTATACCTCACCCCTCTTCGTATTTTTTCCGCCCTACTTAACTTACCCACTGTACACTTTTTCATCTTCTTACTATTCACTTTTATTCCCTCGACCGACCTTATTTTCCACTTTTCCAATAAAAACCAAGTCTTGATTTAAATATATTATAGCTTTGATTCTTTTGACCTTTTCAGTCCCTCCTTGCGTCAACAATATTTTTTTACTTACCAATTATTGAATATTTGATATAGTGGCCAATTCAAAATTTACTTAAAATGACTAGTATATATCTGTGAAGATCTTCACTCAACTGTTTAATACAAAGTACTGTGGCATATATATTGAGAAGAATGTAAAGCCGTGTAACTTGGGGGCTTTAAAAAAATGCAGGGTGGAAGCTTTAAGCCTTCCGTATACTTATAGCTAGGCCAGATAACCTTCTTAAAGGAGGCTTTTCACGAAATGTGGGAGTTGGCAAGAAACTCAAGGGAAGTTAAAAAGAGCATTTTGAAACCTTCCGTATACTAGTGAATTTTCAATAAGCAACGACCGATGCAGTAGGACCCTAGAGAAAATGGTCTCCATGATAGCCGCCTTTAAATAGTGCATACGCTATATCAGCAGATTCTTCAGTGAACCAAATAATAAATAAAATAAAATAATAATAAACTCACCCTAGTTTATATGCGTATCGTATATAGATTAGATATTTAATGTTTTACAGTAATTTTGCAATTAGATGATTTCGCAGGTATACGCATTAGCTTCCTTTCGTTTCCTTAATCGTTATAATAGGAGTGTTGTTTTAGTCAATTACCTAAATATTATACCAACTTAGTAAGTATTAATAGCATTAACATTCCAATAATGTTAATATGAATCTTACTCAATATAAAAAAAACAAATGAGCTAATTGTCCATGCAAATACCGGTCGCTACTGCCACGAACCTGTAAAATACATATTACATGCATATATATATATTAGTAGTTATATGTTTTTTTCCCCTCAGTCTTGGCAAGATATAGCAATTCATATTATCCTTTATGGTCAGCAGAACTTCGTCTAGCAACGATATACAGTTGAGGTTAAATATAGCAACTTCATGAACATCCTTCAGATTATAATTATCCTAAAGATGAGCGTCTACGTCAAAAATGATTTTCTACCACAAACAGAATATTTTTTTCTTATTGGAAACTTACTTTCCACAATTTAGTTTTAGTCACTAAATATTAGTAATTGGTCCTATTAGCTCTATTTGAATTTTATAACCTGGTAACCTGGCCATACATTGTATTCATATTTGTTTAAATGTACTAAAAGTCTATTTCGTAAGTAGAAGGATGTACTCTGTGAAAAAATAAGTGGTTTCACCATTGTTATGAAGGATAAAAAAATTCCTGCGTAAAAAATATGCCTTGGAAAAACATTTTGTTTTCACCATTAACTCTAACGAAAACCATGAAAGATCATGTTAATTTTTAAATATTTTATTAACTAATTGCCATTTTTTGTATATAATTTATTTACTTCCAAAACTTGTAAACATTAAATAATTTCTAGATATCGCTATATCCCTACGAGGAGGTAATGGTAACGCACAACTCCCAATAAATGATCTAATATTTTTCTTTAGAACGTATTCCTCCGAACTAATGTTTCCTTCCCTTAATTGTGCTTTACATGCGATGTCTTATTCCAAATTTTCTAAACAAGCAATATTGATGTTGTATTAATCAATTCAAAGCAGGTGTTATATAAACAAGTATTTCCAGCTCACGTGGAAGACTATTTATACATTCCATTAAAACGTTTTCATCGTTGTGATTGTTTCATAACCCAACAATTCATAAAATAATTAGCAGTACAACACGTGCCTACCGACCACCTTTATAAAATTTCATTATTGCGTGTAAATTGTATTATGTGTGTTCATGTTTTGAAGTTGAATGATAAATTTACATTTAATTTAACGGAAAAATAGAAGAGAAGAGAATAGAATAGAAAAAAAATTATCCCGAGACGAATTCCCTCTATCCTTAATACTAATAATATTAATGTTCAGATAACGAATTCACATCTGGAAAATAAAAAGAACCATTGCATCATAATAAAAAATAATAATAACAATAAAAATGTAAAATGAACTGTAAACCTCTATGAAAAAGATAATAATTAAGAAATACAATTTTCTATCTGTTTTTAGTAAATTAAGTCATATATGGATCTACCTCTAAGAAACCAAAAAACAACTACATGCAGAACAGTAAAACATTAAATTATTACAAAAAAAATTGCATATAACATGGCCACTGATAGCTACCTATCGGAAAGGATCGAGAAGTTTGGATAAAATAACTTATATATTCATGTATTTTTAATAAGTAGGCATAAAAGCGACCAATCCTCAACATATCACAGACAGAGATTTTTGCATGATTTTATAATAGTTTTGATTTCTCTTACAAACCTATATAGGTTCACTGCATGATTGGTATTTTATGGGACGTATATTTTTAATGCATCTCATCCCTATCAAAACACCCTTTACACAATTGCAAATCAAAAACCATGCTGCTAATTAATCAAGAATCTTGATAACTTGAAACGATATTGCTGAAGAAGTATTGATCCCTCTCAATACCTTGACTTTAATCGGAGCAATGACGCAAATATATCTCTGTCGAATTTATTTCTGTTATTGTGTTTATTTTTGTATTTTATATGTTTTTTCAGTTCATTGATGTCTTTTATTGGCCCATTATCCTAATATACAAAAGAATTTTGTATCATTTCAAATGCATCTGATATGCCTATTTTTTTTTAACAAATGCTCTTCTAACAGAGTTACTATAAGTAGGAAACTTTTTTTTTTTTAATAAGAGTAAGAATTAATTAATGAAACGTAGTTGAAGTAACATGTTTTTTTTTTACATACATCCTACCAAAATTCTAAAAGCCCTTCTTAGAAAAATGTATGATCCAGTATACTAGTCAAATAGGGAGTCCTGTGGTTCTGCAAAAGGTATGACTGACTTGCTGCAGTAGTGTTAATGGCTTTTAAGTTGCATTTCGGAACTGCTAGAATGGCACCGTAGAATCAAATTCACCTCTTTTTGTATACTAATAGATATATGTAATCTAAATTGAATTAAACATAAAAATAAATCATCCTAAACTTTTGCTAATGATTGAGACTTCCAATTCACGTGGTGACTTTAATATTACGTAAGCTTAAAAGAAAACCATAATTGAAGAAAGAAGGCAGAAATACTAACTGTACCTAATATATAATATATAATGTATTCTTTTATAATTAATTATTAATGAATGAGACCTCTTCAGTTTTTGATCGCATGTCGTTCATTACTCACCCCCCCCCCCCCATCAGAATGAACGGTGATAAGGAGCACATGAAGAGGGTGCCTTTAGCTCCAATTGTTCTCCCCGCTGACATTTCGTGTAAAGGTTATCTCTTGACATTCCTTCACCGGTCGACCTTTACTCCACTGGCTTTAATATTGCCAGGGAACAATGGCCAGGGAATGCTCTCCGCTCCCCAGACCCCCGGAGAGGGAAATCCTAACGCCTCGGAATAGTTTATGGTAATGAGTCCCCACATCGTGTTTGTGCTGTGGTCTTCATAATACCCTCTCAAACTATTTCACCCCTATACCCGGCGAATATAGAGCATAATATGGGTTAACCATTCATGTGATAACAAATTATTGTGCAAGAGGAACGTCTTCTTGCATGTTTTTATTTATTTACACTAGAAATGTTAGAAAATGAGAACATGCAATCGGACTGTAGACAGTTTCTAAGGTACAATGTTAAGATAGTAAATAGTTTATCTTAAGTAACCGTCTTGCGATAATAGCTTAAGCTCTAAAAGTGAGGTTATAAGTTTAAAAAAATCAAATGAATAAGTACTTTATTCTATGACATTTTTCCCTAAGAATAAAAAAAGTTATGGTTAGCTGAAAAAAAAGTTATATAACATTGAAATGATGTGATAACTTTATAAATAATGAAGAGCCTATGTAAAACCGAATAATAACCATGAATTATGAATTGTTAGATTAGAGAGAGATCAGAAAGTGGTAAAGTCTAGATCTAAAGATTGGGAGAGTTGATGAACGTCGAATATCAAAGGGAATCAGAGTTCCAAAGGTTTGTGGCACGGATAAGAAAATAATGGTCAAAGGAATCAGATGAGAAGAAGAATACAAGTCGGAAGAGCGGGATCTAGTACTGTGGGATTTATGCAATGAGTGATCAGCTATCTGTATGTAATCCCTTATGTATCACATAAATGGCCGCTACCATGACTGTGTCATAATGTTTTAAAACTATAGTCAGAGTCATAAAATAAGACGCTTGGGATGAAGGGGCTACTTGATGTTTCCACATACGAGTGTTTGGTTTGTAAAATTAATCATTAATAAACTTATTGTTTAATGATTGTCATTATCGAGGTAAAAGGATCACGTGGAAGAGAAACAGTAAACAGAGCGGCAACATGGCTTGCCTTGTATTGGGAGTTCTCACACTTCTAATTTCATCACGACAATTATAGTCCCTCCCACCTCAACCTCGACAATTATACTTCATAGGTTGAAAAAATTGAAAGTTAATATTTTCGTAAAAGTACCCCTTCAAAATTTTGAAATTATCTCTTGCATTCACTTCGATGTGACATGTGAACGCATTGGACATGGCATAGACATAGAAGCCGAATCTAGTCACCAGGAGTGTTCACTAGTATGAAACTTCCTCAGAACAGACACTTGAAGACTTCTCTCAACAATGAAGTGACTGGTAGAACTCCGCTGAAATACAAGTTTCTTGGGTATTATACCAATGTGACAGACGTGGGATCTCACTTCTTTGTGTGAAAGTTGGCGAGAACTTATTAAGGGTACCATTGTTCCAATCAGTGGATCGGAGATTTGGCCTATATAAGCTTTGAGAATAGCTAGGAAAATGACGTTGACTTTCTGATGATGTCCTGGTTCGATACTTTATTTAATGAATTACTTATTTGTGTTTGACACAGCTACAAGTAGCTTACTCTGTCTTAAGTCCAGAAATGCAGATCATTTCTAGATTTTAACCGTTTATTATCAAGATTATGAAAGGTTGCTCATAAAATCTGATTTATAAAATGAAACTCTCACCGGCATATTTCACTTGCATAATCTGTACTCATTGACTCTTCAGGTATGTTAGTATTAGTCGTAACGGTAATAGATGCCCAAAACAAAATTTTCATTAAAACCACTGCATAATCAGTAACATATGTGTAAAGAGTGTTAATTATTTTTAGTCTTTATTATGATCTACTAAACAAAGTTTAAGGGCACCTGAACGCTTCAAAGCGAGGACATTGAAGAAATCCTGATTTATTTATTTACCAAAAGTCCTGTTTTTGTATGGTCAGCATTAAACCACTAGTTAATTTTTTTTTTATCTGTTGTATGTTTTTCAGATAAAAAGTGGGCAATGCAAAAGTTTTCGCATTGGCAGAAAGCAATTAAAGGTCATTGTTTGATAATTTGAATTCAACAAAACCTGTGAATAAACCTCATTTACGTTGTAAATACATATAAACTCAAGGTACTGATCAATGTTTATTTTCGATTTACGTATAAAGTATAAATATACTTTTTGAATCCAAGTCCGGAAAACTATGGAAAAAATAAAATAACTGGAATGCCTCTAAGATTTTCCAGCCATGTAAAACCCGCCGTTTTGAGAGAAATCTCAAAAACCTAGGGTGTGATGCCGGCTTAGTACGTAATTGGATAGCTAAATCCAGGTATTCAAAATATCGTAAAACTATGAACAAAAACGTTACTTACAACAGCTGTTTCCTGCTTAAAAACATACTCAGGGAAGCCAAAATAGGGCCAGAGTAATTTTTAGTGAAAAAAAAAACTGTTCAATCTTGATAGTCTCCACGGTTGCACTTATTGCTGCCATGACCAAAGAAAGGAAAAATAAAATATTGACGCAAAGGTCACTTTGGGGTAATGGAGTAATGGTATGCGCTGCTTTCAATGAAAAGGGCAAGTCTCAAATTGCGTTCATTACTAGTAAAATGAATGATGTTAGTTATTATTATTTCATTTGCTGTTTATTAAATTATTATTAGAAGAACAACAAGAGATAATTTTCCAACAAGATAACGCACCGATACAAAGAGCACGGTTCACAAAACGATGGTTTGAGGTTTTCAGGCTCAATGTTATGGATTGGGTGGCCCTTAGTCCGGACCTTAACTCCATTGAAACTTTGTGTGGAATCGATCTTGATCTATGTCTATGTCTATGTCCTCCAGATATTTAAAATATCAAGTACCTTGTCGGGACGTCACGAGGGGGGTGCCGGGTTACCCTAGCCCTAGTGACGAAGTGAGGGTTGATTAAGTATATAACCTGGATAATCGTTTCATGACGGCTTTGCTATCTGACTCCATTTTTGATAGGTATGTGCCCCGACAAAGCACTATGTTAAGGAGAAGAGGTACAGGGTAGGTTTGTAGGTAGTTTATGTGGTCTTGGAATGGCCACGAATTCACACTCGTTGTCTAAGGGTAGGCAAAAACCGTCCGGATCCCAAAGGCAAGTGTGAACCGGAGAGAATTAGACTGGATCGCCGTGGGGAACACTGCTTGGTAAGTTTGCAGGGCCACGACAACCGTTGTCCACTAGGGAGAGGTCTCTCCCAAGGAGGTGCTATATTTAGCGAGACGAAGGCAGCGATTCCCACTAGGAAGGTGTGGGGACTGACAACGCCGGACTAAAACGTAGCGAGGTGAGGAAAGAAAGAGATGCATAGGTTTTCATAAGGAAGAAGACCAGATTCTTGAATACCGTCGCAGCTACAAGTCGAGTAGCTTCGCTAGGAGGAGAATGAAATACAGCCCGAGATCTGCCCCTATTTATAGTTAGTGGTGGCTCGTTAGGCCCAATCATCTGCCTCGTTATTGTATCCAGTAAGGTCCCAGTATGCTGTAGGGCTTTGTGTAGGCAGCCAAAGGCTGACCTGGCAGGGTCGTTTTCTACCTTATGTAGGGTAGCGGTTTCCTAGCTCATAACTTGCAGCTGTGACCTCTTTATTGTTTACACATTTACAATGACTTACATTTGTTTAAATTAATTTAAAATATATATACATTAGAGTATAGAGTGATTTATCTTATGTAGTTAGCGGTCGCTACATACCTTAAAGAAAGGATAACAAAAAGTTGGGAAAACATACCAGAAAGCACTTTTACTTGATACAAAATGTTCACAGAAGGTCAAAGGTGATTTAACCAAAACTCGGAAGGGTTGTTAATGGTGAAAGTTTTCATTATCAAAAAGAATTCACACTTTAAACTCATCACATCAACTAATTCCCAGTACTTTTTCTCATCTGTTTTGACTTTCTAGCTTATTCAGAGAGTGTAATTTTTGTATTGTAATTGCATATCAATTTATAAAAGGTAATATGAAACAGACCTTGTTGGTGTGCAATAATATAGCGCTTTTTACATGTTCAACACATATGTATATTATATTCATATTGATCAATACATTAGATTGTAAAATATTTCTTCTTATATATAATACTATTAATTAAAGATACAATGATATCGCGTCTTCCTGAGACATTACTCTTTGACCAATGCTTTCTTTTACTCTATATTAGTTTTTAAAGGTGACTCAGGTGATAAAAACCCCCCTTGGAATATTCTAGTTTCTAGTTTACTCTTGAAACTAGTTTCCAACAAAGTTTCAGTTCAGCCAATTTAGTTTTGAGTGGTTAAAGTACACGGAGAAGAAGATTCCTACGAGACTGACTAAGATGAGACGAAGAGACAATGAAGAGACCCAGCAGCAGTTAGGACTGCCCTGCGCTGCAGATAAGTGGCCTCCTCTCCCGTAATGAGTGCTCGCCGATAGACACCGACCCTTATCTGGTCTACGCACGCACGTTCCACTCTGTGTCGAGCTCACATTTACATTGCGCTCTCTCTCTCTCTCTCTCTCTCTCTCTCTCTCTCTCTCTCTCTCTCTCTCTCTCTTCTCCACTCTCTCTCAGACCCTCGTTATCCGTGTCCTATTCCTCCCGACCCGACCGATTCAGTACACGCTCTTGTAGGTGTGTTTTTTTTTTATCTTTCACTTCTTTTGCCTTTTGCAATTGAAATTGAAAATTTTTATTAATTAACAGCCAAAGACAAAGTTAGTAGTCAGATCGGGACTAAAACCCGGGAGTTCCCGGGAAATGTAGTAGGGACTACATCTAGTCCAACTAAGCAACCAACGAGTGGTAACTTTCCATATATGAATTATCCCGGACTCTCGCAACAACCTACGAAGAGCTGAAGGAGAATTCTCTGAAGCTTTTGGAGAGAAAATAACATTGGTGCTTTACAAAACCTAAATAATGTTACTAGTTTTTAAAAGGTCGGTTTTTCAACTATTTTAAACTATTAGATCAATTTTTTTTTTAAACAGGCCGACATTTCTTACATCACTTATTTATAAGTGCTTATAAGCAGATTTGTATTAGTTTATTTCGTCAATAGAAGAACTTGAGTGAGTAAATGATGAATTGTAAATATGGTATGAATGAGAGGGTTTATCGCAATTACTGATTGCCTTATAAAAGGCAGATTGTAATTATAGCCCAATAAAGAGTATAAATATCAGAAGTAAAACTTGTGTTAATTTTCAAGAAGAAATCGTGGGTTGTCTGAGCTCAAGTCGCAGTTTCCCCGACAGGTTCTTGATTGAGAAAAAACTTTTATATTTAAATCAATTTGGCAAATTAACATTATTTCAACTTACTCATTCACTATTAATCATTATCAAAATTTAATTGATACTTTTTTAGTAAAATGCTTACCATATAAAGGACCAGTGCGCAGTAATTTACAAGCCCCGTATATTTCGTTGTTCGCGGAGTTGTAATGGAGTAATAATAACGGCAATATATTGATCTAAAACCGTAAATCCCTTTTTTTTTTTCTTTTTTTTTAGCAGGCTGCTGATGGAAGGCAAAAATACCCCACCCGAAAAGGGATAGTAAGAAAAATCGCTCACTCCCCTAGATATATATTTAACATTGATTTGACAAGCTGAAAGGCTTTCAGGCCGTTTATCAAAGCGACCGCCATGCGGGTCTGGGTCCCTGTGCCCACTGGCCCACTAGCTGTCACTCTCAATCTTTAAATGTTTATCCTCTCCGCACATTCAGCCACTTCGTCTGGTAACGGCGTGGGTGGTTTGTTTTTCACACTGCGCGAGAGTTAGACAACTTTTAATAACTGTGACAGGGCGTAGCAGCATCTTTGGATTAATTTCCCATCGAATATTTAATTTTCTAAAAAGTCCAGAAGTTATAATTAAATAATTTATATCTCACAATAATCTTTAACTTCACGTTATCTGCATGATTTACCAGACAGACCCATTAATGCCACCACATCAACAAGTTTATCGTGCTCTGAAAATTAAATTAAAATTATTGTTAAATTTCTTGTGTCGGGTATAAGCTCAAATTTATTGTCATCCCTAATTATAGAACACGATTAAAATATCAGCATTCTATCGTTGTAGACCCGCCATAATATTCCAATACTGAGTTGAGCTTATTCAGCTGCTAATTTATAAAATGTCTATAGTACGCGTTTGAGAAAAATTGGTAACTCAATTATAACTATACTATATTCTATAATTATCAATTATAAAATACTCATGTAGAATAAGCTCAGTATTCCCAAAATTGTTAGAAAATGTCCTTATTATGTATATAATATAGATTTTCTGTCCTATGACGATACTAAACCCAAATAAATGTTAGTTCTGATGATAGAGACCTTGTCTCCCAAGCCACCACTCAAAAGCTACACGCAAGGTCAATTTGATAGATTTGAATAACTCAAAAAAATGCCAAAATAGTATTAAAATGGTCAATATCGTTTCAATTTATTGGTTTATATTAACTAAGGGTATCTTTGAAATAGATGCAAAAACATTTCACTTTTTAATGGAATGGTAAAATGAAATGTGATGGATTTCCGCACTTCTGATCTCTAATTTACCCTACCTCAAATGCATTATTGTACACCGCTTCGTGCTCCTTGCACCAAAGCAAATATGCAACTAGTAGAAGATTCGTTGAGAAAAAAAACAGCTATTGATTCGCGATTAATATGAAACATTCACTGGTAATGTTCAACAATCTTTGGTTCCATGAGAGAGAAAAATTGTTACTATAATTTATGGAATCGAGAGGCGTTGCGATGCTGCACAAGAGGGCAATATAAGTTGACATTAGAAAATATTTTCTTGCTAAACGTTAATACATAAATCCGATTAGATTTCTATCAAGTCGATTCTTAGTTATCCGCACACTACATTGGAAAGTACTTCCGGAGTCGTATTACTTCTGAATCCCCGACAAGATGTAGAGCCGCGAATGTACAAAGTCGGGTGGTTGGAGGTTAGTGGTGGTCTCCGGTAACAAGTGGCCGTCCTAAGATAGGTTATAGCGCACAGGGTCATTGTAAATCTACCGGCCAGGCTCGATTTATCGCTTCCATGGGCCGCTCCCGTTCCCACATTCTTTTCCTTTGTACCAGAAAGTTGGTAGATGTCGCATTCTCCCCTGAGCATTCCGTTATTTATCCAACCTTCAATAGTAATAAATCAGCTATATCTTAGTGTATTCAGTTTGTAACAACATAAAACTATAAAACTTTATCACAATCTATTTAATTCCAGGATCAGTTGTTCACACGTAAATTCACACGTAATTCGAACATATTTTTTTCTAATCAAATTATTTTTAATTTTTGTATAAAGTAGATAGCTAATTTATTAAATAGATATACACAAAATTTATAATGAGAACATGAAGGAGCAATATTGAGATATATATTATTTTTTGCTAGTCTCCTAGTTGGTTTCTTACAAACATATTTGATGATATGCGAAAAATCAACAAGGTTTTTTTTTTTTTTTAAACAATTTTTATTAAGATAAAATTACAATCTGCCTGATTGGGCTATAAGTAATTGTGATAAGTTATCTCATTCATATTTCGTTTCATTCTCGTAGTGGTATTAGTATAGCATAAATATGCCTATTAAAACAGGCTAGGGACGTATTAAACAATAAAGGTGAGCCCCATCAACTTTATTAGTCAGTTTAGTCCAGTCACGTATAAGTATATCATTATATTATACTTGTTTATTCCATTATATAATTTTTATAAAATAAAAAAACCTGTATATAATGTAGCGACACTACAGTAAATAAAAAAATGATTTGTAAATAGATTCGCCTGAGGATCTATAATTGTATATAATTATTTTAAGGGGCTTTACAAAAAAAAAAATTAAATAATAATTAACTATTTGAAGCAGCTATCTATTTGTTTCATGCTTTCACGCCCCCAGTAAGAAAAGACAAGCGTATAATCGATCTAAAGCAGGTCCATCTATAAAGGGTCTCTGGTAATAATAAAGGTATAGCTGCCAATGATAAAGCGGATGAACTTGCTAAGCAGACTCAATCTTGGTCCGTCCTGAGCCTGCCATTGCCCTATCAAAAGTCGCATCCATCTCCATATTGGACCGGTGGACCAGGACTAAAACGCACTAACAATGGTCCACCACTACCATAGGGTCAGTTGCAGACAGTCAAACCTTATAACGGGTAATTTGATGGGCAACTCTAGATTGAGCCAAAGCCTATCCTTCATATCTAGGACTATATTTGTCCTAAATGAAAACTGGAGGAGGAAACTTCCAACCACTTTTTTGAGTATGTTATACATTTAGCCAACTACGGTTTTATACCTTAGGTTGGGACGAACTCCATTAGAGGAACTTAATTTCATCAAATGGATGTCAATCCTAGACTTTGTCCGGAGGGTAGGGAGATTCCTCCATACCCCATACCATAAAGGCGAATAGGCCTAGTTTTTAGACTAACAAACCTTTATAGGGTTCCCATACTAGTCCAATCTAATATCTGATCTCCACGTTTTCAGGTTTTGTGAAAAATACATTTAAAATTGAAAAATCAGTGAATCATTTTTACGACCGTTCTACTAAAAAAAAGATCGTACCGTACCTGCTATTAGAACCTCTTCTTAATGTTTCGTCAATCATGTTTTGTAGTTAATAATCGCACTAGTTTAAGTCATAATGATTATTAATGTAAAAAGATAAAATAAACATAGCCGGGTTTTGAACCCGGAGTTTTCTTTTTTTAAGCCAATCTTGGCGTACTTAATAAGTGTAAAACCGTTAATTTTTATTCCTAAGAACATCATTTTATAGTTGCAATTTAACGATGGAGTGCTCACCCCATGAAATTTCCTCTCACGATCAAAGAAAGTAACAGGTAATTTGGGAACGGGGAGATTTGGCTTCTACTTTATTTGGGTGTTCTTAAAAAATCATCGCCCGCAGTCCGTGTTTGTCTTCAGTCCTCGCATGGGATAGTTTTTGTAGAAAAAGTTCGTACCGTGAGAGATTCTCTCATTGCGGGTGTTCACGTCCCTATTTTATAAATACTACGATTTTTTATGTGTTTTATTTGTTTGCTATGTTTATAATGTTACGGTTTTTTTGTAAATTAGCGTTAGATCTTTTCACAATAGGTCATATACGACCCATGTGAAATGAGAATGAGTGAAAAATAATAAATGGACTTGATGATGAGCCGATTTCCGGAAAGAAAGTGTGTCAGAAAAGGTTTCTATAGATTCTGTCCACGAAGGAAAAATACAAAAAACAAAATAGCTAGCAGAAAATGAATCATTCCTTTTCGGCCCTCTAACAATAATTATACGTGCCCGAAATCATGTAATGATTGTTTACTTTCATATTATCACAATTTCTATTTAATTATATGATGATACCTAACTAAACTGAATGTAAAAAAATGTTGTTTTTCTTAATTTGCTTTGAGGTTTATTGATTAGTATGACTTTTGCTTGGCCATGAAATCCTTTTATATCTTCATATATCTTTTGAAAATAAAATAAAATAATTTTATTTGGCAATGTCTGATGACACAAGCGAAAAATTGAGATGTGAGAGATAATCTAACGCTCTAGTTTTCATCTCTCACTTTTGTTAGCAAGTTCTGCCGCAATAATAAACCTAATTTTCAAGCAGTGTTATACTTATGTTTGCATTAGTGAACATGAGGTAACGGTATACGCCCCGTTGATGAGAGAGTTCCTTTATGAATAAAATTTTAGTTTTAACAATTAAAAATTATTACAAGAGTAGCTCTTTTTTTCCCTGTTAAAAGTTATCACAGACAACGACCACGTACTGGTGGAGAAAAAAAAAAAAAATACAGAAATGAAAATTAATTCCGGTTACTTGGCTGGGTTCATGTTTCATCATTTATACACTTCTAAAAACTTTTTGTCAGTATAAAGAAGAGAAAAGAAGGGGAGTGGGTAGCGATAAGGTCCAGGAAGGGTAACAATGCCACTCCCTAATTATTAAACCTGCTATCTAACCCTGTACCTTTTTTAAGATGCATGAAAACACACTTCCACTGCCTTGAGCTTGAATATATTCTTTTGAACTGTTTTAATTAAGCGTTTCGTTTCATTTTCAGTACTTAAAATATAGTTACCAGAAAAGAAAACCAAAACATACCTGAAGCGTATAATTTTTTAGTAAACAAGATGATTGAGTGCCATTTAAATTAATCAGTATCTAAAACGAAAGGGGTATTAGCTTCACGTTTCAAAATACTGAAGTGTTTTTATCAAAGTCATCACCCATTAGTCACTAATGGACTTTGTGGAACGAATTTACATCAGGAATGGTCTACAAATTTAACTCGATCAAATAAACTTTATAAAATCTATGTAAATTAACATTCACAGACGTCAAAAGAGAGAACTCCTTTTAAAAAATGATGAGGTTAGACATTAAAACCATCCAATAATTCTCAAGTCACACTTCAAAGAATATTTTCAATCTAACGTTTCTTCATGGTTAAGGTTATAAAAAAAAGGGTGAGGGTGGTAATGCAAAAAGAAATTCAAAAAAATTGTTATATATTTTGTTTATTTATTTATTCTATTATTATATTAAAAAAATATAACAACATGAACATTTTGGAGCCATTTACAGGCCGCATATACTGGCCGAGATTATCACTAAATCATTTTCGCAAGAGGCTAGTTATGCTTTCACTTGATGGCATCAAATGAAACTAAAATACAAAATAACATTTCACTAAAAACAAAACACATTGGTTGAGTTAAAGTTACGAACACGATTTTAATTAAAGTTTTAAAAGGATAGTTTGATAAACATAGCACAAATTGTTAGTCACGATCTTCAGCCGACTCAAAAGCTTTAGTTTTTATAACAATTAATTACGTAATCACGCAAACAGGTACAACCAAAGCGTATGGAAATAGGCGCGTGCAAGAAAACATAAATGTTTTTCATTTTGGAAAAAAACGAAAGTCATTTTTTCATGTTTTAGTTGAGAAACTATATTGACAACAGTGGCAAGGGTAGATAACAATGCTATAAACCACGTAAAAAGACCTAACTGATATATAGCCTACTCTTCCACAGCTACCGTACCCTTTTTTAATATGTGAGTCATAAGATCCTGCATAATTTGACTTTATGTTTTCATGTTTCAACTACAGAAATTTTAAAGGTATATTTCAAACACAGGATCGAGGAATAGGTGGAAAAGGTTAGTGCAAAATAAGCCACCTTTTTTAATTTCTCTTCTTAGCCCAGAAGACGAAGTTATCATTATTTCTCCGTAGACATTTAAAAAAGGAATTTAGTGTATTTGTTATGTCAATGGTATGGTAATATCAACTTTTTGCCTAGTTGTTTAAAAAGGGTAGCGGATATAGGAAATGCTTTTATAATGAAATAAGGGAGACGTTCATTCCCAATCATTAAATGAATTTTTCTCCATCCAGTCCTGCCATTATTGCTTCTTCATTATTTTGTCATTCATTTTCTGTATACATAAGTAAATACAATTTACCAACTACACCTTGTTTCAGTGTCAATTCCATTCAAAATAAAAAAAACATTGAATATATTTTCTCTAACCAAATACTTGCTGCTCGATTAATTGTTAGGTCTAGTTTAAGTTGTGTAAGCCCATATTAAGGGTTAATTGAAGTAAGTTTAGCAGCGGCAGGAAATGGTGGGTGAAGTCAAATATAAAGTACAAACAGGGCCGGTCGTCCTCCTGTCACGGCTTTGTTTGCACTCTGCCATTGGGGAACTGTCAAGTCCCCGGTATCAGTTTCCTACAAACCTCGTTGGTTTTCCCCAGAAAAAGTGCACCATTGCCTTACATCAACTTTCATTCACTCTCAAGAACTGTGTAAAACTCTCTCATGAAATAAACTAGATCCGTCTAACTTGAGACTATATCAACTTAAACTTATCCTAATGCCCCCTGACGAATGAGTTGAGAAAATGACAGAAGGGACTTTGAATTTGTTTTTACATAATTTTCCTCATAAGAATTATTTCCCTTAACATTTTCCATGAGTTACGATGTAAACTATCTCTTTTTGTTTGTGTTTGGAACTGTTCCAAAGTGTTATAAATTCACTATAGAGACATAAATTCACTCCCAAAACCTCTTACTGTCCTGAAATGATATTAATAGTACAATTTACAGTAAATTAATAGTGCCGTTCGCAGGATGTTGTTCTGGAAGCATACCCCTTTTCGTGAAATGAAGGCTTCCGACATGCACGAAAATTTCGAGCTCCCCACCATCACCGAAGCCATCAGACGACGTCACATCAAGTTCTTCGACTCGATGAAGCACAGTCTAAACATTCCGAGACATGGTCCCACCACCGCTACCGGCACGATGGCAACTCACAAGATCGAGTAAAGCAGAAGAAATGGTTGACATCACGGCGCTTGGCCCACCAACAACAAGCCTCTAGGGGGCACCCTCACTAATGTCAGACTAACTACGACTGCACTACATGCCTAGAGAAGACTCTGGGCCCAGCCACCAGTGGACTCTCACCACTGTGCCGTAACAATCAACCTCCACCGAGGATTCCCACACTCCTTACTCCTCTCACACCACCTTAAAGCAGGCCCTCCTAGTACAAGGATCCGATCACCCTAAATATTTCTCCCTCATCCTCAAATTCTAACTAGAGAGCGTAGGAAAAAAAAAAAAAGTAAATTAATACAAAATAATTGAAGGAAATTGTCCGTCTAGTCATGTTTGTATTATTGTGTTGGGTTGGCTATGTTTGTCAGGACCATGAACGCATAAGCACGTTGCCCACTGTTTTATCCAACATGCTCGATTAACATGTTCTAGTGTGTATAGATCCTTCATAGGAGTGATTAGACACGTGACGAAATGAAACCACGTGCAGCACACCATTCTGATGGAATAGTGTCACGACTCAAGCCCAGATTTTCACGCCAGATGCTTGATACTAATACAGAGGTTATAACAGCAACTTTTCATCTTTATCACTCAGCTGAGATCGCATTTTACTCTATATTCTGATTCGGCACTTTTAGACATTTCTTATAATTCACACGTATTTTCGCTGTATTTATTGTCAAGTAAAATAGTAATTTATAAAAAATAGATACTAGTTAGTAATAAAAAGCTGTGAAATGTTTGCATTCAAAATTATTTTTTATTGTGTGAATATGTTTTTCAGAAGATATTGAGTTGCATTACAGGAGTTCATTTGGAGGATTTACCCATGATTAATGAACAAAAATCTCCTTGAGTCCTAATTCTCGTATTTATTTATAGATCTTAAAACTAAAAATCTTCTTTTCAAAAATACTAAGGCATGGATTTGAGAAAGGAAAGCCAGGGTTTATAGAAAAATAACTTAAAGTAACTGTATTAGTAAAAAAGTATTATATATACCCTGCCATTGGAAGGAATCGAATGTATCATAGCAGTAGGAAGGAGCTTCTCAGAAAGATGACAAGTGTGCGGTAGATGATGGATCTGCAGAAGTCATTTTGGAGTAATATATATCTGTGACATTTTTCCTTCTTCCTTTAGCTCATAGGGTTGGCTTAGTGTATATTCCTTCACCTCCCACACGCACACAGAAATCGATAAAATTATTTACTTGAAATTTTACACCGAAAAAGTTAGTTTATTTAGGATCTTGTTCATTTTACTATTTGTCCAGTTTATTATATAAATTCTTTAATGAAACCTGTCATAAAGGTAACTACGTAAATATGGCTATGAACTTTAAAACAAAGCGAGCTGAATCACTCGATTAATCTAAAAATTATTGTAGAGAAACTAGAATACTCGTTCATTAGTAGGTGAGAGACAATACTTGCATGGGGTAGAAGGATCCTGAGGCAGGTATATCAGTATATATAACATGAAGACTCAGAATGTGCTTCTGGTGAACATGTCATAGAGTACGGGCACTATCACGTATAACCTTAACCTGTTCTAGGATCAATTGCTGAACCACGCCCTGCCAGACTTACCCTCTGACGACAATGCGTGGAATTAGGTGCCCATTAAAAAAAATCAAACTCCACAATCTGAAAGGCAGATGCCTACAAAGGTTTCGAGCTAATTCTCTGCAGAAAGCCTGTGAGAACGCCATTGCAACTGAATAGATGGTTATGGTTTTGAAAAAAAGAAACTCACATATGCTATCAAATTTGAAATAATCCTCTGGATTTTATTTCACAAACCTTAATGAGATCTATTGATAATTCAATCAAATCTATTAATGAATTTTTGTAGGGGTCGTATTATAAATTATTATTAATTATATTATACATATGTAACATATGTAAGTTCATAAAATTCCATAGTAACCTATCCAACCACCCTAATTCCCTAGCACAGTCATTGCACTGCACCACTCATCCCTAGAATCCTCCTCGGAGACTAAAACGGCAGTGGACTCACGACCTGCTATAAATAAGTGACAGTGGGAGTCCTGGCAATAGCCAGTTTCTCTAATCATGTCCTGAGCGTCTGTGGCTCTTCGTCGGCCTCCACTGGCTCGTATCCCAAGACGCGACTGACGGAGGAGCGTGGGGGACTTCCTAAGACTCCACTTCCTCCTTCGCTCGCGAGGGAGGTGACAACCGTGAAAGTGTAGTATCTGTTCTTATCAGCTTAATCTCTGGTACGACTCCCATCGGGGGTCCAGAAGATTAAACTGATTTTTGGGAAATGACGGAGTGCTAGGGGCTTGCTCCACCTCTGTCGCGGGTTGACCCGGTATTGCAGTACCTCCGGGAACGGCCCATATAAATAAAACCACTATAATGTTGTTAGGTAAATTAGTTAATTTAATTGAGTCAATAAACGAAACAAATGACTGTAATATGGGCCGTTTCCGGAGGTACTGGTCAACCCGCGATAGAGGTGGAGCACAAGCCGCTAGCACTCCGTCATTTCCCAAAAATCTTCAGTTTAATCTTCTGGACTCGTCGTACCACTACCAGAAAGAGATTAAGCTGATTTTTAAGATTAACAACTAAGATTTAGACTAACAATTAAGATAAATAGTGTTATTTTAAAATAAATAAATTAATAATACGCGTGTTTGAGCTTGACGGAAAATTCGAGTGGGCTCGCATCAGCCAGTTTCGAATTATGTTATACCATGAGACGCCTCTGGGCTGTTTGTATATATAGTATGAATGAGCGAAGATTCTTTCTTTTTAGTTTGTTTCAAACTGCTAGTAAATAATGAAATTCTAATTTTCCTTTCCTGTCGTAATTTCTGCAGAGCTCTTCCATTTTTTTTCCATCCTTCCTTTAAACAATAAAATGTTATCATAGGAAGAAGGGATAGAGACCGGGCTAGGTTTGATTAGAACAGGGGATAAGGTTGCCGGATCACTGCTACGTATTGACAGGCGGTGCACTTAGCAAGTGTTCTTTCTCCCACGGGCTCCGCCTCCTAAGCCGCTCTCTTAAATCCTACTTCCTCCTGTCTTAGGTCAGCACCTTTTTATCCATACGCACACAAACCCACTCACACTCGCATATACGTAGGATATAACTATGATTTATGTTTTTATTTGTTCCTTTCCTGCAGTGGACTTCCTTTATAACATGCTCGAAACACTGTCGTTTACTTATACATAGTCTAAGAACAAAAACTAGGTAAAAAATAAATGGTACGATAATATGAAAGATACAATTTAACGTTAACAAAAAAACCAACGATACAATAAAAAAAAGTGCCAAATATAAGACAAATTAAAGAGTGGACGGGCGAATACAGAATCACGTACTTCGTAAAATAAATTAGTCTGCACTTTTCTCATAGCAGGGGAAACACTTCTTCGTGTCACGGACTATGGACATTGCCAGGAACATTAACTACTGTCGTAAATTATTATCAGCATTACTTTGTAGAGAAGTAGTTTATTTTCTACCAAAATTTAGGATGTCGTTTGACGTAGTCAGTAGTTTGTAGAATTTTTTCGGGCGTCAGTTGAGCTTTTTTCGAAGTCACGAATATAGTTCTTTGTTACTGTTTCATCTAAGAGGAAACTTAGATACCATACTGCACGGGGCGTGTATAATATACAATATAGGCTAATTTTCTTTCACCATTAATTGAATTCAGGCTAGATGAAATTAAGATGATTTTGAAGGTTGAAGGTGACAGGAACACCAATCCTAGCGTATAAATTTACCCCCGTCTTCGGAACGGGAACCCTGGTGTAAGGTGCTACCCAAAAATCAGCGTATTTGATCCAGAGGAATTCTCCCCGTTTCACATCGGATGAACGTGCCATTAATTGATAAAATAGAAATCAGAATATTGAAAAAAAAATATAATAAACACTCTAATGACTGTTATTTATAGGGAACTTTGTCCTGAAATGATGTTTTCTATTCTAATATTCAGCTTTGATGAATGTTTTGATACAATTGTAAAAGGATAATAAGTTAAAATTAAATAAGAGTAGGGAGTCAGCTTAGAGTTCACACTGTGTCCCCACTGCCATCTCTCTGCCAGGTACATTGTGCATTGTATTTGTGAGAGTTTGGCCAACGAGAACTCATATTGGGAACGTCGTATCTCGAGGGAGGATGTCTCAGTTCAAGACCAGATCTTGCAAGTAAATTTTGCCTTGCTTGTTATTATTAAGAAAGTAAGTTCAGGTCAAATATTTTGAAGTTGTCTCCTGGAATGTAGGTCATTTACAGCGTTTTTCAAATCGGCAATGCAAAGAGAAAAAAAAACATCTTGTTGTTTACTTCTCCTCACTCCCGCAGAAACGCATTATTATTTTTCAGAAAAAAATACACTTATACATAAATGAAGCATTTACTTTTCCGTTTTCTCCACACGAGCACCATAACTAGACTCCAGAGCTTCCAGAACAACATCCTGTGCACGGCACTATGGCATACCCCTTTTTGTGAAATGAAGGCTCCTGACATCCACGAAAAGTTCGAGGTCCCCACTGTAAGAATGACTTAATTAAATTAAGAATGAGGGTGTTAATAAGAACGACCGACTTCATGGAATGTTAGAACAGAACTATATTGTAACAGCAAACAAAGGTTACGTATTATACAAGGCATAAACAAACTAATTCAAGTGACGTCATCATTTGCCTGCTGACATCCTTCTTCTTTTGGATTTGAAGCTTCATATGTAGTCTTCTTGGTAATGTTGTCAGTCTTATTGGTTGCTTGATTATTCTTCTTTTATCAGTCTTCTTGGTTCCTTGATTAACCTTCCACTCTTGGTTCGGTATTCTTCAGTTTTATTTTGTTGAGTAGCAGATTTGGTTAAACTCATATCCTCAGAAACAGGTGGCTTTGGTGTTAGACTCTTTGGTGGTGTGAACTGTGTAGAGATCGATTTACGAGTAACCACTGCTGGAGCTGATTTCATACGTTGTGGAGAGGAAACCACACTCTCCTTAAATTCAAAGTTTTGGGGTTCAGTTATAGGACGAAGGAACCATGAGTTGCGGCGGTACTTCACACCATCTTGGGTTTTAATAATGTAAGAGTTGGAGCCTTCATTTTGCTTAATAATTGTTGCTGGTACCCATTCACGAGGTGCTTTCTTCCATAGGATCTTTTCTCCATCACTGAAGGTTTTATGCGACGTTTTGCCTATGTCAGCATACCTTTTCTGCTCGCTTTGCCAATTCTTGAGTGTTTGTGTGACCTTGTCTGGGCTGATGAGTTGAGGCTTAAGAACTGAGTCCAAACAAGGAATCAGGGTTTTCGTTCTTCTTCCCATGAGCCTTTGAGCTGGGGATCCAATGCTATCCCTCGGAATGTTGCGTTGATTCAGTAGTGCAAGGTGGATATCCGTGTTTTCCTTGGCGCATTTTCTTAGTAATAGTTTTGCTTCTTGTACATATCTTTCGATGAATCCGTTAGCCCGCGGAAAATGAGGGCTGGATACTTGATGGGTAATGTTCCATGATGTGCTAAAGTCTTGAAATTCTTTGCTGCTATATTGTGGACCACCATCAGTTTTTAGTATATCAGGTATTCCATGAGTAGAGAACCAATTCTTTAGTTTAAGGATAACAGCTGCACTGGTGGTTATGTTGAGCACTTGAAAATCATAGAATCCTGAATATACATCAGCTATAATCAAGTAATCTTTTTGATTCCAATGGAACAAATCAGATCCTAAAATTTCCCAGGGTCTAGTTGGTACCTGATTTAGGCACAGTTCTTCTTTTGGCCACTGGCATACTTGACATCTTGCCACAAAGTTTTTTATGTCTGAGGACATTTTGGGCCAAAATAAATTTTCTCTGGCGAGTTTTAAGCATGATTCAGCTCCTCTATGTCCTCGATGAATTTCATATAGAACCAAAGGCACCAATTTTTCTGGTACTACTATTTGGGCCCCTTTGATCATTACTCCTTCATAAAGAGCCAATTCTTCTCTGAAGCTGTAATAGGCTTTTAATTCATTAGATAATTCAGTTTTGGACGAAGGCCAACCATTCAAGATAAAATTTGACAACTGTCTCATAACAACATCTTCTTCTATAAGTGTTCTTAATTCCTCAAAACGTGTTTTTGAAAATGGTATACTTACATGTATAACTATGTCAACTGGCTCATCTTTTAATGCTTCATTTGCACAATCCCTACTGAGCAAGTCAGCTATGTACAATTCGCTTCCTTTTTTGTATACTATATGAGGGTTGTATGGCATGACTTCGAATAAGATCCTCTGCAGCCTCGCTGGAGCACTATTGAGTGGTTTTTTGAATATTGCCTCTAATGGCTTATGATCAGTCTCAATGATTAACTTAGGATTCCCCCACACATATTCGTGGAATTTTTTACACCCATTCAGAACAGCGGTGGCTTCTTTTTCGAGCTGGCTGTATCTAGTTTGAGCAGGAGTGAACGCCTTGGATGCATAAGCAACCGGTTGGTCATCCTGTAACAATACTGCACCCATCGAATGTTTTGATGCGTCAACTGAAATTTTTACCTCTTCTTTAGGGTTGTAGTAGCGCAAAACCGGAGCAGATTTCAATTTGTTTTTTAAGTTAATGAATGCTTGTTCTTGATCCTGATCCCAATGCCATTCTATGTCTTTTTGTTTGAGAAGTCGTAAAGGTGCTGTGATTTCAGAAAGGTTTTTTATGAACTTCGATAAGTATGTTACCATACCCAAGAATCTTTCCAATTCTTTTATATTTGCCGGAGGTTTCAACCTATCAATACAAGCCACCTTTTCTTGATCTGCTTCAAGGCCCTTTTCGCTGATCACGTGACCCAGAAACTTAGTTTTTTGTACATTGAAGATACATTTTTCTTTGTTAAGTTTTAGCCCAACTTCCTGCAATTTTTTAAGGACTTTATCCGTTGTTTTCTTAAGTTCTTCTTCGGTTGGTGCATGAATTAATATATCATCAATTGCGACTTCCACATTTTTTATTCCTTCCAGTGTAGCTGTCATGAAGGACTGGAACACTTCACTGGCACTTGATAAGCCGAATGGAAGACGTAAACAGCTGTATCGTCCCCAAGGAGTTGCAAAGGTTAAAAATTTTGAACTTCTCTGTGAAACTCGTAGCTGCCAGAATCCTTTTATACAGTCAATTTTTGTGTAAAATTTTGACCCATGCAACTTGGCGGCTATCTCTTCCATTGTTTGTATAGGGAAGTGTCTTCTTTTAATATTTTTGTTCAGGTCAGTCAGGTCTAGACAAATTCTTGGTGATTTGTTTTTCCACACTACCACCATTGGTGAAACTGATGGAGTGGGTTCTATCATGGGAGTAATTATTTTATTGTAGACCATTTTGTCCAATTCTTGTTTTACCTGATCTCTTACTGCATAAGGAATTTTGCGAGGTGGGTGTATTTTGAATGAAGGCTCATCAATCAGATCTATGTCATATTCATATTCTTTTACGCATCCCATACCTTTGAACAAATCGTCATAGTTTATGGTCTCTATTCTTTTCACTAATCCAAGATTTTCACAAGAAGCCTTGCCCAAAACACACTGGTGTCCGGCTTCAACTATCAGGAAAGTCAAATACTCTGTCTGACCCAGCCTAGTTTTTATTTTTACTTTAGATTCTCCCAGAACAGGCGTTCGATTATTGCAGAATGAAATCAGTGATTTGACGCATGATGGAATTATTTTTAGGCCACAGTTTTCTACTTCTGTGGTTGTTATTACATCTCCTTGGGCTCCTGTATCCAATTTAAAAGAGACTTTTTTGTTTCGTGGGAAATGTAATTCTTCTATCCAATCTGAAATTTGATTTGTTTTTGTATTTTTTAAATTTGTTTTATATTTTTGTGTCGTGCCTATATATATATCAATATTTTTATCAGTGTTTTCGTCATTACTCTTTAAGACCATTTCCACCTTTTTTGATGATAAACAACATTCTGTAAAATGACCCTTAAAATTACATTTTTTACATTGAACTTTGTAAGCTGGACAAGCCCGTCTGCCATGGGTCGTATTACACCGCCTGCAATGGAATTGGTCGTGTTTGGCGTGTATTTTTTTGCTTTGATCCCGTCTGACAGCATTTATTTCCGATACGGATCCTTCACCACCTTTCATAGCCGACATGTGTTGTTTAGCTAACTCAGACGCCCTGCATATTTTTACCGCATTATCGTATTTTAAATCTTCTACTTCCAATAATGTTTTTCTAGCCTCATCATCTAATATTCCAATTACAATTTTGTCGCGCAAAAATTCGTCCCTCATGGTTGAATAATTACACTTATTGGATTGATTAATCGCTAATGTGAGAAAATCATCAAAAGATTGTCCATTCTGCTGAGTCATGCGATTAAATATCAATCTTTCATACGTAATGTTTATTTTAGGGGTGAAATACGATTCAAACAATTCAATAATTTTTTCAACTTTGTCCTTATCAGCTGTTTCGATCTTAAATGTTTCATAAATTGAATAGGCTTCCTTACCAATAATAGTCATAAAAGTTGCGACTTTTTTTTTCTTCGATTTTTTGTCTAGGTTTATAGCCTCTGCGAACCATTTGTATGATTGTAACCATGATTTCCATGCTGTTGCCATGTTTGATTCCTGGGAAATCATTAAAGGTCCAGGAGGTCGAAGGCTAACAGCCGAGTCCGATTCGTTTCCACTCATCACGAAAGAAAATTTTCGTTATTATCACTCGCGGATTTAATAAATCAAAACTAACTAAAATAAAAAGGTTTCGGCACCATGTAAGAATGACTTAATTAAATTAAGAATGAGGGTGTTAATAAGAACGACCGACTTCATGGAATGTTAGAACAGAACTATATTGTAACAGCAAACAAAGGTTACGTATTATACAAGGCATAAACAAACTAATTCAAGTGACGTCATCATTTGCCTGCTGACACCCACCATCACCGAAGCCATCAAAAGAAGACATACCAAACAGGTACTCCTAGTAAAAGGATCGACTCACCCCAAATAAATTGCCTTTATTTTCCCCTTATCTTTAATCTTAAATATTTGAGAGCTAAGACAAAAAAAAAAAATTAAATTAAAAATAGCAAACGTTTGGAAATAATTAATAGCTGTTAAAAAAATATTGGTAAAGGAATTCAGATTAAGGAGTCTGTTTGGAAAAAAAAGACTCTAATACAAAACCAAACAAAATAGAGAGTCCCTTTCATATACTTTAAATACTACGGTTGTAGAATCTAACGATGCATCGTAAATGAAGCAGGAGTGGTGAATAAAGAGGGCATAAGTTATTATGGAGCAAAAAAGCAGAAGTAAAACTGGGGCTGGTACTGTGGACAACTGCTCGCCCTCAATGTCCTTTTGATTTACAGGACAGTATTCCCACTCCCGCCTCCAAAACGCGAACAAGTGACCCCAGCCTCGACCGGCTTCACATAAATGAACCCTCTTCTGGCCTAATAGGTCACTCTCCATTCACTCTGCAATCGCAGTAGCAGTATTCATGCTATCTAAATTTTTGTATACTACTGCTAGTTTGAACTATCATTGAGGTGGGGCGTCTACCAATATGCAATTTATCCTGGAATCGGCGTTATGTATTTTCCGCCCAATGCCGATCCTTGTTACAAGGTTTATCTCAGTGTAAAAGATTGTTAAAAGGTTGACTGTGAAGATTAATCTCAAGACTATCGATTATTAGTAATAAAACGTAATACAGCTAATAATATCAGAAAATATAATAAACTATTACCAGCCAAAGAGGATATTAGAAGCGCTTGGATTGAAATTTTGGGCATCCAGATCTTCGGCTAGGCTTCTTTCTAGGTGAGCTATCCCTTATTGAGTAAGTTCGTATCTTTTTGCCTGTTTTTCCTCTTGATTCCATTTACGTACATTCCGTGAAAAACCAAAAGAAAACCCACTCTATTTGGGTATGAGCACATCCAGATCATAGTCAAGATAAGTTCAATATTTTCAAAGACGATTTTCTAGCATTAACCAATTGAAGAAATATTAATTAGCAGTCAAACAGAGTTTTGAACAAATAGATAAGGGTCCTAAATACGTAAATTCATTTTTTCACCTAAGTCATCACTTTTCCATACATAGTGAACTTATTTTACATTTTTATGAACTGGAATAACTACTGATTTATATGTAGTATTTATTTATTAGATAATAGATTATATATATCTCAGGGTCACTCAAATATGACTCTAAAGAGAGAGAATCGTTTTATTACCTTACCAATAGCCCTGGTCTAGTCAGGAGAGAGGCACAGTGCCAGCTGAAGTGGAGAAACATAAAATCTCCCCTCATCCCCCTATTATGTCCGTTTTACCCAAACACTGAAGAACTTGAAGAAGGGAGAAAACGTCACCAAAAAGGAATCGTTTGAGGGTCATTCCCTTCCATTAGGAATGAGGGACACATGGATCTTCTCATAATGTTGACCAGTTTCTGAAATGCTCAGGAGGGCTTCCAAGGCAAGCCTAACCAGTCAAGGAAAAAAATTAGCCCCTTTATTAACTTTTTGAATAAACAATACACAAGATAGAAAACAAATTATAACTGACTAGATTACTGTGACATAATGACTGGATGTTTGGGAGATAAATGAGTTCTATCTCTAAGTGAGGAGCGTATATATAGGATAGGAAAAGGACAGTGGTCAGCATTGTGACAGTGAGCTGATAGCGAGCTGTGTCAGCCCTTAACTCCTCCCTGGGGAAAATTGGACATTACTTCTGGGATGGGATAGCTAGGAGTAGAGATTTCGTAGGGATTAGCCATAGGTAATAGTATTATAAAAGGGGGTGTTGTAGGAGTAGGTTCATGGTATTTCTTTGTTTTACATTTATAATAAATGATAATTCCTACAGTACAAATTATTATGGCTACATTAATTATAATTCCTTCATGTATAAAAAGATCAGGAGTGTCTTCGGTAAAGAGAGGTATATTTTGATTAATGGTTTCAATATTTTTTAATTGGGTTACGTTTATAAATTTATATATTGGTAAAAATACTGAATTATAATTATGGGTGTATGTCTTGTTTAAAATACAATCTTTTTTTGTAGTATTAACTAATGCTATGTTAGGTAGAAATATAGTTTCATTGTTACAATTTGTGAGTTTAGTCTGATTGAAAATTATATAAACTTTTAAATAATCATTAAATCTAATGTTAGTTGAAATATCTTTATAGGTACATTCTTTTATGATTGAATTCATAATAATGTTATTAATACAAATGTTGTTAATAATTTCTAAATTTTTACAATAATAATAATAATCAAGGATACAATTTCCTATATAAAATTGGTTATTTTTCTTAATAATTAACTTGTTTTTTTTGTTGTTTTATTTTCTAAGCTCTCTAGTTAGAAATTCAGGATGAGGGAAAAAAATAGAATATTAAGGTTAATCGGATCCTTATACTAGGAGTACCTGCTTGAAGGTGGTGTGAGAGGATTAAGGGGTGTGGGAAGCCTCGGTGGAGGTTGGTTGTTTCGGTACAGTGGCGAGAGTCCACTGGTGGCTATTAACTTGTTAAAAATATTTATTTATATACAGGTTTGATTAATAATAATAGGAGTGGGTACAATAAGATATATTGTAGGTATAAATTGTTATTTAATATTTGTGTATATAGTTTTTAGAAAATGTGTCAATGGATGTAAATATGATTTTTTTGTCATAAAATATTAAGTCAATCATGATTTCTTGAAATGGTTTGTCCGGTGTAGGAGTTGTTACAAATCTGCTTTTTATTGGTTTCCTGTCATATTTAGTAACTTTGCAGGTGCGTTGTTCGTGGATAGGTAATTTTACAATTACATACATGGAAAGAAGTGTTTTGATATGAACAATTAATTTTAGTATTTTCCCAAATAATAGTGTTATCATTAGAAATTAGTGTAACATTGTTTGATATTCCTTCAAGGATATCATTTAATAATTTAGAGCGTATAATTCCTATTTTACAAAATTCCATGGTTAAAATGAGTTCAGAAATCTTTTTCTCTAATAGCTGCAATAGTAAGAAATGAATAGGCTTTTTCTTCTGTTTTCATGTTAGATTGAGTTTCTTTAAAATTTTTATTAATTCGTCCTATGTCATAATTAAATTTGTCAATAATTTGTTTGTTTGTATTAAAGATATTTAGCTCATTAATATTAGCTTGTCTGTTTGCTACTACTAGGACCTGGATCAAGATGAGTGTCCGTGTTATTGTCATTTTCTGTAACAAAATGTTTTTTTCTATATTTATGTTCTTCATGTGTGTGTTGCCTATTTTTATTTTACTATACAATAAATTATTTTTTGGTTTAATTCTAGATGTTTTAACAAATTCTTCTTAGTTAAGCTCAGGAGGTTCCTCACGATTTTTATTAAGTTTTTTCATTTTGAGTATCTGATGTATTCTATTTCTTGTTTCACTTCTGTATTTAAATCTTTTAATTGTTGAAAATAGTTGTTAACATGTAATTCTTGTATGTATTGAGTGTCATATGAGTCTTTTGTTTTTCCAAATGTTATTTCATTGGGAGTTAATTTAAGATTTTGGTTTAAAGTATTATTGTATGCCATAGTACTTATTTTTATTTTTATTAATGTTTATTCTCATGATATCGTTAAAAGTGGCATGGCATTTGTTTAGTGTGCCTAAGGAATTTGAATAGTTTTTACTAATGTAATGTATTTCGATATTAGTTGCTTTGCAAAATTGTTGTATTAGTATGTCATTAAATTCTTTTCGATGATCAGATATAATTCTTTCTGGAATTGGATATAAACTTATGTATTCTTCTAAAACTTGGCAAATAGTCAGGGCATTTTTGTTATTTAATATTTGTGTATATAGTTTTTAGAAAATGTGTCAATGGATGTAAATATGATTTTTTTTGTCATAAAATATTAATTCAATCATGATAGCGAGCTGTGTCAGCCCTTAACTATATTTATCATTAGGGTTTTCAATCGCCCCATGCGTAATATGAATATAGTAGCGATGGATAAATAAAGAGAGCTTATACATATATAGTATATCGAAACGTCGATAGATCTAACATCATCCATTCATTAGCCTGATCCAACATCCCAATGAATAGATCCACTCAGAGAAGTTCACTGCAATAAATTCCCAGCTCATATCCTGTAATGTCGGAAAATGACCAGTTTGTAATAAATATTGATCATTAGTCAAAGCCGTTTATCAAAATAAATTGTCAATATTTGTACCACTGTACAGTCTGTATAATTTTTTTTTCAAGCCCCTTTATTTAATATATTTAGAGTTACAGATAACACAATATGGAATCTTTACATAAATGCACATCGTGCTAGTTATATTTCATATAATTAGCTACATTTGATGTAATGTGTGAGGTTTAAAGAATTTATGTATGTGTAGGTAGGATGATGCACAGAATTCAAAGCATGTGAACGTAGAAAGTGATAGGGCTTAGCTTAAGAATGATTTGTGCTAATATTAATCTAAATCTAACTCTAACTAAACTAAGTTAAACTAGTTTCCATGCCATCGATACGGGAATGGGGTTGGGGTCATAGTATTAGACACTGGGTTTGTTAGGTGCTGCAACGAGTCAAAAACTTCAAGAGTCCTCAGTGGATGACTGAGAGCTCATTAAGGTAACAATGAATAAAATACAATAAATGAGAATACAACGATGAATATGAAAATACAGTATAAATATTGAGAGAGTAGAGAAAAGATACCGTTGAATATGTATCCGGTCGTAAGCTGCTAGAGCAGGGGATTGTTAAGTAGAGAAGTTGGAAGGGAGGGAAGAGTTAACTCGGGCTAGGGAGGAGGCACACTATCTGTTCATTATGCATGAAGGCCTGGCGACATCTGCCAGCTGACCACCGGAATTGCCAATGCTCCTGCCCACGTTTGAATCATGGCTGAATCATTTGCCACATCTCCGCTCTATGTAACTCGTTAAGCTCTACTTATCATCTGTCCACTGTCCTCACCTCTATATTCTACAATAACTAACCTCACATAATATCTGCCATTAATACAGCCAGATACCATGGTCGCTCTTTCCGTTGGTTCTTCAACCGTCCACCATGCAGAAAAAAAAATGTTAAAGACTACCTCCAACGATTATATAGTCACTGATACGTAAGAAATCTTTAATAGAGTTGGTAATGTTATAACTAGTTGATCAAAACATCATTATTATGCCAATCCATCAATCTCGTTAGACCAAAGAATTTTTTTTTAATGAACTAAATACATATTTTTGCAATGTTTGGCAAGTTGATAATAATTGCAATAACTATTTTTTAAAATGGTCTTGTTTTGACCAAAGTAAGGGAAAGTACGTACTTCTCCCAAATTAAATTAATTTCTAATACCTTTGCGATAAATTGCAAGCAACTATCTAGTTCTGACAGAAGTGATAAATTAAACTGGAAGCCCGTGGTTTCCTGATTTCCATTTTCCCAACGGGTGAAGCAGGGCGCTGACAGACCCTCACTGATATAAACTGGCTCCTATTAGTTACTTCACTTTCTATGCTTCATGCCAATCATGAGTGTTACTATTAATTACCTCCCGTTATTATCTCTGATATGTTCAAAGCAGTGAGTTTTCAACTGACAGAATGATGGTGATATCTCATGGGTTAATGCTGGTTTAAAATCAAACAGAAAGCTTATTTTTAGTGCAATGTTTAGAAAACGCTTATTTAATATCGTTTGATGCCTGTTGTAACAGGTTTAATTCTTTAAATGTGAACTTTGTTTCCCATTACCATATGTCCTTCCATGCTTGGTAGTATACAAACCATGGTTTGTCCTGGAGTCATGAATTAGTTTTTTTGTAAGGAGCTTAGTGCGTAAGATGCCAGTTAGCTTGTTGTAGCTCATCTAATATTCTCTTTTCTCTAATATTCTAATAGAAATTTTTTTCCTTTATTATTTAGTCCAGCACAGCATTCTAATCTTGATGCTTCTTACATCTGCTTCAGTGGTATAAAGCTTGCTATTATTCCGGCTTGTCTAGGTCTGTCCCTTCCTTGTAATACCAAGCATACTTAGAAATATCTTGACTGAAAATCAAAAAAGTATCGAACAAGGCCAAAGCATGATCATAAAGGCATGTGTTGGTTTGTTGGTTTTCCTTGCTTCTCAGCTTCTCGCTTTGTCGGCTTCTCAGATGTCTCAATAAGGCATAGACCTTTATGAAAAAAAGTAGTGTAAAACATAGTAGCTACATAATAAACAAACTTAGGCAGGATCCGTCAAAGGCGGAGGCACGCGAAGACAACGTATGGTCAGCTGATCATCAGCTACTACCAAAGTTAGTATATATAAAAATATATTTCGTTTTTACATGATTATATGTCCTACTGACAAAGCTACTTCTTGTGGGTCCAAGCTCTTTGAAAGATTGTACGAATGAGCCAAGAAACTGGATTAGCTTATCGCATATTGTCCTCCTAGTCTGGACGCACGAGTCCCCGAATATCCTTTTGAATTATAATATCAAGTAGGGGAGAGACAATTGTTTCAAATTGTCTTAGTATTTTCCTAACATTAAATTCATTGCAACCGTCATACTGGATCCAGCATCGCAGGTGCAAAGTTGTCATTATAACCAAGCGAGTCAACTTAGGAGATATTAAAAACTTGCCCATTGTTCTATAAACAAGATACGTTAGTTGGTACTTTTTAAATCGACAAGGAAGTTGTCATTCTAAATTCATCTCCTTTTTCCAAAATAGTAAGCACCACCCATGTAGTAGCACCACCCATGTAGTAGCACCACCCATGTAGTAGCACCACCCATGTAGTAGCACCACCCATGTAGTAGCACCACCCATGTAGTAGCACCACTCACTAATTATTCTGTTTTTGTAGTATTTATTCTTCTTCCCAGATATTGAAGATTAGCTTATAGAGCTTCCTATTGTAATAGCGTATGATTTTTTTAATATTTATTTTCTACTTCCTAATTGACTTAATCTAGCTCTGGAGGCTTGATTTCCTCATCGCTATCCATTCATTTTTCATTCCTTTCGTTTCTTGAAATGCCTAGCCCGTTGGTTAAGTAGTTGTTCTTCCTAGACTATCCTCAATCCTCGGATTGAATTTACTTTCCGGAAGAACATCCTTTATTTCTGTTTCAGTGAACCTCAATTTATATATGTCCCTTTTTTATACATGTCCTTCCTGTTTTGTTACAATTACATGTAAGTTAATAATAATAATATAAATAGTTGGCATTTCTCTTGGACTTCCATAAATGTGGGCTCCCTCATCCCGACTGTTTTCTCCACTGCTCAGGAAATGTTTACCACCAGACCGTCCTAATTTTTCTCGTTGTTAGCATACATAATTTCATTTAATATTCGTTTGCTTCTGCTCTTCAGTTTGTACTTCGTGTTCCTTTACTTATTTTTTACTGTCCTCATCTCTGCCCTTATATTCTCATACCTTCCCCATTTAATCTCATTTGAGCTATATTTAAATAGTGGCCTGAACCGATGTTGGCCCCTTAAAGACTAAGCAGATTGGCTCTACAATGAGCGCTGATGAGCACATAAGATCAATTTGAAACGGGTTATCATCTCATACCGTTTTAGGCCTTTTTTTACCACAAACTCCTCCGTCAATCTAATTTCGTCTTAGCAGCTGCTAGAACTTTTCTTCCGGCCCACTATCTCATTTCCTCTTCATACAACTCTTTCCTCCCCCCCAAGGAATATCACCTACCGTGACATTTTAGACCATCTAATTTGATCTGGCAAAAGCTCAATGGGATGTTTTATATTAGTTACTACTAAACTACCCTCCTAGTCAGCCCCAACCCACCTTCATGCCGACGACATCTAAGTTTACCTACCTAACCTCCTAGTCAGCTCCAACCCACCTTTATGCCGACGACATCTAAGTTTACCTATCCTACCTTCCTAGTCAGCTCCAACCCACCTTTATGCCGACGACATCTAAGTTTACCTATCCTACCCTCCTAGTCAGCTACAACCCACCTATATGCCGACGACATCTAAATTTACCTATCCTACCCTCCTAGTCAGCCCCAACCCACCTTTATGCCGACGACATCTAAGTTTACCTATCCTACCTTCCTAGTCAGCCCCAACCCACCTTTATGCCGACGACATCTAAGTTTACCTAGTCTACCCTCCTAGTCAGCCCCAACCCACCTTCATGCCGACGACATCTAAGTTTACCTACCTAACCTCCTAGTCAGCTCCAACCCACCTTTATGCCAACGACATCTAAATTTACCTATCCTACCTTCCTAGTCAGCTCCAACCCACCTATATGCCGACGACATCTAAATTTACCTATCCTACCCTCCTAGTCAGCTCCAACCCAACTTTATGCCGACGACATCTAAATTTACCTATCCTACCCTCCTAGTCAGCTACAACCAACCTTTATCCCGACGACATCTAAATTTACCTATCCCACCCTCCTAGTCAGCTCTAACCCAACTTTATGCCGACGACATCTAAATTTACCTATCCTACCCTCCTAGTCAGCTACAACCAACCTTTATCCCGACGACATCTAAATTTACCTATCCTACCCTCCTAGTCTGCTCCAACCCACCTCTATATCAAATCATGAACACCTGCAGCGTATTGAGGCCTGGGGTCTCAATAATCATCGTCCACTGAGTGCGGATAAATGCAAGGCAATCGTCATTGGTTCACGTCCCCTCCTTAAAACCTTAATTGGTATTCTCACATTCAATGGTCGGCCCATTTAGTCATCTACTTCAGCCAAAAATCTAGGTTTAGTCTTTGACCAAACTTTACCTATCCTGGAAGGACAACATTCCCCAAATCACACGACGATTTATCTCGACCTATATACTGCCCAACCGATCCCGACATCACCTTCCATTGCATACGCATTTCCATTTATACTTATTTATACTTGGGATCCCAAAAGACAGTCGCATTTTGCTCAAGTACTTCGAGTTGGGATGACCTTTGGACCTTTTCTTCTACATTCGTCGTTCATCAACTTTTCCAATCTTTAAATCGATACATTGCCAGTTCCTTTTCTCGCTCCAATCTCACAATTCATTATTAATTTCGTTATTATTCTGTTTATTTATTTTTTATTCATCCCAGCAGGCTTCTATGCTTTTTCCTTTCTTGTGACAATTTCAATGATTTATTAATTTACGTTTTCATCTATAGTCATTCTTTTTTATTTATTTATTTCACTTCAAAGACAGAATAAATATATCCTTTCAATCAATCTTTGAATTGAAAAACCATAATTTTAACCAATTCCACTCTTCGAACATGCATGAAGTGAATAGTAAAATGTTTCCCAACCCTCCATATTTGATGTCTCCGTTGCAGTGAAACTGAAAAGACTGGCATTTTGAATTTTTTTTTCCAATTCAAACGACGCAAAAGCACTCGTTTTTTGGTGTAAGCCGAATAACAGACACTTTCAGACAACAAAAATTGAAGACCACTTACTCTACACGACGTTAAAATGTTCCAATGAGCAATTTAAAAATAAATATGGTCGTTTCTGTTACCACAAATAAGTAAGTAATAGCGTTGTTTCACGTTGAGGTTATACAATAGATGGATTTAATAAACATAGTGAATAACATAACCATGCTGCCTTCTCGAGGCCTCCTGACCTGTTTACTTCCGGGGCGACTCCATAGGAAAACTGACCATAGGATTAATTTATTTACGTTTTCATCTATCTTCATTCTTATGTGAGTACTTAAGTGACCTATGTCTGTAGTGTAAGAGTGTGATGTGCATAGTTCTGTTCTGGGTGGACCATCTGGGTGGACTAATGGGCTTCATTCATAAGCATCCTTTACCTCCATAACTGGGAGATACATAACCAACCTTTGCTGACACATTCGCTTTTTCACTAAAGTTGCTGGTCATATGTTAATTCCACTACTATGCTGACAAGATCAGCCGGCAGCAAGCTTCCTTTAGCTAATTGGTTTGTCTTGAAAATACGCTTTTACTTATCCTGTTTGGGAATAAGATAGTAAATATTATATACCAAAATGTATGCCGTATACTCAGGTAATACAAGGCTGGTTTTAATACCCTGTCATCAAGCATCTAACTAAATACGGAGTGCATTGGGTGTGCATGATTTCAAAACAGGCAGTGTGTATGTGAGGGGGAAACTGTGCAACTTCCTATTCATCTGGTGCGCAATCCATGATTATTGCCTTAGTCTCCAGTAGTCGTGGTAGTACACTTATTGCGTTTTTGTTTTATTTTATGATTTGATTCCCTTACATCCCAACGTGGCTATGCACCATCAGCACTAAAACATCAAAAGGTTGTTTCCACATTGTTTTAATTATTATATTTATAATCGCAACTTTATATGTATCGTCTGTAGACTGTACTAATAATTAGGAGTAAAATAAATACGAAATAGATAAACAATGGAATGAACTATAGATCTAAATGTTTACGTCAGGAATTAGCAAAAACCTAACTATAGCCTCGGTAGGCGACAGGGTGGGGGCTGTATTGACGCAGAGCGGGGGCGAGCGGGGCGCAGGCCGACGGTCTTAGTCGGGCGCAGGGCATCCGATAGGCCAGTCCCTGTCACCCGTCGGCTCTGGGCCCTCGATCTCTCAAGTGAGTAGTCACCAGCTTGTATCTTAGCTGTTTGTCTGTTCAGCCTTGTCTGGAGTCATCAGCCGATCGTAGAAACGAGGCTAGTTGCTCAGTCAGGCTAAAACAGGCTTATCTTCATCATCTTATCTTATTTTTACAGCTGATCTTCTCTTCTATGTCATTGCAATATGCGTATAGTAGAGTTAAATGAGTAAAGGGAGACAAAGGTACAACGGACATATCATGTTATCTAGCTGAAAAATAATTACATATTTTGAGTAGACAATGTTCTGAACATTTTTTTCTCTAATGATTCCCATAAAAAAACAAACAAGTAAATCCACCAAGCATGAAAATCTGATGTTGAAATAATTATACTGGTCTTTATAATGACAGCTCATATAATCAACCAAAATAACATTTTTTTGCCTCCCTTTAAACTGTGGTTTTTTTTTACACCAGTACTACAGTAATAGCATATGCGACTAGCATCCAAGTTGTGTTTGGTGCGCTTCCTTGTTAATTCCTGCTGATCCCTTGCATAGTTAGCTTACGTTTAGAAGAGGTACGTTAACATTTGCGAGCGAATCAAGCCAAAGAAAAATGTCGATGAAAAGTGTAGTAAAAAAAAATGTTACCATCATTATACATTTTAGGATCAACGGACAAAAAATGACCTAAAATGAATATATGTCACGTTAATATTATGAACAATTCAATACAAAGTTTATTAGAAAAAATCATCTGAATCTGATAAGCATTACTATGTTTAAGCTTTAATTTGATAAAGGGTTTTCCACTAATGATCTTGGGAAATTTAAATGGCAACCTGACGGCTGAGAAAGATGTTAGCTCAGCCCACCAGAAGAGGATGATCTGATTGTCACAAGCACAAGTGGCCAAAAATGAATTTGAGGGCACACCATTCGTGACTAAAACGCAGGAAAGAGTGACTCATAACTAAATATTGCTGAGATGGTATTCGTTCGATAAAACAAGTCATCTAAGCCCACAAAACATATTAGTCATTTTAATATAATGTAGTTGCAACTACATATATATGCTAGCATATTCAATGGAATATGTTAAGAGCAGTTAATAAACGTTACCGACATTATTTTTTGCATATATGATGGCCGTACATATGGATAAAACCATCGGAACTATCTTGGCTGATGTAGTTCTTTTTTTCTCAATTGGTTATGCGTTTTTGGTTCAACATGTTTGAGACATATAGATTCACAAAAAACTGGCTGATTGTTGCTTTGAACTGGCTATGGCTCTTATGGGTGAAACTATTTCGCTAAAGTATTCTGCCAGTCCAACCATACTTTTTTTCTTTGAATATGTCTAGAACATCACACATCACTGAAGATCGTCAAATGAATGAGTTGACCAAACGCAACCAAAATGTGTACTCCATTTGCCTGGAAGGTTAATTGTACCAAATCATTGCTATAAGCTAATAGGAAAGCATCAGTGAAGGTTGGTAGAAGTAAAAATGTAAATCATAAATTCACTTATAGGCTTCAGGCTTCTGGGGCACGCACAGTGTTCAAACCCTAGTTTGCGAGTATTGAAGAGCTGTCTCTATCAATACTCTTCTGGAGTTATAGTAATATACTTCTAGTGACCACAAGGGCTGAGGTCTAATTTGCTCCAATATTTCAGAATACTATGATCATCCCCCATGGATGGACCCAAAGTCTTGTCTGTTCCTGCCGATTCAGATTCTGACGCCCGATCACTAGTCAATGCTTAGGATAGGTACATCCTTTCTGATACGCCCATCACACTCCTTGGGGTGATCCAGCAACAGTCTTCAAGAGATCCATGAGTCAACCTGTACAAAATGTTCTGATATAGGCGGTGTCTTTATTGTTATCATCAGGTTAGTACATGCATCGTTAAAAGTAAATTTCCTTAAACTTTGTAGCTACCCAACTGACCTGCTAAAAATCAGGAGTGGCCATTTAGCTAACTTTCCAACCATCGATTTGTTTTTTATCAACAATTAAATTGAGTACTCGAATGCTTAAGCATACTTTCAACTGCTGGTCTTCACTTCTAGCCACGGCTCATCACAACCGCTCCTAACTATGATGCTACTCCCATTCACGATGGCCGTTGTTAAGTAGATTTCATGGAACATTGATCTAAGAACATTTGTTTCTATCTAAGATGATATTTCCAAAGATCGAGGTCTTCCCCCTGCTTACTATGGAAGCACTAGGCTTAGATAGAATCTTCTACCCTTGGCGGAAATAGGCTGATATATCTTCCTCAATAGTTCTTTTTGCAATGGAAGGTAATCTTGGACTTCCACTTTTTCCTCATCCTTCCGGTTGAGAAATATTACTGGGAAACTCGTTCAGCAGAATGGGACGGAACCCAAGCATCTTCATGGATCTCATCTGGATAGTGTAAATCACCCCGAAGTAGTTCTAGTTATTAGTATAAATGGTGTAAGTTCTTACAAGTTGGTTCTAATGGACAAACATTATAACCCTCATTATTTTATATCTTGTATGGGCGACACTAGAGATCAATAAATGAGACATTGTAACGTTTATGATTTTGGAGACAAATTATTTTTTGATTTTTGCACAATTTTATTTCTTTAAGCATAAAATCATTATTTTGGAACCTACAAATTTTTACAAGAGTCAAAACAGTTAGGCAGAATGGCTTCATACATATCTTCTTGCTAAATTTGTACAAATCCTCCACAAAACTAAATGGGTGTCGATGCTTATGTATAAGGTTAAGGCGCCAAGTCCTTCACTATTCTTGGAAATTGTGATTTACATGACATAGACAAACTAAATTTTATTTCCTTAATAGTTCAAATTAATTTAAACTAGTTTTTTGTTAAAATTTTGTAATTGTTAAATTGTTTGTAATAATGCATAAAATAGACAGAATTATCTGAGTCAATATTTGAGCATTTTCTTATACTAGTTCATTTCTAGGCAGATAATGGGACTGTTGAAATAAAACTCAATTGAAAGTTTAACCATTTAGAGTGTAAGTTCATTACCATTAACAAGTTAGATGAGCTAACAATAGGTTCGCTGAACAATCCTCTACAAATGAACGTTTTTGTTTTCTTAACGGTACAGTTAGACTGGAAGAGGCTTATACACTTCTTGGTCTTGGTGAATGAGATCGTTGTTCACGGTGGCCTATGGTTTATGGATGAAAGTACCGCAAAGGAGTATTTAATACACAAAGCATTATATGCAATACTTACGTATGATGATTTACAAGGGACTTCATAATAATAACTTAACATGCCTTAGGTGTTGTATTATAATCGTGGAAAAATATCGCACAACCGTAAGATAATAAATCCTTTAATCGCATGATTGTAGATTTTAAAAGAGTTAGAAAGTGTAAAAACAATCTTTACAAGGAGGCGATGGAAGCCCAACTCTGAATATTCTACTCCATTAAATTTCCAGGATAGAAAAGCCCTTCAAGTCAACAATGGCGATTAATGTTTTCTTTCATTCTTTTTTCTCACTTCCTAGAATAAAATAAAATCCAGTTGGATTTTTTCAATCTAAAATCATTTGTGCATAGATAGCGTAGATCATTGTTGTGGTATCCTAATATATTTTAGATCTGAATCTAGGCCTAACTAATGTATTAAAAAGATCATTTATCGAATTAAAAAAAAAATAATGATTCCCCTTTTCGTTTGTCTTCAAAACGCAGTAGTTGGGAGTTGGTACTTAGGAACTAGGTTTTCAGTAGGCTGATTTGTATGTTCCACTTGGAATAAATGGAAACCTTAAATGGAGACCGGACCTCTATATTAACACTAGTACAAAATAATCATCAATAAAGGTTTAATATCTCCAAAAGGTGAATAGCATGACGCAAGGGGCTGAAAATTTCACCTTTCCTTGAACCACAAGAGTGCATAAAACTTAGAATTAACTAAATACCAACAACCAAAACCCTCTTTACCCCACCATAGTGATGGTGTTTGTCAGATACTGAATCGAGTGGTTAACATACCATGTCTTCGGCGAATTAGATCATTAACTGCCAGTACCGTTATACAGCAGATGGTGTTCCCTTTATTTCCTGGAATGAAGTTCATCATATCACTTGTCAAAGTTTTGATGTTTTTGGAGTTCCTCAGAAAGGAAAGCTGTCTGATATTTCTGAGGAACAGCTAGAGGATTATAATGTTAAGCTGCGAATTTGCGAGCTTGATCAAGTTGAAGAACTAGAATCGCCTTCTGTAAAAACTATCTTTGACCGACGTCAGCTCAAATACCTCGTGCAAGACTTTCTACCTCTGATGGTAGAATTACGATAGTAATAATAATAGCAGGAACATATACATAAACTATACAGCAGAGCTGGTAGTATACACATTTAATTAGCAGCTTGATGAGAATAGATAAAATAAGCCTAGAATCTACCTTTCTTTGAGACAAAATGATGCCCATCTGGTTACAAAAAATTGTAACCAACGACAAAAATCGCGTATTTGATGTTACTTTCACTTATATCAACAGGTTTTTTTTTTCTAATCAATATATTGAATTAAAAAAAAAATTTCAAAGATCGAGATGGCTATGGACGTATAAAAAGTTATGTATGTTTGAACTTAATTACGGAAGAATAGTCCTTTTACAATCATGATTTAATAATGATCATGACTGATCAAATTCACAAAAACATACTACTATAAGTACTCTTATCTCTGGACATGTCTCATAACCTAATAAATATTTTATTTTAGTTGGTTGGTCATTTGTAGGTCCGTTGTTTTAAATAAAATGACAAATTGTTGGCACCCAGTATCCTCTACCATTTATAGCGCTTTCAACGATCTGGCTCTCATCTTCTGGTGGTCCCAACACTGGATATACTAAACTTGTAAATGACCTATAAAGTGAGATCAATTCTGTCCCTCTTTATTACCTAAGAATTTCTTCGAAATCAACGTATATTTTACAAATTTCCTTGAGTAAAATACGAACTATGAGACTGATTTGTGTCATTTCTGCACTTATTCGTTTTTTGTTTAAATATACCTTAAAAGATTCTACGACGATCGAACTAAAAAAAATTGAAACATAAAACGGTGAAAAAATCCCTTCTACTTCTATGTAACGTTATAATTCCTGTACTAGTATTTGTAGCTTAGTTATTTTAGTTTCACATTTTACTATTTCATTAATAAAATAATTGTTACTAAAACATTACATTTACTATTTTTTTCTATTCTAAACTTTCGAACTGAGAGCTATTCTAGATTACACTCAAAATAAAGTAACTCCTCATAGAAAATATTTGTTGCTTACAAAATATTTACCTTTTAAAAAAACCCTGAACTTTAAAAGTTATGTTCAGCTGAAAAATGTGTCCTACTTTACTTTTGGCTCATAGCTGTTATCATAAATTAAAAAAAAAATACATGTGGCAAATGTGGGCTTAGTCGAGTAAAGGAAATATATTGCCACAAGCTGACGGGGACCACGCTCTATACAAGAGAGAAAAGATTAAGGCCCGGGCTTGGGGGTAGAAGGGGTTGGGGGTGGGAGGAGGGTAAGCCAAGATTAATGAACTAAGAAAGAAGGACAAAGGCAATTAATTATATTGCTTTATCTGTGTCCGCTGGTGGCAATATGTCTGCCGGCTCCTCTGTCACTCCGGCCTCACCTTGTCACTTGTCCGTCTGGCCAAACATTGACAAATGAGATTGATCCTACCGGCGATAGCAGCTGACAAATTCCTTTCCACTATCATCTGGGTTAGCTGGGCATAAATTGTAAGAGAAGACCTCAATCTGTCTCAGGTGGGGGGACCTTAATGAAGAGGCTTCGGAGTTAGGCAACTACTGGGTGTGGCTAACGCAATTTTTCTTTACAAGATTTACAGACTTTTTTTTAAAACCTGAGTACTTTTTATTTATTTTTATCAGAAATAAAGTTTTAGTTGTACCTTGGTTGATATTGGCATGTCAAAGTAACTTTTTAACTCTAATTAGGATATATCCGTTAAAGCGACTAATCAATTTTATATAAATCGAGTTTGAACATTAATTGATATAAGTGAACTCAAACGCAAAATATAACGAGAATTTATAAATCCACTTGTCTATCTGGCTCATACACAATTTATTTCATGTTGATATAAACTCTTTCAGTAACACCACCATTTTAAAGCTTATAATTAATTGTATATGTTACTTATTCTCATTTTCATCTATCTCTTATCAATATCTCTTCATTCATCTCATATTCTAACGATTTAATATTACGATGGTAGTGTGGGACAAAATGGTGGTGTGAGCCCACAATCAACGTGAATAGCCCACAACCTCCCATTCAAAATAAAATAATAATTTCGTTACAGTTGCGAAAAGAACTTTATTGACATTTGTAACGTCGTTTTATAATAATATTCCGTTAAACCCACAACACCTAACACGTATTATCGATCAGTACTTTTAAATCACTTAGTAGTAATTCCCTAATGGCCTTTGGTTATTTATTATTTGGTTGTTCGTATTAGGGCATCGAATGAAACATAGCATGAATTTAAAAATTAGCAGTTGAATTTAAGTTTCAAAACTAATTTTAATGACATTTTGTTAAATAAAAATTACACATTGTCAATCGGAACGTGGGATCTTTAATTTTTCATTATAATACAAATCTAATATTACTTTCTAATGTTCCTATAACTGTATGCCTTCCCTATATCAAATGGACCTATTTTACATTGTAGCTCAACTTGTCCCGTTTTTGATAAAATTTGATATTCCTCAAGTGAAAATCAAAATATCACTTATATCCACTAAATTTTGGTTACACTTCATTGAAAACAAACATAACCAGCTTAGCCGCAAGCATGACAATGCTTTTAAAAAGACAAACATTTGTATACCACTAAGACTATTATGGTAAACAACGCACTAAGATATTTTATTTTATTTTGTTATAATGATATGTTATTCAAACAAAAATTACAATCTCCCCTAAAAAGGGCAATAGACAATGAGATAATAGATTGCATTCATACAATATTTACGAATTTATACTTACTCTTTTATTCAAACCATATTTACAATATACATTCATTCAGGAAATGAGGGGAGAAAACAGACTAGTGTCAGAACACCCAGTGACTAAATATTTACAAAAGAACACGGGGCCATTTCCTAATATTTATTTTTTACTAATTAATTTATAACCGACTCTGTGTTATTTTTCATTATGTTCACCCCAAATGCCTGATGACCCATTCATTTTTTCAACCATTGTATGTCCTCTGTCAGTTGGTTAAAGATCAGGTTATGTTTTTGTTCTCCCTGTAAATAGATAAATATAGATCTATTGTGGGTTACTGCTAGTCTTCACCCTGATTGATAAACCAATATTTTTCTAATTTTTAATGATTTTTCTAACTTTAATACCTCCCTCAAGATATTCTTTTAAATAAGAAAGTGCATCCCCTCCTTGCTTCTATCATCCACTTTAATTAGATGACTTGTTTCTTTTGTTTTTTTAATGTTTTAAATATTCTGAAAATTGTGCAGAGAAAACATTGTGAGTTGAAGTAGAGTTTTTATGCTAATTAAGATATTGCATATTAAACAGTTCCATTTAATATCCTTAACTTTACATACTCGTGAATACGAATGCTTGCTGATCATCATTAACATAACTAGGAGGAGCGAACAATTACAAATATACAAAACGACCTTGTTAAAAAGATATTAAATACTATTAAAACCTCTTCTCTTAAGCAGCACACTATTGTTTAGAATGCCTATCACAATGAAACACTAATATAATTTCGTACATACAAGTCAGTATCTGGTGACGCGGCTGACGGAGGAGCGTGGGGGACTTCCCAAGACTCCGCTTTCTCTTCGCGGTGGATTTGGGGGGTCTCTGGGCTGTCTGTAAATATTGTATGAATGAGTGAGTGAATGATGAACTGTAAATATTGTATGAATGAGAGCATATTTCTTAATTACTTATTGTCTTATAAAAGGCAGATTGTAATTATTGCACAATAAAGGAATTTAACTGACTGAACATACAAGTCAGAGGTCGTATACACCGGTTCACAGTTAGTACGTTGGTGTGATTCGATCTAACTAAAATTAGAATTATTTATTGTCCATAGGTACTGTGCAATATAAATTATTAATGAATAAATACACTGACTTTATCCATACACAATTGGTCGATGAATTAACTGGCTCTTTCAGTGAGTATAACAGCATAAAAATTATGTAGTCACACATCCTTGTAAATTACGAACTGATGTTCAATAAACCAAAAGTATTGACTAATTAATTTAAATTTCTTATCAGATCATAAAATCACAATTCAAACATTGATTTACCCCACCATACCTACTCTACAAGACCAGATATAACCCAGTAACTTGTTCAGACATCCTGCAGACTGCAGCGATAACTCAAATTCTAGAATAAAGGAACTTTATATAACAATTTCAGAAATGATTCATGTGAATAATAAACTTTAACCAGTAGTTACTCAAAAGTGAGCCGATTCGTTATCGGGTATTCGATTTACAAGATTTATCAAGCTAGCTCCAATTTACTCATTAGTGCCATCTGGAAATAAAAGTGCTTAAGACTTCTCCTAAGGCTTTTTAGTGTTATAATTACAAAAGAGCTTTTTGTCTGTGGAAGCAAAATATAAAAAAGAAGTGTATTCGTAGAGTGCTTCAGGAGTTATATCCTAAACACAAACTTACATTATTTTGAGTACAAATTACAATTTTTACTGAAGTTTGCTCCAAGTAGTAACTTTGTTAAACTTTAAAATATCCCTAAATACTTTTAGCAGAATTATCTGTAATATCAAAATTAATTACAGATCGTGAAAAACGCCCGAGTGTTTGCTCCTTCAGGCATCTAAAATTGTCAATTTAGTAATAGCATTTTTAAAAATTGGGTTAATTTCCCGATTAAATCACTCAAAGACCGGACATTTTTTTAATTATTTCAATAAAAATAATAGACGAGACACCATTAATCCTTCAAAGATTTAATTTTTCGTAAATTGATTTCGGTAGATGTATTTGTTGGGAAATTGGCTGTGGTCAATGAAATAATTTAGATACATGTCCGTCCAATAAATTTTAAGAAAATCAACATTCGATATTCCATCAAATTCATCCGCTGAAATCTTTCTGAAAATAATTTAGCTATATAGCGATCATTTGTTAGATGGTTATTTACAATCGTCTAGAGTATTCTGTAATTTTATGTTTTTTTGAGCGTTGGTTGCTATAAGAACAAAGTAGACAGGATTCTCCTTTTGCAAGAGAGCCTGCAGTCCGACCCAGAAACAGGAACGGTCCCGTAACGAAACCATTCCTATTCGAATGCCTTCTGCTCTGCCAAGGAACAAATAGGGAGGCTATCCAGTCTCCACGAACGGGCCTAGACCATGAAAAACTAGTTCCACTTCTACAGTCCCACTCAATATAAAAATCATAAAGTGGATTTTGCTGTAATCCCATGCCTACGAATCTGTCAATATGTTAAAAACGAATCTACAAATTAAACATAAATCTTAACGTGAACTTCATATTAGCCTTCCAATGGACACTCCTCTGTCAATCGCAAATCGTACTAGGCACTTGTATCTCTATGATACACACCTACAGAATTGGTGTAAATTCACGAAAAAATTTTAAAAATTAATTACATTAATAATTATATATAACTTCTTTATTGTGCTAAAATTACAATCTGCCTTTTTAGGCAATAAGTAATTGAGTAAGTAAGTTCTCATTCATACCATATTTACAATATATCATTCACTCACTCATTCATACAATATTTACAAAAAGCCCAGAGGCTTCCCAATTCCACATGGTTGTTACCTCCCTTGCATGCGAGGTAGGAAGCGCAGCCTTGGGAAGTCCCCCACACTCCTCCGTCAGCCTTGTCACCGATCACGAGTCAGTGGAGGCTGACGAAGAGTGCAAGAGCTACATACACTCAGGACATAGGTTACTATGGAATTTCATGAATTTGGAAGGGATGAGTTCAAGAATGTAGGGTATATTAAGATCACTATGATGGGTTTTGTTGGTGACGTAATAGGGGGCATTTACTATTGTTCTCAAGACTTTTGATAGAAAGGACTGGATGCGTTTGATGTTCGACTTTTTTGCTGTCCCCCATAGCTCTATTCCGTATGTCCAGATTGGCTGAAGTATAAATTTGTAGATTAGTAATTTATTTTCTATTGAGAGATGGGATGTCCTTCAGAGTAGTCTGTACAGCTGTCCTAAGCGTACTGTCTCGGATACAGGGAGAGGAATAGAATTAAAATAATCTAGTGGAAAAGACTTGCGACAAAGGGTGAAGGTAATGTGGGAACATTTTGTTTCATTAACTTTGATCCGCCATTGATTGAACCAATACTCGATCTCATTAAAGTGTTTTTTTAAGGTTATGGGATGCTATATCGGGGTCTGGGTGGGATGACAAGACTGCAGTGTCATCTTCAAATGTTTCCAAGAAGGTATAGGGGTTAGAGGGGACATCAGCGGTGTATAGGTTATAGAGGCTGGGGCCCAGGACATTGCCCTGTGGAACTCCTGCTTTTATGGGATAGTAGTAAGAATATTCTAAATCACAGCGTACTCGGAAGAAGCGGTTTGAAAGGTAGGACTTTAGGATTAGGAAAAGGGTCTGTGGTAAATATCTTTTGAGCTACATTAATAATTAGGTTATATAAATGTTAACTTATGCCATTTTCTCACCAAAATACCTCTAGCAGCATATGTAATTTAGGAATATAAAATAGGGGAAACACAAACTTTGCAATCAAATTAAATTTATTTGAAACAAACACATTCAATATGAAAAAAACTAAATAATCAATTCATAAATAAGAAATAATGTAACGAGTAAAGTGACAAGTTTGAAATCTTTCCCTGCGTAATCCCCCCCCCCAAAAAAAAACTAATGCTACTTTCACCAGCTAGATGTGTCTATCTTCCTTTTAAATATTGGTTTTCTTACCTCTTCTAAATGTCATGTGTCAAAGATCTTCTTTGAGCATGTTCGGTTGTGAGTTATTTTCTGAGAGCTCAGTAGCCGGTTAACATCTATACCAGAATCGTTTAATTTCGCGAAACACATGACCTGTCACTACCTTTTCCGTCCTTCTGGACTATGACCACGTTTTGACTGGGCATAAATATCCGAATTTACCCCACTGTCCTCATCTTTACCACTCTCTTCATTACAGCGAATTTCTGTCTCTGAATTTTCTTCTCTTTATTCTATTTTTTCACTTCTTATATATCGCTTTCTTCGTAATTTGTAATTGTTCTATATCTTTTCTTTAAACTGTAGAAATCATTTTGCAGAAAAGCTGTTTTAGGAAATATAGAGGTGAGCACAAAAGGAGCATCAGAAACGTTTCATATCTGAAAATAACCCTCTAAAATGACATTAATCATTTAACTTGTACAGTTGTTGCTTGTTGCTTGTTGCCAGGTCTGGAAAAAAAAACCAAGTTTAGGGAATAGGATAAGGTTAGGGATTGAGTGAGCGCTCCGGAAGTCACGTTGACACCACCCTCTCGCAGTCACAACAACATAAAATAACAGATATTTATCATCTGTGGCCTAAACAAATTAAATTTGATAATTATTTTCCTAGTCATATAGCTCTGTCATTTTTAGCAACGGCTTTATCGTGTGGTCTCTGTGAAATGCATCGTTCCGCAAATATACGTTTCAAAAACTAACCAAGATCCCATCCGAATCGGACTATGTAAATTCGTATTTTTCGGACAGAAGGCTCGATGGTATGATGAAACAACAACCCCACCCACCTCGATATGAGCAAATGGATTCAAGCCGGCTCTAATCCCCTATTTCGGCGAGCCAAACATTCACCCTGCGGATACCCGGGGCTAAAAGGCGGCAAAGCAGCCGGTGGAACGAACAGGGTGAAATGTATAATCTAAGCCAATAATGGCAATGAATATTCAGCAGGTAGAGTTTAATACTGTCCTACCCAGGTCAGGGGCAGTGCGAGGAGCATCGATGTTCGCTTCGACCACCCCAGTTGTGTCTGATTATTGTTATGTACTAATAACTACTAGTATACAATCATTTTGTACTTTTAACCTGTAGTAAAGATGTAATACGATTTAGCAACAATAATTATGCCATAGTGGCCAATAAACGTTCTGGTATTGAATAAATCGTTCAAGGCATTTAGTTCTCAAATCAGCTAGATCCATTTCCAGAAACTTTACAGGAGATTAACAAAAAAAAAACCAGCCCGATTTGACAACAAGCATTTGAATTTGGGTAAATATTTTTGGTGCTTTTGGAAAGAACCGAGGTCCATAATTGTCTTAACATATTTTTCATAAACAATATTTTAGTTTTTATGTAAATTTGGTCTCTTGTCTCCCCTGTAAAATTTCGGAAAATGGCTCCAGCTGGTTTTGAGACTAAAATCCGCATTTGTCGTCAGTGACAGTAAATGGCCTATTATGAACTACGCGTTTCTCGACTTTGTCAAATACCTCATAATAGTATGAGTAAAAGATACTCATTATTATGAAATCCTGAAAATTTTTTTGTCGCTCTGGATTCAATGATTTGAAAATTGAATCAAAACATAATTCGAAGAGGCTACGTATGGTAACACTTCAACTATTTAAGTTTAGAGGTTATTGAAATTTCCACAAACCGCAGTGCGCAGACATTTAAGCTTATATTACATCTAAAAAAATAAAACTACATACATAAACATCAATGAATATTCTAATATAATTAAGAAGTACAGACAAACTGCTTGACGCCCTGGTCTGTCTGACATACACTCCCAAGAGATTAGGTGTATGTCAAACAAGATGTCAAATACTTTCCCGAAAATTTACCTGATAATATTATACTTACTGCACCCTCACAGTAGGTAATCTAGGTCTTCAGGCTCAATTAAATCAAAGTCTGTGAACGTTTGGTCGCAGTATAAGGCGATTATCCGTGAGCCAACCGTGGTAACACGGAATAGGGAGACTATCGCGCTCAATCAACGGTAATTATAGAAGATCTGTTATCAATAAAAAGATTGTTGGGAGAGACTTAAGCTTCAACTACCAAAAACATAAAAATATAAGGCAATAGGGTACATACGAAATATGTCAATCTTTTTTAATATTAAAAAGTTATGACAATTTATATCCTATTGGGTAGTTTGAATTTTATACTTTCAAATCACATGAAAACAATCATCACTAAGATAATGGATAGTTAGTTTTTTTTATAATCAGAACACTAGAATTATAAAATATTCCCAACCCATCAAATCCTCAAGAGCCAAATATACAAATAACAGACCCTCGCTGTGCATAATAAAAAGTTTTACTAATAATTTCAGCTATTAATATAAGCTAATAACATAAGCTAGTAATATAAGCTAATAACATAAGCTAGCAATATAAGCTAGAGTATGGAATATTACTATTGCACTATATTGAATTCATAATTCACATATCCCGACTACCACTAGACAGGATGTGTATGCTTTTAATCTATTTATACATCCTTTAGTTCGTTTGAGTGTTTAGTTCGGTTATAAATATTTGAAGTTATTTTCAGAGCGCATTTTTTTAACTTTCCAACATTCACGACAATTATGTGTCAGGTGAAAATTAACTCTTTTTCCACATGCGATGAAGGGTGAACAAAACTGTTTATGTTAACTTATTTTGTTTTAACATTGATTCGATTAAGCCATTTGGTCTACAATTAGCATAAATTAATTGTAATTCCCTGGTCCAAATGTAAAATGTAATAATAAAATGTTGATATAGAAAAAAGAAATCATTGCAACAAAATAGGTCATTTTATTAACGGGTTTATAATAATAACATTACTCTTCGAGGACCAGAATGGGTCACAAATAAAACACGCACTGTTATTTATTAAAGTAAAGAAGAAATTACGGAGTGATAAATTGCAAAAATTATATTGATGGCTATAATTCTTTATTAAGGTTAGGATTTTTAATGCTTTTTATGGGAGAGGGGAGCTTTTACGTTGTTTTGAAATGTTTATAGGAGTAATAACCGGCTTTTTAAACAAAATACAGCAAGGAGAGAGGCAAAGTTGAACAGAACATGTCAGCGGACGATATATCAAAGCTTTATGAAGCCTGTTTTGTTGCTCAGGGCAAACAGAGCCATTTGTATTCAAATAACACACTTTAGGACAGTTGCCTCCCATGGTGGGATCTGTACTTTTTAACTTTTGTCTTTCCCATAGGTCTTCTGGATTGTAGCAACTCCTTCTGGGATAACAATGATCATCACTCACTGTAATCCATTATTCCACAATATGCAAAAGTATCGACAATCATATTAATTATAAAAAAATCCACACAGAGATTAATCGGAGGCGAATGACTATAACAATTAATACTTTATAAGTAAATATTAATTATATTTATTTTATATGTTTTAGTTCTAAAATTCTTATTAAATTTATGATTTTTATGTATACTAGTTACGACTGAACTGTTCTTTCGGGAGCCACCCACTATTTTTGGATTTATTTAAATTATTTGTCCCGTGTTTTGAAACTAGATCCTTCTCATCATGAAGCTGTTAAACTAGCAACCAGATGGAAGCTGTTTGAGCATATTTCAATGTATATATACATAACTTATAATTAGTACATATCTCCCCCATTATATCATGTTTGTACAAGTCAATAGTCAGGTTTTTCGTTCAATTAATATTCCTCAATTGGAGGGAATAATAAAAATTAAACTACTTGTACTTTTCACATTTCCAATTACATAAATTGAAACTTTTAAATTCTGTTAAACCAATTTTTCAAATCATGCCACTCAATATTTTTCATTTTTCTCCACCAGCAACCAAGCAACCAAGTATTGTTTAAGTGAATCCGCTTTATCTCCCTTATATATTTAATTTACTTATGTATTGGTTAATTAAACACCTCACCCGATTGATCATTAGTGTTCAAGGATTTACCTAAACTTAAATTTGTTACAATAGTTTCGATGATTTAAGAAACTTGATTGTTTTCTCTTCATTGCAGTTTAATTATATCCTAGTAGATTCCGTTGGGTTCCGGGAATGTTCAGGTGCTCCCGTGCAGTGATCTGGGATGGACACATTGACGCTTTCTAGTCGAGGGGGAGGTTCGGATGTGAGAAAGAGCAACTCCAACCCTCAACCTGTGAAGCGCCAATACTTCTTCTCTGAGAGAGATTCGTTCACTAGTAGCCCACCTTGCCGGCGCTCTTTTGATGAGGCCTGTTCTTTTTCCTCCAAATGCTTTATCAACAGATGTTACCCATTTTTTGAAATGGAAACTTAATGACAATCCTACTCCTAGCCAGTCATAGGAAATTAATTTTTAAGTTTATTCAGTTGTTGATGCAGACGTTTATACGATTATTTTATTTTTTTATGTCTTAGGTAATCCGTGTTTTTTTCTTTAGTGATCAATACCCATAATAACATTGCCCACGGCACGTGAGGTAGACACGTGAGGGATTCGTAGCCTATGGTGCAAGTATTCAATTGTAATTCGGATTGTAGCCCCTGTCAGCTCACCTTGGTTTATTCTGTTTAACCATCTTAATTCTTGAAAACAAAATTATATCAACTTCTTGAATTCTGTTTACAGAATATATACAGGGATGCTTACTAGCTAACTATAAACTATTTTAAAGTATTGCATCCTCTTATTTCCTAAAACTAACTAATATTCACCCTTAATCCTAACTTATACCATATTTACTACGCCTCTACACCATCCCCTGCAACGATACCTTCTTGGTTAGCCTTCCCTAACGCACGACTGGTTATCCTGCATTACCCCCCTTTGGATTTAGCGAAATGGTCAAGTTCACTCCAATGGTGGATAAAGAGAAGAAACCCCCCGCTGTTCTCTTCTGGATTCATCAATGAAGACAGGTCGGATTCTTCCAAACTGTACCTTCCTATCGAACGGAGTAGCCGTTCTCTCAACAGGACGGCACGACATTTTCTGCTGACACCCCTCCTCCGTATTGTGGGCAGTGCGGTTCTTCTGCTCGTTTGTTGTTTTCATGCAGTTCGGATCGAAATCCCCAATAACAGAGCTCCTCTACGTCCAATCGGATAGAGTGGGTACGATCCATCTTTTCCCTTACTAGAATGGTGGTTGTCTCCTTAACAGTCAAGATCATCTTCCTCGATCCGTTCCACTTTTCCACCTGGGTAGTACAGGCACAACACGCTCTTCTTCCGACCTTTACACAGGCGTCCCCTGTGATGGTCGCCACCTGGTCGTCTTCGTAAGCTGCCACGGGGGTCCCTTAGACCCAGGGTCAAAAGAACATTATTAAATACTATCTTCCAAAGGTCAGCCCCCTGACTGAGCATTGAGGACCATGCCTCCCCTGGTGCCTCTACCTCGTAGGTCTCCCCTCTGAAGTCCATCTTACTTTAATTCAGTTCATATTACAGATCATTACCTTTAATAATAATTACGTATGAATTTGTTTACAAAAGTCAATAGTTGAAATAATGATAACAACGTAGATGAATTACGACTGATAGGGCCGTTTCACATTTATCAGGAATATTAACCAAATAAATATAAAACCAAGTTAAACTATTTTACATTTAAATTGGCTTTACGTTATAAACTTTTAGAACTAATTCTAGTAATCCGAATGAAAAGCGTCCTACGCTATAATTATTCCTAGGGGCATAACACAGAACGTAATCACAATAGCCCTGTTAAACACACAATCAACACGAATTCTGCTTTGCCTCTTTCGCGGATGTCGAACAACTGGCCCGGAGCAAATAGACCCCGATTCAAATTATAATGAAGTAGCTCAACATCAAAGTGAATTTCTGAAAACTTTACTGCGGGCTTTACCGGGGAGAAGGCTACACAATTCCGCAAAACATAATAGAGCTGGATCCAACTTTACTTCTCAACTCGAGCAAGCGGGATCAATGGAAGGGCTTTTCAGCTATGTAGAATGAAGTAGCACGGCACATCAAAGTGTTTTCAGTGCTCCCAGGATGCGGGTAACGGAGGTAGCATCGCCTCGTTTCGATTGAATATTGTAACCCCCGAATTCCTTACTCACCCTTTTCGAAATATCTAGTGTTTTCCAGTTGTCAGGTTATACTTTTACATGGCCCATTTAAGTATAGAATTCACCAATGATCTCTCTCAGAGAGAGAGACAGAGAGAGAAAATAAAACATATTGTTTTCAATAACCGGAAGCCCGATCTTGATCGAGTTCCAAAAGCACAGCAAACAACCCAATCTAACGTCTAACAATAAAAAAAATCAAATATCAATGAATAATAAATTTTGTCAACAAACATTTAGCAATGCTGCACAAACAATGTCAGCTGCTGATTCTCCCATCTATCTTGCTTTAAGACTTCGATCTTACTTTCAACTCGTCAAACGAAACGATTCGATGCACTCAACTAAACTAACTAGACTGACTTACTCCGGTAACACTTTTATAACTACTGTACATCCTTTTTTTAACCGTCGTTTTAAGTTCAATGAAAAATTAAATGCAAATTTCGGTTTTATTAATTACCTCAACAACAATCATTATCTATAAAGTAATAATACTATATAAACCATAAGTAATACTTTTTTAATAATCCGAATTTTTTTTTATATTTTAATAAATCCAAATAAAATATCAATCGACGACAAATGATACAACAGAAAAAAAACTTTAACGATCACCATCGTGTAGATATTTTTGTTTTAAATAAATTTCTTCTTGGATTAAATGTGTAATTAACACAAAAAAAGCAGTTGTGCCTAAAGGAATTTTTTTTCTCATAAAATGTGGAGAGAGAGCTTCTCATTTGACAGGATAGGGACTTGGGCCCAATGGAGCTGAAGAAAGGATTACAGGGCCTAACTAAGGGGAACATTGACCCTCTGGGGACTATATCTGTACAAACAAAGAAAAGCCAACCGGAAAAACAAGTGGAAAACAAGTTACCTTCTTTTCTTTCTTTCTTTCTCTCTCTCCCTCTTTGGCAGGGACCTTAAAGGCTTGATTAATGTTTGGACAATTTTCAGAGCCACTAGGATATTTTCGGGTCGTATGCTACGTACACTTCCTTAGTGGCGAGCAGACAAAAAATTACAAATCCGGGGTTGGAAAAGTTAGGCGCGAGGGAAAGCAATTACGACAGCTCTCAGCGCGGACTGGATATTAAACAGAATCAAACAGTAATTGGGATTCTGGCGAGTGCTTATCGCGCTCGAGGCATCTCGGCGAGATGCGGAGCGTTCCTCTAATTATCCATAGTTAAAGCAGCGGGAAGAAGGAATCTCTCCGGTTAAGTTGGAAACTTGGCCACTCCCCCACCCACCACAACTCTTATCGTCCTCCTCGGGGGGATGGCGGTTAGCAGATTTAAGTAAATCACGGAATGTCTTAATTTTAATTACGTCCTTTACACTCTTATTAGTCATCTTCCAGATCAATTTCAGTGCTAATTCCAAAGGGTAGGGGGGGGGGGGGTCCAAAGGCTACTGAGTCCTGCCCAGTTCATTTTCAAACTCTAGCTCGCCAAGGAAAATTTCTGAAAAATCTCTATTTTATTCTATTTTTTAAACAATCCGAAACCAGTTGAACAAATTAGAAATTAACTAGGCTGAAGGGCTCACCTGTACAGCTCAGTTGGCAGAGTACCCGGTAATATAACTTAGTGAATTTATGGTAGTCGTCGTGATATTTTACAATAAATTTGTCTTAGAGTAAAATCCTTTTTACTGACAACTAAAATTACGAAACAAATGTGTAAAATGCATAATTTTCATTTTAAAATAAACGAGGTTGAATCGAAATGAAAGAATGTATTCTAGGGGGTGAATACTTAAGCAGCATAAAATATACATTTTTCTATTTACCTAACGCTGTACTGATGAAACTTTCTACGAAACTTCAAAATTTACTCTTTTGGTACATTATTTCTAAATGCAAAATTTATAATCGAGTACATTTTCATTTAAAACAAGTACTATTTATATTTTGTTATTGTATATTTTCTTTGTATACCCAATAACATTACTTTTGTTATTGAATTTCATTAGTAGATACTTTAGTTCCTTGTGAACAAGCTGTATTAGTTTGTGCGATAGATTTATTTACAATATTTATTGTCTCCAATAAAATCATTATTCAGAAATATTCTAATAATATTTTAAATGATGCAATGATCCAAATTTGAGCTTAAAATCTTTCAATAATATTTCAATTTATTATCCTGGAACGATTTGACCAAAATTTTCAACGGTTTACATTTTCTTTTCTTTCATAGCCCCTTTAAATTTACAGATAATTATATTTACAAATTATTTTTGTATTTGCTGTAGCATCGCTACATTATATACAGGTTTTGTTATTTTATAAAAATTATATAATGATAAACAAGTATAATGATATACATTATACGTGACTGGACTAAACTGACTAATAAAGGTGATGGGGCTCACCTTTTTGACCAAACTTAAAACTAACTTACATAATAATAACGGTTTAAATGCTAATATCCATTATATATAAATTATAAACGTTGATTATTCCCTTATCAAACAACATACTTTATATGTACTGTTGTCATATTAATGCTTGAACCATCCGTCCTAATCGTAATTTTGATCAGAATTTTATATATCTGCATAAGATTGCTACTTTAACAGTATTCAGTTAAGCGGTTACATTTTATCAATTAAAAAAATACCTGGTTTCCTGTTGTTATTGTCATGTATGTAATTTAATAATTTAGTTTATTGAATTCATCTGCATTGTTTGGCCCTATTACTTTAATATTAGTTTGTAATTTACCGTGATTATTATGTTTCCGGAGCTTGCATTGATCCGGTCGATGAAGTGTAGTTCTTTCCACTTACATAATTTTTAGGTGAGTTCATTGAAGGAATGATGATTCCTTATATGGTTCACCAATACTGATTTACTAATATTTTTGAGCCCTACAATCGTTTCATGTTATAGCATCCAGTTTAAAAGCTATAAAATAATTTTTATAACAGTGCTCTCAATTAATGTTGTAAACTATCATTTGTTTTCTTATTAATTTTATTCGATGTTTCACAATTCCTATTGCCAACTTTGATAGATTTTTTACAGATACAATCATTCCGGAACGGTGAGGCACTTGAGCACGGAATAACTTTAATATAGAGGATATAGGGTTTACCTAATCGACTCCCTGGAAACACCCTTAAAGCGCTCCACCAAAGTGGCACTTCGCCCGCGCAATGAATTATTCTAAGCAATTTAACTCTAATTGTCGGGTGACAGTAAATAATTTCCAGTCCCCTAAGTAGGATCTCGGTTTAGTGGGCAAAGTTCTCTTGAAGGCACCGTCAGGTAGTGGGCTTGAATTTCCAAGCACAAATTGTTTTCCGGCTGGATGAATGTTTGCAATTCTTTAGCTGGAAGTTTTCCGGGAGGGAGACCGCAAATTACTCAAGTCCCGGGGGCTAAAGACCTTGGCTGGAAACGTCTTTACTTATTAAGGAGTATTTTTAGCCCAGAAACAGCTCCGTGCTCATTAATACCAGGTCCTTGTAAACATTTAACTGAGTCCTTCCCTTCCTTCTTTCCATTTCTCCTAGTTATTGTTGTTCTTCTAATTTCCCTCCAGGCCCCTCACAGATTTTTTTCTTTTGCGTCAAGCTTCTTAGTCTCCCCTTTTATATATATATTTTTTTTTTATTAAAACCAACGCTTTGACATGTCATTGATTCTAGACCTGTCAGCACCAAAACCATTGAATCAGTTTTCATCCATATTTTTCGAACCACTAATCTTTATAATTGCCTTGTATAAAAAGTAAGTCTAGCAATATCACGGACTATGTTCCATATGCTTTGGTTAGGACATTATAAATACAAGAATACCACAACTCCAAATTTACAGATTAGAATGTAACTCCACAACGCACCCAAATTCAAACATGGTACACGTCAACAAAATAGCTTGTTATTTTTATTCCTTGGAAATTTCAAGGATTTAGGAATTTGAATGTTTCTCGCAAGCAGGACAAGGAGCCTTTATAATAAAAAAGAATATTTCTAACTTTATTAGTTCTGATTGGCTACCTGCTTCCCACAAGTTTTCCCCGCTCTCCTTTGGTCATGGAAAAGTCAGTTTTTCTATGACAGAGTGGAAAAATCTTTGTTTGTGAGTATTACCAATGTTTACTTTGGGCCACTCCACCAAATTTACAATAGCAGTTTGTATACAGCCTATCCATTTCCCTTCTTCCCAATTTCACCCAGCTGTCTTTTCCCCACATTCTTTACCAGATACATAAAGGTGAGCCTTTATATTCCGTTGTTGTCCTTGTCACTGAGCCTACCAGAAAATTAAAAACTTATCTTATTTTCCCAATTTTTTTTTTTCTAATTTTTATTTCTATCCAACTACCTACAGTCATTCCACTGCGCCACTCATCCCTAGAAACCTCCTTGGAGACTAATGTGGTAGTGGCCTCGTGACCTGCTATAAATACGCGCAGTGGGAGTCCTGGCACTGGCCAGTTTCTCCAATCATGTCCTCAGCGTCCGAGGCTCTCACGCTCTTGGTCAGCCTTCACTGGCCCGTATCCAGTAACGCTGATGACGGAGGAGCGTGGGGGACTTCCCAAGACTCCTCTCCCTCTTTAGCATGCGAGGGAGGTGACAACCATGAGGATTTGGGAGGTCTCTAGTCTATTGGCAAATACTGTATGAATGAGCGAGTGAATGAAAATTGTAAATATGGTATGAGTGAGAATTTATCATTTATTCTATATTCTATTAAAGGATTTATCACTATTGCTTATGGCCAAATAAGACAGATTGTAATTTTATCACAATAAGTTCTATAATAATAAAAGTTTTATTGAGTTATCTCTCAAGTACCAAGTACCGAGAGCAAATTTACGAGTATTTGATGACAATCAATATAGACCAAAATAGCAGAAAGCTGTGGACTATACTTCGAAGAAAAGGATACTTGATAATTGTTTAAAGTTCATAGACAAATTATGTATTCGCGATAAGCAGGTTGGCATATTGTCGAAAATTTGGTTTTGCCTAGGATGATGAATAGTTAGATTGATTAAGTGATTACGCGCGATAGTTAATGTCCCTGTAATTCCGGCAACAATGTAAACCGGCCTGGAGCTAATCACGTGCTGGACTCTCATATTACTAAGCCTCCCTTCAATATCTTGTAGCAGCAGCTAAAACATATTTTAGTAATTTACATGTTGAGTAGCCTTACACGCTGTTAATGTTTGGACAAAATGATATAACTAGTCCGTCCTTTATTAGTAAATAAAACACATGGCAATAAATGAAAGCCACGATACTGTACGATTAAGAGCTCTTTAAGTTTTGTAAACTCAAAATTCATTAAAATAACAAAAAATAAAAATTAAGACTCTAAGCTTTAATATTATTGTTGAGTTAAAATTTTAATCACTTGTTATCGCCTATTTCAGCAGATGTTTGATTTGTTTTGTTTTAAAAACCAGGAAATGTCATTTTAATATGTGATAAACGAATGAACATAGAAGAATAGAAAAAAAATTTATATTCTAACCATGTACCAAATGGCTATATTTCAAAAAATCCAATCGTTTCCAATCACAAAAATAAATAGATTTCAAAATATTATATCACCAATAAAAACAATGGAGTAAAAGGAATGTATACTTCCTTCTTTACGAGAAAAAAACATAAACAATAGCAAATTAAGCGATTTGAAAATCCAAATATTTCCGTTTAATATTTACACAAAAGGTTTGTAAATACATTTTGATAATTTATATTTTACCGTTTCAATCGTCGATAACACGCATTTAATTAACTAACCAATACATTTAAGTTTTTGACCAGCTCCCAGTTTCTGTATATTTTTCGTTATGTTCTGTGTCATTTACGTATAATATTAATATTTAAATTATAATTTAAAAAAAAGTTTATCTTTGACTCAGCAATATTTTATATCAAAGACATTTCTTCAACCACTTAACTGGTAGTAATTTTGAGTATTAGTAAATTCTTTTTCACTTTTGCTGATTTTATCTTCCTTCCTTCGTTTTCCATACATTCTCTGCAGACCTTCCATTCTTTGTTTGCATTTCTAATATCATAGCAAAGATATTAAATATGACAGTAATAACTGCTTATCTTTTATGGGAATATTTGTGTTGTGTTTTTAGAAACATTTGTCAGTAAAAATATAGAATATAAATCTTTATCTGTATGATAGTTTTGTCAATTTAAAACCTCTAGTACACCACTACCGTAAAGATCCCGTTCTTTATATTCATCCAAGGTGATTCTGAGAAATTTCAATTTCAAATCATTTTTAATAAATGTATGAATCTTGATCAGGTTCCGACTGATGAATTTTAGATGTTAAAGTTCGTTACTCAGTAACAAATTGATAATATCTGAAATTGGGCCTAAGCAGTTGTGAATAATGAAAGACCACGGGCGGGTGCAAGGGGTTGGGCGAGGCGATGAGGTGATCGAGAGGTAGAGAGAGGCCTCCCTGCCGGTGTCCCTTTAATGCCCCGGCTCCCGGGCCAATAACTCTCCCTTACAATTGCACAGGGTGGATTGCGGTTGTCTTCATTCTTGTTGTTAGGACAGGCCCAAAATATATATTTTTTTTTTCAAATTATACTTCTCAGATTCTAAAACCGAGCAACTAGCCCTAAAGCGGAGCAAAAGTCAAACTGAATTTTCAGAAGATACTTCAGACGGCAGAAAGATATTCCTCCGGTCAAAACTTTAAAACAATCTCGGTCTGCCATTTCAGAGCAGAATAATTACAAATAGTTGAATAAACTTTTAAATGTAACGATTATTTAAAAACAATCTACTTCGGGAATCTATTAGAAAATAACCACCCATCCGTGTTCGGCTACAGCCCTATACGTGTAAGTTAACAAGGTGTATCAAATACCTGTAAATCAAAAAATTAACGAACGGGTAAGTGGAGTGTATAATTATGAAAAAAGTGAAGGAAGGGTTATAAGTCATAACCTATCTAATATTTGAATATATGAAACGACAGCCATGGGATTGATACGAATATATTATGCTCAGTAAAAATATTAATTGTATTTTAGTTTTATTTTAGAGGCACTCCTGCGTCTGGCAGCTAGATGTAGTGAGCCAATTTTGGATAAATCTCTCTCTCTCGGTCAGAATGATCAGAAGAACTGTAATGTATTAGGTTAAATATGATTTAAATAAATTGTCTTCACTATTATTCATGGTACTTAATTTATGTTTATCACAGTGGGGAAATCAAATGGAACTAACTTTTGAGCCAACAAGCATTAACTTTTGTAGGAGTATACAATTCGAGTTGATAATCAAGTATATATGGTTATCAAACAGCGTTCCTAAACCACACTCAATGCAAAGAGCTAGATGCACCCTGTCGAGACGACTGTCATAGTGACGAATGAGTAGTGTGGATAGCGCAGGCCTAGTTAAAAGATAGTGTTTTAGATGAGTTAAATATCCGAAATAGGTGATAACTGAAGATGACATCATAGAGCTGTTGAAAGCGCTTTTTCAATAATCAAGACATTATCGATTGTGGAAAGACAATAAAGCTGTTTTATAATTTTTATCATACTTGGTACGAGTCGTAAATTTAAATTCATAACTTCTTAAATTAAGGTTGGTAAAGTTTCGTTTGTTGGTTAATTGCCAGTCCGTTTCTTCATAAAAAGTTGTCTTGCCATCCTTCGTAGTCCCGGTGATCCCCCCCCCCCTTAGGCTCCTATATTTTCTTTGCTCTTCCTTTATGAGAGAGGAGTGGAGGAGTATGGAAGAAATAAAAGCGGAGAAACGAGGCTGCTTCTAATGGGAGACGTAGGCCTCACGTATCTTAATACTGTAATAAGGATTTTTAGGCGGTGTCTGTTTGAAAAATTGTTTATTGTAATTATTTTTTCCACTTTGTTTACTGTACTCAGTGTTGCCACTTTTCAATACAACATGGTAGCCTCGGGGTACTGTACAGTCAGTTTCGAATGCTCCCTCTCCATTTTTCTGCCCTATCACCATGACTGTCACCGAGTTCATACTTACCCACGAAATAGATGTTTATATAAATTGGCATCGTCCCATACTATGGATCAGGCCCTCATGTGATATGGTCGGAGGATGAAGTATGAAGTACATCACTGAAAGTCTCAAAATGCAGTCGCCTCAACGTCATAAAAAACTTTTAGTGATATATTTTTTTGTTTCTAGCTTAGTTTGCGTTTCATCAAAAAGAAAAAAAAATCAAGTATGTCACAATAGAGTAGTTTTTGTGAAAAGAATTTTATTAGATCGTTTAATGAAGTTTTAGAATTGAAGCCCAAAAACACGATACATATTAATAATCAGTACATTGATACGTTTATTTGACCCCAACTTAACGCGATTAAATTTTTTTAATTACTCATAATTGCGTAAATGGCCCTTTATCATTAATTATCAAAATGGTTTTGTTTTTAGAATGAGTTAATTGAACGGGAGCATTAATTAAAGCTTTAATACCAAATTCCCTCCTCCTGTATGAAATTTGGATTGCAAATAAATTTCTAATACCTTTTTGATGAGCTTGTCAATGATCACAGAGCTAAAATTCCATACCCTACTAAATACAAAGAAAAGGATTTACTATTTAACTACCAATTAATTTATTTATTAATTATTTTTCATGAAACATTTTATTTTTCCCATCATCGGAATATATGTAACAACTGTACACTGTTAGACTCTAAAATAAACACTGGGAAAAATATTTTTGGTTCATTTATTAATTTAAAGTAGCGAACACGAAGGCAATCAAAGTTTTAATGACTTTTTGTTAAATTTTATGAAATTTTAATGTTTAAACTGCGTATCTTACGTTTCTTACGGATATATTTTAAATGTCAAACCTTCTGATAAAATTTCATGACTCTAGATTTACAAATAACAGCATTAGTACATTGAGGTGCAGGTAAAATGAAAGGTTTTCTGAATTTGGACAAATCAACAAAGCCGTTAAGATGATAAACACAGTAAATTTATCAATTTATTAATTCAATGTTATTATATGATATTATTAACAGCCTAGTAAATTAAATATTAACGAAAGCTCAAACAACCTAAAAATTGCTTCAATTAAATGAGTTAAATATAACTAATTGAGAATTGAAAAATGAATTTGTTTATATGTTTGATTTAATGCTTGTAAAGAAAGCTCTGAGATCAACCATTATCATGTCATAAAGAATTACGCAGGGGAAGGTAAGGCCCAAAGGAACACTTTTTTGATTTTCCTTCTTACGTAAGTGGCGTTTTTCAACAAATAAAGGATTTACATGAAGTACATGTCTTTAAGCACTGTATACAAAGAACCTAGATTTTTTTATAGATTCATTAGACAATTTATAAAAACGGATTTTCGTTTCATTGTCGGCACAATTGAACTAACCATACGACTGCTGACGTACAATAAAAAACTTACTTGTGCCCCATTTGCTTGCTAAACCATACATTTTTTTTTTCATCACTTTCCCTACAAGTTCGCGGAACAAGAAGAAAAACTCATGCAACATTATCAACAATAGTTGCAGAATGTATTGCACCAACAATCATATGGAAAAATGAACTACACTTGCCGGTGAGAGGGAAAACAGTGAGCGTAAAAAAATACTCTGCACACCAAAAACACACACTTTTCACTCTGACACTTGTTGATTCAGTGAAACGACGGGGGTTATGTGCGGGCGGCATTGGGAGCTGCCACAGTGTTGTCTGGCGGGACGTGGTTGCAGTAGACCATCTCTGGGATCTGGAGTCTGTTTCGTTGTCCCCCACCCTCCCCTACGTCTAATAATCTGATGTTCTTTATTGAAATAATCACTTTTCTTTTACGGGATGTATTTGATATTTTTATGTGTTCAGAGAACAATTGTAATCAAATTTGATGGGGTATGATTGTGACTCAAGAGCGAGGCCGGACGCTTTCCTACATGTGGAGCAAAGACTCAGGTCTGTTGCTAATCTTGCTTGTTTGCACAGCTCAATATTCACGCCTTATGGTCAAGGCGTTCAAAGTGTCCGTGGCCAGTCCGAATAAAGAACTCTTAGTTGTGAAGGTCGATGTGTTACAGTAACGTTAACAACGAATGATTTTAATATCAAATTATCCTCATAACCTTTTTCTTTCAGTCACAAGTCATAATCCATCCATATGCAGGTTGAACTTATGAAAAGTAAGAACACTTTTTTTCCTCCTTTGTATATACAGTCCGACCTCAACATGAAGATGATAATAAAATAAATAAAAGCTAAAATAAAAGCTTTGTTAGGTTGGAAACTTTTCAGACCACCTGTGTATGTGGACTGTATGTTCAGTTTGTTTAATGTTATTTTTAATTTACTAACGCACGTCCCGCACTCGTACTCGTAGAGTTTCATATAGCTGCATAATCGTTTGGCCCTTACAGGCAGTTTCTTCTTACATAAAATGTTTTGATGAATGACATAGTCATTCATTAATTACTGGATTGTTATCAACTTCTTCATATTTATCAGTAAGTGAGGCCAATACATGATCTGTATAGGGTAAATTGTTGTAGAAGATACTGGAACACTTTAAAATTTACGCTGACAACATCTTAAGTTATTTGGTTTGTTCGCTTTTAGCAACCATGTGCAATTACTCATACATAGGATATTAATAACATGGAATAACGCATCATATCATAATGAATCGATTATATTACTCCTAAGATTGAAGTGCTTGAGATGATAACATCACTTAAAGACGAAACATTCCGTGATTGATTGCTTGAGGCCCTATCCCCAATTGCTCTGAAATAATTAAAGCTATTTGCTCAGCTCACCCAGGGCCAGTGGTCAATATTTGCTCTCGGCCCACATGCCTTCATGGATCTGCGAAATTTATGGCCATCTGAGGTGTCTACCTAATAATTAAATCAAACGAGGCTTAAAGTTAAAACATTAGCGTCTAAACGTTCAAAAACATTTTTGATGAGCAAATATGCATCCGACAATGAAAGTGTAGTATAATCTCATCACATCGTTTTCTGTTCACAACATATTTTTGGTGTAAAACTTTTTTTTCATGATATATAGGAATTCTGGAGTATTAATACTTCTTCCAAGCTTTTGGGGTGGATCCAAAATCTCCCTTCTTAGTTACGTTAGTCTACTTATTATTATTTAGAGGGAAAATATTATTATTATGTACTTTTTAGCAAATTAGTTCTAGTTTTTTCAATAATATATCTAATTTTCTTTGCATAGTAATCCACAAAGATATTGTAGTAAAACTAGCGGCTGATTTATAGTGAGAAATAATTCCTTAGATTTATAGCTAGTCTACATTTGATGGGTTAAATTTTGCAGCAATGCTCCGATTTGTGATGGCTGTAATTTTTTGCCTGTTGCCTATACTACCAGTACTATTAATACTAAAAACCCACTTCTAATTCAGATCAGCTTATCAGATCTTCCAATACTAGATACCATCCAACCGACCTGTATTTCCCTTCTCACAAATCTGATTCCTCTTTCCAATATTTTCTTATCCGTGCCATAAAGCTTTGTAATTATATTTCTCATAATATTCGTCGTTGTGCAACCTTCCTAATTTTGAAATCTAGATTTCCGTTCCTCAACCCGCTCCAATCTAAAAATTTACAATCCATCATTAATTTTATTCATTTCCTATTTAAATACACCTAAAAACCTCCCCCCCCCTTGTTATAATTCCTATATTTTCATTACTACCTTAGTTGTAACTTTTATCAAATGTCATTCATATTATTTATCTTTTATTTGTCTATTTTATGCTGTTGGTTGGTTCATTGTACTCATCACATATAGAGTACAATAGTTATTTATAACATAATCACATCAGTGTAACTAATGGTTTTTATGTAGTTTTTTGCCAGCTGTTCTATTTATATCATTTTATTATTCTTAGGGATCCATGCCCCAGAAAAAAGTGTTGTTCAATATCACATAAGCATCATTGTTAGGTTATGTTTGCCTAGAAAGTTGATAAAATTTATCTCTTTAAAGTAAGCTAAAAAACATTCCATTTTGACCGCGTTAATTAAATGGAAAGGAAGATATACTAAATTAGAAAAGCCTGCCGTTAAAGTTGCACAAGGATAAAATAATAGTACTATCAATTCAATTCTGCCAACTGAGAGGAGATAAAATTCCCTCTGTATAGAATTAGCTCGGACACAACCTTTGCCTAAAGGAAGAGAGACCTGTACTCCCCTTTCTCTACAATCTCAGACTCCCTAGTCCGGAAACAGGACCTTTATCTTGAGACAAATCCTATTTCATATCTCCTTGCCTCTTCAATCGCTCCATGGTTCCACAGTGAAAATATGATGAAATCGCCTAAGAGCAGCTGGAATCAATTCCAGTAATACTATCACTGTGCCTTCCCTTTGTGCCAACGCACGTATGTCAGCCTTCGATTAATATAAAAATAATATTCTTCAAGTCAATTCTCTATCTATCCTATAGGATAAAATAATACGAAATACTCCTTTGCCGCAACTCGTGATCTTTGAAGGTCGTTTTATATGTTTTTCACTGGTGTCGAATGTTTTTGGGGGGTATTAATAAAGGTCAGGTCACCAGTAATCGTGATGAATCACCAAACCTCGGGTCAGGGCTTATATATATATATATATACATTATTACATAATATATAAGAAGATACGTTTGGAATAGCCTTCGAATGCGAGCTGCTTATACAGCTCGTAGTCGAGGCGCCCCTACAAGCTAGCAAGTGACGTCCAGAAATATCCACCTAATGACCCACTTCTGTCTAGATACAAATACCCACACGCTGTCTACAGTCATTTATGTAAGAGTTGTTTTATTTATCCAAACTACTTTAGCCACCGATTTCCATTTATATATTAATTTAGTTTCTGGTTATGTGATCTACTATATAGTGCAAGATCAATGACGGGTCGTGCGCGTAAGAGAAAATGTGGTAATTGTCTTTTTTACTTGTTAATATTTTTATTCATGTAGTTTCTATACACTATACTCTCTAGTGGTGCTGGTACAAAAATTAATCTAAATTTTGAAAAATATCCTCACTTCCTACATATAATATAACAGAAAAATTCTTCCCAAGGGTGACCGGTGGAAAGACCAAAACGTGCAACCACCGGAAGTTATAACAGCTCATATGTATATATTTATTATGTTCTTCATAAACAAGTATACACCCTACATGTGTGTATAGCCACCATACTATCTCGTACAGGGAGCTATGAAAATAAAGTACAGTATTGTACAAAAAATCACGAAATTTCAAACTGCCTTAACTTTTGATCTGTAGTCAATTGAGAGTATAGAGCCTACATGAATTATAATATTCAACATATATATATATGACACAATTGTGTCATCTGTCAGATAACATGATTTTTAACTTTGAAACGGAACGTTCAACATCTACCGAAGTTATCGGGCAATTTTTGTAGCAGGCGATTCCTTCTTTAATCTTCCGTCAATGCAGTCATTAAATTGTTTTAGGCAAATGTAGCCCGTGTAGTATGTTAAACCAAATAAAATTAATACATTCCTATTTAATGTATACATAATAATTTCATTTCTAAATAGAAATTTAATTTAGTTGATTTTTATCGTGACAAAAAACAGAAAATAAATTATATGAAATTGTATCAATTGTGCAATAAAACCCGGAATTTATCTCAAAAATTCAAAATGTGCAATTTTTTGTAAAATAAAATTTGGCAATAAGCTTCTTTAAGTCGTGAAACGGATGAAGAAATGGTTTATAAGACGCTAAACGCATGCAAACAAAATGTACAATAACACAGATATCCGGTCTCTATATTTAACCTTATTTTATAAACCACATCAGATTCTTAAAGAATTTCTATTTTGTATTTAAAGGCTGTTAACAGATCACTTGCAAAATGCGTTCACCACAAAAACAAAAAAAATAAAACAATTGAAGTCACTAAATGTATGAAGGCCAATGAAGTGCATTCCTTTCAGCAAAAAAAGTGTTTGTTAATTAAGGTGTAGGATAGTGACCAGGAAGCAGGCACGTGACAAACGACAACGCCTCTTCACGTATAAAAACAATGTTACAAATCTATTTGTTTTAATTCACCGGCCAGAAAGATGCGGGGGGAAAAAAACAAGCTAAAACGAAACAAAAAAGAAACGAAGTGCTTGGGATTCCGGATTTAATGGAGTCACGCAGCGGCCTGTTTGATGAAAAAAAAACACCTTAATTTAGCTACTTCATTCTACACACTGCTTTTTTATACTTCACCTGACAATGTTTACGAATTTATAAGGAACCATATAAAGCTAATGTGCTATTTGTAATAGCTATATGTTTTGACTATTTTCACGAAGAATGGAGCAATTTCCCCTACAGTTACGAAAGCAAAAAAATAGTAAAACTCTTTTCACTGCTCAACAAGGCCTTCGCGTTGTTGATCACATCTCCTCAGCCCTTCAAACCAAATAGTATTGCACTGCTGCCTTTCTGGACATAGCTCAAGCTTTTGACAGGGTTTGGCACGCAGGTTTGCTTTACAAGCTTAAAACAAATTTACCACAGACCCTTTTCCTAACCCTAAAGTTCTACTTTTCAAAGCGTTTCTTCAGAATCCGCTGTGGTTTAGAATACTCTAACTACTATCCCATAAGTGCAGGAGTTCCACAGGGCAGTGTCCTAGGTCCCATCCTCTATAGTCTATACACCACTGATGTCCCCTCCACCACCAATACCTTCTTGGCCACATTTGCAGATGACACTGCAGTCCTGTCAACCCATTCAGACCCTAATATATCACCCCAACACCTCGATGAGATCGAGTATTGGTGCAATCAACAGAAGAAAAAAATTATTGAAGCAAAATGTTCCAACATTACCTGTTACCCTCTGCTACAACTCTTGTGCACTATTTTTTTTTTTCCATTCTTCTTCCTGTATCCGCGATAGCTTCCATTTCCGCAAACGGCTAACATGGAACACACAGACGAGGCTAAAAAGACAAGAACTAAACAGACGCTTTGGACAATTGTACAGACTACTTCACAGGACATCCCATCTCTCAATAGAAAATAAATTACTAATCTACAAAGTTATACCTTAGCCAATCTGGACATACGGAATATAGCTACGGGGTACAGCAAAAAAGTCAAACATTAAGCGTGTTGAATCCTTTCAGACATAAGTCCTGAGAACAATAGTAAATGCCCCTTATTACGTCAGCAACAAAACCCTTCCTAATGATCTTAATAAACCTTACATTCTTAAACTCATTCCATCAGGTCATGAAATTCTATGGAAAACTATACAAGCACCCTAATCCCGTAGCACAGTCATTACACTGCACCACTCATCCCTATAATCCTCCTTGGAGACTTAAATGGCAGTGGCCTCGTGGTTGGACGTAGCACGTGACTTGCTATAAATACTTGCCAGTGGGAGTCCTGGCAATGGCCAGTTTCTCCAATCATGTCCTCAGCGTAGGTGGCTCTTCGTCGGCGTCCAATGGCTCTTATCTGGTGACGCGGCTAACGGAGGAACGTGAGGGACTTCCGGAGACATCACTTCCTCTTTCGGATGCGAGGAAAGTTACAATTTCTGGATTTGGGAGGTCTCTGGGGTGTTTGTAAATACTGTATGAATGAGCGAGAGAATGAACATTGTAAATACTGCATTAATGAGAACATTTATCACAATTACTTATTGCCTAATAAGGCAGTTTGTAATTTTATCACAATAGAGAAGTTTCAATAATAGTAAAAACTTAACAAATTTCCGGCAAAACCAAATCCGGCTGTCATGCCCGACCCACTAAAAATGACACTAAAAGTTTGTCATTATACAAAACACATGTTTTCCACTGTGAACGTAATGTTTGTGGTTGCTCTTCTTCACAGAGGCAATAGCATTGGATAAAATTCCACCTAGAAGAGGAATTGGAAGATGAATCAGTGTTATCACATCCCTGCGAAAACACCTAATATACTAGCAATAGTGAAAACGTAATGTAAAACATTACCACAGTGTCCATTTAAAAACACTAGTTGGACTGAAACGCACATTGAGAAAATACACTGCAATTAATATCACAGTTTCAACATGTGCCTGAACAACTCAAAGTTTTGAATGTACATTCAAAATAATTGAATGGTTCCGGTGGAAGGACATCGTCTGTTAAACAGCCATTAAAAACATCCTGAACAATTTTGAACAAGGGTGTGAATTAATTGGAAAATGCAATCACCATTCGAAAACAATATTGTTTTATTGGTCGTTTAACGCTCATTGGGATACAATACAAGCTTCCAACCTAAATTGTTTTATCTTTCGAATGTAACTCAAAATAAACTCATCAGTATAAACAAACATAGTTTCAATTATTTAAAACAGTAAATTTTCGAAATAATTATTATTTGAAATTATTTAAGTAATAATACCTCTGATTTCTTACTTTTTTCAAAGTAATTATCAGAATTTTCTGGTAAAATCATGCGAAATCACCAGTCAAATAGAAAAATGCATAGTTATTAACAATTATTTGGCAAAGAAAAAATATTAATAATAATGAGATCTATACCACAACAAAAATTGGCTAGAAAAGTACATAGGTTCCAAGAACATGTATTTTAAAATAATTCTTCTACGGGTTTCTGTACTCGCCTGTTCCGTAACGCTATTAACTGTCGGACTGTCAGAGAGCCCTTTATTTATCTATTGTATCGCTTTCACGACAGAATTATGAGTACAAAGTTATTGTACCCCTTCTTCACACCGCTTCCTTTCTCCCTCTTATTTAATAATTTATAACGTACATTCACTATTATTATTCTTTTTATTTATTTATCAGAATTTTTAGTAATTCTCAAGGGGGGTATTTAAGTTCCACGTAACTGTTAGCGAATAACATTCAACATTATTTGTTTTTTTTTGTTTCAATATTAAGTTTGTTTATTGAAGTCACCACATTATTATTATCTAATCATATTACAGTAATTTATTTCTTTGGTCAGCTAGATAATTTACAAATTATTCCTAACTTTCCCGAATAAGTGTTTTTTTTATCATTTCATTCGCTTGATATGTTGAATTTGTTGCATGTTATCAAGCACGAGGGTTTTAATACAATCACACCTGTTCACTAACAGTCAATGATTGCATTAGTTGGGATCTGTCGCCAACAACTATTTGTCCTAATGTGTTGTTTCGCTTCGGGGCATTAAACAAACCTGCGGTATTAGACGTGGGCCCATATTATATCTTGAACGCTCCACCATCCAGACAGACAGACAGGAGTGAGAAGTGAGAAGACAGAGCGCGATGCAGAGAAGACTGGTGAGCTATGAATCAGCGGAGCTCATCCTCCGGCAGTCCTTTGTGCCGGGACGGGGGGTAGGCTCAAGCGATTATGTTAAACACATCGTGGCAGGCTTCTCTTTAAACACGTCTCCCGTCTGACGCTTGTGCGTCTTCCATTCTCCCTTATCTGATTTACTTTAAACACCTCACACCAGTGTTTGCTCGCGGTATTGTTCCCTAAGCCGCATTGTCAGCCAACTTCCGAGACGGTGGCGGTGCGTTCATTCTTCCATAGCGTGTTATGCAATTGCTTCCAAATTTATACATTATATCTCACCTTACACGGGAATATAAAAAGACAAATAGCTTTTTTTAGGAGTAAATTGAATCTGTACTGTCTTAACAATAACATCCAATTTATTTTTTACTGTCAACGATTAATTTCTCCATTATTATTCACAAGGTTTTTTTTAACATTTTAACATTTTTAACATTATTTAGGCATCAAATCGAGCAAATATGATTTAACCTCAAATTTTTCCAGTTAACAATCTTTATTGTGCAATAATTACAATCTGCCTTTTATAAGGCAATAATAATACAGATAAATGATCTCATTCATACCATATTTACAGCATCATTCGCTCATTCATACAATAGGACATGATTGGAGAAACTGGCCATTGCCAGGACTCCCACTGTCACGCGTTTATTGTAGGTCACGAGGCCACTGCCGTTCAGTCTCCGAGGGGGATTATAGGGATGAGTGGCGCAGTAACCTCAAATTTGACTTTTCGTAATTACAGTTTAAAAAAAAGAAAAAAATCAAGCCTTTTTTGCCTTTAGAACCTCCTCCAATTCAAATCTTGCAAGACTAGATCCTGCCTATCCAACCTATATTCCTGATTCCACCAATCTGCTTCTTTTGACCGATTACCATGTGTCAATTTCTACATCTAGTATTTTCCAGTCCCTTATCCCCTAACAATCTAACTATTCCTAATTCGACATTTTTCTATTTCATTTTGTTCATCAAGCTGATTTTTTGTGAAAATCGGATAGTTGTATACTATGAAGCTGAATCACAACACAAAACGTTTGTTTGTTTCTGTACTAACTTCACACAATTCATGATAAAGAAAATAAGGCAATGTTTAAATGCTAAGTAAGCTTCATACAAATTCTAACGAATTAAACACATTTTGATAGATTTATGTTACTAAAAAGAGATGGTATTATAATTTTTTACAATAGCAGAATTAATTTTGTTTCATTGGCCGTCTTCAATTCAATTTATGACGGTCAGTTGAACATAAAACGTTTCGCTGCAAAAGTTTTTCCCTGGGTCATAGAAAAATAATAACAGGGTTGTTTTTTTGTTTTTGTAAACGAGGAAAAAAAATCATCTTTTTTTTAGAAGCGAATCCTCATAATGATATTGATGATTATACAGAGCTTCGCTATCATCAATCGTATGCAAAAATCAAAAAATAAGAAGTTTTAACTTTGATATAATGCTCGTTCAAGCGTATAGTTCTTATTAAAAATGAAGAGAATTCACTAACGCCCGGTTGCCACCCCGATTGGGGGGGAGGTACAAGGGCTCATATCCAAAGTATTTGCCAAGAAGCAAGCACACACTGCACAGGTACAGTCGAATTCCTTACCTTCACACTGTCATCAATATATTGCGAAAACGCATTCATGAGAATATATCTGGGAATAATAAGGGATATCTCGAACACAGTTATGGTAGGAACTATCGACACGACACATAGGAACCCCCTACGAAACCACTCACCTAGACTTAAGAGAAAGTAAAATATGAATCTGTTATGATGACACAATTCTAAGACGAATTGCAGGGGGGGGGGGAGGGGAGATGACTTGGCACCCTTCAGCCATTCGTTTTGTATTGTAGCATTTACAGATGCTGGATGTCATTCTCTTTCACAATTTTAAACAATTAAATTAAGGCAAATGGAAGTTTGCTCATTTGTTTTCCAAATTTCAATACATGGACTAGTTAAAGAAAATGATGAGTTGATATTTGCATTTGTGTCCATAGTTCAATTTCTAATGATTATATATTTTTTTTCAATAGAGCATAGTAATGTTAAATTTAGTTTTATAAAGGAACAATGGTGATCCCTCGCCTCGTAAAGCTAAACTTATTTCGAAACGTATCAAATGTTTCTCTTATACAACCAGGACCTGAACTTTATCGAAAAAAAAAAAAAATTGTAGGCACATAAGGTCGGAGGAAGAACAGGAGGTTTATGAGGGGCAGTAAAAGTGCGATAGTGCACAGAAGTGAGATAACAGTTGCCAAGCACCCAGACCTCCAGGCCTTCCCCTTCTTATCTTTATTCTTCCTGGATATTTCGTCCCGGTCGTCGTTTCCTCTTATTCTTCAGCAATGCCAGGCTCTGATTTTATGACGAATAAAACGTTTTAATGTTCAACTACGTTGGGAAATGTATTTAAGGCGATAAAGATCCTGTATAAAGATGTAAACCAAAAGGTAAAAGAAAATCGGGACACCGTAGGCAATAATAAAGTAAATTTTTATTTTTCTAAATTAGGCAATTCAATCTCGTTTCTTTATTTGTGTTTTGGGAATAATTCGGCGTAAACAATGTCTGTACATTTGAACTAATTTGGAGAGCCCAACGTTAAATGCCCGAGATAGTACAAGAACGAGAGCACAACCGAACCGGAGAGAGTCCAGGGGGCACCGCAGTCCCACATGTCAGGAGGTGGTTATGGATAGCATTTTGTAGGACATGAAGAATGATCGTAAGATGTGGATATAAACTGCCTCATATGGAATAAATGTACCAGTACACTCCACCAATGTTTAATTATTAATCGCTTAAAAGTCATTAAAAAGTCGTTTCAACTGCTAAACATTAAATTAAGTCATTGAATTACATGTTATGACTTGATAAATTATTTATTAGTGACATAAAGACTATACGGCAATATTAAACAGACAATATGCTCGTATAAAGGTATCATCGACTTGTACGGCGGGTCCATGAACAAGTTGAAGTTAGTTCTGAGCCTGAGTGGTAGTTTGCATTTAATTAGCACTGATTCACTGTACAGTTTTGTTTATGTCATGTCATGTCTAGAATAACATAAAGCACTTATTACTTTTATCCGTACGACCTTAAGAGATCCAATTTCAATTATCAAGTCAGACTGGATGCATCGATTCAGACGAATTAATAAGTTCCCTCTCTGTGTTTCTTAAAACTTCTACAATAACAAAAAAAAACAACATTTACTTGTTGCTACTATTATCTATTCTTGAATAATCTATTCAGTATAATACACTTCTAGATTTGGCCTGCAAAATATTACCATTTTTCACCAGGGCAAAAAGAGATTTTTTTCAATTCGGACTAGCTTAATTGTGTATGTGTGTATTAATGTAAAAATTGTGTAATTTTGAGGATTTACAAAGCCATGAATAAACTTGTCTCCGCTTCTACCGTTGGAGTTTTTTGCACATAAGATAGATACATAGATACATAAAACATAACATACATAGATCCTATCGTCCTTTGTCAGAAACTATCTTTTCCACATCTTGTCCATTTCTTGTTTATGGCACGCCTCCTCCATTCAGTTTTCCAAAGTTTTCCGCTAGTAGAATACCGGGAGTCACGAGAGTACGTGACCATAAATACTTTTGTACTCCATTTTCTGTGTATATTTCGTTACTTAAATCTTCTTTATCTGTCCTCTCCACATGACGTTGTAAAGCTACACGTTTCATCATCTAATCTCAATAAAATATCAAGGAACGACTTCCGCATGGCTTATAATTCGAGTGAAATTCGAATATTTTTTAATAATATACTCATAAATATTAATCTATATAAAACAAGATATATTTAAATATTCATATGGTGTATGAATATGTATTTCCCAAAAATTGAAACGCTAAGTATTTACGAACGTGATCGTATCAGCTATCAGGTGAGGATGATTAAGGAAAAGCGTATAGTAATTATTTTATTAAATTGTCAATTGAAAAAGGTTAAAACCTTAAAAAGAGATGACATTAATAAACGTTAATGTGGTTTCGTTATGTTTCTGAGAAACTCAATATTGTTTATTTTGCTGTGTTGTTTCCCTGACTGAAATCTATAACTCATAATATAGAATTATATATTATAAATATATGTAGAGTAATAAACATGAATAGAGAAAATGTCACATCAAAAACTTTATAAAGTTGACGTTTGTAAAACGTTTATAAAGTTGACAATATAAACATATCCATAAAAGCCCCATTTAAAAGATTAAAGATTATTTATTGTGAAAATTTGTTTTTATTTTTTCATAAAAGTTTGAAGTATTTCATAGAATATCTTTTTATATCAATACTACATCAAAAATCGAGGTTTCGCCTATTCAGGCACCCTCAGGACTACAATTCAAAAAAACAAACATAAATTTACACAATTATACACAAAACACATAAAATAAAAAATAATATGATTGGCAACAAACCAATTAAAAAAACTACACGCCTATATGTACGTTAATGTTTTCATGGAACTGTTTTCTATTTATGTTTTTTGTCTGAGTTGTAAACCGAGGGTGCCTGAAAAGGCAAAACGACAACTGTTGTTGTATTATCTATAATAAAAGATATTCTGGAAGTGGCTTCAAACGTTTTTGAAACAAATTTTCACGCAAAAATCTATATGAAGATTTATCTTTTTGGGTGTTACTCTGAATAATGTGACTACATATACATACAGTGGAAACAAAATAACGTTATGTTTCAATTCCCCATTTTTAATTACATAATTATTTTACCGGCATGTATCTATCATATTATTTTCCCTTCATATTTGACTGGTTAAAAGCAAATTTAAAGGTCATGCCTCAATGTAAATAATAAACGAATTTCCATCAACTCTGTTGAAAATTAGCTCTCAACAAAATCAATTAACTCCATTATAGTTTAAGCATATTATTTTCTGACTTCAACTTCGTCCCTTCTATCAATTTTTTTCTTTCTATCAGTTAGTTTTTCGCTCGAAGGACCACTCTTCTCCCTTGGAAAACAATCTCTCGCTACATTCTTTTACGATCTATGAGGAAAGGAGCTCTATACCGGTAGCGAAGGCTGCCTGTATCTAAATAGAAATCCTTTCGCATCACCGTCCATGACCTTCGCTATATCTGCTGCATTCCGGCTTAAATTGACAAGCCGAAAGGGTTAGGCGCTTTGCTTCTGATCAGGTTCAAGGGATCTTATTTCTTTCTGCATGTATGTACCTCTTCAGAGGTAGAAAAATGTCTTTTATACGTTAAGAGGATAAAAATGCCATCATCTCACGACGATAATAATCGGAGATTGAATAACTTGTTTCTAAAACTGCTTTCAATTCGAACTTTAAAACTTCAACCAATTGTAAAATATTTGCCAAGTCCGAGTGGAAAGCCTTTCAGACAGGCACGGTGGAACCTATTCTGTATGCAACTTGACTGGTGTACTTCAATATGCGGGAAAAGTATATTTACGAGGGTGGTCTGAAACGTTTCCGACCTAACAAAGATACAAGATGTTTTTTCAGAATTTTTTTTTTATTATTCAACACAGTCTCCTTGTAACTCTACACACTTCTCCCAGCGATGCTCCCATCTCTGTAACCCAACCAAATAGTACTCGGCGTTTTTCTCTGCAAAATAATCGTTCACGAAGGTGATTGCCTCTTCATTAGACGAAAATCTCTGTCCTCCGAGCGCAATTTTTAGATGCGGGAACAAAAAGAAGTCGCTTGGGGCTAGATCTGGTAAGTAAGGCGGATGGTCAAGCAGTTTAAACCGTAATTCATGGATTTTCGCCATGGCGACCGCTGAGGTGTGAGACGGTGCGTTGTCTTGGTGAAACAGGATTTTATTTTTCTGCAAATGTGGCCGTTTTTCCGCAAGTTCTGCCTTCAGCTTGTCAAGTAATGATGCGTAGTATGCTCCTGTAATGGTTTTTCCTTTTTGAAGATAACCGAATAAAATAACTCCATGACTATCCCAAAAAACAGTCGCCATCACTTTCCAGCCGAAAAAACAGTTTTTGCTTTTTTTGGAGCCGGTTCCCCCCTTGCTGTTTGGACTGTATTTTTGTTTCGGGCGTATAATGGTGTACCCAAGTTTCATCCACTGTAATTAATCGACGCCAAAACTCGGATTTATTGCGCCTAAACTGCGCCAACAGAGCGTTGGAAATGTTCATTCGAACACGTTATTGGTCTAACGTGAGCAAACGCGGCACCCAACGCGCGGACAGCTTTCTCATCTCTAAATGTTGATTTAATATGTGACAAACACGTTCTTTTGACATGTTCCTAACCTCTGCTATCTCTCTCACTTTAATTTGGCGGTCGTCTAGCACCATTTGGTGAACTTTGGCGATGTTTTCGTCGGTAGTTGCAGTTTTTGGACGTCCCGAACGTTCATCGTCTCCCAAGCTCTTACGACCACGTTTAAATTCAGCTTACCGAACTTTCCCTGTAGTAAATGATGGTGCAGAGTCCCCATACACAGAATCCAACTCATCTTTAGGTGTATTGCCTTTCAAAAACAAGTATTTAATGACAGCTCGATACTCAATTTTGTCCATTTTCATAAAAACACTCACATCGACTCACTCAAACGACTGTTACACAACAACTGCGCGTCCAAAATGGCTGAATCTTTGGTGAGTAACTGTCAACAGATGAAAAACGAAATTCACTAGTTTTTATTTACGACTGCTGCTATCTTCATGTTGAGGTCAGAAACTTTCCAGACCACGCTGCTCGTACTTACCGGTTTCACATCGTTGTTTATGAGCAAAGAACACCGCCTATTTGCAATGAGATTTTTGCTTCAAAAAATATTTAGGTTGACTAAAAAGAGTCCAAAAATTATAAACAAAAATGTGCCATTTCCATATAATATTTTCCATTTCCAAAGCACTGAGTGTTGACGAGGGAAGACACAGGTGAAGTTTCTAAAAGCCACTAGTACTAGGCTGTGTTGTAAATCTTCAAACCGATGCTTTCATTACGTTCTATAATAACCTTATAAGAGTTCCCAATAATAAAAACCAAGTAAAGAAATTATTGAGAAACGAAAACATTTTTGCTATTCGCTTTATTATGTTAGTAGTAAAATAAATAAAAAAACAGGGAACTGGAAGGATGGAAACCGAATAGAGAAGTACATCACGTGCTAAATGGGCAACAAAAGAAGGAAAGTCATCAGGAAATAGATAGAAGACGGAAAAGACCAAATGAGAAAAAAGAAAAAAAATGTGGATGAAGAATACCGTTTTGAGTCACCTTGCAAAGTGGACGAGTAAACTCTTAAATACGAAGGTTTTGTTTGTAAGAGAAGACAGATCTCCGGCGTCCCTAGAGATCCATCCATTATCTTTTTGCGAATAATTTTGATCAAATGAGGACATAAAATGGCCAGGCAAGAGATCATTGTATAACTATTTTATTTATTTTTAAATTAAGTTGTAAAGAATAGATAATCCTGTAATTTCACTTAATCACCAATGCTACGCGGCGCTTGCTAGAGGAATTTCTGGTGGCCTTACCAGTTGCTCCAGGCCTTGACTTGTATCTTCTTCTTGCCTTCAAGAGATCCAAGCACGCCTTGGCTATTCTTCATTGTTGACATAATGCGACCATCCCGCTCTTATCACGATACGTGGGGAATAGCCGAAATTTTTCATAACTTAGAATTCTACAGGCGAGTCTCCAGTATTTATTACCTTCATAATTCCCCAAGCAGTCGGGGTTTTCATTAATAATTGAAATAATTTTTTTCCCATTTTCTAAGACAGAATGCCATACTAAATCATTAGATGTAGTTGTGTTACCAACAAACTACTTTGTTATTCAGAAATTTTAGGGAAAGTATCAAGTATTTGTTAATTTAATTATAAAGAAAAGGACGCCACTTCCAGAATATACATTTTTAATTAGTATCTGTACAAAAAGGAAATTGTAATATGATAATATCATCCCTACTCAACCTTCTCTCTCCTTTATACTCCAAAGAAGATGGATTATTCATGTTTGGTGATTTTAAAATTATTGAAAGAAAAATAAGTAATATAGTTTAACAATTTTAAAAAAATTATGTTATATGTGGAGCTTTGCTTAAGTTAATGTTTATCGGCTTTCGAATTAAAAAAAAAAGGAAAAAAGGTACTGAGAAACAACACACATGAAAGTTAGAACTAGACTGTTTATTTCAAGTCTATAACCCTGTATATTTACATTCGGGATCCCTTTTACATGTTAACATCCCGACATTCCTGGATTAAGGTTGAATACTTATGCTGCCCGGAGCTTAACTTTTATAAAGAATGTATAAGGGTAAAACAAAATTTATAATAGTTCCTACGTGAAATTCGGGGTTGAACAGAAAAAAAATTAATATCTGAGCTACTATAAATTCTACTAAACTTATATATTCGTTGTACATAAATTAACTAATCAATCAGGGACTGCAGGCGTAGCATTTGCTTTCATAAGTAACTGTCTTTGGTTTTATTTGGAGCTTAAAGTGACTAAGCATCGGGAATTGGAGTTCAAATCAGCCCTGTGCAAAATTGTGGTGCAAGAACTTCATTAAGTCAATCACGTATTAGTCAAGAAGACTAATTTATTAAATATTAGCAACAAAAGTCAATTGATTTTGTACATGAAATGATCTTCTTTTTTAGCGTCTCATTTACTTTCTAGATCACAGTAATCCTTATTTAGCACATTGTTACCCTGTCTCCTTTGCCAAACGAAACTACAAATCAGCTCTTAGGACAATTAGGTACTAGTTAATAAACTAATTAACTTCTGAATAATTCCCCACAGAACTTTTAAGGACGATTATTGTCATATATAATAATTTGGAGTTTTTATGATCAATTAAAAAATAAATAATTATAGCTGATCAATTTATGCTGTCACAAACATTTAAGCGATGAGCTACCATCTATAAAATACAAATAATTCCTTGATCGCATAAGAGAAAAATTCTTGTGAGAACTGTTTGTAATAGCCAACTTATTTATTATCACACCACGGAGCTAATCATAAATTATTAGATTTTCGTAAGTTAAATGTTTGAAGGTAGGTTAATTATCAATAAATCAGTATTCATAGTAATAATTGTTTAATTATTAATTAATCACGGAACCATGACTTTCTTATTTAACTACCTCTGCACCTCTATAAAACAAAATAACTAGTGTCACTAAAAATACTCAAATTTCACATGGCTGTATCATTATTGGTGTAATTTTAATGGAGGCAGCAACATGTACAAACTCGAAGATTATAAAGCATTGCAAATATAACATGCGAACAGCGGTACCATTTCCCAGCAGGACTACAAATAATCAACTAACTCATACATACGAGTATGTGGTAAATTAGCATATTCACGCTTGGTCGTGCAAACCTATTTACTCATCCGCCACTAAGGTTTAATATCCTTTAATTTAATATCCTGGTTGTAACTGTTTTGCATTAGTACAGTTGTAATCAAGATCACTTTTTTTATAAATAAAATTTTGAGATATGAATTATACAATAATTATATAAAAATAAAATCTAATAAAAAAAACCCTGGGATGATGTAGATAGAATCCGGACAAGTAATGACAAAAACTGCTTACTTTTGTCTAGAAGAAAGGTCTTTATCTAGTTTATTTAGCCTCCTTGGTCACTGAAAACATTTTTCTGACACAAGCTAAAAACATTAACTAATGAAAATAAAAACGAAATAACCTTTGCAAATTTTTCCTGAGCCATTTATTTTAAAACTTCATTTGTTCGTTCGTGATTGATTTCTTAATGTATTACATTTTTTAATTCGTTCATTTTTAGCTTTGAAAAAATGTGATGAATGATGGCGGGATATTTGAAATCATTATAAAACACCCTACCGGGATCAAAAAAACATCTTGATGGAACTTTGAATTAGAAGGATTTAATGCGCCATATATTGAAGGACCTAATAATAGAATATAGAATTATCGATTCCCAAGAGTTCGATCGGATTAACAGGTAGGAACGTTATATTGCAATGGAAACCTAGGAAATACCTATCGTGCTAGTTAAATTAGTTGCAATGAGGCTTCAAAAGGTCAGATGTAGAGTGAAGCTCAATAATACTCTTTCACGGGAGCCCAATAAAAAAAAAATTGCCTTTGTCAAGGAGACCCTCTATCGCTCTCATTGTTCATCGTTGCTCTGGAACTAGCATCTAGACCAATAAAGCGAACTCATCACTAAATAAGATGTGATCTCACAGCATTCTGGTGAGTATTGATATGATCCGATCAACAGTTATAGAAGCAACTGAGTTTAGAGATTAACAAGGAAAAAAACATATACGTCAATCGAGAAATTGAACCCCAGAATAACTCTGGAATTAAATCGTTCTAGGAGGAGTTGATGACTTCAAATACTTGCTTGCTTTAAAGGCAAAAACACTTGATATGATAGGTCTGAAATCAAAGCAAGATTCGCAGCTAATCCCCATTTATTTTCAGAAGTTGAAAGCGCTACATGGGTCCTGGCTCAAGAAAGTGTCAGGAAGCAGCTGATTTCGGAATGAAGGATCATTGTTTCAGTGAGAGTCAATAGATTCATAAGAACCAGCAATAATATACAAGGATGGAGTATGAAGAATGGAGGTCGTTGAATAAGTCTAAGTATGAGAAAGAAGCTCGTAAGAAAAAGAAAAAGAGGAATGCCTAAGCTAGTGCAGCGAAGATGGAGAAACCTAGGAGTTGGCAGAAATGATCGGAGTACTGTTACCTAGCAAGGTAAAGGCAAGTACTGCCGTGATTAGTAAGTAAAGTAATTAATGACAAAATAGTAGACATTTAATCTCGGAAGAACAGTTAAAGCCCCAATATCGGGCATAGTAGCTGGGCCCTCTATAAATTAGCGAAAGCGAGGCAACCATCCGCCTTATTAAATAATAAATTAATGAAGCAACCTGGCACTCTGAGGCAACACCTGAGCGACCGTCGTTCGGGATCAAAGCGCTCAATTGAGCGACTCGTTGGCGAGCGCGGGTCGATGGCTGACGTCACGAGCTGCCTAGATTACCTTCATCAGTGTTAAAGCATGCTCGACCCCGCAGGCCTTAGTCAGCACTCCTCTCTCCTCTCTCCTCTCTACCTGAGCACCCTTCATCGATTAGATTCTAAGCCTTCTCCGATCTACCTTGAATTTCGCGACCCCCCCCCTCATAATATATTTTAACACTTCTCCAAAAAATAGCCCTTTGTTAAAATTCCATGCTTGAACCGTAAGATAAAAACGCTTTTTTGCTTACAGTTCTTCTATCTTTCAAATCCATAATAATTTATTTGCAGAACTTTTCAAGAATCGCAAGATGTACAATTTTGAAAAATAAACTCTTTGATCCCATTTTTTCCATTGTCATTTTATTCAATTTATTTTTTAACACAAAAATTGAACTGTAAATTATAAATGAATTAATCGATTTTTATTTATCATTAACTGTGACAAGTTGCTGCAATAGGAACATAAAAAGTAAAGAATCAGCTAGGCCATTTATTGTTTCCAGTTATTTGAAAACTTAGTGAATGGTTATTAAAACTACTCTGAATTTATCATCAAAAATACTTAATTTTTTTATTGTTGGCTCCAGAAATTATTGGAATATACTTGAAATTCAGTTAACGCTACTTCCTTTAAAGTATCCTATGTTATGGCGAAAAACTTATGATCATTTTTACAGAAAAATTTGAACCATTCCTAGTCATTAATTTTACTTTTGGAAATCTATGCGATTTCAGATAAACTAATGGTTCCTCCTTCCCAATATTAGAAGCTGTTCCTGGCGATCCTTGCTAGAACAAGCTCTATTCAATATATTTAGGATATGTGTCAATTCTACTGGGTCAAAAGCTGCTAATTTATTAGGACATCGTTCAGTATCCTTAAGTGTTTACGACCTCAATTTTTTCCCCACTTTCATCGAAAAAAAATCTGTCCTGAGATGGTCTATCTTCGACCATCCTTTTATCATTGGTTCCTCGAAGAAGTGCCCCTCGCTCAAATGTATCAGTTCCCCCGAGATGGCCGGATAAGAGAGAGCGCTATCGAGGAACAGTTAATTAAAGCCATCATTGGCCGAGGGTGCTACGCAGATGTAATTACACCGCGAGGGGTTGGCTGGCGCTGGTTATCTGCTGGCCGCCAGCGCTCCAATCTCCATTCTATCTGACCGCGGCACTAAATCTGCCTCCTCCGTAGCCCCTCTCTTTAATCCTCCTCTAACATCCTTCTGTTGGCGGACAATGCGCCTGTGAATTAACGCGTTCATTTGTACGTGCTGCAATGTAACACGGCTGCATTTTCCCTCAATGGCAGCTGCTACCGGTTAAGTACATGACAACTGAATAACATGACAGGGTAACGACGTTGCCGACGAATACAATGCTCTGTTACAAACATCAGATCTTCAGAGAGACCTAGTTTAAATTTTTACGTGTTTTTTTTTATATAAGTATTATTATTATTAAACTGTTTGTGTCAATTACAATCTTCCCGAATAGGGTGAACGACAACTGTGATAATGCATTCACTCGTTCACAGATACAATTCATGGAGTATAGACATATATACAATATGCATTCACTTCGTCTGAAGAATTGTCATCTTCCCGGCAATGGAGAAAGAGGAACAGTACCAGCTATCAGGGAGATCTCACACGCCACTCCTGATATCACGACACTGCTGTAGGTACAGTGCGAGCGCCGTAGACGCTCAGAACATGCAGCTAAAACACTGACCAATTCCACAACTCGCAATAACTCCATATTTACAATGATACTTCCGCTTCAATAAGCCTACCTTCTTCAAAAATGGTAACCAACTTTCTATCAATTAATCAATTACACTCCCGACTCCGAACTACCGAAATCCTTTATCCAAGGAAAATAAATATGAGCAACTTCAAGTGATTTTTATTTATTTGCGGAACCTTTCTATTTTTTTTAAACCCCTGAACTTTTTTTTATGTTAAAGTGTTAAATGTGTTTTTAGCTGTGTGTAAAAACCTAAGCTTTTATCCAGCCTAAACCCCTTTCCAGCATAACCCATCCGCCATCTAAACAAATATTGGCCCCTAGGTCCTCTAAATTGCATCCAGCATTCACCGTCTATTGCTTACTCCCCACCCTCTTTGTTCCTTACTGGTTTACCAACTCGTCATTGAATTAACTTTCCATTAACAACTTTCCCCAAATTTCATTTTTCTTCTTTCTTCCGCCAGTTGATAAATTTCTTAAAACCTCAAAAAATGTATTGTGTAACAATAAACAATAATAAATTGTTTTGTTATTACCGTAAATAGAAAAAGAAACTGGGTTTATTAATATTAATTATCATTTACAACTTGAAAAGTAAGTAAAGTCAATCGCATTTGGAAATTTGAATTTTAAAACATTCATAAAGTTTGAGATGATCGATCGTTAAAAAAATAAACAATACAAAATGTGTTTTTTATTCAAAAAACGAGCTTTTCTCGAGAAATTTTAATTCAACTAACGAATTGACATAAAAATTTGCGTTTGGTGGAGTTCAATTTTGATGTAGTTTCATACACAAAATTATTTCACATGACGTGCCAAATATTCAGATTTATTCACAGTTTGAGGAGTAAAGTAATCTTTACATTATCATACATTGGAACAAAAACGTAATTAACTAGAACATACTGATGTGATATTCTCAAATAGAACAGGTACAAGGTTTGATGCAATCAGTTCTGAACTCACCGAAAAAAGAATATTTTCCCCCTTTAGTACACCGGCAGCCCTTCATATTTACTGGCTGCCTTCGGAAATATTTATTTATAAGTGAGTAAAGCTAACTGCTCTGTGAGTTTCCTTTGTGAGCAAGAGTCCCCGTAGCTTTGTAATCCGACTGGAACAATAGTGAATGGGGCTGGTCGAGCACAATTGGCTCCAAGTGCGCCGATTCCTCTCTCGCCGGGGGTGAATGTGATCAAAGATTCAAGGCAAAGAGACTCCGGCGCAGATTTCAGTTGACAAAGGAGTGAAATTTAAAGGCAGGATTTAGGCGGCCTTACATGATCCTCTCTGAAGGAAGGTTTAGCTTTAGGGAGCGTAAACTGGGCGTTAATCTCCAACAGACTTGGCTTACTACCTTCTTACCAGAGCCTCCACAGGTTCAAATTATTTACCCTTCCTGTCAGCTCTTTAGTAGCGACTATCACAGCAGTTTATTCTCTGTTTCCCTTCCCAAGTCATGCAGGTAACGCGGCTTTTATTTTAATGACTCCATGATCCTGAATCGTATAAAATAAATTACTGTAGATCAGGTGATTCTTTCAAAAGACACGCTGGACGTCTTTAGACGTATTTCAACTCAAAATACAGTAACAGCAAATTTGGGAACAAAAAGTCTAAAAGAGCTGATTTAGATTTAAGTTTTGTTATTCCCTATGGTTAAGTACACATTATAAAAGTCTACTGAAGAACTACTCGAGTTTTGTGTTCTATATTCAAGGAGTGCCCAAAACAAACTGAAGCTGTATGTGGCGGAAGTTTTGTAGTAACGGGTCTCGCCGGTAGGAGCGTGTAAAGCAGCTTTTCACTAATCAGTATGCCAAGTGCCGTCACTAGAGAACATTCCGCTTTGCTTGTGTTAGTTTATTTCTAACAGGAGTTTTGCTCGCAGTTTTTGTCACTGCTGATTTTCGTGAACAGCAGGTGGCCGTAATGTTTTCCTTCCTGCTCGGGGAAAACTTGAACAGAAACTCTTGAAATTTGGTGATTGAAGTTGGGTGGGCTTCTGAGTGAGAAGCGTTAATTAATGATCAACCTCGCTCTAGACGTCCTTCGACGGCCCAAACCAACGAGAATGTTTACAAAATTGACAAAATCGTCCGGGAAGATCGATGACGGATCATCGAAGGTGTGAAGAAATCCGGAGTGACTTCGAATTCAGTCAACAAAACTTAAGTGAAGATTTGTAGATGAGGGTGGCTGCGAAATTCTTTCTTGCAAAATTACTTTGCCGATTTTCGACCAAAAATGGTATTACCACTGAGAACCCTATTCAAGCCCCATGAGACTTCGTTTTATTACCTCGAGTGATAGGGAGACAAACGGAAAGCGTTTTTCGGGCATTGAAAAAGTAAAGACAAAAACGACGGAGGCGCTGTATAGTAGAATAAAAGATAAGTTTATTGACTCCAATAGGGAGTACTTGGAAGGAGATTAAAGGTTTCGTGTACAAAAATAGTTCGGTTTCTTTTGCGTACGCCCTTGTATCATTTTAGCATATCTCAAAAAGGTTTAAGGGGTTGTATTTTTATTTCCTATACACGATGGTTACACTGGCCAATTTTTAAGCAAGGTTTTTCTAAATATCCTTTAATGAGTTTTTCAAGAAACTTTCCCGGACCACCTTTTAGGTGCTCCTTCACTCACTGCATCCTTTCTTTTGTTAAGTTTAATCCAAAATTAGCTAAGAATTGATGTACCAATGTTATGGGTGGGAAAAGTAAAAAAAATAAAGATTATTTGTTGCAATGTTAAAATATAATGCAACTGATCCTTGGATAAACTTAGTTATATTTTCTTCAATAATTGAACAAAACCAATTCACAAATTTCTAATAATGGTCTATTGATGTTTGTTAACGTGAGAAATTGCTAATCAATCATCAACCACTGTCTACAATAGACCCCATTCCACCCACCTTACATTGTTTGATATTGGACTTACAAACTATTTTTTGGAGAATATAATCAATAGTCTTCTCGTTTTCAATATGCGAACTAATTAGTTTCAAGAAATAAAATAAAAAAAGGAACATTTTCAATGCTTCATGGTAGTATTATTTTAGAAAAGCAGTGATTTTTTTATTCACTTATCAGTGCGTATGGTTACTTCATTTTACAAAGATCAAACGCTGCTTATACCAACTGACCTAAAAAGAAAGAGTTCTTGAAAAATATGAAAACGACATATGTCCCTTAAGCTCGTATTGTTATTAAATATAGACCTGATCAAAGGTGCACTGAATTTAAAAAAAAACAATTTAATAATGCTGCAAGTTAGATTGGGTAAATACAGACGCATTATGCAGGATAAGGTTGTAAGGAGAAGGGCTTTCGCTGGAGTTGTAACGGGGTTCTCTAACACCCCTTCACAAGGCCGGCCCAGCGTGGATTTGACTTTTAGATAGCCCCCATCCACAAGTGCAGTACGCACCACCACCGACCCCGTGCCGTCCAAACTCATGTTTTATAGATTTACCATATTCGAGTAGGAGAGTTTTAAGGCTACAGGGCGTAACCTCTTCCATTGCTGCTAATGCCTCATCTCACTTTTACCTCACCTCCTTCCTCCGTACAGTGTCTTGAAATGGTGACTGTTCGATCCCCGCCTCTTTACTTTTTTCTTGGAACTGCCAATACCAAAATAACACTTGGAGTGTGTTACATCGATAATAAAATTTATTGTTTTATCCATTTTTCCCCCAATCCCCTTAAAAAAAAATGACAATACTTTTATTTACTATAGATTATTAGGCGGATCTATTTACATACTACATGTCCTGTACCATCGGTATCACAACAAAAGAAAACTAACTTACATACTAATTCTTAACCTTAATTTTCCCCGACAGTCTGTTGTCATCGATTCGGGAGGGGTGGTGGGGTCATAGTGTTAAACACTGGATTTGTGAGGTGCTGCAACGCGTCGAAAAACTTGATGTGTCTCCGGCGGATGCACTCACCCACCGACGGCACACCAAGCAACGGGTGCAGGTCAGCGTTCTTCAACCTTTCGAGAGAGGTATGTCGGACCACTTTTCGCATGATCCCATTCTGGAAACATTGGGCACTTGTGGCTGTAGCGTCAGTCAAGTATGTTTTATCCAATTATATATTGTCGCTGGTACCATTACGGCCACAATGACTCCAGCGAGACTGAAGCTGCCTGTTCGGTTCATAATTTCCCTTAGATTCATATATCTTTCTGATTTAAGTAGCAATTAATTAACGTTATTGCACATCTCAAACCCTAAACACATGAAAAGAGTGCCTTTTGGTAAGGAAAGAAAAGATTCAGTAAATGGCTACATACAACTTCGCTTCAGGATTAAACATTGGCTTTTAGATATTTTCTGATGAAAAGAATCCGAAATTTCTAAAGAATCAAATTGAGGATTTCATGTACATATCCCAAGGCAAATTTAAAACTGAAAATCGAACTTGTGAAGCCATTATTAAAATCTTAGTGTTTATTATAACTCACGATTTATAGAAAATATCCCTAACGTTAAAGAACTACAATAATGCATTGCGACCTTGGTATGTATATAGCTGTGGTCAAGAAGGTGTTGCGACATAAGTGATAATGATAATCCTAGAAGAAAGAGGAAAAAACCAAGAAAAACATTGTACCGTACAAAAAAAAAGAAACTAGAAGGAGAAAAGAATTCACCATTTTTTTTTTATGGTGCATAACCACGCTTCTAATAAACTATTTCTTATTATTATATAGATAGACCATGCTATAAGCAAGCAACTTAAACCAAAAGTAATAAATAAAATAGCTTTTGCTATTATGTAATAATTCTGTCAAATTACTCAAAAATAAAATCTTTAAACTACCAAGAACTTAGCAGTGCAGTAAAGATTATGCTGGGAAATAAAACTTTCAATATCTCGGAACTTCAATATCTACTTAAAATACGCCAGGCCGTAAATACTATTTTTATTTAGTAGAAGCCTCCTCCTCTTTGAACCATCGGTTTTCAGCACATCTTAATTTTAATTAAAATTGCTATTTGGTTTTATTAAAAGCATAATCGCTTCTAACAAGTTATCTTGTCATCTGGTTTATGTTACAATTATAAAATAAGCAATTCTACAATCGAACAAAATAAGTGCAGTTTTCTCTGTGTGGATCTTCATTGCCTAGTATTATGCAATACGACTCACAGAATGAACTCACTTTCATGTATTCACTTTATGTATATTATAATATATTTCTTACACCCTCTTAATTGATCGTTTATGTTTCAGAAAGATCACATGGCCGATCAAATTTATCATCACGAGAGATTAATAAAGTAAGTAATGTCCACTAGCATTTCATATTTAATACTTTAATTATTATTATTCAGAGTAACACTCTAAAAGAGAGAACAGTACATCAATATTTCTATTTTGTGAAAATTAGTTTTTCAAAAAAATCTCTGTTGCAAAGTATCTTTTATTATAAATATTAAAACATAAATTTGAATACACAGAAAACTATTACATACAAAACACTAATATTGGCCACAATACAAATAATAAATTGATAGAATCTTTAAATTCATATTTATTCATTGTTATCTTCCAATTTCTTAAAGTTTTTGAAAACATTGAATGGATTGTTCCCATTCATATTATTTAATATTTTAACTATTTTGTAGGTAACTTATTTATGTGTATGCAAATTTATATTTTGTTGTCTGAATTGTATTCCTGAGGATCTAATAGCAATAATAAAAAATACTTTAGGGAGGACTTTTAAGTTTTTTGTTTAAAAGACTAATTCCTATACAACATAACTATTATTGAAACTGTTCAGTATCGAATCTCTATTTGAGCTTCGTGGTTAAAATATGTAAATCTCATTAGGAATTGAATGATCGGGACTAATAAATAGTTTGTTAATATCGTTTCATGGTAATCAAACGACACTTAAGGCAGCTGTTGGCAACGTATACCGGCCACGTACTCCTGGCATATGTAACCAAATTTCTGCGTGCGAATCTCCATATTCTGGCACCGGTTGAATAGTAATGAATACCTGGATGGCTGGGCTGGTGATTTATGACATCAAACCCTCGTCGGTGGTCCCGAGTTTGATTTTCAAGTTGTCGTCAGTATGTTCTGTGTCATAACCCATAGTAATTTGATATACGTCTGTTCGAGTTCACCCGTCAATTCATGATGAATAAAATTTTCCTGAGTAGTCGAAATGCATATCAGAGACTACAATTCGTATTAGTAGACAATAATTAAAATAATAATTATTATTATAATAAACCCATGGGACCACAGAAAAAACTCAAAACATTGAAAGTTTGATTCATCAAGTAGTTACAATTACCAAAACAATAGAAAAAAAATCTATGTACTACAAATAACTTTGATTATGAAGGATATTTACCATATGACACATAAAAATTTGGTTCGTAAGTTTTGGTTGCTCTTTTAAATATAGACGGGGTAGTTTTTCTCCATAAACCATAAAAATGTATTAAATTTAACAAATCTAATTGTATATCCTAAAAAAAAGTATTAGTATTAAATGACACTTCCTTTTTACTCGGGGCAATATATTGGAGGTTGTGAAAATATAAAAAAAATATGAAAAAAATCGCATTTCTTACACAGTATTCCTCTTAACGGTCAGGGCTCTTCCATGGAATATATTCACGGCATGATTCATATTTCAATTCCCTACAACCAGCAGGGATATATGGTGGGTTTATTTCCCCTGATGGTTAACCTTTTCAAGACACGATTCGAATCTGCACTTATATGCTACGCGATTATAAAAATAAGAAATATTGTTTCTTGCAGACCTCGTATTCAAAAGGACCTCCCGTAGTATACAATATTATATTGCTGATTTTAGGCAAGGGATAGATGGTGGTTTAAATTATTTTTTTATTAATTAATGCTACATTGAACTAAAAGTAATAAACTCGAAAGAATTATTAAACATTACTTGATAGGATGAACACATCGATGCCAGTAAATCTGAAATTACCTAGTAATTCTGAGGCAATTGCACTTAGCATATTGCACAACGCTGTTCAATTTGTCATCCCATTACATTTTCAAACATGTCTCGCAAGTGCTAACTTAGTACATAACAGCTGAATTGTAGTTGTCGAATAGCTTTCGATAGTAACTTTTAACTATCTGAACTTAAATTCCAAGAACCTTATACGATAATCATTACGATTTCCTTTCTTCGCAATTGGAAGTATTTTCTCCAGGGGACGAATTTGTTGGGCGGTCACTCGCCATCGAGAAAATAAATTAGTGTCAACTTCGATAAGCAAGTAGTGAATCCGGTATGCAAGACCGAAGTATATGGTGCTAGGATTACCTCAAATTTCATGAAATCTCATTATATGGATTAATATTAATTCATTATATTATATGATTGTATATTAATCGCATTCTCCGGAAATTTTAGTGATAATGTTCTTCGTGATATAATAAAAATTGGCCAATGCCCCTTAATAAAGTTTATACCTGATGCTTTTTGATAATTATCTCCTAAAATTTTAATAAATGGCCTAGTCTATAAATAAAATAATTCGATGTTAGCTGATATGAAATTGTATTAGAAAAAATCTTCATTACTTTCGTGGTTTATTTAGATGTCTTTACAACACCTACCGCAGCATATATTGCTTGGAGATGGAAGATGTGTTTTCAAACACCTACGAAGTAGTTACGAAAAAAGAAAGTCAAAGATGCACCAAGAAAAAAATGTTTTAGGTTTTAATAGGAATATTAAAACATTGGAAATGACGAATTTAATATTCCAACCAATATAAAACATTTACTCTATGATACCTCAGCTATTTACAATTTTCGTATTAGGACCCGGTGTAGTGGGAAAGTTAAGGGTTTACACGCCGCACTCGTCGCAGTCACAACTCGCACAATAGTCAAATAGTGCCACTGTTTGTATGCAAACAACAGGCCATTGTATGGAGGTATGACTAAAGTTAGTTGAGGGCAATTGGATTAAAATACACAATCATTTAATGTGTGTTGAAGTATTACACGTAATTACTCCTCCATCTTGTTTCTACACTTTCGTCCTTTCTTTGTTTCTATTACTTAATATTTACAAAATACAATTGAGATCATAAACTGATCTAAACAAAGTTGCAATAAGTAGAAAAAATTAAAATCATACAAATATCGAGTATTTCGCTGAAGCATACGAAGGGTATTATTGGAAACGCTATCCTCCTCCACCTAATCTTTATCACATCTTTGAAGCTTCTTTTTTCTTTAACACTTCATCATGCTGTATTTAACGACCGAAAAGTCAGACGTAACTTTCCAACTAATCACTCCCATAATAACACGCTTGATCTTCGCCTTATGAAGAATTAAAAAAACAAATAAGAAGGAACCAGACGTGTTTGTTATTCTTGGTTCGCCGGGGAAGATAAAGCTTGACTGCAGGCGAACAGCGGCTCTAATATGAAAGAAGTTACCACACTGGAGCCTCGTCTATAATTTTTGAGGAGATAAGGGACTTGCCTTAGCCGAGTGTATAATTGCCCAGGCCAGCGCTCATAATTCTGGCCGATACCAGTCCGTAGAGACTCTGCAACCTCTTCATCGATCCTTCACATGGCGGTGTCTGTCGACACCGAAGTTACAGATGGCTTAGTAGTTCGGATAGTTTCCATCTCTGAGTTCTGTACATAACGGCAGACCTTCATATTGATAAAAATCATGGACGTTTCAAAGCTTCACTCAACAAACAAAAATAAATCCATGGCGTAAAAATAACAGTTAATACTCGATGATTGATAGGTGGTGGTTAGTGTGAATATGATGTAGTTAGTACTAGGAGTTATTGGTCCGACATACCTCTCTTGAGAGGTTAAAGAACGCCGACCTGCACCCGTTGCTTGATGTGCCGAAGGTGGATGAGTTCATCCGCCGGAGACACATCAAGTTTTTCGACGCGTTGCAGCACCTCACAAATCCAGTGTTTAACACTATGACCCCACCACCCCTCCCGAATCGATGGTTGTCGGGGAAAATTTAGGTTAAGAATTAGTATGTAAGTTAGTTTTTAAGTTTTCTTTTGTTGTGATCAGAAAGGTGAGCCCCATCACCTTGTAGTGTCTTGTCAATGAAGCCAAGTACATTGTGTATCATTGTACTTGTATTGGTTATATAACTCTTATGCCGATTCAGACATTGTATAGAGTGTACCGATGGTACAGGACATATAAAATGTAGTATGTAAATAGATTGGCCTAAGAATCTATAGTAAATAAAAGTTTTGTCATTTTTTTTTAAGGGGGATGGGGAGGAAAAAAAAGGAGTTATTTCTCAACCAAAAATTCTGTTTCTTAAATCGGACCCCGATATATCTTTATTCATGTAGCTCCTCATTTATCCTCACGAGGTTGAGTCAACCTTCTAAATTGTAATCAAACATTTATACGAAACTATTTATATTTTTGTTTTTTTACAACAAAAAACCTTGCTGCTTAAATGCAGCCAACTATAGCTTCCAGTAGCCCTGCGCTCTTTGGCTCCTATGTCAAACCGACTAACTCCATTCCAAATCGGTCCCTTTAAATGTTTATTCAATGTTTAGTACAACAGCGTAAAATTACAAACCTGATAATAGTTGATGAAAAACAAGTAAAACAACCTTCTTGAGAAACATTTTTTTTTTAGTTTATGGCTACCCACGACTAGTTGCATGCTAGTTTTTATTGTTCACATAGGTCTTTTTTTTTTCTAGTTGTGAGGGGCATATAAAGATACAAGAAGAGGTCAAGTGAATATTTTTGGAATGAAATCCGATTGAGGTCCATCATACTTCTGACATTCGATATTCAATTGTATTCGATATGTTGATAGCACCTGAGCTATATGTTGAGAAAACTTTAAGGCATATTCAGTTTAAGTCCCGGAGAAGGGTAATCAGTTCTTGTAGGCCAGGTATTTGATCAAGTTAGCCATGAAGGAATGTTCAAATCGACACTTATCTTACACCTACTATCTCACGTTCAAAAATCATGATTGTCTATTCAGTGGCTATAAAAGCTTTTTCACCACTTCCATAATAAAATTCCTTTACCTTCTGACAACCTGCTGGGGTCCCTCATTTACTGTATTATTACGACCGATAATCGCTTGAACCCCCTTTTTCTGGACGATGACACAGCTATTCATTTTATCTTCAATCCGATTCCAAACAATAGCTTCCGATAACATCTACATCTACTAGAATTGTTGCTTTAAAATCGTTATACTACAGTGTATATTATAGAAGTGATATTAGTAATAATCTTCACTACGCTTACAAAATCCTCAAGTCCAGAAGCGAACAACGTCGTAGGCGCGAAGAAGAGAAGCCAGCCACAGGTAGCTCAAGAAGCGTCCCAACCAGAAATTTGAGGCCTTCTGCCACTTTTGACGATGCAGTTTGGAACAGAGAGCAGTCACAGGCACCACCCACTCCCTGTCCGCTAATGTTCCCACATCACCTTTACCCTCTCCCGCAAGTCTTGTCCACTAGTTAGTACGGTACTTCAACCTCGACAAACGGCTGACCTGGAACCCACATAAGAGGCTAAAAAGATAAGAACTGTAAGTGAACAAATGCTTTGGACTTCTCTCAATAGAAAACAAATTACTAATTTACAAAGTTATACTCAAGCCAATCTGGACATATGGAATATAGCTATGGGGGATAGCAAAAAAGTCGAACATCAAGCGTACCCAAACCTTTCAATCCAAAGTCCTGAGAACAATAGTAAATGTCCCTTATTACGTCAGCAACAAAACCCTTCATAACGACCTTAATATACCTTACATTCTTGAACTCATCCCTTACAAGTTCATAAAATTCCATAGTAACCTATCCAACCACTCTAATCCCCTAGCACAGTCGTTGCTCTGCACCTACTCAGCCTTATAATCTTCTTATAAGTGCGTAACAGTGGGAGTTCTGGCAATACCAGCTTCTCCAATCATGTCCTCACGTGTGTCTTGTGGCTCACATGTTCTTGGTCAGCCTACACTGGCTCGTATCCTGTGACGAGGCTGACGGAGAAGCGTGGGGTATTCCCAAGACTTCGCTTCCTCTTTCGCACGTGAGGGAGGTGATAACCATGTGGATTTGGGAGGTCTGTGGGCTGACACCTCCCCACTATTTACTGTTTGTAAATACTGTATGAATGAGCGAGTGAATGAAAATTGTAAATGTGGTATGAATGAAAACATTTATCACAATTACTTATTGCCCAGTAATGCATATTGTAATTTTATCAAGTTGTTGTTGACAATAATCTTTACTTCCGTAATTTAATAATCTCATTTGAAATCCTAAACAGCTAATTTAGTGTGTTTTAGGAAGACGTATACATTTCCTCAGAAACCATATTTTGGTACTTTTACATTGTTCTCGGACCCAAAGGAAGTTGTTTTACTTTCAAGCAGGCATAGAACTGTCTGTCAGTATTCATGAAGGATGAAATCTATGTGTAATTCCAAATGTATATTCAAGAACATCTCATTAAAGAAAGATCAGTTTTGTATATCTTAGATTAAAAGAACACCTAAGTACTTTTAATTTTCACTGACTAAGCCTTTGAGAGCACATTCTGATGGCTCAAAACATCCTGAAATTTTTATCCTAGCAGTCAATTACACGTTTCATTATTCTAGCATGACGCTACATCCTGACTTACAGGTGGCATTCGTTATGTACGTAATTAAACTTCTGTTTAACGTTCTATATAAATTAATTAATAAGTATCTCCGATTCGTATAACTATTACTAAATATTATTTACTCCCTTTCTACATTTACAAAATTATATTTAACCCCCAGTAGATATGAAAAAATTAAAACAAAAGACGCCTGGATTGAATCATCTATAATAATGACAATGATACCCTGGCTATGGCCCATAGAAGCAAGTGAGATATTTAATAAAGATGTATAAGAGAGCTGAATAAATCCGGCAGTGAGGCAGTGGAGTCAGTAGCTTTATGGGCCCTGTAAACGCTGGGTCCTCCCTTGAGGCCTCGATTACGGCCAGTATAAACTTCCTCAGGCAAATATCTCTCTTCCTCTAAACACAAAACCTAAATGAACTTTATGGTCCTGGGCCAAAGTGCCTACAAAACGACCTTTTTCGGATTTTAGAGACCTCGTCGCTTTCGGATAGCTTCCATTAGCTTCTTTCAACATTCAAGTCACTTCACCTCATCTCATCGAGTTGAATAAACTCGAATCTCGTTCTTTTTTACTTATATTTTTTCCTCGCATGCGAGAATCGTCAGTTAGGAATGAATTTGAAAAAAAAAAAATAGTGATACAACTTGGGGTTATGTAGGATAAGCTCCCAAAAAGGCTACAATAATATTATTCCAAGTTGCGAGGAGATATTTTTTTTTTTATTTTAAAGCCTCTTTATTGATAATATATATACAATGACAAAGATAAATAAATAAATTTGTAATTGCAGCTGTCTCCTCGTGCTGCATTCGCAGATGCATTCGAAGGAGTGCATAAAATATAATACTTTCAGATTGTTGTTAAGAAGTCAAATACACATCCACTCACTAGGTAGTGAGGCTCGCCTTCAGCTTGCAACCGTGGAAAACACTAACACTAAAACCTGAACCTAGAACCTAAGACTAAAGCGTTCCAGCCGCGACAGCGTTCTGCCATCAATGGGGGAACGGAGCGGGGGTTATCGTGTTGAACACCGGGTTTGTCAAGTATAGTAGGGAGTCGAAAAATTTGATATGTCTACGTTGGATGAATTCATCAAAGATCTCGTGAAGCTCACTGTTGCTCCACTGCTCGAATGAAGTACCTCTGACCATTTTCATCAGTATACCGTTTTGGAATTGTTGGAGTCGCCGAGCTGTCGTATACGTCAGATAACGAAAAAGCGGTGTACCGTACAGCAGAGCAGGCCTGAGTATACTCTTGTAGATATTTTCAACTTTCGGGTCCTTATATACACCTTCCATGCCGGTAATCTAGCGTAGGTTTCTTTCCGCAAATCCTCTTCAAACTTATGTAAAACAAGCCTCAAGAAATTTACAGTGTATTTTTTGAACTCAAGTATGTCGATGCTAAACACCTATGCGGGGTTAGGGAGGGGGTTGAGAGTGTTTTTAGTAGAAATACACTAATGACAAAAACACCACGATATTAATATTTGGAATGACAAATATAAACTTTTTCTTTAAATAATACGCAATCAATTTAAAATAAGTTTTTCTTTGCTTTATTGAACATTTTTTGAAAATTATTTTCTTGGCTAGCTCAATTCTAAAATGTATATAACAGTCGTTTCTGCGAATTTACAAAAACTGAAAACAAATTTTATGGTTACAATACGGTTAAAGAATCTAAGGATAAGAATTTTACTTTAAAGTGTACAATTTGTTTGGAGGATGTTAATTGTGGATTTACTACCTGAAAATGATATTTGCTTATAACATTCCTAGGAAATAAATGCACTATATATGAATAATACAGTTTGGGCTAATGCACTCCACTAGTCAAATATGATATTTAGATTATTCAACCTTGACCTTTGTGCTTGAGGGTATTAAGGACCCACTTGAAACGCCTTCATATTAATTAAATAAACTTTAACTATCATTAATATAATTACTTTATACATAAGATGATAATTCACTACAGAATCACCATAACGCTACCATGTATCATTTGATGAATTTATAATGCCCACGAATTTGAATTTATTCATGAATACTGCTTTTGAAGTAGTGGAAATGAAATAGATTTATGTTTTAGTTTTACTTAACGAGGAAAATCCATGATCCATGAGTGGACTAGAGCGAGAGAGTTATGCGAAAGTGGGAGCCACTGAGTGAGTAGTGGTATCCAACTTCAAAGGGCCGATGTATATTCCATTAGGTAATGCGGTGGGCGAGGTACTAATAGGACCGCCGGATCAGGTTCAAAGCCTATGCAAATGCGATCTTTTTGAGGAGAGAGACAAGGGACCACGGCCAAAGGATGAAATGAAAAGTACTTGTCGGGTCCTCTTGCTGCACCCCTTTCATTGTTATCATCTCCCGGGGCATGCGTCTTGGAACTAATTTACCCACCCTTTGTCCCTTTTATACAGAGCTAAAATAACTCACCCTCTATATTTAAAACTGTTCTGTCAACTCCTCGTGTATTGAAGTTTAAGTGGTTCAGGTGAAAACCGGTACTTGATTAACATTTTCAACTCTAGCTTTTTAATTTCATTTAAAAATGGCCAGAAGCAACAATTCTGAATTAAAAATAGAAATAATCAAACGTTCTTCAAGCGAACTTCCTTGAGGTACTTCCACTTTAAGAATACCTTTGGCTCAAGAAGTGTAAGCGTTCATTGGATCGCTGGACATCAGACCAAGCTTCCGTTACATTCTTCAGTAGCCTGTTTCTTTCATTCTTTACATGAGAGCGAACCATTAATAATATGCTCTCGTAATTATTGTGTCCTGAAAGGATTCCTGATTTACGCTCTCCCAAACCATTCCAGCCACATCTTGCCTACCTGAAACCTACATCCCTCTTAATGTCCAAGATTCTGATGCATATGTTAAAATCGATAAACAAATTTGTTTATTGGTTGTTGTTTGTTTCGTTTGTTTCAATATCTCTATTCCTGATTATTCTTTTTCTCAATCGGAAATACCCTTTGTTAGCACCATGTATTTTTTTGGTAATTTGTGTCCAACTTCTTCAGTTTTCACAATTGGCAGTCGAATGCGTTGACCCTTTCTAATAAATCTCCAATATTTTTCCAATTTCTGATATACAAATTGGGGCATAGCCGTTTGTTTTCTTGAGCCTGTAATAACTTTTTTTCCTAACTCGTTAATTCATACCTTTTACATATATACTATGATAGATATCGAAGGAACAACGGTATCTGCCAGTTTCTCGGATATCTCAGCTATCAGTATAACTTAAAGAACTCAATAGTTAGCGAAATCTAAGATGGTGTGCTCTACTGCCAAGTGAGAATAAAATAGTGCATTTAAGTTTCTAATGAGTGCTCGAATGTAGTCGTATGTAGTTAGGGCAGTGGATACTGTTTAAGCATCTATCCTCATTCACGACTTACGCGTTTTAAAACCGCTAGATTTAGGACTGTCTGTTTTAAATAAATTTAGTACAGGAACAGGAATAAATCACCTGTCATTTCAATTCACAAATAAATATTATAAAAGTAGGATTTCATAATGAAACTTTAAATTATTAATTATATTTCAATTTAACTCTAAATTTAATTTTTGTAAACATATCCGCAGTCCCAGTCAAAAATCAGTTATTTTCTCAAAACAATCGTCTCCACACCTACCCATGAAGAAATTAGTATCCTTCAAATAAATTGGTCTATAACAACGCAACGAACATAAATAGTTTCTCGTAATTGTTTGAAAACTAAAAAAAGGACGATTGTGTATTGTATAATTGACATCCAAAAATATTGGAAAAAATTATAAATATATTTATTCTATTGCGTATTTTAGGTATCATACAACCCTACTGGGATTATGAAATATTTTTTATACGGTTTAATTTCAATAGGTCCAGTAATGTTGAATTGACGTTCGAAAACACATTCGTTACGGTTTTAATTAACAGAATATATATTATATACGATTTGTTGTTTATTTATATAGCTTTTGTTAAATTAAAAAAGGGATGGAGAGAGCACGAGAGTGAGAAAATAAACAAGCGGAAACGATGGAGACAAAGCAAACATTCCACGTGATATTGGAAGGGAAAGAATAAGGTTGACGGGTGAAACTACAGAGACAGGACATATGCAATATGGGAGGCAGCAGGGCAGCCATCACTTGTCAACATAGCACCTGCACAAATGAGAAATGGAATCACCTGTACGCCGTCATCCTTCCAATTCTATTATATATTTGATACACAGCTAGTCATATCTACTGATTCCGTTAGCATAATATTGCATACAGTAAATACATGAAAAAATCCTTTATTTAAATGATAACGTGCAATCAATAGTTACTTTGGCCAAAAGACAATTTATTACTACAACATAACACTATAAACAAAATGCCAGTTGGTTTGGAAGCGTCCTCCACCCTCGGCAGGTTTGACGGGGATGATATGACAGTACAGAACATTACGATGCCCATGTAAGTGGAAATGGTAGCGGGAGGTGGTTATATGTTGTATGAATGGGATGCTGAGATCAGACTTATATTCCGTAGGACAAGGCAGGGTAGATTGTAGCTGTGTAAATTAGTCTCTTGTTTTCTATTGATATTTTTGAACGATCGTCCATTAGACGGAGTAGTTTGAGTCGTCTGTTAGTTTCTTGCCGTTGGTCGTGATGTGGGTCCCCTAAGATAAATACATGTAAATTGAATATCACTATTTACAGTTCAAAAAATCGTTAAATTGTTTAAATTAAAGCGTTCATTTTCATTGTCTATTTGCCCTTTTCCAATCCATAAATATTATTAACCTTTTGCTACAAAATGCTTCTTCATTTAGAATGGATCGATCAATCTATCGCTTCTATTTGTGTACATGGGAGTAGTCTATCAATTCTACCGGCACTGTGTGTGATAATAATATATTTTAAATTATACCAATCACAACTGCGATAAAAAAAAATTCGTTATAAGATATGACAACATGAAGTAAATTAAATTAATAAAATGAAGCCTTGATAAAAATTAAAGAGATTTTTTCTTTACAGCCATTTAAAAAAACTGACGCACTCCACAAATCTTTGGATTTCGTCTTTTATCTACTTTATATTATTTAGTTTTTAATGTAGGTAGCTGCATTTTAAATATTATTAATAAAAAATATTGGAAATAATAAAAACCAACAATACCCTAGCATTGCGAAATTAATGATACATAAATCAACTAGAGAAATGATGCCTTCGACAAAATTATTATAGGTATTGTAATAACGCCATGCTAGTATGCCTGTGATTATAAAATCTTAATAATTGAAGAGTCAGATTACTTGAATGAAACTGACCTGGTCATATTTAAAGGAAATCAATTTTTATGATTAAAAAAGTGAAAAGAAAACCTTGAAGCAAAAAAGTATAGATATGTTATTTTTAAACATATTTTCTAATTCTCATATAAAAAATAATTTGAGCCAAAAAAAAAATATTAATATAACAACATACAAGATATAAGGAGCCCCATCCGTAAAAAGTACCCCCCCCCCTTTACTACTGCAATGAAGTCGGACTATGATAAATAAAAAGTTTTTGCTATCTTGTTTGGCAAGGACGAAAGTTATGAGTTCCGCAGGCAATGGCCTGGAACGGCACTCCAGCCCTTTTCTCCATGGGGCAGCAGCCCTTCGCCTAATGATCGGAAATGAACCCTGATTACACTTGTAAATGATTCGAACTCCATCTAACTGCAAGCTAACTCATCCGCTCTTTGCCACATCTATCGAAGGGATAAGATCAACTTACACTCTTACTTAGGGCAGGAAGTACCAATAAAAACTTCACGTCAACACTGTCTCCTTAGAATCGGAATATACAGATCTTTCTGAATTCCACTACCAATAAAATTTACTTTCCTTGGTGAGGCTCACATTTATATTTTAAGTAAAACCACTAAAGATAGATGACATAGATAGACATCGATTGAATGTGGTGTTATGTTTACTACCCACCAGGTAAATTTAATATAGAAAAATCTTATTAGGATATAGAAACCGATTAGGTGAAAATTGGCAAAGTTTCAGGATCTCCTGACTGTCAAGGCATCGTGGAGGTGTTAAAGTCAAGGCCCACCTTGGTTTAAGGAGGTGTTAAAAAATACTTTTTTAACACAAAGAAATCAGAGAAAAGCCTCACGCCGTAGGATGTCCGAGACTGCATCATGCACTGCATGATCATCATCATGAGACTGCTACTTATAAAGGGTAGTATGACGCTGCTCCTTCTCACTTTTCTCTGGGGCAAATCCGGAGAACGTATCTCTGACGGAAGAATTTCTTGTTGAAGAATATTGAGGACACTGGCCTCGATATTGGACCGAGAATCTTGGAAGATACCGTACAGTAAGAATAGTTAGTAAGATAAATGTAATATTTTTCATCATTTGAATTCATATTAATTTTTTTATTTATTTCATTGAATACTTTCAAATATCTGAATCAATCATATCGTATAGTAAAGTTGACTTATATAGAACGTCAATTTAGTAAGATAATTTATTTCGGGTTAGACGTAATCGGGACATTACTAAATTCACATATTATTGAGCAATCGTATATTGATATCACTTTAAGCTAATGCATTACGCTCAGAATTTGATAGAGTATCAGTTCTACGTATGTAGTATGAATGATTAAATGACATCCAAGTAAATCAAAATATTTTAATTATTCAGCTTGAGCGTATAGGAGTGGGTCTGAGGGTGAGTAAGGTAGCTATAGAAAGGATATATGTATCAGTAGAAAGATAAATTCTTTATATATTCCCCTAAATTTTATGTATTCGGCTACAGTTGGATGTATTAGCATACGCTATGATATTTGTATTTGCGTAAGTATTCAGAATAAAATAAACCAGAGGAAATAACAACAAGGACTGCGTACACAATAGGTAATGATATCACGATTTAAAATGGAGTGCGGTGACACAAGTGTAACATCCTTAAAAAATACAAACAAAGTTGAGCCCGTCACAATCACTTGTGAACTTGTTTCTAGGAAATAGTTTCTTTACTACTATCACAATTGTGTCTTCTTTGTTATCGCCTTGATTATTTTCACTTGAAGCGGACGGATTAGAAAAAGTAAAAAGACAGCTTTTTGCTGATCCAAGAAAGAATAAGAGCCAGACACTTGGCGTTAACAATTAAAAACTTAAGGAAGCACTAATTTTGATAAAGACAAAGCCACATTGTCAAATCTGAAATAGATAACAATAATAGAAATTGTTTATGATAATAACCAAACACATGATATTCAGGTACTAAAGTATTCTCGGCAGATTGAGCGAGGTGATTATGACTTCTTCGTTTAATGATAATTAATTAAGCGTGAAAAGAACTTTAATCAATCAAAAAAGATCTCCACTGCAATAAAGCCCTGTTCTCATCCGTTAACAAAGGATGAATGATGGGTGAATTATTTAAAAGTAAGACTCCGCTTCTCCCTTTCATTTTGTAAATACAAAATTAAGGATTGAAAGAGAGGCTTGCCTGCTGGGACCGCGCTGAGAAGACTACTCTCAAAGATTAAGCCCGCTTAAGCAGCTCTGGGCTCGGTCTGAAAAGACTGAGGGCGATGGAGAACTCCCTGTCTTAATCCTGTAAAAGGCGTTAAGGGGATAGCTAAGTGCTCTTTCCGGCGAGATACCCGGCCAGATACTGGAACCTCGCTCAACTCGAAAATTCTCTCCGCTACAAGGGAGAGGTGTACTGTTACGTCCCATGTGGACAAAACCACTCCAGGAAGACCAAAGCAGTGATTTTTCCAGGAGAATTTCCAGCTTATAACAAGATTTTATTTTATAACATGTTATTTCTACTAATCTTTACCAAATTACGAAATGTTTGGTAGGATGCTCCATTTATCGTCAGGATATACAAAGCATGATAAATGAGCACACGGAGTGAAACAATTGTAATTTATTTCAGAGAATTCCAATCAGACACTGATAAACATATCGTTGTAACATGAATAAACATTTTATTCATTACAAAATGTTGAAATTAAATCAAATGCGTCTAGCTCTGATTCTCTAAACTTACAGTAATATTGGAAGCGGACGCTCGTTTAAGATATATATTTTTAGTATTTGAGGAATGGCAGTATCAAACAGAGCACTTAAAGATCAAGGGGACCGTTTCTTTAGAGTTTTCGATGGCTTATTCTATTTTTATGTCGACATCCAAACAAGATATCGTTATCTTGGAGAAGGAATCCCTGACCGGCAAAGAACAACTTCCTTCCTTCTTCGGCTTATTTGGCCCGTGGACCAAACATTTAAGGTTCTTTTGCTCCTCTTAGTCCGACTATGCTCCAAATGTCCAGCTTTTCTGGCCAGCTGTTTATATTTGTATAAAAGTGTTATTAATATAAAGTGACTATTTCGTCCTCTTAATTGGTATTGACATTATAATTGGTATTTTATTTGCAGTTAAACCACAATTTCAATGATAATTGACACAGTACGCTGAATGGATTAACACATCTCGAATAAATTTAATTAAATATAACCTGAACAGGAAATTTAAAGCTGGAATTCAATTATTTTGTCTGCATAGGGGAGTTAAAACGGTAAATGGCACCCCTTTATCTGAAATTCTCCCTAAACCTATAAAGCTTATTCGGAGAATCTGTCCTTTGAAGGATATAAAAATGCTGTAAATAACCGTAGGGCGGGTCCCTTCAGTAAATGGCAGGTGGGATAATTGAAATTCTGTCAATAGAAGATACGGCGGAGAGTCGGCCGGTGTTTGTGGATGCCCTGAACCCTTCGGCCGGCCCTGATTGAAATTGGAAAACAGAACTTCCCTCTCACATGGAAGGGCTATCCACCACGGGCTCTAACTTCCAGGCAAACAAATCTCCTTTCATCCTAGCTCATGGGGAATTTCGCATAACTATGACGCCCTTTCAAAGGGGAAAATTAAAGCTTCAAACAAATATGGTGGTAATATTCTTTGATCGTTTACTGTTCGGTTTGTTTGGTTTCCCACCGACTGATAACGAGTCATCAGTTATATAATGCTAAAAGTAGAAGTCCCTTCTAGTGAATACTTGTCTCGTGACTTCATGGAAGTCACTGGTTTTTCTTGTTATTTTTTAAGTAAGCGACCGTGTCCTTCCTAGACCTAGCTCGCTATTCCCGGAACTACCCTTCTCTTATACATATGTGTCTCAGCTTTAGTCCCAGTCCCCACTTGTTCCAGACACTCGTTTCCCAACACCCGACCTAGTATGTAGTAACATAACTCTTAATATTTGTATATACCAGTGTTTTGCTTGTACTTCATAATAAAGCTTTTCTTTCTTTTCTTTTAAAATACTCTCCTCTACAAACATTATTTAACTATCTACACTCGGCCATGTTGCAGTCTCTTTGCTATTACGCTTTGCTCATCTCAACCAATTAAATATAGCGTCTGTAAGTATTTTATTGTTTTTTCAAACTAGTGTTTAGGAACGCTCTTTTCACAACAAATTATAGGGTATCTGCGGATTTTTGTTTGTCACATATTTTGTTTATTTCTATCAACAAATAGAGACTCTATACGTAAACAGATACTTCTTTCGTCTGACAGTATGTCTAACGATAGTGGCTCATATCGATTGGAAATTTTAAAGATATCTTTGAGGAGTCTAGATGCAAAACGATTTTATAATTTGTAGAAATGAATCTTAACTACGTAGAATAATGGATCGGTGCCTATTGTCAAATGTAAAGAGGATCTTTTGAGACTATTGCTCATCTATTGATGTAATATTTAAATAATTATACTTTATTTTCAAGTAGTAGCACTTTCTTCACAGATAAATTATCACGAAAGTTACAAATATGAAAAAACAATACAATTTAAAAACACTATATTCGTTACGTTTTATTATTTCTAGGTCCCATAGAAATTGAAAAATTAGATAAAAGTCTGTCAGAAACTGTTTCTGACCTTCTTCTAAAATGATGAGTTGCATAATTTTAAATTTCTCGATGAAAGTTATATCGCAGTTTCATTCGCTAATGGAATTTATTATGCATTCTTCTCCACTAATGCCTTGTGGCGTGATTCCATTTATAGCAAAGCCGTTCAAGACATCATCACTCCTTCTTTTTTTTACATGAAGAAATGTTTCTTTACAAACTTAAACCTTTTTTCACTTTTTTGCTTAAGGGTAATATTTGTGCTACTTTAATGAGTCCATTACGCTAACTAATATCGGGTTCGTTCTAGTGTTCGGAAAAAGTATATTTCTAACATTACTGCATGAGCTATATATACTACTTATTCTCATATGTTATTACTAACTGATGAGCCCTTGCCTCTACTTTACTAATTTGTTAATAACTTTCCATGAATTAGTAGTAGATAGTAGATACTCATCAATGACAACGTCTGACCAGTTATTATACATGTCCTAATGCTTTGATCACTCTCCCGTTCTCGAGTTCCAAAGATGCGGCCAATACGGGATTATTGGGCAATAAGTAATTGAGATAAATGCTCTCATTCATACCATACCTACGATTCTTCATTCACTCGCTCATTTATTTAGTAATTACAAATAACACAGATACCTCCTAAATACAGATAGTTGCCACCCCCTCACATGCGAAAGAGGAGGCGGAGTCTTGGGAAGTATCCCGCGCTCCCCTATCAGCCGCCTCACAGGTTACGAGCCAGGCTGAAAAAGAGCGGAATGGTTGGAGAAACTGGCCATTGACAGGACTCCCACTGTCACGTTTTTATATCAGGTCACGAGTAGGTAATTATAGCATACGTATTTATACCAGTTTCCGCTTTAGTCTCCGAGGAGGATTATAGGCAGTGTAATGACTGTGCTACGGGTGGTTGGATAGATTTCTATGGAATTTTATAAACTGGGAAGGGATTAGTTCTATAATGTAGGGTATATTAAGATCTTAATGAAGGGTTTTGTTGCTCACGTAATAAGAGGAATAGTTCTCACGACTTTTGATTGAAAAGATTGGATACGCTTGATGTTTGACGTTTTGCTTCCACCCATAGCCTTACTTCGTATGTCCCGATTGCCTTTGGTACATCTTTGTAAATTATTAATTTATTTTATATGGAGAGATGGGATGTCCTTTGAAGTAGTCTGTAAAGTTGTCAAAAGCGTCTGTTTATTTCTTGGGTTTTTAGCCTCATGTGTGGGTTCCATGTCAGCCTTTTGTCCAGGTGGAAGCCTGAATTAAATACTGTCTTGGACTCTGGAAGAGGAACGGAATTTAAAAAAAAACTAGTGTACAGGACTTGCGGCTTCCCCCCTTCACTACTTTACCAACCTTAATGTAGTCCAGCACGTAACGTTGTAGAGCCGTATCTAAACTATCTACAGAGAGTGCTGTTGCACAAACAGTGCTACAAGGAGATCACCGGTACGAGATAGGAGCCAGAGGACACTGGTTGGTGAACCGTCACCTATATATAATGTGAATGTTCTGTTGGGCGTGGGAGAAGGAACCACGCTCGGCCGCGCGCTGTCTCCCGCTGCAATTACTTCACAAATAACACACTTCCTCCGGCAACTCTTCCTTGAGTACCTTTGCCACTAACTCGGAAACTCGGATTTGCATCCAGGCCAGGCGAGACTTACTCAGCATTGTCTCGAAAGTATTTCTTTTCACGAACTTTTGGTAGTAAGGGAATTCACGAGGCAGTACACCTTCGAGAGTAATAAAACTCTCTTATATTCGGGAACCAAGTTCATTCCCTAATAATTTGTTAGGCTGATTAAATCAGTTGTCGATGGAGGAATTATTGTTTTTATTATTATGAAATTCTCTAGCAATACCTTTTCGGGAGGAGAGAAGGAAGTAGAAAAAACAGAATTGAAATTTGAGAACGAACATTGATGGGATTGGAGACCAAGTCCTTTGTTGGCCGAACTGTAGATGAGTAATCAAAAGAGTAAATAAAAAATAGGGCACAAGTCAGATGGACTAGATATCATGTTGCGGGATCTGAATTTAAGGTGGTCATATAAGTATAAAAGGGTAATGGTGGGTATAGTTTTTAAAAAAATACTTGTTGACAAGTGAATCTTATGAATTATGATTTAATTCATACCTTTTCAATGTTAATTAGTATATTTATCTTTACAGTTTTCAGTTGTATCGTTTTGTTCCATTTAAAAGATATATCAATCTTTTTTTCAAGGGGAGGGTGTGTATAAAAGGCTACGACTCCGAGAAATTATTGTCGACCGTCAGAAAGGCATGACTTATTTTAAAAAATACGATGAAGTACCACATTCGAGATAAGTATAAATCTATAGAGATTCCGAGAGCAAATATAAGAAAGCCATTCTTAAATACTTTCAATCGAACCGATAGACATCTCTGAACCGACGTGAATCACACGGTAAAGATAAAGCCAAGAACTCTATTTTGATGACTCTTGTAATTTCAGTTTGGAAACACAAATTAGATACAATAATTTCACCGGGAGTCAAAGATATTTGATATGACCCTACCCAATTGAAGAGTAAAATTTAAAGTAATCAACTGATTAAGGAGACTAGTTTATTCTCCATAGCGTTTGTAGTATTATCCTTGTCATCGGGTTATCAAATAAAACGTTCATGTATAATCTGATGTGAAGTAGTAGAGTCAATTTGAGTTTAGAGTGAAGAATGTAACATTATCCTGCAACAATGTGACACAGTAAAATGTGGGTATGTGACCGCTTATTTTAATTTAAAGCTAACATTGCTCTCATGCGTGATTTAGTGGTGATCGTAACCGGTTGATTAGAATAGAGTTGAAAATTATGCTAAAATCGTGCCCCTTATGAATAAAAACAATATGGTATAGACAAAAAATACACTTTTAGCTACTGTGAATGGGTAAACTTCCCAATTATCTTCGGGTAATCTGGCGCGGTCCGTACTCCTGGATGGAGGCTGACATGTGACTTCTAATTTAAGTTTAATTCCGGAGGTCCTTGGGTCGAGTCCTCTTCTTACCAATATATTTTCCATAAATATCTGTTATGCATTTTTGGCATTCTTAGCATTTATTTATGCCATATTTGGCCAATGAAACGGTAATAATAATCAGCAGTTTTGTTTTATTTTAACTCCAACAATTGATCAATAAATCTATATTTACACCAATTTATAGGTAGTTTATATCAATTTAAATATGAACAACATTTCTAGAGCGAATCTTAGGTGAAAAAACATTTAACGTGTATCAAGTAGAAATGGCGACTTCGTCAACAAAGGGAAGGACCTTAAGCAAGTTTCCCACAACGATTAGGGATACTGAAGGCTACACGGATCTTCCCAGGTAACTGGAGTACAGATGTGCTGACAGGCAATAAGGGATTCCGTGAAAACTTCACTAGTTTTTCAGGAGAGCAGATATTCGGTACTGTCCTCACTGTGGAGTCGAGGGCACTGCGGAAAACGTTCTGCTCACATGTCCTGCCTTGGAACAGGGCAGAGCTAAAATCATGCAGAAAACTAGATCATTTGGGAATCTGACTGTGTTGTTCGACAAGGACAATTACAGAGCATTTCACCTTTTTGTTCAAGAATGGAAGGTGCTACAGGGGGCTGGCTGATTTTGAAATATCTGGAGCTGGGGGAGCGAAAGAAATCGCAAGAGCCAAATAAAGAGGAAAATGGCAAGTAAGAACCAGGCTGCTTTAAGGAAACGCTGTTGAGAGCATCCACAGACCTAATGTCCATCTCTCGTGGAAGTCCCACCAGGCACCGTGTTGCCCATTGAGCCTTGGTTGAGGAGGAATATAAATAAAAATTTAAAAAAGACTGCCCATAAAATTCTAAACGTTCGTTTATTTTAAAGCATGTAAACTTTTAAAATAAGTACATCCCACAGCTTTGATCCATTGTCGACCAGTAATCGTTGTATAAGACTACTGTCATAACAAAGCAATGACTGGGAGAAGAGATTCCCGTTGTCGTTAAACGAGGAACTAAAAAGTTGATCAGGGTCATGAAGTGAAAACGAACTGAATACTCGTGGAAGTCCTTAAAAAAAAAAACCCTTAGGGGAAGTTTAGAAAGATAACACTGTTCTTTTGTTTTGTTTTTGTCTCTCTTAAAAAAGGCGGGTAGTGCGCATTTAAAAAATTTCAATTCCCAGCCTAATCGCACAAATACAAGGGACCTGGTTATGAATATTTGATGGTATAAATGAAAAACCAATAGAAAGCAGAAGCTGGTAGATGGAATGTTAGTAATGAAAATAAACGAGGGTGCACTGAGGCGGAGGGACAAGTAGAATATTTGAGGCGGGAAATCCCAGGCTACCCCCGAGCAAAGCACACCTGCTGGACGGCACAAAAAAGTAAAAAACAGGGAGGGGGCTACTATCCGGTTAGAATAACCCCTACAAGGCCCGGAATCCACCACCACAAATACCAGATATAATAAATTGAACTCGAAAACTCCCCTTTCTCTTCCACTCACTCATTTCTCTTTAGCTTACGTTCTTTATAGCGCTGTAAATTAAATCATAAATAACGCTGGGGGAGCGAACGAGGTATAGGTTTAAAGACGTAGGGTAGCGGCAGCAACCCTTCCCTTTTAATTACGTGAATTACTCAACCGTTACAGTTTTAATTTTTCTTATATATTTATCACGTCTCTCAAGCACTCTACATTCCGCAAGAGGGGAAATTAATTGAAAATTAATCCACTTGCCTATAAATAATTCTCGTGATAACGAAAATTTTCTTTCTCGACCCCTACTGGGTAAAATATTTTTCTTTAAGTGGATTAATTTAAGACAGTAAAAATCGTCATAAGTTTATAAACAATACCAATAGCTCACTGAAAGCACCCAACATTATAAATAAATACACAATATATAATGGATTACATTTTTTTTATTAAGAATTTCAAATGTGTCACGACATTTGTTATTAGGAATTTGAATATATGATACTAAGAAATTCATAGTTACCTTTGCCTTAATACATGATTGAGTTACACTGAGTAATGCCACTCTTCGTACTTTTGCTAGCTTGGTATGTTATGACCTCGTTAGTTTTCTTGACCACATAGTTGAGAAAGCATATCTCAAGGTACCATGAGCAACCCTTTGACTTAACTTTGTCGTTGAGGGAAACTGATACTCTATCTGATAACGCATTGTGTTTGTGGGCGAAGTGAAAACCCATGGTTATCCCAACGCCGAAACACCCAATTTGTTCAGAGAGAGATTCCCGAAGAGAGCTTCCAAAAGTTCAGCTTTCAGATACTTACTTAAGGAGGTGCTTTCTTTCAATCTCCTCCTTCGGCAAGACAGTATTTGTCTTCTCTTTCACCATCATAATCATATTTTTAGTAAAGCATTCTTCTACCAAACAGGCACAGTTTACCTGCTCGACCAACCTACGTTAAGCTGCCAAGTACTGCATGATAATATTATAACCGTTTCATTGGCCAAATATGGCATAAATAAATGCTAAGAATGCCAAAAAGTTATGCCAAAAATGAAATAAATAAATCGTAACAGATATTTATGAAAAATATATTGGTAGGAGGAGGACTCGACCCAAGGACCTCCGGAATTAAACTTAAATTAGAAGTCACATGTCAGCCTCCATCCAGGAGTACGGGCCGCGCCAGATTACCCGAAGATAATTGGGAAGTTTACCCATTCGCACAAGAAAACTATTCAGCCTACTTTATTTTATTTTTTTAAAGTAGCTAAAAGTGAATTTTTATCCGCATAAGCAACGGTGGCAAATCCATACTTAGTAAGGAACCCAAGAACATGACTTTCCAGAAAATTCTTTCTTGTGAATATCACCGGTCGACATTTACCATCAATTCATTAAAATGGTAATCCTTTTTGCAGTTCTGTTGAAAAGGCTACTCTTTATGGTTGCTGTGTGTTTCCAATCTATATAGCTCTATCAAAACTAGTAGAAAGTACACGCTGCCGAATGGAGAACAAATGAGAAATACCACACTAAAACCACTTTTGAAAAAATGGACTTACACAACACGAACTACCCTCACTAGATTAGCAGCAAAAATGGTGCTGATTGAAACTGGAGTGGAAGGAAATCGTGTGCTACCAAAGGAACTATGTGTTGGGAAATGGAGTTATGGACAATGACAGCGGTTCCTCTTGCGGTGCTCTTCCAACTGGGTGATCAGTTCGATAAGTCTGGTACTGTGCTAGACTAAGCTGGAAATAATCGTTTACTCGTAAGTCATGTTTCAATAATGAGAGCTACTTGGATGTTCTTGTTGTGGAGTAGTGCTGTCAGTTCGATAGTGTGGGTGCGAACACCATCCGCATCCCAAAAGAGACTGGATAAAGCGTTGGAAGGATACATTTATGATTTTTTTTTTTTACGGGGATAAGGTAGCAGACAAGATTTGTATGAAGAAAAATGAGAGGATTAATTAGAATAATAATTAGTTCTAAACTCTGTAAGGAGTAAAGTTATCGTATATATAAGTAAGGATATTGAGATTTTGTGAACTTGAAGGAGGAATATGAATCATATTCCTCTTACACAAATTAAAAAAAAAAGCCTCACATGCAAATGAGGGGCAGACGAATATCGATTTCAGTACCAGTTTTAAAGCAAAGCCTCTCCTTAGGTTTTCCGGCAAAGATTAAAAAAAGTCATTATTTTGAGAAATCTGTAAAACGTTGAAGGGTTCGATATCTTTACATCTAAATGTAAAAAATAACTTGTGAAAGAACTCCGTTCCATCAGGATGCTCGACGCCTCTTGCTCCTTTGACGTTGAAAGAATTATTTATGTAGGATTTGCCTTCAGCTTCCCTTCATCGGGAGTCGACTGCCAAAGAGGATTTCACAGCCACCTACCCTTGAATAACATGACACCGGTTCGCTTGAATAACAAAACCCTACCCACAGCGGTAGCTATGTAAAATAGTTCCAAAGGGTGAATAAAAATTGTTGTACGTTCCCCTCATCTAAAGCCCCGTTGTCGGTCAAGTGGATAACAATTTTTTATAATAAGATATAAATAATATTACGATATAAAATTATTACGTACCCTAAAATGATAGAACATAATAGAAAAATAAAAATCTACCACATATACAAGGAATAATAATGCGGTTCAATAAAAATAATCGTTTATAGGCTAATAAATAATAAACGATAATGGAGTGGACAAATTTTTATGCTCCATAAAACTATACGAAATAAAAACTATGTTAGTATAGTATAAATTTTAGTGTAGTAGTGTAGATGTTGAAGAGTAGGGGTCTATACCATCTACACCGCGCACATAGTAGGAGCATCATACTCCAATTGTGAGGTGGCGGCATATGCGGACGATATAGGTGTCTACAACACCAGCCTCAACCCAGCGAAAGCTCTAAAGGATGCAGAGGGTGCCAGTCAGTTAATCACCGACAGGCTACGAGCTGTCCATATTCAGGTGAACCCGGCTAAAACTCAAGGGATCGTCTTCTCCTTCCAGCATGTAAAACAGAAGCGTCCAACTAGCTTCACCATAGACGGGACTCAATGCAAACTTTCCAACAGCATATGCTACCGAGGCATCAACCTAGGCAGACACATGACGTTCGGCACACACCTGCAAAAGAAGTTGAAAAGAGTACGTAGGACTTACTACTCTCTCCAGCATCTCATCACAAGCCCGGTTATATCCCTTCGGCTGAAACTGTTAATATATAAGAGCGTCCTGAGGCCAGCTCTACTGTTTGCGACACCACTCTTCCGATTCCTACACACTAGCACAATAACTCGACTCCAGAGCTTCCAGAACAAAATCCTGCACACGGCACTGTGGCATACCCCTTTTCGTGATATGAAGGCTCCCAACATCCACGAAAAGTTCGAAGTCCTCACCATCACCGAAGCCATCCAAAGAAGACACATCAAGTTCTTTGACTCGATGAAACATATCCAAAGCCATCTATTCCGAGATATGACACCCCCACCGCTACCGGCAAGATGGCAACTCTCAAGATCTGGTAAAGCAGACCAAATGGTGGACATCACGGCGCTTGGCCCACCAACAACAAGCCTCTAACGGGCACCCAACACTGCTATCCGACTAAATAAGACTGCACTACATGCCTAGAGGGACTCGAGGCCCAGCCACCAGTGGACTCCTACCGAGGCTCCCCACACTCCTTAATTCCCTCACACCACTTTCAAGCAGGTACTCCTAGTACAAGGATCCGCTCAACCCAAATATTCCTTTATTTTTCCCTCATCCTTAATCTTATAATTAGAGAGCTAAGAAAAAAAAAAAAAAAAATAGCGTAGTAGTAGTGTGTTAGTATGTTTGTCGTCAGTTTAAATCAATGAAATTAAACGTATCTGTTTTAGATATTAAAAAAAATATGTTGTCTATTTGATTTAATCCTTCACACGCACATTACATACAGTTGCTTAAGGATTACATTTATGTATATTTTCTCTTGTTGAAACATTATGCACAACAATTTTTTTTATAAATTATTGTTGTTACTCTTAATATTTTCAAAAAACCTTGGAGAGTTGTCTTTTACAACGTTCAGTAAGAAATTCATAACTTTTTACTCTTCTAGTTACCTTGAATTAACATTAATTACGGAATTGTATAAAAAGGAAATAATGACGTAACCAAGAATTTCTAAAAATCGTATAAAATAATTTATAAAGACTACTATTTTGACAAAAAAAAACTACATTTTTATTTGTTAAACCATTTCAGGCACAGAAAAGGTCCTTTTCAACAAATGTGAATAAGTGAACTATTTAATAACAAAAACCTATTGAAATAGGGCTTAAATGGAAGTGAATAACTGCTTTCTAATTATTTTGAGTTCTTGTCTTTAACTACATAATAAGATTCAAAACTTTCTTATAAACATACTTCCGGTAATTAAATATTTAACGGATAAATACAGCATAATTCGGAGTGTTGATGAGTAATCCTTTAAATCGATTCGATCACTGTCATACCCACAAACAGACGGGATTAACTCGATTGCCATATATCTTTTTGAAAGTACAACCACTCCCCTCGGGCTTTTATTACGTCGTAAAAATGAAAACTCCTTCCGAAAAAAACCAGTCCAATAGAGAAGAAAAAATCAAATAAAAACAAAATCCAAGGATGTCGGGAGCGCTAACGCCAGAGCAAGGTAAAGCCTTTGTCACCGTACAAGATTGATGACACCTTTATTGGAACGGTGGTGAGGACGTCCTACCTTCTCCAAATGTATCGGCCCTACCTTCACTATTCTTTGTCACCGTTAGACAGCGGGTAAACTAAACGTGCCCCTACACAAGATTACATGGTTTTACTTTATTTAAACACTTGACAACTTGCTAAGTTTTACCTAGAAAATCTCACACTTGTCCTAAAAGAGCACTTCTTTCCTGCATTAATTACTAACAACAGAGACATACGGTCATCTGATAATAATTACTATTAATTATTAATAGTTACACTGACCTACAGCCACTGAAAAAAGCGTGTAAGCAGCCTAGATAGTAAATACTATTAAGACCCATTTTGATCCCTTCACAAAATTGCAAACTCTTTACTTCCCTGGCCCAACTGTTCCCATTACAGCATGTATTAGATCGGTTACAATATAACTGTCATACGTCCGTTCTCTTCGAAACTGCCAGAGATAAGAACAAAGTATATATTTATTATAATATCTTATAAAATAAGATGATCATACCCCGTAATAATAAGTACATACAGGTTCCAATTGTTCAAGATAAAGTTTATATTTTACTCGAAGTTATACGAAACCCTAAGCTTCATTGGCGACTTCTCAATAAACGTTTAAAACCCCGATAAAAAAATGCACCGTGTTATATCCTCCAATAATAATTCTTCAAAGGAGCCTGATCAATGTGTCACCTTCTTCTAATAAGAAACATGTTGGATCCCTTTAACTAAAGCTCTATTAGTAAATGGTAATGCCATTTGAGTTAAAGAGTGAAGGGACTCAGCTAGTAAGAATATCAACGAGAATTCTGACCTGCATTGTGACCCGAAAAATGCAGTACAAGGATTGGCCTAATTTTTATAGAATCAGAAAAAAATAAAACATTGTTTTGGCAACGTTATCCTGGTTCACATTGTTTTATGTTTTTCATCTAATTTTTTTTTTAATGTACAGTATTATTTTCATACATACAATCAAAATTACTTACAGGCTGGTTTATTAGTTTGGGTCTAGTGATTTGTGTGGATTGGGCAGGTGACATCACAGGCACACTGGGTGTGGGTTTCTGGGGAGCGAAACCACTAAGATGTATAAGTCAATTTTCAGATTATTTCTTTATAGTTGACTATAATATGGACGATATTTCATTTCTCTAGCACTATTCTGGAGTATTATTGACGGTATAATCTTCAAAATGTGTATTGAAAGCTTCTTAAGCATTACATGCCGGTTAAGTGATTGTATTGAAGGTACAAAAATTTTAAAGGAAAATATTATCGTCATCAAACAATTTTTTTTAATCTTCGTGAACCTGGTTGTATTTCTTTTCGTTTTTGTGTTATGTGAATGTACACATGTCACATGTTACATATCTGCCGATTAACATCTTGGATTTCATTGACAATGCAACCACATTTTTTGGTCATATGTTTTCGTTCAAAGGATTTCCACTTACAGATATTTAAAGAGCGATTGATTATGTTCAGCCTCGAGCAACTAGCAAATCCTTGCAACACCCCCTTGTCCCCATACTTACTGAAACGATGAAGCCGTGGCGTGTGTCCTGCGGGTCGATAGCCCCTCCAACATAACTTATTATGATTAATACTGTCAGGTCTCAGCTGGCCCCCCATTCTGCAATTATCTCAGGATTCAAAGCCTTTGTATGTTCCAAACATTATCTTATGTGGGGTTATTGTTTCTATTAAACGCTATCCAATTTTATCAGATATCCAAACAGGAAACAATTATAATCTTTAAATACTGTAGCATGCTGGACATTTCCTGTAAGATTGTACTCGTATAAGGCTATCGTTAGTCTTTTTTTTCATGCATGCTACACTTAGTTGTTTACAAATCTTTATCTTTATTACACAAAAATACAATCTGACCTTATAGGGCAATAAATGACTTCGATAAATGATCCAACTCGAGCCATTTACATTATTGCATTTACTCACTCATTCGAACAGAATCACAATAAACATACCTAGAATATAAATATAGCCCAGAAATCCCTGAACTTCACTAGCGGAATGGTCACCTCCGCAGGAGTAGAAAACAAGGATGAGGGAGGTCATCCTTCCTGCTCCTGCAGCTAAATCAAAGCTAGATGGCTGTAGTGGATACCATGTGTCAGAGCCACAGACGCTCCACATACCAAGTGTACTGGTAAGAGCAAGAAACTCGATAGTCAATACTTATTTTGTTTCATTTTCAGGAAGATTGTTGGGGTGGGTGGTACTAAATAGCGATCTTCTTATGGGATTGGAGCGCTCGAATTATTTCCATGAAATTAATTAATTCCATGAAAGTAATTAATTATTTTTCCAACTCTGCGGGGAAATCGTAAAAACCATCAATATCGTTCGAAAGTGAAGTCGTGTTAATCACGGGAAAGTCTATTGATCATCGCTATTTCATAATTAAGAAAGTAACCTTTCCTTACAGATGGGTAAGACAATAATTACCTGATTGGACCATTTTCTTTCTGGCTAGCTGAAAATTTAATAAAGGAAAGGGCACGGCTGGTGTTTTATTTGTACCGCCGAGAGAGTTAGAATTCAATAAAAGAATTAATTTCTCAAGCGTGAGAATCTCTCTAATATAATTGGGTTCGGCTCCACCTAAGTCTCAGATATCCTTGAATAAAAACAATTCAAATCCACATCAACATTTTTAATTCTAAATTTTGGATACTTGGATCGTCTATTCTCAGCACTTTATGGCAATCGTACGTGTTAGCCATAAATAAATAAATTGTAATGCAATGAGTCCCGTCTATACACTAAGTAAGAAAGCGTGATATGTTCAAAACAAATCAGATTGATTGAATATGTGATATTTTAAATTTACAATAATTTTCTTGCTATGACCTAATAAAAAATATAAGGAAACAAAATACACATGAATAGCCAGTCTGTTTATCGTTGGATAAACGATTTTTTGTACCTAACCAAATCTAACAAACCATTAAATTATATTTAAAAAAAAATTCTTTGTTGCCTATTTAGTCAACTTCTAAGTTAAAAATCATAAAAAAATGTTATTCGTCAAACCAAATAATTAAGTTATTTGTCAGTTATTAGTTCAGAATCAAAAATATGAATACTTGGTATTACGATGTTTTCTAACTACAAATGGCATCGCTGCGAATTTCTTCGATGGTTGTTAATATAAATTCATGTGCATTGATGGGTAAATATTATTATTTTATTCATACAAGAAATGCGTTGAATTTATTTTAAATCTAGTAAGCATAATAATGTTTTTTTCTCTAGTTATTGGGCATATAAGAGTATTAATATGAAAAGATAAATAGAGGTTGGACCGATTCATTGGATGCTTAGAAGTATATTCAAAGCAGAGAAACCACAATTAAGAAGGAGTCAATCCTAATGGAGGTTTGAAATTGTTTAGCGGGGATTTTTCCTTCGCGCCAATCAGAGGTTGGGATTAGAAAACCATTGTCCAATAGGAAGAGGTCCTCTTCCTCCCTTCCTCTTCCTTAATTTCCACGTTTTCTTACCGCTTCCTTCCTTACCAGTTCCTCCGCGGAATACCGTTTCTGATTAGACTTCCCCTTTTCCTTAATTAATTGACCCCTTCTATCCTAAAAAGAACCCTCTCCTCCCTGAAGGAAACCATTAATTGGAAATTGCTCTGAAGTTAGTTGCTTGAACTTTCAACATTTATATCTTTGGTGGCGAGCCCTTTTCGATATTTTAAATAAGAGCCAGTCCTGGAATGAGGAAAGATATTTCTTCCAAAGGGTGTTAGACCGCTCATTCTTAAAAAAAAAAAAAAATTACTCCTTCTTAATTTTATTCTTTAGAAATTCAAAAGAAGCCCATTCCCTTACTAGAAAAATTCTCTACAACGATCTCTCACTTAGTCTATTTTAAGCTAAAACCTATTACTTAGTAGCCAAATAAAAAATATTGACCGGAGCTCCTGATGTACGAGCTAGTCGAACTTTAACAAAACATGCAGACGGGCATACCCCACTTTATTAATTTAAAGTACTAAGTAAGTTACGTTTATTCAGAATGTGCACAGCGATGATAAACCTATAAAAGGATGAAATTGATTATAATAGATTTTTTTACATTTTGAATTTACTAAACTAATGAATTTCCTTTGAATTGTTTACAAAAATGACTGCTAATAATTTTGTGACCTTACGATGATTTGACAGCAATTTTTCAATTCGTTAGAAAATATTTGATCTACGTTTGACCTTTTGACAGTATACCACGCCATGCAGGCTTATGCCCCTGCAGAGGTGCTTACCTTTAGCAACGTTGGCAACATAGAGCTACTCTGGATTAGAACTGACTGCCAGTCCTTCCAACCCTTCCATATATAATCTGATCAGTTGTTCTTTATGCCTGTGTGTATTACGCAATTTCTAGCTTCTGCGCCTGTAGCCCATTGCCAAATGGAGTTTCTTTGTCACAAATACCCAGAACAAAATTTTTATTTGAAAAAATTGTCAGATTAACAACTTTACTATGATAAAATTACAATCTGACTGATTGAGCTATAAGTAATTGTGATAAATGATCTCATTCATACCCATTTACAATTTTCATTCACTCGCTCATTCATACTATATATACAAACAGCCCAGAGGCCACCCAGGTCCACATGGTTGTCCCCTACCTCGCGTGCGAAGGAGGAAACGGAGTCTTGGGACGCTCCTTCGTCAGCCGCGTTACTGGATAAGAGCCAGCGGAGGCTGACCAAGAGGCCACAGACGCTCAGGACATATTGTTTGCAAACAGTGATATATCGGCTTATTACAATATAAACATAGTACTACAGTTGGTGTTAAAATTTAAGTTAACTTATTTTTCTCACTGTATGCTTTTAATAAATCTGAATTAGAGGGCAAATATTTACACTGCACACCCCCGATAAATCCAAAATTCTCAAAATTAATAATTTAGTTCCGTAGTGAGCCTGGTAGGTCCAGAGAACACACAAAAAGGGCGAATAACAAAGTTTGGAGAAGAATTATTGTGAACATTTGCTATTGAGAATTTCGAAATTTGTACGTCTGTTCGTTCTGTTTTGTAGAGTGAAAGAACTAAATATTTGTTTAGAATCCCTGCATCGTTCTTTTAACAACTGAAACAGAGTAATTTCTCAGGTTGAGATAGGGCTGCCATGACGGGATCATTAATCCTGCCTCGGTTCCCTGGCTGGGGTCGCTGGATCTGGAGCTCGAAATTACTCGAATCGAACAGTATCGACTCTTCTCAACAAATATACCAGATAAAAATCAAAGAGTCCCAGAATATGAACGAGCTTTTAAAAAAAATAAAATAAGATAATCATTTTTTAAAACAAAAAAAAACTCGCAAGATAATAAATACAATGACAGTGTTTTTCATTAGTGGGTGATTCACATGAAAAGTCATGTCAGGACATTTTTATAGGCTACATTCATCAATTCAGTCCTTAGTATGTTAAAAAAACACAGAAACTTACCCACATGCCAGTAATTGAACTATCCCAAGAGAGTAAATAATTAAATAACTATTCAGCAATAATTAAGAAAATATTCGGATTACATACCACGATTGATAATAACAATTTAAATTGTCCATCATAAACTGAAATGTATCACGTGTATTTTGCTTGTTACAGCCCTTGATAATGATGAATAAATACCACAATCGAAATGAGGAACTAAATCATAATTTAATTAGTGGAATTTCATTGTTTCATTATAAATGCTATTTATTTTATCAGTATTTTTTTTACTATTACAAGAGGTAGGGTGATCGTTTCATTGCAAAGCGTGATATTATTATTTTGTTAACCAGGAGAAATCGTAGGACCTTAACTATGCTTCTAGGATTTATTCTTTACATTCTCACTTGACATACAGCAGTACATATTTCTTAACCAAAAAAGCGGAAGTTATTTTATCATTCTATAATTAAATTTTATGAAATAGAATTATAATAGGAAAGTTAAAAATAAATGTAACTTAGAAAAGGCTAGAGTCCGTTATATTGTTTTCATATTTTTTCTAGATTTAAATTTTTACGACAAACTACAGGAGCGTAACAATGAGCGTATTATTTAATTTATTCTATATTAGAATGATTAAATTCAAACATGAACCAGACAATACGAAGTTCCTACACTTTTTTATCTGACTGAAAGAATTCAATTAATTCTGGTTGGCCCGGAAACATTGTAAGTGAACGAAACCTTACAAGCAGTTAGTTGTAGGACTTCTTATTGGCCTAGAGTGTGGCGCATTGAATATGTTTAAAAAAATAGCTAATTAGCAATCTTTGATCTTTTTAGCAGGGGAAATCTCATAAAACAGCTTGCTCATTCTATTTTTAAATCAAGCGATAGTTGTACTCGTGAATTCAAGCAGATAGAAAAAAGTAAGCGACTATGCTTTTACAGCTATAACATGTGGAAGCAGAAAATCCGCTAACGAAACTTATTTTGGAAAAGTGATTTCTGTTAATAACTGGTTTATATGGCCTGAAATTCCATTTATACCCTCGCCACCAAGCTCTATGACTTTTATAAATCAAACTTAATCTTAATAAGTATATATTTGTCAGTACAATACAGTAAATTATGTGTTTGTCTCAATAAAGTGGTAATGGTACTTCAATGTAACGAGAATGAACAACGCAGTACAGTATGAATCAACAAACACACATTTGTATAGAGCTGCAACGATGAAACTAGCACAAGATTGCAAGAACCAATGGAAAAAATAACCATTCCACCGTTGAAGCATCATCACCCCCCCCCCCCCCCGTAAAATGTTCATAAAAAAGAGGATACGGCCCATACCAGATATTGAATTGGCCTAGCGTCATACATGCTAGGCCAATTCAATATCAGTGTTCATATAGAACACTAGGCCCACCAATTTAGGCATAACGTAACAATAACTTGAATGTTAAACACTCTTAGAATCTGTAAAGAACTACAAAAGCTAATATTTCATCTTTCACCTTCACAATGCTTCTAATGTTTTCTGTGCTAAAGTATATACAGTATATGAAGTAGTACAACTAATTACTGATTTAATGAATTTATATAATCCAAGCTTATTGAAATTTGAAGCTAATGGAGCTCACCCCGCAGAAAGATTCTAGACTAAAACTAACTTAACCTGTTTCTCGTACAGGATGTTGCCATCGGTGAAACAAGATCGAAGCAAGAAGAGTGGTAGAGTCGTGCTGTTTATTGTCAATCGTGTGTAAATATGTATACTATCCGCTCAAGACAGGAGAAGTGGTACAATAAAATAATTAACTTCAAATTTTCAGTATATACTTGTCAATGGGATAGAACTAAAACCATTAAGCTATTGATTATAAATATCATTTACCCCTTTTTGTCACTTAATATTTTTATAACTATAAATTTTAAGTTATTAGTCATCAAAACAAAGGGATACGTGTGAATCCAGTGAATGAAGTGAAATGGCTAACTGATGGCAGAACACACAAATGTGAATAGATATCCCCTATTCTAATAAATACAATCATGTGTATACGAGTATCTTTATTAGAGCATGACATCGGTGGAAACCTCAGGTAGAGAGAGGTAGGTAGGTCTGACATTGTGCGTAGGTAGAAGTATGGAGGCGGTTAACCTAACATGCATTGCTAAGGTGTCTGCGGAGACCAGGCTCCTCCTATCAGTTTGATGTGCGGTTAAGTAGTTAAATTGAATGTCAACTGAGCTCTTCAGATTAAACTGGGCTACAGCTTAATAATGGGAGTGTCAAACAACTGCCAACTAACTTAATACAGCCACGCAGGCACCCAGCTACAGTATTAACATTAATACCATTAGCTATGCTTTCGCTTATTGGCGGACTTTTAATGGACAATGACCAGTAACGGAAGAAGCAATGGCAAATTAAATAAATAAAACTGCTTAAAAAAAAAAAAAAAGCACAAGTAATTAGCTAAATTAATTTTTTTTTATATTATAAAACTGTTTTATTCTCGTTCCACGAGTGAAAACCTCTTCTTTAATGTACTAGATCTTTTGACTGCTCTAAGCTGTCACTTCAATTATCTCTGCAATAAAGTAAAAAGGCAAATGATAAAAACTCTTTCCTGCGCACATGGACACAAACTAATTACTATTATTATAAGTAACACAGTAATTAAGTAAAATTTCAATTACGTTTCACTATCAGGGCTGAGCTTTACTTTTTTTTAAAAATGTCCCTCTACTACACTTGAAAATTCTTAAAATTCAGAAATACCTATGTAGTACATAATTAAAATTAAATACTATAAAATAACCATGAAAACCATAAAAAATTATTAAAAATTGTATCAACGATTTGTCATTGTTTAAACACAACTATCAATCCTACTCACCGAATCGGATATGTAATATATTACCAATATGGATATGTAACTCACCTAAAACAATAGTATAATTTTATCTATTTCTATTTTATTTCTTCATATTGTTTTATTTTGTTGTTGTTTTTCATCCATCTATTATTTACTTCTACTTTATTTACTAAACGCCATTTAACAATTTTTTTTTTTTTATTTCTTATAGTTACTTTAATTTACTCTCATTTTTGTATGATGAAATTGTTCTCCTAATATTTATTCCATTTTTTTATCTTTTACTCGTTCGTTACTAATGCTCCTTCTTAAATATTTATGTAAGTGCTTCATTTATTCAAAATTTGAATAAATATTTGACTTTTTTGATTCGTTTAAAACCAAATATAGGTTTTTACAGAATATTTCATTTCAGATAGACACATTTTTATAATTTCTATTCCAAGAAATTTATAGACAATCTAGCCCTTTTCTTAGATGACAATACTCCAGAATGAATTTTTTTTATTTCATTTTAATATTTTAATAAAGATTCATAATATGCTGTTACATTTCGTTCAAGCTTTAAATTGGTAGCGATAGAATATTCTGATGTAAAGTCTGCCATTCTGCAAGACTTAAATAACACTATCCAAAATCTTCTAAAACAATATTTATAGGCACAGCTGTCTGTTGGTGTATATTAGCTAAAATTGTTTGTAAACAGCGGTTAAATAATAAATCGACTGCACAGCATACTCACAATAGACCTTTCCCCTATGTTTTCACACCGCCACAGGAAGAAATGATTGATTTTAACATATAGGAATTTCTCGCATGTTTGAGGACCATTAGTCAAGTGTGGGATGGCTGTGTGCCTAACAACCGGCTGTCTCTAGGGCAACTTGCTCGATAACACTGATCACTTCTCACAATTACCCGCCGTGAAAACTCTCCTGCATGCACCTTCCAATAAGGTCATAGGCTATACCATTCACGCGCATGGTACAGTACGTTACGTAAACACAAATCATTTGTTCAGCTGATATTTTGAAATGATTGTTTTAAAAACATTTTGTTTTCCTTCATATCCCCTTGTTATAAGAACTATAGAATTCACTATTCTATATAAATGAATCTATTTACAATAGGTCAATATTATATTTTCTGTAACTTGGCTACATTTTATACAACTTTTAACAGTTTTACTACTAAAAAAACTACGGGAAACCTACTCTAAACCTGTTACTTTTTTTTGAACTTTTAAACCCGCTCCCTGTTTTTGTGCAGACCCTTTTTGATTTCGAGCGATGGCATTGTGCGGGCAATATCAATTTGATGTTTCGATGGGGCAAAAGACAATAAACATTCCAAAGCCATCATCGTGTCAACAGCTTGGATATTTCGACTTATTAGAACGTATAAATATTTAACTTGAATTTACTCATCAAGCCCTTAATTGGGCTATTTTAAGGAGAAATTATAACATTGTGTTAGAGGCATCTGCCAAGAATATTGTATTGTTGGATCTTATTGTATTCGTAGGTTCTTGTTATAAACATTACTGGCAGATTTGTACAGCATGAAAAAAATACACGGAATATTCACTGGAATTGATTTAATTTTAATCAAACTTTTTTAGCCGAGTGAAACATCCCTTCCCAATATCAGGTCCGGTGCTCTACCCTGCACGAGGGAGGACCAATATTAACTTTTTTAGTTAAGTTTAGAAAAGACTGTAACTATCATTTGTTGGATCTATACTACAACAATATATATCAAAATATCTTATATTTTCATTTAATGCCAAAAAACAGGCAAAGTAAGACTTTAAATAAAAGGATCCCAAAGCAGACTACTAATTTTAAGTGTTTACATTTATTTAATTTGATTTACTTAGGAGTTAGAATATTCTTATTGCTTTAAAAAAAATATAACTAGGAATACGTACTCTGAGGTTTTATTTTTCTAACGTAAAGTAACAATACTGTATTAAAGGTGCGTTTACTTCACCGAGAGGACTGATAGCCGGACAAAGGGAAGGCCCAGATATGTATGTATTTTATTGTAAAACTTTAATGAATTTTAAAAAAGTGATCAACGAAGCCACGAAATGACCAAAAAAATAAACTCGCAAACAAAAGTGTGTTAAAAGATGTATGATATCTGTTCATTAATTCAAGTGATTAATAGTGATACAAGTTTAAATCAAAGTAATGACTTGAAACCATCACCTTTATTTCCACACACATTTATTTCAAATATTAATGCTTCTTTATACATGCTATTTTAGGATATTTCAACCACTTCGGTAATTGAATACCAAATTTCAACTTTGTTTTTAAACAACGATTAGCCAATGTATATTTTATTTTTTCAACAATAATGTAATTATACAATCATTTAATAGTTTACAACACAAGTAAAAATTATTTCTACAAACTTTCGGTGTTCTTAAAATCTAGCAGGTTTCTAAGCTTATAATGAGTTTACGAACTGTAATTGACTTCTTAAAAAACAGTAGAAACCACATTTTTTTCTCTTTACCTAGTGTTTTCATCCCGTCGAGTTTCCCAACTTTTCTCATGATTAGCACAGTCTCTGTTGTGAACACTTCTTCATTAGAATTTTAATAATTTCAACTATGGTCGCAATAGATCTCACCTCAACCAAATTCACATCGCTATTGCACAGTATTTTAACTTTTACTTTATTATTTATTTTGTGAGTGGGCTATTTTTATTTATTATTTCATCCTAACGTTTAAATTTATTAAGAGAAAAATACCGATGGGAAAAATTAATGTCTACATGCTAACACATACTTTATTAAGATAAAATTACAATCTTAATTATTAGGCAATAAGTAATTGAGATCAATATTCTCATTCACACCATATTTACAATTTTTCATTCACTCGCACATTCATACAGTATTTACAAACACCCCAGAGACCTCCTTTGTTCTATCATGATAACAGTCCGTTGTTTTTTTGTTTGTTGTATTTGTTTTATCATGATAACAGTCCGTTGTTTTTTTGTTTGTTGTATTTGTTCTATCATGATAACAGTCCGTTGTTTTTTGTCTGTTGTATTTGCTTTACCATGATAACAGTCCGTTGTTTTTTTGTTTGTTGTATTTGTTCTAACATGATAACAGTACGCTGTTTTTTTGTTTGTTGTATTTGTTCTATCATGATAACAGTCCGCTGTTTTTTTGTTTCTTGTATTTTTTCTACCATGATAACAGGCCGTTGTTTTTTGTTTGTTGTATTTGTTCTATCATGATAACAGTCCGTTGAGTGTTATCTGTGAGAGAGGCAGACGTATGAAAAAAGTAAGCCCTTCAATGAAGATTCTATGATGAATTTTCTCTCGTCAGTGTGACGGTAGTGGCTCAGCCATCGCTATCCTGAATAAAAACTTCCCGGAAGCAGAATTATTTTTCTGGATGTACAAGAACTCCGGTTAAGATATGTGTGGCTGTTGTTCCGATCTCACGCCGAGAGTTTTGTACAGTAATGCCCTAATAATATGTTCATTTCATTTCACTGAATACTGATGTTTTTTAAGATATAAATTTAACAAAAAAACTGGCTGATAAAGGAAAGCTGGGCGGTAATTTTGTAGAAAACAAAATACGGTACACTGAGAAAGATGAACGCAAGTTGTTGCTTTACACTGAGCATAGGACTAATAGATTATTTAGAATTTTTTAGTATAATTAATTCATAAAAATTACTCCATCCATTAAATAAAAAAAAAAGAGTTCTGGTAAATGTTTAAGTAAGTACATTACATTATCGATGACATGAGATAATGATCTAATGTAGTAGTTAGAACTAATGTTTCTGAGAACATCACTAAGTTTAAGAATTTGACTAACGAATTAATATATTATACAGACTATAGCATACCATTGTTACAATAGTTACCGATTATAATAAACAATACATTTTTTTCACCCGAAAAATTAACATAATGCTCAAAGGCTAGCATATGCCCTCGCCTCTTGGATATAAAAAGCCACTAGAGGTCTTCTAGCTATTTCGATGCACTCTATCCAGCACACACCCTGAGGCTGAATAGTGTGGGGTAGGCGGGGTCGTCAGATAGTGGCCGTGGGAACCCTTATCATGGCACTGTATATTTTTTTTCAAATTATAATGTCGGATAGAAAGATATCATGAACAAACAATGTCCAACTTGCCAATTGACCAATATATAACGGTTCGTACCCGTTTATCTTATATTATTACCTTCCATATTACACAGTGTAAAAGTTCTGGTAACTACACCCTCGGTAGACTCTCACTACCTTCCTGATTCCACCCGCCTCCTTTAGGCATTCCACACCCTATATCCTTCTCATACATCCTTCAAATGGGGGACTCCCCTTAGTGAAAGGCACTCATTAGCCCAAAATAATTTTCCTTTATTTTTCCCACATCCTATTTTATAAGTTTGAGAGGTAAGGGGAAAAAAAAAAAAATGGTAACTAATTTTATTAGGTTAAAATAGCCTACGTAAATCGGTAAACGTTCCCTTCACAAGATAAAATTTAAAAATCAAAACGGATTTGGTGGTATAATTATATATATAATTCCTTTATTGTGCTAAAATTACAATCAGCCTTGCTAGGCAATAAGTAATTAGGATATACTACCATTCATACCATTTATTATTATTATTATTATTATAATTAATTCATAAAATCACTCCATCCATATAATTAAAAAAAAGAGTTCTAGTAAATGTTTAAGTAAGTACATTACATTACTGATGACATGAGTTAATAAGCTAATAATAAGAAAACAATCTACTGGTCTGCACAACGATGCTCCCACCTACCTCATCCTACTAGGAGTGCTAAGCCCTCTATTATCCTTTGCATCCTCTACCGTCCGAACTCACATTCACGCCTACCTGGCCATCCTAGGTGGGCTATGGTACAGGTTCTATTTTGTCTTGGTCCTTCAAGAATTACCTTTCGCATCAACTAAACCAGATGTAGAAATTTGGGAAACATCATCCGGGTCCAGAAGCACTTTCTTAGTTTACAAAACGGGACTTGTAATAACCGGGCGGGGAAAGCGTAGGAGCACAAAGCTCTCGTCTATCAAGGCCTTTGTTCGACACCTTTCATAACAGGGGCCAGCGGTGGGGCTTTGTGGCGGCCCAACTGCCAATGTAGCGCAGGTCTCGGCCTTAATGGGTCGGCCCGCCCATTGATAAAGTTAAATCGAGCTCTAAGTTGATAGCAATTTTCCTACCCTCTCTCCAGACCGGTCCCGATGGAAAGCGTTATCAGACTTTCCTTTCTCAACTTCAACCAGCTATAAATGAGCTGCGCAGCGATAGAGGTATTTTCATTGTTGCAGTAAAACTCAAAGACTCCCCAACTGATAGCTCTGTCTATTAGCGGCCTGGCTCGAACAAATTTTACGTCCTGCTCATTCGTTTTTATAGCCTCGTGGTCGATCCCCGGCTCCCCTAAGGGTAAGTATTTTTATTTATTTGTAGGCCTGGCTAGAGTTCTGTTGCGGTCGTAAAAGGGTATAAGTCTAGTTATCTGAAAAATTAGTTGACCGCTCTTACAGGTCTGTTTTGTATTCATTTATTTCGTGTACAATCGTTTAATTCTTCTTCCGCAAAGTGTTTTCGATCTAAAGTTTAATTTTATTCGTTCAATTTCAGTAGCTTGGATTTGCTCATTCCTTAAGTCAACGTATCTGTTTTTTTACGAAACACTGATGAGAAAGTTGAAAAAACTAGTAGATAATCCAGTTTGGGAACTCAAAATTATTATGGTTAAAATTATGGTTATGAGCCTCCAGCTATGTACTCACTTGTATTTATTTTATTCAGTTAGCTAAACTCCTCTTTTATATCAATTTACTCAAATCATAGCGTGTAAACTGGAAAAAGCGTTTGGGTATATAAATACATATTTCAGGCAAAATAATTTGTATTTATTGATTACAAGATCAGCTCATACTTAGCCGAAAACGCTATGAAAATTTTAAGGTATATTTCACAACACCTCATCCCTCTCTCAATCGATAATAACAGCTCCTATAAAATAAATGAAATGTGAAAGCTAGTACAGTTTAATTAATTTTTCACCCAAGACGCTCACACGCATACCTCAATAACTCGGCGTCAATCAAAGATAACTAATCGATTCGTTCATTTATTTTAGTTACGTTAAAATATTAAGTTGTGGAAAATTATCTCCTCGAATGTTGTGAGACCAATTAACTATATTATTTATGTAGTTAGGGGCGAAAATTATAAGAAAACAAATAAAAAGTAGTGAAGATTTAGAATTTTGTGAAGCAAAGATTAAGTTATAACTCTTTATGACCTAATAAAGCCCACATGTGCTTGAAGCAAGTGGTAATTAGCAAACTGCTAATTTCTGAAAACACTGAATGGACGACTATCTCTCTCTCTCTCTCTCTCTCTCTCTCTCTCTCTCTCTCTCTCTCTCTCTCTCTCTCTCTCTCTCTCTCTTTCTCTCTCCCTCTCTCTCTCTCTCTCTCTCTCTCTCTCTCTCTCTCTCTCTCTCTCTCTCTCTCTCTCTCTCTCTCTCTCTCTCTCTTTAGTTAACAAACAAAGCTCAGGAATATATTTTCTCTCATGTTTGTAATTGTTTTTGTTAAACTAATTAATGGTTACAAAGAATAGATCAGAAACTCCAGCTGTATCATGAAAATTAGTAAGTATTAAGATCGGACCATCTTTTGTTATCCTGTAAACAGGGAACAACTGGCTCTCTTTGATACTTCGGTATATGGTGGGATGCGGTTAAACTGGTTTGAAATATGACTGCCATTAATAATAGGAGATAAAGAAATCATAAGCTCACGTGGAATGGATTGTCTTGAATGAGTACTCATTCACCACGATCGTGAAGAGAGTCCACTTCCACTTGAAATAATTACCTTTTGTAGGAAATACGATTGTACCTCCCAAAGGACTTTTTAACGTGTGTTGATAAATACTTTATTGAAAAACTAGTGGAACTTTACTCGGTTTTAGACAGCATGATCAGCCATCAACCCCACATGGGTTAGTATCTTATTGAACAATACCACAAATGATATAAAGCTTTAAACCCCAATAATATCTAACCTATAATAATGCATACATAAGTTTTACAGTCAGCTGTAGTGCATCATTTATGGTATTGACGTGCGGGTTGATTCGACGCAGGCACAGAAAGTTATATATTTTGAGGAGCTATCCCTCAATCTGATATTACAGTGAAACATAAGGATTGTCGGAATAGTAAATTCCCCATGAAACCTTCCAGCGCTAGTACCTCAGCATCCAGATGGTTTGACGATTCCCCTGGCAATGTAATTTTCTTTTTACTGTTAATTGGTTCGAAAAAAATCTCATGTATAGAAGTTGTTTATTTATCCACTTCCACGTAACAAAATACAAACTTAGAAAAAACTACTATACACTAGAACTGAATAGAAAATGCAAACTACCAATAAATATATTCAGTACGAAATACTTCATTTGTAGGATAGGTGAGTAAGAAATTTAAAACCAAATGCCAGTAACATCTAAATGGAATGGATTACACAAAGAAACACCCATACCCAGCATATTACTCGTCTACATACATGAAAAAATATTTTTCAACAAAAACAAGGTTTTTGTTTCAGTATTATTATCATCAAAATTTTCAATTGTCCTTCTTCTAAATGAATTTTCTCACAAACATCCTTTTAATTATATTTTAACCATAAAAGCTTCCAGCTCCACTTAAATGCCGATTGTGGGCTGGCTGCATTTTGAGTAAAAGGTTTGTCTGACCTCATTATTTGTATTAGAGATCTAATACTTTCGACCGGTTACACATTCGTCTTCAGGTGCTCTCAATTAATGTTGGTAATTATGTGATAATTATAATAGCTTTATTCAAATAGTGTTCTTCACTCTGCTATGTCAGGGCTGCGATTATCGAAGTAATAAAAGACAGCTAACATTATTATCAATCACCATTAATGATCTGTTGACTAATTAATAACTAGTCGACGGTAGCAATCATCTGATGAAAATACTCTGGGCAGACAATCTATTTCTGCAATAAGTTTGGAAAATGTTCCCATGGGGAATTGGTTGGAAAATTGATCATTTGACCGAAGAACGCCATTCGCTGAGCAGAAGGTCTGAGGCGAAAGGACGATGAAGAGGGAAGCTCTGTGTTGCACCCGCCGTGTGTAATAGTACCGCATGAATATTAGAGCTGGCCCCAGGACGTGTATTTAAAGTTGATCCAACCACAGCCTCCGGCTAGGCATGAATATTTCAGCCCTTTTAACCGACCTCTAAAGCCATCTTTCCGGCTTCACTTGCTCTTTTAAAGTACTCAAGAGCACCGTGGCAACTGTTCAAAGTGCAAACTGCTCTCGACAGAAAGCCCTTTCAACTTCTCAAGTCGACCATCTTTTTTCGGCACGGGAGTAGGTGGTCCTGTGTCCCTTTATATGAAGATTTGTCCCTACAATTTATTTAAGAGGGTAAATACAATCAGAATGTTTACTTTTCACCCCTTTGAGGAATGAAATCTTTAACGCTTATTCTAAAAAAAATATCATTTCCATTGAACCAAATATGGGTCTGAAAAGCAATCTAACATCAAAGGGAACTTTTAACTGGAAAGGTTATTCCTTGTAACATTACAACTTTCAGAACATTATCAGAAGATTTTCAACATAACTTTTTTAGTGGTACAAACCAATGATTAATTTTCAGCACTTCTATATTTTAGTGCATTTTCAGCGTCTATCGGAAGTATCCCGCGGACACATGTCAAAGCATTTCATTGAAATCCTAAGGCAGCTTTAGACTATCTCCTTAGACTTTCAAACGCCTACGGTGGTTTTGAACAGTTACATTTTCAGTAAACTAAATTATGCTATTTATCATTTTAATACATTTCAAGGGAAATTCTCAAATCCGGGACATATTTTTTTTTTTTTAAACTGTTCAGGGACTTCTCTGTATATGTCCGTGTATAAAAGAATAAATCACATCATGTCCCGCAAAGGAAAACACAGACAAGCATTTAAATATCAGTGTAAGACCAATTCTCCAGAAGGAAAACAATAGAATACACCCTGGTGAGCACGAGGAGTAGAATAGAAGATAAAACAGGTTCTCAGACCAGTTGTGAATCATAATTAGGAACTAAGGGTTTTGCGGATCCTTTGTGTGAGACAATAACTGGCAAGGGAAGAAACAGGAATATCTTTGAGGGAGTTCAAGCAATATTCTCCAGCTCGTTCTTTACAAACAGTGAACCATTACTTTACAGTAATACCTCCAGGTCTTTTGTACACACAGATGTCTATTGTATTTTTCCTTTTTTTTTTTTTTGTTTCTTAATTATAGTGTACTAAATTAAATCTGTAAGAACAACGCACAAAGGCATTGCATCATACCTTGAGTGATATGAAAAATATAGTGTGGATTGTAAGGTTGTAGCGCAATGCGATTTACGAAAATCGGTCTCATTCATCAAAAAGCCCCCCATTCATCACTTCAACGCACATTTTTTAAGACAATACTTATCCTCCCGTTGAGATTACTGCACTAGTACTTGACCAAAAATATAAAAAAAATAAAGGGCTCACCATTCAAGATTTCATCAAGAGAAGGCACATCAAATTTTTCGACTCACTACGACACAGCCACAACCCACTATTCTCCGACCTTCAACCACCACCAATGCCCATCAGATAAAAGCACTGCTGGACCGCCGAAGCCTGGAGACAGATGGACGTGATCGAACCCTAGCCCCCTGACGGAGACTGAAGATCTACACCCAGCCGAGAGATCGAGGCCGATCTCCGAAGCTACAAGACCCCATCTACCTGTTTAAGCAGGGTCGACCTTCCGGCCGAGAGGCCGACTTATTTCAGACCCCAGCCGGGGCGGGCCAGGCTTGACCTGGCCGACCGCAAACCATTGCCTAGGTACCCCTAGGCTCCCCTCTCGGTAGACTCTCACTACCTTCCTGATTCCACCCGCCTCCTTTAGGCATTCCACACCCTATATCCTTCTCATACATCCTCCCCTTAGTGAAAGGCTCTCATTAGCCCAAAATAATTTTCCCACATCCTATTTTATAAGTTTGAGAGCTAAGAAAAAAAAATAATAAAAGCCCCATCACCTAGCATTTATACATTGCATTGAGATTTTAACTTAAACCTCTTTATTGTTATGTAACCCAACCTCCTTCGAATGCATCAGCGCATCGCAGAAAGAGGAGAAATTTGTTAATTTGAAAATTTGTAATTTGCAAATTGTAAACTGTTAAAAATATTATAATTAAAGGGATTTATGAGACAAAAAAAACAAAACAGAATTAAATATTCTGCCTTGAACGCTGATTTACAATTTCATTCGTTTTTGGGAATAACAGAACAAATACCTTTCACAATCTTCTAACCATTGATCTTTCTGTTGAGAAGAGGCTAGGGATTCATAACATTGTTTGGTTGATTTTGTGTTATTGTATTGATAATCAATCATATTAATTTATTGACCATTACCTATGAAAAATTTATCCTAGGCACATAGGTACAGCGGGTCCTTTTTTTGGCTGTCTAAATTCTCCAGTTTTTAATAAATCGAAATAAACGAGGGGACCTTTGAAAGAGCTCAACCCTTTGAAGGGAAACAATTTGTGTTGAATTGAAATCGGACCACTCGGTCTCAAAACACAAGGTGTCGAAATTCACCCTATTATTTTCCAAACAGTCCTTCAAAATAAATCTCAACTAGCCTTGGAATTAAGAAAATATCATATTAATGGTATATCTAGTTTGCAACTCAAAAAAATTTTTTTTTCTGCATGAATATTTTTTATGAAATTTGTTCGTTAATCCATGATGTGTTCGTATTAAAATACTTACAGGTTTATTTTTCTATCTAGGTATTTCCATAAAACTTTAAAGTTCTTGATGACCATTACTAGTTTCGCGTGTGAACATAACTAATCTTGTATGCCCTTAATTGGTAAAACAGCTCCGATTTACTCGATTTAGAAGACGTCTTTAGATAATGTTGGTTTATGTAGTAAAAAAGAGTGCAGTTTTGTGCTTGCAATCTATACACAATTATCTTTTCCTAATAATTAGAATAGCCACAATCGTAAGTTAAATAAGAAAAACTCTTGTAGTCCATAACAAGTGATTTACCCTATATTGTTTGAAAAGAGCAAGAAATAAGAAACTCTGTATAAATTGTGAGCCGTTTCGCTTTATAAAACTTTTACAATGGTCACACACTTACTATACATAAATAAAACCGAATGATCGAATTTTTTGAGGTATCGGCTTAGGTAGATGAAAGAGAGATGTTAGGCTTTAGACAAATTTATTAATAAAAAGCATATCGACACACGTAGTAGTGTCAGTATCAGGTCTTAGTATGAGTTTGTTGATATACTGTCTAAGATATATTGGGGAAGATGTCAATACATTGTCTATTGATAAATTTAAAGAAATTCTAACATTTCTCTTTCACCGGCCTAGCCATGCCCTAAAAAATTCAACCGCTCAGTTATATATTCATGGAATGCAACTAGGAACTCCCAGAATAGATAAAATTAGTTTCTTTTTACTTTTCATTCGTCAGTTACAATGCATACGGGATGCACATCACAAATTGCATCCCAAATTTATATCTTTATTAGTGACTGTAATTAAATATGAATTGTTTGTCGTTAGGTTCCCTCACATGCTTGACTGTTATTTGTCTCATGACATATGTTAATAAATACGTTCAAATAGAGCGATGTGTGATTTCGAAAACAAGACAGTTACCTACACAACGAATCTCCAACCTTCCTGCCCCTAAGCAATAGAAGCCTGGCGGATTTCTAAGCCCTTCAATATTCTTTGCAACCAGTCCACCGCAAGATAGCCAATGCTCCCTTCATCCCATTCATTCAAGATCTAGCGACCTCCAGCTCCAAGAACTTCCGTTCCGACCTCCGTGGCCACCCTAAGCCAACAAGTAAAAATGAGGTGGCCACGTGTCCTTCAAATCAACTAATAATTTGTTTATAACTGAGCGCTGGTGACTACTAAAATGACAAGTGGAGTGGTTTTGGTTAATGAGCCCTTCTCCTCACTCTCAAAAGTAATAAGACCAGGTTCAGTTATATGTATCGCTTGAAATACTGCTGGATTAATTCCAAATAATTATTTCAATAAAGAAATATATGTATATAAGAGGTGTATTGTGTGTAATTTACAAGGATGTGTGCGCCACATATTTTTTTATTTTAACTGACACGCATCATTAAAACGTTGCATGGACAATATAACGTTATTAATAGATTCGTAATCCCTAGCAGACCGTTGAGAGAGACTAATGACGCTGAAAAAAGCCGGGCGCTCCCCGGTCAGCTGGCGGTCCATCCTTCATTAAAATTGTAGCGAAGCCGACCGGCCCTGTCCATGTCGCTCCCCCCTGATGCCAGATTGATGGCTAAGCTGTCCGTTTGATTTCTCTTCTATTAGGCCACATGAAAAATCGTCTATTCCTTTCTCGGTTTCTGATGTTTATTTTATGTTTTCATTTGGAACCAGAACTCAAGTCAACCAGACTGTTCAAGCCACATGCTATTTCACGATTATATAGTCTTGATATAATGCCCTTGGAGTCCTGGCAATGGCCAGTTTCTTTAATCATGTCCTGAGCGTCTGTGGCTCTCACGCTTTTGGTCAGCCTCCACTGGCTCGTATTCTGTGACGCGGCTGATGGAGGAGCGTGGGGGACTTCAAAATACTCCACTTCCTCTACTGCATGGGAGGGAGGTGACAACTACCTAGATTTGGGAGGTCTCTGGGATGTTTGTAAAAACTGTATGCATTGTGAATATGGTATGAATGAGAACATTACGTATTGCCCAATGGCAGATTGAACCTTTATCACAATAAATAAGTTTGAAAACAAAAAAGTTTGAAAATATAATTGCGTTAATATTCATGATTACTCGCGTAAAGCAATAACATCGATCAATAGGCATTATCTGTTTCATGATGGTGGGGGCGGGGACATGTTAACAAATTATTTAGCTATAATAAATCAATGAATGATTATTTATAACTAATATCTAAGATAAATACTGTAAACCTCATTATACTATGTAAGAGAATAGACTGGAGTGCAGGACTGATCAGCTCAAGGAAGAAAACTATAAAATTGATCACGATTCTTCTGGATAAGCGGTCAGACATTCTGCTAACAGTAAACTGTAGAAGCCGGGACATCTAGCGAGATATTTGTGTTCAGAAAGAGGCAGGGGAAAGGACATCCAATTTATTAAAATATATAATAAAAATACCATTAAATACAACATATTCTAAATCATCCTAGTAAAATGACTACTATTTGTTATTACAAAGCAGATAGAATAAAGGCTTAGCTGCACAGAAGAGGTTAAATAACACTCTGTGAAGCTTGTTTGTTCAGTGATCATCAGAGCCGTTATCTGCTAGGCGTTAGTTGTAAACTAAAATACAATATAGGCGGATGGACTGGGGGATAGGACTAGGACAGCTGAAGAACAAAGAACATAAAGCAGATCATGGGTCAGTTAGATGATTGGAGTAAAAGACATTCTGGTAGCACTTGTATGGTAGACTAAAATGACCGGGGGATCTAACCACTTGCTTTAGTTAACGAAGACCTTAAGGAGGGGGGGGGTTCAATTTAATATACAAGAAAAATAACATTGAAGGCACTGCCTTCTGAATGGTTTTAGCAAAACAAATAATCCACCACGAAGAAGGTAAAGGTGGAAACACTAAATATAAGGCAATGGAATAAACGCTGAGCTATATAACAAAGGTAAAATATCTTTCAGTGGGGGTATATAAGCGTGTTTGTCAGTGATCACCAGCGCCGTTATCTGCGCTCTGTGGCACATAACCCACAAGGTACCATGGAGTAAACGATTCAGACGCTCCTGGCTGATGTGCTGGAGAACGCTCAGTGGCTGGGGCCGACTGACGGCCGAGATATGGTCCTCATCTCTTTTATAAGTAATGGTTTTCTTATCTCAGTCCCTCCCTCTTCCGAGTCAAGCCAATTTCCAGTCCCTCCTGCCTCGGGTACCTCAGTCCTAACCACCTCCCGGCACCCTTCCTCACTCCTTCACCTTCTCACACTAAATTATTAAAATCAATCACGTGCAACTTTTACATTCAGATAACTTTTTCTTGACTCTTAACTTATTTTTGACTCGTCATGAATGAAGTTCTTCTAATAAGGGGTCCTCAGTCCCCACAACTCGCCCGTCAGTGTACACCACAATACCTTCTCCAAATTATGTTCCATATTATTTAGTGAATGATTAGTATTATAGAAATATACTCATTGCTTGAATATAATTATTTATCATTTGTTAACACCATTTCATTGGAGTGTCTTCACCCCATCACCCCACCCCAACCCCATCAACTTTATTGGTCAGTTTAGTCCAGTAACGTATAATGTATATCATTATACTTGTTTATTCAATATATAATTTTTATAAAATAACAAAACCTGTATATAATGTAGCGATGCTATAGGAAATACAAAAATAATTTGTAAATAGATTTGCCTGAGGATCTATAATTATCTGTAAATTTAAAGGGGCTAAGAAAAAAAAGAAAAAAAAAAGTTGAAATATTGATGATATATAAATTGTCCTCCGGCCAGCCCTGCTGTACGGTGCCCCACTATTTACCCACTTGACTGACAATACAACAATACAGCCAAATGTCTCCAACATTTCCAGAATGGGATCATGCGAAAAATGGTCCGACATACCTCTTTCGAGAAGTTGAAGAACACTGATCTCCACCCGTTGCTTGGTGTGCCGTCGGTGGGTGAGTTCATCCGCCGGAGACACGTGAGGTTTTTTGACTCGTTGCAGCACCTGACAAACCCAGTGTTTAACACTATGACCCCACCACCCCTTACACACCGATGGCAACAGACTGTTGGGGGAAAATTAGGTTAATAATTTGTATGTAAGTTAGTTTTAAGGTTGATCAAAAAGGTGAGTTACATAAGAATGTAAACAGTTATCGTTGATATATTTTGTACATAATTTGCCCTAAACAAATAAATGGTGTATGCCAATCAACCAACATTCTAGAATATATTGTTCCTTTCAAAAAGATCGGGGACCCTGACTGCAAATGTATTAAAGGGAATTATTGTGGATAAATTCAATCTTGTCGAGCTCAGATGAAAGTAATGAACTGAGAATAGACACAAAAGCTCACTTTACCAATGTCACGGAGGAGCGGTGAATATTCCTGAAGTAGAGCAGGGAGGAAAAACATCCTATGAGGAAATACAGAATGCTCATTCGAATGCTATGTGACAATATGGAGCTCCCTCAGCACATGACACTCAATATTTACCAATTCGTTTGTAAGTTTCTGTCCAGACGAAAAATAGTTGATTAAATCTAGAAGATCCTGTACCTTAGCTCAAATAGTTTCAGGTTGATGTAGATCTCAAAATGGAGGTTTTATTTACAGGAATTTTCTTTATCTCCAGGATTTTTTCTTTGATTAGCAAGCACTTCAACAGCATATGCCTGTAATCCATCAGTCCACCACTACAACCACCTATGGAGAACTCAACCATAAGACCTGTGTTTTCCATAGGCTTTAGTGGTAAACTCATCGATGCGTGATGCAGCTGAAGGATGATGAAAGATCTTTCTAATTAAAGAAAACGTTTTAAAGTGAAAGAAACACTTTTGATATTTAAAACCTAAATTATAACTTATCTTTCAATCTTAAACAACATTGTATAAATCTCCAAGGTATGAATAGCGTATATTTCCAGCCAAACTAGGTTATACCAGAAAGTAGCATAGTGGTAAACATCAATGACATTAATTAAAATAATGCACTAAAAATATAAACATGCTGCAGTCTCTATGGGTTAAGAGCTTTTGTGGAATCTACTAGCTTGTTGCATCCAAGCTCACTCTTCTACTTCATAAATTACAAAGCCCAATACGTTTTCTATTTATCCGAGTAAATTTATTTTGTTTTGTCTGTTCCAGTTGCAACAGCAAAAACGGTTGTTTCCTCTTCGAATTTAATTATTCGTGAACAAACGTTACTGAATACTAGTTTCATCAATTGAATATAAAAAATAATTTTACAATTTCCATTAACCCTGGCAGATATTTTCTTCATAGGATCGCATTTTCATACAAACAGATCTGCTTGTCAGGGCAAATATTTTGTCCTGGGTCACGGGGATAGAAATGAATATATGACCCGGGTCAACCAATGGATATATCTCCCGTTTTATTTGCTCTCACTGAACCCCTACAATAGACGTTTTCCCGCTGAATCTGCTGCTCCACAGAAAACAACTTCCTAAGCATAAAATTATATTAGGGAGCAGTCAGAATATTATACAGCAACATAAAATAGCTGGATCCCTAATTTTAAAGGTCCAACAGCATTTATTTAATACAAATATATAATATGTATGAAATTTATGGATAAGAACTAAAGCTATTTATTTTTCAGGAATGGTACATCGTGATCATGAGCACCGTAACAGGTAAACTTTATAATAATACACCTAATTTAAAATGAATAATTAACAATTCATTAATCAAATCTCCAAATTTTGTACCTTCAGATACATAAGTAATAAGATAAATAAGTAACAGACAGACGAACGCGCAAGTGAATAAGTTAATTTGGTTTTAACATTGACATATTGAGAAGAATTAATTTAAACGTATTAAAAAGTATTATTTACAAATGAAACAAAAATTTTTAATACATTTATTGGTTTTATTTATTTTTAAATGAAGATATGGATTTTTTAAATTTAGGCTACTAGTCACTACAAAACTCACTATTAACGTACAAAACACATGAAGATTCGCATATTTATTGTTGGTGTTGATTTTTGTCACATGTATACCAGAACTTGAGGTTGATAGTAAAACCGGTGAAAGCACTAGTGCTATAAAATCAAATAAAGCTTGTGGGAAGACAAGAACTTAGAATTTATTTGAAATAGGAACACGTTATTTTATATTTACAAAAAAACTTTTCTCTTACAACATTAGGATAAGCAGTAAAAAAAATTACAAAAACCCTTTAATTATAACAGCGCATAATGAATGTACCAAATGCTTTATGAATTTTAATCGTCTGTGAGTGATTGAAGCCACGTCTGTGAGCGAGGAGGAAAAGTTATATCCGCTAATGAAGTAATTTGCATTCCCGTGAATCTGATTTGACTCACCGGGATGAGTCAGGTAATTTTATCTGGGACAAGGAGCCGAACCAATCACCAGCCGGCTTCCTCTTGGCTCTTTTAACCGACCGGAATCACAAGTCTGCCTCACTCCCTCATGTTTTATTTATTTATGGGACGTGGGCGTTTGTGTGACTCAAAGAGCGCTAAAGGATAGTTGGTACGAAAAATAATGCGATGCTGTTGGCAGTGTGTACTTGAGTTAACCTTAGGTCACATATCTTGAGTTTTGGAGAGATTGCCAAAAGACCGACCACCTAACCTTGACCACTACTGCCCGTATACTCGTTCCTAAAGCTGGAGTTATACTATACAGCTTATACATACAAAAGAACAAACAAACCACTTTAAAATAAACTTCAGGACTATAACCTCACAAGTCCAGTCAACTGGGGCTCATTCCACAGCACCTCGCCCAGTCCGTGGTTGTCTTCCACAGCCACGCAGGAGGTACCTTTACTGTAAGTTATGCCATTTGTGTCAATTATTTTCATTAATAGAGTGTTTTCAAGTTGTGACATCGTGCTATGATAGTGGTCCTTACGATTATTAAATCGATCTGAATATTAAAATGTGCATTGTATTACACCTCTAAATATACTTTTGTCATTTGAGTTTTACAAGGGCCGGTAGAGTGGTTCATTTTCTGCAGGATGCGTACCTTATAGTAACATATAGGGTGTCCCAAAATTAACACAAGATATGATTTAAATAAAAAACACATTTTTTAGTATTTTTGTTGTTATTTTTTTATTGAATCGTAAAGTAAATAGGACAGGGTTATTTATAACGACTTTGCAAATTGTCCATGACCATTTGTGGTTAAATTTCGTTGATGCAGCGTTTAATTTCCTTTTTTTAATGCACGGGTGGATGTGGGCTTGTTGACATACACCTTTGACTTCAAATAACCCCATAAAAAGAAATCTAAAGATGGTAAATCACATGATCTAGGGGGCCAATTCTTATTACCAAAACGAGAGAGTACACAACCTGGAAATGTCTCAGTATTTGAATTGTTTCATGGGCTGTATGGCATGTGGCACCACCTTGATTGACGCCGAACGGATGTTCCTGGATTTTCAATAACAGTCTCACGCACTGCTTGGATATTGACATTTGAACGGCTTGGTTTTGGTCGACCAGTGTGCTTAGTGTCTCCAACTGACCCAGTTTCCCTAAATTTTTCAATTAATCTCTTCACAGTTGATGAAGTCAAAACACTATTCCGACAATATTTTGTATGAAATTTTCGAACTTCGGCCGCCAAACTTTCATTATTTTTGAGATAATGTTCAACAATAAAGACAAGTTGTTCTATCGTGTACCGCTCCATTTTTACTAGCCCTAAATTGTCAGCTGTCAAATTGTTTTTTTTAGGGTTGCCACTTTACTGCACAAATGGTGGCAAATTCAAATCTTCCGTTAATTCTAGGACACCCTTTACAAGCTATGAGATGAAGAAGGCTACGCCTCGCTAATAGACGGATGCCGAGCCGGGCCGACACAACTGCCCTACAGCGCAGTGGGCCCCTTCAAGTGCTGGCAGCTGGGACGGAAATAGTCCGCCTTGGAGCTTTTTACTTCAGCCTGCCCATCTTGATTTAGCGACTGCCTCTCCTCACAGCTCCCGAAGGAGTGCCCGGCAAATGTATCTTCCTCGATATTTCACAGGCTAACGCTGAATTGTGGAAGGGAAAAGCCGCACGGAGCCCTAAACCCTGAAGAATTGCGGCTTATATTCATTTTTTTATGTATACATATATATGCCACAAAAAACATTTTATCATTTTTAGTATGACGATGGATGATACAATTATTTACGGTGACAAGAGTGAATTACAAACTTAATAAGAAATAAATAAAAGCATTCACATAAAGTGATAATTATAAATTAATAAGTGTATCCATGGTGTACTAGCCATCAAAAAATATAATTTTATTGTATTTCTAGTTGCAACAGAAATATGCAATTTCGTTTTATTTGAGAGACTTAATGAAACATATTACACAAAATAAAGAAACCAAGTGAGGCTCTTTAATATTATTTAGTTTTTATTATTATTGAAGGGAGGTAAGTACGAAGCAGCCTTTTGGTTTTCACAAAAAAATACATAAAAAAGTAGTATTTTAAAATAGTATATAATATCGATAATACATAACTATTTTATCATCAGCTGGGTTATATTGGGCTATAAGGGCATGGTGTTGGGAAGCGCAGTAATAACCAAAGTGCGTACTTAAATCGATTAGACGAAAAGTATACCTATTCTGTTTCCCTAATACACCTATACACCGCTTTTTATGTATTGAAAATGTGTGCCAAACCAAAAATTCATCTAATATTATAAATAATTCAGTACCTTTATTTTACTTTAGAAGGATAGCTGCTAGTGACTTTTACTTCAGAAGGATAGCTGCTAGTGACTTTTACTTGAGAATCGGTTATACTGGATCCTATGCAAATACCACTCGTGTCTATCAAGGAGGAAGGACCTAATGACAAATAAAATAATTCTATAGCCACCGTTCAGAAATACAAACTTAACGGAAAGGATATACCAGTATTCACAAGTCATTTGAAGAAACATTCTATATTGTTTATGGGCACCCACGACGCACGTTTTTGTTAATAGCATACAGTGTAAACAGTAATTAAATAAATATTGAAACAGATTAAATTATGAACCAAGTGAGATTAGATATAGGTGGATACAACTGATAAAACTCAGAAAAAACACGCACATTGCGTGTCAAAGTGACCTCAAAAAAATAACTGCGTATTTTCCTTTCTGCTGGTGACTTCTAGACTGGTCTGTAAAATATTACAGCATAAATTTACTTTATAATTTTGAGCTCAACCTTTCTAAAGAAGTAATATTCACTTACTGGACGAAATGAATAGAAAAAACACTACACTACAAATAGAACAGAAACAATATCGCTATTATACTATATGAATAATAATTATATAATGGATAATAATAATATAACACATACACGTAGGAAAGTAAACAGCGTATAAGCACAGAAAGCAAGCAAGCTTTTTTGTTGTGCTAAATTTACAAAACGCTCTTATAAATGGGCACGAAAAGTCCTACAGTCAGATAATGAACAAAATCTGCATTCTCAATTCATAGCAGAAAATAAGATACATAGCTACATATGAGAATTGTACTGACCACTGACGACTATATGACATTAAAAACAAATTACAAAATTCAATAATATGTTTTTAGTATAACTATTTTTTCAACATGAAAATTCAAATTTATATACACTTATTGTGAAATGAACGATCAAATTTATGAAATATAAAAAAGTTCGCTAAAGAGACCTGAAGTTATTTCTATCACGAATTGAAAATAAATGAAGTCAAGTTTGGTTTATTTATTTCATTTCATGTGAGACTACAACCTATGTGTGCTATGAATTATTAGATATCATAATAAATGAAGTGTTTTGGATCGCTTAATAATTAATTACTGTATTATACATGGTCATCAATACCATCCATGGATGGTAGGATATTGAATATAATGAAAGCATGCTCTCTTTTGTTGTACCGATGATAAAGTGGCAGACTTTGGTGTATTAGTAATCCTTCACAACAGCTATTCGAGATCTTCGCTTTCCTTAAAATTGTTTACCTCACAGCTTTTGTTGGTGACAATTTTGAATTTTTCTTTTCCAGAACTACAAGCTCCGTGCTAGTCACAGCTGACAGTACATACTTTAGTCGCCTCACAAAATTAGAAGCATGAGACCCGCAATACATGACAAGCCCTGTTGCGACTATGTGCACTACTTCTCTTCTATCCACGTGATCCCTTTACTTCGACAATGCCATTCGTAAAACAATGGCATTATTAAGTAAAGCAATTTAGTGATTATGACCTCCCACCTAACCGTATGTAGGCAACAACGCACCAAGTCTAATTTCATGACGGCGACTGCAGTGATAGTTATCTCGCAGCACGTAGAAAGATATATTGTATTAGATATTTTACAGGTATTAAGTTAAGGTTACTTAATTAAAAGATTATCCCTTGTTAAATTTTAATTTAAGCTAAAAACTAAATTCTTGCTTTCTATAAAGTCCAGGCAGGAAGCGTTTATTTGCCATTATTGGGTTTATAGTAGGATAAGTATGTAATAAGTTCATAATTGACCCATAGTAATTTTTATGTTTTGTACATTAATATTTAGTTTGACATATTTCTTTTGCATGCTGTAGAAATATAAAAATAACGACAAGTATATTTAAGGAATAGCTGGAATCGCACTTGATAATAAAATATATCATACAATTCTCTTGACAGCCTAGCACTGAATTGTAACAAACGATAAAAATAACATGCTATAAACATGTATATCTGGCATTAGACCAAAAATTTAACCTTGTGCTAGCTCCAGTTTGAAATTCTTTTACCAACCTTGAATAATTTTTTAAGGATACCGTTATAAGTAAAAAAAAATACCTATTTAACCAAATTCCAATAAAGAACACATTGAAAACTTGGATCCGTTCACCCTAAATAGATCTTACTTTATTTTTCCCTTATCCTACATTTTTAAAGTTTCAGAGCTAAGGGAAAAATACACATTGAAACTTTGTAGTAGTTGTTTTATACTGGGGTTATTATTCGTGTTGGAACATAACTACAAAAGGTCGCTTTGTTGGCTTTACGAAAAAGGTTTCTGGATAAATTCAATAATGGCTGAAGGTAATTTTGTGTATTTACAAACCCTTTAACTCTCCACAATTTTATTCTCTGTTCAATCACAAGCCCTTTTATTTGTTCTCATAGTTGTAATACATTAAACAATAATTTGTAGCTGACAAAAAAAAACTTTTATGCTTCAAAGGTACTTGGTGGGCAGGAAGTGGTCACATGGACGCTTTGAAATTACGTTGTTTTATTACAGTTTTAGTACGCCATTGTCCCTCTGTAAATCGGAAAAGGGGTATCATTTATTATATGAGTCATAAAAATGGTCAATGGTACATTAATGGTTATTAAATAATGTGTTATGAAAACACTGTTTTTAGACCTAACAATACAAATCGCTCTTCCTTTGAGTACTGTTAATTTTATTTTTCTACACTTCAGCTATTTCGGTTTGACCTAATTATATAAAAACATTAAATAATTGTGTTCAAAAACAGCAAGGAATTGTTAAGACGATTCCTTACACTACAGACAAACATTACACATACAAACATTACAGATGTAAGCATCTCTCTGGATATTACTCCTGCACTTTTTTTTCATTTAAATATTATTTTTTTCAAATTAAGTTTAATAAAAACGTTCGATATTGTTCTCCTTATATAGCTAAAATGAATTAATTTAATTAACAAGCTTTTGAAAAAAAAAACAGTTAAGAGGATATCATAAGAAACTCCATCACTAACGCTAAAAAGAATTTAATAAATTTAATTATTCAGCATCATTGAGTAAAGTGTGGTGAAGTTTAAATAATGGTTTCTTGGACGTCACGAGCTTGAATTAGGAAATGCGACTTCTTTGTGGTACCAAATCTGTTTCTTTCATTAGGAAAAGGATAGTAGTAACGTGTTTGTAGGTAAACAACTTTTGCTACTGATTTGAATTGTATGTTTATATTCAGATTGATTATCAGAGTGAACCGTGTCGTTTTGATAGTTAAGGATATACCTCTTTTAGTACCTATAAAATAAAATTATCTTGGGATTACTTGCTTGTTTTATGACAGAGGAAAACCGTTCTATTGTCTCCTACATTCCGGAAGACAAGAGTCATACAACGACGATTTTGTTATAGGGCCAAATGTGTCATTCTAATCACACATATTTTAATGTGGTATTGTTATCAATAAATTTGAAACGTCAAAGCATAAACAGAAATATTTTATAAGGAGTAAAACCGTTTCTATAATCAGTGCCTGCCCCAAGTGGACTTAGTGTCTAGGATAGCTTTGCGTGCACTGACTTGCGTTAGTTTTGAGTTTAAACCTCAACCTGGTTTACGAAGTTAGGAATCGGGTTTATTTATCTACTATTCGGTTGCGCGAAGAGAGAAGTTGTCGCACTGAAATGATTTTGTTTGTATTAGACCGTGAGTTAATCACGAGCAACTGCCATGTGTTTGCCTTGCAGCTTAGTAGCGCTTTCTGTTATAAACAGGTTGGATTTCCTACAACCATTTTCATGTACTCGTTGTTATTTGTAAGTCCTTTTTTATATTTATATACCATTAGCCCTCTTAGCCACGAGCTTACATAAAGGAATTAAATAATATCTCGTAAACGTATTAAAAAAAATTTGATTCGTCACAGTTTCATACGGAGAGACCAAAAACAAGTCATGTCATAAAATTCCCATCGATATTCGGTGTTTATCAACTCTCCCCATCTTTAAACGTATACTTTATCAGCTCATTATCTCTCTCCAATCTAATAATTCATAATTAATCATTATTATTTGGTTTATATATTTATTTTCCATTGATTGAACCTTCCACGCTATTTTCCCCCTGGCAATAATTCCTATGTTTCTTTATTTTTGTTTTCATCTCTTCTCAATTCTTACAAATCTTTTGATGTTGGCTATTTCTAGTGACCTCATAGCCCCTTTATTAGTTATATACTAGCTTTATAATAATATATGTATATATTATTATATATTAGTTATACCCTTTATTATCTGTATAATGTTATTGTACTGATAACTTCTTCACCACGAATAAATGGAATTTCCCCTCTTCTCGGTCCAAAAAATATCTACCTATGTTCCTAGATTTTAATAATAAAAACTTTAAAGCGTCAGTTAAGAGAGGGGGAAACTAGTGCATGATAGAGCTGAAGCCCGCTAGGACGCGCGGGTGAGGCCTAGATTTGGGGCTTGCGACGGACCCCCGGAACCCCGCACCTGAGGAACACTGCTCTCTCCCTCTTTCTCTGCACTGGCGCTTGCTGCTTTACTCGAACCATGGCCTTCTCTGCCAACTACCTAGGCATCTCTCTCTCCTAACCTCGCTATGTTTTAGTCCGGAGTTGTCAGACCCCACACCTTCCTAGTGGAATTCTCTGCATTCGTCTCGCTAAAACTAGCACTTTCTTGGAAGAGACCTCTTCCTCGTAGGGCCGACGATGCCCTACAAACTTTACCTAGTAGCGTCTCCCCCAGCGATCCAGTCTGCCTCTCTCCAGTTCACACTAGCCTCTGCATCCGGACATTTTCGCCTACCCTTAGATACAGAGTGTGAATTCGGGGTCGTTTCAAGACCACATAAACTACCTATAATACCTATCCTGTTCCTCTTCTCCTGAATATAGTGCTTTGTCGGGGCACACCTTCTAAGATCTTATGGAATCAGATTAATACAAATAAAGCCTGCCAACTAGGCCTCCAGCAAAGGTCAAACACCACAGATCCACCCATTTTTTCTCTTTCGTGACGCTCACCGGAAAGTGGCCGGGTTGTAGTGAGCCCACGGGGGGCGTCCTCCCCTCTTAGGAACGATTCCCGGCAGTTATACATTTTTTTTGTCAATTCCTATTTTGTTCCTCCTTGTTTTTCTAGGGAGAATGTCCCGAAATGAAGTGTTATTTTATTTCAAAATGGTGAGCCTCTATAATAGCGTTTACCATACTCTACATAATTGCCGGTTCAATTCCCAACTACAATTTTATTTCTTACTAAACTAGACTGAAAGCTGTTTGCGAAGCTATTCTTTGAGGGATATCAGTTTCATAACGTTGAGCATGTCACTTTACAAGGAAGTATGTTCAAATTTGTTCCTCTGCCTAAGCGTTCGCATATGGGAAGTATCTATATACAATATTAGGAAGGAATTTTTTTTTTTAAGTGCAGGTTTTAGAACGACCAATTCAATTGGACGTTTTAGTGTTTTCCAGAACCGTTCTTAAAGGCGCAATATCACCGTGGTAGGTACTAATACCTCCCCTCGTCGATATGTCAAGCTATGAATTTGCTTTAATACAATAATTACAAATTTGATTAGTTATGTCCGGTACCGAAAGTGGTCATAATTAGTCCAAGCCGCCTGTAGAGGAGAGGTGTCGTGTGTTGTGAAACAATATTCTGCTTGTGGATGAAAAGGTCTGGATCAATAGCTTCCACTTTAATAGTAGCCCGACGTTCCCTTGCCGCTCGTTCATCACCCGCGCTTCCACAGCACACCACCCCCCGCTCCGTTAAAGTTACTTTAACTTTCTAAAGCTGTACCAGCAGAATATTAATCGAATCGCTATATATATCAGAAACGTAGCGCTGTAAATGGCTCACAGGAGGGGGGTAACGCAGCCGCAAAAAAAATAATCGAGCTTTCAGCCAGTCCTCGGCTTTTGTTCCATTAATTTATTTCATGTAAAACAAAACCCAATAAAAGTACAAATTAGGAATAACATGCAAATAACGAGTGATCTTGGAGTCGTTTGAGAAGTTTATGAGCTTTTGTGTAGTGATGTCTTCAAACAACCATCCGTAAGATGGTTCATTCTGGAGACAAGATACTTGGCGACGTGTTTCGGCCTCCTGAGGGATTTTTTTAATCTTGTGACGATCACTCCATCTCTCCCAATGGGGGTATCCACAGTTCATTTTTCACGGCCTGGCTTTTCTGATAGCCTCCACACAGCCAAGTATAGTGACTTCTACAGCAAGGGAGCTTTATCTGTTTTAGGTGATCGTTTCCAAAGATAGCAGTTTGCGCTGACGTCCACATCAAAGCGATCTGTTTACGTTGCCTAAAACAAGATAGATCAGTCATGTATTCTAAGATTGCTATTTTTACAAGTCGTTCTTTCCAGTGACCTATCAATACTTTAGAGATCCATTGACGCGCTTTCAATAATGAGCTCAGGTCCTGTTGCAAAATTTGATTCATTTTAAAAACGTTATTAATATAGATCCTCCTCCTTAATCCCCTTAAGATTTGTGAGCAATATTTGGTAGACTTGGCTGTTTACTCTCGACTAATTGAATTTTAATTTTTCGCATTTGGGGTGATCCAGTCCTTGAATGCGACCACTAAGCGAGAATTCACAGCTCCTTGTTCCTAGTCTAAAAAACCAAATAGTTCATTTGGTTCTTAAAGTACTTTTTGAAGTGCTCCATCTTCACATTCGTTCGGGCTCTTAGGAGTTTGGAGACTTTCTTGTTACATTTTTCCTCTCATTTCCCCCCCAACCGTTTGTCTTGTATTTTTAATGGCAGTTGTGGCCACCTCTTAATTACAAATAATTATAAGTCACCCTCTTCTCAATAAGATCATATCTATCACTGTTTTCATATGTTTAATAAAGCTTATGACGTCAGTCGAAGTGGGGGAGAAGATAGTGGAGAGAACAGCCGCTGGTGGGGATGGCTCCCCACCACGACTGGCCGGCTATATAAACCGTGCGTCCTCAGACAGAGGCCAGAAAGAAACAACCCGGCACCTTGAACACTTCTCTCTCTCTCTGCACTGGCGCTTACTGCTCTACTCAAAACCATGGTCTTCTCATTCAACTACCCCTGCATCTCTCTCTCCTAACCTCATTATGCTTTAGTCCGGCGTTGTCAGACCACACACCTTCCTATTGGGAATATTTGCCTTCGTCTTGCTAAAACTATCACCTCCTTGGGAGAGTGCTAACTTACCAGTAGCGTCTCCCATGGCAATCCAGTCGGCTTCTCTCCGGTTCACACTCGCCTTTGGGATCCGGACCCTTAGATACCGAGTGTGAATTCGTGGTCATTCCATGACCACTTCTCCTGATAGTTTTATTGGCAATGTGAACCAAAGCTTCTTTTGTTGCTGTTTCTGCATCAGTGAACACATGTATTGTACTGCGTCGCATACAATCGCTCATCCCAACATGTTTTCTAGCTTACAAATGTGACTGTAAATGATCTCATTTGTGGAAAAAGGATAGGTAAAAATATTTCTTATACATTATTGCAATTGACTGAGCGATGAAGAGATGTATTTGTGCCCAACTTGACAAAACTATATCTGGATAAGGATGATTAACCTCCGGGTTCATTTCCAGTACGGGTATTGTATTGTCTGTCTGCTGGACCATATTATATAGTTTATTCAATTGCCTCTTACTTGCACAACTCTTTCAAAGAAGATGTTAGCAAAATACTTTGTAAAAAGTACGAACCTTCTTCTAGATTAGGGGGACGCTCTCTGCACTGGGTGCTTTCTGGAGAAGTTCACATGAGTGTAAGTGATATTCATTCGTCGGTGCATTTTTATATTTCAAAAACATTTCCACCCCTTTGAATGCCTCCGTGAGTCAGAACGTGACCGTTTAAATAATAAGTTATTCTGATTAATCTAAAGAGTTTTAAATTAAGTAGTTAACTACAGCTTTTCTTCGATAATTTAAAAAACAAAGTCCTATTTTTTCTGAGGCCTATATCTTCATGGTTAGTATAAGTTGTGGTATTAACTAATTAACTAGCGCATACTAACCGGGAGATTGTCATCTGGTGTGCGTGACACGCGAACATTTTCGTTTCCTGATTAAACTAATTCTTAAATGGGACTACTCACTTAATTGCTTTCTTTTTTGTGATGCCTATTTCGTAAGCATCACAATTATTCCATCATCATTGGTTCTACGCCCTTTAAAAGTTATCAGTTTTATAATGTAGTTCTTCTCCAAGTTTGCAGATGTTCTATACATCCTCAAAGGGTGTTTCTGCCAAATATTAGGAAGGCTGCCTCTTAATTTATTGAGTTCATATCTCGTCAGTTATGAGTGGGGGTATTAGTGTTTTATGATGTGATTTCAATGTTGAGTTAATGTTTTCTTGAGAGCTCGCACCTATTAGGAAAAAAAAGTAATTCCTGCGCATCAGGTTGCAGATTCTTATAGGAATTCATCTTGCAACCAAGAAAAAACAATTCATTAACCCTCTCAAAGCTGAAATCCACCTTAGATACCTGGAAGCATGTTTTGATAAGGCTAACCCCATAATATTTTGAGGCCCGATCTCGACTGAAAAATATATATTTGATTTTCCAGTGTCCTACTGAACAGACTTGCTGTAACACTGCCATAGTCTCTTGTATCACAGCGTGTGTTCCGTTCTTCCAAAATCTGGAAATGGAGAGCGATTTTACATTTTATTCTTTAAATTATTATTCAAAAGAAAAAAATTATATCTGTACTGTTATTTTTTACTTGACGTTTTTCGAATCGTAGGACAGATAAAAAATAATAATCGATGTTGTTTCACATTAAATATAACTTAGACTTTATGGTAACCTGGGTTTATGATTGACGACAATACTTCTCTTATTATCGAATGGATCCTTCATAGATTAAAGAGAGCAGAATCATTGCAAACACGATGTTTTGTTATTTTAATAAAATTTTCCAAAACAATGAGAATTTATTTTTCAGTACAATACTTCATTATTTTTCATTGATAGGCTTGACAGTTCTTTGCATGTCTTCGGGTCATCGAACAAAACCTCCAAGTAAAATTTGAAGTTTTGAGGTGAACCAGGGCCAGACGGCGAGTCCTATAGTTGCCACCAGCTGGAACCCTGAAAAAGATGTCATAGCTTGTCAAAAGAAAACGAGTGGAAAGCAAAAGAGCCATGAAGAGATCGAAAGTTTTTTGTTTCTTAATATACACACTCCACGCCATCAATTAACAGGGTACTCGCTCAGACCAGACGATGGGAAAGAAAATACCGATGTAATTCAATGAAGATTTCCTTAATTAAAAAACTAAACAATTCCTAAAAGGCCAACAGACAAAGTTATTAGAGTAAACATGATGGTTTCTGATATTGAATAACTTCGCACCCATATTTCCCTCAGATATTGAAGTGGATGGGAAGGGCTGACGCAACAGGTTAATGGATATGACAGTTGAAAGAGAGGAGCTGTGCTGGTATTGGGAAGAAGAGGGCGAAGACACATGATAGTGGACGTGTATCGTGGCTGTTGAAACGTAGCCGAGTGGAGGTGGGGTTTTCCGGCTGGGCTGCTTCTTTGTTAGGGACTGAGGGCTGGCCAGCCGTGACCAACAGTGAGCCACTCCCAGCGGTACCACTGTCTCTGTCCATTCATCTTGTTTAACTTCAATCCATCTCTCCCATTACCTTCTCCTTCCTCCAGGAGGCAGAGAGTTGTGTACTTTATGAAGTTGGAGGATCACAAATGCCTCAAACGCGCACTTGAAACCACTAGGAACCGTGTAACAATTCCATTGTTAGCAAGATAAGTAGCACAGGGTCACACAGTCATAACAATTTTAGGTTTACTTGATACCTGCACCAATAGCCTCAACCATTTCATATTAACTATATTATGTCATCACTTTGAATAATGAATATGGAAAAGGCTTTGTGTCGTCAAAGAAATAGACATAGAAGAATTGCATACTATAAATATTCTGAAAAAAAAAATTTCAGATTTTCAAAAACAAAAATACATCATTTTATTTTTTGATTTGCCAAAACTTTATTTAATGGAATATCATTGTAATCCATCTTACGTAATCGAACCTTGAGAGTGTTATATTTCGGAAAACAGCCCTCTGAATCCAATATTGCATCGCTAACAATAATTAATGAACCTGTAAACAAATTAAATTATATCAACAGGAAAATTGAGGTGTATTTAAAAGTGAATAGAAAGAAATTAAAGAAACTGAAATGAATTGGCATTTAAAGCCATGGACAGTGAAAGAACCATTTTGTGGAAATCTGTGAAAAGTCCTATTTAACTTATTCATACACAAAATATGTAAATAGGGTCCAGTTCGACTTCATCCCGTGTTGCCAAAAGTTGACGCTTTTTAACCAAGTCATTAATAGTTCGGATAAATCTACTTAAATGAACAGTTGAAATAGGGTGTTACGGTTCAGATGTAATTAAAATTAATTGTTCAATCTTTATTGGTTGTTTATTTTTAAATTGAACGCCTAATGTCATGGTTTCTCATAGGCGTTTATAATATTTTACACAGTTATATTATTATTAATATTATTATTATATTATAGTTAATCTGACTAACAGGTAGGATAATTTTAGTGTTTTCCCACTCATGTTTCATTACCTCCAAGGAGCTCCTGTTAGGTTCTGAAAATTCTCAGCGTTTACTTGAAAGCGGCATTGAAGGACAGAATAAATTTTAAGACACCCTTTAATGAAAGTTTTTTTTTAATTTACCCTTTTATGAAGTTTATAAAACACCCTCTTATTAGGAGTAAAAAAAAAAATTTAGTTTAGGTGGCCAATTTGTTTAACTAAAAGTTTAAGACACTAAGTGCCTTATAGGTGGTTATGGGTTCATATTCAATAAATAAAAGCATATATTGTTTTTAAGAAATTTTCAAAATTATATTTTTTAAAGTATAATTTCTCTCTGCGGCTAGTTTAGGTATCTATCATGATAGATTATTTATAAATATTTATAGATAAAATTATTTTTCATTGGATTACAATTCATTACAGTGATATCAATATATTAATATAAGGTGACTTGTGCGTTTAGTTACGGATCGGCTGAGATTTGTGAAAATAACGTGTCCAATTCCCTTCATATCAATCACAGCTCTCCCCACATCCACTTATATTAATGGATCCCCCAAGCTTCAAGTGTCAACAAATGGCCTGAAGAAAAAATAACGTTAGGCAGTTCATTTCCGAGAAGGATTCGAATAGAGCTGCCGACATTGACAATTCCCGTATATTGCCTCTGAGAAGATAATCAGGAACGCGCAGTACTTTGCCCCCAGTGTACCCCTGCCGTAAGAATCGAGGGGAGAAATATGAGGCAATTGTTCAGGGATTGGAGCACAAGAGGAAATAAAACTTCGGTCTCCTCCCCGAAATTTATTGCCCAGTCATGTAAAGGGTTATTCAGGGATTTGAAGGGAAAACTAAGCACTCTCCCGAAAGAGGGTGACATATGCTATCGAATTCCATTTAGCCATCGATTCCCAATAGCTCATTTATGCCCACTTAAAAAACGTTTTTGGCTTTGAATATTATTTTCTAATAAAATCGTATCTGAGTTTACTCTGAGTTATAATTTCAATTATAATCTCTAATCTTCAATAATAAAAAGCGGGGAAAAATAATTATCCCTTTTACTTGGGATAATGTCCCGTGTCTAATCCCGTTTGAAATGACGAATTTAATTATGAATTAAGCCAGATTTTGAACGGATTAAGTTATCGCCCTTCTCCTCTTTGGGCTAATCTTTCTTCAACTTCTTCTGTATTAATAACGATTGTTGAGCTCGAGGGGAGAGGCTCTACTGTTATCCAGCTCCACCGTCTGTATTTGTGCCTTTATGTTCAGCGATCTTAAAAATGGTTTAATCGAACAGAATCTTTAAAGCATCCACTGTAACACCTAGAACTACGCTCACTACATTTTAGTTTCATTGCAATAACGAGAAGAATGTAGTTTGAATAAAAAATATAATCTAGCTTCGTTATTAATAAACTTTTGTTTACAAAGTTATGCTAAAACCTATCTGGTCCAATTGGGGACAACAAAAAAGTCAAACATTAAGCGTATCTAATCCTTTCAACCAAACACCCTGAGAACATTAGACAATGCCCCTTTTTACGTCAGTAAAAAAAGCCTTCATAACGATCTTATTATACTCTACATTCTTGAACTCATCACTTCAAAGTTCATAAAATTCCATTGAAACCTATCTAATCACCCTTATCCCCTAGTACAGTCATTACGCTGCGCCACACATCCCTATAATCCTCCTCGAAGACTAAAGTGGCAGAGGTCTCGTGATCTACCATAAATACGTGACAGTGGGAGTCGTGGCTTCTCCAATCGTGGCCTAAGAGTCTGTGGCTCTCGAGCTCTTTATCAGCCTCCACTGGTTCATAACCGGTTACGCGGCTGATGGAGGAGCGTAGGGGACTTCCAAAGACTCCGCTTCATCTTTAGCATGTGAGGGAGTTGAAAACCAGTAGGATTTGGGAGATTTCTGGGCTGTTTGTAAATACTGTATGAATGAGCGCGTGAATGAAAAATTGTAAATATGGTATGAATGAGAACATTGAGCACAATTACTTGATCACAATGAAGATTTCGAAAAAAAAAATGAACTACGCCGACTTCTACTAGTCTTCTTCAGTCATTATTTCGTTTATACATATTGAATGAAGCAAATCCAAAAAAATGTTATTCAGTGAAAATCATTTAAATTACTGTTACCAAATAAATGGCCATGGTTATTTCATTTACAAGTATTACGGACGCAATCGCTAATCTATATTCTGTATCACATTAGAGCCACATTTTGAAATTAGTTCTTTTAGCTGCTGTGTGAATCCAAAAATAATGTTTGTACGCATGTTTCACGAAATGAATCGAGGACAGTTTTAAATATATGTGAAGGGTAAAATTCAAAATTTTGATTGGTAAAGCACAAAAGCACAAAAAAATAAGTGCTCAACAATCCATAAAGGCCTCGATAGTTAGTGACCCGCCAAGTGATCTAAATTTACCCTATATACCTTATAAACAAAGTAAGAAATTTGATCGGCTTTGCCAATCCGTGAATGAGAAATAATGAATGGTTTTTGTGTGAGCACCCTTCCCACTAAGGGGTAACCAGCAATGAGGTAGCTACCGACTCGTTGACAAAGGCTGCACAACTTTAAACAACCTGGATGCACCCACTTGTGAACTGTACCATACTGTGCCAGTATCTAAAACAATCCAACCTTTTAGATCAATATGAGTATGGAGTGGCAATGAACCCTTCATATTTACAACATTATTATATTACTAATAATTATTAGAGGTGGTATGTAATTCTACTTGTGTAAATTTTAATAAATATTGGGCAAATAGAATAAGCTTGCCCATAGACGTCAGTCAGGTAGAGCTTAATTGCGCTGGGTCCGGTTCTTATCCCCCACTATTTTTCTCCTTAACCTACAATTAATTTTATTTTACATCACTAAAACTTAACGGATTAATTGCGATTCAATTAATGTGATAATAAATGACCTTATTAACAGTAATCATCACAATAGAAGGGGCTAATATTAATTTTTCTAGCTTTCTAAAATGAAGCACTCCTAAGCTTACCTTCCTTGAAACATTAATAATAATGCTATAAAAAAAATGAGAAGTCAATGATTCTAATTTCAGTAAAGCTATTAAAAAGTATCTGTGTGACACTACAAATGATACTAGATTGTTTTCTGTGTGTCTGAATAAACTTCAATTTGCGATGGCAAACAATATCATTGAAACTGATTCATCGAATAGGAATGTAGCGGGAAAAATTATTTGCGTAGGACTCACCCAGGCAGGAAGGTTTTGTCGTGTACAAACAAATGTTTGAAGATAATATTTATCCTCTTCTAATATTTGTTTTATTTGCAGTCAAATACATACATCCTGCCAAACGTTTGCATAACAAAACTCCAATTGAGCATCTCTGATGTGGCTTTGAGTGCATTTCTAAAGGCTATAAAAGCGAAAGCTTTGTGTGTGGCTTGTCCTGTTGCAGCTAATACATTTTCTGTTTAAACTTTAACATCCCAGAAAATTTTAAATACAATAAAATTATAATTGCTACATGACATCCATATTCAGCCAATGGAAAAGTTTTTCGACAGGGCCAAGGGGGACCTCCCCCCCCCCCAGGAAGCACCCGGGACCGCCCAGGTGCTCTACCTCTGAGCAATCCTTGCGCATCCCAACAGCCTTATCAATATCAAATCTCGTTTTTTTTTGTTTTGTTTTTTTAGCTACGCAACCATGAAACACATCGCACTTAATTTGGGCGGAGCCTACCAGAGGGTGCTACCATGTAGTAATATTTTGTTGCGTAATCCAGCTTGAACGAGAAAGGATGTTTTCTTTGGCAACAATAACCCTGTTGGCTGACATCCCTGATGTGAAACAAAAATAAACAAAGGCGGTTTCTATACCATAAATCACTCAGGTATTCAAGTAATAAGCTAATTGTTCAAAAAATACAACTTGGTATTCCGCTAGCTAATAAGAACCACGAATAAACAACGGCACTTTGGCTTCAAAGTTTACTTCAAATAAAATAAATATAAATGGTTATTTTTTTAAATTATAAAACAGCTTTATTTTCTTTATATAACTGATATTTCCCTTCTTTATTAAAAAAGCGGTTTCTACAGCTCTAAGCTGTCATCTTCAGACATCTTAACATTAAAAAAAAAGTGAAATGATAAAAAACTTAGACCTGCGCATATGAAGAGAACTATAACTTAGACAACTAATCAATGGCCACAGTGATTAACTAAAATATATTTCACAAACAGTGCTGAACTGTACTCAGTTTTAAATTGTCTTTCTATTCTACTACAGTAAAAAGTTGTTCAAAAACAAAATTAAAAACTATCAAATAACCATCACAAACATCAACAATTATTTCAACAAGTTGTCATAAAATTATTAAAAATTACTAACAACACAACTATATATCAATCCCATGGCTACTCACCTAATTGATTATGACGGATGTAGCGACCGCTAACCACATAAGATAAATCACCCTATACTCTATTGTATATATTGTAAACAAATGTATTTTTATTTATTTATTATTTGTTCCGGCATTTGTGCACCGCGGCCTCAGTGAGACCTATTGTGCGCCGTCCATATCCCTGTCCTATATATGTGACAGGCCCACGGCCTTTGCAAATCTGAGGATACTGAGTGGATCGATCAGTTCACATAGTTTGGGGTCTACAATGCGATCACTACCAAAGTGAAGGTATCGCCTTCTAGCTAGGTTATCACAGTCACATATTATATGACGTGCCGTTTCTCCCTCTTTCTTGCAGAATCTGCAGATTGGTGATCCCACTATCCCAAAATTAAAGAGGTGTTTGTTTAACCGACAGTGACCTGTATAGAGTCCTGTCACACTTTTGAGTGTCCACCTGTCCATTGATAGAAGTACTGAGCTTCTTTTCTTACAGGGTCCATCAAGAAACAGTTTCGAGTGTTCCTGTTTCTTAGTTTCTCTCCAAGAGAGTCTTGCCCTGTCCTCTAAAGCTAATTTTATACGCCTTTTAGCGTAGCTGAGGCTGATACCACAATGGGTTCAGGTGCAAGAGGTGTCTGTTCTGAGCCCACCCTTGCAAGGCCATCTGCCTTTTCATTGCCTGTGATGCCTGTGTGTCCTGGCACCCAGTCGATTCTAACCTTATTGGCTAGCGAGAGTGTGTTTAGGTTGTTTTAACATAAACAAATGTAAATAATATTACCAAAATTTAAATCATTGTAAATATGGTAAACAATAAAACATGCTGCTAGGGGCCAATTAGTTATATGAGCTGGGTCACCAGCTGTCAGGGCAGGTACTAGACCCAAGCCGCCGAGAGACCCTTACCGGCTCACGTCTCTGTCAGAGAACAAAGGGAACCACATACTCAAAACCTCATTGGGTACTTTAAAAACTGTTCTTATTGGCTACTGACGGAGCCAGCTGGGTATTTAAGACCGGTGTTTGGGGCCTGTATATCATTCTCCTGGCAACTAACTTGCTTGTGGCTGCTCTGCTTGAAACTCTGAAACTTGGCTGCCTCTTTATGAAAAACGTCTGCATATCTTTCTTTCCTGACCTCGCTACCTTTTAGTCCGGCGTTGTCAGACCCCACACCTTCCTCTCGCTATCTTTGCCTTCGTCTCGCTAAATCTAGCACCTCCTCGAGAGAGACCTCTCCCTAGTAAACAACGGTTGTCGTGGCCCTTCAAACTTACCAAGCAGTGTCTCCCGTGACAATTCAGTCTGCTTTTCTCCGGTTCAAACTCGCCTTTGGGATCCGGACGGATTTCGCCTACCCTCAGATACCGAGTGTGAATTCGTGGTCATTCCAAGACAACACAAACTACCTACCCTATACCTCTCCTTCCGAACATAGTGCATTGTCGGGGCCTATACCAATCAAAAAAATGGAGTCAGATAGTAAAGCCGTCATGAAACGATTGTCCAGGTTATAAACTCAAGCAACCCTCACTTGTCACCAGGGCTAGGGTAACTAGGCACCCCCCTCGTGACGACCCAACAACGGATATTTAACTCTTCTAACACAATAGTATCTTTTAACAAGGCCTGCTACATCCACTTTCCTCACTCTACGTCTGCCTTTGTTCCAATACCTCCAGGGATTCTTAGCATACGCGTATTAGCTATTTCTTACTTTTTATTAATATTAACCAACAGTTGGGAATCTTTATTTAAATATTTTCCTAATTTATTAATATTTTATTATTTGTACGGTGTACCAATGCAAGTTCATGTGGTCCCTCATGGTGCTCTTCTTCCTGTAGGTGTTAGTAAAATTGATTTTTTTTGTCTCAGATGTTCTTTGCATCTACTTGGTAACTTTCTATTTGTTCTATCCACACACGATTTGTTGCATTCTCCATACTCCATAATTAAGTTGCGTAAAGTTACCTTACTTTTGTAACTTTTTTTTTTTTAAATATTCCCTAATTCGTCGGATATATTTCTTAGATATGGAATCATATCCGTTGGCTATTACTAATTGGTGTATATATTATCCCTGTCTATTGGTATGTTAAGTAATTTATTAATGAGGTAGTGGAACATAGCCATCTTGTGACTGTGTCGTATCTTTCCTAAAAATTCTAAATTTATGTATATTTTCACTTATGCTCTCTGTTAGATCTAGAAAATTAATTTGTATCTTTGTTTTTTTTTCGGTCATAAATTTAATGTTTTTATTTATTCTGTATTAATACTTCGATAGATTCTGCCATGAAGCACCCCAGTACCTCGTCCACGCATCTCATCCAATATTTGATTTTGCATTTGCATCGATTTTCGTTAGATAATATTTGTACTTGTTCTAATTCATCAAGCTAATTTTTTTAACATCAATCACAAATCAGTACAAGAAAGCACACTTTACAATTATTTTATTATTTTCTTTAGGTGAGTATTTATAAAACTAAACGCGAGTCTATGTTTGTACGTTATATTGAAAGTATTTGTAATACCGGATAGTACCACTAAGCAAAAGTTTATTAAATTGATTTTACGAAATTTTTAATTTTTATAGAAAATACAATGTTATTAAGGATAAGAGATTAAATTTAACGAAGGAGTGAAGGTTAACGAACAAATCAATGAAATGATCCGTCAGACAGATGATCTGACTAAAATCCAAACCACCAATGAAGACAAATATTGTACGACAGTCATAATATTCCCCTCGTACAAAATACAATAAGGAACTTGTGATAAAAATACTTTAAAATTACATCACCATGAATATTGAGAGGATAGTCGAAAAAACTATGCTAAATAATGTAATCAGAGTTAAAGTATGTAGCTTTTGAGTATTGTTATATATTTCTTTGGGTTGTGCCTCTTAACCCTCGAATTTATTTTTAGGTAATTTATTAAGTACATTTAAATTAAGAACTTCAAATCTGCATTTTTCAATGTTTCAATGAGTTAATTACATTTTGTTTTTTAATGCTATAAATTCGATTTCCATTTTTCGATTTGCATGTTCGACTACATCAGTCGTAAAAATGATTCAATCGATCTAAAATTGTTTACTTTCTTTACCATCTCGAAATGTGCTAATTATTGTTGTTGTGTTTTGTTAAACCACAACAACAGGAACCATTTAAAATAAATAAAACGTAACAAAAGTCTGGCCCGTTCCGTTAACTTAGAATTCTGAAGTCCCGGCTACCAAGTTATTTATTTATCAAGTCGAGTTCATATAAAATAATTTCGTTTCAGAATCAATGCGAAAAATTAAATCGGTTGAAAATTATTGTTAAAAATAATGGGAACTGATGTACGGATCAACACTTACAGGTTTCTGTTTGAACGCAAAGAAAGCTAACAGCTGTAGTCTCATGTGTATATACGTCAGTAAAGTGATCTAATGATTACCCATATCCTCCGACCAGTCCTCGTATGTAAAATATCCTGGCCACACCTAATGGTGGGACTGTGGTGCTCCTAGTAATCCCAACTGTCTCAGCAAAACCTGTTCTCGTTTTCGTACTATTTAATATATTAATAGTAGCTTTTCCGAATAGTATAAAAACAAAAAAAATCACTAGCTGTAAAGTATCAATAAAAATAATAATAATAAATATGTCTATCATAAAATCAGGTATGTGCAATATGATAGAGAAAATATGTCAACCCTTGGCGTTGGCAAGATCTAAGCCAGCTCCTGGGTTCACAACAAACATTTTGATCCAAGTTTAATCAAAATCTGTATTAACAATCTACCCACTTCCCTTGAGAGTTTTAAGGAATAGAATAAATCCCGAACATGACGATGGGTAAGGAAGGACATTGTTAATAGATGAATTGTAAACTCCGTCGTGGGAGGAGAGAGCCGCAGACGATAGGGTGACCCTAGTGAACCGGTTAGGACAAGGATCCTGCGCGTTGTATGCTCAACAACAACAAAGAGAAGAAGCGAACTAAGGCGACGTGTACTCTGGGCAGGTATGTTATTGTTTTTCCGACCATTGGTCACGTAGCCCTGTTTACAATGGCTGTTCGCCCTCTCGTCAAACATTATCGGTCGCTAAATCCAATAACACACGGCTATCCGTACAAAGGCCAACTTATCCACGCTAATCCGATTTCAAAAACCTATTCTGTGCAATTGTCCTGGCAAGGGGCTATCTTTGGCAGAAGATTGTCATGGCGTGTTAAGGTCTCTGTTATTTATACCAATTCCTCATTACTGTTATTCACGGGAAGTTAAGTATTTATGATAAAGGAAATTTATTATTTCAGTTTGAATTTTCTTAGAACTAGTGTTTTCTAAAACAAATAGTGCAGGAGGCCTATTATTTTTTTTCTTATTTGCTGGCTGTCCGAACTATTTATTTCTAGTTATTATTCTCGAGCACGAAAATAATGGTTCTACTTTAATTCAGATACCAGGCCATCGTCTTTAAGTATTGGTCTTAAATGACTGCTGCCGAGAAAATAATGTAATTTAATTATAATTATTGGCCGGTAGCTTAAAATAGGCTGAATATGCTTTGATATTTATAAGGTGCGAAAATTATCTTTTCAGAAAAATCTTGAGATCTATGAAATACCTATTATTACTTATATATATATATATTCCGGTTTTTAAAATCAGATTAGCGCGGAAAAGTTGGTCTTTGTACGGATAGCAGTGTGTTATTGAATATATATATATATATATATATATATATATATATATATATGTGTTGTATATATATATCGTATTGTAGATATATATATATATATGTGTGTGTGTGTGTGTGTGTGTGTGTGTGTGTGTGTGTGTGTGTGTGTGTGTGTGGAAGAATGGAGTATCAGAAATAGCCAGGTCGGGATTTATAATAGAAACACTATTTGGAATGATTTAGTTAACTAATTAATGAATTGGGCCTTAGTAAGGGTGCAGCCGCGAGATGACGCGCATATCACTTATTCTGCATATCCGGCTCTCCTTATTGGTCCAGTCGGCCACGCATAAACATGTGTTACTTTATGATTTTGTCTGTTGTCAATCGATATGTCGGAACATCGACTTTTGATGTAACATCAACAATAGTCGATTCAAGCTTATTCAAAAAATTATTTTTACAAAATATAAATAAAAATAAGCCGATTTCACTTTATAAGGGTTACTATGAAGAATAATACAATGCTTTTTTGGTTAAAATATATTAACAGTATGAGAAGAACAAAGTGAGACCTGAAAAAAGTCAGACCTGTTTCGGTAAACTCTAATATATCTCTATTCCAAACTAAAAATAATGTTTAACATTTAAAATTTTTATTTGTTCTCCATTGTTGTAAAGGCGACATAAAATATAGTGATTACGAGAAGAATTTTAAAAGTAACCCCGAAAAAAAAAAGGTTTCAAAACCCAACAATATTTTAGCTATTTAAATTTTCTTTTATTTGTAATAGTTACTTTTCAGTCATAGATATTGCCTAAAAACTCATCTAAAACTCACATATAGAGAATACTATGCTTGATTTTGGGCTCACACTTCAAAGAATAAAACAAGTTTCATTCCCTCAGTTATAAGACTTTTTTCATTCGATAAAAAGAAACGAGCTTTCAGGAACTGTCGCTGCCATTTTCAAGGGGTAAAAATGAAAAATAAAACATGACTGTAATACTTTAGTAATTGTCTAGTCGCAAGATTATCTATCCCCAATTGACTGCATGTGTAAGGATTTCATTTTGTCTCTAACAGCCTAAAATTCATGTGGTATTTATTTGCAATGGTGATTTCCTTCACATTATTTGTTGTATTTCCTGAAGCATCGCTACATTATACACAGGTTTTGTTATTTTATAAAAATTATATAATGAATAAACAAGTATAACAATAAGTAAAACAATGATACACATTATACGTGACTGGACTAAACTGACTAATAAAAGTGATGGGGTCACCTTTTTGATCAAACTTAAAACTAACTTACATACTAATACTTAACCTAATTTTTCCCTGTCAGTCTGTTACCATCGATGCGGGAGGGGTGGTTGGGCCATAGTGTTAAACACTGGGTTTGTCAGGTGCTGCAACGAGTCAAAAAACTTGATGTGTCTCCGGCGGATGAACTCGCCCACCGATGGCACACCAAGCAACGGGTGCAGGACAGCGTTCTTTAACCTCTCGAGAGAAGTATGTCGGAACACTTTTCGCATGATCCCATTCTGGAAATGTTGGAGACATTTGCCTGTATTGTCAGTCAAGTGGGTAAATAGCGGGGCACCGTACAGTAGAGCTGGCCGGAGGACACATTTATAGATCATCAGTTTGGGACGAAGCGACAGGTTGGGTGAAGTTAACAAGTGCGATAGCCGGTAAGATCTGTGTCGTACTTTTTCTATTTTATTGCTAAAATGAGTAGAGAAATTGAGATGCCTATCCATGTTTATACCCAGATAATGCATTGAGATGGATAGGCATCTCCATTTCTCTCTTTCTCTCTTTAGTAATAAAATAGAAAACTTACGGAGCAACGGTTTCAAAGATTTTAAATACTGGACTTCAAAAATACTTAAGTTAGAACGAGTAGGGAGCACTGATGAGATTAACACTGTGAAACTTGTAGGTTGATCTTACTTGTGGCGATTATATGTTTAATTTATACTTGCATACCTGTTTATATTCAACTATGTTATTTATTTTCAAATTCTGATATCAAACAATGGTTAATTGAATATTTGAAAAAACTTATAATTTTTTTTTGGTTTAACCCTTCAGTTTGTGTCGTAACTGAAAACAATTTATTATGTTCCGTATAAAAAATCTCTTCACCTCATTCCACCACTGGTATAAAGTGAACACGAGAGAGAATCAATTTTGTCAGGTATAATTACGCCGGAGCGCCCAGGGACGCATTTCCAAGCTATTATTTATGAGCGAGTCAGTTAGGGCAGCTCCGCTGGGCTGAAACATTTATTTCCAGCTCGGCCTCTGGGACTGAACCTCCCCCATGACCGTATTTTCCACGGAAATTGTTCGAGGATTTGCCCTTCGGAAAAGCTGGGGAAGCGTAAACAAAGCTGACGTGACCCCTCGTGTTAGCCCGGCATAGAAACGGGAAAATTCCGGATAGAAAAAACCTTAGAAATCTCACACGTTTGTGATGGCTTCTTTTATTAAATTACAGTATCGATTTTTTTACCTATCACAGTTACAAAAGCATATCCTTACATAATTAGTTACACGCATATAATTACTTTATCATAATTATTCCAGTAATAGCATATGTGTTCATCCCTAAAGATTGGACAGTTTGGACACTTGGACTAAAAATGTAATTAACATTCTTAAAAGTAACACTCCAAACAGAGACACCTGTAAGTCTCTATACATATCTTTTATTTATGATATTACATCAGCAGTCAACGTTTCCACCTGTTCGCGTGTCCTCAGGACTAAAATAAAATCAAACTACATACAAAACAATTAAAATAATAAATAATTAACTGGGCAACAAGCTAAAGAATAAAACGACGCACTTGTGATCGATCATTCATTTTAAATAAAAAAAAAAGATAATAAAATCACAGCGCCCTTCAATAAAATACCTTGATGAAAACACATTCAAATCAATCAAGAGAATAAAGAAATGTCCTACAGCTGTATAACGCTTAAAATATTTTATTTGAAATAAAAACTATTTATAATCAATAAACGCTATTTCCCCAAGTCATCAAACTTATCACTTTATTGTTCATTTGTTTATGTAGGATTTATTGTTATTAGCTTAGTAATGCAATTGTAATAAATAGTTTAAATCGTAAAATCCAGCTACGTCTAACCGTCCTACTTCAAACTCATTTCTTGAAAATAGAAAATGCTGAAGCACCAATCACTAGAGGTTGAGGTACCAGGAGTCAAGAAATGATAACGACACACAAGGCGTACGAGGTGAAGAAGTAAAATTCAAGGTCACGATTAATTACTAATAAGACTGTTAATATGAGCCGTATTATATATAATAAGCCGTGATAATAAAATCAAGTATTGCAAGTCAATTAATGGCTTCTGCTTACCCACTAGAAATAGGACTAAGGGCTCAAGAGCACATAACCTGCGGGCGTGATGATTGATCATTTACAACAATATTCAAAGAAGAAAGCAAGCGTGGGTATGAAACGAATGTTCAAAACTTGCCTCGTTGACGCAGAACGTAAAGAGATGCCAAGAAGGTATCGAAATGGTATGAGTTAGCTTTACTGATCCACCTGTTGTTTTTTGGAGCGATGTTTAAATCTCATTGACTCTTAAGTAGTCAATTCGACCTTCTCCAATCATTTTATTTCCCTTACCCATAAACCGTTTGTCCTTACCTCCAATTAAAGCCTGGTAATACTGGCGCGCAAACATGTTATCGCCTTCCAAAGTTATGACCTAAACCTGATTGAAATTATATGGAGTATGAACGATAGAAGCATTGTAAAGCAGAACTGCAAGTATAATTCACACCTCTTAGAAGTTTTATAAATGGAAAAAATGATTTTTGAATAACTCATTAAAAATAGTTTTCAAATGATTTTATGACAGGAAATTATTATTTTAGCATGAATTGCTTATTTTACTTCCTGTCCCTTAGATTATTAATATACGTTCAGAAAGTAGTATTGTGTCAACGCAATTTACCGTCACAATTAGTCATTAATGCTATTTTAATGATATCATAAAAGGTGGAGTAAAAGCAAGCTATCTCGGGAGCAGAAGAGAGGCCAGAGCAACGCTGACATGAGGCAGGCTAACTTTATTACAAGTCTATCAGGGCACCTAATACCTCTCCGCTCTCTAATAACTCCACTTCCGTTTTACCTTATGTTTTTCCCTTCAGAGCAGCATCCAATACTCAGCTTCAGTTTTAGGCTGTTTTTATGGCAGAAGTAACAAATTGACAATTTTATTAAACTTAAGCAGGACTGTGTACCAAATGTACACCAAATGGTGTAATTAAGTATTGCAAATTCACAGAATCTGCAAATAACTTTTTCATACTTTTTTCACCATTTCAAAACTATACCTAAGATCATTTTTGAGCCATTGTAGAGCCATAATTTCGTACCTTTCTAACAACTGATTTTGTTGTTCCTTGGAATTAGGTTGTCTAGCCGTTCTGCTTTTATGTTCGTTCTCCATTACAGGATACCTCTTAGGAGCTATCTGCTAACAAATCTACATTCATAATAAAATAATATATAATAAGAGCAATCAAAATCTTATTGGAGAAATCATAGTCATGCGGAGTTAATTTAAGAATTGGTTTATTAAATCGCTATTATAAAAAAATTGTATTATACTATATCTACTCGAAATGAATGTGATAATGGTCAATAGACATAATCTAAGAGCAGGAACAATCTACCCAAACGTTTCTATTGACGTCCGATGATGTTGTTTTTAACTTAGTGAAATTATTTTCTTTACAACTCTTGAATAATTGCTTCTGATACCTTATCGCTATACGCCAACTAAAAATTGAAAGAAAAATAATCAAATAGCATGAATAAAAATGTAAGTCCAGAATCCCGTAGTGAACAACTTTTATTCAGTGTAAAAAAAGTAAAATAAACGTCTTAAATCTTTACCTATATCGCCTTGCATTATTTTTAACATAAATGGCACCTTATAAATAAGTTGTAGGTGTCTACGGTTGTAGAAAAACTGTAAAGTTATTAAACCGTAAATTTATAGTAAGCCGTAAAATTAGATATTAATGGGTGTGTAGCGACCACTAACTGCATAAGATAAATCACCCCCTACTCTATTGTATATATTGTAAATTATTTAATATATAGGCTGAGCACAGAACATCCCCTTCTAAAGTTTCAGTCAGAAGCTAGCCATAACTTGAATAAAAACATAGCCACTGCTATGAATTCGATAGACTGCACTCAAACATTCGACGTGGAGTCCTACAAGATACTGTGTTAAATGCTCTGTGACCGGGAAAGCCCGGAGCAACTCTATTTAATTCTGGCTAGCTTCCTGAACAACAGATCGACACGTGCGAGTGGGTAAAGCTTCTCCGAAGTTGGGCCACTGGCCTGTGGAGTACCCCAAGGAGCCGTGTTAACCCCAGTAATTTTCAACGACTGAAATTGTTGGATCCCGATATAAAAACACAATAATTACTGCTTTCGCTGATGACATAGCGGTGTACAGTAGCAGCATGAGCGCCAAGGTAGCTTTAAGTCAGGCTGAAGCAGCCTGTAACCAGATCAGTAGGAGATTAAAGGAGGCTCAATATTTCTGTAAACGGGGGTAAGACTTACTGCGTAATTTTCTCTTTCCAAAAGGGAAAAAGTCCGCTGTCTACTAGTTACACAGTAGGAACGGAGGAAAACGCACCAGCCAACAACCTAGTATATCTGGGAATTAAAATAGACAGACACCTCCGTTTAGTAAACATTTTGCGAGGAAATTGAAGCAAACCCGCACGAAGTCTTACCGGCTTACGCATTTATTGACTTCTCCCAATCTATCACTGCGTCTGAAGCTACTGATCTACAAGGGTATACTCAGGCCTACTCTGCTATATGGTGCACAACTTTTTTCGTCATCTGACGTATACGACAGCTCGGCGACTCCAACAATTCCAAAACGGTATACTGATGAAAGCGATCAGACATACTTTATTCGAGCAACGGAGCAACGGTGAGCTTCACGAGATCTTTGATCTTCCTACGGTAGATGAATTCATTCAACATAGACATATCAAATTTTTCGACTCATTACCGCACTTGACAAACCCGGTGTTTAACACGATAACCCCCACTCCGTTCCCCTGTCGATGGCAGGAACGCTTTAGTCTTTAGGTTCTAGTTTTTAGGTTTTAGTTTGTAAGTTTCCCTCTTTGTAATCCGAAGGTGAGTCCCATAACCTAGCCCTGTACATTGATCTTTTAACTTCAAAAAGAAATGTTGATTTTGTAAATGTACCCTCATTCAAAGGCATCTGCGTATGCAGCACGAGGAGTTATTATATGTTAAATCTTGTTCATTGTATATTGTGCATATGTTAGTAAACTCATTTATGAAAGCATCTACACTTCTATCCTAGCCTTGCGGTTTTAGTCCGGCGTTGTCTTAACTTTAACTTGAAACTTCAAATCTTCAGTGAAGAGAGGGGGGAACTAGTGCATGAAACAGCTGTAGAGTGCTGGGACGCGCGGGTGACGATTTAGGGCATGCGACAGACCATCGGACCACAGACCCCGCACTGCTCTCTCTCTCTCTCTCTCTCTCTCTCTCTCTCTCTCTCTCTCTCTCTCTCTCTCTCTCTCTCTCTCTCTCTCTCTCTCTCTCTCTCTCTCTCTCTCTCTCTCTCTCTCTCTCTCTCTGCACTGGAGCTTGCTGCTTTACTCGAACCATGGCCTTCTCATTCAACTACCTCTGCATCTCTCTCCCCTAGACTCGCTATGTTTTAGTCCGGAGTTGTCAGACCCCACTCCTTCCTAGTGAGACTCTCTGCCTTCATCTCGCTAAAAGTAGCACCTCCTTGGGAGAGACCTCTCCCTCGCGGACGACGGTCTCTGAACCCCACAAACTTTACCTAGTAACGCCTCCCACGGCAATCCAGTCTGCTTCTCTCCGGTTCACACTCACCTTTGGGATCCGGACGGTATTTGCCCACCCTTAGATACCTAGTGTGAAATCGTGGTCAATCCAGACCACATATGCACTGTCGGGCCACATACTTATCAGATATGAAGTCAGATAGTTCAGTATTAAGACCTGTCATGAACCAATCGTTCAGGCCAAAGCCCCCCTCGTGATGACCCGACATGGTGATTTAGTGGGAATCGGATTTGTTAATGAAAAATATCTCTTAGACTTTTATCACAATATTAATGAACATTTCTACTAACATTGAAAGTATTATACCCTTCAGTGGTTACAGCTTTCAGTGCTTATTATAAAATGTAATTAATACATTTTATATCAAAAGGTTGTCCACTGATTTCTGACTATTTATCTTGTGTATTCATCTATTCGATGTTATGTACATATATTACTACTATATGATATGGTACATATTATTTAAACAAGTTGCCAATGTAACAAACATTTATGTACCCATTTTTCTGTTTTATCCTATGAAAGAACATTTATATGTTGAAAGCGTTCAGGATAACATAAAATATATCAAGATTTTTAGGGCATACAATCAATCGATCAATAAAAGAAATCCCACGACCACCATACGACATAATTTCTAAATGCTTCAATCTACATTACCAATACAAAAAAAAATAGTTTCTACTCCTCAGCATACTTTGAATAACAGCTAGCTAGTCTCCGACACAGTTGGAAAAAACCCAAGGCACAATGAGCCGAAATCGTTAAATCTAAGAACGTACTTTAAAAAGGGACCAACTTAGAATGTCCTTATTGATATTTATGAAGCAGACTGGGGTAAAAAGCCTTTTGAAGGAGAGCTGATGTGTGAAAGGCCCTGCTGGCAGCCGGCTGGAGGTGTTGTAAAGCAACTAATGATAAACTGCTCCATCCTATTATTATGTTAATGTTTTCTTCCTTTTCCTAGCTCTCTCCCTCTGTCCCACTCCCCCGCCTTTCTTGCTCCTAGCGGACTTCACTTCTCCTCGGAACGGTCTTCAATAAATCATACTAATTAAAATTAAATTTGTACTTGTTCGCCAGTAAGAGAGAAACGGCCGTGCAGCATAGAGTCATAAATTATGGGCCGTATTAGAGAGATATTGTCTGTTTCCAAGGTCTGAGCCCCCAATACGGTTAGGACGATGGGTGATTAAATTAGTTCAATTCTGCGAGCAGGCTAGTCAAGCAGCGGTTATCATAGCGTGAAAAAGCAACAGCATGTCATTCTATACCTACTGTCTGGGAACACTTTAGAATTCTTTAACTTTGTAGGAAAAACGAGAATTTGTTCAAAAATTATAAATTGATCAATTTTTTTTTCTTCATATCCCCTTCATTCGGAATTCAATATATATTAGATTCTATATAAATGAAGTTATTTACAGTATGTCAATATTATATGTCCTGTAGCTTGGTTACATTTGCTACTACTTGTAACAATTTCACGCTGTGATTTGCGATTGTTAAAAACTATACATTCATTGCCTATACATGTTTAAAAAGTGATGGGGCTTACCTTATGAATCATAAAACTAACTTACATGTAACAAATAAAATCTTAATCTAATGTTCACTGACGGTCTGTAACCATCGATGTGAGAAGGGTGGGGTCACCCACGCCACTGGGTGCTGCAACGAGTCATAACTCTTGATGAATCTCTGGTGGAACTCATCCACCGACGGCACACCGAGCAACGGGTGGAGGTCGGCATTATTTGACCTCTCGAGTTTATCTGGCCACTTTTTTCATGAAACCATTCCGGAATTGCTGGAGACTTTTAGCTGTATTATCAGTTGAGTGGGTACATAGTAAGGCATCGTACATCAGAGCTGGCCGGAGGACACATTTATGTATCATCAATTTTTTTATTTCGTTACAAAAGCGGGTATAAAGATGGAGATGCCTGTCCATTTAGATACCCAGTTAGTACATTGTGAAAGCCGATGAGTTCTCTTGCTCTCCTACAGTATAGGATTTAGGCAAGGCTTTTTTTTTTCTTTTTAGAGGGATAAGATTACGCAGTCGGTCTTCCCAGCGTTTACACTGATGTTTAAAAATTAATCATCCCCCCCCAAGCTCTCAAATTTGAAAAATTAAGAAATAAGAAAAAAAATGAAATAGAAATTATTTGGGATAATTGGAACCTTTATTTTATTATTATAAAAATAGTTCAATCCTCCTGATTAAAAATAAATACATATCAAATTATTTTGTTATATTTACTGTATAGATAAAGTTTAATAATTTAATTATGATGCTGTTGACGTTTATAGTTAAGTTGTTAATGTTAAAAATCGTTTGTTTGTCTTAGAACAATGAATAAAAACGTGAGCTATATCTTACACCCCATTCTATTCACACTTTAATTAATTTTAAAGTACTAAATTAATTACCTTTATAATACCAAAGACAATTTTTTTTGTTTATTAGATTTTATTTTTTTCAATCATAAATTGTTAGTCGGCTCAGGTGTTTATAAATTCCCTATCTTATTGACCTTAAAACAGCTGAATCAATGAAAGGTAAACTCTGTCGTTTTATGTTTTTACTGCTTACGTAATTAAGAAAAAATAAATTGAAACAAAGTTACAAACAGAAATCTCATGGTATATCCTTTCTTTAAAATTAAATTTTAGGTCGATTTATTGAGTAAACAATTCATCATTACCTACCCTAGAGTCAGGATTTGGCACAAGAGATAAAGTTATTTCCAAGAAATTATGATTTGATAGGGTATTATTGTACAATTAAAAGTGAAAACGCATGAAAATAGCGGGGAAAATGCCGAAATCCCTCGTGATCGTCGCAGTCGGGCTCCCCTATTCTACATAGGTAGGCAATGAATAATTCAGACAGCACGGGGCGTTTCAGGAGTTCATTGTGCACCACTATGCCGGCACTGGCGTGGATTATGCCCTAAGGAGATTAGGTGTCTCTTGCAGACAACGGGGATTACCTCCAACAGGTCGTCTTAATCCAGCCTCGGGGGGAGGTAATCGCGGCCCGAGCGCAATAACAATAGATTTTCTCCTTCCTTAGTCTCTCCTGCGATCGCTAATAAACGCGAATACTCCCTCGCTCCCTTCCTACGACCCTTCCACTTCCGGCTAATGGTTATTTAAATTTCGAGTCAAAGAAAATCGCATTATCACGAGGAAAACAACGCAGACAACAATTTACATGAACTCCAGTTCTTCAGCAATTGCTTGCCTGGGAGTCCTTTTTTGACAAGGATTGACAAGGAAAAGAAACTTAAAAAGCTTAAAGAGGCTCATTCGAAACAAGGAATGTTATACCCAATATAAAAATAGGAATTCCCGCTTAAATCCGGACGCTGTCATATTGCTTTCATTCATCCTGAAAACATTGCTCATATACGGTTGAGTCCGGAGATTTTCCTGTACCTCAAAACTAAAAAAAAAAGATAAAATTACAATCTGCCTTATTAGGCAATAAGTAATTGAGATAAATGTTATCATTCATACCATATTTACAATTCATCATTCACTCGCTCCTTCATAAAATATTTACAAACAGCCCAGAGGCCCCCCAAGTCCACATGGTTGTCACCTCCCTCGCGTGCGAAGAAGGAAGCGGAGTCTTGGGAAGTCCCCCACGCTCCTACGTCAGCCACGTCGCCGGATACGAGGCAGTAGAGCCTGACCTAGAGCGCGAGAGCCACAGACTCTCAGGCATATTTGGAGAAACTGGCCATTGCCAGGACTCCCACTGTCACGTATTTATAGCAGTTCGCGTGGCCACTGCTGCTTTAGTCTGCGAGGAGGATTATAGAGATGAGTTGCGTAGTGTAATGTCCGTGCTACGGGATTAGGGTGGTTGGATAGGTCGCTATGGAATCGCATGAGCCTGGAAGGGATTTGCTCAAGAATGTAGCGTACATTAAGATCGCAATGAATGGCTTTGTTTCTGCCTTAATGGGGGGCCTTCACTATTGTTCTCAGAACTTTTTATTGAATGAATTGGATACGTTTGATGAACGACTTTTTTGCTGTCCCCCATAGCTCTTATGTTCAGATTGCCTTAAGTATAACTTTGTACAGTAGTAATTTATTTTTGATTGAGAGCTGAGATGTCCATCAAAGTAGCCTCTACAGTAGTCCAAAAAGCGTTATGCAAAAATAGTAAATATATGTGCTTAGGGATGGGGGGAGGCTTATGACCCCCTAAGATCTTGAACACGAATTCTGAACCTTATGGCATAAAGTCAACACTGGATAACACAATTGATACTAAAGAGGGAAAACGCGGAAAAGTGCCCGACGGTAGTACTGAGGACATCTTAGGGGAAAACACTGTGACTGACACTGTGACTGAAGAGGATGGGAGACAATACAACAGCGTCTGTAAATCTTCTGCCTAAAACGTTTTCAGGCGACAATAATCCGGTATAATAACCATGTACAGAAGGGTAGTTACTAAGATGAGGCTCCTGTTCAAGCCAACAGGTGAGGGTGATTATATGAACTTCAACAGGTAACGGCCACCACACCTGCTCAGGCTAGGCAACTTTTTAACTTCGTAACAAGACAATTACAACCGGCTATTTTCTTTTTGATTTCTTAAGGGTTTTTAGAAGTGTAAGAACTTAAACAACTGCTCGCTACCCTTAATTGAATAAGTTATCAATTGTTTGGAGGAAGAGTTCTAAGTCCCAAAGTGTTATCTAGACAGTAAAATGAGCATTCTTTATACCAATGTCAAAAATGTGTCCATTTAGCCTTTCTCTTCAAATGACTGTTGTGCATTTATGGAGGATTTCTTCCAATAAAAACACTAATCATTATAAATATTTCATTTACAACATTAGAAAGGTCTATCCTTTCTATATAAAAAAAAAAACTATATAAATTAATTATATAAAAAACGGTGTTAGCTGAATTATTATTACTTAAATTTTAAGAAAAATCAATACTGAATCATGAAATATGGCTCCGTAGCTTTTATCGTATCCATATTGCATTTACCGAAGTGTACAAGTAGTTATCTATACAAACGCTCTCCGGAAGCCTTGATTCAATTCTGAATAGCAGTTGAGCGCGTTGGCATATCTGTACGAAAGTTGAAAGATAGCTGTGCCACAAATAGACAGTGAAGGTCAAACTGCTATTAGGCGAATAAGCAGATGGTCATGTGGAAAAATGCATTGCCATTTCTCAAAGAAACACTATTAAATTGTAAAACCAACAAAGTTATACATAAAAATTGCCGTTTTTTATCTACACACTTTTAAGATGGCAATTCGACATATTCCAATCAATGCTAAAATTAAATGTAAGAGTTTATTTGTTCAATACATGATACATTTTCTTGCTGTTGATATTGAATAAGTTTTTCCTGTCCCCCATAGCTCGTATGTCCAGATTGCCTTAAGTATAACTTTGTACATTTGTAATTTATTTTATATTAAGAGCTGAGATGTCCATCAAAGTAGCCTCTACAGTTGTCCAAAAAGTGTTATGCAAAAATAGTAAATATATGTGCTTGGGGGGGGGGGGGGGTTATGACCCAAAAGAAAAAGATCTTGAACACGAATTCTGAACCTTACGGCATAAAGTCAACACTGGATAACAAAATTGATACTAAAGAGGGAAAACGCGGAAAAGTGCCAGACGGTAGTACTGAGGACATCTTAGGGGAAAACACTGTGACTGACACTGTGACTGAAGAGGATGGGAGACAATACAACAGCGTCTGTAAATCATCTGCCTAAAACGTTAGCCAGTGGGTGCTGAAATTATTTTTGAGTCCTATTAATATATTACCTTGGATTTGACATTTAATAAAACAAAACTGGTCGTTAAAAACGAACTAGATTTTTAACTGATAGACCTCCAAAGATCATTAGACTAGATATTACAACCAAAGGATCAGAACCCAAAGCTGTGTACTTCGCTTTTCAGCTATATTCAATTTATAATTCTAACTTGGAATAAAAATTCGAAATTCCAATAGTGTTTATTAAACTTGATGAATTTTGAAACAAAATGGTAACACTTATTCATAGGATTTGAAATGAGCCTAATACATCAGGAATCCATCATGTCCATAAAAAAACAAAACAGAAATAGCTAAAATTAATAGACCTAATGGCAATAAAACGGTAAGTAATAAAAATAAATATTTTCATATCATTCTGATCATACCAAATCAATGAATTCGACTTGTTTAATCATGTATATTATGCGTTGAAATTCTAATAAACTATAGTCATTAAAACAGTCATTGGAATGGTCCTTTTAATTTTTTTCGCTACGCCAGTTTCATAAAGGGATATTTAGCAGGGAATGGGTCCACGAAACAAAAAAGGATGAAGACCCCCATTCCTTGAGTATTTATCTCTCTAATGAACGACTGAGCATACCTTGTGATACAGTTAGCTTGAAATAATTGGATGATGCATTTTAAAATTCTTGAGAGAGGAGAGGAGCTGTGGCGTTTGGTGGCTGCTAGAGGGAGCGTATATCCGGTGCGGTAAACAATGGGGCCTTATCAGCGCGCCTGGCCATTGTCTCCCTGACAGAGGCACACCCGCCCCGATCCTACCTCTGTTGCGGAGTGTCTCCCATCCACACCTAAAGCCTGCATTTATAGTTCAGTTGGACACGGCCATGACATTGCTTGCAAAAAATGTCCCTGATACAAAAAACACTACTGGATCAATCGGTAACTGTGATTATAATAGTATTTCAAAACATATTCCATATGCCATACATAATGTGATGCGTGCAGTTCAGGAAACCTATAACCCTTATGATGGGTACAGTATTCTTTTATTAGAAGAACCTAAGGACATGAGCAGCAAGGTTAATGGCCCATGTCAGTTTAATCGTAACCCATGACCCACCTATTACAAGAGATCCTGTTTTAATCCCCAAGGAGGATATAGTCCTGACGACTCACAAACCCATTTCATGGGAGTGTGCCTTAAGTATGTGGGTTTACGATTGAACAGAAGGTTCTATTGATGACCTAATTTAAATGAAAGTAGCACAATTTTCGTCTTCGATCAAAGAATTGTTTTCTTAATTTTTTTAGATATATTTTCTTTTTCTGTTTTTTAAAAAAGAATTCAGCGTGTTTTTTTGTTGCACTTCGATGGCTTTGAGGTTTCAATTCGTAAGGGAAGCCAATCATAATAACAATTTTTCATTGCTCATGAATAGTTTTACGGAATAGTAATAATTTGGTCAGAAGAAAATTCTCTCACATAGGATGGAAAAAGCCCTGCCTGATGTTTTTCGAGGGTTATTTTGTAATTGGGGATCGAAGTTGGATGCTCTGATAGCTTCCGTCAAAACATCTTTTGTCTCCCTTTATGTGGCCCAATAGTCACGTTACGATCAATGCTGCTTAAAATGCAGAATCAAGAAAAACATTTGGATTTCTTGGCCGAAATCCGGTACTTTTACTCCCCAGGTTATTGTTTACCTGTGTAGCGATTCAAGAAACAATTTTCAGCCTAGTAACAAAAACTAACATAGACTGAACAACAATAATTATTAATATTAGTTACTGAAATTGTACTTATTTAAGACGATCAGCAGATATACAAAATGAAACTATCTCGCAAATTCAGAGCATGGAAGCTGACAATTTTTTCATACACTGCTCTTCTGTATTGAGGTAATAGCACTTGTTATGTGAAGTAATGCAAAAACCCTTTTATATTATGAAAACCTGTTTAAGAGAAAAAATATTAACTTGAAGTGATAATTTAAAAACACTTCCATTACGAATGAGATCCTCAGAAGATAAATAGTGGCAATGCTTAGAGGTAAGTACTCAATTATTAAACTAATCACACGTAAAGGGCGAAGTACCGTATTATACCATTATTTTTCTCTTATGTGAAAAATAATTATTCCTATATGCTGTTCAACATTAAATCTATATCTATTCAACTGAATTTTTCTTTTAGTTACTTAATTAAGTCATAAAAAAAAAGTCAGTTCAAAGTGGCGAAAAAAAACTTGATAGTTCAAATGGTCCTGAGTGAATCACCTTTTTTTTTTACTTTTATTCAGTCAATAAACCATTTTATAGCGTCCATAAATAAATCATGTGATAGCTATTTTAAATGTCCTTTTAAAGGCAGGTAAAGTGATTGAAATGATTTGCATGGAAATAGAATAGTAATTTTTCCAATATCATAATGGAAATCGCAAACGGCTAGTGCCTACTTATCTGTGGTAGTGGGCTATGAATTTTAAATCATTTAACGAACTATACAGCCAGTTCTACCGTTTGAAAGACGGAAATATCCATAACCCATTACCAAGAGCATCAGCAAAATAATTTATTTTTGCGTAAATTATTACTATTAGCAATATTTATCATTTTTTTCCTATATTAAAAACAATAGACGCACATTGGATTCAGTGTCAATTGATTATTAATTGTATACTGTTGACAAACTTACTTTTTTAGTAAACACAAAAACGTCGAGATTTCACGTGACTAATGATGTGATTAAAACTTGCCTCTTAATGAACGTATCTTTAACTTTAGAGGCTGAAAAGTTGGATGAAAAGTTAACTGAATTAACCTCAACTCCAAGAGAATAATTTGGATTTGTGAACTAAATTCTGGAGTAAACTAAACAATAGAGTTTACTGTGGTGTTTTCTCTCATAGCCAAAAGTGCGCACTTCACATTTTAAAAGGTATACTGGAGCTGGAGTTAGATTGGACCTTAGTGGTTTTATTCGACAACGAATTTATTCAATTCCCTTGTAGGCGGATTTACTGTTTGGTGAACTTAGAAGATATATTCAGAAATCCCATTGTGGCTAAAAGACAGTATCAGATGGCCTGTATAAAATTTTACATGCTACAACTCAGTTAAATCGGTAATAAGAGGTCTGACGTAGTTCTGTTAGCTCTTTAAAATGGAAGCGTGATATTATTACATATAAAAATTTATTATTATTAATAGCAGTGGAACAAATTCGGCAGTAAACAATTTTCATTAAATAAATGTATGCTATAACTGTGGAGTATATATGACTCGTCGAAAAATTTAATTTTGTTTTATCATTCGCAGTAAGAACCAGCTAAAACATCCTATGAATCATAACTGGTCTAATAGACTTTAAATAATTATAATTACATCGACATTATAATAGAATAGAAACAAAAATTTATTCCGGAATAAAGTCCCCTATGACTAACATCAATTTTAATAAGATATATTAACATTCAAATAAAAATTACAATTACATCTTAATAAAAAAAGTATATAAATAATAAACATTATTACCCGATTATTGAATGATCCCGATTTAGGCTGAAGGATCATCATTCATGGCTTCAATTAGAAGCTAAGAAGCTAAACTCAGAGGTTATAAATTCATAAAATGTATGAGCACAAAGGAGATAATAGCAATTTTAAAGAGCTTGGTTAGTGTTTTGGCTAATATCAGAAAAAGGATTGAAAGATTTCTTTCGGTTTGTTGAAGCTCATTGGTAGCACAAAGGGTATTTGCCCTGGAAACGGTGTTTGCTTCAGAAAATCGTTAATCCTAAAATAGAATTCTATGCATAAAACATGGCTGTAATTATTCAATGTTTTTTATAGTTAGCTTATCTGCTGTCTCCAAAAGATAAGTAAAATAAACCACTGCCATTACCAAGTCTATTAACTGTACAAATTTGAAGGATAATACTTGTAGTTTTAATCAGATTAGCTATTGTGTTTAAACTGATGCATATATAATACCGAGTAGACATGTCGTCCATAACTAAATATGATGGAAATATGAAAATAAAATCCTTTTATCACTAGCATAACTCAATCACTGCTCACTTATAACACACAGCTAAATCCATGAAGTCACTGCTTTGAAAGTTGAAATTAGATACGTCTGATTGTTATTTATTTGGTGGCTTTCGGGTCACATATTCAGCTTACATGGCTAGAAGCATCAACACTGAATTAAAATTAAATGTCCTTAGTTAGTTAGTTAAATGTCCACTTAATCTTAAGTTCAGCCTACTAAACCAGATTCGGTATACAATATATGTACGTAACTACATATATAATATATAATCCTACATATATAATCCTCACAAGGTAGAGTCAACCCCAGCCAGATCCATCCCCCAAATTTAAAACCCTAAGAGTGCCGGGAATCGAACCCGTGTATCCGCAGTTAGCCATCAACATCAGCCTCTAGATTACGGGGGCCCATTATTATAACAAATTACAAACGTCTCCGAATCACCAATCAAAAATTACTGAAATTCGCAAATGGTTGATGAGTCTAGAATCTAAGATAATCAATCGAATATCTGGATAAACAATCGAACTTTGTGGCAAAAATAAAACAAGAAATTCTCCGGAAAGGAGAAAATCAAAGCAAATGCGAAATGGAAACGTACCCATTTCAGAGGAATCTTATATTGTGCAGTATTATTGTATGTGTGGGTATGTTGAGCTCAGAGACAGTCAATAGATTCGGAAGAAGGTGCAATATGTTACATATAATATGAAAGGGGCGAGGGGGAAGAGGGGGAGAATGGGCGGCATATATCGGCGGATGAGGCCAGCGCATATAACGGTTATTGTCGGCGGTGCTCCAATGAAATGAACCGGACGATAAAAGATAGCCTAATCTGTACAGTGCAGCCACACCAGCTCGCCATGAATAGATGTCGTTTGTACGCATTTGCTCAGTCTATATGCCCACTAACCGGTGTTAGCTTCCTATCACTAATACTCTAACAGAACGGTACTTTTGTCCAGCCGAACGGAGAGGGCAGTATTTACTATACTTTCATTCAGGGATAGTCGGTAAGGGTCCGTATGTACATTCTACGATAGTGACATTAATATTCTATCAATCTATAAGTTAATGAATAAATGAATGGAAAAAAAAAACACCATTTTAATGGACATTAACCCGATCAAAATAAGAAAAAGGAACAAATAAGTATGTCTACAAAAAAACAAAAAATGTGATTACCTTATAATAAAGGGTGCAAATAGGGAGAGGTGTATGACATTCGCTAACAATCGCCAATAATAATAAAGGAATTATTAAAAGAGAAAATAGCATTATAGGTTGTTGGGATGCATTCAAATAGAAAATGAAGAAGTCCGCCATACACCACATTACCGTAGTGGAAGACAAGAGTTGAAACGCAAATGTAACGGAAGGAGATGACCGGAGCAATTGAACGGATCGAGGGAGGAAAAGTATCTCCCCCCAATAAACTGATTAATGATGGGTTTGCTTTGGGAGGTTTATTTCGGCTTAAGACCCTCATGTCATCAATGCCATCGTTTGTAGATTTAAACTCACTTGGGGAATACGCGTTCTGCGAGAGAACAAGGCAGAGCAGAGGTTCCCCTGACCCTGCAGAGAGGCACCCCAGTCCCACATTTCAGGTAGTGGTTATAGATAGGGCGCGAGGTACGTCCTGAGTATGAAGATATAAACTGATACAAATTCAGCAAAGATGGATGCTTGTGGTAAAAAATACAACAACGAGACTATTTAAATAATTAATTGTTTGAGTTATTTAGGCACAGTACGAAGATCCGACGGATGACACTTCTTTACATTCACATAACTATATTTTATGTAATATTGTATATCAAATAGTGTATTTGATATAATATACAAAATATAATATAAACAACGTTGTGATATAACATTTTTCCAAATACATATTTTTATAACATTGTATTCTTTATATAGTTTATATTATTTTGATAAAAAATGTATCCGGTCGTGTGGTGATACAGGCTCCTAGAATTTTATTTGGGTAACTTGCGTTAAATAACCTGTTACTTTTTATGTTTCACACGTGTTTAATGTGTTCCCACTCCTTTGTGGAATTCCGGTTTTTGTTTTCAGAACTTGATAATGACAGCCTAAGTTGCCAAAAGCACTTGCTTGAATAAATATATAAATATTGGGAAGACAAGGGACTTATATTTTATCAATTGCAACCCATAAGTAGCAAAATTCAAAATACTGGAGCACTGATTTATCAGGTGCTATTCATTACATCAGCTATCCACTGACCAAAATGTTATAAGCAAATAGGGTGAAATCGAACAGCTAATGGTGGCAAGTAATAACAGATGAACTCACTGTGTCGAATGCAATACATCATTTACTGTTGCCGCATATTGTTCCAATAATCAACAGTTCTCTTATCTGAGTGAATGAAAAACACATTCAACATTCAGTTTAAACATGACTCTGTGATAGGCTGCAGGTTCAATCATAAATCATGCGGAAAATAATCATGAAAAGGCCGGTTGTTTAATATTTACCAAAGTCTCGATATAGTTAGCTTATTTTTCGCATTCCAATAATACTTCCGGTATCACTGATCTCCTGTGTGGGTATAACTTATTTTGCCGACATACACTTTACATACATTTCTTGAGGCTACAGTTTGACCTCATTTAAATTTGTTTGCATGGAGGTATTGTTGGCAGGTTACCTGCAATAGATAGACGATAATAAGTGCACGAAACGAAAATTATAAAAGCAAAATAAAATATGAATGAGAAAAGAGTCAAAAGTCAATCTTATATTTGTATACGGAACGAGGAATTTCTTCACGTCAATCTGTTTATATAACGAAGTGTGTATACGCTCCCCCACAAACAAAGTGGTGCACTTCGATAAATTCAAATTTTGCTTTGTAATGGAATCATTTTGGCTTTGATCGTTTTCAGTGAAAGGGGCTATAAATAGAAAATATTTTTAAAAAATACAGAATTATCTATTTTGATATCTTATGCAACTGAGCTCTAAAAATTAAGCAAAAAGTTTTATGTTTGCTACTTTTATGTTTATACTAAAGTTAATTTTAGTATTAAAAACGGTTGGGACGGTCGAGATATGCAGTCCGTTGCATAGCGAAGATAGAACTGGGTTTTCGTTGCCGTGAGACAGGTTTGTGCAATCGCAGACTCGAATCAGGTTGGTTGCGAGTGACAGATCCAAGAGATGACCGGTTGTTGTACTACACACGCTTCGAAATTGGTTTTCAACTGCTTCAGAGACTGCTCAACTTTGTACAACACGAGGAGCAGCAATAACTGTCAGAAGAACACTTGCTGAAGTGAATTTAAACCATCATAAGGGTAATTGTTGACCAGAGATCTTAGAGTTCGTTTGGAACTTGCTCAGGAACACCGTATGTGGACTGAAAACTAATGGAGCAACTTGCTGTTTTCAGATACACCAGATGGACGGATGATAGTTTATTGAAGGGCTGGATAGTGTAATGTAACTGGGAGAGTTTGATGTGGGGTAGAATTTCTTCGACGGCGAACACGGAGTTACGTGTAATTGCTCTAACAGTAGTTTCAGGTAAACCCAATACACGGGCTGCATATCTTTGGCTTCGGTTGTTATCCACTAAAGCAACACACAGGCTGTTTGCTCGACTATCAAACACATTTTTTAAATTAAAATGAAATAAAATAACCTTTTGCTAAATTTTTATAGATCAGTTACACACGAAATCAAAATAGAAATTTCTGTATAATTTTTTTTATATTTATTGCTATTTTCCTTCACATTTATAGGCCCTTATCACTGAAAACGTTTAACATTAATTAGGAATGAAATGAAAGCCGAAATAATTCTATTAAGAAGTAAACATTTGAATTTGTCTCTAGTTGCACTATTGGAGCAAGGCCTAAGGAGTTTTACATAGTTTTCTGATGATTTATTTTTTTTGCATGAATATAAATACACCAAGGGGTTAATTTTCTCCTTATATGAAATAAGGATATATGTATGACACACATGGGGGGGAAAAAAACTAAAATCACAAACCATGGAAGATTTTTGAAAATCTCATTCCATCAGTGAAATTTTCTTCCCTGCTCTTATCTAACGCAATATCTATTTTCTTTAATATTTTTTTTATTAATATCTAATTAATATTAAATTTTTCTTTATTATTTTAATCTAATGAAGAGTTAATCTCCTTAAAATTATTTAAAAAAAGGAATCGTACAACCAATATTTGTTGTCAATCCTAGGTCATTTTTACTTTTGATTTCCCCCTACTTCACTATATTGTGGGTGCACAATGAATTGTCCCTGTGATTGTGTGATAAGCTGGCATATATTCCTCATTTGTAGGATGGACATGGGTGCTAACTTATCACAATAGCACACTCATGGGTAGTACTCAGTTCCAGACACTAGCTTTGAATGGTCAGAATCAATGCAATGCAATTGCTAATTATGCTGATGAATTCTAAGAGCTGTATTGACGCCACTCGGTACACTATTGATAGTGAAAGCGAATGGGTACCATTATTCACCTGGGCAACATCACATTCAAATTCTTGGAGTTTCTGTTTGCATGACAAGACGCCACGTCTTAAAAGTAATACTTGAAGAGAAGAAGAATTTTCAATGCTCTTAAATTTATATTTTTCCTCAAACTACATTAAGAGATTTTTTGTTAGTATTCCTAAAAGTAAATCATTAGCGATTTGTCTTCAAATTCCCCAATTTTCAATAAATAAAACAAGATGTGAATATCATTATGCCTTTTAGGCTTAACCCCATTAATCATTTTTTTAATTTTCATATTTTAACTGTATATTAAATTTGATATATCTTTACAGGGGAAATAGTGAGAAATGGAACCGAAGATAATTATACCGGTAAGCTTCAACTATTAATTACAATAATTCTATTAGTTTAAACTTAGCATAAGCTAATTTATAAGAATCGTCACAGCATGAACACAACTATTTTAAATTCTGATGTGACCCACTATTCATTATAAAAACCCCGTCTATAAAGCAACAGCTAATAGAGTTTATAACGTTTATTATCTTAAGTGATACCTGAGATTAGAAAAAGAAGTTATGTAATACTACATCGAAGTTAATTCTTGTTAGTTCTTTGAAAAACTCGTGAACAGCCAAAACTAAAAGGGCTATGAATATATGCTTAAGTAACCCTAGCCATTTATTACAATGGTATAACGAGTCTAAATTAGTTTAACTAATTACATATCATCACCTTTATTATGCCTCCCTTGTGACCTCGTAAGCAGGTCACTACAATAAGCGAAGCAGAGAGCGTAATTATTGGAACGGAATTTTCTTGGGAGGTCAGGACTATAGTCTTAATGTGAGGAACTTTCGCTCACAATCAAAGTGATTCCTTATAATTGAAAAGAAACCTACGGAATTAAAAATAAACATTTAATACGATAACTGCCCAACCGCTCACATTAGATAGCAATACAGCATCATGGGGAACATAAGAAAAGAAAGTTATTTAGGAGGCAGAAGGGCAAGGAGCAATCCTAGTCCTGGACGACCTCTTATCCTCTTCTGTAAGGGATAATTCTATTGGCGAAGAGCCGAGAGATTCCTTTTTCAGTGTCCCCTTTCATCGGGACCGGTCCTCTGGCTTTTCATTCTCCTCATCCTCAATTTATCAAATGTCAGCCTTCATTTATCCGCCACTTTTTCCCCAGATACCGGCCGCCAATAATCCCCATCTCTCTATTCACGCCACCGTCGAATCGCTAACCCATACTTACAGCTGCCCTAATTGCTTCAGTCCTATCAATTTATTTCACCGTGTCCCTTCTTTTATGTCCTATTTGAATAGCCTGACTCCCGGGATTATACCTGCTATTATATGGAGGCATAATTGGGAAAAATGGCGATGATTATATGAAATGATGAAGAACGTGACGGCTTGTATTTACATTTTAATTACAGTTGGTGTATTATATACCGTATAAATGAAGAAAACGTTTTTCTCACCCTATCCGGAAAAGGGAGGAATTTTTTATAGAAATTAAATGAAACAAAAAAACACGTTATTCTAGTAAATTATCCCATACGAATAACGACAATTAATAAATAGGTATGTCTAGCTGACAAAAAATGTAGGTACATATGTGATAACTACAATAAACTAACAGTATAATATTGAATCAAGAAATGTTGGAAAGAAAGAGTTTGATGCTATTCGCTGGCAATTACTACTAAAAATAAATACTCCAAAAATATAGGATTTATTACAAGAGGAAAAAAGCTCTAAAGGTTACTGGAATGTATTAGAATATGAAATGAATAAAATTATTAAAAAATTTATGAATTGTAAGATTGGAGGAGGATAAAAAACTGGTCTTGATTTAAAGATTGGGAATGTTGACAAACGACTAATATTGATGGGAATAGAGTTCCAAAGGTCTGTGACACGGGTAAGAAAAGAATTGTCAAAGGAAGCATATTTGTAAGATGAAAAATTTAAGTTGGACAGGTAGGATTTTGTATGGTGTACAGTTTGGGGGATTTTCGTTCATAATAACACTGAAGAGGAGGGATCCATGGAAGTATTGGTGACGCTCAAAGAAAGGTGACGCACTTCAAATAGGTGACCCCAAATTTCACCTTCCAATAAGTATTTTTTATTTAACTAGACAAAAATAAGTGTTGCATTTGCTTCTAAAATTAATGAAATGCATAATTCATTAATTTTAGAAGCCAGGGCATTTCAGTTTCATTCGATTTCAGGGCAGCCTAATTCACTTTGATCTGACTCCATACGATCTTTAGAAGGTGTGTGCCCCGACAAAGCACTATGTTCAGGAGAAGAGATACAGGGTAGGTTTATAGGTAGTTTATGTGGTCTTGGAATGACCACGAATTCACACTCGGTATCTAAGGGTAGGCGAAAACCGCCGGATCCCAAAGGCGAGTGTGAACCGGAGAGAGGCAGACTGGATTGCCATGTGAGACACTGCTAGGGAAATTTGTAGGGCCACGGCAACCGTCGTCCGCGAGGGAGAGGTCTCTCCCAAGGAGGTGCTAGTTTTAGCGAGACGAAGGCAGAGATTCCCACTAGGAAGGCGTGGAGTCTGACAACACCGGACTAAAACATAGCGAGATTAGGAGAGAGAGATGCAGAGGTAGTTGAATGAGAAGTCCATAGTTTTGAGTAGAGCAGCAGGCGCCAGTGCTGAGAGAGAGGAGAGAGTAGTGTTCCAAGTGACGGTCCGGTTCGTTGTGCCAATCCTCTCTGATGCCGAGTCTTATATAGCAGGCCAGCCAGTAGGGTGGGGATAAATCCCTACCTACGACTGTCTCCCCCACTACTTCAGTCCCTCCTCCCACTCTCACTGACGTCATAACCTTTATTAAACATAATGAAAATAGTTATGGATATGATCTGATCGAGAAGAGGGTGGCTTATAATTATTTGTAATTAAGAGGTGGCCACAACTGTGTGTATGTATTCAACAACAGAAAAAATCAATTATATTTTAAGTACAAAATAACATGGAAATACAGTACATACAACCAGTATTACCATAAGATACATATATACCCTAGGTAGAAGTGCATTATAAAAGCTAGATTCGTAGTAGCAGTCGATAGATGAAAAGGTCTTCTAAAAAGCCAAAGCACGGATCGCGTGTCGGACGGCAGGTAAACATGATTCGAACAGGAAGAATGCATCAATTACAGGAGAGACGCTCTATTTGTGGACTGGCAACGGATTCATAATTCACCAGCCGCTGATAATCCTCGCCTTCATTCGACCTCCTTTGTTCTTTTTATTTATCGTTTCATCCACTCTCCTATCGTGAAAGCCATTACGGAGATTGTATCGAGGCGCTCGGCGGTGAGGGCGTTGCTGGCGCATTAAAATGTCCTCTTCCTCTTGTATGTTAATAATAAGTTGATGTAGATGCATAAATTGATACAAGAGAGTAAAAATTGAGATATTTTAATGACCTTTATTATCATAATGATCCGGCAATTAGTCTTTGTCAGGCATATTGTAGAATCATCATCACAAACACGACAGTCCACGAAGTAGGTCGATGAGGGGATTTCATATAATAGACTCCCTCTAATAGATTTTTTTGTTCTCCGGCGCCCACTCATGGCCCTAGGGCTCTTCAAGGGTCAGCAAAGTGGCGTCACGGAATTCATTGCAATGGAGCTCCAACATACCTTAGATGACGGACTTCGTAGGTAAATTAAATTGCAGAGGATACCGCTCGTTAACGTTACACGGCTGTAATAATGAGATCCCTCCAACAAACTAATTGTCAACAACGCTCTCATTCGCGTGAACAACCCTTTGGTAGTATGCCGTTACTTGAACGGCTAGAGTAGGGTTGAGCCAATGAGAATTTTTTCGAAACGAATTTAAACTTTACCACCAATTAAACCCAAGCCTAAAAGTAGCTTAAAAAATTAAAGCCTTGTGTGGTTTACCTTAAAATTAAGGGGACTTATCAATGTTACTGAAACTATTGATGATCGATGAAAAAAATAACTTTATTCTGGGACAACATCCTCTGATAATGACATGAAAATACTAGAAAGTGGAACCAGCGAATAGTTTGAGTTCGATAGTACGATTAATAAGGATTTGTTTTCAATAAAAAGAAAATTTCCTTTTTTATTTTACTACTTTATAATGTATGAAAATTACAATATGACTGTGAAATCAAAACTTAAATTAAAGATAAATTTATAAATCTTTTCCTCTTTTATGTGAAAATTTCGATTATTTTTTACACACCGCAATCAACAAGATAAGTGAAACGTTTCAAAACATGCAAATTTATAACAGTATCTCATATCTCAGTATAATCATATCTCGAATTGATCGTCTCATATATAATTCAGAAAATTATTTTAGTTCAAGTGACAATTCAACGTGTGTCAAAGGAAGAAAATTTATTCCTTTATGTTGTAACCTGATACTGTTAAAATATTTTGCCTCGGTCTGTTTAAAATCTTCAGGGTTCATCTTAACGTTTTTAGTTGATTTTTTTTTTTTTACATTTAAGTCTCTGACTCACTTGAGTTAATTTTATTGAATGTGTTCTTTTACTGGTTTTACAGTTTTCTTTTTTATAAACAGGTTCTGTGGAAATGTTTGAAAGGTAAAAATTCAACAGAAAAATTAGTAAGATCAAAGGGTAAGGGGGCCTTGAGTAGAAGGCAAACCCTCAACTTTCAGTGTTGGCCCCAGCTTCAAAGGCTACAATTTAATGCTTTAGTTAACCAAATTATTTCTTCCCATCCCCTCTTCTCATTCATTTAACCATTTCGGTGGTAAGGTTTCTCCTCAGGCTGTAGCTTTAGCACCTTATTATTCAAACCTAACTTTCTAGTTCTTATAAGGAAAAAGCAGGAACTGAATGGCTAAAAGAAATGAATTTTTGCCTTTCATAGTTAAATATTCATCACAGCTTTAAATGTATGTTGTTTAGAGCATAACTGAAAACATGAAATTTTACATAGGCACTCCAGAAAATTATCCAATGACATCAAATTACTACCCCCAAAAACATTAAAAAGGTTAATAAAAACAATTTAAAATAAAATAAAAACTTTTACGTCATTGGATAGGGTAGATAATTAGATAATTAGATGTATGCTAAGATAATTGTTATGCTCGTTATAGATAGTGAATTAAAATTAGATAAGGTCACAAAAACTATCGGTAATATCATGTTCACAGTTTTTCTGTAGCCCCTAGACAAGACATTTTGCATGAATTTTCCATAAAAAAAACTAGCTGAAGGTCATTTATAAATTACTGCTGAGTGATGCCATTTAAAAAGGAAAATACAAAATGACATTAATTTTATTAATGTTTAATTATATGCACTCCTGTTTATATGTCTGTTTTTTTTTTTTTTTTGTAATATTCCTATGTAATTAATGTAAAATAGAAAATTTTACAGTTAAATACTGCAACATTGTTGATATTTCCTTACTTATTCAATTCACATCATCTGGTCACTTCCATTACGTTTATCAGAGCACTTCGGACTTAAATGTTTGGCTTACGGCATTGCTTATCCGCATATGTTTGATTAGATGACCATCCCTTTGTATTTCCAAGGTTTCCAAGGAAAACAGCCATCCCATATTCAAATCATAGCTTGATAGTCATCTCCTACCTATCCAGTCATCCTTATGTAATTTAGTCAATACTTGTTTCCTTTAATTAATTGTCTTTCTTTTTCTTTTCTTTCTTTTTTCATGTATTTTCTTTTTTTATGTATCAGGAAATACTCTAAACCTAATCGCGCCCCGCCGTTGGCTATTCTAAAAATAAATTAGAAAAAAAAGTATTAAGGTAACCGTTATTACCTATAGTACAATAAATGTAATAAAACTTGTAATTCTCCTGTGGACCTGCTGTAAATATCATTGCACTAGTTATATAGTTTGGCAGCACTAGTTCTCCTTTGGGCAGAGCCTAAGCCACGAGGGGTCGCAGTGGCCAACAGGTTGGCAACTGAAGATTTATGTCTTAAACCAAGATCTGGGGACGCAACTGTCCGACTTCTCTCCAGTTATTACCTCAATAGCATCTACTTATTTCGGTAAAATCGACTTAATTCATTTCACATCGAGTTCTCACAATGTCTGAGTTCTATTTAAGTAAGCTATTTATTTAAGGTTATAATAAATGTACCTAAGTTTGGGGTATAGTGCAGAAGCGTAGGTTACAACACGCTGTTCAGTTCTTATTTCAGAGATCCGAACCCCCCCCCCCCCAGCTGCAAGTATGCTGGGCCCAGGAAACCCAACTGAATGAACATGGAATCAGTAAAAATTATGAATAAAACATCATTTGTACATTTAACGGCTTGAAAAGGCTTGAAGTGAAAAATGGGATAGAAGAATATTCGTTGTTTTGTTTTGGTTCCAAGTAATAAATTAAATTAGTAACACCGTCATTGTTTGTAGAATTGTCTGTATTAAAATCAATATATGGCTAGATCAAACACGAGACAAGTAGCCATCAGATCAGACAGACAGACCAAGGGGTTTTTGAAAGAACAATAAAGCCCTTATTCATTATTAATGACTTTATGAACACTGTACGAAAGATTGATAACTAACAAATGGATAACGAATAAATTTCATTAATTCCTCCTCTAAAACCAAGTGATTCAGTGTGAAATTTTCCTACAAGTAGTTAGCACTTGCGCTACTGTATCATTTTGAGTCGGTTTTCTCTCTAAATGATTTTAAAAGTTTATGATTTGGTATAGTATATATTCCAGAACTGATTAGATCACGGATAAAAATATATTTCAAAGAGATTATTTAACCCGACGAATATGAAATATGATAGCATTCTAAAAATGAGTGGGTGAAATACCCCAATGGCCAATGGCAGAGCGCCTGACAGAAGACAAACATTTAGAATTCTCTTTTAAATTTGTTTTATTACATCAAAAGTTATTTCCCGTTTCTACTGCAATATTCATAGCTCGTCCTCACCATTCGATTCGTGAACGATGTTTTCTTTATTGGTTTCAGTTACCTCTAGAACAGAGGACATAAAAGTGCCTAAAGAAATAAGAATTATTGTCTACCAGCAAGGTTTTATTCGATTTCAATTCACTAGTTCTTTCGACAGTTAAACTAAAATAAAATCCTTAAATTTATTGAAATTGCAGCTGATTCCAGCTGTAAGGAGTAGTCCCTCAATAAGTTTGAACTTGAAGATGCCTCGTCACAGGCACAATTTGTCTTAATATTTTTACAACTTAAAAATACCATCACTGGGGATCATCACTTATTTTCAAAATCTTAAGGGTAAACTGGAATATGCACCCCCTCCCACCCACTATCACGGAAGGTATAACATGGAATATTTACCTGACTTCCATAGAAATTTAATTTACAAAAATCTAATCTAGCATTAACACGTTTAAAAAAACACTTCTACTACTCAAAAATAGTTTTTCTGGAAACGTTCTTGGGGGTTAGATACGTTCGCTATACAGACACCTGGAATAAAATTCCTCCTGTGCGTGCACTAGGATGATGTATGATGGTTCTGACGATAGGGGTCCTATGCCCATTTGCAATTAATTTTTTTTTTTATTCGTTGAAAATGCAATTTTCAGTGATCAAGATGGTTTAACAAATATAATAAATTATTTTCACTAAAAAACGTCGTGTGTTTTATTTAGCTATAAAACAGGAGCAGAGATCCAGGACTCGATCTTGGATTTTAATTGGATATTTTATTACATCAGATATTCTTCCTTCACTCCCTTCCTCTCTTCGTCCTAAATACTACAACTAGTTTAAAGAATTTTTTAATACCTCGATAATAAAAGGATAACATATTCCATTTTTGTTAATTGCTAAAAACACGACATAAATTTGAATATTATTATTTAAGGAGCAAATAAAATTTACGTATAAAAACAAATATTATATTTACGCAGTCAGCAATTGGATAAAATACTCATCATTAAACCATCAACATTCAGCCATCATCAAGGACTACTATTTTGAAAATGAGTTATATATAATTACAGAAAAAAAATAATATGAATACAAATTGTTTGTGTATGTATATATGTCTTAATTGTAAAGTGATGACATGCCGTTAAAAACAGTGTTTTGAAGTATCAAGACACAGAGCCCCTTCGGACCTCCACTCAGAATTAAAGGATTAGTGTGTAACTTAGTTTTAAGGTTGATCAAAAAGGTGAGCCCCGTCACCTTCATTTGAGTCAGTTCAGTCCAGTCACGTATAATGTGTATCATTATACTTGTTTATTCCATTGCATAATTTTTATAAAATAACAAAACCTATATATAATGTAGCGATACTACAGGAAATACAAAAATAATTTGTAAATAGATTCGCCTGAGGATCTACAACTATATATAATTATCTGTAAATTTAAAAGGACTATGAAAGAAAAAAAATGTCTTAAACGCACAAAATTTGTATGCATTGTATTTTATTAAAGCCCCATCACCTAGTCATGTCATCCATCACCAGCCTCAACCCAGCGAAAGCTCTAAAGGCTGCAGAGGGCGCCAGTCAGTTTATCACCGACAGGCTACGAGCTGTCCACATTCAGGTGAACCCGGCTAAAACTCGAGGGATCGTCTTCTCCTTCCAGCATGGAAAACGGAAGCGTCCACCCAGCTTCACCATAGACGGGACTGACTGCAAACTTTCCAACAGCATATGCTACCTCGGCATCAACCTAGGCAGACACATGACGTTCGGCACACACCTGCAAAAGAAGTTGAAAAGAGTACGTAGGATTTCAACTCTCTCCAGCATCTCATCACAAGCCCGGCTATATCCCTTCGGCTGAAACTGTTAATATATAAGAGCGCCCTGAGACTAGCTCTTCTGTTTCGGACACCAATCTTCCTTACACCAGCACAAAACTCAACTCCAGAGCTTCCAGAACAACATCCTGCGCACGGCACTATGGCATACCCTTTTCGTGATATGAAGGCTCCCGACATCCTCAAAAGATTCGAGGTCCCCACCATCACCGAAGCCATCCAAAGAAGACACATCTAGTTCTTTGACTCGATGAAACATAGACAAAAACCTCTATTCCGAAACATGACACTTCCACCGCTACCGGAAAGATGGCAACTCTCAAGATCTTAATGGTAAAGCATAGCATAGTAACTGATGATAAAGCAGACCAAATGGTGGACATCATGGCGCTTGGCCCACCAACAACAAGCCTCTAACGGGCACCCATCACTACTATCCAACTAAATAAGACTGCACTACATGCCTAGAGGGACTCTAGGCCCAGCCACCAGTGGACTCTCACCACTGTACCAGAACAATCAACCTCTACCAAGGCTTCCCACACGCCTTAATTCCCTCACACCACCTTCAATTAGGTACTCCTAGTATAAGGATCCGCTCAACCCAAATATTCCTTTATTTTTCCCTCATCCTTAATCTTATAATTAGAGAGCTAAGGAAAAAAAAATGTGTTATTTGACCTTTTAACTTCAAAACAACGATAGTCGTGATTCTAACCTCTTCGAATGCATCTGCGCATGCAGTAAGAGAAGAAATCTGTAAATATTTGTTCACATATTGTATAATAAATAAACGGGTTATGGAGAAAAAAAAAAAAATTTTTTTAAAAATTATAGTTCTTGATGATGCCTGAACAGGCTAAACATTGATGGATTTATGATATTGTGTCAATAGAAGAATGGTGAAGAGACTAAATCTTAATGAAAACCCAACAGTGCAAAATATATGCTTCTAAATGTACCCTTTTAAAGATCAACAGCCAGGATAAGAATATTTTACCATTTATAATAACCCATTTTAAATGTCGACCTAACTTATTCGTCGCCAAGGGAAGATCTTTAAGTTGTGCTATATTGCATTAGGACAGCATCTAGAATACTAGTTATATTATACTTAGTTAAGCTATTAGGCTTATAATTACTGCCATATCACAAAACGTTATAGTTATATGCTACTATTTAAACCGTGATACAGATGAATAATTAGCATCTTAATCCTCCTAAGGAAGATTTAAAAGCTAAACGATGGGCTTAAGAAGCAGAGCGTGCCTTATTGTGTGATCCGTGAGGCTTTGATTGCTGGAGCCACACAAACAAGTTGCCTCGAGAAGAAAATAGACCACAACCTATGCCAGCTCCCATTGTCACTAATCATTCATCGTGACAGGGCGGTTCTAGGGGACCTGTCCTCTCCCACTCCTTTTGTGCCCTCGCATATACAGCTTAATAACATCTAAAGGTGCAGCTCTACGATCAAAACTATAGTAAAGTAGACCTTTGATAGTAAATAGGACAGTTTACGCTGGCCTCTTATCATCGTAAATGTAGTAATGTTAGGTAAGTGTAATGTATCAACTAATTTACTTTTTGAGTGTTCTAGTGTAAATAAACATTGATCATATTTCCTGATTGGGTTACAATTATGCCTAATTGTTATACGTTTTCTTAATCTTCAGCTTGCCTTTATGTTTGTATCGCTGCCTTTCAGAATACAATTTATATTATTATTATTTATTTAGCTCAATTTAGTTTTCGTATAGTTTGTTATTAAGTTCCATGTTTGTATTACGTTGTGTTTATATTGTAAAATATACATATTTCTTTACCATAATAGTTGCGTAAATAGATGCATGTATATAGAACTTATTTTTCTTTTGCTAGAAGGAAATGCCGTATCTCCCTGACATTAGCGTGGACCTTATATTATATAGATATTACATTATATATTAAGAGCAAGTTTTCATTTATTAAAGTTAAAACGAAACATGCAGTTTGAAACAATACAAAAATCTTAAAAACGTTGGTAGTGGTTTCAATATTTCCGATCTATCAGCTCAAAGCTCATAAGCTAACTGGAATGCTCAAGGACACGTTGAATTATTTCAACTAATCAAATATCAAAGCAAAACTCATTTCAAAGATCACCAACAATATTTTATTCATTGCTATACAATAGTTCAGTCACTGGGCGGTGTTTGGTCAATGAAATAAAGCATTACTGGTCAAATATTCCACACCATGTCTTACATAGACGGTAAAAGTTCGTTCGAGAAGGATAAGCACAAAAATAATGAGAGCATTAAAAAATAATAATAAAAAAGATTGTATTTTGATACAGATGCCCTTTATGTCTTCTACTCCCGGCTGTTGCGTCAATTTGATACTAAATCCAGCGACCTTTAATGTGATAATTCGTTTGGAGGATTTCTACTACTTCCTGAATTTGCAAGTTTATTTTGAATGATTCTAGCCTGTGGAGTTGTGCGTTTGAATCTGAGGTTCAAATTTAACAAACAATGCGCACACAATAATAGTGATCGAAGCTAAAGATTCAGAGCTGTTCACCCGTTTAAAATTGGGGATTACAGCTTTAGTTGTGCTTAGGGTAATTGTAATTAGTAGTGAAGGTGCGATTTCCAGATTAGTCACCTGAGAAACATTCCATTGAATCAGGACTTAATGCAAATTTTGATTAGTGGAAGGTCCTTTCTTTAAGAATGAAAATATTACTTTCTGTTGTTTAGTATTTACCGTGGTTTCCACATACGAGATCATTAAGTTAGTTTTTCTAGAAAAATTGAATGTCTTTGCTAATTAATATTTATGTTAGTGTAGTTTTGGTAGCTAATAGGGGTATCATCGGCAATATTTAATTGCTTGAGAAGAAGTTAAACATTTTAAAAAGAAAGAAAGGTTTATTTTGAATACAACATACAAATAGTGTAATAAAAGTATTACGTTACATAATTCTGAAAGAGTAGTGGGTTTAGTTCACGGCGGGGGTACAATATATAGAGGAAGGAAAAGGAAGTGATCATTTTCTTTATCTTTCGATGGCGTGCTACGAATAACATCAGGCTCTGAGAGATCACTCCTGCTAACATTGAAGAGGAATGGATGGCTTTCTGATTTTATAAATTATAGATGATTTTACAAATCATTTTAATAGAGTGTAAAATTTAAAAAGTGGATATTAAATGCTGCATGAGTTTGTTAATTTATTTCATAATTGTAAATAAAATTATTATGGCATTACTTATAAAAGGGTGGTACTTTAACTTCATTTAACGAGCCCTAAATTAACTTAAGCCATAATCCACTCAGTTATATGAAGTTATTACCACTTTGTATAACTTTCCCGTATTCTGTAGGAATGTTCTTACTCCATTTATTTCATTAGCGTACTTCTTTTACGGACGGTATTCAAATTATCACTTGATAAGAAAACTTGGTTAATGGTACCGATATGGTACTTAGGGAAGATAACACCGCACTTCCCAGAACATTCTCTCTACCTTTGGCCGTATTAAACTTTCCTTTACATAATACCCTACTTCAAATATGCACATACATAAAAGGCTTCTGAAATTTAGTTTCAGTTCTGGAGTGGGTTTTCATCCACTTATTATAATCCCATATATGCTGAGCACGCGAGTAGGCCGTTTTTTTTTTGTTTGTGATCTGTTTGAATAGACTGTTTTACAACAAATTATCTCGAAGTGGTAGAACGAAGTTTTAATCGAAATTGGTATAGGATAACACCCTAGGAAAGTGGCGAGTTGACTTTACAGTGTCATGTTGGAAAATTACTTTTCCTCTACAGACTTGATGCAAACATTTACATGTGGAAAAGTACTGAAGCGAATCAGACCGATCGTTAACATCTGTTTAGCCATAAATCGAGCTAATAGGTATCATGGGGTACGTGAATGAATCCTAGAAAAGGTATCCATTATTTAACTATTTTTTAGTGCAATATCTATTTCCAAGTCTAAAAGAGAGGCTTCACTTCCATGGCTATTGTACAATAACACCTTGTCTATCTGTCTGTTTTTGATGTGATAATTAATAATAAAGATAACAACAATCTTTATTGCGACAAAATTACAATCTGTCTTAATAACTTCAAATAGGTCGGTCCGTTGTCCAAGTCACAGCTCAGAGGCTCATTAACATTTTGAAGCCTTTCTTAAGGTTAAGGGCACATCAAAGATGTTATCATAACCATACATTCCAAGAAGTTACAATTAAAGTTTCGTGCACCAGTTACTTCTAGGCCATACACACATAGTATTTTCAGTTGCATTAAATATTCACAAACCGGCTCATTGGTGTTAAATAAGGACAGCGATCTGTATTAAACCAACCACATTACCATCCCCTGTATTATTTGTATAGTGAAAAATATTTTTTTTTTTATTCAACAACAATTTTTATTAAGATAAAATTAGAATCTGCCTTTTATTAGGCAATAAGTAATTGAGATAAAAGTTATCATTCATACCATATTTACAATTCATCATTCACTCGCTCATTCATTCAATATTTACAAACAGCCCAGAGGCGCCCCAAGTTCACAAGGTTGTCACCTCCCTCGCATTCGAAGGAGGAAACGGAGTCTTAGGAAGTCCCCCACGCTCCTACGTTAGCCGCGTCACTGGATAAGAGCCAGTGGAGGCTGGCTAAGAGCGAGAGAGCCACAGACGCTCAGGAGAAATTAGAGAAACTGGTCATTGCCAGGACTCCCACTATCACTTGATTATAGCAGGTCACGAGGCCACTGCCGTTTTAATCTCCGAGGAGGATTATAGGGGTGAGTGGTGCAGTGCAATGACTGTGCTAGGGAATTAGGGTGGTTGGATAGGTTGCTATGGAATATTATGAACTTGGAAGGGATGAGCTCAAGAATATAGGGTATATTTAGGTCATTGTTAAGGGTTTTGTTGCTGACGTAAAAAGAGGCATTTACTATTGTTCTCAGGACTTTTGATTGAAAGGATTGGATACGCTTGAGGTTCGACTTTTTTGCTGTCCCCCATAGCTCTATTCCGTATGTCCAGATTGGCTTAAGTATGACTTTGTAAATAAGTAATTGGTTTTCTATTGAGAGATAGGATGTCCTTCGAAGTAGTCTGTACAGTTGTCCAAAGCGTCTGTTTAATTCTTGTCTTTTTAGCCTCGTGTTTGGGTTCCATGTCAGTCTTTTGTCGAGATGGAAGCCTAAATACTGTACTCTCAGTCACAGGGAGAGGAATTGAATTTAAAAAGACTGGCGGACAGGACTTGCGGCAGAGGGTAAAGGTTATGTGGGAATATTCATTCTGTGGTGAAAAATATTAAAGATCAATCTTATCAGGGAATCCCAAGATAATAAATGAATTCCGAACAATAAATGAAGTTGGACGAACTATTTCTATAGATTTCAAAAAAGCAAAATTTATTCCATATTTGATTTAGCATGGTTTAAGTCGATGTATCGATTTGTATTGGGCCTATTCATTAATTAAAATCCAGTTTTGTCACGAAATTTTATTGACATAGGTTGAGAGCCACGATAGAAAACATCTAATTCTCTAAGGAGACGACCAAGCGCTGGGGATGACAGATTGTCAATAGTGTCTTGCAATCGAGTGGCCCCCGATTCTTTTAATTTCATACAATCGATTATTCAATTACCAGTCATGCAGAAAATGCATATTTAGTACTAAAAATTACTAAATATTACAGCAAAGTTCAACTGAAATAATATTGGTTTCTAAGAAAAATATAATATTTAAAAAAGAGAATGGTATTTAGTATGAGAATACATATACGTTTCAAATCAGAACATTTTAATTTCCTGTTACTTAAAACTAAGTTTTAGTATTTTTCCGGAAATAATTTTATTTTGTTATAAGTTTTATTTTTGATTACAAAAACGATATTTTACTTTTTCTTAATTCTATATTTCCATATGTAAATTGAAGTGAGAAAAATGTTTTTATCTAGCCAACAAAAAAAAAACTGAAAGAAAAGACCAATTAATATCTGTAGTGTAGGGTTTATTCATGGTTAACTAAAACAATAGTAATAATTCTTAAACAAAAATAGTTATTGAATATTTTTTCAAGGGAGGATTCCTGTGAACGCGAACCAGTAGGACGCATTAGAAGTCTTTTAACGATTGATTGTTTAAGGATAATCTATAGGTAATAGATATTGCACATCAATTGAGTAATCATTGTGACCGTCAACAATCGATCATTTATAAAAATTACTAAAATAATAAACCACATTATGAAGATAATTGTAACAGAATAACAAAGCTAATGATCCTTCATTATTCATTAAATTGTCGCTTCCTAAATCATTTTGCGTTATAACATCCCTGTCCTTATATTCAAGGCACTGGTTTGGTCCTTGTTTTCACCAGTGTCTGACGAAGAGACCCCTGGAGCGTACTACTGACCGTAGCTCTTCCCTTGACATAACCGTCGCTGAAGAGGCAGAACTTACTTATGCAGTAGTGGACCCGATGCCACTGAATGGGCCGTAATAGGCTGAGTTTTCTTTTCTCGTTTTGTGGCTGACATAGAGTGGGAGTGGGACCGCTGAAATGGAGTAGTTGTTGGTAAGAAAGAAGACGACATGACTAGGATTGATGTGTAATTACGACAGAGACTGCTGACTCAGGGCGAGGCAAGAACAAAGCGGGGCTTGGAGGGCCCTCGACGGCCACTCGTCTCTTTTTAGACGGCCGTCAGTGCCAGCTCATTACTGCACCGTCGCACCGTCGTCCGTGTACATAACAATCTAGAGCCTCCAGTCTATGCATAACTGTTCCAGTCAGCCCTCTTCTCTCCAGCAGGGTCCTGGAACGTCTTGTTTAATGGTCGCTAGGAGAGTCGCAATGTTTCAGCCATGGCAAGCGCACAATGAGGCAACGAGCACTCTATCGATATCGTAAAACATCTTGATCTGACTCTTTGTTCATTGTTAACAGTTTATTCTTTGCCCGGAGAATTCAGCTAGATTGACCCTACAGATGATTATAGATCATTCAAATCGTTCGTTAATATTTGTTAACCTATTATTTTTTGATTTATTACCCAGGTCATCTAGTGTTTTGGTGCCGGAGTATTTAGAGCTGATTTCATAAGAATTTGAAGTCCTGAATCCAAATATGTCATTATTTTTGGCGTAGGAGCTCAAATTTCTAAGGTACAAAATTTTTCTGAAAAATAAGTTACACTTATTAGATTAAATACATGGATCAAATAAAAAAAAATAAACACGGAATTTTTATTATTACATGATACAAATATAACTATATAAAAATATCAGGGAAAACGTCATCTATGAAACCATCTAGTTACTAAAAAGTTGGAAAGCTTATTTTCCGTGACATTCTTGAATGTTCTTTGGAACAGCCACCGTTAAACTCCAGCAGACTATTGTCATCATGTGCGTACGCCATCTTTCTTGGCAGTGGGCCTCCATAGTTTTAATATCTTGGTGAAATCTTTCATCTTGTTCCAAACTGGAGTTACCCAAATTTTCAGAAAAACTAGTAGCTGCGTAAATAGTGCACCTTAATACTCATGTTACACCCAAGGGAGTTGAACAACATAATAGGTTGGCCAAAAAGTGCGTTCGGTTTTTGTCGTAACGAAACTTCAAGCAGTCTGATATGTAGCTAACTTCAGTCCGTCCCTTGCGAGTGCGCTCTCGTCAGATACTAGATACTTCAACGTAGTTTGACGCGAAATTCCGACGAGACTGATTGTATTTAGTGTTTAGGATCATACTGAAAATGGAAAACCGAAACGAACATTATCGACACCTGCTTTTTTATTTTAAAAAAGGCAAGAAAGCAGTGGAAGTTTGAAGGAAGGTCTGCGCTGTATACGGAGAGGATGCTGTTACAGAACGTGCGTGCCAGAAGTGGTTTTCAACATTTCGATCAGGGAATTTTCCGATTCAAGACGCATCTCGCTCTGGCCGACCAACTGAGATTAACAGCGACAAAGTGAAGGAGTTAGTCAACACCAATCCCCGTTATACAACTAGGGAGATCGCAGTTATGCTTAAAATATCCAAATCGAGTGTTGAAAACCATCTGCATCAACTTGGCTACGTGAGCAGGCTCGGTGCTTGGGTTCCCCATCAACTTAGTGAGGCTAACCTCGCCCAAAGGATTTCTATCTGCGATGGACGTCGTTGCGGAAACGTGAAAAAACGATCCTTTTTTGAAGAGAATGATGACAGGCGACGAAAAGTGGATCGTCTATAACAATGTGGAGCCCAAACGCCCATGGGAGAAGCGCAGCGAATTACCACAAACAACCCCCAAATCAGGACTTCACCCTAAGAAGAATGTAATGAGAAGGCTCTCGATTTGGTGGGATTGGAGGGGTGTTGTCTTTTACGAACTTCTTCCCACGAACAGGACCATCAATTCGGATGTGTACTGTGGCCAGCTGTACAAATTAAATGCAGCGATCCACCAGAAGCGTCCAGAACTAGCCAAGCGTAAGGGGATTGTCTTCCATCACGACAATGCCAGACCACACACTTCTTTGCAGACGCAGCAGAAGTTACTGGAGCTTGGCTGGGAAGTTTGGCCGCACCCTCCATATTCGCCCGACCTTGCACCTTCAGATTTCTACCTGTTTCGGTCTCTTCAAAATTCATTGAGTGGACAGACCTTCAACTCTGAAGAAGATGTAAAAATCCAATTGGAACATTTTTTTGCCAGTAAAGACAGGAAATTCTTTGAGCATGGAATTATGAATCTGCCCATGAGATGGCAGGAGATACTGGACCAAAACGGCAATTATATCATTTATTGAATAAATCGCTTTGTGTTTAAAAGTTGTGTCTTATTTTCGCTTAAAACCCCGAACGGACTTATATAGTTTTTAGTTTTGCATTTGACCAGAAAAATTTCGACAACTGGAACAAAAGAAGTCTAGGCTTTTCACTGAGACTCATTCATCGAATTTACAGGATCGCCCCTGGTCGTACATGAATGAAAGTAGAACCTCTCCCTTTGGGCTCGGCAAGTAAAGCAAAATTTGTAAAGAACCATTACAAAATGCCCGTGTCATTCCGTACATTATAGTAAAGCTTAATTTTGTTCCACTGCACAGTTCAGTGAAAACACTATGGTGCCCATCTCTGGTTTATTTATTAATTAACTTCTGTTATATACTACTAATATAGTACTGCAGTGGCACATTTGTTTTCAGTAATTACTAACATCTCATGAGAGTGCTCGTAATTTAATAGCTCCTAACCTATTCCAGCAATGAGGAAAGCATGTGGACAGTCGGTATAGAGGAAATTATTTAGAGGTCTAACAAAGCAATAACAGAACCTTATACAGTAGATTTTGCACGTTATATTAACATTTTATAATTATATTTAGGTCGGTCCTGTTTTAATATTTTATAATCTAAGAGGTTCCTGCTTAAAATTTAAAGTAATCATTTTTTGCAATAGTCAAAGACAAATTAAAGACGGCAGCTCATAAGTAATTTCAAATATATGGATCATTTATTTATAAAAAAATACAATCTTCTCATATTGGGGAACGGGTTCATTCTGTCATTCGTATTGTATTTACAGTATGGACATATGTGCGAAGACCAGAGCTCCTTAAAAATGTATCACTAAATGTTAAGTTTAGTGACTATGCTTTTACAAATCGTAAATCTTTGCTTCCGGTTTAGGTGGGGAGTCATGTCAATAGGCAACGTTTGCAAAGATGTTATTTATAGTTATCTTGAGCCCGTAATGAGTGTCTCTTTTTCCTCATTGTGTGGTCTATTGTAACAGGTCGTGTAATTCCATGCTTTGAGCGGATTCTCAAATCGCCTGTTTGTGCATAGCTCTCCTATTGACCCAGCAATTCTACTCAATACCAAATTTAAAAAAACTACGAAACATTACACTGCTCCACTCATCCCTACAATCAACCTCGGAGACTAAAGCAGCAGTGGCCTCGTGACCTGCTATAAATACGTGGCCGTGGAAATTATGCAATGGCCAGTTTCTTCAATTATGTCCTGAGCGTCCGTGGCTCTCGCGCTCTTGGTTAGCCTCCACTGGTTCGTATCCGGCGACGCAGCTGACGGAGGGGCGCTTTACAAATCCAATGTTTAACACTATGACCCCACCACCCTTCCCGAATCGATGACAATAGACTGTCGGGGAAATTTTAGGTTAAGAATTAGTATGTAAGTTAGTTTTTAGGTTTTTTGTTTGATCAAAAAGATGAGCTCCATCACCTTGTAGAGTCTTGTCAATGAAGCCAAGTACATTGTGTATCATTGTACTTGCATTGATTATATAACTTTCATATGATCATATAAAGCATGTAAGAGCTTGTGGATGAAAATTGTAAATATAGTATAAATGATAAAATTACGCCACAATAAAGCAGTTTATAATAATAAAAATATCTACGAAGATGGGTTCGATCTATCCTATTTGATTCAATGTATAGCTTCAGAATCATCAGTGTATACAAGACAAAAATGTCCTCAGTTGGTATTCAAAATCATTTTCACAGTATTTGAAGATTTTATCGAAACGAATTAGCCATTAGAGAAGTTAAAAAATCATCATTAGGGTGTTAGCCAACTGTAAATGAACTCATTGATGTACCACTGAGTACGAGTCATTGGGAGAGGAAGTAGAGTGGTTGCTATAGACGGGCCCACAAAAATGTACCACAGACTCACTCAGTCGATGTTCTTCAAAGCACCACCTACCATCGATGACACGACAAAGTACATTCGGAGATAGTGGGAGGGGGAAAGGAGAGATGTTTGTTCACGTCAGAGACAGGAGCTCTTGCTCTTCGGCTCACTTACACCGGCCCTATTTGACATTTCAGCCGAGCGTGAAACTGGACGATCCCGGCCGGCCGACAAGACATACTGCAGAGGTTATCCCAGGCAGAGGCAATACTACACTTGTCCAGAGGCACACAAGATTTATTCCCACCTTAGTACCAGTATTTTTTATCGTCCGTTCAACTTACTGTAAGTCTCCATAAAGTTATTCACCCGTTTTCCTTGAACATAAGTCACATTGCTCTAGAAGAGAAATATTTTATTCTAATGCTACCTAACTTTGTTAGATTGCTGTTTTTCAGCTTACAAATCAATCTTTTGGTAACATTTGTTTTCATCTTCTTTTTTTTCTACTTCTTATTATTTTTCCATACAGTAACTATGTATTAAATTCCAACAAGAACCGTTCCATAAAATTTTGTCTCTAATATTAAGATTGATTTAAAGCGTTTTGACACTGCTATATATATTCACCTGAGAATAATTGGTTTACAAGGTAACGCAACTTTTTTGGAACTAAGTTGTCCTTCCTTAGGCCAGCTCAGAGTTTTGATACCTTCCTGCAAGTTTGGACAATAGAGTGTGCTTTTCCGATATCAGCAGTTTCTAATCCTCCATACTCACTTTCTACATTCTTCAGACATTTTTTCTACCATTTAATTACCGCAAATAGGAGATTAAGAAATAGCAGTCACTGAGGTAATTTGACTATGTACCTACTTAATAGGGAAATATTTTTATTGGAATCGGCTTGGATCGATGAAAGAAAAATTTGAATCTATAACATAAGTATTTATGGGCTAGATTTGGCATTCTCTACATTCTATGTCACAACTCTCATCACGGCACTCAATACTTACACATAATAGTCAATACTTACATTTCTTCAAGAGAAATGTGACTTATATTTAAGGAAAACCGGTGAATAACTTTATAAAGGCTTACAGTAAGTTGACTGGGCGTTGCATATTTATCTTGACCTGACGCATACAAACACCTTTGCCAAAACGTCGTCCATTAACTTTTGACACTACACTTTCATTACTTACATACATTACTAACTAAAGACAAGTTACTTAAAGTTTATAATTTTTTTAGTATATTTGTTCTTTCTTATAACCCTTTATTGGTCAGGTCCAAAGCATGTCCAAATGCCGATCCCCCCTCCATGACATAATGCTTATTATTCAAAAAGCGAATTAATTATACCAAGGAAGCCTAAGCTTCCAAAAAACATCGCATACATCAGATTATAATACATCGATTTTGAAATTACAATAGAGGAAATCACTTTATTGGCTATTCATAGCATATTAGTGTTGCATATTTATTATATTAATTTATTTCTATAATATTCAACAATTCCGAATTTGACTAGGGCATAGACCCTTGACGAAGCGCTAGCTGAGATTTTGAAGGTAGGATGTGTGAACAAAACTATGCGGAGGTATGGGACCTGAAATATTTTGGGGACGCTTAAAGGCAAATTATGAAAATCGGTTCCCTTCATGCTTGGAATACTCCATAAATCAGGTAGAACTTACTCATGAATAGACAAAACCTTCCAGCATAGGGAAGGTTTATACGTTGAACACTTAACTAACGATCAGCTACCCTTCTTTCAGTCAGTCCCGTTATTAATTATTTTGCCTCGACAAATACTTAATGAGGCTTTTCTCTTTTTCGTCTTTGATATGGGCCAGGGAATTTTAACATCCCCAATATCATCATAATATCAATATCATAGAAACCTCTGCGGATCAGAACATTTTCGGGTCAACTTCTTTCAAATAACTTCTTTATAAGTAGAACTATGAATACTAATTTGGGGAAATGTGGACTTGCAACTGATAAGTATAATGCCTGGGTGTATAAAACGGGGTACAATTAGAAACGGGGTACAATTAGAAACGGGGGGGTAAATGGTACTCATATGAGGCCAAATGTAAATTTATTGGAGTAAGGCAATCATAAGAAACAGAACTTTTTTAGGTTTCGTCGGGTAATTCGTTACATTGCCCCCCCCCCTCCTGCCCAGGAAGCCAGTATGAAATATTTAACCCCAATGGTTAGAATTAATCGGAAACAAGAAGATAAACTGATAGAAGAAAGTCGGAATTGGAAGAAGACCCAAGGGTCAGCACTGAGAAGCGGGAGAAAGTAAATAATGACTTGCCATTTCTTCAGATTGGCTGCTCAATATTCCATGGGGGTTTTAGTGGGGGGGAAGGGCGGTAGGAGGGGGCCTGGCACGACGAGATTGAAGAATTGGGTCCTTAATTCAGCAAGGCAATTTTTGGATAATAATTGAAACGTAACCATCTCTTTCCAGGACACTGCTCCAGCCAAATATTTTGGCCAAGTTTTGGAGCAATTGCAACATTAATTAGGTAGAAAGAACGTAATTTGAAATTTTTGAATTAGGCAGTACAAGATAGTACAAGATAGTAGTGAACTGATCGATCCACTCAGTATCCTCAGATTTGCAAAGGCCGTGGGCCTGTCACATATATAGGACAGGGATATGGACGGCGCACAATAGGTCTCACTGAGGCCGCGGTGCACAAATGCCGGAACAAATAATAATAGTACATATTTATGATAAGTAATATGTAGATAATTTAAAACTCTTTTTATGATGAATAGGCTAATTTTTTTATATGTAAAAAAATTTTAAACTTTACTGATCGTTGGTTATTATTAATTCAATACCACGCATTATGCAGTTCACTAACCTATGTTAAGGTTTATTGTTTCAGGCAAAGCGTTCTTTCCGTTATCACTTTGTTTTACAAACATGATGAGATTGTTGGAAACTTGTAGGCAGCTAATACTTTCTATTTCCTTATGTCTATTATATGCATAAGATATATCCCAGTCACAAGTCAAAAGTCACAAGCTAGGCTGCACTGGCCCGATGGCCTTTAAAATGATCCTATCCATCCTAAATTTTAAAAGTGAACCCTACAACACATTTATACACTGCTATTATATTATATTAGCTGTTAGAATAAACTTTCATGATTGGAACTACCGTGTAAAGGACAAGGCTGTGAGCAGCGGATCGAGGCAACATAGGCCTTGGGAAAACGAAAAGTACAACAGGAACACAACCGACAATATCACAGGGGGAGATTTTTGACACGGCTTTAACTTCTGATGCCGATGCTCCCCGAAATGAAGACAACGCCCCATAAGTGCCTATTCTGCAATTAGACTGGTTCAGCTTTACGGAAGAAGCGCCAAGTAGACTTAATTGTTAAAAACTATATGGTCCTAAATTTCATTATACATTTTTGTTTGAGGCATTAAACATATGTTAATGGATGCATTCTCGGCAGTCTGTTAGGATTGTGTTATAAGCATTCATGTATTTGCGGTATCATGGTTCTGTTCATTATTGCATGTCAGGATATTCTTCTTATCTTTAGTAAAAATATTATTGTCATGGTTCACTGGAATTTGTATTAGTTATCTGTCAAGCATAAGTATTCAAACTAATAAAATCTAAAAGGGAAGATTAAAGTTTTGATTCCTAATTGTGTATATTTACTATCAACTTTTTTATCAATCTGACGTGAATTATTTTTGGCGAACGAAGGTGAACTAAATTATCAACCCCAGGCATATTTCCTTTTGATTTAACTCATAATCTATTACAAAATTTTATTAAGAGTTTAATTCTTCATAATGTTGGTTAACGAAGGGTCAGCCGGCAATATCATGCCCTTAGGAGCATAGGTACCTACCTGTACAAGCAGTAGAGCATCGCAGTAGCATATAACTAAACTCAGTGACGTGGAGAATAAAACAAAAAAATGAAACTGAAAAAAGTGAGGCACGTTTTTCTATTTTCAAGGACTATAATATAGACTGATATGTAATCACAATTTCAAAGATAAATATATAAGATGATAATATAATGAATAAATAAAACAAATCCCAACATTTTTTTGAAATATAAAAACTAGACGAAATCTTAATAATTACCCTAATTTTCAAGCTAGTGGCGTGATTCAGCCATAACCTTCTTTTTACCAATTTTACCACTAAAATTATCTAAAACAATATCCTTATATCATTCATAATTTACTGAACTTCCTAATCTTCTGTCATTTTTCGATTACTTAAAGTTAATTTGTTGAATCGTTAATCTTTAATATGTAATTTCACTTATTATTAATAAGCTTAACTTTATACGTTAGTTGATGTTTATAAAGCTAATATATCCTTATTCCCTGCTAATTATTCATCTTGTCGCGTTCGTAAGCCTTCGCTTATGAAACCCTTTTAACGGTCGACTGGCTCTGATAAAGGAAAACCCGGGCAAGGGTTTATGAGAAGCCTGAAATGAAATTCACGAGGTACGCGGCTGGGAGGCAGTGCGGTCGATAGACTATATGCCGTAACGAAATACTTCCTATGAGGGTTTTCTTTTCGCCGAAAACCTCTTACCTGGAGAAATTGACTGAGATATCAGTCTGAAAGCTTGACAAGTATTTGATATTTTCTCCTACATAAATTTATCAGGGAGGGTGAATGGCATGAAAAAGAGTACAAAAAATAAATTCAACCGTAAAGGTAGCAATTTATATCAGACCGTAAATTTATATCAGAATATATTATCTTGCTGACGCTTTGAGGAATAGCTGTATTTATCTAGCTGGGACAAATCTAGAGACATTATCAAATATTTATAGTAGTTATTCCCTAGAGTTCTTGATTGGTTGCATGTAATTTTCATCTCATTAGCTCAGGATAGCAACGTTAAACTAAATTATTCTGTAGGTTTGATAGATTTGCTACTAATTTGACGTTATATTATGAAGGACCAATGTTTGAATTAGGCATCCAGAATGTCATCAAGTAAACAGATAGTCAATTTTTAAGCTACCAATCAATCCTGCAATAAAAGTATTCAATTATTTTTAATATCCCAACACCGCCAATTAGGTGGAGACTATCCAGTGTGACCCCAGTTCTTCTGTTTTTATCGTGATTTTTATTGTGGGTGAGGGGGGAGGGGATATGGGAACTATGTAACATCATAGTATAAATCAAAAAAAGCCATATAAAATAACTTTATGGATTTACTTTTGCCTGATAATTAAATAATTAATAAAAATACAACACCTTTATAGATTTAAACTGTCTGATACTATTATAAATTGAAAAAATTTATTATTATAATAGTTTAGCTAGCAATGGTTTCAGGGAAACTTCGAAGCATCGAAATCCATCTACAGAATTTTATTGGCGTACAAGCGCTTGCCATGGTTCTACCCGATTCTGTTATCAAGTCCTGCTAATAAAATATATATTAAAATTAATCTGCGCTCTAATATAATTTATTCGATATACATAATTATTGATTTATCAAATTATTTGTCCACAAACAGCACTAACAAACAAATTCCTTGAAGTTAGAGGAATCGTCGTAGGAAGAGGGAGTGATTAATCCTAGAACTGGAATAGTAAAAGAGTGGAATATTTTTCCCACCTACACTTAGGGCCTAGTACCCAATAATCTGTTTATTGGAGCTATCATAGATCATCTTCTTTCACTCGTCAAGTGCAAAATCCTCAATTCTGTCACGGTGTGAGTTTTTACAAGCAGTTCTTGAACTATAATATACTGTTTATAAAACAGAAGAAAATGATATAACCAAATTCTTCTTTCACTATTTCCTTCCAGCTATTTCTCCTTTAGATCTCCTGCTTCCATATTTGCCCAAAAAGTAGTTGCTCCTTGTTGTAACTCTTTCTGGATCTTCTTCATCATCATGGGATATTTAGTTTGGAACCTTTCACGGTGCTTGATCGTCAGGATCAGACATAGCCTAGCTACCTACATAGCTAGGAAAACTATCGGAATGACTCAGAGGATATATTAACAGCCTCCCATGGTCCTGCTTCGCGTCTTCTGGGTGCTTGTTAACGCTCTTGACAACCTGTGTAATTCATGTATTCATGTATAATTTTGATTCGTATATTACCCCATAATGCACGGACTTAGTTATCAAGCGCTGAGAACTCTGAAAGATGCTAAATCGTGACGGTACCAACAAGTAAATCAAAATTTTTTTATTGTAATAAAATTACAATCTGCCTTATTGGGCAATAAGTAATTATGATAAATGTTCTCATTCATACCATATTTACAATTTTCATTCACGCGCTCATTCATACATTATTTACATTCAGCCCAGAGATCTCCCAAAATCCGCATGGTTGTCACCTCCCTCGCATGCGAAACAGTAAGCCTTGGGAAGCCAGCCACAGGTAGCTCAAGAAGTGACCAAAAAGGTAGAGTGTTACGTGCCACTGGGTGGGGCAATATCTACACTTCGCCAACCTTTTCTAACCACAGGTGGAATGTAATCTTGAACATGTCACCTATCTATGTCAGTAACCACTCTAGAAAATTAGTCCTTTAGAATAATAAACACAATCATTTGAATATATTTTTGCGGATAAAGAGAAGAAGGGATGTGACCTATAAGAATTGTAGTCATGAGCTATTGCCGGACTGTTAGGTAAGACCGAGAGCCCCCAGGAGATAACGGGCAGCGAAGAGATTACCTATTGATTGGTGGCTGATAATCTGCTGATCCTCCAGTGGCCAGGGTAGGCTAACCATGGCCCACACCTTCACCCATCTTCATCTCTCTGCTCTCTTTCTGCGCACCGCCATTAATCCCCAACCACCGCCAATAAACCTCTGGCAATGATTTCTCCATCTGCTATCTGCTGTATGTAATCCTAACAAATCATTGGTCTCTTCATCTATCCTTTCATTGTTGAGCCCCGAAGGAAATGCTTCAGTTTCAAAAAGATAAGAAGGAATGGTTTCCATCAGTATGTACACAATTAAACAGAGAGAATAATTACAATCTGCTCCTTTGGCAGAAACCTATTCCAATCAACTATCTCATTCATTAAATATGTACATTCTATATTCATATAATACACAGAAAGGCTAGAGATCTCACTACCCCTCATTATTGTCACCTCACTTGCATAGAAGGAGCAACCAGTGCTTCGGAAGGACACGCATATAAGCTGGTGGAGGCTCACAAAAGTGAGCGATAGACACAGGACATATGTACATAAATCACAAGGCTATACCTCTTCTTCGATTACCGGACGGGTGGAGCTCCACAATGACTGTGCCCAGGGATTAGGCTGATCGAATAACTTTTAATGGATTTTCGTGGACTTGGAAGGGGCGCGAAAGAACTCAATAACGGTCGTAAAAACTTAAAATTTTAGCCCTAGAGTAGGACAGAATTTATCAACCTGATTTTAGCATACTTAACTAACGGTGATGTGTTGTGTACACCAACTTACCACGATAAAATTTTCAGGCTTAAGTTAATTATTCGTATTTTTTTTTATTAATTTTGTATAGTATGAAAAGGAAACGCAAAATAAAATTATAAAAATCCAATTATCAATTTTAGTTGTATAGTTTCCACTTCTATAAATAATTAAAGTTTACAGAGAAAAATATTTATCCCGAAATTACAAAAATCAGTCTCAAAACTTACTCAGAACTGTTACCAATCTTCTTAAGACGTATTAGCGATGATTTATCAATTCCAAGTTGCAAAAAAACACAAGTATTTACAAAAAAACCTGAATAAGTTCGAATACTAGCTCAGATATGGGGGAATGGATGGCTCTATTTTATTTTTTTAGGTATTTTTCACCCCTTAATTTGGAAGAATACCACAAGATCTAATATTAAGAGTCCCCCAAGTAGAACAGACAACTACTTGAAAAAGGTTGCATATTTTTGGCCAACCGATTTTTTTTTACTTCATAGTATAAGAAATTCGGCAAACTCATGACACATTAGTCTTTCGCAGGTTTGACGATTGAGACTACATTTTGCCCAACTGTGCTCCGAAGCCACACGTGCGGCGGGCCATGGTCGTTGGGTACCTAATAACACTCCGTGAACCGGCAACAGGCTTCCTCACGGTAGAGGGGAACTGTTAACCACAAACTTGGGCAAACAAAAAAATTGTCATGCTCAACTTGCTGCCACCTACCAGTACAGCTTCCGAACCTAGTCGACCGTCCTACAGCCCAACTGCACCGTTAAAATAACGCGTACGGTAACAATATATTGATGAATAGCAAATATATATCTATATATATTTTTTTTTTTTAATTTACGCGGGATAAATTCAAACAAATTTATACGATAACCATTGACGATCCATAAGAAAAATTCCAGTTTTCAAAGGAACACACGCAGGAAAAGTTACGTCTCCTGAGGACTATAACCAAAACAGCGGAAACTCCTGGAAATTCTAAACAAACAAGATGGGAAAAGAGCAGGAGGATAATAAATTCTATACAAAGAAGATTGGGAAAGAGCAGGTTGATAATAAATTCTATACAATGTAGATGGGAAAAGAGCGGGTTGATAATAAATTCTATACAAAGAAGATTGGAAAAGAACAGGTCGATAATAAATTCTATACAAAGAAGATCGGGAAAGAGCAGGTTGATAATAAATTCTATACAAAGAAGATGGGAAAAGAGCAGGTTGATAATAAATTCTATACAAAGAAGATCGGGAAAGAGCAGGTTGATAATAAATTCTATACAATGTAGATGGGAAAAGAGCGGGTTGATAATAAATTCTATACAAAGAAGATTGGAAAAGAGCAGGTCGATAATAAATTCTATACAAAGAAGATCGGGAAAGAGTGGGTTGATAATAAATTCTATACAAAGAAGATGGGAAAAGAACAGGTCGATAATAAATTCTATACAAAGAAGATCGGGAAAGAGCAGGTTGATAATAAATTCTATACAATGTAGATGGGAAAAGAGCAGGTTGATAATAAATTCTATACAAAGAAGATGGGAAAAGAGCAGGTTGATAATAAATTCTATACAAAGAAGATCGGGAAAGAGCAGGTTGATAATAAATTCTATACAATGTAGATGGGAAAAGAGCGGGTTGATAATAAATTCTATACAATGTAGATAGGAAAAGAGCAGGTCGATAATAAATTCTATACAAAGAAGATCGGGAAAGAGTGGGTTGATAATAAATTCTATACAAAGAAGATGGGAAAAGAACAGGTCGATAATAAATTCTATACAAAGAAGATCGGGAAAGAGCAGGTTGATAATAAATTCTATACAAAGAAGATCGGGAAAGAGCAGGTTGATAATAAATTCTATACAATGTAGATGGGAAAAGAGCGGGTTGATGATAAATTCTATACAAAGAAGATTGGAAAAGAGGAGGTCGAAAATAAATTCTATACAATGAAGATCGGGAAAGAGCAGGTTGATAATAAATTCTATACAAAGAAGATGGGAAAAGAGCAGGTTGATAATAAATTCTATACAAAGAAGATCGGGAAAGAGCAGGTTGATAATAAATTCTATACAATGTAGATGGGAAAAGAGCGGGTTGATAATAAATTCTATACAATGTAGATAGGAAAAGAGCAGGTTGATAATAAATTCTATACAAAGAAGATCGGGAAAGAGCGGGTTGATAATAAATTCTATACAATGTAGATAGGAAAAGAGCAGGTTGATAATAAATTCTATACAAAGAAGATCGGGAAAGAGCGGATTGATAATAAATTCTATACAATGTAGATGGGAAAAGAGCAGGTTGATAGTAAATCGTCCAAGCAACAACCCTTTGGAGAAATCAGGACGCAACTGTACAAAGGAAGAATTATTCTAAGATCCTTAAATAGCTATTTGTATTAAAGTTCATTCATTGGCGTAGCTTTTATTATTACTTTATTTATTTTTTATAAAAGATTGACACATTGCATTGTTGTACTATTTCAAGTTTTTGGCCAATAATTAAACTGATTTATTCACCCAAGATATCGCGATAAATGTACAGTAATCAGTTAGCTACATGAATCATCACTAGAACTATCAAACTTCTTGTGAATACGAATTTATTCTGTTAATTTTCTAATGTTTACATAAAGCAATAAAAAGTACTTTTTCTTATATTATATTGATTAGATAAAAATTACATAAAAAACTGGTTCCAAATTTAAAACTACTTTCATAAAAAGTCTCATTTTTAACTTTTTTGTCCTATAATAGTTTGTTATATTAGGGGGAATTTAATTTAAATCTCTCATGTGAAACATAAGCGTTTAGGTGAATTATTGGAACTACAGCCCGGTTTAATAATCATCAGCCAAAAATGAATTCTTCCCTTCTGATGGTGGTTTGAGCATTGCAAGAATGTGACTAGGTTATTAATTAAAGATATCTTTACAGATATCAGGAGGTCTAGTGTACAAATCCCATCCCTGGTATAATGGTTTTTCTTTGGCTATTAATTCCACAAAGCTATAAAAGAATAAGTAATAAACTAAGACTTTCAAACAGAAAATTTCTCACATGTCACAAAAAGGGCTTAAATCATGAAATGCGAAGTTTACAGGAGTGTCACTTAGATCTATTAAAAACAATGGTTGAACAGAAAATATGACTTGTTCCCTTCAGGTCAGCTTGTTTATATAAGTATAGACTCATCTGGGACTTAAGCCATTTGTACCAATAAAAGATGCAGAATTTTTTTATCAAGAAAACATAAAAACCTTATTTTCGTAAAAATCACTTTTTGATTACTTTTGATGAGCCCTTTTGACCAAACATAAGTGGTATATTCTGTTATGTTTGCATGTTAACTCAAAAAACATCTTTTATTGGCGAAAAACATAAGACAATTCTTTGTTTGCTACGCAACTTAGAACGCTCAAAATTTCAGATCCATTGAAGAATTCGTGGGGCTACTATATAGTATATGCATATACATGGTATATGCAGTGCGGGAAGACCAAGATAATTTCGAATCTTTCTTTTGTGATTGAAAACTTAATATTTTATGCTAGAAATTATCATGATTTTCTACCGGCTCATTTAAAGTGAAGAAAAAAATAAATGAGGATAGATAAAATAAAAACTCTCAGAACGAGATTCAATTAGACAGAGTGATCTCATAAAATAGGACATTAACCTCAAATGAACGGAACGGGAAAAAAATTTATTTTCTTCATGCGCATGGTATATAAAATGGAGGATGAATATAAAAAAGCACTCAGACTGAGGTTATTGCTCACACTAATGGATTAAATGTCTCTTGTGTGAGTAATGCTTACGGGAGTCGGTGCACGCTTTTTAACCATATTTCCATATTCCATCGTTATTGAAAAATAAAAAAGCTAAACATTATTTAAAAAAAAAAATAATACAATTCGAATAATTATGTATACCCCGAAATTAAGGGAATTATCTCAGAACAGTACACACAGCTGTAATTGAGCGATAATAAATTTCACGCTGTCTGCTTCCAAGCTCATATATACATTCCTTAATTAATGGGCTGTTAGCGTTTCATTCAGTTTGTTGGACACGGTTCAAAGCAGCTGCTCCTTTCGATGGACTAGTCTTGGTCACTTTTAATTGACTATTTAGTGTTTATTAATGACTTACTTACATTCAAACTGTATAGTATTTTATTGCTGGTTTAGGGTAACCGTTGAATAAAATTAGAGGTTTGAGTAAGATATATATAAATATATACAGCACTTCGGTTGCTTACACACACCCACACTATCAAGTGCTATAAAAATAAAGTACCTCTTACTGACACTAAATATTCTTCGACTCTATGAAACATTGCCAAAACCCCCTATTCCAAGACCTGACACCCCCACCACTACCGGCAACTCTCTAGATCTAGGAAAGCAGACCAAATGGTGTATATTACGGTCCTCGGCTAACCAACAATAAGCCTCTGACGGGCACCCATCACTGCTATCCAACTGAATGAGCTTGCTGCTCTACATTCCTAGAGAGACTCTAGGCTCAGCCTTCAGTGGACTCTCATCACTCACGCACCGCAACATTTCCACCTCTACCGAGGCTTCCCACACTCCTTAATTCCCTCACTCCACCTTCAAACAGGTACTCCTAGTAAAAGGATCCCCTCACCCCAAATAAATTCCTTTATTTTTTCCTTATCCAAAATTTGAGAGCTAAGAAAAAAAAACAAAAAACCTGACACTAAATATAACGGTATTTGCTGTCATGAAAACCACTACCGGAGAATGGAGCTCCAGAAGGACTGGAAGGCCTAGAGGGGGTTGTTGCTTCAAGGTGTGAGCCGCACGTCAGGGGTGGTTGTCGGAAAATGTACTCTCGCAGTTTCCCTCCTCCTCTTTCTCCAGCTGCTACTAGGCCCAGGCCATGTTCGTTGGACCGTGGGAATTCTCTCTCACTGCTCCTATAATATGAGGTGATATCGCAGGAAGACGAAACTAAGATTTACCAACTGACTGACAATGCTGAAGAGATAGGCCCTCAGTGTGTTCGTGGATTTTCTTTTACCTGTAAAAGAAGGGGACAGGATCAATTTAAGAGGTAAAATCTGTTTCAATTGCTTTGATCACTGCAATTTTAACCTCTTATATGCACTATCCTGCCCAGTGTTGCTTAATTTATTCAAAGAAAGTTTGGGTCTCGGAATTTAATGAAGCTACTTCACTACTTTATTTAATGCTGGTTTGGGATTCAGCTTCACTTAAAGCTCAACAGTTTGAGCTATCAACTGTGTACCCCCCCCCCCCCCTAACCAACCTAAAACTCCAGAAATTTTTCTACAAAATGTGTTTGACAACGTTTAATTTTTCCACTTGCGATGGCTTTAATATCATTCGTAGTATGGGAAGCATCACGCTCCCACAACCAGAGATATCAAAAAGCGCTCCTTCTGTTAAAAGGAATTGGCAAACTAGGAGTTGTTTGACCACATGAGATCTTTGAGAAGAGGAGATTTAAGCAAGTAATTTTGTGTATGTAAACATGACATGACATGAGTACGGGGACCACCCAGGACATGAGGTGGGATGAGGGGGTGAGTGCCTGGACCCCGTGACTTACTATTCCATTTCCAATATATCGAGAGGCCGCTGCCTTTATAGGTGACGAAGAGTATCGTAAGATCACAAAGACAGGGCGCATATGGTCTCTGTGAAAGGACGAGTTAACAAGAGTTATAAAAATTCTCCAAAATTAATTATCCCAAAAAAACCCTTTGGGATCAGAGAAAGCTGATGCCCTTTGGGATCAGAGAAAGCTGATGCCTTTTGGTTTTATAATCTCTACTTCGTAATTATAATAAACACTAAATAATTCTTTGAATAGATCAAACACAATCGCTAAGAAACCTTTAAAAAAAAAAAAAAAAAAAACTACGCATGAAAAACGGAGCAAATGAAATTAAAATACATCTATCGTTACGGAGATTGCAGCAATATTATTTATATCGTCTCAATAAAATGTTAAGTTTGTTTATTAACATAAACTTAATATTAACATTAACATAACAATTAATGTTAAATTGTTATTAGTTCATTAATTCCAATATAACGACTTAAGTGATATAAGTTCAAACGGAATATAAGTTTAACAAGTTAACTGAAGTTTGCAAAGGTCCGAAGTTCAGGTAGCCTCTGCCTCTTGGTAAGGTACGAGGAGTTTTTTTTTTTAGTTTCTTAATACCCATCTCATTACCAAAGTGTTTCTATTCCGTTTATCGTCAGTTACGGTGCAATTAACAGTTTTACTTTTGTTCTTTTCGTTAAGAAGTTAGTGCAACGCAATGGACATTACCAGATATGAATACAAAAGTCGCTAGAAGTAGCGAGCTTGTTTAGGAAAGAAGAATCGAATGGATTTTTCCATTGACATGTTCTTCCATTAGACTATTTTCCCGCCAGCAAAAAGTAACGTGCACAACATTATAACGCGAGTCCGACATTAAATTGAAATGTATATATTTTCATATGTTACCAAATTTTACTTATTTTATAAATTAAGCCTTAACGTGAGTCAATTATTATTTCAAAATAGTTGATATTTTCATGAAAATGGTCGTTGAGTGATCGCTGGAAAAATACAGGCTTGTTGGAGTTCAGGGCGATTCGGAACGAGACAAGAATTGTTTTTTTTTTATTACCTGCGGTAATGACCTTTTCCATAATTAACTTGTAGCGCTCTAATGCTTCCTGTGTAGTCGCACAATTGCAGAACAGTGGAGGAAGTTTATAAATCATCGGAAATTGTTGACTTCCAGCAGTTAAATAAAGTTTTTTTTTTTTGGAAACGGGCTACAGGATTGCGTGAAGTGTAGTTTTACTGGTTATAAGTCGAAATAAATAGTTTTTTGAGTCAAGATAATATTTACTTGGATTTAAAAATAAATTTTTATAATAGTTATTTGATAGTTCTTAATTATTTGTTTTCATTTTGATTATTTATTATATAGGTGCCATATTTTAAATTTTTTATTAATTTTTAATGTTAGTAACATAGAAAGTCATTTTCAAGCTAAGTACTGCTCAGTACTTTTAGTTAGAATGTATTTTACTAAATTACTCAGGCCATTGTTGCGTATAATAATTTAGTTTCTCTCCATATGCGCTGGTAAGTTTTTTATCATTTGACATTTTGTGTAATATCATTGAAGATGACAACTTAGAGTAGTTGAAAAAAATAACATAAATTATAAGTTTAAGAAAGGCCAAAGAATATGTGTTATTTCCTGATTTATGAAAAGCTGGTTGTGAGTTATTCATACCACAATAAATATGACTCTTAGAGTAACAGATCTGACTGCGTAAGAATTATGAGATGCTTGTAAATGACAGTGTAGCCACTGAAAGCTCTTGAATCAGTATGGAATAAATTGTTGGTAGACCAGAGAGAGAGGTTTACATTTATCAACAATTAATTCTTCATTTGTTACAGGCATGCTGACGGATAGACTGAAGCTGGGCTAACTAGAAATAGGAAAGTGGATTGAAGACAATCGACTCGAAGGTAAATTTATTTTATGAATCACAATTTGATAGATTTCCCATTTCATTCCTTCATGCACCAATGGAATTAAATCGCATTTCTCCAAAAGTAAGGTATAATGTACAATAACAAAATTTATCTTCATGCCCTCGAAAGCAGCGGGGTTCTGCTGTAGGGGCTATAAAACTGATCTAATCTATCTGAAATTCTAAAGAAAAATCAACAGCAATAGTTAAATAATTATGTTAATATTTGCTAATGAATAATATAGCAAATACAATTTCATCAGGAAAGAGTACGGTCCGTACTAAGCCCACTTTTATGGTCAATATATTAAATATAAATAACTCATTTATTTATTTAACAGACAATGTTCAGTAGTTTAACAAATAAAAGTATTTTGGACATAAGTTAGATTTTTTAATAATTGTCCAAAACCAAAAACTGAACTAAACTAAAAAAAAACTTCCATTTAAAAAAATCTAATCAAAGGAATTAAGCTGAATCATTGGAACTTTGACAAAGTGTCAAAAGATGATATCCGAATAGAAGGTAATGTTCTTAGAATTTATAACTTATAAAAAAGATTTCAATCCTTTTCGGTCATCAATTTTTTTCTTGAAAAAAGTGGTAGCCGGAAGACGTACGGTCTGACGAATAGTGTGGACGAAACTCATATCTAAATCCCGGTAATATTTATGTCAAGATTTATGAGAAACCCATTTTTCTAGCTTCTCGTGGTCTCATTTTTTTTTCAGATTTCTTCCGAGTACGAGAGAAATGTTTCATAATTCATGTTCAATCATCCTCATGTTCTCACCAGTCTGTCTGTCCGCCCTGCCACCTGTTGAAGCTAGAATGTAATTTACCATGGTTATCAATAATAGCCATTACGATCCCAGTGGGAACATTGAGTTCGCAACTTTAACTCAACCAGTTTTATTTTCTAGAAGGACGATTTTGCATAATAAATCCATTTTGCACTCAAATAATTGAGTTAAATCAATAATTAGTAACAAAAAAATTAATATTTTTTTTGTGTTACTGAGTAGAGGGGTATCAAATAAAGGCTTCAACTTCGTAAACGATGGATTAATTAAAATGACGTAAAGTCAATAAAGATGTCTTCAGAAGTGTATTCGCTAAGTTTTACTTGATGCCCCAGAGAGGCTAAAAATAAAATATTTCTTACGAAAAACTACCACTTCTCCATTATTGATAAATCGCTTGTAATTGGAAAACAGTTTCCGATCAAATTAATTAGAGTAAATTTACATTTTCTAAGTTATTAGGGTTCAGAAAACTCAATTTTTGGGTTTCATTGGCATCTTCATAGGAAGAAATTTTACGCGGCAGTTCTATTTAATATATGAAATACAGGCTTTAATTTATTAGTGCTTGTGTATCAAACTAAGATTCCAACGTCCCAGAAAAATAATAAGTAATATTTTTTGGGCTGATTATTATTACACCAAATCATTAAAACTGTCATAGCATGTGAACTCACATTTTTTTTTTTTTTCAAATTGTTTAGCTACTCCGTTTTGAGAAATGATATAATGCGTGAAAGTTTCACTTGATGCCCAAGAGACGCTATACCGAAAAGTAGGAATAAAATGAATAACAGTCAGTCAAGCAGGGTATCAAATTAATTATCTCAACGTCTGGATTATTACGTTATTATCATAATATGCATGTAATTATTAATAACGTGTATTATTACAAAATCAAAAAAGGTCATTAATCATAAGGTGTCCCCACTTCACTTGAATTTTCCACGATATCGACCGCCGTGAGGTGGTCAGCAACGGTTGATATGCCCTTGAAAGTTTTCCCTAAAGTTCTTGAACAAAAGCTTAATTATTGGCAAGTAGCGAAAGCAAGCATGGCAAACAAACATTACTGTTCGTCAGAGGAATATTCGTTTAGGCATTTATATATGAGAATAATTATAAAATGTAAACGATCCTTTTATATGCTAGCACAACACAAAATTTAAATCCTATATTATTTTCATAACAACCCAATATTTAAGAACAATTCAGGACACAATTTGAAACCCCTAAACGATATAATTCCTTTTACTTTCTACATCTTTCATTTATTTTATATATACCTCCTAAATAGAATTTATCTCACTATCGATATAAAAATAGATAGGTCAGTATAAAGAAAAAAATATAGATGAGTTTATCCAATAAACGGTCAATTTATCCATATCCATCTATTTTATGAATACAAATACCACGCTAGTTAATATTTTCATTTCGATCCGGTTCAATAAGTTTTAAAAACAAGTCAACTTTTATGATTTGTTTATTTTCATGTGTACTGCCAATGACAAATAAATAAAACTGTATTTTATATGTAATTATAGCTATTGTTATTTTTAATCGAAGTCATCAATTAAATTAATAATAAGGAATTATTTTGTACAACTAGAGCATCAGAAAGGGCCTTGTTAATAATAATTAGATTTAACTCGTTTCTATAGTTTATGACTGGGTATATTTTGATAGGGGGGGGGGAGTGTGGTATTGACTGGAACGGTATACAGGTGAGGCGTCAGGTGTTACCCGCACATAGGGGTGAAGCCCACATCAGTGACTGAGCACCAGCCAGCTTATTAATTTGATATCCCAGCCACACGCTCAACCTGCCCATATCCTCTCTCCTATAACTCCATCATAATAAACGGAATTTATTGGAACCCCCGGCACCGAAGAGTGTACACTTTTACATAACAAATGGTGCACAGGTCACGCCATTGTAGAGCCATAAGGGAGAACGAAATTTACTTCCAATACTACATTGCATTAAGCTGATTACATGTTTGTTAACAAAGAATAACGAAAATAAACAAACAATCAAATGTATTAATCGTTTAAAAAACATGCCCATGGTTAAAATGGTCTTTGGTTCCTTGGACTTGTTACAGCACCTAACAAACCCAGTGTGTAAGACTATGACCCCACCATCCTTCCTGCATCGATGGAAACAGACTGTCAGGGAAAATTAGACTAAGATGTAGGTTAAGATTTTGTTTGATAGATGTAAATTGGTTTTTCGTTTTATAATTCATAAGGTGAACCCCGTCACTTTTTTTAAACATATATAGAAAATGTATAATGTACATATCAGTTAATAAATCACAATTTTTAAATGTAGCCAAACTACAGGACTTATGTCGGGTCGTCACGAGGGGGGTGCCTAGTTATCCTAGCCCTGGTGACGAAGTGAGGGTTGATTAAGCTATGACCTGGAAAATTGCTTCATCACGGGTCTTACTATCTGACTCCATATTTGATAGGTATATGCACCGCATTGCACTATATTCAGGAGAAGAGGTATAGGGTAGGTAGTTTATGTGGTCTTGGAATGACCACTAATTCACACTCGGTATCTGAGGGTAGGCGAAAACCGTCCGGATCCCAAAGGTGAGTGTGAACCGGAGAGAGGCAGTCTGAATTGCCGTGGGAGACACTACTATGTAAAGCTTGTAGAGCCACGGCAACCGTTGTCCGCCAGGGAGAGGTCTCTCCTAAGGAGCTGCTAGTTTTAGCGAGGCGAAAGCAGAGAATCCCACTAGGAGAGTGTGGTGTCTGACAAGGCCGGACTAAAACATAGCCAGGTTAGGAAGAGAGGTCCAGAGGTTTTCATAAATGAGAAGTCCAAATATGGAAACATCAGTGCAGCTGCAAGTCCACCAGTTAGAGAGCCGTTGATAGAATGATTTACAGCCCAAAACCTTGCCCTACTTATACTCAGCGGTGGCTCGTTAGTAGCCAATGAGGCGTATTTGTGTAAGGCCAATGTAAGGCGTTATTGTGGCCAATGATATCCAGCTGCGGTGGCGCTTTTTCTCGGCAGTGACCCAGGCCTCGGTCTGGGTCGCCTGCTACCTGCTCTATCCTTCCAGCCTCTAACTAGTTGTTTGCAGCTGCGTCTTTTATTGCTTACAACATTTGCAATGACTTATGGTTCGGTAATGTTATTTACATTTGTTTAAATTAATTTACAGCATATTATAACCAATTTACAATATATATACAATAGAGTATAGGGTGATTTATTTTATGTAGTTAGCGGTCCATACATCTTATAATTACCTATTGTATGTACATCGAATCAATATTAAATAGCATAATTTTGATAACAAGGGAATATGGGGAAAAAACAAAAAAAAAATAGAATGCAGATGAATGGCTTTTTTAAATTTTAGAATGCCCCACGCCATAAAACGGGACCTCAACCAACCAGAATTCGAATGTTTGCTCGAGGAACCAAGTGAAGAGAACTACAGTAGGTTATTATAGATAAATCAAACGAGGACCAGTTCTAAAACACTGTAGCCATTTCCAAATAGCACCACAATGAAGACGGCCTAAAAAAACTAAGTGAGGCTATATATTGGAGCTCCGGCTGCCGGCAAAGACAAAACTGCGAAGAGAGAAAGGTGTGGGTTACAGGAGCGTTTATGGCTGACCGTCGGCATTGTCGGCTCCCCGTGGAAGTGAATATTTAATCCCAAGCGACTGCGCCAGCAGAGGACGCTTCCATTGTCCTCCTATCAGCACCCTCTGACACACACTAAATTGCTTTCCCAGCTCCATTTCCCACCCAAGGAAAACACCCTCTTTCAGCCATGCTCATTTTCCATCCCCTTCAATAAGCGCCCTACCTGGGGTCTCTTCCAACGGGTGTATTTCCTATTTATTAATCAGTTCATTTGATTTCAAAACGTAATTTGCAGATTTTTTTCTTTAGCCTTCATTTTCCTGTGGATGATTATTTATAAACTCCTGTAGTAGTGGTAATCACGTGCTTCCCTTTTCCACAATGGAGGAGAATGAAATGGAATCATTATTTTGAATATACCTGTAAAGAAATGGTGCCTAATTAATCATCTTTTAGTATCAAATGTTTTAATGTTTACAGTCTACTAAATCTAAAATACGTCGCTACATGACGCACCCGTTTAGGTTTCATTCAGGACTCTACAAAATGTCCTACATGCAGCACATACACGAGAGAACGTATGAATACCGTTTGCAGTAGTCCCGCTTTCAGCACCTGTTGTCAGTACCTGTCAGTACACAATACCATAAAAGTAATTCCATATAGTATGTATTTCACTATTTATTGGAAAGTTAGTAAGGTCCTTACTAATACCTTCTATACCTTCTACCTTCTAGCAGTATTTTCAATATTACTTGGTAGATATAACCTATGTTAGGTTTTTATGAATTAAGATTAGTGTTGGATATTATCAACACGGAAAATACTTATGTCGAGCTACTCCAAATAATCACATTCTAACTGATCCTAGTTCCTTTCCATGTAGCAAATAAACCTTGAGATAGCAATGACTCAGGTGTGAGCTGGCATGAGGATCCTTGTCTAGCTAACTCATCAAGGATAATTTATGATCGTTTTCATTTTATTATTATGTTCATATTCCATGTTGTATCCACTTCCAAGTAAATAGTCCCTGCAATATCAAGTGTGATGATAACATAGTTAAAAAGGATATTAATGAAACTTCTTAAACCTTTTTGCAATTGGGTAACACCTGGTTTCCACGTTATGAATATATTTCGAGGTCATACTTAGTAATTAGAGAAGTATTGATCTATTAATGACCATTCATTATTGTTAAAGAAGTTATATGGTTGAAAATATTATTGCTGTTCTACCAAGCCCTGTAGAACTGTAAAGAGCTGTAGAACTGTAAAGAGCCCTGTAAAGATTGATTGCACGCCCAGAAATCAATCAAGAAGAAAAATAAGAAACAATTTGACACCCTTCCCTTTAAAAATCTGTAATTAGACGTGTAATTAAGAGCTACGACTCTTTTAAATTTACATACGATGCATATCATAATAATAAATTGTCTTATCACAAGTTCATTTGCTGGTTCCATGGGACCATAGGAATATTCTTGATCAATATCGAATTTCACCATTTGTAAGAATCAAATTCCCAAAGTTTGACCACTCGGGTGATACTCAGTGAAAAATCAATAAACCGATTAATGCAACGGAAGCCGAAACAATGTTTGATTACTAAGAGTGAGGAGTAAATGAAATGCTGTGGATAAGCTGGAACCGCAGACCAGGCCTCCAGTTCTAATCCACTCCTGATGACCACCAGGAAGGCTTTGCTCCGTAGGGTCCACCGCAGATCCTTTAATCCTGGGTGCGCTCCACTCCAAAGATTAGCGCCGATTTCATAAAATTCGAAAGGACTATTTCGAATCGATTGGTTTACCTACCGTCACTGAACCGATGTACGGCGCTCGCAAAACAATTTCTTTTTCAAGAAATCATTGGAGATATCCATATTTAATCGGGCTTTTCCCGTGGATTTTCTCCGAGTTTGGATTCGAGCGTCGACAGGCTAGTTAAATAATCTTTGTAGAGGAGAGTATTTTAAAATAAATGGAAGAAAAGCTTTATTATGAAGTACAAGCAAAACACTGGTATATACAAATATTAAGTGTTAAATTACTACATACTGGGTCGGATGTTTAGGGACTAGTGTCTGGGAAACAAGTGTGGACTGGGACTAAAGCTAAGCCATATGTGTATAAGAGAAGGGTGGTTGCGGGAATTGGTGGCTAGGTCTAGGAAGGATGTGGTCGCTTACTTAAAAAATAACAAGAAACACCAGTGACTTCCATGAAGTCACGAGGCAGGTATAGACTACCTTCTACTATTAGCATTACAATATTCTTAACATTATATAACTGGCTTTGGTCTATTCAAGTTCGTCCGAATTATTTTGTATTATACTGTCTATTCCGTATTAAAAAAACTACTTAAAACAACAAAACCAGCCATCTTCTTTCTACGTTAACAAAATCTAGTTTGTTTGTTTTTTTTTTAATTAAAAAAGCAAAGCAGCAAATTTAAAGAACGCTAACTGAAAAATTTGTTATCCTAAGAAATCTTATTTTCTTAACCTAATTGATTTCACAGAAACTAGCTAAAAGGAGTAAGTTTTTTAAAATGTAGTTAAAAGTAGCAAGCTAAAAAAAAAGCGTTTTTTTTTTATTCAGTGATTAAAATTCATTCAGCACCTTTTTCCCCTTTGAATTCATTATCAACTTCTTGTTAGGTAGAAGCCCAATATCCTCTTCTTTGTCCCTGGTTTTATTCAGATTGTGGAAAAACTCATGATGAACTGGTGGAATAAAAGTCAATAGATCCATCATGTCTTGTTTATTCTCAACCCTTGCCTTTTGCTTGTACATAATCAAATCCACGGTACATTTTTGACACCCTTCCTTTTCTTTTAGTTGGAGTCACGCTCAAAATCTTAAAGTTTTTTTGTTTTTTTAATATTTCATGACCGTGTGGACTTGGGGGACACCTGGGCTGTTTGTAAATACTGTATGAATGTGCGAGCGAATGATGAATTGTAAATATGGTATGAATGAAAACATTTATCTAAATTATTTATTGCTTATTAAGTATTAAGGCAGATTGTAATTTCATCATAATAAAGTTGTTTTATAAAATTTTGAATATTTTATGCATTTTAAACAGTTTTACAGTTAGCTCATCAATATTAACTATTACGTACCTCAGCCTAGTGTAACCAAACCATACTTCATTGCTCATACTACGAAATTATTTTTTAATAACTTGTTGCATTAACTTGGCGCCTATGTTTCAACAAATAAAAGGTTTATGGTAGCTAAATTTTATGGAAAAATATTACTTCATAACTTAAACATCATACTAAAAATAGTATAAATAAAAGAAAAGCTGACTATTTCTCAGTACAGTCGATTCTTGATACGTTAGGAAATGTTTAGAATTTCACAATAGATAATGGACAGTCCAACGACTTATTTCCATGTTAAACCAAACAGAACTAAATAAAATAATTGCAAAACTCTACGTACATAAATTTTCTTAGGGTGAATTCGGACGGCACATTTATTTGTATATTACAAATGTAATTTATCATAATATTACAACTAAAACTAACATGCCATCTAAAAAATATTGAAATTTTCGCTACTTCATATTATTCAATTCTAATCATATCCACATAGCTTTGCGTATTTAATACTGATTGAAATTTTAAATATACTTATCTAAACGTGAATGATGATAAGTGCTGATTGAGCATTGAAAATACAAGAGATTTGATACATATACATGGAATAAGTAATCCATATGAATAGAGGTTTATTGCAAAATTGTTACAAAAATATAATTAAAGAAAAAAATTAGAATGTGAAAATGTATAATGTTAATGTTAAACATAGAGTTCGAAAGATATAAATAAAGACTTTTTTTTTCAGGAACCCAATTGGACTTCATAATATTAGCATCTGAACAAGCCATGCATATTTAGTAGAAAAAGGTAAGTCTTTGAAGAATTAGTTTGTGTTCAACCATTTAAATTATATAGCAGAAAAGACACGGTAACTGTATTTTGAACAGGTTGTCCATTCATTATTAACATTAAATAAATATCAATAGTAAAACTCCGCGAAACATTTAGTTGGTTTTCAGTCAAAGTAGGATCCACGACTAAGGATAGAGGAGGACTAATTAAAACGAGTAGAACGGCGAGGCGTCATTTCTTCTTAAAACGCTTTAGAGAATTAAAGGCTGAAGTTTCAAACTTTAATTTATTTATAAGGCATTTCTTCAACCACTCTTCTTCGTAGGGTTTTCTTTTTTATTTTGTTCCCATTTGGTCTTCTTTCCTTCGTTTTTTTATCTATTCCTGGCTGTTCTTCCTTTTTATTTTATTTTTTGGTTGTTTTTTGTTTTTTAATAACATCATAAAACCTTTTAAACCTTTTAGCGAATGAAATGTTTCCCTTTCCCGATAATTTTCTTCCTTTGTCTTCTATTCTAGGAACCTCTAATACGATTAAAGCAAGTATTACTTTATACAATTCGAACACAGAAATCAGCTTTGTGCTTATTAAAAACTTCACCAGTTTCTTAATTTAACCCATCAGTTCTCAATAATCTGACATTTCCAAAGAAAATTGGCATCTGGGCCCATAATATTCGGAATTTTTCAGTCAGGCAAAGTATGTTTGAATGTAAGGATCTGTGATGGCCATCACGAAGAATTGGTGTTCTTCCGTTTACCAAGAAAGAGTGAATTAAGACCGTCATTTAAAATCATTAAACCATTTTTAAGACAAATATGAGAAAAACTGATGTTTCGTGACATGCTCATTTGATCCACGTGTTTCCTAATGTTTCGTGAAATATTTTTCATAAGAGAACTCTCCTGTGGGGCGTGATCACACCCATTTAAGAAGATTGAAATATATGGAATCAGCTGGTAGTATTTGTAAAGGATGCAGTGGTGGAACACCAGCTTATTGGTTAACCAACTTTGTTGCTTTGATTTGAAAAAGATAATGGGTAATCCTATTTCGTCTGGCTGGTTTTATGTACTACAATATGGGTCGTACAATAATGCACTTAATTTTTAAATGTAAGGATATGTTCATTAGTAGAAAAAATTAATACTTCTTTTGTATCCACAACTTTTCTGTAGGTTGAACCCTATCCCCTTCAAATTTCAAAAATCATGTATTAATTCAGTAAATCGATCTGTACATAACTTCATATACTCTATAAAATGGAGTAGATGTAATGGGAGGTAGCATACAGTCTTCTGATAGGTTCTAAATATTTTAAAAACAAGTATATCAAAATTAATGGGGTTTCAGCAAAAAAAATGATCTATTTAAGACATAATAATTTGGAGAAAGACGTTCCCGTTTCGCTTTCTTTTTATGCTTTCTCACACAGCTCCGTAAGTTTCATTTCCGTACAGTTAAAAATCATAGTGTAAAAATACTTTTACAGATATTCCAAAAAATTAAGTTTGATAGCCTTCTAGCTGGATTCAGCCCGTTCGATAGATTTTTTTGTTCAATATATGTTGTTTTTTTTCATTTTTAAGTAGTTGTTTTTCAGGAACCGGTATGGCTTAAGAAATGAAGAAAGAAAGGTGTATTTGCAGTAACAAAATATTATTAATATATTTGTAGGTTCGTAAAGTGTCGGTTCTGGTATTTCGGATTTGAATGTCTCCTGCAAGAAGGAGGTTGAATATTGTAATGGTGGAAGAGCTAGCTGGTATTTGTGCATTATGCAGCCGTGGTTCGCTGCGAGCCGAGCCAGAAGGAACCAGTTTCGGCGCACCGAGGCTGCCCTAGACAGCGAAGGTCAGGACCCGCACTCTGCCTCCACTAATAGCTACACCAACGCAGTACCATTTCATCTCTTCCTTCTGTTATTGGGCTCTTTGTTGCTCCTACAAATATCACCATTTACCATTGACGTTAAATGTAACAGTGCGTTTGAATATGTTTGGTACTGACAGGTATGTTACATATGCAGAATATTATACGAGTTTCACTGATGAATTCCTGAATTATAATCTGAATATGATTTTGGAGTTTTCTATTTCACCCCATTTACTTTTCCATCTGCAATAACTTCTTCCAGACATGAATACCGATGAAACAATTCCTGTTTTTGCAAATGGAAACTAATAAAACGTACTGTATCAAATAATATTTATGAATCCATAAACGTTTACGTATCTAACTATATTTTCCCACTCTCTCTTTCCCTCACTCTCTCTGAATGAGTTGTGAGAGGATAAAAATGACACATTACAAAGCGTCCCATCTTATAAAAGTTTGTCCTGGGGGGCATTAACGTATTTCATTCTTCGAGTAATGTAATATCTACTTTTTCACCAAACTGTCTTTTATATCAGCACGACAATAAAACCCCTCTATAATTTATTTAAGAGCTGTATTTTGTGTTTCCTTCGATACATATATAGTGCCCAATAGAATTTAATTCTAATAAAAATTGTTGAATGATACGACCAAGTAGTAGGCACGGTCGTCCTTCATGGTTATCAATATGCATATAAGTTCATTCCACTTTGTTGATCTAATATAATTTCAAATTTTCAAGCCATCAAACATACATAAATGTACATAGTCTACATTCTGTGGCTAATGTCACGACCATGCGAGTGACAATGATAAATTTGTTGACTACGTATTAAATATTTTCACTTACACAATTCAAGATGTTTATCTTTCACTTCGTACAAGGACAAAATTTTGCTGGAACAAGGAACCAAAAGTACCTTTTACCATACAAGAAAAAAGGGCCTGATACCCTTCTTCTCTCAAGAAGAATATCTTCTATATTCTCATGAAATAAATGGACTCCTGGAAAAATTGTGTCTTCCCGGCTATTTTTCAGATAATTGGTGCCCATTTGTCAACTTAAAGCGAAGTTTGAAATGTGTCCTACGCAATGGGAATAAAAATGATACAATACCAATTGCTCACTCAACGGAAAAAAATATAATACCATACCTTTGTTCTTGGAAAAGTCAAGGAAAATGTTGAACTTTTTCATTAAACAACAAAGTGGCCACACCAAATATCCTTGGTTCTTGTGCCTCTGGAAGAGGCACAACATCAACGTTTGTCATTAATGACCTATTAGTTGAACGAGAGGAAATCATTTTTCCTCCACTTCATATAAAGCTGGGCCTTACGAAGCATTGGGTATAACATGAATATTAAGGTGCACTATTTACCCGGCCACTTAGGCCGTTTTCCTGAAAATTGAGACTGAGACACCAGTAAGGGACAGGACGAAAGAATATTGTAGAAGAATATTCACCAGAATATTGTAACAATGGAGGCCCACTACCAAGGAAAATGGTATAGCCACATGATGGCAGATTTTGCAGTAGTTTAAAAAGGGACTGTCCAAAAATGTACCCAAGGATCTCACGGAAAAGAAGCTTCCGAGGTGTTCAGTGACTAGTTGGTTTCATCGATGGCTTATTATTTTATCTTTTTATAATGGATAATTGTATATGATAATATTTGTATAATATAATAATGAAAATTCCGTGTTTAGTCGTTTTATTTGATCCATGGGTTCAACTTGAATAATGTAACGTATATTCCACTAAAATGTTATATCTTAGAAATTTGAGCTTCTAAGCAAACGCTAATGCCACATTTGAATTCAGGGTATCAAGTTGGCCTGTGTTATTGGGCACTTTGATCTGACACCGGCTTTATATGATATAACCACTTAAATTTCCTGTTATCCTTTGGCGGTACAGATATCCCCATTTCCATTTCGAACCATAACATTTTTCATTGTGTCTTATAATTCTTCTTGTCAAAAAAAATCTTCAAATAAGCCATCTCTATCACTTCCAAGTTTTTCTTTTCCAAGACCTAAAACAGACTTGGCACATCATTGGCTCAGTGAGGGGCTTAATCGAACAACTAAAATATGAAAAATGGACGAGTTCAGAAATTTGTTATGCGACTAGTAAAGCAATGCATAACTGGTCTTGCTACTGGCTATGTCTGTTAGCAGAGGAAGAGAAACGTTTTAATGTATATTTTAATTTCAACATTTTCCAGATTACCGGTAAAACTTTTAATTGAACAACTGTACTCTAGCGCATGTAGTAGATCAATAACAAAATTGTGTATTTGTTTTAGAAACTCATGCGATGAAGGCACAAGCGCAATAATTGCATTGTTCCGTATACTATGCTGACCCCCACATATTATACAATACACCCATTCATTCAAATCATTACATAATACATCCTATTTAACACACTTGTATATTCTTATTGAAGTCAGATAAATTGAGGTATTTACTTTTAACCTCAAACCTAATTTATGTAACCCAACCTCCTTCAAATGCAGAATGAGGAGGAAACTGTCAATTCTTGTTCATTTTTCACATATTGTATTAAATTCAAGCGGTTTAGGGGGGAAAAATGTATTTACGTTACCAGGGTGATTAACACTAAGATTCACGATTCATTTTTCTCTCCTACTTCCATAGAAACCCCAAGCCCCCAGCTTGAAAATAATTATTCGCCAAAAATAGACAATTTTAGATAAAATTAGTAATGTATAAACACTTATATTTATAATTTTGAAAACATCAAGACCTATTCTGATATTAATTCTGAAATTAATAATAAAATCATTAAATTAAGTTAATCTTCGCAATTAAAAATACACATAATTGAATTACGATTAGCCCTTTTATTGTCTTCATTAATGCCCCATCGCCATTCAAACGTTGTCTCCTTTTGAAGTATAATTTAACTATTAAATAATTATTACACGAGTGAAACGGTCAGTTTATCCACTACTTGAGAATGGTTTCTAGTTCTGAGCTTAAAAACTAAACCATATTTTAGGATTTCAATTAATAACCTTTTAGAAGGTTTAAATTCAAGTTCAGAGTTCATCTTTTGATCATAAATTGAAAATACCTGAACAAACGAAACGTCGAAGTCTGGGGTATGTTATAATTATTAAAACTAGTATTGGTGATGTAATGTTTATTATTAATGGCACATAATTGTGTTTGGAGATATTAAGGTAACATCCGGTATTCGACGGAGAACGAATGACTTCTAACAGAATATTACATTAGACTGACATAAATAAGCCATTTAGTCACCAGAGAGCAATGCGGCTTTCTGCATTGCATTGCATGCATTCTTCCACTGTAACTTCTACAAATTTGATTTTTTATGATAGCTGTGGATAAATGTATTTATTTGTTCATTGTCGACTAAAAATATTATAGTAAGGTGTCAAGAGCTGATGTTTTTCATACTTTTGAAAGATTATGAAAAAAAAAAACCCTCTAGTAAAGTAATTGAAGCTTTAAACGGTGGGGTTTTGGTTTAATAATTTGATATGTAAATGTCTCCCCAAGATATTGTAATTTTACTCTCCAGCGTTAGCTGCATGATTATTGGGTGGTTTCTCGGACGACAACATCATAAACAACTATAAGTTATTTTTAAAAACCTTTAAAATAAATGGAGATGCTAAAAATGCGTATGAATAAATGTTTTGAATACAAAATTTTCAATTGGCCATTCAAAAAATTAAAACTATTTTTGTATTAATATAATGTAACCGTTAAATACACAAACAATTATAATAAATGATGACGATTGAATCGTAATAATAATAATTTCAAAATACATCATAATACGATGTCTTAGAGGTCTTTTTCTACTATATTTTGTGTTTACATAATGTTCTTATCATTTACCGGTGATGTTATTTGCATCTTACAAGTAATTTTGCATATGTATTGAAAATCATACTGCATTCTTCATATTCTATAAGTTCTGATATTATCTAAACTGTATAGGATTCTAATTATCTAAATTTTCTGGTTTCAAAAAGGTACGCTGAATAGACAACTTCTTATTAGATACAAAGAATCTTCAGTAAAAGACTGTTAACTAGTTGCATAACGGAAAGTGCATATTACAGGTTTGCCATATGTGATTAGTATCAAGGTGCACAAAATAGGTAAGTATTTTTAATTGCTACAAATTATTTTTTACATAAATTATATGTTTTTTTTTAAATTTATTTACTTTGAAATCCGTTTATGATTTTTTGTACGTAATTTTACGCTTTAAATTAAGTTCTATAGAATTGGTGTGAATTTGGCATTATAATGTATTACTAACTAGGTTGATTGTGATAAAGGATAATAATTGATTCAAACAACAAATTAATTACCATATCGTTACTTTCAGCCTTTATTAGACTTAATTTTAATTAATTATCCAGAGTAATAAGTAATCAGCATACCATATAAAATCAATGGATCGTATGTAATAATTTTTGCTGGTTTTTATAACTTTTTCAATGAAATTTCATTGTAAAAAAGAAAATAAATAAGTACCGCAGTTAATTGTTTTTTACAAACGTCAACTGCGTGGATAGAGCGCAGTTTTCTATCTCGTTCGAATGCGAACAGAAACAGATGCTATCACATTGCACAAGACTTCTGCGTGACTTACCTGTCTAATTATCACAATTAAAACTCTCCGCAGGCTGTTCTGTGACCTGCTTTTAGAGTGTACATACACTTCACTCCTGGTCTCACAAAAGCAACGATGATCGATTCAATCGTTAGTTCAAATTCATTCGTGCCAACAAGACGACAATTTAAAAAAAAATTAATAAATCGTCTCTTGTTTTACAACTCCACTTTTATTAGTTATTATATAACGTTTGAAAATAACGAGTTAGCAAGAGCCGTGATTTTCTTCAATATTTATGAAACGAGGTATCAGTAAACTTCCATGCTCTAAACAATCATAAATTGGTAAAATACAAGAAATAAAAACTATTAAAATTAGTAGGACAATCATATTACGTGGTTTCCGAATGTTGTGAATTCATTTTTTTTTTTTTTTTTTTCAATATTCAATAACAACTTTATTATGATGAAATTACAATCTGCCTACTTAATAGGCAATAAATAATTGAGATAAGTGTTTACATTCATACCATATTTACAATTCATCATTCGTTCGCACATTCATACAATATTTACAAACAGCCCAGGGGCCCCCCAAGTCCACACGGTAATAAAAAAAAAAGTTCCAAAACGATATTTCTCTAATAATAAGAAAAATTAAAACAAATTCTAGACTGCCTAACCTTGAGTATTAAAATAAACATAGATCACAATCGCCTAAAATAGAACGTACTAAACCAACGTGCAGAATAATTTGTAATATCTGCACGATGGTGCCCGTTAGAAATACTGTGCTTACAAAAAACATGTGGATGCATGTTTACAGAAGAAAGTGACGAAAAGTAGGGATTGTTATTGAAAGCTACTCCCTCCATCATAAAATACAACATATATACGTGAGAAATTTCGTAGCAAAAAATATAACTACCTTGAATAATATCTATCACTTTTAGAGAAAAAAAAAAACCGGTTTGAGTTATTGTTGCGAACACGATATTAATAAAGGTTTCTTCATTGCATAAATCACACATTGTCAACAATATTACTGCTGAAAATTGTGGGAAAATATGATTCGTTTAATGCGAGGTATTAATTTATTAATATCACTTCGTCGAGTTTTATAGAGAAACGTATATTTTTCCCGTATTATCTCTATAAAACTCGACGAAGTGCTATTAATACCTGTTTTATCAAATCGGTCCTGCACATATAATTTCATGTACTTGAACTATAAAAACACATAATGAAACATATAATTGTATGGCTTGAACTAATGACTCACAAGACATGAAATGGCCGACACCCGGGTGAAAACAACGGTTAAAAAAAAAAAAAACATGTAACCTCAAAAACTGTAGTGAAAGTGTCTTATTGTGAATTCTCCTTAGAAAAATCACGAAAAGCCATTATTATGATATATAATCTATCGATTAGGAAACACTCCTGTATGACGGTCGCTTAAAAAATTGTTGGTAGGAACAATTGTACTCAATTGGGTTTTGCTCTGCCCTTTTCGGTATGTATGTTAAGTCATAAAGCCCTAGCTGCCTCTCTAAGAGATTAACTTACTGATGGAAGAGGCAATATCCTAAAAGGGAATCCGGACAATAGGTGAATGTTAGCATTTACTTGCACACTCCCGTGTACTCTTAAAGGACAACCAATCCAGTAAATCCAACAACCATCTGCTCTAATCGTTAAATGAATCTAATGAAACATCCAGAGACCCTTTTGAATTGCCTCATCTTTCTCAAGTGGTCAATCCAGCTTTTAATATCAATTATAATTCCTTTAATTAATTAGGGTACGTTTAAAATACCATCGATAATCACCGTTTCCATTCATTGAATAACAGTTGATAGGAACAATAAATAAAGAGAGAGAGAGAGAGAGAGAGAGAGAGAGAGAGAGAGAGATAATATGATTGTATAGTACTTGGAGTTGATATCGACCTCAGACTCACTAAAATCCTTCAATAGAATTTCTATCATTAATATACATAAACTTCTCGTTTACAATAATAAGCCCATATTATCTTAGGCAACTTCCTCAGTCTTACCAATGTCAGTACTTTTCAAATAATACAAAATAAGTTTCACAAAGTATTCAATACAGATTATATTCCAAATAATTTAAAAGCGATAACCAAAAAGTTTTTACTTTATTTTTATAATGTAATTACTAGAAATAAAATGATTTGATTAGGTCATATGACAGTTTATAAATGCTCCCTGGCCTAAAATAACCATGTGAGCGGTCTGAAATTACAAAATAATTCAAATCGAGTGCGATATCTATCACATAATTCAAGGTACTATAAGGTCCTTAAAGATACGCAATACGACATTAATAATATCTTTTAAGTGTATTCCACTAATGCAACAACAAATACCATTCATTATTAATTAGGATGAGTTTAATTTCATACTCTTCTTAATATGATAAGAATAACTATCAACTTTTTAACTACTGAGTAATTCTAATATATTAACTATTGACTTCTCAATTACTAACTGACTCTCTGAACAAGGTAAATAATATTGCCAAGAAGATTATTTTTGATTTAAAGAAAATTCTTTTGGTTCCTAACTAACTGCAGCTAATAGATTCCTTCATGGCTATTAAGCGTATAAATAACTAGACGATGATGCTACTTGCAGTTAATTAAAAATTAAACAAATTTATTATCGTTATTATAACTCTGAAATGTATCAACACAATTGTAATTAACCCGGGACAGTTATTACAAAGTAAGAAGGGCACTCAGGCAGCACTCAGGGTACGCTCAGACCAGCACAATCTAGACGCATTTCCTTAACATTGAGCAGCTCCCGTCGGTGCCTGCTTGAAGTTATGTGCTTTAAAAAAAACACAAGATATTTCATCGTTTGGGCCAGTATCTAAAAAAAACTTTTGTGTATTTCTAACCGAAAATAGTTCATATTATATTTTTTAGATACTCTAAGCCGAGAAAATCGTATAACCAAATAATAATTGTAAATTGCCTTAATATTGACATAAATAAGCCTATTAAAATAGACTAGAACGACATTAAATACCAGATTTCTATCCTCTAATAACTCTGATGACTTCAATTTTTGGAACTTTGTTTGACATATGTATCGTATTTAATGTATCCTGGACTACAGAGGGGGGCAGGTTTCTTATGGTATTGCATCATTGACCAGAGAAACCTTTATAATCTGAGAGAGTAGGTCAAGAAATTCCCGGCAGACGTTTTTAATTTTTAATTTTTTTAAGTTTTTTCCCTTTATTATAGCTTAACCCAAATCATACAGCGTAGGCTGTTGTTACTTACCTATGTAACTTCCAAAAATTTGTATCAATTGGAGCATTTCGATGCCTGCTATCGTAAAACCTACCTATTGACTGACACGTAAGCTCCTTAGATCACTCTAGAGGCTCGGAAATCATTCATCTTGCTTCAGTAATCCTATATAAGTTATAAAGATTAATTTAAAAAATAAACTTGCTGTTTTATTTCTTTTGATAGAAAATGATTACTGTAAAGCATCTTTAAATAGATACGATGTGCAGAATGATCTTTGTGTATGTGTATTTTTGGTTTAAATTCATTGAAATGTAATATTTTTAGTTTGATGGCAATTAAAAAAAACATTGTTAGTTTGTTTTCGTTTGCAGCATACGTAACACAAACACTGTTGCTTCGTTGTACCTTAAGTGAATAAAATATTTAGTTTCTGAGACAAAAACGTCTATGTGACTCGAGTCATTTAATTTTTACAGGTAATATGATTAGTGTGCAGTGCGGCGTAGCGGCTTCCAAACTCAGCTACGAGTAAAGTGCGGGTACTTGGAACTCCGCACGTGATATTTGTTTACTGATGAAGAAGCACTTTTTTATCATGTACTTACTACCGGTGTGGGTCTCACGTCAGGGCTGGTGGGTTCGAGTCATCCCGGTGGGTATGTTCAGCGATAATTCCCTTCCATAGATAAAAAAAACAGTTTGACAACTTAAGAATGTTACAAAAACATCATTCGACTGATATTCAAATAAAAAAACATAAATCAACAAGTGGTTTCTTTAGTAAAATTTAATTTATTGTTGAGACATTCTATCGTCTTTTAATTCCCTAGAAGTTGATAAGAAATGAAAAAAATATACAGGCTTTACTGCTAAGTTTTAAAAGACTAATTGTATACAATACAAACTCACCAACAAACATGTGATATTCTCGAAGGAGGGGCTTCAAGACTTTATACTTTGATTGTAATTTTGGCCTTGATTTGAAAAGATTTAGTTTCCATAACGAAGAGGATACTAAATAATTGTCATTTGATAATTAAATTTAATATTATTGTATAGGGTTGGCTGTATTTTGTTGTGTCCTTCCGATCGCCCTAACAAATAGACAGACAAAGATGAGAAAATCAATGACATTGTATAATAGCTTCTAGCTTAAAAAAAACAAAACACAAATCATTTCTATTATTTTATCGCGTGTTAAACAATTAATAACTTGGTCTCAAATGTCAACCCGTCATTGCACATTCAAAAAAACTGTGTGACTAAGTACATGAGTATAATTTAGGCATGGGCAGTTATGATTGCGTGTCCAGTCAAGAGGTCGTTTGGTGAAACATTTACACCTTCTAAGGTTAGGAAACTACTCACTGTTTGGTAGTAATACATACATGACTATAAATTATGACTCTATATTAGTTTTCCTTTGGTATTGTATTGTTGATGTAGAATTCCCTAAAGAAATTTTATTTTAAGCAGCATCAAGCAAAAAGTATTATTAATGGAAACATTTCATTATCAATCATGATCACGATGGAAAGTGAGAATTTTTAATTACCGAACAATACCTCATTACATTAGATCATACATTTTATTTCTCGAAAAGTAGTTATTTTTAATTGTGTGTAAAGTTTTCAGCACTCTCCCAAACTAGATTATTTAAAACTAGCGATGTTAATGAAGTAGTAACAGTATTATTTTTCCCTGATAGCTATAACTTCAAGATAAAGTTCTACATAATTTACGCGTCTTTATTTTTATGATTTATATATAACCTATCGGCATTGCATTACTGTTTCACAATAATGCTGAATATAGCAATTTTACCGCCAACTCTCATACTCCCTACAATGCTCCGATGATGCTAAAAATAAAAGCAAAGCAACGGAAAAAAAATGTAGTCATTAGTAATTATAAATGAATAGATTTCCTAAATATGGAGTATAGTATCAAATGAAAGATCTCACCGCAATAAGGAGATATTGCGGTCTAAGAGGAATGTAATTGCGTAGTCAATAAAAACTGTCATCAAAAGTGTTCCAATTTTTTTTTTTGCAATCCCAGTTTCAAATAGAGGGACATCGCTGCTATATATTCAGCAGGGTATCAAATTAAAAATCTCGTATTCCCTACTAATTGTGACCTCGGTGGAATACAATTACAAAATGCATAAAAATCGTTTTCCCAGACGTAACAAGGGCATTAATTGGATGACACATCACAGATGACTATTGATTCCGATCGCTTTCATTCATTCTCAAATTCAGATAACTTTAAAAATTATAATGTCTGAAATTATATACAAAAATCTTTAGTTAAATATTACAATTTTCTTATACAGCAATTCTGGTGTAACAATTTATTCATACAATATATCCATACTTATTCCGCCAAAGGAAGGGAAATTCCCCCATAAAGCTACTAGAACGGCCGGAAGCAGCGAAGATCCACCTTCCTCCCCGTTTGTCTGGTGAAGACCGGCCATTAGCCAGAGAGCCACAGACGCTCAGAACATGAGTGTGGATGGTGGCCACTGCTAGGACATCATGTCATGCTTTATATATAAATTCCCATCAGTATTCGACGCTTGCCAACTCACATAATATTCAAGTCCAGACTTTACCATCTCATTTGAGTCAAACAATTCATAATTCATGATTATTATTATTGCTAATTTTCTATAATTTTCATTTTAATTCATTTAGTTATTCATTTCCTATTTGAACACACCCAAGAAATTTTTTCCCCGTAATATTTTCTTATGTTTCTGGTTATAATTGTTAGCACATAATCAGTTATGTATTTTTTTTTTTTTTTTCGTTTCTCATTCCAGGTTCATTGAACTTTCAAATATGAACGTAGGCCCATTTTTATTTTTAAGTTAACCACATCAGAGTAACATGTGATGTATTTTTTTGTCAGCTAGACCAATGTCTACGAATAAACAGTTTTTTTTTGTTTAATTTCATTTTATAGATAGAAGTTAGTGATTGGTTTAAAATAAACTTAGCAGATGGGTAAAGTTAGAACTGACCCCATGAGTGTCCCCGTAAAGTATTGGCCCTCTCTAAGACACGTGCTAGCCTCGAGAAGCGCCGCTTCGCCCTGATCGAAGCCCACTTCAGCGACATCGAAGAGAGAGACGGCCTATATGGATTTTCGTGTGGGCCCTGTCCACACCACTGCTGCCTGGCCGGTGGAGGCGGCGGTGAGGGGGGGAGGCGCGCATGCGTCGCGCTGACTCCCAGCCGCTCAGCCGCATTCGGCCCCCAGTCACTGCCCAGGACTCTGTACCTCTCAGCGCCACTGCCATCTCTCCTCTCACTCTCTCTCTCACTCTGTCTGCAGCCACTTCACATCTCTCTTTCTCTCGCTCATCAGTTTGTGGATCTAGGTCCAGTATAAAGGTCAGTCAATTTTTTTTTTTTTCCTGCCTCTAATTTTCTCCATTAACGCTGTGCTATTGCTAAATTGCTCAATAGTTAAAAATCTACTTTTCGTAGTCATTATCGATAATTCTCTTAGAAACTTCTCAGTGAAAAAAAAAATAAAAGCAAAAATGATATTCATCCTCGGTACTAATTTATACTTATATTTTGTCGTTCTCCTATTACATCATACCGTGTCGGAACAATACCCCTTATAAGAAAATAATCAATTTTAAATCTGTACCGGATAAATTTAAATACAGTTCTAGTAGTGGACTTAAAAAAAGCTATGATACCGTACAATTCCTACGCGGATGGATTAGCAAATAAATATTCTTGAACTCAAATATCATTTAAATTACACTTTCTCAGTGAAGTGAAGACGAGAAACGTAACTTGCAATAGTCGGAACGACCTTCCGTTCTGTGCTAATTCACCATCCGCTCCCGGCAGGCGTTACCCGACACGATACAGAATAAAATATTTAATAAATAAACACAGACAATTATCCAAACCATCAGAAACCCGCGTAGTAATAAGGAAGCGTTCGGTTAATTTAGAACAGGTACTCGAAAGTCTTAATTCATAATCCCAATAATCTTTACTACCTTTGATAAAAATAGGTATAATTGAAAACGTTCTATCCGGTGTTTTATCAATTCGATTCATCTGTTTCGTTTTATTAATCATAAAACCGATGTTCGTACAAATAATTTCGTGAAAAAAAAATATTAATAAATTTCATCATATAACGAACGTAATCACAGGTAATGAATGTTTCACTAGCGCTTTAGTCACAATAATTTTATTGAATGTACTTTCCTCCCCCTGGTTTCGTTTTTTTTTTAATGGATATTTTCGTTAAAAAGTATAAGTAACTAGTTTAGGACTTTTTTTTTTCTTCGAAAACTGAGAATCTATAATCATTTAACCCCTTTTGAGACTTTTGCACAGAAACAGCTTATTTTTTGTATTTTCTTATTTTTCCATATTAGCCTAATTATTAAAAGGCACTTGTATTCGTTCTTCTTAGTATTGTGCAGTACAAGTAGAATCTTCTGTGACGTTGTTCAGACAATGCTCTTCTAACCTACATCATTTGTACTTGAATTGAATTTATCTCGTATTATTAATAATTAAACGGTTTTTCTCATGGCTATTTTTTATTTTTTTTACCCGTCATTTTGTTACTATTCAATGTCATTGTGATAATTTTTATTATTAATTTAGTTTATTTATAATATTATTTCGTTCACAAGCTACTAAACTTCTTATAGCGAGTTAAAAAGTTGCTTTGTCGGAGCAATGGTAGCCGGTGAGAAGCTTGCGGTTGTCTAAGGTTTCAACGTTATCCGCAACCATTGCTCTTTTGCAACTTCTCCCCTCGCTCCACCGGAGAATAATTTATCCTTTTTTAATTTTTTTTTTTCTTTGATGAAATTTTAATTCTTATCATGTATCCAAGTGATGAAAAAATGATAAAATTAGTCAGTAGAATATTTGATGAAGTCTTTCTGGTGGTGTGCGACACACATATGATTGTATAAGTCCAGAATATTGTCCAGAATGATTCGAAATCATTAAGTTATAGTGCAAGGACTGATAAGGTGAACATTGTAGCTATAATTTATTTTAGAAATAAAAAATATTAAAAAAATTAAGACGCATTTTCAAATTTATTTAGGTTAGCCGATCAAGATAATTGCTGGTTGTAATTCGTTATATGAGTAGTAAAATTATTTTGTATTAAATTCGTAATTACCTGTTATATTGTTTAATTTGAAAATATTGTTAATATTTGAATGGACCCTAACCGATACAGTGTTATATTAGTTACTGGTTTTCAGTGTAAGTTCGTGCATTGGTATTTCCACTCAAAATTTACTTGGTGGTTTTTAATTAAGTTATTATAATACTTTGAGTGCAAACTTGGGCGATGTCAAAGCTGCGTCCAAAATAGAGAGGACGTGTTAAATGGGTCAATAATTGACTATTGACTCGGCCGTTGGTGTCAGCTCGATGTGTGAGTGACATCATGGCTTGTTGCTCGGTAGTCGAATCACCGAGTCTGCTCGCCGGACGGATCCGAAAGCCTTCCATGCCCAGACCGCTATGCTTTATTCGAGTCAGTGATGAGGTCATTAGTACTTAATAGTCATCCGAACGACTCATTAGGACTTTATAGATTTTCTTCGGAGAGAGCAGGGTCATGCATTCCTTAGGAATACTTTCCTCTCCGAATATTTCACGCAATATGTTACGAAATAATCCTGATATTATTTAATATTTAGACAATAGAAGTCTTTGTGTTGTATTTTTTTTCATAATTAATGTTGGTTACAGCGTTCTTTTGAGTGATTTTAAACTTGATTTAGTCGTAATGATGTAATGTACTGATTGTATTAAGAAGAAAATCAGTAACGTTATTTTTTGTAGCATAACTATGAAAAATGTATGCCAAAAAGTCTACTTGAGTAGAACCTTTGAAGTGCTAAATAACTTTACTTTAAGTTTCTGCTTATGAGTATAAATCTTTTCTTATCTTAAGAAGCAGCATTTAATTTTTAATAGCCAGAGAAGGGGGGATATAACATATAGAGCTTACAATATATTGAAGGGATTTTATAAATAATTTATTGTTTATTATAAGTCCCACTTGAATTCATTTCTTTTCAATACATTTTATTGTTCAGAGAATTTTCTCTAATTTTTTTTTAGAAAACGTGTACTTAGCCCTCAAACGTCTGTGTATACTGAGGCCAATTCAAGTTAGAGTATATTACCGGCGTGATAAACTTGGCCTTTGGGCAACCGGCAACTTGCTTTAGTACGGAGGGAGCAAGTTGGCCGTGGTGGGAGAAGTTGGTCGTGAGTCATGGGTTGTTGGCGTGTCTGAGCTAATGATCCGAAAAGTTGTATCTTAAGGATGGAAAGAAACAGGAATTGATTTGCCTCCAGGGCTGGAGTATAAATAACCGCAGAACTGTATGGCTGTATACCACGCAACTCGCTTTGTAGATTTACCCTTTTGTTAGGAAACATATTGCCACTCAAAGGTCTCCATACTTTTTGATATCATACACCTTCGATAAACGATTGTTAAGCTTTCTTATTACATCGATATATAAATCGATAAAATCATGCATCGTCCGGACCGAGATATATTCTCATATTTTTAAGAATGGTATTTAAATTTCAAAATCATATTCTTTCAAATTTTCATCTGAATAACTCATGAATTTTTAGAAAGCTTCTGTTATTTGTGATACCTTATTTTTTTTAAATTCACTCCCCAAAACATTGCACACTAATAGCTGATTTTTAATCGATATATGGTTGAATTGAATTGAAGTGAATTCATGAACAGTCATAATCTTCCAACCAGAACAAATATTTTTAATACTTGTTGAAATGACAGGTCTTAAAACACTAATGCACTGAACCGTTTTAGCTACGTTAAACAAACCAGTGGAGCAAAAGAAACTTTTAGTTTTTATTACACTATTAGTCTTTGTAGAGTGTGATCTTGAATTTGGGGATTGGTAGAGGTTGGTCTTATATAGTCTTAAATAACCTTTTAATCGATATTTTTCCTAAAGCTATTACTAAAAAAATATAAAAACTTATTTATTTAATTTACAAGGCATCATGAAAAGGTGTTTTTCTGCTTTAATTTTCTCATAAGAAAAAAAATTATAAAACATTAATAGTAGCTACGTAGCAAGTTTACGGCCCATTCGAAATTTAATATAGAAGGGGATTTTTATACAGGAGTATAGTTTTACTGCTTACTCGAGATTAAAAGACGTTTTAAGTTCAGAGGGTTTTATGCCTCTTGAAACAAACTTTTCATCTCTCCACTTCAAAAATCTGCCGGTGCTCTTCTTACAACTCCTTTTAGAGTGAGAAACACTCCTCGGACGGTAAGCTTTCCTGGGTGAAGAAGTGGAGGAAATCGCTGGGACGATTGCATGGTAGCAATAGCATAGCAACAGCTGTGCCTTTTCAAAGTAGTACGTGAAGAACGGTCTCCGGCTGGCAAGGCTACATATTTCCCAATGACGAAAAAACATAATGGTCTTCTTTTCACGGGCAGGATAATGGCCTCCTTCTTATCTCATTCCTAACGACGGATTCATTTTACTTTTCTCCCGAACAATACCTAGCAAAAATACTTCAATAAGAAAAAGAAAGAAAACAAAAATATTAGAAATCGTACATACTATGTTACAGCTTAATTTAAAACACTGTTTTCCTAAAGGAGATTGCGTGCAACTTAGTAAGGTTCATTATTCATTAAACTCTTCTTAAATATGACTCTGAAATAAAATATATTGTAATTTAATAGAACGGGGTCTCATATATAAAGGGTGTCCCAGAATTAACGCAAGATTTGATTTAAATAGAAAACACAGTTTTTAGTATTTTTGTTGTCATTTTTTTATTGAATTATAAAGTAAATAGGATAGGGTTATTTATGGAATAACACATCGGGCAAAGTGCCTCCATGACTTTGCTGGCACATACATACTCTTTTGTCAAAATTTTCCATGACCATTTGGCATAAATGTGGTTGAATTTCCTCTTTTAATGCCCGGGTGGATGCTTGTTGACATACACCTTTGACTTCAAATAACCCCATAAAAATAAATCTAAAGGTGTTAAATCACACGATCTAGGGGGCCAATTCTGATCACCGAAACGAGAGAGTACACGACCTGCAAATGTCTCATGCAGTGTTTGAATTGTTTCATGGGCTGTATGGCATGTGGCACCATCTTGTTGAAACCACATATTGGCCACATCAATATCATCCAATTTCGGCACAAAGAACTGTTTACGACAAATTGATGTTCCTGGATTTTCAACAACACTCTCACGCACTCACTGCTTCGATATTGACACTTGAACGGCTTGTTTTTGGACAACCAGTGTGTTTAGTGCCTCCAACTGATCCTGTCTCCCTAAATTATTTAATTAATCTCTTCACAGTTGATGAAGTCAAAACACTATTTTGACTATATTTTGTATGAAATTGAAACTGCGCCCGCCAAACTTTCATTATTTTTGAGATATTGTTCAACAATAAAGACACGTTGTTCTAATGTGTAACGCTCCATTTTTACTAACCCTAAACTGTCAGCTGTCAAATTGTTTGTTTTTTTAGGGTTGCCAGCACTTTACTGCACAAATGGCGGCAAATTCAAATCTTGCGTTAATTCTAGGACACCCTTTATATTATATATGTCACGATAACTTTATCATTATGGCCCTGGGTACAATATACCTGGGCTTAGAGAAAATTTCATTGATTTGACGATCCTTAATAGAAATTGGTGGTGACCTGAATGGGATTATATAAGGGCGTGACATTCAAGTACAATCATTATTTCAAAAATGAATTGTTTGAGGAGTATTTAACTGATATGGCACATTTCACATGTACGGACTTAGTTTGGGATCGTTTGCCGTTATAGCACTGTGGCGAAGTAATCGTTAAAATTCCGTATTAATCATGCTAATTATTGTATGGACTTTTTTACTAACAATGAGCCACACCAATATCATCAACATTTTTTTGTATGTAGCACGCTCAAAAATATTTATGATCATTGAATAATTTAGTTTTCATCAGAATCTCTAAGTGAAACATACTTCCTACTAAACATATCATAACTATACACAGGGACTGTCAAATTTTAGTGGCATATAAACTGTATGTTATAATAAAAATGATATTGAAGTTGTTATTATAATTAATAAATAGAATATACAAGACGTAATTAATTACAATAATAAGGTGTAATGTATAGAATATGATTTAAGATTAGTCGTCAGTTGGGAAAGGTTGGGTTCAATCTTACCCATACAACTACCTTGAACGGGAGGGAGTAGCTGTTGAGAACGACTGCCATAAAAAAAAGTTGTAAAATATAATAATGCAATAAACTAATTATTCTATGAGCTGTTATATAAGCGGTTCCAGCGTTTATTGGACAGCGTTACATAGTCACAATCTTCTTTCCAGCGGTGTATAATTAACATCGTTAGACCGGCATAATTTTAGGCTATTACTTCATTTAAACGCTTCCTAATCCCAAAGTGTGTCAGTGGCGTTTCTTCGGGTGCTTATCGTCTAGCAGTTCTGATCCTTTTGTCATTTTAGCACCTACTTAACAATTTTCAGTACTTACCGCCATAGGAAAAAATTCAAAATGGGTAGGTGCCAGTGTTAAGAAAGAGCCTTGTGCAATGCAGTGAAGATTGCTTACAACTATGGGAGTTTGTGTTCATTCATGGATCTAAAACAAAAAAAGAAAGGAAGAAATTCTAACTTTAATCTGTATGCCAAACTCAGCCTGTGTGATTTCCGAACCGATGAAGAAGGTCCAAACACTGTCAAAAAATTTAAGGCTTATCAAAATTATTATTTTGATTCATATAACTCTTTGTGTCTCATTTACCAGTCCACCTTTTATTTTGTTAGGCTCGCCACTTGATCCTCACTGGCCATTGTCTAGTGTATTCAAAGTCGAGTCCAATTCAACTAACAATTTGTTTTTGTTCAGGTTCTTTGCTTGTTTGATAACTCGAACAATTTAGTCTTAATGTAGAACTGCCGGTTCAATTTTACATTTACAACTTTTCAACACATGCAATTTGTAGTGAACCACTGAGCTTGAGAATTTTTGCTTTACCTCAACCCCCGTCCTGTGCTAAATTGTAGGCAGGTATGAGATAGCTGGATCGAGTTAGTTTCCTATCATAATGATAACTTAGCTGTAACTATGATACCTTTTTATTCGACCCGAAATGCATAACTGGGAGAAGAAGGTATTCTGTTCCCCATAGAGGAGATGAATGCAAGCACTCGAGCCAGTGAAAGGCAGGACGCCCACACCCACAGCAGCAGTCTCCGCCGCTCTATAAAAAACGCGTGCTATAAAATTCATAGCTTATTCTAACCTTTTACACTTGACCTCTCAGCCGACAGTCTAGGCTAAGTCTTGTCAAGTATTTGTCCATTTCTAGAGACTTGTCCATTTTATGCATCATTAAGTAAAATGTAAAAATGTGGTAACTGGCAAATTATGTCGACGCTTCGCTAACAAAATCATAGGCTTTTTGTTCACAACATTCTCTTTTAATAGGTGCTTAAAATTGTATGCGCTTTTTACTTACAAACGCTATGTGAAACTAATTCACACAATAATCCTTAGTCACAGTCCATGTCCGAGTGCTTCATTATTAACCTTAACGTAGAATAATCTCGTTGGGCCACAGTGACGGACCCACCCAAGGGTCTTCTGTGTGAACTTTTTGTATGAACTTCTTTTCTATTACTTTCAGCCCGCTCACCAATTCTTGAGTATGCAATGGGTACGCTCGTAAGCATGTAGTTCGTGTAGGCTTCCTGATTTAATATTCTATAAATAAATAACGTGGTAGTTGTTAAAATATCTTACAGAAATATACCAGGCTGCTAATCATGAAAACTTCTTAGTATCAGCCCCATCACCACAGCTAAAATCTGATGCCTCCTTAGTTGGATCGTGAGAAACGCAAGATGGGACCTTGTACACAAAGTGGTCATTAGAGTAGATACACACGAAGGAATCCCATCAAAGCTGTACTGAAAAAAAGACTGATTTGGGTTGGATGACTTAAGTACGGATAACTTAAAACAATACCACGGTTTATGTACTGTGGTCATGTCGAATGGTTAGGGGGGCGAAGAGGAATGTCAGAGCCCGAATGTGAAGAATGATCCATGGAAAGGAAAGAGTTGGAAGATGGGTTGCAAGGTGAGCACAGCAGGTTGGTATAGGTTGCCGTGCACAATTATTTCACTTACAATGTGCTGTAATGGTAGTACCAATTGTCCAATAAGGAAATATTCCCAATTCCTTGTTTATGATGTTAATCTCCAAGATAAATCCCATTAGTCGCGACTTCACCACGACCAGGTAGCAGAAGTTACCACTTTTACGGATCTCAAGACGCCTCTAGCCAACAAATCACCCGCTTCAGTGTAGAAGGAGGCAGAGTTTTTCACACCTACGAGCTCGCCACAGCCTTGACCTAATTGGATCTGGTATGTCAAAATAGCTCCTTACCAGGTTGGTCGGAAGTGGCCTCAGAGTACTTGTCTAGTAATATAGGCCGTTTTTATACATTCTAAATCGGACTCCTAGGGTGCACTGAGCACTCCCTCTCTCTTATTCTGCTCTACTCGAACCATGGCTTTCTTATTTACTTCTTTAACCCTTCTACTCTCTATTACTTAGCGACTAGACTAGTTACTCTTTAGAAGGGATCCTACAAACTTTCCTAGTAGAATCCCAGTCGGCCTCTTTCCAAATCGCACTCGCGTTTGGGATCCGGACGGTTTTCGCCTATCTTCAGATACCGAGTGTGAATTCGAGAACATTCAAAGACCACGTAAACTGCCTAGTTCTAGCCTGTACCTGTTTACTTGAACATCGTGCACTGTCGGGGCACACCGACAATCATGGATCAAAATAACAAATAAGCTGGCCACCGACTAGGCCACTAGCAAAGGGCCAAATACCACATGTTATCTCTTTCTGCCCTCACTAGGCTGTGGCTAGGTCGACTACACCATTATAATTACATACTGTCGGTGGGCGTGCCCGACAGCATGCAACTCGATGATCTTAGGACATCAATAAAAAATATTCTCAAAATATAGACACTGGTTTATGATTACAGAAGAAATATGTATTTTTTTTTAAATACCAGTTTGCGGTTATTTTTTATGTGGTTATTAATATACTAAATCACACATCAGTTGCATTAAACCGAGACCAATCATGGGCAAGTAACTCTAGGCTTAACGAACCTCAACAATATTTGATTTTTAAGATGTCCATTACCCCAATGAAACTTTATTCACGTTATACCTTAGCAGATTAAACTATTCCTTGTATGTTGTTTTATTCTACAGATCGTTGTAGCAACAAATTTTCCTTTGAACTATTCCGTCCAGTGGGTCCGTTGGAAACGACCGGCATAGACGTAAAGTGCATAACAGAAAGGCAACCAGAGCGTGAACAGATACAAAGGTTTCCTGCCGCTGGCCTGACACAAAGGACGCTTCGGTCGGTGACATGACAGAGCTGCCCCGTTAATCAAAACCCTCTTAATAGGAAATACACAGTGGGGCGATGGGGGTGTTTTAAAATTAGGTCAGAGGTACATATGTTAAAATTGAGAGAATTTATTTGTCTCAATACTGCATTGAAAGGGCACCAGCTGAACAATTTATTGTTGAAAAAAAAAAAGTTATCAGTACATGTGTTTCATGTACATTTTTTTTAGCAACATCATTAATAGGATTTTCTCCATCAAAAAAAATTCTTTCGTGAGAACGCCCCAAAAACAATAATTCAAAATACAGGTGAACCCACCCATCACATATGAGCGCGTAATTTTTAACTACTTTGAAGTGGATTTTCTCAAAACTAACATTGTTCAGATCGTAGCATTCGTGACAACGATTAATAAGTGGGTAAGTCGATCAAAACGAGATAGACAAACATACATAATTTGGTAAGCTTTGTTTAACATTAAAGAAATTCGTACAAAGAAAAATTAAATAATTCATTTCCTAATCAAACACTCTCAATAGAAAACAAACTACTTATTTACAAGGTTATACTTAAGCCAATCTGGACATACGGAATAGAGCTATGGGGGACAGCAAAAAAGTCGAACATCAAGCGCATCCAATCCTTTCAATCAAAAGTCCTAAGAACAATAGTAAATGCCCCTTATTACGTCAGCAACAAAACCCTTCACAATGATCTGAATATACCCTATATTCTTGAACTCATCCCTTCCAAGTTCATTAAATTCCATGGTAACCTATCCAACCACCCTAATTCCCTAGCACAGTCATTGCACTGCACCACTCATCCCTATAATCCTCCTCGGAGACTTAAACGGCAGTGGCCTCGTGACCTGCTATAAATAAGTGACAGTGGGAGTCCTGGCAATGGCCAGTTTCTCTAATAATGTCCTGAGCGTCTAATCAAACATTTGCTGGTTATATTAATCAAACTGGAATGTTACATTAAAAAACTTACACCTGAAAATAGATGTTTTTAGACACTTATTTATTCCCTAGGATCACAGATATAGGAAAAAGAATTTCCTACTTAACCAAATAAGTACTCAACTGCCACCACGAAAGTAAATAGGGCCATTTCATGCTTATGCTACACCCCATCAAATCCCGTGTCTCTTTAGTCATTTGTTCTAATCTCTAGTCTAACGAAGGGTTTATATATATAGTAGTTAACTTGTACTATAAAACGGTCTAATTATCTTCCCTGAGTCTCCTTCTAATCACGAATGTTATTATCTCGTCCTTATATCTTTTTCTGCTTCATCTTTTCCTCTTTTGCTTTGTTCTACCCTCATTCTCACAAGTAGTTTAGCTCGAACATGGCGAAGTCGTGAAGTATATCTATTGTTTGGTTCAGTTGCCATTTTATGTATACATTTATGACGTTGGAAATGCGCATGCAAGTAGCCTTGCTTTATCCCAGTTCATTCCAATGTGTATACAGAACCACTCTTTTAGATCGATTAAATATTTTCTTTTTTAATTTCACCACTGTCTTATTTTCTAGCTGATATCTAAACCATGTCATACTTTTACAATGATCTTAATGTGAATGAAATTAAAAAAAAATAAAGTACAAACCACAATACTAATGTCACTTAGTGCATTACCTACTATAGCCGATACATCAATATTTTTTTTATATTCTAAAGGTTGTAAATGTCTTAAATGACTATCTTACTTTTTAATTTCTAGATATTTTAACGGCTTTACGTTTTACTTGGACTTAAATAATTATGAATAGTGAGTAAGAACATGCTAACGAGACTTTTATTTTATACTGTCTCCAAGTGATAAGTGTAAGTACTACTTCAACTTTAACATGTTACATAAAAGTCGGAGACTCCTCATTAGTAAGTTCATGATTCGTTATAAAACGTTAGTAAGGGCGCACTCAAACATGTAATTACTGATAACAAGTAACCCCGACTGTCAATCAGTGGATACTATCGCTATGAAACCTACTCAGCTATAACACCACGGCTTGTTTTTATGTTACACGTCTGCTACCGTGTAGCTTATGTTAATTGGTCTATCATTCAACTAACGCCTACGTCAGTGTTCAAATTATCACGTAATAATTTACAGGGTTTCCCAATATCGAATGACTTCCCTAATCACTGCAATTATTACACAAATCCTGGCTTCACCTTGTGTGTATTTCGGTCTCACTATATGAATTTTCGTATGTATATATGCATCCACCTCTACAGCGAGTAAGGAAAAAATTTCTCTACTTAGTCGCGCGTATCATTTTGCGGTCTCTCAGTCTTCCGATTTCTCATCAAGCTATAATTTTTTGACAAAGGAAAGAATAAATTCAACAAAACCCTTAGCTTTATTTCATTTTATTTTTTTATATACTTTTAAAAATTATTAAATTTTTTTTATGTGTGCTATTATTTCCCGTAACTTATAATGATATAATAATAGGATTCAGCTAGATACCAGTTACCATCATGGTGATTTGCTGGTATTATTATGGCGGATTTGGGAGTGTATATTCTTGAAGAATCATTAAAACTTTATTATTTTTCTTTTATGATCTCAGCTGTATAAAGATTATTTTCCCCTTTAAAGTAACATGAAATAATTAGATAAACAACAGAAATTTATTTACTAGCCTAATATTAAAATTTAATTATTTTTTCACCAAATGGATTCTTTGTGAATGGAATAGGACCGACCACTACTTTGCTTCAATCATTCAGATACTGTAGTTCAATTATGTTGTTCAGATTTAATTAACTACCAGTATAACACAAACCTCTTCAAAGGGTACTAATAAATGAATCCAATATTTGCGGCCACTCGCTTGATAGTGGTAGACAATTTTAAAGCTATAATAGAAGCGAAGGCTTCGTAAAGTGAATTTCAAACAAAGTTGTAACTCAATAACGTATTCTCTTTGCTTGTCGAACTTACTAGCTTGATTTTACTAAAAGCAGATATATGGTGGGTCACTAAAGTGGTCTTTCAGAGGAATGTGGTCGCCATCGGAGGATTGATCGTTGAAAGAGTATTGATCCGTTTTGACTAGTCTTTTGTGCCTTATTAAATTCTAATTATAAAGTTCACGGATTTTTCAAAATAAAACTTTAGAATTAGCTAGTTTGGCAAATCATTAGGTTTTTAAAAAAATATTTTGACAAGACAAATTATTTGTTCTTAAAGCAATGTTCAGTAGCTCACGAAGTAGTTTTAGTAAAAAATACCGTTTTTTTTTAAATCTTATTTCTGAAAACCACGCGGTTGGCTCATTTTTTTTTTCCTAGGGTGGCCAAAACATGTTGGATATTCAATAAATAATATTCAACTCATGATAAACAATAAAAGAGATAGTATAAAAATGCAATAATCTATCTTTGGTGTGATATCCCACTAATCGCTTGATTACATGATCGACAATTCAGATACATTCTAAAAACAAGTACAATAATATTTGTAGTAGCAAGTTACGTTCCTCTGTCAAAAGGACGGTTTTTATATAAAGTATTCCGAGCGCAAGCAGGTGGAAATAAAGCATGCGGGAGTTAATTACAACTTTGATTTACATTGGTTAAAAATTAAAATAAAAAAAAAGGGAACAGGGAGCATTTTTCTGGGATATTTTTTTCCCGCTACCTCAGCCTGTAATTATAAATACAATATTTCCTTTTGTGATTACTACACTTAAATGTCTAATGGCCTTTCCCGGTCTTTCATTACACTGGCCCCATTCATTTTCAACGTTTGATGTTTCACGGTAGGTATAAACACGTTTAAACTTCATAATTAAATACTTAGCAAACAGGCTTGCCCGAGTATTTTTGTTTTAATTAATTACGTTAAACTACTCAGATTACTTTTTTATAAAAATTAATTAAAAACCATTTAAGCGATTATAGCTCAAATAATTACTGATATTTTTGTGTTGTGATTAAAAGCTTTAAACTACTCAAATCGACACTGAGGGTCTCTTTCTAGATTGTACACATTTAATTTAAAGTTGAGAAATAACTTATAACAGAAAAGCTAATTACTAATTAATTTTTCCTAGGATAAATGATAATTTTACTTGTTTCTCCTGTGGTTACTTGTTATTTTTTTTTATTTTTACGTCCTATATTTGCAATTCAGATTCAAATTGTATAATATAATATAATAATATTTCACTTGATCTTGTACTAATAAACAATGCATCCAGCCTTAAAAAAAAACAAAAAAAACTTCTTAGGTATGAATAAAATCTTCATTGAAGTTATAAATTTAAATTTAGAAAAACAAAAATTAAAAACAGAACAAAAATCCTTTATTTTTAAAGGTCATTTTCTCTTCTATTGATTATTAGCCAAATAAAAAGACTCTTATATATAATTAATTATAATATAAAGTCAGTATATGTTTAATATTTAAAGTGTTGATACATATGATTGCGTTATAGGCAAACTAAATTTCAAAAGGAAAGGAATGATAAAGAACTAAATTGATCTTAAAAAGAAATCTTCGGTGATGTTTTTTTGATGTTAACGAGAGCACAACTGTAGAGATATAATAATAATTAGTCGAGGAATCAGTAAGGAATCGCTTAATGGATAACAATTCATCCTTCATTTCGTGCGGATGTATTTTACAAAAAATACAATTTGATGAAAAATCTTTTAAATAATAATTAAAAGATAACTTGTTAATTACTCGACAATCTGTTTATGTAGGAAAACTAGTGCTATTTCCTTGACTGAATCATCCTGTAAGCTTAACTGTCTTCTCAGAGTAATAATTAAGCTAATAGTATTTTTAATATTTATAAAAAGAGTACATGGAAGAGATATTATCACTGATATTGTTATAATGGTCATTTATGTCCATTACTGTGATGGGTTGGTGCCACTCCCACACGCACGCTGCACAAGCGTGTTTTGCCACAGTATGCATTAAAGCGATTCTAAATATTTTAATGCAATTAATTCGTAAATACTTAACAAACGAGTATGTAACTAGTCTGTTGAACACTTTTGGACGCCGTTGTAAAATCTTTAATTATGCTAAATGGTCAATTTTACAATGGCATAGGCTATTATTACTCCAAGAGGTTCATCACATTGAGGTGGAGTGGGGTGTCGATCTCTAACGTGTCAGTAGTTTTACCAAGGACTTATTTATTACGGTTAAACTAGTAATTTTCGATAGCAAGGTTGTCGGAAACCACTTACGAAATGAATTAATTTTTGTAATTGAAAAATATAGTGCCTCTTATCATTATCTCCATGAGCATCTCACACAGTGGACATTCCTCCCACTGGCAACTGTTTTATTTTTTTATGTTTCTCATTGCTGCCTCCAGTTAAAGGACTGCAATCTAAAAGTTGTAATTATTGTTTTCAATTAAAGCACAATATAACCTGAGTGCATGACAGCATTGTATTTCTAATAACTAACCATTAGCACAGAGATGAGTTCCTCCGCTGAGAAATCTATATTCATTGCAGTGGCCTGCTAGCTGCTTTCGAAATAGGCAGGCAGAAATCTCATTTCATCATTCTGCCTGTGTGTATAACGCTTTGGTAGATTAATTTTTACAATAATATTCTTAAGAGTAAAAACAAAAAGTACGTATATTTTTCGTACACTTCATAGGAATAACAAGCTGTATTGTGTTTTGGGACGTTATATATAGACTTGAGATGGGATATTATCCCTTTGCCATAGTTTATGATATTGGATGTTTTAAAAAAAACAAACTGCACTTATCACAAAAATCCACATCCACAAAAGCAGGTTATACTGTAGTGTTACGTTTTGTTGTAATATTAATTTACCATTTGAAAATTTTAATTTATTTTCCAAATATGCTATATTTTGTCATACAACCATGAATGATTATGAATTTGAAGGTAGTTTCATTTACTGGTGTGCCGTATTATTCTTTAGATTGTTGCCAATTTCATAATTTTAAGTGTAGTCGTATGTTCATAAATTTAATCTTTTTCATATTTTAGCACTGATGATGAATTAGGATAATTGAAGAAACTTTGATTGTTGATGTAATGTCAATAAGATTAAAATTAAAAATTTTATATAAAAAAAGAATTTAACTAAAAATAAAAGGTTACGTTAAAGTTTTTTAAATGTCAACTGTCGTTAAATATGCTTATGCGTCGTTTAAAATTAGTGGCATTTAAATTTGATCTAAAAGTCCAACTAACGTGTCGTTAAGTGAATATTCCAGTTTTATAGTTAGTTCAGTTGACACAAAGGTGCAAGCTTGCAGCGGACACAAGAGAGGCCCTGGCCAGTCAAGTGTGGCCTGTTAGCTCTTTCATGTGTAATGGGCGTACTCGCTTGTTAAAGCATCTCTATTTAACGGGAAAAGGTTTCGTTTTTGTTTTTTTTATATCTTTTCTGCGTTTTTTGTTAAAGGAATAACATGTTTCATTGACCATAAAAAGAGAGGTTTTTATCCATCAGTAAGGTGTTGAATAAATAAAATTATATAATATTTTAACAGGTTTTAGAGTTAGTGCAATAATCTATAACCAATTTCAGAGAAGTAAATAATGTTAAATTATAGTAATTTTTTTTCTAATGAATCTAAGAAATTAATTTTAATAGAATTTTTCTTTATTTCGAAATTTTCACTTACCATCCACAAAGAATTTAATAATAATTTACTTAAATTTTCACTCTACAGTTTCAAATAAATTCAATAATAAGTGGAAAAAAATCAATTCCTGACTGTCATCCCCGCAAAAAATTATATTTCATAGTACACAATACTAATACACGCCAATACTAATACAAACACATAATAACAACTTTAATACATTTAAATTTACCCACTGCACGAATTTGACAATAGCTACATCAAATGGGAAAATTTATTTTGTTTAAACCGGTTTTGTAAATTTATTATTAAAGTAGCTACTCATTTTCCAGGTTACTGAATAAATCATAATTAACTACATTAGATTCGATCTAATGGCATCAATTAGTTCGCAACAAATGGTTGCATTCTTCGTTCCCTTGCAACTTCAGTCAAGTATACTCTGAAGATATTTCGGAACTGTTATCATTTCTATTAAAAAATAGTTTCCTTTTTTGTTGCGGGTGATGATACATTTAGTGTAGACATATGTTGAAAGATTGGACTGAACCAGTAAAATCGATTTTTGTTTAGTATGAGTTATCTCTCTATACCTATCGCTATCTTTAGTGTACCACATTATCATGAGTGTAGTAGCGACTAAATATGAGTTTTTTTATCGATGATTAATTTAGTGTGGGTCATAGTTTGGTTTATCATGACTTATTAGAAATGTTCGGAAACTATTAGAAAAATTAGTGAAACCTTGTAATATACAGTTTATTTTTTAATTATAAATTATCAGTCCTTCCATTGTGATGTAAATAAAGTTAAAGTATGATAAACTTATTTTCAAATGGGAATTCGCCCCAGCTATATGGGGACAGATTTAAACTGCAAAACCATACCGGGTTTGTTCTAAAAACTAATCGATTGCCAATTAACTTCGATTTTATTGTCGGTTGTATCCTGAGAGGTCAACTTATGCGCATACGACCAGACCATTACAAGATTAGGTTTTGGATAAAGCGGCATATTGATCGAGCCATTTTCTTTGACCCCATCGCGTGTCCGGACTAAGTAAAACCCTTTGAATGTCCGTCCATCTTCTTCTTTTAAGTTAAACGGCTCTTGGCAACGCTTTGTTCGTGGCTTCCTCGGGCCAAAGGAAAAAGAATATCACGGAAGATCCGTTTGCTGTAAAGCAAATATCAAAGGCGAGACGAGATGAGGACTTGGCTTTTGAAGAACCCACTCATTTTTTGCTCTAAAACCACAGATATTATTCTCTTGAAAAATTCTTAAAAACTGAGAAAATTTCAAAATGTTTAAGGGTAGAGCAGCTGCTAATAGAGTGGGTTGTTCCTTTTGAAAATAGCTTAATATTATCCTAAATTATACTACTTTATTATTTGTATACGGCTTTCTAGTCCTTGGTTCCTTTCTCTTCATGCACGAGAAAAATTATGATATTTTCAATAGACACAAAAACCGTATATATGAATGTCATGCTAGTATAGTCCTTCTTAAAGTAATCTTCCTTATGATGATAATATTTTTATTTGTTTCATAATGTGTTTCGAGATTTGTTATTTTGTAAAAATAATACAAAACAAACATGCATGGATCTAATAAAGACATCTTGAATGCAAAAACATAAACTTGGGAGTGTATACATTTTAGGAGAAACTTGTGCCTCTTTTCTGCTTTAAAGAAATTACTATTTTAGCGTTAGAGAGCCGAGGTTTAAACGACTGCTGTGCCAGACAAGCATGTGGCAATCAATGCACTTGTAATCAGTTTCTGGCGATAGTAAACTATATCTGCCCGTTTGCTTACATTGTACTGCCTGCTCATTCGTTTCTTTTTTTACTTATGTTTTAGTACTTAGAAAATAATAATACAGGAATTACAAAAATTAAAAATTTTAAACTCAAAATTATCACATCCTTTACAGAGATCTATAACCCTATTCATATACACGCTATTTAGATACGTTCCCATGTTTGTAACATTGACCTTTTTTAATACTGTTATATGTATAGCTACAATGTGATCAAATATAGTATGATGTGACAAACTAGAACTATTAACTATTGTACTTATTAACATTACCTATACAAAACATGGGACAATAGGGAAAATACTGTTTCATTTCTTGTATTGTTCAGTTGGAAAATTTGAGTTAAAAAACAAATAGCGTTTTGTCATCAAATTCAGAAACGAATTCGTCAACAGCAATTATTCAAGTTTTGCAACAATGAGGAAATATTAATAGACAGAAACCATTAGCTACATAACCATAAAACGATGGAATGTGAAATGCAATAATAAATAATTAGGAATGGTTATGTAATGCGAATCTCACAGAAGTGAGAGGGAGGGAGGGAGGGAGGGAGGGAGGGGGAGAGAGAGGGGGAGAGAGAGAGAGAGAGAGAAAGAGAGAGAGAGAGAGAGAAAGAGAGAGAGAGAGAGAGACTTTATTTATTGACTAAGTGGTACTTCCCAACTTTATTGGGTTAAAGCGAACTTTAGGAATCAGTAACAAAAAATGTCATATTAATCGAATTCAGATGTATGCATAGCGCTAATATTTCGAAACCACAGCGGTATGGCAAGCACAATCATGACGGCGTTAAAAAATGAACCTCAAATCCCAGAACACCCGGTGAAAATAAGCCGATTGCAAGGCCCCTGTTCAAGAAGAAATCGAGAAAGCCACAAAAAAAAAAAAAACGTAAAAAATAATTAGGCTGGGAGAGCAAGCTTGAGGGCTTTAAGCAGAGCAGACTCAACAGTTCAATGAGAAGAAGATTTACAAGAAGTATTACCAGCTGATATCTACGACCCCCTTAGATCACAATACTCAACTGAGCAATTATTACTCTCGATTCAGAAGTCATAGGCCCAGCGATGACCACATATTCTCTCAGATAATGCCAATGAAGAACTCGGAGCGACAGAGGGAAATTATTCCACTTGGTAAAGACGACTTATGTGCCATAAGGCTTTCTCGTATTATTAATCCTACAAATTTTAACCATGTACTGACATGATCAACCGTTATTCTCCGTTACGTAATATTTATTAACACAATTAATTTTTTTTTGTAAAAAAAAAAAACATGCAATGCTTGACAGTGGATTATCTAAAGCTTTTTTATTCGTCACCTTATTTGAACCATCATGTCAGCATATCTCATGAAATTTAAAATATCAGGATAAGTTCTTTGTCTTAGCTATATTTTAATAATTTGTCTTGAAATACGCAGCAAAATTTCAGTATACTGCTGAGGCCCATCTGAGTATGATTAGGATTAAGGTTTTAGTTCGCATAAGACGATCAACTAATAATATTGTTTATGTCCTTGTAAATATTCATTAATATTACTGGATCAACTTCCTCGTGAGAATATCAGTTACTATTAGGTTGAAAAATATTAACTGAAACATTATAAAAAAAAACGTGTGAATCCAAGAGAACATACTAAGGATTTATTAAGGACAGTTAATCTGGTCAGTGGTTGTTGGTATAAACCTCGTTGCATAACAAAATTTTTGTAATATTCGTAAGACAGCGACGATGAAATAGTCTGACCATTATATACGTTTTATGAAGTTGCAATCACAACAGCTCTGAGGCATGAGAGCATCGACTGGATTGGTTTAATTCTGTGGCAACACTCTAAAAAGGGTGTTTAAGATAGGGAGTAAGATAGTTTCCTATTTACTAACTTATCTTGTTATTAATATCCTTAGATTTGATGATCGAAATTAAGGGGTGGGATAAGGGAAGAGGTTTGGTTCATATGGCTAATTTGCCGGTCGTCCTGACGACGTTAGGCCAGAACACCAGAGAGCTTTCAGAATGAAATTAATTGTCTGGGGGATTATTCCTATTGGCCGTTGGCCTGGGGGGAGGGGGTGAGGTTATTGGCTTGGGTGTGAGACTGTGTTGCCGGTCTGGCAGTGATGTATGGTCCTTTGCGGTCGTGGCTTTTTGGATACTCTACAAATTAATTCGGCCCCTCTTCTCCTCCTCCTCCTCTTTCTGTTAATTTTCGCTTGAATAGGTAAAGAGAGAGGGTTTCGTCATTGATTACTTTAATTAAAATCATCGTACCTAGAGCCCTTCTCCAATTTCACCCCAATCTATTCAAAGGCCGAAAATATAAGGGTCCCACGGTAATGATTTATTCAAAAATTTATATTTCCAATTATAAATCAGCCTTTCTGTTCTTATTAATTCCATTCACCGATAATTGGCGTTGTAGCTTTAATTATTACCTCCTCCGCTTACATACTCCTTATTTTCATTACTACTGCCCTTGTTCTTTGTCGATTTAGAGCGAACACCAGGGAGAGAAAAAATGTATGAACTTTCCCACCTGTATTACACAAGAGTACAGGTTGAAAAACATTACCCGAAACGCGCGAAGAAACGACAGCCACAGGTAGCCCAAGAGCGCCCCCGCCAGAAGTTTGAGGCCTTCAGTCTCTTTTGCTGACGCCGTTCGGAACATAGAGCAGTTAAGACACTGCCCACTACTCGTCCGCAAGTTCCTCTTCCCCAGCATTCCGTTCATCCCGTCAACCCACAAACTTCATTCCATCCACAACCACACATCTCGCATATTCCTCCACCTACAAGTTCTTCGGATCTCACCAGCCTTTTAACCTCATTCCTTACAGAGTTCAGGACCCTATTTACCCCTCTCATTTCCCTTCTTACAAATCTTGTCTCCTACCTTATCCCCGTTAAACAAAATCCATAAGTGGATCCTTCCAACTCCTTATCTATTCTCTTTTAGAATGCGAATGGTGTTCGCACCCACACTAACGAACTGACAGCACTACTCCACGACAAGAAAATCAACGTAGGTCTTATTACTGAAACAAGACTTACGGCTAAACTACCATTTACCGTTCAACAGTACCAGACTTATCGAACTGATCACCCAGATGGAAGAGCTCATGCAGGTACCCCTGTATTTGTCCATAACTCCATCACATAGTTCCTTTGGTAGCACATGATTTATTTCAGTCCACTGTAGTGTCAATCAGCACCTTCACTTTCCCCCTCACTCTAGCATCAGTGTACTGCCCTCCCAATAAATCCATTTCCGATTCCCTATCCATCTCTTTTCTAGACTCCATCGGGCATCGTTTCCTTGTGGGTGGGGACTTTAATGCAAAGCACCTTGGGGTCAAGATCCAAGAAAACACAAGGACGTGCTTTGCTGTCTGCACTCACACCGTAACATTGCTCCACTATCTCGCCTGACACAGCCACTTCTTGTCCATCAGATCCCAGCCGAAATCCAGATCTCCTTGACTTATTCTTCTACAATAGTTTAGGAACACTAAACTATTCACTCACTTGCCTCGATGACCTCTCTTCCGATCATAGTCCTTTATTATTAACCATTTCCCTTAGACCAATTCACAAACACCCTCCTCCTTCATTTATTAGGGGCCCAGTTGACTGGGACCACTTCCGCCAGCTTCTTACAGATTCCGTAGACCTTAAAGTATCCCTGAAAACACCCCAAGACCTAGACGATGCGCTGCATTCCTTCGCTACTCTTATCCAGAGGTCGGCTTGGGAGGCATCGTCGCCCCATCGTGCCTTAACATCTCAAAGATCTAATCAAATCCAAATGCCGCTCCAGAACAGTCTGGCAAAGATCCTAAGAAGATCACTGTTCACTGTTTGTTGCAGCTTTTACGATTGAACTAGTCCTTGTATGAAGTATCCGTTATCAAACTGACAAAAGCTCAATGTCTCAACACTTCAAGAACCTACATACACTTGTACACAGCGTACCCAGACTATGAGAAAACGAAAAGATTCTTTGAAAGACTGTTTTCCTTTACCTACTCAGGGTTACAAACCGACTTTGTTTGAAAAACTGCAACGAAAATGGGTAAGATGTTATAATGTTGAGTTGTATTCAATGGTGGCACCATGCATGCAGTTGGGCAAACTGGAGGAACGCATGTGCGGGCAAGTTGATTGTCGGCCAGAGAACAGGTTCCCTTTGGTCTACAGACAATTTAATCAGTGCCAGCCAACTATTCCACCCTTAACACAGTTAGTCGTCTTATTCACGGATCGGTTGATTCAATCCCCTCCGAGACAAGGCAGCTGGGAGGATCCAGCCTCTGATGAGATTTATGGTAACTATATTTGATAGCAATCCAGTTATAAGTTCGGTTATGTAGGGAGAGAAGGAGGGAGCACTGTTTTGTCGCATCTTCCCATCCCGAAGAAACACTTTGGTTTCAATTTTTATTTTCGTCGAACTTAATTTCATTTTTTATCGTGATAATAAAATTACCATTTCCAGAATGGGATCATGCGAAAAGTGGTCCGACATACCTCTCTCGAGAGGTTGAAGAACGCTGACCTGCATCCGTTGCTTGTTGTGCCGTCGGTGGGTGAGTTCATCCGCCGGAGACACATCAGGTTTTTTGACTAGTTGCAGTACCTAACCAACCCAGTGTTTAACACTATGACCCCACCACCCCTCCCGCATCGATGGCAACAGACTGTTGGGGAAAGGTTAGGTTATGAATTAGTATGTAAGTTAGTTTTAAGGTTGATCAAAAAGGTGAGTCCCATCACCTTTATTAGTCAATCTAGTCCAGTCACGTATAATGTACATCATTATACTTGTTTATTCATTATATAATTTTTATAAAATAACAAAACCTGTATATAATGTAGCGATGCTACAGGAAAAACAAAAATAATTTGTTAACATATTCGCCTGAGGATCTATAATTATATATAATTATCTGTAAATTTAAAGGGGCTATCAAAGGGAGAAAAAAGTCATTTTTATCTCTCCCAAATTAAACCAAAAGTAAACAGAAGGTGAGCCCCATCACCTATTATTTATACATTGCATTGAAATTTTAACGACAATCTGTTTATTGTTACGTAACCCAACCTCCTTCGAATGCATCAGCGCATCGCAGAAAGAGGAGGAATTTGTTAATTTGTAATTTGCAAATTGTTCAAAATATTATAATTAAAGGGGTTTCGAAAAAAAAAATATAATATTTTTTTATCTGGGCTATGCATTTTAAAAACAGCGAAAATATCTGCGTAAAACTCAAAAACCATTAAGCATTGGGCTTTCCCTAAAAAAGTACTTAAGATGCAGTTTATTTGATGTGACCAGTGAAAGTCACACAAAGAACAAAATTCTTTACGCGTTTATACAAAACGTTCTCAGCTGGAAGTAGTGTATGTTTAAAAATGTTAAACATAAGCAAAAGAAAGAGATCTGCAGTGGTGAGCGTCGTGTCGTGACCAAAGGTTTTACTATATAACATTGCCATGTCTGAGATTAATCTTGATTACAAAAATAATACTTGATTAATATAGCATACTTTAAAAGGTAAATTGAATATTAAATTAGTAATGACGTAGGTATGTTTTATATCGTGAATCAATTTCATAATTTTTTGTGGTTGAAACTGAACCTAGTTTGATAAATTCCAAATAATGATTGCTGCTGAACTGAATAAAACTGTCAGCTAAACAGTTTTATTTTAATTGATTATTTTGTCTTGATCGTTTAACATCTTTGAAATGTTGGCCAAGAGGCGTCTTATTGCTTTTAGATGTCATCTCTAATGCAATCGTTTGTTTTTGACTAACCTTGCAATTCGAAAACGCGCCGTCGAATTTGTGTAGGCACTTGTCCAACGATTCCTTTCATTTTCCATTGTTAATCATTGGCATCATCTTCGTGCCATTTCGGAAACTTGGCAGTTGCAGGTGCTGCTCGATGTCACTTTATTATTGATCAGCATTTCTGTTACTAAAGCGGTTAATTTCACCATGCAATGTTTCACTAAGGTAACTGCTGCTCCAGCAAAATATATAATGAAGTAGTGCAGTCTCCGTCTTCATGACGAGAATATTGGCTTTGAAATCCATTGGTGGACAGTGAATGAAACACTATAAACTAAACAGGGGTGGATGTGTATATTGGAGCTGGCCCATTGGGCGTAAAATATAAAAAAATGTCTATGCTGTATTTTTTCTGCTTCATTTACCTTTTTGAAGCGTCAGGGGCACAGAAAAACGACGGCCCGGTGAAGCGTAAGACTTCCGGTAGGTCGTTAGAAGCGACAGAACATGTAACGCTCGCGACCCGCTAGTCCGGTTACCGGATCACAGGTCCCATGTGCCTGGCAGAAATAAGTGCTATCCGATAGCCTAATGGCAGATTAAACAGGCTGTCAGGGCTACGTGCCACAGAAGGGCTGCTATTAGTCACGAATTATACCCATCGCCATTTTCTCCTCTCCTGCATCCTGCTCTTCTGGCCATTACAACCATCTATCCGTATATGTAAATGTAATCTGATTTGTTTAAATCATAGTGCCATGTCATATTATTATATGATAATGACATATATTAGACTATAATCAGTGATTTCATTGCAGTTTCAATGCTACATAAAGATCATTATTACTAAATTTCTTTTAATCGCCACACTTCACGGAATTTTATTTCAAGACTAGAATACATCCCGGTTATAATAAAAGACTAGGTTTAAAATCCCAATACGAACCGCTTATTTCACTTGCTATTTGTTACCACTGATTTCAACAAATTACTGCAGCTCTGTGTTTCATCATTGATACTATATCAGCCACATTCTGTTATCATAACATCCATATAAATTTACAATCCATTTTTTTATTTATTGTACATTTTGATTAAATTTATTTTGTATTACAGGTGGCGGGTGATAAGAAGAAGAAAAATCTGACTTGGTAAGTAATCTAAATGTTATAAATTAAATTTCTAAAAAAATTATATCAACTTCTCATTCATAAACTTAAGTAAATTTTATAAGATAATAAACTAAACCTCGCATGAAACAAATGGACTCTTTCTTGAATCCCCATATAGCGTTTTTTAGATTGTATAATTGAATAAAATAATCCCTTCTAATTTTCCTCGCCAAAAATGTTCTCATGTTAAGAGAATTATAATGTACTTTACACTTCTTTTCGAGCATGTATTTGCGCCAATTTGAGATTAATGTGAAATAAATACAGACATTTTATTTCATCCGTGTTTGTTAACGATTTAGCAATCAAAAATACTGATATAATACCGTGATTTACTTAATACGTTACATAATACTTATTTCCCTCACGTTATGTTCATTAGTTTTTGTCGGGTTGTCACTAGGGAGGTGCATGATCACTCTAACCCTGGTGACAAGTGCGGATTGTTCGAGTTAATGACCTGGACAATCGTTCCAGGGCGGCGTTACTATCTGACTCCATTTATGATAGGTATTTGCCCTGACAATGCACTATGTTCAAGAGAAGAGGTACAGAGGTTTCATAAAGAATAAAGCAAGAGTTCGAGCGGAAGCCAGGCAGCGTCACAGGTACAAGTCGCCGGAGAGTCTGCAAGGAGACTAAAAGACGGATGAGGAGACTGAGAGACTAGACTAAGAGTCTAAGAGACTGACTTCCAGGGCCAGGGGCCCTGGCGTAAGGCGTCACCGAGTAAAGGTGGATGAGGAGAGACTAGACTAGACTGGTTTACAGGGCCAAACGCCCTGGTTTAAATATAGTTTCCCCTTCCTGCTGGAAGGCGGCGAAGGTCTAAAAGGGTCTGTTTATGGTTGCCAGGTGGCTAACCCTTTCAGGTTTATGGCTGCCAGCTCCCGCGCATTTATTGCTAAAAACTTTACAATGATTTACATTCATTTAGTTCCTGTTATTTTACTTTTGCTTACAATATATGTGCACCAGAGTATAGGGTGATTTAGCTACAGTTTCTAATCCATCTTATCTATCCTAAATCAAACTACATATATATTAATTAACTATGATAATACATATTTTGTAACATTATATATTGTGTAACTCTTCTATTAGTATAATAATTCCATTTGATAGTTGCATAAAGTTTGTAAGTCTATTGAAGCTATTATTGAGAAAACAATTTTTATCTTTATTTTACACCAATAGTAAAACTATTCACTACTCATGAATTCCACTCAAGGTGAACATGTTTTGCTTAAAAACCGAGACAGAGGATGTTCGCTGATGTGCAATGGTTGAAAAGATGTAAGATTGGAAAATTTTCTGAAACATCGCATTATTGGCGAGGAACTTCCTCTGCTAATAAGTGGCCTTTGATTTAATATGGATAAGAACTCATATTTGTACACTTGGATTGTTGGTTCTTAGGTTAATGATTAGCATACATTCTTGTAAATGTTGATCTAAGACCACAGGATCATTGAAATTATCAATTCCTTTCTTAGGAATCTGTTTTGTATAATTTTAGTTTCAATAGCTACGCTATGAATTCAGTATTTTAATGTCAGGGAAACATTGTTCGCTGTTATGAATTTCCCAATAACTAACGTTGTAGCAGTCAAATTAATATAGCGAATAACAAATGAAAATGAGTGTCAATTATAGTTAGTCTCTTTTTGTGTTGGTTCTCATTAACAAAATTTCAACAGTGGCCTATTATTGTGTAATGTCCCTGCCAGTGTTTAGAGCAGGATTGAGAAGATTACCGCTGACAAATGACGGAGAAGTTTGAAGGGAGACCCTGAGAAGGGTTTGAGGTCGACATGGGGAATAGGAAGGGTTGCTTTCCACCCCTCCTTCGAAATCCCCCTGGTTTTTGTGTATTTCATACACCTTTGTTGTTCAACTTCAAATTCAGGAAAACACCAAGAATAAATAAATTATTTTATTCATCTGATGAAAATGAAAACACGCCTCAGGTTAAATGCTAATTCACCTCTTAACAGATTTACTTGGATTTGATTATGTATCTTTTTTACTTGGATGTATAGATCGCAAACGTCAAAGCATCGATTACCTTATAAGTACTTCTTAATAAAATAATAATGAATTTATTGAATAATGGATGAAATTATCGATCACAAAAGAGTGAAGATTCAAATAAAATATAAGGTAAAACAAACATACCTGTACTAAAGGAAATAACCAGTATTGCATCCAGCCCGGAGAACCAAAATTAGCACGATGATGTAATCGTTATTGTACCACTGCAAGAAGCAGGGTTTAATTAAATGAAGAATAGTATTTTGCAAATCAGTTAGTTAATCCATGAGTCGTTCTAGCAGCCCCCTTGCATATTTGACCTACATAGAAACTTCACAAATGTAGAATTTAGATTACATTCGTATTCAATCTCGGAGTAGCAGATGCTGGTTTGGAATTGAATATTCAGGGCGGGTTTGAATCACAAACATTCTTCTTCGTTGTGTTTTCGTTAGAACTGAGCCGTATTTGTTTGAGTTGTATACCGCTTGGTAATCAATATAGCGTTATATTTTAAATCTTCACACTCTTGTTAAATTATTTATTTTTTATACCATTTCACGTTTTCCTAGAAGCAGGGAGGATAGGTTATTTAAAAGTTAGATAATTTTCTTAATCGAGTTAGGATGCTGAAATTTAGGTTAAATGAAACCATTCCGATTCTAGAAGTTTCTAAAATACTCCCTAGTCCGTTGGGCTATCCTTATTTCCGTATTCTACATCGTAAAAGATTATTTAAACTTAACATTTAAAATAATGGATCCATACTGCAACAGTTCGTTCGTTGAGCTGTTAACTTAACTTTGTACAAGTTTGTGGGCTTCTCCTTTTTTTTTTTTTGGTTTATATCATTTAATTATTTTTTGAATTTATTCTTGCCTTACTTTTTGTCATTATAATTTTAATTATACTTATTTATAAACACATAATAAAAAAACTATCTACACCGCTCTACATAACTTGCACTCTTGGTATTTCAAATATTAATAAAACATTGTCAGCCAAAAGCATTTGTAAAGCACCAAGATTTCGAAACAGCACTATATGAAAAAAATTTCAAAAGAAGCCTCTAAATATTTGCTTCTGTTTTTACATTATCCAAGATTTTACCTATTTATGACTATGCATGATATAATAAAAAATATTATTACTCTCATCATATACCGAATTGGTTCACTCTCAATATGTATGGATTTTTAATTTTCATCAGAAACCTGAAAATAAGAGAAAAGTTTACCTATGCAAAAACAAAAATAAACATTTGTGAAGTCTAAAGCCTGCTTTTAAAAAAGTTTTGTTTTTCATACAGTGTTACTTAAAAAAAAAAATTTAAATAGCCCAAGTATAATAGTGCGTCCTTGGAGATGAACAGAACTTAAAAATCTCAAGTAGCTCTCATCATTGACTTGGCAAAGTTCATACAGTACAAACCAATAAATTTACAGGGTGCTGATAAATACGCTATCAAAATTTGAGGTGGATAGGATCATTTCTACCATAGCGCATAGCGTGCAGACTTTCTGTCAGGCAGACGTTATCATTGTGATTGTATGAAAGTAAAGCCCTTCGGCTTGATAAAAATTTAATCCTATCAAACTTTATTATTCCCTTCCTGTCATTATTTTTTTTTTGATAATTGCCCTTCTTGTCTTACTTTGAAATCCCAATGCTTGTATGATATGTAAATTCGTTGGGGTTTGCATTGCACTTCTATTTATTTTTTTCATTGTAATGAGTGTAACCTGAGCTGAGGCACGGAAAGTATTAAAAAAATATATTTTTATTTTATCCCTAGAGAGAAAGGAGGTGCGGTAGCATAAGGTTTCAGCACATGACCAAACACTGCCACCCTGGCACATTGCTCCTAATGAAGCGTACGTGCATGATAGACAGTCGCTATGAATTATGCAGTACTGTGAAGCCACAAGCAGACCGTGTGTCCGATGTGGTCAAGCCCTGATGCCGGCAACATTGCCTTGAAGCTCTACTCTCGGCGACTGCTAGCCGGTTTGTTTCCATGCTCCAAGGTCGAGGCTTTATTTACAGATAGGTACGAATCCGTCGTCTATCTAATATAGCTGTAAAAATCAACCAACCGTTCCGAAATAGTAAATGAGAATTTAACGTTGTAAATTATTGGTTCAGATATAAAGTGAACTACTTATATCTCAAACAAAATTCAATGGATTTCTATTCTATTCATTAATCCGTTTCTTAATGACTAATCCAATATAAGTCAATGTTCCGAAGGTATTTCAGACTTTAAGTTTAAATTTTTCGTACGATTTGGGACATAACATAAAATACGACATGATAATCCAAAAAATAAATAACTCTCTTAGTTAAAATCTTGATGACCTTTGCGGTTTAACGAATGCCGAGCAGTTTTTTTTCAAAAATATTCTTATAAAAATAACTTTTTAATTTTATTAGGTTAAAAGTTTTGAAAAATCCTTGTTTCAATAACAAAGTTAATAAAAACGGGCCAAGTCCTTCTTGATCCTTGGATTAAGTGCTTTTACTTTTAATGAGCATGATACTTTCAAGTACCTAACAAATACACCAACACAGACCACATACGATCGAAGAAAAGCGGGGAATGCATAAGATAATCAAAAAGAATGCATCATAAAAATTTCATTTATTAGAATGTGATGGATATTTCTATATCCAAATCCGATTTCTCCCGTCTCCCGGTTGACGGTTCAAGTCAAAGAAAGAGATCATCTGAAGACGGGAGTTTGTTACCGGAGAATGACTTTTTTTTTTCCTCTTTCGTACAAATTGGACCCCACTCAGCCCTTGCAAAAGGCTCATCTCATTCCTCCTATTACCCTCGACAGTATTCTCTTCTTCAACTAGATCTACCCCCCTCTGGGTATACAAATGATTGAAAAGCTAATTTCATCGATCGGGAAATATTTCATTCCATTTACCGCCTTGGTGGTGGTATTATTTATTTAAAATATAGTTAACATTATTTCCTTATTGCTCACTTGAAATAATTTTGTTTAAATTTACTGCTTTATAAGCTAAAAATTAATCCTCAGGTATAAACGGGTTAGATAAGGCGCCTGGCTTAGGATTAATATGTATATACAAAAAACATTATCAAATAATAAGTCCTACTGTTTTATAATATCATATTAATTAAAACAGATCTCTAACGAATTACTTGTTGGTTTTAGCATTTCTCTACTTTTTTGAGGTCCCTTGATATAGTTATGCTTTGAGGATGAGGTGGAACTGCAAAAAGGAGATCTAAGAATAGCTAAATTGGTGTTGGAGGTACTCTACTTTGAATAGTATAACGATATGCGAAATTGGCACTTAAATACGTAGGTTAGGGGGAAGACACATCCAGAGAATTTGCGTAGTAGTTGATTTTTCAATAGGGATGTATGACCCTTTGGTGTAAAAGTATGGGAAATATGCTTTGTGTATGTTTCAATCTGCATTTGACATTTCATAACCGAGAAAATGAGAAATCAAATAGTACTTGAGATAAGAGGAATTATTGAAAAAGGGAAGGCGAGGAGAGGAAGAGAATGGTAAGCTCAACGTACATCAATGGTAGCCAAATACCATTTTATTAATCTGCACTATTGATTTTATGCAATCATAGGGATATCTGGTTCTTTTCAACTAAACTCATGAAGGCATTTGGATTGACGAATGATATACATAATTAATCCTTTTCGGTACTATCCAAGATTCATAATTTTTTTGACTTTTATTTTATGGTATTAATGTACCATTCTATGTAAGCTCTCTCATATAAACGAAGATTAACTAATAACTTTCAACGGAATAATACAGCAAATGAAAAACTACTAATGCTCTGGTAAGACAGAGTCGGTTTCGAACAGCGGATAGGAAGATTGTAGGAGGCAGGGGGATCGTGATCGCAGGAACCCCGCCCGACTGGTGCACCATTGAACCAGGACCTGTTTTAGAAAATACTTTCTATAGTGTTGGCTGCAATCAATGCAAACCTTGCACGACCTGCAGGCCTTCCACTCCGCCTCTCCCGCGCATCTGCTCTTCGACCCCCCCAGCTCTATAACCCCACTTTGAAATTAAACAGATTTCATGTATTTTCTTAACAATTCAGTTGTCTTATGACTCTACTTTCGGCTCAAGAATATTATAAAAGTGATAATAATATAAGAATTTCCCCCCCCCCTCAGCTATTTTTCTTTATTAACGGTTTTATCTAGGGATTCGATATAAGAGGTTAAGGGGCAAGTACCCAATATTTATTAAATATATTGTACGTAAACCAGAGTGTCACTACTAGTACATTGTAAATATGTAAGGTAGCTATGATATCTATTGAGTAACTGATGAAGTCATCGTTCCTATTCTGTAACGTTATGGTTATTGTCGTTAGATCATCTAGTTACATAGGGGCGTGCAAGGACAAGGACATCTGTTGAAACATAGCCTGTGTATTTTCCTCCTAGCCACCTACAATAGTGTGATAGTTTATAGGAATAGAATAAGTGTGTCTCTACACTACATGACTATTTCTTAAGTCGCGATAAGCCCAATAAATTATATATTGTAATTCTGTTAGCCCTTTATAAACGCTGTGTGGTTTATTGACATCACTTACTGTCATAAAACATACTTACTGTAGTTATGACAGCTGATAATCTATTAACTGAGGAATAGTTCACGGCTAGCATAAAGTCCTATAGTTTAATTTTGATTTGAAGTAATGGAATTTGTAAGCATGTTGGATGTAGCAATGAATCTTTGATTTGTGGTGCATTTCTAACATTCTTTCTATTATTTCTGAGAATTATAAAAATAAAGAACGTAATAGTTAGACTGACTGAATTTAAATCAATGTAAAGAATAGTATATCAATATATAATATTTGTATAATGTCAGTTATTTTTATAATACACTGCACACCACCATAAGGACATTGACATCATTTAATTAATTATTGGTACCCTTATTTAACTTTATTGTAAGTAAATGATAAAATCTATTTTAGATTCTCTCATAAAAGTTGTCATCCTAAAACAGTTTTTGTTTTTAATTTTGTATCATAAGTTCTTGATCCGTAAGATGACAGAGCTGTTGAATGTGCTTGTTATATAATATGAAATCAAATTATATATTCATATATCCATTATTCAGCTATTAGTTTATTAGGGCCATTATGTTATTTATTTAATTTTGTTATGTTTCTCATAAATTCAAGAACTTCACAACTATTAGCAAATCCGCCGATACCTAATAAATGTTTCTAGAATCGATTTCATAGTACTTAGGAACGTATTCTTTAAAGTACGGGCAAATTCATCCGATAAGGTTATCCTGTCCAGAAAATATAATCAGCAATGAGAAGGAAAATTAAAGCACTGTGGGACTACATCGGTAATACAGTGAACGCTACGGCGATAAAGGAGATTAAAGGAGTTGGACGCCGGATGTTGGGGGAATATAAAGTTGATTTGGCGTTAGAGGGAGGGTGGAGCAGTGGGGCTCACTGCTTAGTGGAATATTTAATATTTTACGTGTTTTCCCTTGGATGGGGGTAATCGAGTGCACTGGACAGATACCAGGCGGGGAGGGGATCTATTCATAAAAAACAACCCTTAGTGAAAAATTGTGAGGTTTTATCCTCCCTGTTCTCGAGCTTAGGGGACCACACTCACAATGGCTGGATAATAAGGTTTCTGTACATACACAACATAAACACACCATTGAATTTAATCACCAAAACCTTACTATTACTTTCTTTTTTTAAATTAGTAGCTGTAAATAGAAAAGATTGATGTGAGGCTTTGTTGATAAAACGAAAGAGTTGTTAGGTTTTCATAAAATGTGTTAATGGGCAACGTTTCAGCCGTTAGTTCGGGCAACAAATACGTAGTATTCGAAACCTATCTCCCGCCTAACTATATCTAACTTTAGTTATTTATTCGCTTATATTCAATGTTCAATGCCGTGAGAATGGCTCAAAATGAACTCACAGTATTAGTAACTGTAGATATGTACGTGTTTAAATCGGCTTAGGATGGTGAAAGAAATATGTTCAATTTTCATTTCAATATGTCTAGCCTATTCGATTTTTTTATTGACAACGTTTTGACGTGCTACGCCATCAGGTCCTGATTGAAGACAAATATGTCGGCTGCATATTAACAGAAGAGTAAAGAGAGATGAATTTGTTCATGGCCGATGCTACTGGGTCGCAACCCTTGCCAAAATCTCATATCTTTATCTAAAAGAATTCCTCTCCGCCAATTTATGTGAAGAATACCTTCTTTGAGAGATAATTTTATAAGTTTCTTCGAAACGGGTGATTTTCAAAGTTAATTTTGTCCTAATAATTTCACTTTATGAATATGAATATTTCATTTTCCGAGCGTTGAAAAACCGAACTCTGCAAAGTGTATAATAACTCATAAGGGTGAAAAGGAAAATTAAGGGTGGCTGAAACATGGCCGGTCTCGGAGCAATTATATTTGTTTAAGATGAAATATTACCCGTGGCAGCTAGTGTCTCGAATTGCACCATTATCGGAGGACCAACAATGCCAGGGCATTACTGGCCCGCCCAAGAACCCTCATCTAAAACAGTCTCTTTCATCCTTATCTGTTTAAACAATAACTTCTGCAACTGTGGATTGTGCCAACGTGGCTCATTATTCATGCCTTGTTCGGATGGCTGTGAAGGCGGTATGGCTATGATTTATATACATTTTTTTTTTAGTGCACTTCTTTTATTATCCCACGCGTAACGGGTACGCTCTATGTTTTGCTAGCAAAATGTCGGCAATAGCATAGGTCCGAGTGTTGTTTGATGCCTCCTTTAAACAGAAAGACCCTGTATTTCAGAAATTTGAAACAGTATGTTACCCATTGATCTATATCTTCGTGGGTCATCCTCATTTTCTCCTTAGCGATGGAATCTGGTGAGAAAGTATTTCAAAGCGATCAGCTGTCACCAGATCATACCAGCTGTTTTTCTTTTAAGCTCTGTCTACAGAGGTTCTTTTCTAATGATTCTTCGTCCTTAATTTAAATTTTCTCTTATGTCATTGACTAAACAGCTCTCCGTCAAAATCTAAGTGCATGAATTTCTTCCCATAGACCGTAAAGGGTTATAAAAAATTCCTATTAGACCAGAACACGTTTGGCTGAATGAGGATTACAACTTACTTTTGAAGTGTTCCGAATTCCTCGTGAATGAATCATGTTTGATTTTCTCCAAAACACCTTCAAACAATAGCAAAATCTTTTCAATTTGAGAGATACTGGTTGTTGATTTCGCTACATTAGTTATCAGCGTTTTCTCATATCTGAGCTTATAATGCATTGTTTCCTTAAAAATTAAAGTTTCCTCCGAGCTGTCAGCTTTCTATGATCAAAGCTAGAATTCCTGTTTCTCGAATTACAATTTCGCAGGGTCATTTTAGGATCATGGTGCCTCCAGCATAATTTTTCTTAATAATTATAAATGTATAATAAAATGAATACTGTGGTAGATGGTTGAGTTAACGTTAGAGATACTACGTCTTTCAAGCATGCCTTAGTAGGGACTGCATTTAAATTTCGGGTTAGCCAGACGTAAATTGAAATATAAATAAGCCAGACGAAAGTTCAAGATATAGTCAAATGTCTTGTTGTACGAGGCGTTACACATCGGCAATAATTGTCCGTAAAACATTGCTTTGTTATTGTGTAAATACGGTCGAACGATAAAAATTACGATGAACAAAGTTCCCCATACTCCGATACGATTCCTCTCCACGCGAAGACAACGTAAACAACCATTACACTCATACGCTGACATATATCAAAGCCTTCCCGGCCATTGCGCCGTACATATATTAGAAGATAATGGAGTTGAATGTCGCTACTTTCTGTTTATCTCCTGCGGACGTATCGTTGGCCCCGAGGAAAAGGAACCCTAAAGGAAAGCCCTCCCTGCGATAATTTGTTTTCATCTCTGTTTTATTGTTGGAAGGCGACTTTTATTTCTGCGCAAGAGGTAAGGAGGAAATGTGGGACCCCTTGAGGGAAACTAGAGTTTCTCCCTTCCCCATAGTCCGCAATATTTATGGCTTTGCTTATCTTGTAGCTGTCGTCTCCTCGGGAAATCTAATATAAATTCGGTTTGTCACTGAGTCTTCTTGGTAAAAGTTTCGCGTGGACTTTTATCATCTGGTTTGACATCAATGAAACCTTTTACCATCTCTTTTGTTCCTGACCTACTCTTGCAGTCGGTAGACTACAGATTTTGCACACTGCCCTTTTTTAAACTGAAATAAACGTCACAAATAAATCAGATAATAAAATCCTGACAGTTGCCATTTCATTCAGAAAGCATACATGACTGAAGATCGTTAATTTCTGTACTTACTTTATATTTATCATGTCTACATATACATTTATCAAAATTTACACAATTTTATCAAGTGATAAGAACGCATCCTGGGTCGGGACATTCCAGGCATTATGTTTTTTTTCTTTAGCTAACAATTATTAAAACTTATTATTGGAAAATGTTTAGTATTTAAATATTTGATTCATACAATGACATAAAATACACCATAATAGCTAAAGTGATTTACATTGGCAATACTTGTTCGATAGCAACTGACTCCTAATTATGCTGAATGCTAATGATCACGATAAACCAATAGGATATTCACCCTGCGAAAAACAGTGGCTAACCTTCCCCACCGATGAATCGCGACTTTCCGACTTTTTCTATGTATTAGAGGCTATCGATAATAATGATATACGAGATGAGTAAGCCCTCAAGTCACCTGTGTTTATGGTACGGTCAAGAGCAGTTCCTATAATTCACACAGAAGCGAATCTATTTCTCGTCGGTCTGCTTACAAACCAAAAATGTATTGCACAGATTTAAAAACTACAAATATGAATTTTTAGAAATTGCTAGAGCTCCATGTTCTTGATTCCTCCGAGATTCCACTTTATTTATTACGATCCAAATACTTATTGGGTTTATACTTATCGCCTGTAGATTTCTTCTTCCCCCGATGGAAATATCAGATTCTAGATGGTGGACTGACAGAGCACTGGTCCGTGAAGGTGATGGCTACATCCCCACTACCCCATCAGAGAGGCCGACACCACAGTGCACCTCTTTATGTACTCGCTGTCTATGGCTTCGGGGCATGCTTCTCCGCATCTTCAATAACGTCACTGTACTCTGCTGGTAAATCATCTTCAGTATGCTCTTTCCGTTGTATGCAAGTGATGCAAGGTTCTTCATGCATTTGCCCGAGGTAGGCCAATTTTTTGGGTTACCTAGTTTGGTTGTTGAAAGAACTGCTTTCAGCCCTTTGTCTGTCATATGATAGGAGATGGTGACCTCTGTTTATCAATCTGATCTATAAGGAAGTTGAATATGAGAATCAGGTTGTATAATAATTATTCATTTAAGTCTGCAATTAGACTATTGACACATTTAGCATTGTTATTTTCGAAATAGCCTCGAGTTGAAACAGTTTCCCATCATGGTTCTGCGAGGAAGTGCTCATTGACTGAATAATAGAAAAAAACAATTATAGGTGATTAAAAATTTTTTATGTTCACATTAATAACCGCTAAATATGTAACGTACAAATGTCTTATCAAATTATCATACTTTACTACTCTTCAATCAGTCAGAGTGGGGATGGCCTTTAACGTTTAGCCAACCTATGTTTGTGAGGATATTATTATTTCCTACGCGTTAATGACATGTTATGTTCCAATGACCCATAAAAAATACAAAATAGGAGAACGAAAAATCAAAGTGAAATGTACATTTCAATTGCAATGGTTAAATTTGACCAACTGCATTCTTGAACACCGAAACTAACATAATGCAACTGCCCTCACCTGTTTCAAGAGCGAAGACCTCAGCAAATAATGAACCGTGTATTAATCATACCTGACGATGAGATTAGAACTCAAGATTCGAGTAACAAGTTTAATCTAGTAAACCATACACGCAATTAAATGGCAAATGGGTTAAAAAGGGATTTCCAAAAAACAATTGTCAAATTTTGTGTCGGGCTATAATTTGTAATATCTGATGCTACCAATTTTGTACAGTTACAAGATTATTTTCAAAGGTTCGCGGTATTCAAGTAACTTACACCACAGTGTTTTTTTTTAATTATTGCGTTTCTCAGCCCGGAGGTTGTTAACAGATTTTTTGGAATCCAATTTAGAAAATTAAACGGTGAGGTTTTATGTGCTGCAAATTGAAGAGACCGTAAAAAAGGCGGGCCCGCTTCGTGTGAGGTTCCTTGAGACCTGTCCTCTAGAGCCCCGGTTGTTGTACCGTTGTCACAATCAACGCGAGCCATTTCTTTTTTCCCCTCTTAGAATTTTTTTGGATCTTTCCCTGTGCACTATTTACCGATATCAGCCTTTCAAAGAACTAATATCATCTGTCTGAAAATCTTTACAGTATAGGTATTTAAAGTCCCGAAGCATTGGGAATCCTTTTCCCAAAGAAAGAGGTTGTAAAATATTTTGTCCGTTCATTATAAACAAGCATACTTTTGAATAAGTTTATTCATTTTACTGATAATGGTCAATTCATCTTACCTTTGATACATTTGATTTCGTCAGTGTAGTCCTCGATTAGAATCCCTAGATCAAGAAAATTCTGTAAGATTTTTAATTTACTATAGCTTATGTGGGAAATCGATAAATTAAAGTAAACCCGCAGGCTAGGTTTTTAGTGTGTTTTATAATAACCGGGATATTTTGATTCAAGGCTTAGGTGTAAAACCACCATTTAATTTTTTCTCTCAAAAACAATTAGAAAAAATATTAAAATTTTATAGCAGGAGATAGCGAAGTCCATAGCTTTATCAGTCTGACTCACATGGGTAATAGAAAGAGGTTGGTATAAATAATTTATCGTTAGCCATTACGCCCTAATCTTTACTGTTAGTTTTATCAAATTTACCTTGTAGTATTATTTCATAAATTAAGTTCGGTTTCTTGCGCGGTTTTTACGATTAACTATATCATACTGAGTAAATAATAGTAAATTCATTTTATGTAATGTTGGGTAATGAATGTAAATAGGGTATCTAATTAAAATTTACGGCCTCGATAGTAAGAAAAAGTCCTTAAAATCGTGTTCACAGGACTAATATGCATGATTCTTTTTTTTTATCTATGGGGATGTTTTAACTGGTTCCGGGTTCTTACTTTAAAGGGGAAAAAATATCTTTATCATTTGAACTTTTCGTCTGGCGATTACATGTTTACACGATTTGGTCAGTTGCGATCAATCCTGTCAAACTGCTAAAAATCTTCTTGGTTGTGGTTCACCGTTAATAGTCTGGTAAGATACAGGTAGCGAATAGGTCTGTATCGTAAGAAAACAATTTTTTTTTTTTTTTAAGAACACATAAATAACTTGCAAGTTGCTGGCTTAAACCTGAGCATACACGTATATACTTTTTCTGTATTTATGTTCGCTGCTCCGTAGCTTTTGTTATTACAGGCTTGGATGGTTTAACTGTTATTACAGATGTGCCTGCAGTAAAACGGGAACCGCTTCTAGTCGCCGCTTTGTAATTTCATGTTTAATTTTATCGTTGTCCGTAAACAGACAATAACCACCAGTTTCCGCCACGGTTTTATTTCGTACTCATCTCTTTTTGATTACGGTCATTATTCGAGGCACTACTTTTTTCTTTTTTTCTTCCCCTTTAAATTGGGACACATTTCAAAGATACGGTAGGAGCAACCAACATTCTCACGAATCGAATTTTTTTTTATAGCTCTTCCGTCTTCTATAGAAAAAAATTATAATCAAGTGAACATTTGAACTTACATCTTAATCGAATGGAGATGTGGTTGCAATTGTAAGGTTTTAATTGATAGTTTATATTATACTATCCGTAAGATGTTATTTTTAAAGATTTAGTATTGCATTCCATTATCCAGAATAGCCTCGCCTTGAGATATGGAAAACAAATTAATGAATAAGTTCATTTTTGACCAAATAATCTTATTATCACAAATTAATCTTGAGACAAATAGACGTAAACTAAAAGTTAAACAAAACAGAAATAAATATCACAAACTACCCTCTACCTCTTTGACTCCTTGACAACAGTGCAATATTGACGACATTGCAAATAACTTATATACACCATACAAATATAATACAAATCCATTTACTCTGTGTCATCTTCAACATTCCATATTGCCTCTAAAAGGAATGGGCTCGTCATTTGATTCACATAAATAATCTTTTTATTTGTTGATATTTTTTTTCCAAATTTCAAACTGGCAAAATTTTAATTAAATTAATTTTCATTTCTCTTATCACTTATTTACTGATGTTTTGGTAACTATCCCCTGTGAAAATTATTAGCTACATCAATCACCTACATTTACAAGTGTACCAAAAGTGAAGCATATATTTATTTTCTGTTTGTATACCTAAGTAGCCGTTTACTATGGAAGTTTATTCGCATCTTCATGTTCCATCGGACCAATGTTACTTGTATCAACTGATACATTATAATTATAAAAACATAATATGTAGCTTATAAAATAAAAATAAGACAAAGACTGACCAAGAATATTACTTTTCCTTTTAAATGTTTCCGTTGGTTAACGTTAAACGATCGACTGTGCTAGGTCAGTTTTGTGATGTCGATTGTGAAAATGAATTTGACACCTGGATTTATTTCAAATTGGTCACGGCTAAGGCGGTACTCAGTCGATAGTACGTTAGTAAAATTGTAATGATTAGTTATGACTTCCTATTCATATCCGTTATGTCTCGTAAATTACTTTAGTCCATGGTAAATATAATTTGGAAGGTCTATTAGATCGAATTGGTGTAAATAATTTTCAATTTCTGCCTATAATCCATAAATAGAATATATTCATGACATTCACTTCCTTTAGTCGTTGTTATCCGTCGCTTACCTCAATCTTGCAGCGATTGTAGTCTTAGCGATTGCTAAATAAAATATATTTCATTGCGATACGAGAGGTTCTTCGTTCTATAGATGTAATTTCAAATTGAGGTAATTAAAAATTCCTGTTGTGATTCCAATTGCTGCTCTCGGCTGCTCCCACACCATTGCAACTCCAAAGGATGCACTAACACCTTCCGCGCTCTTGTGCAATTGCACTTGGTGGTTGTGCAATAAGAATTGCCATACCGCTCCTCCGGACTGTTCCATTGTCCTCGGTGACGTAGTCAATCCACTTTTCCGGCCAATTTCCATTTTCATCGAACTCATTTTGACATAATATTTGTAACGGTAAGCTCGTTATAACAACAGAGTATGGGCCTATCCATATCCATGTCCAGGGACATATCCAAATTTTCATTCTAAATTTTAAGGAGACATTGTTAAATTCCTTGTTTATGCAAACATAAATTCATTAGTCATCATTTTTTAATATAGTTCAACCGTTTTCGATAGTGCTACAAAATATTTCACAATGTCAGTACACTCAAAATGGTCGATATGACGCAATGTTACGTAGGCTTTGTGCCTGTTTAACATAGGATTGTGTGCTACAGTAAACATTGCGTGCAACGAAATTCTGTTGTTAATTCTTAAATACTTACAATTAAAAATAGTTCAAACTAACTATGTCCTCTTTAAACAAGCCACTATCCAACATCATAACTTGCATTTACGACCAAAAACTAAGATTTATAGCTAAAACTCAACCTTCAATTTTTTTATTGAATAAAACTGAAAAAGCCCCGCCTGTCTCCTCTTAGAAGATTATCAACAATTAAAGGAACTTTTTTTCAATGTAACTAGTAGTTTGATTGATTGATATACCAAGAAATGGAAGTAAATGAAGAAATTCAAAATACGTTTATAAATTAATGTATATAATTATTATTGTTATTATAGCATATTACTTACTGTTATTGTTACACCGTAGGAACTCGATACAAAACTATTCATTGATAACTAAGTGACATACCTAATTTAAAAATAATAATTCCTTTGACACAACTTTATGTATTTAGTTTAGTGATTGAAACCTAGACCAATCACTTAGTATTCAAAGGTAACGACCTCTTATTTCATTACAATCTACGGATATAAAATCAAGTAAATCCTTACTTTAATTTGATCACGAATCAATTGTACAAATATTTGATCAGGTCTTTCGGAAAAGATCCTGGTTGCTGTTAAAACAGCATCAGCGCTACAAAGGAAATCTAAAAATATATCCACGTTTATTTAAGGTTCGAATTGTAAACAGGATTTCAGTTTAGATTAAACCATGTGGTCAAACCTTTCCCTCTTCCACTTTCAACTGATTAAAAAGTTTTATCAAGAGCTTCTGGGTCACAACTAATATTATTAGCAAACATCAAGTATTAACCCATGATGACATTGAAAATAATTGATAAAGAACATTTTTCAGAAACAAAATGGTACACTTAGTCTAATGAGGAAAAGTTTTAGGTTAAATAACGTAGCAAATCCCGCTTGGAAAACAAAGAGAGAAGCCTACTTTGTTTCAAAGATCTCATCCAACGTATTTGTTAAAATGAAAACTGTCTTCAATGTTTTATTCAACTAAAAATTCAATAACACAGTGAATGGAAGTAAATAAAACGTGATTATTTAACCATTATGATTTTGGAGGCAAAATTATTGTTGCATTTTTCCATGCGTTATGAGAGTGAAACGTTCGCTTCAGTGTTGAGGGAGAAATGTAATTTGAATGCGCGTGTTTAAACGTCACAGCTGTTTATTTATGTTCAAAACATGGCAGGGATTAATGCAGACACGTTGGGTGAGCATAGCCAAGTGTGCATGGAGCGTCGGGTATTGAGCAAATCCATTCCGCGGCTCTTGTTTGCACAGTTGGGCTACAATGGCGCAATTAGGGTTCATCAGCATAATTCATGTGGAGCAGGCACTGGCGCATCTGTAGGCGGGATGTATGCTCTTGTACCTCCTGTCTTCCCCCGCCAAGGAGAACCGAACCTTCCCCACCGCGAACATGTAGCTGTTTGAGGTGCTTGACTTAATTATACAATCGTAGCGACAGGGACATTGCGAAAATGGCGATGTTCACTCCTCGGAAATAAAAATACTGATTTCGCGCAATATTTTACATTTCATAATGCAAGTGAGTACCTTCAACAGCTCACACTAACGTTCTCAGGTGCTATCCCTTCATTTTCATATTACATTTGATTATGTTAATGGCATCATCCTGTACAAGTTTCCTCCAGGATAGTTTGGGTCTGGTTCCCATTTCATAATGGCGTTGCATAATCATCCACTTCTAGTACATGGGCAAACCATTACAGTCTCCTTCTAGTAAATTTTTTCCATTCCTAACTGACTCCGTTGTAAGTTTTTTTGGAGAGTTTTTATTTCAATATAACGTCGCCTACTCAATAATGTATATTTTGTTAAATTTCAATGTTAAAAGGCTCACTCTAACAGTGGGAAATTCACTTCGTTTGTGAAGTTATAAAGAAAAAACAACAACATATTTTCTTTAAATTCGGGTTAAGTAACTCTGTCAACCAAAACGTTTATCATTTTGAGTTGTGTTAATTTTTTGCCAAAGCATATTTGTCTTTTTGTCCTAATGACGAGCTAAGATATTTAATTTCTTTGAAATCCACCCAAATATCGCACTGGCAAGAAGTTTTTAAACCCTGTAGATCGTGAGAAGAAATTCTAACACATGATAAATGTTTTTACAGCCAATAAATGAATTTGATCAATGACTGCATTATCGTTTTCCTATCATGACAGTGTTTGTTTCGTAATGGCTTATAACTAGACAAAGTGTTAAGCTGTCAATAATATCGTGTTAAAAGTTTTTTCCCCACCTAGAATCAAGAACTTTCGCATAGTAAATATTATTCGCACATTAGTCCACAATCATTCGTTTATCAAATGCATTGGATTTTTAAATGTAATAACTTTTAATGAAATGCCCCAAGTTAAAAATGAATAATTTGGTTCCAATAAGTATTTCGTGATTTTCTCTTGGTAGGCCTTCCTCATCTTTCCACGGCAAACAGTGTGAATTAAAATGGAACAGAACCGGCGTCTTTTGAAAATCCGCCCCCTTACGTTAGAAAGTTAGAAGTCACATTTTGCTCTGTAACAAAGAGACCGGGATCCATGGGAGTTTGAAAGAAGTTAGTTATTCAACGTCCCGCTCAAAAACAATTACGCAACCTTCCTTCAGTCTTTTCACTGTCTGAATAGGCAAAAGAAAACGGAAAAGGAGAGAAAAAATAAAATAAAGAAGAATTCCTCTGCCTAACTTTCTGATTCATTATTGTTTTTTTTTCTTTTAATACACTTCCTTAAGCTCTGAACGCTAAGGCTGCCTAATATGCGTATTCAAGTGAACCCTCCTGGTGTCCCCTACTAATTTATTTAAAACAAATACAATATATGTTAAGTGAATGAAAAAATCAATTGCATATTAATTGGTGTATAGTAACATTGCAACCTATTTATTGCAAAGAACCCTTCTCATTATCAGCCCTCGTTACTATTCTCAATTTCTAAAAAAGATGGCTCCTTACTTCATTCAATATTTTGAAACGCTTCTACTCGTATATAATTGATATAAAAAAATCATGAACCTTTTTTTTTTTTTTTTATTCCTCCCACGGGTTCCGTGTCCCAGAGGGAGTTCCCTCATCTGTTGACGGGATCATGGGGTATCACGTTGCCTGTGGTGCGCGTATTTCAGTGCAATTGGATGTATTGCACTAGCAGCGCACCTTTTCTTCTTTTAAGCCGGTTTTATTTTATATATATTATGTGCCTTCTTGATGGCACCCCCGATATTACTGTTGTTACACAAACGATCTCCCTAACTCTATTCATCACCTATACATTGCCGACTCCCAAATTGAACCATCCTGCCCCCATCCGCTTTAGTAGCTGCGTTTGCCAAGATTCAGGGAGACCTAGATCGGATCAGTTCTTGGGGTAACCTGAATAAACTAAGGTTAAGCTAAGCCAACTGTTATTGGTTCCATTTTTCTTCTCAGATCCTTAACTGATTTTTCTGTGTTAAATCTTGATGAATATCCTCTCTTATTCCGCTCCTGGGTTAAAACCTAGGGATAAGCATTGACCATCAGTCCCCCTAAACTATTCCGTCGGTCTCGTCATATGCTCTCCCCCAAGGAGATACTCCCCCCTCCATCATACAGTTCTTGCATCCTCCATCACTTTGACTATGACTTGGGTGAATTGGGGGTCTCTTGAGGGAATTGGAACACAGATTGAAGCGAATCATGAACTGCTTCGTTAGATTTGTCTAAGGGACTCCCATGTCTCCCATCTCCACGTTAGGGTGCCTCTTCCCCTCTTTCCGTGCAGAATATTTTCTTGGCCCTTTCCTTTTCCAAACCCTCAGTTCTGATCACCCTCCTCATATATACAATATTTTACAGTTCAAATCCTCGGTCTACTCCCGGAACACAAGACCCCGTCTCTCTGACCTTTATATTCCTGCCAACAAAACTACAGGAATTACCGTTCCTTCCTCGCTCGCTCCACAACCCTCTGGAATTCTCTACCTCCTAATATCCGCCATGCTTCATTCCTACGAACTTTCAAAACCCTCCTATTTTAACACCCACCATTCAGACAGACGCTTGCTAGTTGGGAACGATTTAGTGATTATATTATGTTTTCATGTTTGTATTTTTTTTTCGCTATCGTAAATTTAGCTGTTGAATACTTTGTTTTTCTTTTGTATCATCTTTTTTCAGGTAGTCTACTTAGCCTCAGTGGAAACAAGATCGTTTTTAAGTCCCTTGAAGATATCAATTTATCAAAATTTGAAGAAGTAATTGTAATATAAATAAATAATACTTCCTATAGACCACTCAACCGGCCTAGAATGATTGGTACTTCAGTTCGTGCATGTTATTTGTTGAGTTAATCCATTATTGTTAACATATTTTTGATTAGCTGCAGCTTATTATATTTTCAAGCTAGCTCTGCTAGTAGTAAGCTCTACTAGGGTAGTAAGCTGTATGGGTGTTCTTTGTTCGAAGCCCTCGATGGACAGTGAGTTTATTCAATTTTCTTAAAAATAAAATAAAAAAGAAGCCCCGGGACAGTTCTTAAATGATGGTTTGCCTTTCACACCTACACTGGATTGTTATACCCAAGGGTGGAAATTCATAAATCATCAAATGTTTAATCACGATTGTTTATAGCAATATAGAGCATATTTCTCTCTTTTCATGTTTAATCACGATTGTTTATAGCAATATAGAGCATATTTCTCTCTTTTCATGTTTAATACGATTTTTTTTCTTACCCATTTGCATAATATAATTAGTATCAGTCGCGGTTGCAATAATTATGATTAAACTATTTCAATTTCGCCTCGTTTCCCTGAGGTAAATATCATGTTCATAATTAATGCTTTGAACTCGATACTTTTAGCTCGTGCCGTACAAATAATTAATCGATCCCAGTAATTATAAATTAAGCAGCTAGAGTGGACCGTTTATCCTTCCGGCAACGGTAATTATTTATCAGCTACGTCGCTTATTGACGCGAGCCGCTAATATTGGAAATTGTTTCCAATTAGATTCATTTGTTTTACCTTATAAATAATTCATCAGCAAAATTTCATGTGTCTTAACTTTAACAAAGGATTCATAAATACTGTGATGTCATTTTTTTAGCTTAAGGTATCGGAGTGATTTATGCTTCAATACTTCATTGATCCATATTTCACTTAAATCAAAACTCTCCCAAATGTTATATACTTTTGAAAAATTATGTGTAATATGTCTTCAGCTTTAAAGATGACAACACATACATCTACTTGATATACTTTATGAATATATTTTGCTAGCATATACAAAATATGTTTCCTACACTTAATGTCCTTTGGACAATTTGTGAACATTATAGTGGATAATTATGTTTTTTTCTTTCCCAGGGCTGGTCTTCCTTCCCCGTTGTCTGTGGCAGATGAGAAGTTACGACGCCGTCTATTACCTAATGGTAAGTTGATTGCTGGTTCATAAAACCATTTACGTTTATTGCTCCTATAAATTGTACTCCAGTTGAGGCAAGTGCTGTCTGCAATTTCTTTATTACAACCATCCCTTGTTCCCATCAATCAATTACCGGTAAATGAATTTCGCTTATCTCTCTCTCTCTTTCCCTCCCTCTTTCCCGCTCTCTCTCTCTTTGCTCTGCCTCTCTTGTTTTCAAGACTCTCGTAAATGTCTCTGTATTTCTGTTTCCGCTTTTAGTACGGATAAGTGCCAGTTAGATAATGGGTTCAGCGGTAGAAGTACTTAGTAATTAAACATATCAGGCGCAATAAAACTGTTTAAGAATGAGGAATAATTTTATCATTGAATGGCTTATGAGGGTTTTATTAAAACTAGAATTCCCCTTTGTTTACGCTGAACTACCCGTGGAGTATTATATACTTCCAAGTGATAATTCAAACACAGGTTGGTTCATTAGCATGAACTAGTGTACTGTAAATTAATGAAAATAAGAGTTGATGCCAATTCACAATACATTTATTCTAAAATTAAACAGAATATTATAAAATTTCATAAAAAAAAAAATGAGGAGCAAAATAAAGTACCCAGGCCTGGTTAATAATAATAAAATTTGCCAATGTAAGACAGACTGGTTTCAAAATAAAAATGTCTTTTATCCTTAATAATTAAAGGAATTAACCAAATTCTCGTCACTTTTAATTAAATTGTCAATAAACTCATCCAAGTTAAACATAATGCCATTTAAACAAAATAAATACTCAAAAGGCAACCAGCAACAAATCAATTACGGAATTGATTAGGAAATAAGTGTATATTCACGTAGCGGCAGGTCGCAGTTCAAGTGCTCTCGTGGGTGCGGGCTGCAAACAAAACGTAGAGCTGTCGTGATCAGGTTGAGGCTCAAAAAAAATCCAACCGCAGGGCGGCGATTCCAAGCTCCAAGGGGAACGTTAAATATCATATAGGTATGATTTTGGCCAAATGGCCAATTAAGTCTGAGATCGGTACACCTTAACTGTTCAGCCGTTGCCTCAACACTGACGTAAATGGGCTTGGGCCCACAAGTTCCCCTACCAAAAGTCCAAAGTGCCACTGTCCTAGGTATGGAATTTTCCTTTAGGTATTTAACTTAGATTACAATTTAATCTTACGAAATATAATGAACAGAAATTACACAATCATATTTTACATGAACAATAAAAAAAAATGACGATTTTTATTTACAGTTTTTTACGTCAGTAACGAAAATAATAAATAATTAAATCTAACAAACAAATTAATTTTTTAAATAAAGATAAAAAAATTAATTCAATTTACTTCACTTTTCCAACAAAACAAAAACTTTATCTGGCCTTAACACCCTTATAAAAAAAAACTTAAGATTTTAGATCCTGGAAGTGAGTTCTCACATTTGGAGTTCTCTGCTTACCAAGTCCTATCACTTTTATGTCACTGGCAAAATTTTTATGTTTGTATTTTTCAGGGGAGTCAATTAGTGCTAATATTTATCCACCATTTCAAGCGACTTCTTTGCTTTATCATAATTCCTGCAATAACCATAACATGAAATCTCATATTTAGGGCTAAAAGCTAAAAAAAGCATTGCGTTGTTGGTCAACTTAGTCCCGGCTAACACAAATAAACTCTCTACCTACCTACAATAACGCACGGGTTGTTTTATATAAACATTTTTCCTCCAATCAGCATTAACACATGTGAAAATGGATGAAATTTAAAAGTGTGAACAATTCTGCGTTGAATACTTCAGAAGGGTTTACATATTACTCCACAAAAACATCCATTTATTCCGCGTCGGATAATTTTAAAGAAACAAATTACTCAAAAACTCAACGTAATATTATCTGAAATGAATCACAAAAAAGGTAAATATTTTATGGGTGGAATCCAATGGCAAGAATCTGCATCTTTTTTCGTGTAATAGGGATTATGTGTTTTAGCAAATTACCCATAGAGTATAAGGAGTTTTACAAACATGAAGAAACATACTAAGCCCTACTCTATTCATGCTATGGATTTTCTTGGTACATAACTATTATTGAATAGAAATGGTCTCTAAAGGTTTGAAGTATGCACACTAAGTTTGTTGGAAATTGATGCAAAACACAAGGGAACGTGGCTTGTTGTTCCATCTCGCACTCCGCCGTACCTATAAGGTACAGACAGCGTCCCCTGAGCAAGCTCGGCAACAAGAACAATAAAAATTCAAATGCCTACACAATAGCCTGGCCGGAACGAGTTTCTCTGTCCTCACCACGCCCTCCTTCATCCTGCCTCTCCTGTACAAATAACAAATAGACCCAGCTCTGAATACGGAACTTTCTCAAACCAAGTGAGATTAACAACCGGGTTTCAAGTTATATTATTCATCTCAAAGCCGGAGAACTGGATGTAAAATAACATACTCTGTGTCGAATCATAGGGCATTATAACTTACAATGTGCTTTTCGATTACTTCAATTCTAATAGAAGCTGTTCAGCAGCATGCGAACTTTATATAACAAATGCTAAGAATGGTGTCCAATATATTTTGCAACTTGAATACAATATCAAATGAATTTATCAAAAGTCAAAATATACGATACATTCATGAAGAACTGGGTGCGTTTCTTCTACAATTTCCAATAGATAGTATTTCATTCATTTCACTGTGAAACCATCATCCGTCAACAATGCTAATAAAATGATAATAAATTTATAAATATTATATTAAATAAATGCCCTCTAGGTCAATTTTTTAAGTGGTACCCATTTAAAAATAAAAGTTTTGAGGCTTCTTATTATTTTCTAAATTCAAAAAGCAAAGCACATTTCAGATACACGTTACTACACATGAAAGTGTTGTATTGTACATTCCCTTTACCCTGAATTAAAATAAAAGCAAAATATAGCTTGGGCCGAAAATAAACTGTATTTCGTTGTCCGATTGACTATATTCAAATTAATGTTATCTAGATGGACATAGAAACAAGTAGGGTGATAGCGTAGTGATGTCAGGTTTTGATCTTCTCGACAGTTTTAATATAAAGAGATTTATTGAAGGCTCTATATGTTCCCTTGCCCTCGCACTTTCCACCCTGATCGCACCCCCCCCCCCACTTTCAATCAAATTATGAACCTACTCCCTTTGTTCTAAGGTCGAAGAGGAAGTCCTTTTTTTTTTTTTTGCTTCCCTGTTTGTTTTTCCGAAAAATTAGATTAAAAGGGCCTCTTGACTTCTTTTTTATTTTTACATTCGATACCTCAACACTTTTGACTCGGTTTTAACTTTGTTTGTCAACATTTTTTTTTGCATAATATATTTCTAAAGCGTTTTTAGTGACCGGTGTGTTTTGTTTTACGAAAATACCAAGCAGTTTTTCTTTACGAGCACGAAACATGAGTATTCGTATCTAGTGTATGTATCTACATATACATATATATATATATATGTATGTATAGGTAGATACAAGTATATATAGTGTTATATACCTAATTAATTAGTTAAATATGTTAAAATGTCTATAATTTTGAGTGTGGTGTCCAGTAAACGATTTAGCTATCCTCATTAACAAAGTGTCAAGTATTATTTGTTTATTGAGCAATGATCACAAAACGATTGTAAAACTGTTAACAACGTATTTGCGAATTTAACTCAACCAGGTTCCAACTCCTGTTCATTTAATTCAACCTTTTCTGAAACCTCTTAGCGTTGTACCTACGTTCATATGATGGCTAATATATCTATCTTTGTCTTGCATGTACTTGGACGGCCTATATTATCTTGTATTCTTCAATCATAAACAAGGAATATCCTCTGCCTGGAATCCTGACTGATCAGATACAAATTGTCTACCTTCAGTAGGCGGTGCTTCACCAGTTTACTCACCGAAAACAAATTGATGGCGTCTAAGCGGAAAGGGACGGGGGCGGTCGAGCTGGAAAACCATTTCCTGAAGCTGATGGGGTACGGGAGGGCCCGCGCCTGCAGGCCATTAAATTAATAAGTTCGCCTAAGTGTGGGTAATACCTAGGGCGGATCGGCCCGAAGGGAGTGGGGTACCCATTAGGGCGGAGCCCCCCGAAATAAACAATGTCTGTTTGTTCTGTCAACAAGTGAATCCGCCTTGTCGACTCATGCCATTCTAACCACTCTGTCTAAAACGTGCGCTTGTTTGTTCAGTTTATCGCCTGGCCAGTTGCCTCCATTTGATTTTGGATTTATTACCTTCATTAACCAAATATTGTTTCGCTCTGTTTGTCCTCTAGAAGCTAAAGCTAAGCTGAATTTCTCTTTAACTCTAATCAAGGAGAAAGAGTTATTATGTTGGAAGGCTGGTTGTGGGCTATTCATATTAATAACTGTACACTTCTCTCTGTTCTACACTCAGTTTATTTTATACTTATACGAGCCCTTTCGGCAGCTACACAACCATTCTTCAGCATCTAAAAAGGCAATTCAATGGTGTTCAATATGACATATAGTAAGACTTTAAAATAAAGTTAAAAAATATACATTTATAATATTTTAAAACCATCCATGGAGGAGAAAGAGTTATAACCCAGTTATAATTAATTATTTGTATACTGGGTCGGGACTGTGTTGCCTACAATGGTACAGGTTTCCGCACTTCAGAAAAAGATAAAAATCTGAAAAACAACAATTTTTATTAAGATAAAATTACAATCTGCCTTATTAGGCAATAAGTAATTCAGATAAATGTTCTCATTCATACCATATTTACAATTCATCATTCACTCGCTCATTCATACAATATTTACAAACAGCTCAGAAGCCCCCCAAGTCCACATGGTTGTCACCTCTCTCACGTGCACAGGAGGAAGCGGAGTCTTGGGAAGTCCCCCATGCTCCTACGTCATCCGCGTCACTGGATAAGAGCCAGCGGAGGCTGACCAAGAGCGCGAGAGCCACAGACGCTCAGGTCTTGATTAGAGAAACTGGCCAATGCCAGGACTCCCACTATCACTTAATTATAGCAGGTATAGTGATGAGTGGTGCAGTGCAATTGACTGTGGGTGGATAGGTTACTATGGAATTTTATGAACTTGGAAGGGATGAGTTCAAGAATATAGGGTATATTCAGATCATTTTGAAGGGTTTTGTTGCTGAAGTAATAAGCGGCATTTACTGTTGTTCTCAGGACTTTTGATTGAAAGGATTGGATGCTCCTGATTGCATTAGGATTCCTAGTTTGTCATGAAATTGTTCGTTTGTAACGAACTATGGAGCATTGGAGATCATCCGTTAGACTTTATGTTATGTTTAAGTTTTTAGTCTTTAGAGTTGTGAATTTGAAACGATAGGGTGGTCGTAGGGAGGATTTTAAACAAGAACAGAGCAGTGTCGTTTAAGTGGTGCACGCCTGTTTAATACTGGGAACAGCTTTTTGAGACGTGCATAGTCTTATTGTGATTTGTAGTTAAGGTACAATTTCCTAGTCCGTACAACGGAAATCCGATCTTCGTGTCTTGAAACAAATGACAATTAGTTCATTCGATCGCATCTGTGGAAGGTCGCTATAATAATTACATCCTTTGTTGAAAAACGAAGTGTTAAGTAAAAAGGGCGGGAAAGACTGCTCAATACAAAATGTATAACATATTCTAGAATAAAGTGTACAATTTATAGAACTCTAAAACTATGCCCAGAAGATTTATTAGGTTGAGCGGGCAAGAGGGAGGGAGGAGAAGAACAATTTTAGAAATTGCTGCAATAAATTCATTTTGAAGATAAAAAGAAAACGAGCACTTCTTGTCGGTTATAAAATGTTAATTTCTATAGCACATTCCTGTTACATGTGTTTAAATGTAGGGTAACAGGGCAGGTCATTATTCTTCCCACAGAGGTGTTACTGAAATATTTTTAGTACTTGTACAGTTTTTGTCGTAATTTTCTTCATGAATTTTCATCTCATTTAAAAGGAGGGGGTTCCCTTGCACGCAGGCGAAATCACAGCTGAATTGCGTGAAACTTAATTCATTCGGTTCTTCATTTAAGGACACAAACAACATTGTTCGTCTACAGCTCCATTAGACCTTGAATGTGATTCAAATCGGGTACACACCAATATGCATTTTACACTTGATCAAACTGAAATCATACCCTACATTAATCTTTGAGTGTGGAAAAAAACATACCAATATTTAAATGAGATATGGAAATAAGCTATGCAGTGAATTTATAATCGAAGAAAATAATTTGTTTTTCTGTCACTGTCCTCGAAAATTCTTTTATCAAAGCCTTCTAAAGTTTTTAACTCCATTAAGTTTGAGCTAAGCAGAGATATTTTGACATAGCCGATTACTCAACCTCAGCGGTGTCATAGTGGCTTCATTATGGCTTGAGATATTTTAGCTTATGCAAGAGGAAATATTTTGCATAAGGTCTCCTTGATTCCCACGATACGTTTTAAATATATAGATTTACAAACAAAGTATATAAGACCTCCCACAAGGGTGATGCCCTACATACGGTGCATTTCAGCTGAGAACAACTTCCAGACTCAGCTGTGGCTAATGTATTCTCCAAATGGGACGATGGTCGGCTCACGTTGTGAATGGGAATGGAGGCAAACTAGACAAGTACTGGCTATCATTTGAGCGGCTCGATTAGGAAAGAATGCAGCGGGCTCGATCGAGACCCAGGCGTCAAGGGCGAGCCGTCCTAACCGCAAACACAGAACAACCCAACCCTTGCCAGCCGATACCCGCATGACTAATTCAAAGCAGATAAGCATGCCGACGTTGTCCCAACTGAGTGATACGACATCACACTGGGCCTACGCCATGTGTACTAATGACTGTTCCCTACCGGTGTATAAACACATGATTCATATATTCATTCAGCTATTATGTCACCATTAGTCACCCGCCATGTTGCAACCTCATCCCTTTTTCTTATCTTTTGATACACAACAGAGTCTCATTTTATTTTCATATTTTTTTTTTGTATATTGCGCTTCTGTCCAATAAAGTACTATCTTCCTCAACAAGTTCCTCCTTATATCAAACAAAGAAAATTGCTATGTTGACATTGACTGTCAAGCCTATGTGCGTTCTATTATACCCGTGGTAAACTACCTGAAACACCTAAGATATATTCAACAATACGCTATAAATGTTATGGCTGTATGATTACAGGGACTCGAAAAGAAATCAAATGTTAAATAGTCAGTCCCGTTTCGCTAACTTTAACACTTATCTCTAAGTGAATAAGTTTTAAAACCAGCAATATATCATATATACGTTCGATCCGTTTTCAGTATTCAGTTTATTTATGAGAGGATTTTCAATAAGTGTTATGACTTATTTTGAAGGATCGTTCCCAGTCACTTAATAAATACTTTGGAAGCTCATCCGGACTATTTATCCATATTATGCCTTCCCTTTCTGAGTCCTCAATTTCGTTTGTATTTACACATTTTTATAAAAAGAAGGCTAATTTTATGATAGATTTAACCAAATTTCGCTCGGGGAAAATTAATTTTTGTTATATTAAATTTTACGGTCTGTTAAACTGAACCACTCCCTATTATAGAGCTCGTTAAAAAAAAAACATTTGACTCTTGAAGTACAGTTATGGTAGAGCGTCGCAGACCAGTGTCACATCGAAGAGTGTGAATCGGGCAAGTAGATCCCGTCCTCTGAAACTCCGAAAAATAAAATTATTACACGCTTGTTCGCAAAACATATACCCACTCAAATAGTTGCTTTCGTATTTACTTAACAAATCTATCTTTTTTTTTTTTCATTTTGAAGTTAATTTAAATTTTTCTTTTTAATTTCCTATTGAATACTAGCATTTCTATGTATTTTCAAATTTAATTAACCTTGACAAGAACTCAAAATAAAACATTAAAATTTTGAAAGTAAAAATTGAAGCAACACCCACTTTTTGAGATGACTGAAAACGAATGCGAGTCCTTATAATACGTTTAGGGCTTTCGGGCGTGAAATTCCCGATACAGTATCAGTGATGAAGTAAAGATATTCAACTATTTTATACATTTATTGATTTGCAACCACTCTCCCCCTGAAAAAAATGCTCGAGTTCCTCTAAAAATGATTAGCTATTGCGCATTGGATGGGAACAGGGCCACCAGGCAGACGAGCTTGAGTGAGTACTGACCTCCGAAATATGCCGACCAGGTACCAGAAGGTCCGGGACCCAGATCCGCTTCACGTATCCTCACTCGACAGTCAAGGACAGCACAGCTCAGGTAGGTAGGTCTCAAACTGCCTAATTAATATGTCTGTTCCATTCTCTCCCTTTTATTCTTATTTACTGTACTCCTGCTTCTCGTATTTTCCTATGATATGCATTATTTATGGTGTATCAAATACATAATTTATTCTCAATAGAGACATCAATTATTTACCTGAAAGAAAAAGTCCGCTGTGGCTTAGAATATTCTAATCCCATAAAAGCAGGAGTTCCACAGGGCACTGTCCTGGGTCCCATCCTGTTGCTCACATCTCCTCAGCCCTTGAAACCAAACAGTATTGCACTGCTGCCTTTCTTGATATAGCTCAAGCTTTTTACAGGGTTCGGCACGCAGGTTTGCTCTACAAGCATAAAAGATATTTACCACAGACCCTTTTCCTATTCCTACAGGCCTACCTTTCAAACCGCTTCTTCCAAGTCCACTGTAGTTTAGAATATTTTAACTACTATCCCATAAAAGCAGGAGTTCCACAGGGCAGTGTCCTGGGTCCCATCCACTATAACATATACACCGCTCATGTCCCCATTACTCCCAATACCTTCTTGGCCACATTTGCAGATGACACTGCAGTCCTGTCATCCCACCCAGACCCCGATATAGCATCCAATAACCTTCAAAAACACCTTGATGAGATCGAGTATTGGTGCAACCGATGGCGGATTAAAGTTAATGAAGCAAAATGTTCCCACATTACCTTCACCCTCTGCCACAAGTCTTGTACTAGTTTCTTTTAATTCCATTTCTCTCCCTGTATTCGACTTAGGCATCAGCTGTCAAACTGTCAAACATCAAGCGTATCCAATCCGTTCAATCAAAAGTCCTGAGAACAATGGTAAATGCCCCTTATTACGTCAGCAACAAAACCCTTCATAACGATCTTAATATACCTTATTCCACAGTAGCCTCTCCAACCACCCTAATCCCGTAGCACAGTCATTGCACTGCGCCACTCATCCCTATAATCCTCCTCGGAGAAACGGCAGTGGCCTCGTGACCTGCTGTAAATGCGTGACAGTGGGAGCTCTGGCAATGGCCAGTTTCTCTAATCATGTCCTGAGCGTATATGGCTCTCGCGCTCTTCGTCAGCCTCCACTGGCTCGTATCCGGTGACGCGGTTGACGGAGGAGCGTGGGAGACTTCCTAAGACTCCGCTTCCTCTTTCGCATACGAAGGAGGTAACAACCATGTGGATTTGGGAGGTCTCTGGGATGTTTGTAAATACTGTATGAATGAGCGAATGAATGAAAATTGTAAATATGGTATGAATGAGAACATTTATCACAATTACTTATTGCCTAATGAGCAGAAGAATGATAAAGAAGTTTTTAGAGAGATTTCTAAAATTGGAATTCTGTTATCGTTACGGGTTTTAATGTATCTTTAACCATTACGACAATCTGAACTGCAAATATTTTATAGTTTTTAGCTAGTTGTTGAAAAATCTTTAAAGTTGGCAAAATTGGTACAATTTTTTTTTTTTTTTTCACGCTATATTTTAACCATCGCCTAATCAGAAGATTTCTTAAATCTGCTGAACTTCAACAACAAAAAGATATTTTATGGATAAATAAGGGAAAGCATAGTCCAGCTGCGAAAGTACTTTGAGATTTCCCAGAGAGCCATTCCAAATCATACAATCTTCTTGTTTGCTTCTCACCCTCTTACTCTTCAATGGGATTACTTTTTTTTTGTGGCATTTGAGACCCTTACTTATATCTTCGACCAATTCCCAGTAGAGGTATACAATCACTTCTAGCTGACAAATTGAACTTACACCGTACAATTACATTTGAATTGTAATATTAAATCTAGCAGTCCCTTTTTCTAGCAAGGCAAGAGAACTTCTTTGAACTCATTGAATTTTTTATTATTTGTGCAAATATCTGTATAAAATTTAAATTACAGCAACAGTCTCCTTGTCACTTAGATCAGGACCTAATTGCTAATTTAAATAATAACCGTTAAATTTTCATTTTAGTTTGCGAAAAAGTAGAGTTGCAAGACAATGTTTAAAGGTGAAAATCAACTGCGATATTGCCATATCGCGCCTAGAGGTTTTCCTATACAATATGGCTGTATACCAAGTCTAAATATAATATAGGGTTTGAGGGTTTACTACCCCTAAGGGTGGAGGGCATAAGCGAGTAGGGTCACGGGGCCTGTATATTGATTCAGGAGGGTTGTGTGAAATGTTTTAAGGCCGATTTAGCTGGTGGCATCCATTCTGAACAAAACTCGAAAGTAGTCACCATTGTGTGTAATACATTTTCATGGAATGGTAAGTATAGATACTTATTGTGTGTGTGTGTGTGTGTGTGTAATGTAGTAATTATATAGATTCGTTTCATCTATCATTGAATTAATATGATATTACTAAATCATCAAGGACTTAAATTTAATAGATTAATTTTGAATTAATTTCAAGTTTATTGAATGAAACCGCCTTGAATATAGAATATCCCTGTATTATAGAATTAAGTAGGCTTTATTTTACACTTTTTTTCATTAAACTATCTCTGTAACTCTGTCTTTAGAGGTTGAAAATATGATTAATTAGTTTTGAATTTAAAAGATAATTTCTACAATAGTCTGGATTATGTGTTGATTAAAATATATTTGCGGGAAATATGAAAAAATAAATTTTACATTCATTCTCAAGATCATAAGCTTAGTTGTTTAAGATTTAAAGTAATCGTTTTCCCCACAACAATCAAGAGTGTAACTCAAAAAGATATATTTGATTCCAAAAAATAATGTCTTGAACGCTGACAATAAAAATAGCTTCTTTCGTGCATCAAATCGATCCTTTTTCCTAGGGTCCATAGTTTAGGTGTTTTCGTTGTATAAAAATAATTTTGTGTGCCCTAGGTAGTCCGGTCAATAAAACCAAATATGTTTCATTAAAATCAGCCTGGAGTTTTTTTTAATTAATAAGGAAAGTCACTTGGAGGCTGACAATATCTCACCCGACAATGGTGTTCGTTCACATTCTACTGTTTATAATTGGACGTGATATTTTTTTTTCATTTTTGTCTGTTATATAAAGTGGATGGGAAAGTGAAATAAATCAAAACGAGAAGAGGATGGCACAGTAGACACAAGAAATATGTGTCATGGAAATACGAACAGTACGAAATTGAAACCCGGTTTCAGAACGTCCGGTTCGTACATGACAAGAGTTAATCGCATATAGCCGGTGGTTTATTGTTTCGTGAATGATTTAGTTCCAAAACCAGCCTATATGTTGATTGAAAAGTTCTGGTCTGGTCCCGTATCTTTCTATCGATTATGATTTTCTATTGATTTTACAAAAAGTTGATTTGAAAATCTTTATTATTATATATTTTTTGTTGATATATATATATATATATATATATATATATATATACGTATATACCGACAATTTATGCTTCGAGCCCCCTAGAATGGGAAAGGTACTCAAACGGGTTGAACTGTACGTAACACATAACATGTATTGTTGTTTATTTATTAATTTGTTTTTTGGGCCAAGACCCCAAGAAAGTAGTATATACAGAACATGCATACGCGAATAATAAATAATTTTTTTTATTAAATCGCTATGTGCTAATAACAATTCCACATTAAATTAAATTACACTGCACCTTGATTCTCGTTAAATGGGCTGAACACGTCATTGTCAATTAATAATAATGATCGCTGTTGTTTTTCTTATACTGTTGTTTTGTTATACTTGTTAATTCGTTATAAAATAACAAAACCTGTATGTAATGTAGGGATGCTACAGGAAATACAAAAATAATTTGTAAATAGATTCGCCTGAGGATCTATAATTATATATAATTATCTGTAAATTTAAAGGGGCTATGAAAGAAAAAAATGTTGTTTTTCTTTATAAGAAAACAGACTTGCGGGACGACAATGTATAAGTCTCTGAAAAATTTTCATGAAACAGAGTACGAAATTGAGGCGACAAATAATTACACCCCCCCCCCCCTGCAGTAAAAAGCTCCCAGAAACAAGTAACAAACTGCAAAATAATTTAATTATACACATATTTATTTTATTATAAACTTTTCATTAAGAGAAAATTACAATCTACCCTATTGAGAATTAAGAAATTATGATCAGTGGCCCTTTATTTACAGTTCAGCATTTACTTGCTCATTCATACAATATTTACAAATTTGCATTCCCCACGGATCTCCCAAATCTGCATGGTTGTCAACTCCCTCCCTTGCGAATTCACATATTTATTGAATAATTCGGTTATATTTTTGGGTGTTTATACTAATAAAAATATGACATTAGTTTGTTTTATCAATGGCACATATTGTTTATTTATTTTGATTTAGTAAAGTTAATAATTTTATAATTGTTAGTTCATGATAGATTGGTTTAAAATCATTTATTCAAGGTAGTTAAAGTTCTATGAATATGGGATATTATTAAACAGTTTCATTGTCTTTCCACAACTTATAACTCCTTGTTTAATGTAATAGCGCTTTCAGCGGCTCTAATATGGCATATTCAGTTATTTCTACAATAAAATTAAAGTCAATTGATTCAACCTTTACCAGTTCATATGGAGACAAACTAATTACTATTATTATGCGTAACAATAGTTACTTATTTTGAAGTTTCTATTCTACTACAATTAAAAATTCAAAAATACAACACATGTGTAGTAAATAATTAAAACAAACAAACAAAATGACTTATATATTATTTACTTATATACTTATTACTTACATTGGTTACTTGATAACCATCAAAAAGTATTAAAAATTGTCAACAGGTTGTCATAAAATTATATAGATATATGTTTGTGTTTAAGTAGGTTTATATAATTGTATGACAACTTGTTGACAATGTTTAATAACTTTTGATGTTTTTAATGTTAAAAGTTGTTATTGTTGTCATTTGACTCTGATTCTATTGTAGAAATAATGAATATGACAGATTAGAGCTGTCGAAAGCGCTATTACATTGAAGAAGAAGTTTCAAATTTTATAAAGACAATAAAACTGTTTAATAATTATATAATACTATTCCACAATCCGGCAGTAATTTTCAGGTCATTATTGGATAATTACAATTAAATAGGATATATGTAACTTTCCGATTCGGATAAACCGTGCACATTTCCTTTTGGCATTTTTTGAACTGCCACTTTATTGATTGTCGGCAGAGAGATGTTTTTTTTCTTCCCGTTCAATTGCTCCTAGTTCATTCTTTAAAGTGCTTTCGTCTCTGCTCTAGATTATGCCTTCTCATCATGGAAATGGTCTCCGTGCCATGTTTTTTTCTGCTATAACGCCGTGCAATCTGGAGGTTTCTACAAATAAATTAGTTCCTTCGCTTGTACGGGTGTAGCTGCGACTTTATTATTTAAAACCTGAAATGTGTGCACTATCCAAGGCTCGAACTCAAGTGAAAATAATTAAAATTTCTAAAACATATCTTAACATATGGTACTTTTTCTCAAATCTGGTAGTCTGGTCCCTCCCAATACGTACATGTTCTCTTTTTTTTTTCTACTTAAGCAGTTATATCCTAATAATCAATTATTTATTATAAATGTGTCCAGCTCTGCTGTACGTTGCCCCGCTATTTACCCGCTTGACTGACAATACAGCCAAATGTCTCCAACATTTCCATAATGGGATCATGCGAAAAGTGGTCCGGCATACCTCTCTCGAGAGGTTAAAGAACGCTGACCTGCACCCGTTGCTTGGTGTGCCGTCGGTGGGTGAGTTCATCCGCTGGAGACACGTCAAGTTTTTTGACTCGTTGCAGCACCTACCCAACCCAGTGTTCAACACCATAGCCCCACCACCCCTCCCGCATCGATGGCAACTGACTGTTGGAGAAAAGTTGGGTTAAGAATTAGTTTGTAAGTTAGTTTTAAGTTTGATCAAAAAGGTGAGCCCCATCAACTTTATTAGTCAGTTTAATCCAGTCACGTATAATGTGTATCACTATACCTGCTGCAATATATAATTTTTATAAAATAACAATTAAATGATTAATTTTCCTATTTTCCTTTGTTTTTCTCACATCCTATTTTATAAGTTTGAGAGCTAAGAAAAAAAAATAAAATAAAAAAAATAAATAAAATAACAAAACCTGTATATAATGTAGCGATGCTACAGGAAATACTAAAATAATTTTTAAATAGATTCGCCTGAGGATCTATAATTGTATATAATTATCTGTAAATTTAAAGGGGCTATGAAAGAAAAAATCAAAAAAAATCAATTATTAAGAGATCCTAATCAATCTAAGGCAAGTGATTGATAAATACCTTTACTAAGAACAAACTTTATTCCTCTAATATAAAATTAAAAGTTGAAATGATTTATTTAAAATGAATGATAACAAAAGATAAGTCGGTGCTTTTTTAACCGATGTCTTTGACTTTCAACGTTTTTTTTTATTAAAAAAAAAAAGATCAAAATTGATGTAACAAAATTTTAGTTGACAGGGAGGGACAATAATTTAAACTACAATTAAAATCGTTTTTAATTAATACTTATTCGGTTTCTCTAATAATCGTCTAGAGATGAAATAAAAATAATTTTGAGGCGTATTCATATTTTTTTTTCTAATTAGTCACCAGTGCTATATTAATTCCATGACTTTTTCATTTTCCCGAGTCGAGAAGATACTTGAATGGGTGAAGCGTCAACATTTGGGATATTCACTAATTAGAAATACGCACGTCTCTCCAATGACTTGAGGCCTTGTAATTAAGATTTTCTTCAGCCAGCTAAAAGTGTTAGCCGTTGAAAAATTTTTATAAAATCAGATTTCCTGTAATGGAATAAAAGCGGCGTAGAGTTTTAGCCTGTTGTAACAGTGGTCCATTGACAGCGTTTAACAAGGTGCGATATTCTCTTTTATAGCATAAGCGATTGTACCATGACTTGTTGAAAAAGTATACCTTATCGCGGGAAATGCCCTAGATAAGGGCTAGGTGCGCCGCTGAAATGTTGCGGAGCACTGGGACTTTATCGCCTGTAATAGGAGCTGCGGGACCGGGAAACCGGAGAGAGAAGAAAGCGTGTTGAGTCTAGATAAGAGTTGAGAAGCGAGGACTGGTGAGGCTTCTTTATGGCGCGGGGTCGGGAGAAAATGTATTCCTAAGGATGAACTTTATCTCGGATCAGAGATAAGATCCAGGGATGTTTGGCCGTGGCATTGCGGATAAGATCTCGGCCGGCCGAAGGCTCCTCGGCTAATGCGGTTATTGCCGAAGCCGGAGGGTGGAGGTGATGTAGCTGCCGGATCCACGCTTCCGGCCGCAGGGCCACCTGTCTCTGACTACCTCGGCTGTGATCAGCTAGCTGTGGCATCCTTCTAACAATACCTGAGAGCTACTTCATATGGACTAAAAAACGAATCAATTCTGAATTTTCGTGTTTAAAAGCAAAAGTTAGCAGGTGTGCAAGTCGCGTTCACGTGTTTGACATGCGAATCTTGCCTAGGATTTGCTAAAGAGACTTGAAATTGACCAATAGAAAACAAAGTAATTACCAAGCAGAGAATAAAAGTATATCCAACTTTAACACAAAAGAAAAATTACGATTGGGACTTCCGAACTTTTAACAGTTGATAGCGGCCATATTGTTGAAGCTGCATCTGTCGAATTGGCTGTCATTTATTCAGTCTGTTTTGCCAAATCACCATGGACGAATATAGCGTTCAACAACACGTGCAAATGATAAAATTGTTTTATCAATATGGGTGTTCTGTTCGGGCAATGATCCGCGGTCGCCATAACCGTCTTACCGAGAGGACTATTCGCAGTGTGGATAAATTTAAGACCACTGGTTCAGTAAACAATCAACTAACACCCGTTCGTCGACGAAACGCAAGATCTGCTGAAAACATCGCCACAGTCCGTGAGAGTGTGCAGCAGAATCCGAGGCAGTCGATTTCGCGTCGCTCACAAGAACTCGGTCTTTCGTAGACCACAACTTGGCAAATTTTGCGTCTTGACTTGGGCCTGCACCCGTACAAAATTCATCTGACCCAGGAGCTGAAGGTAAACGACCATAGACAACGATGTATGGTCATCTCACGTGGAGGTGATGTGAACTGGCCACCGAGATCTGAGCGATTTGACCGCATTAGACTTTTTCTTGTGGGGTTTTCTTAAGTCACAGGTCTATGCGAATAAGCCACAAATCACAGTGGTCCCCTAAGCCAACATAACCCATGCTATCGGTCAAATTCAGCCTGATTATGCGCAGGAATCATGGAAAATTGGACATTTCGGATGCGCGCTACCCAGCAAAACCGCGGCGGACATTTGCACTATGTTATATTCCATACATAATGGCATTGATAGGCCTTTTAAACGAATAAAAAAATACGATGATATCTTGCACACACTTTGTTTTATTTAAATTTAAAGATAGGAAGCGCTTAATGAAAGACCCTCTAGTAAATGGTACAGTATCAGACTAGAGTAAATTCAGTCCTCAATCGGGACTGGGTCATTCGATTTTTGACGACCTCAAAAATTGAAGACTTGTCAACAAAACATGGTATCATTAATTAATTTTTGATTTAAATGTATTTGTTTTGTCTTTAATAGGGACTGTTCCCTCTTGAGGTTTGTGCGTATGAGTGGAGCTGGATTATGTTAGTGGCTATGGCTCCAGTTAGATAATAAAATTATTTGAAAATAGGTTGTAAGGTATTCGTATTGTGATCATTCTAGTTAATTATGACCAACTAGTAATTGAAATTACTTTAAATGGGTTCTGAGCTGGGACATGTGAGCTTTGTGATTTAGATCATACTGATTTTTATCATTCTATTTCCCACATAAATCCGTTGTGGTGTTATCGAATGCAGTTCGAATTTTCAAATAGATTTTATCACTGTGCGTACGCTTAAATGGGCTAAAAACTATTGGCCTGGACTACTCGAGAACAACGCAAAAAATTGATAAGGGTTAGGAGGAATCTAGTGCTGATTGAGGAGGGTTAGCGGCCTTGGTACAATGAGAGGCCGCCACAATGGAGGGACTGTGGATTGGACGTGCCATAGGCCGACACGGTCAGCACGTTAGTTCTCCCTGCATGGTAGAACTCTCTCTCTCTCTCTCTCTCTCTCTCTCTCTCTCTCTCTCTCTCTCTCTCTCTCTCTCTCTCTCTCGCTCTCTCTCTCATTATGCACAACCATGTATGTGCTAGCACCATTACCGTCCGGCTATCAAATATTAACTACTCTGCCTCCATAAATCACACGAAGTGCAATAATTTTAATTACAGCATTCTTTCATATAGGAAACTATTCCTAGCGGCATTCAGAGACTCGTTTTATTACTACTTCTAACTTACTAACGCTTGTATCGGATAAGCCGAAAGAAGATTAATGTCATATGCTATACAGCTCCGCTAATTCTACGGATCTGATTAGAAATTTACGAGGGAAAATATAAAACAACGGTCAAATCTATAAGAGCCATGACCAAACATCAAGAGATCGGTGCATATTGAGGTGGCTTAGGGGGGGGGGGAGTAAGAGAATCTACAACGCTGCCAAAATAAGCATTAAGTGGAAAAACATGAGAAGAGAGACGACAAGGCTTGCATAGGCTTTGCTGACAAAAGTAGATCCACCTATTTTACATCTTAAAACGTATTCCTTCCATCAATACCTCACTAACACATAATCCCAATTAAAATCCGCCAAACTCTCTATAAACCAAGACCAACTGTCTGGATGCCACGGTCGTGATATGGTCTTGTTTGTTTGGATATATTGCATGGTTGATGTCAATGATCACGAAATTGACAAAACACGGCAAAGTTTTGACGTTAGAATGCCTTACCTAACATTACATTATACCGGAAATATACGAGTATAGTTAGTAAGTATTTTTATTGCCTTTGGGTTTAGTTTCTTTACCGATTACTAGATAGAAAATCATATTTCCTAACTCCTCTATTCTTCCCTATCTGGTATAAGCTTCGATTTATTCGTGCAATCAACTCATTATCTTTATATATATTCTAGTCTCCACGGGTCTCTTCGATAAAACTTATCTTTTTAAACTCTATATCTTGTATGTAAACTTCATCCAATCCTTTTAGCTTAGCTCGACCAAATTATCATTCGGATTGTATTGAATAAAATATGAAGGCTTTTACACCTGTTTGGTAAGTGAATTGTATGAAAGGGTTTCCGGCATATGGACCCTTTCGAGTTGTTAATATTACGACGTTTGTAAACCTAACGAAGAGGGGTAGGTAGGGTTCGTTCATATATACAGAATCGATATGTAAATGGAAGTCGTGTTACTGAATTGAAACAGGTGGAGTGGCGGAGCAGGTGCCATGTCTATTAAGAAAGCAATAGAAAGCGGATACGAAAAGCCGATGATGATTGGATGGTAATGGGCACAAATGGGGAAAAAAGCACAAATATTACTTCCCATCGACTTATTTCTATTCTGACAAATAGACTACATCGATGAGCCATATATCTCCCCTCTCCTTTTTGTGCCTCTCTGCTCTTTGTATTTGTTACCTTATTCCCTCTACTTCTTTTCCACTCCCTTTGTGCATCACTTCCTTATTTCTATAGAATCTGAGCTTCTTTTTCACCTGAATACTTTATTGAAATCGACACAGAAAATCACCGTCCAAATGACAAATATAGCTTCAAACGATGTTCGTATCTTTAAGTCCATGTAACTATAATTGCGTCTAGTTACGTGCCGACGTACTAACACTTGGCTACAATTAATATTAATCAATGCCGGGAATTTATTATTGGGTAACCATCATTGTAAAGGGAAATAAACAGTCGCGCTTATTCTATATACTTCATTCAAAACACAATCCGACGTCAGAGAGTAGTCAAGAAACTGACGCTTCCGTCAGAACCTACCAATGTTCCTCCCCATCTGTCTTAAGCTTGTGGATTTATATAAATTATTACTAGACAACATAGCATTTAATATCATATAAATTAGATCATTTAAGATCTCGCGTTTAGAGCAGGTACATGATTTGTTGAAATCACTTTTTCAAATGTCATGTTGGTCTTTTTAAAGCCTGTTAAATTTATTGTTTATTGATTAAATATGAAATCCAAGGTCGGTGGTAAATCCGTCAGGAACTGTGTAATAGTTTCTGGGAATCGTTCCCTCTTCAGTGGGAAACCTCGTATCTTCCATTATATCTCCGACTTAGTTCGCACCATTGCCTTTTATTGTTCTCTTCCTTCCTCTCCTCCAACTTGGTTCAGGATGGATGCAGGTACAAAGTTGATGCGCGTGGAATCTATCATAAACTAACGAAGGGTATTCTTATGTTTCAAAATCTTAAAGGTAGCTGTAATTTTTTTTTAAAATCCTGAAACAGCACTTCATATTATTATTCAGAAGAGTTGAATATATGATTTTTCCGAAGGAAGTCGAAATTGTTTTTATTTTTTTGTTATTATTCCTTCGTGGGTTAGAAATAAATGAAAAGCGAATACTAACGTTTTCCCAGGATTTTGTTTTATTTATTTCAAACCATTTATTTTTGGAAAGATAATTCTAGTACTGTACAATGCAAAAGAAAAATATTTCTTCTAAGCCACATTTTTCAACCATCGTTGTTTTTAAACATTAATACTATTTGTTTTTAACTGGAAAGGGTTACTCTACAGACAAAAGAGAATATTTTGTAACACTTTTTTTTCTGTTCTTTTAATCTTTTCTTAGTTAAGTGGCAGAAAACTTTCCATTTTAAATATATCCTTTCAAAAATCCAAGGTTGAGGGAGTTAAACCATGGGCTTTTGCATCTGGGGTAAGAAGTCGACAAACTTTTTTAATCTCGATTCAGGGCGACTAGAAATACCCGCCGCGCTCCCTTCTGGGAAAATATTCTTCTTTTAACTTTACCCCGACCGAACACAGGCCGACTATTTTTCTTGGAGAAGATTACATTTTTCTTAAACCTGGAACACATGCCTTCATAGGGTATCCTTCCTTTCATAGGTTTGTCTTGGATCCTTGGTCAATGGCTTAGATTTTTCTCAATCATTTCCATCAATCGGATAAAATCCATGAACAAAAAAAAAATCAAGACATTCTCTCCTTCAACCGACTGACCGATCATTACTAAATCCCATTTTCTTTGTTTTCTCTCCCATTAGGCTTGTTAGCGTAAGAGCGGACCTCTTAATTTCTTGTACTATTCATAAATTGCCTTGGAGCTTATCAAAAGCAAACATATCAGAAAATAAATTTGTTTCATTACGCGAAACAGTTCAACCATAAAACTATTTGTACCCACTCGTTTAAATTGTTTATGGATCATTTTAAAATAATTAGGCGTAGATGAAAGGAAATGAGTTTTTTTTTACAGTCGGATCCAGAACTCATACCGGGCATTCCTTTCCGCTCCAAAAGCAAACCCAAGTGTGGTCTTGCCATGTTACGAAATATATGTTTAATTTTAGCTGAACTGAATATGCAACGTATTTCATGAACAGTTCTGAGTAAATAAGATCCAAATTTAAATAAACGTTCTTGATGTTTGCCACTAATGATGAAACACATATGAATCATGTAGGGGGGGGGGGGTAAAATATCGCCGAGATCTCCTCTTATGTTTTGTTACATACTATTTCATTCTCAAAATATTATGTTCCTATAAAATATAATTATTTTCATTATTTAGTGTTTTATATCTATTGAGAGGCTAATTAATTAACGATTAGTTAAAAAATATATACAGGTATATGAGGGAAAAAAGATATGTATATATACAGGAAAACGCCACATTTTCGAATTTTCCACTGGAGCTCAATAAGAACTAGATGTAAACTGATCAAAAACCATCAGGATCAATGAAAGGAAAATAATGGAAGGTATTATGTAGTATGCATAGGTCTAACTATCTATTATACGTCTGACATGTTCAGTTATACTGGTGGTAAGTACAAAGTTGTACAACATATGTTATTCAAACAAAGGAGCGATGACCACACGACACCAACTATGTTGGAGTACTCGCACCAACCACATAATCTGGTCTGAGCCTCAGTAGTCTTGCGTTCCACTATTGTGCTTCGGTCGGAGACATGAGATAGGGAAAAAACAACCCTAATTGAAGTATAATATCTTAAATCGTATTTCAATATATAAAGCTGAAATACGACGAGGAGGATACGAATTGATCGAGAAACTGGTCTGACTGATTTCCGCCCTCGAAGGTATATTTTGTTTGTTAACTAACAGAATGAAAGATGTTTTAATTTCTCACGCGCCTAAAACTTTTTAAAACGTCCATAACGAATTTCAGGATTTTTCCAGGAAATGGAATACTCTTTTGGTTTAGAAATCGTTTTTAAGTAATATTTTTGAAATTCACGCCCATTTAGATTTTATACAAGATCCAAAATACCACCCACCGCCTTCATTTTCAAAAGAACGGCTTATGTACCTATAATATAGTTCTACTTGTATTTGTTGCTATTGCCTAAAAAGCTCTCTCAAAAAAAATGTCGTTGAAGGTCTTGTCGGATTACATGGATGACGCCTTTTCTAAATTTATTTCGCATCAAGTATTTGCAACAATCGGATTTTGCTTTTAAATATAGATAGTCACATTGCAAGCAGCGTTTTGGAAATTATTTTGGAATTGATGCATCTTGCCATATTAGCTGCGCATGGCACCCCCACCTCACAAGAACTTGTACTTGAGTCAATGAATGATAAGGATGCCATCGTCTGGATTAATGTCATGGTGAAGAAAAAGGCCAATACGCAAGAAGTTTTTTTGTTTTGTTTTTTCCACAAATACCGAGACAGGGCAGAATTAGAGGTACAAATACGAAGTTCAGTGGCAATAAAAAGAGAGATAACTGTTTATAGGAGACAGTTCACCTCCAAGTGGGCTGGGAAGTGGTATCTGCACTGCACCGCAGCGCCCCTTAGGTGGTAAATATTCGGCTGTGGGGACCCATCCCGTCTCTATGGGATACCATTATGTACCTATCACCTCCTTCCAATATCCCACCACTAACGTAAACCTCTCCTTTCCCCTCCTCTCGACCGCTTTCAGTCCCTATTATATTCAGCTATATCGAGATGTTCTCCTTAGGGACGCGAGGAAAATTGGAATCAACAAATAACGGTAGTCTAACAGATCCAACGGTCAGTTTTTTTTTTACTTTCCAGCTAGGAAGAGGGTTCATTTATTTCTGTATGTTTTCCTTTATGATCCTTTATGTTTGTGTCACCTTACAAAAATTAGGGTTAGTGTAGATATCGGACAAACTGCTTCATCCCTTTGCTTGGCAAATAAAGCAAAAATATTAACACTTTGGGTTGTTCATCAGGCTTTTGAGCCTTAAGCCTGATTCTTTTATTGATAATATATCATTTAACGGTCAACGTTACCTCAGGTTAGGCAGTCCTGATACTGCAATTTAGAAACAAGATTTATATATTTACATTATAAAAACAAAATATACACAAATTTTGTGAGTTTTCTTTATATATTTATAAATAATTAATTATTCTTTATTTGTTTTTCCCGTTGCCATGAGCACACTTAAGGCGGTAGGTAACACAGTTTTTAAATATATTCAGAAATAAAGTTTTAAATTCGCTGGTGCCAGCCAATCTTACGCACATGTTTCTTTCCTAAATGCTATTACCAGTGGTTTCACAAGTAAACTGAAGTAGTTTATTTTCAATGATACCAAGTAATTTATGGCAATACGTTTTTTATTTCGTTATTAATGTATTTATAATTTCGTTAAAATTAAACAAATTAAGAAAGCCTTCGATCCTTGAATCAATTTTGTTTATCGTAGGTAAGTTTGCAACTTTTTGTGTCAATTTTAACTTAAACCGAGAAAAAGTATTAAACTAGTATACTAAGTGGTTGTTTCATAGATTAACTGACGACTGTTCAGTGCCTCAGTCGTAAATTTAGGTGTACTTTACATCATATTAGTGAACACTTCTGATTATCTGTGTCCAAAAACATTTTTTTTGTTAACATCCCCGGCTGTTGTAACCAAACAATTCCAGAGAGCAAATACATAAATTATTTTCGCTCTCGAAACTGTTTTATTTTCATGGACGCTATCAAAATTATGCTTACATGTGTACCTATTTAAATTTATAGCCTTTCTTTACTAAATATAAAATCCGTTAATTTTTCTGATGAAAACAGTAAATGACCGTGCTATTTTCACGATATGGTCAGGCATTTTATCAATGAATTTCTGAAATGTTGGAAGGTTTAAATTGTTAAAAGGTGCGTTCATTTGGGCATGATTCCACATATTAGTGAGACCAGCTACATCATGCATTAAACACCTCCGTGCATTTACAACAATAATAATGATGTAGTATATAATGCGATATGGTAAGGGGAGCTAAGCTGCTAACAATGCGGTGGGATTGGGCGTCATATGTTCCGGTGCCATATCGATCAGCTATAATGTTCCCCTGATAAGATTAAACCTGACGCTGATAAAGATTAATGCGCTCTTCCTTCCTTTTCGGATTTAAAACAAAGGCCTCCTAAATCCGCCAGTTTCCTCCTCCAGCTCTCCTGCCCCTAACGGGGGTTGGAAATCATCCCCTCTGATGGTGAAATGAAAAATCATATTCTTTCTTTTTGAGGTACACGATATGTATAGTTATGATGTTGGGATTGGTGAGATGGGAACTCTTTAAAAAAGGGGAAAAGGGAAGGGGAAGAGTCTTTAAAAAAACATATAATACAAGATGTAGTGTTGCTTGGCCTAAAATACCTTATATTTCATTGTAATTATTAATGACTGAGTTTATAGGTTTATATGTTCAAAAGTAATTTTTAGTTTTTCAGAATCTCTTTCCCAAGAAAACGTTTTTACACGTATATTCCCTCCCCGAGAAACTTAAAATCATCTTCCCGGGATAAAATTGTCGTCCTTGAATAAATAGTGCACTTATAATTACTCATATTAAATAGAAATGTATTCCTGCTACTAAACGCGAGCAATAAGGCCTAATTAATGTCATTTGGTAGTCCAATGCCTTCTAAGTAGCTCTTGTAAGCAACAAATAAATTGACAATCTATCGACGATATGTGATGTAGAATGTATTGTTCGACCCAAAGCGTCGGAAAAGCCTCCCGAACTCCTTATTTCTTGTGACAAATATTTCAACCCTACTGCCATTATTTGAGGCTGTTGCAGTTTGTATCAATGAAATGCATTGCAATCCACCTATTAATGTATTCACGTTTATTTATCATTATTTATCACGTTTATCATTAACAAGAATACATCTTGTACAGCTCATTCTCATTTAATTTCACATAGTATACCTACCGTTACTTAAATATTCATAGCAACCAACAATCATTTTAGTCAATCATAAACTTAAGAAATATCATCATTTTAGGTCACCGGTAACTGTTGACCAGTATTTTTTCCTTCCCAGGATAATTAATAGTTTCCTACGAATTTTATTTTACAATATTTATGTTTCCTACGAATTTTATTTACAATATTTATGTTTCCTAAATATTTTTCCTTTTATTTTTCCCACATTCTATTTTTTATAAGTTTGAGAGCTATGGGGGGGGGGAAACCTAAATATTAATAAACCTAGTGTTTAACACTATGAACCCACCACCCTTCCTGTATCGATTGCAACAGACTGTCGGGGAAAATTAGTTTAAGTTTATATCGTTAGATGTAAGTTAGTTTTACTCGTAAATCTATGATAAATAAAGTGAGCCCCATCACTTTTAATAAATTCAGTCCATTAATGTATAATATTTTTGTACAATGCAGATCACTATTAGAAGAAAACAGAATTTGTATAAAATGTAACCAAGCTACAGTGAATATAATGAAGCAATTGTAAATAGATTCGTTTGTAGAATCTATATTTTGTAACATATAATAATTTTGTAACAAGTGGATATGAAACAAAAAAATCCTAGATATTAGTGTATAGTTATATTTCTAATCGGCATGGCAATTAGAAGATTTGGCAAGTTTCTCAATTGTGGTTGTTAAAGATAACCTTACGGTGGTCAGGTTGTCCCAAATTTCAAAAAAGTAAAATTTTATATGAACTTACACTTTTGTTTTTACTACCATTGATTTACGTATTTTATTTCATGTTTCTCCGACCACTTTTGTAATATTAGTTCGTTCATGCATAGAAATACACTAATTTTTTAATTAAAATAAGATAAAAGAAAAGTTGAGTGATGAAAGAGAGTAGTTACCCCTTTTCATATACGTATTAATGGACATGCTATGTATGTCTACATCAGGCCCTAGTTTGAGATGTAAGTGGACGTTGGCAGTTAAAGACATTTTGGAGAACTGATTAACAATGAACTTGCATTACTGCGATGTATGTCAATAGTCGTTAACGTCACCATTCAAGCATTCACATGAGACTGGCTCACAGTGTACATTTAGAACATAATGGAGTGGATCGATAATTGAGGGTTGTGTTCCTGTAGCATATGGAACTCTAAAAAGATATTTATGAAGATATTAAAGGTTGTATATGATTTATAGCGATTAGAGATTTATTGGTCCGTTGCCGATAACCTTATCGATGGCTCTGGCGGCATTAGAGATACTGCTCACTTTGCCCGCATTATCTCTGCGGGGGGGGGGGTTTAATGTGCTATACCATCGGGTGCTTGTAATACACCTGCCTGCAATACCGGCATAAACCCTTTAATCGTATTTACGCTGATTTGAAACGCACTTCGTTACAGTATTGCTATTCAATAATTTACCCATTGAAATGAATATTTTGTTGGCGCTAAAATCCCAGTAGATGTGAGCAGTGGGCTCAAAACTGACTTTTCTCTTAACCAGACAATATCCTTTTTTTGTCCAAATGATGATCAATGATCGTTTATTTGAAATATTTTTATCAACTGTAAATAATGAACAATAGCGAGGAACAACCTAAGAACCGAGCACTACATCCCAGGCCGTTTAGCTCTTGTTTTACTCTGATCTGAGAGTTTCGTTGACTAATTCAAAAGCATACACAGCACAAGATCAAAACTCAAAATGGATTAAAAAGACGCCTAGGAACTTAATTAATTGAACCAATGAAATCAATAATTCTTGGGCTACTCAATATTTTCTAGAGCCCCCTCAATTAGACAAATATTTCTTATTCATTATTACATCAAAAAAATATCGCAAAACAAAATCAACACTGTGTAAAGGGAATTCCACTGCTCAAATTTCCCTGATTCCAATTGCAGTATACAGTCAACGAAAGGATTTTGCACCCTTTTCAATTCATTTGTTTGAGGTGTAGTAAATGTATCCTCATCAAAGGGGACGTTTTCCTATCTATCAACATATTCAGGGGTTTTACAAGCACCTATGTATTACCATTCCATTATTGACGTATACGTATTTTTCTTGTGGTAATATGTTTTGGGAGGTTGTATATGATTATGTAATAACAATAGTTGCAACAATATAATATTGATCACAATTATATAAACAGTAAAAAAGCTTATGTTGATATTGATGAAGTAACATCGTCATAATTTACATTTTGTTAGTTTTTCAATTATTTGCTTATGCAATTACTTTTGTCTTCTTATTAATACTTTTTAAGTGAAGGGTCTTGGGCTGTTTGTAAATACTGTATGAATGACTGAGTGAATGGTAATTGTAAATATGGTATGAATGAGAACATTTATCGCAATTACTTATTGCCCTGTAATGCAGATTGTAATTTTATCACAATAAAGTTTTGAATCTAAATTAAATTGAAATCAATTTGAGCCTAGTAAATTATTTCAAGTATGCCTGAGGGCATGGTTTCACCACCACACAGATGTGAAGCTATTCAATAATTTATGTTTAGAAATACCCCGACCCAGTTGTAGAATGCATAATAACTATGATTCTATACACATAATTTAACTTGTAAAACCAATTACAAACGTTGACCTGTAATATAAAGTATACAAAATTCACTTAGACTCTAACTGTTCCCATTGCTTTTAAATATGTCCTCACTTGGAAGCAAATAGGTGAGCTGCAATAGGGTCAGCGCTTGTAACCGTGCGAACACCTGAAAAAAAAAGTCTTACTTTCAACGGTCCAATTACAATGCAATATTCGACCCAGTTCTCAGACTTCCTACACACAGCCTCTAATTCTAACTGAGATTCCGCCCTCCATTACAGTTCATCAGGAGTTGTTGCATTATTCCAAAGTGATTCCCTTCCATCGTAACACGGATCTTAGTGCAACGAAGAAGTGCAGTGTTTCCGTTCAAACGTTTTCTCATTTTTACGTGCCGTTTTAAATGATATTGTTTTAAATAGGTGGGAAGGAATCCCTAACATAAAAATATAGCACACGAAAGCTAAAATCTTTAAAATAATGATGAACTAGTGGATAAAGTTGCTCAGAATCCCAGGTAATAAATACCCTACCAAAAAAGTTCTAAGAGAATTTTCATGACTACTAATAATCCCTTAAACGGATCTTCATAAAATCTCTGAAAAGACCTTAGATCAATAGGATTGTAAGATCGTTTGAGTATTGATGCTAGTCCATAATTAAATAGAAAAAAAATGTGCTTTAGGTGTCAAACCGCCAACATTGCCTGGACGTACAAAAAAAAACCAGCTCCAAATACAATAAAATATTAATACACAAGTACATTACCATTGGAGGAATATTCGCTCAGATACGACGCAGGTACAATGCTCAGGTCAATCTCACTAAAACAAAAACTAATCAGGTTGGCCAGAACAGATAAAGTGTGATCAGCACTTTATTGTGAGGGTGCAAAATATCAATTGTACTTTCAGAAATCATGCCCTATCGGCAACACATAGACAGACACTCTCCATTTGCAATTTTAGAATGCTAGTCACTCAATAAGACAATGTTACTGTCTTCCTCTAAAGCCTTACTTTATCAGTTAATATTTAACATTAGAAATAACAGCGTAACTCCATTCAAATAAAAAATAAATGAAATCTGTCTATGTTCTTTATAGAGGCGTCATAACGACAAAGAAGGCATTTCATCAATCTCAGTTGTTAGTTAATTGCTAACTCATTAAAATTGTAATCTTTTGTTTGTTAATTATTATCATGTTAAAAGTATTGTTTTTGTTTACAGTGAACAGTTTTTTACGATTGGACATTGTTTGGAAAACATGGAAGCAATTATGTACGTACTGTTTATTTTATTTTCTAATATTCAAATATTTTAATTCTGTTTTCTTTACTGCTCTTCGTGTACTTCTAATGAGACGATTAGGCAAAATGTAATCACTTGATTCACAACATAAACAAATTATTATTTCTAAAAAATTTAATAAACATACTAAGCTGTGTTTGTCTTTAATAAAATACAAGACCCAATAAAAAGCTAGATGAGAAGATAAGGCTCTGGTGAGGCTGTATACGCAGTTTTCTTGAAAAGGTCCGGGAAGGTACGATATACTGTGGATCTAAGAGAGAGCAATCTGTCTTATATTGTTGTAGATTATCCCTCACACGGTCCTATCCTTTGTTCCAGAAATACCTCATCCCTGGTCTATTATCTTTCGGGACTCAATCCCGGCTCTTATCAATTTCTTACAACTCTAATGAAATTAATTTCGTTAGTGAGTTACCGAGCCCGAAGAGAGATCCTCTTTTATCCCTCTGCCTGTGTGTCCTGCGATAGCAGTCGTACAATGCTCAGGTCTAACTCTAATCGGAAAGGAACTTACAGCTCCCCAGATTACCTCTCGGATGTATTAATAAATAGGGCAGTATGCAATTTTTTTTTAACTTTTAAGCCGCTCAGAACCTTTTGAAGATTCAAATTTTTCATTTTTCCCATATTCAAGGATAGATAAAAAACACAACAGCAAATAAATTAGTGCTAACAATAAACCTTCTTTTACTATTTATAGTTACAGAAATGTTGTAAAAGATAAAACCAATGATCTCCGTTGGAATGAAGTAGTTTTTTTTTCACTATCATTTAAATAATATTTGAGAAAATAATACAGGCTGCCCTTAAAAAAATAATGTAATACTACTTTGATCTCTTAGATGTTATATTCTATCGCCACTTTGTAAAACTGGGTAAGTCATGAAAACCAAATTTTATATGTGATTACATTTTAAGTTCAACTGTTCTTCGTAAATCCGCTAATGAAGTAAAATAAATTCTGATTATTCGGCATAATGCCATCTCCTTATAGTAAATTCAAATGTGTCTGAATCATTGGTATTTTTGTGAGATTTGATCATTTTTCAATCTAGTTTTTCATGTGCACCTTTTTTTTTTTTTGTTCGAAAGTGAAGTTTAGCATATAAATATAAGCGTTGTCATTATGCTTCATAATATACAATTACCTGAACTTAAATAGACACTATTAGTACTCGTGGTGTAGACACATAAGACAGACCCATATCTCATTCTGTCTCAATACTTACAGCCAGCCATCCATTCCGGAGACCCGGCGCAAAGATTGGTCTCGTGTTTCTTTCATGTAGCTAAGTGGACATGTTGAGAAGCTAAAGGGCCGGAATGTCGCTTGGAAATAGTTTCTTTACCGTGAAGAAGTTTGGTCTGCTTCACCGTCCATTAAACTATCAGGCAAGTCCTCTCCCTGTGTGTAAACACCGCAACTTTCCCATCTCTGCCAACGTTTATCACGTCTTCAACCCCCTCCCCTTCTACACAATTTATCGAAGTTTTGAATTTATTAACCCCGATCCGTGTTAGACCAAAAAGAGGAGGGCGTTTGATTCTTCCAGTCCCAATGTGGTAAGCATAATGCCAAAAATCCTTGCATATATAAAAAAACATACAATATTTTCTAGCACGAGCTTTACTTATTAGATAATATTGTGTATAATATTTCCGCCAACAATGGTGTTCTTCCTATTATTTTCCTTACTGCGTGGAGTTTCTCAGCGTTGACGATCCTCTACCCGCTCCGCCGACCGTTTGTGCGTTCATGTCCTTCAGCTGTTTCACTCTTGCATGTTTAGAGCTGTAATAGTCCAGAACACCTTATGCCTACTCCTAGCTCTTATCCATTATGGCCTAATTTCAAATAATTTCCGAGAACCTCTGTTTTACCGTTATTTCCTTAATGACGTACAACCTCAACTGTATTTTTTCTAGGATGCATTTGAAGTTATTTTCAGCCCGTCTAACAGGCGCTCATTGTGATCATAATCTCTGCTGGTTTGCCCAGTTACAAAGATACTCCATTCCTGTAGATGTTATCTCTCTGCTTAGCTGGTCTAACTTGACCCAGCTTTAGCTTCCGTTTTTGTCCGTCGAGCTACGAAGAAGTACTAGGGTCTACCTCTGTTTTTCCTGATGCTACTGCGGTCAGTAAATAGTATCAGCCTTTCTAATTTATTTTCAACTACTCCACATCATCTCTTCTTGTAGTCTTCTACCGCTTTTATCATTTCGTCAATGTAGATAATAATGATATATTCATGTTCGTGACCGATTTGAAGAAACTTTTTATCATTCTGTCTCGATTTTAACGTCGCAAGAGTTACGTCAGTACTGTCGACGCTTTTAATCGCTTCCCTTTGAAATCTCACCTACCATTGAGTTCCAAAGTCCTTTAGAACGGAATCGGAAATCAAGTCCAATGCCACGAGCGTAAACTATTATTTGGGCCAGAATAGAAATTAGAAGCTAGTCAATCCTTGTTGCACTGATTTTCTTCTATCCAATTTGATCCTTTTACTTTGACCAAATGTGAATCATATTTTTTCTAATACTTTTAGTGTTTACAAAACCACTCTCTGTTACTAATACTGACAATTGCAACTACAAGATCAGTGGAAAATGTCATAGGGTTATCCACGGGTATTTCAGGGAAAATAATATCTGAAGTCAATGTTTTTCATTGATTTTCACCCCGTTTGACTAAATACAAGTATACCACCAGTCAGGAAGTGTGATATTCATCATTCATTGTATGATAAAAAGTGATGATTGGGGGAATGGAGGTGGTATGAGTGCTGGCAAAAACTGGGGCAGCCCGCTGACACCTGCCTCTCTTCTGTCCCGTGTTTCGGTCTTCCTTCCCTACCTTATTCGTTCTTTGTACACTCCTTCTAAGTTGTATATACTATATCTCGTTATGTCTACCTTCCCAAATCCACCCGCCGCTTTTCGGCATCCCACACTCTTCTCATACTTCCTTCAAATGGGACTCCCCTTAGTGAAAGGCACCCATCATCCCAATTAATTTCCTTTATTTTTCCTACATCCTATATTTCCAGTTGAGAGCTAAAGGGGGGGGGGGGTCCAAGAGAGCACGACTACAACCCCGACCTGGTGAGCCCCCATTGGAAAATCACTCACACAAAAGTTCATCGGGCACATTGTATCTACTTTTCACTCCATTCGGCCACTCGTTGCTCAAATAATTAAAATATATATAATTAGAATATAATAACATTGAAATGTTACGAGGGCAATTGAACAGCGAGTGGATAGCATGCACGCGGTGTTAATAATTTACTTGCGCAAAGGGAAATGTTGAACGAGAGAGTGTGAGGAGCAGATAAATATTTATATTTTATTCAGCTTTTCCTAGAACCTCTCGTAAATATTCAGCACAGCAAAGAATAGTTGTCATAAAAAAAATTTGTGAGTGTAAACATAGAGGTATTTTTATACCAGTTTATCTAACGACTGAATTCTTCACGGCCAAAGCCGGTATTAAAAGTTAACAAAGGATCTATATCATTTGTTTTAATGGTGCTCTTCTCTATTTCCTGGAATCGCTATTCCATGGATTACATGATGACGCTTGTATGAAAGTAAAATAACGTTTTGTAACACTCAAACGCTTCAGTTTAACTGAAATAAAAGCGCAGTTGTGAAGCGGTTTTGATAAACTTGACACCGCACTATGAAGCGAATAGCACTCAAGATGAGCACTGCAGCGGTGGTACCACGGAAGAGACGTGCTCAGGGACGTAATAGAATCAGAATGGGCCTCGTACTAAAAACAAAACCGCAGTCGTAACTCTTTTTATTCTCTATTGCAATTTCTCTTTGTCATATATTTTTAAATTTATTCTTTACAGGACACTGAAATGCAATGGAATTTTTTGTAAAAACGAGGACTCTAAAACTTTTTAGTGCCCGTTCTCCTTGATACCACCCACTGAGGACAATAGGAGGGGTAAAATAACAGTTGAGAAAAAAATATTTCAACCGTTCGCCCCTATTATTTTTTAATTTATTTCTTTGGCAATTAATTTCATTCTGCTTTTATTAAAATAATCGTTTGTATACGAGAGTGGGTGAGATATTATAAATATGCATAAGCTAACTCATTTATCTCGATTACCTTATAAAGATTTACATAAATACTATAACTCAACATTTGATTCACTCATGATATTCTTCTCGTCCTCATAACAAGGAATGTACGCCAGGCAGTGGTATTTTCTGCAGTAGTATCAGTAATAGATTCTCATCGTCCAATTCAATCAATTCTGAAATATGAAGTTAAAAAAGGTATCATAGGCTGTTTAAGATGTAAGGTTATACCTTCTCCCCCATGGTCAAAGACACGCACAATTTTGAGTAATATTTCAAAGACCGATAATACAAGCAGAAACATTAACAACGAATAAACTGTGGGAAGAGAAATCGATTGATTGAGTTATCAGTTATATTAGTTCACTATTCAGTTATATGTCTAGGGTTCTAACTGGGATCTTGCATATTACGCAGGGGTTAATGCACCACCGTGTGACAGCCGATTTCGAGCTCGCTAGATTACACTTCTGATGCATTTAGGTACTGTTGGAAACTCGGTGTCGCAGGCGCGTTGGAGAATCTGATTAGGGAAATCGTAGGTAATGTACAATTTAGTAGAGGGAGGAATGTTGGGCGGAGGCTGGATCCATTAAGCATGCCCTGCATTATGTATGTACTCCGGTGTGCCTCGCGCAGGGTCCGCGTCAAACGGCGGCTAACTTGAGTAATTCATCATATAAATTATTTGGAGGCGAGTGGCACTCGCTCATTTCCATAGGAGCCCCCCCCCCCACTTTGTTACATATCAAATTTTCTCCACCACTAAAACAATTACCTCTTAGCTGGTGGTCCTACCTTGCCCCCTCTCACTTTTTCTACCTCCATTTATAACTCCATGAGGCGGAGGAGCTCGGCCGCACCTATAAGGATAAAACTTTTATCTTGTATTTCATTTTCCCATTATTTGTTTTTAAATATCCTTGAAATTTAGCGTTTTGTTTTTTTTTTATATGCCCATTCTACCCCTTTTAAAACAACCGACTGTAAAAACTTTTTATAAAGTCGGACTTTCAACTTTTTTAATATCTAATCTAAGTACTAGAATCGCTCCAGGCTGAATCTCATTTCCATGCTTTGTTAATGCGAATTCAAAATTCCGAAATTATGCATGGAAATAGGATTGTTTTATCATAGTGTAATCGCCTTATTGGTTGGTCGCTGAGGTTTCGTCCGTCCAGTGCTGACGAATTAACTTAACCTGAACGGATTAACTGATATTGCGATCAGTTAATCAAATGGCGAGTGTGGAGAGAGAAGGAATTATAAAAATCTCTCTCTCAGTTCTTACCGATATTGATTTGTTGTATTTTGTTTCTTCTTAAACCAAATAAAGAAGGGTTCCTTAGAACAGTGAATATTAACATCTATCATTTAATTACCCTGAACTAACCTAAAATATTACAGTAAAATAGGGATGTGTGATCCAAAATGTTACCTTTATTTCCCCTCATATTATCCCAATGCATCCAGGTGAGGACAAACCTACAGTGATTTAGAACACAGCCCACGCAAGGTTTTGCTTTCCCCATCTCCTATCTTCCATTCCGACTATAAACTTACAGCAACCTTACATGTAATTCTAACCTCAAGTAGCACATGACTAATCAGTCTTCTAGACTGATAACTGATACCTGGACTACCACTGTTTCAATGGTAATTTATCTGCCTGGGCTATGAGCTGAGGTTCATCCTCCAAGCTTACCTGCAATGTGGAGGAAGTGAAAGAAGAAGTCTACCATGGTTGGTTTACTAACCTAATCATATGGTCTTTATTGTGTGATGTCCTCGGAACCGGCAGAAAGTGGGGCAATAGTGCAGTTTTTAGGGGCATCGTCAAAAGTTTCGTAATCTAATATTCAGTAAGTATTAAGCATTTGAAGGATATCATATGTGACAAAGTCGATTTTCCATAAACCTAGCCTGCGCAGAACCTTAGTTAATAGGTATTTCCCACATACCCTGAATTTTCCATCTTACCTTTAGCTGAATTACATTACTTTATTGAATTTATATAAAGAAAAGGCTTGAAGTAACTTTCTCTGAATGAAGACAATAGTATCAAGATTTAAAAAGTAGGATAATTGTATTGTTTTTTTGAGTCTTGAGTGTTCATACTGGTATTTGGTATAACTATGACATAAGTTGGCGTGAGTCATATATCGGTAGTCATGTTCCGTCTCCTTTTTTTCTTAATTTTTAATAATTCGGAAAGCTGAGGTGACGTTTAAAAGAGTAAGGTCTACATGTTAAAACAATTTGAGAAGTATTGAAGTAGGGCCTTAAAATACAAGGCGTCAAACTTCACCTCTACATATTAATATAATATATTTATGAAAATGTCAAAAAATTACCAACCCAACAATAAATGAAATACACATCGCCCATTTAGTTTATTTTTTCATGAAAAGTTTAAGGTGCAAATTAGAAGTATAATCTTATTGAAACATTTTACTTTTATTCATTTATACCGTAATACATGCAGGTAATTTTCATTTTCATCAGTTATACGTTCCTACACATATAAACTAACGAATCCACGAAATGTGTAGAAGGTAATTTTCCAATGATTGAATGAGATACCGATTGAAATTAAATGCGTATTTCTTAGTGTAGCTTTCTTATTTTTTTGTGAGACGGAAACCGTTCCGATTGGACAGTAGTGGTCAGGTTCAGTTAAAAGGGTTGGCCCTGTAAGCATTACTAACAAGAGGAAAATCGATTAATTATATTGCGTTGCCATGTCCACTGACAATCGATGTTTCCGTTGTGATAAGCTGACGTGAAGTTGATGTGTAGGTCGCTAATCTATCCTTATGGCTTTGTCGCCTATCAGCTTACTTTTTTCTCTGCCTATCTCATTTCCTTTCCTTTTTATCATTTCTTTTCTTTATACCTATTGTTTTATGCTGTTACGATGAATATTCCAGAGTGTAATCCAGGACTTATATGTGACTAAACGAGGATCGACGCATGTAAACAATATACGTTTCAAGTGCCGCCGTGAGTAAATTAACTTTTTTTAATTGAAATAGTTTTATCAACAAGAACTTTTGTATGTGTTGAAAGTTTTTGGAATATTAATATTACAGAGTTGATTTTGAATTGTTTTTCTTTGTTATCTGTTAAACGGTTCGGAAAGCCCGGATGTGGCTAAACTCATTAATAACATTTTTTCTTACCCCCTAAAAAAATAAAAAATAAAAATGAAAAACTGGCTACTGCAATTGAACCGATAAATTAAACTCCGGCTCGTCATAAATCAAATCCAGGCGGGCCTCCATACATCATGCCTCGGCCGAGTATCGATTTTATCATCGATACACCGATTATTTCAAATGATACCAACCATAACTCTTACTAAGAAATCCTACATTTAACTAATACAGTGTGATAATAGTACTTACACTTATTCTCTTTTACTCACTTTTTTTCGCTCGTGAAACCAAATCTAACAGTTACTTTTATTGTATATTGTAACCATTTTAGTTTTAACTTTCTATTAACAACATATCAGCAACCAAGGCGGTTTGATCAACTTCAGCAAAAAATACCAATTTGTAATAACTCATGTATCAATAATTTTCCTTCGATTTCCATTTAGGCGGCTGATCTATGGATCAACTACTTAGCCCTGAAAGTAAATTTAGTTATCTTTTCTCCCCATCGATCTAGCCCTGTTAGATGCTGAAACTAGCAAGTTTTAAATATGGGCGCAATTTTAATAGGGACTTGACGCTGTTGTAATCCGTCATTAAGCTAGAATTGAGTATTTCTTTGTAATCAATGGGCAATGAATCTTCATCTCCCTAGCTTAATGGCCAGGCTCCCCTGAAGATGTTTTTCTGAGAGGATCTAATCCAGTCAAGGCTCACCAAGCCTCGTGATGGAGGATGAGTGACATCCTCAATTAGCAAGTATTTGATTGCAAGCAATACATAGTATTTGCTTTGGATAGATCTTAAGGACATTTCTAACCACTGTTGTGTCAACTTTTAACATTGTTTGGCTCTTCATAACATGTAGTACAACGGATTTAATTTTTTATTTTCATAATTTAGAAATCATAATTTTTAATCTTAGCAAATAGCTTCTGAACTGGTTGAAAAAACCTATCAGTATATTTCGTGGTGTATAATCTTAAATTTCAGATCGGTTGAATCATTTTTACTACTGCTATTGTTCAACGTAGTGACAGACAGACGAAAGAAGATGTAATTGAATAATAAAAATTCTTCTCCCTTCGGGTTCGGGCACTGTATTTAAATCTTTGACTTTCCTAGCCATTGCCAGAATTAATGGATAAAGGGAATTAATAAAATTGATCAACGCTGTCAATGATTTTAGTTCTTAAGAACTATTTTATTTGTTTGTATAAAGCGATCAATATTGATTAATATCTTGTACACCGTCCTCTTTTTATGTGAATTATTATTGTATTTGTACAATTATGTGTTGATTTCAAAATCCAAATCAACGCTGAAACATGAATGCGAGGCAAGTTTCCAGTTCGCTGTGTTTCAGTTCCGCAGTTGCTCCTCATTTACATATCGATCAAGTCACGAGATCCTCTGGGAAACTCAGTCTCATCAAATCCCATGCATTTTAATGCGTCCCTTCTACATAATGCCTCTCAGAGGGCTGTCGTTTGTATACATTCTACTTATTTATTCAACCAGATATATTTAATATAGTTTCAATACATCCGTGATGAAATATTTAAAACCAATAATTTAAGCATTTTTTTTTAAGTCGTTAACTGTAATGTTTGGCCGGTATTACATTTATTTGCCCCCCCCCCAATGAATCTGCCCCCCAAAACCATTTGAACGTATGGTTAAGAGAATGGTCTTGCATATTGATTTTCTTCTCTATGTATTATGTATTTTAAACCGTAAATGTCTTACTACGGGTAAAAGCACTCTCTATAATGAAACAGAATATTCAAGTTTAAGTTCGTGTACTTCGCAAGAGTCCCTACTTGAAGTTCACACCTTACGGAAAGGAAAAACTTTAATCTGGTTAAAACTTCAAAACTTCGATCATGAATCAAGTGCCGCGGAATAAGCTGGAAAATCTATCAAACAAATCTTACTTCTTCTAATCCGCAGAACGCTCGCTCTCTCTTTCTCTTTTTTTCTCTCTCTCTCGGAAATATTATACAAAAATAAAGTTTGAAATAATTTGAAAAGTTGGATCTTGTATAACATTAAAAGCAAAATAATTTGTGCTTTCATTTTTATTATACTAACTCATTTCAGACATTTTAAGTAATTATGGTGGCATTAACTCCTAGCTGTATTGTAGTAATTAATTTCAGTTTTACATTTCAATGACGATGAGCTGTGCTATAACAGAAATACCCACATCGAACATCATCAGTTGTAAACAAATCTTATAATAAAGCGTTTAATAAACATTTATGTACAAATTAAAAAATGGCAGTATACTCGTTATTATTATTACCTTAAATCATTCTTTTTGTTTTTTTAGTATTTGTGGTTTCACAACTTTATAATTTTTCAGGGAAGCAGGGCTGGAGGGTAGGACATAACATTTTGAGAATCGCACTTTTTTTATGATATATATATATATATTGTCACATAAGACATACCTTTATTAAGATACATTTTATCTTAATAAAAAATTTTATACGCTTTTTATAGTAGCGATTTATTGATTCATACAGTGTGAATCTTTTTAAAATTCAAAACAACGTACTACATGCAGTCCCACTAGTGTTTAGTGTGTCTGTTTCACATATGCATTTTTATTAATTAAACACCGATGAAGCCTAAGAACACATGGGGCGTTATGCACGGCAGAATATGAAATAATCATTTTTCTCCAACTCAAATTTTAATATTTCAACAAACTATAAACACGCGATGACTTATTTAAGACTATCTCACTTGACACCTCAGGCGTAATCAAAAGTGCGATGCTTACTTTGCAAACTATAGTTACGGTGGAACAACCAAATGATAAACATTACTAAATTTCGACTTGGAAGGTAAAGATTCGATTCGATATATTAAGTACAGTTAATCCAATAAAAAATGTTTTATTGCTGTTATTGAATGACTTTATCTTCTACATAATTATATAGCAATGCTTGTGAAGATTTATTCATATTTCTATGAGGCCTGTGTGTTCCTCGCCCATCTTTTTTTGAGATATCTTGGAAGGGTTGAACAGGTTTGTCCTGGACAGCACGCCATAAGTACGCCAGTGCATTTTTACTTATAGCTAAGTTTTGCCTAGAAAAAAACATAGCTTACACACAAGTAAGCATATAATAGATCATAATTCACTATCGGAAATTGTGTGTATGAGCACAGTAATATTCGTTACCATTTCATTGTGAGCTCATTTAGTTAGACTTGAAATTATATACAATTGAATCTGCCGATTTGCTATTGGCTTAGTTTAATCTGTTAAACTTTATCATAATTATTTATTGACGACGTTTGGCTTAGTATGTACGAATTTAACGGGCAATTCGACCGGAACCCAGGAAGCGGCGGAACTAGGACTCTAGTCTGAGCCGTAGTAAAATTTGAATTTATTACACTCATTTAGTGAAGAAGGAATCTCATTCATAAATAAGACCCTCCCTCGGGAGTTCATCCTTATCTGGCATCAGATAAGACCGACCTTTATTTAATTCTGTGAGTATGTAAGTAGATGATCAGGAGCTGACTGATAATTCGGTATAAACTCCCACTTTACCTAATTGCTTAAGTGTGGGGCTATTATCCCATTTAGTAGCTGCTTATCAGCTGCTTTTTCTCCAGGCTGGCGATTGCTCAAATAACAGTTCGGGGATTACAGTAATCCACTCGGCCTTTAGTTATCGTAAATATTAGCATATAAATCCATGGATTAGCGCCCTCACTCCTCGTTTATTACGGGTATTACATTGTATTTTTTATATAGGTCTCTCCTTTATTGATTGATATATTGTTGTTTGATCTGATTTATGTTGTATTTCGTTTATTAGCAACAAATTACTATACAATTAGTTCACAAATAACTGTAATAACTCTAATAGAAAAGAAAATCCAAGAATGATAAATAAATATACAAGCAATTATTTTAAATATCCTGTCCTTGATTTAATTTTACTCGTTGAAATTTAAGTAACTATATGACTACTTAAGATGCCACGAAATACTTCAATCAATACAAATAATATTAGACAAGTGCTTAGTAATTGCATTATTTCGGTATTGTTATTCATGAACGGTTCATTAGCTTGAGGAGGAATGATTCATTAGCCAAAACCAGCAGTTCACTTGCCAAGAAAATGCCAGTTGAAGGTCATGAGGCCTCCTCCAAGTCGCTCTGGATTGTCGGGGATGAGACGGGAGAACAGAGAATTATAAGTGTGCTTTAAATTAACATTTTAGATTGTATAAGAATCATTTCAAGACAGACGGACGAAAGATGGCTGCCCCACTCCGCATGATATAAAGTGCAGCCTCTCCCTTCAGGTTCAGCAATTACCAGGCTCCTCTTTACCGTAGATATACAGAGAGCAAGCCGGAGCCCAGAGCCCCTCAGACTACCGCCTGACAATGACGGCAGAGACCGGTTGCTGCATTGTGGCCAGCGGCATTATTGTGTGAGCTGTCTGCGGTATTGTCGGAGCCGATGTGAGTCTCTCTTTCTCACTCTCTCATTAGGACAACGACAATGGCCGACCCAGCTCTCTCTCTCTCCCTCTCTCTCTCTCTCTCTCTCTCTCTCTCTCACTGTCTTTCTCTACATCAGCACAAAACCGACTGGCGTTTAATGCAAAAACCGACGACTTCTGCTATGAAGGCTAAGTAATTGTTCTTTAATGCCTACTCTTGATTGATTAAAACCTCCCACACATTGTGTGTGCAGTCTGTTTGCACGGTCGACCTGACATCTCTCTCTGAGGCCATAGCCATTTCGGCCTTGGAAACTTCGAACAGAAGCAATTGTTTTTGATTATTCGGGAATGGGCTGCTTGTTGCTTATGGCCGAACACGAATGGAAAAACTGTATTAAACAGGTACAGAACAATTTTCATTCGTATCTGTCGTAAAATGATATAAACGATATGAAATTTTATAATTATATCCAACTCCGTTTTTTACAGGAGATAGTAACTGCAAGTATCTCAAAACAAATCAAAGAGAACATCACGTTTTTCTGGCTTTGATTTATTTTTTAATTCAAGCCTCGGAACCTATTTAAAAATGAAACTTATGATTTTCTTCGTGGTCAAGAAAATTAATTAATCCTACAACAAATATAAATTCTAAAAATTGTATTGTTTGACAGCCGACAATTGAAATCGCATATTTAACATAGTTCGGTGAAATAATAATGATAAAAAGTACTTATTTAGCTAATTAAAAAAAAAGGTTATCGAGGAAGTCGATCTGGAAACAAAGCTATATTACTAAGCAGGACTTCAAAACTCATCATGGTAGGGAAACAAAAAAATGTAGTGGATGTTGCAATATCTCAATTAATAAAGTCCTTTAATTAGTTTTCGGGTCATTTTTCAAAATCTTTATTGTGATAAAATTACAATCTGCCTTATTGGGTAATAACTAATAGTGATTAATGTTCTCATTCATACCCTATTTTACAATTTTACATTCACTCGCTCGTTCATACAGTATTTACAAACAGCCTAGAGTTCCGTGAAATATTAATGTCGATCTGCAAACAAAGCTATATCCCAAATATTACTAAGCAGGATTTCAAATATTTAAATTTAAACCCTCGGATACGAAAGAGGAAGCGGAGTTTTGGGAAGCTTTCGGGTCAATAGGTGGGTGGACCCTTCTTGTAAAGTATCATGTCTCTTATTCATAGGGGACTCGTTTTATTCTAAAAATTATAACAAGATATCCCAGGAATAAAAATATAACTTTATATAGCACTAATTGTGGTCACATTGTGTATTTTAATGAATGTTTGCATATTTTTTTCGGATCTGGATAGTTGTTTGTTTAACGCGTATTAGCTGAGATAGCTTGGTTGACTTAGGTCCATATCGGCTTATAAATCCGATCACCAATAGTATCAGTGTCAAAGTCCAACAGAGACGCCACGACACTTGGCCACCTCCGAGTTCACCTGAATTGATCTATGGCACTTCTTCGGCTCATCAAAGGCTGCATGTTGAAGCTTCGTCTGGTACTTGAGCCTCTAATGCTTCCCGGATCCTCGTCCGTGAATGTATAACTGAGTAGATAAATTTGTTGCGAGGTCGGTGAATTGATAGAAAGAAACATGTTAGCATTTTAATTTCATTTCATGAAAATCTAACAGCTCTCTTTCATCACCATAAATCGATATTGCAACAAATTTATCCACTCAGTAGGATACAAGGTTTTCACCTGGTGTGTTTATGTAGTTGTATGAGGACCTATTTCATATTGGCAAAACTTGAAACATAGGGTCATCTCCAAAAATAAGAGTAAGTACATTACATTAACTAATATGTCTTAAAAAAAAAAGTCTGTTTTTTAGGTATATACTAAACAAATAAAAATCTTACATCCTAATTAATAATTTTATTTATTTTTTTAACTATTATAATTGCAATAAGTCGTTAAAACTGTCCTGAGCTAAACAGTGATTTTTTTTACAGGCATGATGTTTTTCAGTATAACTTTTAATAATTGACATAAACCAGCTCGATGAAAAATATTGATTAATAAATTATTTAGTTATAAAAATAAAGGTTTTTCTATCATAACAAACAGGGTCAAAATAAATATCTTAACTTGTTGGATCGTAAGTGGACTATAATTCAGTGTAGTATGTGAATCATGAAAATTATTATCAAAAGAGTATTCGACATTTTTTGCAGCCCCACTTTCATATGAGGGACGGTATTTTGCATGAATGTTGTACTCGGTGCACTAAATATTACGAAATAATCACTAAAATTGTCAATAAAACTTAACGGTATTGTTTTTAATTCGTGTTGGAAATATCTTCATTTGAGTTTTTAACAACGCCCGATTTTCAATAAGCGAGTTCACCTCCATTTTTTTTATTTCATCTCTTACACAGAAGAGTACGACAACCGCCATAATATGCCATAAAAAATACTAACTAGCCTGGCCAGTATACGCCGGACAACGACGAAATCGCTCCATATGGGGTTTAGCCGACTATCACTGACATCTGGAGGCAGTGGTTCTGTAATCGACGAACCCATTTTATTCTGCGATCATTCACCCTAAAAACCTATATTATTATATGAAACATTAAATATTTAATTGCTCTAATTATTTCCAAGAGTGGTAATAACTCTTAAACAATTTTTTATATTTATTCTGTATATACATTTTTTTAATGTCTGCCTATTTTTTTTACATTATAACTACTTCAATCAATTTTATTAAGATAAAATTACAATCTGCCTTTTATTAGGCAATGAGTAATTGAGATAAATATTTTTTTTTTATTATGAGTTCCATTTCTTTATTTTGTTTAATGCAGCATTAAACCTTTTAGGATTATAATCAGCATTAACTTTTACCTTTGTACCGTGTTTCAGATCAACTGCGAATTAAACTTTCAATTACGTAAGCCGTTAATGCCATCACAGTATATTTATGTTGCTAGATGACAGTATGACGAGGACGCAAAACCCCAAAATAAAAAGAAATACTGATAATAAAACTTTCTAATCACGATTTTAATTTTTCAGATTCGATGCAGAGATGAAATCTTGCCTGATAGTAAATAGCAGCGGTAAGTTTGTTTCCAAAGTTCATATATAAAGAGTCAATCATTGCAATATAGTTTACATATACATGGATGGCTACATCTACTACATTCCATATACTTTGTGCTCAATCAAATTTGTCAGTACATTTTAAACTATTTTTTCTGATGAATGAACTTTATGTTATTATGCCCTCGAATACCCAGTCACTACTGTATATGTCATCTTACAATAATTGACGACTTTTATTTATTAGTTATGGCGGTAGTTAAATCGTAAAATTATGTTAATTGCCTAATTGCCCTTTATAAAAAGGCTGATGAGAAAAAAGCTAAAAGCGCATTCTAATTAAGTTCTATAATGAGAATGATCCTGTCAGTCCCCCTCTTTAGTGTCTTATTTTCCCCACTGACGTTTGCTGTCTTCTTCAGGTAGCGAAGAATCCTCAAGCATTTAAATGCCGCACTCTGGGGTTCTAAACGCTTTCAGACTCTTAACGCCTGTTTCATGACATGTCGGTTAAACTGTTCAAACCCAGTTAAATAGAGCGAGCGGGTTGTATTTTTCATTGTTTTGTTTTTTTCGACTAAATATGAGCCTAATTGAACGTTAACTTTGCTATTGGATTTTTAGATTCAAACATTTGTGTAAAATAATTATAACTGCTAAATCAAAACTGATTAGATGATACGTTCGTCTAATTTAGACTGCTTCTCACACAAAAAAATTTCACGAAGTCGAATTTGAAACTTAAAAGCTTATTATTAATTATTATTTATATTATTTATTTTATTTGTTTACACTAGTTTATATAACTGTTTTTTACTCTACTTTTAACTAGTTTATGTATCCTCATTAAATATAAGATTAATCACTACCGACTCTCATCTCTTTCGCTTCTCTTCACACAATAACAAAAATAAGGTTGTCATTATTTCATACTTTATCGTGCTCTACTCCTAATGAGTATTCAACTATTAACCGTTATATAACTCGAGATAATAACAATTAAGCTTATGTTTTAACTATCTTTAAATGTGCCGTTAAAACGCAACAGAGAGGCTATACGACTTCTTTTTTTTTTATTACTATGAGAGCGTTACGGGGAATTGTTAATGCTATTTTTAACGGCCTGGTAAAAGCGCTCCATTGCGAAATCACTGTAAATGTTGGTGCTGGCATCGGATGAAATAGTGCTCCATAATTTTATGCTGGAGAGGAGAGGGGGGTAGGGCTTGAGAGGGTTATTACTATGCTAAGCAAGTAGTCTGTTTCAGTTTTACAGGAAATTAAAGCTGTATCAGGCTGCTGTAATAGTCAGCGCCAGATTCCGACTCGTTCGCGTTATCGCGCTAACTTGGTTTCTTATCGGGACGGGCCAGTCCGCCCCTACCCCCACACCGCTGCCACCGCCCCGCCCCCTCTTTGGCACCCTCTGCTAAAAAGTAATTATTTTAAATCATATTTTCAAACGTTTAATATCACCGCCATGTGAATTAGTTCGAAGCTTAACGCTACAACTTTATAGCTTCCATCTCGACAAAAGACTGATATGGAACCCCCCACACACGAGACTATAAAGACAAGAACTAAACAGACGCTTTGGACAACTGTACAGACTACTTTGAAGGACATCCCATCTCTCAATAGAAAATAAACTACTTGTTTACAAAGTTATACTTAAGCCAATCTGGACATACGGAATAGAGCTAGGGGGGACAGCAAAAAAGTCGAACATTAAGCGCATCCAATCCTTTCAATCAAAAGTCCTGAGAACAATAGACAATGCCCCTTATTACGTCAGCAACAAAACCCTTCACAATGATCTGAATATACCCTATATTCTTAAACTCATCCCTTCCAAGTTCATAAAATTCCATAGTAATATATCCAACCACCCTAATTCCCTAGCACAGTCATTGCACTGCACCACTCACCCCTATAATCCTCCTCGGAGATTAAAACGGCAGTGGCCTCGTGACCTGATATTAATTTGAAGCTGACAATTTTTTTATTTGCAATTTTCCCGTACCTGTTTGAATATAAAACCCCCCACTAGAGCAATTATCGTCAAATTTCCGTTACTACAGAACGTTACACATTCAGAGAAATATAAAAACCTATGCTGAAGTAAATTTATATAATTCACTATTGACTCTGATTCGGTATGCAATACAACTGTTATTTGAATATTTGTGTTTCTGCAAATTTGAAAAACAAACATATTGCTTCTACGACATGCCTTGGGTATTAATAACGCAATGGTATTTTAGTTAACTTGTATAATGAATAAAAAAGGTATTTTTTTTTTTATTAAAAAGGAAAACAACAGTTTCTCCTCATTTCTTTTTTAAATCAAGGCTATATATTGTTCAATTCAAATAATCGCTACTTAGTAAGTACTGTACGGTCTAAGGGCCGTATGTGAATTTTTTTTCTATATGGAATCCATGTTCATCTGTCATATCGTCCTTAAATGTTAAATTGTTTTGAAGAAGAAATTTAAAAATATTAAAGGAAGTTGGACTATCGGGTAGTAGGGGGGTGCCCGCCATGGGCCCTAGGGTCTCGTCGACCCGGCTGCTAACCGGCGGGCGTCAAGAAAGAGATAAATGAGTAAACATTGACCTTTGCTGGCGACCTAGTTGGCGGGTAGCTTTATTCGTATTGATCTGACTCCACAAGATGTTAGAAGGTGGGCCCCGACTGTGCACCATGTTCAGGGTAGGTATTATAGGTAGTTTATGTGGTCTTGAAATGGTCACGCTCGGTGTCTAAGGGTAGGTGAAAAGCGTCAGGATCCCGAAGGCGAGTGTGAACCAGAGAGAGGCAGACTGGATCGCTAGAGAGGTGCAGAGGTAGTTAAATAATACAGACATGGTTCGAGTAGAGCAGCAAGCTCCAGTGTAGAGAGAGAGAGAGAGAGAGAGAGAGAGAGAGAGAGAGAGAGAGAGAGAGAGAGAGAGAGAGAGAGAGAGAGAGAGAGAGAGAGAGAGAGAGAGAGAGAGAGAGAGAGAGAGAGAGAGAGAGAGAGAGAGAGAGAGAGAGAGAGAGAGAGAGAGAGAGAGAGAGAGAGAGAGAGAGAGAGAGAGAGAGAGAGAGAGAGAGAGAGAGAGAGAGAGAGAGAGAGAGAGAGAGAGAGAGAGAGAGAGAGAGAGAGAGAGAGAGAGAGAGAGAGAGAGAGAGAGAGAGAGAGAGAGAGAGAGAGAGAGAGAGAGAGAGAAGATAGAGAGAGCTGAGTCGGCCATTGTCGTTGTCCTAATGAGAGAGTGAGAAAGAGAGAACATTGTTTACTTCAGGTTTCGGGTTCCGAATGAAAGAAAAAAACTCTGAATTTCGGCCTTATATAGGCAGATCAGAGGTCGGGCTATGCCCACGCCCCCGTGTGCTTCAACCGTGACGTGAACGAGTCCCCCCTCTCTAAACTGACGCCTACGGGTTTATTATTAAAATATGGGAACATAGGCGGGTGTTTCTGATCCGAGAAGAGAAAAACTTTTATTTATTTGTGGCTAAGAAGTTGGTACAACATGGACTAAAACAGTCGGTAAATAAATAAATTTTAAAATGTCGATGACTATACCAAAAAAATCTTAATTATTGGAACATCCAATGAAAGATAAAGTAACACAATGTCATTATTATCCACTACCATACTTTTTAGCTAATATTTTGAACTATTTTTTTCCTTTTATCCTAAAAAAACTAACTCGACGTAAACCTAGTAATGAACTAAGTTGAGAATAAACCTTCATTTATTTCACTTAGTATAATGAAACATAACATAAGCATATTTTAAAAGGTAATGATCCGCGGTTAAATCTTTTTACCCTAACCCTAATGTGATACTCTCAGTTATTATATAAAATATTTCTCTTTCAAGTGATATTAGTTTTGTTTTACTGTTTGTTTTTAGGCAAATCCCATTTTCAAAGGGTCTCAATAAGGATTAAAAACTATCCACTGGCCAAAACGAGAGAACCTGAACTAACAAGATCGTGAATAGGCGAAGTGTTGTGATAAAGCTCGCAGTAAAGTCGATGCTGGTAAGTAGCAGAGAACCATTAAACTCAATTTATCGCTACGTCCAAGCTGCCTCGTCATAAGGCTACCGTTCATTATATACACTAGATCTTACTCATATTAATCTTCTTTGGTGGCGCAACTCGCCAAAATATTTAAGGGCCAACGATAACTTATGAACTTAGTCAGTTGACTAATGATCATTCTTTTAGACGATTAAACAACCTCTTATTTATCTTTTATATGGAGACTTTTGGAATTGTAAGATAGGCAACTCCCAGGACTGATGCTAATAATGTGCTACTACTGTTACCATATTATATCAAACGCTTTGTGGAAGTCTATAAATAATTGTTAAATGGAGATTTTGTAGTTAATGCTTGATTTAGGGTATGATGTGGTGGTCTTTTTTTTCTTCATAGCCCCTTGTTAATAACAATTATGGAATCCAATTTAGATCCTATATTAGATTCAATAACGAATCTATTAACAAACAATAGGTCAATATCATGTGTCCTGTAGCTTTGCTACATTTTATACAATTTCTAACAATTCCACACTGTGATTTGCGATTGATACAAAAGTATAATATACATTATACATTCATTGTCTATACATGTTTAAAAAGTGATGAGGCTCACCTTATGAATCATAAAACTTAAAGCTAACTTACACCTAACAAATGTGGTGGTCTAATTCTCATCAGGTGAAATATTCACGTTCATATTTTTGATTATAAGGATACAGGTAATATTACTATGTATATCAAGTTATATTTTTTTGTCTGCTCAAACAGTTTTTTACACATTTATAACTTATATTTTATTTTTCTAAATACGAACAGACTTGAGAGTGAATTTCATCATTTCATTTTAAGTTACATTGGCTGTTTATAGTTGCAGTTCGCTGAAAAAGCGATTTTTCATCAAAGATAAAAATTATAAGAGCTATAATATTAACATAGAAAGACTTGATTCGGCTCGAATGTGGTTATATTGTCTTCTATTGCTGACTCCCAACACTTTATTTTGTTGATTATGTTTGAAATTCTAATCATTAATGTTTCCTCGAACACATTCATCAACAGCCTGTTAAAACTAATTACATATAGGATTGGTGATTTTAGTGATAATTAATAAAATTAATTCGGATTTCTATGTCGTATAATTTACTTCTTTATTTAAGTATCCACTCATAATACCTCTCTAGGCCGAATCCCGTCAAGACTAACCATTTTTAGATAAACCTTCCTGGAGGAACCTAAAATCAAACCTGAGTTAGAGGAGCATTAAACCCTGAACGACGGAGCGGTCATATAACCTGCTGTGTTGTTACTAATGTACAAAGGGCCATAGTAAAAAGGTTATGAGGTGGTAGTGATGTTTATCAGCCGGTCGTCTAGGGGACCCGAGACAATGCTCAGTTATCGACTTGCCCACTGGCTGCTAAGCCACATGAAAAAATAAATAAAACTCTTCCTCAATTAAGCACAACACTTTCGTCTGTACGACAGCTCTAAGTGGATAGATGAACGGCAAGATATTGATATTATGGGAAGATAATTGCACTTACCCTTAAAAAAAGTGGCACGCTATGGAAAATTCGTTATAAAAGTTATTAAAAAATAAGCGCACCATAAAAGTTCATTCTTTAATAAAAACGATATTAAAAACTTATTTTTAAAGGGAACTGACTTGTTTTCTTTTCAATAAAGGGCTTTGTTTACCTTATTTTATTCTTTATGTTATTGGGTATACAAAAACTAAAAATTTCATCATCATTTATTTATCTTCATTCGCGATTGTGATTTCATATGTAACTGATCTCTAAAAAATTAGCGTTTGAAATAAAACTTTAAAAGGTTTTTTAAGCTTGTGCACACGTAGAACAGGGTCAGGTCTGCTCCGACTGACACAAGTCAAGAGACGACCGATTTATTGTAATACATATGCTTCGGAATCAGTTTTCAACTGAGACTGCTTCGTACAACTCGGGGAGTAGCAATATGTGCAGAAACTGTTAGAAGACTCGCTGATGTGAATCTACACCTTCAGAAACCAGCCAAGGCCATTGTGTGCCACAGAACAGCATAGAACTCAGGAACATGTTGTTTTCAGATAAGTCGGACTTGTATCTTTATGCACCAGCAATTTTTAGTTTTATTAAATTATAATTTTGGCTCCCATCTTTATGAAAATGAAAATTTCAGTTGTATTCCGTATTAAATGTCAACTCATTAACGTATATTTCATTTATTTATTTATCCTACATGTCACCTGATAAAGTCCGTACATTTTTCTAACTTATTGATTCACGTGTTTCCATTGGACCACTGTCGAAATAAACATTTACGGAATTCGTTTTAATGAAGCAACAACCGACATGATCTAAATATTCAATTTTCACAATATTGCTTCAGATTAGGAAAATTTAAACAAATTCAACGCAAAATAACTGATAAATTCGTTGTTTATTTGTAGATCCCTGTTGTTCACTTTTATTATCACCTTCACACAAATACAATAATTTAGTGAAAAACAAATAGAACGAATCAGATCAGTTTCAGTTATTAAGTAACATTGGCAACTATTGCCCACAATTTTGCTATTTTTTGTTTTCCTGCTCTAAATCAGACATGTTCAACATCGTTATACACAATAGCGTTATACTTTAACAATAATGCATTATCTTATGCATTATATGAGGTTATAATTGAATTTGGCTCGTTCGTTCGTTTATTGTGAGAGTTTCATTTTCAAATATATCCTAGTTCAATGACTGTTGAATACACTCAATGGTTTCTGGTGCGAATGGACCAGAAACCCTCATCAGAGATTGGTAGACGCCCTAACCAGGCAATAATGGAGCCAAGTTCGTTTTGCACGATGAATCTTAAACAGGAGATGAGCTCAGGTTTTCGAGACCGCCACTCCCTCTCCCCTTCCCTGGGGAATATCGGATGAGTCGGGATAACTTAAGAAAAAGAAAAAAAAAGGCATTTTTTCATTTCACGTTTTTATACCTTTAATATCAACCTCACTGAAAATCTTCCACGATTTTAAGCGAGTCAAGATCGCGAATCAGATTCTTAAACATGACTTGATTTTAAACATGAAAACATAGTTGCTTCCACATATAAATAATATTCAAAGCATATGATATGGTCAGAGTGTGTGAAACGATAACACAATGTCAAATCATTAAACAATTTCACAAGGCTGTTCTTTCTACCGTCTTCTTCTGTTGTTGAATCATGAATCTAAAACCAATATCCTGAACTCCCAAAAAGAAACAAATTGTTTAGAACCTCTTATAATTGTTAGCAAAACGAAAAAAAGTTATTTTCACTGAAGTGGTTTGTTGATGACAAACTTAGAACCAGTTTTAAATGGAAAATTTACTTTTTTGAAGAATCCATGAGCTCCCATTCTTTCTAGGAATGTGAGCAATAAACATTCATGTTTTCGCGGGCCAGATGATTTATTTTCTTGGCTGTGTGCCACAGAAATTATTTTAGTTCTTTACGCTGGAGGAACAAATGTTAGTTTTGTCTTAGCTTTTTCTTTTATTTTCCCGTGGATTTATAGAGAACACTATTATTAAGAATGTGTATTGCATATGAGTGTGTTCATTTATTCAAGCATAAATTACTTGAATACGTCCTTCTAAGATGTACTTAAAAAAAGAGGTTCGTTATAATCTCGACGGATGTAATGAATGTGTGGACTTGGCACCGATAATTTTGGCCTAATGTGACCTTTGACGATTTCTGAAACAGCTAGAAGAAAATAGAAACAAATAAAAAATAATTTTCATAAATTGCTATGATATTTGAAATGCAATATTGGACAAACAATGCTTTGAAGAACGTCTACCTATAAATACGCTTGCCCGGTACCTTGCACAAAACCTAATCGGGACGTACGCACATAAAATGAGATCCAATTTTTTTCAATAACACATAAAACAACAATTTTTATTATAATGTTGTTTACGTCTGTTAATTCTCCTTATGTGTTGTAATGGTTTTGTTAATATTATCTTGTTATAATGACGGGCGCGTAGGTAGTCAATCTAAATGATTGCTCAGATAATTGGGTTTGTGGGTGGCTCCTACCAGACAGCTTACCTTAATCAGATCGCGCACCGAGAAATAAAAATAATCTTTTGAATCTGAAGCGCTTTGTATGAATGAAATCCTCGGTACGGTATTGTTACCATAACACCGAGAGGATTTGCTTGATTAAAACTTAATGTCCGGTAACCTTTCGTCTTTTATTCATGTTAATTTTAATCAATGTTAATGAGCCGTCGCATTGTTGTCAAATTAATGGAAATCAATTATTAGGACGCCATTTAGTTGATTGGGTGCTTATATTACCTTTTGGTGTTAGTCGTTATAGATTCGATATCTGTTCACTTACATAATAACCATCGAGCGCGGAGGTAAATGTGTTAATTTTGAAACCTCAAATCGTCAATATATGTATGTATTTTTTTGATTGAACGATATGTTACCTTCAATTCGTTTACATTTTTATATTCTTGCAACTAAGTTGTTAATAAATCTTAATTTTCATACATGTATATTTTAAAAAAATTCACTCTCACATAAACGGTTAATAATTAAAAGTATTCTAATCAAACAAGAATGGAAGTTTTTCTTCAGCCACCAGTGGACTCTCACCACTGTACCGTAACAATCAACCTCCACCGAGGATTCCCACATTCCTTACTCCTCTCACACCACCTTCAAGCAGGTCCTCCTAGTACAAGGATCCGATCACCCTAAATATTTTATATTTCTCCGTCATCCTTAAATTCTAACTAGAGAGATTAGAAAAAAAAAAAAAAAATTTCTTCTACTATTTACAAAAAAAAATTTTTTAATGGTCTAATGAAATTATGTTTATTCGATACACCTTTTTCCACAGCTTGTAACCCTTTATCCCTCTTCATATCCCCATTTTATTAAAAATTCAATAAGATTCTATATAAATGAATCTATTTACAATAGGTCAATATTATATACCCTGTGGCTTGGCTACATTTTATACGATTTCTAACAATTCCACACTGCGATTTGCGATTGTTACAAAAGTATAATGTACATTATACATTCATTGTCTGTACATGTTTTAAAAGTGATGGGGCTCACCTTATGAATCATAAAACTTAAAACTAACTTGCATCTAACAAACAAAATCGTAACCTAATTTTCTCCGACAATCTGTTGCCATCGATGCGGGAAAGGTGATGGGGTCATAGTGTTAAACGCTGGTGATGTTAGGTTCTGCAGCGATTCAAAAAACTTGATGTGTCTCCGGCGGATGAACTCACCCACCGACGGGACTCGAAGCAGGTGTCGGTTTTCTTTAACCTCTCGAGAGAAGTATGTCTGAGCACTTTTCTCATGATCCCCTTCTGAAATTTCTGGAGACATTTAGATGCATTGTCAGTCAAGTGAGTATAAAGCGGGGCACCGTACATCAGATCTGGCCGGATGACACATTTTAATATCATTAGTTTGAGAAGCAGCGACCAGTTGGGTGAATTGGAAATGTAAATAGTAGAAACAAAATCTTGAAGTTTTCAGCTTCGGTTGTGGATGTAATTAGTCTTGGAAGCGTTCTAAAACTTGACTCAAACCCAAATTTTAATATTAAAACAAATAACAATACCACTCATTTCGAGCTGGAGGCAAGTGGTTAAGTGAGTTTAAAAGTTTGAGAGGAGCACGTTTGGAGGCCCGTGTGTGCTCGCTCGAGTATAAAAAGGTTAAACTGTAAACCGAACGGTTCGAGAGGAGCTCTGTTAAGAGAACTACTTGAAAACCACTTGGCAGAGGAGAGAGCGCTTTGTGGCCGCCATATAGCTGGCACAAAGGCACTTAACTTAATATTTAGGCCCAGAGCTTATGCCGCCTCCATGTTACCCTGCTCTATTTCCACTCTAATGTCCCGCAGAACACGGACCTCCTTGTTCCAATGGCTAGTCCGCGTAAATGGCTCTTATCAACTTTTATAGTTTCTATCTGCCTACAAATATTTTGACTCGTTTGAGCTATGCCATCGTCAATCTACATTTTATGTGTTTGAGATTTTAAAGAGAATTTATATACAAAGACGAGTTGGTCGGATCTTGGCTATTGCCTCTTCAAGTTAATTTCTTCTTTCTAAAACATATTTACTACTCTTTTGTTGAAGTATTCATTTATCCTCATGAGACTAAGTGAACCCCCCCCCTTAAAAATCATTCTGGGGAGGCCGCGTATCAACCCCTTTTCTCCGTAGTTTGTGGTCTTGGTCTATGAGGACGTCTGCAGTTAAAAAAAACAGTTAGGTTAGCTCAGTTAATTAAGTAACGAGTGGTACAACAGTAAGCAACCGTGGTATCAATTAATGACATAAATGTCACAATGAGTAGTTACCATCCCACCTTACATTAAATGATTTAAAATACATTCCAAAATTCTATTTTTGTACTCACGCATTCTTGCTTCCAGTTCTCTTACGTAAAATCAGGGCATACAAAACGGTTTTAGTTTACTTGCCCAACTTGTGTTTTGTTCTATAAGGTTTAATAGCATACATGCGTTTATTTATGTAGAATAAAAATGTTCTAAGGAAACCTGAGCTATTTAGAATCAAATTTAAAATTCACAAGAAAGCTCCTCATTATTGCGGTGTTAGTTAAAATAAAATCCCGAAAGGAAAAATTAAGATTAAACATTACATACATATAAATATAATTCAAATAATTTTTTTAAAAGACAAAAAAAAATGCAAAAAAATATAAACTTTAAATCAATTAGTGAATGTTCAGAGAGCATGGGTTAAATATATTTTTTACCCTTGATCACGGTCTATTAGTTAGTTACGTGATAGGTCAAAAACTTTCTTATTTTAGCAATATTTCATATATATTTAATCATCTTAGGTTAATATTTTTAGTAGAGATAATTTCGAAGAATACATCATTGCATACTTCTTGAAGTATATGCAAACGTCAGTTATATTAAAATTCGGCAAAATAACAATTTTTCATATGGTATGATGGAACGTTTAGAAATTTTAGGACTACTTGATATCAGACATTTTTTGTCCTTTAACGGCACCACATATTTATTCCCTTGATCCTAGCGACTCATGCGGAAATGCAGGGATAAAGGGAGAACAGAGGAGATGAGACAAGACGACATAACTGTAGGGGACCTCAATAGGCAGCCACAAGTGGAGGAGCGTTGTCTATAAATCGCCACGATAAGCTAAGAAGGTAAACAGTGTCAGAGCGCAGAGCTGTCATAGCCAGTCAAGGAATTATGCAATAGCCGGACTAAGTAGCCAGGGAAACAGGGCCTGTGATTAGCCTGTCAGAGGCGGAGGGCATGAGCATCTGCCGGCCTGTCATCTACAGGGGCAGGGAGGACTGCTTATTGTCCGCTTCCGCTTTACCTGACAGGTCGTCTTAGCCTCTCGGTCAGTCTGTTCTATGCTAGGCTTGACAACGCTCTCTATTCACGCCCGCTAACCACACACACACATACCCTAGGATCCAACAGAGTTGCAACCTTACTTTTAAGCAGGTAATGGCGGCTCATCTGTCTGTCTGTTTGTATGCATGATTGTACTCATCAAACGCGGATAGAATCCAATCTATTTTAAATGTATGTCTTAGGACAGTATTGACCGAGAACGGCTATACTTTGAACGAGTTCAAAATTTCATCGTCAGTCTCAAAAATGACTACGAGCAGAGATGAGTGCAGGTTTCGAGTTGAAACTAGCTGGTTTTTTTAACTCGTGCCTAGAAAAGGTAATAAAAGAAGCTAAAACTGTGGCACTGTTTTCAGTAGGCAAAAAAACAAAGAGTTTGTTCATCAATAAAGGTAAAACCTTGCACCTCAGTAGGGATCAGAAAAACTAGAAAGACTCCGTCGTTTCCCCTTTATACCATTCTAGCAAACTGCTATTGCGTTGTTCTCCAAGGGCACGTTAACAAACTACGATTGTCCGACACTGCTGACAGACGTCAAGTATGGCCAAGAAGGGTTCACCATGAATGGCCAGAACTTTATAATGATTGGTAAACTGGTTAAGGGCTAGAAGGATTTGATGTGCTTGACATTTTTGTTCAGAATGGAGGGTTCAAGACTAATTAAGTGGAAAGACAAAAACTACCCCATAGCCCGTTTAAATTTACAGATAATTATATATAATTATAGATCCTCAGGCGAATCTATTTACAAATTATTTTTGTATTTCCTGTAGCATCGCTGCATTATATACAGGTTTTGTTATTTTATATAAATTGTATAATGAATAAACAAGTATAATGATATACATTATACATGACTGGACTAAACTGACTAATAAAGGTGATGGTGCTCACCTTTTTGATCAAATTTAAAACTAACTTACATACTAATTCTTAACATAATTTTTCCCCGACAGTCTGTTGCCATCGATGCGGGAGGGATGGTGGGGTCATAGTGTTAAACACTGGGTTTGTCAGGTGCTGCAACGAGTCAAAAAACATAATGTGTCTCCGGCGGATTAACTCGCCTACCGACAGCACACTAAGCAACGGGTGCAGGTCAGCGTTCTTCAATCTCTCGAGAGAGATATGTCGGACCACTTTTCGCATGATCCCATTCTGGAAATGTTGGAGGGCTGTATTGTCAGTCAAGTGGGTAAATAGCGGGGCACCGTACAGCAGAGCTGGCCGGAGGACACATTTATATGTCAAATTTCAGACGACAGGTTGGGTGAAGTTAGCAAGTCATTCAAGGGAAGAGAATCCCGTTGAAAACATTGAATGACTTAATTTGGTTGACTTGGTCATGATACAATAATCGAGAGCATAAATGATAAAAAAAAAATTATTTGAGAAAAACTTTTTCTATTTCAAGCTATTACAGATTATTCCGGTACGATACAGTTAAGAATAGATTTTACTGACGATAGAACGAAAATATAAAATAAGAATACAAAAGGCAAGATACAAAAGGAAATCCGGAGACCAATTTTAATTTTAATAAGAGTTTCTTCTTAAATAAACTAAGTGAACTAGATCGGCTACATTTTCACCTGCGGACCTCCCGTGACTACCAAATTTGGTTTATAATTATAAAACGAAATTTAAACTATGAAAAAGAAGAAGTCACCAATATATCAAATAAACACTAGCGTTATTAATTATGTTATTTTATACTATACTATTTTCACAATATTGGGATAGCCGTATCTTAAATATATTCATAAGTTTATAAGAGGTGAATAAAAAAAAAATTCTAGAAAATTTAGTAATGACATTGTCGGAATCGCTTTACAAGTTTTTAAAAAAATATAATATCAGTGGGAGTCAATAGGATTAACATAATTAAATTTACAGGAGCCCTGTTTCTGATAGAATAAATATTGCATTAAAGGCTGAACATAAGAAATAAGCCCCCACCCCACTCCAACACCCTACCAGGAGATAAAAAAAAGTAATGAACTGTTTTTTGTTGTTTTTTTTTGCTTTTTTTATATAAAACGAAACAAGTCGCGTTAAACCAATTTAAGGGAAGCCGCTCGACGAAACTAAGGGTAAAGTTCCCCGCAACCCTTATCGGGGTCCCTCTGGAACTTTTTACACCACTTTTTCCACCCCCAACACAACGCATCCAGGAAAATATTTCAAAATAATATCCAAGCATTTATTAGATTTGACATTTTCATCGAATCGTATTATATACAATACATTTTCTTTTAGCTTTTCTTAAGCTTGTTTTTTCACTTTGCCATTGTCAACGCTTTATCATTATATTTTCTTTTAGTACATTAGAGGCAGGATCTTTTCACTTATAAAATATCCCTTACCTTTATCTTTACCTTATTTATATAATATATACTATACATATATATATACATATATACATATATATATGTAAGACAATTATTGAAGGTGGGGTGAATAAACTGAAATCAGTTTCTCTGTAAACAAAGTTAGCAATTTTATTCACTATATATTATATTATAACAATTATTAATATTGATTTACACAATCTTACCTGTAAACAAAGAAACGACAATTACAGTTTCTAACTATCAATTCTCTATTTACACTATTTACATGTTCTGTTATCTCACATAACCTTCTCTATCTGATAACTGATGCTCCATCTGGTGGGGGCCAGTGGAAGCAGCACGGCAAATTCAAATGAAAGAGAGATCACTTTCATTACATCTCCCCTCTCTGAGGTGAAAATTCTTTGAAAATTTTCAGTCTGGTAATATCGGAAGTAATTTTGTTATGTGAAAGAATCCAGTTTCTTGCTTTCCTCTTCCGGTATTTATTTTATATATTGAATTTGATATATTTTCTGTTATTTCAAAGGGACCAATTTTTAATTCATCTAGTTTATTCCTGTTCAATTTGTTGCCATTTTCTATATATACTGTATCTCCTGTGTTAAATTCCCAATGTTTTCTTGATTTATCAAATATTTTCTTGTTGTATTCATGAGACTTTTTTGTTCTTTCTAAGGCTAATTTACTGTCATTCATCCAGTTTTCTTTATTGTTTCTTTTTTTTAATTCTTCAGGTAAAATGCTAGTATCTGTGCCATCCAATAAATACTTGGGTGGAAAACCGGTTACTGTATGTTCTGTTTCATTATATTTATCCACACATTCTTTAGCGACTGTTGTCCAGGCTCTTTTCTTCCCTTTTTCGTTCATTTTACATCTGATTTTATTGACTAGAGTTTGATTTAGTCTCTCATTTAAACCATTGGAAAAGGGTGCATTAACTGCTGTAAATATCAATCGAACCTCCTTTTCCCTTAGGAAATCTTTGAATTCTCTTGAGTTGATTCCTGGGTATTGATCTGTAAGTATTATACCTATTTTCTCTGTTTCCAGCACATTATTTACTAACTTGATGAAGTCAGTGGCACTCTTAGTTTTTGATGTTGAAATGAATGCATATCTTGTGAAGTGGTCAATAAGGAAAGGAGGTGGAGGTATCTTTTTGTTGATCGTTGTCCTCCAAAACCTCCAATAGTGTCGATTGACATTATTTCGAATGGTTTTGTTGCTGGCCCTAGTTGTGACATTAGCCCATATTTTTCTTGCCCTCTGGATTTGTTTTTAATACATATTTCACAGGTTTTACATACTTTTTTTATATTTGCAGTTATATTTTTTGCTGTGTAATAAGGGCATACCCTATTCATCATTTGTTTAATTCCTATATGGCACCATTCAGAATGTATTTCTTTAATGAATTCTAAACTTAAGTTTTCAGATAAAATTATCTTTTCTTTATTTCTTACTTTTTTATAGAACACTCCATCTTTTTCTATTAATTTTGTTTTGGTGTTTTGTAATATTCTATTTTCCTCTTGATCTTTTTTAATTTCTTGTATTTTTATCAAATTAACTATTTTTAGGATTTCTTCTTTATTTTCAATTGGTTCTAATACCGGGTTTCTGCTCAAACTATCTGCTTCGGTATTATCCTTTCCCGGAATGTATTTAATTTCAAAATTGTATTGTGACAAATAGTAAGTTAATTCACCAAGTTCTTCATCCGTTCTTGCTCTTATGTTTAAATTTTCTAATGGTTTGTGATCTGAAAATACAGTGAATTTTCTTCCAATTAACCAGTATTGCCAATATTTTAATGCCTCTTTGATTGCCAAACACTCTAAATAAATTGCTTTTTTCCTTTTTTGCGGTTCGCTTAATTTTTTTGAAAAGTATGCTACTGGCTTTTCTTTTCCATTGTTTTGTACTTGTTTCAAAACTGCACCAATACCTTCTAGAGATGCATCTGTATAAATTCTTATTGGTAAATCATTATCAAATATTTCTAACACTGGTTGGGAACATAGCAATTTCTTTACTTCTGCAAAGGATTTTTCACACTCTTCCGTCCATAAGAATTTTTCATTTTTCCTTAATAATTTATGCAGTGGATCTAGCAATATCGAGCTTTTTGGTATGTACTCGTGATAAAAATTAATTTTTCCTAAAAATTGTCTGATGTTCTTTTGGGTTTTTGGAGTTGGAAAGTTTTTTATTGAAATTAAGTTGTCCTTTATTGGTCTTACTGTATTGTGTTGTATTATGTGTCCAAGGTATTTTGCTGATTCTGCTGCAAATGTACATTTTTTAAATTTTAATCGGAAACCTTCATTGACTATTGCTTTTATTACTTTTTCTATATGTTCTATATGTTCTGTGAATGATTTCGAAAAAATTAAGATGTCATCTATATAATTTTCTGAAAAGTCTTTTAAATTGTGCTTTCTTAAGATGTTGGATAAAATTCTTTGGAAAATAGCTGGTGATGTCTTTAAACCATAGGGTAGGCATGTCCATTGGAAGTGCCCTTCTTGTGTGACAAATCCTGTTTTCTGTCTATCTTCAATGCGTAATGGAATTGACCAAAAAGCGGAATTTATATCTAGTGTGGTGAAGTATTTGCAGTTTCTTGTTTGTATTATTAAATCATCTATTAATGGGAATGGTTGAGCTTGTGGTATAACTAGTTTGTTCAATTCACGAAAATCTATACATAATCTTGATCGCTTGTTTTCATCTCTTTTGAATGCTAAGGTTACGGGGGCTGCGAATGGACTATAGGACTCTTCAATTAGATCATTTTGTAATAATTTTGCCACCTGATCTTCTATTTCCTTCTTATCTGCTATAGTGCATCTATAAGGCCTTTTGCTGCAGAATCTGTCCACCAGTAAGTCAATTCTAGCTTCGTAATCCTTAACCGTGCCCACATCATATTTGTTCCTGGCAAATACTGTACTGTACTTTTCTATCAGTCTTTCTATCGTAATCTTTCTCATATTATCTAAGTGATCTAATTTTATTTTGAACCCGTCTTCTTCGATATGTTCATTAAAATTCACTTTAACTTCTTCATTTTTTTCTTTCTTTTTCTCAGTATTTCCTGTTTCATCTTCTTTCTTCTGTAATATTTGTAGATTCTCATTTTGAATTAATCTAAATTTTTTGATAATATCTAATCCTATAAGAAAATCTTCAAAATCATCTCTCTCTACAATGAACACATCAACATATTTTTCTATCTCAAAAATTTTCACTTTTATGGTTACTAAACCTTTTGTTTGTGTCACACCATTGACTGTTTTTAAATATATCTTATTAACATCTTCTGTTTTTTCCTTTATCTTAATTAATTTTGTATTTATTAGAGAGACTTGGGATCCTGGATCATATGTCCCATTTACCTGTAACTTCTCTTCTAATAATATTTTTACTTTAATCAATGGTGTGATTATTCGTTTTTTTGTTCTGTATTTAGATCTACTTCTAATACTGAGTTGCTTCCCAGTATTCTAGTTTCATATTTGTCTCTCTTTTTAAACCAGCATGAAGCTTCTGGATGATATCTGATGCCTTTGTTTAATTGTTCACAATTATTGCATGGCCTTTTTTCTTGAAATTTATTTTTACTAAAAAGTTTTTCATCTTTCTTTTTCATAAAATTATTTTTGTTCGCTAGACCCTCACATTTTCTAATTTCATGAAGTAATTTGGTCGAATTCTCACATTTTTCCTTATCTAACTTATTTCTAATGAACTCAGGTAAGCCTGCAGCTATAAGCATCACTAAAGTCTGTGAACTAATATTCTCATCCATATCTAACAATAATTTCTCTTTTTTCATGGCGTATTCCATCAGTAGACCTTCTTTAAACCTATATGATATAGCATGCATTCCTGTACTCCATCCTTGGTCTTCAAAAGTTTCCAAAAATTTTTCTTTCCACTCAGACCACACAGAGTCCATTGTTAATATTGTTAGGGTTGCTGAGTACCAGTCTAAGCATGACTTTTCCAAAAACAACCTTAATATCTCAATCATATTACTGTCTGCATTGATTCCACATCTTCTACATTCTTTCTCAAACATCTCTAGCCACTGTTTAGCATTTGAGTGTTTACATGTAAACTTCTCAACCATGAACTTCTCTGCTATATGTTTTAAATTTAGCTCATTCTCTTTATTTTGTGTGGATTCAACCATCTTATCTTTATTCACTACTTGTTCTAAATATAAATTATCAAACATTACATTACCTTCTTCATCAAAATATATTGTTTTCATTTTCTCGGTTAATGTAATCCACACACTCTTCTGTTGACCTCTTTGAGTAAAACTGTTCCTCAATCTTTTATAAATAAGTGTCTTAGTCAATTCTACATGATCACTCATAAAGCTTTTCTCTAGGGGCAACACATATTCTTCATTTTCCTCTGTCTTAATTGTGGTAATTGAGAGAACATTTGTCTTCTTATCCTTCGGTGATCCCACAAAGTTAATGGTGAATTGCAGTCTTTTCGCCATTGTAACTCCTATTGTCGTTTTGTAAGACAATTATTGAAGGTGGGGTGAATAAACTGAAATCAGTTTCTCTGTAAACAAAGTTAGCAATTTTATTCACTATATATTATATTATAACAATTATTAATATTGATTTACACAATCTTACCTGTAAACAAAGAAACGACAATTACAGTTTCTAACTATCAATTCTCTATTTACACTATTTACATGTTCTGTTATCTCACATAACCTTCTCTATCTGATAACTGATGCTCCATCTGGTGGGGGCCAGTGGAAGCAGCACGGCAAATTCAAATGAAAGAGAGATCACTTTCATTACATATATATATGTGGTACGTCTAAATATATGCTGCACAATGCAGAGCCATTTTTATCTGAAAACTTTTAAAAAGTTGGGTCCTACTTTATATTCATAGAGTTGAGTTTAGACGTTGTGTACTAACGTATTCTCTTTGTAGTGTTATTTAATCATTGTTCTTCCAATAGTTATTTATTTACCTTGCCGAGGTACATAGTCTTACTTATTGCGTTCTTTAGATACACACGATTGTTTGTTATATTTTTCGTTTAAATTATGTATAGTTTTATAAAGAATATGATAGTATAAATCTACGGTTCCGCCAAAGTTGTAGAATTCCAGATTTATTTATTCACAAAATAATATTGTATATCTGAAACCTCAAGTTTCCAGGTAGGGTATTTAAGTTTCAGAATCAGATACTTTTTCGTCCATTTCCTTGTATTTTATATAAAACTACGATATTTAAGATACAATAAGAATATTTAGACAACAATTATCCTAGTTAGGGGTTAATGTATTTTGACAGTGTCTATTTCTAATTGAGGAAAAAATGTTCACTTCATTAGTCTCATAAATTATTATTCCATCATTTCTGCATAGGCAATGCTATCTCCCACGTGAAGTTTGGTTTCATTCACTAAAACGGCCTCAATGCCAGAGCCTCTATTTATACTCCGTTATGCAACGCCTACAAACGCAAGCTGGCTTCCTCGTTCCCTGGCTACATATTTCGTCTGTTCAGCCCAGATTGTTTATACACTCTAATTTATCACGATGTTATTCTACCGTGAGATTTATCATTAATTATTTCTAACGAGTTAGACATTAGGTTAGACCTAACCTATCCTTAGCTGAAGTCAATGGTAATGTAACTCCAGAATTAAGTCTACGATAGTTCGTCACGAGTTGCAAATACAATTTAAATTTATTGTTTATTATATTGACCTACAGACGCTATGCATATTTCATTATTATATTATAATCAAGATCTTCAATTACATACCCTACTCAATATTGTAGGAAAATGAACTAGCGAAATTGAAATGGATAGCCAATCTTTGTTTCACTCCCTAAAACGGTGACCTTTTATTTTATCATTGCGTCATAGTTCATTTTATGACTACAATTACCTTTCCTTATGTCCTCGGTTGATAATATTTTAATGTTTTTTCTCTTACTAGTGTAGGAAAGCAGTTTTTAAGTTCCTTAGACTGTTGAAAACAAGCACTTTCGATGTTATTTCTAAACCACAGTCCTTTTGAATTCACCAAAGAAAAAGAAATACTATGGATTATTGTTGGTCAGCGGCCAAAACATCCTAGAGCCGACCTTTGTTTTTTGGCTAGGGATCTGACTTCTTAGAGATAATGCTCATACAGATTCAAATCGAGATACAAAACCCTAAAAGAGATAAAAAATAAATAAAACTTTCATACAATGACAGATTAATAATGGGCTTTATTCATATCAAAATAATTAATCCTTTATTAACAGTAGGCTTTGTTAGGAGTTTATTACTTTTATCATAGCATTTATGAACGATTGATGATGTGTATGTGTAGCTACCATACACTTTTTTTGTTCATATAATCTATCAGTTGTAATGTTATGTGATGTATAGTAGAATTATGTAGTAAACATATATAAATGCAGTGCTAACAAACAAAATGTAATTTTCAATATATAAATATGGTAAGGGTACACAAGTTCAGAAACAAACAATTACTACGTTCTCAACTTGAGCTAATACCAGCTGTGGGTGCTACAGATCTGTTCTACATTCCCGATTTAATATTTGATTAACTACTAACGACTGTCATCACTAGTATCATTCATCAATAGATTCACCTGAGGATCTATAATTATATAGAATTATCTGTTAATTTGAAGGGGCTATGGAGAAAAAAAAAGGAGCACAAAAAACCAGTGGCCTAGAGCTTTTTCTATCTCGGGGTATTTTTTTTTTTATTTGCACTATAATATAATATATAAATATAAAAAAATGCCACCCTAAAATATGGACTCCCCCCCCTCAGGTACGCTATTACACATAAATACATTTTTTTTTTATTCGGGGAAATGCTCCATGATTCTACATTGGCTTATACCCTTCTGCCAAAGATATTCGGCCAAATAGAAATCATTGCAGTTTCTCTATTATTTGTTGTAACTACATTTAGAGTTATCAAATGGTTAACGTAACAGAATCTCTGGATGTAAAGTAAACTTATTTCATTTGCATGTATAAAAGTGAATGGTTCCCAATAGGAAAGCCCTCCTCACAGGGAGTACTTAAGGATATGAATAAATAAGTAGATAGCATAAATGCATGCTTTTGACGGACTTCCGAAGCTTTCTTGGCTTAAACGTAACAAAATAGGATTTTACTTGAAGGTTAGTGATCGTGTTGTATTTTTCTGGACAGAAAATAATGCCACTAACAAAATGAAATAATTTACCATAACAAAATACATAAACTTTGGTTCTACGAACTCAGTTAAATCTCCTACTTAAAGAGCGACTTCATTAGTGCTTTTATCATTAACATATCATAAATTTTATTTATAATTTACGTGAAATAAGAATTATAAAGACAATTGAAAGGGAAAGGGCGAACCTTTCCCAGACGAAAAAATTAGGCACGCCCAGCCGTCGATTTGACGAACCGGAGAGGAATCACAGGCACATTAGGCCTCATCCTGGGCCTGCCTTCTTGATCACAGGCCCCGTGCTAAAAAAAAGTAGGTAAAGTCCATTTAGCTACCGGTCATGAAATAGCAACCGAAATAATATCAATTTGCGAGAAGGTAAAAAATCCGTATGGACTATTGTAATACCATTAGAGAAATCGTTTGTTTTTATTAAAAATAGAAGTTCAGTGTCTGGTGGTCTCTCAACGGTGTAAGGCGAGCAATGGATAATACTAGCTCCAGTGGTAGTAACCATTATTTCGGTCCTTGATAACTGTATTGTTATTCAAGTATGTTATAAATTTCCTTCACGTGGTTTCATGAACACCGTTAAGACATAATCCTGTAATAAAAAGTCCTTCTATCGAAGTACCTTCTTTATTCTAAGCTATATAGAATACCGGAGGCGTTCCGCTCTAAATTAAAACATGCAAATGGCCAACTTAAAATAATTCAGAAAGTAAATGATAAATTCAATCAAACAAGAATAAAGCTGCTTAAAATTGATGGGTACCTGACTAAATTATCCTAAAGTAAACTTGATTGAAGTTGGAACTTGCCCCGGGGGCGAGGAGGCAAAGGAAGTCAGTCGACAGCCGGTCAACTTTAACGTCTTGTTTTATTTCTTAATAAGATGGAGGAGGGCCTGTTAAGTTGTCGCTTGTAGCTTTTACAGCGTTCAAAGGGCAGCTCTTGAACATATTAAATGGTTCCGATTATGTGAGCTCTATGCCTCTGCTGAGTAGAAGAGACTTATCTAACTCGAAATACGGTTGTTGTGCTATAGACCTGGAGGAAATGGACTCAGAGGAGACAGGCTAAGATGACAGGAGGATGTAGAAGATGACTTGGGTGTCAAGAGATGAACTGCGGTAGAACCAGATAGGCAGGACTGGAAAAGACTTGTGGAAGAGGCCAACTTCCTTTCAGGACCGTAGTGTGGAAGAAGAAGACTTCAAAACTTTCTTATCATAAGGTTCATTTTGACTCCATAGAAACCTCACCAAAATACTAAAAGTATTTAGACTTATTTTTTGAGGGGCAGAGACTAATAAAAGTAATTTTATAATGATCTATAATCTAGCATGGTTCATCGTAATGGAACACCTTCATCTGCCATCTTATGCTGAAAATATCTACTTAACGCGTTTAAGATAAAAAAAAAAAAATGGTGTAATATATTTTTTAAATTCTATACCCGAAAAAAATGAATCATGACATTGAGTACAAATAGAATAATCATAAAATCAGTCATTCTACAGCCACCGGTAGACTCTCACTACTGTACTGACTTAACCAACCTCCACCGAGGATTCCCACATCCCTAACTCCTCTCACACCACCTTCAAGCAGGTACGCCTAGTACAAGGTTCCTTTTACCCCAAATATTTTATATTTTTCCCACATCCTAAATTCGACCTAGAGAGCTTCGGGGGAGGAAGAAAAAAAAAAAAAAAAAAAAAAAACGTAGTCATTCTAAAAAGTTTCAAAAGAGAACAACATTTAATAAGTGATAATCGTTTCAAATTTTAGGATATTTCTATCAATCTGTTAGGTATTCGTTACTGGCAGATCCTATATGAACAAACAGGGGTTTTCATAGTCATTTTAATAAAAACTCCACAAAATATGAAGTTTGCCAACTCTAAAATATTGGAAGGCTGGTTATAGACTATTCATATTAATAAATGCACACTCCCTCTACTCACAATTTATTTTACAAAGATGCGTGCGCTTTCGGTCGCTACACCACAATTCTTACAATGTAAATAATAAGATACTTGAGATTGATATAATAAATTTAATAGCGATAGTTATGTAGAATATTCAGAATTATCTATGAATACACATTCCGATTACCCCTTTACTTCTTGGTAGTAGTAAAATATTTTGGGTGCGAGATTTGTTGAAACAAGAGCTTGACGGAAGGGGAAAAGCTCCCCCCACTTCTTTTCTTATCTTTTGTAGACAACTTTATGACCGAAGTATCTTCACTCGCCGCGTTTCTTATGAAGTCTGAAAACGTCCCAAGACACAATTTTTTTTTTTTTCTTGAGGCGCAGGCTGCTTTTTAACTGCTTAAAGAAAACCTCTAGCCTGTTAAATTCAATTTTTATATTTTGAAAAATATTAACACTTTGCAATAATAAAAGTAATATTACACCGTCAAGAAGATATATTTTAATACAATATATAACAAACTTCAGCAAATTGATACATCACAAATTTAAAATTAATTTGAGCTTCAGAAAAAAACGAATTCTAGATAAAAATAAAGTTTACCAATGAAACAGTAGTAATAAAAATAAAAGCCACATATATTCAGATGAAATTAAAACTGATTGGTTTCCTAGAAATTTAATGGACAAGGTTTTTTTTTTATTTATTGTACCGACCTCTTCTACCCGTTGCGAGTCATATTTTTTCTCTTTGGTTTGGTTTTTATCGGCATTCAGTTAAATTTTCCCGTTTAATTCATAAAACGACGGGCTGATAAAAAGCAAAAATTCAGTTGCTTTAGCGTTCACTTGAACATTGCGTAAATAATTATCGCAGTAATCTTTTTACTGCAAATTCACTTGAATCAATTAATTAATTAAATCTTTCCTAGCATTTATTAAAATACAATAGTTCATTCTGGGACATTACATTGCCTTTTATGTTTCTGTGTCTCTTCGGGATCTAATCTCCAACTGCCGAGACCTGTCACCATAGCGAGTGGCCTGAATAATCAGAGGAATTGTGGCACTCGCTGTTATTCAGCTATAAAAGAGAAAAAAAGAAATAGAGAATTTTCTCGAAATTAATGATGCTATAATTCGACTTGATGGTGTCCCCCTCAATCTGCTTTTTTACAAACTTTTTCTCGGAGATAGATTTGATCATTATTTTTTTCTTTTCCTTGGGTGGCTAGAAGAAGTTAGTATTTATGAAAACGATTTATTTTTTTGAATTTTGGTACTCCACGGGTTTTCGTTTTATATCTGCGTATAAATATCCCTTCACCTACACAATATAACTAACAAATATCCTCTACCAATATTAAGGCTGAGTGATTATGACGGTGTATAGGTCCCGAGAAAACAAGAACAATGTAGTATTTATCAGATCTATAAAAACAATTTCTGATTTAATTCCATCTTTGTTGACAAGAACTCTTGGGAAATTCTTTCAGTTCAAGTATCGTTGAAATATTTATAGTAGATTAAACGACTTAACACTTGTTGCATAAATGGAATCGTTTTATTATTTTTTTTCCAAGGAAGCGGCTCTAATTTCAAACAGGTAATACGCAATCCCATTAACCCAACTCAACGACTCGGGTACACTCAGGTAACAATACAAAAAAGTATTTTATCAGTTCGAATTATTGAAGGTGTATTCATTAATACTACAATTTGCGCTGCATATGAATAGTATATTGTATATGTTATGCATTGGGATGTGAAAAAAGTCTGTACTGTCTTTATATACTCCACTTATGTCAATACTTCTGATTAGGCCAATATTTTAACCATTTACAGTTCGATCCGATTCTGTGCCCAAGTTTCCAAGCAGATTTTCAAATCGAAAATAACAAGCAGTTCTTTTAACTGTTTAATAATTATTCTTATAAAAGAAACTAACGCTAAGTCCCGAACTGTAACCCAACATTGTTTCTACTCTTCCTACATTCGTTATAGTTATATCAATAAATTTCTATTTAGTTCGTTATTCATCTAAAAAAAAGTATACATACATATGTATAAATATGTGTTTATTAATTAATAAAAAATAAAATAGCGAGAACACATCTCAGATCTACTAGTATATTACTGAGGACTGTACGAAGCAAATTGTTTCATTTGTTATTAATAAAATATTATACCTTCAAGTACATAACATTGGACACGAATTAATCATGTAATAACATATCTTATGTAAAAAGATCAGAGTGCTTGGATTATTTTTTTTATATTAGAAGAAATTATGACGCTTGAGGGCAATCTCAAAGGAAGTGTTATTGGCTCACTTCTGTTCTATTCACTTCTATATAGATTTCTCTGACACGTGGAATGTGAAGGGTATTGTAATGCCAACGCAGGACTGAGCAAGCTGTAAATTCTTGGAGTGTGAAATGTATACATTGGTTTTTATAGCCTTGTTTGTCTCCTTGTTCGGTAGGAGCGTTTTTCGGAGTCTGATTCTCTTAAATAGTGGAAACATGTAACGTATAAAAACAAGTTTGCTTTAATTAATAACTCAGAAGATAAATTTCAGTTTTCTTTATTCCTATATAGATTCTACATATTACAGTATTCTATGGTACAATATTTTATTTTTATAAATTTTAGAGAAGAAATATTGGTTCAATGCTATATTACTATTGATGACCGCAGTGGCAGTTAGTACTACTTTTTATACAATTGTCATATTTTACACAATTCATATGGATACATTTTATTCTTTATATTATATATCATTTTTTTTTCGTATTGCAAGTTATGTATTCATATATATTTTTCACTGTAACTTATTTAAAAATAATTCGCATTTTCTTAATTTATGCACCATGAATGGTTCGTACAACTATTTCAAGTAAATTTGTATTGCTTATTCTCAAGGAACAGGTCCCACAAAAATAAAAAGAAAAATTTGTTTTTGAGATCTTACTGAAATTCAGAGATTTTTCAATTTTTTTGTTTTTTGCATTAGTTTTTTATATTCTCTACTAAAGGATATTTTTTCTAAGCCCGCAACTCCTCCTACGTTCTGGGTTTTTTAAAGTCATTATTGAGTCCGTAGGATAGTGCGATTTCGTAATGATAACTTCAAAGTATTTTCTAGTATTAAAATTAATTTCATCTAGTTATTTTTATGAATGGAAGTAGTGTACTGAAGCATGATAACAAAATTCTTAACATCGCAATACTAAATTAATGTAAGAATAAATAGACCATCAACAAATACGAGCGGCATGTGGCAAGATGCCTTGGTCGAGAATAATTGAAGTTATTGTTTTTATTCATGATTTATTCTTTAATAATCAAAATTCGCATTTATTACGTTTCAAATAAAAGGTAATTAATCGTTATTCAACGGAAGTTTTCACTTCAAAACGATACGGCGCTTGTCCTTCTAAAAACAATGTGATATGCTCTAGAGCATTACTGGTCGCGAGTGCCTCAATACGTAACACAATTAAATTAGCAACTGTGTTTAATCCTTCAATGAACACTTGGGTTTACGAACAACACTAAAAACAACCAGATTGCTAAAAGTAACCACTTGTCTAAAATTAGATTTACATACTATGATTTATAGGTAGCGATTCTCTTTATGCTCTGTGAACAAATATTTTGATTTAAATAACCTCCTGTTTCCTCATGCCTCTAGCAATGGATGCAATAAAATTTATTAGAGCTCTCGAGCGTTTTGGTCAGTAAGTAGCTGATTAATGGTATTAAATCCTACTGATAACACTATTGGCTAAAAATCACCCTTTTACAAAAAAAAACTTTGAATACACATTCAAGCATAAAAAGGTTCTCCAATACTAATAACGCACAAAAAAAACTAGTTATATTATTCGCTAAGTAGCTCTTTCTGACAATCCACCTTTTACGCGAACACTTTGTTGTTTTTTATGTTTTTAATTCATTAGTTTTGGATCATGCGACCATTAGTTGTTATTATTGGGATTAGTATAGCTTTCCCGTCTTTGAACAGCAAGTCAAATCTAGAAAATATCACGCTTCAATGTCAAACAGAATGTCGTGTGTACATTTATATCTTCACGGTCAGAGATTTTTACTGATAATTAATAAACACGCTTAATTTTTGAGGTTTAGTTTGAATTCATTTTTCTGGGCCGAACAGAAGAACATAAATCGTCAAACAAAGACATGGGCGAAAACATTCTTTGTGTGATTCAATGGGACTTGGCTTAGATGGAAGGAAAATAGATGTTAAATTATCAGTGGACAACGTTTCGGTATAGCATGCACGAGGCTGATATGTTGGACAGCCATGCATAGACAGGGCTAATATGCATAACCCTTCATGAAGATTTTAGCACACGCAGTAGTATTATTAGACAACGAGACATTCGCTCTCGTCAATAACCAATTGACAACTATAAACTCACAGTATGCAAGGATTTCTGGTCTTGAAAAAACTATACCCCAAAAATATAAGGCTTGTCTAATAGGACCGGACGACTTCCACCCCGTTTACAGTGCACATGGACCCCTTCAGACACAAAGCTATGACGTGCTCTCCGTGCCGACTTAATGGCCATCGCCGAGTAGCTGCTTCGTATTCAAGGTACGTTCGACGGTGCGGTGCCATCAATTACAATAAGAGCTAAGCCAGAGTGCGATAAGAGTCAGCCTGAGAGAGGATGTGAGCAGATGAGATCTAGAGCCGTGAGAAAGAGATCTTCTATCTTAGATTTGAGAGAGGAGGCTTCTGACAGCCAAATCTCAAGAGCAATTCCCATCTTTTAGAAACACGTGTGCCCTTGTGGTTCAACCAATTCCTTGTCTACCACCGAAAAAATCAAATTATTCTCAATTTTTGGCCAGTTCTTAAAAAGTAGCAAAAAGATAAATTTACAGGAGCCTCTTTTGAATGTTCCATGGTTGTTCTTTGATATTATTTATAGAATATCACTCTGGTTCAAAAGTATGAATGCATTGATACAATAAGTACGTGGATATTGCTAATTGACGAAAATCTATATCTTGGTAACGTGTAACGATTCTAAAAGAAAAAATATAACACCATAAACAATGTGCAGAAGAATGCAAAGAAATGCCTGTATGTTTAATCAAAAACAAACATTTTTTAGTTAATATTAATTAGGAAAATCTTCTTAATTATGTTTTGTTTCGTGATTTGAAAGGTTTGAGTTTAGATTCCTTGGAGGACAGATTTATTGTTACATTTGCAGATCAGTAAGTGAGTAGATAGCTAAACCAAAAAAGTAAATGTAATGTAATTAAAATTATCTACGCACATGATATGGACTTTTGATTTAATACTACTAATACGGATTTATTATCATACTTCCATTCTCTGCTATGACTAATGAACTGACAAATACCTTATTTCCCCAATTCATAAACAACTTTATTATGGTGAAATTACAATCTGTCTTAATACTTAAAGGGCAATAAATAATTGAGATAAATGTTTTCATTCATACCATATTTACAATTCATCATTCGCTCGCACATTCATAAAATATTTACAAACAAGCAAAGCTAGACTTTTAAGACTACGGAGAATCGGGTGTTTAAAAAGTCCCAAGTTTACAGTGTACTGTTCACTGAGCCAAAGTAATAATTTATTTATCAGTTCTTTAGTTAGAACATTTGGTCCACCAGGCCGGATTCAAAATATTTGGTCCTCTCGACTGGATTAAAAAAATTCCATTACGTCCTCGGATTATTATGTGATGTAGAGCAACGACAAAATAAATCTTCGGAGACAGGTTTGAGAAGAAAGAGGACATTGAAGGATGTTGGTGATGCTAGTGAGAAGCAGGGATTGGTAGCAGGAGCCCTTTGAGGGCGTGATCGTCCCTGACACAGACAATAACAAGCAGCCAGTAGCGCACAGGCTACAAAGGGCCTCGTTATTGGCCCTAGGTGCGACACCCCTCCACATACATTTTAAACAGTATTTAAATCATCCCACACTCCTCCGGATGTCTTGGCCCACCTCCCTCCGCTACTTTCTGGATAAATTATTTGTTTTCGCCCAATTGTGCCACAGCACAAATTATGACCCCGGTAGCCTTCTCTGAAACTTATTCTAATTTATGTAAAACGCTCATTCTGAGAAAATTCACTTTTCAGAAAGTAATAAAGTGAAGGATTCGAGGCGGGATGGGAAATGGGATGGCGATTGCCCCAGCCGTGGGTTGGCCATTATGTCAGGACATTAAAATTCATAAGTTGGCATTGTCCCGGACGCTCTTAGATTAAATGGCTTGGAAATCGTATTTAAAAAGCCAGCAGATTCGAGTGTAAAACCTCCCGGCACTGTCAGCTCTTTAATTGCGTTAATTATTTTTTAATAGCCTTATATTCTTTGTCGTTTCCCCACACGTGATGCATGAAAACAGACATTAGCCTTTCCTCCGTTTCGTTCAGCTCACTCAGTTCTCCAACAGTTCACAGTAGTTGACAAAACAAAATGTAGGCATTCCTAAAACTTATTTTCAGATAGAAAAAAAAATCCCGCAGATTTTATAGCATCAATCTATTATAACTTCATTTCAATGAAATCATAGATTTATTTCGAATTCAGATCACACGGGTCAGTTGACTATTTATACCATGTATGGTGAGCGACTGAATATTTTTACGTTTAGTTTTTGGTAATTTTCAAAGCTATTACAGTAGTAAAAACAGGCAGAAAAAGAAACTTTGGACGACAACTTTTCCTTCAGGCTTGGATAAAAGGATACATAAAGAATATCGATAATAAGAAACCAGTTTGCTTTACATGAATGATAGTTGAACCCGGTATAAAGGTGAAACCAGGCTCTTGAGGTCAAGTGGATGGAGCCTGCAATGGCCGCCAACGGTGTTAAAACGTCCTGTGAAGTCATGCTCTGTTAACTCGCAGAGTAAAGACCTTGTTTAATGCCTGCCTGCTCTGTTTGCCAGGTGTGTTTGCTTTCTGTTGCCCTCTGTTTTACTTATCTAACCAATTCGGTCCATTTTAGTTTCCGTCTTCCTGTTGGCAGCGGTTGTTAGTGTTTTAGGTCAACATCTCCGTTGTTCGCTACTGTTGAGTAATTCTAGTCTTGTTAAACATTAATTTTATAGCGATAAATTATTATGTCGATTAATCACAGTCAAAATGTAAAAGACTGATGTACCCTAAACAAAATATGAGTGAACTTGTCATAATTTCATACTGTCTGCTTTTCTCACACTCAAGCATTAAAAAAACTAAATTTAATTGTCTTGAATATATAAACTACTTAGAGAGTGAAGGAATGTACAGTGCTAATCGAAATTTTACTGGCTGAACCAGATCAGCGTAAGGCAAAGTGTTGTTAAAGATTCATTCAGAATTTCAGGTTAATGGAATAACTTTTAAAGCATTTATTGTTAAGCATATAGACATACCGGTGAAAAATGAGTGTCCTATGCCATATTACAAATAAAGCCCACCAGGCTCTGCAATTTTTGAAGTTCTATGACTTGAATTGTTCAATGAAGAAATATATCGATGGCCAAGGTACACTAATCTTTAAGTAGTAGGCTGGTACGGCTCTAGGATACCTAACCATCATCACAAGGATTTGTTTCGCTGCCGCTCATTTCTAAAATATTCACCCAAGCTTTGAGGCCCAACAACGCACCAATCATATGGTACATGTCCAATGTAAAAATGATCCTATTCATGAAAATAAAAAAATACTACATATTCGAATAACTCCATAATCCTTTTTTCATTATAATTTCAATCATCCTTAAAAATATCGTTTTCAAAGAGTTCCGTGGTCCAAAGTAATATTGGTAATTTCTGAGTTGCGATCATTCCTCCCGGGCAATTTGTTTTCCATTAATTAACTTCTGTTATTGAGTAATGCTCTAGTTTTAACTTTATTTATTTATTAATTGCAATAAGAAAATACTCGTAGCAAACTAAAATATATAACAACAAATAATAAAGAAGGAATGGCACAATAAATTCAAGTTAAATTCTCCCTCACTTCTAATCACACAATACAATGAAGGCTTAAGAGAATAATGTATTATGTGCCTAATTTTTGGATTAAAGTAGGCAGACTGATTTCGTCCTTATTGATTTCATTGAAAGACTAAACGTGGTCTTCTGGGGGACGTTTTGATCAGCCTCTCGGGTGAAACTGATAAGTTACTTGGATAAAAAAGTATGAAAACTTGCCTCAAGACACAAATTTATTATTTAGGAGTTAAATTCCAAGATTTAATCGGGATAGGAATCTCGGTGGTTTTATTTTCTTCTTGAGAATTGTTTTTTAAATTTACAATTGTACATAATATTTAAGCTTAGTATTATACACTTTTTGAATGTTTATAGTATCAAAACAACCAGTAGATAAAAGAGTCTGTCAGGAGATCAGCTTAGGTTGGTGAAAAATGTTGTGTTTCTATCAAATTTATTGATGTACAATGTTTCGACCTACTCAGCAGTGCTTACTCAGGATGTCAGAAATGAGATAGGATGTTTAAAAAACTTTAGGTAGCTGAGTCAGCTATGCCGGTGACACGATATGTCGAAACGATGTCCATTCATAAATTTGATGAAAACCTAATAACTCTCTTTCATCAACCAAAGCCGATCTCCCATAATATCTTCTATTAATTTATATACTCCCTGATAACAATAAACTCACAGCGTCGAAAAAACCTTTTTAATTCGTACAGTCAAACAGTAATACTGAGTTTCATCTTATTTGTGAATATTTCAAGATTTGCTCGAATAATATATACTTGATTTAATAGATATGCTTGTTTTTGAACTTAATATTTTCTATACCAGAAAAACTGAACATCTGATTAACCATAAATACAGACTATATGCATTGAAATGTAAGCAGAAAATATGAACCCAGGTTTTCATTTGTCTGTGGCTCGACCTAAGAATAAGCCAGGTGTCATTAGGCTGTAATGTGGACTGGATGGGAATTAAGTTCGCTGCAAGCGGCAATGATTTATAGTCTGTCACAAATCAAATCATTTTTCAAAACCTTACGACCGACCGCTCCGCCTTGGCTGTCAGTACAGAAAAGACCCTGCCTTTAAGGTTTATATAACGGACTATTCACTGAGACTAATCATTTAAAATGGGAAAAATCTAGATTCAAAGTCAACCAGTCATAAAACTAAAATTCCAAATCAATATCATCGAATCTAATTAAGACAACCATGGATATTTATTGCACATGATCAACACTACCCACTATATATAAACTATCATGGAAGCTGAACTGAAGTGTTAGATGTCCTCGATGAGAACCCAACAATTCCTTTTATTCAAGCAGCGTTCTTAGCGCTGTTGTTTGATTGGCTTAGTCCTAATTCTAGATTTTCAGCTGAGAACGATACTTCCATGTAAAATTATTTTTTAAGGTACATCAGAACAATTCTAATCGGATATTCAGTGGTAATTTATATACAAGCAAACACTAGACTAAAATTGGTACTCAAGGGTGGGTCATAAGTCCCTCAAAACTTTCCATAACATACAAATATTTCAGTGCTTAATTTTAAAAGTAAGGACAAAAAATAGGATCATTTATAATAGCGGATGCTTCCTTGAATTCGTTGACGGCTGTCCCAGAATTAACGCAAGATTTGATTTAAATAGAAAACACAGTTTTTAGTATTTTTGTTGTTATTTTTTTATTGAATTATAAAGTGAATAGGATATGGAATAACACATCGGGCAAAAGGCCTCCACGACTTTATCGAAATTTTCCATGACCATTTGGCATAAATGTGGTTGAATTTCGTTGATGCAGCGTTGAATTCCCTCTTTTAATGCACGGGTGGATGTGGGCTTGTTGACATACACCTTTGACTTCAGATAACCCCATAAAAAGAAATCTAAAGGTGTTAAATCACACGATCTAGGGGGCCAATTCTGATCACCGAAACGAGAGAGTACACGACCTGGAAAAGTCTCATGCAGTATTTGAATTGTTTCATGGGCTGTATGGCATGTGGCACCATCTTGTTAAAACCACATAATGGTCACATCAATATCATCCAATTTCAGCACAAAGCACTGTGTTATCATGTCGCGATATCGAGCACCAGTAACAGTCACTGCTTGACCAGCCTCATTTTCAAAAAAGTATGGTCCAATTATGCCTCCAATCCAAAATCCACACCAAACAGTGACACGTTGTGGATGCATTTGTTTTTCAATAATCATATGTGGGTTCTTCGTACCCCTAATGCGACAATTTTGTCGATTAACAAAGCCATCAAGATGAAAATGTGCTTCATCGCTTAGGATAATTTTGCTCGAAAAATCAGCATCCACTTGTTGATGTTCAATAATCCATTCAACGAACTCTCTTCGTTGCGTATGGTCATTAGGCTTCAATTGTTGTGTTAACTGAATTTCGTAAGCAGGGAGACCCAGATCTGTAGTGAGTATACGCTGTAGAGAACTTCTTGAAATATGCGATTCTTGTCTTCGGCGCCGAATTAGTGTTCCTGGATTTTCAACTACACTCTCACGCACTGCTTCGAAATTGACATTTGAACGGCTTGTTTTGGACGACCAGTGTGTTTAGTGTCTCCAACTGATCCCGTCTCCCTAATTTTTTCAATTAATCTCTTTACAGTTGGTGAAGCCAAAACATTATTCCGACCATATTTTGTATGACATTTTCGAACTGCTGCCAAACTTTTATTATTTTTGAGATAATGTTCAACAATGTGTATTTAGTGTTGTTCTATCGTGTAACGCTCCATTTTTACCAACCCTAAACTCTCAGCTGTCAAATTGTTTTTTTTTTTAGGGTTGCCAGCACTTTACTGCACAAATGGCGGCAAATTCAAGTCTTGCGTTAAGTCTGGGACACCCTTTACTTTGCAACAGGAATAGGGAAAATGGCTTTCTGCTGAGCGTAACAGTAATGCTATAGAGTGCTTATTTTAATAGAATATTTGACATCACCTAAGATTATGCTTATTGTGTTGTATGAAAACTTGACAATAATGATAGCAAAAAATAAATTTAAACGGAAAAAAGTCTAAAACGTTTAAACAAAGTAGAAAGTTGACCACTAACTCACTTCAGTCCCAGATCAATATGTATTATTTGTACAATGTAAAGACGTTTTACCGAATATTTACAATTCAACACATTATATGCAGACTGGAATCCATTAGTAAGTCTGTTGCCAATGCTAAACATTTACAATGTTTCACTCTCATTGTGTGATAGTCAGATGTATGAAAATGGTGACCTCTGTAGCAAATTTGTTACCACATTTATATGCTACAATAATAAAAAAGTGGCAGATGTGAACAGAATCACAAATAAGTTGGCATTCTACTACTCCATCTCCACTACTGGGATAAATTTATTTCAACTTTTAACTATTAATTTATTGCAAGATGTATCACAACATGTCTACATAAACACAACAATATGTTTTAAAAAGGGCTAGGACGAAATGAGAACAGAGTGCGGTGTAAGTATGCTGACTGACATGTTACTTCTGGCCTCCCTGAAGCTAATTAGAACCTAATGGAGCCCTTAACGGCGTCCTCGGCACCTTAATAGGATCTATCTTCGTTAGAGATCTTCATCTTCAGCTCCTCCTGCCTTCAGTGACTTGTACTGGCATCTTCTTCGCGGTAGGTGCCCAACTTTTACACACATTTAACACGCTTTTTCTAGACAATCCATTTCACCAATCATGTAACTTGGGAAACATTTTTGTGATGTTTAGTGAAACCTTGAGTTGATCGGCGCTTGTGCGGATTCTTCGTGGTTGTAGCTTTTAGTGCAGCACAATCCTACAGCATTGATTACTAATTAATACTACAGTGAGCATAAAATAAAACAAAAACCAAGACCTATGTTTAATGATAACGAGTTTTGTAACCTTTGTCGACTAAAGTCCGAACTCATTAAAAATTATTAATCAGGACATCCAGATGTTAAATTATATACCTATCTTAATTTTGTGGTAATTTCTTTTTATGATTACTAATAAAAATGATAATGACCCTTTATTATTTTTCATGCTGCTGCTTTTAATTTTATATATCAGCATCATTAGAGTATCAAATCGAACTCATGCAAAATATGATTACTCTAAAAAAAATACTGGTTGAGTTAATGTATCCTACAAAATAATGAGAATGTAATGCATAGTCATAGAATTGTTTGTGGGCTGTATCTTCAGTAATGAAAGTGGTGAATAATATTTGACTTCAAACCAGAGCCATTTCGCCAGTCAAATTTCGATTCTCCATCGTAATAAACAATAGGTTTTACACAAGTTGTCAGGGGTATATACGTCAAAATGTAAACTTTTCTAATTGGGATTATTTTATAATATATTTATGCAATAAGTCAAGTGCTTAAAATAAAATGCATTATTAAATTTAAATCCAACTAAATAAATTTTAATTGTTCATAAATATTATAATTAAATTAAACCTATTTACTAAATCAACGACATATGTAATATTGTGCCGTTTCTGCTGATCATTCCTTCAATTTGTATCAACGGAGCTGTTTAATTGCACCTTTCTAGTTTGTTAACCTTTACATGCCTACATGACAGGAGTTTCTCAGTTTCAATCGTATAAGAGATATTACAACTTAGCCCTACTAGAAATTTAATTTTACGATAGAAATACCATTTCCAAAGGTCAACAATTTTATATAGTACTTTGAGAAAGCTATAAAATATTATTCACACCCTGTAAAATTCGCCTCTTCCAATCTGTGCCAAATTACATAAATAATTTCTACCAAATAATATTTGTTTTCCAAGACGACGTATTTTCAGATACACAAATATTGACAAGTGTCTCATTTTCTACGTCCACAAACTTCCAATTAGCCAGCCAGCATTCCACTCATTAATTGGTTGGTTTGTGGAAGAGTAATGAGCACTATTGTAGATGTGACAGACCTACAATGGGATGGCTATATCAATTTCTTAACCACTTTGTAATTGGCGCCGTTTGATTTGTGAGGAATTGAACTCATATCACTATAGGAGGCAGGGATATGATTGCATTTCCTTTATACGCCCCATCTAATTTATTGCTATTGAAATCCGTCATTATAAAGCCTGAACCCGAGGCTATCCGGAGTGGGATGTTTACAAGGGATCCCCCCCCCCTTAGCGGAACGTAAATCCCCGGATAGAAGCAGGTAGTTGAGAGTTCTCTTGAGTTTATTTCGCGCGATTGGAGGAGGTAAAGAGATTTATGTCTCTGTTTTATTCATGGCCACCCTGGCGCACCGCATTTCTCACCCTTCGGGCCGGAGTATTAGCAAACTAAATTGGGTACCTTCTTCCGTCATGGGTCCAATCCGCAAAATGGCAGGCATAGGAAGGGAAACCTTACAGAGTTCTTCGGCTAAAGTTAAGAGGATTTGAATCAGCTGCAACTACAAGGATTTGATTCGGTTTAATTATTGAGTCCTATTACCTGTAGGTGTCGAATGCCTATTGATGTCGATAGATGAGCGTGAGAAGTGGCATTGTACTCAATTCCCTAATTATTCATGGCTAAGTAATAATTTAATTATTTGTATCAAGTGACGTCTGTAGAGCTTTTGCCATTAGGGCAGTCCCCAATCTGCCACCCTTCTTTTTATCAATCAAACTCGAGGGTGGTCATTATTAATGAATCACCGAACATAAATCAATAAATAAAAATATGTTTAATTTTTTTTTTTTTTTAACAATTACACATAATGTGAGCAGGTTTATATTTTTTTCCTTCCTTTTTTTTGTTGGAAAATTCTTGAATTACATCATCAAAATCTGCTAGTGTTGTCTCAAAATCTATTGCTAGTGAGTATCGCTAGACCTCCATTTTATATCGCGTCGAGTCTGACGCATTCTTGTTAAATTACATACTCATTATAATCATTGATTTTGTTGATTAAAACATTATTATATTTTTTTATTTTAATATAATTTAGGCAAAAATATTTTTAAAAATGCCACTACTAATGGACCACCCGCATTCCTCCAGGTACGCTACTGCGACGTTTTACGTATGTTTTATCAACGTTTTGGAATGACTCCCTAGTTCTAGGTATCTAGAGATCTATCTATATCTATTCTAATACATTTCATTCGATAGTATTCGATATACTTATGTCTAAATTGTTTGAAACTTACGGCTTATATCATACAAGTAAATGTTACAATTTTACAAAGTTACAATATGGTATTTATTTTGATTCGAGGGTATCTATTCGTTGGAATATCGGCTAAAGTTGTTGAAAGAAAGATGCTTAATTAAGATGTACTTATAATAATTTACTCGAAGTTCATGTATTGTGTTCTCCTCCAACTCCATTAGGTGTTTTGAAGGGCATTTGTATTGCTTTGATTCGTTTCAGACATTTAATCAAAGTATAGTTAAACCAATTACTAACAATTGACAATTGATTTGATTCGGTATAATTATTGAATCCTATTAAATGTAGTTGTCAAATGCCTATTGATGTCGATAGATAAGCGTGAGACGTGGCATTGAACTTTACCTGTAGAGTCGATTTACAAATTTTATTGATTTTCCTTTTTTTCTCAAAGCTATTCCCTGTAAGCTTAGACAAGGCCAAGCAAAATGAACCCTGCAATGTCGCTGAGTCGCTTGTCTTTAACGGTCTGCTGCTCATAGTAACAGGGTTTCTTTGCTGTCTTAAATTTTTTTTTATACTTCCTCATTATAAATCATTACTTCATTCGTTTTAGACTGACGTCTAAGTACTTAAATGACGGGTAGTTTCATCTAATATTATTTCTGATCACTATAATTGCTGCCTAGGATATAAGATTGTTTTCTGGCTGGCACGAAGCAGTCCATTTCTTATGTGAATATCTTCTGCCACGGTTTTATTACTTTTTTCTCTTCTCTACAACAGCTAATAGTACAAGAACTTTATTAGTGCTTTAGGGTTTATTTTATTTATCTCGAGCTTTTAGGTGAGTATGCGTTTTTATTCACCTATGTTACATTTATTTTCACGCTTTTAACATCTAATTTGACAAACAATTTATTTTTGTCTTTTCGATCATATTATTGTCATATTTCACGTTCGTCACAAAATGAATCGATCGATTGATTTTTTAAAGTTTTTGCTGCAGTCTATAACGATAGCATTTGTTGGGTGAATACTGTATCGTATACTTATTTACAATGAATCGTTGATTAGTTAGATTGTTAGCATTTGTTAGGATGTGAATCACTTGTTGATGTTTTGGTGGATAATTTATTGATGCAGGTTTGTTAGTGAAGGATGTGTGCCAAATTCTGTATATTTATAGTATTGAAAATGAATGTTTGTCAATAATATTGGAACAATAAGTTGTAGTTTTGGTTTCATAAATGTATTTTTGGCCGGTAAATAATTTTGGGTTGATAGTTCATGATTTCGACACTATACTCTAGAAAATGGGCATTAGCCTACCTATTTGAATAAAATTGCCTAGGTAGACTGTATCTTGTTAATTGTTTTTCCTCGAAACATTATGCAGGTCATCTGAGATTAAACCGTGCTTATAAACGAAAAATAAAAGTTACGACTAGCTCAAGATTGATTACACAGCTGCTTCCTCACTATACACTCGCTACCAAGTGAGTCATACTCGTGTAATCATATCCTGAGGTCTATCTGATGATAAACCTGTTGGGGTATGATGGAGCGGCCAAACCGGACCCTTGAAGAACCCAGATTATGCTAATGGTATATTTGCCATTCGGCGGATGATGACCAGAGGCCGGTCTTATGTTGAAGGGTCCGGACCCTTTGATCTGCCGCGAGACCACAAGGAACTGTGCTGATTAGGGTCACAATAGAGCAAGGCACTGAGCCACCGCACGCACCTGGCTATCTACAAGGCTCCATAATCAGTCCGTTGCATAGTCTGCCATTGCTGGATGAATTCAATCTGATTTTACTCAGCATTCAATTTTGTGTAAGCCCCTTTTTTTTATCATTTATATATTATTTCCTAATGTCACATTTATATAGTATCTCCTAATTTAAAGTATTATACTGTGATTAAATACAGTTCAGATGCAGGTACAGAATTATGTAAGATGGAACAATACTAATTACATATTTTACAATTCATCCACTAAGCCACCGCAATTTAGAGTTCTATTTTTAATGTTGTACGTGATAATACTTTTATAAATATTACTACTAGCTACTACAAAATATTACTACATAGTGCTACAGCCCGTACTATACATGGTATCGTTTTTTAACAGTTTTTACTTTTTTCTGTTTCAGGTCCGTGCGTGAGTGAACTTTCAACACCAATGTTTAATCAATGTGAGTATAAATGTAATCAATTAATTAATTAAATGGAGTTCAACTTGAACGAATATCTTATCTGTACTGACCTCTTCTAAGCTGTCCCTACCAGTGACAAGTGATCAGCAGGGATTGGGGGGGGGGGGGGAGTAGCTCCCTAATTGGTGGTTCAGCTGGGCCACTAAATCACCCTGCCGATCCGTTTGATTAATTATTCCTGTGGCAGTTGCAAGCTGACTCAGTCCCTGTACGGACTTGCGAGGATCGCATCATGACATCGGGCCGGTATGTCTCATCTGCATCACAATGCTCAAGCATGTGTGTCACCCTGCACAGGCGATTGTACTTGCAATACAATCACCTACAATGTTTGATTAGATATCAGAGCTGTAAGTATCAACCTAGAAAAATGTTGACAAAAGATCTATCTATACCAGTTCGTACAAAATAAGGATAAGGCCCCATCAAGGGATTAAATCTAAATTACTACTTGAGCCGTTTATTTTGAAAGTGGCCTAAGTCCATTTGTCAATTATTTCCGGTTGCCAGTGGTTACCTGTACAACTTCATGTTATTTATTAATAAAGCATTTGAGGTTACTTATATTCCGAGTAGATACGATAATTCTGGACACATAAGTATAGTAGTATCTTGTAAGTATATTTTTAATGGCATTGAAACACAAACCCTTAAATATTTCAATTTAAGAATAAATGGACTTAGGCCACTTTCAAAATAAATGGCTAAGTTACTCATTCGTGATGGGTGAGTTACTTTCTGTTCCGACTGTCCTAAAAACCTAGCTCATGTCGACTAGCAATAAAGCTAGTCGATTTATGGAAGGATATCATATTTTTAAGCAAACCACGACAAAGATCTTGTGAGCTGAGTTCCTACCGTCAACCATAAATAAAATAAAAAACAATGTGTGATTTTGATCAGTAGCCAATGCACCGTAAATGAAGCAAGTTCCTATCTTCAATTTGGTTAATGTATTTACAGTAGCAGGAAGGAACTGGTTGTATGTAAAGTATATAATATAAATTTAAAGTGTAAAAACGCCATCATTCAAAATTCTTCCGGCATCATAAACTTCTCCCTTCATACTAACGAATTGATTAATCGGCTCAATCTACAACTAAAAAGACATTGAACCTAAATACTCTATAACTCAGACATGAATTGCGTATTGAGATCAATATTGTGATTTGTCGTACAACACGACCAAGTGTAATAATACCAAACTGTAATAAATAATAAAAGGCTATTCTCTTATTCGCTTGCGCGGCACAACTTGCGCACAAATCACCACAGTAGGGCTTCTTGGTATCTTTAATAGTAGCCAGTCGGCAGTTAAGGAGGCGTGTCGTACGAGCAAATCGCCCATTTCGATTCCTGGAGGGTGCGGTGACGACACTATGGACTGATTGATATGAATGCAACTCGGCAGCCAGGAGGCGACTCGCAGTCGTGATGTTTTTTTTAAATTTTTGAGAAGAAATGTCGGACAAATATTTAAGAATAATAACTTTTATTATTAAAATTAATCTTCTTTTTTTCCGTCCTACTCAAACAAAAAATATGTAAGAGTTAAAAAATAAGCAATGAAGACAATTTTATATAGCTCTTATGTCAGATCTACAGTTCTTAGTTCAAAAAAAAAAATTCAGATTATACATTGTTTACTTATTTCCTTGTAGATTTACGAAATCTACATTCGTGATGGAAAAAACAAAACAGGAATGGATATCCATGAGGACAAGATTGTATGGATGGATGTTTACATTTTTTTTTGGCTCTTGGGCCCTCGATTCACATAGATAAACCAAAACGCGGAAGACAACTATCTACAACAATAACAAAGTAAAGATGTACCTGCGACCTGTACGTTTAATACCGATTAAAACAGACTATCCTGTGTTTTATAATTACAACCCACAACGACCGCACTAGTCAAAAAACAATCTATAGCGATGGAGAAACAAGAATTCAACAAACGAGTAAATGGTTTGTTCGTATCGTATTATTTCAAAAGAACCAAACAACCTGCTTTTCGTATTACCCGAAATGAAAAAAATCAGCTCTATTACTATAAAATCCGGTTAGCAGTTCTACATTTAGATTTGGTAATAAAATAAAATAAAATTTCCTCTAAAAAATCATAAAAAAAAGTGTTAAAAAATGTCTCTTTTTTAAAACCGTTTTCTAAAGGTTTAAAAACCACGGGTTTGGAGATTTTTTTGCTACAACAAAATGGCTTAATATTATTAACACCCTTATAAATATTTTGGAAGATCATTTTACCTAGTTGTAGCACAGATGAGTAATAAGGAGGATTATAAGATACTGTGGCAATTATAAGAGGAAGAAAGGCTAATTGCATTGATTACCTTTCGAGATAAGAGGGGAAAAAGTTTTAGCCGACCGAGGGTAGATTGCATTACCTCCTACCTCCAACCCACACCCATCCCTTGGCCTAACCCTGTTTGGACGACACCCCATTTCGTCCCGGCTATGTCTCATTAAACTTATATACTCGATTACTTGTGACTGTCCCCTCTCATTCTTATAGCCAGCTTGTCGGGCCTTTATTCAATTCAAGGCCGGTAAATCTCTAGGGGTTTTCGAGATGATTTTGAAGTCGACTAAAATATTTTCATTTAGCCAATCATTATGACCAATCTATGGTCGGATATTCTTCCTCTCAACTATCCATATAGATAGTACGACCGACGCCCATGCTTCCATTTTAAAAGCTCATGTTTTGTCTGTAAGGGTCATGACTACAAACATATTCATTAATATTTCCCGTTTTAACACAAAAAAAAAATTTAATTATTCTCCATAAAAAGCTTTTGGAATCTACTGGAATTAAACTAGATTAGGCTTAACCACTTTTCAGAATGTCTTCTTCAAATTCTTTTTTCGTTACTGTTTATACTATCTTCTGAAACATGGGATAGGTCCAAACATAGCATCTTCTATAGCTTCCGAAGTGTGTAGATATAAATATTAAAAGTAATCAAGTTAATTTTATTTCATACTTTCTCTTATTTCATTCTAATCAACTCATAAAATATGCTGTATTTTAGGAATTTCTAATCGATTGAATTATTTTCACTACCGCTATCGCGTGGGCATACATATAAACAGAAGAGAAGAGACGCCACCGAAACTATTTGGAAGTAAAGCCTAACTCCTTGTGCTGAGCGTTTTTGTTGTTTTTTATTCACCGTAATAAATAAATAATGAATAATAATAGAGGAAATAGTGGGCGTTGTGAATGTGAATGAATGTAATGCCACCAAGGAAAAGCTGCAAGCAGACAACACCAAGTTCGATTGCACAAGTGCCTACCGTCACAAGTTCTCTGAATGTTGATTGATGCCTCGGCAGCCTTAGAGTATAAACTTCGGTTTTCACATGTTTAAATATTGTTAAATAAATCGTGTACATCACATGTGTCTTGATAAAATCGAAGGCTATTTTATTTGATTGCAAGACAATTATGTGACTGGTGATGCACAAGGAGAGGGGTTAAGGCAAGTGGAAACTTCTACTAGTTTTCCCCAACTACCTATGCCCTATCTTTCCCATATTGTTATTGTCCTGTTGTTAGCAAAACGTGCACACATGATACCCGTTCACAGCCCTATTGAGGTCCTCGATCCGTCGCGGTTTCTTCTTCAGCATATCTCCATATAATTAAATATATCGAAAAGATTAGTGAGTAAATTTACTGCTTCTCCGTATGAGACCCCTTAATCAAAATTTCATCGTGCCTATTTATAGTTGATGAATTGTATTTCCTGCTCTCCGTAGCTTTGCGTTACAATCTCTAAATCTTCATTGCCCACGCTCACCACGATATTTTTCTTTAGATACTAAACAGCTTACATTAGCCAGATTTTGACCTAATATTTTCACTGGCTTACATGCTTTTCTCGAACTCAAATACATTTCCCTTTTATAAATTAGATAAGCAGAGAAGTAAATATTTCAACAGTGAAGAAGAAGAAAAAAATATGAAAAAGCTACCAGCCATGGCTAAGTAGAGATAACGAAATTTTCCGAGTGACATATTTTCCAAAAAAAAAAATTAGCAGAGGGAAGTTGGGAGATTGATGTGGTCATTCCTTTGTCTAAAGTTAATAAGATCCCCCAGCAAACCCCTTCCTAAAAGAATAAGCTTTTTTAGATTAATTATTACTACATGAAGGGGAAGACACAAAGACTATTTTTAATTGGTTTTGTCTTAGCGGCGAGAGAGGGGAGAGGAGGTGGAGTTTAGGTTATTGCCCAGTATTGGGGTGAGGACGAGGAAGGGAAAAAAATTTCTCTTTTTACATTTTAATTACCTCCAACCCTTTAGAATAAAGACCTCATTTTTGTATTCGATCCAGTGGTATGTGTGTTCACAGCCCCGCCAACCTTTTGTGTTTATTGAGTAAATGTATTAAAAAGAAAAAAAACATCGCCTTTGATATCTTTTACGTTATTTTATGAGATTTGTAATTTATACAGTAACCTTAAAAATAATTTGATACGAATTTGCCCTCTTCATGCGTTTCATAGCGATCACTAAAATCGAGAAAACCAAATCCTAATTACTTTAAAATTGTTGCATATTATTGAGATTGGTTACAACTTCTAGATTCTGAACAAGCTCAGAGGTAGAAATACGAGAATGGAGGGATTGTCAACTCATCAAGTCAAATTTGAGGATGAATTCAGGAAAAAAGTCGATAACGGAAGACCACTGAATATTGATTAAATAAGATTATCGAAATAGAATGAGGGGTGTTTGAGAAGGATGTTGAAACTTAGCCGATCCTCAGTTCAAAAAGAGCTTCAGGGTAATCCCTGTTATGTTCTTTATGGACAGTTTTGGAGAGCGGAGAAATGTAGAAGAAACGACTAATAATTTACTAAAGTCCTGCTCAGGATACAAGTTTGGTTGCAAGGAGGCCAACGTGTAATTTGATTGTACTTTTGTTTAAATATCAATCATTGCCAGCTTCAATTGATGTTCGCTTACATTCTGTTGCTGTTACCCTTCACGTTCGAAACACAAGCTTTAACCACCAAGAATGTCTAGAAGTCCACTTAAGGGGCATTAGCACATAATAGTATCATTCTGTTTAATGATATATTGAAAAGAATTAAGAAATAGGGCAGATCTATATCATAAAATGGACAATCTGATGAAGAATGGTACGCTAGTACTCTTCCCATTGTTTTCTGATACCATCGGGGCTTTCGACTTTCCAATCTGATCTGTTTGTGATGAAGGAAGTTTACACCTTCGGCCTACACAACCTGTATCGTCACCTGAAAAATACTTCAACGTAGAACTCCTACAGAGATTCTGTGAAATTCAGACTCCTCGACGTTCCCTAGGTGAGCTGCTTCGGTTTATTACAGGCTCTGCTCCGGTGGCCTCGTTGTCAACAAGTCAAATTACCAGTTAAAAAGAACTGAAGCTAAAGTGATGACTCACTTGCTCGTAATAACAGATGCAAAGGGACGTTAAAGAAAACAGAACTAATTGACCCGGTGTTTATAATTCGACCCGAATACTTCCACAGTGTCAGTTAAAATTTTATGAAGCTGATTTCTTTAGTGTAAACTCTATAAGAGTTCATAAAACAAACTAATCGTGAGTCATCATCTTTTATTTACCTATTTTCATGTACAAGTGAAATAAAATTAACTCCACTATTCAGAGATTTGAATCCAGAAACTTCATACTGCTAACCATGAATTTATGCTTACACCAGTACCAGTTAATATAGAAGTACCATCACTTTAATACTCTGGCTCAGTATACAATTTTAATTCTTAGGCATTATGATGATTGACATTTACAGTGATAAATTCACTTTACGGTACGTATAGGTAAAAAATATGTGTATGTACGCGTGCATAAAAAAAAAGCAACAGTATCTTATTTCTTATGCTTTGATTTTACAATATTTTATTTGTTCAGTTCAAAGAGTGAAACATCAAAGCTTAGTCCGTAGCTTTCCAATCTAAATATTAACAATCGGTTCAGTAATGGATTAAACATTTTTGGTTTATACATCCAACGAAATTTGACTTCTGCAATACACTAATCAATTTTTATGATCTAGCTAGCTATAATATCGATCTTATATATTGATAGTTTACTTAGGACAATTATGAAGAAATTTAACGATTAAAGCACGTCACTACTGGACCAACGTTTCCCAATTCGAGAATTTGACACCAGAGCATGATAGTTTCACACTACACTTGATAACTTCTTTAACCATTTCTGACCATCAATTAGGCTACTCAGTATTTTCTTTGAACGTTCGGCTTTTTCTTTTTATAAATAATTGGCTATGCTACAGCCCATGATAGTTTTTGTAAATAACTGGATTTTAAATTCTTAACATTAAGTCACTTTATACTATAACAATTTAATTAGCAATTTAAAAAACATTGAATTTGTTCTATGTTGGGTATTACTGTTTCTATCCTTTGATTATAACTTTATAAATATTAGATTTAATAAAATGTTCAAAAATTATCCAATCGTGTTTAGTGTAATGTGACATTTGGTATTTCAGATTTTTAACAATTAACATTTATTAAAGCTATGGAAACAGAATTTCACTAATTAAGTTCTATAATTTTAGATCAAGCTGCAATCATTGAGTACATTAGGTGAGTTAAATTACTACTGTTAATCTATATTTATCCATATTTAAATATTTTTCTCTTTCGATATACAACACATCTTGGATGAGAAACTCTCATTTTCAAGCACCCTAGGTACATAAGATCTTCATACAAATACACAAATATTTGAGAATTTGCCAAAAAACAAATTTAGGAAATCACAAGCAATTTTCCCGGTGATTCTAAATTTGTTTCGCGATTGTCTAGAAATTTATACGAACTACTTTTCGTCTACTTGGAACAAACTCTTATTATAGAATGCGAATTATTGACATATTGGGTTCGACGCCTATGCTGTCAGGACAAATTCAAAGTTTGAAGTGTGCCATGTACATTTGGCTATTTTAACTTCATATCTTGATTGGTAGCAGAAAACTGTTGATAGGGTAAAAAATAGGTAGCATGGCGCAAGGTCCCGTAAGAGCATTACAGAGATGGAAAGGAGATACCGAGTAAATGGAATGTCAACTTGATGCGGAACTACTGTCAAGGCACCGGCATAACTCATTGTGGGCTCAAAGCGGTGAAATATTTCATGAAATGGACTTGGGTCCTAGAGGAAATAACTTATGTATTTAAAATTAGGAATATTTTTTTCTCGTAAAATTGTTCTTTACCATCACGTCTAAAAATATGCAGTCAAGCGCGATGTATCACAGAATTAAGGATTCATCTTAAAAGTGAAAACGATTTTAATTTTAGTTCAACAGATATTGCATATTTTTATTATTATCAGGACTGTGTGACCTTTATTTTAATATCCTACTCTATGTTATATGAAAATATTAACGTAAATAAAATATACTAGGTCATTTATCAATCAACTATTGAGAAAAAAATCAATCATCTGAAAATATCACTTTGTTGAGTTAACGTTGCGAACATTGTATTAATTACCACATAAACGACTTTTGTAATTATAGTTCTGAAAAAAATGGATATTGTAAATCAAGGATTCGAGATTCAAAATTAAAGGAAAATATTTGTGAATTATTTTACACTCTACATTCAAAAAAAACGGCTGGCCTTTAAAACCATTTACACTTGTAAACAATTACTGATGCAGCGAGAGATGATTCAATGGACAAATTTTATTTGATGTAGTTTGGTTCGCATATACGTGATGTTCCGAAGTGAGTTTTCCAGACGTTTTTAGCCCAAATCAAGTTTTTTAGCTGATTTCCGGATCTGTTGAGTAACAATGATTTGCAGACGATTAGTAAAGGTAATATAATGGTTAATAGACACAAATATTAGAGTTCTTCGATCTATAACTTTTAAATTTGAAAAATAAATTTAAGTTAAAAAGCTATTAGTTAGCATAGCATGATGATAAAATGAAAAACAGAATTAAAAGTACCTACTTAAAAAGAAAGTTATTCTAAACAAATGGAAATCTCTCATCAAATGGAAGAATAAATAAACTTAATGAATAAAATGGACTAGCTAATATTTTAAAAAGGATTGTTTGTACGTTGTAAATCAAATTATTTATAAAATGAATTTTTAATGAGGATACACAATAATAATTAATGAAATAGAAATAAGATACTAAATGAACTAACATTTTTGATGATAATTCCGAGTGGCCCCAACTATAATAACGGGAAGTATGAATAGAAAATCAGATGTAAAAAAGTAGAGACAGTTTCTTTAATTAAAAAATTTCCTCAAGTCAGATCTGTGGAGCTTTCTAAGATCTAAAGTTCAGATTTTTTTCAGAGATTACAATAGAAGGGCCCCTGTCGTGGTAAATATTTCGGCTATTTGGAATTGTTGAAAAGGGCATATTTACAGGGTCAGGGTAACAGTAGTTTTCCATCATAAAATGGATTTTTTTTTCTTAATCATTTATTATGGATATATTGTCCCCGGCCTACATCCTCGATGTAATTTTTATACTTTTCATTGTAAAAAATAATACAAAAAAAAACAAAAAACTTCCTAGTTTTTAAAACTATTTACTCATTGGAACAATTTCTGATTCATCGACAGATGATACAATAGACCCATTTTATTTGATGTAGTTCGGTCGGACCTATGTGATGTGTTCCGGACTGAGTTCTCGAAATCCGAAATCATGCAAAGCTTAAAACCGCCAATAATTTTTTCCCCTGATGTCCGGATTTGATTGAGTTTCGTCAAAAGAGGAGAGAGGCATCAGCCGCTAAGCAGATTGTGGAGGCTGAAAGGACTTTATGCCGTGATTAATGACCGCCAAAGGAGAATTACCTGGGTGGTCTTATGGACTGCCACGGGTGGTCTTCTCTTCGCTCTTCGCTTTACCGCAGTCTCACACGTACCTGTCGCCGCTCTTTATACCTTCTCCAGGCTACTAGTCGCATGAAGGTAACTTATAAACGTCCAAACGGTGAAATTAAAAGAAATAGATACCTTATTTTAGTCCAGAGACCTGGAGTCGTAGAGGAAAATTTGATTGCATCGCTTATCAGAATATCAAAAGTGATAATTTTTCATAACATTGCATTACAAACTAGACCTCAATGTTTGCAACTATTGAGATTGAGTCAGGTTTGCCTTGATTAAGATGCTTAGAAATCTTGTATCTGTTCACTTGCACTCGCTGATACTAACTAAGCTATGAGTCTGAATATTTCACCATAGTTTTTTAACAACAGCATAACTATGCAAATGCCTATCCCTTCTGTTACAGTAAAGGAAATGCACACAAGCTTCCAAAGACAAGAACATCGACATTGTAGATCCTGAACGAGAATTACTACTTCCTGCTGTTCCAGTTCTCAAATACATACAATGTAAACTGGAACTTCAACTATCTCACGCTAGGATCTGATGGTGACATACAGTATGTCGAAGAGCGATTTGATGAATGTCTAACATCATTCTTTTTTTAACCAAAATCGATATCTCAACGATTATTCTAAATTCATGACTACTTCGCTTCTGTGCGAAAATACTATTCATATCAATTTAATATGTTTTGAAATGTTAATACCACATACATTTATTACCACGAAAACCTATCACCATGGGGGTTGATTCTACAGCTCAGATCTGGTATGCTGTAAAGCTCAGTTGTAGATCATGGAGCTTTTTTTGGATTGTAGGTTTATTATTGTCAATAGAGCGCTCTCCGACTTGAACACTCGCGATCCTCCGACAAGAGCTGCTCCGTGGCAGAGAGGCCGGTGCAGATGTGGTATATGGGGGTGGGGACGAACGGTCGTGAGTCGGGGTCACGACCAGACGTGGCAACACGGCCTAGATCGTGCCGGGACACAAAGACCAGGCCAGGAAGCGGCGTTCTCCCTCATTTCCCCGCTAGTTCGCTGACCTCACCCTCCTGCCTGATGAGCGCCGTACTCTGGAGGTGCGCTGCTCCCACGATTAACAATAGCCCGGCTCTCTTCCAATAAGTCAAACTGTAACATTTTGTCTTTTCCAACCGTTTGACAAAAGGCTAAATTAACATTTGACTCGCGGGATCCCAAGGAAACGCCTCCCATTGTCTTCAGTCTCACCGACCTCGTTACATTTCCCTAGTGAGACAAAGGCGCTTTGAAGTATCTTTTTTCCCTCCTCTTCACTCCCATATTCTGTATCCTAGTCGTTAGGAAAACACTGGATATTTTGAAGATTTTTACTCACTGTTGTCACCTCAATGATGGTCTTGGTTCATGATCACTGCCCCCACTGAGAAAATGGAATGGAATTTCTGATGGAATGGGGTTCATTCACCCTAGACATCAAAACGGACAAATACAAGAAAGCAAAGAAGTGAATCAGATCTAGAAATAAAAAAAAATTCTGAGCTAGATTCAAAAACAGGTGATAAACAAACGAAATATGAATGGATTTGTTTTCAACTAATAAAACAAATTATAAATAGCTAATAGCTAAAATATTCGATTCCTATTTTGACATAAAATCAGAACTTGAAATCTGAATTTGCTGCTGAAATCCAAACCAAAACATATGGGTTATTTTTATGGGTGCTATCGTGTAAGACTAATATACGACAGACGAATGACGATTCGTTTTGTTTGAAATATTACTCAATAACTGCTTCTTGAAAGTAGGCATACTCAAACCTTCCTAATGGATAAAATGTGAAGAACCCATACAGACTTTGCCTGAAAAGTTTTGGCCAACTTTCAAGTATGAGATTTGCGAAAAATTGCCTAACCACCATATTTCGCGTGTTGCATTGAAGACATCTAAAACGAAACCTAAGGGTAGCATGTGTCTATCTTCAAATAAGCTTTTCGTAGAGGAAAATTCTTCGGCTATTTTCAGACAGACTGTATATAAAATGAAAAAGAAGATAAAAATTGGAACGGGTCCAGAACTAGTAAAAAGCATGCCTAAATCGAGAGAGGTTCCCATGACCGGTCAACGATGGCCCCGAGGTAGCCGTCCTCTGCAGCCGTCACAACCTTCCTCAGGCACTTAATACTTATCGTTTTGTTTCATTTTTATTTGGAAAAAATGGACTAAATAGATAAAATAATAAAATGTAACGACAGTTCCATATAGGGGGAAAACTTACCTAAACTTATCTTCACAAAGTGTTTTATTTTACGGGATAAGAACATTAAACTGTCATTTTATAGTGCTTACAGAACTCTGAATATTCTGCAGAATATGATGGTGGCTATATAAATTAAATAACAGTCTGCTTAGCAATCGAAGGTGACAGTTTAACTGTTGAAGATACATACTTATAATGCAACTCTGTAGGAAGACATGTGTTCTTTTTCTAGTGAAACTACTTCATACATACCATAAAAATAAACTGCTAATTTATAAAATCATACTAAAACCAATTAAATCATACGGACTAGAGTCATGGGCTTTCAATCTAAAGTCCTGAGAACAATAGTCAATGTCGCTTATTTCGTCAGCAGCAGATCCCTTGATAACGATCTTAATATGTCTTACATCCTTGATCTCATCCGTTTTAAGTTCATGAAGGTCCCTGGGTTATTTTATGTACCTTATGAATGAGGGAGTGAATGTTGAACTGAAAATATCGGAGGATTATTGATCACAATACCTCATTTTCCGTGGATTTTATTAATTAAAATTTTTATTATTTAATTCATATCAATCAAATAATTTAAACGCATTAGTTGAATAAATGCAGTGGTTGACCAGCTTAGCTGAGCCTTCAAGGATTTCTACAGGATACAATAATTATTTTGTCACGTTCTTTCGCTCTAACTCAACTAATTTTCTTTTCATATTGACAGTTCCCATACTTTAACATTTAAATAGAACATTTGTAAGCTGGAGAGGGGTGAAAGACGAGGCCTGTAACTGACGCTAAATAATGCACAGTAGCCGAGCACCCGTCCCCCCCAACCATTTTCTGTTTGCCTGTCCATAGCCGTCCCGCCATCGATATCTCTTCCTGTCACCCTCCCTCTCTTCCTCTTCTCCGCTTTCTTTTATTCACGCCTCCGGTAATGTACGGGCTATACGCTATCTGCATCATGTCCTACTCCGTGCAGATCTCAAACGCTCTCTCAACAGCCAAGCGTGTCCGTTCTCCTTTGTCATGTTAGACCGAGAATTCATAGTTGAAATTTACTACTGTAATTGTAGATTAGTCATAATGTTGTCTAGATGTAGTATTAATAGCAACAACACGATAACTGCGTTGACCAATAACGATTAACTGTACGTCCCTATATAATATATATAATGTAGTCATGCTACAGGAAATACAAGATAATTTGTAAATAGATTCACCTGAGGATCTATAATTATATATAATTATCTAGAAATTTAATGGGCTATGAAAGGGGAAAAAAAAAAAAAAAAGTATGCTATGCAATGAAATATGAAATGAAGGTTATATATAATAATAATCTAATTCCTTTATTGTGCTAAAATTACAATCTGCCTTTTATAAGGCAATAAGTAATTAAGATAAATGCTCTCATTCATACCATATTTACAGTTCATCATTCACTCGCTCATTCATACAATATTTACAGACAGCCCAGAGACCCCCCAAATCCACCGCGATGAGAGAGCGGAGTCTTGGGAAGTCCCCCACGCTCCTCCGTCAGCCGCGTCACCGGATACTAGCCAATGGAGGCTGACCAAGAGCGCGAGAGCCACAGACGCTCAGGACATGATTGGAGAAACTGGCCATTGCCAGGATTCCCACGGTCACGCGTTTATAGCAGGTCACGAGGCCAGCCGTTTCAGTCTCCGAGGAGGATTATAGGGATGAGTGGCGCAGTGCAATGACTGTGCTACAGGATTAGGGTGGTTGGAAAGGCTACTGTGGAATTTCATAAACTTGGAAGGGATGAGTTCTAGAATGTAGGGTATGTTAAGGTCGTTATGAAGGGTTTTGTTGCTGACATAATAAGGGGCATTTACTATTGTTCTCAGGACTTTTGATTGAAAGGATTGGATACGCTTGATGTTCGACTTTTTTGCTGTCCCCCATAGCTCTATTCCGTATGTCCAGATTGGTTTAAGTATAACTTTGTAGATTAGTAGTTTATTTTCTATTGAGAGATGGGATGTCCTTTGAAGTAGTCTGTACAGTTGTCCAAAGCGTCTGTTTAGTTCTTGTCTTTTTAGTCTCGTATGTGGGTTCCAGGTCAGTCGTTTGTCAAGATGGAAGCCTAAGTACCGTACTGTCTCGGATACAGGGAGAGGAATAGAATTAAAATAAACTAGTGGACAAGACTTGCGACAAAGGGTGAAGGTAATGTGGGAGCATTTTGCTTCATTAACTTTGATCCGCCATTGATTGCACCAATACTCGATCTCGTCAAGGTGTTTTTGAAGGTTATGGGATGCTATGTCGGGGTCTGGGTGGGATGACAAGACTGCAGTGTCATCTGCAAATGTGGCCAAGAAGGTATTGGGAGTAGAGGGGACATCAGCGGTGTATAGGTTATAGAGGATGGGGCCCAGGACACTGCCCTGTGGAACTCCTGCACTTATAGGATAGTAGTTAGAGTATTCTAAACCACAGTGGACTTGGAAGAAGCGGTTTGAAAGGTAGGACTGTAGGATTAGGAAAAGGGTCTGTGGTAAATATCTTTTGAGCTTGTAGAGCAAACCTGCGTGCCAAACCCTGTCAAAAGCTTGAGCTATATCGAGAAAGGCAGCAGTGCAATACTGTTTGGTTTCAAGGGCTGAGGAGATGTGATCAACAACGCGAAGGCCTTGTTGAGCAGTGGAATGTCGTTGGCGGAAACCAAACTGGTGTGTGGGAAAAAGGTTTTTGGATTCAACAATTGGAAGTAGACGTTTTAGTAGGAGTTTCTCAAATATTTTTGAGAGGATAGGGAGTAGGCTAATTGAAGGTTATATATAGTTATCAGTAAATTTAAAGGGGCTATGAAAGAAAAAAAAATAAAGAATTTGTGACATTGTGTGATTTATGTAATATGGAATTAAAACGAAATACAACATGCAACTCACCTCTTACCTAGTGATAATGGTACTCATACAGAGTGATAATGGCCACCTGAAAAAAAATATTATAAAATATTTATTTAAAATTTTATTTTATTAAAAAAAATTTATATCCCACAAAGTTTTGAATCTTTCCCTATTTTGAAATGCTTTATTTCTTCAAATAATTCATATTATCATAAAAATAATTATATTACTTACTCCAAGCTTCTCTATTCCATGTGACGAGCAGCAATGTTGTTACAGAAACCAATGACACACAGCGAAAAATAAAAGAGTCAATCCTAAAAGGGCACTTTAACTCCGGATACTAAATCATTCTATTCTACCGACACAAAATTTATTTTCACTCCCACTTTTACAAGTTGAACCTGAAAATACTCTGAAAAATAATTTCATAAACAAAAAAAATCAACATGGAGCATGCAACTTTGCTTCTTCAGTTCTGAGATTCAAGAACTTTGTAATTTTGAAGACAGTGTGCAATAAACAAGAATGTTCAACTATTTTATGTAATTTTACTTCTGCAATTATCTATTATAATAACTTATTGTTAGAATAAAAACTATAAATTCAAACAACTTTCATATATTTGTTAAATGAATGTAGATTGGTTTGTTTATGGCCTAAATAAGTAAAGAATATATAATTTTTTTTTAAAGCATAATTTACTATTACTGAACAAAACTAATAAAGAATTTGTCAAATTTTTTTGGGTGTGTGCGTGTGTGTAGTATATGTAGGCTGGTATCCCGAAGACCTGGAATTTAAACGAAAATAAAAAACATGCATCATACCTTTCACCTGGAGTGATAATAGTCACCTGAAAAAATAATAACTAATAAACATTTATTTAAAATCGTATTTCATTGAAAAATAATTTCTATGCCAACACAGTTATTATTTTAAATGTTTCCTTATTTTGATATTCATTATTTCTATTACAATTTCACGTTATCGTTTTGACATGACTGCTGTTTCAACCTTTCTTTCATCTTCCATTTTATACCGTCATATAATTGTTCAATAAACAATTGAACGCAAGGAACTACTTGATTTGTTTTTATATCAAATTAAGATTTGATATTGATCAAGAAAACTGTGAAAATTTTACTAAAAAAGCAATAAAGATGCAGTGTAAATAATAAATTAGTAAACCGAAAAAATAAAAGCTTTACCTAAACCATTTTTACAAGTGCAGAGGCTGATTTACAGCTAAATGTCTAACAGGTCCCTGACACCTGATATTCATGGGGTAATAATTAATGCGCGATGTGAGACGGTGAATTGATAGAAAGTATTCTACCATCTGATTTGTCACACGTAAAAAATGCATCAAATAAACGAATAAAAACAAGCAGAAAAAAAAAACAGTCTCTCGATAATGTATTAGGGCTATATTAGGTGTTGGTGTTAATTAGTTTAAACGGGAGGCAGCGGTGAGAACTGGGCCGAACCTCCGTCTCTTAGAGCTCAAGTGGACTTGCTGCGTTCCAATCGATTCTGTCGTTCCATGAGTGCATTTTAATGAACACTTGATCTCGCTTCGTGTACCTGCTATCGTCGCGTTGTTTTTAATAACCCGTAGAATGTTTATTAGAACAAGATCAAATTAATTTCCGAGCCCCAAACCGATATGTCATGGGGTTGAGAATTAGAAAAGAACTCCGAAAAGGCTTTACTTTTTTAACAACAGCTAATGAAACAGTCCCATACGTACATATATATATATACACAGTCCCCTACGTATATATACACAATAATAAATAATAAGGTTAGCAATTATTAACTTATATACAGTAATTAACTAAAATAATTAACACGGGCGGGATCCAAACCTGAGACCTTTCGTTCGCGACCAGGCTCCAGAGAGGTCTCGAGTTCAAATCCCGGCCCTTTCACGTTTCCAGATAATAATTATAGAACTAGAGGGATTTTATGCTATAACTAATAATTATCAGCTTAAGGAGGAGTAAAACTACAAATAGGCCAATGAGATTGCAGGGTTTCTTGTTAAGATTCTCTAAGGCTTTTAATTTCAATTCCTTTTCAGGAATCTCTAATAACAATTAATTATCTTTGAAATACGTTTTGCATACTGTCTTCAACATGGGAAAATAGAACTTGTAATATTTTATAGGTTATGAGCTGTGAATTGAAAAAGCTTTAAACTAAGAGAAACGGGACCGACTTTTTCATCTTTATTTTTTTTTTTTAGAATTTTCGTAATTGTAGAGTTACTATAATATAACCATCAAAATCAGAATGATTGCGGAATATCTTGAACAGTTTCAGACTGATTTTTTTTTTTCACATTACAGAAGACTGACGAAATACCTATTTCAAAGTAAAGCATTGTTCACCTGTTCATTGGCCTAAGTTAGAACGTCGACTAATAAAACTAAATATTACGACTTGGAGCTCAAAGTAATTATTAAAGTTTGGTTAAATTGGGGTGTTAACTTATAAGTAAGCCACCCTTTTTGGCAGTAATGGAGAAAACCAGGAACTAATGTATATTCCACTAATTAAGGTACCCGTTTTGTGACATGAAGTTTCCGGGTTCGAATACCAAGACGTATAATCAATTGACAAAACATACACTTAAATCTGTAATATTTATATGGCACCATACATAGTCAAACATTTATAGTTATCAACGAAAAAAATTGGTTTTCTTATCTACCTATGGATTAATATTATATTGCACATTTTAGAATTTTGTAGTTGGAATTAGAAAAATTATAGTGTTTTTAGGGATTAATTTAAAGCCTTAGTCACAGTGATTATGCGAAGTGAAATGACAGAGAAGCTAGTTACGGTAATGATAAGGTTGTGAGAAACGTCTTGTGTACCCACTATATAATTTGAGATATCCAAAGGTTGCAGCGTGGGCAGCGGACTTGTTCGACCCACGCTTAACTGAGAAATATTTACTTCCATGAAAGGAGAGCTTCAATAAGCGTTCCTAATTTCGTCAGAGCTACTAAAACGGTCAGTATGATACACTAAATCACCTAGATAGTAACATCAATTATAAGTTTTCAATAAAGCCCAGCTAATGTGTACCAAACATCAGAAGAAAATACATTTATTCTTGTTAAAACATGACACTAGAAAGATTTGTATGAGATAAAATACTGCATGTTCAATTACCTGCGTTCTCGATTGATGAGAATATTTAGAACTACTCTAAGTGGGTGTTTCGAAGATATATGGTTTGTGAGTATTGTGTTCAAGCCAGACATTTAAAACATGCTATTTTACGATGGGCATACATTTATCATGAAACGCTCCATGAAACGCAAACAATTGCCGTTAAATAATTAATTACTAATAAACAAAAGGAAATTTTTCTATAATTTTGAGTGGGGTATAAAATAATAGATCCCAACGTCCTGATTATAATATGCAATTTTCGTTTTTTAATATAAATAAAAAGTTTACTAAAAATGTCATTAACATCGTTCCTGCGGCTTTAACTCAGCCAATATTTTTATAAAGTCATTGATATTTTTAATTTAATACCCCCTGATGATCCTAAAAATAAAACTAGCTCCTATTATATGATTTAAGGTCATTGATTTCGATGTCCTCATTAATACTAAGTATTAAGGGTTTGGAATTTAGTGGATATTATCACATAAAACCAAAAACCTTAATTGTGCGATGCGTCACACTTGACAGGAAATTTGTTTTCTTGAAAATGTGTTCGTTAAAGTTAGGTAAGTAAGACTAATTTTCTGGCGTCCTTGGGCAAATGTGTATTTTTAGTTTTGCTCAGTTCTTTCGCATTACGTAATTCTCTAGAAGATTTCATCATTTTTGAAAAAACTAAAAATTAAAACTCCGATACATTTCTTTTATCCTAGCGATTTCCTTTGAACTGCGAAACCAATCGTAACAAAATTTAAATAACTATCTAATACTTTCATCAGTTCTGCGCATGCGCTATTATCAACAAACACCTCTCTAATTCGTTCTTCCTTTAAACACCTTATACTACTGTTTATAGACCGTACTTCAGCTCGAAAATTGTTTCAGCAGGCAACTCACGTGAGCTGGTCACGAGGGAGCCCTCAAGCAGTGAGTGAATCACTTATTATATTTGTGTAGGAGTGTAATAAGTGATATCAAACCGAGAAGTTGGCCATATTGGATGCCCGAAGGACTTGCCTCTGCCGGATCAGAGATAACATCAAGCAATAGATATTGTGAGCTAGACGGATCTGGTACCCGTGAGCCAAGACCGGCGACTCACCCCTGGAATTCGCGAGTTTGAAACCCAGTGGGGTGCATCCTATTTTTTTATTAACAATAAAATTAATTTAAATATTAATAAATATCGTAATATGCTATTTTATCGGCAGTTGATGTCACAAACATTCCACTACTCAACAAGTTCTTCGCGTTGTTGATCACATTTCCTCAGGCCTTGAATCCAAACAGCATTGCACTGCTGCATTTCTGGACAAAGCTCAAGCTTTTGACAGGGTTTGGCAAGCAAGTTTGCTTTACAAGCTCAAAAGATATTTACCACAAACCTTTTTCCTAATACTAAAGACCTTTCAAACCGCTTCTTCCAAGTCCGCTGAGGTTTAGAATAGTCTAACTACTATCCCATAAATGCTGAAGTTCCACAGGGCAGTGCCCTGGGTCCCATCCACTATAACATATACACCGCTCCATGTCCCCACTACCCTCAATACCTTCTTGGCAACATTTGCAGATGACACTGCAGTCTTGTCATCCCACCCAGACCCCGATATAGCATCCCATAACCTTCAAAAACATCTTGATGAAATCGAGTATTGGTGCAACTAATGGTGGATCAAAGCTAATGAAGCAAAAAATGTTCCCACATTACCTTTACCCTCCGTCGCAAGTCTTGCCCAATAGTTTATTTTAATACCATTCCTCTCCCTGTATCCGAGACAGTACGGTACTTAGGCTTCCATCTCGACAAACGGCCCTGGAACCCACCTACGAGGCTAAAAAGACAAGAACTAAACAGACGCTTTGGACAACTGTACAGACTACTTCAAAGGACATCCCATCTCTCAATAGAAAATAAATTATTCATCTACAAAGTTATACTTAAGCCAATCTGGACATACGGAATAGAGCTATGGGGGACAGCAACAAAGTCGAACATCAACCGTATCCAATCCTTTCAATCGAAAGTCCTGAGAACAATATTAAATTCCCCTTATTATGTCAGCAAAAAACCCTTCATAACGATCTTAACATATCCTACATTCTTGAACTCATCCCTTCCAAGTTCATGAAATTTCATAGTAGCCTATCCAACCACCCTCATCCCGTAGCACAGTCATTGCACTGCTCCACTCATCCCTATAACCTCCTCGTAGACTGAAACGGCAGTGGCCTCGTGACCTGCTGTAAATGCGTGACAGAGGGAGTCCTGGCAATGGCCAGTTTCTCCAATCATGTCCTGAGCGTATGTGGCTCTCGCGCTCTTAGTCAGCCTCCACTGGCTTGTATCCGGTGACGCGGCTGACGGAGGAGCGTGGGGGACTTCCCAAGACTCCGCTTCCTCTTTCGCAGGCGAGGGAGGTGACAACCATGTTTGGGAGGCCTCTGGGCTGTTTGTAAAGATTGTATGAGCAAGTGAATGATAAATTGTAAATATGGTATGAATGAGAACATTTATCTCAATTACTTATTGCCTAATAAAGCAGATTGTAATTTTATCATAATAAAGTTGTTATCTAACTAAAAAAAAAATACTTTCATAACTATATTAATTAATCAGTTAATAGAACTCCTACAATTATAACTTGGGTGTACAACTGAGTTAGATCTTCATCCTATTTTATAATGAACTTACACATTTCCATTAGATTTTTTTTTATTATTAAATCGGATCTAATTTAATTGGGGCTCGCCCTTTGTGGTGGTTAAGTCCCTTCAAAGAACTCTTCCCGCAATCATTCAGGATGTACAGGGAAAAAAAAGCCCTTTAAAGCTAGGGATTCTTTTTTTAACCTTGTACATTTGTAGATTGATTCATAGTGCTCAAATATTATGTTACTCTGCTTTGTTTTTTTTGCCTGGTTCGTGACAGCTATTTTTAGCAAAGTTTTATAATTCGTTTCTCAGGGTTCAGTTTGTTTTTTTTTCAAAACTAGAATCCCTAACGAGTTCGCTCTTTTGTCGTAGAAAGTAGATGGAAGTGGTTGAAACGACTCAAAAAAAAAAATTGTCAATCCTTTTTGTAAAATTTCCAATCCCATAATAACTAACACTTGATAGTGGGACTTCAGTGGAATATTATTACAAAAAAAATTGTTTAACACTGTATAATAAATAAATTTTCTTGGGATTCTTGACTTGATCAGCTAACAAGTCTAATAATTTAAAATATATAATTAAAAATAATGCATTAAAGATTTGGACATTCCAACATCTTAGAATATATAAATATTCAAGGTTATGAAGAAAACTTTGTGCTGTGTGATGACTGAATTTTCACTTTTACAGTCCTGATCCATGTATTTGTGTTATATAAGACAATACTCTTTACTTCGTACATAGAGTGGGGAACATAAGGGCGCTCATCAATGAGGTCTCTGTAATATTAACTGCTTAATTTATTTTTTATCTTGATCATTCGTACAGCTTTTCGATAGATAAAATTTAATGTATTTTCTATACAAAATATTTTTTTCATAATTCTTTAATAAGTATTTTAGGAATACGGAATCGTAATGTTTCTTCAATTTCTACTACCTATGTTTATGTATATATCTATATGTGAATGTATATAGTTTTTCAAATACAAACAAGTCCATAGTATATGCTAACAAACTTTGGTTGTCATATATATTTATGAATTGAACCTATTGTAAATTTAATCTGTAATGCACGCTTATGTTTGTAGTGTATCGTGGTGTTGACAGCTTTATGGTTGTCATTTAGGACTGCGCTCAGCAACATATTATCTGTGCAGAGCTAATACTTTGTCGTTCCACATCTCACCGGATTATAATCGAGCGGTGGCGGTTCGTCTACTCGATGAGGAATTTAAATAATTCATGCCGTGGTATCTAAGGCGCGTCGGTAGTTCACGCTTCTGAGCCTGGGCCACGCCGCGCCATATGAGAGTATATAAGATTGGTGCTACGATCCAATTGAAATTTCTCTTGACCAGCTAATGTTTACATCGTTCTTTTGGAGTTGTGTATTTGGGCTAGTGTTCTTTACATATCCTAATATCTAGTCCTTCCCCTTTTAACCATTTAATTTCTATTCTATACAGAATAGTTTATAATAATTACCTTATTCAGATTTCACTTTGGATATCCTAAACCTCCTTCTATAGAAATCTTAGCAGGATAACATATCAGTAATTTTTGGGATGGACACACCTTCCCTCTACAGACTAGATCCGCACCTAGCTTACTGTGAGCTGTTCATTTTTCTAAACCAAATACGTGATGAGTATCCTCCATTTAACATTGGCCTCATATAGATTGCATAACTGAAGGATTAGTAACCACTCGTTCGCATGTAATGTAGAGTACACGACTGCTGTTGATCTAGCGTGTTAAATTTACTAATAAGCTAAAAAAATAAACATTATCTTTGACCTAAATAATCTAAATTCTCAGTAATGTGGATGACGACTAATCAATTATTAACCTAAATTTAATTTATTGGCTGTATACTATTCCCTTCCTATTAACTTATTCCTCTGGTCTCTTTTGCATATCTTATTACAGTTTAATTATTTACGCCTCGTGTACACCCATTTAGGGCTCAAAGACAGGCTATCCTTTTGGAAGCAACCCGCGTCTATTTATGGGAATGAAATATATTCTCTTTCCATTTAGGGATTTTATCTCAGAACCTTCATGTCATAAAGCAGTTAAACCCATTGCACCGTATGAGAGCCCTTCATCATTAGTTTTGTATGTGGTAGTCTGTTAAGTTGTACGATTAGACCATGGCCATCGTATGGTCTGAGATAGCTGCCAAAGAAGCTTGTCGAAACACAGCACTGCTTCAGAGCTTGCCCGCCTATAAAGGAAAGAGTTTACGGCAATTGATGTGGGATGAGAAACCACCCACCTACCAAACTAAAAAGAAAAAGTTTTAAACCCTAGACTACCTCCAGCCTTAGCAACCTTGGACAAACAATGGACGTTTATGATTAAAATCCTAAACTAAACAAACCGCTAGACATCCAAGTCGTATTTTTACATAATCTTGAATTCTTCGCTTTCCTCCCGAAAGAAAAGAACCCACCAAATAAGCAGAAACTGATGAAAAAAGTTTCTGGCGATCGGTTTGTGTATGAGCTACCGCCCCATAGCCGGGATCTTTAGAATCCCCCAGTCCTGATTTATCGCCCTGATTATATTCAGAAGAAGGGAGCGCTATAGGGAACAGTATCAGGGAATATAGGACCAGGCATGAGGGGGGTGGAAAGGTATAGGGAACCCAAGTTGGCCCATTACAGTCCATCCATCATCCCCCTTCAGCCCCCGTCCAATCAAATTGTCCCCTTACCTTTTTGCCAAGAACAGAAATTATTGATGAATACCTCACCTCAACTTCCGCACTTCAATTTTCAGTCAAACTTACAGTATTGACTTTTAACGCTTGGAAAATAATATGATAATGCCTTGGTATAATTTAAAACTTTAAAGTTGATTTTAAAAATTCGAATGGCTCATCTTACACAGACGTTAATGCAATCAAAGCTTCCTGAAGATAATATTTATCTATGTACTTCGCTTCATAATAAAAATTAAACAAAAAGTGTTAGATTTTTTCCAGTCCATATTTTAAACCGTATATTTTTCTTATTGGAAATATTAACATGCCCCATTTTTAGAACATTTTTTGTGTTAGAATTTATTGGTATTTATAAATCAGACAGAAAAAAACGACCTAGACAAAAGCCATGTGGCGTAAGTACGTAAGAATAGGAGCTTTCTTTAATGGGGAAAACAACCGTCTCGATTATAGAGAGGCTAATGACACCAGTTGGCTGGAGTTCCATTACAGCTATTTCGACCTGGCGCCAGAATAAATTTCACTAACATGAGCACTTGAAAATTATGCAATCAGGGCAATTGGAGACAATACTTGGAATCATTTAACTGAATTTTATGACTAATAATTACTGCCACCTCTAGGATTTTGAAAACTTTTACAAAGGGTAATTTCATGCTGACCAGGTCCTCCCTCATAGTGGGATATAGTACACAGCCTGAAAACGTGCCTGATTATGGCAATATTACATGTTGAGTAATAGCCTAGTTATCTGTGGGCGTATGTATAAAGTAACAACCTCTTCTCAAGGATAAAATCCCCTATCCCTACCTGAATAGGGCGATTATATGTTTCCATTAAATCCAGCTTTATTCCGCGTTTAATCCTTCTCTGAAATGTCCTGCAAAGGCAGCAGCTTAAACACGGGTCCCATGGGAAATCCTATGGTCGTGCTTTTCAATGCAAAGACAAATATTAAATTAGTAAAAAATTTCTTAATAAAAAGTTATTAAATACTTCCTATCAACGGTAACAAACAATGCAATTCAATGGTCAAATCGGCACGAGTTAATCGTGTTTTGAATATTTGAATATGACTATAGCTATTTTATGGTCTCGATTTCTTCCAACATTAAAACAAATGAGCATAGCTTTGATTCATATAAAGTTCAGATTAGAGTGAAAATCATAATTTTGTGATAGGACATTCAAAGAAAAGAAGTAAAATATAAATAATAGACACCATTGGTGACGGACGAAAGATACTCAGGGTTTAATAGTTAAAAATGTCCTCTGCATACAAAAAATAACGTGAGGAACTCAGTTTAGCAAAAAAGTGGAAATGTTAGTTTCGTTACTTGCACGTTAAGAAAATATGAAAAGTTGAGTCCAAAATTGACTTGAGAATATCCTCCCTAAAAGAGATGAAAAAAGATAAGAGAACAATTGATTAATTTTCCATTCTTTATGGGGGAAAAATCACCTTTCCTATTAATTTTTTTTACCTGCGCGAGAAAACTCAACGAAATTCGTAAAGAAATGCACAAAAAGATATTACTTTAATATTAAAACCATGCTGATAAGAATGGCAATGGAATATCCTTTAATGTTGTCGGCATTGTAGTTTAAAGCATCAGCTGCTGGTGATTGTCTTTTGTGTGGTTTCTTGATGGTAATACGTATGTATGGAGGTCGTGGTAAACAAAATGACAGGTTCCTTAATGAAGGTAAATGTAGAAAGGGGAGTTATTCTTTTATTTACTTTAATCCGTCTGTGATTTTAAGTAATTTAACACTTTATTTTGTATACAAATATTACTCTTTTTTAGAAAATTAAATCAAAAAATTATATTACTCTTGTTTCAAAGTTACGTATATTGAGTAAATACATCAACAACGAACAATTCTAAAATAAATAAAAACTAAATAAATATGCAGTAAGGGGTCATGCTGTTCTGATCTAGAGTTATTTTCGCTTAGTAGCTATTCCTGGAGTTAAATCAATGTCAGCGCTTTTAACTTTTCCGAAGGTCAGAGCTGGTCTGTCTGCACAGCCGAAATCCAGATGTCCCAGCGTAGCTTAATCAATTTAAAATGGGTCAACGTTCTAAGCGGCGTTATGGTTTTATTACCTAATATAAATAAAGTTAATAGTTATCCGTAGTGTCAAGGAATCGTAATGAAGAAAAACCCCAAAACTCCTGCATTTTTTAAAATTTCAATTCAAACATAAATAACAATTATATTAATGATTACTACATGTATTTTAATTTTTCCCTTCGTTCCCACTTATTAAAAACCTTATTTTTTTTTTTTCAGGTGCGAGCAAAATGATTGGAAGAAGAGATCAGATTGGAATATAATTTTTCATCAACAGTATGTTATTTAACTTCAAATGAAGGTTTGTTTGTATTATATCATATAATCTCCTTTCTCATACCTTGTTAATAAATAGCTGATCAGAATACTATTTTAAAAAAGTATTTTTAATTTAGATTCTAAATTAGTCATTTATTCTTGGCACCTAGGTCAATTAGATGTTCGGTCAATTGTCATCTAGCTACCATTATAATGGTAACCATTCTTGTACTTGAATGAAGTACCTCAGTAACTTCACTGACCAAATAATTTTTGTTAATTATGATCCTGAAAGCAACGGTTTATTTATTAAATGACATGAAACAATCGTCTTTCTTCTATCTATCTGTCAAAAATATCATTTTCCTAAAATAACACTGGTTGACTTGAAATTGTGAACATTACACATTTTTTATACTGTTTTAGTCTATATTTTAAACCGTATATTTTTCTTATTGGAAATATTAGCATGCCCTATTTTTAGAACATTTTTTGTGTTAAATTTATATATCAGACAGAAGAAAACAACTGTTTGGATTATAGAGAGGCTAATGACAGAGATTTTTAATTTGACAACTAATCAAAATTACAGACTAATTTTTAATTGTACCAGATAATTAATTAATGGTACAAAATCAAATATATGGATATGGATGTGTAAATGGTACCATTACCAAATGGCTAAATTGAATGTCTCAAGGTTTTATGTCTTTAGCTTGAACATGGTACTCATTAAGTCCTGAACAAACAAAAACAAGAGTTTTTCTGGTTTTGGTAAAACCATCGAAACTTCAAAAAATTCGATGTCACTTACCTTTACGCCTTTAATTTAATTTTATAAGGCACCAGTTCATCAATCTTGTTAATAAATGTTCATTGTGTTCAAAAATAGTTACAACAGTACCCACAAAGAGACCCTGGGGTGAAAATGTAGGTGATATTAAATCTTAAGAAAGGGATGAACTGAAAGAGGTTATATTGAGAAGGGAAGATTAAACCGTTTCTTCATTACCCCTACTTTCCTTCGGTTCTAATTCATTTTTATCCCTTAGGGCACTAATTACCTAACGCCATAATCTACCTTAGGGTGTAATGAAAATCCATCGATCGCCACCGATCCTCTCTTTTCCTTGCTCTTTACCACCCCTGAAATATTCAAATCTTTTTCATTCCCTTCTGAAGTATTCAACAGTGAGTATTTAGAGACACCCTTCGATCTAAATAATAATTGCTGTGATCTACTCGATAATTCTGATTCGATGATTAATCTACTATTGAACGTAACGACAAGCGAAAAGTCCGCTGCCTACTACTTACACTGTAGGGAAGCAGCAAAACTCACCAGCCAACAACCTAGCATATCTGGGCATTGAAATGGACAGACACCTCCGTTTTAGTAACCATTTTGCGAGGAAGTTGAAACCTCTACGAAGTGCTACCGGCTTACGCATTTATTGACTTCCCCCCATCTATCGCTGCGCCTAAAGCTCATGATATATAAGAGTGTACTCAGGCCTGCTCTGTTGTATGGTGCACCGCTTTTTCGTCATTTGACGTATACGACAGCTCGGCGACTCCAACAATTCCAAAACGGTATACTGATGAAAGTGGTCAGACATACTTCATTCGAGCTGCGGAGCAACAGTGAGCTTCACGAGGTCTTTGATCTGCCAACGGTGGATGAATTCATTCAACGTAGACATATCAAATTTTTCGACTCATTACCGCACTTGACAAACCCGGTATTTAACACGATAACCCCGCCTCCGTTTCCCTATCAATGGCAGGACGCTGTCGAGGCAGGAACGCTTTAGTCTTTAGGCTTTAGTTTGTAAGTTTCCCGTTTTGTACCGAAGGTGAGCCCCATCACCTAGTCCTGTTTGTTTGTACTTAGATTTTAACTTCAAAAAGACATTGTTATTGTAATTCTACCCTCCCAAATGCATCTGTGCATGCAGCAAGAGGAGAAATTTTGTAAATATTGTTCATTTTATTTGATCATGTTTGTAAAAATTATTGAATAAAAAGGGATTTAGGGGGGGGGGCAAAAACAAAAAAAACTACAAGTCCTGTATAAGTTTGGAACTGGTAGGGCAATCGAGAATGTAAATGGTTTAGTTGGATTTTTTACTAATATCGTTTAGTACCCTGCATACCAACAGCTATGGAGCACTAGTTTTCCCCTGTCTATATGTTCTACGATAGCGGGTGTAGAAATGATTTAGTCTATCTGAAATTATACAAAAACACAAAATTCGCTGATTAAGTGTTGGTACGGGAAGCATGAATAGGTTCTGGTTGCTCCCTTATGTGATAGGGCAAAGTTCCACGACGCCATACTATAGATAAAAATTTCAAAGTCATTCCAAAACGTGAATTATGTGACCCAACAATACAAATTGCGTTTGACAAAATTAACGTTACTTTTTTTCAATTGCATTATCCGAACGACAAACTTTCCTCTCCTCTGGAAACATTCCATTATTGTCCTATTCGCCAAACCCGGTAAACCACCCAATGACGCCTCATCTTACCGTCCAATTAGCCTACTCCCTATCCTCTCAAAAATATTTGAGAAACTCCTACTAAAACGTCTACTTCCAATTGTTGAATCCAAAAACCTTTTTCCCACACACCAGTTTGGTTTCCGCCAACGACATTCCACTGCTCAACAAGGCCTTCGCGTTGTTGATCACATCTCCTCAGCCCTTGAAACCAAAAAGTATTGCACTGCTGCCTTTCTCGATATAGCTCAAGCTTTTGACAGGGTTTGGCACGCAGGTTTGCTCTACAAGCTCAAAAGACATTTACCACAGACCCTTTTCCTAATCCTACAGTCCTACCTTTCAAACCGCTTCTTCCAAGTCCGCTGTGGCTTAGAATACTCTAACTACTATCCCATAAATGCAGGAGTTCCACAGGGCAGTGTCCTGGGCCCCATCCTCTATAACCTATACACCGCTGATGTCCCCTCTACTTCCAACACCTTCTTGGCCACATTTGCAGATGACACTGCAGTCTTGTCATCCCACCCAGACCCCGACATAGCATCTTATAACCTTCAAAAACACCTTGACGAGATCGAGTATTGGTGCAATCAATGGCGGATCAAAGTTAATAAAGCAAAATGCTCCCACATTACCTTCACCCTTTGTCGCAAGACTTGTCCATTAGTTTATTTTAATTCTATTCCTCTCCCAGTAACCGAGACAGTACGGTACTTAGGCTTCCATCTCGACAAACGACTGACCTGGAACCCACATACGAGACTAAAAAGACAAGAACTAAACAGACGCTTTGGACAACTGTACAGACTACTTCAAACGACATCCCATCTCTCAATAGAAAATAAACTACTAATCTACAAAGTTATACTTAAACCAATCTGGACATACGGAATAGAGCTATGGGGGACAGCAAAAAAGTCGAACATCAAGCGTATCCAATCCTTTCAATCCAAAGTCCTGAGAACAATAGTAAATGCCCCTTATTATGTCAGCAACAAAACCCTTCATAACGACCTTAATATACCCTACATTCTAGAACTCATCCCTTCCAAGTTTATGACATTCCACAGTAGCCTTTCCAACCACCCTAATCCTGTAGCACAGTCTTTGCACTGCGCCACTCATCCCTATAATCCTCCTCGGAGACTGAAACGGCAGCGGCCTCGTGACCTGCTATAATCGCGTGACAGTGGGAGTCCTGGCAATGGCCAGTTTCTCCAATCATGTCCTATTGTATGAATGAGCGAGTGAATGATGACTGTAAATATGGTATGAATGAGATCATTTATCTGTATTATTATTGCCTTATAAAAGGCAGATTGTAATTATTGCACAATAAAGTTCTATATCTCTAAAAAAAAAGTTTTTTTCAAAATCATTTAGCAAGTATTTAACAAACTAACGCTGAAACATATAAGCATCTCTTGTTGCTGTTTCCTCCCTTACTATGCCTTTTATTTTAAATTTATGTTTATATAGAAAAATATATACCTTAGTTCATAACTGATTTGAAAATTATCTAGTCAATCAAAATAAAAAAACGTTCTGATTGAAATGGTAAGCCTTAATGATGAATCAACTAGTTCTAGCTTAACCGTTTAATACCCGTAAAGCAATAATATGGGGCGTTGTTGAATATACTTTAAAATTTATGAACGAGTGTATTTGTATTTACGCTACATTGATAGACACACAGATGACATCACTGTACCTGTTTTAATGTGGAGCCTAGTGAAGTCATGGCCTACTTATTAATCAAACACTTGACAATATTACCAATAACAATGACATGAAATGAATAATGAAACATTTTTGCTTTGAGTTGGTAACCTGTGATTTCATAGAATGGAAATTTATATCCTTTGGAGCTTCGTTATAGTTAATCGCAATTATTTACCCATTCATTACAGTTTCAATCAGAGAAGTCGTGTAACGCAATTTGTTCAATTGGAAGAGGTGACTCGGTTCTAATAATAGCGGGAATAAAGGCCGACTTCCCCCGTGCGCAGTGGCTCTGAAGAGGGAAGAGGGGTTGGATAGAAGGATCTAGACTGATTAATTAGGCAGGCCGGGGGGGGATGCTAATATAAAAGAAGAGAAGAGGAGACGAAGCGATTCGTTAGCCGGGAACGTGACTGGCACTGCTTCCCGTAGCCGGGAATATTTTAATGACAGCAGCTCCTCCTCCGGTGGGACAGTAAAAATTATTTATGAACTGGAGGAACAGGCAATATTAACCGACATGTAGTAGGTTTATGGCCCTAGTTATAGAGCAGCTTGGAGGAGAAAACTTCCTTTACCCTGAATCTAAGTAGGATGTATGATCTATGAAGTTCTATCGGGTTAAATAGCTGATCAGAATACTGTTTTGAAAAAGTATTTTTCATTTAGATTCTAAATTAGTCGTTTATTCTTAGCACCCAGGTCAATTAGATGTTCGGTCAATTGTCTTTTAGCTACCATTATAATGGTAACCATTCTTGTACTCGAATGAAGTACCTCCGTAACTTCACTGACCAAACAATTTTTGTTGATTATGATCCTGAAAGCAACGGTTTATCTAAGACCAGGCGAGAAATATATTCCAGTGGATAACATATAAATAGGGACATTTAACTAGTATTGTCGTCCATGATGGAATATAGTCCCTCGAAAAATTGGGAGAAAAGTTCTACATAGGACAGCATTAAAAGTGTCATTTTTAACTTCATTTAATGAGTCTCTACTGGTACATCTATCCATTACAGTGAATAAGCAAAATCTATGATAAAGTAAGTAAACCTTCCTCCTTAGAAAAATCTTCCTTTCTTAGGATAAAAAAAAATTGCTAACATATTTTGGTTAGCAAGGAATTCTTGGTTTGCATCGCTTATCTTTGGTCATGTTCTCAACGCATTATAATATAAATATTATTTACATGTACCTTAAGAGGTCCTATTCTGTATTTACTTTGCTATTTAGTTATTAAAAGTAAAAATCTTTACTAAAACAAAATGATCACGCTTATCACTCTTTATTTATTAATACTTTGTATGATACTGAAATCATGGGCTGGGAACTATTCTAGAATCGTGACCACACCACCCAGCTTGTGGTCCTATACATTGTTTAACTATAAAGAACACATAAATAAAATACAAACAATTTCCGCACACGTTGTTTTTCTATTATTTTTCATATTAAAGAATAAACATGTTATGTTTAGTGTTGATCCGATGATGTCTATGTGGATCGTGTTCAATATTAAGTATATTCATTATCAGTGCAGCACTTGAAGTCATGAGACGATCCCGTATCTGATCCCTAATGAACTTTCTAGCAAAATTTTTTTTTTTTTAAATCCCATTGGCAGCCTACAAATTATGGATTTATTCACAGCAGCTATCTATTCGAGAGATATAATCAGGACTAACTGCTTCCCCTCCAGGAAGGAACACCCTAAGTAGCGTAAGTGCGTTAGCGAGTGTATGCGTGGTGTTGTAGGCCCCGTCTATTATGAGCCCTCCACCGCTGCAATTAAACTTGACTCTTGAGTTTTTCCACGACATCATTAGTCTTTCCAGACATACCACAGTGACTTTTCTGTCCTTCAGAAATAACATAACATTAATTGCCAGCCGTTCGAAAGGAGATCACTGGTTACTCTGGAACCAATTCTGAAACAAAAAGGTTTGGCTCAGCTATACATGTATATCAGGCCGCTTTCGCAATGACTCGCCTATTCCACGACTTCGGGCCGATTTTTGTACTTTAGGACTTCTTCTAAATCATTTGACAGCAATAGTATCAGAAAGGTTCGGCTGCAGATTGAAATACAGCCTAAAGTCCATTCGAAGCTATATATGACGAAAGGCCTTTATTTCATCTTTACATCATTAATACCTACATAAAAAAAAATCCTTGACAAATTTAAATGGTATACCAGAACTTGTTCCTGGTAATGACACGCCACCTTGCCAAACATAAATATGACATCTTTAGGACCAAATAACGTCTCTGGAAGAGCCTAGGCCCTTTGCAGGAACCCGTCATAGTTCATGTTTGCCGATAAGGTCTAGGACAACTAACGATCTTGCTTGGCAAGTTATATTTTATTGATTATTAATCAAGAAAATAATCATTTCCACAAAATCATTCTCTTCCCCTGCCATTCACTATAAAAACAAATAATCAGTATTTTTTTTAGTTCACTTCACTAAATTGGCATAAATACCAAAAATATTAATTGCAATGATATCATATACTTTATCGTATAAACTGAACTTCCAAATAGGAAATGTAGACTGTCCTTTGATAACTGTTCATTAAAGGCAGGCAGTAATTAAGAAATAAAACAATTGTTGTTAAAAATACCAATCCACCATTTTTTCTAGAGTTTCCTTAATGCTTAAGTTTCAACTCATTTATATTCATTCGTTACCATCTGACTCCTTAAATGCAGTCAACCTCCGCTTAAAACAATAGAGCATCAACTTTATAAACTAGAACAACTTAATGTATTTATTAAAATTGGACTATTAACAAGGTTCAATTACGTTATCTGTGATCTATGGATGAAGGCCCGGTCACTCGTGACCAATGACAGTGCCCCGATGCCTTGGAGATACGAACTTACAGCATCAGTCCCGTAATTATATCTAGGCTGGGATGACAGAACTCTCTTTCTCTCTCACACTCTCTCTCCTTAGGCTATGGAAATATCTCATTGTCCTAGCGTACTTGCTCCCTTTCACCATGGCTGTCTCAGCCGTCTTCTTCTCCCAACATTACAATACATTTACATATCACAATCTTCTCTACCCCTTCCTTAGCTACTTTAATTTATGCAATTTCACGGTAACATTCTGTACAAATATAACGTACCATGTAAGTGAATACACAATTTAAAATTAAGCCTCGTACATTTTAATCTAAGGCCAATGTACTCAGTCAAAAGTTTAGTTGAGCATTTTTGCCATTCCGAATCGAGTACAATTGAGTAAGATTCTACCTTAAGGTTAGCTTTCTGTAGATGTTTTGAGGAGGTAACATCAACATTACTTTATATCATACGATTTAAATGTGATACACCAAAAAAAAAATATATAAATCACTCACAATTTATTTATTAGCCAAATCTATGACGTTTGATTCTAATATAGCATTTACAACAAAAAATTTCAATACGCCTGCATATATTTACGGGGATCTAAAAAATTGCAGTAATTTTCCTTGATGGCTGTATGATTGAGCATCGATTTATTTATACCACTTCCTGTGTGAAGAGAGGTATTCAATCTGGAATATTATGATGTATCGAGATATATTTGATTTAGCCAAGATATATTCAAGAACGCAGCATTCCATCCATGCTTCTTCATTTTTCTCATAACTTTGTTTCCTTTCTTCTTCCCTTAAAAATTCAATTTTACTTAGTGTTCATATTCTAACTTTAATTGTCAATTTTGAATTTCATTCATTTCATTTTATGCATAATGCCTGCCTGAAAGTGAATATCGTATCCGTTATGGTTTCTCTCATTTTCTGTCTATGCTTGGTAATATTACACTTAGTCGTACACTTATGAGTGTTCAGTTCTTCCTCGTAACTTACATGACAAGTGTTTTTCCAACGCCATTCTTTCACTTTAAGTAAACGCTGCGCCCACTTGTGCATCAGGATATGCCTCTTGGGAGAAATGGCGGGATAATGGCATAATGATTGCCCAGTGTGGTGGGCCGAACAGATCGTTAAGCACAAATCCATTGTCATCCCACATAAACGGCGTTCGGATAGGAGAGCGCTGCAATTCATTCCAACTCATCAAATGGCATTTATAAAAACAATTGTATGCACCTCACCCTTTATAAATCGTCAGTCATACGTCAATTATATCAATCCCTTTGTTAACATTTCACTCTTAGACAGGTATCAAATGGATTTTCGACCCCTATTGCTCAAAAACGGACCCGTCCTTAAAGTGGACCATGGCTAGCCATTTCTTCGGCAAATGTGTCAAAAGAACCTTACCATTAAGGCGATTATGCAACGATTGGTGGTAATCTGATGGAGCAATGTTGGAAAATATCGTGGGTGACTAAGAGCCATTCAAACTCGCCGATTTTTTGCTGCGTCATTGGTTCAATGTGTGGTCTGGCTTTATCTCGGTGGAACGCAATCCATTCCCTTGTCGCTTTTGTTGACGTAAAAATCACTCTATAGATAGTTAATCTTGCTGTGGTCTGCTCAATTTTAAAAAAGGACACCCCAGAATTAGATAAAAGCTTATACTGCAAGTAAATAGGCAATTTAATACAAGGGTCTTTATTTTACGAGTTGCCGTTGCAGGTAGGCATCTTTTTGTGGTCCAGCTTGTTTAGAAAACCTCCAATATGGTGGTGCCTTGGAACCCACACACGGCGCCGCAGAGACATGCTAAATCAGTCTATCAATTCATCAGCTTATAGAATCAAAAACTTAAATTACATAATAACTTAATTTTAAACTGCAGATGATGTAAATTGTTAAAAAACTTGAAACTTAATAATAATAAATCCAATAATCGAGTGAAAAACAAAAAAGTGATCCGATCCTAAGACCCCCCTTAGTTAATAAAAGCGAGTTTTTGTACACTACTTTTTATTTAAGGAGCAAGTTGTATTAAAGAGACCAGGCATCGAGTAGACCCGCCCCTTAGATTAGAAGCTATTTCTTCTGCATTCACTTTTGGCCAACGTTTCAACGTCTAGCCTTGTTTTAAACCGCACACAGCATGATTAATTTGCTTGATATAATTGAAACATTTTTTTTCTCATCTGACATGGACGGAAGCTATAATGACTAAGCGCCACGCGGCCAGCCACAAGGAGTAAGCGGCTCTGCCGAGGTTGAGCCCGGCGGGAAGATAAAAGTGGATTGGGAGGTATCGGGAAGCCGTCAGAAGTAGTGACATATCGCCGAACATATTGGATATCGGTAATGCGATAGGGCCGGCAAACTGCATCGGGGAACACTCAGCCATAATGGACCGCCACTTTAATACTCCCAACGATTTATACCATGTGCCGCAAACAGCTCATGATTCTCAACTCCAACAACCAGTACATCTTGTAAGGTATACGGCCCTGATTTATCGGTTATAGTCAATAGAGTTGAATGAATGCAGCACTAATATAAAAAGGAGTCTTCTCCTTTTTCCGTAGCTAACATAATTTACGCAATCTCACGGGAGCGTTCCATTCAACTCCTAAGTATCAAGTAAGTTGAATACACAGTTTAACAATTGGCCGCGCCCATTTTAATGCAAGGCCAAGTACTCAGTCAAAAGTTTTTGCCATTCCGAATTTTAAATAGCATCCGCAACTCGTAAAAATAAATGAAATAGTTTTTTTGTTTGGTCTTTTTCTCTTAGATTTTAGGGTTTACATTTACAAATTTTTTTTTTCAGACCACAAACCTTTACGTCATCATCCGTGTGTCTGAGTCCTGTGTTCATGTTAGACACATGCAATTTTACAAGGTCTTTTTTTCATTTCAGGAAACACGCGACAAATATAACGATCACCATTAAGTATCGTTAATATTCTATACTTCAGGTATATCAATTTCATATCATTTTCCAGTCAATCAATCCAATCAATTTCCATGCCTTAATTAATGATATGTAATCACCTTGTTTTATTTATCAAGTTGACGTTTTACTTGATTGCCAAGAGATACTAATAAAAAGCCAACCTTATGAAAAATAATTAAGGGTCAATTGTTAATCAATTGCTTCTGATTTAAGTACTATTTGTTTTCCTATAATATTAAGCAGGGCATGAAATTAAAGATCGCGACGTTCTGTTCACCTAACATTTATTATGTGTTGGCGAGCTAATACAACAAAAAGCCATTAAGTGTCTTTAATTGTGAGATCCCACTTTAACTGGGACAAATACTTCACTCTATTACTTTTGGCAATATTCTTGTTAAGTACACAATTATTTCCAGTAATATTGAATTCTCGTACGCTGTCAGTCGAGTGAATCCATCTGAAGTGCGGATGAGGGAAGCTCGAGGGAAAATGTATCAAGGTGATGGTTTGATTACAGCCAAACCCCGCAGTGAAGTTGTGCCGCTTTCAATCTAATTGCCCCTTCCCTTACCCGGTTAGCTGTTGTGCTGGTTTGGGAAAACCGGCAAATATAATTATGTGCCTTTAGGCGCAAAGCTCATTTTACTTGAGCTCCCTGTGCTAATCGAATACAACTCGTCTCACCTAGCCACCTCAAACCAGCAGAGCAGTAATTGGTACATAAATTCAACGAGACAGTTCGTGTCGCCGGATAGCAACTGTTTAATTCGCATACACGATCTAGACCCGCTCACTCTAGACCCGAGTTGACGCCCGTCTGAAGATTGTACAGCTCCGCTGCTCAAATGTGAGCCTCGGCTCACCTCCCTCCGATGGGTGGATATTCTTATCTCAAATTTTAAAGTGAGATTTATTAATATTTAATAAATTTGTTTAATGGAAGAAGCCGTAATACGGATCTATTGGAATGGCAATTCCTTTTTCTAAATTTACACCACTGATTTATAATCTGCCTTACAGTTCATTTTTCCAGGAGATTGATTTATACTCCTCTTGTCTGCTTTGTCAAGAAATAAGTGTGACCATCTACTCCAGTCATTAGGATTTCATTGATCCTTATGCATCCCATTAAGTACATGAGTTGCCCTGAACATTATATTTGTTGTGTTGTTTGTTTATGTAAATCAGTACTCCACAGTACAAAATACATAGCACCGCAGGCCGACCTCGCTTCTAGATAGATTAATAGATAAAATATTTATAGGTAACCATGAACACTATTCTATTTGGATGATTCAGACTTGTTTGGAATTAGTCAAAGGTTTAGTGAACAAGTGTCAACATTAGCTTCTAGGATTAGAAGAGATTAAATAGAACCAAGTTCATTTGAGTACGGTTTTTCGGTCTCGCAGCACAGCACATTTTAATGAGATATTATATCTTTATACTTAATGGGCCCATCAACCAGTGGTAAGTTTTACAATAATTTTATGATAGAATTTCTAATTTACTTTAGTCCCATAGTTTTTCAATTTAAAAAAATAGTTTTAATAGGTAACATTTTATTTCAAATATGTCCCAAAAGCTTTTAATTTAATTTACATTAAATAATATATTTATCAAAAGAGGTAAAACCTATGTTGGAATATATGAGAAAAATTGTTTGTTGTATTGTTCTGTGCAAAATTATTTTGAAAAATCTTGCAACTTTTCAAAGTAATGACGAGTCATACCATCCAGTGACAGAAATGAGAAGAAAAATCTTCTTCTCAAAGGTCGCACACATAGGTGACACTTAATAGTGGACTATTTTAAATTAATTGGGTGCTGTGATGAGGTTTGAACCCACACTGGAAAGTTTTGTAAGCTTTGGTGTGCTGATGAAAGGAAAATACAGGAGAACTGTCTTAAGATGTTATCTAAATTAACCACTAAACATAAAAATTTGTCTTTCGTTTTGCTTGATTACATAGCTGGTAATTTGCGAGCCGAATCATGCTTACCCTCCAAGAAATCTGTTGAACGGGCAAAAAATTATTTCGAAGAATATTCCATAAATACAAAATGACGGGTAGAACATCTAGCCGACAACCACACACCAGATGAACCAGTTTAGTTGAGACGGTTATTTATAAATTTTATACCTAGATAAGTAAGTTGTAAATAGATTAAATTGAATTAAAACAATATTTTTTTAATTTAGATGTTAATTATTATCAATTAATATAATTAAATTTAGTTCATCATAGTAATTTTTCACCGTTTTTGCTTTCATATTAAAATAAAGTTTGTTAATATATCTGTATATTTGTATGTTATATAATTTATGGAATTCATTAATTTTAGGTTCAAATGCATCACTTTTTTATCTTGTTAAAAAAAAAAATTACTTATTGGAAAGTAGTCAGTTTGCACCATTTAAATACTCTATATCCCCTTGAGTTGGGAAATTATTAAGACTTTTTTACGAAATGGAATAGAAACCAGACTTTCGTCTATGAAATGGCATAAGTCCCATGCTTTTATCTCTCATGATTTCTTTTTTTTGTTCAGAACTATTGTAGAACAAGATATAATTTAAATGACCGTTTTATTATATTCCCACTACAGCTTGATAAACAAGAATTCGATGTCATCTTGGAACGAGCTCCTTTTCAACTTGTTCATCTCAAAATACTAGTTGGTTTGCGTTTGTAGAATTTTTAATATTAACTTAACGAAGCATAAAACATTTCATAGAAATCCTACTTGAAAATAGTAAATTCAACGTTTCCAAGGGAACCATTAATCCAGTGATACACTTGATATATATTTATTTCCTCTTTTCCAATAAAATATTTTATGTCATGTCCTGAATGCAGTGCGTGATGTAGGCAGGCTGTCCGGCGTATATCCTGGTTATTTCCAGCGGCGGCCGAAGTATTGGTTTGTGAAACAAATATCAGTTTATCAAGATATATGAGAAGAGGTGAGGTCCCTAGGGATAGCATCTCTCCCTCCCTAGTCCAGGCCATCTCTCCTGTCCACCTTCTATGTAACCAGCTTCTCTTTCCACGGGGTTCATCGGTCCTGTATCTTTTTTTTTATGTCACTATCCGACTATAAAGTACTCTCGTTGTCTCTAACATTCATGCCATTTTCAAAATCCTACATGAACTGGCAGTGCATATGGAGACTTAACTTCATAAGTGGATATGGAACACGTTATGAATGTAGGTTCGTAGGTAGGAATGTAGGTGTAATGTTGGTAAATACCCGAGACTTAAAGCTGAGCCACCCTCGCCACATATGTGTATAATAACGATTTTATAAAAAGGGGCTAATTAAGGATGGCTTTGAAATATTCATCCATGGTCACAGCACAATAGTAGAAACTGCCCACGAGGCGTCGGAGATAAAATTGATTTACATATCATCGTCTGTATGGTATGTAATTGCAGTTTGCCTTGTGTATGTCGCTTTTTCAAAACCTATTAATAGCTCTACGCTATTTGCGTTTTTTCAAAAATCTCCATTTTACCCGCATCTTGCATCTCGCAAATTAAATTAAATCCATGCCACATTATTTACATGTGTAATATAGAGTGCTATCGGGTGTGTTCCATTATTATTATTTTTTAACTTTTGAATTATGTATCGAAAAGGAAATGATATTGAATTCACAGCAACATAAAAACACTTGAAAAGAATCATCAATATCATTCACATTAAGGAGGTTTTATTAAAATATTATTTCCCTAACCTCCACATGACGTACGCATCTAGCACATTCGACTGCTTAAGGTCGTCAACCTCTAGTCTTTAGGTGGATCCCAGCAGTTACTCATACACACTACATACACTTGATCACATTTATTTGTTAAAAAGTCGTTTTTCAGTTACTTTTGCGGTTTAAGAAATAAAGTATTTTTGGTAAAGGTAGCCGAGTATTTTTTTTACAATTTATTTATTTAAGACAGACAATTTTCGGTGACTATCGTAAATTTCTGTGATAGTAAATAAAAAATAAGTATAATATCCATATTTAATGCAGGTCTTATTATGTTAAGGAGATGACTTTGCTCTATGCATCAAGAACATAACAAAGCTCGAGCCCTTTTATGGGCTCTTGATACAAGAGAATAGCAAAGGCTTATTCTTCAGAAATCATACTGATTTAAATTCAGGGCTTTCTTTTGTACTGTCTTCGTCCATGTATATTCGAAATATTAAAATGAATGGGGGGGGGGGGAGTTAACGAGCTCCCTTCCCTTACAAAGACATGGAATTGATGATTATTTTTTCCCTTTTCTTTTTTCCACCCTCTCGCTGCATCTTAAAAGGAAGAAACCTAGTTTACACGGTAGTGTTTTTTTTTTTTTTGGTCCTGTGTATATATTATTTACTTCCATCAGAGAGCGGGACCCCCTTGCTTCTAAAAGAGAGATTGCAGTTAACTCTTTTATGAGCAGTCGGATTATCAATTCATAACTTTTCAATGTATTCTGAAAACCAAAACTGGCGGGAATATTGAAGTTATCAATTGAGCTTTTATGCTATTCACACTTTTTAAGCCCATTATATTTTTTACTTTCAGCATTTACACTAGACCCACAATGGAAACCAATAAGACAACATCGATGAGGAATTGTTTTCATAACTATTTTTCCTCCGGTGATTATTATAAAAAAACTACTCAACACAAAATATTATATATTTAATCATTTTCTCCTTGTTTGATGTTCACTTTTATTACTTTACTATCGTTGATACATTTTATTTTTCCCGCAGGTTTGCTTGCTGTATTCTCTATTCCTGTACTTCACTAACTGAGATTAAACAGGTATTGAAAAATATTTTACATTTAGAGTTTTGAAATGTGTAAGGTATTCTAATTTTAAGCTATCCCAAGTCACAGCTCAGAAGTTATTAAAGGTTTTCTTAGCTTCCCCTCAAGGGACACAGACTCGTAAATCAAGTATTTTTTGTTATTTTTCAGTGAATCTTTTTGCGATTTATATTTTTTTTTTTTTTTTATAAATTTTCAATGATCTAATTAGTTTTATTAATAAAATGCAGTATTTACTTAGGTCATATTTTTATCATTATTTTAATTTTAATCATATCACCATTTCATATGTATTTTGAAATTCCCCGCCCAGCACCCCCAGTCTAAGGATCATTTGCCTTCACTTTCTAAGTTGCTTATTGTGTTTGTATATATTTGAAAATTGAGTTCATTATTGATATAACAACATTTTAATCGGTAAAATAATTTTTGATGTAATAGAAAAAAAAATTGGTTAGACTAGTAAGCCAAAAGCTAGTTAGAGAATGGTCAATAAAATATTATTTATCAAGCTATCTATAACACAGCCGGGAGACGACATAGAAGTTATAAACATTTTTGCGGGGACCCCGAGGGTGCTTGGCGTAACGAGGGTACACTGCCTCCGAAGGCCGGGTTAATGACAAAAGTTTAGAGACCAACTGCCGGCTAATGCTTTCTACCTGTCCCGCTAATTACATCCTTCATTACCGGCTTCTCATCATGCGGCCTCATAATATTGACAATCCTCCTTTGTTCAGTTCTTCTGCCTTGCCTTGGTTATTCTTATTTTTCGTCCATCCTCTAAACTAGAATCTATCGGTGAGCATTAGATGCTGTACTTGGAATATAGGTCATAAACGCCTAGATGCATGCATGACGGATACCGAAGCCATTCGATGTTCGTTTTAAACATCTCGATAAAATACATTCACAATTGGAAACGCTGTTTACAAGTTACTAATTACTGTTAATTATGTAATCTAGCCGTGGGTAGTGAAATAATGTATATTCATAGTAACACGTTGTGTTGTTGAATCGGGTGCATTAGGTAAGAGAGTGGAGGGGCTTGTAAACTAGTCAAGGGTATAGTCATAGCTTCCATAGCAACGACTAATACATAAATGTTACTGTGAAAGTTATGCACAAGATCAAAATACCATTGCGATTGGTCAGATATACAGTACAATATAGTTGAGCTAGAAAATTCAACTAATGTAAAATATGGAAACAATGTATTATGAAAATATATTCAGAATTCAGAAACTATTTGGAAAATGACTGGATACGAGAAAGAGTTAATTGAAGGAAGTAGGTCCTACAGGAACATCTTGGAGTCATCTATGACTTGACCCTTTGCCGGAACTACTATTGTGAGAGTAAAATGTAAAGTTTCAATCCTTCCCTAGAAATCAGAATCAAAATACTATTGCAACTAGTGGAATGTACCAGGAAGAAAGGACTAGAAAGTAAGAAATAAGAAAATTCAATTGATGAAAAAATATTTTTATTATTATACAATAATTATAGATGTTAGTGGAATATTCGACTAGATAAGTGGAAGAAATTGGTTATACAGAAATATCTGGAGGTCAGTTAAGACTTGGAAAGGCAACCCTTTACTTGAACTTAGAATCAAAATAATTAAAGATGATTCATGAATATTTATATTATATATATCTTATAATCTAAGATCTTGTCTTCAGTGAAATTCTTAGATCCTCACTATAGAAGACAAATTCAGCGTAGGTGGCCAACACTCGTTTGAGGGTTTGAGAAACCTATCCTACCTACGGGGAGGATGTCTCAGTTAATAACCTCAACAAAAACTCAGCCATTGACAAACCTCGAAAACGAAAAATAAGTCATTTTTAACCCATGAACATTCAACCTCCAATACTTCAAGCCTCAATTTTTAACCTCTGGAATTTGTCCCCGTGCTGGAGGGTAGTCATTGTTATCTACATGGACTTGAGCTGCGATCATATTTTAACGCCTCACTGTTTTAATCAGAGGAGTCTAGGTGTTATTTCGCAGGCGAACTTTTACGTCAATGGCCCACTATTGGCTTGACCTCATTCAGAAATGTATTTTACCCTTGACTACACTAAAGTCACTAAAAAGTGACACACAAAACTCATTGTTAAATTTTCACTTGAGTATGAACATTTTATGGAATCTTTATTTTCTAAGGTTTTAATATTTTATTATTACTTCCTATAAAGTAGGAGCATAATTTTAGCAGCCCGGTGTTAACTGAGAATTATGTTATGACCAACAACTTTATGCGACCGTAAAATCTCTTTAACAAACTGGCTCTGCCTGTTGGTCTCTTATTAGATGTTATTTCGACTGATTCCAGCATAGTTAAAAGGACCTTTCAGTTTATTTAGTGTGAACACGCTTGGTTTTAATGATAGGTAAATAGCTTTACTATGCCAATTATTTTTATCTAAACTAATTTTAAGTGGAAACTAATGGCCAGTTGGTTTAGGTCTTAACTGCATGCATAAACCGATTGCTCACCAACAACAAATTAAATATTGGTTTACAATGTGGATCCGAGAGAGTTGCAAGAGATAGATATAAACACTTCATTTACATAATAATGTGAGGCTGCCCAATCCTAATTATTTTTTCGTTAGTTGGATTTTCCGATTTCTTACTTCTTCCTAGTCCATTCTTCCAAGTATATTTCACCAGTCGCAATAGTATTTTGATACTAATTTGTAGGGCAGGATTGATACTTTCCCTATTACTCTCTCAATAACCGTATTCATTTCAGCTGATGATGTTTTTTTAAGGTGAATAACAAAGTCATTATTTTATTTATCAATAGTTTCGGCAAAGGGATATTGTAGCGACCGCTAACTACATAAGAGAAATCACCCTATACTCTATTGTATATATATTGTAAACAAATGTAAATAACATTACCCAAATATAAATCATTGTAAATATGGTAAACAATAAATCATGCTGCCAGGGCCAATTAGTTATATGTGCTGGGTCACCAGCTGTCAGGCAGGTATAAGGCCCAAACCGCCGGCAGACCTCTGCCAGGGAACAAAGGAAAGCCATCATTGGCCACAACAACGGCCATCCTTATTGGCTGCGGGCAAGGCTAGCTGGGTATTTAAGCCGGTGATTTGGGGCCTGTAGATCATTCTCCTGTCAACTACCGGCCCGTGGCTCCAGCTTAAAACTCTGAAACTTGACTGCTTCTTTATGAAAAACCTCTGCATCTTTTCTCTCCTCGCCTCGCTACGTTTTAGTCCGGCGTTGTCAGACCCCACACCTTCCTAGTGGGAATCTCTGCCTTCGTCTCGCTAAATCTAGCACCACCTCCTTGGGAGAGACCTCTCCCTAGTGGACGGTTGTCGTGGCCCTGCAAACATACCAAACAGTGTCTCCCGCGACAATTCAGTCTGCCTCTCTCTGGTTCACACTCGCCTTTGGGATCCGGACGGATTTCGCCTACCCTCAGATACCGAGTGTGAATTCGTAGTCATTCCAAGACCACACAAACTACCTACCTACCTACCCTATACCTCTTCTCCTGAACATAGTGCATTCTCGGGGCACATACCTATCAAAAAATGGAGTCAGATAGTAAAGCCGTCATGAAACGATTGTAAATCAATTGAAAATAATTTTGAAAGAAAAAATCAAACAATTAATAAACTAATAATGTTCAAGCATTAAGTTTTAACTGAACACATTTAGCGATATAGCACAAAAAAAGTGTATGCAACTTTTGGTACTAATTGAGGATTTTCGGTGCATTGTCAGGCAAGGTATACTTAAAAGTATATTAATCAGTTTATTTTAATGGGCATGCCGTCAATTTACTTGACATACACCATATATTTTAAAATACAGTTACAGTCACAAATCATCAGAAAGAATGAAACTGGTCCCCATTAGTTGTAATACACATTGATAAAGAGCTAGAAGTATCTAAAAAATTGTAATCTCACCGTTTGTATTGGTTAATTACGAAAAGTAAAGTCCGTTAATCATCTTTCTTAATATAATTATAAATTATTATCTGTAGAAGACTTACTTGAGTGAACTGTTGCTAATTACTATTCCTGTACAATTAATCCCATTGGTTAAGGGTCATCCAGGTTAAATATATTTTAAGAAAGAATGGAGTCACTTCTCCAATCTAGATAGATGCTTTCCCTTTATACTGTGGCCAAAGAAGAGTGCGTGCTAAGGGTAGGTTAGGGGGTGAAGACTCCAATTTATTTCCCCTTTCCAATCTCAATTCTGCCAGGGACAGATGGAGTATAAAACGATTCACAACCGTCAGCTGTGTTCATCTCTGGCTTAGCTTCAGCTGGATCTAATTTGATTGGTTTGAGACCCACGGAAAAAAAATAAAATAAAAAGTGTCTATTTAGCATCTATTAATTGTCATTGAAACAATGGCTCGATTAATATTCCTACCCCTGCTACAGTCGAATTACTAAAAGAAACCACATGGATCGGCAACACTCTGGACCCTTCTTGAAAAGTATTCCTTTTGCCATTCCCTTCCAGGCCTATATAGCTTAAGCAGTGTAAATAACACTATCCTTTATTAGTTCACGTTTTTAGTTTTTTTAGTATGCTGTTGAATTAGTTTTTCTTTATTAACATGCATGAGCACACCAAAGAAATATTGCTAAGATTATTTTATTTTAGAAATAATTAATTATAAAATGTTAAATTAACAACCACATAAAACTATCGTAAAAACTAGAAAAAAAAACATCTACACACACAAAAAAAAAACTATCAAAATATTATACAGTAAAAGTCACGTATTTTTAGATTTTCCGTACCAGTTATAATAATAAAATTTCACAGTGATCAATCAGCACAAATAGAAGCTAACGCGAAAAAAATATTTTAATTATTTTTTTGTCAAAAGCACAAAACAGGCGAGAATTTGACTTTTTTTCATTCGCATACCGTTTTATAGAACTTACTGTGAATGTTTTAATCTAAAGTCAGAACTCATCTTTACTGATTATAATAATGTATCATTCTTTAAGAAAGTATGAAAGTGAAAGAAGTAGGTTTACTGTCCAAATTCGACGAGAGCGATTATATTTGCTTCAAAACTTTGCCAAAGCATTCTCTCCAGTTAGGGATTTTTTTATCAATCACTTGGAATTGGAATTTAATACCTTAGGACCTTTGAAACAGAGAACTTCATTAAACCCTCTCTCTCTTCGAGAAAATCCCCTAACTCCATTAAGGTGTCTTCAAAGGGGTGGGGTGATAGGTTTTTGAGAGGATTTTGTAACAGTCGAAATAGATAGGGCCAGGTTCTCTATCTAGCCTAGGACCAATAGATAAACTAAATGTTCTATACTTACAAAAGCTGTCTTTTGAGGTTTGAGTCTGTCTGATAATGATTGTAATACTTTCAACGGGACAATAAATCAATTTTCATTTCAAGCCAAAATGTTGGCACCAAAATGATCTTTGTGAGGCTAGGTCACCTAAAATCTAATAATAATTTACTAGTAATACTATTATCTTGAAATTATTTTGTGAACTTATTAATTGTCCTATTTATCCACCAGTAATATCATTTCACACAAAATTTAATCTACTTTTAATGTATATTTCGATGAAAGAATTTCTGATTATAGCTTTTTGAATACATATTTACCTACAATTAGGTGAAATATGTTTGAAATTATTTTTGTGTTACTGTCTCTCAAGTTTTCCTGGCGCAAAAATGAGAACCTTAATTGTTGAATAGCTTCCGAACAGTGACTTAAGAAATCGTTTAAGATGAAAATACATCTTTCTCGTTCTAATTTCTTTCATACTCACCGTGGTAGGATTTTAATTAGCATAGTTAGAAATGTTGTGAAATATGCCTATAAAATTTCAATCATAAAATTTGAATCATTTTCACTGCTATATTTTGACTTAAATTGCAGTTTATCCGTCCGTTCTGTGACGGGTGTGACCCTCGATTCGATAAATCTCAGGCAGATTGATTCTGTTCACGGGATAAATAACGATGAGCTCTCCTGCTCAACATTCAGTCGATGATGTAATTTCCTTAGTCATTAAATGAATGGAGCGTTTCGAAACGAACAGCTGGCCGCTTAGTTCTGTTCTGCATACCACCCGATATATTCGTGTAGATGAAACCTGATCAGTAAGTCAATTTTCTCTGCCCGCAGAATATTTTATTTCGGATGATTTCTTGCACAGTGTGTGTATAAGCAACGTTTCTATAGCTTTTCAATGCGTTTGAAGTCGGCACAATATCCTATAGAACATGTCTAAAAAGTATCCTTACCTCTTCCAATTCAAATCGGCCATCAAATCTCGCTATACTAAATCCCGCTCTTCTGTTCCACAAATCTGTTTTCTTTAACCATTATTTTCTTATCACAAACCTTTGGAACTTAATTCCCATCAACACTCGCCGTTCATCAACTCTCCTAATCTTTAAATCTAGAATTTACTAGTTCCTATTATTTATTAATTTTCTATTTTAATACATTTCAGAGACCGTTCAACCTCTTCTCCCTTAGTAATAATTAGTATATTTTCATTATTTTTTAGTACCAATTGTTAGCGAATGTCATTGAACTCTACTCAATTTTGTTTTTTGTTTCAATTTTATGCCGATGGTTCATTGTAGTCATTCATTTCACTTTCTGTGTTTAGACTTAGACTCGATGAGATAGGTTGTCTAGACCTCTTTCGGTAATCTAAATCAGTAGGACAAAGATAATAAACAACAGGCTTTTGCATATATGTTAAATAATATAATAATAAACAGTTGATATAATATGAGATATAAATATATGCCGACAAATTAGAGTAAACCTTATTTTTCACAATATTTTCTCTATGGACGATGGCAATCAGATTCTGAAAGAAGTCTGGAGTGAAATAATAATCTGTGGACAGACAAAAACATTGAAGAGGCACTAATACTAGAACATTTATGTGTGGGATATTTTAAGGGATCACGTAAACCACCTTAAGATAACAAATGTGGACGTCAATATAGACATATAACACCCTAAGAAGGGCTCTAATGCCCCTTAGGTTAAGGAAACACAACAAAAACTTGAACTTCCCGTACCCGTTCTGCTAAAGGGGATTTACATAGGATTTACTAGGCACCTGCAACTCCCTAACTTGGATCCTGGTTTATTGGAGCATATAAGCACTGTCTCTCTGGAGTGGTTTTTGAATACATATTTACAAGTTTACAATAAACTTTAATATTAGTTTTATTAATATTCTATAAGTGATTAGAGAATATTGACTCGCAAGGGCTCCTAGTAAGTTAAAACCACGATAATAAGTTCCTCTTTTTTTTTCATTTCTTCGATTAAAATTTTTAAACAATAGTCATGATTAAAGGCTACTTAAAGGTTTTTTAATTTTTATATCCATACTAAAATAAATAACATATCTAAGCATTTACTTTCCCTATTTATAAAATATGTCATTAAAGTAAGTTATTTCTTGGGCGATTGCTTGACTTGTGTGAGCAGTTATCAAATAAGACTGAACGGATAGTATCCTGTAAATATCCCGCCCTTTCAAAATTATGTTTCAGTGTATAATGGCGTTAACCATATGTAGACATTGGGCACACGAAACATAAACGATGGGTCGCGTCTGACCCGTTACTATATAAGTACAATTTTTAAGCCAGTGAACCTATAATGCACAAATATTAACATTCATTTTCGTTTATTAAAATTTTAAAAAATTAAATAACAGATCATTCATATATTCATTTAAAATTATAAATGGCTAAAGCACGTGAATCATTAAAATAATCAACTCTTCTGTATCAGCCTCGTGTTTGTTATTCTCTTCGCTAAAAGAGTTAGGCAATTCCCCAAACAAGAACTAATTATAATCAAATAAATAGTTTAAAAAAATCATTAGTGATCCTATGAGGACATTTATTACAACTGTATTTGTATGGGCGGTGTACCGTCGTCCGGTTCCTCGTTCCTCATCAAATTCTTCTTGCTCCCGCCTAAAATGAGCCCATATTTCGTCTATTTCGGTGAAGTAAACTTTTGAACTCCTGGACGCCATTATTGCTGAAAATAGAACACCGTTAGTTCCCTAAGTTAAGAATATTATTGTCGGGTGGCTATCAGATGTGAGGATCCCCAAGGTGGGGAGGGCCACTACAACCTCTAGCCGCAGTCCAGCGAGCGCCTATAAAGGGGTTAAAACGGGTGGACATGTGGTCTTTCACCCTTGCTGGCGCCCTAGTCGGCGGCCAGCTTAATTCGTTTTGATCTGACTCCATAAGATCTTAGAAGGGGTGCCCCGGCAAAGCACTATGTTCAGGAGAAGAGGAACAGGGTAGGTTTATATAGGTAGTTTATGTGGTCTTGGAATGACCACGAATTCACACTCGGTATCTAAGGGTAGGCGAAAACCGTCCGGATCCCAAAGGCGAGTGTGAACCGGAGAGAAGCAAACTGGATTGCCGTGGGAGACGCTACTAGGTAAAGTTTGTAGGGCCACGGCAACCGTCGTCCGCGAGGAAGAGGTCTCTCCCAAGGAGGTGATAGTTTTAGCGAGACGAAGGCAGAGATTCCCACTAGGAAGGTGTGGGGTCTGACAACGCCGGACTAAAACATAGCGAGGTCAGGAGCGAGAGATGCAGAGGTAGTTGAATGAGAAGGCCATGGTTTGAGTAGAGCAGCAAGCGCCAGTGCAGAGAGAGACAGAGCAGTGTTCCAAGTGCCGGTTCCGTATGTTCTGAAAACTTTTTTTTTTAAACCCCCTTTTATTTTATACATTTTTACAATGAACAAAATTTTACAATTTTCTCCTCGTGGTGCATACGCAGATGCTTTTACAAATACAAATTTATTTTTGAACTTAAAAAGTCAAAGTTGAAAACTGCCCCAAGACGGCCCGGTTATATAGACAGGCCAGCCGTGGTGGGGGATGTTCCCCCACCTGCTGCTGTTTCTCTCACTAGCTTCCCCCCTCTCTCTCTCACTTGACGAGTTAAGGTCTTTATTAAAATATGGAAACATAGATAGATATTTTCTGGGCCGAGAAGAGGGGAACTTCTAATTATTCGTAATTAAGAGGTTGCCACAACAATTATTATAAGCAATTGGTCACATCCGACCCAAGTTGGAGACGCTCGACCTTTAAAAGTGAATCAAACAAGAATGACATAAGTGGTAAGCCACATTTGATTTTAGCTGGTCTAAGTTTTCTGATATTGTAGCTCAGTCTTGACTGTTCAATGCATTAATTAGTGCGAGTCACGATTTTTTCAATAATGCCTCTCGTGATGTTAACGTGAAAGAAAACAACTTTACTTCATCTTTGATCACTCGTGCATTCTCCTTGGGTCCGGGAAGATGTTTCAAAATATTTTAGGCAGGCATTCGTGAATATGGTAACTGTAGCATCTATCCAAATAGTCTCTTCATTCTATAATTTCGATAGTCGTATTCGTCATCCTGAGGGTTTTCAACAATGAACCATTACTCCAATCCAAGGAAATTTTCATCTATATCACTAGTTTGTCATTTAATTTCATCATCCGATTCCTCATCAAATTCTTCTTGCTTTCGCCTAAAATGAGCCCATATTTTGTCTATTGCGGTGAAGTAAACTTTTGAGCTGCTGAACGCCATAATTGCAGAAAATAGAACTCTGAACTAACACCGTTAGTTCCTTAAGTTAAAAATATTATTATAAGCGATTGGTCACATCCGACCCAGGTTGGAGGCGCGCAACCTTTAAAGATGAATCAAACAAAGATGACACTTACCACATTCGATGTTAGCTGGTCTAAGCTTTCTTCGTGGCCAATTGAAAGGTTAACAGCGCTCTGTGGTCTTGGAGAAGGGGGAAAGATGAGATATGTCTGTCCATCTGTTAAGTGGATCAGATTCAACCAGAACGTTCATAGAAGAGGATTAAATGAAAGAATGAAACTTTTTTTTAATCATTTTACGGGATTTTCTAAAACTGAGAATGTCGGGAAACTTCTTTGAACTTAATAAAAGTATTATTAATTATTTGTAGATATGATTGGTTGAGTCGATATTTCAATTAAACAATTCAAACCGACCTTACATTATAAAAAGCAGTTTTACCTTTGTCAATGTTAATCTAACCCGCTTAATTATATATTAATTAATTATTCAATTAAATAAGTCAACAGTTTGCATAGATTCACTATTAAATTGGATTGTACTGCCTTATGGAACAACAATCAATTAAGCGAAACTGTTTTGAAACTGTTATTTGTATAGAACGTATTCGTCCTTTCAATGGAGTTTCTCATTACAGCGACTATAAGGGCGCATGCATTCCGTTTTGTAACTTTCATGCAAACAAAGAGATCCAGTTCATATTGAGTTGATATCTCACATCTCACGCTATCACCTGAAGGACGCCCACATGTGTCGAAATGTCGTCCATAAATAAACTGTTAGAAAATCAAACATCTTCCTTTCCTCGTATACCTAAGCCAACGCCCCAGCAAATAGTCCACTCTTAAATATTAGCCCAAACAAAACCGTTTCTATTCTAGAAACTCATAACGTTTTTAGAATATCCTAGAATTGAAATTATTATCCTTTTTACCTTCAATGTGACGAGGGAAAAAATAAGAACTTAAAATTTTGACTAGCTTCAAAGCTGTGATTTGAGACATTTCAAAACCTAACAAAACTGTTAAAAAAGTGCTGTTTTTCATATTTCCAGTCATTAAATTTTAACCCACACATAAATGGCATTATGCAAGGAGCTTGGAAATATCCCCTTATAATTTAAATATATCCCGTTTTTTATCTATCGCTGTCGTAGTACTCATTATTCAAGTGGGCTAAAATAAGTTTGAGGTCCTTTTATTCCCACAGCAGCATTGGAAATTGCAGCCAAAGTTTGGATTGTGAAGGCTAAATACCGTGTTACCTAAAACAGTGAGAGCGCACACAGAAGGCACAATTAATAATTAAACGCTAGTTGACAATGCATTATTGATCCATTGTCCAGCAATATAGCTCGACCAATCAGTATAACATGTTAATTATTATTTCATTAAGTTGCCCCTAGGAGATATTAAATTTTAAAATTGTTAATAGATTGAGGCAAGTTTATTATTATTGTTTTGGCTGGGCTATTGGAGTAGTTTGAAGGTAAGGTCCCAGCGGAAGTTGGGCTGATTAAGCAAAAGTTGAGAGGGGCGTGACCACAACTTACCCCATTCCCCTCTATTTAATGAGTTATAACCTAAAGGGGTGGTCCTAGGGACCCCCTGCGGTCGGGACCACGGCCCTCCTTACGGGGCAGGCATCCCGGCTAATTACTTTATTTAAAGAGGCGGCAATTACAGAAGAAGAGAAGAGGGGGAGATAGTGCCCACACGCCCGCCATTAATTTGGATTCATTAAGGTCGAACTAATTCACCTTTTGTACTCTGCTCCTGCCCGTTCTCCTTTTGTCTCAGCCCCCATATTTCCACTTTTAGTAGACTAAATCTCTTAGATATTTTATCATCTTTGGATTTTCAATTCTGCAGTATTTCATTCGATTTTTTTTTTACTTGCAAAAAAACATCTGTCATGATTGCCCTGTTAAATAAAAAAATACGTTTGTTTGTTTTTTTTTAATCCTTTGGTAAATCATTTTATCATACGATGGATATGCATGCTTTGGATCAGAAATTACCATATCATTAACTAGACGACATCTCATGAAGAGAACAGGCCTACTTCAACTGGTAATTGGCGTCGATTTCTAGTTGAGTCAGTGTTGGGTAATCTCGCAATTTTTAAGGTTTTTAGACCGCTCTTCAACTCCTCGTTACCGAATGAACCCCAACAAAACCAAATACCCCTGAGAGAAAAAAATGGTAGGTTTTACACAAGCAGCAGTTTTTAGGCTTTAATGCACAGTCCTGTTGTTGGATCGTGTTATGAACAACAGAGACAGAGCAAGTATAAACGATAGACTCGTCACAGTCCGTTTGAAAATTCGGCGCTCGGCTCAATCCAAAGTTACACGCGGGCCTAATAGCGATCAGAACCGTTAGTATTACGTCTCATATCGGACCCCTCCATCCGCTACCTCTAAGTTAGCACCATAGTATTGAAGGTCATTTCTGCTACAGACTGTCTTTGTATACTCGACGATATATTTTCGATCGCTTCTTTGCATTGATATTATAAGGTCTATTTTCAACGCATATGTATACTCATCACCTATTTTTGTAACGATCTACTTTAAATAGATGTCCATTGTGCACTTTTTTCTTCTTGCTGGTGACCCCGGGTATCCATACTTTGTAATCTGTCACGGCACAGAGACAATCGCTACATAAAATAAACACGCGAAAATACTATGTGCAACCTCTATATCGTTTAATCATTACCATTTATCAACGAATATCGAACTGTTCACAGTCGCTATTATGTTTGAAAATCGCAGCAGAACATGCTAACTTGATACAACTACTGTAGTGACCTCCGATAATCCCCGCTACAATTGGTCTTTGTACAGTGTTATTACTTCCAAAATATATTTTTGTATATTTAACTTGTTTTTTCTTAAATTATAGGTTTAACTAGATGCAGGGTACTTACTATACGTGATAAGCCGAGCGTTAGAAAAATGGACGATAATAGTATATAGTATAATGTCAAAACTATAAGCTACAACCAAACAATAAAATATATAATGCAATAAGTATCCGAAATTCAACATTTTCGCAAATATGGAGAGAGTGTGTTGTAGCTCCGCAATGTGGCGCAATCGTACTGTGTCCACCTTTAGGATAAGTATAACTTCGGATTTTGTCAAGTAAGTGCTGTACGAGCAAAAAACGTTTAACGACTAACCTACAATTATTATTACACAACAATATCCCCCCTTGGAAGACTAAGACTTCAGGATACATACACTAGTACACGTTGACTAACACACGCGTTGTCCTTCCTTGTTATCATTTCCCTCTTTGTCTAAGAAGTTTTTCCTTCTAAAATGGTTATCTTATTTTTACTCTTAACAGGAAAAAAAAAGTATATTTTACTTTCTTGTAGAGCGTTTTTAATTTATGTGAAAGGCCTTCAAATCTACATCATCAGTTCTATGTAAAGTAGATTTTTTAGTATTCAGTTGGTACATTGTTTTTCCCATGTTGAAATTATCATATTTACTAAAAATCTTTTGCACTCAAGTGACCAAGTAGACAATTAAGGTTATAAATAACAAATATTATTTATTCTTTCTGCATTTAAACATAAATTCATCTAACACCAATCATTTTTACGCCCATATAGCTAAGAGAGTAGGTTTATGTATCTCTAGACTACAGATAGTCAGTATAATTTCCTTTAATTTTTCGTCATTTATATTTTTTTTTTTTAATCCCCAGCACTTTGGGTTTTTTTTTTAGCGCATTTCACCAGACGCAATAGCATTTTGGTTCTGATGTCTTAGCTCACTCAAGACAGGCTCTAGCAACTCTCGTAATTTAATTGACATATGCATGGTATTATTTTCAATTGGTATAATGTCTTTTAAGTTAAGGAACGTGGTAATAGTTTAGGAAAGTGGTATCTAAGTAGCATTCAATTAAACCGCAACATAGACATGAGGACTAAACAAGGTTCTGACAAAACCTAGAAACGTGTTGCAACAAAATGGATCCATTCCTCTTCTTAACATCAATTAATTGAAGTAGTTACTTTATTTTCTGCCTAGTAAGAATTTGAAACTGTGCACATTTTGGAGACAGCTGTAGCTCGGAACATAACCTCCTTAATCAGAGCCGTGATTGAACGTCCAAATAAAGGTCTGATCAGTGTATCACCTACTTAAATTTTAGACTACTTTATAGGCAATATTCTATAATGTCCAATGTTGTGAATTTTTTTTTCTTTTGCAGATGCGGTGAGCGCCAGCTAGCTACTCTACTTCAAAAGAGCCAGCACAAGAGGCAGGAGGGGACTGACTGGAGGGCCCTTTTCTAAGCCCCTCTCAAACAATGCCGTATTGACGAACCGGAAGCAAATGAGAGATACTTCCTAATACTCCCTCCTCTCTTCAATACTAAGCCGCCAAGAAGTAGGAGCTCCCAACAAAGGGGCCCACACCACCCTCTCCAGTTCTACTATGGTATAATCTTTTCTCGATATCACTCATATTTCTTCATCTTACAAGCAACATTCAATTATTTATTCTATATTTAACTACATCTCAGACTTTAAGCCTTTCCTTTTTATACTAAACAAAAAAACAGAAGTTAAGGACTTTTATCTAGACTAATATGCACTTTATTTTATTGTCACTATTACACACTTCTGAAACCCACATGGACAAACTGTATGATTAGGTGACCAAGTTTCAGAGGGCAAATCACAGACACTACTGAGACAGGAACAGATACTAAAAGGAAATCTAGTTTTAACCTAGCAAATAGCAATTCAAAGTGGTCGCAACAAATGAATATGGATGTTTTTTCTTGTGACACCATCAACAAAGGTGAGAATCCTTAATTTTTTATCAATGCTGTTTGATGAGTTTTCCATGTCCAGTGGTTAATTTTACAGCTTTTCCGATTTTGTCTCTGGAAAATATCAGAGGTAGAGATAAAACCATGGAACAACACCTTATAAAGAGGCAGGGCCGACTGAAGGTTATCACCATAGTTGGTAGGTTGTGCTGAGGTGCTAATATTGTTATATCTCAACCTTAAATTTGGTTTTCCTAATTGCATTTCCTGCTTCTATATTCAAGTAGCTACTGATTTATCTTCAAGAGAATTTCACCCTATCCAGACCAAATCCTTGAGCAAGTCATGGTTTCCAAAGACACCATGCTAACTATTGGGTGGTTCAAATATTTTTTTTTATTTATAGTGTTTAGTGGTTAGTTCTAGAGGTTTTCTGATATTGTCTCTGAAAAATACCAGCAATATTATTTTGAATATTCAGATGGTCCTTGAAGAACAATTTTAGAATGATGGACTCTCATTGGATACCAGTATTCTTAGTAGTGCTACCTTGCATTGTCACTTCCTTTGCAATGTACATGGGTATTGGTTGTGCTAAAGAGTCTTATGGACAGCATGACTATGCCTTAAAAAGTTTGTTTATCCTTTATTGCCTGTTGTTTTCTTGATGGAATAGGGAACACCCTGTTTTAGATCCACTGGTATTTATATATTAAAGCCTTAAAGGCTCTAAACTCATGTTTTCCTTTTGTCCTGAGTATCTCAAAGTTTTATTGAAATCGTTGGTAGATATATGTCAGAATTCAAAAATAACTTACAATTATTCTCAATAAGTCTCAAGATTTTAAAGTGCCCTGTCCTGATTGAGGGTTTTTACTAAGTCAATAGTTTGAATAGACAGCTACTCCATTTACTGTAGAGTTGAAATCTTACAAATATAAAGCCTCAAAATACTACCTATTATTTTTATCTGGCTTATCAAATGTTTTGTTTATGTAAAAAATATCAGTTTAAGGAATTAGGTAGTCGGAACTGAACATGTATCTCCCTAAGTAATTGCCAGGCACTCCAACCACTGTGCTGTGGAGAGATTGCTTCTAATAATCCAATAGTAATGAAACAGTTCAATTTTATCATCTTACACTTTTGAATAATTTGTCAAAAACTTGGAGAATACTCTGCACTATAGGCCAGTAGTGGCTTCATTTTTTTCACAGCCAGTATTATAGATACATAGATAGAGCATAGTAGATATATATAGAGTATATTATAATTTTCTTCAATTAAATATTTATTATTGAAAAAAATATGTACTATTAAACATAATTTAACAGTGTATTCAGTGAAATTCATTATATAACAAATAATATACCTTTGATTAGTACTGTCTTTACTGTATATGATGTGAATAGATGATTTATTGTGTACTCTAAATAAATAGAAATTTATTTTTGTAAACCTTTCTATTTTAAATTGTATTGTGTCTGACAATTTTCAATTGTAACTACTTTTTTTGAGAAACGATTCTATTGCTATGTAAAATTACTTCCTAGAGTAACTTCAAAGTAAGTTCACGAAGCGAGCGGAGGTGGGCACTTAACCTTTCTGTCACATCCATTCTCATTCCAAAAAAAGTAATCTTATTCCTCCAATGTTCTTTGTATGTATCTTTCACAGTGATAAAGTGCCAGAGGAAAGACCTAAAGTATGATATGAGCACGCCTGGATCATTGCTCATCCTGTTCATTATGATGAGCAAAGTTTCAGGTGTGTTTTTCTCATGCATAATTCTTCAAGGATCTCCAAAATTCATCGACTGCAGCATATTTTATGATGAATATTTCCATGCATCGCCTGATCCTTGCTTAAACCTATGTTTTGTAAGCGAGGTGAGCAAAGTTTCAGGTGTGTGTGTGTGAAATTGATTATCGTCTCTCATCAGAAGATTTTTGAAATGCGAAAAGAAAATACCAATTCAAGAAGCTTTAGAATAGTAATATATAATACACATATCGCACTATGTATTCAACATAACACCACAGGATTACATAATATATTATTCATAAAGAATATTCACTTTTAATTGTACAAGTATTGCATTGTTAATGTTTTCATCAACTTATTGTAATTCCCGATATGGTGATGTAGTTAAGAAAGAGCTTTATATCAAGGTTCTGGATTGAACTTTGTTGAAAAAAATGAGTTTTTTTCTTAACGGGGACTTCAGGAAATTAGTTTGAATGCACAAGGATGTGACCCCTAAGATAAACAAAAAAAGTTTGACCATTGCTACCTTTGTTGGTAATTTTTACACTTTTAAGAGCAAGAAGCTAAGAAGTTCAAAAATCATAGTGAATGCTTAGTCAATAATGTTATCTATGTTACAATAATAAAACTTTTAAGAATTAAAAGAACATTTGACAAAAATGTATGAGTATTCCTATGTCTATTTTTGTTTACAGTAAAATCAATATATTTCATTGACTTAGATGTTAAAATGTTTTTTATCAATTTAGTTATCATTTTTTTGTTTTTCATTTACCTCTCAAGTTTTTTATTTAGATTAAAACTTATCAAAAATTGAATTTATTTCTTTTTTTGTTTTAGTGTTCTCTCTCTAGTTTCGTCTCAGCTGATGACGTGAGCTACTATTATTTCTTCGTTATATATTTCCCATTATGTGATTCAAATCCTCTCCATTTTGGTCAGCAGTGATTACCATAAAGATTGTTCACCCTTCACCATATTTTAGATTTATTTATTTTTACATCTTATTTTTTAAAGATTTGTGTCAATTAGTCGTCCTATTTATTTAAACTTCTTTATTTGTTCATTATCTTTTCCATTTTTTATAATATTGAAAAGTATATTGTGAGGACTAACTGACATTATTTTGGTTTTGCTTGCATTTAATCTTAAGTCCATTTATAGTTGACTCAGGTTCATGTACCAACAGCAATTAGTAATATCAATATTAGTCATTGCTTTTGTTCTCTTCTATTGTTACATGAAACCTATTCATCTATTAGCACTTAGGAGTTTTTTACTGTAGTCAGTTTGTTAATTCACGTTCTGTTCAAGTTATGAATGAAAACCGCCTGTGATTCCTTTCATATCTAGATCAGATTTAAGGTCTTAAAATTTTTTGTTACGGTTTATAATATATAATTGTAACTTTATTTTAATTAATTTGTGATCATAAAATGTATGTTACAGGGAGATATAGTAAAATAATGGTTGAGAGAGACAGATGTTATTAATGATGGTGCCTGCAATAGGACTAAATGAAAAGTGACCAAAAGGATCTGCCAGAAAACATCATATTTCTTAAATCATAACACCAAACATAAAAATCATTTTATGGTTTGTCAGCATTTGGCCACTAAAAATCTTGGTATCAAGAGCCAATGTGAAACGAAAGTTTTAGATCAAATAAAAAAGACTTCAAAATGCTAATACTTAAGAGTTTAAAAAAAAAAAATTTGACAAAATTGTCATAATAAACATTTTAATCTTAAAACTGATCATTTTTAGGGTCTATATGCTAGCCTGCACATTTTGCCCCCGCTTAAATCATTACCATTTTACCCAGTCCTACATAGGTACAGGACCAATTGTTTTATGGTAATGAGTTTTGCTTGATTTTCCATAACATTGATGTATATAATTTTAATAACCCCTTTTTTATTTATAATTTTAGGATAAGTATTTATTTTTATATTCTGTAATATATCTTTAATTTACTAGAAAAAAAAGTAAATTCAGCTTATAATTTAAAAACTGCAGTCCCAGTCTTCCTCTCACCTTTCCTTTAGGCATTTTTTATTGTGATTACCTTATTAGATTTTCTGACATTGTGACAAAAAATGGACAACGAATAGGCTCGATAAAATTGGACAACGTTTTGTTATATGACGCCATCAAACATGTAATTGAATAAGTTTTGTTTTCAAATTAAGAAATTGCCTATAATACTAATAATGGAACCTTAATTTAAAATTTTACTACTCTCATTGAGGGCAACAGTCTGACAATTACTAGGAAATGTCAACGACAGTCCAATTCGTCCAACAGATGGTAACCACCATGGTGTTCCAATTATTGACGTACTTCCTGCTGATACTTGTTTTGGATTTAAACTTTTTATAATTTATTTAATATTTTATATAATAAAATAATCCTTCTTTCAAACCCTTCTTAAAAATAACATTACAATGCATATCTTAATCTTTTAAATTTTAACTATTTAATGTTTTTTTATGGACAATTCTTACATCCTGAGGATGATAAACATAGGCTAACAAAAGTGCTTGCTGTATTATAAAATTATTGAAGAGGATTGAACAAAATGTGTCATTTAAATCTAATAATAATTTATTGGTAGTACTCAAATAAAGGATATTATTATTGTAAACCTTGTCCGAGGAACATACAGGGGAGTTAAAATTATAACCAAAAAGAACTTTCGCTACTCCGCACCAAATACATAGGCACTATGGGGTGGAAATTGAGATGGTTTGGATTTCTATAGAAATAAAGTTTAACATGTGAATAGATTTGGACCTCCATCATCCATATAAATTTTAGACTAAAGCAAGGCAGGCCTTGAAAAAAATTATAGTTGCCTGAAAATGAGAGAATATCCCGAAACATCGCCAAAAAAGCATTTTATTTATAAGCAATAAACAGCAAATGAATGTAAAACCTAAACAAAATATACAGAAATAGACACCAATAGTAATTTCTTCAGTAAAATTTAAAAAAGAGGCAATGAGTGATACTATTAAGATGGATGACCTTTTTGTTTAGAAATGTATTATACATTTAGTCTGTATTTTAAATACTGCACAAAAAATGATTTCAACTCTGATTTCAATAATTATATTTTAGATAAAAATGATCCTGTAAAAATATCATTACAATATATTTAAGGTATGAATGATCTCTCAGCACAATTATTAATGCTGGAAGGCAAATTGTAATTTTTCTTTCAATAAAATAGTAAATAAAAAAACAATATATTTATGTATTCATATTTATTATGTTAATAATGTCATTATATCATTCAGTAATGTTCTTATTTACATATAATGGCATTAAAAAACTGGTATAAATACAAGTTTAAAACAGCATGCAATATACAAATCAGCTTTAGTAATTTATACTGAATATGTAAATTGAAACTATTCTCAATAATTCTTATGTTGAATAATATGTACTTAGAAAAGAAAATTTCTTTAATGACTTGAATCAATTCCTTGAGAATTTTCAAAAATTACTGTTTAAGTATTACGTCATAAATGAGAAAAGTTATATATACTAGTTAATTAAGTTAAGTAAAAAGTAACTTCTGCTTGTAAATGGTGTTATAAAAACAAATTGAACTTAATGAATTGTGCCAATTGAATAATATGTAAAGCGAAAATAACATGAGAATAAAAGGTGTTCTGTGTGTTTGAAAAGCAGCCATTTGTAGCCTAAAAATAAAAATAAAAGAAATGCATGCAACATACCACAAATTATCCTTTTCATTCAGTATTCACCTGAAACAAAAAAATTATCATAATTTGAAATATTTCTGATAAATATACACATTGTAAAAAAAAGTAATAGTAATAAAAAAATAAATGTTTAATCGTAATGTGACCTTAAATATCAATTGTGTTTACTATCTTCATTTTATACAAATATCTCAATTTAAGGGAACACACACTAAGCAATAGGTAACAGTTAGAAAAAAAATATGCTGCGGAAATGTGCTAGGTGGATGGCTCCCTAGACATTCTGAAATAAAAATTCTCTAACAGTGTATTATAGAATATTTATGAGTCTTCTTGGCATAAAATATACTGTATTCCATTACAAATATTAGTAAAAATCACCACGTGCTATGTAAATGGCTACAATCAGCCAGAACTCCTTTCATCTCTAAAGCAGAGTACTGATTTCTCCCTATCATAGGTGAATGCACTAGTGAGAACATGATAGCTCACCGTGAATTAGGGGATATTTCCTTGTCAGAGAATCAGAGAATGATCAATTCAATCCAACCCCTGTCCCTTTTTCAGATGAATCTCTTTGGTTTCGGTATCCGTATTATGAGGAGGCCAGACATTTGAAATATATCATGTCATGTTAATGTTTATTGATCCCAGTTTATTGTTATGTTAATTGATTGCCATTGCAAGCCACCTTTAACTACAATGATGGTTAATTAACTTTAACTGACATGATGGATCATGGAAAAAAAAAACAACTAGATCAACTGTGAATGTATGCTACATTTACTTGTATCATGTTTCTCCATGAATATAGACAACTATTTTCATTTTTAGTAAATGTAATTGAGTACAAATGAGTATCTAGCTTAAAAATCTCATGTTCACTCGAAGTGGAAACATCTTCCTGAATTTTACTTATAGCAGTCGCCAACTTATTGTTAATTCGACGATAATTTTCACTAAGCTTTATTCCACTAATAAAAAAACTTTAAAGATAAATGACCATAGTATTTTAGAAAGTCTTAAAAAATGGATATATCTCATTTATTAATTAAACAAAAGCACAGGTCATATAGAATGTAATTTCATGAGTTAGATTATCTTATGAAAGAGTTAAATTTTATTTTATTACAGCTATAAACTGAACATTTCCACTTTGACTAGTGGAGACTAACTGTGGTTGATCTACCTTTCAAATAATCTAACTTTTAAATAAGTACCTATAAACTCAAGTAATAATATGATCTACTTCTGAAAATGTAAAAATCTCAAAAAAATGCTACAATTTCACCAATTGATTCACAACTTTTATTTATTTTATTAGTGTATGGACTGCAGGTGTAAGTAATTTGATCCCCGTGCCAACTTAGGACTGCTTAGCTAAGACAGTAAGAGATACATTATTTCATTTAAATTACTTTATGAATTGTTTGAGTCCAGGGTCATTTAAAGATAAGAATAATTTCAGGTTTGATCCGTTAAATAGTTAGTTATGTTTCTCAATATATACAAATATGTGTATACTCAATTTCCCTGGGGTATTGACTTTGGCATATAAAATAAACAAGATATCATTAACATAATAGGAATTCCATATTTTCCCATGTGGAAGTATTAAATGTTAAATAGTAATTAATTAACCTTCATGCCTAGGGAATAAAAAACATAGGAATATTGTAGGTTACCAGCATGAGGATTGCTGAATCTGCTTTAATTCAAAATTATGTCATTCACATTCAAATGAATTGTAACCTTTGCTTCACCCCACTAGATCACCCCAGCCCCACGATTAATATAAGTATATATTGTGGTGTGTACACTTGATTTCCCTATTCAGAACGTTTTAAAGTACTATAAAAAATTGTGTAAATATTTACTATTTATTAACCTGGAGGGGATCCTGCATAAACCAAATAATAAACCAATTTTATTATCAGTCAAATAATTTAGAAGCAATATTTTTTTATTTATTTCCTTCCTGCAGTAAACCTATAAAGGTAGGCCTTTTATTTCTGTAACCCCCATACATTTCTACATTACATAAATGTTTAACATAATGTACTAATTATTTTTTATATGTGGTTTGGTTTACACCAAAAATAAAAACAATGAACAGAACAATAAAACAAATGAAATAAATAGGGTAAGAAAAGAATAAAATTGAGATTAATAATAAACTTGAATAAAAAGAAATTACTAACACTTTTAAGCCACTTAAAATCAAAATCAAAGTAACTGTAATACTTAATGAAAATCAGATAAAGAAAATGATAAATTTACTATTATTAAAAATTGAAAATTTTTGAAATTTAAAAGTAGCATTTACTTTTTTTAATCACTGTTTCCTTGATATAATTCTTGAACACTTTATAAAATTGTATGTTTCAATATATTTATATATATATACGCTTATTTATATTTTAGAAATATTTTTATTTTTATATAAAATATAAGAAAATATTTTTTTCAAGGACCATTGGTTTTTTTTTCTTCATCAGTCTGGCAATATACAATTTTATAGGAAGTTAAATTCAAAAAACTTCATAATGTTCAACTAACTTTGCCTAATATTGTAAACACATCATTACTGTTTCAGCTTGCTAAGAATTTTAATATGGAAATTAAAGTTATATATATTTAAATTATATATTTTTACGATTTGAGAAAACAGAAATACTTATATTTTGACCTGTCTGTCTGTCTGTCCTGGTGGTGGTGATGTGAATTCCCTGTTTGGTCTATGAGCATAAAATTTTAAACTGATATTGATTACCCGATGACATGAAAAATATTTTTATCTCCCTAAAATATAATTAAGAGCACTTAATTTTTTTCTTGGCTATAAATAAAAAAAATTATTTTCTGTCATATTTAGGAGGGTTTCAAATGAAAGATCTCGTCCTGGTTAAGTTTTGATTTTTGACCAAATCATTAAAACTGTTGTCTAAACCATGCTCACAAATTTAACTCAACCAGTTTTTTTGCACAGAGCGATGATATTTTACATCTTTAACAATTTCAACTCAATGGTTTGTCTCATTTCTATTTGGTGACTGATCTATTAGGTTTAATCTGTACTTTTTTGTTTTCCAGGCCTGTATTCATAATTGAAAAATATTAGCATTATTTACTATATGAAATTTTTATATGATTTATTTATTTTTTTTAATTACTCCGATCTTTTCATTTGTACATTGGACTGATTTAACAAGCCATGAGTTTAGCAAAATTATGATCCAAACAGTTTCTGTAGGTAATATAAACAAAAATTTATTTTGTAAATATGTTTGTTTGTATGTCTAGCCTGCGTTCTAACCCACCAATGAGGTCCTGACCGTGGTTTCATCACCTGATTGTTTAAAGTGGAATGGATCATATCATTCAATGCAAGGAGCAAACTACATTGACCGAAGGCCTTTGAAAACCACTCATGAATAATGATAAATATAATATTAATACTATAAATATATAAAAACAAATGATAAAAAGTAAAACCATGATTGTCAGTTTCAACATTTCATTACCAGTGAGAGGAATCCATAATTTTTAGCAGGAAATCTCAGTATATCAGGTTAGCAGTTATCACCATTCCAACTATCAGTCTATATATGAAAAAGCACACAATTGTGGAAGAAGCTTCTCATATGATGAAGTGTAATAATTGTACAATTAAAACTATGAAATACAAATTTTATAAACGAGACCTTCACAGGCTTATGGTCATATAAAATATCATATTATGCGCAATACTTTAAAAAAGACTTGACAAACTATATTTTGAAGCTGATTGCTAAAGATGGCTCACTGGGCAAATATTAGCGATGATGGCACAAGGAAGGAGAGACTATAAGCCTCTGCAATGAAACTTGTTTTTCCTTAAAAATGTATATATTGTAATGTTATTTTTAAGGAATAATTTGAGAGAAGGGTTATTATATTATATAATATAAAATAAATTATAAAAAGGTATAATTCAAAGAAGTGAATGTAACAGCAGAAAGTATCTCAGTAATTGGAACAGCTGAGGAGACGCTGGGACTTAGCTTGTTTATAGTTACTAGAGAGGAGCAGAGATTTGCTAGAGATTAAGTAGGAGATATAACAAAATTTTATATGGATCATGATTATTAGATTAGTAAGATATGTCAAGATGATTCTGCCTGAAATATTTAATTTATTTTTTATGGTTATTATTTATTTTATTTTTGTTATACATAATACTGTTTGAAGTTATATCACATATTGCAAAAGCTTATATTTTTTTATTTGTTTATCATGCTACTCTTTTAAAACATGCTTACCTGTGGTCCTATGTATGTAATACTTTATGTCAGCTACCTCTGCCAGAGGTAGAGAGGCCCTACACTATTAAACAAATTTTCTTACTCTACAGGAGCTTATGTCCAAGAATAAAGTTTATTTTTTCATTTAATTCATCAAGTAGTATGGACATTTCGTATTAAAAACTACAGATTTTAGATTTCTGATACAAAAAATAAACATAGAAACAAAATGTGAAGGATATTATTTATTTATTTTTTTAATTATATATGCTGTATATAAAATACAGCTATATAAAATACAATTAGAGAAATATTGTAAATTAAAAAAAAATAAAGTAATTGTTGTCATTCATTTATTCCCAGACTAACCACTTTTCTTTTAAAACCAGTCTGATCAAACAAAGTATTAATTTCAATGAATAAAAATGCCAACAGACAACTGAAGCCCTCTAAACTATTTCACTTTTCCTTTCAAGAAACACAATTTGCCAAAGAGAGGTGGGACTGTGTGACTTTTTTTAAATTATACCCTTGCTATAAAACACATTCTATGTTGACATATGATATCAGTATTGCAAACATTTAATCATATAGTAACGGTTTTTTTTTTCTGCTCTCGTTGATTATGAAACATTTATAAATGGTGAATGGTTCACTAAAAATTAACTTAATTAATTCCTTGAATTTATTTCCTTTCCTTGCTCTTTTTTGATACTGATGGTTCATTTTTGGAATATAAGCTTCAAGGTATTATTGGTATATGTGACCATCTCTGTAGCCTAGTTAGTGCAGAGCCTGCGGAGTTCAATGCCCAGTTCGTCAACAATTTCTCTTTGGGGGATGGATTTGGTCAGGGTTGACTCAGCCTTGTGAGGATGAAACAGGAGCTACTTTAATATATAAGTAGTGAATTCTGTTACCAAGTAGGGAATACCCAGTGCCACCTACCTACCACAGTGATAATATTTGGTCAGCCTTTACCTCTTTATGAGGTGACACACCAAGGGTGTATTTATTGTATATAATCCAGTCATGTTTTTATGTAATATATTAAATAAGCTACTATAAAGTGTTATACTCGTAAACTAGGCAAGTTGACCAATAAACTTCTACAATGTAAAGTTATTTTAAGATGAAAAATGTTATGAACTATATAGTACACTTACCATTCCTTATTAATATATTGTTGTGATATTTAATATTATAGACTTTGTATATCAAGAAATTGAAATATAAATATGTTATTCAAATCATACATCAAGAAGGCAAAAATAAAAACAATTGAGAGTGGAGGAAAAAACAAAAGGAGAGCTGTTTGTTGTTATGATGAGAACACAGCATTACTCATTCTAGTTTTGGGATCAGCCTGTGATACATGTTAGCTGTAAATTGTGTGTCAGAAAAACTTTAAAATTTCTTTTAGTTAGTGGTATTGGACCTAGCAGAACCAAGAAGGGCCATTGCAAGAAAAGAAAAAGAATTGATTTGGTTTGAAAATAATTGATGAGGATAAAAGAAGAAGAAGAAACAAAATTGTAAACAAGTATTTATATATAATTAATATAAGTTTGTTTTTTTGTAATTAAATATAACCTTTTTTATTGAATTATTTGTATTATTATTGAAGAACCTTAAACATCAGTTAATAACTAATAAAATAAATATAAAGTTAAAGAAGAAAAATAAAATTACGATATCTTTCAAAGAACGTAATAATATATTATAGCTATGCAAGCAATATTTAGGCCTTGGCAAAAATAAATCAAATATGGTTTTAGTAGACTGTAGGGACTGTGGCAAATATCATTTTAATTATATATTGAAAGACAAAAGGGTGCCAGTTAATTGTTTGGTCACTTACTCAAAAGATTAAGTAGGTTTCCGAATTGCACACATTTTCAAATGATATTAAAAAATACAAGTTTACCATCCATCAGGTGAGTTTGTTGTGTGTACGAATTTTTCGATATCTTTAATTACTTAATGTTAGGGTACCGACAAACGAAACAATCACCATTAGTGATTAGTTAGACATTTAACTGGTTTACTTACCGCTTTAGAATACCAATATTGCTGCCAACTGTAACAGGGAAAGGTTGTTATGTACATGAAGAAAGGATCTTAGAAAATATACTTAATAATTATAAATCTTAATTAATTAATAATAAAAAATATTATTTTCCTAAGTAACTCCAATTGAAACCTGCCAAAATAGGGATCATAGTTAATATAGAGATCATAGTTAATATAGATCAGTGATTAATTTACTGATAAGGGTGTTTTTTTTTTATGTACTTACATCTTATTTATTAGCAAATACGTCTCCCGACCCCCTACTTCCGGCCTTCTCTTCTCTACGTTCTCTTCGTACATCAATGAATTGATACCAATTGACTACGATTAGGAAATTTCTATTTTTAAAAAATGTGATAAAAAAACATAATAAGAAATGAATAAATAGAATAAATTCAATATCTGATTTTATAAAAACCTCTTTCCTTACAACAATTTCAGAACTTTTCTCTATCTCAGAAATCTAACTGTCGACATCTAACAATTTCACATTGAGTGCAATCTCGCTAACCTTCGGTAATCCACAAACTAGCTGTTTGGAATCAGAACTATTTTTCTGTTTTTTTAATTTCTATATTTTGTTTTATTTGTAGACACAGAAGAGAAGTTGAATGAAGTGGTAATATAAAGCGAGAATCCTCTTTTCAGATCACAAGCTGAATCATTTTACGAGAAATTTCTTGTTTATCTTTTCCTACTTTGGCTTCATTATTTTACACTATTAGTGATGGCTCATGGTTATGAAGAGTTATTGAACAGCAAAAAAAGAAACATAAAACATTAAAAACTACTGCCAAGTGGGGGTGTGTGAGCTATTTGGCCTCAGAGTACATCATTGGCATGTCTAGAATCATTAATTCGAAAAGAAATATACTTATGCAACAGTTTTTGAAGAAGCTTCTGTAGATAATTTAAATCGGGGAATTATTTGTCACTTGATAAAATAAATAAATCCAGTAGCAGCAATGTGCGAAGAATATGTGACCAAGTGGAATGAAGAGATTATATGAAGTACATGAAATTGTCGGTGTAGTACAAATGGCAACCTTGCAGAATTTTCGCCTGTATCCAATTTAATTCGTGAAAGAAAAATAAATAAATGATCAACTATTAAATTTTTTTCTGTTATTAATTTCTTGTGCAATTTAACAAGGAACATTGAATTCGCCATCCTCGATTCTCAAATTTTGAATTAGCATGACAACTGATCCTACATTCAATTGTAATTTATGCACGCTCAAATAGGCATACATTTCTCACTCGATTAAATTCAAAATTGTATTATTTAATACATAATAACTATCAATTAAGAGGAAGATTAAGAGACAACTAAAGGCTGTGAGTCATCCAGAGCTTAGCAGAGCACATTCAACTTGAATCTGAAGTTGTTAGTTCTAATAACAAAATTATTTAATAAAAAATATTCCTTACTAAATGTTTTAAAAAAAAAATCATTCAACGCTTATAAATTATGGAATAAACAGAAATAAATTAAATTAATAACTATGACTAAGGTGCTATTTTTTTAGGTTATAATTTCAACTAGTTCTACGCATGCGCTATTATTAACAAACACCTCTCTATTTCGTTCTTCATATAAACACCTTATACTACTGTTTATAGACCGTACTTCAGCTCTAAAATTGTCTCAGCAGGCAACCCACGTGAGCTGGTCACGAGGGAGCCCTCGAGAAGTGAGTGAATCACTTGTTATATTTGTTTAGGAGTGTAATAAGTCGGCCATATCTAGGGCTGCCATCCGTCCGGGTTTCCCCGGATTTGTCCTAGTTTTGAAGACGTCCGGGGAGCGTCCGGGCGGGGTTTAAATTGTAGTCCGGGTGCAACCCGGACTATAATAAAAGTCCGGGTTTTCGATCAGATCCGTTCCCATAATTTATGTAAATAAAAACTATGGATTAGGTATTTCACCGCACGCGCTGCCGACGCTATTTTACTACGCGAGCGGCGAGCGGGGGTGGGGCGCGCTTGACCGACGCATGGCGTGATCTGGCGAATGGCGAGCGCGAGCGATCTATTTACCTGCGTAGCAAAATATTAGATGTGTAGACGTGTGTGGCGATTCTTAGTATATAGGAAATCACCCTATACGCTATTGCAGATATATTATAGACAAGGTAAATAACATGAACAAAAGTAAATTATTATAAATCTTTTAGCAATAAAGAAAACGCAATAAAGAATTACCAAAACATTAAAAGCATCATTATTTGACATAAATAAACACAAATTAAAGACTGATTTAATTTAGTTCAATAGAGAACTACAGTATTTGTTTCAGTGTTTATTTATTTGGGTACATTAAGTGTTACCAAAAAGTTCAAATTAATAATGTAGTAATTTAAGTTTAAAATTTGAAGACATTTTAATGTTATTACTTTAAAAGTTGCCAAATAATTAAGAAGTATAGTTTTATTTGATTTAAATATTGATTTAATTTAGTTACATAGATCTATGGATGAAAACGACAAATTGTGTTTTCTTTCTTGAAATATAAAGCAAAATGTAAGGCTGTTAAAATTGTTCCTTAGTATAAGTTATTATAAATTTCTGAATTTTATTTAAGATTTAAGTTGTTTTAAAACTAAATATTGTAAATTGTATGGAAAAACAAAAAGTTAAACAAGTTTTCATTTAATTTTATTAACTGAGTAACTAATATTGGGTTTGTTTATTTTTTATTTAATACCTAAGCTAAGAAGGTTAAAAAATAAAGCAAAATTAATAACTTGTCGTCACAAGAACGATTAAACACACTATTTCATGCAACAAAAGAGGCTTCAAATCAAAGTTTTCTTCCATCCAGTACGGAGTAAAATATATTTTAATCAAGATGTAAGTGAATGAAAAAAAGTTTTGAAATGTCCGGGGTGATAGCTCCAAAATCCGGGGAACTTACGCTTCCGGTCCGGGGAGCAGGTTTTAGAGATGGCAGCCCTAGCCATATCAAACCGAGAAGTCGGCCATATTGGACGATCGAAGCCTTGCCTCTGCCGGATTACAGATAACATCAAGCAATAGACATAGTGAGCCATACAGCTCTATTAGCCGAGAGTCACGACCGGTGACTCACCCCTGGAATTCATGAGTTCGAATTCCAGTGGCGCAACCTACTTTTTATTAATAGATGAAATGGAAGTTATCAAAACACCTACACAGCCCAAGCCGCCTTCTACATTCGTCCGTAATTAAAGCTACATTAAATTACTATGCTCGCAAATGAGTAAAATAGTAGGTACGGGAAAATAAATATACGTGCCTCAATAGGTCACGGGACACTAAAATCTCTCCGGACGCTCCCGATACTTATAGTATAGGGCCATTATCAAATATTTTCAAGAAACCAATGCCGACTTCCATACTTATCAACTAAAACAAGAACGATCGCTCCGAGTAGTGATCAGAAATTTGCATCCGACCACAACAGCTGATGAAATAGAAGACGAACTCTCAGCTCTCGGATTCAAAGTTCGCCAAATAACGAACGTGTTACGCGAGGATAGGCAACAAGATGAATCAATCAAAACGGCGTTACCATTATTCTTTGTCGATCTCGAGTGAACACCTAGAGTGGAGAAGATATACGATCTAACAAACCTGTATTACACTAGAATACATTTATATTTTATAATATTTTATTCTGTTGTTATATTTTTACTATTTTCATAAGTTTATGAAATTCCATAGTAACCTATCTAACCACCCTAATCCCGTAGCACAGTCATTGCACTCCGCCACTCATCCCTGTATTCCTCCTCGGAGACTGAAACGGCAGTGGCCTCGTGACCTGCTATAAATGCGTGACAGTGAGAGTTCTGGCAATGGCCAGTTTCTCCAATCATGTCCTGAGCGTATGTGGCTCTCGCGCTTTTCCTTCCAGCCTCCACTGACTCGTATCCGGTGACGCGGCTGACGGAGGAGCGTGGGGACTTCCCAACAAGACTCCGCTTTCTCTTTCCCATACGAGGGAGGTGACAACCATGTGGATTTGGGAGGCCTCTGGGCTTTTCGTAAATATTGTATGAATGAGTGAGTGAATGATGAATTGTAAATATGGTATGAATAAGAACATTTATCTCAATTACTTATTGCCTAACAAGGCAGATTGTAATTTTAGCACAATAAAGAAGTTATATATATTAATAAAAGGTTATAATTTCTAAACACTATGCAAATTTGAATTGTAATTAGTATTTCATTGAGATTTTATATAGTCTAAGAAGAAAACATTTACATAATTGATTTTAGATAAGCCCGGTAAAAGGTATTAACCCTAAAGATATTGGATAAATAACTGCGGCTTCGATGATAATTTTAACTTTGAATTTAAAAACACTACACAAATTTAAAATTCCTACAGTATTTTATGAAATTTGGACAAATACTGATAAGACGCAAAACACAACGATCAAAACTGATGGACAAAAGAATCCATAATCCAAGCCCTGAACAAAACTATCTTAATCTTGCTATAGGTGATAGGCTTGTTAAAAAGTTGTTATTTTTGATAGGTTTAAGGCAACTTAAAAAATCTGAGTAGACAACTGAACTATGGTAGTCTTCACCCTTTTAGGCTAGTTTTAAAGAAATAGCTCTGCTGGGAAGGTTGAAAATAGAGTAGGAAGTGACAAGCAAATTATATTAGTTGGTAGTACTATTGAGCTGCCTGCCCCCGCTGTAATTTTTGAGCCGGCAGTGTTGATTACTTAAAAATCAGAGTAGTTTAATGTAGATAGAAGAAAAATGAATTAAAAAATTCGACTGATTTTTTTTTATTTATTGAGTGAGAGATCAAATACAATATATAATGGAACCCAAGGGGGACGGTATGATAAAGGGAAATTGAGGATGATTTTGGGAACTTTTCGGGAGGTTAGTAGTTTTCCTGAAGTCCGGCAGTATGGGAGGGAATATCTCATCGCCCGGGGTCTTCTTAATTGACTTGAGGAGTCTGAGAGCCCTTCTCAGATATAAGGAACACTCGCCTTCTCCAGAAAGAAGGTTTACAGTTGGACCTACTCTCAGAGTAAGTCAACTCACTGAGTTGATAGCCGGGAAAAGGAATTGTGGAAAAAGTCTAGTTTTTGTAAGACTGAAGGAGCAAGACCGCTTCATAAATCCACTTCACGGTCTAAAGTCGGCCTGACAACTGTTCTGTACGTATTGAGCACAATCTGTCGAGAACTTCAATATTTTGAATGTGAGAGCATTTTAATTCTATTTGGTTCCCTCTGTAATAAATAAATTTTCTATCAAAGGTCATGTTTTGATATTATTGTTTTGACTCTGGTAAATTGCGCCTTTTAACTTGGAGTGTTGGATATTTTAACTGTCAATTTTTGTTAACTTGGCATGTTTTATGGCATATGTGCATTGCTTGCGTCTTGGTTTCTGAAGACTTATAGTCCGATTCTTTAACCCACTTGAGTTGGCCTTTGGCAGCTGAGCGTGAAAGGGCTTGACCGAATGCTATATTTGAACAAGATTCATAAATAACAGTTGTATATACAAATAATACAGCGAATATAGGGAGTTTAATCACTTCTATGATATTTTTAATGGCGATATCATGTAACGCTGGATTTAATACTGTAATGCCAGTTTTTAAATCGTATGGTTAAGATAGAAGTGGTCCTAGACGGACGGTTAATTGGCATCAATTAAGATCTCAATAAAATGTCTTATATTCCTTAGAACTTCCATTTTAGCAAAATGTCTATAATTTTGGTATGATTCAGATTATCGAAAACTTTTTCTAAATCGATGGAAATACATAGAAAATGTTCCTTAGTAAAAGTTCTTTGGATGTCCGAGTGATGTTGGTTTTTGTTTAGATCCTCTTTGCGCGTGAGACAGTCGAGTTCTATCTAACAGCCCTATTGACAATCGTTTATTGGCGACATGCTTGTTTTGTTTACCACCCGAGAGGTTACACTTACTGTGAGGTTATTACTGGCCAATTGCTTTTGACTTTTCAAATCAATTATTGAGGCAATCTTGGTAAGATTAATCTACCTTAATTATATTATTCATTTTTAATGTCTTACTCAATGTTTTTACGTAACCTATGTTATGTAATGTTGGCATGTTCTAGATATGAAATGTATCTGTGTGGGTTTGTAAGTATCCTAGTTCTTGAGGACAAAGCTTAGAAATATGATTTACTTCACAATGAAAATAAGCAGACTGAATCTTGTGTCTGATGCTATAAACATAGGTTAAAAATAAACACTAAGCCCTTCCAATGTTGAATGGGAAGTTAACTGTATACAGTCCCTTAATACCACTGTCTGTTTTCTTACATATGTGTCAACAATTTTTAAAGTCAAAATGATTTATTTTTTAAAGCTTCCAAATTTGTTGAATTTTATTGGAGTTATTTCAATATCAATTTCAGTTGGTGAATAAAAACAAAACATTGAGTAAGTGTTACCTCTCAATCATAACTTGGTTTTTCTAAACTGAATTTTCTCCTTTATTAAAGTAGCGAATTATTTATCCTCACGAGGTTGAGTGAACCCCAACTATACCAATGCCCCATGACTAAATCTTTTGGATCCATCCTGTCTTTAAAGTTAGCAGCATGCTAACCACTGGGCTAACACATGGATGCCCAGAGATTAGTTTTTCACATCTGCTCTATAAATGCGAGTTCAATTGTCAATTATTGCGAGTATACACCTTTCTTTTTTGTTAGTTTATGACATGTCAATCACTTGACTTATAATTGTTTGGAAACCTATATTTGACTGAAAATCCTTGAACTCATTAAGTCACCGTTTTAGAATTGTCGAATGTTTCTTCTCTTAAAGTTTAAAATAAAATAAATTAGCATAGTGACAACCCACTAAACAAATTCATAGTATGTGTGTATATTTCAAATTCTGACCAACACAATATTGGGTAATACAGATAAATACATTTATAATTATTAAGGATTATGAGTCTAAGAATTTTTAGGTGCAAGATGTGTGAATAGCTATTGGTAATGCTTGGTTTGTCGGTTTTAAAACTAATGATGTTGTTATTTAAGTTGAGGTAGTGTTTCTGGTATTAATCGGAAGGAAAAATCATAATTATATTGGTGTGTAAAATTGTTTGTGCCTAATTTATGTTGGTTAATTCATTTATAAAGGTATTGTGTAAATTTACTGGCCTATCTAGGAATAGCGCAATTTTGGGTGCTACTAGGAATTTTATATATAAAATAGGTTTGTAAATGACAGGGTAGGGTGGCTGGAGCAGGAGAATCTTTTTTCTTTATTAGTTTTTCAACCTTTAAGGCTAAGTTGTGGATATGATGTTTGCAATATTTTTTTTTTGGACATTTGTTCTGAGATATGTAATATTTACATAAGGGATCTATAAATGAGTGGATTATTTTGTTGGGATGTCCATTATACCATAATCCATAATTTTCAAGCTCCTTGAGCATTACCCTTCGGTTATTAATAGCATTACCCTTCGGTTATTAATAAAAACTTCCTTTTTCAAATGTTGAGTTAGTGGTATGAATCATCAAATAGGCTTGCTTTTGGAACACTATCTTGTACTTAGAGATTAATAAACTGAAAGAAAAAATTTTTTTTTTTTTATTTGGATACATTGATTAACTATTTCACAAAATATCAAATGGATGGAAATTAGGATCTATTTCTATTTCACCTACTGCTTTGAGATATTATCTTGTTTAGCTTGCAAGAAAAAAATGTAGATTAAATTTTCAACAACTATTAAAATTGATGCATATATTACGTTAATATAAAAATATATTACAATTTCATTATTCAACATATATAGTAATCCAATCAGAAATTCATTATTTTTCTTATAAAGATATTCTTAGACTTCCCAATAAATAGTAAACTAGAAATTATTGAAAAATAAGAAAGAAAGGATATTAAACATAAACACTGCACTCTGCAGTTTGTATTCATTTTCTTTCTGTACTAGGTGTAAAGGTCAAAAGGATTAGGCTTTATGAAATTGTTTATAAGCAAGGAATCAGTTTCTGCGAGGACTTTTTATGTTAGCTCCAAATTTCATTTGAATTTAGAGCTAAATAAATATATTTTTAAATTGTACCCTCTCTTATGTAAGTGATAATTTATTGGTTTTGAGTCTTGAAAGAAAATATTCAAGTGTTTCATGGTTTTATTACCATTTACTTAGATTTATGTAGTATTTCGTTTGTTTACATTAAAATATTTCATTAATTCATACCACCTCATGTTAGGTTCAATTGTGATCTTTGAGAAATGGAAGGTAAACGCCTCGGGAGAGGAGAGGCTTTGAGGAAGATCCTGGAGGCCCAACCTCAAGCAGTTCCTTCGTCTGAAGATCAGAAATGTGAATCAAGCGAGCAGGTATGGTATTCATTTATTGATAAATTATTTGCTATTAGTTTAGTACAACTCCCCCCCTTTACACCCACCCGTTTTAGTTTTATAAATATAGTGGAGTCCCTATTACCTGTGTTAATTGGTGTTGATTTCCCCCTCAGATTATTAGATTTCACAAGTTTAAAACAAGAAGTATAGAAAAAAGTTTACATTATTTACAGCAACAATTGTTAGTATAATTAAATGATTTGTGAATACTTACATACATTAACTTGTAATTAATAAAAGTAGTAAGAGTTGATTGCTTTCAAGGAAGTTAAATCCCTTACCAATTTGTATTGAGTTGTAGATACTACATTAAAAATAATTGCAAAACAAGGAACGATAAACTCTTGAAATGCAGAACTCATATTTATGTTAACACTGATAATGTGTATTTCATTCTATAAAGCTTTGAAATGACTAAGTATATATGTATTTCATTTTTAAACATTAAACAACCTGAAAAATTTTAGCCGAATCCAAAATGTAAAAATGAAATTCATCTAGGATGTTAATGGTATTTATTATTAAAAAACATAAACAAAAAAAAAGACAAAGCCAATCGTATAAGGGATTAATCCTTAATAAGAAGGTAATGCATAGCTGATGAGCTGGATAATAGCAGCTGGTGACCGCCCTCCTTTTACTGTTTAGCTCTGACCATCAGGATGCAACCCATCAAGATAGCGCGACAGTCGTATCTCATGAGTGCCCTATATAAAAATAGGTCACTTATTGAAAACCCCAACGGCAAAATGCCAAAAATGGTTGACTTTAAAACATTATTATGAATAACAATAAAAAATTTGAAGTGTGGATGTCACTTGCTTATATCCTTAAATTCCCACATTTGAAGTAAAGGCCATCGATAAAACGTTCGGTTTATAATAATCATAATAAATTTATCTATACAAATTGTTTGTATTATTAAAGTCACTAATGTTAATTTGTATTATTTTTTCATTACAGGATTCTGCTGCAGGCCCTTCTACTCAATCAATAAGAAAGCCATCTGGTAGAAGTGCTATGTTGCTGGCCTTGACGAAAGATAAGGATTTGAATTTGAAACCCTTGGGAAGAGGACGATCTTTGTTGTCTTCCTTGGCAGAACAAAAGAGGTTCGTTGTAAAACATAAGCCTTTTCCAGTAATTTCTGTTATGTTATCAATAATATTTACACTTTAATAACATGTTTAATCCCTCCTGTAATTAAGGGGATGAGATCCTCAAAAGTACGGCCCAAGATGAATAAATATTTCTGTTATAGTGACTTCACTCAATGTGTAAAGCTGTGCTACTTCAGCTGCATTATTTATTTATTTTTTTTTCTTATGACGCACAAAATTTTGAGTTTTATATAAAAGTAAAATGCCTTGCATTTCGTATCTAAGTTAACCCTTTGAAAATTAAGATCAGACTAAGTTAAAAGGAAACTACAGTCCCAAATTGTTAGTAGTTTCAAATTACAGCTATGTAGCCTTTGGCTTGTTTGTTACTTAAGAGAGGCTAGAGTTTCAGGGGATTATTAGTTGTTGTGGGCAAACGATAAAAAAATAGTATAAGACGGAAATTTTCTCACTTTAACTGGATTGGAAGTTTCACTGAAATTCGGCCTAGGATTAAGTATGGCGATGAACTATTGAACGGTTTACATTAGGTGTATATATTAAATTTACCACTGAATAAGGAGAAATTGAAGAATGCACTAATTTTAACTCAATATGGAAGATAGTATTCACATTAAAATTATAAAACACACCTTTAGAGCCAATATGGAATGTCAGAAGTCAGTTGAGAATTCACAGTTTTTGTATCTTATGTCCGCACTATTGAAAAATCTAATATAAAATTGCAGCTTACAAACACAGAACCCTCAATCTAGATTAATATTTCACTGCAACAAAGCATTATTACTGATTTTAAATATAAAATTCCAACCCTGCGAGCAGAACATTGAAAATCATAAACAATACTCCATACATGTATAGATTGTTTTAATATTCATTAGTCAATTCTACAGCTTAATGGTAATAGAAACTTGTTTTCACTGTACATTGTTCATTTGTCTTTCTCTTTTACTAATTAAGCATTGTCGAAAGGAGGACATTCTGTAATGTACTTAATAGTTAATTGCAAAAATACCTTGTACAACACAAATCGCTGAGAAACACATATCCCCCATATATGTGTGGGCCAAGATTGTATTAGCAAGAAAATTGTATTTACTGATCCTAAAAGAAGAAGCTATATTTTCAAAAGGGCATTCTTCGTCTTTTGAATTCATGTTCTATGTTGGGGTCTGTGAAAATAATCTAATCGATCAGAAATTTGTATGTTTTGGTAAAGTTACAATAAATTAAAGAAAATTTTAATTTGAAATAAGATGGCTGGCTTTACATTTATTAAGTATGATAATTTATGAACTATTATCTCTTTTGTTGAAGATTTCTTAAATAACAGCTCAGAAGCTATTTAATGTTCTGATTTTTTCCTTATCATTGAGAACACATTAAAGAAGGCAACACCAAAAGAAATTCCAAGTTATATATATAGAGAAAAATAAAATTTATTCGGTAAAAAGTATTTAAAAGTTTTAAAAAAAATGGTGAGGCTACTGATTTTTGGATCAAATTGTTACATAATAATTTCTATTTATTTATGAATTTTTTTTATTATTTTATTGACAGTGTAGCAGTCCCTGCTTTTGAACCAATTACCCGTCAGCTTTCTAGGACATCATTGTTTGAATTACCTCAAGAAGAAGAAAAGCAACCAGTCATAATGAAAGGATCATTTGGAAGAGAGTAAGTGACATATAAGATTACTAAATCTACTTAATGGTGTAACCAGGTGTTAGATTATTCCTTCCTTTGTATGATTCAATCTATCTGAAATTTTAAATTTATATTCTACTACACCACAAAATATTCTGATGATAATGTGTTTTTTATATTAATATTAAAAATATTAAATGGGAATGAAGTCGGGCAACTTATATTAGTATTATTTATATTCTTCAAGCCCAAGCCTAGAAGCAATTAAAGATTAATCTACTTAAAGTTCTGATTTTTTCTCCCATGGTTAAAGGTTAGAGGGTCATTAAATATTGTAACCCAAACACTAAAGAGTTAGCCAAAAAGTCCGTTCAGTTTTTTAAGCGAAAATAAGGCACAACTTTTAAACAAAGCGATGTATTCAATCAATGATATAATTGCCGTTTTGTTCCAGTATCTCCTGCCATCTCATGGGCAGATTCATAATTCCATGCTCAAAGAATTTCCTATCTTTACTGGCAAAAAAATTTTCCATGTGGATTTTTACATCTTCTTCAGAGTTGAAGGTCTCTCCATTCAATGAATTTTGAAGAGACCGAAACAGGTGGAAATATGAAGGCGCAAGGTCGGGCAAATATGGAGGGTGCGGCAAAACTTCCCAGCTAAGCTCCAGTAACTTCCAGATGATCCTAAACACACAAAATACAATCAGTCTCTGTTGTACTACGTTGAAGTGTTTAGAATCTGACGAGAGCGTACTCGCAAGGGACGGACTGAAGTTAGCTACATATTAGACTGGTTGAAGTTTCGTGAAGACAAAAACCGAACGGACTTTTTGGCCAACCTGATATTTCAAGGCTACACAAATTTCAAAATGATAAAGTTTTGAAAGCTGGATTTAGTAGGTTTTTTTAAAAAGTATTATACATAACTACTTAAAATTTGTTTTATTTGTTGAAAAAGCAATTAAACAAAGATTGCGTAGTAAATAAATCATTTAAGAAACTGACACAGAAACTGTCCTAATATGGCTCTCTGCCCTAATACTGCAACTCTCAATATTGTTCCTTCACTTTCTATGTTCTTAATTTCGTTTATATATTTAAAAAATAATACATTACTGTTGTTGTTTTTTCTTAATAATTTTCAGACTACCTATTGGAGTAAACTACATTAAACTCAAAGTAGAAAAAGGGAAAGGGCTTTTTCAATATGATGTACAGTATGACCCACCTGTAGAATCTAGAAATTTAAAATTTACATTATTGAACACTGTCAAGAATGTGATAGGGGAAACCAGACTATTTGATGGTATGGTTCTTTATTTGCCAATAAAATTACCACAAAAAGTAAGTAACCCCCACAGTTTTTGTAGCTAACTTTATTATGCATAAGGGTACCTAATATGTTCCATTTTTTATTGGTTTTCCTATTTTTTTTAAAGGTTTTTGATTATCTAGGAAAACTATTGTGGGTAATTCATGCGAAAATATATTCTCACTCCTGTAGCTATAATACTTGCAAAGATTATTCATGTATAAAAAAGCATTTTTATTAACTTTATTATATTATGTTATGTTATTCATTAATGGTAAGTGTTGAAACTTTAAATTTAGTCTTATAAATACCAATTATACTAACACCGCAACATCAGGATTTTTTGGGGTTTGATGTTGACTGTTTGATCAACCACCAATGTTAAAACTTTATTTTATTGTAGAATTTGAAAATGTCCAATTTACACGCATAGTCTTAGAGATCTGATTCATGGGATCTAGTGTTGCAGGGTGGATTAAGGCTTTAAAGAATTTATGTGGGATATGATAACAGAACTAAACTGAAGGTTTACTTGAAATTCAATTGTATTTTTTTTAACTGTTGAAAATATTAATTTTTTTCATTTGATTGATTTATTTGAATAAGTATTATAAAAAAAATGCAGCATATTTTTATGCTGGCTATCATTAACCATTATGGTTTACAGTTTTTTTTTTATAGGTTACCTTGCTACAAACAACAGTACCACATGATAACAGTAGTGTCACAGTTAAAATTACATTCACAAAAGAAAGAAAGTTTGGTGATCCTGAAGCCATACATCTCTACAATGTGTTGTTCAGAAGAATTATGGTTATTTTAGGACTAGCACTACACGGTAAAAATTTTTTTGATCCAAAATCAGCGATGCCAATCCCATTGCATAAGTAAGTTTTTTTTCTTCTATCTGTTTTTCTTCTGTAGAGCTCTGCTTAATATTATGGATTTTAAAGTTTATCTAGTAGCATAAGTTTTTATGCTTACCTGTTGTTGAGTTATAAAAAATAAATTTTCATCATATTGATTGTGGATTTATCACTTGTGAGTTCTTGAGAATGTTAGAAACAAATCCTTGACTGTTTATGATGCCGATAGAAATTTAGGCTCTTTGAGTTTATTGAGACATTTTAATTTAAGTATTTAAACTTTCTTATTGCAATTCCTTTAGAACCTTTCAGAAAAATAGAGGATATTGTAAAATATACTGAATTTGGTCAAATAGTAAGTAGTCTACCTCACAAGGAAAAATTTTAATGGTCGCTGGGTCACGTAATTATAGTTGGCTTAGTTTTTGAGAATTTCTTCTTTTTTTTTACTAACTCAACTCCCTTTACCCTCAAATACTTTACTTTAAAATAAATAATATTATAGTAAATAATAAATTTTAGTTTAGAAAATGAAAAAGCACTAATGAATTATAATTTCAACAAAAAACTTTTTTTTCAAGATACAATGTATTATATATAATTAAGCTTATTTTCAACGTGGGTTAGGTTAAAAAAACGGCCTAAAGTTGAAACTCCAATATTTGTAATTATTGTCAATACAGACAAATATTTATAATTTTGACTTTATAAAATTTACCTTCCTTTATTTTGATTTAACTTTTTCAGTGCCAGGGCCTATTTTGTGTTTCTTTGCTGTGGCCTAATTTATTAATACAAAATCATATTTTTGTATTCGAAATGCACTGCATAATGTTAGAAAATTAATACAAAAATTATTTTTCGATCACAACAGGTGTGACCTTGGCAGAGTATAACATTTTCCTCTGTGGCCGAGGCCGTGAATATTGTGATTGATAAAGAATTGTGCTAAAACCATTTTATTTTTATTTTTTTCAATAATTTGAACTCAACAAGGTAAAACTTTCTTTGAATTATTTTAGATAAGTTTAAGTCAAAAAACTTTAAATATTATTTGTTATTAATGTACTATGTTACAAAGGGAACCTTTCTCTTCAAAGAATCATTTGTATTATGCTTTTGAAAACAATAATCCAAATAGTCTGAATAATCCCATCTTTAAATAGCCTTTAGAAAAGGTTTACCGTTGTGAACAAATTTTTACCTTGTTGTATTGACACAAAGAATATAAATCTGAATTCAAACTAGTAAGTATATATTGTTTGTGTTATGAATTTAAAGTAATGAAATTTATTTATAAAGTAAAGTTTCTTTATTACAACGAATAGATCTTACCCCATTATAAGCTTACCAATATATCTACATCGTATAAACTTTAAATTTTATTGTAACAAAAGAAAAATTTGAAAATAAATGCTTTTACTAAATTTACCATAATTATGTATAATATTTGAAAATAACAATTGCAATGATTTTCTACATATTCATATTAAATTATGTAAACAGAAATATTAGAACAAAATAATAGTTTGGAAATTACGAATATTCGTAATATAACTGAATACAAAAGCCTGCGTTATCAGAGAAATTTATAAATAAATAATAGGTGTCAACAGTTCTTACACCCTTTTTCGTTTTTAGCTCCTTTTTCATTGACCCCTACAGGTGCTACATAATGAGAAGTTGTTGAAATCTGGGGAACTTCACTTTTTGCCAGCAGTAATTTTTTCAAGTTTAGTTCAGTAAAGAAATATTTTGTACATTTTCTTTGTGTAACAAAGAAAAATTAATTAAAATTGTTAATTGTTAAAGAACAAAATTTGTAAGATGTTTATAAACAGGAATATTAGAACAAAATAATAGTTTGGAAATTACGAATAGTCCGTTAGTTTCAAGGGAAAGGGACTTTTTTGGAGATGGTAGGGCAAGTTTTTATCGAGACAGGTCACGATCCCATCCACATAGTGGGCTTTACCTGATTAGAGCTGTTGTGTTCTCGGCACTGAATATGGTTAATGTGTTATCTGATTCAGTAATTTTTTGTCAGTACCAGACGAAATTATATATACTAAAATACATAGCTTTTTGTATAATTGTATTGTAGTTATCATCCTGTATTTATTCTATCTACCTGGTAAATTTTTGGTAGCCAGCCAGGCTTGATGTAAATATAGTTTATACAAATTTTGTAGTGGACTGTGGGCTCCAAGGAATAGATAAGTAAGCCGAATTGACGTCAAATAAGTGTCCATAATATGGCTTGGTAGGTTTTTTTTTTACGTCATGAAGAAATAGGTGTTATTGATTATGAGTGCATTAGCTCCTTAATGGTGCAAAACGAGATAATTTTTCAATCAATCAAATAATTTGCTACGTTAAAAATTGTTGTCCTGAAATCATAGGTTTTTAGGCTACAAAGTTACTCTTCGAAACCACAGATATTAGAATCAGAATTTGATTTTTCCTGGTGGCATTGTTTATACAGTGTTCAATCCCAAGCTTTATTTTCAGACTATTATAGTCATTTAATATTGTTTGTTTATTGTGCTTTGAACCTAATAAGTAAGGCTCTGGTTTTTACTATAACTAAAGCAAATGCATATTCTTTTTGCATAATTTTTTTAATAACATGAGTATATATCTTTACGAATTAACTCATTATAAATCTTTTAGAAAATGTTTATGTTGCATATCTGATATTTGTGCTTAAAATACATGTATTATGTGTAATTTAGATAATTTGATTTAATTTTTGTACAAAAGGCGTAAAAAAAAATTTTTTTTAAGTTAAATGTTCATCGTAAATTAGAAATTATCACTTTATTGAATTTAAATAAAGTAAAAGTAATATTAGATTGCACATTAAAAGATTTTGGCTTTGATGTAGGTACTATGAACTGTTTTTGTTTGCATCAGAAGTACTTTGTGAAAAATTCCTGTTGAGGGGTTCCACTTAACGATTTTTCCATTTAGTTTATCTCGTTTATAGAAGCAATACAGAATCATGCCTAAAAAAGCCAAGTCTAATTTTTGGTCAAAATTGAACGATTGGGTTGTGTTGTGTAATATGGGTGATAAAATGATTTTTTCAACTGACAGGAAGGTTGTTTTGTGTTGGGCATGAAAGTTTCCCCTGTGAAAGAAAATTCTAGATAGATCAACATATTAAAACAAAGCAATTATCTGACAAACTATTCAGGCTCACAGAAGTAAATCTTGAAATGCATATGGTTGTCAATTATAACATCTGTGTTGAAAATGATCAAGGTGCTTGTAGAATAATATAAATTTTTAATAATTAAATCATTCTTAATTTCAATAATCTAAACATTGTAATTAAATCATTCATTACTTAAATAATATGAATATTGTAATTTTTTTTAGCATATTTTTTAATAAAAAGTGTAAATTATTATAATCATTATTACCTGTTTAACTATTTGGCTGCATATTATATTTTTTATGGCATATTATATGACATATTTTAATATTTTTTGTTGCATATAAATATGTGCGTTACAAATAAGTGTCGAATTTGTACCGCAATTATTTTGTCGATTTCCGAGCGGATTTGGTTTGGGTTTTCTCACCATGTTGTATATTTTCCCACCTTTTACAAAGTGCCAAGACTTCCCCCCCCCCCACACATTTAAATTAATTCAAATGCAGTCTGTTACAAATTTAGGATTGGTGCATGTACCTGTTTTTGACAAACATCACATTGGCATTTAACAATGAGTGATTTTTTTCAGATTAGAAGTTTGGCCTGGTTATATTACAGCAATAGATGAATATGAAGGAGGAATTATGCTTTGTTGTGATGCTTCGCACAGAGTTCTTAGAAATCAAACTGTTCTTCAATTATTGTAAGCTATTTAATTCAACTATGTAAGCTATGTTAATTTTTAACCTCAAAGGGGCAAGATTATGATGTTTAGGGTTCAAAATGTTAAGTCAATCAAACTACCTAAGATATTTTTTAAGGTTTTGATTTGATAGGCTGGGTGTATAGTATGGATTTACTTACTTTTTTCTAATACAAGACATACTTACAATTTTTCTATTACTGAGGAAATGAAAACACAGTAATTTCTTTCAAGGGTGTCACAAAAAGAAGAAACCCATCCATTTTACTAACTCAACAAACAGTCGAGATGTTCAACTCCTGTTTGTGTTCCTACACATATGAACACACTCTTTTTCTGTATCTCAATTTTTTTTTATGATAAAAAAAAATAATTTCTTATTGTTTAATTACTTTACAGGTAGGCAAGCAGAGCTTAGATGTTATACTAGTTGTTGCTCATGCGGGTTTTGAAAGTTGATATAACTGTTTTTGAAAGAATAATAAGTTGTTTGTCCAAACTCTACTAAATAATATAATTTTGATATCTTGATGTGATGGATAACTGCTCACTTTAAACCGTCTTGGCTTTTTCTTTGGGTTTTCCAATGCATGCACACATTTATATTTCAGATTTATTTTCTAAAGACTCTTCTTATTTAATAGCATTGTTATTTATATCATATTTACTTATTTGTTACTTATTCTATGTAATTTGAAATTTTCATAAGTTAACAGATGGAGTCATTATAAAAGATTGATTGAAGTTGATTCCTTTTTTGAAATGCAAACACAAATATTTTAACCTGAGGTTAAATGAAAATTAATATTTGTTATTAAAATTAATTCTATTTTTAGACAAAAACATAGATTTTAGGTCCTATAAGTACCATTAAAATATATAAAGTTTAATATTAATACATATTTCTCCTGATCCATATAGTTGATTCTGTTTTAGAGAAGATATTCAAAGTTCCAATCGTAACCGTTGGAAAGATGAGTTTGTGCAATTAATACTTGGTCAATCTGTTCTTACCAAGTATAACAATAAAGTTTACCGAATAGACGACGTTTCATTTGGTGAAAGCCCTGAAGATAGCTTTCAAAAATCTAATGGGGAAAATGTGAGATACAATCATTTATGAAATATTATCTATTTATTATATTATTTGGTTTTTATTTATATTTTGTTATCTGCAGGTAAAATATATTGACTATTATAGACTTCAATATAATGTAAAAATAAAAAGTTTCGACCAACCACTTCTCAAAAGTAGAGTTAAAACACGTATCAAAGGAAGGGTATGTACAGTATTATAAAATTAAATAATATTTCTATACAAGTTATATTCAAAACATATTGCATATTGCAGTATCAATAATCCGGCTGCCAACCAGTCAGGCATGTCCAAACCAATCCTCTTGTATGCAATGTGTAAGTGGAAAATGACAATACAAATAACAACTCTAAGCTAATCGGTTTATGTTTTGTTGTTGTTCTATCCTTTTTATTATATTTATGAACTCTTCATCAATAATTTCTAGTTAGTAGTATTAATTAAAAGGAAACTATTAAAGTAACTAGACAAAGCACTTATTCGTGTGTTATAATACACATCATTAACTTTTTTTTTTATTCACGATTTTGGATTTAATATTTATTAGGAGGAAAGGCAACTAGTCTCATTGGTTCCTGAATTGTGTTACTTGACAGGAATAACTGATGCAATGAGGGCAGATGCGAGAGTCATGAAGGACATTACTCAGTGCATTAGTATTTCACCGAACCAGAGGCATTATGCCATAAACCAGTTTATTAAAAACATTAAGGGTATGCTGTTTCATTTAATCAGTTATATCATTTTTTTTAATTAGTATTTATGTCAATTTTTTATGATTTGATAGGTTCTTCTGATGCTACCAAAATCCTTTCTGATTGGGGTATTCGTTTGGATGATTCATATTTGGTTCTGCAGGGACGTAATCTACCACCAGTTGACTTACTCTTTGGTGGTGGAATTACTATTCATGGTAACAAAGAAGCTAATTGGTCATCGGCTGCCAATAAGAGCAAAGCACTTTCAGCTGTAAGAATTAATTTCTCATAATTTAATAAGTTGCAGAAAGTAAAATATACTGCATAATATTATTGATCAGTAGGCCTCACACTGTTTTGCAAATATATTGTTTAAATAATTTATATGATTTTTTTTTTTTAAGATAAATATAACGCATTGGGGTGTTGTCTGCACCAAAAGAGACAAGGATTCGGTCGGAGTATTTATTGATCAAATGATAAAGACAGGTCCACAAATGGGTCTTACAATTATGAAACCTGATCTCATTGCTATTCAGGATGATAGAACTGATACTTATATTAGAACTTTACGATCAATGATTACAAACAATATTCAAATTGTTGTTATTGTCTTTCCACTGGCGAGAACTGACAAGTATAGTGCTATAAAGAAACTGTGTTGCATCCAAGAACCAATCCCTTCACAGGTATCTTATCATTGTTTTTTCAATTATATATATAAATATGTAATAATTTGTTTTTTTAACAGCTGTTCATTTTTATATATTATTAGGTGATACTATCGAGGACTATCAGAAGAGCAATTACATCAAAAGCTATCACTTTAAAAGTTGCTCTGCAAATGAATTGCAAACTTGGTGGAACTTTATGGACTGTCAATATACCCTTGGTATGATACTTATTTTTAATTATCCAATTGTTAAATATATGTATTATATTTATTGAAAGTTTGTTTGCATTTTATTTAAATTTCTTTACTGATGAAAATGAAATTTCATCATAAGAAGGCAAGATTAGTAAATATTCATTTATCCAAACTTATTTTTTATGAATTGTGACTTGTTCAAACTATGGCCGAGGAAATATATGAATAGAAAATTCTCAGGTTTTTAAAAATTAAAATATATTAAACCCATTGTGATGAGTTCTAACCTAGATGATTGATATGACTTTCCATTGAAATATTGAAACAAATTATTATTTATCCAAGTTAGTTTTGATTATTTTATCATTCTTTCCTACTGTTCCAAAAAATTTTAAGAAATGTTAAGTAAAGAATTAACTATAAAAAAGATAGATTAAATTTACATTAACCAACCTGAAGGAAAACGCAGACTACATTCAAAAATCCCATTTAAAAAATATTTTGCCTGCCCATAATGTCTAAACATTAGCGAATTTTGAAAATCTTACTTTGTATTATTGGTTTAGGACAGGTAATGTGGTTAAAAAAAAGTAGCTAAGGCAAAATTGAAAAATTGGTGGATTATTTATCTTACATCTTAATCAGTTTAGCTGATTTTTCTATCAATTCTTTTTATTTCATAGTATTATGTATGCTAATAATTTACATATAAAGAAGTCAATTGTTAGCTTTAAACTTTTGCCTTAAACAATAAGACCAAGGGAGAAAAAACAACTGTCCATAGTTCAGTATATCTCATATACAGTGTAGTTCAGTATAGGGGGTCATCACATACACTGAATAAACATAATTTTTTTGCTTTGAAATCTGTAGAACATATCTTAATATTATTTACAGAAATCTACAATGGTGTGTGGATTGGATACGTATCATGACCCTAAAAAACATTCAAATAGCGTTGGAGCTCTTGTCTCGTCACTGAACCAGCCTTTAACTCGATGGTATTCCAAAATATTTAGCCAGGCTCCAGGTTTGGAATTTATCGATGGGCTGGAAGTTTGTATGTTGTCTTCTCTTCAAAAATACAGAGAGGTAAATATATTGATTGATATGCTTGTTATGTTGTTGAAACAATGATTTATAACAATTTCTAAGTATATTGTCAATTTCAATTACAGAATGGTTCAAAATTTAATGGCACCGCTTTATGTTCTATTAGAAAATACTTGCTGACTGACAACTAACTAACTATGGTTAGTGTTGGTACACCTAGTCTTAACTTTTCTGCCATTCGGTATCACTCTGTTAAGTTAAGATAAGAGGATTGTTTGATTATAGAAATCTTGAAAAAAAAATAAAGTTGAAAAAATATGAGGTCAACACATAATAGGGGGACCGGAAAGTAATGTCGTTTTTTTTTTTTTTACATTAAAGTAAAAAAATAAATTTTTAACAAGTTTTGTTTTTAACCAATGATATAATCACCCTCATTATCAGCAACCTTTTGCCATCTAGTGTTCAAATTTTCAATGGCGAATCGATAAAAATCAATTGGTTTTTGTGCAAAATATTTGGGCATCATCCGAATTTTCAAATTTTTAGCAATTGGAATTAATGGAAATCCGATGGCGCAATATCAGGGAGGCTGGAGATGAAAAATGGGTCATCTTTGATAATCCAAAAATCTCTCTCCACATGAATCTGCACGAAGTACAGCTAAGCCAGGTTTACACTCCAAAAAGGCGCTTTTGTGTGTTTGGTGGAGTATTTGTGGGGTCGTTCATCGCTGATACCTGGAAAAACTGTGAATCTTTACAGTGAACAATTGGATCAAGTAAATCAATCTTTAATTGAAAATTGCCCAGCAATTGTCAATCAAAAAAGGCGTTATTCTGCAACACGATAATGCAAGACCCCACTGTGTCTATTTTTTCCGCGAGAACCCTGGAAAAAATTAATGGATTGGGGTGGGAGGTATTGCCTCAACCACCATACTCGCCCGATATCAGATTTCCATTTATTCCAATCGCTACATTTTCTAAATGGCAAAACAATTCAAAATTTGGATGATATCCAATCTCCAGATATTTTGCTCAAAAACCAATTGATTTTGATCGATCAGGCATTGAAAATTTGCACTCTAGATGGCAAAATGTTGCTGATAAAGAGGGTGATTACATCATTGATCAAAAACAAAAACTTGTTAAAAATTTATCTGTTTGAATTTAATGTAAAAAAAAATGACATTACTTTCTGGTCCCCCTAATACTTTGTTGAAAATGTGTTAGTAAGTATCCAAATCAGCAACTTGTTCATTTAAATATTAGGAGAAATGATATCAGTACAATTTAGTCATCTGTTATTTTAGATTTATCTTCAAGAGCTGGAACCCAACCTTGTTTTTTAGTTACCCAAAAGATGATACTTCTATTGGGGCTATATAGTATAGTGACTTTTTTTTTAAACTACTTCCTTTGGAAAATTAAAGTTGGCTTGTTGTACAGTAGTAATAACGGGGCTGTAAAAATATACCTTATATATAATTTCACTTAATATGTTCAGTTCTCATCCATACCAATAGTTTTACAATATATTGTAATATTTACCTATAACCTATATGAAAAAGTCCCACATTGGGTGTCATTTTGAGATATTTTGTCAATTTACTAATATATAAAAAAAAATTTGAATTCAACAATCTTTATTGTGATAAAATTACAATCTGCTTTTTATTGGGCAATAAGTAACTGTGATCAATGTTCTCATTCATATTGTATTTACAGTTCTTCATTCATACAGAATTTACAAACAGTCCAGAGACCTCCCAAATCCACAACGTTGTCACCGCCTTTGTATGCGAAAGAGGAATTGGAGTCTTGGGAAGTCCCCCATGCTCCGGCATCAACCGTGTCACCGGATACAAGCTAGTGGAGGCTGAACAAGAGCACGAGAGCCACATACACTCAGGACATGATTAGAGAAACTGGTCATTGCCAGGACTCCCACTGTCACGTATTTGTAGCAATTCACGAGGCCACTGTCGCCATTGTCTCCTTCGTATAGTTTAGTTTAGTGAATGTGTTAGGGGATTAGGGTAGTTGCATAGGTTTCGGCGTAATTTCACGAACTTGGAAGGAATGAGTTCAAGTATGTAGGGTATATTAAGATCATTATGAAGGGTTTTGTTGCTGACATAATAAGGGGGATCAACTATTGTTCTCAGAACTTTGATTGAAAGGATTCGATACGTTTGATGTTCAACTTTTTTGCTGTCCCCCATAGCTCTATTCCGCATGCCCAAATTGGCTTTAGTATAACTTTGTAAATTAGTAATTTGTTTTCTATTGAGATGTCGGGAACAGTTACGCGAGTCCCCAAGGTGGGGCGGAGACGCCCGCCGCGGGCTAGGGTAGCTACAACCTCTTAGCCGGCAAGCTCCGAGAAAGAGATAGAGCGGGTGGACCTATGGTCTTTCACCCTGGCTGCCGGCCTAGTCGGCGGGCAGCTTAATTCGCTTTGATCTGACTCCATAAGATCTTTAGGAGGTGTGTGCCCCGACAAAGCACTATGTTCAGGTGAAGGGGTACAGGGTAGGTTTAAAAGTAGTTTATATGGTCTTGGAATGACCACAAATTCACACTCTGTAGCTAAGAGATTGTAGCTACCCTAGCCCGCGGCGGGTGTCCCCGCCCCACCTTGGGGACTCGCGTAACTGTTCCCGACATCTCAATAGAAAACAAATTACTAATTTACAAAGTTATACTAAAGCCAATTTGGGCATGCGGAATAGAGGCGAAAACTGTCTGGATCCCAAAGGTGAGTGTGAACCGGAGAGAAGCAGACTGGATTACTGTGGGAGACGCTACTAGGTAAAAGTTGTAGGGCCACGACAACCGTTGTCCGCGAGGGAGAGCTCTCTCCCAAGGAGGTGCTAGTTTTAGCGAGACGAAGGCAGAGATTCCCACTAGGAAGGTGTGGGGTCTGACAACGCCGGACTAAAACATAGCGATGTTAGGAAAGAGAGATGCAGAGGTAGTTGAATGAGAAGACGATGGTTTCAGTAGAGCAGCATGCGCCAGTGCAGAGAGAGAGGAGAGAGTAGTGTTCCAAGTGACGGTCCTGTTTGTTATGCTAATTTTGTCTAGTGCCGCTGCTTATATAGCCGGTCCGCCCTGGTGTGGATGGGCCCCCACCAGGCAGCCAGCGGAAGTGGGGATGGGTCCCCACCTGCAGCTGTTTACCCCACTAGCTCCTCCCCCTACTCTCACTGATGTCATAATCTTTATTAACAACAAATATGGAAAGATAGATAGGTATAATATGATTCAAGAAGAGGGGAACTTTTAATTATTCGTAATTACACAACAGAGAGATGGGAAGTTCTTCGAAATAGTGTGTAAAGCATCTGTTTAGTTCTTGTCTTTTTAGCCTGGTGTGTGAGTTCCATTTCAGCCTTCGGTCAATATTTTTTTAAATTTTGGCCTTATATAGGCAGGTCAGAGGCCGGGCTATGCCCACGCCCTCTAGTGAGCTTCAGCCGTGTTGTCAACCAGTCCCCCCTCTCTAAATTATGCCTAAGGTTTTTATTATTAAAATATGGAAACATAGGCAGGTGTTTTCTGGTACCAGAAGAGGGGAACTTCTATTTATTCGTGGCGAGGAAGTCGGCACTACAATGTATTTTATGTGTTTTTTAAATAACTACCTTATGTAGCACACCACTCTTCTGCTTCTGGAATGATTTGGCTGGATTACTTCATGAAGCATCATGCTTTGTCCATGGTTAGAATCTTAACATATCCTCAGTAGCTAGTAACTGCGTGACTTAAAAGAGTCCTGAATTTGTAAAAAATAAAACTTTCAGGGAAAAGATGGGTTGTAATAATTTAATTATCTCTTAAGGTTATCTGAAGATTATCCTAAAATAAATAAGCCATTTTTGGATTTATTATTTTCTACAAATATATATGAAAAACTTGGCTTTTAAGTTTTTACTTACTCTAGATCTCTGTTATCAGTTTCCTTTCAATAATGCATTCAAGATAATTTTTTTTTCAGAAATTTTCTAACTATTCTTATATATACTAAAATTTATTTGTTTTTTTTCTTTTAACTAAAGGGACTTTGGTGACAATTTCTGTATAGTTGACCTTGATAATATTAAGTTTAGTGCATGCTTTTATAGTGCATACATGTATTGTTTGTAGTTTTATAAATCTTGTTCATTTTTAGATAAATGGTAGTTACCCTGATCAAATCGCAGTGTTTCGAGATGGAGTGTCTGATGGCCAACTACGTCTTTGCCAAGATTATGAATTGCCTCAGATTATGAAAGCCTGTAAAAGAATTTCTCCTGAATACACTCCAAAGGTTCTTTTTGTCGTAGTTCAAAAAAGAATTAATACAAGATTGTTTGGTTATGTAAGTAAAAATTCATAAGATTTTTGTGATTTGCTTAAAAACAAACTTCTATAACCTTAGTAATTTTGTGATAAAGTTTGTAATTATTTTTATGAAACTTTCATGTTTCTACTTGTAACAGACAAACCTGTCAAATCTCTTGATTTTACATCCTACCACTATCAATAGATTTGGTCTCCTACCACTATCAATAGATTTGATCTCCTACCACTATCAATAGATTTGGTCTCCTACCACTATCAATAGATTTGATCTCCTACCACTATCAATAGATTTGATCTCCTACCACTATCAATAGGATTACTGAAATCTTTTTGAAGAGCTCACTGATACAGACCTGAGAGGGCCCAAACAAGGGCATGCTCTTTTAAGTAGGGCAGTGTGTTTAGTATTTATGTATATATATATTAATTAGGACAGTATTGGTCTCAGTAGGGGATATGAACGATATCTACTAGTAACTAATAACTAACTAACTACCCTAATAACTACTGTGTTGTCATAATTTATTATTAGAAATATTTAAATATTGGTCTAGAAAGTCAATTTAATTTTTATATTGTAAAATCTACCTATGGATAGCTCAAATCAACATTATGATCAACTGAGAAATGCTCCTCTCGTAATACTCAATCACAAAAATTACTAAAAGTTGTATTTACACTGGTATGATCATATTACCACATCCACTACATCTAATTTCCCAAATTTATATAATTTGATAAGAAAATATATTGTTCTTTTAGGAACGTGGAGATAAGAGCTTCTTTAATCCATTGCCTGGTACAATCATGGACCATACAGTTACTCGTCGCTATCTTCATGATTTTTTCCTGGTATCACAGCATGTTAATCAGGTAATTTCTTCTTCTTTTTTTTACAATCTTTTATCTGTTTATTTAATGAAATAAAATATGCATATATACATATATATATATATTTTTTTTAATCCAATAACGTTAGGTGTGGCATAGTAGAGGGTCTTTAAATCATTTGTCATTAAGGTGCTCAATTTTGGAAGTGTGTAGATTCCAAGCATTTTGCATTTTAAGCATGCTTACTAAATATTTCAGGATTAAGACTCTTCACTCGGAATGGCTTTTCATTATCAGAAATTTTTATTCAACTCAATATTGTTTTACTTAAAACCTAACTCTTTTTGTGTTCCGCATTATAAAAGGATTTGAGAAAAAAAATTATTTAAATTTACCATTAAATAAAAGCTTTACTAAATTAGCAATATTAATTTTTTACTAAAGCTGCATCTATTTTGAGGCTACAAAGCATGTATTTTGTACTGATTTGTCGTTATTCTAGTTTTGATATAAACACTAATAAAGATATTATTAAGTAAATGATAACTATTTTTTTCTTGCAAGTCTATATAAAGTAGCATATAGTACGCTATGGATTCCAACAAACTTTTGGTGTAGGATCATTTAAAATTGGTTCAGTATTTTACTGATTAAAGTTTGAAAATACATACACTGTATAATAATAATAATAATAATATAATAATAATAATAATAATGTATAATTGTCTTATTCAATTAATATCTTTAATCTAGTGTTATTAGATTCTAAACTATTTTATTTTATATCTCCATTCCTTATTTCCTAATGAATTCCCTGTAATTTTTTTTTCTTGAGCCTAAGCAGTGAGCTTGACTGATATTTATTTGCAGGGAACTGTTTCCCCAACACATTACATTGTTGCTACTAACACAACTGCTATGAGTCCAGACCAAATTCAGCGCTTCACATATATGCTCACACATCTTTATTACAACTGGCCAGGAACAATTAGAGTACCCGCACCATGCCAGGTATATTATAATTTTGTCAAGTTGTCATCATTCTACAAACCATATTGTTTTATCTATTTCCACATCCTATTTATTTATTTATATTTTTTTTCCAGTATGCTCATCGATTAGCTTATTTAGTTGGAGAAAACATTCGCAATGAAGCTGCTGAGTCATTGTCTGACAAACTGTTTTATTTATAAATTTTAAAATTAGTTTTATAATACTTTTTTACAATCAAATACATTTTTTTTATTCATTTATATATTTTTATAATATTCTATTTTGATATCACTGAGAAGTATTTTTTCATTCCTATGGGATGCTTTAAAATTAGCAATTTATGGTGCAGTTATCACTCAAAGTATAAAATTATGTGAAGGAATAGGTTATATAAGGATTGTTGAAATGATTTTATTTGTCTTGATTGATGAATATGTTTGTTCAACTTTTGTCTAAATGACTGCTATTGATTTATCAACAAATTTTACTATTGTGATCGACTTCATATTAATGGTCATACATTGTTATTAATTTTGATGTTCCTACTTACCATTTTATTATATAACTATTGACACTTTATAGGTTTTTATTTAGTCGGTTTGTTAATTTTTATCAAATTTTCTGTATATGATATAAGATCGTATATGTATATTATAATACACACGTTTAATTAATTATTATAATTAATATAATTTAATAAATGTTGTTAAAGAATTAAATTCCTTATTATATGTATATAAGTTGTACATTATTCAGTGTTAATAATAAATTTTTTATTTTTATTTATTTGGATAATTTGTTTTATGCCTTTTATACAATGCAGACTGACAATACAACTGACCATAGACCAGCCTGTCCCTTACAGGGGACAGAAGAGCGAACCTCGGCCTCACTCAGCTACTATTTTGGACTTGAGACAACTGAGACCTATAACAACCTGCAGCACCCACTTCCCACACCACTCGAAGCGGAAAAATACTTTTTTTTTTTCCCTTCCTGAGGCTGAGCCTCTAACGGGCTTACCCCACGAGCCCGTGAAGCGAGCTCATGGAGTTACGTAGCCTGTGGTGCGGAAGAATACTATAAAAAAAAGTGTAAGAGTTTTAGTACGGTAATACCACACATAACATACCTCGATATTCTCATTGTTACATTACAACACCTTCCCCCCATTCCAATCAACACAACCTGCAGTTTAGAACCATAAAACGTTTTTGTCTCTCACATATTTCCTTCCTTCATTTCCTCTATCATGAAGTCAAGAACAAATCGACTAAAAAGATTTTAGTCACCTTTAAATCTGTCAGTAGTGTTTTGTGAAGGGTTTTATTGTTTTCAATTTAAAAAGTAAAATGAAATGTATAAAAGAGCTTGATATAATGTAGGAAGATTTCATAGCATATTTTTAATATAATCACCAAATAAATTTCATACGTAGATAAACAAAAACCGTATTGATCTGAATCGATCAAAATTACAATATATTCCTTTAAAGCACCGTAATTTTAACTTTTCAAGATCAGTACAATTTTAAGAAAAACACCAACCTTTCTGAAATAAACATTATAACATAGTTTTAACCAATAAAAAATAGTTATAATTATTTCAGACAACCAATTATTTTTTTATCTTCGTCTCCAATTTTCCACCACTCTTTTTCTGAAATCCCCACCTATGGGCTAGAATTTTCTTACCTTCAGCTTCCTTGTGACCAATGAAAATTCAGGTGTTATTTTTTTTAAGGACTGCTTTTCTTCACCCACCGTTTTATTTCTATATGAATAGTGGTGTCTTTATATAAAAGAAAAGAATTTTCTTCAATTTCATGCAAGTAAATAATCTCTTAGCTTTTCACAAATTTTCTTCACTATTAATGATTTGTGTTGACGTGTTTCTGAATTTTCTGCACTATTCAGTTTTTTATGTTGGCATTTCTTCTTCATTAATGGAGGTTTCAGTTTTTGATTTATCTTGATCATGAAGTCTATTACTGTTACTTGAGCAAACAAATTTTCGTCTCTTGGATATAATTATTTGCTTTGCTCCTGAACTTTTTTTTTCTTAACAAAAATTAGACACTGAACAAGTCTGGCTTTGTTTTAGCAACCTTAGATTGACTTCAGTTAAAGAAACAAGCTGCTGTCAGGAATGCTTTTAGGTTTTCCACAGTTGAACATTAAAGCTCAGGTTTTATTCGTGAGTGTATGACCGCGTCTTTTAGCATGAGCATTTCTCCACACAGATCATAGAATTCTTTGAATTCACAACATCTTTACCACCACTATCCATTCTTATTTTCTAGACCTTTTTGGATCAATAATTTTCAATTTTGGTGATTTAGCTGGTGATTGATTTTAAGTTGTCATCTTTCCCTTTCAGGAGGAATGCTGCAAAAAAATTTTAATTCGTCTAGTGCAAACAAAGTACCTTTTATTGTCCCAAGAAAGATATTCTTATGGCCAAGAACGTAGGTATGGTGAATTTGTAGGGGTTTGGTTGCCACAGTTACTGAAACCAAGCCCAAAATGTTTTCAAGATACTTTGAATTTTCAGAATACTTCACAAGTATCAACATCATATATTTGCAGTTTCATTCCCTGCGACACATTGTTTTACGTGAATTTCTATGAGATTTTTATTTTGAATAAAATAAAATAGGGACGTTTAAATCTGTATTTATTTTGTGATGCCACACTTAAAAGTCGTGGCAACAGATTTTTTGGAGTCAAATTCCATGAAGAGATGAAATTGTCATAATTCCCTGGAAAGCAAGTTATTATTTATGTGATTAATATTTCATCGTCTATTTTATTGGTTTGATTTAATTACTATTTGAAATCATGTTTAAACAAAACTTTAGGTTTTCCAAATAGCTCCAGTTTGAAGTGGATTCACATCTACGTTCAACGGATCACATGTAATTGATATGAATTTAGCTGCAAGATTACACTTATATCGCCCGGCAACTGATATAATTTTACGGCAATACCAATTGTGCATATAATACCAGGTTTTCATCCTTATTCATATAAATTTACTGTTTCTATGTACAATTATGGCGTGTATTTGCAACTCCCAAGGGAGAAAAAAAACGTGCTTTATTTTAATAAATTTAAATTTTAACCTAAATATGATTTTGAAATCAAAGTTAAATATCAGCCCCAACACCAGTCCTGGTTTTGTTTGTATAGCTCCCATAATGTTAACTACCCAGTATTATATTAGTTGCTACTTATAATTATTACAACCTTAAAATGCATCTCTGATGCAAGTGTTAATTTCATCACATAGTACATATTTTTCATAAAACATTAATTAGGGGTAAGAAAACAATAAACTAGTTTTTAGCATGAAAATGCCACCTGTTCTTATTTTCTTGACCCCCAAACACAACAAAATATTAAGTAAGGGTACTCATCAAGAGGAAACGAGTAGGCCATTTAGCTTGTAGATTTGGCTATCATTACATGAGACAATAAAAGTAAGGAAATGTTGAAACCCTCTCTTGGCCATATATTCAGTAATTCTACATTTTATGTATGAAATAGTAATACGCCATGATAACTCTAAATCCAAATATTTCTGGGTTATTATTCTTAACATAATTAAATATATAGATATTATTATTCGAGTTCTTGTAATGATAAGAATAAAAAATATGTTTATTAGAAACTTACGATTTGCTTATACAGCATTATTAATTGTGGTGTAAGAATTCATTCATAACTGTGTACAATTCCATTCATACAATATGTACTTACACATGCTGTCCAGGAGCCACCCCACTCCCTAGGCAATAATACCCCAGCAAGCTGGCAAAAGGGCTGTAAACAGCGGAACTCTCCAATTTTTTCCCCTGATGCAAATTCCAGAGAGAGAGTAAAAGAGCCACAGATGCTCAGGACATGAGTTGAGATAAAGGCCAGTGTCAAGACCTTATTATGATGTACATAGCTATTTATAATAGGTCACAAGGCCACCACCAGTTTTAGGTTACAAGAAGGATGAGTGTTTCTGGATAGGTTTTTAAATAATTACAAAATGATAAAGTATAAGTCTTACAAATAACAAATCATTAAGACTGCAGGAAAACTAATTATTAATTGTGGCAATACAACTATTTTTGGTCACAGTTCTGAAAAAATTATAACGCATGGGATTAGCTCATTTGTCTTCTGTGATTAACCGCCAAGCTTTTAAAAAAATTAAAAGTGTTTTGTCATAATCTTATACAGCATTGTAATTGAAGAATCTAATTTAAGTCATAATTAATGAAACACTGTAATTTTGCTAATATAGTTAGAGAGTATTAGTTTATATTTCTATCATATTGATTAGTTTCCTTCAAACTGTGTATATTAATTTTATTCTAGTAAACATTCAACATTTTTCAAACACCATTCTCAATTCTTTGGCAATAAATTCTAACGTGGTGTCTGTTCTATCAACACTAATTTTGCTCTCTACAATGCTGTTGGTAAATTTTTTATTTCTCCCCAATGTGCATCAATCTAAATTTATAAACAACAAAAATGGTTATGGTCAAAATGTATATATATTAATTATGATTACAGCATTTTTTGGAAGATAAATCCAAAAAGATTGACAAAAAATAAACAAAGCTAAAGAATTATTTTCCACCAATAATCACTCATAAGCAATACCATTTATTAAAGACTATTTCTATGCAATTGCTTTCCGGTTCTCATGTTCTTAATTAAGTGCTTTACTTTATATGCAATCTTAGTTTCTGATAGCCTACCTGTGATTTGGTTGCTATAGAACCAGAGAATACTGCTTGGAATCCTAAGTGTTGTTTTTGAATTCCATATAATTTAGGAAGTAAAACATGTAAGTTATTATCCTTTTATATTACTTTGTAAAATTGTGAACAAGAATAAATTATTGACCAATAATAAATATTAAATAGTATATTTTATTGATGACAAAGTCTGATTTATTAAACATCACAGAAAGATTTGTTTAACTTACTACAATTGATCCCCCTTGATTGATACAAATTGAAAAAAAAAAAAAAAAAGACATTGATGAAGTGAACACATTAATTTCAAAAGCAATCATATCATCTGTTATATTTTACCCCATTAGGTTTCACAAATAAGGAAAGTATTGGCTGCAAACGCAAGAGTAGTTTCAACAATTTTGTTACTACCAAAGACCCATGAGCTGTTCCCATTCCATAGTGGTCAGTATGTTGAACTCTTGAGAGGACTTGGGTTGAGTTCCCTGCTTCCACTTCAAGGATCTTTTATTTGAGGATGAGTCTGTTCAGGTGTAGCTCATCCCTGTGAGGAAAAGTGAGTAGCTACTTGAATAACAGAGTAGCGAACCCAAGCATTAAACTCACAGCTCCTCAGCACCACTATCAAATCATTATTTATTTTATGATAGGAAAATATAATTTTTTTATTATCAAGTTATTGAATAATTCATATGTATAGACTTTCTTTTATTTTACGCCTAATCCTAGTATCAAATGGAGTTTTATAAAAAAAAAAAAAGTACTAAAATTATAACATTAGCTATGTTTATGAGTTTTTGTAATTATATTTCTCTAAAGGTGAAAGACATATGAGTCAAATTATAATGGTTTCTGGTTTTGAAAACTCCTAAAAAGTAATTTACAAATATTATCAAAAAACAAAAGAGTGAAATTATTATTGATAAGTTTTATTTCCAAATTTATGGGGGGGGATCTTATATTCTCAGTGAGTGTGACCACCTCACAAACATGATTAAATATAAAATAAGGCAGGCAACAGACCATTCCCCATATCGCAGTGTTACGATCCTGAAATACTTTTTCTTTGCGTAATAAATACATGCCGCAAAACCTCATGAAGCAGTAGGGTCAGCTGAAAGTTGTAATAGTTGGTAGGTGGTTCTGAGAAACTGGTGGGGCTGCCTTCACATACATCTCAACCTTAATTTCTAAGCAAGCTTCGCTACTTCCTTATTCAAGTAATTACTTATTTATCTTCATTAGGCTGAGTAAACCAGACCCACTTCCCTCTAAGAAAAAAAACCTTAGGGAAGCTAAGACTATGTTATTAGCTAAAGGCCTGTTTAAAGTGAAGAAGCAATAGATTAGTTAGCAGGGTGCACTAGGTGTGAGCTAGGAGGTGAATAGAGGAAGAAGTTAAAATTATTCTCTTTAATTTCACAGTTCAATAAGATCCCATCCAACGAGGTTCTCAAATTGAAACTCCCAAGAAAAATTCAAGTTTTAAAAAGTAGTAACCTGAAATTTAAAATTTTATAAAATGACCACTGTAAGCAAATGGGCAGGGTTTGGGCAGTCCATCCATTAAATACTGACAGGAAATAGACTTGGTAGTTTGGCAATAAAATATAAAATATTATTACAGATCTATCTAGGAGGTACTGATTGCTGTGAATTTTGTTGTTTTCATCCCATACAGATCTACAACATACTGAACCTTTCAAGTTACATATTCAGTATAAGTCCTCATTTACCCAAGGTTAATCCTAATGAGACCTTCAGTGAGCTTAGCTGTTCTGCTTACCTCCTCTCAATAATTCAAACCCTGAGGCATGAGGAGCCCAGAGCTGGTAGGCACAAGTTCACCAATTCAAGTGAGACTGCCCTTTTTAAAAAAATTTAATAGGATATTTTGTTTTAATTATTACAAGTTGTGGCATTTAATCAAACAGTTGTAAATCTTAAATATTGCCCAACAAAAAGAAATTAGGGGCAGGGTTGTAATTTGGACCCAGGACCTTTTCATTACCATTCAGTATAAGATAAGATCTCTTTTCAGCTAGGGATGGCTAGATTGCTTGAGTGGTAATCGATCCCAGTTTCAATGTGAGTCAACATTTTGGAATGGAAGTTCTGGTAGCTGAAGGTGACTAGATAGGTTGGTGATATAGAATGAATGATCCCTTATAACTTGCTATCTCGTAGGGGAATCTGAATTGGAGGAACTAGATGCGAAGAATATTAAATGGCTTGGCACTGCCATAGACTTCTATTCACTTTCATAGGACCAGTTAGGTTGAAGCGTTGCTGTGTAAATCCCTTGTTTTTTAGTATTATTTAAGAACGATTGTGCATGCAGTGATGAAGTAGTTCGAATCGTCAGTTAAATAATCTTTGCAGAGGAGAGTCTTTTAAAAGAAAAGAAAGAAAAGCTTTATTATGAAGTACAAGCAAAACACTGGTATATACAAATATTCAGAGTTAAGTTACTACATACTAGGTGGAATTTCTGGGGATGAGTGGGGTGTGGGGATAAAGCTGAGACATATATATATATATATATATATATAAGAAGAGGATAAGATTTTGGGAAGTAGGAAGGGAGGTCTTATCTTGCTTACTTAAAAATAACAGGGAACCATCAGCGAGTTCCATGAAGTCACGAGGCAGGTATACAGTTCTGCTCATGCCCTTCTACTTGTTCTTAGCAAGATTATAAATATTATATATAAAGCAAGCATTATAAAACTGTCTATTAATTTTTTGTCGTTTGGACGTGATGTGGAGGCTCCATGTGAGTCGCTTGTTTAGCATAAGTCCTAAATAGGTGGTTTGGGGTTTCGCAGGAATGGGTTGATTGAAAAGCAAAACTGAAAGAACAGAATTAGCTACGGAATGTGAAAGTGAGATGAGAGGACTTGTGTGCATTCACTTTGGATCTCCATTACATTATTTATCAAAAAAGAAAAAAAAAACTTTCAATTTAACTCAGAAAGAACAATCCAAACTAGGAGTCAGAATAAACAATTGTTTTACTGTGACAGTTTGACTGTATTATTAACTAGTGAACGATTTTGTAACTTTGCATAATCGATTAGCTCGATTATTTTACAGGACGTGTAACAATAGGGGAAATTTTAATTAATAATTAATTCCAAATTTACTCCTAAATTAAATAGATTAGGAATTCAAAATACAAACAAATGTAACTTGCAGTAGCGGTTAGTAACCACTGGTTATCATATGAGAGGCCCCAAAAAAAATCTTATTTATATGCAAATGAAATAAAGCATATGGTTGGAGCATTGTATACTCGGTTTTGAACTAACAGCGATTAAAAATGAAAGCCAAGGATAAAGCACGGAAGAAAAAAATAAATAGCAGATTCAAAAAAGTTTTAGAGCAATTCCCTAGTTTTAAAAAATTTAAAAAAGCACTTGATAAAGCTTATAAACTTTCCAAAACGATTCCTTCCAGTGGTTCAGATATACATCTTCATGAAAATTTGGATGATGCAGATCCAAAGGAACTAGAATATGCCTGGTATGTAATAAAAAAATCAATGAGACGAGATCAATGAAAAGTAAATGGATTAGTTTGTAAGCAGGGAGTTTTGTTAAACGAAGACTTTCAGTGGATACTAACATACTCACCACCACTAGTACTGCAGATATATGTGGGTATCTTTTCATACAAGCACACCCCCCCCCCCTTATGAGCGAAATATCTCAAAAAATTAGTGAGTGAGGCACATATTTTTTTTCACTGAAATAACTCCTTTGCATTTGGAAGGTAGAAAGGCAAAAATGCCTATTTTGTACACGATTTCGTTAAAAAAAATTACAAACTAGTAGCAGAACATCGTGATATTTAAATGGGTTAGCTGTTAAATATTTGTCCAGTTAAATATTCTTAAATTGTTTTTATGATTAATTAGTATTGTCATTTGAACAATAAACACAGTATATAAATAGGTTAAATAAGATCACAACCTGTATGTGTATAAAGGCAGATAAAATGTGACATTTTGTGCTATGATTTTGTTGAGACCAATCAAAATTGATGGAGTCCTACTATTTCCATATTTATTTATTTATCATACTTTCATGAACCAATATCTGTTGTCTGGGGATGATTTTGTATATTTTTCAATTTATTAAGTATCCCAGACCAAGGGGTTTCATTCCAAGTTAAGCTGTGGACACGAAACGTTTAAAGCGACTTAGAAATAAATTATTTATTCTCTATAAGTTAGTAAGTTTTAATATACTGATGAGGGAATAAATTAAAAGATATATCTTAATAATTAATGAGAATAATCATGGTTATAGGGAAAAAAAGAAAGAAGAAAATATTGAAGAGCCAGTCATTAGTAAGGAACTAAAAGAAGGGTTATTGGATTTACACGATCTAATTGTCGATGGGACCGAATCTGTAAGTATTCCATTAACGAATTTTATTAGTTAAGTTCACCCTAAGAAGTTAGTTTTAATTTTAAGAAGACAAGAAGAGTATAACATTGCTACCAGCGTAAAATAATTGAAGGGATTACTTTAGAATTTGCATTTTCTCTATTGTGAACAAATATATTAAATATTCTAAATTTTAATTGATATATATATATCTAGTGGTTTTACATATATTATTATGTTCAGATCACACCGAGCAACCAGGCCAACTATTTGGTGACGTCATGCACAAATCGATCTTATACTTAGTCAATAGAAAAACCTTCATATCAGTTATAAGTATCTTCTTTGGATTTGTATTTACAAAATAGGTCGAATCAAAACATGTCTGACTAGTTAGTTCGGTCAAGTAACAAGTGAGTGTCAGTTTTACTACAGAGGGATTTTATTTTTGAAGAAAGCTGACCAATACGCGACTTCTGATCATAAAATCATTTTGTTGTTGATTTTTTTAATTGTTGACTAGTGCAAATTTTTCAAAATGGGAAAACGACAACATCAAAAGGACAAAATGTATTTGACTTACAGTGAATGGGGAGCACTGTACGGTGGGAAAAAACCAGACAAGCATAAGAAATACCGACGATTACCTTTTGATCATTGCTGCATTACTCTTTGTCCATTTGAAAATCCCTATTGTGATAGAGAAGGTAATATTTTTGATTTGCAAGCGATATTAGAGTATTTAAAAAAGAACAAAATTAATCCAGTCACTGGAAAACCTTTAGATCCTAAAACATTGATAAAATTGAATTTTTCGAGAAATAGTGAAAACCAATTACAGTGCCCCGTTTTATTTAAAACCTTCACACAACATTCTCATGTAGTCCTTGTGAAAACAACTGGCAATGTTTTTTCTCATGAAGCAGTTGAACAGCTAAATATGAAGATAAATTGTTGGAAAGATCTAGTAAGTGATGAAGCATTTACCAAATCAGATTTATTGACCCTTCAAGACCCAGACGACATACAGAAATTTAACATAGAACGTTTTTATCATGTTAAAGCTTCAAGGGAACCTAAAAATGAAACTACAAAGAAGGCACAGCAGGATAGAGGTTCAATTAAAAATTGTAATAAAGAGACACAAGAGATTCTAGCAGAGTTGAAGAGGGATTATAAACCGCAAGTTTCTGTGAAAGAAATAGCCCCTGTTGCTGATAAAATAAATGCCGCACATTATTCGACTGGTCATGTTGCTGCCGGGTTAACTTCTACCACGATGACACCTGTAACAAAGATTCAAGCTGCCATTTTAAAAGAAGATGATGTACGATATGAAAGGGTGTCAAAAAAAGGTTATGTGCGGCTCATTACAAATCTAGGACCTTTGAATGTGGAATTACATTGTAATATTGTCCCAAAAACTTGTGAAAACTTCATCAAGCTTTGTCAAAAAGGGTATTATAATTCCACAATTTTTCATAGATCAATTCGGCATTTTATGATTCAAGGTGGAGATCCTACAGGAACAGGTACGGGAGGTGAATCTTACTGGGGCAAACCATTCGAAGATGACATAAAACCACATTTAAACCATGCTGGTCGGGGTATACTGTCAATGGCTAATTCTGGCCCAAACACAAACAAATCACAGTTTTTTATCACGTATAGATCTTGTAGACATTTAGATGGCAAACATACTGTATTTGGGCAAATTGTTGGAGGCCTTGATACTCTTAGTAAAATGGAAAAGATTGAGGTTGATAATAAAGATAAACCTATAGAAGACATAATTATACTAGCGGCTCAAGTATTTGTAGATCCTTTTGAAGAAGCAGATGAAAAATTGGCAGCTGAACGAGAGAAGGCTTTAAAAGATGAGAAGGAATCGAAAGAAATCATTCCTAAAAGAGATGTTCCATTGGCAGCATTCAAAAGTGGTATTGGTAAATATATTGACCCAAAACGTGCTTTGGAAGCTTCCAGTAATAATGAAGAAACTCCTTTGTACAAAAAGAAAAAAGCGGGTAACTATAATTTTGAAAATTTTAACAATTGGTAAAATTATAAAATGTTAATAAAGAGATATTGTATCATGATGTAATATAATTATATGTTAATAATAGTATGTATTATAAGTATAAGCAAATAAAATACTTATTAATTTACAATTGTATTGTTTATTGCTCTCCCATTTTGCATCATATTCCTCTGCTACTCATTTTTGTTATAAAGCAGTGTTCACATGTGCATTAATTAGCTAATCTTAAATAGACTGCTTAAAATAACCTTTCAAGAAAACATTATAATCAAGGGTAACCTCATTTTTATTTGTATTACTTATCTCTTTAACTTGTCTCTTACGATCTCAAGAAACAATTTAAACGACTTATGAATTGACTCCTGTGTTTTATATTTGCGGAATCCCCAGAGATCATTGCAATTCACACCACATTGAGTTAGCATAGTCATAGTATTTTGCCTGTCAATAGTCAACAGTACTTTCTTGGATCCTCTCTTTACACTACCTATCATTACACTAATCATATATCAATACTCTCCAACCACTCAAAAAGCTTGTACAATTATTGTACCATAATCGCAAGGTTCCAGCTGTATCGAAATTCACCTCCAAGCTCTCAAACAGTGTTCTTTGGATTTTCTTCAACCAAAATTCACATTTGGTACTCATGAACAGAAGAACTTCAAGGACGAAATCTCTCTCACAAAAGTTTTTGAACAACTGTTGAACAGTGCAGTAACTTGACTCCCCACCCCATGCCCTGACTTCATTAATTTCTGATCATTTGTGTCTGGTTCCAACCAGAAAGTTATGCTTGGATATCTTAATAAAGGCTAAAATATTGGCAACTAGCAAAAAGCCATCAAGGTAAAAAAACATTATTGTTTAAAAGAGGATTAATTAGTGTTGTCACTTATATATAAAAACAGTTCATACTTAATCATTCCATAATATAAAAGATTAACCTAAATGAAACCTTAAATTCTGCAATTTTCCTGACTTCTTAATATTTTGTAATTACAGTCCTCTAAGCTCTTACATATTCTTAATTAAGGCATTAAGATCTTTAATTTGATACCCCAATATGATAAGATTATTTTTTATCGCCCAGTAACTAATAACACTTTATGCTTTTATTTGTACCATTGTAAGGGCACTGAAAGAAACTATCCTGTGAAATATCAAGCCTCAACGTTAAACACAGATTGTGTTAATGTTATGAACACAATTTTAATGACCACTAAAATCTTCTAATATATTATTAATCAAAATGTCGAGCTCGCTAATTTAATGCCCTATTCAATATGACAGACAAAAATTAGTTTCTTTATTTCCAAGTTATTCATTAATTGCCCTTAGTTATTTTTATGGAGTTGAAAATATTTTTCATACCATTGGGTAATGAAGTGGAAACTCAATATAAAATTTTATGTTTAATGGCTTAACAGGGGACTTGTAAAATAGTACCAACAGCAGTTGTTTCTAAAAGGTACTGGACTCAATTTAAATTACCTAGACAATAATAAAATCGACTTATAAAAAAAAGAAAAAAAAAAAAAAAGGCTGAATTACTCATAAGGGACCCACCCTCCAAAAAGATCATAAATAAAAACACAATTGACATTGATATACAGCGACTCACAAATTTGTTCACCCTAATGGAATATTTTCAATTTTTACACTGTCAAAAACATAGTATTAATTAATCCATCTAAACAACAATATGGACAAGGTTAACAACCTTTTAGTAATCAAAATTTTAATACCAGTACCCTTTATATGTTTATCTCTTTAAACTGAAGGTAGTCTTATTAAATTATTCATGTGAACAGTTTTGTGAGTGATGATTCTTTTGCTGATTTTCGGTCAGTTCTAACTACAAATCCTACATTTTTTATTATATTTTTCATCAGGTATGTCTTTTTATTCGCGGCAAATCGAAAGAAACAAAATTAAGATGCTTCTACTTACAGCATATATAAATTGTTCAGATGAATAAATTTGATAATTCTTTTATTAAATAATAAATAAATCTAAATTAATATTTTTTAATGTTTTAATAATATTTAGATAATTAAACATTTTGAAAAAAAAAACCAGGCATTATTTTTCTCCTACATACAGTTCATGATATAAATTATCAAAATGCATAAATTATTAGATGGTATGAGCAAATTTGTGAGTGATGTATATAAGGACAGAAGGAAAAGATGGTGAATTTGTTGAATGTGCAAGCTTTGAAAGAAGTATGCTTACTGACGAACACAAATACAAACTGGCATCATTTTGCACCAATAAACAAGCTGAACATCTAGCCCTGAAACTAATAAATAAAGACAACTTTAAACACAAAAAAATTCACATTTTTACTGACAGGCGAACAACATTGTATGAACTATGTAAGTGGACAATACACTCAATTATTGAAGAAATTCAACATGATAAACTACATTTATAGATAAAGCACATAAATGTATTATTTTCAAACCTTAAGTGGTAAACATTGAAAGTAGTATAAAAAAGTGACATTAACCTATAAGTTATGCCCAAATCTCATCTGAAATACAGACTACATTTACAAAATGTGGCAATGAGAAGACTGAAAAAGGCACATCCATTCCTTCCAAACATATGTGACTACTTTCAAAAACGGGATCATGGACCATCACCTGATTCATCTACTTCAACAGCTACTTTTATGGATTCAAAGTTACATACGGACCTACATGGCCATGTGACTTTACAGACATTTAATATAAGACAGTAAAATAGTCAAGAAAGAAAGACTGACATTTTTAGAGAAAATGAAAACAGTTGTTAATTGGCTTTTGATTTGAAGGAACACAATTTACTGAACTTCTTCTTGATAAATAAATAATATATATCATATACATAATATGACTGTGCTTGTAATTATTTATGAGTGTATGATAATATGTGTATCTATACATTACATTACAAGAAAAAAATTTCTTCTTTTTTGTTTACTTGATTTATCTTTGTTTAGTTATTTTATTTTATTTTTCTTTGGAGGTACTCAAGTTGAAAATTAATAATTACCATATTAATTATGTAATTTACCTACATAATTTACAGTTTCATGTATATTTAGTATGCTTACAGCATGGAACATGTAGATCAATTAACTCCCTCCTTGTAGGGTTAATGTGTGGAGGAATAAAAATACACATATATATGTGTGTGTGTGTACAATATTGGTGGTGTATTAATATTTTTATTATTCTAGGTTGCAAATGTTAAGTATGCAGCTGTTAAAAAAGAAATAAAGAGAGGCGATGAAGAAATTCAATATCGCAAAAACCTTGATAAAATATTATATACTGCTAATGAAAATGCCAAAGTAGAGTACAATGCAATAAATTCTGCCTGGGAAGGATTAAAATTCTTACAAAATCCTTTGGAGATTCATCGAGGAACACTTTTTTTGAGAGGTTTAATGCTCTCAAACTATTAATTCAGAATGGTGTTAATATATGAAAAAAATATTTTTATTTACAAAGTGTGCCATAACCTAATTGATAACAGTGTCTATTAACATTAATAAGTTCTTAATAAAGTTATAAATTTTTAGTAAAACTATTTGCTTGATGGTTTATGTTAATTATTTTAATACTACAGAATGCCCATTATATTGATTAATTGGTGATTCCATTAATTTAGATGATTCAATTCTAGATTATCTGAAGATTGTAATGCTGCAGATAGCTTTTTGCTATGGATGTTTAGCTCTAGAATTCTTTTGATTTAAAATTTCAAATTATTCAACAGTAGATTTGAAATATGAGTTTAATTTTAACAGTTTTTAACAAAATAATAAAACCTTTTCAAACAATAAGCAAAAATCTTTCTTGCGTAAGAAAACTTTAGAAATGCTTATAAACAATTAATCAGTGAGATTGCATTATCACAGGATCAACTATCCAAACTGTTATCAGCCATAAGAACAGGCAGGCTTCAAAATGTGATTATTGGAAAAAGTATCTTGTGCAAAATTTTATTTGATTTATAGAAACTAAATTTTGAATTAAATGCAAGGAATTATATTGATGTTTCTTAGACAATGACTATTTTTCATTAGATTTCAGAGCCAAAATATTAGTCTTAATTACTCTTTATAAATACTCTAAACTGTTATTTAACTGGATAGAAATTTAAGTCTCTTTTCACTTTATAGGGGGGACCTTTTTGGCATTAAAGTGGTTTTGGGTTATGTAATTTGGCAATGCAATATTTAATAATTTTGATGTAATGGTTTACCTTCAGGAGAGGGGTTGGGACTGTTTATACTAATACACAACTGTAGGCATCAAATGTAGGAAAGAATTAGTTAGTGAATACAATCTTTAGTATTGTTATTTATTATTTAAAATGCCAATAGTTATAGTGGTTATTAAATATTCAATTGTATGATGACGCAAACAATTATTATAATCGCAAAGGGTTATGTAAAAGTACACATGTATAGGTTGGTGTGAATGATTTTTAGTGTGTTAGTTGTGAGTAAATGTACAACAATTGAGTAGAAAACAAATTAAAACACTATTTTACTTACAATAAAAGCCCAGATATTGGTAGAGCTTTTTTGTAAAAAGCACTCGTGATGGTGGTTGGGATGACAGTCCTTCCTACCGGAGCCCCGACATTAAACCTCAGGTCTCCTTAAAATTTAGACACTTAATTCTAGTATTTTAAATGTACTTTATAAAACCCAGAATATCATTTTCACACACTGACCACTTAATAATCACTTGATCGCCAATCCCATCTTTAATCCTAATCATATAGGAATTCGAAGGGATCCTGGATTATAAATATATATATATAATTGCAACAACATTTTTTATGATCAAATTGAATTTTATTTTAAAATGAATATCTGGTTAGATGGAAAAGTTGGGATATTCATTGTTAAGAACTTAAGTACGAACCCAGGCTGTTAAGATTGGGGAAAAAACTGTGGGAAAAATCACATATAGGTAATGTGTTGCCAATAGATTTGAAGGTACTACTAGACAAACGGTCGATGCAGCTCTGGTGCGAACACGCAACCCAGAATGTATTTTGTATTTTATTTAGTTCTTAATAAACAAAAGAACTGAGGGGGGGTGCCATAAAGGTTATTCAGTCAGTCAGTTCAGTTGAAGTCAATTGGTCTGTTTAGTTCATTCAGTTTTGTGTTAGATCAGATAATAGAATCCTCTAGAAGCATATGGAGCCCTGAGATCATATTAAATGAAGTGTTATAAAATAAACTCATTTTTGATGAACTTTTCCTAAATGTCCTTTAAATCCTTCTGAATAAGAAATTAATAATTTTAGCAAATATGTATTATTGTTATAATATAGTGTATGCCTGAGTGATTGAATTTGGAATTCAAAAGAGATCTTTGCTTTGTATTGTCAGAGTAGAATTTAACTGACTCAAACAAAAGCTTTTAAATAATTTTTTTTCCTTAGAAAAGTGTGAACAACTTTTAAGAAGTAAAGATGACATGATAAACTATTTAAAAAATGAAATAAAAAATAAAGATGACAGATTTGTGATTGAGTTGGAAAAGCAGGGTGGAGAAATTGACATTTTGATTGATAGGATTGAAGAGCAAATTAGTGTATTGAAGAATGCTTATTTAGTACAATTAGAGAAACTAGAGGTATATTTAAAAAAATCTACTACTATGTATTAATATCATTCAGGCAAAATTGATTTTAATAATATTAAAACTTATTTATAGAGTATGATAGATAGTGAAAAAAACGAGATCATAGCAAATAATAGAACAATTTGGGAAGAGCTGATTAATGAAAGAGACAATATTGATAGGGCCGCTATTGATACAATGTATAAACTGGTCAAAGATCATGAAATGAAGCTAGATATGGATAATATCGAACAGAATGAAAAGCAAAGAGCTCTTGAAATTGATTTAAACAATATCATTCATGTAACTATGGAATTTTTTATTATTATTTCATATAATATGTAGTCTATCAGTAAATATAAAGCATCAATGTGCACTATAAGTATATTGGTGAGCCCAAAGAGAGAGGTTTTAATTTCCAACCGTTAGTACAGAACAAATCTTCTTTTGGCTGTAAGTCAGTTCTACCTAGTAGACCCAAAAATGATCCATTGAAATTTTAAAAGTACATTTAGGAAAATTTAGATTATGCTGTGTGAATTTCAGCTAAGTTCTAATAACAGGAATTCTTTGCAAAATAACTCAATGTTAGAAAAATGTGACCCATATTTATGACTAATGTGCTTCTCTCACTGTGCTTTCCAATCACAGCACAGAACCTACTAATGATTTAAATTTTTAATAGGCTTTTATGGTCAACAGTTATATATTCAAATTTTTTTAAAAGTGATTTTCAGTTACCAAGATAGTTTAGAGACTAACATTATTTGATCTATATTTATAGTAAAAATACTGAACCATTTTATCACAATTATTTAGTATGTACTAGATATTTAGTAAAAAATACTTATAAGTACTCCTGAACTATCTTTTATTGTCCTATCATTTTCTACTTGCATTATTTATAAATATTTTAAGAACAAAATTTAGTTCATAATTGATGTAATCAAAGTTTTGTCAGTGGAAGTTTAAAAATTAAATCTTTGATAAAGTGATAAAAAAAAACTGTTGAGATCACTGATACACTAATATATTTATTTTCATTTAAGTTATGTTATGATTATTTTATCTCTTATTTTAGAGAATGACAGTTGAACTAGACAGACTTAGATCAATGTGCTCTCTTAACATTGAGAAGATTTCCTATAATTATCAATTGCTATTAAAAAGACAAACTGAAAATCAAGTGATAAAAAGTCAAAACAAAAGGCGTATTACAAAGTAGGTATAAGTACTGTAAAATATATATTTTTTTAATTATTGCTGAACTGTAAAGGTAATATTTATTATTTTCTTCACCTGTTAATCTGACAATTTTAAAAATACATTTGCAAATTACCAGTCGTAGACATTGGATTTTGGGAATATTTTAACAAAATATAAAAAAGCTATAGGTCCATTCTTAAGTTTTAAATATGCCAAAGGACAAAAATGATCAATTTATTTTAGTCCAACATAAAAAATAACAAGTTTTAAAAATAAATGCATTCAAACAGTGAAAAGAAATTAACTTCTTTAAACTCTTAACTTTTATATCACTTAAAGTTCTTAGTTTTTTGGTTTTATATGATGAAATACTGCCAATCATTTACTATTTAGTACACCATTGAAATGATGAATTATTAACAAATTTTTTTTTTTTTTCCTTTCTTCATAGCCCCTTTAAACTTACAGACAATTATATACAATTATAGATCCTCAGGTGAATCCATTTACAAATTATTCTGTATTTCCTGTTGCATCACTACATTATATACAGGTTTTGTTATTTTATAGAAATTATATAATCGAATAAACAAGCATAATGATATACATTATACGTGACTAGACTAAACTGACTAATAAGGTGATGGGGCTCACCTTTTTGATCAACCTTAAAACTAACTTACATACTAATTCTTATCCTAATTTTTCCCCGACAGTCTGTTGCCATTGATGCGGGAGGGGTGGTGGGGTCATAGTGTTAAACACTGGATTTGTCAGGTGCTGCAACGAGTCAAAAAACTTAATGTGTCTCCAGCGAATGAACTCACCCACCGACGGCACACCAAGCAACGGGTGCAGGTCAGCGTTCTTCAACCTCTCGAAAGAGGTATGTCGGACCACTTTTCGCATGATTCCATTCTGGAAGTGTTGGAGACATTTGGCTGTATTGTCAGTCAAGTGGGTAAATAGCGGGGCACCATACAGCAGAGCTGACATTTATATATCATCAATTTAAGACAAAGCGACAGGTTAGGTGAAGTTAGCAAGTGCGATAGCCGGTAAGACCTTTGTCGTACTTTTTCTATTTTATTACTAAAATGAGTAGAGAAATGGAGATGCCTATCCATTTTTATACCCAAATAGTGCATTGAGAAAGCTGGTGAGCTCTCTTGCCCTCCCACGCTATACGATTTTGGCAAGGATTTTTTCCCCTTTTGGAGGGAGAAGATTACGCAGTCGGTCTTCCCGGTGTTTACGCTGATGTTTAACATGCCCAGTCTGTCACTGATAACGTTACAAACTGACTCGGCGTGTGTAGAGCTCTTTGTACACTGATGCTGCTGCTGTAAACCGCAATGTCGTCGGCGAAAGCGATTACAGTAGCTTTCTGATAGTTAGATGTGTACATACTGAAAAGAACCGGAGACAGAACCGCTCCTTGAGGAACTCCACAAGTCAGAGGGAATGGGTTAGAGAGGCAATCACCCACCCGTACCCTCACCGATCTGTTCTTCAAGAACGAAACCAACATGTATTAACATATCAATTACACTCAAAGCTTTGAATTGCTTATAGAAATGTTAATTTATAGGAAGAATCAGGGGAAATATAGTCAATCAATCCATTTAAAATATCCATTTCACTTGTTCTTAAGTTTTTTATAAGTATTAAATTACAAGTATTCTGGCAGTTGTGGCTTGATTGTGATGATTAGAAATTTAGATAATTGTAATTCCGCTGGGCTCATTTATGATTCCTTTTGTACTTTATATCTATTGATTACTTAAAAAAAATATTTACCTTACTTCTCATGTTGAATAGATTAAAAGCTGAAACAGAAAATCTAAAAAAACAAATTCAAGCTGGATCGCTTACTTTAGCAAAAGAAATATCAGCACATGTTTCTGGTATAGATAATATTCAAATAGGTATAAAAGAACTTGAAGAAAGATCTACTGTTTTAGCTAGTGCCAATTCAAAGAAGTATTTCGATTTATGGGATTTCAACCAAAAAAGAGCTGAGGATATTCTGCATCAGGTGTGTGTGCATGAAATGGAAAAAATTATAAAGAATTTGTTTGTAACTCTTTCTCCTTGGAAGGAATCTGCTGTCAAGTATTTGTGTGAAATCTTGTAAAATACAGCTAGACATTTTTAAATGTATAATAAATATCTTATATATCTTTATAAATTTTTTAAATTTCTCTAAATATTTATGTAATATTTCATAGATTTTTGCTGGAGATAAAGCACTGTTCGAACAAGTTCTTTACATGCCTTGGACAGCACCAGAAGAAATCAGTTTTCCAAAAGAAATGATGCCTTGTTATAGAGAAGGCTTAAAAATCTGTGCAAGTAAGTTAAGTTACAAGCAATTGTCTGAAGTAGCATAGAAATACGTCACCTCTGTTTAAGGATTAAAATGATGTAATTTTTAAAATAGATTTAATATAGCTAACTACACATTGGGTAAGATTAATTTGTGGTATAAGATACAGAGGTAGAATGCAAAGATTAAGATTAAGTAAAAGGGGAATTCAAAATGTTGTTTTTGTTGAATGTTTGAAATTATCAGTAAAAACTGTAAATATATTTTCCTGTTTCCCAGCTACATGCATTACTCTAAATGGTTCGAATCTAGTTTTAAGTTAATAAATATGAAATGGCCGTTCTGGTAGCTGAGTGATTAGCATGCTGACTTCCCAACTGTGAAGATCCAGGAAGCAAACCGGGATATTTTGGAGGATTGGTCTGGTTGGGGTCTAATATGTCTCATTAAGATAAATGATTAGCTAATTAAACTTGAATTGTTAAACTTGAGTGGTAACAGTTAACTGCCAACTGCACCAATACCTCAGCACCACCTACCAACTGTGGTACAAACTGCAATGGCTACAATGCATAATATAAAGGATAGAATTTTAATTATTTTAATATTATTAAATGTATTGTTTTTTAGAGGCCAAGAAAGAAAAGCTATTCAAGTCTAGCATTAAAGTCGGTGAGAATGAAAATGAAGTAGCTGATTGTTTGGGCTTAATTAAGCTAGTTATTAAAAATTTGCCCTCAGCTTGTTCATTTTTTCTTGACAAGCATCTAAGAAAACAAACAGAAACTTTGTCTCCTGAAGAAAAACTTCTGTTGGAACTAGATGGAATTTTTAATGTGAGTTTTTTTTTTCATTGGTTGCTTTATTTCTATTAACATACTCTTTAAATACCTGTTTAATAATTAACCATTCTATTTACATGAATTGATATTAATGAATTTTCTACTTTAAAAAAAAAAAAATATACTGATTAGTCTGAAATATCACTCAGAATTCCATAGCCTCTTCAAAAATCTAAATAACTCTTTATTGAGAAAATTTTTATTAAAAACATGTATAATTAAAATGTAAATTAATGTAATATTAAAAAAAACCAAACAGTTGATTTAGAAATAAGGTAATAATGAATTCCTACATAAATATTTCTTTAAATGAATTGTAATTTAATTAATTATTAGGTGCGTTTAAGGTCAAAACTAAATCCTTCATGTATTAAGTAGGATTTTGCTTCATGTTTTCGACCTAGCATTCTATCTTTAAAATTTATTTTGATGGTCCCTAATAATTATTAACAACTTTTCTGGTTATGAGAGAAATCCTCAATAGTTAGTTTTCATAGATTTAAGTTCATAATAAGGTAAACATATTGCATCAACAAATGTTATACAAATCAGTTCAATAATATGTGAAACATTTTTTAAGGCCCTTTGTGTAAACAAGAAAGAAGACATGCATCTGCTTGCCAAGTACTTTGAAAAATACATTATCTGCCCTGATTGCAGAAATAGTTACATTACTTACAGGAATGATAAGATGGTTCAAACAGAAACAAGAGAATATTTGGAAAAAATACAGTCCAAGGAAAAATCAACTGTTATCAATACAAAAGAAAGGTAACATTTTTGCATGCAATCAATACTAACTGATCCAAGTAGAGAAGGTCCAGCTTGGTCAGTTCATGGATGTGTGAATTGAACCTTGGCTATGATGGTAACTGCCAGGCTACAGCAAGGAAACACTCATCTGCCTATTTGGGTTGCCCAAATTAAATGTGGATCACACTTTATTAAATTTTAATTGACTAAAATTTTGTTATATCTAGAGCATTCATGTCTTATTAGTTTTTATTTTTAATAGAAATCGTATGCATTTAATCTCTGCATTATACAAAGACTAGTAAATTATGAGGGTAGTAGAGTTTTGGAAAATAACTATAGACTATTACAATATTTACTTTAATGAATGGAAAAATTAAGGTTTGTATTGGTACTCCTAGAAATAAATGTGTTAAAGAGTATAGGGTGACAGTCTATCCAATGAAGGCGATAAATGAAACATATGACATAAGAAAAATAAGGAACTAAAACTATAAACAAAATAAAGGAAATTTGGGTTTTAAGTTCAGTTTTAAACAGCATACAAGTTATTTTTAAAATGCAAAATATAAAAGTGTGAAATCTTAATTTGCATAGTGATGAACTTCAAAAGCTTAGTCAGAAAGTAAAAAGCTATTGTTTCAGAAGCAATTGAATTAGGTAGATGGTGACTTATGCAATGGAATCATGGGTTTTTTATTGCGGATTTTTGGGTACTTCTTAGGTATATTGGCTGACCCAATATAAAACAAAACTATATGGGCTCTGGCAATATTTGTACCTCTGAGCTACCTTTGTTAAACTATACAGATGATAGGAAAACATCTTGACATTATCTTGCTGGCTAATATTTAATATGTGCCTCGAACACTGATTAACAAAAACTTGTATTTGGGTGGTACCAATTCTCATATTTTTGTAGACTTCACAGCTCTATAGGAAAGCCAATTTTACTAGAAGATTTTCAGTATGGTTTCCTTGAGTTGTTTTTGTGGCTCCATAAAGGAAATAATAGTTTAAAAAGTCCAACATTTGCTTTATTCATCCTGCAACTAATTTTTTCATTTGTTCCTCCCAACTTGCTCACAATGCTCCCAAGGTAGGTGAATAGTTGAATTGCAATATGTTTTCAGACTAGGTATTGATCTCCTTAGTTTTCATAGAATTATTTTCATACCTGATGCTATATCCTTGTTTTCAAGCTTACTTAATTCGACTTGCGTGTCTATTTACCCTTGAGCTAGAAGGCAAATGTCGGCAAAGTCTTAATATTCTTTTTCAAGCCTCACTGAATTCCCTTCTTTCCTTTTCTTAATGCCAGGCCCAATGCGGGAACCAACACCAAAGTGAACAATGCTCAGAAGAACTCACCCCTACCTAAGCCTCTGTTGATATCAAAAGTCAGTTTTCCAAAATGTTAAGTGCTTCATTTAAAGTCCATAGAAATGCACCTACCTCATGGCCCTCGAAGGGACTTTAGTTACCTGAGTGCAAGCATTTCTGAAATGAAGCTCAGAAAGGAAAACATTCAAGTAAACATACAAATATGACATTGCTGAACTGCTGATGTACCTCACCAAAAGTTGTGTTTTTCTTAAGTCCTGTTACAATAAGCTTACAATTACTTATGGAGATAGTCTTACAAATCATTGCTACTTCATAATTTTTAATTTTTTTTACTTTCAGTGTTGATGATAATGAAATAGATTCTGAAAATAATGAAGTTATTGACAATAATGATAATGATACCAATCTGTTAGCAGATCACATAAAATATAATTTGAAGATTATTGCTGATACTGTGTACAATGAAGTTCATCATACCCTTGGAGAGTAAGTTGTATAGTTCACAAATAATGCTTTTAAGTCTTCTTAATGTATTTTTTTCACAAAAAAGTAAAACTTGGTGTATATCCAAACATATTTCAAACTTTTTTTGAACTATAAAAGTAGAAAGATTTTCAAAGGTTTGAGTTCAAACCAAATAAAATTAACTGGTTCTTTAATAAAAATATTAAACTAAATATATTTTTCTATGGTTATATAATGAATATATACTAATAGTGACCACTACTACTGGTTACTAATAGTAACCAAAACTACAACAACAATCGATTGATTTCTAGAGAATCGAGAAAAGGCTGTGAAATATTGGAAGTACCAGATAAAGATAAATTAAAGCCTGAAGAAATTGATCGTTCAGAAATCAGGGAAGAAGACATTATTGAGAAACACAGCTTATTTGGTAAATTTTTACTTAGAAACCAAAAGTATTTATTATTTATTACTAAAAAATGCTTGCCATGTTTCATTTGAGTTGTCTCATAAAAATGAGGTAGTCAATAAAAAATAGTAAAAAGTGCACAATTTCTACTTGTCCACTTCTTTTAATATTCCTGTTCACAAAATGAAAACATATTAGTACATTGCCTATTTTAGGATTGATGCAATAAACAGTGAAAAATGAAAGTATTGATTAATATTTTTTGAAACAGAATAATTTGTGACACCGGCACAATTTTTTTATTTTGAACTGATTTATTTCAGTTAATTTATTCAAAAATTGTATTGAAATGGATTTTGATTAGTTTAGTTATCAATTACTGCTATGTTTCACTTACTTTTCATCATTAAAAATCATCATTATCATTTTTTATTTTTGTAAAGGGATGAGATCAGATGATTACCAGTTAGATTGGTTTGTTTCTACCTTGAAACAGTCTTGTTTTGAGGAATCCACCAAAGAAGCCAAAAGAGAAGCAAGAGATGGTATAACAATTGTTAGAGGTAATAAAAATATTACAGTTTGTGACATTTGTCTACAAAAATAATAAGTATACATATTTTATTTTGAAGTGTAGTAAAAAATATTTGTGTTTGTTAATTATTTATGGGCCTTTATATGTGATCTTGTAATCTTCCCCTCATATTTTTACTTCTTAGTGGGGAAATAAATCACAAAAATTTGAAAGACTTTATAGCTCATTCAAGTAAGGTTATAACACAAGGGGCAAGCGGAATTAGCTGGCTGAAATTATGTGAAACAAATTTAAAAAAATATATTTCAATTTTAGTTATAAATACATTGATACATATTTAATTTCACTGAACATATGTTTCTGGTTATTGTTATTTTATTTCACGTGTGTTTCATGTCGCTAATATTTGGTATTAGAGTAAGAAGTCTGACATTGTCCACTGTCCTGTTAACTGACAATATATATAAGTATTTTGAAGCACTTGTACATAAAAAATAAAGTTATGTTCTGACTGTGGGTATGGCACCTGGGAAAAAAGAACTTTTTTCTTTATTCTTTGAAGTAAGAATCCATGACCATCCAACACATTCTTTCCTTTATTCCTGTTTGCTCAGGCACTGGACTGATCTAGGTTTGCCTGAATCTTTGCTGCTAATTAATCAGGTGGGAGAGGATTGAAGGAAGGAGAGGCGGGAAAGGATTAATAGATTTAGTAGTCATTAGCATAAAGTAGATGGGAACAAAATGAATGAATTTAGGAAGAAGATCATTAATATAGGAACTAAAAAGAAGAGGAGAAATGCTCGATCTGTGGGCTAAGTACAAACAAAATTATGGAGAACAGGTAGGGGTAGATTAGGGAGAGCATAGATTGTGTACGGTTGGGTAGAAATGATCGAAACCCGGGCTCGAGCTATTGAATGAGGTTAATGTGGAAAAAAGGATTGAGTGGTCTGTGGTATAAAATGCTTAGGAGAAATCCAGGAGAGTTAGTATTTGTTGATCAGTAGTGGCATGCTGGTCACCAGTGATATTAGCTAGTGTGGAGTAGCCAGGACAGAAACCAGAGAGATCAAGAAGTTGGGAATCTTTAAGATGGTTTGGACTAAGACTTTTTTTCCAAGAAACTGTGAAGTTGAGTGTTGGAGAGAAAAAATGTATATATAGAGAAGGTCAAGCAGGTCATATTTATAACTAAGTCAATATTTTATTAGTTTATTTATCAACTTAATAGATAGATTTCTATGAAGTAGAAAATAAATAAATTCTGGGATTTTTCATCATCTAAATTTAATGATGACCTGAAATTTTGCCAAGTGTAAATATAATAAAATGTTGATTTTATTTTTGCATCAAATAGTTATAGATTTGTCATACAATTCTGGTAATATTTCTTTAACGTTATCAGAATAAACGTTAAAAAAAATAGGAAAATTCCATACAGTTTGGATAAATAAACCATAAACCATTTTCAGATTCAGAAGCTGAAGTCAGGTTTTGCACTGACCCCACTCATAAACCTTACATTAGTCCAATTGATATCGCCAAAGCTATTAAAGAATTTGCTCTTGACTTTTTTGGTAATAGCAAAATGTAAGTATCAATAATTTAACATATATAATGCAATATTTACAAACCCAGGGATGTGAAAAGTTTTACTTAAATTTATTTGAATGCTATAGATAAATGCAATTACAGGAACTTTATATATGATATTTTCAGGGATATATTAATAGTAAAATTGATCTAATTCATGTCTTAATGAGATTAGTCCATTAGACTACAGACACCTCCACAACAGTTTGGTCAAGGTCAAGCAGCTTGAATTAGCATTACAATTTCATATTTATTTCTTTTGTTGATAATTCTAAACCATGTTTCTGTAAGAGCTCTTTCTACTATCGTTCAAGCTAATAGTCACTTCAAAAGGCTTTGAAGGGTTTTACTTTTTTATTAAAACTTTTCTTACAAACTTTGGAAAAACAGTCAAAAACGTTTTTTTGGCAAAAAGTTTTAAACTTAATAAATTTAGATAGAAAAAAAAATTGAATGTTCAGAAATTAAAGTTAAGCTTTAAAGGAAACCTTAAAAGCAAGTATGAAAATTTATGATTTTCTATTTTTGGAGATATTGAATTTCCCATGTTTGTTTCTTGCAAGTGAACTTTTGTTTGTCTAATCCTAATATAAAAATCATATTATTTTCCTATAATGTGTTTAGGATTTGAGACAGGCTCTACGTTTTTTTTCTATATCCGAATATTTGGCTTCTTTATTGCTTATTTATTTTTCATTTATAACCATTTAAAAGTTTTTGTTATAGTATAATATTGTATATTACTGACTTTTTCTTATTGTTTTTTAATTTTTATACCAATTCATCTATGAATTTATGTGCTTGAATACTTCCAAATAGTTTTTTTCTTATTTCTTAATTGAAGTAAACGTCTTACTTTACCTGGTTGTTATTCTTTGTCATGTAATATTTTGTGAATAATTGAATTTATTTATTTGTATTTTAGGATTATTCTTTTTATCTGTTAATGTTGTTATATCCATAGAAAGAATTTAAAAATTAATAAAAAGCAAAAACATTTCAAAGTTGGTGGCTCTGATAAATTCTGTGAATATTTTTGAAATAAATGATGTAATAACTAATGAAACAATGCAATTTTAGGGAAAAAAACAAATCATTGAAGCAAGTAATGACAAATATGAAAATTACACTCTCAAGGTGTATGGATGAGAAAGATGTCGAAAATTATTGGAACCAATTTCTCTACATTTTCCCCAAACAAAAAATCGATTTATGGGATATGATGTACACTGCATTGCTAGATTATCATAAGGTGCTTCAAAGTATGTGGTATCAAGGCTGAATAACCACCATTAATAAAAATATTATTCAGTAAATAGAATTTGTTTTTAAATTATAAAATAGTGTCAGACACAAAGATAATATTAAATTATTCAACTAGCTTCATTCAAAGGAAATTATTGAACCATGGAAACAGGAGAAAATATTTGATTAACAAAAAAAGTTTATTAGATTAAAATATAATTATGTATTATATTATTTGTGTGCTAAAATATTGGTTCTCAACAGGAGCAATTTAACACAAAAAACGAACCCTGAGACAAAATTTCAAGTCAATAACATAGCATAATTTGTTATGAAACATGCAATAACAAAAATTGTATTAAAAAAATATCAGAAATAAAATGAAAAGTAAGCCGGAAGGCAGTATGAAAAAACCATTTGTGTAATATTCAGTTTATTCGTTGATTCCATTTAAATACCCAACTCATATATTTCTTGGGAGATGAAAATTATTATCTGAGTTTAGATTTACTTATATAATTATCTCTAATTAAACATTTGTTTGATTTAAGAGAGGCATGACCTTAATACTGAGATACGAAAGCTTAAGAAAAGTAACTTAGAGCTGAGGAGGTTATTGCAGCGATATATTGAAAGTTCTAAATCAGTAAGTTAAATTTGAATTTTAGCAATAATAATTTTTTTTAATATACTAAAATGAAATGGTCATTATTAATACAAAAATATTTTAAATCAATTTTTGTTTAGAAAGTGGAATATGTGGAATACTTCAGGGATCTGCAGCATGAATTATCTATTGAAAATGAATCAAGCAGAAACTCAACCTGAACTGTATACTAAATACACTCAAATCACTAATCAAGTTCTTTTGAGAATAATCTGATTGTTATCATTTGCAATAAGTTGAAAATGAAACCGGCTTGCTTATTTTTTCATTATTTTCATCCTGGTATAATTACAAATAAATACTTTTATTTTGTAATTGTTCCTTTTTAACAATTTTCTTAAAAATTATATTTTTTAGTTGCCGTAAGTATATAAATTTATTTTCCTACTTAACTGAGCAAAAATATTTAGTATTGATCATACACTGTTAATACCACCATCTATTTCTATTCATTATTCAAAAATTGATTAGATTAATTTTTTTATTAAATTAAATCTATGGTATATTTTATGTCTATACAAGTGGATAGTTAGTAAATAGAGCTCGGGTAATTAGTGGGACCAATAGTTGGTTATAAAACCATGGTTTTATATATCAATTTGTCTGCCTTCTTTCAGTACCTGCTCATTTCCCCTACTGAGGCTGAGGGACCTTGAACAGACCTATCCCCCACACAAAAAGTCTCCATATCCAGGATATCCTGGAATCTAACCTGGATCCCCTAAGTTAGTAGTGAGCCTTTCTGACTGCTCCATGTAGATGGCCAAATATAAAATATATTTGGATAGATAGATAAAATATATACAAGAAAATTGGTCTAGATAATCAAAAGGGAAATAGGTTACTCCACAATTCTGGAAAACATCTCTTAGTTCAAAGAATGAAAATGATGAATATGTTTTCTATTAATTCTAATTAAGTACTTGGAAAATAATGTTGGATAAAATGCTAACAAAAAAATATTTTAGATTCTTTATTATTGGAAAGTAGAGCTATAAGAGAATTAATTCCATAAAAATGATCCATTATAAACAAATATATTTTAAATAAGCATTCTAAATATTATTATATTATCATAACATTATCATTAGATATAATAAAAAATTTAAATGAATTTTATTCTTATTAAACTGGAGAAGCAAGAGCTATAGTCATTCTCACTGTCATAACATTTCATATTCTTTACTTAGATCAACTTAATAAACATTATGTGCTTACAAAATAAAATATAATTATTTCTGATGAAAATTTCTAATAAGAACATTGGATATAAATCTCACACAAGTGCGTAAAGCATGAATCAGGTCATAATCTTCCAATATTTATGGCTCAACGTGACTGAGCTTTTCATTAAAGTATTCACTGAGAGAATCCATAGGGTTTTGAATTAGATCTTCATAATCTGCCATCGTTTCTTTGCATTTTGCTAACCATCCAGCAACATTTTCATGTTTGGTTATGTCATAACCGAAAGCCTATTTAAAACAAATAGTGGTTAGTGAGATTTTATGTATAAGCATTAATAATATTCATTAAGGCCTACAATAAAAATAATTTATTTATGCTTAATTGCAAGTAATAACTAATTCCAGTACATATTTTTGTACTGCATATAAGTTCACATACTATTATTGATATGATTTGGGTTGGGTTGGGCAAATGTTTCCAAATTTATGATATTAGGTATTTCTTATGATAGGTTTTTTTCTTCAAATACTAAAAATATAATGTCCTGCAGAGGGAAAACCTGTTTTTCAAATAAGAACATGATTCATTTTCAACCCAGAGAAATTTGAACTATTCAAAAAATAAAAAAAGACATTTCATTGCAATTTCTTTAAAACAGAAAAGAATATTTGTACATTTTAATTCAAGCTCAAATAGACTTGGAAATGAATAAATAAGAAATAATGCTGGCTAAAATAAAATGTAATAATATAATAAATAATAATAAAATAACTGTATTAAAAAATTTGAAACTTCAGATTTCAGGTTGGTTCTTGCCTTTCAGTTAAAAAAACTCTATATAAAATGGATTATTAAAGATATATAAATAAATTAAAGAATTATTAATAATTACAACAATGTTTTCTTTTGGTGCATTGAGTTTTTGGTTTCATATGGGCTCAGTGGGCGGCTGCTTGCATGTCTTTTTGTATATTATATCTTCAAATTAATTTTCCTTATTGCCTCTATTAATGTCCACTTAATAATTGATGGTATTCAATTATAATCCAGAACGGACAGCTGACTTGTAAATAATTAAACCACCAAATAAATAACTCTATATACTGCAACGTCTGAATCTTCTTGTTTCCAAAATCCAGCTGACACTTAAACCCCACTCCAATTTCTACATATATTGTTTCTAACATGAAACCAAACCAATCTAGATCTTATTCTTTTGCCATGGCCTCCTTTATCTTTTTGATATTTTATCTGATAATGAATGATTAATTATTTAAATATTATTTATTAATAAACTATTTTTTATGAACCCAAAATATCACCACAATAAAATCCTGATATGTACAATATATCACCAATTTTTTTAAATTGAATTTTAAAAGGGTTTAATATTATTTAGAAGAGGACAACAGCAGAGTAGAAGTGTACATTCCATGCCCGGTAGCCATTTTTCCATTCCTATCCTCATTTTTCAGTTGCTCAAAATTTGAAAATTGTACTTTGTTAATTTTCTTATTCTTGGTTGTTTTATATTTTTGCCAATTTTTTAGCAAATGATTACATTTTTACTTGGTATAAAGCTAAAATCCCTAAATTAGTCCCATATTAGAATTAATTTAACTCTAGAAAGCCTAGTGATATAAAAGCAATGCATAATAAATGGAAAATCTTTGAAAAACGGTAATTTCTAAAAGAGACATTGAGGATGAAATGGATACTTTTATGCCTAATTAATCTATTTTTTGTATTGCATTTTTATTATTTTTTTAGTTAGTTTTACTTTATTGGCTTACCATAGAAATGTATTGAAGTTACTTAATAAAACTTACCTCGGCAGCTGCCACAGTAGTGACTAGACAATAATCTGCAATTGATATTTCATCACCTGCGGCCCATTCTTTGTCTTCCATCAAAGAATTTAAAGTGGTGAAAGCATCAGTAACTTTGTCTAAGATAAGATCATTGATTCCCATATTTTGATGAAGAACTGGAATCTGCAAAAACACCAAGTTTTTTTTAAAATAAAGCCTGGTAGATTAAAAAATTACTAACATGTAAAATTATTCATACTACATTTTAGTTAAAATCTCAAAAAGTATTTTTACCAAGTTTTGTTGTCAATGGGCTCTGATTCAGAAATAGCATACTACCAGATATAACTTACTAGAAAATTAATAGATGATAAAACCGAAAGCAGTTATGTGGAAAACTTACCCTACTCATCACCCTAAATTTTGAAAATGCAATAAAAAAAATTGGTCAAATTATCAAATATTGTAGTTAATTTGTTTCTGGCAACTTGTTAACAATATCTTAAGTATGGTTTTTGTAGTCTGCATTTAAGTCAAAAATATTCTGGGAAATGTCATAATGAAACCAAAAAAAAAATAAATTAAGTTAAGCATATACAGTACAATCTCGACTATCCAAGGCAGGTAAGGTAAGGTAAGGTGGGGAAAGTATTCCTTGATAATCAAAAATCACTGACAATGGAAAACACATTTTATGTTTTTATAGCCTAAATTTGATGTAAATAAACTAAAAACACCCATTCTGAACTCACAAATATATTTTTATTTTCAAAAAGTACACATCTAGACATAGAAAAAAATGAATACATACTCAAATTAATTAAAATATGTAGTGTGTTATCCGTTTTTGTTTTTTACTCTCATATTTTATTTTTCTAACCTCTATACTTCTGCTTCTTAAAGCTATCATTTTTCCATATTCAGAATTTTGGTCTTCATGTAGGTGATAAGTTGGTCAACTGCCTCTAGCACTTTTTCTATGATCAAATCAAATAAATCCGCCTCAATGACCACAATATAGGTTTGGGAAGTGCTGATGAACTAGTTTGTCATCAGTGAGCTGTTTGTACCAAATGTTTCTATTATCTCAAGACATGTTTCAATGTCGTTTTTTTCATCATCATTTTGTGGATTTTGCTCTCCGAATTGCTCATCGACATCTAAAATTTTCCTCCATGCTAGTTGCAGTGTTTTTGAAGGAAATATTTCCTATGCTCCACAAACAGGGAAAATCGCATCTTTTATCATTCACATTTTCAAGACATCATTTTGCACAGTTTCCTTCAAGAACAAAAGTCTTTCTAAAACTTCTTTTTAAACTGGCTATCACACCCTGATCCATGGCCTTAATTAACAAAGTTACATTGGGTGGTAGATAGTTGACAAAAATTTGTTCGTTATCTGTTTTTAAAATGGATTCAGATAGGTGAGGTGACTCATTTTCCAGCAAAAGAACAACCTTTTTAATAAGTCCATTTTTGCACTGATATTCATGGACATATGGAACAAATTTCTTGAAAAACCAATCTTTAAAAACACTTTGATTCATACAAAAAACACCAGAATATCGAGTACCCGGATAATCGAGGTTGTACCACAATCATAATAATAAGAAATTATGGAATAGTTTTATACTGCATAACATTGTAGAATCCGTGCCCAAAGTGTTCCCACATCAAACAAAATCCGCTGATTTATGACAGCTCTTTCCTTTGGCTGTTTAGAGTAGAGTGCATCATCCGCTCCGTAAGCCTCCACAAGGTACATCATTATGGCACCGCTTGTAAAAAAAAAATTTTTCTTCAGGTAACATTATCACTTTATCTGACATATTTAAATAATAAAGCCAATATAATATCATATAAAAAAACGTGATATCAGGATATTTTACCAATGTTATATAGCAATAATTTATATATTTTACAGAATACGTAGAAAGAAAAAAAATTGTTAGAAGATATTTTAAAGTACATACCTCTCTGACAAAGAGAAATCATCATCAACAAGAAATGGAACAGTGTGTTGTGGATTTATCTATAAAATAAAATTACAATAATAAATAATTATATTAGATTGAAAACTATCAACATTTCTGGAATTTAACTCAAGATTTAGTCGATTACACTAATTACAGTTATAGCCAATTTGTATATTACCTTCATGAATTCATCTGAATATTGCTCTTTACCAAGAATGTCAATTTCCTTAAGCTCTAAAGACAACCCTAAAGCCCTCGACAACAAGATAACAGAGAGTGATGGTCGGCTCATCGGGTTATAGTATAGTTCGAGAACCATCTGCAACAGTACAATAATAAACAACATATAAAACATCATTCTTAGGATATAACTAAACATTTAATGTAAAATAAAAAAAGTAATTTCAGTTTTGGAAAAAATTTCTAATCTGGACTCAAAGGACAGTTTATAATGAATAATGAAAATACTGCCATGAAACATAATAGGTTTCATTAATTAATTATTTGATAAATTTGTGTTTCGACTTTAATGTACTACAATCACAAAGAGTCATTAAAATCATATAAAGCTTTTACAGCTTGCTTATAATATTAGTTCACATAGAGCGATGGTATTTACATGAAATTGTTACTTGATCTACCAAAGATACTAACAATCATATAAAGCTTATATAGCTTGCTTATAATAATACTTCACATAGAGCGTTGGTATTTACATGTAATTGTCACTTGATCTACCAAAGATACTAACAATGAAAGTAGCCCAATGAAAACTTATGAAGGGTCATTGATCGATCATTACTTGGCTATTAAAACATAAATATTTTCGTCCCATACTGAGCTAGGTATAAACTTAAAGTTCTCAACGACCTGATTAATAATATGTAATTTGTGTTGGGTCTAGAGTGGACAGTAGTTACAAAGAGTTATTACAACTGTAAATAAAACGTTTTCGCAACTTTTTCATAACCCTAACCCTTAATTGTGTGATGTATCACTTTCGGATTATAATAGTATTTAATTTATGAAATTTACTATTGAGTAATCTAGTAGCCTAGTTAGTATAAGAGACTTAACTGGATTTATGACCTCTATAACCATGCAATTACATTTAAATTTAGCCAAATTTTTCTTTTGATTTTACATAAATTTGATGGCCTTCAAATATGGAGATGTTTGGAACAACCTTATTGGAAAGAGGAGTTTAATATCTGTTTGTATAACTATCTATCTCTTTCCCTGCCAAAGTATCGATTACCCTCGATATATCTCAGCTTTTGATTCTATTTCTAATTGATTTTTAGTATTTGCTTGTGTTTCATTTTTGCGTGTTTCATTCATCGTGCTGTTTGCTTCTTTTCCACGGAGGAGAACTGTAGAGAAAGAAGCAATTTAAGTCAAGGAGAAAACATGAGAGCAGCTGAAAAGACAGGTAAGCGACCAGAGATAGCTGGTGAGTTCTCTTTAAAGCCATATGTTCTGCAAGGGCTGGTAGGATTCAATAAATAATGAAAATATGTAATCCTTTTGCCACGTTTTACAGCACAACTTTGATGGGGAAACATGCAACTATCAATGAAGAAACAAGTGCGGCCACTAAACCTTGTTTATAACTGTATAATTTCTATTCTTTATTCAAACCAGGCACTTTATTAAAGTATTACCTTAATTACCATCTTTCTTAGTATATCTACTAAAATATAGAAACAGTATTTGAACATTGAAATATAAATATAATATGATGATATATTTTAAATAACTGAAAAGTGTTTTCATTATAATGCCCTTGGAATGTGTGATCACCAAATTTATAAAGTTTTTTGCCTATCCAAGATCCAATTCAGGGAGAATTAGTCGAGAAATTCTATTAAGTCGAAGCTGAGTTTTATGGTTATGTGAATTACACAAACGTTTTTCCATTGCAAAAATAAATCGAACAAGTTGTTTTTGGAAATCGCTCGCCGTGCACACAAGATATTTTATTGCGAGCTTAGGATCAGTAGGGAAATTATTCTCATAAATGTCGGGCCGAATCAAGCAAAAAACTCAAGTATTTTCTCTGATTGTATGGTGAAAAAACGAGACAGCTATGATAAAAATGAAGAGTGATTGATTTTAAAACTTGCCTTGGAGTGGTATAAAGTAGTAGTTGGCCTGTACTGACCCATCTGTGATGTGCTGGGTTGCTATGGCGAACTGCTCTGCCAAAACATTGCCGCTATCAGCAAGCATCGCAATCATGTCCTAGCGGCTCCAATCCATAACGTACATTATCAGGCCTTACTCCCTCCTAATTATACCTTATTTTTTATTCTGATTCGTTGCCTAATCCAAAGGGAGAGGATCTACTTTTACACAGGCGATTGTCCTTCGTCTGTATGCCTGTATGTTGTACGATAAGCGGTAATAAAAATAATTCTTCAATCGAGCTAAAGTTTCAAATGTACATTTCACATCTCGGAATATACCGACCAGGTTTATGTTTTCCATACTGGAAAGTATGGTAAAGTATCGAATCTATATTTTAGTTGATAAACATTTGTTAATAAGGCTATTTTCAGTGATCGAGCAAATTAAATAAATAACTTCAATATTAGTAAAACTCCAAATAGAGACCAATAAAATTGATGTTTCACTTAATTCAGGCATCATCAGAACATGTGACAGAAATCAATTATAAAACCACACAGTATAGTAATTAGGTGCTTTGAAGTGTCTTTAAATTGTTAAATTATTAAACCAATTAATTGGTTCTGATCCCCAGACTAAATGTTTCCGACGAGAATCCTAAAATAAAAGCTTACCAATCTTTCGACGAAACTTTGACCTGTATATGTGTAGACCCAAAGCTTTTATTTTGAGTATTTTTTTCAAGAATCACTCTATAAAATAGAGTATCATTAAACAAAAATAAACAGAGCCCTGTAAGGCCCTACCAATGAGGATGCCGAATCTTTAATTTGCTCTGATAGAAAAATATTTATTTTTGAATTAGCAATTAATAGGTTAATTAACGACTACGCATTATTTTTCACGAGTTCCATTATAGTTTTAGGAACTTAGGGGCATTAAGTAAAACTTCTATTCAAAATAACACTCCAATGCATGGAACTGAGCCAGCAAAAAAATACGAACTCAATATTGTTGACAGTTGTAATGACTTTTTGTTGTCATAGTCCATTAAAATCCAAACACATGATACATATTTCAACCAGCACGTAGAGGTTTTAAATGTAGTACCCTACTCAGATTAATGAAGTGTCAATGTTTTTCAAGAAGTTAATTTTAAAAATTATTATAACGGAACAAACATGCAAAATATCATTCCTGTAAAAAAAAACTCAAGGCGTGTTTTTTTTTAAAGTTGCCTACACGATTTTTATGAGTCTTAATAAATTTTCTAACTATAGTTTAAACGAAAATAGTGTAATCACGAAAATTACATATTATTAACCAGTACGTAATCAAGTAATCAATCATTGCCAATGTTAGAGGTTACCTCTGAGTGAAATTATATATATCTAGCTTAAACAGGGGAGTCACAAATATCAGAACAGTCACAATTGGGAAGGAATTCTGGTTTTGAAATAACCCGGAAAACATACAAATTTTGCATTCACTGAAACAGATTGGCTATAATCCTAACAAAGGGGCGTAAGCTATACCATACCGTGTAGACAGTAGTGTCTTACGGGCACTGTATATCCACAGCTCCGCATACATCGAACCGTTGTGTGGTCCAGTTTAGGACAGGGATGGTCGTATATTCATTAGATACCAATCCTTTCTAACCATAGTCGATGTGCGAGAATACGTTATGTTGGGCTGCAATAAAACGAACAGGCCAACCCAACGATCACTTCCCTACCCAATTTTCCCCTACTCTATAAGTTCATTTTAACCAACTAAAACTTTCCTCATAAGTTATGAAGTAAGTTGCATTTTTCAAGTATATATGTGTATGTGTGTATATATAAAGTGTACGTCTTGAGTCATCGTATTTCTTAATTTTAAAATCCACCACGCACGGATGACCTGGGAAGCGGCATAACAGTAGGGCAGGTACTAAATGTCGTGACTAGAGGTTATAGAGAGAGCGGCAAAGTGTAAAGTGAATTTTTGTGTTGTATAAAGTTAAAGTGAGGAATTAAAGAGTTATGAAAGAACAATATTTGAAATAAAGGCTTAAAATTTTGTTTCTTTAGTTTACAGAGAAACGCAATTGAGTCTTTGTTCAAAGGAAAAACATTAAATACATAAACGGATTATTCAGATAGATCAAATCATATTGCAAAATAATATTTTTAGAAACATTTCAAATAAATATGGAAAAAATAAGGTTTGAATTCACAATAGAAGCATCACCAAGTGAGCCAAAAACAATATTCACCATAACCTCAATTGAGACAGAACACGAGTTCTTCTATACCCCAGAATACCAGCACGCGGGGGCTCCATCGAAAATAAAATGGAAAATTCTACATCTATCCAGCCACTGCAGCTGCAATAATACCAGAGCTGATTAAATATGTTTGCAAATCTCTACTCCAAAAATACTCAAACTAATTTCACAAATCTTTCATATATTGCGGATAAATGTAGAACTATGTAATTAAAGAAACCCAATGAATTTATTTACTTCAGTTGAGTACATATTAGCAATTGGAAAAGACTAGCCCCGTATTCCCACATCCTATTTTATAAGTTTGAGAGCTAAGAAAAAAAAAAAAAAAAAAAAAAAAAAAAAACTAGCCCTGGCCGACTCAACCGAAGCTACAAGACCCCATCTACCTGTTTAAGCAGGGTCGACCTTCCGGCCGAGAAGCCAACTTATTTCAGGCCCTTCCAGCCTCGGTAGACTCTCACTACCTTCCTGATTCCACCCGCCTCCTTTAGGCATTCCGAACCCTATATCCTTCTCATACATCCTTCAAATGGGGGACTCCCCTTAGTGAAAGGCACTCATTAGCCCAAAATAATTTTCCATTATTTTTCCCACATCCTATTTTATAAGTTTAAGAGCTAAAGGAAAAAAAACAAAAAAAAACAAAAAACGAAATCATTTGGTCGTTACTGGTTATAGAGTTATTAGCGATTGTAATAATTTATTTTCTATCCAGCTACATCAACTGCCGAAACGAAACCTCGGAAACCACTATAACTAATTACATGAAACTTTTAGGGAATTTCAATCGTCTTCATATGTACGTAATCAAAGAAACGAAATCATTTGGTCGTTACTGGCTATAGAGTTATTAGCAATAGTAATAATTTTACTTATATAGTTGTATTTATTATATTAGTTATATTTTTCCCACATCCTATTTTTATAAGTTTGAGAGCTAAGAAAAAAAAAAAAAAGAAAAGACTAGCACGGAACTACTTTGGCTACTAACACCTCATTTGAACTTGACTTTGAAAATATTTTCAACCCTCCTCAACAACCTAAATTTCACGAAACCTCAAAGGGTAAAATAAAGATGAACAAAATAGAAGAATTACGTAATCCTATATATTATCAACAATCTATCAAAGTTTCATGTAATTCTTGGTGTTTCAGAGGTAGTGCGTTGTGAATATATTCCAATTCACTAAACTCTCGTAATGGCGGCCGCTGAAAGTGCTAGAACTAGAATTTTCAAACCGATAATAGCTCTGCAGCCAGTTTTAACTATATGATGTGGTTTATTTTATTACGTACTTCTATAGTTTATCTAAAATCCCTTGAAGTTTCATGAAATATTCCCATATGGTATATTTCAAAGCTTTGTGGTTTGGCAGTTGGATCGAAGTAGAATTATTCCGATCGCTATTAACTCCATGTTATTGGATTCTTGCGTGGATTATTGGACGCTGTAGGTGCTCCAAAGAAGTAGAATTTTCGTTAATAGCTCTGCAACCAGTTACGACAATATGATGTGTTTTTTTTTATTAAGTACTTCAATATATTATCAACAATCCCTCCTAGTTTCATATAATTATTGCTATCGGTTATGGATGAAGGTCATTGTGAAGATATACCCTTTAGCTAAGCTCTGTTGAGGTGGTCGCTCAAGGAACTAGAAAGAATTCAAATTTTCCTATCGTTAATAGTTCTACAACCAGTTATGACAATATGATGTGGTTTCTTTTATGACGTACTTCTATATGTTATCAACAATCCCTCGAATTTTCATGTAATTGTTGACAGCGGTTGCAGAGGTAGGTCGTTGTGCACATATTCCCGTTCGCTAAGCTCGTCGTTTTGGCAGCTGAAGGTGCTGGATAGAAGATTAATTATTTCGATCGCTAATATCTTAGCAACCAGCTATAGCAAAACGATTTGTTTTCTTTTATTATGTACTCCGTGGCCTACTGACTGGCTCTAAATGCGTAAGAGTGGGAGTCCTGGCTATGGCCAGTTTCTCCAATCAAGTCCTGAGCATCTGTGGCTCTCGCGTTATTCGTCCGGCTCGTATCCGGTAAAGCGGCTGACGGAGGAGCGTGGGGAACTTCCCAAGAATCCACTTCCTCTTTCGCACGTGATAGCAATAGCGCGGCGCACAGCTCTAAGCGTGGAATAGTCACATGCTTAAGAGGTACTAACTTAGATTTAGCGATGAGCAAATACATATCATGTTGGGTTTGAGACAAACGATATAGGGCAGCACAATATCCTTTTTGTGAGGCATCGCAGAACCCCATTAAATAAAATGCATTCGTCTTGCTAACTAAGAATCGTGGTATTCGAATTTTGCTAATATAATGCAGCTCGTCCACAAAACGCTGCCAGGATTCCTGGATCTCGGAAAGCACATGTTCGTCCCAGTCGAGCCCAGCGCGCCATATTTGCTGGAGAATACATTTCGCTAGAAAAACGACAGGGGTGAGATACCCTAGAGGGCCGTAGATTTTTGCAATAGTTGACAGAATGGAACGCTTAGTACAAGCGGTTATGCGGGAATCGACTTCATAGGAAAAGGTATCGTTTATTGGATCCCATTGCAAACCTAAAATTTTAATATTCGCGACGGTTGATTCATCCGCCCCTAGTTGAAGTGGCAGCTGGCGAGATTCGCTTTGCCCATCTGACAATAGATCCATCAATTACTTGACCATTTGCTTAAAGTGAAACCTCCTTTGGCTAACAATTGTATTATTTTGGCCTTCAACACTTGGGCGTCTTGCACGGATTGTGCTCCAGTCACAATATCATCAATGTAAATGTCATGAAGCAGAACTGGGGAAGCGATGGGATATGTCGCTCCCTCGTCCAGCACCAACTGACGAATCACCCGAAGAGCCAAACAAGGCGAACAGGAAAGGCCGTAAGTTATGGTATTGAGCTCGTATTCGACAACTTCTTGTGATGGATCGGTCGTCCATAAGATATGCTGGAATCGTCGGTCAGTGGGGTTAACAATAGTTTGCCGATACATTTTCACTGTCACAGGTAAATACGATCGGATGACGACGGAAATTTAGCAGTATGTCACAAATATCCCGCTGCAGTTTTGGTCCAGTCAACAATTGATCATTAAGTGATCCGAGGTTCGTTTTAGATGCACCGTCGAAGACGACTCGGAGTTTGGATATGCGCTGGTCACTGTCAGTTTTAATCACAGCATGGTGTGGTATCACGTACTCGGCTGGACAAGTAGCTTTTGACATATGTCCCAGTTCAGCGTATTCATTTAAAAAGTCATCATACGCACGACGTAATTCGTAGTTTTGGGCGAGTTTTTTCTCTAAATGGTAGAGGCGAGAAAGAGCAAGGTGCTTCGACTCACCTAGGCAAACGGGTTCATTGCGAAATGGGAGTGATACAACATAACGACCAGCTTGTTGGCGATAATGGGTTTTTTGAAAGTGCTCTTCACATTGCATATCTTCGTCGGATAATAAAGTAGCCGATTTGACTGCTTCGAGCTCCCAGAACTTGCGCAAGGTGATGTCAATTTGTGATTCAGGGCAACAAAAGGTACTGAAGATGGTGTCAGACGGACGTTCATTGAAAGGGCCAAGTAAGACGTCTCCAAAAATGGTTTTCATTACTGTGGAACCGGTACTATTATCCCGGGCTCGGGGAATGTCGGAAATGACTTGACCGAAAAGGTCAGCCCCTAGAAGAAAGTCGATAGAACCGGGTACCCAGAATTGAGGATCAGCCAGCTCCAAAGAGATGTATTTTTTTCAAATCCAATCAGGAATTAACTTTGGTGGTAGTTGATGGGTGATAGTTGGCAAAATTACGTCTTTAGTTTCCACAGTTGGCTTGTCATGTTTCAGAGGCTTTAACACGAAAGTAATAGCATCATATTGAGTAGAGGGCAAGACTTCTAGTCCAATGCCAGAGATGGTCGCGGCTAAGATGCTACGCGGCATACCCACAATGTTAGCGTATTTCTCAGAAATAAAAGACTGCTGACTACCCGAATCCAAAACTAAGCGCAGACTGTGGAACTCTCCTTTCGAATCACGAACTCGGGCTAACGCGGTTCCCAACAGAACACGAGTCGAATCACGAGGGGAAGAGGTGAGAACTGTTGAGGGTGAACCACTTGGGACCAAATTGTCTGCAGGTTCAACAGTCGACTCGTTAATCGAAATGGAGTTAGATAAAGATTTCGGTTCATCAGGCAAATGCAAAAGAGTATGATGCATTTTGTGACATAGTCTACAAGTCCATTTTGATGAGCACTGCTTGGCAGTATGGCCAGGATGAAGACAATTCCTACACCCTTTCCACCTTTTCAAGAGATTAAATCGATCCCGTGGAGAGGCCGACAAAAAGGTTTGACATTCCATCAATTTATGTGCTCGAGAACACACAAAACAAGTGAGCAACTTGTTTCCTGTTTTGTCCGCGGGGACCTGTTGCGATGAGTGAGACAGCAAAGTGGTACTGCCTTTTGGTTCTGGTGCGGCTTTAGGTCGTTGATATTCGTTACGTGAGGGAGAACTAAGGGGTGTTTTGTTATGAGTTCCGGATACGTCTTCGAATGTCATGGAGAGCGCATGGCATTTATTCTTCACGAATGTAACTAGATTTTCAAATGTGGGAAAAGTAGTGTTGCTAAACTGCATTTCGAAGGCCTCGCGAGTAGATACGTCTAAGCAGCGGATAGCCAGAACAAACAGAATGAATTCCGATGTGTCTGGTATGTTTAGATTCTTGAAGGAAGTTATGTTTTCTGAGAGGACTAAAAGAAAAGTGCGAAGAGATTGCAGCGACGATTTTGAACGGTTTGAAGTTAACTAACTGATTCAAATACGCCATGGCTAATTTTCGCTTATTGTCAAAACACGCCATCAGGGCGTCCCATGCCTGCGTATAATTCACTTCTAAAATCGGGATTGGTTTAATTACGGCCAGTGCGGATTTCTCCAAGCTTCCAATCAAAAAATGGAATTTTTCGATTTGACTAAGTGTGTTGTCGTTATGGATAAGCGAGAGGTAAGTGTCACGAAAAAATGGCCAGTCGGCTAAAGTTCCATCAAATTTAGGTAATCGTAAGTCGGGTAGGCGAGCACGACTTGAATTAAAAGTGGTGTTCAAAGAGGCAGGAGGGACCGATGCTTGGGTCGCCGCAAGGGAAGCAAGTTGTTCATCGGTTGAACACGCTTCATAATAACGCCGTCTAGTTGCCGTCAAGGTATTGCTGTCAGTTTAAGATGGAAATAGATCGGATTGAGGGTTCAACAAATAGAGAGAGGTCAATTCATCCCAGATTGCAGAAACTCTATCGTACAGCTTATCCAGCGATCGGAACATCCCCTTGAACGTAGTGATCTTAGTAGCATCAGTCAGAGCCGCTCGTCCCGTGTCATTGACCAATTTTATTTCCCCACCCAAAGAAGTGAATTTTTTCCTTGTAAGGGTTATAAGCTGAGCAGCTGTGGGTTGATTTGGAACCGAGGTTGGTTCAGAGGCACCTGGAGTAGGCATGTTTGAAATGTCAATAAAAAGAATAAATGAATTTCGAATGCTATGAGGTCACTAATGTGAATAAAGTCAATTTAAGGCTGAAAAGTGATTAAACATACAGATAGTAAGTTAATCAAGGTTGCTCAATTTATCCGCGGCCCGGAGGACCATCATGTCGGGGGAGGGGGAGCCTTACCTGAAGGTGTCCAGTTCTCGCACCCGTTGGCGCTAGTTCGGAGGACCACCTCACCAATAATGAGGAAATAATAAAGAAAGAAAAGAAAAGCCCAATGGGCTAAACAATGGAAATAATAAAAATAAAAAAAGGTAAGAGTAAGGAGCGGGGGGGTTATAAATGAACAACCTGGATCAACGTTTGAACTAAAATTAATTCCTATAATTTTTCCAATGATATCATGACTTGTGACATACAAAATATAACCAAATAATTAAAACTAAAAAAAAAAACAATATTAAAAAATGAGGACATTAAGTGTCGTTGAAAAGTCATAAGGTAAACTAAGATCTTCAGCGGCTGGCAGGCGGAGTCCATAATCCCTTCAGTCCGAGATGATTTTGTGTTTTCTTAAAGCAAGTGAAGAATCTTCAATGAGGAATTGGTATGAACATCATACAGCTCGCAGCTATAGCAGTGGGCCAGGCCAATGTCACAGCTAGACTGGCCTTTATCTTATATAAACAGCGGGAGCGGTGAGTCAAGTTATGGATTAAGAGTCCCATGTTGTACACTGATGTCTGCCAATACTTCGCTATTGACGTAATTATTAGCGTTAATATTCAATTGAACGTTCTTTTACAGTAATGTAGTAATTGCATAGCTACTGACTAAATAAAAGAAGGTCTTCACAAATAATGTTATTAATAAAATATAAATAAAAATAAACTTTTTTGGAATGTAAAATTGAGCTTCAAACATTGCAATAAATCATAAACAACAAACTTTCAATAATAAATAGATAAAAACAATTATTCTAGGAACATCGATTGAATAAACTATAAATATAAATGAAAGTAAAACAATTAAATATGCACACTTATTTATAATTTGATTTACAAAATAAATACAGAAATAAATTTAATCACTTTTCATAAAAATAACGCTAGAGTAAGTTAATTATTTATTTTACAAAAAAAACTAGTTGTGCCTTTCTTTTTATTGTTGTTAGGTAATTTTAAAATAAAAGGTTGGATAAAAAAAAAAGGGGAACCGAACAAATAATTAAGTCGGACAAAATTGGTAATAAGCCGCAACAGTGGTTTCCGAGGTAGGTCGTTGTGAACATATTCCCATTCTCTAACCTCGGTCGTTTCGGCAGTTAATGTAGCTGGATAGACAATAAATTATTACAATCGCTAATAACTCTATAACCAGTATCGAAAAAAAATGATGTAGTTTCTTTTATTCAGTACTTTTGTAGACTATTGATAACTTTTGAAAAATTCATGTAATTTCGTCGAGCGGTTTCTGAGGTAGGTTGTTGTAACATATTTCAATTATCTTAGCTTCGGCGTTTCGGCAGATGACAGAGCTGGATAGTAGTAAAATTATTACTATCGCTACTAACTCTATAACCAGTAACGACAAAATGATTTCGTTTCTTTGATTACGTACTTTAATATGTTAACAAAAGTCCCTCGAAATTTCATGTAATTGTTTCGAGTCGTTTTGGGGGTACGTTGTTGTGATCATATTCCCATTCACCAGCTCGGTCGTTTTGGCAGTTGAAGATGATTGATAGGAAATAAACTATTCCGATCGCTAATAAATCTTAAACCAGTAATAGCAAAATGATGTGGTTTCTTTTATTCGGTACTTTTGTAGACTATTGATAACTTCTGAAAGATTAATGTAATTGTTTCGAGCGGTTTCAGAGGTAGGGTATGTTAACATTCGCTAAGCTCTTTCGTGGTGGCCGTTGAAGGAACTGAATATAAGTGGAATTTTTCGATCGGTTATAGTTCTGCAACCAGTAAAGGCAAAACGATCTGGTTTCTTTGATTGCAATCAATTGAAGACGATTAAAATTCCCTTAACAATTCATATAATTATTTATAGTGGTTTCCGAGGTAGGTCGTTGTGAACATATTCCCATTCACCAGCTCGGTCGTTTTGGCAGTTGAAGATGATTGATAGGAAATAAACTATTCCGATCGCTAATAAATCTTAAACCAGTAATAGCAAAATGATGTGGTTTCTTTTATTCAGTACTTTTGTAGACTATTGATAACTTCTGAAAGATTCATGTGATTGTTTCGAGCGGTTTCAGAGGTAGGGTATGTTAACATTCGCTAAGCTCTTTCGTGGTGGCCGTTGATGGAACTGAATATAAGTGGAATTTTTCGATCGGTTATAGTTCTGCAACCAGTAAAGGCAAAACGATCTGGTTTCTTTGATTGCAATCAATTGAAGACGATTAAAATTCCCTTAACAATTCATATAATTATTTCAGTGGTTTCCGAGGTAGGTCGTTGTGAACATATTCCCATTCACCAACTCGGTCGTTTTGGCAGTTGAAAATGCTTGATAGAAAATAAACTTTTCCGATCACTAATAAATCTTAAACCAGTAATAGCAAAATGATGTGGTTTCTTTTATTCAGTACTTTTGTAGACTATTGATAACTTCTGAAAGATTCATGTGATTGTTTCGAGCGGTTTCAGAGGTAGGGTATGTTAACATTCGCTAAGCTCTTTCGTGGTGGCCGTTGATGGAACTGAATATAAGTGGAATTTTTCGATCGGTTATAGTTCTGCAACCAGTAAAGGCAAAACGATCTGGTTTCTTTGATTGCAATCAATTGAAGACGATTCAAATTCCCTTAACAATTCATATAATTATTTATAGTGGTTTCCGAGGTAGGTCGTTGTGAACATATTCCCATTCACCAACTCGGTCGTTTTGGCAGTTGAAAATGCTTGATAGAAAATAAACTTTTCCGATCACTAATAAATCTTAAACCAGTAATAGCAAAATGATGTGGTTTCTTTTATTCAGTACTTTTGTAAACTATTGATAACTTCTGAAAGATTAATGTAATTGTTTCGAGCGGTTTCAGAGGTAGGGTATGTTAACATTCGCTAAGCTCTTTCGTGGTGGCCGTTGAAGGAACTGAATATAAGTGGAATTTTTCGATCGGTTATAGTTCTGCAACCAGTAAAGGCAAAACGATCTGGTTTCTTTGATTGCAATCAATTGAAGACGATTAAAATTCCCTTAACAATTCATATAATTATTTATAGTGGTTTCCGAGGTAGGTCGTTGTGAACATATTCCCATTCACCAGCTCGGTCGTTTTGGCAGTTGAAAGTGCTTGATAGAAAATAAACTTTTCCGATCGCTAATAAATCTTAAACCAGTAATAGCAAAATGATGTGGTTTCTTTTATTCAGTACTTTTGTAGACTATTGATAACTTCTGAAAGATTCATGTAATTGTTTCGAGCGGTTTCAGAGGTAGGGTATGTTAACATTCGCTAAGCTCTTTCGTGGTGGCCGTCGAAGGAACTGAATATAAGTGGAATTTTTCGATCGGTTATAGTTCTGCAACCAGTAAAGGCAAAACGATCTGGTTTCTTTGATTGCAATCAATTGAAGACGATTAAAATTCCCTTAACAATTCATATAATTATTTATAGTGGTTTCCGAGGTAGGTCGTTGTGAACATATTCCCATTCACCAGCTCGGTCGTTTTGGCAGTTGAAAATGCTTGATAGAAAATAAACTTTTCCGATCGCTAATAAATCTTAAACCAGTAATAGCAAAATGATGTGGTTTCTTTTATTCAGTACTTTTGTAGACTATTGATAACTTCTGAAAGATTCATGTGATTGTTTCGAGCGGTTTCAGAGGTAGGGTATGTTAACATTCGCTAAGCTCTTTCGTGGTGGCCGTTGATGGAACTGAATATAAGTGGAATTTTTCGATCGGTTATAGTTCTGCAACCAGTAAAGGCAAAACGATCTGGTTTCTTTGATTGCAATCAATTGAAGACGATTAAAATTCCCTTAACAATTCATATAATTATTTATAGTGGTTTCCGAGGTAGGTCGTTGTGAACATATTCCCATTCACCAACTCGGTCGTTTTGGCAGTTGAAAATGCTTGATAGAAAATAAACTTTTCCGATCACTAATAAATCTTAAACCAGTAATAGCAAAATGATGTGGTTTCTTTTATTCAGTACTTTTGTAAACTATTGATAACTTCTGAAAGATTAATGTAATTGTTTCGAGCGGTTTCAGAGGTAGGGTATGTTAACATTCGCTAAGCTCTTTCGTGGTGGCCGTTGAAGGAACTGAATATAAGTGGAATTTTTCGATCGGTTATAGTTCTGCAACCAGTAAAGGCAAAACGATCTGGTTTCTTTGATTGCAATCAATTGAAGACGATTAAAATTCCCTTAACAATTCATATAATTATTTATAGTGGTTTCCGAGGTAGGTCGTTGTGAACATATTCCCATTCACCAGCTCGGTCGTTTTGGCAGTTGAAAGTGCTTGATAGAAAATAAACTTTTCCGATCGCTAATAAATCTTAAACCAGTAATAGCAAAATGATGTGGTTTCTTTTATTCAGTACTTTTGTAGACTATTGATAACTTCTGAAAGATTCATGTAATTGTTTCGAGCGGTTTCAGAGGTAGGGTATGTTAACATTCGCTAAGCTCTTTCGTGGTGGCCGTCGAAGGAACTGAATATAAGTGGAATTTTTCGATCGGTTATAGTTCTGCAACCAGTAAAGGCAAAACGATCTGGTTTCTTTGATTGCAATCAATTGAAGACGATTCAAATTCCCTTAACAATTCATATAATTATTTATAGTGGTTTCCGAGGTAGGTCGTTGTGAACATATTCCCATTCACCAACTCGGTCGTTTTGGCAGTTGAAAATGCTTGATAGAAAATAAACTTTTCCGATCACTAATAAATCTTAAACCAGTAATAGCAAAATGATGTGGTTTCTTTTATTCAGTACTTTTGTAAACTATTGATAACTTCTGAAAGATTAATGTAATTGTTTCGAGCGGTTTCAGAGGTAGGGTATGTTAACATTCGCTAAGCTCTTTCGTGGTGGCCGTTGAAGGAACTGAATATAAGTGGAATTTTTCGATCGGTTATAGTTCTGCAACCAGTAAAGGCAAAACGATCTGGTTTCTTTGATTGCAATCAATTGAAGACGATTAAAATTCCCTTAACAATTCATATAATTATTTATAGTGGTTTCCGAGGTAGGTCGTTGTGAACATATTCCCATTCACCAGCTCGGTCGTTTTGGCAGTTGAAAGTGCTTGATAGAAAATAAACTTTTCCGATCGCTAATAAATCTTAAACCAGTAATAGCAAAATGATGTGGTTTCTTTTATTCAGTACTTTTGTAGACTATTGATAACTTCTGAAAGATTCATGTAATTGTTTCGAGCGGTTTCAGAGGTAGGGTATGTTAACATTCGCTAAGCTCTTTCGTGGTGGCCGTCGAAGGAACTGAATATAAGTGGAATTTTTCGATCGGTTATAGTTCTGCAACCAGTAAAGGCAAAACGATCTGGTTTCTTTGATTGCAATCAATTGAAGACGATTCAAATTCCCTTAACAATTCATATAATTATTTATAGTGGTTTCCGAGGTAGGTCGTTGTGAACATATTCCCATTCACCAGCTCGGTCGTTTTGGCAGTTGAAAATGCTTGATAGAAAATAAACTTTTCCGATCGCTAATAAGTCTTAAACCAGTAATAGCAAAATGATGTGGTTTCTTTTATTCAGTACTTTTGTAGACTATTGATAACTTCTGAAAGATTCATGTGATTGTTTCGAGCGGTTTCAGAGGTAGGGTATGTTAACATTCGCTAAGCTCTTTCGTGGTGGCCGTTGATGGAACTGAATATAAGTGGAATGTTTCGATCGGTTATAGTTCTGCAACCAGTAAAGGCAAAACGATCTGGTTTCTTTGATTGCAATCAATTGAAGACGATTCAAATTCCCTTAACAATTCATATAATTATTTATAGTGGTTTCCGAGGTAGGTCGTTGTGAACATATTCCCATTCACCAACTCGGTCGTTTTGGCAGTTGAAAATGCTTGATAGAAAATAAACTTTTCCGATCACTAATAAATCTTAAACCAGTAATAGCAAAATGATGTGGTTTCTTTTATTCAGTACTTTTGTAGACTATTGATAACTTCTGAAAGATTCATGTGATTGTTTCGAGCGGTTTCAGAGGTAGGGTATGTTAACATTCGCTAAGCTCTTTCGTGGTGGCCGTTGATGGAACTGAATATAAGTGGAATTTTTCGATCGGTTATAGTTCTGCAACCAGTAAAGGCAAAACGATCTGGTTTCTTTGATTGCAATCAATTGAAGACGATTCAAATTCCCTTAACAATTCATATAATTATTTATAGTGGTTTCCGAGGTAGGTCGTTGTGAACATATTCCCATTCACCAACTCGGTCGTTTTGGCAGTTGAAAATGCTTGATAGAAAATAAACTTTTCCGATCACTAATAAATCTTAAACCAGTAATAGCAAAATGATGTGGTTTCTTTTATTCAGTACTTTTGTAAACTATTGATAACTTCTGAAAGATTAATGTAATTGTTTCGAGCGGTTTCAGAGGTAGGGTATGTTAACATTCGCTAAGCTCTTTCGTGGTGGCCGTTGAAGGAACTGAATATAAGTGGAATTTTTCGATCGGTTATAGTTTTGCAACCAGTAAAGGCAAAACGATCTGGTTTCTTTGATTGCAATCAATTGAAGACGATTAAAATTCCCTTAACAATTCATATAATTATTTATAGTGGTTTCCGAGGTAGGTCGTTGTGAACATATTCCCATTCACCAGCTCGGTCGTTTTGGCAGTTGAAAGTGCTTGATAGAAAATAAACTTTTCCGATCGCTAATAAATCTTAAACCAGTAATAGCAAAATGATGTGGTTTCTTTTATTCAGTACTTTTGTAGACTATTGATAACTTCTGAAAGATTCATGTAATTGTTTCGAGCGGTTTCAGAGGTAGGGTATGTTAACATTCGCTAAGCTCTTTCGTGGTGGCCGTCGAAGGAACTGAATATAAGTGGAATTTTTCGATCGGTTATAGTTCTGCAACCAGTAAAGGCAAAACGATCTGGTTTCTTTGATTGCAATCAATTGAAGACGATTAAAATTCCCTTAACAATTCATATAATTATTTATAGTGGTTTCCGAGGTAGGTCGTTGTGAACATATTCCCATTCACCAACTCGGTCGTTTTGGCAGTTGAAAATGCTTGATAGAAAATAAACTTTTCCGATCGCTAATAAATCTTAAACCAGTAATAGCAAAATGATGTGGTTTCTTTTATTCAGTACTTTTGTAGACTATTGATAACTTCTGAAAGATTCATGTGATTGTTTCGAGCGGTTTCAGAGGTAGGGTATGTTAACATTCGCTAAGCTCTTTCGTGGTGGCCGTTGATGGAACTGAATATAAGTGGAATGTTTCGATCGGTTATAGTTCTGCAACCAGTAAAGGCAAAACGATCTGGTTTCTTTGATTGCAATCAATTGAAGACGATTCAAATTCCCTTAACAATTCATATAATTATTTATAGTGGTTTCCGAGGTAGGTCGTTGTGAACATATTCCCATTCACCAACTCGGTCGTTTTGGCAGTTGAAAATGCTTGATAGAAAATAAACTTTTCCGATCACTAATAAATCTTAAACCAGTAATAGCAAAATGATGTGGTTTCTTTTATTCAGTACTTTTGTAGACTATTGATAACTTCTGAAAGATTCATGTGATTGTTTCGAGCGGTTTCAGAGGTAGGGTATGTTAACATTCGCTAAGCTCTTTCGTGGTGGCCGTTGAAGGAACTGAATATAAGTGGAATTTTTCGATCGGTTATAGTTCTGCAACCAGTAAAGGCAAAACGATCTGGTTTCTTTGATTGCAATCAATTGAAGACGATTCAAATTCCCTTAACAATTCATATAATTATTTATAGTGGTTTCCGAGGTAGGTCGTTGTGAACATATTCCCATTCACCAACTCGGTCGTTTTGGCAGTTGAAAATGCTTGATAGAAAATAAACTTTTCCGATCACTAATAAATCTTAAACCAGTAATAGCAAAATGATGTGGTTTCTTTTATTCAGTACTTTTGTAAACTATTGATAACTTCTGAAAGATTAATGTAATTGTTTCGAGCGGTTTCAGAGGTAGGGTATGTTAACATTCGCTAAGCTCTTTCGTGGTGGCCGTTGAAGGAACTGAATATAAGTGGAATTTTTCGATCGGTTATAGTTTTGCAACCAGTAAAGGCAAAACGATCTGGTTTCTTTGATTGCAATCAATTGAAGACGATTAAAATTCCCTTAACAATTCATATAATTATTTATAGTGGTTTCCGAGGTAGGTCGTTGTGAACATATTCCCATTCACCAACTCGGTCGTTTTGGCAGTTGAAAGTGCTTGATAGAAAATAAACTTTTCCGATCGCTAATAAATCTTAAACCAGTAATAGCAAAATGATGTGGTTTCTTTTATTCAGTACTTTTGTAGACTATTGATAACTTCTGAAAGATTCATGTAATTGTTTCGAGCGGTTTCAGAGGTAGGGTATGTTAACATTCGCTAAGCTCTTTCGTGGTGGCCGTCGAAGGAACTGAATATAAGTGGAATTTTTCGATCGGTTATAGTTCTGCAACCAGTAAAGGCAAAACGATCTGGTTTCTTTGATTGCAATCAATTGAAGACGATTCAAATTCCCTTAACAATTCATATAATTATTTATAGTGGTTTCCGAGGTAGGTCGTTGTGAACATATTCCCATTCACCAACTCGGTCGTTTTGGCAGTTGAAAGTGCTTGATAGAAAATAAACTTTTCCGATCGCTAATAAATCTTAAACCAGTAATAGCAAAATGATGTGGTTTCTTTTATTCAGTACTTTTGTAGACTATTGATAACTTCTGAAAGATTCATGTGATTGTTTCGAGCGGTTTCAGAGGTAGGGTATGTTAACATTCGCTAAGCTCTTTCGTGGTGGCCGTTGATGGAACTGAATATAAGTGGAATTTTTCGATCGGTTATAGTTCTGCAACCAGTAAAGGCAAAACGATCTGGTTTCTTTGATTGCAATCAATTGAAGACGATTAAAATTCCCTTAACAATTCATATAATTATTTATAGTGGTTTCCGAGGTAGGTCGTTGTGAACATATTCCCATTCACCAACTCGGTCGTTTTGGCAGTTGAAAATGCTTGATAGAAAATAAACTTTTCCGATCACTAATAAATCTTAAACCAGTAATAGCAAAATGATGTGGTTTCTTTTATTCAGTACTTTTGTAAACTATTGATAACTTCTGAAAGATTAATGTAATTGTTTCGAGCGGTTTCAGAGGTAGGGTATGTTAACATTCGCTAAGCTCTTTCGTGGTGGCCGTCGAAGGAACTGAATATAAGTGGAATTTTTCGATCGGTTATAGTTCTGCAACCAGTAAAGGCAAAACGATCTGGTTTCTTTGATTGCAATCAATTGAAGACGATTAAAATTCCCTTAACAATTCATATAATTATTTATAGTGGTTTCCGAGGTAGGTCGTTGTGAACATATTCCCATTCACCAACTCGGTCGTTTTGGCAGTTGAAAGTGCTTGATAGAAAATAAACTTTTCCGATCGCTAATAAATCTTAAACCAGTAATAGCAAAATGATGTGGTTTCTTTTATTCAGTACTTTTGTAGACTATTGATAACTTCTGAAAGATTCATGTAATTGTTTCGAGCGGTTTCAGAGGTAGGGTATGTTAACATTCGCTAAGCTCTTTCGTGGTGGCCGTCGAAGGAACTGAATATAAGTGGAATTTTTCGATCGGTTATAGTTCTGCAACCAGTAAAGGCAAAACGATCTGGTTTCTTTGATTGCAATCAATTGAAGACGATTCAAATTCCCTTAACAATTCATATAATTATTTATAGTGGTTTCCGAGGTAGGTCGTTGTGAACATATTCCCATTCACCAGCTCGGTCGTTTTGGCAGTTGAAAATGCTTGATAGAAAATAAACTTTTCCGATCGCTAATAAATCTTAAACCAGTAATAGCAAAATGATGTGGTTTCTTTTATTCAGTACTTTTGTAGACTATTGATAACTTCTGAAAGATTCATGTGATTGTTTCGAGCGGTTTCAGAGGTAGGGTATGTTAACATTCGCTAAGCTCTTTCGTGGTGGCCGTCGATGGAACTGAATATAAGTGGAATTTTTCGATCGGTTATAGTTCTGCAACCAGTAAAGGCAAAACGATCTGGTTTCTTTGATTGCAATCAATTGAAGACGATTCAAATTCCCTTAACAATTCATATAATTATTTATAGTGGTTTCCGAGGTAGGTCGTTGTGAACATATTCCCATTCACCAGCTCGGTCGTTTTGGCAGTTGAAAATGCTTGATAGAAAATAAACTTTTCCGATCGCTAATAAATCTTAAACCAGTAATAGCAAAATGATGTGGTTTCTTTTATTCAGTACTTTTGTAGACTATTGATAACTTCTGAAAGATTCATGTGATTGTTCCGAGCGGTTTCAGAGGTAGGGTATGTTAACATTCGCTAAGCTCTTTCGTGGTGGCCGTTGATGGAACTGAATATAAGTGGAATGTTTCGATCGGTTATAGTTCTGCAACCAGTAAAGGCAAAACGATCTGGTTTCTTTGATTGCAATCAATTGAAGACGATTCAAATTCCCTTAACAATTCATATAATTATTTATAGTGGTTTCCGAGGTAGGTCGTTGTGAACATATTCCCATTCACCAACTCGGTCGTTTTGGCAGTTGAAAGTGCTTGATAGAAAATAAACTTTTCCGATCGCTAATAAATCTTAAACCAGTAATAGCAAAATGATGTGGTTTCTTTTATTCAGTACTTTTGTAGACTAATGATAACTTCTGAAAGATTAATGTAATTGTTTCGAGCGGTTTCAGAGGTAGTGTATGTTAACATTCGCTAAGCTCTTTCGTGGTGGCCGTTGAAGGAACTGAATATAAGTGGAATTTTTCGATCGGTTATAGTTCTGCAACCAGTAAAGGCAAAACGATCTGGTTTCTTTGATTGCAATCAATTGAAGACGATTAAAATTCCCTTAACAATTCATATAATTATTTATAGTGGTTTCCGAGGTAGGTCGTTGTGAACATATTCCCATTCACCAGCTCGGTCGTTTTGGCAGTTGAAAATGCTTGATAGAAAATAAACTTTTCCGATCGCTAATAAATCTTAAACCAGTAATAGCAAAATGATGTGGTTTCTTTTATTCAGTACTTTTGTAGACTATTGATAACTTCTGAAAGATTCATGTAATTGTTTCGAGCGGTTTCAGAGGTAGGGTATGTTAACATTCGCTAAGCTCTTTCGTGGTGGCCGTCGAAGGAACTGAATATAAGTGGAATTTTTCGATCGGTTATAGTTCTGCAACCAGTAAAGGCAAAACGATCTGGTTTCTTTGATTGCAATCAATTGAAGACGATTAAAATTCCCTTAACAATTCATATAATTATTTATAGTGGTTTCCGAGGTAGGTCGTTGTGAACATATTCCCATTCACCAGCTCGGTCGTTTTGGCAGTTGAAAATGCTTGATAGAAAATAAACTTTTCCGATCGCTAATAAATCTTAAACCAGTAATAGCAAAATGATGTGGTTTCTTTTATTCAGTACTTTTGTAGACTATTGATAACTTCTGAAAGATTCATGTGATTGTTTCGAGCGGTTTCAGAGGTAGGGTATGTTAACATTCGCTAAGCTCTTTCGTGGTGGCCGTTGATGGAACTGAATATAAGTGGAATTTTTCGATCGGTTATAGTTCTGCAACCAGTAAAGGCAAAACGATCTGGTTTCTTTGATTGCAATCAATTGAAGACGATTCAAATTCCCTTAACAATTCATATAATTATTTATAGTGGTTTCCGAGGTAGGTCGTTGTGAACATATTCCCATTCACCAACTCGGTCGTTTTGGCAGTTGAAAATGCTTGATAGAAAATAAACTTTTCCGATCACTAATAAATCTTAAACCAGTAATAGCAAAATGATGTGGTTTCTTTTATTCAGTACTTTTGTAAACTATTGATAACTTCTGAAAGATTAATGTAATTGTTTCGAGCGGTTTCAGAGGTAGGGTATGTTAACATTCGCTAAGCTCTTTCGTGGTGGCCGTTGAAGGAACTGAATATAAGTGGAATTTTTCGATCGGTTATAGTTCTGCAACCAGTAAAGGCAAAACGATCTGGTTTCTTTGATTGCAATCAATTGAAGACGATTAAAATTCCCTTAACAATTCATATAATTATTTATAGTGGTTTCCGAGGTAGGTCGTTGTGAACATATTCCCATTCACCAGCTCGGTCGTTTTGGCAGTTGAAAGTGCTTGATAGAAAATAAACTTTTCCGATCGCTAATAAATCTTAAACCAGTAATAGCAAAATGATGTGGTTTCTTTTATTCAGTACTTTTGTAGACTATTGATAACTTCTGAAAGATTCATGTAATTGTTTCGAGCGGTTTCAGAGGTAGGGTATGTTAACATTCGCTAAGCTCTTTCGTGGTGGCCGTCGAAGGAACTGAATATAAGTGGAATTTTTCGATCGGTTATAGTTCTGCAACCAGTAAAGGCAAAACGATCTGGTTTCTTTGATTGCAATCAATTGAAGACGATTCAAATTCCCTTAACAATTCATATAATTATTTATAGTGGTTTCCGAGGTAGGTCGTTGTGAACATATTCCCATTCACCAACTCGGTCGTTTTGGCAGTTGAAAATGCTTGATAGAAAATAAACTTTTCCGATCACTAATAAATCTTAAACCAGTAATAGCAAAATGATGTGGTTTCTTTTATTCAGTACTTTTGTAAACTATTGATAACTTCTGAAAGATTAATGTAATTGTTTCGAGCGGTTTCAGAGGTAGGGTATGTTAACATTCGCTAAGCTCTTTCGTGGTGGCCGTTGAAGGAACTGAATATAAGTGGAATTTTTCGATCGGTTATAGTTCTGCAACCAGTAAAGGCAAAACGATCTGGTTTCTTTGATTGCAATCAATTGAAGACGATTAAAATTCCCTTAACAATTCATATAATTATTTATAGTGGTTTCCGAGGTAGGTCGTTGTGAACATATTCCCATTCACCAGCTCGGTCGTTTTGGCAGTTGAAAGTGCTTGATAGAAAATAAACTTTTCCGATCGCTAATAAATCTTAAACCAGTAATAGCAAAATGATGTGGTTTCTTTTATTCAGTACTTTTGTAGACTATTGATAACTTCTGAAAGATTCATGTAATTGTTTCGAGCGGTTTCAGAGGTAGGGTATGTTAACATTCGCTAAGCTCTTTCGTGGTGGCCGTCGAAGGAACTGAATATAAGTGGAATTTTTCGATCGGTTATAGTTCTGCAACCAGTAAAGGCAAAACGATCTGGTTTCTTTGATTGCAATCAATTGAAGACGATTCAAATTCCCTTAACAATTCATATAATTATTTATAGTGGTTTCCGAGGTAGGTCGTTGTGAACATATTCCCATTCACCAGCTCGGTCGTTTTGGCAGTTGAAAATGCTTGATAGAAAATAAACTTTTCCGATCGCTAATAAGTCTTAAACCAGTAATAGCAAAATGATGTGGTTTCTTTTATTCAGTACTTTTGTAGACTATTGATAACTTCTGAAAGATTCATGTGATTGTTTCGAGCGGTTTCAGAGGTAGGGTATGTTAACATTCGCTAAGCTCTTTCGTGGTGGCCGTTGATGGAACTGAATATAAGTGGAATGTTTCGATCGGTTATAGTTCTGCAACCAGTAAAGGCAAAACGATCTGGTTTCTTTGATTGCAATCAATTGAAGACGATTCAAATTCCCTTAACAATTCATATAATTATTTATAGTGGTTTCCGAGGTAGGTCGTTGTGAACATATTCCCATTCACCAGCTCGGTCGTTTTGGCAGTTGAAAATGCTTGATAGAAAATAAACTTTTCCGATCACTAATAAATCTTAAACCAGTAATAGCAAAATGATGTGGTTTCTTTTATTCAGTACTTTTGTAGACTATTGATAACTTCTGAAAGATTCATGTGATTGTTTCGAGCGGTTTCAGAGGTAGGGTATGTTAACATTCGCTAAGCTCTTTCGTGGTGGCCGTTGAAGGAACTGAATATAAGTGGAATTTTTCGATCGGTTATAGTTCTGCAACCAGTAAAGGCAAAACGATCTGGTTTCTTTGATTGCAATCAATTGAAGACGATTCAAATTCCCTTAACAATTCATATAATTATTTATAGTGGTTTCCGAGGTAGGTCGTTGTGAACATATTCCCATTCACCAACTCGGTCGTTTTGGCAGTTGAAAATGCTTGATAGAAAATAAACTTTTCCGATCACTAATAAATCTTAAACCAGTAATAGCAAAATGATGTGGTTTCTTTTATTCAGTACTTTTGTAAACTATTGATAACTTCTGAAAGATTAATGTAATTGTTTCGAGCGGTTTCAGAGGTAGGGTATGTTAACATTCGCTAAGCTCTTTCGTGGTGGCCGTTGAAGGAACTGAATATAAGTGGAATTTTTCGATCGGTTATAGTTTTGCAACCAGTAAAGGCAAAACGATCTGGTTTCTTTGATTGCAATCAATTGAAGACGATTCAAATTCCCTTAACAATTCATATAATTATTTATAGTGGTTTCCGAGGTAGGTCGTTGTGAACATATTCCCATTCACCAGCTCGGTCGTTTTGGCAGTTGAAAGTGCTTGATAGAAAATAAACTTTTCCGATCGCTAATAAATCTTAAACCAGTAATAGCAAAATGATGTGGTTTCTTTTATTCAGTACTTTTGTAGACTATTGATAACTTCTGAAAGATTCATGTAATTGTTTCGAGCGGTTTCAGAGGTAGGGTATGTTAACATTCGCTAAGCTCTTTCGTGGTGGCCGTTGAAGGAACTGAATATAAGTGGAATTTTTCGATCGGTTATAGTTCTGCAACCAGTAAAGGCAAAACGATCTGGTTTCTTTGATTGCAATCAATTGAAGACGATTCAAATTCCCTTAACAATTCATATAATTATTTATAGTGGTTTCCGAGGTAGGTCGTTGTGAACATATTCCCATTCACCAACTCGGTCGTTTTGGCAGTTGAAAATGCTTGATAGAAAATAAACTTTTCCGATCGCTAATAAATCTTAAACCAGTAATAGCAAAATGATGTGGTTTCTTTTATTCAGTACTTTTGTAGACTATTGATAACTTCTGAAAGATTCATGTGATTGTTTCGAGCGGTTTCAGAGGTAGGGTATGTTAACATTCGCTAAGCTCTTTCGTGGTGGCCGTTGATGGAACTGAATATAAGTGGAATGTTTCGATCGGTTATAGTTCTGCAACCAGTAAAGGCAAAACGATCTGGTTTCTTTGATTGCAATCAATTGAAGACGATTCAAATTCCCTTAACAATTCATATAATTATTTATAGTGGTTTCCGAGGTAGGTCGTTGTGAACATATTCCCATTCACCAACTCGGTCGTTTTGGCAGTTGAAAATGCTTGATAGAAAATAAACTTTTCCGATCACTAATAAATCTTAAACCAGTAATAGCAAAATGATGTGGTTTCTTTTATTCAGTACTTTTGTAGACTATTGATAACTTCTGAAAGATTCATGTGATTGTTTCGAGCGGTTTCAGAGGTAGGGTATGTTAACATTCGCTAAGCTCTTTCGTGGTGGCCGTTGATGGAACTGAATATAAGTGGAATTTTTCGATCGGTTATAGTTCTGCAACCAGTAAAGGCAAAACGATCTGGTTTCTTTGATTGCAATCAATTGAAGACGATTCAAATTCCCTTAACAATTCATATAATTATTTATAGTGGTTTCCGAGGTAGGTCGTTGTGAACATATTCCCATTCACCAACTCGGTCGTTTTGGCAGTTGAAAATGCTTGATAGAAAATAAACTTTTCCGATCACTAATAAATCTTAAACCAGTAATAGCAAAATGATGTGGTTTCTTTTATTCAGTACTTTTGTAAACTATTGATAACTTCTGAAAGATTAATGTAATTGTTTCGAGCGGTTTCAGAGGTAGGGTATGTTAACATTCGCTAAGCTCTTTCGTGGTGGCCGTTGAAGGAACTGAATATAAGTGGAATTTTTCGATCGGTTATAGTTTTGCAACCAGTAAAGGCAAAACGATCTGGTTTCTTTGATTGCAATCAATTGAAGACGATTAAAATTCCCTTAACAATTCATATAATTATTTATAGTGGTTTCCGAGGTAGGTCGTTGTGAACATATTCCCATTCACCAGCTCGGTCGTTTTGGCAGTTGAAAGTGCTTGATAGAAAATAAACTTTTCCGATCGCTAATAAATCTTAAACCAGTAATAGCAAAATGATGTGGTTTCTTTTATTCAGTACTTTTGTAGACTATTGATAACTTCTGAAAGATTCATGTAATTGTTTCGAGCGGTTTCAGAGGTAGGGTATGTTAACATTCGCTAAGCTCTTTCGTGGTGGCCGTCGAAGGAACTGAATATAAGTGGAATTTTTCGATCGGTTATAGTTCTGCAACCAGTAAAGGCAAAACGATCTGGTTTCTTTGATTGCAATCAATTGAAGACGATTCAAATTCCCTTAACAATTCATATAATTATTTATAGTGGTTTCCGAGGTAGGTCGTTGTGAACATATTCCCATTCACCAACTCGGTCGTTTTGGCAGTTGAAAATGCTTGATAGAAAATAAACTTTTCCGATCGCTAATAAATCTTAAACCAGTAATAGCAAAATGATGTGGTTTCTTTTATTCAGTACTTTTGTAGACTATTGATAACTTCTGAAAGATTCATGTGATTGTTTCGAGCGGTTTCAGAGGTAGGGTATGTTAACATTCGCTAAGCTCTTTCGTGGTGGCCGTTGATGGAACTGAATATAAGTGGAATTTTTCGATCGGTTATAGTTCTGCAACCAGTAAAGGCAAAACGATCTGGTTTCTTTGATTGCAATCAATTGAAGACGATTCAAATTCCCTTAACAATTCATATAATTATTTATAGTGGTTTCCGAGGTAGGTCGTTGTGAACATATTCCCATTCACCAACTCGGTCGTTTTGGCAGTTGAAAATGCTTGATAGAAAATAAACTTTTCCGATCACTAATAAATCTTAAACCAGTAATAGCAAAATGATGTGGTTTCTTTTATTCAGTACTTTTGTAAACTATTGATAACTTCTGAAAGATTAATGTAATTGTTTCGAGCGGTTTCAGAGGTAGGGTATGTTAACATTCGCTAAGCTCTTTCGTGGTGGCCGTTGAAGGAACTGAATATAAGTGGAATTTTTCGATCGGTTATAGTTCTGCAACCAGTAAAGGCAAAACGATCTGGTTTCTTTGATTGCAATCAATTGAAGACGATTAAAATTCCCTTAACAATTCATATAATTATTTATAGTGGTTTCCGAGGTAGGTCGTTGTGAACATATTCCCATTCACCAACTCGGTCGTTTTGGCAGTTGAAAATGCTTGATAGAAAATAAACTTTTCCGATCACTAATAAATCTTAAACCAGTAATAGCAAAATGATGTGGTTTCTTTTATTCAGTACTTTTGTAAACTATTGATAACTTCTGAAAGATTAATGTAATTGTTTCGAGCGGTTTCAGAGGTAGGGTATGTTAACATTCGCTAAGCTCTTTCGTGGTGGCCGTTGAAGGAACTGAATATAAGTGGAATTTTTCGATCGGTTATAGTTTTGCAACCAGTAAAGGCAAAACGATCTGGTTTCTTTGATTGCAATCAATTGAAGACGATTAAAATTCCCTTAACAATTCATATAATTATTTATAGTGGTTTCCGAGGTAGGTCGTTGTGAACATATTCCCATTCACCAGCTCGGTCGTTTTGGCAGTTGAAAGTGCTTGATAGAAAATAAACTTTTCCGATCGCTAATAAATCTTAAACCAGTAATAGCAAAATGATGTGGTTTCTTTTATTCAGTACTTTTGTAGACTATTGATAACTTCTGAAAGATTCATGTAATTGTTTCGAGCGGTTTCAGAGGTAGGGTATGTTAACATTCGCTAAGCTCTTTCGTGGTGGCCGTCGAAGGAACTGAATATAAGTGGAATTTTTCGATCGGTTATAGTTCTGCAACCAGTAAAGGCAAAACGATCTGGTTTCTTTGATTGCAATCAATTGAAGACGATTCAAATTCCCTTAACAATTCATATAATTATTTATAGTGGTTTCCGAGGTAGGTCGTTGTGAACATATTCCCATTCACCAACTCGGTCGTTTTGGCAGTTGAAAATGCTTGATAGAAAATAAACTTTTCCGATCGCTAATAAATCTTAAACCAGTAATAGCAAAATGATGTGGTTTCTTTTATTCAGTACTTTTGTAGACTATTGATAACTTCTGAAAGATTCATGTGATTGTTTCGAGCGGTTTCAGAGGTAGGGTATGTTAACATTCGCTAAGCTCTTTCGTGGTGGCCGTTGATGGAACTGAATATAAGTGGAATTTTTCGATCGGTTATAGTTCTGCAACCAGTAAAGGCAAAACGATCTGGTTTCTTTGATTGCAATCAATTGAAGACGATTCAAATTCCCTTAACAATTCATATAATTATTTATAGTGGTTTCCGAGGTAGGTCGTTGTGAACATATTCCCATTCACCAACTCGGTCGTTTTGGCAGTTGAAAATGCTTGATAGAAAATAAACTTTTCCGATCACTAATAAATCTTAAACCAGTAATAGCAAAATGATGTGGTTTCTTTTATTCAGTACTTTTGTAAACTATTGATAACTTCTGAAAGATTAATGTAATTGTTTCGAGCGGTTTCAGAGGTAGGGTATGTTAACATTCGCTAAGCTCTTTCGTGGTGGCCGTTGAAGGAACTGAATATAAGTGGAATTTTTCGATCGGTTATAGTTCTGCAACCAGTAAAGGCAAAACGATCTGGTTTCTTTGATTGCAATCAATTGAAGACGATTCAAATTCCCTTAACAATTCATATAATTATTTATAGTGGTTTCCGAGGTAGGTCGTTGTGAACATATTCCCATTCACCAGCTCGGTCGTTTTGGCAGTTGAAAGTGCTTGATAGAAAATAAACTTTTCCGATCGCTAATAAATCTTAAACCAGTAATAGCAAAATGATGTGGTTTCTTTTATTCAGTACTTTTGTAGACTATTGATAACTTCTGAAAGATTAATGTAATTGTTTCGAGCGGTTTCAGAGGTAGGGTATGTTAACATTCGCTAAGCTCTTTCGTGGTGGCCGTCGAAGGAACTGAATATAAGTGGAATTTTTCGATCGGTTATAGTTCTGCAACCAGTAAAGGCAAAACGATCTGGTTTCTTTGATTGCAATCAATTGAAGACGATTCAAATTCCCTTAACAATTCATATAATTATTTATAGTGGTTTCCGAGGTAGGTCGTTGTGAACATATTCCCATTCACCAGCTCGGTCGTTTTGGCAGTTGAAAATGCTTGATAGAAAATAAACTTTTCCGATCGCTAATAAATCTTAAACCAGTAATAGCAAAATGATGTGGTTTCTTTTATTCAGTACTTTTGTAGACTATTGATAACTTCTGAAAGATTCATGTGATTGTTTCGAGCGGTTTCAGAGGTAGGGTATGTTAACATTCGCTAAGCTCTTTCGTGGTGGCCGTCGATGGAACTGAATATAAGTGGAATTTTTCGATCGGTTATAGTTCTGCAACCAGTAAAGGCAAAACGATCTGGTTTCTTTGATTGCAATCAATTGAAGACGATTCAAATTCCCTTAACAATTCATATAATTATTTATAGTGGTTTCCGAGGTAGGTCGTTGTGAACATATTCCCATTCACCAGCTCGGTCGTTTTGGCAGTTGAAAATGCTTGATAGAAAATAAACTTTTCCGATCGCTAATAAATCTTAAACCAGTAATAGCAAAATGATGTGGTTTCTTTTATTCAGTACTTTTGTAGACTATTGATAACTTCTGAAAGATTCATGTGATTGTTCCGAGCGGTTTCAGAGGTAGGGTATGTTAACATTCGCTAAGCTCTTTCGTGGTGGCCGTTGATGGAACTGAATATAAGTGGAATTTTTCGATCGGTTATAGTTCTGCAACCAGTAAAGGCAAAACGATCTGGTTTCTTTGATTGCAATCAATTGAAGACGATTCAAATTCCCTTAACAATTCATATAATTATTTATAGTGGTTTCCGAGGTAGGTCGTTGTGAACATATTCCCATTCACCAGCTCGGTCGTTTTGGCAGTTGAAAATGCTTGATAGAAAATAAACTTTTCCGATCGCTAATAAATCTTAAACCAGTAATAGCAAAATGATGTGGTTTCTTTTATTCAGTACTTTTGTAGACTATTGATAACTTCTGAAAGATTCATGTGATTGTTTCGAGCGGTTTCAGAGGTAGGGTATGTTAACATTCGCTAAGCTCTTTCGTGGTGGCCGTTGATGGAACTGAATATAAGTGGAATTTTTCGATCGGTTATAGTTCTGCAACCAGTAAAGGCAAAACGATCTGGTTTCTTTGATTGCAATCAATTGAAGACGATTCAAATTCCCTTAACAATTCATATAATTATTTATAGTGGTTTCCGAGGTAGGTCGTTGTGAACATATTCCCATTCACCAACTCGGTCGTTTTGGCAGTTGAAAATGCTTGATAGAAAATAAACTTTTCCGATCACTAATAAATCTTAAACCAGTAATAGCAAAATGATGTGGTTTCTTTTATTCAGTACTTTTGTAGACTATTGATAACTTCTGAAAGATTAATGTAATTGTTTCGAGCGGTTTCAGAGGTAGGGTATGTTAACATTCGCTAAGCTCTTTCGTGGTGGCCGTTGAAGGAACTGAATATAAGTGGAATTTTTCGATCGGTTATAGTTTTGCAACCAGTAAAGGCAAAACGATCTGGTTTCTTTGATTGCAATCAATTGAAGACGATTAAAATTCCCTTAACAATTCATATAATTATTTATAGTGGTTTCCGAGGTAGGTCGTTGTGAACATATTCCCATTCACCAGCTCGGTCGTTTTGGCAGTTGAAAGTGCTTGATAGAAAATAAACTTTTCCGATCGCTAATAAATCTTAAACCAGTAATAGCAAAATGATGTGGTTTCTTTTATTCAGTACTTTTGTAGACTATTGATAACTTCTGAAAGATTCATGTAATTGTTTCGAGCGGTTTCAGAGGTAGGGTATGTTAACATTCGCTAAGCTCTTTCGTGGTGGCCGTCGAAGGAACTGAATATAAGTGGAATTTTTCGATCGGTTATAGTTCTGCAACCAGTAAAGGCAAAACGATCTGGTTTCTTTGATTGCAATCAATTGAAGACGATTCAAATTCCCTTAACAATTCATATAATTATTTATAGTGGTTTCCGAGGTAGGTCGTTGTGAACATATTCCCATTCACCAGCTCGGTCGTTTTGGCAGTTGAAAATGCTTGATAGAAAATAAACTTTTCCGATCGCTAATAAATCTTAAACCAGTAATAGCAAAATGATGTGGTTTCTTTTATTCAGTACTTTTGTAGACTATTGATAACTTCTGAAAGATTCATGTGATTGTTTCGAGCGGTTTCAGAGGTAGGGTATGTTAACATTCGCTAAGCTCTTTCGTGGTGGCCGTTGATGGAACTGAATATAAGTGGAATTTTTCGATCGGTTATAGTTCTGCAACCAGTAAAGCCAAAACGATCTGGTTTCTTTGATTGCAATCAATTGAAGACGATTCAAATTCCCTTAACAATTCATATAATTATTTATAGTGGTTTCCGAGGTAGGTCGTTGTGAACATATTCCCATTCACCAACTCGGTCGTTTTGGCAGTTGAAAGTGCTTGATAGAAAATAAACTTTTCCGATCGCTAATAAATCTTAAACCAGTAATAGCAAAATGATGTGGTTTCTTTTATTCAGTACTTTTGTAGACTAATGATAACTTCTGAAAGATTAATGTAATTGTTTCGAGCGGTTTCAGAGGTAGTGTATGTTAACATTCGCTAAGCTCTTTCGTGGTGGCCGTTGAAGGAACTGAATATAAGTGGAATTTTTCGATCGGTTATAGTTCTGCAACCAGTAAAGGCAAAACGATCTGGTTTCTTTGATTGCAATCAATTGAAGACGATTCAAATTCCCTTAACAATTCATATAATTATTTATAGTGGTTTCCGAGGTAGGTCGTTGTGAACATATTCCCATTCACCAGCTCGGTCGTTTTGGCAGTTGAAAATGCTTGATAGAAAATAAACTTTTCCGATCGCTAATAAATCTTAAACCAGTAATAGCAAAATGATGTGGTTTCTTTTATTCAGTACTTTTGTAGACTATTGATAACTTCTGAAAGATTCATGTGATTGTTTCGAGCGGTTTCAGAGGTAGGGTATGTTAACATTCGCTAAGCTCTTTCGTGGTGGCCGTCGAAGGAACTGAATATAAGTGGAATTTTTCGATCGGTTATAGTTCTGCAACCAGTAAAGGCAAAACGATCTGGTTTCTTTGATTGCAATCAATTGAAGACGATTAAAATTCCCTTAACAATTCATATAATTATTTATAGTGGTTTCCGAGGTAGGTCGTTGTGAACATATTCCCATTCACCAGCTCGGTCGTTTTGGCAGTTGAAAATGCTTGATAGAAAATAAACTTTTCCGATCGCTAATAAATCTTAAACCAGTAATAGCAAAATGATGTGGTTTCTTTTATTCAGTACTTTTGTAGACTATTGATAACTTCTGAATGATTCATGTAATTGTTTCGAGCGGTTTCAGAGGTAGGGTATGTTAACATTCGCTAAGCTCTTTCGTGGTGGCCGTCGAAGGAACTGAATATAAGTGGAATTTTTCGATCGGTTATAGTTCTGCAACCAGTAAAGGCAAAACGATCTGGTTTCTTTGATTGCAATCAATTGAAGACGATTCAAATTCCCTTAACAATTCATATAATTATTTATAGTGGTTTCCGAGGTAGGTCGTTGTGAACATATTCCCATTCACCAGCTCGGTCGTTTTGGCAGTTGAAAATGCTTGATAGAAAATAAACTTTTCCGATCGCTAATAAATCTTAAACCAGTAATAGCAAAATGATGTGGTTTCTTTTATTCAGTACTTTTGTAGACTATTGATAACTTCTGAAAGATTCATGTGATTGTTTCGAGCGGTTTCAGAGGTAGGGTATGTTAACATTCGCTAAGCTCTTTCGTGGTGGCCGTTGATGGAACTGAATATAAGTGGAATTTTTCGATCGGTTATAGTTCTGCAACCAGTAAAGGCAAAACGATCTGGTTTCTTTGATTGCAATCAATTGAAGACGATTCAAATTCCCTTAACAATTTATATAATTATTTATAGTGGTTTCCGAGGTAGGTCGTTGTGAACATATTCCCATTCACCAACTCGGTCGTTTTGGCAGTTGAAAATGCTTGATAGAAAATAAACTTTTCCGATCACTAATAAATCTTAAACCAGTAATAGCAAAATGATGTGGTTTCTTTTATTCAGTACTTTTGTAAACTATTGATAACTTCTGAAAGATTAATGTAATTGTTTCGAGCGGTTTCAGAGGTAGGGTATGTTAACATTCGCTAAGCTCTTTCGTGGTGGCCGTTGAAGGAACTGAATATAAGTGGAATTTTTCGATCGGTTATAGTTCTGCAACCAGTAAAGGCAAAACGATCTGGTTTCTTTGATTGCAATCAATTGAAGACGATTAAAATTCCCTTAACAATTCATATAATTATTTATAGTGGTTTCCGAGGTAGGTCGTTGTGAACATATTCCCATTCACCAGCTCGGTCGTTTTGGCAGTTGAAAGTGCTTGATAGAAAATAAACTTTTCCGATCGCTAATAAATCTTAAACCAGTAATAGCAAAATGATGTGGTTTCTTTTATTCAGTACTTTTGTAGACTATTGATAACTTCTGAAAGATTCATGTAATTGTTTCGAGCGGTTTCAGAGGTAGGGTATGTTAACATTCGCTAAGCTCTTTCGTGGTGGCCGTCGAAGGAACTGAATATAATTGGAATTTTTCGATCGGTTATAGTTCTGCAACCAGTAAAGGCAAAACGATCTGGTTTCTTTGATTGCAATCAATTGAAGACGATTCAAATTCCCTTAACAATTCATATAATTATTTATAGTGGTTTCCGAGGTAGGTCGTTGTGAACATATTCCCATTCACCAGCTCGGTCGTTTTGGCAGTTGAAAATGCTTGATAGAAAATAAACTTTTCCGATCGCTAATAAATCTTAAACCAGTAATAGCAAAATGATGTGGTTTCTTTTATTCAGTACTTTTGTAGACTATTGATAACTTCTGAAAGATTCATGTAATTGTTTCGAGCGGTTTCAGAGGTAGGGTATGTTAACATTCGCTAAGCTCTTTCGTGGTGGCCGTTGAAGGAACTGAATATAAGTGGAATTTTTCGATCGGTTATAGTTCTGCAACCAGTAAAGGCAAAACGATCTGGTTTCTTTGATTGCAATCAATTGAAGACGATTCAAATTCCCTTAACAATTCATATAATTATTTATAGTGGTTTCCGAGGTAGGTCGTTGTGAACATATTCCCATTCACCAACTCGGTCGTTTTGGCAGTTGAAAATGCTTGATAGAAAATAAACTTTTCCGATCACTAATAAATCTTAAACCAGTAATAGCAAAATGATGTGGTTTCTTTTATTCAGTACTTTTGTAGACTATTGATAACTTCTGAAAGATTCATGTGATTGTTTCGAGCGGTTTCAGAGGTAGGGTATGTTAACATTCGCTAAGCTCTTTCGTGGTGGCCGTCGAAGGAACTGAATATAAGTGGAATTTTTCGATCGGTTATAGTTCTGCAACCAGTAAAGGCAAAACGATCTGGTTTCTTTGATTGCAATCAATTGAAGACGATTCAAATTCCCTTAACAATTCATATAATTATTTATAGTGGTTTCCGAGGTAGGTCGTTATGAACATATTCCCATTCACCAGCTCGGTCGTTTTGGCAGTTGAAAATGCTTGATAGAAAATAAACTTTTCCGATCGCTAATAAATCTTAAACCAGTAATAGCAAAATGATGTGGTTTCTTTTATTCAGTACTTTTGTAGACTATTGATAACTTCTGAAAGATTCATGTGATTGTTTCGAGCGGTTTCAGAGGTAGGGTATGTTAACATTCGCTAAGCTCTTTCGTGGTGGCCGTTGATGGAACTGAATATAAGTGGAATTTTTCGATCGGTTATAGTTCTGCAACCAGTAAAGCCAAAACGATCTGGTTTCTTTGATTGCAATCAATTGAAGACGATTCAAATTCCCTTAACAATTCATATAATTATTTATAGTGGTTTCCGAGGTAGGTCGTTGTGAACATATTCCCATTCACCAACTCGGTCGTTTTGGCAGTTGAAAATGCTTGATAGAAAATAAACTTTTCCGATCACTAATAAATCTTAAACCAGTAATAGCAAAATGATGTGGTTTCTTTTATTCGGTACTTTTGTAAACTATTGATAACTTCTGAAAGATTAATGTAATTGTTTCGAGCGGTTTCAGAGGTAGGGTATGTTAACATTCGCTAAGCTCTTTCGTGGTGGCCGTTGAAGGAACTGAATATAAGTGGAATTTTTCGATCGGTTATAGTTCTGCAACCAGTAAAGGCAAAACGATCTGGTTTCTTTGATTGCAATCAATTGAAGACGATTAAAATTCCCTTAACAATTCATATAATTATTTATAGTGGTTTCCGAGGTAGGTCGTTGTGAACATATTCCCATTCACCAGCTCGGTCGTTTTGGCAGTTGAAAGTGCTTGATAGAAAATAAACTTTTCCGATCGCTAATAAATCTTAAACCAGTAATAGCAAAATGATGTGGTTTCTTTTATTCAGTACTTTTGTAGACTATTGATAACTTCTGAAAGATTCATGTAATTGTTTCGAGCGGTTTCAGAGGTAGGGTATGTTAACATTCGCTAAGCTCTTTCGTGGTGGCCGTCGAAGGAACTGAATATAATTGGAATTTTTCGATCGGTTATAGTTCTGCAACCAGTAAAGGCAAAACGATCTGGTTTCTTTGATTGCAATCAATTGAAGACGATTCAAATTCCCTTAACAATTCATATAATTATTTATAGTGGTTTCCGAGGTAGGTCGTTGTGAACATATTCCCATTCACCAGCTCGGTCGTTTTGGCAGTTGAAAATGCTTGATAGAAAATAAACTTTTCCGATCGCTAATAAATCTTAAACCAGTAATAGCAAAATGATGTGGTTTCTTTTATTCAGTACTTTTGTAGACTATTGATAACTTCTGAAAGATTCATGTAATTGTTTCGAGCGGTTTCAGAGGTAGGGTATGTTAACATTCGCTAAGCTCTTTCGTGGTGGCCGTTGAAGGAACTGAATATAAGTGGAATTTTTCGATCGGTTATAGTTCTGCAACCAGTAAAGGCAAAACGATCTGGTTTCTTTGATTGCAATCAATTGAAGACGATTCAAATTCCCTTAACAATTCATATAATTATTTATAGTGGTTTCCGAGGTAGGTCGTTGTGAACATATTCCCATTCACCAACTCGGTCGTTTTGGCAGTTGAAAATGCTTGATAGAAAATAAACTTTTCCGATCACTAATAAATCTTAAACCAGTAATAGCAAAATGATGTGGTTTCTTTTATTCAGTACTTTTGTAGACTATTGATAACTTCTGAAAGATTCATGTGATTGTTTCGAGCGGTTTCAGAGGTAGGGTATGTTAACATTCGCTAAGCTCTTTCGTGGCGGCCGTTGAATGAACTGAATATAAGTGGAATTTTTCGATCGGTTATAGTTCTGCAACCAGTAAAGGCAAAACGATCTGGTTTCTTGATTGCAATCAATTGAAGACGATTAAAATTCCCTTAACAATTCATATAATTATTTATAGTGGTTTCCAAGGTAGGTCGTTGTGAACATATTCCCATTCACCAACTCGGTCGTTTTGGCAGTTGAAAATGCTTGATAGAAAATAAACTTTTCCGATCACTAATAAATCTTAAACCAGTAATAGCAAAATGATGTGGTTTCTTTTATTCAGTACTTTTGTAGACTATTGATAACTTCTGAAAGATTCATGTAATTGTTTCGAGCGGTTTCAGAGGTAGGGTATGTTAACATTCGCTAAGCTCTTTCGTGGTGGCCGTTGATGGAACTGAATATAAGTGGAATTTTTCGATCGGTTATAGTTCTGCAACCAGTAAAGGCAAAACGATCTGGTTTCTTTGATTGCAATCAATTGAAGACGATTCAAATTCCCTAAAATTATCATATAATTATTTAAAGTGGTTTCCGAGGTAGGTCGTTGTGAACATATTACCATTTTCTAACCTCGGTCGTTTCGGCAGTTGACGGAGCTGGATAGTAGTAAAATTATTTATTACTTATTATTTATGTTGTTTTATTTATTGCGTACTTTAATATGTTGTCAAAAGTCCCTCGAAATTTCATGTAATTGTTTCTAGCGGTTTCGGGGGTACGTTGTTGCGAACATAATCCCATTCACCAGCTCGGTCGTTTTGGCAGTTGAAGATGCTTGATAGGAAATAAACTATTCCGATCGCTAATAAATCTTAAACCATGTCGGGAAATGTCACTAGGGGAGTGCCCAAGCACTCTAGCCCTGGTGACAAGTGCGAATTTTTCAAGTTTGTGACCTGGACAATCGTTCCAGGTCGGCGTTAATATCTGACTCCATTTACGATAGGTAGGTGCCCCGACAATGCACTATGTTCAAAAGGTACAGAGGATTCATAAAGAATAAGTCAAAGTTTCAGAGTTGAACAGAAGCAAGTATCACGAGGAACGGGCGCGAAAAGACTGACTGTCTGGTTTTTTTTTTTTTTTTTTTTTTTTTTTTTAATTTCAAAACCTCAACAAAACAATACAATGTACAAAAAGAAAAATAACAAAATATTTGGATTACATATTTCTCCTCTTACTGCATTTACATGCATTTGGTGGAGTGCCTAAATATAATAAATTTTTATTGTCGTTAATAGTTCATTGTTCTTATACAACACTAGGTGATGAGGCTCACCTTCTATTTGTCACCGACACCAACACTAAACACTAGGAACAAAAACAAAACAAACTAAACAAAACAAAACAAACTAAATCTCTACCTAGAACCTAGGACTAGAGTGTTCCAGCCGCGACAGCGTCCTGCCATCGTTGGGGGAACGGAGCGGGGGTTATAGTGTTAAACACCGGGTTTGTTAGATATTGTAATGAGTCGAAAAATTTGATATGTCTACGGTGGATGAATTCATCCACCGTAGGCAGCTCAAATATCTCATGCAGCTCACTGTTTCTTCGCTGCTCGAATGAAGTGCCTCTGACCACTTTCATCAGTATACCGTTTTGGAATTGTTGGAGTTTCTTAGCTGTCGTATACGTCAGATAACGAAATAGCGGTGCACCATACAGCAGAGTAGGCCTTAGTATGCTCTTGTATATCAATAGTTTGAGACGCAGTGATAGATTGGGGGAAGTTAATAAGTGCGTAAGCCGGTAAGACTTCATGCGTGTATGCTTCAACTTCTTCGCTAAATGGTTACTAAAGTGGAGGTGTCTGTCCATTTTAATTCCCAGATATACTAGGTTGTTGGCTGGTGAATTTTTCTCTGTTCCTACTATGTAACTAGTAGGGAGCGGGCTTTTTCCCTTTTGAAAAGAGAAAATTACACAGTCAGTCTTACCCGCGTTTACAGAGATATTGAGTCTCCCCAATCTCTCACTGATCTGGTTACAGGCTGCTTCAGCCTGCCTTAGAGCTACCTTGGCACTCATGCTGCTGCTGTACACCGCTATGTCATCTGCGAAAGCAGTAACTGTGGTATTTTTGTACCGGGCTCCGACAATCTCAGACGTGTATACGTTGAATAGTACAGGGGATAAGACGGCTCCTTGGGGTACTCCACAGGTCAGTGGCACAGCTTCGGAGAGGCTATCACCCACTCTCACCCGCAGCGATCTGTTTTTCAGGAAGCTAGCCAGAATTGAATACAGTTGTTCCGGGCATTCCCGGTCGCAGAGCATTTGACACAGTGTCCCGTGAGACACCGAGTCGAATGCTTGGGTGCAATCAATGGAAAACATAGCCGTGGCTATGTTTCTATTCATGTTATGGCTAACTTCTGACTGCACCTTCAGAAGGGTCTGCGCTCATACTGGATTGGAATCCAGTCTGCTCTGGCGGAATGATGTCATTTTCCGAGCAGTAATCTTTGAGATAATTCAAAAGGATTTTCTCAAAGATTTTCCCCATTTGTGGTAGCAGACTGATCGGGCGGTAGTGGGCTGGTTGATCTCCACTCTTGGCTGGCTTCAGTAATGGAAACAAGATGACTTGTTTCCATGTGTCAGGAAAGTACCGCAATCTTATACAAGAGTTGTATAAGTTTGCTAGTTGTACTATCCCTCTCCTTGGCATTTGTTTGAGCAGCACTGTTTGTATCCCGTCGTGCCCTGGTGCTCGGTTTCCCTGACACCGGCGAAGAATCGCCTTGAGCTGCTTCGGTGATACAAACATGTTGTTCTGTTCAGCATCTACCGGATGAGGGATGTGGTAGTATCCCGTCCTAGCCGTAATATCCCTAGCGTAATGGTCGGCCAGTTTTGTTGCCTGTTGCTCAGCAGTCAGAACATTGTCACCTTCGTGAAGACGGACAGTGGCTGTCTTGCCTTTTGTAGTCTTCAACAACTTCCAAAACTTTCTGTGATCTCCGTGAGTGCTACGAAGTTTCTCATGCCACTGGGCTGTTTTCCAGTGTTTCATCAAGCCCCGGATTTGCGTTGTGAGAGAATTCACAACGACCTTGGCTTGCTGATCTCTCGTCCTGTACCATCTATTCTTCCAAGTATGGCGCAAGGCAATAATTTTAAGAATGTGGTCTGGAGGTGGTCGCAGAGACGGTGGAATGGGAGTGTACTTCGGGATCGCGGTGTTTGCTGCGTCTATAATCACATCAGTTATGAAAGATAGTTGAAGATCTACTTCCTCTTTCGTGCGGAGAACTGGCACTGTATGCAGGTTATGGTAAATCTGCGACCGGTACAGATCCCAGTCGGCACGACGGTAGTCGTATCTCGTGGGGCGAGGGGTCGCCACTTTACCATCCACTGCATACAGTACTGGCCTGTGGTCAGAGGTAATGAAGTCAAGGGCGGTGCAACTAGTAATACGGTGGGGTTGTTTTGTCAGTAGTAAGTCAATCGTCGAGGTAGCTTGTGGGTTACCTCTATGTCGAAAAGTAAAAGTCTGGGGGTGAACGACCGTAAACGGCGTTCTCAACAGGAGTCTCCCAGCCTTGTTTGTTACGGAGTTATACCACATGGTATGTTTTGCGTTGAGATCTCCCACCACCCAGTGGTTAGATCTCTGCGCACATGCGTGTAGCAAGGCTGAGTACTGCTGCAGAGACGCGTACGGTCTTCTGTATAGGGCGGTAAGGTAAATGGGTCTCCCCAAATTTACCTTAACTGTCAAGTGGTGAAGCTTGGGATCAGTTGTAGTCAGTGGTGAATCCACTTTCTTCCAATTGATACCTAGGCGTATAGCAATTAAAACGCCTCCGTAACCGTTAACCCTTTCAATGGCAGTTGAATAACCTTTAATGTGGAACGATTGTGCAGATACCCTAGTGTCTGTCAGAACTACAATATCTGGTCGGTAGAGCGCTAGCAGCACTTCTACCTCATCTATTTTGGTCAGGAGACCATCAACGTTAAAATTTAAAACTTGGTAATCTACCATTGTTGATGTTTACCAGATATCATAGCCATGAGCATTTGGCTACAGAAGTCGACTAGGGCAGTTACCCATTTCGGTGCACATTCAAGGTCTTGACGCTGGTCGTTTGTCAAAAACTTTAGCCTAGGATCTAGGTACTTACTGTTAGTATTTTCTGAAGTGTCCTCCGAAGTTCTGTGGGCCACTCTAGACGTGGAGGGGGCAGCTCTCGACGTGGAGGGGGTAGCTCTCGACGTGGAGGGGGCATCTCTGTCTTCATTACTGCTCTGGAACAGCTTGTAAAGTGGGTTTTGCCAAGCATTTGTAGTTGGCGGTGGAGCCGGCCGCATCCTTGGCTCGTCCTGTTTTCGTCTTTTCTGCTGTGGCTGCAGTTTGCTTGTCGGTCTATCTCTGGCGAGAAGCTCCTTTCTCTTCGCGCAGCCTCTGTACGACGCCGGATGAGCCTCACCGCAGTTGGAGCACTTGAGCGGGGCCGTCTCGTTCCTAGGGCACAGCGCCACCTCGTGTGGGCCTGCACACCTCACACACCTTATTTTCCGGCCGCAGTGGTTTCTTGTATGTCCATATTCCTGGCATCGGTAGCACTGCGGAAGCTCTCTCTCTTCTTTGAATGTCACTATACGTATGATGACATGGTTTATGGCCCTCAATTTTTTTAATGCGTTGAGTGTCACCGAGGGTCTCGTCGTCACTAGGACCGGTGCAATATCTATTTTATTCCCGCTGGGGTCTGACTTCCTCAGTCTTCTTATGTCGAGGACGTCGGGCTCTTCTGTTGCAATTGCGGCATTTATTACGTTTATATCCTCCTGGATATCTAATCCTAGGATAAGAAACTTTTTGTTTCTGGGTCTACCCCTAGGAGCAAAGGAATGGAATTGTTTACCATTCTGCTGGAGTATATCTAGGATTTTGATCCTCTCTTCCTCCTCTTCTGGGTAAATAGTTACCCCCTCTTTCGTCTTCCTCAGGGTGAAGTGAATTATTTTGCTGGATCTAAGCAGCTGGGCTATTGTCGTTGTTGTTTCTCCGGAGACAATAACTGGCGGTGGCTTTTTCACGGTCACCGGTACATCGGGTTGCGAACTTTCAGTTGACTCGCTAGCGAGTAACTGAAATTTATTTTCGACCTTCGTTTGCTTCTTCTTCGCAGGCCGTTGGGCTTTCGCCGTAATTTTAGGGAAAGTGAAGTCCTCTTCACTGTCCGGGGTTGTCGGCCTGGAAGCCGGCCGCTTCCTGGAAGTATCCACTTCCATCTCCATCATCCTCCTATCACTTCCTGTCTTCTCGAGAAACACTTTGTAACTAAGTTCACTGAAAAAACACTAAGTTCACTGAAAAACAAATCGCTGAGTAAGAGTGTGTTTTGACTGTCTGGGGTTAGCCTCCTCCGTTAAATATCCCACGCCTCCTCGGAGGGGCTGAACAAAAGGTTGCCTAGTGCCTGCGAGATCCTAACATGTGGTGAGCATGCCGATTCTCAGTAATCTGTAACCACTTAGCTTGTTGTGGTTTACATGTGCCAAGGGTCCCGCAGGCCTGGGCTGTAAGGGTCTCTCTAATTTATGACTGACAGTCGTCGTCCCGTCTCATGTTACTTGCTTCCGCGTTTTCTTTATTGCTAAAAGATTTATAATAATTTACTTCTGTTTATAATATATCTGCAATAGTATAGGGTGATTTCCCTAAATACTAAGAACCGCCACAAACCAGTAATAGCAAAATGATGTAGTTTCCTTCATGACATACTTCTATATACGTATATATATTATCAACAATCCCTGGAAGTTTTATGTAATTGCTGCCAGCGGTTTTGGAGGTATGGCATTATCGACATATCCCTATTCTCTAAGCTCGGTCGTTGCTGTCGCTGAAGGTGCTTGATAAAAGTTTAATTTTCTCATCGTTAATAGCTCTGCAACTATAAGACAGTATGATGTGGTTTCTTTTATTAAGTGTTAACTTGCCACGAATAAATAGAAGTTACTCTAATCTTGGACCAGAAAACACCATCGTACATTGCCATATTTTTTCAATAAATCTTCGGCAGAGAGGGAGGACTAGTTCACAATCGAGACGGGTGGAGCTAACCGGGCATAGCCCTGCCTGATATATAAGGCAGACATTTTGAGCTCCTTGCTATGTTTTAGTCCGGTAGTTGTCAGACCCTTCCTAATGGGAATCTCCGCCTTCGGTTCGCTAAAACTAGCACATCCTTGGAAGGGATCGCTTCTTGGCAGACGACGATCTCTGGGGCCCTGAAAAATGTAACTAGTAGCGTCTCCCCTAGCGATCCAGTCAGCCTCTTTTCGGCTCACACTCGCCTTTGGGATCCTGACGGTTTTCGCCTACACTTAGATACCGATAGTTAATTCGTGGTCATTACAAGACCATGTAAACTACCTATAATACCTAGACTGTACCTCTTCTCTTGAACATACTGCACTGTCAGGGCATACTTATGAGATATGATGTCAGATAGATCAGTTGTAAGATCTGTCACCAAGCAATCATCCAGGTCATAATCTATTCAACTCTCTCTCCGTCACCAGGACTAGGAGTAGGACCCCTCTTGACGATCCAAATATGTTTTATGGAGTTTATTTTATATTGAGCACATTAGAGGGACTCTACTAAGCGTCAATGTAAAATTTTGTCCCTTATGTACTTCTGGAAGTGCGGAAAAAATAATAGATGAGAACCTCCAAATATAATTTCATGTTTGTAAACCTTAGAGTTTCGGGTTAGAAAAAAAATACACCTAACAATGTAATACTACAATTTAATTTAAATAATTGACTAATAGAAAATACAATGGAGCAACAATTGGTGATTTGATTGTAACAGATGCTTGTTTGACCCAATCGTAGAATATTATTAGAAATGTGTATGTAGTTGAAGTTTTCATTTTAATTACGTTTTTAAATTTATGAAGTGCGGAAGAGATCAGAATGGTTCATAAGAGAGACTTGTGCGGATTTCTTCAGGCCATTCGGCGATTCCTGCTTGGTAGGCCGTACAAGCGGCCGAACCTACGATTCGCGATGGATCTCTCACCCAGGAATCCGGAGTGCCCGCCTAACCTGCCAAAAGGAATACATCACAAACTAAGCGGTACGTCTGCACTCACTGGCTGCTGAGTACTGGTTCTACGGCAAGGGGTAAGGTGCAATTTGAGGATAGTTTGGCTTAAGACAAACGACGGTAGAAATCATTCATATACTATTTCTCTTATCTAGCTAGCGGGAGTTTAACAATATAGACCTAGAGAATAGAGAAAGCTTTATAGATAAAGGGGAGTATTTAAAGTATCTCAATATATATTGTACTATCTTAAATACTTCCCTTTATCTATAAAGCTTTCTCTATTCTCTAGGTCTATATTGTTAAACTCCCGCTAGCTAGATAAGAGAAATATTATATGAATGATTTCTACCGTCGTTTGTCTTAAACCAAGCAATCCTCAAATTGCACACCCCCCCCCCCCCCCTGCCGTAGAACCAGTTCTGGTTACTTCAAAGATCCGGAATGCCTTCCAAACATACGATTGACGCACATGTGGTTTCGGATTTTGTCTTGGATGCATCTGTAAATCCCCGGACATATACAGAACTTTAGTCATTAATTAGGCGAACAGGGATTGATATGTATATTTTGCTAGATTTTGTTTTCCAACTGTAATTCCACCCGCTATTTTTCCATGGGATAGGGTTCTCCTTTTCCAGATCACATATTTCTGGCTTATGATAAACTTATGGTTAACTTGCATTTCTGTTGTTCTTTCTTCAAAGTCTTGCTCGGCTTCCAAAGTTACTTTACTGTCTTTGGAGGCATATATTACGTAATATCTGATGTATATTATACACATCTTGTTATACGTTATATCTTGTATCGTGTATATTGATCCAGGTGACAGTCCTGCAGGTGAAGTGGAAGTATTTTCATAAATCCCTTTCATCTGCTCTTGATTCCAAATCTAAATACCTACTCCTTCGAAAACTTCCCCTCTGCGCCTCCACTGGAATTTCCTCCTCAGAAGCATTTCCCGTTCCACCTGATGAGCTAAACTCATATTTCGTGTCTGCCTCCTCAACCACTCCATCTCCCTTATCTTATAGTCCTTACGAGCCCTCATTTTATGGTAATGGTTTTTATTTAAAATATGTTTCTCCCACAGACCTTATAATCTCCGTTGTGATAACACATTAACGCTACTGGTTCTGACGAAATCCTCGTGAAGCTATTAAAACTATGCCTTCCAAACATCCTGCCTGCTCTTCTCCATATTTAAAATTTTTCCTTTCAAAACTCACAAAACAGTACCCCGAATTCTTGGAAAAAATCTGTAGTCCAATCCTTAAAAACAATCCTTACCCTACATCACCAAACGACTATCGGCTAATATCCATTCTTTCTAGCCTCTCTAAACCTCTTGAAAGACTAGTTCAATCACAAATCTCCTCCGATTTCCATGAACAGTCCCAACTTCGTGACCCTTTCCAATCTTGTTGCCTTCCCAGTTACTCCACACAATATGCACTAGCTCTATGAGATGCTAGTACATGTAATATGACATATCAATAAGAGTATGAATGTCAATAATGACATTCATACTGCTATTGATCAGATTTCTCCAAAACATATGATACCATAGACCACACAATCCTTCTTTCCAAATTAAATCATTAACCTTCTGCGATACCTCTATTTAATGGTTTCGATCATTTCTTTCCAACTATTTACAAGCGGTAACTATCCCTAATCAACCCCTGTCTGATTCTCTTGATCTTTGTTCGGGTTTAGCTCAGGGGTCGAGCATTTCTCCTCTTCTTTTCAGCTGTTATATAAATGATCTCCTCTATTCATCATTGTTCCCACCACCTTTACCCAGACGACTCCCGAATCTATTTATCCCCCCCCCCTCCAATTTTTTTAGCTGCGTCTCAGATCCTTAGTCAATATTCCCGCTTTAACCCTTAATGTCCTTCCCATCACTTTTTGCTCTACCGTCAAAAACTAGGGATAACCATTGACCAAACCCTCTCTTGGGACCATCCAACTGGAACAATGGAACCATTTATCTCAAATTTCCAGTCGGTCAATACGAAACTATCCTATCGCTCTCCCCATCTGCTCCCCCAGCCTACAAGTTAACTCTTTTCCTCCCACATTTTCCCTCACATCGACTATTCCCCTTATTGTATTCTAAATTTAAAAAATTCGTCATATTTCAAGGTTTTGTGGAATAACAATTTCAAATAGATTGAACTATTTTCACAACATTTATGGTGGAACATACATGCAGGCATACAAACGACGATAGCTCTTTACCTGATGAAAATAGAGCGTTTTCCTTTTGAGCTTGGGAAATGTTTGGAACAAAACACGGGAAATTCCCAGTACCTAAACCCCATACCATAAGCCTCAGTGATATAGCATGAAGGTTATAAGCAACCTTCGAAGCTCTAACAGTTGGTCCGAGATAAAGTCAATGTTGTTTTTATTTTTTATTCATGCCAATCTTTATCCTTTGATGATTTACAAAAACACAATGGTGGAAGTGAATTAGTGAAATACTAAAATATGTTTTCACGATACAGAAATACGTTTCACCAAGGTTCGTACCTTCATGCCAGCAGGCTAGTGACCATTGATTTAATAATCACTTGTTTATAGGTCAGCTGTGGTTCGTACACCCTGACTAGATACTAGTGGCTTAGCTTTGTTCAGCAACTTAGGTAGTACCACTACCCTTTCATTAAACATTTAACTGAGTAAGGAAAGTAGAGGGCACCTATATCTAGGCACAATAATATATCGAAATTTTGAATGTCAGAGGAAGAAAGAATTCGTTTCTGAAAATTGCTAAAATTGAAATGTTAATAGGAATAATAATTGTTGAGGCAATTTCAAAAGTAAACAATGCCTTCTAAAACATTTTAGGTAGTAACCTGTAATACTGCAACCTTATAACATTTTCTACAGAAATTTATCTTAGCTTGTTGTCACTGTTCACTTTTGAGTTATTGTCTGTGTTATATCGTACTTGTATCCAATAAGCAGAATGGCAAAATGAGAATAAACAAAAAACAGCATTTACAATGAGACATGTGAACTCAATGTAATTATAGAAAAACTATTTTTCTAAAAGTAGTTGGAATTTAAATTTACAGTGCAGTTGGCACTCATATATACTAAAGTCTATACTAAAGTTACTTTTTCTTAACCAAGTTGATTCGAGGATCATCGCCTGACTATTTTCCCCCTGTATATAATGTTTCCTCTTTATTATTATTATTTTACATACTAATAACTATAAACTAAATTGTGTGTATTTAAATATTAATAGTTGAAATAAAGGATGTAGAAAATTAAATAACAATGTCAGAAAGTTTCTGTATCTTGATTATTTAATTTATGATCATTCAATTAATTTTAATGTTATTTATTAATCATTTATTCAGTTTATTTGTTAAGTCACCTATATTTTTACAAAAAATTGCCTTTGGAACACATAGGAAAAATTGTAAATAGCTAAAATATTGTTAAATAAAATAATATAAAAACCCTTTTTGTAGATAATAAGGCTTCTATTTTTTATTCTTAACAATTTACTTTTTAATATCTTTACGAGATTTTTTTATTGTCTTTTCTTGAAACGAAAAAATTAAGAACTTTAAATCTTTCATTGCTAAGCATTAAATCTGAGGGGGAGAAATTTGACCTACGACCATGATTAAAATTATTAAAAAACGTGGATCCTCGCTCTATGAAAAAGTTATTCAATTAAATTAATGAACTGTTGATTTGTTCACTTAGCCACCGGCTCCTCATACATACATGAGTGAGTGGAGCCTCCTGTGATACTTTTTTTATGAATGATAATGTTTTGCTTTCATAATAATTACTAACATCTAACGTTAATACACCAAATATAAAACCTTTTGTTTTATCAATTCGTAGACAATCTCTACTACAAGCGTGACACAAGAAGAGAAGTGCGTGCTCCTGTGGTAATTGAACGAAATGAAACATTCCCATGCCCAGAGCAGAGCTGCACACCACGTGCATCCAAGCCAAATCCGAAGACGTACGACTGGGATGGCCATCACTATGAATAAACAGATTTTTTTTATGAAACATGTATATCATTTAGTTCAGTAAGCCATGGCTTATTTATTGCTTTCTTACGAATTAACATCAACTGCCAAGCAGGGATTGGCAAACAATCACGCGACTTTTCGGGTGGTAAGAAAGTAGCATCCCCAAGTGCTTTGAGTGATAAGATTTCGATCATACTAAAACCACTGCGGTAGGACGTTGGCTTGTTTAAGATGCACTGGTAAACTTAAAATAGTACAATGCCCTCGACCAACGCTTGGTTGTTTTGAGTCCTCGAATCAAACCGCGACATATGCAGTGACGCATAAGAAGTAAGTCTGCAAAATGCGTTTCACAGTCGCAAATTCCCTGACGTTCGCCAACCCGTATTTCAACCTCGATATTCCCATCACCAGACAGCAACATTTGATCACCGAATGCACCACCCTTGGCAGGGCATTGGCCCATGCCATTCCAGTATGCAATGGCCGGTAAGGGGAGAACTCTCACCCAAAAGTAAGACTACAGTCGGTCTGAGTGGAAGCTATATTGGTCTCAAATTGGCCATAACTTTCATACAGTTCTCTACACAAAAGATTAATCGAGTCGTCTACCGACATTCTAACTATAGTTAAAATATCGATCCCACTACCGATCACTCTACAGCTGGCGTCATATCACGTTCTTCTAATTATTGCCTTGCCCTAGAATTATTTAATAAATAATTTTATTTTTGCTCAGCGGACACGAATGCTTTGCGACCGGTTTCCCATGTCGATTTACCAAATTGTTTGTCAATCTCGGTTGCCGACTCCTGTACTAAAGGATAAATCAAAGATCTCAGATCTTGCCCCCTCTCCCTCGCCGATTAAGTTATAGTTATGAAGCTTATTCTGAAATATACCGTCAATTACATGTTTAATGTGACACCATTGAATATATTTGACAACCGTCAATATCAATAAATCAAGGAATTATTTCGTGTAATACTTTTCAATTTGGATTACAAAGTGTTGAAAGTTTAGAGCTTTGAGCTATTCTAGCATAGCATAGCATACACTGAATACAAAATACATTTATAAAAATATTTGCAAAATATTAACCGGAGAATATGGATAGCACTAACGTGGTATTTAGTTCTCAGGACGACTAATGTAAGCATCACCTTTAACTCCAAATACTTTGGGATTATTCCAGTAAAAATTGATAGAAATATAACTAGCAAATAATATTATTTATTTATTCGTTACTTGTTAAATTTATTTATTTGTTTATTTTCTCCTTTATTTCTTATTTGTTATTTATTGTTCGTTATTTAAAAACACATTCTAGGAGGGGGGGGGGAGATTCAATGCGTCATAGAAAGCAAAGGATAAATTAATAAATATATTTTATACAAAATAAATTTGTTTACAGTAAATAATCTAGTCACTTGTAATTAATTCTTAAAACAAATATTCAACATACAATTTCAAGATGCATACAACATACAAACCACTTGATTACTTAACAAATATCCATACTGTGATTGCAATATTTATCATAAAGTGTCTGCTTTCAGAAAAAATTATATAAAAAGTATTGAATATTCTTCTAAATTATTTGTTATTTGAATATTCAAATGACGAATAAAATAAAAAAATAAAATGATTCGTTATAAAAATAATACGCTCAGCTAAATTATTTGCTAATTGCGAATATCAAAGAAACATTTTATTTCTTAATTTATTATTAATAAATTTTAATCATTCGTCAAATAAAATGAAATTTTCGCAAGTATGTAAACAAGTTGTTTGATACAACCAACCTGTTTGAGCTATTTAGTTATAACAATGTTATAACCTCTAGTGTTTGAAACTGTAGGCCATACTTTCACCAGCAATCAGTTTTGTGAGTGTGCTTGTTGTGTTTTGTGCTTTTTCTCCGTAAATCTTATTACTGGTGGATAAACGATTGTATATTGAAGTTTTAGTTTTGAATAGCATATTGTTGCATACCAGCATACAATGGATGACGAACAGGAGACATACAAACTTTGGAGAATACGAAAAACTGTAATGCAACTTTGCCATGACCGAGGATACCTGGTGACCCAAGATGAATTAGATCAGACTTTAGACCAATTCAAAGAGCAGTTCGGCAACAAGCCCAGTGAAAAAAGGCCTGCTAGAAGTGATTTGATTGTGTTAGTAGCCCACAATGATGATCCAACAGACCAGATGTTTGTGTTCTTCCCGGATGAACCGAAGATTGGTATTAAAACTATCAAAACATACTGTCAGAGAATGCAAGAAGAGAACATTCACAGGGCAATTATTGTTGTGCAACAAGGTATGACGCCCTCAGCAAAACAGTCTCTAGTAGACATGGCCCCCAAGTATATCTTAGAACAGTTTTTGGAGTCTGAATTATTAATCAACATTACTGAGCATGAGTTGGTTCCAGAGCATGTTGTTCTAACCCCAGAAGAAAAGCAAGAACTTTTACACCGTTACAAATTGAAAGAAAATCAGCTTATGCGTATCCAGGCTGGTGATCCGGTAGCAAGGTATTTTGGTTTGAAAAGAGGACAATGTGTGAAAATTATAAGGTCATCAGAAACCGCTGGACGATACATATCTTACAGGCTTGTTTGTTAATATGTTATTATATTCAATTGTATAAATCTTAGTTAATAAATAATATCTATAATTTAATTTATAAATTGTACTTTTGATTAGTCCCTTCTTTGTAGTTTTTAGTTAGTTAGAAGTTAGTTCATAATTAATTTATTTAATGGTAAATGTTGCAATCGCCAATTTGTTTAATTATTTTTGATAAGGTATATTATACAGATCATGATTGAATTAATTGAAAGCACTTATATGGTAAAATAGTGTGGCCGATGAATTGGAGTTAATGATTAATCTAATGTAAAAACTTGTTTATTTATTTATTTTTTCAAAACAAATAAATAAACAATTTGTATTTGTTGCTGCCCCGTTTGTTATTAGGGCAAGCTCAAAGTTTTATAACAGGAATTTTGTAACCTTAAATTAATATGTGCGGGAAGTCGCCCAGACTGGATCAGGTATTTGGTTATTGATTGACATCATTAAAAATAGGTGGGTTCAATATTTTTCATAAAATTATGATTGATTTTTCTGTATTTTGACCTTGATAAATATATAAAATCTTAAATCAGAATTTTTTTCTCCATTTTATATTACATTAATATAACAAAAATATTTCTGTAGAGAACCTATGGTGAAGGAATTTACTCATGGGAAAGCTATTTTGGTTGACAGGGTAAAATCCCCGGGCATTACTTATGCACTCCTTTCAATTGATGTTCCTTTGACTGCATACATCAGCATGTGGGCCTGGGTCATTCTCTTCACTGTGAGGGCCTCCAGGCCTTATGTCTTGTCAAGTCCATACCCTTCTACCGAGCCTTCCTGTGAATTTTGCTTTATCGGTTAGATTAGTTACCCTTTCTTCTATGTATCCAAAGCACCATTCTTTATTTTATTTTGTTGTCTCCTGTTAGTCCAAATGGTTGTTATTGTGAAACTTATTTCGTCTCTGCGAGTATTTTCAATTATCCTATAAAATTATTTCATTTCTACTGTTTGGTCATAAGGCACTTAAAAATCATTGGGATATATGTGGGTTGTTCCAGGTCATTGACACAAATTGAAAATAAAATTAACCTCGTCTTAGATTTTCATGTATTTTTTCATAGGTCTACTATTCATATAGACTTTGAAAAAATACCAGATTTCATCGAGAAATGTCAAATTGTTTTAGAATTACAGCTAAGAAAATTTTTAAAAAATCTCCCCTAAAACCGCAAACAGAATTTTTTTTAATTGCTCTAGTAGCTCTCCTAATTAGGATGTACTTAATACAAAATACTTGAGGGTAATAAAAAAAATTAATTTAAATTTTTTTTAAAGTACTTATTTTATAATTAATTCCATTAATTGTTGAAAATAACATAAATTTGTGATAATGGGTTTATTGTTGAAATAATTAAAAACTAAGGCTTGATTTTTCATTAATACCCTGTATATCTCCAAATATCTATGCTTCATCCATCCTTAGGAATCTTTAAAGCTCTCCTATTCCAACACTTCCTCACCATCCTGAAATGTGCTTGTAAGTGGGGAACAATTAATATTGTTGTATATATTGTATTTTCAGACTTTTATTTTTGTATTTAATATTTTTATCTAATTGTTTACTATATATAGATAGATGTTGGATGCCAGCTTGTATGTTACTTGTTTTGTTTTCTTTTGTATTTATTTAATGTCATATTGTATTGTACAGACTTCTGCACATTGCTACTTTTTTTTGTTTAGGTTTCTTTTAGGTGGATCCATCTATGACTTTATTCACTAAGTGCAGTTAAACAATCATTTATTTTATTTCATAATTATTATGTTTCCACTATATTTTACATGGTCATTACCTTTTTTAGATTTTGCTGTAATAGTTCTTTTTATTTTCCACATGCGAATTTGTCATCTGAACATTAATGTTATTCATTAATATATCGGGAGTTTGTACCGGAATAATATTTAGTTTTCTATTCTATTTGGCTGAATAATACAAGAATGCTAATTTTTACACTTTTGTGAAAATAAACGTGAACAATAACCTGAAATAGTACAGTAATGAGTCTTAAACAACTGTAATCTGCTGGCAATAAAAAATTATTTTAAACCTCTGTTTTTATGAGGAAGAAGTCCATAAACCGACAGGTTTATTATAAACACAAGTTTTTTAATGGAATGCTCCCCTCTTACTTAATTTCTCATCAACCTGTACTGAAGCTAGTTTACTCTTCGCTCAACAGATGTAGAAATTGTAATGCTCTTTTTCTAAGCTAATTTTAATTAATAGGCCTTATCCCATTCCAATTATTTACATAAAAAAATGAAATTTTTTCAGGAGTCATCTCCTTTAGTTCATTATAGAAATGATACTTTGGTTTTTAATAACTGTTTTTACTACATAATGATTAATATTCATGAGTAAAATCCCACTCATATATATATGTATGTGGATGTACACTCACACATCCATCCTATGTGTATGCCAGCATAACTATGGAATTCCTGGAACAATTTACAACAAACCTGGTGTACATCAGACTTACCATCTAGAAAAAATACTGTGTGGGTGAGAACCCTAGCACCCCTTATTGAAGAGGTAATTAATTTGAGATAATTTACAAAATAAAAATGTGACACTCTTCCTTTCTTTTTGTCTACGATTCTCATTAATTGATCATAATAGTTTAGTTCTAAAACTATGTTTTTTAAATATCTTTAATTTTTTCAGAAAAATTGTAATTTTTGTTTCTTCATTTAAGAGTTAACTAATTTCTTTGAATTTATGAAATAGAATCGTGACAGACTTATTTTTTCCCCTATAATTCTCATTAATGGATCATAATGAAAGTTAATCAAAGGAGGATAAAGTTTTTTTGTTATTTTTTTCTTCTCCAAATAAACCTCTACAGTCAGACTTGAGAAAACAAAAATATTGTGTTAAAATGGAGATGAATAAAACTCAATCAAGTAAACATCGGTTTGAAATTATAAGCATTTAAATTATTAAAATAATGGCTTTTTAATTAAATGTACACATACAGTTGTTTAAAATGATGACAAAATTTTCAATTCATACTGTGTTCAAACAGAATCGGGAAAAAAATATATAAAATAGTTACATGATAAATTATTTCATAACAACTAAACAATATTTCTAAAATATTACACATAACAATAAAATAACAAACATAATTTGATTTAAAAAGAAATTGATAGTTTTATGTTAACAAAAATATATATATAAATATGTACAAATATATTTTTATAATTATGTACATAATACAGATTTCATAAGGAATGAAGAATTATTTGTCTCCTCAATATGAGAAGTTTCATTATCCCTAAATTTCAAAGTTTTATTTTCAATCTGAGCGAGTCGACGACAGTCATAACCAGTGGCTTAACTAACTCAATAATCTCTATGTATGGACATATTTCAGCTTTATAGTATACAATAGCATATATGGTCTTCTTTTTTGTTTCTATATAATGAGGAATCCTTGATGTCACACATTATCTGGTCTTATAGACTGTGGAAGCTGTTTGTAAAGAAGATTTACATTGCTCCTGTTTAAACTACAATTTACAGGAGCATTTTGTGCGGAGTTTCTAACATATCTTTAAATTCTTTCAGCCATTGGGCACCAACAGCTCCGTCCACTACTCGGTGATCACAGCTCAGTGTCACAGTTATAAATTGCATGGGTACTCTATAGAAATAAAATTAAATGGTAAATTAGTTAATTACATTTTATAGGCATACATTACTAACATAAATAAACAAATATGTGGTAATGTTTAGAAGTATATTATTAGCATTAAAAGGTTGGAGGCACTAAAAGAAAAACTAAGATAAATTTAGAAATTATACAATAAAATATTTGCAAAAGGAGGTATAAGCGAGTTCTGTAAGCGTTTATGCTTCAGATTATGCTGTCAATGAAAAGAAAGAAGGAAGATACTATTTAAAATTTCAGAGATCAGTTCTTTTATCACTCATTCCTTCAAATACATATCTGAGTATCTATATTCTGGGACAATTATGGAATAAATTAGCCAGAAACAATTTACACCAAATCTGGTGTACAACAGAAATTGCCACATTAGCCACCCTTACATGACCTTGAATACATAAGTCAAACAGAAATTATTAAATACCTTTACCTTATTTCAATAGAAAACTAATTATCTTACCCGACTCCATCAACTGGGACCATCCTATCTTGTGTTGTACCTACAGCCAGAATAGTGGACTGCGGAGGGTTTATAATACCACAAAAGTGAGTAGTCCCAAACATTCCAAGGTTCGATACAGTGACAGTGCCCCCCTATAAGAAAAACATTTCATTTTATAAATAATTAAAATAGATCAAACATAAAAGTACAAAAATAAAATAAAAACCTGGAACTCCTGAGGCTGAAGCTTCCCCTCTCTTGCCTTAGATGCTAATTGCTTAACAGTTTGAGTAATTTCTATTAAACCTTTTGTTTCTGCTTGGAAAACTATGGGTGTGATAAGTCCTTTATCAGTGCTTACTGCTACACTCACATCAACATTGTTATGTCTAAAAAATACATACAATGATATAGATAAAATAGAAGAGAAGTAGGTGATCCCAAATTAATATCAATAAATTCCTTAGAAAAGAAACATTTTACAACAGCTCTTCTAAATTTGCGCAGGCACAATTAAAAATTTGACTTCTCTACTACCCATATCACCGATAAACAAACAAACCACACCGACCTATTATTAGATCTTATTTCATTAATTACAAAACTGAATTACAGCAAATTTCAAACATATTCTCGCAAATAGTTCAATTATTAAAATAGCATTGTTTTTAAATAACATAGTACACTTCCCCACCCATGTCCTTTTTTTTTGGCCTTAGTCACACTCTTACCGGAACCCTCACCCCTGATAATTTTACCATAATTACTCCAGTATTGCTTAAGCAGTCAACATCTCTCTCTAACCATCTCATTCTAAGTTCATAAATTAAATAACTTCCACATCTTTAAATGTATCTATACTTTTGTTTCCACACTAGCAATTATTTCCACACATCTTGTCTTGTAATCAGGACCTGACACAGACATACATAAAATGTCGTAACACCTATTAATGAATTCAACATTTCTCTTTCATCATTCTAACAAACTCATCCATTCCTTTATAAATTTCTGATGCCAGCAATCCCACGGAAAACAGGACTGATACGACTTGGACAACATTCAATATTTAAATAAAGCGTATAGTTCATTTTAAAAACGATAATACTTTTTATTCAATTTTAAAGAATTTGCAATTGATCACAATTGACAAAGTGAAACAAGCGCTATTTGAATAAATTGTGGGCTCAGTTAAAAAAAATGAAATAATGAGCTTTTTTTGGGGCATCCTTTACTTCAGTAAATACTCAGTATTGCTAAATATAAAAATTTGATTAATTTTGTCATGCAAAGAATAGACAACAATTAACTACTGATAAAAACTACTATAACAAAACGTAATATATATATTTAATTTTAATAAAACTCACTGTCTTATAAACGTATCCATCCAATGAGAGTTGGCAGCCGGTACCTTTTTGCATGCTAAAGCTGTTGCTTTAATAATAAAATCATTAACACTAATCTTTATTTTTTGTTTCTCCAAACTTTTATTTATAGTTGCACGAAGTTTTAGTAATTCGTCCACACGAACATCAACTGAAAGATAGTAATGGGGAATCGTCTAAAAAAAAAAAAATTGTTTACTAAGCTACTTTAAATAAATATGGATATCAAGTCAACTAAATATTTTAAAAAACCTATCCCTGATCTCTGGGGCTAATTAATCATTATCCCAGACTTACATAAAATTAAATAGCTTGTTTATTAATATATAAGATTTTTTTTCTTTAATAATCAATCGACTGTGGAAAAAAATCTTTAGTGCCCACTTTTTATGTGAGTTTGCCTTTGGGCTTGAAAATTGGAGTGGATTTGATAAATCAATCTTATTGCCCAAGTTGATGAATAATTCAAAATATGTTTGTATTTTGTCTAACTAAATAATCGTGGAGTCAATAAAAATTATATATTCTTAAAAAAATATGAAGAATAACAAGTATGAAAATGCTGGTTGCTTAAAATAGAGCAATTATCACTCCAGTCATTAAATGCACTTGAATTTTTACCAAGAAAGCTATTTAGAGTAGGATTTTAGGTGAACTCAAGTCAGGAAAACAGTTTTCCCACTAATTCACATTTCTTTCTTTCTTAGACAAGTTGTCTTTAATCATTTGCTTGAAAAGATGTTCAATCAAACAAGCCCCAAAAATGAATAATAATTTATCTCACAAAAGAATCCATTTTTAATTGCTTGAAAAATTAAAAATAATTATAGAAATGATTTAAGTGACAATTTGAGGAAAATGTCATTGCTGAATTTTGGACAAAAGAATGTATATTATAACTATTAAGTAACTGTTACCTAGTGCAAATAGGAAGTACATAAGTAAATTATGTAAGTTAGACTGCTTTTATTGGATTTGAAAACCATTATAGTAAAATTAATATATCAATTACTTTTAATCTAAGACTTAGAACACCATGAATAATATAGAGTAAGTTCGCAAATTAAAATAATAACTTTATACAATATTTGATGTTAATAATTCATCACAATATAAATTCTGCTTAAAATATGAATTTTTATTTTTATTTTATTCATATAATATATCTATTAATCTGTAAACAAATTAACTGACTCACCTGTTTTGACTCAAGGAGTCTTTTAGCGATAACAGATCTCATACTTGTCAAAGGAATATCTATAAAATTTGCACCAGGAACAGCAGAAACTACAGGTTTAGCTGCTGCAGCCGCTGGCTTCAGTGAATCTAAGTCTTTGGCAGTGATAGAATCATATAAACCAGTTCCTTTTGCAACACTCTGCGGAAATAAATTAATGCAATTAATAAAAATAAAATAAAATGAATAAGAATGTAGAATTAAGTTCTTGCTATCATATTACTACAACAAAGAAGTAACATTGCATATGATGCGTTTACTTTTGAATCCAGAATGGGATTTTTAGGTTTTTATTGTTGTTTTTGTTCAAAACTGTTTTCTCCTATATGTCTGGTGGTCGGTCAGCAGGACTACTAGGATGACCTAAGAATTCTTCCGCACCAGCGAATAAATTACATTTCAGAGCTTAATTTCCCTATCACACTTTTGACATATTCATTCAGATAACACAAATATTCCTGCATTTGTATTTTTTTTTAATTTAAATAAAAGGAATGTTATGTTAAGCAGAAAATTAGACTCTACAACATTCAGCTTTTAATGATTAGCATAGATGAAGATAAATATTTCTTGTCTTTATTTGATTTAAGATAAGAAAGAGTTATTACTTATGAACAAATATTTAGGCACTAAGAACTAAGTTAAGCATGAATGTTACTGCTAACCTAAAAAAATTGAGATATCTGAGATTTTCATTGTTTATGTTCCACTCTATTCACAATGACAAAAAAGTAGCCTCGCGGGCAGATCTATATAATATCATTTTTTTTGTATTTTATTCACTTTATGAGAGTAAACGTTATTCAAGGGTGGAGCTCCTATTCAATGTAATGGCTTTAAGTTGGCCTTGTCACAACACAAAAAATAATTAAGAGCAATTTATTAATCAATTATTTATAAATTTTAAAGCTTTATAAAGTATGAGTAGTAAATTCAACTAGGAGACCATTAAATAATTATATATTATTATATAAATAATAATTCACCACACTAACCAGATTTTTTAAATATTTTTTTATATCACTAATGATAATTAAGTAAATAAATAAAAAAGATAATCTTAATTTATAATTTGTTAAATTAGTTTGAGTAAAAAAAAATAATGTTACTGAGATAATTATTATTCTTTCTTTTCTTACTTAATCAATAACCAGGGAAAAAAAATAAACAGCAGTGAATTTTTCCTTACTTATTTGACAAAAAAATTAAATTAAATGGTCCCCACCCATTATAAGTAATAATAGCTTTTGTATTTAAAAAAAAAAAAGGCTTAATTTAGCTATAAAAGAATGATTTCTTATCAACAGGTATGAGCCAGATAGATTCCATTCAGTGTAAGGATGTTATGATCATGTTTCACAGGCATGCACATCACACCCTCAAAAATGATTTTAAAAAACTCATATTCTTTGAAACCATAATAGATGTAAACCAATGCTAATGAGCAAACTTCTCATTTTTATCATAAGCTTTCATTTAAATGTCAAATTAATTCACTAATATCTGATCCAACTGTTTTTAAATTTTTGATATAGTTGTTAGTTTAAATATAATTACTTTAGTTTAAAAATGTCCCGTTAGGGTAGAAATGGAGTTATTTAAGTAATTGTCCTTTTGTTGGTCTAGATCCTATTGTTATTAATAATTATTATTATCCAAAGAAAAAATAAACTCATAGGATCGGGACTCGGACCCAGGATCTCTGCCAAAGGAGCAATACCTTATTCGACTAGAATTCATATTGGAGACATCCTCACTAGTGCAGGAATAATGATTAATATTCAAGAAACCAAATGAAATTAATAACATTACTCAACTGTGGAATATGTTTAACTCAACTGTATATTTAAAGAACCACATAAAACTTAATTTATGTCTAAGTGTATGAAAAAATAATGCTTTCAATTTTAGGGTAACTTTTGATTAGATCATCACATTAAAAATCATAATGTTCTGATAAACAAAATGTACTTATTGCTTTGTTCTCTTTAAACTATGATTAAAAAACAACATTAACATCATGTTAGTAACTTTAACTAAACCAGTATTTTTTTTCAGAGGCACATTGCATTTTAGTTATATTTGATGCACCAATGATGAAAATAAAAGTGATTAGATAAAAAATAACAAAGGGATCGTAATACAGAACTGGGTAATTAAAAACTAATTTTTTTCCAGCCATATTGAAAGGGTAATATAACATTGACATGCAAATAACTCATTACTGTATGTGGGGGAATTTATTGATCTATAATTTTTAAAAAATTTCTCTGCAGTTGCGAAACTAACTGAGTGATGTACCGCATGACTAGAATTTTAAAATAATAGATTGAAGTCACTAAAATTCAAATGTGAAAGTCAATTCTTGTTTCAAGAATTAGTAATTTGAAAACAATCATGAGACTGAAGATTAAAAACACAAGCTTACCTCTAATTTGATGCCTTTTTTCAAAGCAAGATTCTTAGCCATTGGACTGGCATATATCCTACCCTTTTCTGTTAATGGAACAGCTTCGGCAGGTGAAGCTGGAGCTGCTGTTGATGGTTTGGCCGCTGGTGCAGGTGCAGGTGCACCCCCTGGAGCTGCAGGCGCAGCCACTGCTGGAGCATCATCTTTGAAATCTTTAAATTTGGCAATATCTTCTTTGTTCTCAACTATTATACATACAAGCTAAAAAAAAAATATTTATAGTCATTAACAGCCCAACACATAATCAAAACTTGAAAAATATTTGACAAATTAATAGCATACTTTTCCGACGGGTATGTCTCTGCTCCCAGCTGGAATTAAAATTTTGGCCAGGAACCCTTCATCGGGAGTTTCGAAACCCATTGTGGCTTTGTCTGTTTCAATTTCAGCTAATAGATCTCCTTCATTTAGCTTGTCACCTGGGTAAAAGTAAATTCTATTTAAATTATCGATTTCCATTCAATAAATAGAATATATAGGACTAAAGACAAACCTTCTTTTTTGGCCCAGCTCACTATTGAACCCCTTTCCATGGTTGGCGATAGAGCAGGTAATGGTACTTTCTTGTGACTAGGGTAATCAGAATAATATCTGCGCCCTGGAACATCTCGTCTCCCGGATATTGGCTCAAAAGCATACTGGTGAGTTTTGCAATGTCTGCTACAACAAATAAAAGTCTAAATAATAAATGTGAGCACCAACTCTAAATATACAGTTAACATAATAAATTATTTAAACGATGTTAAAATTAAGATTTTTTAATTGACAAGCTAGACTACCTACTTTTGAAAGCATGGGTCCAGATAAACGTTATTATGAGAAACTGCAGTCAAACTCCTTGAATAATTTGGTCGTATCCTCTGCCGGACAAGTAACTTCAAAATGTGATTAGCCCTGGACCCTATTAAAGACATATCGGAACAATGACGGCAACTAACTTGTAACAGCTGAATCAAACACCTAACCTGATCTATTCTTTAATACCGTTATCAGCTGCTAAAGAAACAACTTGTTATCTATCAATTTCGAAACGTTTGATGTCAATCTCGTGTTAAACCACAAAGGAGAAATATTGCTCTCTATAACTATTACTATTAATTAAAAATAATTTTTTTCAATTAATTAATTATGAAAAATAAATGCATTATCGAATTTTCAGTAGCCAGGGAATAAAAGTTATCATTCTTATCAGAAGCATAAAGTTAGAATAGTCCTACGTCCCGAAAACAGGTACATCTTTTTTAAAACGTTTTTTTTTTCGTCTCAAGGTTCAGTATAGTATAAATTATATTTAACCTTGGAAAAATAAATTACTATTCACTTCATACGTCTGTTACTGTTTCTGCAAACATTCTTATACCAATCTGCTTTAGCTGGTCACTCAAGCCAGGGACAAAATTTCGACCATAGAGAAAGTAAGGTGATGGTTTGCTGAGGAGAATGAATAACTAAAATACCTCAGTAGGACATATTACAATTACGACGCAATTATTATTGATAGCAATTATAAATAAGTTTTACCGGCAATTACGACGAAATTTAAATAAGTTCCCAAAGACTTAAGTAAGATTCCCACTAAATTTACATTAAAATAAAGGTATAGTTCAGTAAACAAAAATATTTTTCTTACATGAGGTGCAAACCATTAATGAGTGCTATCAAGCAATCAATTACTTACATTCCATTAAAAAACTTAAATTTTAAATAGCATTTAAAATTAAATTTAAGATATCGCCGTCCCAATCAAAGATACGCAAATTTCGTTTTGTGTTTTCTAACTATTAATATTATTAAAGTCACTAACATGTTATTAACATCCTGTTCGCTCAACCAGTGTTTTTAAAAGGCATAATATTTTACATGGACGGCAATTCCGTTTAATGCCACTGTAGTCCTAAAAAGAAAATAATAATAATATCTCCATCGAAAATAATAAATTGGCACTAATAAAATAATTAGTAATGCAATAATAAACATTTTTTTATCATTTTGAGTTGGATATTAAATTATAGATCTATGCATCTTCATCACTAATATGCGTTATGTGTTGAGTCTAAGTGGATTATTATCACTAACATTCATTAAAAAGGTTTTGCATCCGTTAAGAACTCTTAATTGTGTGACCCATCATGATAATTTTTTACGGCTGCTATACCAGAACTAATAAAAACTTGTTAGAAAACGTTGTTTATTGAATTGGCCTAGATTCCAACCAAGCTTTTAAAATGGGCTAGATAAACATTAATTTCAATCCATGGAATTGTAAGACAAACCGTACGCGAACACCATTTGCCGTGGCATTGGCGATAAATGAGTTTTAACTAAAAATAACCAATTGCATGATACCAACGTTGATGTTAATCTGAAAACTCCTGATTATTTCACTAAGATCAATTCATAACCCAGAGATTAGATGTCCTTGTGCAGTTGCCGGTAACAACCATCACGTCAGGCTCAGATGTTTTTGTAAAACATTTTGTATTCATAAGAAAAAAAACAACAAAATTTTTAACTCTTTATGTATTATCTATTAATTACAATAGTTATTTTAGATTAATGATTATAAATTGGATACCTACAATACCTACTATGAAACATATTTTAATTTAATAATGTGATATATATATATATATATATATATATATATATATATATATATATATATATATATTGTCCTCAATTACAGAGAGTTTAAAATTAAGTCCTTAAAGGATAATATAAAAGACAAAACTTATTGTTCTTTTATTAATTTACAATTATTATTATTTTTATTTTATTATTATTATTTTATTAGTTGTGAACTAAAATATATTAGATTAATTAGAGAAGGTAAACGTGAAGAAACGATCTGGAGGGATACTCCCGGGACTTCATATTACCTATTACGCTTTGTTGATCACCTAATATCCCCATTAAAACAACTAAAATAAGAATAACCAAAACATTAATATAGGAAACCCAATTTATTTACGTATGTTTTTGTTGTTTTTGGAATATCTTGGAATTTTTTTTGTTATCCTCTTTAATGTTACATCATTAATTAGAAAAACCAGAACATTAATCTTAAAAATGTTCTTATAGAGAGATATAAGCGAGTTAGTTAATAGTTACGGGGCCAATTTTTTTCCCCGTTTAATTATTTTTGAGATACTTCCCGTTATTATATTAAAGAAAAGGTATATGATTTAGTCAGAAGTGTTCTTGAATACACTGCAAACTGTGTGAAACTTAGGGAATTTCCGAATTTCACCCTCGGTAGACTCTCACTACCTTCCTGATTCCACCCGCCTCCTTTAGGCATTCCACACCCTATATCCTTCTCATACATCCTTCAAATGGGGGACTCCCCTTAGTGAAAGGCACTCATTAGCCCAAAATAATTTTTCCCACATCCTAATTTTATAAGTTTGAGAGCTAAGGGAAAAAAAAAAAAAAAAATACACTGCTCAAATTTCAGATCGATTGTACCACGTCCAGTCCGAGAATGGCCCAATGTTTTATATAGTACTTTCTATCCATTTTATTTTCCCTGAATTTTTACAACAGGAGTATTGATTTAGCAGAACGTTTTGTACATTATATACGGTGTCCCAGAATTAACGCAAGATTTGATTTAAATAGAAAACATAGTTTTTAGTATTTTTTTTTTTTTAATTATAAAGTAAATAGGACAGGGTTATTTATGGAATAACACGGAGGGCAAATGGCCTCCACGACTTTGCTGGCATATAAACACTCTTTTGTCGATATTTTCCATGACCATTTGGCATAAATGTGGTTGAATTTCGTTGATGCAGCGTTGAATTTCCTCTTTAAATGCACGGGTTGATGTGAGCTTGTTGATATACACCTTGACTTCAAATAACCCCATAAAAAGAAATCTAAAGGTTTTAAATCACACAGTCTAGGGGGCCAATTCTGATCACCAAAACGAGAGAGTACACGACCTGCAAATGTCTCATGCAGTGTTTGAATTGTTTCATGGGCTGTATGGCATGTGGCACCATCTTGATGAAACCACATATTGGCCACATCAATATCATCCAATTTCGGCACAAAGAACTCTGTTCACGACGCCGAAATGATGATCCTGAATTTTCAACAACACTTCACGCACTGCTTCGACATTGGCATTTGGACGACCAGTGTGTTAAGTGTCTTCAACTGATCCAGTCTCCCTAAATTTTTCAATTAATCTCTTCATAGTTGATGACGTCAAAACACTATTCCGACCATATGTTGTATGAAATTTTTGAACTGCGGCCGCCAAACTTTCATTATTTTTGAGATAATGTTCAACAATAAAGACACGTTGTTCTATATTGTAACGCTCTATTTTTATTAACCCTAAACGGTCAGGTGTCAAATTGTTTTTTTTTTTAGGGTTGCCAGCCAGCACTTTACTGCACAAATGGCGGCAAATTCAAATCTTGCGTTAATTCTAGGACACCCTTTATTAGCAAATTCTAATAGCAGTTAAAATAATCAATAATTGTGTAGTTTTGATTCTAAACCAATTGGGGGATCACTGAGGCGTGAGCACGACTCGCGAATATTTGACTCGTAAAGTCAAAGCGAATTATGTTATAAGCTGAGTGCTTAGATAACGACCATAAGCCGTGCAGAAGTCTCCAAACTAGACAAACGAAAGTTAGTGCAATAGAAGCAAGAAGGAAATGCCTAACATAATACCTACTCTTACCTAAGTACTCTATACTTAAGTACTCTCTAACTACTCTTGAAGGTTTTATGTACATAAATAACTTTAACAGCTGAATTCTATGTACTAATTAAAAGTTGTGTTTGTTATAAATTTTGTCCAACACCAGTCTCATGTATATTTTTGTAAGGTTTCTATGTATACATAATAAAAACATATACATGTATTACTTTAAATGTTTATTTTGTTTTACCTTTTCGAATCAAGGTTAAGAATAAGAATGTCTAAAATTATCTGTCTATGTTTCTATCAACCAATACGTTGTTTTATTGTCTTCTCAATTCAAAGTTAAAGTGATCTTGAGGAATCTTCAAGTCTAATATGACATAATGGAACAAAGCAAAAAAAATTACCACCACTTTCCTCTAGATTTTAAGTGCCAGAATAGTGCAAATGGGATTTCTAATTAAATTTTCCCCCCAGAATCCCTGGTGGTTCGAAGGGCGTTTTGTGAAGTTTTGCATGAGGGGCCCAAAATTTCCTATCCGGCCCTGTATATTTCCTATATGGTATTATAGGTGTAAAATTTGCTGGAATAAACTAACAGAAATGTTAGGCACATTGTAGGATTTGTTTAGTTTTTTTCACCATTTTTGACGATTTATTACATTAATATGTAGCTACATATCTTACTTTGAAGATGAATTGAGAAAAAAAAGGGAATATGCTCCACCCCCTTATGTTTTGGGCCCTAATTGACTGATTTATTTCTTCTCAAATTGATTTTTTACGATTTAGAAAAAAATAAGAGTTCATTTCGATATGTTAAACATTGACATAATTATAAACAAAATATGATTGCTAAAAAATGTTCCACTCGACTTTGCGCAAGAACCGGTAAGAAAGGATTATTAATCAAAACGTTAATAGATTAATAAGTAATACAATATCGCAAAAAAAAAAAAGCCAAATTTGAATCAAGTTTTAAGTCCACATATTTTCGCTATCCCCAAAAAGCAATGTGTGTATCAATGTTCTTATAAGTCGAATTAAAATTTGAGTTGGCCCTTCCCAGTTGTTTCCTCCAATTCACAATAAAATGGACCTTAGAAATAATGGAAAAGACCCACTCAAATTTTGAGTCGGGAGCCCTACATGTATTATTCTTTCTTGCCTTCCGAATTTACACTTATCAAAAAAAAAACATCACGATATGGTTGTTACTGGAAAGGTCTTAATATGTTGAGTTTAACTTTGTGCTAATCCGTATTTCCTTCCAATCGCTCCCAAAAACCTTATTACAGTCCTGTAAAATCAAATCGTTAGTTGGGAGGCGTGATTTATTTTGAATAGTAGCATGTACAGTGGTCCATTAGTTAGATGCCAATTATTACAGATCATTGTGAGTTGGGTAAAGCCAGGTACCGACTGCTAATGAATAAATCAAAATTGTTTAGTGAGCTGAATCACGAACGGCGGACATAAGAAATTTTCCAATAACGAGCTATCAGGACTGATCGACTAAAGCTTGGATTTTTCTGCCTGATCCTGGTAATAATTAGTATTGCGGGGAGCATAACAGCATATTAATATTATACAGTGGTACGATAATAGTGCAAAGTTGGATAACTCTCCCCTTCCTTCACCATGGCTGCACTATTAGGGTCAGTAATGAGAAAGAAGGGGAAACTGCGATCTGCTAAGTTTAGCCACCTTACCATGAACTGAGATAGTTACCCATGTATTACTCGGAAAAATACTTTTTAGTATAATTAGAAACTATTTTGGTCCTCCTTTCTCTAAATGAAGATTCAAAGCGAACGCTGACAAGTCCTCTTATGTAACACTCACCCCTAATCCTGTCCTATCAGTTTTTCTCTTCAATCTATCAGTTCACCTCTCTAGGATTTATAATACACAAGCAACCCACACCCTCCTATCTCCCCCACGTTCCCCTAATCATGTCCAAACGACAAGAAACGAATAGACAATTCAAACTACTTCTTCACTCCTGGACAATCTTTCTAAAATAATAAATGAAAACAAGAGACTGATCTACACAATGGTACCGAAGGTGAGCCCCATCACCTATTTGTATATTGATATTTTCATTGTAAAAAGACAATTGTATTTGTAAATCTACCCTCCTTCAAATGCATCTAAGTATGCAGCACGAGGAGAAATTGTAAATTGTAAATCTTGTTCATTGTATTTTGATCATATGTTTGTAAAAAATGTTAATAAAAGGGGTTTAGAAAGGGGAAAAAACACAATGGTACTTCAACCTGCTTGGTCCTACAGAATAGACGTCTGGAAGAGTGCCAAGCCCTCCAATATTAGCCACAATCCGGAATCCCCGCAAGATAGCCAATGCTCCCTTCTATACTTCTATATCAGTGGTGACTATTAACTGAAGTTCTAAACACTGCTTGAATTATTACTTTATTGATTGCATGTGAACATTTAAATAAATAAATATATATGAAAAAAAGTTCTCACAGAGGTTTAAAGGCAAGTGTGTATTAATGGTAATCATAAGGTCCAGGATTCAAATCCCAGACCTTTCACTATCATTCCTCAAACCTCATTCCTCTTTGGCCATATTCTAGTTCCACTTTCTATCTATAGACTGTGCTGTAACTGATTAAATTGTCAAGCCGTTCCGTGGAACGATCCTCCTGGAACGGTCTGTAATCTAACTTACCTAAATTGAATTTTTTTTCACCTTTACTTCACAATGATTCAAAAAGACTATTTAGTTCGTTTAATTTTATCACTCCTTTTTTAATAGTTTTTAATGTTTCGCTTTTGGACTACAAATTCTCTGTGTAAAATAGTTTTATCAAAAAATATGAGCATTCACTTCAAAATTATGGATAGATAATGAACTATGGCATCCAAAAAGCAAAATGTAGTTTTGAGTTACTTTGACACATTGATTCATGACTCTGATGTGGAACTGTTAGACGGACCATTCTGGCTAAATGATACAATAATTGGTTTTTATTTAGAATACTTAGAGAAAGAAGGCTATAGAAACAAAGATGTTTGTTATATTCGACCAGAAATAACACAGTGCTTAAAATTATCAGAAGTAAGTGAGTTCCCAATATTTTTAGACCCATTGGAATTCAAACACAAATCTTTTGCTATTATGCCATTAAATGATTGTGATAATCCTAATCTACCAGGAGGATCTCATTGGAGCTTATTAGCCTATAGTAAACCTGAACAAACATTCTTTCATTTAGATTCATCCGAAGGGCCAAATCATACAGCTGCAAGAACTTTATCTTATAAACTTTCACATTATCTAAATAAAAACTACGCGTGTCAGTTTAAATCCTTGCCTTCTTTACAACAGAGTAATTCATATGATTGTGGTGTATTTGTACTGTGCAATATAGACAACATTCTACAGCATGCTTTGCAATATAATAAACTAGGAAATCTTGGACTCATTAAGGAATATGCTGTTGTAAGAAAGAGGAAAGATGTCAAGCATTTAATTACTACCCTACAAAGAGGACGATGACTTCTTTTTAAACAACTAAATGAAATCGAATCCTTACATTATGCCTAATAGTAAGTATATATTTCCCCCATCAAAACAGTTTGGTTGATCTGTAGTTTAGGACACATTTATATTTAATTTAATTTCTAGATTGTAAGTTATATAATTATTAGTCAATGAAAAAGTTTTTGAGAGGATTCGACCTCCTAATCTCTGGTCTAGTACCCTACCTCTGAGCACTAATACTAGCGTAGTAAATTTCAAATTTCTTAAGCTTAGGTATCGCAACTTAGGAAGACACATCACCATCAGTTAAAAATTGTGCTGTTTAAACTATTAGTCTGATCATCTATCAGCCCACTCTGACGAACGTTTCTTTCAAGATCGAGATAGCAAAGCTAGAATGTTTGTGCCCTGTCACATCAAAATCTTTCTTTGTCCAATAATTATAATTGAAAATTTGTCTGTTATATATTGTTATGCTTTTTATTTACAATATTATTAATAGTTACTGGAAGCTTATTAAATTTATTTAATTAAACAGTAACTGAATATGTAAAGAACTCAATTTTTTCTTACTTTTATGATTTCAGCAATAAATTCTCTCTAAAGAGAAACATTTTATTTTTTTTTATTCATGAACAGAGGCTCCTTAGCGTTAGTTATGTTGCTAAAACGCTGCAAACAAATCATTCAAATGACAAAACATTTCTGAAAAAAACAAACACCTAATGGAATTCATAAATTGATCTAATCTAATCAACTTTCTATGGCCAATATTTTTGACTTTAGGCTTTCCTGGGATGGAATGGGTGGTATCGCTATAAATAATAACTAATGATAATATTTCATAAAAAGGTTTTGAATTGTTAAACATCATGCAATGAAGTATTTCAGAAATATGCAAGGAGAGCTTCATTAATGTTATGATAGCTCAAATCTTTATGAATTACTATTAGCCTTTCAATTTTATATTATTGTATATATTAATTTTATTATACAAATTCAAAAATTTGGCAGTTCCTTAGCTGTTTTGTTCTTGGAAATTCCTTAATAAGACAAGGAAATCTCAAAAGTCCCTTCCTCGAGACTGAATATGTCATTCCAATTAAAAATCTTATAACTTATACCTAAACCTCTGAAAATATTATTTTAAAATGAGTTTTAACTGTGGATTTGTTGTTTTCGTTAAGAAAAATTATATACCTGACTGATTTCAAAATTAAAATGCTCTGTACAATTCTTTTTATTCAACTAATATATGATGCATCAGAGGTCTAAGCCAATATTTAATTATTTTTTTTTTTTTAAGCTTTATGAAAACTTGGGCATTGCTTGTGAATATTATATTCATACAAAAAGAAGTATTACTCCTATCTTAGTTAATAGATTTGTTCTAAGATAATAATGTTACTAAATATTAGGTTTGGTATGATGTCCCTCTGGTTTAAATTGTAATAATGATTGGTTAGTGAGGAAAAAATAGCGACAGACTAGTTTGAACCTCTGACCTGATTTCTATTCAGCTTTGAACTAGATCATGTAACTATTTTTATTTTTCCTCTTTAACCAATAATTTAAAAAAATATTGATATGATTTAAGTAGTTTCTTTATAGTATGAATTTAGCTCATATATTATTTTTCTGTGAAATTAAACTCCATACTAAGGTAAAAATAGTCCAATTCAATTAGAAAGTTTTTTGTTTTTTTTATTTAAAATTTCATGTGCTTTGAAAGCAGTTTGATTTGACCAAAAAAATTAAATAAAGTAATAATTTATTTTGTTTACAGTGAGATAGATGAAAGGTGCCTTTTAGACTCCTATTATTTCTAAATGAAACTAAAATCTATAATTGATCATATGAATACCAGAAGTTAAATATCATAGAAGAAAGTGGAAATATGATATAAGTTTATTACAATGTCTACTCAAAACAATAAATTTCATTAACAATTTAATTTATTGCATTACATTTGTTTTGTAAATTTTATTTTATTTATTGGTAATAATAGAATGGTTGCAATTATTACATAAATAGTTTTACCTGAAAGGTAATTGTCATTTTATTTCTTAAAATCCTTCCAATATATTCATGAATCTACCTTAATTGTGTCTGTTCTGTTTATAAAAAATATTTTCATTCTATTTCCAACATTTCCGTCCACTTACTGAATTGGTTATTTTTCTCTAAACCTTCTTGAGATTGTGAAGTAGCCTGCTGTGTACAGTTGAAACATTGTATGTCCAGATAAAGTAGGCCAGTTCTCAACAAGCCCTCAGACCAGTTTTCCATAACTTTTACTATGGACTGATCCACCTTGTCTTGTTTTTTACAGTGGCAACAAAACATGCTAATGTCTTAAATTTACTACCTCCATATCCACATCTTAAACTGTTCAAGGGAAAACCCTTGAAAAACATCTCTAACACTTACTAAGTTTGCTTTAGAATCTCATTGGCTAGTAAGGATATTTTTGTTCTATGATGTCTATTGAAATAAATCCAAAATAAAAGTAAATAAGGTGAGAAGAAATCTCGTTGGTGATAAAAGTGTGGTAATCAACGGATAATTTCACCAGAATTATCCTTTATTTCATTTTCTATAGCTGAACTGGTGAAACAATCAGGGATTCAAAAAATGGTAGATATTGATACATTGAAATGATATTCGTAATAAAGAGATCAACAGCGGTGTATTCATGCAATAGGAACTTAGGTTATGTGTTTTTTTTTAATTTTACACTACAAGTTCTAGCATGTAACATCAAATGTAATGGTAAATGCATTATTATCCAAAAAACATTTAATTAAGAATTGGAAGAAATGAGATTGCCACACGCTTATTTTATTATTATTACATGACAATAAGAAACTAGTGGGGTCAAGAGGCAAGTGAGCCTTGACTACATCCTTCTCAGAAATATCCCTTAGGGAAGCTAGTTATTGAACCTAGGCATGCTAACATCTATGCCCAATCGTAAATTTGAAGAATTACTTAGCCTAAATCCTGATAATCAACTCTAAGTGCCTTTAAATTATTATTAAATCTTGTGATTTATTCACTGATTCATAGCTTACACCAGTGGACCACGCATTCAAGTATTGGAAAGTATAGCCTACTTTTTTTTTTTTTTTTCGAAACCTCTTTATTGATAGTAGATACACAATGACAAAAATAAATTTGGAATTACAGCTGTCTCCTCCTGATGCATTCAAAGGAGTGCATAAAATATAATACTTTCAGATTGTTGTTAAGAAGACCAATACACATACACTCACTAGGTGATGAGGCTCACCTCATCTTGCAACCTTGGAAAACACTATCACTAAAATCTAAGACTAAAGCGTTCCAGCCACGACAGCGTCCTGTCATCGATGGGGGAACGGAGCAGGGGTGATCGTGTTAAACACAGGGTTTGTCAAGTATTGCAGGGAGTCAAAAAAATTGATATGTCTACGTTGGATGAATTCATCCACCGTAGGCAGCTCAAAGATCTCGTGAAGCTCACCGCTGCTCGAATGAAGTACCTCTGACCACTTTTATCAGTATACCGTTTTGGAATTCTTGGAGTCGCCGAGCTGTCGTATACGTCAGATGACGAAAAAGCGGTGCACCATACAGCAGAGTAGGCCTGATTATACTCTTGTAGATCAGTAGCTTCAGACGCAGTGATAGATTGGGGGAAGTCAATAAGTGCGTAATCCGGTAAGAATTCGTGCGTGTTTGCTTCAACTTCTTCGTAAAATGGAGGTGTCTATCCATTTTAATTCCCAGATATACTAGGTTGTTGGCTGGTGAAATAGCCTACCTACCTCCATTTCGATGTTTTAAACTGTTTAACCCCCTCCCCCCCCCATCAATTTTGGTTTTCGCTCCTCACACCACTATTGATTTACATCATAGCATTTACTTCCTAATATAAGAAGAAAGAGTATTGCTCTTGTTTATTTACTAAGCCTTTGTTCAAGAGTGGCACCAGCTTCCTTCCTAAGACCAAAGACTTGCTAACAGTATTGAGTATCAAGCCTTCCATACATGTGCTACCTCATCATTCTATCATAGCTATCTAATATATAATATAATATATTTCAGTGTTACATCTGCCTCATTCTCACAAGTTGCTGGTGTCTTCAGGTCCATCCCATTTCTTTCCTACTCAGCTGGCAACTCTACTGATCCTTTGATCTCTCTCTTCTAATTCAATAATACTGCGTTCATTTTTTCTATCCTAGTCAGGTGGAGATTCAAAGCGAATGCCAAAAATTCTTCAAATGTATTTTTCACCCTCCATCATTCTTCCTGTCCTACAGATTTCCATTCAACCATCCCATTGCTGCGAAATCCCAGACCTCTTATCTAGGAATTATACTAAACAAGTGACTTTTCACATCGCCTTTAAATGACAAGAAACTGATAGACAATATAGTTTACTTCTTGGACGAAGTTTGCTAGCGATAAAAAACAAGATCCTCCTTTGCACCCAGAATCCTCCACCAAATAGCCAATACAGCCCTTCTTTCTGTCAACAACTGCACCCTTCACTACAACCACAACATCCCTTTCACCCTGTGTATAAACAAATAAAATAATAATAATCTAAGATACCTCCATCTGATAATAAAAAAACAACACTTATTAAATGATGGATTTAATGAGTGTAAATTAGCACGTACCCACTTCCAAAAAAAAAAGTGTTTATCTTTTTTAAGCTTTGTGATTTTATTCCGATAAATTGGTTGCCATCGCTACCAAATCATTGTCATTTTAAAATACCAATATATTTCGATATTTGTTATTATACAGAATGATTTGTAAATAGATTCACCTGAGGATCTATAATTATATATAATTATCTGTAAATTTAAAGGGGTTATGAAGGAAAAAAAAATTTGTTATTATACTCATATCTGTTATTATATCACTGGTAATTTTATTGTTTTATTTATTTACGCCCTTATGTACTCCTGTTTATTGTTGAAGGAGTATCAAGAGCAACCACTGAGAATAGAATTAACTAAAGGGACCTTTCCCATAGCGTGGAGACCGGCAGGCGTGTGCTCTCACAGCTTGGTTATAAAACCAGTTTTCCGGGGACCATTGAGTAACAGTCTGCCAGGTTTTTTCTTTGAGGCATCGAATGTAATTTTTTGCCTTCTTTAGCATAAGAAAAAGTTCACCTTCATGTTTTTCATTAATAGCTTGTTTCCAATATTTTTCTGGAAGGAAAGTCTGAAAAGAGTGTCGAACCAAGTTGTATGCTTTAGGAGATACGATCATCGTCTCATTGACGTGGTCACTGCAGATACGACTATGATCTGATGGTTTATCGTAGTCCCTCCTGATTGCTCAAATCCACTTTTATTTCAGTTTTGGATCATTAGGAAGACGGTGGAAATAAATTCTTACACTCTCTACCTCGACCTTTCTTTTTTTGGTTATTGCGTCCACATGCCTACCCATTTTAAAGCTGGATAAGTTTCACAACACTATAATTGAAAAATAAAACAAAAAATGGAGGGACATGTGAAACGCACTATTCTGGTTCACCAGTATTATAGTATTATGAAGCAGTTCCAGGAACCACACCACATGGGCCTCCCCGATATTTTCGTTACTGAAAGTTATACCTGTTCAACTTTGAACCCACTTTCTTCGAAATCTGCAATGCAAAATAAAACACACTTCTGTGAGATCAGAAGTATCTGAAGTAGTTTCTTAGCTCCTTGGTATAGCTGTGATAAACTCTGATAGAACGACCGCCAAAGTTTTTTTTCAAAAAACAATCAATGAGTTTATGTATTTTTTTTTTTTTTTATCAATCACATGAAATATTAGGATATTAGTTGATTAACATGACTGGAGTAATTAGTAATACTTCTAGCTTAAAATGTAGCTGTTCTTTGGAGTGGTTATCTGCAAGTGGTACAATAAATAAAACAGTTAAGGCAAAAAATTGTAATTTGGTTATAGTTCGAAATGAATTTAGAGATATATTTATGTCAGTAGAATCAAAAGAAGTAAATCAGAAATTTTTGCTTAAAAATGTCATAATCCACAAAAAATTTACTAATGAAGGGAAAGCAACTATTGTGTTTCCTGAATCTAAAATCAACTTGTTACTATATAATGCTCCACCATCATTGCTGGTTTCATTTCTTAAAGTACTGTTTATGAAGCTGTGCAGTACTAAAAGTTCACCAAAAACCACAATTAGAGATAAACTTCTGTCTGCAAAGGATCGATGCTTACAAGAAATAAGCCCTGTTAATGCTAAAGATATGAACAGGATTAAAGCTGCACCAGTCCCTGGTGGTTCGAAAAGGCCTCTGCAAAGTAGTCAGAATAGTATAGTAAGTTGAAATCATAAAATCCTTATAAATTTGTTTTATCAAAATAACTTAGTATTCTTTTGGCTTTATAGGATGTTGAAGCTAAAAGGCATTGTTCTGGTACCGCAGGTCCTTCAATAACAGATGAACAAAAAAGAGTTCTGCACGACGTTCAAAAAGGCTCAAATGTCTTTTTTACTGGTAATAGCCAAATGTATCAGTTGATTTTTTGATTGTTTACTCATTTAGGTTTATTGTAGTGTGAGTACACTGTAGACATTTATTGCAGGAAGTGCGGGTACAGGAAAGTCTTATTTACTTCAAGCTATCATTAATGTTTTGCCACCAGAAAAGACTGTGGCAACTGCAAGTACTGGATCCGCTGCGTGTCTGATTGGAGGAGTTACTCTTCATTCATTTGCCGGTAAGGATTGTTTAGTAGTAGTTCATAGATATCATTTTTTAAGTGTTAGACTAGCCAAGCTTGCTTACCACTTTGAAGTATTTTACCGTAAAATCAAATTACTATTACATCAACTTTTGTACCAATTTGATGTAATAGCCTTTCTTGTGCTTACCAGATGTCTGCTAGACAACTCATCATGGTAGCATTCCCAATTTAAATAGTATTAAAAAAAACTGATAAATTGAATTGTGCTGGGTTTATATTAAATACTGGATTTCTGTTGTTGGCTCCTTAAAATTTGTTTTTTGATGTTTTTTAGCATATATTTTTCCATTACTGCTTCTAATGTGTCCTTAATCATGGGGATAATGTCAGAACTTTAAATCTTAAATAGCTGGGACTTGAGTAATCATAAAAGTTAGTGAAACAAGACAGACTTTTTTATATTTAATTTGTTCTTCATAGTCTCCATTAAATCAACTTAATTAGCACATATTTAGCATATTTTGGGATGTTTTAGATTATACTTTTTTAATTTGAGATTAACTGAATTATTTTACGACCACTATCACTATGTAATGATTGCATTAATTTTATAATGCACCAGGTATTTTTATTCTTTCTTGTTCTTTCCATTTATTTTTCACATTAAATCATTTATGAAGCAATAGAATAAATGTTACTTCACAATGCTAACTAATATATTTACAGGTATTGGAAGTGGCGAAGACAGTTTAGCAAAATGTTTACAATTAGCAAAAAGGCAGAATATTCAACAGAACTGGAAAAATTGCAAACATCTTATTATTGATGAAATTTCGATGATTGACTCGGAATATTTTGAGGTATGTTAACATATTTGATATTTGACACCATTATCATTACAAATGTAATGGATTTTATCTTAATGTTTATATAAAAATGCTTGCAAATTGCATGTATTTTAAATTCCTATATCAGAAGCAAGATTTCTATAAAAATTCGCAATTGTCAAGCAGTGTTTCGCAAATAATATTTTAAATAACACAAAAAAAATTATTTATTATTTGACTGTTGTGCAGTTAAACTAGTAATTATGTATTATTTTAAATAAATTTTTATTTTACAAATAATATTTTGGGATGTATTTTGCAAGTTTTGCCGAGTGTTGAATTCCAATCTTTACATAGTTTATCAATTGTGCATGAGCAATGAGATTTTTTTCAACTAGTACTGATTTTTCCAATGCTGGGACCACGTCATAGGTTTTGATGGGTGCTGATTTCAATCCTTCTCTTAGTTTTTTCATTGTGCATGTGCTGATTTTTCCAGTATTGGGAGTGATTCCTGCATCTGCAATTGAAAAACTGCCAAAAAAAGCCTTCAAAATCTGTAAATCTTATCCAAATATTGGAAGTGTTCAGGGAAGATTGTCCTACAGTTATCAATTATCTTGTCATATAAGAATATATTATCAAACCATCTCTAAGCAGTTATTACTGATTGACTGGTGCTGCGCTGCTATCTCTGAGAGATAGCGGGAAATAACTTGCCTATATACTTCTTAGCTCTATCTGCTAAGCCCTTGAATAAAGACCATTTGAACAGATCAGTAGAAAGTAAAAAACTGAAACATAGAATAGAAGGGTTCAGCTGAATCTTTTGGGTACTCCTCATCTTTAACTGATTTTATCAACAAGAACTCATTTAAATTACCCTCTAGACATCAACCTTCAGCCTTCAACTGTACCCTGCCCATCATTTATTATTTTTATTTTTTTAAGTTTTTTTTTTTATAATTTGTTCAGAATTGATAGGCAAAACTTACTTAGCAACTTAGATATTGAACCCGTTATCAGTGAATATATATATTTGCCAATCACTTTAGCAATCGTTTATACCATTTATACAATCCACTATATCATTCCATTACTTAATAGCACAGTTTATATAACATTTATGGTGGTAATATCGGCACCCATTACCTACATTAGGTGATAACAACATAATATACCCTATAATAAACAGGAAGAATCAGTAATAGCTGACAATAATGTTGTATGTGACAACTAAAAACCTAGCGAGGAATCAAATTTAGCACTCTTTAAAACATATATATTCATCCCAATATTGTAAAAATCATAAATAGGTAAAAATCCCTCGATGTCCATGCACAAATAAAAACTTAGAGATGAAAAACTGAACTTAAATTCAGCACATTCCATAACCCATTTATACATTCCAAAATAGTGAACTACTTCCAGGGTACCTAAAGGTGTGAATTTGAAAGTCATACGTGCAAAGTGTTATATTGCAATATTTTGTAAAATCGAAATGGATCAACTAAAGTAAGATTATTTGTTATTGCAATTTGTGGCTAACTGTTGATCCATGTGTTATTATTTTTAACTATTTTTTTCCCATGAATAAATATAGCTATTTGGATTGTTTCATAGGAAACATTAAACATTAGTTTTTTTAAATTATTAGAAGCTTAAATAACCATCACAAATGAGCCAATAAAAGTTAGAAGATTTATATATTAAATAACTTCACACTCCAAATAATCAGACAACGAAAAAAATGTATCTTTATTTTTATTGAATAATATTTTATTTGAATAATGCCCAATTAAGCTGTCTGGCCTACACCTCAGATTTTTTTGTTCATAAAAGTTTACTTATGTAGTGAATTTCACAAGATTTTAATGCAAAAATATATCAAACTTACCGTAAGTAAATTTGGTATCAACCTTAGCATAGGAACCAAAGTACATAAAATTAAAAAGCATATGAATCTTGCACCAACAATTTTTACTTTACTACTACTTATCATTTTCTCGTACTTAATTCTTACTAGCTTTTTAATATTATAGAAACATTAGGGTGATTCTCTGATTGAGATTAGAACTTGAAATTAGAAACTGATGAGATTAGAAAATTGAGTGGTGTCCTGTCAACTGACAAGCACCACATATTTAAATGTACTTATAGCAGAATGGTTTAGAAACTCAAATGAAAATCACAATAAAAGCCTTGGTTCTCTCCAGCAAATTTATTGATTTTGCTTAGCACTAAATCCACCTGAAGCAAAATGAGTTTTCTATGTAAGTTTCAAAGCAATATGTAAGTTTTCTGATGTATTATTTAGATGAGCATCCATCCAGTAAAAATAGCAAGTGTTGGTAGTGGATCCTTTGTTTTATAATTTTCAAACCTTGTATCAAATTTCTCTACTAGTGCCTTCAGTCCGTTTCCATAACAATTAAAAGGGATATTTTTATAAGTTGCTAGAGAAGAGAAATCTTTGATTATTAATTACTTTGATTGAAATTGACCCAACTATATAAGTAATATTCAAAACTATAATCTACACCACAAGCACTGAACAGTACAAAACCAATCCAAGCAGTGAAACATTGTAATATGTCCAATTATGCCGCTAGTCAAAGTGAGAAAGAGAATTTAGTGGGAGAAAACATGGTGTATTTTGTCCTCATAATACTTCAACGTAATTAATAGAACACCTAGAAATAGTTTTCTCTCATCATGAATTAGAAAAGTTTCTGTAATAGATTAAGAATTAAGAAAAGATTAGGGCCGGATTAAAATAATTAGAGGGCTGGCCATCTGTGACAAGCACTTAAAAGAAAAAAAATCTACAAGTAGAAGAAGCTTTCGATGTGTTTTTTTTTTTTCTTCAAGAATAATGGAGAGAGACTCACATATCTTAACTGCTCTTTGGCAAACAATTAAGTAAAATAGGAGCCATAGGTCAGCTACCAACTGTAGAAGAACACATCTCCTTAAAAACCAAGTTAGGCTTCGCTAAACCGAATGTAACTTGCTAAAGTAAACTGCACTCCTTTACTAAAGGACTGGTCATTTAATTGCCAGATGTCATCTCCTCTGTGGGAATATTACACAGCTGAAGCTCACAAATGTTCAGAATCTGAAATTGGGATTGATTATGCCAAACATTCTCGAAAAAAGGTGGGCACCCAGAAGATTCTTCATCGGAAGGAATCTGCAAGCTATTGAGTAGTTAGTTAAGAATAACTTGGAAGGGTACATTAGGCTTTGACATTTTTTTCCTGGGGGAAATGTAAGAATTCAAGATAGTTTATAATAATGACTAATGAAATCCTTAAAGATTTTACAGGTTGGAATATAGTGTATATGAGTTGATAATTATTTTGGTGATGGCAATTATTTAATTCCGAACTGTTAAAATTTTTGTTTGATGGAAAAACTATAAAAGTTGATATTTATAGGCAAAACAATACTATACATATTTATATTTTTGTTTTTTTAGAAAATTGAATGGGTTGCAAGGCAGATCAGATGCAATGAAAAACCTTTTGGCGGTCTTCAAATTATTGTGTGTGGTGATTTTTTACAATTGCCTCCAGTGAAAAATAGCTCAAAAAGATTTTGTTTCATGGGTGAAACTTGGGACAAATGTAATTTTTCTATTTTTACCCTGAAGCAAGTTCATAGACAAAATGATTCAAAGTTTATTTCTATACTTAACAACATTAGATTAGGAGAGTAAGTTTTTTTGTTTTTTTTTTCAAAATATAATAAATGAAGAGTCCAAAGTAACACAAAAATCTCAATTTCAGTCAGTTTGTAGTTTGAGTTGGTAAAATGCAGGGTTTGCGATGGGGAATCTTATGGACTATTTGAAATGAAAAGAAACAATTTAAAAAAAAAATTACGCGTGTTTTGCATGAAACCTTCAAACTTTAAACATTTTTTTTTTAAATAGGGAGAAAGAGATATTTTGTGTTTCTTCTCGGTCTCTTCAAATGTATTCGTTTTCAAGAGCCCAGAAGACCCTATATTACTGAATTCTTTCAATTCTATATTTTATTTGGGTTTTTCTTTAGTAGAGGATAAATAGTCTACTGTGACCTGCATACTTTTATTTACGTAAATGAAACAAAATCACCGTCATTCAAGGGATTTGATCTTGGACCCTTCATATCTTGAAGCAATTTTTCCAACTGCTCTTAAATCTTCTTCAACCTTTCCGAACTTCAGAAAAATGTATTCAAATTTTCATTCGTATAGTAATGATTCGCATAGTAATTGTCATTATTGCATTCTCTCGCTGACACATGTTGCACACTGTTTCGCAATTCATCAGAAATCAGTATAATAATTATATACGTGCTACAGTTATGTTTTCTATTATGTTACAGAGTAACCCCTGATGTAGCTAAAACACTTCAAGATACTGCTACTCAAAATATTGAAAGTGAGGGTATTCTCGCGTCAAGGCTCTGTTGTTTCACTAAAGAAGCAAAAGAAATAAATGATTCAAAACTGCGAAGTCTTCCTAGTAAGTTGTTTTCAACAGTTGATAAGTTAATTGTTGAGATGACAAATAATCCTAAATAGAGGCAATTTTATATTGTTTTCTGTTGTTTTATTTCATCACCTCTGATGTACTTTTCTCCTAGATTATGTCGTTTAGCCTCGGTACTTTTATTATATGAATTCTGTTTAAAGCTTTATTGTAATAGATTTTATTCTTGGCTTAAAATATTTCTAACTCTCATTAGTAGAAAATATAAAAAAATATGGTATAATGAGCTTTCCTTGCATACATAGAATTACCAATGAAACAAGCAGGGTAAATTGTCTCTCTGTCTCTTTTACTCTGTACTGATATTTCTAAGGGCTGCAGAACTAAATTTGGAAAAGACTTTATCAACACTCAAATGATTACTATGTGAAGCTTTCATGAAATTTAAAATTATTAAAGAATATACAGTTTTTCAATACATTATCATTGGGAACACATTAGACATTAATAGTCCATCTGTTAATTTGCTCCATCTGCGAAAATTAGTGTGATTGAGTATGTTAAGTCTTTTAAAGTGCTATCATAGACTGGATTCAACACCTAGTTATGAGAAAACTATAGGAATGAATTTGTAATGAAATTATTTCTATTCTTCCCCTACCGAGGGCAAAACAGTTGTGATTCCGATGCACATATAGGGCATTGAAGCTTTTATTGATTTGTCTTTCATAACAGTCTAGTTCTTTTTTCAGTTGTCACCTTCCTCTTTCCCTGATTCTTGGGCTGTCTTCTGATCTCCCAGATATGTTAAAATGAGCCACCACCTGTAGTATCTTCCATTCATGGAGAAACGTCCTCTAATTCTTTTGTCACCCAATTCAGGCAGGTCAAATGCTTCAGTAAATATTCCAAAATGTGTTCTTTTTTTACAGAGATGATAGTATAGGTTTTTCACTCTCCTGAACTTGTGAAGTTTCCCACATATTGAAATTTTGAATGAACTATGAGAAGAATTGTTAAGAGAGCAGATTTTCCAAGAGTAATATTTAATATTATTACAGTCAATTTTATTGGTAAGCAAAAGAAATGCTTATTAGATATAAAAAAGCTGCGAGGAATGTGGAACCCCGTCACTTTCCTTAGATTTCTTATAGGTTTTATTCAGCCAAATGCCAAGAGTTGTGATCATTGCTTGTTTACAGATAATTTTTTATGTCTTTTGATCTAACTTAATATTAAAAATCCTGTATAGATAGAAAATTATGGAACTGTACTTCTTATGTATTTATATTACATTAGTCATATTTATTATTACTTTTAAAGCTCCCTTAAATTAATTAGGGATTTCTCATATTATTTTAAAAAAATATTAATGGTTCTGCTATTATTATGATTTTTTTTTCACAGGTAGTGTAAAAGTTTTCGAAGCAGATGATAGCCCTGATGGAGTAACAAAAATTCTTGATGACTGCACGGCAGTTGAAAAGGTTATTCTTCTGAAAGAAGGAGCTCAGGTTATGCTTTTAAAAAATATTAACACCTCACAGGGACTTGTTAATGGTGCAAGAGGAGTTGTTGAAAAATTTGTTAATGGTATGATAATTATCTATACTTGATTGGACATTTTTGATCACCTAACAAAACTCAATTATTTAATTATCTAGGTGCTCCAGTGGTTAAATTTCTTTCTGGAACGAGGTACAATGTAAAGATGGAAAAATGGACGATAAAAACTCCTCAAGGGATGTTGCTCGTTAGAAAGCAATTGCCCTTGAAACTCGCTTGGGCATTTTCCATTCATAAGTCTCAGGTGTGTTAAAACTTTCATTTATATTATTGCTAGCCGGAGAGATAATGTATCATTTTTTTAATAATATAATTATGATTATGAAAATATTTTGTCATTTTCACATTAAATAAAGTATTTGTATATTTTGGGCATATCTGCCGGGGGAGGTCTCGTTGACCCAGCCACTGCCCGGTAGGCGTCAGAAAGAGTTAAATAAACCTGTGGTCTTTGACCTTTGCTGGCACCCTAGTTGGTGGGCAGCTTAATTCGTATTTGTTTATTGATCTGACTCCATAAGATATTAGAAGGTGTGTCCCAAAAGTGCACTATGTTCAAAAGAGGTACAGGCTAGATATTATAGGTAGTTTACATGGTCTTGGAATGACCACAAGCTCACACTTGGTATCTGAGGGTAGGTGAAAACTGTCAGGGTCCCGAAGGTGAGTGTGAACCGGAAAAAGGTAGACTGGACCACTGGGGCAGATGCTACTAGGTACATTTTGTAGGGCCCGAAAGATCGTCATTTGAATGAAAGGGATCCTTTTCAAGGATATGCTAGTTTAGCGGGGCAAGGCCAGGAAACTCCACTGGGAAGGTCGTGGAGGCTGACAGTGGCAGACTAAAGCTAGTAAGGATAGGAAAGAGGAATTAAATAAGAAAGCCATGGTTGGAGCTGAGCAAGTAGCGCCAGTGCCAAGAGAGAAAGCAGTGTTCACTTCAAGTGCCTGATTCCGACTGTTTAAAAAACCTCAGAATTTCTACCTTATATAGAGATACTGATGCCGAAGATTTATTGGTAAAATATAGAAAGGTAGGCGCGTGTTTTTTGGGCCGTTAAGGGGGTAGGTAATTTATATTTGTTTGTGGTGAAGAAGTTGGCACAACAGTATATCTTTCCTGTACTTCTTAACACGTTGCAATAGGCATCCCAAACAAAGCTGTAGCCAACATTTTCAAAGTATCTTAACTACAGTAGTATAAAGGCTTTCGTAAGAATGTCATCTTTAATTGTGTTTGCTCAGTCATATTATATTTGTATATTTGGGACTAATAAGTATTTAAGCAGCCCCATATATTTGTTAAATTATTTTTAAACTAAAGTGCTTTTCTGTTTCTCTATTTATTTATCAATCTTCAAATTATTTACAGTTTGTCAGGTTGCATATTTTTTCTTTTTGTCTTTTAAATAATTATGAGCCATACCGACTGGGGAAGGTTATATTATGAATTATACCTTCAGCTAAGGAAATAGATGTTAAAGTTGTGTAAATTTCTTTCTCAAAACCAGTAGTTTTATTTCTTTGAATAGTTTTGTTAAAAAAAGTATGTCAATATTTGTGTGAACTCCCAATTTTCAATTTATATACTGTAAGCAAGTTTATTATCTCGTATGCGAGTATAGTTATCAGAATTTACGGAAAGCAATTCTGACTATAGTAAAAGGTCAGAAACAATAAGGGAAACCAAACGCACTAAAAGGCACACAGACCACCCAGACATAAAAACAGCTAAGTCCCAGTCTAATTTAACCTTCCACATTATGAGCGCAGTTTTTTTTTTGTTATTGCTGAGTTTGAGATAAACTGTAGACTAATAAGAGCTCGAATAAGTTATTGACCCAGTAATTTTTTAAATATAAATTATTGATTGAATGTATTTTTGTTCTGTTTTTTACAGGGACTAACACTAGACTGCGTTGAAATATGTTTAAGTAATACATTTGAAGCTGGCCAAGCTTATGTAGCATTGTCTAGAGCCAAAAGTTTGAAAAATTTACGCGTCATTGGCTTCAAGCCTAAGCAGGTTTGGGCTAATCCTGATGTATTGAAATTCTACAAACGTATCTCATTGCACCAAAATGAGTTTATACCTTTAGGCCAGAAAAGATTATCTGTCCCATCTCAAAATAAAACAGCATTACTGGCAAATAATAGGTTATCTAAATTAAAAAAATAGAGTTTTTAATTAGACCATATATTTAATTGATGACGATATTTATTAAATGGTAAAGACTTTTTATAATATGAATAACTCTTATTCTTTGTAAACTTATTTTTTTAGAATATAAACAAAAATAGCATAATATACAAAATTAAACAAACTACTTTCAAATTATCACAAGATAATTCTTGGAAATATTGAATAAGCTGAAGATATTATAGAAAACTTTTTGTAATTTTTATATTGAATGTAAATAGTTTTATATGCAAATGTATTTTTTGTTTTTTCAAAATATGTGTTTGTTAATGTGTAAAGATGGTTTTCAAAATCATTTTTTTTAAATGAAATCATGTTGAGAATCGTTAAAATTACTTGATCTTAATATGGATATCCTAGTTTTATTTTTTTATTTTCAACTTAATTTTTTATGCTACTTCTCAATATTTAATCAGATGTTAAATATGAATAGTTGTTACCATATATAGATATTCAAAGCTAATGAAGATAAAAAACATTACAGTAGAATCCTAATTATCCAATTTATTTATATCCTCAGAATCCATTCTATTCTGGGAGATTTCTTTTGAAAAAATCACACCATTTTTTACAATAATGTTAAATTTTGTGACAGATAGAAGCTTTTTTTTTAATTCTGTACACATTTTTTATTAAACTGCTTAAAATGTTCACTATACTCAGTTAATAAGGGAGATTTTATTTCACCTTAATATGAAGTTTCTAATAAAATTTTTTTACAAAATCATGAATTGACACAAAACTTGTGTCATACAAATTAGTACCAGTTGACAAAACTAACCAAAGAATGCTTTAAAACAAAAATAATGATTATTCTTAACATCAACTAAATTTGTAGAATGCAGAAAGGATACAAAAATCCTGTTTTTCACCCATTGGCATTGAGTTTTCCTATCTCTCCTTTCACTTTGCCAATAGTTTCGGTTTTAGAATATTTGAAGGTGGAGACATCATTGGCTTCAGATTTGGTTAAATCAAAAGAAAAGCTTCTCTAATTTTTTATTTAAAAAAATATGATTTTGGAAATTTGACTGAAGTTTTTTCAATTTGTTTTTGTGCATATACAGCATAGACATTTATAAACAGAATGCAGTGTTAATTTTTTACAAAACGTTTTATTATCTGCCAAGCTATTTTGGATAATTAGGGTTCTACAGTATATTATTTTAGCTGCTATCGATCTGACAATCACGATATTATGTTTTATTTAAAGTTTGCTAAATGTATTTACTCATTCAAGAATTTGGAATGATCAAAGGACACAATCAAAGACATTTTACAAGATCTTGTTTTATTGTATTATAGTTAGTTAAATTTTTACCTTAGATCACTTGTTACCTGAAGATGGTCTGAGGGCCAACGTTTTTTAATTGTCAGCTCTTAAGAATCACACAAAGTGAAATCGATTTATTAGTGTTAGATATTATATATTGTTCTTCGGATTAATGAAACAACTTTTAAGTTCCCACCTTTTTGAATAATGGGACAAAAATCTTTGAATTCGCTATATTGCTAATGACCTGTTTAAATTGGAGCGATTAGTTATTTTCTATAGTAACTTTCGTAAAGTGTTGTTTTATCTCAGATTCTATTGTTTTATTTTACATAAGCTTCTGAAGATTCAGAGCGATTCCACCACGTAAAAATAGCATAGTAAAGAATTATAAAATAAAAGTCATGCCCATTAAAATCTAATTACTTTACATCCTCTACTTTCGGATAAGTATCTAGATGAATCAAAAAATTCTAACACCCTTAACTCAATTACCTTTTTCCTATTCTGTTCCACCTCCTACTATCAATAGTAGGGAAAAAATGAACAATATATTGTAAAATAAATGTTTTTCCAATTACTTGGTTTAATTAATTGACAAATTAATACTATTTAATGCTTCTTATTGAATTTTGTCAATTGTGAAGTCCTGATGATGCCTGGAGTTTGCAAAATGTTTTTGTAATAAATATAAATATAGGAGAGGCCCAAAGTTTTTATTTTGATTTCTGATCAAAGTTTGTCTTTCCAGAATATGGTATTTATTATTCAACAATAACGTTTTCGACAGCTCTAGTTGCTAAAGTTAAAAGTCTTATGTTCCTGGAAAGCCTTGAATATATCATTAAAAGCAACAATGTTAACATTCATTAAATAAAATATATTCAAAATATTAACTGTGCTGAATTGCACCAATCCCGAAATGGTCCTTTCGTTTTACTTAAATTAAAAAATCGACACATAAGTAATAAATAATTAAAAAAACTTAATAATACACCAATCTCATGGCTACTCACCCGATTGATGGTGCAAAAAACCTTGTATCGTTGAAAATAATTTATATTAATCCAGACTTTAAAATAGGTTTGCTACCTCTTTAGACTTCACTCAATGACTGACTAAAGTCAGTAAAGGAAGTATGTAGGGATTTTTTCTAAGCTCACATGTGTTTATGATTTCATCTTTTTTATTTAAATTATTTGATATTAGGGAATCTAATTTAATTTAATTTCAATACTTTCCAGGCTACTGATTTATTTTTTATCATTTATGTGGTGTAGCTAGGCAACTCTATGCGGTGCGTCATGATGGCTTTCCTCCTGCAGATGCTGATAGATCTAGCTTGTTTTTTGTTTAAGATGTTCTTTGGAGCTAATTGATGATTTTTTATTTGTTCTACCAACATAAGATTTATTCCATTCCTCACTATATCCTATATATGCCCGATCTATCTTTTAACTGAATCAGGTCTATAGTATGGGAAATTGAATTGCATAAAGTGACTTTACTTTTGAAAGCTAAAGCAATGCCCACTTTTTTCAAAATACTCCTTTATTTGTCAGAAATATTTCCTAAATGTGAGATAGTGCACCATGTTTAACGTCCAAGTTATTTCCATATCCATATCCATGTTTGATTCTTGTTACATATACATTTTTATATATGTATAGTATCGTACTCATTGGGTATTGGTACATGGTGTATATGTCTAAGCTCTTTATCATAGTTATCCCTGTCTAGTGGGATGTTTTGTAATCTATTAATGAGGAAGTGGAACATGGCTATCTTGGGACTGTGATGGTCAGGAGAAGTCTTATGTATTGCTACATCAGTCATCGTGTTTTTCCTGTATATTCTGAATCCATGTTTCTTCCCACTTCCGCTCACTGTTAGATCCACAAAAACTAATTGCTTTGTCTTTTTCTATTTCTGTTATAAATATAATGCTTTTATTTATTATGTTTAAATATATCGATAGCTCATTTAATTCTTTATAGCTCCCTATGAAGCAAGCCAGTAGGTCAATATATCTTTAAAAAAAACTGAAATCTCTGACACTCAACCACAATATAGTTAAGAATGTAATTAATGAAATAGATTAGTAAACCTATCGGATGTACACTTCGATGAGATCGAATATAAATTATTACACAAGGGTTTATTTAAGTTATGCTCCACCTAAATGATGTACAACCAATGATATTATTAGTCTTAAGGCTGCAGTAGAAAGCACTACTGTCAATGATAGAGTATTAAACGACTGTAAGGTAGCAATCGACAAATTTATAGACTATAATCCAGTCGGACAAAAGAGATAAATTTAGATATACCCCTGATAAAATCCATAACTTAGAGGTAAAAAGAGCGTCTAAACAGAAATCAAAAGATCCTGGGTCCTAATCTCAACTTTGTCACTATATTTTCTCTTCAATAAATTACTATTAAAACATAACAGACTAGTTCTCTGCAATATACCTGATTCTTTTTAAAAGATTCATTCCTTGCGCTTGGAGTCGTGAACTAACCTCTCTAGAACCTTTTAATTGATATTGCCCTAGTATCCCTATTGACAATGACAGCTCATCTTTCAGTACCTATGTATATGTTGAGAAATATATTATTTGAAAGTGACTATATATTTAACTTTTTTTAAATATTTATTTTAACATCCTTGTTTACTATTATTTATCTTTGTTAATTAATTATTGTTGTATTATTAAATTTTTATTGTAAATTTGTCAATTTTGTCACTTAATGATGATAGTTCACGACTAAATGATTGATCTGAAATCATAAAAAGTTAAGAAAAAAAAAGATGCTGTATTTATAGGTGTAAAAGATACACTCCTTTTTTCCAAATAAAAAAATATAAAAATTTGAAAAAAAAATACAGCCTATTCGATTACACAAAGGTGAAACATTTTATCAAAGAAAGTTGATAGAAATCTATTTTAAGATTCACCTTAATTTTATTAGAAAAAGTGTACCTTATACACTGATAAATACAGTATGAACAAATATTGAAGCTTTATATGAAATGAAAGACTGAAAATAAATTATTGTGATTTTTAGTTATAGATTAAATAAACTTCCAATTGTAAGTAGAGTTTAGATTTTATTTTATTTTAAATAAAGTATTTACAATTAATTGTAATTAGAATAATTTACAATTATTGATAGTTATTTTACATATAATTACAATATCATACATAATGACACATATATTTATTTGATAATGCAATAATTACATAACCGTATAAGAAACATGTGCTTTTTTTATCATTCTAATGACCAAAATCATTTCTGTATCCTATACAATCACATTCACACATTTTGAGCAAATCAAATTTTTTAATTTATAAATACTTCATGAGCTGAATAGCCAGAGTGATATTAAGATTTATTCATAAATATTTTATCTGCTATACTATACATATTATTAATGTTAACAATGTATGGAATAGTTATCTCTATATTTTTAATTATGGTTGGTGTTGTCTTTCCGTGGTGAGCGGGATGTAAGTCTTAACTCGCTTGGTAAATCGTAGCAACGACACACGCAGCAAGATGGGAATTTAAACCAATCTGAAAAAATCCCTCTGCAATCATTTGAAGGGTCATATGCTAATAATCTATGTAGCCGATATTGCTGCTCGCACCTGCATCCTTCTCTGCAGAACATTTGCTTGTTTTCAAACCTTAAACACAAAGTATCAGTACATAAGTTTAAAATACTATTAGATTATCATAAGTAAAAAAAAGTGCTGTACCTGTAGAGTAATGGTTAACTATGAAATAAAATGAAAAAAGTCTTGGTGTGGTGCAAGGATCTGTGGCAGTCTCTTGGGACCCTTAACATAAATCGTAGGAAACGATTCATTTGTTGCTTTAAATAAGCCTTGAAAGGGTACTATAAAGTACACTACCGTAGTCAAAATGGGAGGAGAAAAGAGAAGTAAGTGACTAGGATTAAGCTGCATTTGGGGGGGGGGATGACAAGATCAATCGAGCAGCTGAGCATGGAAATAGATCGGCGTATGATTTATGATTTGTAGTTTTTCCTTGATAAGGTTTTGGATATAGAAGTTGCCCAGGGATTGTTTGTGAAGTTAAGCTTGTAAGATTCTTGTTTAGGGTTTAGAGGAGAGGAGGGAACATGAGCTATTGATAGTTGCCTCAGGATTCTCCTCATTTATTTGAAGTTTGTACATAAGGTAACAAATCCAGTGAAAAAACATGGCAATGAATAAGTTACAATTTTATGATTTCTGAAAGATGTGATTTGGATTTAATTTAATTTTAAATAAAAATATAGTTGAAATTTCAAAAAAATTTCTTTCACAAAATAAATTATGCTGCAACATTACGAAGAAAATTTAGTCAAGCAAGACCTATCACACAATTAAGAGTTTTGTTGTGAGAATGATTAACATATTAATCAGGAGCTTGAGATATTGAATTTAATACCCTTGACCTTTGATTTGTTAAATAATAAAACAATTAAAATTTAATCTATGACATATCTCATAAAGAGAGAAGGTCCACCTAGGTTGCCATAGTAGGTAGAAAATAGTGCCAAGGTGACTAGTGGGGCCAATGCTATGCTTTTTATCCCCCAACCTTTATCTGTTTTTAACTAAACAGGTATAAATTTAATTGATCATAAGACTTTGCATAGGAATAAGTTAAATACAATTTATTCTATTTATGAAATACAGTTACTATAAAATGTGAACTTACGTGCACCTTTCCCAATGAACGTATTGCTCAAATGGGTAAAGATTTAGAAGAGCTAGCACTTCTCCCCTCGTGTTGTTTGCCCAGAAGGGAGCTACCACTTCTTCTTTTACAGGGCATGCATTCCTATAAACAACAATCAGTTTTTGTTCAATAAAGCTATTATGTATATTATATAGAACTTGATTGAACATACTAACACTCCTTTTGTTTTATAAAATAATTGAGCCTTTTCGGTAGTTGTACTTGATTTTTCTAGAGTATCCTGAAAAATTTGTGGTTTTGATTCGGTTTCAGTTTTAAGCGTTGTCGTGAGAAATTCAGTCGTCGATTCAAAATCAAAGTTAGTTGTTGTGAAATCAGATTCAGTTGTAGTCTCTGGGCCAGTTGAAGTTGTTATGTCAGGCACTGATGTTCGGTTGGTTGTCGGGGCTTGAGTAGTTGTTGTCCTATGGGTTGCTTTGAATTCTTCTTTTTTCAGTTTATAATGTTTTAGATTAGATTCTTGACTCCATTTCTCATTTTGATAATCGACATCGTTTGATTCAATTTCTGAACGCAGAACAGATATGTGCCTTTCAGCTCCATACATTCTCCTCATGAGGCCATGATTTTCATAAACAAATCTTCTTACTGCTCGCCTATGAATAAGAAATTTAAAATTACGTAACTTATTAAATGCATTTTAAGCAATTAAGTAAATGGTTAGTGCAACATGTGAGTTCTGAAAAAATAATTCAAAAATGTTTGAAAAAGTAATTTTAATTTATGATGTGAAGGCTTTCATTTTTTTTTTAAATCTGTTTTCAAAATATTAATTCAATATCTATTAAAAATTGTTCAATGGTTATTATAGTTAACTAAAGTGATTCTGAATTGTCTGATTTTTTTAAGCACGCAAATTCATGAAACAGACAATGCTATTGAATTAACATTATGAATTTTTCTGGTAATATTAATTAATACAAAAGTAAAACTACCTACATATAAAAATCAGTTTTCAAAATGATTTTCTGTTTTAGGCTAATCTGAAATGTCAGTTTTTATTTGTTGTTTTTTATATTATTGAAATAAATATTTATACATTCATTACATTGAAGTGACCTCCTAAATATTATGTTAATTGAGAAATAAATTTAATTATATTTTTGACATTGGTTTGATACCAAAATATTATAGTTTTCACAAAACAAACCTAAAAAATGAATTGTTGAATTTCAACCATCCCCCATCACTCAGCAGTAATAAGAATGTAAAAGTCTCAAAATAGACTAATCATTTGTTGTGTTTTTCGTTTGCAACATTCTATCAGTAAATTTGTAATTGTACCTCTGTTTTCTCTTTAAATTCTTCAACTCCGCCCAGATCAATTTAAACCCACGCTTAGTTGGTAGAACTGCTTCTTCCCCAAAAACTTATTATCAGACAGGTAATGGACTAAAGACTAGAGAATAAGGGATTTCAATTTCAAATACCGACTGGATGATCCATTATACATTGCCCTGAAAAAAAATAAAAGACCCTGAACATGTCTGTAAACTGGCAAAAGGCTTATAGAGTGAAATATTAGAATATGCTATATTTCTATAGAAAACCTTCATCTAGCAATACAAAATACTACCGGTCATGCTCATTGAAAAAGGAATAGGTGGTAAAAGATGAAAAAGTACATTTAGCCCCTAACCAGAAATTGAATTTCGTAAAATCAAGAAAATTTAATTGAAATAAAGATATCAAGGTACATTACTTGATATTAATTTTGTATTCCTTTATTGGACATTATTTGTCGGTGGAGACCTCAATGTAAATCGCCAACAATGTTGTTCAAACATCACCAATACACGCGGGCATTCCTTTCTATCTGTACTCACATGTAAAAATTGCTCCACTATTTCTCCTGAAACTCCTATCAATTGGCCATCTGATCCTGACTGAAATTCTGGCCTCCTTGATTGAATCTTTCACAATAGTTTATGAGCATTAAACTATTCTATGATGACCTCTGCCATTGCTCATTTTTTGCATAAGTCCTATTCCTAAATTGGACCATCCTTCATTTATTAGGGGCCAAGTTGACAGAGGCCTCTTCTGACAGTTACTAACCGAATCCATAGACCTCAGATATCCCCTTAAGTCATCACAAAACCTAGATGATGTGCATTCTTTCACTGCTTGAGCCCAGCGATCTGCTTTTTTTTTCCATTCAGCACATGTTATCCGACCCTCATCTGAAATCCCAGAAATAGAATCTTTTACCACAGCATCTCATAGACATTACCCAATCTAACCAGTGATCTAGAACCTTGCTTTTGTTTATTAGTATAATTACACCTTCTGAACAACAACGTTTTGTAGTCACAAATTCTGTCCATCGTTTCTTTATAATTAAATATCTTTTGCTCAATCGGAGACGGTATGTTACCTAAGTTTCCATCTTCATATAAGACTAACATAGAACCCACTTACGAGACTTAAAAAACTATAGTTGTGCTCAATGCAAAACAATAGAGCCTTATAAGCAGTGTCTCCTTGGTGACTCAAGTTTTAATTATTCAGATAAATAGGCTAACTCAGGTGGGAGATAGCTTAACGGATATTGAAGAAACTATGGAAAAAAAACTAAAAAAAAACAAAGTAAACTGGTTAGAGCAGGAGTTGAGGCGAAACATTCTCTAAATTCTTGGAATACCAACTAAGCCAGGTGAAAGTTTTTTCATCTTTTTATACACTAGATATAATATCCTTATTCCTAGCTATTTTTATATGTATTGTCCATTTATTATCAAGCTTGTAATGTGTAAAGATTAATAATCCAGTAGTTTTTATTATTGTTTATCTTATTTCTTGGAAACTATAATTTTTTTTCTTTGGGATTTTTTCGTAAAATAATACATAAATTATTTCATTCTATTCATTTCAGACTAAACATATTTATTTATAACAAAGAGAAGAGTTTACTTTGGTTGCTTCAGTTTCAAATATTTTAAACAGTGAAGAAAAAAAAACTGACATTTCCGTGTTGAACCCAGAATGTATTTTTTTGTTTTCTATTAATGAAAGCATTGGAAATTATAGTTTAAAACTATTCAGAAGTGTTAAAATTTGCTCACCATGGATAATAAGACCCAGGTACTGTGCACCAATTTTGTGTTGTGAAATCACAAGGTACATCAAATCGGCTTTTTCCCCCTCTGAATGGCTTCGTGCATGTTGTGTACCCATCATAACCTAATATGCTCACTATATTACACAGCACCTGCAAAAACATTTAAATACAGCTAATTATGATATATAATTATAAACCATATAATTTTATTGTTTAAATCATTGATAAATGCCTCTTTTTAGAAGCTAAGTCAACCCAGATTGCCGTACAGTTGGTGGATTGTGTTGAGATAATGCCATGTTCAATGCTAGGCCGTTACCGTACAGCTGGACCAAACTCTTTTTTTTTTTTAAAGCCTTCAGTTTCCCTCGTGATGCTGAGTGAGATTTTACCTGACCCACCCAACTCTGTATATCTGTTGTTGGGAATCGAACTAAGGATATCCATAATTAGGTAGTCAGGCACACTAAACACCATTGAGATAGTATTATAAAGTTACTATAAATAGTAAGTTCTAAGTCATTAACAAGCAAAATGAATAAACAAAAAAAAAACTGGTCCCAAATTGATTCAGAGGCTGTTACAGGAGAGAATCGACCTAACGACGTTCCAGTGAACATGACCCATGGCACAAGTGCACTTCATACTTCTAAGTTAAGGAGGAACCAGATTATGTATTAGGATTTGGGTATTGCGGAATGGTGTCGACAGCGCCGTGCTTTATGTAATGCGGGCCTTGCAGAACAGTTTTTGTGACGACGTTCTCGGTTTCATCAACATAGGCTAGGTGAGGTTTCATCAAGATAAACTAGGGAAAGCTGTTGAATATTTTACAAAGGTACCACCGAAGAAATCGTTTGAAAAATTACTACTTCGAAAACTAACTTCTTAAGCTTGTAACCATGATTTAACGTGTGAGAATTTGACTGCCGACATCACTCAAATATCCACCAATGTGACTCACTGTCGAAATAGCATCGATTTACGCGACGAAAACGATCCTCTGGAGAGTCTTTGGACTTGGAGCGAGCGTTCAACAGTGTGTCGCATGAAATACTCAGGTTCAAATTGGAGGAATGCTTACCATCCGCCTTTTTATGTGGTCTTAAGTGATTTTCCGATCGAAGCAGGAGTTCCGCAGGATAGTTCTTACATTCACTATTGCGCGTGTTATACGCCCGACATATCAGAACATGCTACTTGTGACATTAACAGAAGATACAGCTACGATCACTTGACACACTGGCCGCCCATGCAAGTTTCCAATACACCTTAAACCAACAAGAATCATCATTGATCACGTTTACTTATCGTCACAGTACAGTACATTTCAGCAATCAAACTACGGACAGAATTCGTCTGCTACCATGGGCTTTACTCCGAGAGACACATTACCTGGCAAACACGCACGAGAAACAAATAATTATAACTTAAAAGACAATTGTACTTCTAAAAACTTTTAGTGTATCGTTGCTAATAATTATCACAGGACAACAAACTCTGAACCAATATGGGAGTACATGAACGTAGAAAGAACGTTCTCGCTAAAATAACCCCGAAAAGATTATTGAATTGGTGTTGCATCCACTTAGATTGAAGGTTAGCCTAAAGCCAGTGTTAACGCTCAACATTTGCCTTAATAACATTGTATTTTAATATAGTATTTAAGTTATAGATAATTAATTTTGTTATAATTATTGTTTATTTGTTTAGATCATTTTGAGTTCTATCACAGGTTATTCCTCTAGTTGTTTCATACTAAGCTTTCTTTTTATTAAATTGCTTACTAAATAAATTTCATGTTATCTGGATAATTTTGTGTTATGTTGTGTCTATTCATTTGGCCCTCCGCCTTATTGTGCATAAGCCCTTACGCTTGACCGAATAATTTGCGGGAGCCAGTACAAAGTGGGAGCCAGGGTGAGAAAAAAGAGAAGAAGGCATAAGCTATCCTGAAAAAAAACATCAAGAATATATGGGCTGAAAGATAAAGATGTCTAAATGACCGAATGAAGATGAAAATATAGTAATTAGCCAAGGAAAACCTTGTTTAGGGGAAATTCCTAATGCATAAAATAGTATGTAATTTAGAAAATTGGATTGCAATAGGACAAGTTTAAAACTAAGTGGACCTATCTTTACTAAAGTGGTAGAGGAGTGGTAAAACTGCCACAATGTATTTTGGAAATCGTCAATAGCAGCACTTTAGAATGCACCCTTAAGCATTTAAAGGTTGATTTGTTTTCTACATTGCTTAAGACAAATAGAAGTCACTAAGGTAACATAAATTTCAGAGATATTCCAAAAAAAATAGACCCAAGAATAGAAACCTATAAACTATATCATTTTAATTTTTTTTATTTTTGCCATTATTTTAGCTGTTCACTTTTTAAGGATTTTGCTGTTATATGTTTTACCTTTATGTCTGCCAGTTCTAATGTTAGCGAGACCCCTGTACCATTTTTCATAGGGTTCCCACTTATTCATGTAAAATATAGCCACCTCCACAAAACGTGATCTGGATGTCCTAAATAATAACACGTCAGTTTTGTTTTGTCATTTTAAACTAAAACTGCAAATGGTTCTTAAAGCTGTCATTAAATCGTGTTCAAAACTCAACCTGAGTTTTACTTGAAGTATTTGGCATAGTAATTCTATTGAAATTTAAAATTTTTCTATTATATTATACTGCGTACATTTCTAGGGACTTGATAATGTACACAGAGTAGTTTTTTTTTTAAATATTAATCCTTCATTAAAAAAAAACAAAAAAAAAACGGGAAATCCACTGCGGATTGCATGAGCTTGTTAATGAACTAAGACTGGTCGAGGAGTCGGCAGTGGTTGTTAGACGACCGCAGGGAGTGAGTAGAGGTTAGTACCCCAGTAGTATATTAACCCCGATACTGGTTGGCAACTGTGCCAGTCTGTCTGCACTCATTACCTCCAATCGGCAGGTACGCATCTTCACTAAATTGCACCTAGTTCTGTCTTCATACAGTCCGACATTTACGGGTAGGTGATCCACATGCTATTTATGTCGGGTTGGGTGATATTTTCATTAGAACGTTTGCTATTCGATGCCTACGCGCACGTTCGACTGGGCATAAGAACGGAGAGCAGATAGATTTATTTGCAGGAAAACTGAAGCGAAAGAGTGAAAGGTGGACGAGAGTAGATGCAAACTGTTCCTATGTTATAATTGACAATGACCCGCTGACTTTCTCCCCTGTATCGAATATAAGGGAGGGGAGGGGACTGCCATTCTTATGGCGCCCTGACAAAGGGAAAAGTGAAATCTTACTCCTTTGTTGCCCCCAACGGAGACGTGTTCTGGAACGCAACCTCCAAGGGCAAGGTGAACGAACCCCCTCGCCCCCCCCCCCAGAATAGCCATTTTCCTCATTTTCATATTTTCTTCACCTCCAAAGTCCCAGCGAAAGTACCGAAGGGGGTTTCCATAGATGCGAGAAAGTATCGCCAAGTGTCGGGGTCCGATATTTTTGCTGACCTTGCTTTTCAAACGAGGGGACTTGAAGTAAAAGTGCTTTCGGCGCCGCTTTAAACTCTCTCCTCGTATGCTCTTATATACACCATAAACAGAGAAAGTGTAACGAGTTAACTGACACTGTAGAAAACTGCATCTCACTCCAGCAGCAGCATTCCCCACGCCCCCCCCCAACCTTTTCGCACCAAGCGATGCTTCAATACATACCAATTATATATCGTATCAAAATCAAATAAACAGTCTGACGAAGAACTATTATTTTTTTAAAATAATTCTCATTTGTTTCACCTTCATTTTCTCAACTTAGACTAGCTGGAACCGGCCAACAAGCAGTCATCTAAAGTTTACATTTTTGTCGAAACTGAAATTACTTATCTTCTTTATTGAAAAGTCCAGTCATATATTTTAGTATCTAAAAACCATACGATTTTCATTTTCTGTTATCATAAATATTAATTTTTGTTTATTTTTCATGCTCTTAATTTTCTCTCTGTTGTACCGAAATTTATTTTAATCTAACAATAAAATATCTTAAGTTACCTTCGCAAGCAATGTTATTTTTTCTATGATATAATAAGTACTTATTTTCTACACAAACAGCGCGTCGTACTTATTTTGAATGCGTCGTATACATCGATTCCCTCTTAAACATCCCTTTGGTTATTGGTAGTATAAATCTGTTTATTTAAATTTTATTTCATAGATTTGGGGGGGGGGAGGTGCTTTCTTAAGAAGGGTTCGCCCAAACTTCTACTCTAAAAGAAGATTAATTCCTGAAGGGAACAAACCATAAATGTATTAACAATTTAGCCTTCTCATGCTTCTTACCTTTTCTTAAGAATGCACATTTGTTACTAATTTATAGATTATTTAATTATATAAAACCAAGCATATTTCAACCTCCAATCAAAGTGAGGAAACATATGTATGTATCACAGAAAATTCTATTTTTTGACAAGCTAAGAAGTTACTTAAAATATTGGTAGATTTGACTAATAATTTCTAAGTTTCGCTAATTACTTAGAGAAATGTTCCACATATACACTGCTTTAAAAATTCAGGAAAAATTATTACTAATATCCTTAAGTGTTTTTTTTTTTAAATGCTATATGCTTTCCTAAAAATATAAACACACAACAGACAAAGATAAATTATTAATTTGTTTTAGTTGTATTCATAACTACAAACTTGACTTGAAACAATTTATTCCTCCGTTGGAATGAAAAGAATATTATAATGCAACTTTGTATTTCTATTACGACTCATACTAGTGTCTAGATTCAGACTTAAAAAATTACTTCAAATAAAAAAAAAATCTTAAAGTCACTCTTTACATACCAAGCACACCAAAGTGTCGCTTTAGACGTGTAAGTCATCTGTGATTTTATCACATGCTGAAAAAAGATTTCTGGCGGAAATATTTTCTGATAACTTTTAGAGCCTCCTTAGTAGTACCTCGTAGCATTAAAAATGTGTTTCTGGGCCAAAAGGGGAGTCCGACTATCAGTTTTAGAAGAATAGGGAGAAAGAGAATCAGAAGATATCTGGTGTGTAGATGATAGGACGGTCGCTCGAAGAAAAAGTGTGTAAGATCGGTCGGAGAGAGGTCAATGATCCATTTGGTCAGGGTCGTACCCGAGGCACCTGCTCCTTCTAGTGGTCAGCCTGCTTCCGTCGTTCGGGAAGGTACGCTCAATCATGATTTCCGTGATTAACAATCAATTTTATCACTTTTACAAGATTATAAAATTGTTCTTTAACAAAAAAACGCTCCATTAATTTTTTATTTATTACACCATTCACGAGATAATTTTAACAAATTTTTTTTCTCTCGGTCATTCAAAAATTTAATTTATATTGTGATGTATTTGTTTTATGGATCGATTTAAGTTGGAAGATGTTAGATTCGCAAGTGCTCGAGATGATTTAAAACTGTTTACATCCTCGGGCCATTTCACGTAAGGACATAATGTATGGTATGTCGAAACGTCATCCACAAATAAATATAATGGAAACTAATCATATATTTTTTCATCAGTCTAAGTCGATTCGCAACTAATTCGTCCACTCATATATAATTTTAACTTTGGTCCCACAATTAATGTTTTTTTTTATAAGTTTGATTTTAACACTCTTTATAATGTCCTTATTGTAAATATTTATAATTGCGTTTGATATATGATGAACAGTGAAGTGCATTTAATCGAATATCTTTCAATGTGACCAAATTGGTGTTTCAACGCGTGACATCACACAGTGAATGGATTATATCAATTATTCAGTAGGCGAAGAGTCTTCGAGACGGGTGGTCTCGGTCCCGTCTCGAGCCGGTAGAGGTCGCACGATTAAAAAAAAAAAAAAGAAGTGTTGAAATAAACAAACATAAAAAATAAGCCAAACTAAATATATATAATAACAATAATGGAAGACTTACCCAGAAGGAGAGTGTAGGCTTCATCTGAAGGCAGGCATATATAGGAACTGTGCGGCTGGAGCTGCGCGCTCCATGGATGGCTTGTGTGAATGGGGCTTAGGATGTGGGTCACCAGTTAGGCCAGCCGACCAGTACCGTTACATCCCCCACCTCCTCTTACCTCCTCACTTTCTCCACTGACCCACTCCCCCTCTTTCCCTTTTAACATCCACCTCCCACCCTCCTGCTGTAATTTATTCACTATCAATATCCTCCTCCTCTTCAGGCTCCTTTCTGAGCTTCGCTACGCCTACGATCGCCTCTACAGCGAGGTGTTGTCTCCGAGCTAGTTACTGGTTACTACTCTAGGCCCTTGTTTCTTAGTCTTGTCTTAAAACGGACAGGTTTAACTAGAATTATTTCCTTACCCTGCATTTAAAATAATTTTAAGAAACATTCAGTCAAATGAGTTGGATTGCACAATGGTTGGATCCAATCCTTATCTTGGAACACTGGTTGTGGGCTATTCATATCAATAAATGTACACCTCTATCTGGCCTACCCACAATTCATTACTGATACAAACGTTTTTGGAAATTATACCACCATTCTCAAGCACCTAAAAAGGCAATAAAATTATGTTCAATTTGACTTGTAGTGAAGATGTTTTATAAAATAAAAAAAATATAGAGTTATGATATTTAAAATTATTTTTAAAACTATCAAAAATTTAAAAACCACTTTATAATATTAAAATTTAAAAATTTGTACATTGCTAAACTATATTACACAGAATCAGTTCCGAAACTTTAAAGGAATCATATTTACCTTCAAAATAATACAATAAGGCATAAAAGTTTTAAAAATCGATAGAGCTCTTAACAGTGCGAAATAAATTGTGGGTAGACCAGACAGGGGTCAATTTATTGATTTAATACTTAGTAAAGCAGAATTAAATATTAACTCATCCTAAGGGGCTGAAAGTTTTAAGTAATCGATCGATAAATGGCTCATAACCCTCCATGGTATTACGATCCCTGAAATGTTACTCTAAATGCCGTTATTAGCATCCACCGGAAGTGGTAATATTTCCACCTACTTGCACACAGTGCTCGTGAACGTAACGCCCATTCACAGTAAACATTCAAGGCAGATCCGACTTGTTTGTTTACATGATAACGGCAGACCTCATCAAAAAATCATTTCCAATTTAAAGTGGTGAGCAATGACACGAACCAACTGGTGACCGTGAATTGTAAACATCGAAATAACCTGTCAACATTTAGGTGGGGAACAGTGTTATTTTTACTTCGATTCGGTATTTTTATTACGGGGCGTAGTAGTGAATGTGCCTAATTCCTGCATCATTGAGTTTTCTTTATGTAAAGTTACACGGTTCGGAAGTCAAATCGGCCTACAATCGCAACGAACGACAGACAGGAGTGAGAACATAAGACAATAAAACGTTATCTCCATCGAAAACAACTTTCTCCTAACAGATGGTCCGGGGTAACAGGAAAGTAAAACTATTTGTCCGCCATGGAGTTCCTCGCCTAGGAATATGTAAACGTAGGTCAAGAAGCCGTTCATAAGCCTGCCTTTAGTCCTCGACCTATTCTTTCTGATTATCCTAACCCATAAGAAAATATAATTTAAAATGTTTGGAACTACCATTTTTTATTAACGACTTGCTTAAGAGTGGGGGTTGTCACTTCAATCTAATTGATCCCATCATCCTTACCACTTTTCTTCTTTAGTAAAATCTTCATTCTGGGAGACACTTTATGATTGTAATATTCTTCAATACAAACTTGTGACTAACTTCTTGTTACACCGGTTACGAGCAAAAATGTATTTTTACATATGAACGAAATAAAGTATTAGAAAATTAATTAAACAACATCCAGAGTTGGGAAGGTGCAGGAACGTGAGTTTCTTAAATTATTCGTCAAAAATTGACTATTATTTGTGATCTCGTCTTTAATGTACCCTTAATCATGGGGTAAGGATCAGATCTTTGAATCTTACAAGCTATTTATTATTTTGGCTTGAGAAATAGAAAAAGTTAGACCAACTTTTTTCCACGTTAAATTTTTTTTTCATTCTTCTCATGATTGCATTTCAAACTACCCGATGATAGAACGTTTCCTTTCAGCCTCGGCAATAATTTCACAATGTAAAGAGAAAGCAATAAAACTGTTTAAAAGAATTATTAACACCTTTTTAATCAACAGGTAAATTATCGGTTTCATTTTAGGAAAAAACGGTTAAATCGCATACTATTAAATATTAAAGGACTTGATAAAGATTTGTTTAAAATTTACATAAAACATATAAGGATGATATTAATTAGTCACCATTCGTATTTATATAGTGATAAGTTATTTCAATAAGCTTATGATGAGGTCTATTTTCAAGCTATACAAAGTGGCGGATTCACCCGGAAGAGGAAAGATTCTGGATAGTTTCCTGACTTAAACATGTACTGGTGACCATTGAATTTAAAGGGGAAATAAACGTTATTATCAGCTATCCATTTAATTTGAAAAACTTAGTTTACATTTAAACATTCTAGCCTTTCTCGAGTTACCTGGCCGCCAAAGCTTTAGTTGCCATAGCTACATTATCACAGCAAACACCGTCGTCACGTGGCTTTATTTTCAAAACAAAACATGTTTGATTTTAACTCATTTTGCGTACATTAGATTCGTAGTTTTCTTTTTTTTTTTTTTTAAACAATCGTATTTGCGTAATGAAATTATCAAATGCCACGTTTTTAGGAACTTTATTTTTTCAACTCATTTTCATACTAACAGATATTGTGTGTAATGCGATTTCGGATAAATTTTTCTTAAGGGAGGAACGCGTAACACTGCTGGTTATATATGTGTTAGTTTAGTTACTGGCACAACTGTGCAGATATGAAGTACTCAAAGCCAGTAATCAATATTAATTATATTTTCTTTTTTTCCTTCAGGATTCAGGATGCTTTCATTTTAATGTCCATTACACTGGTGTGCTTCAGCCTATTTCGTACTAATGTATTTAAGGTAACTTTTTTAAGATCTGGCCATAGTGTGTGTGTAGTTCCAGCTACGTTTATTAGAACTGAGATCATTATAATTCCAGTTGAGACAATGTTTTTTGCTAAATGTGATTTTGTAACATATCTACAGTCATTAAATTTTTGAAAACAAGTAGATGAAAATGAAAAGTTATGAGTTTTTGAAAAAAAGATTATTTTTTAAATCCTAAAAAGACCTCAAGTATCGGAGGGTCTCCTGTGAAAGGAAATGTTTTCATTGTTATGTTGTTGTTTTTCCCCCTTCCTTTCATTGTGTGATGAGGCATTACTCTAAATACCCTTTGTTAACCAATACTACTTTATCCTTTTGATGGCAATGCCACTGAAAGTCCTTATGTCTTCAAATTGAAGAGATTGTCTGGACGGTTCATTCATTACTCTTGATAGCCATAGAATATCGACAGATTCATCCAATGTTGCTCATAATGAAGACTATACATATTCCTGAGGTTATTCAGAATGGACAGCTCCAGGCAGTAGTTCCTTCATAGGTGGTGGAAATTTCTTGAGGTAACCTGTGATATAGAACCTGGATTGATGATCATAATTCTGAAACATTCCAATGATTCTTTTGTGGACAGAGGTTGGAATTCTTTTGAAAAGCTCGTCTCACCAAGCTAGACTTCCTTACGACATTTTAGTCTATTTACCGAGTAACCCTGTCCTGCCAAAAAAAATATATACATAAATAAAATTGTAGTCCTCGAGTAAAGTCAGTTCCGTTATAACTGTCCTATTGTTTAAAGAACTTACTGTGATTTTAAAATTTTAGATAATTACTTAATAAATGAAGATTAGAGCTGTTGAAAACGTTTTTAGTTATAAACAATAATGTGGAGTGACAGAGAGTTTATTTAAATTTATTAAAACATTTTTCCATCTGTTAATCATGTTGCCCAACTCAATCTCAATGTTAAAATGCTTCAATAACATCTTCACGGCTGAAACGAACTATGAGTACTTTTCCCTTCCTGTAGTGGCCAATATATCCTTGGTCATACATCATACCTTTTCCATAACCCTACACAGTCAACAGTTCAAATCCATCATCTGCTCAAGGATAACAGATTTTTGTATTCCATTCTATTTTGCTATTGTGCCACTCTTTGGACTCACTGATCAGTGGATTTCAGCAGATTTTAGCTTACTTGATTATCCTGACTTTGAAACCACATTCCTTCCAACAATAAACATACACTTAGCACATATCCTTTCCATATTTAAATCTTGCCTTTTCAACCATCGATCTATCCAGCCTTTTTAATTTCTTATGCTTGGTGAATTATGTGTATTTTATTTATGTTTTCTTTTATGAACTTATCAAGTGAATAAATATAATAGTAAATCTGATAAACAACTGATACTTGGGGCATGTAGAATCATAACAGTATTTTTTGATTTTTCCAGAGTGGTTTTATGAGTATTCTTCTGGAAAGATTTAAATTGCCATTGATTTTTTCTACAATCTACTTGCTAATTACATTAGCACTCCAAATTGACATCTTGATTTCCCGGCATGATAAACTATTTTTCTGGGGAAATGGAATAGATGTTTTGTATTTTACTCAAAGATTCGGTAACACTGATTTCTTACATTATTTATTTTAAATGACTTGCTTTCATTTATTGTGTACTTATTACGTTATTGTTTTGTCATTTCAGTTGCTGTTTTTTATTATTATTTCATAAAGCGCACAGCTCTGAGACTTTCAGATCCAAGATTTTATGATCCAGAATGGGTTAAACATGCTATAGCACATGAAAGTGGAAAATAAGCATAATCAAAAATATGTTATGAAACGAAATCAAAATAATCTGTGACAACATTACAATAAGGCTGACTTATATAATAATATTTTTAGCACATGAATAGAAACTAATAATACTCATAATCATTATCTGACAATAAATATATTACCTGCAAGTATAAAACATCAAATTGTCAAATTTACGATACAGAAACAGGATTCCAGTAAACTCGAACAGAGGAAAAGTCCATGTGTATCTGCCAGGCCTGTTTCCTGAGTAACAGTGATTGACTTTTCTGTGGGACACTTGCTTCCCTTGAAGGTTCTGATGTGATGAGGACTAATAGACAATGGAGGAGTGACTTTCTTCACCCCCCCCCTTATTGCTGTACTTTTCTTAACATAATTTAAAGTGTACTTTTTAGAATAAATATTTTTAAAAAAAATAGTAATGTATACAGTGTAGTTAAATTGTGTTGCAATAATATAAACATACAACTTAATATTTGTGTTCTTTGACCTAAAAACTGGCATTGTATCTACATAGTTCATTATTGGCCCCCATTTCTGATCCTATGGACAACATTATTTGGTTGAAATGAATTCCTTGGCCATAAAAACCGTGAGCTAGATATAAAAATAAGTGTTCTACACTACAAATTAACAAAGTTACAGGAGTTTGGGGTATTTTCAAGGTTAGTGGCGGCCATCTTGAAAATAATTCACTTCAGGTTGTCAGATTTTTTCTGTCTATGAATACACCTAGTAGAGCCAAAAACTGTTCACAGACCTTCTGTTGGGATTTGTTCTAAGTTAGGGGGCTTTTTAAACTAAATTGACCCGTCTAAATGGGTAATGAGAAAGTTGGCAAGACTTTATTACTCTCCTTTTATTTGTCAGTATCTGTTTTATGTGCGGTAGCAAGGTTTGTCACTTCATTTGTTTAAAGTGGCATCTGTTTGGTTGATTTCAGTTGTTTGGTTTGAACTGGGGTCGTGTAGACAGTGTCTATTTGGTCTTCCTGAACTTTGAGTGGGGAGTGAAGGTCAAAAGAGGAATCAAGCCAGTTTTTCATGGCATCCAAGCAAATGGACCTTTAATCAGAGAGGATGTTTGGTTGCAGTTATATAGATTTATATTGGACCTGGAAATAATTACAAAAAAGCTTTAGCTTAAATAATTTTGATTTTTTGACATGGGATTCTAATAATTTTAGGTGATTTGGTGCGTCATAAAATCATGAAAGTAAAAATTGGAAAATCTATGTTCAATTATTAAATTGATGTTTATGAAATTGGTAAAAAAAATACATTAATAGAAAACATACAATATATATTTTTAAACAATATTATACAAAATTTCAAATACAAGATAAATTCATCCAAAATTTCTTCTTTATTGCCACCAAAAACTAACAGAGAAACTTACATCCAAAGATCTTACATGATGCCACCATTTAGGAGGAATGTATAGCATTTCACCTAAAAAATAAATATTATTACTCACAAGACATTAACAACCAAATAGATCACAACTATTTAATAAATTTTCATTACATTTCAGTACTCTATTTTGTTTAAATATACCTAGCATATTAAAACCTTCCCATAAATAAAGAAAATACATAATTTATTTAATGATAAATAATGTTACAATTCCCTTTAAACGATACCGTCTACAGCAATTTGTTGGGTTTAACAATTCTGGACTTATTATATCACATGCAGTAATTAAGTTCAAATACAATGATAATCCAGAAATATTGATCCCACTTAGAACAAAACAGGGTACATTCATTTAACTATAACAATTTTCTAAGAGTTCTTCCCCCTTATCAATTTTCAAGGAAAAGGTAATTACCAACAATCACGGGGGCTATAGCTGTTTTGAGTTTTCATTTAGACTCAAATGAATTTAATCTCAAAAGAAAACCGCTATTCTTTTACTATCACTGAAAAAGTGAGAGTACTTGAAAGTTAAGAAAGTAGCATTTCTTATTAAGATCTCTGCCAGGAGCTGGAAATATGCCAATGAACCCTGCACCACCACACAGAAATCTAAGGACTGAACAAGAAGCCGTTTTGAAAAGGACAACACATCTACCGAGAGAATAAAATCCAGCTAACATCAAGATGTGAAACAAGCTCTCCTGGACTGGTTCGAAATTCAACATTCTAAAAACATTTCAATAAATGGCGATCTCAAGAAAAAGTGATTGGGTTGATTTAGCTTTTTAATAAATCAGATTTTCAGTGTACCTATCCTTGTTTGGTAAAATCGGCAAGTGGTTGATAAAATAAGATTTATTCCTGTGCGATTTTGTCATAGACAAATAATAATAAATAAATAAATTTTATGGTTATAATTATCTTATCTATTTTTTTTTATTATTTATGCACATGTGTAAGTGTGCCTACATTTTTTTTCAATTTTCATTTGTTTTAAATAAAGAATTCATTTTAATAAACTCCAATGGGGATTATCTGATTACTTCAATATAATTTTGAATGAATTTAAAAAAAAAAAATCCAGGGCATGACATTTCAGGGAAGATACAAGGCCTAACAGCAATATGATAGGGGGTGGTGAATTCTAGGAGGAACTACTAAGATTTTCCTTATGACCTTTGATTCACTTTTTTCAGTGGTTGTAGTTGTAAAGTCTCACCCTAGAAAGTAATTTAATTTTATGATAAAATGGTTGGTTTAACAAGGGTGGGTTGTAGATGGCAAACCCCTTAGTAGTCCGCCTATATGGTGAAAAAAAACTTGGAAATGGACCTTTAATCACAATGATGTACAGACCAAAAGAGGAAAGGTGTTCAGAAAATACCATTTATGAAGCCAGTAAATTAGCAAGTAGATCGATGTCCTTATCTAGAAAATATTCTATTCTTCTGCATTTTACTACATTCTCGATTCCTTTATTTCCACGATGAGTGAGTATAAGTGATAACTGAGAGCCTAGAGAGGCTCTTTACTTCACCGAGGGAGGGGCAAAATAAGAGAAAATGTTAAGTTCATTCAACCTATTCACCTTCCCCCATGGACCACCAATGATTGATCACATGAAGTAGTGACATACAATATCCCTCTATAACTATTCCTCTGGTAGTTAGTGATAGTGATTTATGAATAAATAACTATAAAAATTAAATCACATTTTTTTGTCACATCAAACTTATTTGCTACCTTTTAATATTATTATGAAACAACAAAATTTAATGAGAAAACATAATTACCAGGATAAAGATGGCATTCTAACAGCTTACATTTTTTAAACTCCGGATATTTTTCATAATTTGGGCTGTAAGGATCAACCTTAGCAGTGTTGTGCATCAGCTCAGTTTCATGTGGATACACTTTTTCAGAATCTTCTGGTGCACACAATATTATTCTTTTCCTTCCTATAACCTACAAATAAAACAACTAATTATGATAAAAAAAATAGCCAATAAAAAGATGCATAATGATACCAGTAATATCAATGGGTGGGTAAAAGGGACCTACAGAGATAATAATAAATAAATTTAAAAATCGAATAGGTTATCAAAACTTCTCAGCAGAAGAGATGATTGTACCTATCTATATTGTCAATTTACAGAAATTATAGTTAAAAAAATGTAGAGAATGAATTAATTTATCAATATTTTGGTAATATAATGGGTGCACATAACTATGAAAAGTGGCAGAGGTTGATCCAGGAGGCGAAGGATCATTAGTGGCTTGTGTCATGAAGAATACAAAAAAAAATTTGGCATTTCCATGGGAATAAAATGGATAGAATATTATTTTTTAAATTCTATAAGATGTGTGACTTGAGGAATATTGAAAAGTAAAGAAAATGAAATAAAATCTTTATTTGACTGTATAAAGGAACATCATGAGTTTGTTATGTTATGTATAATCACAAATTATGTGTATTTAAATTATATTATTGTTAAAATTAAGGCCTAGAGAGGACAATCTATGTGACTACTAATTGAGTTTTTGTTCAGTAACAAACATTTTATTGTATTTTCATAAGTATTTCTAACATGTTTTTCATTTAAACATTGACACAATTTCATTTTTAAATATATTTTTCATTTAGATTTCCATCTATCAATACAATTTTGGATAGTGTATCAAAATACAGTGTAAGTTATATTAAATTTAAAGAGCTATTGAAGATTGATTTAAGGTAATGTTTAATATTCTTTTCCAAAACAACAACATTAACTCAATATTTTTCTCTCCTTTTTAATTTATCAGGTTGGTCAAAAAGTCCGTTCGGTTTTTGTTGTCACGAAACTTCAAGCAGTCTAAAATGTAGCTAACTTCAGTCCGTCCCTTGGGAGTGCGCTCTCGTCAGATACTAGACACTTCAACGTAGTTTGACACGAAATTCCGACGAGACTGATTGTATTTTGTGTGTTTAGGATCATCCTGAAAATGGAAAACCAAAACGAACATTATCGACACCTCATGCTTTTTTATTTTAAAAAAGGCAAGAAAGCAGTGGAAACTTGCAGGAAGGTCTGCGCTGTATACGGAGGGGATGGTGTTACAGAACGTATGTGCCAGATGTGGTTTTCAAGATTTGATCGGGAGACTTTTCGGTTCAAGACGCACCTCGCTCTGGCCGGCCAACTGAGATTAACAGTGCCAAACTGAAGGAATTAATTGACACCAATCCCCGGTATACAACTAGGGAGATTGCAGTTATCCTCAAAATATCCAAATCGAGTGTTGAAAACCATCTGCATCAACTTGGCTACATGAGTAGGCTCGATGTTCCCCATAAACTTAGTGAGGCTAACCTCGCCAAAAGGATTTCCATCTGCGATTCGTTGCGGAAAAGTGAAGAAAACGATCCTTTTTTTAAGAGAATGATGACAATGTGGAGCGCAAACGCTCATGGGGGAAGCGAATTGAATTACCACAAACAACCCCCAAAGCAGGACTTCACCCAAAGAAAGTTATGCTCTCGATTTGGTGGGATTGGAGGGGTGTTGTCTTTTATGAACTTCTTCCCACGATCAGAACCATCAATTCGGATGTGTACTGTGACCTGCTGGACAAAATAAATGCAGTGATCCACCAAAAGCATCCAAAACTAGCCAACCGTAAGGGGATTGTCTTCCATCACGACACTTCTTTGCAGGTGCAGCAGAAGTTACTGGAGCATGGCTGGGAAGTTTTGCCGCACCCTCCATATTTGCCCAACCTTGCACCTTCAGATTTCCACCTGTTTCGGTCTCTTCAAAACTCATTGACAGACATTCAACTCTGAAGATGTAAAAATCCACTTAGAAAATTTGTTTGCCAGTAAAGACAGGAAATTCTTTGAGCATGGAATTATGAATTTGCCCATGAGATGGCAGAAGATACTAGAACAAAACAGCAATTATATCATTGATTAAATAAATCGCTTTGTGTTTAAAAGTTGTGTCTTATTTTCACTTAAAAAACTGAACGGACATTTTGGCCAACCCTTTAAATACTTGTTGATATCATATTAATATTACATGTTACTTTATTACTTATTTAGGTTATTTTTAAATTAAGTAATCCATAAATTTGCATTTATGACCACGATAAAATGTAATATTTTAATGATCAACAGGATTTTATTTAAAAATGTGCACAAAAATAGTGTTTTGGACCTTCAGAGTGAAAATAGATGGTCAAGGGATCAATTAACCAAGAAAACCCAAGCATAATTGATGGGGGAAGGTGTGAGGCCAGGGTAGGTTATTTTTGCTAGAAAAGGGATTAAGTTACTGCAAGACGCTAACAGGGGACACCCCCAGATGATTTAGTATATATAATTAGTTTCATGGGGATATTGACAGTTTTAGTTTATTATTTAGATTTAAGAAATCTATAATAGGCTGTGGGTGGATAAAAATTAAATAAAAACTCCTCAGTCTCTCCACAATGTTCTTCAGCAAGGAAAATGCTTGATAAACGTAACCATCCTCTTTTTTTAAGGGATTTAATGTAGTTTAAAATTTTTGATCACTAGCAAGTAACTGAAAATGACAGCTTAGAGCTATCCAAAACGTTTAATAAAGAGCATTGTGTGGAGTCAGAAGTACTCAATGTACTAAGCATAACGATCTACACCTGTGCTAATAAGTTGTGCTTTGGATCAAAATGAAGTGGCGACACAGTTCCCGCAGGTCCGAACCAAGCATTTAGATCAACCTCACAAGGGTTGTCTTCATTTTCTGAGAGGCAACAATAATCAGGAATACAGATATCATTTTTCAGTTCTGGGATCTGAAAATATTTTAAATTAAATGAAGGTTCAAATATTACATCCTACCTCAAAAAGTAAATAGTAAAAAAACTTAAGAATTCATTTCCATATTATATTTTCATAAGTACAATGAACATTTATCATACATCAAATAAAAATTTGGTGTGCGCAAAATAGATTAAGAAATTTTTTTTTATTGTTTTACTTAAAATAAAACAACTGCACAAAAAGCACCCTTTGACAATTTAAGTACTAAAAATAACAGCCAGATTAGTAAAGACCTACAAATATCAGATAATTTTACTTAATTTAAAAAACAGTAAGGTATGGTGTATCACATAATTAATTAAGTGTTTCTGCAAAAACAACTTTAATAATTTCTTGTAATTAAAGTTGGGATACTTGACAAAAATTTGCTCGGAACATATTGTAAAGAGGGAAGTTTAGAATAAAACAAAAAACTTATTTAACTGAAATTGAAATAGCTATAACTGAACAAAAATGAGTTTAATACAGCTGATGGAAATTGTCATAGTTATAGTATACCTTTAGGTTGCAGGTACTTGATTTTTAAATAGGAAGTGTTAAAGTTTTTGAAATATTTAAATCGCGAGGACCGTGAACTTCTATTATTCAGAAACTTTTTTTTTCACTTGTTAACTTTTTTGGCCCATGCCTTTTCTTTTATTCATAAATTTTTTTTGTAAAGTCGAGGAATGAAGGATAGCAGGCCACCGAAATAAGGAGCAACTTTAAACTCAGGGGCCACATTGTTTTTTTCTTTATTCCACTTTCTCTTCCTGGTCAACAATCTGCAGTAAGATTTTGGAAATTTGTACCAGTTTCATCGCTATGCGAGGGCGAGCTGAAGTTTCTTAAAACTTATTAAATTAATATGAAAAAACTAGTTTTGAATTACATTTCTATTATAACAGTCTGGCACAAGGGCGAAAACATAATTAATCATACTCTTTATTGTTATCAGGATTTTTAGTTTTCTTATGAAATATTTAACCCAAAAATATTATACCTGGTCAAATAATTGATGCTGAGCTAAATATCCAACTGAATCAGATTTATTAGAAATGTAGGACTTGAAAAATTCTTGAAATCTTATCATTTTCATAGACCAATTATTTTGATCATATGAAGAGCCTAACTCTACAGGTACCATTCGTGGTCCAATCATTTTAATTAAATAATTTCCATCTTTCCACTTGTCTAAAGCAGGCCAATGAGATATACATTCTGCCTCAAACAAAACACATATAAGCAAAGTTTACATTCTATTAATTAACTTGAAATAGAAAAAAAAGGTAAATTGGTAATAAAATTATAATGTTTTTTTGCAAACCTTTTAACTTAACTGGAACGTTTTGTGAGAAGTAATGCTTTAAAAAATGTTCCAAGGAAGGGCATGTTTCACAATTGATTTCTTTCCCTTTTATTCCCGGAAAACACCAATCGGACACTTCATCCTCTGCAGCCAGTGCATACATATGCTCCGATCTGTCACAAAATTCTTCTGTAAGAAAGAATAATGTTGGTTTGCCTGCTTACTAGGGTTGAACACACCCTACTATTTACTACAAGTTACATCAGGAATGGTTATCTATAATCTATAGCTCACCGTTCTTTTCTAGCGAGAGAAAATAAGGTGAAGAATTAATAAAAATTAAGTAAATAACTACATTAATTGGGGTACAATATAAAAATGGTATAAGATGCAACAATGTTCTCTTTTAAGAAGCACCTGAATGTATCTTATAAATCATTTTTGTGAAATCAAATAAGCTGTTAAAGTTTTCTATTGTATTTTTTATATGAAGACTACTCCTGATACACCAATAATTACAGTGATAAAATTTAACTGTCTTAAAGACCTTAAGGATAGAGCTAATTATCTATGATAAAACAATAATAACTATTATTATAACTTCACATACATTGTTAAAAAATGTTATCTATTTGTCATCAAGTTATAGTAGAAATTACAGTGAACAGTTGTTAGGGAATAAACTTTCTTTAGCGAATAAGATGTAAGAAATTGATTAACGACAGAGTGAATTAAAAATAAAGACATTGTGTTTTTACAATCTTACACTGGTTTTAAAAGGGCTTCTATATAGGTTTTAAAATAGCTTCTATGACCTGGGGGTTATGAAAAACTGTGTGGATCTTATCCACACCATATAAACTTACTGCTATTATCAGCATGTGTACCTCATAAAATATAAAAATCAGAACCACATCATAAAAATGTAAAAAAATTTCTTTTTTTTCCCATTTCCCCTGTTATTATATCTTAATGAAACCAGAGTGCTGTTGAATACAAAATCAATTGGGTCATTTTTATGACCGCAGAGCACATAAACAGACAAATGACGATTGACCCATAACAGTTGTACCTTATTGAAAGCAGAAGCCTCTCTTTGGGCTCGGGAATATAAGTAGTTTATATCAATGAGGTTAAATTGAAAAATATTTATGGACTCACCATTTGAATAATTACTTAGCATTTTAGCTGCGGTAGATAGTTCAGAGTAACAGGCAGTCCCCATTAGCAATCCGAAGTCAGCGGCCTCAAGTGCTTTTTCTAAACGTTCCTGTACTTGTGTTTTTTCATTCAAGATTTCTTGAATAATTCGAGTAATCTGTCAAAAACATTTAAAGGTTAATCTTTAAATATTTAATACAAACAAACAAGGTCTTCTTTAATTATTTTGCCTTATTTATTATATTATTATTCACTAACTATACACTAAAACGGTATTCAATATATTGCTTTAAAAATATAATAATATTTTCAATCAAGTTTAAGTAAGGTCAGTATTTATTTTTTAAATATTGAACACAAACAAATATATAATATTCCAAAAAAAATTCATTTAACTTTCTCATACTAATAATTACTTAGGGTTTTAATGTCAATCTGTGATCTTCGAAAATGTCCTTGGCTAAGTGATATATAGGAATCAATTTGGATCCAACACAAAAATAATTTAACTTTACATACCATAACAATGAAAAAGCGCATATAATCTTATCGCTTTTGCGCACTTGACTTCTTGACTTTTTCTATTTATTATAAACACTTAATATTCTATTATTTTTTTTATTTGTATTTTGTTTATTATGAGTAATACTTTTCGTATACCGTTATCTACCACAGCCGATCATTTGACCGGGAGAAATAAATTATTGCTTTATAAGGTTTTAGGTCCAGAAATTATTATGTAAATGCGTATTCAAAGTATTGTATTCAGTTAATTGCACATTTATATTAAGGCTGTTGCATAGTTAGTTCAATCAAAAATTGAATTGCGTAGTTACTTCGTTCAACTGTAAAAAAAATCAAAGAAAAAAATTTAGATTGGAAGTAGAATTTTAGTGTAAAAAAAGGTAACAGAAACTAAAATTATTGGTAAGTAGCTCATGTTTTATTTTAATAGCTTTACTTCATTACTAACCCAGATTATTCTTTACCCAGAAAAATGTCTGACTAATCAAGACAGTACAAGTTCTTAGAAGATATAAATAATATAGGGAAAGAGTTTTCCGAAATTGATGAAGATGAATTTTCTGAAAATGAAAATATACTGGTTGGAAATGATAATGAGTTTGAATGCACAGATAATGATGATGAAGAGGAAAATATTTTGAATATATGTCATGTATGAAAAATAATAAGATTACTCTCAAGTTCTAAAGAAGAGATAGAAAAAAATGAACAGCATGCTGCAATCGATGGATCTGTTTGGAAAGAAATACAAATAGGTGGTATACCTGGAAGATCACCACTTCATAACATTTTCAGGCTAGAAGTAGACCCAACAGGATATGCAAAACGCCATATTATGAAAAGTAAAGTTAGGATTGCGTTTTCGTTGATAATTGATCACCGTATTATGAACCGAATGGAATTTATCTCAAGAGAAATTAGATGCATTTATTGCAATTTTATATGCACGAGGTGCATATGGAGTTTCTTTTTTGTGGAATAACGCATGGGGGCCTAAAGTTTTCTCAGAAACTATGAGCAGAAATAATTTTACTAGATTTCTCAAATTTATCCATTTTGATAAAAAAAGTGAGCGGAATTTGTCTTAAAAACAGACAAATTTGCCATGATGTCTATGTTTTGGAATTCATTCATTGAGAACAGCCAAAACTGTTACAAACCCTGTGGTAATATTACTGTAGACGAACAGCTATTTCTGACTAAAAGTAAGATGTAGATTTACCCAATACATGCCTAACAAGCCTGATAAATTTGGAATCAAATTTTGGTTAGCATCGGACGTTGATAGCAAATACATCATAAATGCACTTCCATCTAGGAAAATATGAAAATAGGCCCTCTTCAGTACCACTCTGTGAATATGTTGTGGTCAAACTCATGGAACCATTTACGGGTTGCGGAAGAACTGTAGTCACAGATAATTTTTTCGCAAACAAATCCCTACCAACACAACTGCTAAAAAAACAACAACAAAAAAAACTACGTTAGTTGGAACTATGCGCTTAAATAAAAGGGAATTACCAATAATTGCGAAGCAAAAGAAAGATGATATGGAACGCTTTTCATCTAAAATTTTCACAACAGATAATTGCACTCTTACAATCTATAAAAGTAAACAAAAAAAAAAAGTACTTTTACTTAGTTCTAAACACAAATCTGTAGCAACTGAAAACAATGATAAACGTTTACCTGAGACCATTTCATATTACAATAAAAATAAATTTGGTGTTGACATGACCGATCAAATGGCGAGAAAATATACCACAAAATCTAAGTCTTGCAGATGGCCCCTCAAGTATTTTTCAATATCCTTGATTTAGCTGGCATAAATGCCTGGATTTTATACAAGCAAATGACAGGAGAAAATATCCTGAGACAAGATTTTTTACTCCAGTTAGCAGTAGAACTTGCCGCCGATTTTCGAGAAGCCCGTGAACAACCAAAACAAACAACAAATACCAATCGATCGATGCCTAACTCTACTACCCATTCTTATCAGCGTAAGACATGTCAAATAGGATATTGTAACAGTAATAAAACCATCAGCATCTGTTGTAGATGTGAAAAGTATGTTTGCGGAAAATGTACAATGGAGACACCCTGCATATGTAAAAAATGTGATGAGCAATGAATTAAAAATTTGTATTCTTTGCGTTTGTAATAGAAAAAAATATATACAATTTTGTTTAATTATAATAAAGTTATTTTGTTTATTTCCTTCCTAAAATCCATATTTCAGACATCAAATCAGGAAACATAACGCTCCGTCATTTGAACGGCCATGGTAGAAATAGGGATGTATTAAGTGCTGGTATGTTTAGTGTTAAAAATATCAGGACCATACAAAATTCTTGAAAAATGTGACTTCAGTCCTAAATCTCTTCTCCAGCCCTTCCAGCCCTGCTCCTACAGACTGCAAACTCAATACTGTAGCACCCCCTATTTTATCTCATTTATGGTTGGCCAATGGACCCAGACAGTCATGGACTTGAGTTACTGCCCAGGACTCAGGTCAATTATTTCTATAGAAAACTAACATCTTCGTACTTTGGATCTAAAGATAAAATGAATAAATAATGACCATACAAGTATTACCAAACTTCATTCTTACTTTAAATAAGCTCCCTACTGCAAATATTTTTCGATGTTTTTCTGGAACGTTGCTCCAACATCCTGTATGTAGCTCTTCCCAAACTAAATCCAATACAGCATCAATATCCTGAAGTACATTTGAACTCCTGTCAAACAAGGCAAAACTAAGTTCATTTAGAAAGTGCAACACGGAAAATGATTACTAGGTTATTGACATTTTCAAGAATAATAGGGGGTTAGAGACAATGTTTTTTGAAATTGCACTAACTATATTAATTTTTTTGTTAATACTTTGTTGTATCCCTCCTCTTCAGTACTATCATGACTAAAAAGCCTCCTTAGCTTCACAAACTCCTCCAATTCAAATCAGATTATTTGTGCCTGTTTGTTATTCTTAGGGGAAAATGTCCCAAAATTAAGTGTTTTTTTTTTTCCATTTCTTTTCCTTTCATAGCCTCTAATCCGCCATTGTTGTGGTTTATCTATTTCCACCCTTATGAGGACAGGCTATCCTATTGTAAGCCACCCAATTGAATTTACATAAATGAAAGAATTTCACTTTTTGTTTAGGGATTTAAAACCAGAACCTTCATATCATGAAGCAGTTGCGCTAATCATTACAGCATGTGAGAGAACCACTTAATTGTTTATTTACTAAAATATCTATATAATAAATGAAATATACCTTACTAATATCAAACAGTATGCTAATTTTGTCTGTAATAATATTGGATATCGTAACATTGCATTAGCAACAGTCAATATAATCTGAGGTTTAAGATAGCCATCCTAAATTAATCTGATGAACCAGGTTAAGAAATATAATTAACCATCATAGTTATCCTATCCTTTTAATAGCTGTAACAGACTCAATACAACACAATATTTTCTTCACAACCATTTCTCTGTCTCATGGCAATGTAAACACAAAAAAGTAAATTTACTTTTGCTAAAGGCTTTGTAGGAAGACACAGAATCTAGTTAAAACTAATATCCCTCTATTTTATAATCAGTATATAATAGAAATGAAAAATATAATATCCTCAACTCAATTAAGGTAATTAGGTGACAGCGCGAAACTGTCAAGTAAAACCTACACAAAACAATTATGAGAGCTTACAATGTAGGATTCCCGAGTGAAACAACTCTTACACCCATAATTCAAAAAGCAAAATAGTCATCAAGAACTGAGCACTAGCCCCCACCATAGGTTAATCAAGAAAATTATAGAAGTCTAATTTCATTACAAATTTAACAATCTGGAAGTTTCAATCCAAGAAACCAATTTAACACATTTCTTAAGTATTGGCACATGATATCATTATCATGTGTACAAGTTTTAAAAAGATTTAAGACTCTTGAGAGTTGGTTTGTCACAGAATAGACAACTCTATTTTTCTCTTAAATAATAGTTAAACAATTAATTAATTTTTCAGGCTGAAATATTTTAAATTAGTTGTTACCTATTGTTGCAGATAATATTTTGCTGAGCAACTTTTAGCTTATAAATCAGAGATTGCTCTATATCAGGTGTTGAAACTAGAGCATCAACAGACAAGTAATCCTTCAGAGTATGAAATATGTTCTCCAAACTTTCTTTTCCATCCATTACTAGTAATCAACTCAGAACAAAGTGGTAAATAAAGAACTCATTTGGAGGTTATATGAACTATGATGCACACAATTCCAAAGAAACACAGTACAGTTTATAAAATGTGTCACTAATAAAAACAAGCCATATTACTATGAGACATTGAAATAGATAATTATTTATGATATAAATACAGAGGCCTGCCGGTAACAAGGAGTTCTAAGAGCTGAACCTTGGTCTGATTCTGTGATAGTAGCACTTGTAGGATTAGTGTAAACTATTGATAGGTTTTTATTTATTTTCCACTCTTCTGTATATGAATGAAAAAAGATATATTTAATTAAGAAAAAAAGGTAGGTTGAAGTTATGAATGCATGGTTTGAATCCTTCATGAGGTTTTACATCAACACCAACCGGTGATTGCAGGTAACAAATCAAACAAAATTGCACAACATACGCTTTTGCGCAATAATTTGCTTGGATCCCACGTGGCGTGGGGCTTGGCGAGCCTTATCTGAAGTTGTCATACCCCAGGCCGTGGGAACGTAAAGAACCGTTATCGCTTGAGGTGGTTCGGGCAGGCTCGTCCTTTTCCGTGAAATGTCGGTAGATGCTTCCGACAATAAAGGCTTGTGAACCGGCAGATGACGAGCCAGTATGGCTCGTGCACCCGTCCTGTTAACCCGTTCAATTTTGTTGAAGTAATTTTTAAGTTGTTCAAAATGGATTGGAAGAATGAAGTTGTAATGGAGTTTTTAGATTTGTACGTGGGAGAACCTATTATATGGAATCCAAAACATCAAGAACATAATGACAGGAGCCAGGTGTATGATGCTTGGAAACGTATTCAAGAAAATTTTAGTATGGATTGTTCTTTGAAAGAACTTAAAAAGAAGAAAGAACATCTGATGGCAACTTTCAGGAAGTTGGCAATGAAAGTGAAAAACAGTAGGAGACCTGGGGCTGTCAAGAATGATTTGTACAAGCCAGAATGGTTTGCGTACGACAAAATGGCGTCATTTCTGGACTCAATCTACACGCCAAGGCCAACCAAAACTCCTGTTACCACCAAAGCTGAGGTAAGCACTTATGTACATATATTTTATTAAATGACTTGTATTTATTAAATACTCGTAATGGTATTTAGGGTTTAATTAGTTTTTCAAAACCAATAACCCTTGTTTTCGTCCGTCCGTCTGTCTGTCTATGTTCGTTAAAATTGTGGGCATACCGCTTATTAGATTCGGATGAAATGTTTGAAATTTCGGATGATTATGACCCGCTAAGGAAAAATATAGACCCTTGATAAATAATTTATTACCGAAGTAATAAATTAATTAGTAAACAATTAAAATATAAATGTTATCCCATCAAAATCAAATGAAACTGATGAAGGGACGTCTGCAATGGCGTATTGACGAGAAGGGGGCCACTTGAGAACTGCCGTTCCCACGCTCCGTGGGAAAGGCGCGCTGTCGGAATTCGACCGACCGTAAGTCCGCAAGTACAAACTTTCAGTTGTTCGCCAGTGGGAATTAGGGTTTATGTATGGATAATAGTGTTTGATGCGTTGCGCAATAAATTGATGAGTTTCAAAAATGTTTGAAATATTTTCTGAAACGGGTAAATCTGCGCAACGGATTATGCACAATACAACGCAACGGGCGTGTTGTGCTTCCTTGTGATATGTTGTTCAGTTGTCGATAGCAATACCTCTTAACGAAAAAAAATATTCGGCAAACAAACAAAGTAAGCAACAACAAATAAAGTAAATTTTAGTAGACCATCACAACTATTCAGAATAGAGAATTTAGTATATAGGTATTTGACTGAGTTTTGGAAAATAACGAGCGGCATTTTTAAAAACAGACAACTTTAAAGATGTTCCCATGAAAAGTTGACATAGAAGTTAAAGGAAACCTGAACCACGAGCTGATCATGAAACGGTGGAAAAGAAAATTAATTAACTTAGAAGGTGACTGTGAGTTGTAAATCAGGAACGAACATCAGAAATATATGAGCCGTCTCTGACATAGATTTTACTAGGTTTTCAATTTTTTTTAAAACAAATAACAATAAACAATGATACTTAATTATTAAACATTGAATATCATTTTAAAGAACGTTCAAAAATAATTTATTACTCATTGTACTAACTCAGTATTGTTTTTTTTTTTCCTACGTTCTAATAAAATTTAAACTAGTTTGTAATTGTATTATGATTTGCGTGACTAATACTATGACATAATTATTATAATCTTTCATTTTTCTACTTTTCTAATTGCTTACGTAGTAAAACGTATCGACCTATCGAAAAACCACCAAAAAAACCGAGCTTATAGAACTAATTTATCAGAAGCTCGCTATTCTCAAACGTATGGACAAAATCATTTATCCATTGGAATGTTACTTCCAGTGTTGAATATTGGTCCTCAGAGCCACCTCACAACATTAGTGCTCAACAGCAATGAGATGTGCAGGTTCCTCAATATGAGGACGAAATCATGTAGGGAGATGCGTGGAAGGGCGTCGGGAAAGAAGTTTAATTGTGACTAAAGCGGGTTTTACACGATGACAGTTTTTTGTCGTGATAGTACTGTCACGACAGCTAGTTAGTGTGCCAGTTGCGGAGTGTTCATGTCTACACGATGACGGTTAACTTGACGACAGTCAGTTGGAAAAATGGTGAATGTATAATTTGATGCTGCAATAGTTTTCAAAATTATGAAAATTTAACTCTCAGAAGTAATAAGATTTTTTGACTTAATTCCATCCTTGTAGCAATACTGAAGTGGTAAAGGAGGGATCGATCTCTCTGCCGCTTCTCGGAGTTTTTGAACTCTCGATCGCATTTCCTCCATAAACAGGGGAACCTTTGACACTCCTCCAGGAATTCAGTAATATTAAATCGGTGGAATCAATTTTTATTCCAAGCGCAGACGTAATCAAAAAACAATATTCAGACAGTGTCGAAACCTCGCCACCTCCCTTAAATCTCAACTATGTTTTCCCGCGTGTAAAATTGGTGTTAATATGGGACATAAGGCGCACTGTTCACTGTCAAGGCGTATAGATGTGGCAGTTGCCGTCATGACAGCTATTGTTGCCGCGGGATGAAATCAAATCGTCAGCAGGAAGTTTATTCTTACTTGTGTGTATATACCCTACTAAGTCAGGAAGCTAAAGAATCAAATGTCATTATTGTAGTAATGATACAATTTTACTTACAAAATTATAATTAAATAGTTATGGTTATATTTTTTTAATTAGGTGCCCACAAATTTACGATTTGTTTCTGCTTGTTAAACTGGCCACTGTGAACTACCTTGGTTATGTTCGGAAGGGAGCCAGGCTGTATTTAGCGACGAGGGTGGAGTACCCCCCCCCCCTCTAATAATTGTACACCCAAATTACCAAACTGCTCTCCCACGAGAAAAAAATAGGAAGCACATTGAACCTGTTCCCCTAGATAAAATGACTAAAGAGCCTCCAATCATGTGGTAACAAAGAGAGCTAAGAAAACTTCATTCACAATTAAGGTAATCGTAATCAAAATTTTTATTTACAAATCAGAAGTTTTTTTTTTTTGTTTGTTCGGGCACACAAAATACATTTAATCTATTTCGGTGGTTAACGTGGATTGTGTAATCCCTACTCTAAATGCGACAGACAATTTTAATTCATCAGCAGATGTTTATTTATTTTATAAGTGTACCTTTTGAGAGCATTTTTCCTATAGTTACCAATCTCCCGTATTAGTGCGTTTTCAAAAGTATTGTTGAAATATGTTTCAGTTTGAGAACGGACGATTTCTTGAATTGTGGGGATTTGTAAGTTGTTGATCATAGTGGCATTACTGTGTGGCAAGGGTATAGTTTTATATTCTTTTCACTAATAATAATATCTACAAGATAAAGAAGAAAAATCTTCTCTACCTGACCTTTTGCCGGGTAAAAGTTGGTACCCAGTGACAGGACTATATTTTAGAATCAAACATTTTTCGAAACTTAAGCCAGTCTGCGTCTTTAAACACGAATTTGCTTTTTTTTTTGGATAAGTGGGTAATTGATATCTTATTTAAAAACAACACGGGGTTGTGATCCGAACCAAGCAGGTTAAGGCAAAGAGTGGCGATTATTTTTAGTGAGAACTAGATCAATGAGCCAGCAGGTTTTTGTTAATGAAATTCAAAAAAAAAAAAACTTTATTCTGGAACATCCCACATTTTTAAGAATAACAACAAGGAACAGTGGGAATGTCGTACTGAAAAAAAAATTAAAAAGGTTAAGGTACATTAAAAAGATTTGATAAGCTTATGGATAATATGATGTGTTATGACTATGTACAAATGAGATTACTACAAATAACAATTGGAACAAAAAATAAAAATGAATAGAGCTGAAAAAAAACAAAAAAAACCTAGAAACTGTCACAAGAGGGAAAGAGCATAGAAGGTTGCTGGTATGAATGAAAATTAAATAAACAGAATGCTGATTTGAATTGAAGGAGGTCATGAAAGTAAGGAGGCTTTTTAGTCACCATTGCACTGAAGAGGAGGAATTCAAGGAAGTATTCGTATTAGCGGGTACAGCCATACAGGCAGGGAGTAATGCCGCGAAATGCGACAGTCTCTGCGGCTCCTAGGTATAAATCTAAGAACAATTCATCAGCTGCTTTAATCAAGCCTCGAGATCCCCAGAGAGACTAAAATACATCACGCAACCGATGTTGGGATCGATTGAGCAGTTTAAGTGTAAAAATGGATAGATTGGGAAATATGATCTTTCCAGGAAAGAGTTTGGCCAATGACCAAATTGCGTTGCGTAGGCATGTGGGTTGGTTTGAAGTGGCTGTGTAACTGTATCTGGCTATTAACTAAAAAGTTTCACATGGATTTGTCATTTTTGTTGGTACTTAGACATTTTCACTGAACATGTTTTGAATTCAGGTCGCCAAATAAGATTGTGTGATTGTTTATACTGAATAACTTAGCTGTTCCTGTAATATTTATTTTGTTATGTGGAACATAGACGGCTATGACAATTCTTGATTTATTGTTAATTATTGTCTTAACTGCTACTGCTCAGCGGCGGTTGAGTCAGGGACTGGGTGGCACGAAGCAGTGTTTTAACATCGAAACGAAATACGCACATGACGCCTGTTTTATCCCGGTCTCATCAGTAAATAATTATATCCGAGACTGAGAATCTTTCATCCTTTGACTGTCGGGTCTCGCTCACAGACATTACGTGCGGTTAATTATGGTGTAAAAATAAATTTAATTCCGCATCGTTACCTCGGATCGCTTAAGCTCGATTTTTTCCTCAATTGCCATTAATATTTGCTCTGTGAATAAAAATTATAATTTAGCTGAAACATAATAATAGTACGTACAGAAAATAAATGGAAGTAGCTACTTTGTTTATTTTTATATTGCACTTAGATTGTTAACCATTTGTTTAGCAATAGTTAAATGTCAGTAAGGCTTTAGCTCCCTGTGAGTTCAGTACGAGAAAAGGCATCTCGTGAAAGTTTGAAAGTGCGCTAATTATTATCTTTGAATTTTAGTTGTAGTCAACTTGGTTATAGCAGTTGAAACAAAGTTCGTAAGAAATTCTAAAGTGGTATGCATTAAAAGGTTTTTATATACCAGTAATATATAAATACTTATACTAAATAATATAATATTCATTAATCAATAAAAGAAAAACTCCTCCTACTATAATAAATATTTTTGACATTCCGTCGTCACCACTTTTTAACTGTTATAATCTTTTGTTTTTTAATTGGTGATGATTTTATGCGGTAACAAAGATGAATGTCACGCATATGGTAAGTAAAACGTGACTCCCTACTGATCCTACTATAAACAACCCGTAATTAATTAAATATTGTGCTGGCTGTAATTGTGGAAGGCGTGTAAGATTATTCGACATATCCAGCGACCCAAAATCGAGGGGGGGGGGTGCACTTCCGACTTAAAATGAACTGCTACCTCCTCTGGAAAATAGTCCAGCGGTTAATTTCGATGCCCACCCGAGGATGAAGAATTGGATATTTGCGACACTCGGTGAATTGTTGAACATCTTTTTTCGATTTTATAAACTGATGTTTCGCTTGAGTAACCTTTCCATATGTACTATTAAAACTCCATGTACATTTTTGTCGAGAGTAACCTACATGTAAGCAGTTTCCATCATTAACTTTTTTTTTCATTTCATAATCATTAAGTATTCGTGATAGTGGGAGTCCTGGCAATGATCAATTTATTCAATCAGGTCCTGAGCGTCTGTGGCTCTCGCACTCTTGGTCAGTCCGCTGGGTCGCATCAGGTTACGTGGCTGATGTAGGAGCGTGAGGGACTTCCCAAGACTCCGCTTCCTCCTTTGCATTTGAGGGAGGTTACAACCATGTAGATTTGGGAAGTCTTCGGGGTGTTTATAAATCTTTATAAAAGACGAGTGAATGAAGAATTGTAAATATGGTATGAATGTCAACATTGATCACAATTACTTATTGCTTAATAAGGCAGATTGTAATTTTATCGCAATAATGATTTTGATTTTAATTACCTACCTACAAATTTATTTTTTTTAAATTCAACCTTACTAACAAGTCAACAAATTTAAGAAAAACAGATATCTGCCCAGGATATGATATTGATTGGCTTCCTATCGTGGACAGCGGCTGCAGTGTAATCTTTGCAGTAATTTTTATGAAAATAATTCAGAATATGGTATAATAAAATTTTAAAAAATCGTATTGTTAAAACCTTGTCGTACAGGTCGTGGTAGTCGTATCTTTTTTTAAAACAAATTCCCATACCTTGGCAGCTGGACGAGGCCTAATAGTTAAAAAGAATTTAATATTAAAAAAATAAAAAATAAATGCTTAGTCGTTAACACCTATTCTTCGCAGGGCTTAGGCCGAGTACAAAATAAACTGAAAAGCAACTATACGCCGAACCCGCATGGATAACATTAAAATAGTAGTAAAGGAGGAACTGAGGAGTGAGGATCGGTTTCCCTCATTGTTACAGGTTACAGCTGTTTTTGTTTTTGTAATTGTAAATATCAGTGTCTTGAGTCTAAAAATTGTGGATGCAACTATTTTTCTAACAATTTGGTATCAAATGAAAAATATCCATTCCAAAAGTAGTTGGTATTGAGCAAAAGTATTGATATTTTACCTGCACAATTTGTATCGAATCGTGTTAAGTCAGTACCTTTTAACGTTTGAGGGGAATCAGGCCCGTTTTTATGCCAACAGTTTAGTATAGCGGTTTCTACGCAGCCTACCTTTCCTTTTTTTCTTATTTCTCATATCCTTCAAAATGCTGCCTTTTTCAGCTCTTTCCTCATCTTTTTTACTAGATTCATCTAGTAATCTTTATTAATTTTATCCATTTGCATTCCCTTATCTGCATCTACGCGAAAACTAATGCTCAAATTTATTTTTCCCTTTTTCCATTTTATAACGTTTTTTAGAGAACTCAGACAGAGATTGGCTAAGATAGATAAATAAAACCTCTGTTTACATTTTTTTTACATATTTTATTTACACTTGTTGGTATTCCTTTTCATATTATACTTTGTATAGATTTGTTATTACATAGCTACAACATACTTATTACAGAATTGTAATACCAGGAAGATAAAATAAAAACCTATTCAATTATAAGACAAAAAAATAAATAAATAAGATTACTGTTTATAAATTAAATGCAAATATTTACAAAATAATAATTAAGATATTCTTTGACACACTTAGGAGTCGTAGAGTGAAACAGCTTCCTTGGAGTAGAAGATGGTGTCCGATGGTAGCGCCTTCTCTTCGCTGAGGTCCTCACATTTGTGCTAGCTGTTCTTTTTTAAAAAAAAAACGCGAAGTTCCTTCAAAAACTTGTCTCTGCTATCAATATCTGCCGTATACGCCAGCCTGTTTTAGGGCCCACTCCTTGCACTGTAAGATTGCACTCTGGGAGTCGTATAACAGGTTTTCACTTAGTTGTGTTTGCCAATTGTCTGATCAGTGATTCCATAAACCCGTCTTGCGTCTCTATCTGTTGGCTCTGGGTTTTCAACATCTTCAACCATGACTCTAGAATAGACTGCTGTTTTAAAGCGGCCATGCTGTCGTTTAATCCCACTTTTGATCTGGGCGATGGGGCATCAGAAATAGCCGGGTCGGGGATTCATAATAGAAACGCTGTCTTGAATAACTGAGATAACTATTTAATAAACTATAAACAGTAACATGAGATAGCAAGAAGGCGGGCTCCCTCGACAACAGTCTACACTACCAGTGCCCACACCAGAATGAATCCACTGTACCTTCTAACAGACCGTCTAGGTCTGGGGTGCTCCGCAAGATGACGCGCTTGTGACGTATTTTTGCATACCCAACCCTGCTGTTTAGTCCAGTCTGGCATTCCTCTCTATATTTATATATATTCTATTGTAGAATTTTTAGGTGGTGATGTGATTTTTATACATTCACCATAATATAAAATACGTTTTTCTATAATATATATCTGTACCTCGGAGGGATACAACACTATGTCCATTTTTTTGTCCAAGTGAAAAAAAAACGTAAAAAAGTTTTTTTTTCATTTTATAACAACTGCATGATGTAAATAACAATAAATAGAATGTTCTGGTAAAATATTGTTTCAACATCTCAATAAATAGCTGTGCCAATACAAACACTTTTTGTTGAAAAAAAGTTTAAAACTCCTCTCCTGTAAAGTTATGAAAATGGACAGTGTTGTATCCCTCCGAGGTACAGATATATAAAGTTGTAGAACTTTGAAATTTCTTTGTTGTACATGAATTGACCCGTATTTTATTTTTACTAACACTTTTTTTGTTTTTGTTTTTTTTTTCATTCTAGGACAGCCCACATGAAACAGGAACTGAAAATTCGGAAATTGTTGACTCTCCAGATTCACCTCCAGCAAAAAAGATTAGAAGGCAGGCTACTTTGGCTAACGAAGACTTGATAAAAAAACGAAATGAATTGTTGCAAACGGCATGTGAGGACCTCAAAACCTCAAACATCGAGGTGGAAGTTATGGCAAAACTTTGGGCTTTAGAACTAATGAAACTATCTACAGATCAACAGATCCACGCAAAGAAAGCAATAAACGATATTTTGTATGAAGGTCGTTTAGGGACTTTGCATAGATACTCTGTTACCATAAATGAACCACCAACACGTCCACATTCAGTGACGTCAACTTTTGTACCATCACCATACCAGCAAATACATATTACACACGAGCAAACCCCTACATCTTCATACCCGCCAATACCCACTTCATATTCATCCAATCAACAATCAACAGTTCAATCGCCAGGCGATCAGTCATAAAATTAATAAAGCGCAAGTATAAAAACAACATTCAAGCAACCTCGATGTTTAAGTCGACAGGAAAACAACGAGCCCGTCTAGATTAAGTTATCAGAAATTACAGTGACTCTCAGTGTCAATAATGAAGGTTTTAAATTGCGTTGAAAAACTTTGTTTGTTGTTTACTTTATAATGTTTTGTCAACATGTTATGTAAAGATAAGTTACTTACTTCGATGTACTTCTTTAACACCTTGACAATTCACTGATGTTTGGTCAAAAGGGCTTAAGTCATGAAATGTGAATTTTACAGGGCGATTTATCAAACTTTTGAAATATCATTATAAATCCTGTCTAAGTATTTCTTTCTTCCTGAACCGCTGTATTATCATAACTATAGTAAGATACGAACTTTAAATAAATATTATTTATTTTAAGCCCATGGTACCCAACCTTTTTTTAACTTAAGGCCCTATGATTATCACTTCTTCCCTTGGTGCTAACAATATACTACTTGATTCCTTTTGTGGATATTATAGGAAATAAACCTGACCCTCTGGGTTTGGAAAAGTTAAGAAAAATGTAAATGATTTTGTTTTTATTTAAATTTATGAAAACATGTTAAAATAATCTAAGTAAAAATGAGAAAAATATAATTTATAAATGAAATGTTCTTTATCTATTTCTACATTAACTAAATCAGGGTCAATATCCTCATCATTACTGCACCTCAGGTTCCTGTATAAATCGTGGAAATAGGACGGAATTAGATGCAAAAGTTCTAGTAGATATTTTTTCTTTTCATTGGATATTGGGTTTGGCCCACTAGGCGTGTTCAACGTTTACGGGCCTGACTGTCGGCCTCTTTTACTAAGTGAAACATAAGGAATCTTTTTTTTTACCTAGTGTGTTTTTTAAAACCAATCTGTCCAAATTCGTTGCCGAAACGAAACCACTGCTCTTCCCTCCATCAAAACGAGACTCCATGTTGACTTTTCTCAAAACCAACGGACCCCTAAAAAGGTCTGAAAATTAAAAAAAAATTCTTTTGCTCGATTTCAATCAGTCAATTTATTGCTGATCGTGCATCTTATGAGGGTGATCTATCCACGCTTCTGTGTTCTTCTTTTGTTGCCTCAATAAGGGCGTGATCTATATCGCACTCCATCCTTGTATGCCCAGAGGTAAGAAACTTGTAATGGACTAACCTAAATCGTTAGTTTTTCTCTTAATAAATAAACATTGCTGTAACGTGGGATCTTTTGCTTTGTACTCCTCATGTGCCAGAGAACAGAACAACTTTTTTTTTTTTTTTTTTCTAGGTAATTTTTTTTTAGTTCCTTGTAAAGGGATGAAACGATCTCATTTGCACCTCTATTTGCAATCGATTCGTGCCACACATAACACGTTGCTGTTTTAGTACTGCAGTGAGTACTGCGCCTGCGCTAAACCACTGCATAACGTTTTCGTATCGCTCTATAAACCAACTGTTTTGTTACCGTTCATAGGAAGTGTCCAGTTCGTCAAACCGTCTCAACCGACTACTGGGTGAACGGTCCCCGGAGGAGCTATCTACAGGTGAGTGGATAGTGGAGTTGTGGACTAGATTGCCAATAGCAAGATTCACCTCACATAACACAGCAAAGGCGGCCATATTGCCTAGGCCAATTGTCAGCCGTAGTAGAGATAAGAGTGGGGAGTCCGCAAAGCCCTCATAGCATCTCAGCCAGGTGCTAGCGAGGGAGGCTCTCAACTTAGTTACGTGCGTTCGCGGCTACACCTTGCCATATATTTTTTTTATTTATTTTTTTTTTTAAAAAATACTGAATAATTCAGAAAAATACTGCTGATGAAACATGCGTTTCTATCAGCAGTTAATGTCTGCAGAGAATAAGAAAAAACGCACAAGGTCGTTGGGACCTACCCCCACTTCGTCGCCGGTCAAACGTAAGCCGCGGCGATCTAACCGAAACATACCTCCTGTCAATTCTTCAGCTCCCAGCAGCTCTATGGAGGAACTACCATCACTACCAAGCACATCTAAAGAAACAACAACTCATGAGTCTCCGTTTTTCACGCCCAATAGTTACGAGGTGTTGAAAAATATTGAGGTAGAGGACATGGACTCTACACAAACACCCACACAGCCCAAGCCACCGGCAATATTCGTACGAAACATTGGTAATTTTAAATTACTATGTACCCAACTAAATAAAATTGTAGGTACAGGGAAATACACTTGCCTCAATCGGGCCCGAGACACAAAGGTTTCTCCGGACACTCCGGACACATACCGTACAATAATCAAATACTTAGATGAGACAAAGGCCGACTTTCATACCTACCAATTAAAGCAAGAAAGATCGCTGCGGGTGGTGATTAGAAACCTGCATCCCACTACACCAGCGGACGAGATAGAGAAGGAGCTCTTAAGCCTAGGATACAAGGTTCGCCAAATTACAAATGTGCTCCGTGAGGAAACACAAGAAAATAATGCAAAAATCAAGACACCACTGCCCTTATTCTTTGTGGAACTAGAGCGAACACCTGGAGTGGAAAAAATCTACGAGGTCACCCACTTGTATTACACAAGAGTCCAGGTCGAAAAGCCTTACCCGAAACGCGATATAGTTCAATGTCATAATTGTCAAGCATATGGGCATACAAAATCATACTGCTACCACCCTCCCAGGTGTGTAAAGTGCAGTGGGCAGCACAAAAGCGAATTGTGCAAGAAGCCCCTAAAATCACCTGCTGTATGCGTGCTCTGTCAACAAGGCCACCCGGCAAACTATAAAGGCTGTGCGGCATATAGAATTCTGAAGTCCAGAAGCGAACAACGTAGTCGTCCTGAAGAAGAAACGCCAGCCACAGGCAGCCCAAGAAGCGCCCCCGCCAGAAGTTTGAGGCCTTCAGTATCTTTTGCTGACGCTGTTCGGAACAGAGAGCAGTCACAGGCATTGCCCACTCCTCCTCCGCAAGTTCTTCTTCCCCAGCACTCCGTTCTTCCCGTCAACCAGCAAACTCAATCCCATCCTCAACCACACATCTCGCATATCCCACCACCTTCAAGCTCTTCAGATCTCACCAGCCTTTTAACCTCATTCCTTACAGAGTTCAGAACCCTAATTACCCCTCTCATTTCCCTTCTTACAAATCTTGTCTCCTACCTTATCCCCGTTAAACAAAATCCATAAGTGGATCCTTCTGACTCCTTATCCATTCTCCTTTGGAATGCGAATGGTGTTCGCACCCACACTAACGAACTGACAGCATTACTCCATGACAAAAACATCGACGTAGCTCTAATTACTGAAACAAGACTTACAAGTAAACGACCATTTACCGTTCGACAGTACCAGACTTATCGAACTGATCACCCTGATGGAAGAGCTCATGCAGGTACCGCTGTCATTGTCCATAACTCCATATCCCACCACATAGTTCCTTTGGTAGCACATGATTTCCTTCAATCCACTGCAGTGTCAATCACCACCCTCACTTTTCCCCTTACTCTAGCATCAGTGTACTGCCCTCCCAATAAATCCATTACCGATTCCCAATTCATCTCCTTTCTAGACTCCATCGGGCATCGTTTCCTTGTGGGTGGGGACTTTAACGCAAAGCACCAGCACTGGGGCTCAAGATCCACAAATACACGAGGACGTGCTTTGCTGTCTGCACTCACACGGAGACATTGCTCCACTATCTCTCCTGACACAGCCACCTATTGGCCATCTGATCCCAACCGAAATCCTGATCTCCTTGACTTCTTTTTCTACAATAGTTTAGGAACACTAAACTATTCACTCAAGCGCCTCGATGACCTCTCCTCCGACCATAGCCCCTTATTATTAACCATTTCCCTAAATCCAATTCACAAACTGCCTCCTCCTTCATTTATTAGGGGCCCAGTTGACTGGGACCACTTCCGCCAGATTCTTACAGACTCTGTAGACCTCAAAGTACCTCTGAAAACATCCCAAGACCTAGACGATGCAGTGCATTCCTTCACTACTCTGATCCAGAGGTCGGCCTGGGAGGCATCGTCACCCCACCGTCACCTAAAAATTCACAATCAAAATCCTTTACCTCAGTATCTCAAAGACCTAATCAAATCCAAACGCCACTCAAGAACAGTGTGGCAAAGATCCCGACATCCTGCTGATCGTCGCTCATACAATCAGTACTGCAGGCTGGTAAAGCGGCGATTGGCATCCTTCCGTTCCGATTCTTTCAATTCCTATCTCTCCTCCCTGTCTACCAGGGACAACTCCTTATGGAATCTAACTAAGAAAATCCTAAAATACCATCCTGTTTCACACCCACTCCGTCGTGATGATGGGTCCTGGGCGGCTTCGGATGGCGAGAGGGCGGAGGAATTTGCACTGCATCTTTCCCATACTTTCACTCCTCATCTTACTCCTCAAAACAATAATCACCGTCCAACTGTTGAAGATTTCCTCACTTCACCTATCCCTCTCTCACTACCACCAAAAGCCGTTAACCCCTCCGAGGTTAAATATCTTCTGAAAAAATTACCTTACCGAAAATCTCCAGGATATGATCTCCTTACTCCTCGAATCCTCCAACAACTTCCTCCTAAAGCCATAATCTTCCTAACCTATATATATAATTGCATTATCCGAACGACGCACTTTCCTCTCCTCTGGAAACATTCCATTATTGTCTTATTCGCCAAACCCGGTAAACCACCCAATGACGCCTCATCTTACCGTCCAATTAGCCTACTCCCTATCCTCTCAAAAATATTTGAAAAACTCCTATTAAAACGCCTACTTCCAATTGTTGAATCCAAAAACCTTTACCCTACTCATCAGTTTGGTTTCCGCCAACGACATTCCACAGCTCAACAAGGCCTTCGCGTTGTTGATCACATATCCTCAGCCCTTGAAACCAAACAGTATTGCACTGCTGCCTTTCTGGACATAGCTCAAGCTTTTGACAGGGTCTGGCACGCAGGCTTGCTTTACAAGCTCAAAGGATATTTACCGCAAACCCTATTCCTAATCCTACAATCCTACCTTTCAAACCGTTTCTTCCAAGTCCGCTGTGGTTTAGAATATTCTAACTACTATCCCATTAAAGCAGGAGTTCCACAGGGCAGCGTCCTGGGTCCCACCCTCTATAATCTATACACCGCTGATGTCCCCTCTACCACCAAAACCTTCTTGGCAACATTCGCAGACGACACTGCAGTCCTGTCAACCCCTCCAGACCCTAATATAGCATCCCAAAACCTTCAAAAACACCTCGACGAGATCGAGTATTGGTGCAACCAATGGCGAATCAAAGTCAATGAAGGAAAATGTTCCCACATAACCTTTACCCTGTGCCGCAAGTCCTGTCCACCAGTCTTTTTAAATTCAATTCCTCTCCCTGTGTCTGAGACAGTACGGTATTTAGGCTTCCATCTCGACAAAAGACTGACATGGAACCCACACACGAGGCTAAAAAGACAAGAACTAAACAGACGCTTTGGACAACTGTACAGACTACTTCGAAGGACATCCCACCTCTCAATAGAAAACAAACTACTTATTTACAAGGTTATACTTAAGCCAATCTGGACATACGGAATAGAGCTATGGGGGACAGCAAAAAAGTCGAACATCAAGCGCATCCAATCCTTTCAATCAAAAGTCCTAAGAACAATAGTAAATGCCCCTTATTACGTCAGCAACAAAACCCTTCACAATGATCTGAATATACCCTATATTCTTGAACTCATCCCTTCCAAGTTCATAAAATTCCATAGTAACCTATCCAACCACCCTAATTCCCTAGCACAGTCATTGCACTGCACCACTCACCCCTATAATCCTCTTCGGAGATTAAAACGGCAGTGGCCTCGTGACCTGCTATAACTAAGTGATAGTGGGAGTTCTGGCAATGGCCAGTTCCTCTAATCATGTCCTGAGCGTCTGTGGCTCTCGCGCTCTTGGTCAGCCTCCGCTGGCTTATCCAGTGACGCGGCTGACGTAGGAGCGTGGGGGACTCCCCAAGACTCCGCTTCCTCCTTCGCATGTGAAGGAGGTGACCCTTGTGGACTTGGGGGGCCTCTGGGCTGTTTGTAAATATTGTATGAATGAGCGAGTGAATGATGAATTGTAAATATAGTATGAATGATGACATTTATCTCAATTACTCATTGCCTAATAAAAGGCAGATTGTAATTTTATCTTAATAAAATTGTTTGAAAACTAAAAAAAAAAAAAAAAAAACACTAAAAAAAAAAAAAAAAAAAAAAAAAAAGTACTGCAGTCGTGAATTGTCAGATTTTAAGCCCATTAAAGCCATGTAACAGTAATTTGCAAAGCAGGTGTAGGCAAGCACTGTTGCGAATCAAAAGTAAGTACGTACCGAAGGATTTTGTTTGGAAAGTGCCTTATATTCCATTTTACTTTCAAAGACTAATTCAACTGAATCGTGGTGTCTATTCATGAGTTTCACAAAGTTTAAGTTTATTAATATAAATACCACAACGATGGCAAGTGACAGCTTTCCCTTCTTTAAACTTAAGTTTCGGTTTATGAAACTCCTCAAGTCCGAGAAACAGGTTCTGGTGTACTTATAAGATATACATTTTAGCTAAATTCAAATGGCTAGGAAGGTATTTGTTGGCATTGTCTCTTCGAGTGTAATGGCTAAAATATTGAGGGAAAGAATTTATTTGATTTCTCACATCATCCATTTTTTATGTTGCAGTGATCTTTTCCCCCTTTTGTCAGTTTGTGTTATTCAGGATTTATGTCAACTGAATAGTTTCATTCAATGTGTAACAAGAACATCCCTTGCAAACTATTTTTCTTGTATGATCACGAAATAGGTGGTTTTTATTCATATTTATTCACGAAACATTTTATTCTAGATTTTTTACCTGACAAAGAAGCAATGTTTTCATCAAGATTATCTTCTACCAATAAAGGTCATATTGTGATGGTTCTTTTAAAAATAAAAGATATTACTATTACTTAAATCTTATGAAAATGAAGGCCGTACTGCTGCCCAGGCCTCAAACGCTAAAAAGAAAAAGGACATTTCGAGAAAATAGCCAAAATTCAAAGCCAATGAAGTTATAGAAATTTTGTTTTATATATAATACTTACGGTTTAGTCTGCTTTGAAGTAATGCTAATCGCAAAATCTTTTCATTCAGTTTACTACTTATTTGTTTTCTTTATATTACAAAAAAATATATTATAATTAATTAAATTATTTAAATAAACCTTAAGGCCCACATTACCAAGGCAGCCACTGTTTGTTCTCGTTCTACAAGTGAGTTTCGTTGTCTGATAAAATCACCTTGTTGACAACCTTACTATTAATATAAATGCTGAACACTATTAGTAAATTCGCCTGAGGATCTTTAATTATCTGTAAATTTAAAGGGGCTATGAAGGGGAAAAAAAAAAAAACCTTACTATTTTACTGCTTTCTAAAAAACTTCGCAATAATATTAATGCTTATATTTCATTTTTAATTTTTTTTTAAATAATGAACATACGATGAACTCAAGTTTACATAGAAGTTTATGCTTTGCTGTTACAAAAGAAATAAGCAGGCAAATACGATACTTAGTGCATTTGGATCAAACCTTTGAACCAAAGGAGCTAACCAAATAGGCCCTTCTTTCTGATCTGCACACATTCTGGTAAAAATGATTTAAGTGTCATCGAGTTTCACTTAAGCCTTTTATAACAGTGTTGAACAGTAAATGTGAATTATGCCCTTCAGATCAGCTTGTTTATATAAATATAGACACATCTGAGACTTAAGCCGTTTTGTACCATTGACAAAAGCAGATTTTTTTGGCCGAGAAGACATAAAACCTTATAATAAGTTGGCCAAAAAGTTCGTTCGGTTTTTTAAGCGAAAATAAGACACAACTTTTAAACACAAAGCGATTTATTCAATCAATGATATTATATATAATTGCCGTTTTGTTCCAGTATATTTTGCCATCTAATGGGCAGAGATTCATAATTCCATGCTCAAAGAATTTCCTGTCTTTACTGGCAAAAAAATTTTCCAAGTGGATTTTTATATCTTCTTCAGAGTTGAAGGCCTGTCCATTCAATGAATTTTGAAGAGACCGAAATAGGTGAAAATCTGAAGGTGGAAGGTTGAGCAAATATGGAGGGTGCGGCAAAACTTCCCAGCCAAGCTCCAGTAACTTCTGCCGCGTCTGCAAAAAGTGTGCGGTCTGGCATTGTCGTGATAGAAGACAACCCTCTTACGGTTGGCTAGTTGTGGACGCTTCTGGTGGATCGCTGCATTTAATTTGTGCAGCTGGTCACATTACAAATCCGAATTAATGGTCCTGTTCGTGGGAAGAAGTTCCTAAAAGGCAAGACCCTTCTAATCCCACTAAATCGAGAGATAACCTTCTTTGGATGAAGTCCTACTTTGGGGGGTGTTTGTGGTAATTCGGTTCGCTTCACCCATGAGCGTTTGCGCTCCACATTGTTATAGACGATTCACTTTTCTTCTCCTTGCATAATTCTCTTCAAAAAAGGATCGTTGTTTTCACGTTTCCACGACGAATCGCAGATGGAAATCCTTTGGGCGAGGTTAGCCTCACTAAGTTGATGGGGAACCCAAGCATCGAGCCTGCTCACGTAGCCAAGTTGACGCAGATGGTTTTCAACACTCGATTTGGATATTTTGAGGATAACTGTGATCTCCCAAGTTGTATAACGGGGATTGGTGTCGACTAATTCCTTCACTTTGGCGCTGTTAATCTCAGTTGGCCGGCCAGAGCGAGATGCGTCTTGAACCGTAAAATTTCCCGATCGAAATCTTGAAAACCACTTCTGGCACGCACGTTCTGTAACAGCATCCTCTCCGTATACAGCGCAGACCTTCCTTCAAACTTCCACTGCTTTCTTGCCTTTTTTAAAATAAAAAAGCATTAGGTGCGATAATTTCGTTTTGATTTTCCATTTTCAGGATGATCCTAAACACACAAAATACAATCAGTCTCGTCGGAATTTCGCATCAAACTACGTTGAAGTGTCCAGACTCTGACGAGAGCGCACTCCCAAGGGACGGACTGAAGTTAGCTACAATTAGACTGCTTGACGTTTCGTGACGACAAAAACCGAACGGACTTTCATCCAATAATAATGTCATTCCCAGTAGGTTTTACACTACTTGCTGCTTGGCATGTGGTGATTTCAATATTAATTCTGTCATTAATAGCAACCCCAGGCACTTATTACCTCTATGGAATTTGTTATTGTCGGCATTTTCGGCTATTTGACAGTTCAGTAGCAACTTTAATTTTAGGTTGAAGGGTGCTGTTTGTATCGGTAATTTACTCTGTCTTGTTAAATGATGAGTAAAAATAACAGTGCCTACCCAACTGTAGCTACCATTATCGGCTGGTAATCATTTTATTATTTTTTAACTGTACTTGGAACTTTCAGATTTTTGATTCTTAAAAGTAATAACGCCTTTACCTTGGGGCTGCTGGGAATACCTGCCCCTTCTTAATTTCATTTTACTGTGTATTTAGAAAGAGAATATATATATTTATTATATATAAGTACATATATATTAATCACAAGTGCAACGAAATCAACCTCTATTAGGGTTATAGGGCTGCAAAGATATGCTAAACTGTTCAAATAAATTTACCCTAGAGCTTAATTAATTCCTATATTTATCAATGGATATGGGTTGATACTTAGTCCACCTTCCTGATAAAATCCAGTGAACATCAGAATAAGTACAAGCTTCTCTTTAACAATAAACCTTGCAAGTAAAATATTTATAACAAGCTTGTCAAGATATATACAATTTGTTATTAGACCTCAAAGATAAGTAGGGTGATGATGCTCTTCAAAGTAAGATTTAAGAGTAAGCCACGGCAGTAGCCAGGACTCTCAGTTGGGTCTGCAGATAGTGAAAAAAAAATGCAGGGATAAGTTTTCTTATAGACTGGTATTGACTAGCTTAAATCACGCATGATGAAAATAGGATTATTTTTCTCTTCTGAACACTGCAAGGTCTATAAAACTTGCTTGTTTGTAGGTCAGAGGAACATTTTTTTCTTCATGTAGAGGACTGTTTGGCCACTCTATATACCAAAGCAGAAATAACTTATTAATCGATGGTCTGAACTATAAACATCATATAGGTTTGTTTATAAGAGAAATATGTCAACTGTCCTGGCCCCTGAGCCAAACAAAATCAGAAGTTGGGCCACCAAACTGCCTGGGTGGATGCAGGCTGATCATTGTATGGTGGGGAAATATGTGGTTTTTGGTAAGCTATCCATTCACAAGTATATTCTCCTTTGATGGGTACTATTCAGTTCCTGGCTTAGAGGGAGGTGTGAATAACTTTGATTGAGAGATCACTGCTAACTTGCTTGGACTATCTGCTATCTACCACAACTTCTGATTGAAAGAAGCAATTCTGTGTTTTGCTAGCAATTATCCACATCTTTGTTTGAAGCATACCAAGCTCTAATACCTTATAATGCTGAAGATTGAGGTGAGCTTACTGATTTAACCAGCTGTGAGTACCAACTCTCTACCATGAGAAATGAACGATTGGACTATGTAGCAAAGCAATAATGCCAGCTGCTTAAGACCAATAGGCTAGTGACATTAAGTAAGATAAAGTGCAAACCTCATTGAAAATGCCGCATAAGAAAGTCTCTGAGCACCCCTCTCGCTCCCAAGGAGAGAACTGAGTGCCAATTTCTGATTAGAAACTAGAGGCTTCTCCAGGATTTGGATTTAGGGTGGACTTATTTCAATGACCTGTCTAATCTTCCCACAGGATCTCTTATTTATCCCATTCCAGGAGGAATAACACAAACCGGTAGCCTACCCTTCCTTACACATTTATTATTTTACTAAACTAAAAGTACATAGTTAATCATGAAATATGATTTGGGTGGATGTAACAGGTAACTGTTTGTAATTTGTAAAAATTAGCTTAGTTGATGAAAAAGAAATGTTTGTGGTTCCCCTTTCTCTCCACGTCTATCGAAGAGTTGTGCAAGGATCTTCAATGTTTTCAGCTTTATTCTCCCATTACTTCCACTTCACAGATCGCCTAGCTGCTCGCTATTTCCTAACTAAACTCCAGGAATTGGAATCAGTTATAGCCTTAATAAATAACAATTCCCTTTGATTGGTCTTGGAGATCCCGAGAGATAAGCATTTTGCATTTCAATATTTCTCTTGAAACAAGAGGCCCTTTAAAAAGAAATTTCTTCAGAAGTTCTAATTGGTTCTACAAGTTGATGTTGCTTCATGTGGGCATCACCAGTTTCAAATCTACAGCGCACGTTTTTTCTTTTTTTACTACTTAAAGACATTAAGTTTAAAATGAGCCCAGGGGTCAGTACGCATTTTTTTTGATATTGCATACCTCATTATAATCATTGCTTCTTGTTGATTACAACATTATTATAAATATTTAAACAAAAATATAAGAAAATTCTGCCACAAAATACAGGACCTCCCACATTGGTACTTAGCTCACATAATATGTGACTTGATTAATGTAGACACATGGAATATATTGAGTCACCCTAGATAAGTTTGATTAAAAAAACTGTTTCCTTTTTTGTTACCAAAACATCCATTCAAATGTATAATCTTCCTTACTTATCATTATCCCATCCTTGAAGCCGGATGGCCAGAGAATATCAGGTCTTAAACACCGGTTTAATTACCAAACTAGATTATCAGTGATTCAAAATATCGAATGAAGCCCGAACAGATCTGCTTATCATGCTATTTGCTTAAAGGTATTAAATAATGAGGTAGTGACTGAAGAAAAAAAATCTAAAAGCTATCAACAGACGCTCAGCGGCACATGATCAGTTTTGGAGCTGTATCTTATAAATGAAATAATATGTTAATAAATTTGTATCGTCGTAGAGAAAATATTTACTGGGGTGCTCGAAGAAAAATGGGAGTACACCCACACTCAGGGATGAAAGTATTTACTTCAGGGTCGTCTGGTAGTTATACCCTTAATTTTCAAAAATCCCTGAAGTCGGCTTATTTCAGTACCGTCTCTTATCTGATATTAAATGGCATTATTCAAATAGATAATATGAGCACACCATATAACTGATGAAGCCTTTAACGACAAACAATTTAGAGTTTTAAACTTTCTTCAATTATCTACTGTGCCTCCTGACAATCACGTTTCGCCAACAATTGATGATCAGCTTGGCTTCCTAGGGCATTGATTTCTTTAATGATGTCTTGATAACAAAATATCAAGATTAATACCTTTTTAAATCATTTGATGAGCAAGTGGACCCATTTACTAGTAGTCCCTGTGGGAACTTTCTTTTCTACTTAATCATCAGTCTAAAATTCCAGGCAGGTGTACTGCATTACCCAATTAAAGGTTTTGTTACATATTTTTAATGGTATTTTCAATCCATTTTAGTTTAAAAAGACCAAACAGTATTTGCAAATTATTAATCAGGTCGTTAAGATCTTTAAATTGATACCCTTTCTTAATTTGATAAAAATAAATATTAATCTTTTTATTAGTTTTAATTGTTTCTTATATTACTTTACCATTCACTCTTTTGAGAAGTAATTTTATAATATTACTATATCAAAAAATGAATACCATATACATCAAATTGTCAAACATTTCTAAGAAAATTTAACCAAAACAAAACTATGTCTCACATTATATTTCAGTTAACTAGTTTAAATGTAATAAAAAAAAAAATTATCAGTAGTAATGCCGGTTGTGGGTCCTTTGATGAAATAGAAAATTGTGGTCTTCCCACAGCATTTAATTAAAAGGATAATTACTTTTGACAGCTTGTTCTGTCATTTCAGGTGCCGTTGAGGAATAAATTGTCAATCTATTTCTCAAAAGTATGATCAATTAAAAAAAAGAAATTCTGTGGTATAACACTTTATAAAAAGGTAGGGCTGACTGGATATTATTGCCGTAGCTGGTTGATGGTGCTCAGGTGGTATTTCATTTTTTTAACCAGTTTTACTATTCAAGTAGCTACTCATTTTTCCTCTCAGACAACAATTTATTAAAACTTTATTAATCTGTTTCTTCATATTTTGTAAAAATTTGTTTACTCACCACATGGTAATTTAAAACCCTCCTACTATAGTGAAACAATCTTGAATAACCTTTGTTACCGAGAGATTGTTATAGCGAATAAGAACCAAATTGAGTTTCTTAAGATGGTTCCTTTCCTTCCAGCCCTGATCAGTTAAATGCCACCAATGGATTGGTCGCAACTCCCATTGGTGCATCTGGTGAACTTCAGCCTCCTAATGGTGCTTTTATCAATGATACCAGCTCAATTAAAGATCCAATTCAAAGAGCTGTACTGGATAATATCTGTGGCACCCTACCTACCAAAATTAATCGTGTAAGTATATTTAAAATCCTAACTATCTATTAGGTCAAATATATTTATTTATTTACGTACACACACAGCAGAAAGTTAAGGTAAGGTTGGCTGGAATCAGGAGGTGAGCTCAATTCACCTCTGAGAGAACCAATTTTACTCTGTGAATGAATCACGATTCAGGGTTCAAATGAATTTTAGATAACTTGCATTTCCTGCCTTAATCCGAGTACATAGTTGAACCCGGTTATACCGGAAATCAGGTGTTTATTGGGTTTCAAATAGGTTCTTTTATATTAATGGTTTAGCTATTACATTTTTTTTTATTTGTTGAAAAGGGGAGATTTATGATTTAGTTCCTAATTAATGTAAATTTTTTTTTTTTAGGATAACTATATTTGTTATAGACCCCTCCAAAACAAAAGTTAACAACAAATAACCAAAAAATTGTTTATTATGTTAAACATTAACCTATAAGTTATATTTTGTTAAGATTTGACAAAAGCTCATATTTCTTTGGAATGCGTTTGGTTAAATTTTGACCTTGAACTTTCTGTTTCTTTTCTTTCTTCAATGCTAAATATTTATGACAGCTTAAACTAAAACAATATGTTTGTTAGCCATCTTCATCACTTATATATTGATTATAATAATTATTATATCATATTGCTGTCCATATATCTTCGTACATAAAAATAATGATATATTTCTAAGACATTCTCATAATACTTTTATAATATATACATTTACTTATTTATAGTGAAAAAATCATTATTTATGTTTAAATTTCTGTTCTTGTTTATATGCCAGGTTCCCTTGACCTTTGTTAGATGAGAGGTTTAATTTAATCCTGAATCTGTTACAGTCTATTTGTAATTCAGTTGAAGGCTTCAGTCTGTGAATGATCTATGTCAAACATGAATGACTACCTTGTCAAATACACAAAGCTCCAACTTAGCAGTGCTTTGCCCTTAAGTTGTTTGCCTCCCACTCTTGAATATTGTCCCTATCAGTATCTTAGTGATAAAGCTGTACAAGTAAACCTTTTGAATAAGGTGAATCATTAAAAACCAATTATTGTTTACTGCAATGATTTTTTTTTTCATGTTATAGACTCTATTTTGTGTCTAATTTATTGTAAGTTTGTATATTGTAGGAGTACATAAGATGTGAAGTGTGCAAGGTCGATTGCAATGGCAATGCTGCTTATCAAAACCACCTGATTGGATCAAGACATTCAAAAAAAGTATGTCTATTTCATAATTGAGTGATACCCTTATAGAATATCTGATTCATTATTATTTTGCTTTCTTGGATCATTGCCACCTTCATTGTTTTTGTAGTTAAAGGAGCAAGACATGACTCAATATTTGAATCTTCCATATATCCGCCACAACGAAGAATCAAACACTTTTTCATGTACTTTGTGCTGTGCTACACTGAATGCGGTCAGTCAGATTGCCGCGCATATTGAAGGTAATCATTCTATGTTTAAAAAAAAAAAAAAATTCAATATCAAGTAATATGATTTATCTCTTATTTTCTGAAATTTTATATGATTGATTGTATAATTTAGTATATTCACTATCCCATGATTATACATGATGGTATGAGGTTGCTTGATGTTTATTTGAAGAAATATTCATTGTTAATAAGTAACATCTGCATCGTTTTTGTTTATTTTTATTTTGAGGTGGAGCCTATTTAACATTTAAGCTTTAGGCTAGAAAAGTACCATTGTTGATAAATGAAAGGTCTTAAGTTTTAGCTGTGTGAAGTCAGCACATGTCCCATACTGTAGATAAGAAATGTATTCCATGGCCGATACTGCTTATCGCCTTTCTACCCTTTAGCAACTAAATATCCAAAGATGGATAAGAAGTATATCGTATTTTTGATATTATTAAGAAAATGATAAATAAAAAAAAAAGTAAAAACTATATTATATAATAGCTGTTGGGCTAATTGACATAAATTATAATGTATTGTATTACAAATATTGCTGCCCAATTATATGTGTTCAATCATAATTTATTTATCTGTTCCTGAGGTATATTTTCTTATAAAAAAATTTCCCCCAGAAAATGAAATGCTGAAACGGGACTTTTTAGCTGTCAAATCCTTTTTACTCTATTATCTCCAATCTAAAAAAGACAGAAAGTGGTAGTATCGACTTACTTTATTTGCCATGAAGGTGTTAAAATTGTTCACCATTCACTTGACCTAATGGCCTGAATCCAGAACATTTCATCATGATGTACTTCTTTAAATTTTTATTTTTTTTAACATTTATTTTACAGAAAGTTAAATATACTTCAACTATTATTATTTTTTCTCTTATGAAAATGAGAAAAAACTGTAGTAAATAAAATCTGAACAGAAAGTCATTAATATTATTAAGTCTAGGTAGGTAAAATATTCTATTAATATTGTGATACTTATTATATTGTCATTATATCAACCAGTTTGATTCTTTTCATTTGAGATATTCTCCAGGGTTGTCCATTATTTTTTCAAAATGTTCACCATTGCAGAGGTTGAAGGAAATTGGATTTCGAAGGCCTCCAAAGATGTCTCCCGCTATGGTGGACAATAATTTAGGAAAAATAATGGGCACCCCTGGGGAAAGTGCAAAAGGAAATAATATAACATCCTAAAAAAGGAATATAAGTAATCAATGCTGTCTTTAAAAAACAGAACAAAGTTCAAATATCATGATGTATGGATAACACTGTGGCATACACATATTTATTCAGAATCAACACCATTACTAACAAACTACAAGACCAACTAAATAAAATACAAAAATATCGTTGTAGATGGAAGATCAAAATAAATGCAAGTAAATCAGAAACAATCATATTGACAAAAAACATTGGCCAGTAGTCAACAAAAATCCAATTAAATAATTCCACCAGCCCATGATCTACATCAGTCAAACATTTAAGATCAACATTAAATTAAACACATTCACAGAACACATCAATAAAAAAACTAGACAGGAAAATAAATAAATTTATAAGATGTTTCCATATTTTAGTAGATAATCAAACCAATCACCCACCGACAAAATAATACTGTACAAAACTACCATTCCTCCTTTGATTCGATAAGCAGTTACACATGTTTAACCAATTACAAAAAACTGGAAGTGATATGAAACCTACTTATGAGGATTATAAGTGATTACCTCTGATACACCAGAGTATGTGATACACTTCTGACTTTTTCTTATTGTGTCATTACTTTTTTATTGTTTTTTGTCTGTTCTTTTTGAGTTAAAGTTTTCTGGAGCTTTAATACGGATATGCCTAATGAAATCGCAGTTAGTTTACTTATGAACTATGAGGATTGTGGAAGGTTATGTTATAAATTATACCTACAGTTAAGGGAATATACTAAAGTTTTGTAAATAACTTTCTTATATAATCACAGTAAAGATATTTTACAGAAAATGTAATCGAATCCTGCTGAGGTCATTAAATATTTTGTTTCTTTAAAATGTTTTTTACTTTTTTAGGTCAAAAGCACAAGAATAAAACCCAGTCTCATGAACCTATTGCAACAAGTAATGCTCAAATAAACAGTGGTAGGGACCCATCTAAGCCACGTAAGTAAATTTCTCGTCTTATTATATTTATTCTGGAATAGGTCCCCTAAGAATACAAAAGATACTTTTTTATCCATCTCAATAAAAATTTGTACTATGGGAAAAATAAAAAAAAATGAGAAATTACAATTTTTTTATAAATTACCACAAAAATTTTTTAATATGTTAATCTGTTAGAACCAACATAACTGTATATTGCACTAAATTGAGTTAATAAGGAAATAAACAGAAAAATACTTCATATTGTTCTAACAAATGAATTTAATACTCAGGATTTTCAAGTTGTAATTTGTGTTTTTAAATCTCACACTCACCTAAAGATTAAAAACAGATAATTCAAATCCTAAATAAAATAGTATTAGCTTACGACATGAAAATTTTGATTTCTTTTTTTTAAGGGGTACCCAATTTCCTCTGATAATGTATGTATACTGATTACACTGATCTGTACAGCCAACAAACTTTCTTCAGTGATTATTTATCAGTACATTTAGTTTTATTTATTTGACATTCCTTAAGCATGGGTGTCCTGAAATGTCACCAAATAAAATGCAACAACTACTACAGGGCTAAGCCCTGTTGGTAGCAGTTTGAAAAGCACTCTCTATTGTTACCAACAGAAGGTTGACAAAGTGGGCAGAAAATTAAATTGTTAAATACAGGAGAGGTTTCAGGCCAAGAAGATCCTCATGAGGGATTCATTATTTTTTTTCCTCCATAAGCAAATTTTCACTAAATAAAATTATTGGGGATCAATTCCGGAATTAGTGGGATTAGCTTTTTTCCTAAATAATGGAAGTCAGTGGTATTTTAATGTATTCCTTAATTGTGCTGATGAACTTTACTATATTATTACTTATTTTCATTTATTTCTCTGAATGTAATCACTTGAAATGTTTTATAATTTCATCTGTTTTAATAAATTTTTTGTGGATTCTAAATCTGAATGATTACTACATACACACTGTTTATGCGTGTTGATCAATCAGATTTATTTTATCCCATCATATTCCATGATGTGATAAATAGATAGCATTGATACATGCTTTAGGTGTTGACGCTACTCCTAACTTGCTGTATTGTGCTGCATGTAATATCCATGTGAATTCGGCTATGCAACTGGAACAGGTAATATTGCCTTTATATTAATTTATACTGAACTTTAAAAAACATTTTTTTTTAAATTTAATTTATATTAATAAATGGGCCAAAAAAATAAATATGAAAAGTTCACTTAAGAAATAAAAATATTATTTATTCCCTCTTTTTGAGGAAAACTGATTTTGAAACATGCGTTTCACGATGCAGCTCATGTCATTCCCGATTGGCCTAGTATGTAATGAAAAGAAGAAGGTACTGAACTGGAAGTTCATTGTTAGCAGGGAATTTATGTATGAGTGGAGGGAGGGGAGGTATTTGTTGGGTTTTTGTCTTAGGGCGATGAAAGCGAAATGTTAAATTTTCATCATCATTTCAAAACATTGATCATTAATTAATTTTATCAATATACTTCTTTCATCACCCTAAGCTCATATCCTAACGAATATATACACTGATAAATGAAAAGGGATGTTTCATAATAATAAATTAGGCATCAGTGGTGTGAGTTCTTTTCTTGCTGTTCTACACATGCCAGTTTTTTAGCTATTGAAAACAATTTTTAATTGTTTTTGGGTGATTTTTGGTTAAAACTAGCGAGTAGTTGTATTACCATAATTTAAAAGTTTTATAAAACTACTAATGTAGAGTCACCGGTCCAAACTCATCTCTCAATATTGTTCCTTCACTTTCACCACATTCTATATTAATATATGTTTCCAAAATTACAATTCAGTTTATAATGGTTGTAACCAAATTTTGGAAAAAAAAACAGCTTTTGGTCTGATGAAAACATGGCGAGGCAACTGATCCTTGGCTCAACTAGTGTATATAATGTGTTTATTGAATGTTGTAAAATGCAATCATAATGATGACAAATTTTATTTTAAAATTATATTGTAGCATACCACGTCGAGGAAGCATGTAAGCAAAGTGAATGGGAAATCAAATTTCCGAAATCCTTCTTACAAATGGCGATCCCGTGGAGGAACTAGCGGGAACAGAATCTCTCCTTCTAATAGCTGCGCTAGCAGTGCTTCATATCCTAAAATATCACATAATTTTGTTGCTAGTGGACAGTTCAGACCTTATTAGACACTTATTTAATTCTTCTTCTGTTATTTCAATGTGATTTGTCGTTAAGGTCAGCTTTGTCATAGTAAATGTTATTGAATATGACTTTACATAGTTTATGTTTGTTCTTAATGCAAATAAATATATGCCTTCTTTTCTTTTTTATGCATTTTTGTTTTTTTGAATAAAATATTGTTTGTATCTTTAGCAGCAAACTTCTTAATTTTTTTTTTTTATTTATTTAATAGGACATACTTTTTAAATTTCTATTTCCTGGAATGTTTTTTATAAGACACTTAGAACCTCACAGTATTTAACATTGAATGTTCCTGTGAATCTTTTGTATAAGGTTTATAAACATCATTTATTATAAGTACAAATTAGTGATTAGACACCATAAAGTTTGCATCTGCATTGTAATCATTCAATTATAAACATTGATAATTATTTTTTCTGAATAATGACCTTAGTAAATAATTAATTCAAAAGTAGGCGATATAAATGAAAATATTGGAAGATGTTCAGATTTAAACTAATACATTTTATGTACAAAAATTAAAAACATAAATTTGGAATTTAAGATAAGTATTATCTATTAATTGTAGCACTTTTCCATTACCCTGGACCACCCAACCATAGCCTTCTAAGAGGTTAATTGTAGCCTCAAGGAGAGTACAGGCAAAAGTAACAATTTAAAGGCATTTAGTTATTCTGAGTTTATAAAAACAGGTTATAAGAAGCTTTAATGAATATACATTTCAACTAAAGTTTTATTATTATATTATCTAACATTTTTGGCACATATTGTTATAAACTTGGAAAAAATATATCCCCATAAATTGTACTTTTATGAAACATGCACATGATCATGGAATAATGGAAAAATATCTTAAATTGTTTCCCTAGTAACAGTTATTTTTAATTACTAAGGAGGAAACGACTTTAATTGTGCTGTTTTCTTGGATAATTCTTAAAATTATAAGCTATTCTGTGCGTTAAAATTTAGGAATATAAATATGAAAAATTGTGTGTTATTAGTTTTAATTAGTTATTACTCTAAGAGTTTTATTTATTTAATGTTTTAAGTTATTTCCATATTCAAAATGTTGTTACTGGCTGGCTCTTGATTTGCATTTTAAAAATTGTATTCATCTATTAACAATAATTGTTTTATAATATTTCATCCTAATACTCCCACTTACAAATTGACTTTCGTACATTTTTCTCTTTTTTAATTTACAAATTGAAAATATATTTTTAATATGGTTGTGTCCATCTCAAATTTATATTGTGTATTTGGTTGTTTTTGTATTATCTATAAATTATTTTGTAACATATCTGGGGACAATGCCTGAAGGCAACACTAAGAAAAAAATATTAAGCAATAAAAAAGTAATCGAACCCCATCCATATAAACTTTTTTCTTCCAGTACTATATTATTTGGTGCACCTTATAGTGATGTTTCTGTTGTCAAATTTTAATATTAAAAAGTATGGAAGAATATTGCAGATGGTACTGAAATAATGATAGCTGCTGAAATGATGAAGTTAGTCTGTGCCAATACAGATGGTTTAAATTATTAATAAATAACTCATAGCTGTTTTGTTTTCATTGACTTTGATTTATTTCTGTTCATTTATGGTTGGTTGGTATGTTTTTGGTCTTGGCCAAGATACATATTGCTTAGACCCTAAAAAGAAGATGATATTCACTTCATCATTAACTGATGACCGGAAACCGTGTACTCTTCCAGTGCCATGGCCTATTTTGTTTTTCTTTGCTGTAGCCGCTAATAAATTTTCTAAATTTGTTTTCAATCGCAAGAGGTGTGACCTCGGCTACAGAGAATAACGTTTTCCTCTGTGGCTGAAGCCACAAATGTTGCAATCAATAAAGAATCGTGCTAAAACCATTTTTATTTTTTCAATAATTTGAACTATATAAAGTAAAACTTTCTTTGAATTATTTTATTCAAGTTTGAAAAAATTTAAATATCTGTTATTACTGTATTATGTTACAAAGGGAACCTTTCTTTCAAACAGTCATTTGAATTATGCTTTTGAAAGCAATAATCCAAATAGTCTGAATAATCGCATCTTCAAATAGTCTTTAGATAAAGGTTTACCATTACAGCCAAATTTTTACCTGGGCTATTTTGTATTTATACAAAGATAAGAAGTCTGAATTCAAACTAAAGAAATTTATTAAGAAAATAAAGTTTCTATATTACAACGAAAGATCTTACACAATTATAAACTTACAAATGTATCTATCTACATTGTATAAACTTTAAATTCTTATGTGAAAAACTAAAGAAAATAAATGCTTATACTAAATTTACTATAATTACGTATAATATTTGAAAATAACAATTACATTGATTTTCTGCCTATTCAGATTAAATTAAATAAACAGAAATATTTGAGCAAAATAATAGTTTAGACATTACGAATATTTATGATATAACTGAAATCACTCAATACAAAAGCCTGCATTATCAGAGCAATTTATAAATAAATAATAGGTGTCCACGCTTTTGTTCTTTGTTTGAAAACAGTACTTGCACCGTTTTCATTTTTTAGCTCCTTTTCCATTGACCCCTACAGGTGCTACATGATAAAGAGTTGTTGAAATCTGGGGGATCTCACTTTTTGCCGGCAGTTATTATTCCAAATCTAACGTCATATAGTTTAGTAAAGAGATATTTTGTACATTTTCTCTGTATAACAAATTCAAATTAATTAACAAAATTTGAAAGATGTGTCACCCTAATTTTTTATACCACCGGGCAGATGGCAGATTTCCTTTCACCCGGAGAATAGGACATCATCTGATCATGTTGTATCTATTCCCCCCATATATTTATTTTACTAAACAATAAGTAAAAGTTTTTGCCTTTTCCTTCTCCTAGTTTCAATCTCAACATTAGGCAAAGACCATCATCTGTAAACCTAGCTATTTTTTCTCCTCATTCGAGCTTAGCAGGTTTCACTTCCGATGGTTCACTCTTCCTATTTAATCTTATGGCGACATATGTATCATTTTGAAGCAAGTGCTGAACTAAATTTACAGATGTATAGAAATTATCTATTTAAATTGAATGGCCCTTGCCTAATTTAATTTTTTTATTTAAACGATTTTACTTACATTGTGTTTATCCAAAACCAAAAGGAGAATATTTCCACCTCAAAATTACTGTTTTAAATTAGCAATATCTATAAGAGTATCAAAAAAAAAAAAAAAGTTCAACTTAAATTAGTTGTAAAAAAAAAAAGAAACTGGTAATTTGCTAAAAACCAGAGGTTAGAATTTTTCCTTTTCTGGAAGCCACCTTTCAAGTTCAAAGAATTAAATGAGAATGGACCTTTTCCTTAGTTTTAAGGGAAAGGGACTGTTTTGGTGATGGTGGGGTGGGGGCAGTTTTTATCCAGGCATGTTCTGATCCCAGCCAAAGAGTAGGCTTAAGCTGATCACAACTTTTGCGTTCTCGGCACTGCAAAGGCTAAATAACCAATCAAATCGGTTAAAGACTATTACATAATAAAATAATTATATTTGATTTAAAACCTACTTGTAAATTATAAATATTTTACAAGAATGATCATTGATCTACTCAAAACTATGTTTGTAAATGTACAATGTTTGTTATGTATACTTATCCAGATTTCATAATAAAACCAATATAAAATGAAAAATCCTATGTTTTATTTACCAGAATTGGTGAAGCATAGCTCATTTTGTTTAAATACAAAATTTGAATTAATTAAACTATTTTTAATTGTACCATGTAAGATTGTTCATAGCAGAAGTTAGTTGGGTAAGTTCAAAGTTATGAACTACTTATGGTACTTTTTTTTTTATACCTAAACCAGGAAAATCACTCCAATTTTACTGAATATGAATCTATATTATTGAAATTGGGATAGTTGAAACACACCCAATTTATTTATAATAGGAGTTTATTATAATAACACTTCTTCCCGGAGTGCCTCCTATACCTCAAAGTAATTACCAGTCGAACTTTGGCATCCTTGCCTATTTTGATAAAAAAAAAACGTGAGCCCCATCACCTTAAGTGAATTCAGTCCACTTTATTTAATTTGTTTTTAAAACCATATTTAATTTGTAATACTTTTTCATTTATACTCACATATAAATGTTACAGAACAGCTCACTTATATTAATGTATACTCCTGTAGCTTATAACAGCAAATTTAATCAATTTTCACAGTAGGAATGTATTACTTTGATTATTTCTATGTGGTTATTAGTGTTCAAAAGTAGTAATTTTTTTTATTTAGCAAATGTTTTTGCACTATATAATGTGGAAACAAACTTTTCCAAGTTTCAGAATTTATAAGAAAGTTTGAAATGTAATAAACACCTGATTTATGTACAGTGATTAATTGTAAAGTTATGTTCCACAACACCTCGAAATATGCCGATAAGTTTTTGGTTAAAATATAATTGTAGGGCAAAAAATGATAGAATGTCTGGCTCCTATCGCTTATGTGATTTCTCAAATCACTACTCAGAAGAGAATTAAATGCATAATATGATAATAAATTAAGTAGATAATAAGTTGTGATATATTTCTCACGGTTAAGGATGGCACTCCTTAAAGAGGGAAATCCATAAAGGATTAGAATAATTCATTTTTCGGAATGTAATTATGTGAAACCACCAAAGAAAATTCGTAACTAGTTCTCCTGATGGGTGGAAAACCCAAAAATGAATCATACTACTTGCCCTTACATAACGGGAATGATTAAAGTCAGGTAAGGATGTCGGGGGGGGGGGGGATTGGATTAAACAAAAAAATGTTCAATTGGATTTCTACGAGTTTTTTTGTCAATATTTAAGGTCATGCACATTTTTTAAAAGGCGATTTTCAGTAACCTGTGCTTTAATAAGTAGATGATTTAATAAAAAAAATTGATTTTTCTTTTCATCAAAAATATCAAGTAATTTTTTCAAAATTTAATAAGTGTATTTAAGGAACCCACATGAGTCCTCGTTTCTTCATTGACCTTTATTTCTTTTATCATTATCATGTCGATAATCACGATGAAAAATGCTGTTTTGTGTCAAGTGTCTAATAATAGACACTGCCCGACACGCAGCGTACAAATTTCTCATAAAATCCAAAGAAATTAGCTATTTTTTCAACTGCTCGTAGAAAGTTATGTATGTTTTGAAATAAAATAGATTCCACAAACGTATTATCCGAAAATTTGAAGAAAAACGTGATATTTCTTTCTTTGTGTGACAAATGCGAAAAGTTACATTTTTTATTTAGGGATGTGTGACAACTACACGGGTGAGAAAATGCGTGTCCTACTTTATGAAATAATAATATCGAGTTTCTTAATATTTATTCGGTTCGGCAATTATCGGTTAATGATAAAAAATGACAGCTGCGGTTCCGAAATTATGAAATCCCCAAAAAATACTTTTATTCCCCCTCTAAAATATGTCTGTTGATCGTAATCAAGCTAAAAAATAATTGAAATGTAATATGAGTTAGCAAAATCTAAAGTAAGACTAAACAATTGAACAAACGATGAATTGATTAAACTTAAGTATTAATGCCGGATGATACTACAAAATGGAAATGATATGACTTGAAATTATTTTCATATTTGCATCGCCGTTAAGGTACCAGGTACTCTGATAGGGCTTTCTTTCTTCAAAGACTTCATTCTTTCTCTCAATGATGTAAATTCCTCTCATACAAACAAGTTATATATAGACCCGGCAAATCTATATTTACACAACCTGATATGATAACTGGAGTTTTCACTAGTGTGGGCTGGAAGCCCTGATCAAAATAATATTAATAAAAATTTGTTGGGACTTTACAAAAAGCCATTAAAATAGTTTTCGTAGACGTAACAAAGCCTTTAATTGTACGTTACATTGCTTTTTTTCACTCAAATCCCGTTATTGTATTTTAACCATAAAATAATCAGCACTTTTCGAGGTGTTTGGTAACGTTTAACTGAATGAAAGTGCAGCCGTTCCTTTAGGGCTCGGCTATCAATCGATAAAAGGCTGACAGTTATATTCCTCGTTGAATTGGCATAAATTGTTGTACTTGATTATTATTGTGTACAAAAATAACCTTTGTTTGTTCTCCTCCATTTAGCATACAATAATAAGGTGTTCACTATATCAGGCGATAGCAGTTTCCTCGCTGTGCATACAAGCATGTGTGCACAAGCAATTCACACCGGCTCTGTTGTCTAACAGTCCCAGGATCTGTTTGTTTTCGCCGCTTAGTTCTCGCACTATCCATAGGAGCCTGTTTACCTCTAGTTTGTTATATCCGCAACTAAAGATGGATCCTATAGTACAGTGGACAGCTGCATGATATGAAGATTGTTTTGGGTTCGAATCCTCAGATGGAAAGTGAATTTATTACGATTAGAAGTGATGGCTCCCGATGGAACAGCTAAATAGTCAAACAAGCAATGCATGAGAGCTAATTGCCACGGAATACAACGTTCGATTCCAGACATGCGGGAGGTAGATCGCAATTAGTGCCAGCCCCATTGGATATATTGACCGTTTACATTAGAAAATAGTGGTGATTGTGAATTAATATGAAGAATTTTTTGTAGCCTTATTCTTATGGCCATATTGAAATAACAATAACCGCAACATTTATACGTATTATACAATAACATAAAATCATTAATTAAAAATATGATGGGTCACAGTGGCCTTGTGGAGGTCAAAACGATTTGAAATATTTAACAAACTGTTTTAGCTGTCTGACGTTTGAATTCTTTTTATTTTCATTTAATATCTCTTTATTACCAGCTCGGCCTTAAATCGATACATGGATAATACACTACCATTAAAAAATTCATTTTTCGAATCATAGTTTAATGTTCAATGCGGCTCGGGTAATTAGTCTGTTCCAGTAATATATTGTTATTTATAAATTATTAACAAGAAGTGAATTATTTTAACTTTATCATATTGACATTTTACATCAAATATTAGTATAATTTTGATAATGTTAGATGTTTTTACATTTATCTTGCATGCCACGGAAAAAAATATTGAGATCGAGGTGGCTCAATATTAGCCTAGGTAGGACAGACCAGATCTGACTGTTTCATTTTCACCCGGGGGGGGGGGAGCGGGGGATATATAATTTAATTTCCCCTCTGATGTACCTAATGAGGCAATAATAAAAATAAGAAAATTATTACCAACATAATGATTACTAACCAAATAAAAATTATCGTGGCAGGGCCATCGGTGGTTTTCATAGCAAAAATACATTTGAAATTAACCTCACGGTTAATGGTTTAACGTTAATTAATGTTCTCATGGTGATAGCTAGGAGGAAGAGCACCCAGACTGGTTGGGAGGTCCCGGGTTCGACCCCACTTCACAATTAATAATTATCAACATATTTACTTCATCAATTCATTGAGTTGCTTACCAAAGAAGATTAAATCCAACTGAAATAATATTCCATCTTTTGGTTCGGTTAAGTTCCTTTGTTAATTTAATTTGATTTTTCGACCAGCACGCAGGACTATTGGACTATAACGGCTGCTTGCAATACTTGTCGAGCAAAAATCGAAAATTTAACTATACTCTGGGGATATATTTAGCTCTCAGTATTACAAATAAACCTTGGACTACTGCTTAATACCGCAATCCCACTATTTACATTCACTCTAATGTAAATACAATAACCCAAGCTCAGGGACTGATATGTACTGTTTAATATTCTGTGCTAATTTTAAATTAGTAAACACATTTTCACACGGCTCCCTGCAATAAAGGCATGCATTCTTAACTGCTACACCGTGCATTGTAATAATCTGCCTATTATTAGCATAATGTTTTTATCATAAAATAGGAAACTGAATCATATTGTGTACTTAGTTTTACATCTATTTCGACCTCAAATTAAATTTGAATAGATTTTGAGTATAACCAACATGGAGAATATTCCTTAAATGCTCTTGATGTTTGTGCATACGTCTGTAAAACTTCCTGGTCATCGCCGTTGACGTTATACGACGTTACGAGAACCAGCAGCAAATGGTAGAGAGCAAATCACGAGCAATAAGAATAATTAAGTTCAAGAATATTCACCCCAAAATCAATGGCGTTGTAGTTTGATTCAGATTTAATTTTTAGAATGATAAATACCGTAGCCAAAAACTTATAATGATGACTTCCCCGGATAACATTACCAAATATCAGGGACAAGTTACGAGTCAAGTAAAAGAACAATAGCCAGAAACATGTGTTTATATAAATTAAATCTTTATCTCCTAACCAAAATTGAAATATTTGTTTAAATCATAATGTCAAAAACATGACTCCTTTTATTGCCTCAATTGCTTAATCCCCGGATTGTATCTACGATTTTTTTTACATAACCTTCCCAAACACAGTAATGGGCTTTTTCCTCACAATTACTCAAATTTTTATCCTGAATAATCAAGTAAGTTAATATATCTCAGATTCCTAAAATAGTTCTTTTTTATTCTATTGACGGTATAGCGATCGGTATACACAAAAATGTATGAACATATGTATTGAAATAGACAATATTTTTCACAGGTTTGTTGTTTTATTGTTTTTATTGCTTTTCCAACCTTTTTATCGTCTAAATCAAATCTCGTTGAATTATATTTCTTGTATTGTATTATTTGTTACTTTTAAACAAATATATAGATATTCTCTAGAAATTAACCTAGCTCTTGATGTGTTAAAACTGAATACCTACTTTCAACTTAACAAGAGACGCTATCCAGCTTCCATTGTGGCAAGAGCTCAAATCCGGTAAAATTTTGATATTTTACTCTGTGGCACTTTGTTCCCGTGAAGACAGGTAAGTACTTTAAACTATTATAAGTGAGGCTCTCCCCCTTAACTGGACGTGCGTCGCACGGACATTTGTAGGGCATGGCAAGCCGTAGGGACCCCGCTGATGAATTTCAACATCCCAAGAGAGTTTGCAGAAAGCGTACTCTCCCCCAGGCCCCTGAGGTTAAAACCTCAAACTCTTTCACCCCTCTTAACACAACAGCTCAACCAGAAGCCAGCACATCTGCCGCCCCCACAGCCCTCAAATCGCCACCCCCCCCTAATATTAGGCCGCATAAAGAGTTATGACCTAACCCGTCTGCTTACTGAAAATAATGTGAGAAATTTCAGAATCTCACAAACACAACAGAGCACTAAAGTCCTGTGCCATGCTGTCTCTGACCATCAAAGAACAGCTGCTGTGTTAAGGGAACTAAAAATCCCTTTCCACACATTTGCCCCCCGAGGCACAAAGCAGAACAAAAAATTCTTGCTCCACGGCTTCGATTTATTGCACCCGATCGAGGAAATAAAAGCCGATATTCAACAGCTCGGTAATATAATCGATGTTTATCGATTAAGGCGCTCCGACCATAACGGTGCTAAGACTGAGATCGAGCCGATCCTCGTTATCGGAGATCATACCTTAACTCAAGCTATGATCAAGCAAATCGGCCACATAAATAACGTGCTCTTCCGTGTGAGCACATTTCACGACAAAAGGGGCATTCCTATGTGCCTCAACTGCCAGGAGTACGGCCACACCAGGCGGTACTGCTTCAAGCAGGCAAAATGCGTGAGGTGTAGCGAGCCTCACGAAACTAAAGACTGCCCCAGGGACGCCTCAATTCCCCTGAAATGTGCAAACTGCGGGGGTAACCACGTTGCCTCCTTTCAACAGTGTCCCCACAGACTGCAGCTCCTACAGGCCGCTGAAAATAGAAAGCAGGTTAAACAACAGAACACAGCCGGGCCGAGAATGGCCAGATATCAGCCTGCTCCCCCCCCACCTCGTCAGACAGCCTCTTATGCCCAGATGGCATCCGGTTACACCAGGGCTCCGGAAGTTCCCCCAGAGCCCCTACCACAACAAAACAATAAATACAATAACAACAACAATAACAATGATGCCATCATGGCCGTGTTAGTCAACTTGATCGCGTCAATGAACAAACTATCAGAGGCGGTAACCGAAATGATGAAAGATTTCAGAAAACTTGCATCTAAATGAGTGGGCACGCAATTTTAAATTACAACGTCTGCGGCATTATGCCCAAACAAGCTGACCTAGAAGTAATTCTACGGTGCCATACGCCGGACGTTGTCGTCCTTACAGATACCCGGCTGAAGAAAATACACTTCTGCCGCTTTCCGGGTTATACTGTTTACCGTCACGACACCGAAACTACCTCAGGAGGAGTAGCGGTGTTAGTCAGAAACGGTATACCCTGTAGGAGACTGCTCCCCCCCGTCAACCTAGGCCCCGATCAATTTATTGTAACGCTCCAGCTACGGCTCACGAAGAATACCATTGTGTCAGGAGTCTATAGAAGACCGAGAGCCGCCTGTGACCCGTACAAGCGTCTGCTCAGTACGGTAGCTCATGACCGAAGACACGTCATTGTGGGTGACCTAAATGCAAACCACAGCTGGTGGAGTAGTACAAGAGCAAACGGCCTAGGCCGCTATATTACCAAAACTCCATTTACGGTCATCCACCCAGGATTGCCGACCTTCCGTCATTTTGCTAACCCAGACAGAACCTCCACACCTGACCTGCTCCTGACACAAGAGCCACACCGGGTCACCGGATGCTCCGCTCTGGACTTTACCACTTCCGATCATCGTCCTGTTCTCTACGAACTAGAAGGCAACATGCCAAAGCCGCCTGCTTCTAGATACAGGTACGATGAGGCTAAGTGGGACCTCTACAAGCGTCTCATTAAAACCGATTTGCCCACTATCACGCCCCTTAGGCACACCTGGGACATAGATTACGCTGTCTATCAGTTGCAGGACGTCATCGAACGAGCTGCCGATGCATCGATCCCCAAATTTTCTCCGAAGCCCCCTTCTCTGAGGAAACCTCCGGATCACATCCTGCAACTGATAAGACAGCGTAACAACATTAAGAACAGGTGGTTTAGGACCAAAAACAGGGACTTAAAACCGGTTTTAAATTCTCTCACAAACCAAGTAAGGTCCCTGATGGCTCAGTGGAAAAATTCGGTCTGGGAAGATCGCCTCACCAGTCTGCACGGCGACCATAAGCAATTGTGGAAACTCGTGAAGACCTCTACCTCAAAAAGGAATGGTGTCAGGCTGGCCGTCAACGGCCAGTTCATTCCCAATACCGAGCAAGCGGACATTTTGGCGACCTATTACGAGGAAGTGAGCCGTGGCCAAGGCGAACCAATAGTAACGCTCGATCCCCCCTCCCCCTCTCTCCCCACCACTACCGATATCTGGACCTCTCACAGGCAAGTCGGAGCCATCATTCGGAGAACAACCGGCAAGAAGTCACCAGGGCAGGACTCGATCCAGAACATCCTACTGAAGCAGCTGCCGAGGAAAGGAATCTCGTTCATAACTAACATCTTGAACTCCTGCTTCAGGCTTCATTATTTCCCTCAGAACTGGAAACATGCAGTAGTGATCCCTCTTCTGAAACCAGCGAAGAGCGTATATGAGCCATCTCATTACCGCCCCATCAGTCTGCTGACTCAACTCTCGAAGCTGTTCGAGAGAATTATCCACATACATCTCTCCGGGCACTGCGAGTCACAGGAAGTCATCCCACCAGAGCAGACTGGTTTCAGCACAGGCTTAAGCGCGAATAACAACCTGGTGAGATTGCAACACCACGTCGCATCGAACATCCGAAGCAACAGAGCTACCGCAATGATTTCTCTGGACTGTTCGAAAGCCTTCGACTCTGTGGATCACTACATCCTACTCCAACGTCTGAGGGAATACGAATTCTCGGATCAGCTGCAGAACCTGATTAGATCCTACCTTACAGGCAGAACATTTTCGGTTCGTATAGGCACTACGACCACGACCCGAAGAAACTATTCTGCCGGTGTCCCCCAAGGATCGGTGCTAGGCCCGTTGCTGTTCAACATTTACACCGCCCACATCGTAGGAGCCTCGTACTCCAACTGCGAGGTATCCGCGTACGCGGACGATATAGGTGTCTACAGCACTAGCATCAATCCATCCAGAGCCCGGAAATTCGCTGAGAGCGCCAGTCAACAAATCGCCGAGAAACTCGATGCCGTCTACATTAAAGTCAATCCGGCCAAGACGCAAGGAATAATATTTAGTTACAAATCCGGAAAAAAGAAGCTCCCGAAATCTTTCGTGTTAGACGGCAAAGAATGCCCTGTAAGCAACAAGCTGTGCTACTTCGGAATTACCCTCGGTAGGCACTTGTCGTTCACAATGCACCTCGGAAAGAAGTTAAAGAGTGTTAGGAAGAAATTCTTCAGCCTCGGACACCTACTTCACAGCCCGGCTCTATCAGTACGCCTCAAGCTGCTGATATACCAGAGCGTCCTAAGACCTGCATTGATGTATGGAACCCCTCTCTACAAGTATTTGACTCCCAACACTCTCCTAAAGCTCCAGCAATTTCAGAATAGAGTTCTCCGCACCTCCCTCAAACACACCCCTTTCGACCAAATGAAGGCCGACGAAATCCACAAAAAATTCGAAGTGCTCACTATCCAAGATTTTATCAAGAGAAGGCACATCAATTTTTTTGACTCCATAAGACATAGCCACAACCCACTATTCTCCGACCTTCAGCCACCACCAATGCCCGTCAGATGGAAGCACTGCTGGACCGCCGAAGCTTGGCGAATGAAAGACATCATAGAACCAGAGGACTGACGGACCTACACCCAGCCGAGAGATCGAGGCCGATCTCCCGCCCGACTCAACCGACGCCACATTACCCCATCTACCTGTGTAAGCAGGGTTGATCTTCCGGCCGATTAGGCCGACTCACTCAGGCCCCTGGCGGGGCGGCCGGCCAGGCTTCGCCTGGCCTACAACAAACCATCGCCTAGGCACCCCTAGGCTTAATCCTTGGTAGACTCTCACTACCTTCCTGACTCCATCCGCCTTTCTAGGCATTCCACACCCCATATCCTTCTCATACATCCTTCAAATAGGGGTCTCCCCTTAGTGAAAGGCACTTTCCAGCCAAAAATAATTTTCCTTATTTTTCCCACATTCCTATTTTTTATAAGTTTGAGAGCTTAGGGAAAAAAAAAAAAAAAAAAAAAAAAAAAAAAAAAAAAAAAAAAAAATTTTTTTTTGTTTTAGATTTGTTAATATATGTTTTAGACTGTCGGGGAAAATTAGGTTAAGATTTAGTTTAAGTTTTTATTGTTAGATGTAAGTTAGTTTTAAGTTTATGATAAATAAGGTGAGCCCCATCACTTTTAATAAATTCAGTCCATTAATGCATATTGTACATCATTATTCTTTTGTACAGTGCAGATCACTATTTTGTATATTAGAATCTGTATGAAATGTAGCCAAGCTACAAGAAATACAATGAAGCAATTGTAAATAGATTCGTTTGTAGAATCTATATTTTGTACATAAATAAATTTGTAACCAGGGGATATGGAAGAAAAAAAAAACAATACGTATATTTTGTTTTCAAAAGTGATATTGTGTTCTATATTGTAGTCCTGATGATGCCAGATTAGGCGAAATGTTTGATTTCAGAAGATGTCAATAAAAATATTAATTGAGAGACTTGATGCTTACTACCTAAAAACATCTTTCCGTAAATATCTCTTTTCGAGTATTAATGCTCTGAAAAATAATATTATGATTTCTGTTTTATGTTTATAATCTTTTTCACATAGATTTTGATATCCCTTTCAGCAATCTGCATGTCGGGTCGTCCCAAGGGGGGTGCCTGGTTACCCTAGCCCTGGTGACAAGTGAGGGTTGTTTGAGTTTATAACCTGGACTATCGTTTCATGACGGCGTTACTATCTGACTCCATTTTTGATAGGTATGTGCCCCGACAATGCACTATGTTCAGGAGAAGAGGTATAGAGGTGAGGAGAGGTAGGTAGTTTGTGTGGTCTTGGAAGGACCACCAATTCACACTCGGTATCTGAGGGTAGGCGAAAACTGTCCGGATCCCAAAGGCGAGTGTGAACCGGAGAGAGGCAGACTCAATCGCCACGGGGAACACTGCTGGGTAAGTTTGCAGGGCCACGACAACCGTTGTCCACTAGGGAGAGGTCTCTCCCAAGGAGGTGCTAGATTTAGCGAGACGAAGGCAGAGATTCCCACTAGGATGGTGTGGGGTCTGACGACGCCGGGCTAAAACATAGCGAGGTTAGGAGAGAGAGATGCAGAGGTTTTTCATAAAGAAGCAGTCAGGTTTTCACAGTTCCAGCGGGGAGCCACGAGCCAGTGAGTAGTTGTCAGGAGAGAATGATTTACAGGGGCTAGACCGCCGCCTTAAGTACCCGGCCAGCCTTGTCCTTAGCCAACCATCATCGAGATTGGTGTAACCAATGGTGAATGAATTCTTTGTCCTCTGGGAGAGGCTGGGTGCCGGCTGTTAGGGCTGCGGGTCTTCTAGGGCCTCATTTGGCATACCTGGCTGACAGCTGTGGCCCATCTCATGTAACTACTTGGCACCCCGCATTTTTTATTGCTTAACACATTTACAATGATTTATATTTTGTTCATGTTATTTACATTTGTCTACAATATATATATACAATAGAGTATAGGGTGATTTATCTTATGTAGTTAGCGGTCGCTACACTGCACAATAACGGTTACCGTGTATCGCACATTCTTAATAATGCAATTGGGTATCATTCCGTTCGGTTGGAAATCAATTCAAATGATACTTTAATTGTATCCTGATAAATTGTATACGGATTATATTCATCTGATATTATTCGTTCTAGAAATAAACTTAACCCTATTCAAACGAATTTGCCATCACCTCTATAACTTTGCATATATAATATAAATATACCGCTATAACAATATGCATGCACATATTGTATTAATGTTGGTATGGTATTAGCATGAATGAATTCTTAGATCCCAATTAATAATAACACAAGCAAATAGTAATTTTTCAAATAAAGATTTTTATAAAACAATTAAATGCGCCGACCATACATATAACGGTACTTTCTAAAGATATTCTTAGACCAGAAAGCTGCGTGACAGCACCCACTCTCCCGAGAATACGTAACGCCATAAGCAGATGGTTAGCTTGCCTGTTGTTTGAGGCCTTATAATTAAAAGTGGCAATTTTCCAAGTATACGCACTGCGAGGACTTAAAAAAACAAAACATGACTACTTTAATGTAACATTATGCTTTTTAAAATACTTAAATCCACCAGCTTGTTAGGGAAATTGATGTATATTTCCTGTGTTTTTATGGAGCTACTTACTCCTGGGCAGAACATGTATGCACGAGTATGCATGCACATATTGTATTAATGTTGGTATGGTACGTGTATGGTATTAGCATGAATGAATTCTTAGATCCCAATTAATAATAACACAAGCAAATAGTAATTTACAAATAAAGATTTTTATAAAACAATTAAATGCACCGATTAATTAAATGTATATTTATATATATATAAGTGAAACACATTTCACTTTCATCCTCAACAGCTGTAACGCCAGTCTGAATTTTTTTAATTGCGATCCCTTATAAAACAAATCACAGAATGCTTATAATTTACTTCAAACAATAAATTAGAAAAAGTCTAAAACAACTTAAACCATAGGATTTTTGTACATCCTCGGCAATCATTCGAAGAAGCACTGTTGCAATTAAAATGTCTATTTTGTCTTTTCTTTAAAAATGACTGAAAATTTAATTCAATCAAATAATTATGCCTGACCTATCGCTCTATATTTAAGATTCTATTGGTTGCTATAAAACCGTGGAGTCGCATTGTCATCTACCAATACGGTCTACCACTTCTGATTTTTTTTTTTACTGTTATACAGGTTCGGTCTCTGACAAAGCTCAATAATTTAACATGGAACACATGTTACTGTTAGCAACTTAGGCATAACAGTTGAACTGTCTATGTAGAATCAACGGGTGCGATGATTTTTGATACTCTACATTTTATGATAGAAAAATGTTAATGCTTTTATTACCAATAACTTTATTAAATCATAACACTTAATCATGTTTTAAGGAGTTGAAAATATTTTTCATGTTGTCGGGTAATCCAATGAAACCTAATTAAATTTCATGGTTATAGATTGAACTTGGAAGGACGGTCACGGGTGAAAAAATAAGGTTGGCTGGTTTCGAATAAACAACGAAGTCCTTAAATCCTCACAAAAAAAAGTAAACCATAACAATTAACAAATAAAATAAAATATAACATGCGTTTAATTGCACAAGAGCTTAATTTACTTAAAGGTTTTATTACGTAATTATCCATTACCAAATTTAATTATTCCCTAGATTCATTCTTTGTATGAACGTGTAACAACCAACAACGTGTAACAACAACCTACGCCTCTTTTCTAAGGATCGAAAACATAAAATGATTTTTTTTTACCGTATAACTATTTCATGAACAAGGGTATAATATCCATTCATATTTTCCCTTTAAAATGTAAAGTTTTTTTTTTTTGTTTTCATTGTATATCAGAAGGAAGTATGGTCGGTCAACCTAGATACATAGATAAAACTAAATACGCCTTCTTTAAAACTCATGACTTTACTACCGCACCAAGGTATGATGGATGACACCATTTAAACCGCAGTAAATAATAAAACTTTAATTGTCAAGCCCGAGAGCATTGCTTTCCGACGGGTAGGGATTAATCGTCCGTGCGTTTTAAGATAGCGATCGTAAAAAATGAACCAATCATTCTTAAATTTGAAATATATTTTAAAACACCCTACATTGCGCTGTACAAGTTTTGTTTCTGTATAATATAAGAACTATAGGAGAAAAAAAAATTAAACCCATAAAAAGTCGGTACTGTATCTCTTTACCTGACCCGCTTCTCTCTAATTTTCATGTTTTCTCGTCCTAGTTCAGAAGCTACCCATTCAAGACTTTATTTCCACGTTTAAAGACATAGAAGACAGTAACACAGAACGAATTTCAAAGCTATTCCAAAAAAATAAAGTTTTGAGGACAGAAATAGAAATCGCTTATTCAATGTCCTTCAAGCTGATTTCATTAGTTGTTGTTTTTTTTAGTCAGTACTTTAACTATTTACATTTGTTTTTTTAAAGGCGTTTTTCAGCGGCCAAGATGGCTAACAAATGAATTGAAATATTTTTTTATTGTAGAGTAGTTTCTAGGATTTCGTTGTTTTTTTTCAAAACCAGAGACCCTTATTTCTTTACTTACGTGTCCTGACCTGGTGTTTGTGAGTCCCCTGATAAAGCTAGAGACATGAAATTTCATTTTGAGAAATAAATAGATTTTTATATCGTATTGAGCAGGTAACTATCAAATTAAAGATCTCAACGCCCTAATTAATAATGTGTTGTGTGTATTGGGGCTCAAGTGGACTATAGTCCAAGTATTAAACCTAAATAAGTAAATACAATTACGTCAAGTCATAAGAACTGTCACCATAAAGATATTCGCTATTTTTTCTTAACTCAGGTTCATGTAGAGGGATGACATTTTGAAACGAAGTTTTGCTTGTTTTCCTAAAGATGCTAAAAATAAAAACAACCTTATGGAAATATAATGAAGGGTCCTTAATAATATTTATTATGTGTTGGGTTTTAGGTGCACTACTATTACAAAACGCATTAAAGTTGTTAATAAAATCGTTTTTTTCGAAACCTTTGATTGGGTGATTTATCCACACATGACATAAGCATTTATGAAACTCACGCATTTACGTCTCTGAACAGTATTTTTATAGGATTCTATTTCGTTTGAGACATTCCAAAATGATACAGTTTATTTTTTTAAATAAATACAATATTATCTGTCTAATCTTCAAGGTTAGGGATCCGTGTCATGGGGAGATATCGGATGAATTGTGGAATCTGTATAACTGGCGTAGTCATACGTTAATGAAAATCTTCCGAATATAAAATATGCGGCCGACTTATCTCCGTTCAAGGTCTGTTCAATTTTCAAGGGCTTCGTGTCACAGTGGGGAAAAGCAGCGCTCCGTCCCAGGCGAGTGCCTACCGCAGAGAAACGATCAATATCGCAGCTTTTATAGTTTTCACAACGGGCTTCTCAGGCATGGCGCTCGCTCCGTCGACGTGGTCTCCCCATTTGAATATCCTACCGAAAGCTGAATCATCAAAAATGTCTAGGCCCACGACGATCAGCAGATAACTGTACTTTTGATCGCAACGGTGGTGCCGATGTAGCTCACCAGTCCACTATCAGACAGTCTCTGTGAAAGTGCCTTAGTGTCTCAGCAATCTACTTACTCCTAGAATTTATATAATCCCTTGGTGAGAATGCTTTTATTAATAGTAGTGTTCCATGGATAATTGTTGAGTTTTTTATTACATCTATAACAATGTGATCAATTATGAGCATAAATAAATCCATAAGTAATTTTTAATTCAGCAGTGTTAAAATTTTTAAATTAAACTGTAAAACACTTTCTATATCATTCCCTTTTTTTTTTTAATAAAACTAAATTACACTCTTACAGTACTCGGAACACTGTATTGCCCCCCCCAAAATTGTACTCTTTTTTTAAATTAATAAATTTATTATTATTAATCTGACCTGATGAATTTTAATTTAAAGATTATACGCATAATAATTAATTTCATACTGAATCATAATCCCTTATATACTGTTAAAAAATGTGTGAATACAGTAATCTAACATCAAAGCATTAGCACAATGCCCATTTATTTTTTGCCATTTTTAAATGATTATTTCATTTCCTCTTAATCTCAAAAATATTCTGATGAGTTTCAAAAATAGACCAATAAATTATGATAATTGTGAGATCATATGCTGACATGGAATACGTTTATATTAGCATACATTTACAACGAAAAAAAACAACTAAACAGACGTTCAATCATCTACATTTAATTTTTATGTTGTAGACGCCTAAAGTGGTCCATTTTTCTTTATAAGCAGACAAAGTTGTTTTAATCATTAGGAATATATTTAGGTCAACCATTCCACAGTGCTTAAATACTGGTTCTAGCGAGCTTTATTACAATCTGGGGCTGTCTCCATTGGATTTTTGAAAACATAATAACAGAACAACATTACAAACTAGCAGTGTTATCGGAATTAATCAAGTAAATATACCTTAACAGAGAAATTTCTGAAGGTCCGAAAAAAAAAAAAAATTGTCTATATGAACATGACACATATTTTAAAAAATCTTCAGGCTATTAATTTAATTTAATAAAATAGCTCTAGATCTTTGATTGTTATTTGAGCTTCTCCATAACCATTTAAATGAAACCTAAGTTCATATTTAACACAAATCTGTTTTTTTTTTTAATCTGTGCCCTACTTCTACTCATAGAATTTAATAGAAGGAAGCTCTTATCTTAAATAACACACTTCAAAAATCTCTTTATATCTTACGGTAGTAAAGAAGGGAAATTGTTTTTTATGAGGTCAATAAATTCACAAACAATAAAGTCAAATAAGTGAACGTAATTGTTTCCATTGATTTACAGATTTTTATTTTGAAAAGACCATTTTCATTAACCAAAAAATTTTATTTATCCACTGAGCTCTCTTAAATATGAGCAACAAATAAATTTTATTTAATTGCATAATAAATTTGCTCCTGCTGGTGCAAATTTTGATAATTAAAGTGATGGTATGAGTTGATTCTCATTTGAGAGAGGATAATTTCATTTTGGGTTGGACCTATGAAGTAAATTAACTTAAAGGGCGGTAACCTTAAGATAAAACACATTTCACAAGACACATTGTCTTAGGATTTAGTATAATTAGAGTGTTAAACCCTGATTAACACTATATCTGAAGATCAATTTTTGCTTCAAAAATATTATTGTTTGTCTATTAAATTCTGATGGCCTTTAACATAGGGCAGGTGATCTGTGTGTTCATCATGATGGGATATCCATAAAATGAGACCTATCAAAGATTTGTTTTAATATTCATAAACACACTTTTCAGGAATAAACAAAACATGGCTTTGCTAGCATTACTATCACATATAATATTTCTTGGAGTGTATGTGACCGTATCTACCAGTTTCATCACTAATGCTGAAAAAAATTCAAAATCAACTGATCCCAACGTGAAAGTCTTGGGAGAGCTGACTTACAGGTTTTTGACAAACTGGACTTACGTAAGTGCATTATCATACATAACCTCTGTTAATTGCACTTATACTGAAACAACATATAATAAATTGTCTGTTCCTTTTTTAAGGGGATGCAACTACTTTATTATGTATGTATCGTGTTTGCCGATATCTTAACTATAGTTCCTGCATTGCAAAAAATAAGCAATAAACTGAGAGCTTTTACTGATGTCCTCTTCACGACCATTGTAGTACCTTTTGGACTGGTAAGTTAAATTTTATTATGCAACAGAAGATAAGTGGCTATCCGACTGGATAAAAAAGCAAGTTGATGTTTTATTACTATTACAATACTATAGAATTATACATTTCTTTCCAACCATTATAAAAATATTATGTATAACTCAAGATTAAATTAGAAAAAGAAGAGGGAAAACAAAATACAATGGTTATTCATATGGTATTGAAATATTTCCTCACCCCTAATAAGAACTCTATTGAAGCTTCTAATTACATTCATCCGCCATACAACTGAAGCCTTTATATATTGAATATCCATTAACTATTCAACATTACAGTTTTTCTACTCAACTACTCATTTAAACAGCCCTGTAAAATATGCAGTGATCACATTATGTAATTTAAACGGTGACGAGGGCTTTAAAAATACAACAGATGGTCAATAGGTTCATCATATATGAATCTATTGAAACTCATGTACAAACCAAATTGAAGATGTGTTTAGTAATAGTTTGTAAAAAATCAGATCCTAAGTGGTGCCTGCAATTGCTTAATATAAGTTTATTTTTCAATAACGTTTAGTACAAATAAAACTTATAAGAAAATACTTCCATCTAAGAGTTTGTCCAAAACTTTTAAATGAAAGTTTTCTTTCAACAGTTATTCCGAATCTTAAAAATAAAAGTGATCATGAAAAAGAAATCTTTTGTTTAGTAAATTTAAAACTGGAAAAAAAAATGTGTCTACTATGCTTTTATTTGAACATTGATTTTAAAAAGGGCAATAATAAACCATATTCATTTGCCAGTGCAGTAGTTGAAAAGTGATATAATGGCTTCAAAAAAGATAAATGTCCCGAACCAAATCATTCTAATTGTTATTGACTTAACCAAATGAATTAAATATTGGATACACCTTTCTTTGGTAAAGTATTTTGTAATGCAGTTTTAAATACGACATTTATCATATTTCAGGTGGTATCAGTTTTTTTTTGGGGACTGTTTGTCATTGATAGAGAGCTTATATACCCAGTTTGGCTTGACAAAGTGATTCCATTGTGGATTAACCATGCTCTTCATACTTTCAACTCTGTTATACCACTTATTGATATGGTATTGACGAACCATAAATTTCCTTCATGGTCTTTAACCTCAATATGCATATGCTTTTATGCAGCGGCTTATGGTGTGTGGTAAGTATATATACTCAAATTTTTTTATTAAGAGTATGTGTTTAAGCAATAATTACAATAACATGAAACAGAATTAAGAGGTTGATGCAATAAACTAGACTTTGGTGAATGCTGAATTTAGACCAACATAAATTATTTTATATGCTGATGTTACAGACCACTGTCCTTATTTTTTTCTAATTTTATGTTCATTTTAACATGCAATATTAAATTAGAAAATGGTCACAAAATAATTAAAAATGTAAGTACTATTTGATGGATACAAACAAATAAAAACTGCCATAGGCTAAAAATAATAGACACTACAAACATTAAATATATATATATATAAGGAAATTCCCAAGAATCAGTAACACTTATATTAAATGTTAAATGAATGTATAATTTATGTTATTTTTTGTAATAGTTTGGGAATAGAATGCACCTACACTATTTCCTGTTTTAAAAAAACTAATGCATTGGTTAAGCGGGAAATTTATTATATATGTAATTTCTTGGGACAACTAATAACCTGCCAAAGGACATCTATGGTTGTACGATAAATATATGTTACAAATGTTTAAAAAAATTAAATGATTTTCAGGAAGGTTTTTTTTTTTTTTTTTTTCCAGCTTCTTTGGAACTTATTTCATTCAGGGTAGATGGATTTACCCAATGTTTGCCAAACTTTCTATGCCAGAAACCGTAGGTTTCATGATCGGATATCTAATTGCTGCTTTTCTGTTCCACTCGATTGCGAGGTTCATCTCCAAACTGATTTGGGGTAATGTATGCTATAAATCATGTAATTGATAATACTTACTTATTAGTTGTAGCATGTAATCCCTCTATTTTAATCATTATTTGCAAAAAACAAAAAAAACGTGACAGGGAAAGGATTTGAATTCAAAATCATGAGATCCTGAGTTCCAATCCCAGCCCAGCTATTATTTTTTTTTTTAACAGTTAATTTTAAATGATTTCCTATTCCTGTTTTAAATTTTTAATAGAGAAATGGGTTATTTATTTTATCGTATAAAACTATATAACTACAAAAAAAAATGTGAAACTGTAGGTATAGAAATGCAAAATATTTGGTATTCAGACTTATTGGTTGAACTGATAATAAAGCAGTATACCAAGGCTTTTGCAGTTAATTAGGGTGCGAAAAAAATATATTCAAGGAAGCATGAGTCCCGCAAACTAGAACTCTAACCTAGCATATTGACTAAAATTCTTCTAAAGGAGAGTAAATTTTATTTTGTTCAGATAATTAACTCCTTAATATTCCCACAATGACCAGAAAAGGTTAATAACTTGCATATAGCCTGTCCTAAGGATAAATACATAATCAATAGCCCCTTATTAAATTATTTTTATTTAATTTTTATAGTGATAATGTAAGTAATACAATTAGACAATTTTTAAATTACTAAAAGCCATTTAATTAATTATATCTTTATTTCGGTACAAAATTAAAACTTTTATTAGCATACATAATTTTTTTTTCTCTGCCCACCCTTCTTAATGTTTTTCCTATAAGCTTTTCTAGGACAGTAATCTATTTTTATTCAGGCACTGTTTAGATGTGAAATATCACTTTGGGATTTGACTATCTACAGGTTTCTATCCTTTACTTAACAATATCATTATGCGGTAATGGTATGCTTAAATAAATGCACCTTCAAGAAAGGTAATCAAATCAGACAGTGTGAAATAGGACTCCCCTCCCACCCCTATTCGCCCTCCTACATAACGGCAAAGGTACAGAATAAATTCGAACTTCTGAACTAGACTTATTTGAATCTTTAACAGCAGTTCTCAACACTACAATGGCATTATTTATTACATTTACCTTAAAACTAATTATTTTTTTTTCATTTTCAGGTACATCAACAGAAAAACCCAAAGCAAAGAAAAACAAACAAAAATCAAAAAAAGTGGCCTAACTTCCAGTCATGCCTCTGTAATAATAAATTATTTAATTTTAAATTTATTAAAGTATAGCATATATTTGCAAACTTTTATAAATAAACTTCTGATGAAAAAAAAACAATCAAGAACTTCCTTTTACCCTATTATTTCAAGGTTATATGATATTTACTTCAAATATATTTTATCAAATTAAATCTAATAAGGCAATAGTTTTTTTATTTGTGTGCTGCATTTCTTCATACAACAGGAAAATGAACAGATTTTGGAAATAAAGGTTATCTTATATTAGAAATAACTATACTGTAACTATTATAGTTTTTAGTTGGTGAGTTAAACTAATCTGTTCATTTGGAACCAAGCAGTTTGTAATTGTTTTAGGCATTTGCTGTTTTAGATTTAGATATTGACACAAAAAAAAACTGTATGAAAAGTGATTTAAAATATTCTTAGGTTTAAACAACTTGTGCCATTCAAACCTAAAAATATTGCCTCTTTCAACTAACAACTTGAGTAAAGATATTTTTTTTATTTTCATCAACGAACTAATAATAGCAAAGAATGATATTTCTAATGTTATTTTTATGAAAAAAAACATAATTTTAGGAACTTAAAAGAAAAATATGTACCTTAACTAAAGTTCACTTTCTATAACAACACAAACTGTCTTACCAATGAACAATTATTTTGCATGGTGTTGGTTATTATTTATACATTGAGTTTGTAGTCCCAGAGATTTTATTGTTGTCGATCATTATTAGAAAAAAAAAAAATTTGACAGAGCCCTCTCAATATCGTTTTTCTTTTGCCAATAATTACTATCAATCATTGCAAGCATAGCAAAATAAGCCTATGTCTTAGATTTTCAGTTTAGAGTTTTAAGTAACGAGGCCTGGAAGAGACCGGACCATACATGCTTGAGAACATGAAGCACACTAGTACCAAATAGTGGCAAACTGTAACATATGGTAATACCCATAAGTACAAACAATTTTGTAGTACCATGAAATTAACAGAATAGCAAGAATTAAGGGGGCACTACTAAATTTACAACCAATATATTCATGAATGGTACACATTATGATAGAAGATTAATAAACTTGGTGGTTCTTTTTGAGGCATGGGCATGATATTAGACATTTCACAAATAATAGGGGGTACAAAATTAAGCGATGACTGCATTTAACTTACCTTTGGCAGAGGCTAGGACATTTTATGAAACAAATGAGGAATTAGGGTTTGAATAAGTGAAAAATGTTCATTTACTTATTCAACTAGAGCTTGATTGATAAGGTAATTAAAAAAAAATTAGTAAAATATCTTTAACGTTTATTATACATGTAACTACATATTAAACCATTATTAATACCAGTGATAACTGGAAATGAATTTTATACAATCCATATTAGTCTAATTTGATTACTTAAATAAAGGTGATAACATTTAAGGCACATGATTTGTAGGTGTAACAGTCAAAAGCGCTGAACGAATAACTATATTTGACGTTTTCAGTCCGTAATGATTTACTATCAGATTTTCAATTACTCTTAACTTTTAAATAATTAAAAAAAAAAAATAAGTCTGTTGCTTATTAATAATATATTTTACAATGGTGTCACAATTTGGTAAGTAAGAAGTAACACAAGCAGTCGTACTTTAACTATTTACAATCAATTATAATGTTACTTTACAATTGCTCCTCAAAAGCACAACAAATATTATTTGAAGAATAATGCACTCATAAGTAATTCTTTTCTAAAAAAAAAAAAAAAAAGTTAGCGCAAAATAAGTAGTAGTTATGACTACTCGAAGGTACTTAGTATTATTTTAGTAAAAGCTACCATAAGTACAGCACATAACAGAAGCAGACAACAACGAAATGCTTCACTTAACACATATACTTAAAAAAAAAAGAAAGAATAAAGACAGAAGGGTTTTGAACATACAATACTACAATTTCCATAGGCTGGATTTGCCTATATTTTATGGCAAAAACATTTAATAAATAATTTTTTTTCAAGAAATATTACATCAGAAATGGCTGGCGCAAAAATTTTAATTAAGAATTTGAAACATTTGTTAGTCCTCAATAGAAACTCCGATTGGGATTGACGTTGTGAATGTTGGCGTTTCAAGTTCTTCATGTTTCTTCATTTTCATTCCCTACACAGTAAGAAAATCTCAAAAAATTGTAACATATAAAAGATAAATGAAAGTTTTTGCTTGATGAGCTGAACCAGAAGTATAAATTACCTGTTGAAGTTTGTAATGATTTATAATATCTTGATCAGCAGGGCAACTTTGTGTGAAAGCATCCAATTGATACATGTTCAACATGTAACGCCAGAGATGGTTGAAATCTTTAGGGATTTCAAAATCCCTAAAATATTTACCTTTTAACAAAAAATGAACAGAAAATCAAGTTAATAGACTTGAAAGCAAGTAAAGAATAATTTCAAGAAACAAATCAACAGTATCATTTACAAGATGTTAAATTGTTGCCGGGATGTGATGAACAATTGCAGAATATAACAAAAGAGTGAGATATATAAAAAAAATTAGGGTTTTTTTTTCAGATGCTGAATTTACTAATTACGGGCATATTATAAGTGGAAAAACATGCAATTAATTGGTTAATAAATGACCTAATTATATTAATGGCATAATTCTGATGCAAAATTTCAGGTCTATATGTCAAAGGGGTTGGGGCTGTACACTATAACACGATTTCATTGACAGCTTTTTGACTTTTTTTTCTCTGGGAGATGAGTCTGGTAGGAGTTTATTCAGCCTAGTGAGGAGAAATGAGAAGCTACTTGAATAAAGAAGTAGTGAATCAGGTTAAGACTAGCCCCACTAACTATGGTGACGTTTTGTTAGCCATCAGCTTTTCATGAGGTGTATACCACGGATTTATTATTTTTTTAAAATTATAAGCTAAAAGCACCAACACACATGACATATTAATAATCAGGACATTGAGATCTCTACTTTAATACCCTACTCAGCAAGATTGGGGATGATTTTTTTATTTAATTACAAAGGAATTATTTGACTGATGATACTTATATATAACTTCTTTACAAATTTCCACAAGATAAAAAAGGATTTTATTTTGAAAACAAACAACCGTAACCCTAAAAAATTGCATGCTTAGAAACCTTCAACTGTCATATTAGGATTCTCTCCTCCCTATTTTTTGACTACATCAACTACATCAATATATCTGTGAAAGGTGGAATACTACTAGATGTGGTCTATGTTGCGTGAAATTGAATAAGTTGGGTTTCGCTGCCAGAGGAAGAATTTCCAAAGTGTACTTTAAGGTAGCTTAATTTTGTTCATTTAATTTCAGTAACTTTATTTGTCCAGTTTTCCTTTTTAATGTTTAGAGTACTGAAAACAGGGTATGTCTACTTAACCTTACGTATTACATTTGAATTGCAAATGAGGTAAGTCATCTTCACTGCTTTTCTTTGTTTTCATTTGCACAGTTGTAGGATAATTTGGTATGTTAAGAGATACAATTTATCAAATAAAAAGACTGGAATAATAAATACATAATAAAATTAGTTATAAAACAAAAAAAAAAAAATAGAATAACAAACCTGAGATTTTAAAAAGAAAAGGGCAAACATGAAAATAAATTATTTAAATGACTGCATTCAGCTAGCTAATAAGGGAGTACAAAAAAAAAACATTCTTAGTTACTCCAAGGGTTTTAGAGGATCTTTATGATTTTGCAACCCTATACAGTAAAGGAGTACATTTTATTTTTAAAAAATCTGATATTAATGGGGTAAGATTTTTTTGTCGACAAGAAAAATGCACACATCTCAATCAATTTCAATTAAAGTTTATTTTACAAATCTAATTTTGATCAGTGCAGCTAAAAAAAAAAAAAAAAAGACCTGATGGGTTTGATTCCATTGATGAGAGGAGGATAACTCAATGGATATGGACGTTTGAAGAAAGTAGGCTACAGTTTTTTCCTACATTCTAAAAATAATAGAAGGAACCAAACCAGGTGGTTATCAGCAAATTATTCTCGTGTTATACTCTAATCACAATTTCCCTAAGCATATTCTGAACTCAACAATATAGAAGGGTCAAGAAAAGATGTATTAAAGTTTAAATCTGTTAATAGCATTGAAAGAGTCCGTTTGATGAACATTGTAAAAAATTGACATTCGTTGCAAATGATCAAATTGATCCTTATCCCATAGAAGAATACTGATGGGTAAAATAAATGTAACAATATCTTTCAATAAAATTTATTTTGATAAAACTATTTTATATATATTTTTTAAATTGATAACTAGTAGTATATTATACTATCCACTCCTGGATAGAAATTAAAAATTACTAATATTGTCCAAGGAGTTTTTATTCGATAAAAGATACAAGATTGCTATGGTGTATAAGTAAAAAAAAAAATGTGCAAAAAGGTAAGTAGTAATAATCAAATGGGGTTTACTAATTATGTTAAATTAAAAAATAATAAATTCTTTATACTATCGGTTTATATTTCCCCAGTTTCATAATTACTTTAACACTAAAAAATCTGTGCCTGAAAATAATTTAAAATATCATCCAGTATTTTTAAATTGTTATACAACTTAAAAGTGCTCTCTTGAAAAGTCAATCATTTAGACTTATCTGCTTTTTCATGACCACCACAGATATCAGAATCTAATAATAATTATTATTAATTAATACAATTACCTGCAACTCTAATATGTTGTAGCCTAGGCATAAGCTCACAATCAAAACAACACATTGTGTCTCCAGTAAGAAATCTAGTGTCTTTCTTGCCAAGATGCTCATTAATTTTCCGTAGATGACTAAGAAGGGCATTAGTTGAAACATCGTCTTTCTTCAAAAGCATGAGTTTTAGCCTCTGGAAAAAAAAAAAAAAAACAGAAAATTACAGCTTGACATAAATATGTAGCATTAAGTAAAATATATAATTACAAATAAAATATCTAGGGTTTACTGTTTCTAAGAAATAAACATTTAGAGGTCAAACTAAGGTTTTTTTTTTCTTTCGTTTAGATTATATAATTGATATCATTTTGTTTTTTTACTAAAATATTAAACATAGCAGTAATCACAAGAAATTTTATAATCTTTCTAACAGTTTAAAAAAACATTTTTATTAATTATAATGCAATATATACAGAATCTGTCACATATGGGACCGGACAACTATGGATTATCAGGAGTACCATTTTATATATCTGTATACTTCAGAAAGTATTTTCCTGCCTAGAGTGAACTTACTTCTGAACTGAGCACAAAAGAATTATGTGAAAACATCCTCCAGAATAATCCGTTTTCATTAGTGTTATTCACTTACTCACCAAGAAGCTTAGGTCTTTAATAGGCTTAGAATTTAACTCAAATTTCTTCTAAAAAAGGTCCACTCCTTAACTTAATTTGTCTTCTATAATTGTTAAAAAAGATACTTGTTTCACCACACCTCCAGCCTAACCAACAGCCGGATGGATAATCAAAATTGTACTGTGCATTGTACCCGATAATCTCAATAAAACAAAGATATTATAAATGTGGAAATCGTTGTTTAGATTCTGCTTGAAAAACAAAATAAAGTTAATAAATCAACTTGTAAGTTAGATTTTGAAGAGTTTGGACAAAAAAGTTTCTTTTAGAAATGATTTAATTAAATACGAAAATCAATGCAAGTGAAGCCACAGACAACAAGGAGTATTAATAAACTCAATTATAATATTAAAATGATACATAACTAGAACTAACTTTAAAATTGTTTTTATTGGCATAAAAAACAACAGCAAATAAAAAAAAAATAGAAACTAACACTGTATAAATTTTCAATGAGATTTTCAACTTCTTTATCTTGGACAAACAAGTTGTGACCACCAGGAACATTTTTCATAATGTGCCTTTCAATCTTTTCATTTTCAAGCACAGCTAGACCATTGTCAATGAGTATTGGAGGTGGTGTTGCCTCAAAATTAGTCCTGAAAAAAGAAAACAAATATTTGTCAAATATCTATGTTTGTATTTTACAGTATTTGTCAATACTGGGATATCGGTATAATGGTTTGAAAATAGTATCGTTGAAGATGAGCTTTTCAATGAGTAATTGAACTTAATTGTACAACTCGTCCCTAGTACAATAGTTTTTAGATATAATTGTTTAGTATTAACAATTTTACATTTTAATTGCTTCATAATAGGTTCATCACAGTTCTTAATAGGTACCATGAACCATTTGGTATTTTTGGTAGGCTTAATACTAATGCAGTATACTAGTCTGGTAACTTGGGCCAAGGAAGCTCCCTAGTAGTGAGAAATGACACCAAGGTTCATCAGTATACCATCAACAGAACATATCTCGAAACAATATCATACTAAACTCACTTCTCCTCCGTATAGGGCACTATCGGAAGGTTGGTTGTCAAACCATCTTACTTACTTCATTGACCGAAAAACCAATACAAATTGACAAATTCATGAATGAAATTCACATCAAGCAAAAAACTATAGCGGCCTTGTTTATAACATCTTCAAAAGGTAATAGTGTTACTAAATAAAATCATCTCTAGGACATGATAACTAAAACCCTCAGCTGGTTTATTGTAGCTATGTCCCTGAGGCGTAGTGAAGCCGAAATTCCACTACCTAAAGAGAGCCGTACATCATCTCACTCATTCAAATAAAGAATACATTTAAAAACAAAAATCAGAAAAAATAAAATTAACAAAAACTCTCAAAACTTTGTTAGTTACACCTATACGATATAAAATAATAATAAATAAATAAAATTACTTCATTTATAAAATAATAATAAAAAAATTATTTACTTAAATAAAAAAATTATTTACTTAAATAAAAAATATAGTACAAAAACATGTATAAGACAGTCTCAAATTATTTTGAACAAGATCAAAAGATTATATATTTACCTGAAATCAGGAGGAGGTTTTTGCATATCAACTGTAGTAACTTTTAATGAAATAGTTTTTAACTCAGCCAAAAGATATAAGTCCATAAAGTATTCCTGACAGAACAGGCAAGCACCCTTTCTTCGACCATCGATGGTTGATGCCTGTTAAAAAAAAGAAAAAAAGTTGGTTAGGATCTTTTTGATTCAACGTAGTAAATAATAATATAAAAATACTAATAATAAGACAATTTAATAATTAAACCATTGAATGAAGTAATTTAAAAATTAAAAAGTAAGGCATTTCAAATATAAGCGCAAGTACTAGTAAAACCTAAGAACTTCTTAGTGCAAGAATGGAGGGGGAGACTTTCTCCATTAGAAATGGAATTGGTATCTTGAATGGTCAGGTTTTAAAGGATCTCAACTTCAGATAAACCATTCATTAGTTGTTTTTTTTAATCCTTCAATCCTTCACTGAAAATAAACAATCGCTCTACTTTTAAAGAAGGACGGAATCGTAATTCGTCTCTCTTCCTCCGAGTGTGTTATATTATGCATACGTTAAAGGTCGTAAAAATGATACCATCATATCATATAGTATAACGGAAAGTATGTAAAAAATTATATAAAAAGCGAAAAAAAAATGTAGGTCTCCCATGTATTACAAAGTTCTGATATACAAACTATGTATGTCTGAATTGGGCCTTTGCCGGGAGTTGGAAGAGGAATGAATGGAGTTGTGCTGGAAGCTAGAACATGTTGGAGACAGCGACTTCAAGGAATTATTTCAACTGAAATCACTCAGAGAAAGTTAAAATACACATTTCTCACAAGCCTTTCTCCATTGAAGTTCCTACGTTGTGTGCGATTGTATTCAAATCCACGAGTAGAAAAGCGGATGCCGACATCTTACCGACACCAGGTCAAAAAAATGACGTACATTTTGGGAAATTCGAGTTACATTTATCAGAAATCGACGTGTCCCTTTGCACGGAGCTAAAGAAGAAAGAGCTGTAGGGCATTATTTATTAGATGTCACCAAATAGATTTTCTCTCAAGTTGTTGAGCATAAGAGCAGTCAGTAGTCAGAGGATATTCGAGCATACAGCAAGTTTACTTGAAACCCTGCATTTTGTAAGAAGTTCCAAAAGTAATTTATTTTATAGAAATTCATTATATAAGTAAGATACCAAGGAACTAAGATTCTTAAACTGAATTCCTGGAGAAATAAGAACAAATGCACAAAAAACTATAGTTTTAATAGATAAGACTTAACTTAATAAAAAAAAAAAAATTGACGACCAAATCTATGATATAATTCAATTGAATTATCCCAATGATATATTTTTTTCCATGTCAATGTTTGAACAATTAAAACCTTAATGTTAGGGGATTCTGGTTTCCGGTTCCTGTCAACTGAGCCGTCCGATGTCTGGACTTAAAGGCATTTATTTTCTATTTATCTACCAATCTGACAACAGGAGTCCCCCCCCCCCCCCGTCACAATACCTTTGAAAGGTTAAAAAAGGAGACGCTCTACTTTTATTTACTTGTGTATTTCTGTCAGTATAGGAGCACTACAAAAGGGATCATAAAAATGATTTAATAGAACCAAAATGTCTCACCTCAAAATCAATTATCACACACTATAAGATAAACGAGTTTAGGGTTTTGTTGAGAAAGTGATCGACTCGGGTTGATGAAAATGAGTTGGATAAGTTGTCATGAAGACGAAGTACGCCGAAACGCTGTCCATGAATAAACTTGATGAAACCCTAATAACATTTTTTTCATCAACCCAAGGTTCTTCCAACAAAGCCTTCAATTTGTTTATACATTCACTGCTAACAATGGAATAAAAGTACAAATACTAAGGTATAAAATCTAACTTAATAAAACAAAGGTGTAAGACACAGAATCTCAAAGATTAAATAAGAAGAAATAAAGTTTTGAGGGTAAACAAGACAAATTATGTCTTTAACGTTTCAGCTGATTTCAATAAGTCATTAATACTAACGTTTTAGTTATCTACATGTTCAGTAACTCAGAAGGATTAACAAATAAAAGGAGGTATGTCCGGTCTAAAATGTGGAGTGTTTTTTCATTATCATTTAACATGGTTGAATATTTCTCGTTATTGTATGTTCACTCTGCACGGCCTTTATACATCGTTATTAAATAATATCTAAAAAAAGGGCGAGATTCGACTGATCCGTGGATCAACTAGCACTTTAAACGCTTTACTCTAACTTTAGCATACGAAGGTCTGTACCGATAATTTTTTTGTTTGTATTCCCAGCCGTTTTTATGTAAATAACTCAGCATAAATTAAAATTCGACCTTAAAGCCCGACCCTACGGATTGTGGGCAGAAAGAGACCAGGTGGTTTCTCACTCCCTACCATCTTATAGAATAAGTACTATCTGTTGACCTCATCAGCTTTGTGTCATGGTCTTAGCCAAGAGAGAATGAATGGGTCATGATGTCACGCTGTGCTTTTTATCGTTGTTCCCACCCTAGCCTTCTCTCAACCTTCTACGGTAAAATATAGGAATATTCCTAGCTTATACACTGAGATAACAGTTCAGGTAATTCAGCTTATCTTGACGACTCAGATAATACCGAATTCCTACAATTCACTAGAATTTATCAATCCATCATTTCAAATATTTGAATAATCTTCAAACCGAAACGTAATGGCGAAATTTGGATAAATAAACCTATTTTTTCTTTCCATAAATTCATATTGTTATGCCATCTCATTTAAACTTCAGTTTGATAACCACTAGGGGACTTTCAGAGTTTACAAATTTAATAATAGAAATCTAAAGGTTTAGTGGTTAGCGTTACTGGTTCGTGATATGAAGGTTCTGTCCTCGAACCCCAAGATGGGCAGTGAATTGATTTCACTTCCATAAATAGAGAAATGGGTAGCTTCCGATAGAATAGCCCGCTGTTCAGGGCTAAATGGGAGTGCATACAGCTGCAGCCTCTAGAGGATTCCTACCGTTAATTTAGGTCCGCTTACAAAAGAAAAAGTATTTTTGGGCTATCCGAAATGGTGAAAGCTCTCAATGTTTCCAATAATCCCCTAGTATTTTGAATTTAGTGATTATTCTAACCACATTTACAATCCAGAATGATCTAGACCGCCCATCCGGATACAGACGAACTGACGACTAAGGAGTTATATGAAAAGATAACATAGTAGTTAAAATTAATCGTGTGGAGTGAGTGACCTAACTACAAAAAACTGAGCTATGAAATGGCCAGTGTTAGGACATTCTCCTGATAATACCAACCATCACATCGGTTTTCTAGGTCGAATTCGCTACTTATTCATACCAAGTAATAATGACTCACGAGGCTGGGACGAGCATGAAAAAATATTTATTGCAGCCAAAATCGAAGCCGCACCTCCGTAGTTTCGTAGACACGAAAATAATACAAATATAAAATATTGGAAGAACAAGACTGACAGGGAGATCATCGGTATTAAACCCAGTTCAGCATGGACAAGTGGCCTCACTTCATATTTAGAATTAACTAAAAATAGTTTTACTCACTTTATACAAATAGATTCTTGAAAATAATACGATGAGTGATGTTTGTGAACAAATTAAATCCGAAATGCATATAGCCACTGCTCATATAAATTAATACAAGTAAATACCCGGAGAGTGAGCAATGCCTCACAAGAGCAATAATATACTTGCAAAGTCAATGTATGACTAATCAAAGTAAGAATTTACCTTTTTTTTTTTCGTCTTTTTTGCTCTTTCAGGTAAAACGTTACGTCGTTGGAATAATTTAAACTAAAGGTTATACAGTAGGATTAAAGAAGATGACGTATCTCGATCCTCAGCTTAAGATAAAGGTGCTAATCTTTAGATGACCCATTTTTTCTCAGAATTCCTGGCAATGCCGGGGTTTCCTAAGCTTGACACCTGTCAACAACGTACCTATTACCTCACTGCTATGAAGACACATTAAAAGAGACTATAAATTAAGCCATTCATTGTTTTCATTTATTCATTACCGCAAATGACAGAGTTGATACTAATAGCCCAACATAAGCCATGACAGCGAGTTGCCTTATTGCTTTCGTGACTCAGGCGATCTTTGTATTTATTGTTTTTAATCTATTGAACCTAATGTCCTCAGGAATGAAATTCGTGCTCAGGAGAGGTGGCGAATATCAAGGAATGAAATTACTTTAGCCGATAAAGGTTGAGGCGTCAACGATGAAGGAACGCGGATACTTTCTACCCGTCGATGGTAGGGAGTACATTAAGAGGTAAATAAAAGAAAATTAAAAAAAAAATGTTTCAAATGTCCAACAACTGAAATTAACTCAACTAAGCGGAGTTGGTGTTATTCCTCCTGTAAACGTATTCCATTGTCCAGAAAAAACAGTATTTAAGATAAACAATGGAAAGACCTTAATTAAACCTTACAAAAATTCTAGCCAAACATTAAATCGAGTGTTCTCAAAAGACAAGTGCAAAAGAGTGTGGCTATGGGGCTTGGAAAGCTTGTTCTTTACTCTGCCCTAAGGTAATCAGCAATTTTGTAAATCTTTTACAAAATTCTCTTGTTGAAGATAAAAAACCGAAATAACAAACAATTACAATTCTTTGCAGCGCAAATAATAAGTAAGTGTCAAACTCTTGTATTGTGAAACATGTACAAAAAGAAACCCTATCGAAATCAAGATTTTGACGATTTTCGTAATCTGCTGGGTTTGTGACAAAAGTAGTTTAGTCTTTGGGGAAAGATTTTAGACCCAGTTTGCTATTTCGATGCAAATAACTGCATTCTTACCAAATAATTATACTTGTGTGAAAAACTAGGGAATGGCCTTATGTTGATATTTTTCTATTTTTAGCTAGGGAGAGGGGTAGCCTTCAGAAGGGGGAGGAAGCTTCGACACCAAGGCCAGGGCCCAGCTAAGTCGACCCGCACTGCTTAGAGGCCCTTATTAGGGCAGTCAGTCCCGTCTGCCATTGGACCAACAACTCACGAGGCGGATTCGTCCGACTTGGCACCCGGTCTCTCAAGCCAGGTACTTTTGACTTTTGAATTCCCTCGAATAGCAAAGCCCGAAAAGGGAAAATTTTCACCATCAATGAGAGCTCGGGATTGATACACCCGAAGCCGAATCCTCGTACTTGTTAATAGTACAGTCAACAAATTCCATTTCAGAGCAATATTAAAGCAGTAGAAAGTTTGTGAATTCGACTATTGTATATTAGTATTCAATATGGCTGAGATGATTACGTAAAGAAAGTTGGATAACTGTAAATCATTACAGAAAATTCTCTCTATGTCCACCACATGTTAAGCATTTCCGTCAGGTAACAAACGTTTGCCGGTCGAAATATCATAATATGTATATATATATTTTGTTATTTTTCTACTTTCAACTTAAGCCGATTTCCCAAAAAATACGTCCCCATACATATAAATTCACGACTTCCCATAAATCCAGTTTATTAACAAAAAAAAATGTATGAAATCCGATTCTTCCACTAGGTGAATGCCTGAATCTCTACATATAGCACTCCGTAAATTGACAGCTTTTAAATAACGGTGAAAGATCATCTACAAGAAAATCATTATTACGATTCTCTTTTTTGGTTTCATTACTCTGTCGGGTCGGTGTTCCCACCCATGACATTTAGGCTACTGTTCAAGAAAGGTATACCTATTTATAATATAAATACATATATACTTTTTTCCCCACTAATTTAAGCCATTAAGATGGAAATCTAATGATGAAAAGTCCTGCCTTCATAGACTTAAAACCCATACTCTCTAGAGTTCTTGATTTCTCCCAAATACTGCTGGAAGGAATCATGTCCTTGGATCCTAGCATTGCTTATATATTCTATTCCCATAATGATGAGTAGAAACAGTCTTAAACGGCTAAGATAGGTTGTACTGCAATTAGGAAATCAAATCGTTTCTGCCTGAGGCTACTGCCGGGAGTACAGACAAGTAGTAAACAAAATTTTTGTTGATCAATGACTATGAAGAAGATTAAAATTTAAGTGGTAAAAAAAACCAGATTGTTTAAAAGAAATAAGTTGTCGAGGGAATTACGCGAAACTGAATCAGTCGATTTTCAGAACTATTTAGGAATGGCTCGAGAGACTATCTAGAGTGCAGAGAGGGAAGGGTCAACTGTTACCTTAAGATATTTGATAACTGGCCATTACTGTGAAGAAGACCTGAAATGCAATAAGAAATGATCACGTGAAGAGATGAAACGCCCGGAAGATACAATCGTACGATTCACAACTGGTAGTGACTGCCATCCGTTTCGGTAGTATGACGCTGTGAGGCCGAGGTGATAAAAACTGGCCTGGTTCGCATCCAGTCATACATATACATTCAGGAGTGCTGAGAATTAACAGGACAGCTGATATATTTCGATTACCTAAAGATATTAAGAAGTCAAGGTGAAATGGAGTACACCTAATGCTTAGGACTAGTGCATCGTAGACTTCTTACATTTCTCAACCAATGTCTTTCATCCATGGCTATCTAATCTGATGCGAGGAAGTCGAGTCAGTAGAGTCCAACGTGACATTTTAACTATAATGCACTCCATAAATTGGTGGCTTTTAAATAACGTTGACGGATCATCGACAAGAAAATCATTATTATAAGTTGGAGGTTGTAGCTCATCAATAATGGTTAGATATTTATAACAATCGCAGAAAATGTGCTGAATCGTCTAAATCACCGAACAGGTTTCGCAAAGTGGTGTGACCTATCCTGAGCCGAGTTGACAGTTTCTTTATTTCTCTTTTCTGTCTTTCACGTTTTCCATGCGTTTGTGCCACACTTTCAGGACTGCAATTTATTCTGCGATTTTATTGACAACTCCTCGCTCTAAGATTTGCTGATTTGGCATTTTACAAAAGTATAGTAATCCGTCAATGGTATATCTTTGAGCGACGTTCCTCCTTTAATTGTCATGTCGTCATTCGTGCCCATTCTGGGATGTTCAAATGCCGAGGAAGCCATAAAAACCTAAAATGAATGAGTGAGATAGTAATAAATTATTACCAAGCATGAAAATAGAGCTTATTAAGAGAGCGTGTTCTAAGATAGCAACTGTACAAATGAGACAATCGTTCTGAAATTTTAATGTTATATCTCACAACACACCGGACTCTTAAGCAACAATATGAATTGCTTCGTGCGAGACTATTTTAATAGAAATTTTGTCATTAAATACTTTAGTTATCTATTTTTTATTAAAAGCGATTTTCTGTGATGAGTCCGTTTTACAACAGATTTTTTTCAATAATTTTATTAATAATGGAGAAAATCTCGCGGATGGCCCCAGCTGATGGCATACACACAGACCATGTGTTTTATACCGAGATTAACGGTTAAAAAACACAGCAAAGTATGAAGTATCACACACTTAAGGATTTTCATTGACATTACTAAAATAACTCTTCCTTGATTGATACTTTTAATAAATAAAAAATTATTGATGAATTGAGTCCACAAATGTGACTGGCATTCAACATTAAAAAAAAAAACTGCTAGCTGCTTTTAATTTATTATTTTTCAGATCATTTCTTAATTATCGTTATATTATTATGAGGTTACGAGATGGTTAGAGGATAGCACGGAGACTTCTCTACTCAGATTTCCAACATGTGTTTAGCAGTACATACTTCAATCAATGAGGATATGGTCACTCATAAAGGGTGATGGTTGAAGGGTCTGAAAGAAGGAGTCCACTCAAATCTGAATTTACGGAAAACTACGAACTCCAAGTTGAATAATTCACCATGGGACGTGGACTTAGAAACCTTTACCATCAGTAAAACGGTATATATGTCAAAAATAGGCTCACAGACTTAGTTTCCCCATATAAGTTAAACATTGCACATCTTACTTTCTCCTTTGACCATTGCACATTAGGACATCATGCAAACAAATGTAATCTATCGAAACGCCATCCATAAATAAATTTTATGAAGCATCTTTCATCAGCCTATGCCGTGGCAAAAATCCTAAAACCCGGATAGTAGACATATATTGAATAAAATGTATATGTTTAGATTAGAGCAAGGTATCATCATGACGGTAAGATCCTTCTTCGAATGCTTCTATAGGATATAGGAGAGCATGTGGGGCAAATCGACAGATGATTCACTCCTCGACTACAAGAATAACAAGAAGTAGAACCAGAAGAGGTGGGGGGGGGAGTGATGAAAGTTGACCCCGAGGTCAGCAGGGGCGCCTTGGCCCGGTTCGAGCTCGCAGAGGGACTGGGGATGGCGGGCTTGGTACCGGCTAGAACACTTTCCCCTTCTAGCGTAGCTAACAACCTCCTCATTACTTTCATTCGAGACTAATCGCATTACATCAAGCGGCAAAACTCGCCGTTAATTGGCGATTCTGAAGGGAGATGCTTTACTTTCAAACATGTTTGGGGTGACCTTTGGTCCGACTGTGACATATGATAGCAGCAACAATGATACTACCGATCTTAAATTGTAAAGAGATTTTCAACAACATTATGCTGTACATATTTTGGTTAAGATAACATGACCAGAAATAAGTCGGTGTATCTCATAAGTATTACCTCGACTCCGATCCTTCAAATCACATCTTGAAATGATTGAAGATTGTATGAATTCTTTCACTATGTACACACTAAAGAGGTTTTATCGGTTGAAAAAGGCGATCGGTGACCAACAGAAATAAAATTAAAAATGAGATTCAGGCAAGAGAATAAAATTAGGAATTGATTAATTCTTCTGGGGTCCTCTAGGATACTATACAGGGCTTGGCAGCAAGACTGTATGCTGGGGCGAGGGATATGCTTGGTTTTATTTTCAATCAGTACACAGACCTGAATAACTCACAACCATTCAATAAATATTTAACAAATACATGAGCAGTCACCAACTGTCCCTTATCATTCTACGTCATGAGTACATTGATCCGAGGATCACCTATTACATCTACTTTGGATCAGGATGAACAATATGTCGGTCGGTAGAAAATGTCAGAAGGAATGGATCCTTGAAAAAGAATGATCACTAACTGTGCAGTTAATGATACTGCAATTACCTCGGCTAGCTGAATAATTAGTCTAATTTCATAAATGCCTAGCTCTCGCGTACTCGGCTAATGATAGAGAATTTTACTTTCAGCGGATTTCCTTTAAGAACGGTATCAAAGATTCCCTTGGCAAGGATATGAAATATAACTCTCATCCCATAAATTTGTTTTTGTTTTTCTTGCCACAAACGTTTTCAACGAACTATTTGTCATCCATTATGTAGCTGAACAGTGAAGCTACCTCAAGTGAGGCCGGCAGCCGACCGGCAGACAAATATTTCATATCCTAAATATATCATTCGTGTCTTCTAACCCCATAGCCGGATTCAAAATCTCTACTAGCTTGGTATTTAAGTAACTGATAATATGATTTAAGCGATCTTTCTGGCCATCAGGCGAGGCGGCACCCTTCCATTTCAATTTCATGTCCCAAGTTAGAAAATTGGCAACACCCTTAGATTAGATTTTTGAGATAAGAGCACTTAGCGGGAGTACGAGCACCGCAATCCTTAAAACATTTCCAGTACAGAGAAGACTACACAAGGGAAGTAATCACACGATACCCTTTTATAGTTCTACAGCTTTTATTTTTTATTTCCATATTTCTTAACTATTGTTGAAGATACTTGAAGAAAGGCCTTCTATTTCTGCACGACTCGTACAATCTGTACTTCAACCATCGATTAATTGCATGTTATGTATTTATCTATTTTTGTATATCTATTGAAACAAAGAATCGGAGAAAATATAATCAATAAATCAATAATAAAATCAAAATGCAGAAAAATTTCAAAGACAGAAATGATATATAAAACGCCTGTAGGATGTGAAGTGGTCATCCATTGTGGATCAGGGTAGACCTGATTTGTTAGACTAAATATATGTGACTCTTAACTGAACCGTGTTCAGTATTTGTGTATTGCACAAGTCAGTCGATGGTTATTTGTTTTGCCAATGTAACTATATAAATGTGTTTAGAAGTTACGTAACCGTCTTCCTTTGTCGGTATTGTTCCAACTTTCCTGCCATTGAGTTGAAGTCTGTTCGAAAATCAGGGGTATTAGTTAAGTGTTCAATATTCTAGATTAAATTATTGGAATACCAACAATATTATTGCAATATTTTCCTCTTCGCAGCCAAAACGTTTTAACAAAGCAGTAATAAGAAGTACATACTAAATACAATAATCCTCAATACTTTAGTTTAGGTTAAGAACGTTTCAGTGCAATCTCCCCATAACCTAACATAACCAAAACCTATTCTAGGCTAAAGATTATAATAAAATGATGTAATAAGATCTGCGTATTCTAGTTTTCTAGATTTGTGTTAACTCTTTGATTGTCTTTAACTTCGATCTTGCGTTTTCTAAAGACAAACGTTTATTCACTTACCAACCACTGGCGGACAGAGGACTGAAAACAATGAAGTTTCTGGATTTTGAAGAAACAAAAAAATCTTGACAATCTCCACTCAATGGTCTCACTAAGGGTGGCGAAGTTTCCCGATCAGCAATTAGACTTCAGTGGAAAATAACCCGACGACGATCTGAGAAATCAATACTCATGAAATTACTCTGGTAACATTTCGAAAAGGCATTCGATGATTAGAAATAGTAACGCAATCGCATTCTTCTCGGCTACGGTATTTTGAAAGTATCGAGGCAAAATGAGCTAACAGACCTGAAATACTGTAAACAATTTTTTCTCATTGGGGTTTTCATCATTGGGTTTACTCCAACATTGAAAATAAAACTTGGCATCTAACACCTCTCAAAGATAGCTGATAAATAATTGATATGAGATTCATTACATCTTCTGTATTTTTTACTGAAATAACAAATACAGTTTTCTATGGAGTAATACTCCATAAATGGATGAGAAGTACACCATAATCATAAAATGTATTTTATAATCTAAGAAAGTTGTTGATGACGGTGCAAAATGCAAAGGCAGCAGATATTGCATATAGAAAGTAAAGGAGAAACCACTTTCCAATCTAAGAGGGCAAGGATAGTTAGAGCCAACAGTACAGGCAATACATTTAATACAGGGAGAAAGATACATTTTAGCTTTGCATTTTAGTTACATGATCCCATATATTTCTATTATACCGAGAGAGCGAGGATATTTTTTAAAATGGCATAAGTTAAGATTATATATTTAACAAAAATACAATTTTAAAAATTTTAATTTTAAAAATTAAAATAGTCGTTAAGTTTTGTTGAGTCTCCATAGTTCAAACGAGAAATCTTTCTCTCCTATACGGATGCGAAACTTAAGTGACTGGCGAAAAGAGTTGCAAGTTAGTGCAGATTGTTGTTGAGAAGAATCCTAGCAATCAGATGGGGCGAGAACATTTCAAACGAAGAAAATATTACCGAAGACCTGTAGGCACACCGATAGCGTTGATAAAACGGAGACCACATGTTGAGAAAGAAGTGAGGAACATTCAGATCACTTCGCTAGATTGGACTAGCAAGGTGTCGGGTCACCACGAGGGGGATGCCTGGTTACCCTAGCCCTGGTGACAAGTGAGGGTTGTTTGAGTTTATAACCTGGACAATCGTTTCATGACGGCTTTACTATCTGACTCAATTTTTTGATAGGTATGTGCCCCGACAGTGCACTATGTTCAGGAGAAGAGGTATACGGTAGGTAGTTTGTGTGGTCTTGGAATGACCTCGAATTCACACTCGGTATCTGAGGGTAGGCGAAAACCGTCAGGATCCCAAAGGCGGGTGTGAACCGGAGAGAGGCAGACTGGATTGCCGCAGGATGGCTGCTAGGAAAATTTGCAGGGCCACGGCAACCGTCGTCCGCGAGGGAGAGGTCTCTCCCAAGGAGCTGCTAGTTTTAGCGAGACGAAGGCAGTGATTCCCACTAGGAAGGTGTGGGGTCTGACGACGCCGGACTAAAACCTAGCGAGGTCAGGAGAGAAGAGATGCAGAGGTTTTTCATAAAGAAGCAGTCAGGTTTTCAGCCACGTAGTTGCCAGGACAGAATGATTTACAGGTTTTTTATTTTTATTTATTTATTTTTTTTCCTAAGCTCTCAAACTCACAAAAAATAGGAATGTGGGAAAAACAAGGAAAATTATTTTTGGCCGAAAAGTGCCTTTCACTAAGGGGAGACCCCTAAAGATGATGATAAAAAAGATGAAGATGATGAAAAATAAAGATGAATAAAATGATTTACAGGAGCTAGACCCTCGGCTTAAGTACCCAGGCAAGCCTTGCCCTTAGCCAATCATCATTAAGATTAGTGTAACCAATGACGTGTGGTTTCTTTGTTTTCTGGGAGAGGCTGGCAGGGTTTTTGGCCAAGGGTCTAGGGCCTCATCTGGCATCTGCCTACTACAGCTGGCATACCTCCCAGCTCATATAACTCATTGGCACCCCGCATTTTTTATTGCTTAACACATTTACAATGATTTATATTTTGTTCATGTCATTTACATTTGTCTACAATATATTTTGTTCATGTTAATTACATTTGTTTACAATATATATACAATAGAGTATAGGGTGATTTATCTTATGTAGTTAGCGGTCGCTACACAAGGCTTCGGAATACCTGGGACACCAAGGAAGACATGAAGTAGGTACTAGATAGAATAGGAGAGAAGTCAAGCAACTGCAATGGAACAGGAACACATGTGGGGTTTATTTCGGCCCTTTGCGCTAACTTACTATCGGGAGTAAGTAACAGGAATATCCTAAAAATGCCTTATCCAGTTTGAAGTACTTTATAATAGAGTTACAGTTGTTGTTTTTTTTTTTATCTAAAAGATCATCAAGGAGAGTTTTCTAAACAATTATGCCATGATTAGTAAAAAATAAATCTGTTGTCGATTCCTTTGTAAAAGTCAACCCAAGTTATTACCTTTAAGATTCCTGGTGTTTTTGTATTACTAGGTCAAGGAACTCACCTTTATTTTAAATATAATGTACATCCAAGTTAGCCAAAATACAGTAGTATACACTTTCAAAGAATGAGACTAATAATGCGAGGCTACTGATATTGACAATACAATCCGAGTAAATTTACTCCCTCTGTTTCGCTCCTTTTATTGTTTGAAATAGTATGGAACAAGTAATCTACTGGGTCGGATTTTACTTTAAATAGCACATTACGTGATGTTTGTTTCGGACATCCTCGATGAATAAACATATAAACGCCTTTTACATAATTACTACCTAGCGAACTGTTTCTAATTAAAAATGTATGTTACAACTTTTTACACAATCTGTAACTTGGGTTACTTAGTATTGGACGTAATAACTAAATATAGATAGACAGATGTGCATGCACTTGGCCAGCAACCAATTCCCACGACTGGTACAGATGGTGAAGGTTTTCCGAAATACGTGAGATAAAAATTTGAATCAAGCTTAATGTATGATATTGATAGGTTTTATTTTTTAATTGCAGGTAATTGAACTTTAATAACTTCTCATAAGGTTGCTTTTGTATTTAGTATATCCGGGGCAATTTAGTAAAACATACATACAAAATACGACCTTACTATATGAAAAATAAGTACTGACAGTACACCTAAGCCCAAACACATATTACAAATCAGGAAAACGAGATCTTAAATTTGATATAGTATTCTCAATAAAATAATCTTTTTAATCTTACAAATAAATTAATTAATGGCGCGTTTTATGGAGATGGCTATATTTGTATAATTATATATCAGGTGGAACCTCCATTTTATTATAATTTTATGTATTCAGCTTGAATAGACAGACAGGAGAGAAAACATAAAGTTTTCTTTATGTATGGTACTGTTTATTTATTATCCAAAGAGCAGGGCCGGGGTTCAAACCCGAGTACTGTCCTACCTCGGCAGTTGGGTGGGTGCTCTTGCTGCACGAGCATTAGATCAGGTGTCTTCAGCTTTCCTTTCGCAACCATCTTTTTATGATATCGACATCGGTACATGTGCATATAATTATAGGTCTGAGAAGCAACGAAGTAGGAAGAGAGAAAGCTTAGGTGACACTGCAGCAGACTGGATTGGAAGCACAAGTTGCTCATTGCTGCGGAGACAGGGGGAGGGGACTAAACAGGTCCTGGCTGACTCAGGCCCTCTGACGTCATGGCCATCGCTACCTAACCTCAGGCACTGGAGGCCGCATCGTACATCTGCAGTACATTTTAAGTCAGGCTAGCTTTCGAATCGAAAGTGCAGATCATTTATTGTAAGGCGGAAAAACTAATCCGAGTAATTATGAGCTAAAGAAAATATAGTGAAGCGATATATAGCGCAGTTTATCACCAACAATGGTCGGGATGGCATAAAGCAAAGCTGTAAACGATGGCCATTAAACTCTCCACGAGTAACTGATGTTTTACCACTTAAGTTAACCGTATTTGGCAATGCCGACTACATACATGGGTACTGTACCTTAAGCCCAACGGTGCTTGGCTTCTAAGACCCTGATTGGAAAGTAAATACTTCAGGTAGAACCTGCAATAGACCGCAGTAAGGGACAAAACAAAATATATAGAACCGTTCCCGGTAAGAAAAGCAGTTCTTATTTAAACTCTGTACAACACTGATCTGGAGCTCATCCCTCAACCTCTCATCTGTAGTCTATACCTGACTATCCGTCTCACCCCTCCCCAAGGCTTTACTGTAAACTATTTCAATAATGTAAGTTGTTTTTTCAAATAAAATGTCCATAGGTCTTGACTGTTGCAAGATCGTTAAACTCGAGACCACCCGATCCTTTACTTATGAGGCCCATTAAACATCAGATCTCTTAAGCTTATACTAGCGAGGCTCGTACACAACGAGGATATTTCAGTAGGAAGGCCACACGGCAGGAAATCGTTTGAACCCTGTTACTTTATTTTATCTCTAGTCGATAATTACTAAAACAACCAAATTACATACCACAAGCAATCATCATTAATATTTAGCCCGAGTATTTTTCACAACCAGTAGACGGAAGAAAAACAATTGGCCCAAGCCTCAAAGAGAGTAGAGAATCTATTTGCGGGATTTGCAGTAACCCTACCCAAAAAATAAATGCACTACTAAGCAAATAAGAAATTTTAACCTACAGTATCGACCTAGGGAACAATTGTTCCGAGGTTCAGTTTCCTAGCCATTTTATCCTATTAGAATTTTTTTACCATCAATTATAAAGTGAAGTATGCATATATATATTAACTATACACAGGACTTAAGAAAAGTAGAAACAATATAGAGAAACTAGATGAAATCAGTATGTTTCTTAAAACTTGTTAAACTGTTGTGAAAAAAACTATTCGGGATTCAATGTAATAAAACGTTTAGATGACTGGGCGAAGTTTACATTGGTAGCATTATTAAGGAATTCTCATTAGAATAAATCTTGTGTGTTTCATAAATTGATTAAATAATTGTTATTTTCGTCCAAAAATACATAGTTTTCTTTGTTAAACCAACTCGGGCACTGAAAATTACTTTTTATTTCCCCCCGTATTATGGTATTTTACTTGTCCTCGGACACCACGGAAAACAAACAGAAAATTAAATTTGAAATAGCTACGGATAAGTAGCACGTAACAGTGTTAAAAAAATAAAGATTAGCAACAATTAAAGCGGTTTGTATTTGTGAGCGCCGAAGTGTTGGTCTTCACGGTGTTTTTGTAATGCATATCACACAGGTGCAGTTAGGTAACAACAATAAACAGACAAGTACTATTTTTTTCTCATATTTCTGTTCACAGTCGTGGTATTAAAGTTTGAGATTGCAAATTGCTTCAAGGGTTTTGTTACTGTGAACAAGCTTGATCAAATTTGACATTCCATAAATACAGTTAATATGTAACATCATTCAGGTCATAATTATTGTGACAAATACACGATTTATACTACTATGCATGTTTAATAAATATATATAGCATTATCATCATAGGTAGATAGCAACTATATAAGAGTGATAAAATAAGGTTTCTTACGTTCCTTTAACGGTTTTGTAACACTTACTTCCCATTGCTATGGGAACGTACAACTATTTGCTTTGTATTCTCACGTAATCAGCTACGGCTTCCGAGGTCACGAGATCATTAGTTTTAAAATAAATGAAGGTAAAGTCTCCACTTCAAATGGTTTTGTTAGAGTTAGTGATTGAATTGAAAATGAAACAATAAAACAGTTACTGCTATCTATTATTCCTGCATGTCCAATATTTAAATATTTGATACATATAACTCCATAGACGGCAAACTAACCTCGGACAATTTAAAACTAAAAAGACTACATCAATTCTGCAAGAGTTCGATTCTAGCCATGTTATTCTGAGGCTTGCGAGGAGAACGTAGCAAAGAAGATAGGCTCGATGTTGGACAGGGATAGCTCGATAGGTAGAGCACTCGATCGAAATCGATGGTTATTTTATGCAAATAGAAACTGGATAGACATGTTATGAATCACCATTAATCATATTTAAATTTTAAATTATTATAATGTAATAATTTAGGCAGTCAGGTGTATTTATAGATATCCTCCCCTGAAATTCTTGGCAAATTTGATAAGAAAAGTACAAGGGCGAGTGCTGAAAACAAAGAATAATGATACAAAGAATCGGGTCAATATTAAAAAAACAAACAAAAAAAAAAACAATCACCAAAACCATAAAGATAAAAAAAAAAGGTAACCTTAAAACGTAAAACGTAACGAAACCATAGCTAAATCTTCAGATGCATTAGCAATTCAAAACGGCTGTTATAAAAGCGCAAGAACCTTAAATGACGTAAGCAACTGAAGGATTTTAACTGAATTAAAAACCATCTTTCGACATAGGTGGTAATATTTAATTAATAAAATTGGTTTACAATTTAAAAAACTATTAATGTTTATTTGATTACTTAATCATGAGAGGGAGACCCCGAATTTTAAGAAGCAAGTAACACAAGAAACTATACCTAAGCCAACTGGAAAAGGAAGGCCTAACTTAAGTACAATGTGATGGACCTATCACACAATTAAGTTTTTTGAAAACTTTTATTGACAGATTGTGCCAAAAGTCGTCCAGTTTAAGCCCCAACACATGCCACATATTAACAATCAGGACTTCGAGATCTGAAACATTTTAAGCAGGGGACCGTCGAACTGCCTTACAAGATATGCAAGTTTGTTTGCCTCTACAAATAAGGCACGCATAAGAAAGTAGAACAGGCACACGGGTGAAAACATAATTCCTAGTTAGATAAAACAAGCGAAACTCGAAAAAAAAAAAAAACCCACGAAACGAATTTTTTAAAATAATAAATGTTTATGCCTACCTTTATAGAAAAAAAACATTTTATAATTTCGGTTTCATAAAAATTAGGGATGGCCTTTATAATTTATTTTTTTTAATTTAATACTAGTTTTTTCAGAACATAATAAATAATAGTAGAATTACATTTGAAGATGCTTAAATGCTGCTTCATTCAGTAGCAAATAATTCAACGTGGCCATAAAAATATTTCAACCCCCTGAAAATTCAAAACATCTCCCCTTAATTTATATTTATTTTTTTAATTAACATCGAGATCGTTGATATTTAAGATATAAGCCAATTTTTGGAAATCCCGACATGCAATAGAGTTTATATTTCGAAATTAATCAAAACAAACCAATAACATATCTTGTAACTAAAAATAAAAAGGATGTTTATGATAAATCCGCTCCAACCATACACACAACATACGGAACGAACATCGTTTCAGAATTGGAACATTTTAAGGTAACATAAAACTGTTGTATTGTAAATGTATAAGTAAATTGTATATGTAAAAGGTAAACATATAAAAGTTCTAATCGATGTAACCTATCTAGTAGTTATGCTCTATAAATAACACCAGCGAACAAGATTGATTAGCCAGGATATTACTGAAACCTGAACAATGTTTAAAAATATGTTACATAACATTTACATATAACATTAAATTACAATTTGCCTTATTGGCAATAAGTAATTGTTATAAATGTTTTCATTCATACCATATTTACAATTTTCATTCTTTAGCTCATTCATACAGTATTAACTAACAGACCTCCCAAATCCACGTGGTGGTCATCTACCTATCATGTGAAAGCGGAAGCAGGATCTTGGAAAATTCCATGCTCCTCCGTCTGCCGCGTCACTGGATACGAGGCAGTGGAGGCTGACGAACAGCGCGAGAGCCGCAGACGATCAGGACATGATTAGAGAAACTGGCCATTGCCAGGACTCACGCTGTCTCATATTTATAGCTGGTCACGGGGCAACTGCCACTTTAGTCTCCGAGGAGGATAATAGGGATGAGTGGCGCAGTGCAATGACTGTGCTAGGGAATTAGTGTGGTTGTATAGGTGACTATGGAATTTCATGAGCTTGGAAGGGATGAGTTCAAGAATGAAGGGTATATTAAGTTCGTTATGAAGGGTTTTGTTGCTGACGTAATAAGGAGCATGTACTATGGTTCTCAGGACTTTTGATTGATAGGATTCGATACGCTTAATTTTCGATGTTTTTGCTGACGCCCATAGCTCTATTACGTATGTCTAGATTGGCTTGAGTATAACTTTGTAGATTAGTAATAACATAACATTTTTAACGTTAATAATTCACTCATATCTCGCCAAATAGTGATCAATACCAGGATTTTATAACTTCCTCAATATTATCCCGTAAAGGATTCAAGAATTAGCGGTCTTTAAACGGAATGTCAGCAAATATAATTTAAAACAAGTTATCGACGGTGAAAATAATTATCATCTTTCACAAATAAAAAATATTTTAACAGGAAAAAACGTATCAGATTTCGGATATCGTTATTTCACCGATTAAGAGAAATCTGTAGATAACCCGCCCACTGTAAATAACCAATCCGTTCTATCGGGGCCGGATAAACGGAGTAAAACTTCAATAAACAAAAACATCAAAGTCAGGAGTGATAAAGATAACGATTGAGGGATTCGTTGTTCTAACTTCCCTTGGATTGATACTACCAATAAAAATGAATAAATAAACATTACTGATCAGGGTATCAATCATACAATCAAATACATACCCTAATCAACAGGATATGAATTCTTATAATAAGTACCAAGTAATTGAGTTGCTATATTTTTACGTGTCACGTTGTCGTACTAATGACAGCTTTAATGGCGTTTTGTAAGTTCTAACACAGATTATTAATTATCGCGCCTATTATTCAAAGAATTTCTTTTACTTTTGATGCATCGTTGAGGCATCAAGTAACGCATTTTAACTTTTTAACCGACTGAAATATTATCCATGTATGTGAAAAGGACGCGATTTTAAAGGTATAGTTATGGCCCACGTATCAATTTATATTAAATCCTACAAATCAGGACTTTGATGACTTAATTTCATACCATACCCAATCTGACAAGAAAATATATTCTTTGTCTATCACCAAGAAATTAACAAATAAATAATTATGTTATTTAGCTTATTGGAGTCAGATGTAGGCCAAGACGAGCTTGTTTTACTTGGATTTTGATTTGGTCCTCATTATAAACATAAATTATAAAGTAGGATTTAAAATGAAAATTGTAAATAAGAAGGTGGAAAAGTTTAAAGTTACCAAATAAGATAAAAAAATTAAAAGCATATCAATTATAAAAAGGAAGGGAAGGTTGGTTAAAAGCGTGACAAAATACGTTTTCCGGAAAGTTGAACACCACACTTTCTAAAGATAAACAGTAGCTGGTTCTAGAATTATATTGAATGGGAACAAATCAACAAAACAACGGAAGCAGATAGAACACACGTTAAGAACAAAAAAATATAAGTAATAAAGGACATAAATAATAAAGGAGACAAGTCATCCCGGAAGAAAAAAATTATATAAACAACTCTTGAAATTATTATTTTCAGTTTGGAAAAATTTTATTTAAAAGAAATAAATTATTTCCTAATGGGGAAACGAATAATGGTGAAAGTGGACCCATTCGTAACAAATATACTTATTCATATATAATTTGCAATACACTATGTACATTCATATGCACACACAAAGCTCAGAAATCGAAGTGGGCAAACTGGATCAGGAAGACCTCCCTTGCTGTCCCTGTGCCACATCACAGACAGACAATGAGAAAACCAGAACCCAACAACGAGCCAGTTAAAAGAGATCGTTAGTCCATTTCCGCTTCAATCCCCCAAGATGCTTTTAGGTATGTGTGGTGATAGAGATCTTTTATTAAGCTTTTGCATGGAATTTAATCATTGAGGTTATTCGTAGAATATACAGTTAAGCATGAATGTGGGAGTAAATTCACTTGTTTTGATCTGATCTCTTAACGTTATGGTTTAAGTGGCACCGAAGTCATCAATGGTTAACGAGTCGTGACCGAGGATTGCCAGGGAAGAAAGAAAAAAAAAATGCTCGAGACCTAAAAGATAAAAGCACACTTTGGACAGATGGATTTAAACTTCTTAAATCACAGCGAATTGCAAAGTGTCCGACGAGGTATAGGGGCGGAAAAAAGATCCAAGACCGGAGAGATGGAGTCTTCAATACAACAAACCACGGTTTCATGGAATTTATAAATAGCTCATATACTAACATTTGAAAGGATTTATTGTATGTTAGGGCAACAAACCACTTTTAAATTATTTTCAACTACCCGGCATTTGTGCCCAAGCTCTCTATTCTTCATATTGCGAAATACCATCCTTAGCATAAGAGAGGAGTTTTCTCAATCAATAATATGCTCAAAGATATAAAGAGACTGAAATAAAGTAACTTTTATTTTCTATATAACCAACTTTTCATAGGAATTTACAAGTATGTACTATTCCGTATACAATGTGCATATTATTAAGTAAAATTCCTGTATTTCAAGGGTTAATTTACATTTCTATAGCAGAAAAAGCCATTTTTTAATACTCGAATATTTTAACACATTCAGATAAAAATGAGTAAAAGTTTATTTTATTTTAAAATTATTGGCGCAGCTGGTAAGTAAGATACATTTTGTAACTACTTAAGTGCCTAGAGGCCATCAAAAATAATAGTTGCATTAGATTGCACATATAATAAAAAGCAAACATGCAAACAGAAGTGGTGTTTATTTACTATTAGATTGACTAGGTCTTTGGGTATCTAGATATATTTTCTTAGCCTAATAATCATCAATAAAAAAAATATTTTTAGAATTTGTATGGCCCAATATTTGATCGTTTGATTAAAATATTATTGATGCTTAGAGTTTTGTTGTTTTTTCAAAACCAAAAATCCTTATTTTTTCACCGGTTATCCTTTTTCCGTTTTTATCTTCCGTTCCAAAATTTCCCATTGAGAAGGTTGTATTTGAAATTGGGAAGACAGGAAAACTGTAGACATCTTCATAAAAGATGAGTAAGTCTGATTAATTAATTAATTATTTGGTATTATTAAAAATAAGGTATCAAATCGACGTCCAGACTAACAATACGAAATTTGTTTTTTGATAAGAAGTGCTTAAAACTGTCGATAACATCCTGTCCGCAATTTAAAGATCCACCTTAAATAACCACGAACGATTATTTATTTTTTTTTTTTTAGAAGCATATTATTTTGCATAGTAGTTCTACTTAGTCCTCCCAAAGATGCTAAAAAAAAAAAAAAAAATTAAATCAGGCAAATGAAAAGTATTTACCGATTAATTATAAATCACTTGCTACGAGTAAGGGAATCAAGTTAATTATCTCGACGTTCTGCTAGATAATATGTAATATGCGTACAGTAGTGAACTAAAATTATAAAAAAAGGCATTAAAATCACTTTAATGAAACCTTTAGCTGAGCTGTGTGATCTCTCTTGGCTTGAATTTTTTTCACGTTTCTTAATATGTATCTATATCACATATCTGTATTTAGTAGTTAATACTAATGACAAGTTTGTTCCGACTACTCAGACCACTAATTATATCTATTCCACGAGCATTTAAGACGTATTAAACCTTCAAGTATTCAGAGGGAGAAATTTCATTAAATTGTCAACAAAAAAATAAGCCTGTCGACTCAAGTGAAAAAGTGCTTGGATATGCTCCATGTGGTGAAGCGAGCTGTGGGAGAAGGATAAGTTGCAGTGAACGTAGATACAATTGGGTCAATGCTACACCGTGCCTTATCTGCTCCAACCGACAAAAGGTCCACTATCTCCAGTCGTGTGTAAGGATGATGAATGACTTTTGATAAATGTCGCAATATTAAGGGGTCCATTATGATCTCAATCAAAAATGTCATAGCTTCAATCATCAACATAAGATAGAAATGGACCCGTGAGGCTAAACCTGTTGTCAGAAACAAGGTCTACACCGAGGATTTAAATATCAACTCAACTCATGATCGAATCCGGATCTCTAAAATTAGTTAATTAAATCAGCATTAATTTTAAGGAGGCTTTTGACTGATTTTACTGAAAAATAATTTGGTCAGCAATGGTTACTTTCGGAATAGCTACTTAAATAATAAATACAAACTTACAAAACTGTATATCAGGTGATATTCTACCCCTACGAAACCTTTGACCTATGAAAACTAAGGTATCTCTCTTTCCAGGTTCCTACTCCAGACCTATGGAAAATATGAATTTTGCTTCATTTTTCAAGTGAGTGTGCGATATAGATCAACACTTTTGACCGGAACGCAAAATATATACATACAACTTGGTTAAATAAATAATTCTGAGCATTTTCAACTTTTTTAAGATCTATTATTATTAATTATTAAAGAAAAAGTCCAACTTCATCATAACACTCTTAAATAATGATTGAGTCGACGAAAGCGTTTTGTTTTCTAGATCCAAGATGAATGGCTCCACGTAGCTAAGTAGTTTCTCTTCATGAAGTTTTCTTTAATTGGCAACAGCCCACGTCCGTCAACCTGAGGTTATGACAATTATAGAGGATGGAAGAACATTTAAAACGGCAAAGAAACAACGAATATTGGCGTTGTTTAAACCTAAATTATTAAATTATAGCATCTCTTCCAATCTAATTTTCATTGTATGTGAATATATAAAAAATAAATGATTCATAAACTCTTAAAAGGAAAGCTGCAAATAAGAGCACCTATCGGGCATCAAAGGACCCTTGGGGTTGACATGACCTTGACAACGAAAGGAAAGCTGTAATAAAACCGACTTAAGACGTTTAATTTAATGGTTTTCTCTCAAGTATAATTGACATAGCCTAAGGATGACAGACGTGGACTACGGAAGGCGCTAGCCAATTAAAGAAAAATCGGTATTATTTATTAAATCTATATTATATATATTTTTTAAATGATCGGTGTGTTCGAAAATAAAACGAAAGGATTGTTCATCATTGTTATACGTTACCTTACAATTACACTAATGTGATAGATAAGGAATGTTGTCTGGTCATAGCTGACCATTTTACATTCACCAAGCCAGAAAATGAGAACAACCTTCAATTACTGGTCACTTCGTACTCCCAGGAATGCATCGAAGACATAGTATTCAAAAAGTTTGAATAGAAATTGTGTTCACTAAAGAAGGTGGTACTCAAATAACAACATCTAACAGTTATTTTTCTAATTATCTGTATTTTCCAGGGGGAAAAAATAAATATTCCCACATATTTATTGTTACAAGAAATCGTAGGTATGGAAACGAGCAATATAGTTCATTGAACGTACTAAAATCGTACTCCTGTGTATTATTCCGATCAATTGCAAAAAAAATTTGCTTACTTACCAATGCTAACGATACTCAGAGCTGACAAAGCTGAGCTAATGCGGCTTATAGAGTTTTCCACGTGGAACGGATCTAGCAGAAATAACTAAATTAAAACCACCAATCAATTCAATGTACTATTGAAAGAAACAGTAATGATTAGTAAGTTAGTGATTTCATTTAAATAATATTCCTGTGTATTACATATTATTTATCAGCGTATCGAACCCCCTTTTTTTTTTTAAATTTGAACCCGACTCAACGCGATAAGGAAACACTTTCTTTTCTTTTTTAAATTAGTCATATTATTTTTATTTTACTTATTACATGACTCTTCATGCGGTTAGAGGTATTTTTCATTTCTATCTTCCCATCATCTCATAATGAAGAGAAACCTTCAGGAGGAGGTCAAATTTAATTTCCCTAGGTCAAACAAGGTACTTCCACATTAACAAACTAGCGTGAACAAAACGTACGTTTTTCCGATTTGGGAAAAACTCTGAAGATATTTTTGCCTATTTTCGGGATACTAGGAAAGGTATGCCCGTAGGTGTATGATACGATGCATGATTCATAAGATGGCCGAAGGAGTGAACAGCCAGGTAAAGGCTAATTGTATCTGGGGCTTTTGAGATTTCAATTTATGATCGCTTTTAGGTAAAGATGTGGGCAAGAAAATAATTTATTAGAATCATTAAGGCAATGCAAGATGACACAAATATCGTTGTAGAATATTGTTGAGAAAGCAGCAGCGGTTTGTTTCGTTCGAAACAAAACGAATGGATGGAGCAGGTGTTAATGGGGCCATGCTGGAATACGAATGAACTGTTAATGTTTAAGGTCAGTAAACCAGCAGCAGCTATTGTACGGGAGCCAAGGAAGCGTCCCATCACATCGACAGCTCTGGAAGCCTAAGTCTCTTAGACAGACTTACAATTAATATGGTGTAGAAGTATTTGCTTTTATTAAGTTAATAATTGTTTAATGATATATATTGATATTTTAACAAGCGAACAGGGTTAGTGCTTTGACATGTTTATACTAGCTTGGGACAGTAATTCACGAATCGTCAATTCAATTTTGACATAGTATGTATCTTATAATCCCATGTTTTGAAAGGAGTCATTTTATTCCTTATAAATTATTATAGCGCATCTCAAAAAAACATTCTCATCGTCACACTTTTTTCGGCGTTTTGTGTGATGACATATGCAAGAGAATGTAATGCTGCCAAGATACGCAAATGCCATTACCATCTTTACCACCGGCAACCTATATCCCCACTCTACAGAAGTAGAAGAGCATTGAGTGCCGTTGGAAGAAATGTCTGATTAGTTCTTCAAATGGTAACTGGGCCCCAACAAACATAAATATTCACACTCCCAAGATTTTCTATGGAAAGGCTTTAAAATCCCAATAACGAGAAGATATTTAGGACTCCGGTGGAACAATTTGTCAACATAGCTACAGCTATGTGAAGTTAGCTAACATCCACCGCTACCATCTGGTGGGAGAAGAAACGATTAGGCGTTGCCTGATCCTGCCCCAAGGCAGTTTTTTTTGGAGCTTAAGGCAAGCATGTGCTGATAAGTGTAGGATTCAGCTGTAAATATTGTATATATGAGATTGCAAATATGAAGTACAGTTTGTTACGTCAAGTGCATGGAGTATGTAGTTTATAAAAGAAATTTACTGGTTGTATATTTAATAGGTATTATTAACTTTTTGACCAGAGGCAATACTTAAAAGTAACTATACTAATTCATTATTCAAAATTGGTTCACAGCGTGAACAAATAATTTTACAATCGTGTTAACAGAACGTCTAAATTTAAATTCAGATCTTATTTACAAATTTCTATCTGACATCCGGTCACTCAATCTTCAATTTCTTAGTCTTTCTTATAGGTTAAGGAAGGGTTATTTTCCTTGTACATTTTATTGGGTTATTTTCCTTTGATTACAATCAAATGTCTATTTTTCAAAATAAATAAAAAAAAATTCCGTCTACTAAACATTATGTAACAAGATTATATAGAGAGAATTTGATTTGAGAGGGAGAATAGAGTATGAACGGTAGTATCACTCGGGGTTCGGAAGGGCCGTGAATCACATCCTTACTTGGGAAGCTAACTATGACCCACCCAAGCCGTGTTTATTCAAAAAATAGTTTTAACAAATTTATTTGGAACATTCCCCGTATTTTGTTTTTTTTTCCATTCCCGATAACAAAAGTATATTTACCTTTTGATTAATAAATGAATACATTTTTTATTATTATCATTCTTCTCTTTGGTTTTCATTCTGTAATTCTTAATTTTGTTCATTATGGTTTTATCTATCTCCTCATGGTACAAATTCATACCCCCCCCCCCCCGGGTCATGCATACATATTCCAAAATCTTAAAGGATTGACCCCAAACATTGATTGTTTAGAATGACTTGATAAAAGCCCGTTTTTGATAATCTCTTAATAACATAGTATGAACAAATTGTTATTCTCGCAAACATCTTATGGAGATTCTCCAAGCAAAGGTGTTGGGACAATATGAGTTTTGAAAATTAACTTAACTCATTGAAAATATTCATATTTATTATATATAAAATTGTTTCCAGAATTTTTTTCCTAACATTATAATAACCAAAATCCATTAAAAATCATAGCTAATGGTTAAAAATTGTGTTTTATAACTGAAAGAAATTATAATAACAATATTTAGTTTAAAAATATTTTGTTTCGATATAATTTATCCAGGGGTCTTAATCTTTTAACAAGCAGTGTGAATGCGAAGGGAGCACAGCTTCACATGCCAACCATAGCGTTAATTTTATCTAGTCGGCACATTCACAGCCTGTATTAACAGCTGTTAATAGAGAAATAAATAAATTTCCACTGTTCAATTTCTACATCTATACTTACATTGAGCTCTCTGCGAGACGATAGATATAAGTGAAATGTAAAAAAATAATTCTGTTAACAGCCTCCCTCCCCAATGGTTCCAGCCCTCAGTTGGCCAGTGAGCTTTGTTTCACTTCCATGAATAGAAATGGGCTGCTACAGACACGGCAATGCGCATTTCCTGCTCTCGGTAAATTGAAATGAATTAAATCTATAAATCAAAACATTTTATCAACAAACGAACACTGACTAAAATATCAAAAGTGTACAACCTTTAGTATGTAAGTTAGTTTTAAGGTTGATCAAAAAGGTGAGCCCCATCAACTTTATTAGTCAGTTTAGTCTAGTCACGTATAATGTATATCATTATACTTGTTTATTCATTATATAATTTCTATAAAATAACAAAACCTGTATATAATGTAGTGATGCTATAGGAAATACAAAATAAATTTTAAATAGATTCACCTGAGGATCTATAATTCTATATAATTATCTGGAAATTTAAAGGGGCTATATAGAGAAAAAAACAAAACAAACGAACCTTAATTACTTTTATGTGTCGATTCATTTTTACGGGGCTGGCGGTATTTTCCATTTAGTAGCGAGAACAAGAGGAACTTCATATGTGGAATTGTTCAAATAAACTTGGGATTAATCCAAAATATACATAAACATTAGCGGAACGTAAGAATTTCTGGTTTTACGAAAGAAAATATCAGCAAAAACAAATCGTTTCCAATAAAAGTAAAAGAAATAAATCCGCAAAAAATTTTAAAACTAACAGACTGTAGACTGTCTCTTTTGTAAGAATCTGCTCTTGCGATGTTTTTCTGAGGTTTATGAGAGCTTAGCTGAGGAAATTTGATATTGACTAGACCCGATAAGGATAGCTAAGTTGGAAGAACGCCAGTCCACAGATCAGGAGCTGTCATAATCTTTTTTCTTTCGCTAACAATCTTACAGATTACAGAAATTATCATAAAGATAGACGTAATCTTGCATAAAGGCGACAACTTTGATGCGAAAACCTTGAATTCTATTAAATATACCGAAATAAATTCAGTTTAATAATAGGTATAAGAAGTTACTTCTGCCCTAAGTTTGGGCTGAAATAGAGACATAGGCCAGCTATCGGATCCGCTTCCTACAGGCTAACCTTGAGTGAGAAATATTAATACCAGTTAATGTGGATGCATCAGTCATTCAAGTATGACGGTACAAAATCTCCATGATTTTTGATAAAGAAAAAAAGTTTAAAAAAAAAAATGTGTACACGGAGTGACAGAACATAAATCAAGCGGTTCCGTATTTCCTGTTCCTTTCTTCTGCGCAATGAAGATGACAAGCCACAGTAGTGACGGGAAGTGGGAGTGCTATAAGATAGCAGAATGCCAACACAATGACTGTTCCGCCTAGTCAATGGTAGATAGTTAAGTTACACCCAAAATTTCAAGTCAAGTGTCATACAGAACACGATTAACTGTGTTGAAAGGGCTTTTATTGACACATCTTATGACTTTTTAGAGCATATAACATCCTCAGTGCATAATACATATTATTAATTAGCCAATATAATAGGAAAATATTTTTTTAGTATTTAATTACAAATAATCAATTGAAAATTGATACTATTTTATTATCCGGAACACTCCATTTATTTTTAGCATCTCTCTCCGACATTATTAAATACTTTTATGCACTCCTCCCCCTCTTAACGCTTATAGAATGCTTCTTTCCCGTCCCAAAATCAGATCGTATGCATAGTCAATTTCTCACATATACATAATCATCAAATTTCAACATTTTTGTCAGGACTTGTCTAAAAACGAACTGCTCAAAAATGGTACCAGCTAAGAATTTAAATACTTCCTTATCCGAAAACTTGCCTGACGACCAGGTATTAAGCGACTGGTGACGATAAATATTTATGTGCGACCGGCAATAGATTTATAAAGCTAGGAGTGATGGGGATGCACGAATGGGCCAAGACTCATAAAAGTGCTAAAATGAAAACTCATTATATGGCGTTTTAACAAGACTGTCGAAGCTGATGTAGCTGTAATATTAGTACTTGTACCAACGTCATCTGTGGTCTCGTCAACCATGAGCCAACAGTCTTGAAATCACCATCAATCAAACCGCAAAACTGTAAGCTCTGATGTAAGAAATAGAGAAATAAAAGTCAATTGATCTGATAAATGGGCAAAGAATAATAAAAACCACAACAGACACTGCAGGCAATGTTACAATTTAATCAGCGAGCATGACAGTAAAAGGCTGAGCTTTCACAACAGTACGGTGAATGAACATGTATTGTACATCCCTCAAACATTGATCGATTAAATATCAAACAATTGAGTTGAAATAATGCGATCATCGTGGCTACCTCACATCAACTAGCTCAAATAAAGTTAACAGGCGTTTGCAAAGAAAAATGGCGTAAAGAGTACAAACAGGGCAAGACTGGCAGGGCCAGAGGAAATGGTAATTGAGGATTGATTCAGGGGGGAGAGTGTTGGAGCTATTAAATTTTTTGTAACCTTTTTGGGTACTTGGAACAATAATTAATTGAAAAAAAACGTTATTTAAAGTTTTAATTGTAATTTAAACAGTTATTTTTGTACTATAAACACGTCTATGATCCTGTCTAGTTTTAGCCTGAATAGGCTACATACACACCAAGCATAATTTATGAATTAAGGTATACGGAGAAAAATTAGGTATCTCGCTTAGATGACTTTTTTTTGTAAAATTATCTAAGGAATGTCGAACAATTTATTTATAAATAGTGCCTGCTCTATTCACTAAGTATATTCTGTAGGGAAGTACATGTTAACAAGCGATGAACTTTTTATAGCATATTTGTAATTATATTTTATTTAAAAAATAAAATAAATAATCCTATCCTAATGTAGTTGGACGACTCTGAGTGAATAATTGGGTAACTTGTGTAGTTACAGAGAACGAATGTACTACCCGAGGAACATAGTCGTGTATAGTTTGAGTAAAAAAGGATTAGTTTAAATCAAAAAATTGTTGAAATATTTAAGCTCAGTTACACTTTAGTCATACAGATTGTGTCAGACACAGAATGTGCCAGCATGACACATTAGAAACCTCTAGTTACATTCGAAAGTAGCTAACAGAGCTTAAACAAATAAAAAACTTTTTCTAAAATATTTTCTTAATGTTTCACAAAACTACGACAGTAAATACGCCATTGAAACAATAAATCAAGAGAAGGCGAAGAGAACCCCGGATATTTATTGGTTTTCATATGCGCCTAGTAGTCAGAGGAAAGTTTGCGTGATTCACTTCACTGAAAAATCATCGTCACATTGACATGATGTAATGCGTGATAACAGCTATGGAATGTTGATAGAGAAGACTATTACATCCTAATTAATATGTGAAAGTTGAAGGCCGACGGCGTGGTCTGATGATCTTATGAAAAAGACTTGCCTGCAGAGTAGAAAGGGAGAAAAATTAATAATAGTTAGCACGCATAAGTTTCATCAATTATATAAAAATAAACAAAAGTCATAGAACAAGTAGGAATGATTATTTTAACATTTACGTTGCGTAGGTTAAAAGGAGTAGCAGGTAATATTTCCAGCTTATCAAAGTATTTTTCATTAAGTAGCAACCGTGTTTGAATTTGTTCCGAATTGGCAGCGAAATGCCGACAATAGAAACTGAGTAGGACTGCAAGCAAACGAGTGCAATAACGGCACTTGCCTCAAATTTGATACGAGGGTAATTCATATCAATCAATCAATTATCATATTAACCAAATAATACTAAGTTAGGCTTCAGAATTTAAATGGTTGTAGTATCTGCAACAAAGATTAAACTTGCAATGTGCTTGATAATTTTTTTAATTTAAAAAAAATGATAAATTTTGCATCACCCGAAAACCATCTGACGTCACTAGTTCAAGAAGCGTTCGACTTAAGACATCTGAAAAGTTCTGATTTTGTTCATTTTTTTAATGGAGTTATACATCATATAATATAATATGTGATATGTTAGGCTATTTGATGAAAACAATATGAAAAATAGTAATTTCTTTTAAACAATACATGTTTTTTGCACATATATCCAACTATCTGTATGCTCAAGTTCAATAAGCTATTAAAATGGTAACCTACTAAAATTAATTTTCGTTTGTGTTAATGCACGTAAAAAACCACAGATAAAGCCCGTGGGGGCCAAATTATATTTTAACGTAAAACATCATAATGACGATAAGCCTAACCTTACAGATAAGCCTATAGAAAACAAATGGATTACATAAAATAAAATGTGATAAAGATAAATCAGTCTTACGATTTACCAAAAAAGTTACAACTTATGTTACAGTGTCATTATAATTTAGCCTAACAGTTTCTCATTTTTGGCGAGTATTTTTTCGAAGCTTTTTGTAATCTTTTCTCGGGGTAATTTGTCAGTTCAAAATGTTGCTATTTTGGGATTTATTTTACTAATCAAATAGAATTTTGTAACCACCAAAATGTCTGTTCTCGTCGGATACGTAAAAATGAAGGCGAAGGACTACTTGGTTAAAGAAAAGAAACCCTAACTTCTTCGTCTTCATTTTTTGAAATAACACATGCCATAGATCTTTTTCATAGGATCATTAAAAAACCCTACTATCTCTTTTAATAGGACTTCGACACCAGAACTGGTGTCTGATTTGAACTTTATACACAGTGAATGAATAGATTTTTGTACTTTGAGGAAATTGGTTTTTAGTTCTCAAGAAAGTAAAATGGGCTATTTCAATATACTATTAAACTATTATTACATTTATTTTAGATGTTTTCAGTAAAGAAGTCACATGATATATTAAACATAATTAAGAGATAAAGTTGTGACAGTTCGCAGCTATACAAGCCTTTTTATTCAGCTTAGATTGTTCTCTGACATCTTAACAATACATTTATGTACACTCACAAAAAAAAAAAATATATATATAGTACACATTTGTGGACTTTAATTACTAATAATAAAAAAATCTATAAAATTCGTTCGTAAGTAATAAGCTGAAAACTGTTTCAGAATATCTGTGTTATTGTTTGCGTTACCAAAACGTCATTAATGTAAAAAATCTCAGAACAGGAAAGACTTATTCCATGTATAATTAATTTTTTATATTATCCATTACTAACAAATACATAATTCAAAATTTATATCGATCGGATTAATTTATGACAGTTATTGCAGTACAATCATAAAGGCTGGGCAATAAATAAATTCATGTAAATTATTGGAAAAGTTTTTCGGGTAATCGGTTTAGGTTAATTAAATCAATTTTTTTCCCTCTTTCATCAACCTAAGCCAAATATGAGTAAATAAAATTAAAAAAAAAACGGCGATAAGAAACAATTCTATTTACATTTCTGGATGAACTATCACGAACTCAACCAATGCCAAAGCACCTCCTTTCTCTCTTCACTGGAACTCTTTGAAATGCACATTGCCCAGGAAAGTCAGTAAGGCATGTTAGCATTTAAATATCAAGTCCTCTCTGCTTATTGGCCAAATACCTTTAAGTAGTTGCAGTAAGGATTATATTAACTTATTCCATGTCCCCTTAAGTCATTGACAACTGTACATTAAACGAGCATAGTTTTGTGTAGTTATTAGTTATTACAAATGTCATTAAATAACTTTTGTTGCTTCTGCTCCAGTCAAAATAGATTGAACCGATATCTTTGTGAAACTGACTGTGTGATTATTTGTACAAAGGGTTACAAATTGTTAGCCGTCAATTTATAATTTACTGGATGAATTTGTAATTTTTGTCTGGTTTGGTCACTGAGAATTTCTATATTGGTCATTCAATTATCTATTTACGGCCCGAAAGTATAAAGATAAAAATAGAAGTAGAGACAAGCGATAATGGTTGGGACGTGATTTATGTAAAAAGAAAGGCTGCAAGTAGCATTGGAAGAAAGGAGGTAAGGTAACTAAGTCAAAGAGGACACAGAGCGCCTTTCACAAACATTTCCGCCTGAATAAGGCCAACCCGCTTTTAACTGGCGAAGGGGAAAGCAAGCACTCGATACTCGCTAGTTCGTTAGTAGCCTGTAATAAAACTAAAACCAGCAGACTCACTCCGGACACATACACATGCACCACGGCCCATACTTCCCCCATTTGCCTTTCCAACTCAGCACAGTCTAAGTATGGAAGAAATACAGATTTTCATAATCAGTACAAGAGGATGGCAGAATTATTTGAGAGGTAAATCTTTTATTGAAATTAAAATTAAAATCTACCCAATTAGGGGATAAAAACTATCATTTGTAGAATATATCCAGCAACTGGAATCCCCAATTCCACATCACTGTTGCCTCCCCTAGCCAAGGAGGGAGCGGACAGTCGGAAAATCCCCGCACTCCTACAAGCCGCGTCACTGAATACGGGCTAGAGAAGGATGACTAAGAGCGTGGGGGCCACGATGGGCATGATTGGAGAAACTGGCTATTGCCAGAACCTTACTCACATTTACAACATGACACGAAGTCACTGCAGCTTTAATCTTCGATGAAGGATGATTGTAGGGATGTGTGAATCTGTTTAACGAGTATCCTAGGGGATTAGGTTGGTTCGAAAAATCTAGAAGGGATGACGATGATGAAGGTGTGGAAGAATATACCAACATGATTATAAAGGGCTTTGCTGTTGACGTAGGACCTGATATTAAGGGCTATAACTATTGTTCTCAGCATGTTTGATATAAAAATATTGCATGCTCTTGATAATTGACAGTTTCACTGGGCTCCATAATTTGCGATCCAGGATTATCCAGTGTTTTGAACTGGCGAAAGTAGACGAGCCAGGAAATTAGACATTTCTGACCTACCACTGATTATACAAAAGATTTTTTGAAGTTTTTGATATATATTAATGATGGTCCCGTCATTAAGAAATAGTTATTAACTATTTAAGTAAACTTAGCCGATAAACCTTAGGCCTTTTCTAAAACAAAACTAGAGAACACAGTTAAATGCTCAAGAAGATATTAGGACAAAGGGTATCACGGTTGTTTTAGAAGTAAATAATAAGGAAGAAGAGATATTTTTATAACTTTGTGGTCTTCAACAAAACAAGTCACAAATCGAGGGATATGGTGAAACAATTGTAAACCTTTAACCCGCAGATAGGAGCAATGGCCGAAGAAACAAACCACCGAACTGTTGGGAAATTCCTAGCTTCACCAGAAAGTTACCAAGGACACTATACAAAATGTTTTAAATCCTTACTAATGTGTTAATTACAATTATACAAGGATTACTTTAACTTCTTATCAAGAAGTAATCATTAATTACTTTAACTCAACCAAGCCTAAGCCGATTAAAAGAGTAGAACAACTAACCTGCCTAAACAGCTACAAGAAACGTTATTGTTTTTACGTTTTACTTAGTATTTAAGGTAATATACTTGTGTCCCGGTAATAATTATAGATGTCTAGGTTAAAGGGGGTGATAAATCTATGCCAGACTGGCAGAAATAAGCCATTTTTTTTTATATTGTTGTAGTTTTAAATTGGGATGACGGTCGTGGGTAGGTTTTAATTAAAATAATAATTGTTTAATAAAACAAAAACTTGCCTATCCATACTATATTTATTTAAATTTCTATTTATTTTTTTTATTGCCCGATTGATTGAGAAGGTTCTTGATCCATCTATTTCAAACCAGTAATCCTTATTCTATCATATTCCAGCGAATCCTTTCTTTAAATGACTAAATGTACATGTATCGCCATAAAGATAACAATATCAAGAAGTTTAAAATTTTATAGCTCAGAAATTGGAAAATTATTTTCAAGATGGACAAAAATTGTAACGCGGGTTTTCGTTGATAGTGAGATGTACAGATAGGTCAGGATATCGCGTATGGACAAATGTATAAGGAAAAAGATGGGAAGTGAAATGGAATGATCGCGGAATGACAATTAATTGTGTGGTCGTATGAAACGGAACAGGAAGAATCCCAAAATTAGTAATGGAATGACAAGCAGGAGGTAAAATGAAGGGGCAACACCTCGTACCGAATGGAAAGACAAAGTAGCGGAAATCATGGGCTGACAGAAGAGACGTCAATTGTCTGAGTGTGAAGAAAATCTTAATAAAAAAATAAAACAGGAAAGAAGTTTGCATAATGTTCCTCCATACACCCGATGGGGTGCCATGGTAATGTGCTTAACTCTCACGCCAGAGTTGCGGGTTCGAATCCTACCATAGGTGTTAGAAAAAGGTTGCAACCTGTAGGTATCCAACTAATTTGAGCCTGCTTGGGGCGCCATTTCTGATAAGAGTGTCTGTTTGGAACAGTAGCGATTTATGTATTGCTTTTAGTTTTCACTCCCAAATAATAGGCTTAAACACGCCTCTTAAAATATATTATTACAGTAATATTACTCGATATGCGAAAGGGTAGGTTCGCACATACTGTTAATTAAATTGTCTGTATTACTTACAGAAGTAGAAATGTGTTTATTTAACAGAAGTTAAGTAATCGTTTGCATAAAATTAGAAAGGACAGGTTCGCTGCACTTAGCTTCGATTGTGAAGGTTAAATAATTAAGTAGGTTTCTTATAAAAAATTAAAAATACGTTCAATTCATAGGTGTAGTTTGTGAACTTTAGAATAGGGCCTCCATTACATAGGGATGGGAGGTCTTACAAAGAAAAGCAATGGCGCCTTTCTTCTAGACTAGTTCCATACTCTATTACTAATAATTTATACGAAAATCGTAACTACAATAATTTTCGAGATTTAGCAATAAGTACTTTTAAAACTGTTTTAAATAAAGATGGTTTATGTTAATGTCTTCCTTAAAATTTAATTATACAAACTAATTAAAAATAATCAAGCTATTAATTAAACAAGTTTGAAATCGTTTTTAATTCTCACAATAATCTTACCCCACCTGGAAAATAACCAGACAATCGAAATTGCATGCAGAGCAGTCATTGACGATTTCTTTTTGTTAAAATTATATCGGTCCTGAACATCATAATCAGAATTCTATTCACTTAATTTTTAACCATCTATTACGATCATGCAGTCTAATGTTACAGTTTTTCAGCAGCGAAAGAAGAAATAATGTTCTTAGGATCTAAGAAGTCTTAAAAATATAAAAACATAGGTCAACAAATGTATTGATTGTCTAAATTACAATTAAAGCTCCCAGCAGACAATTTGAAGTCAAATAATAAAAAAAAAAAAAAAATTACTTTGGGTGGGGCTACAGAATTTTACATTTATAAAAGTGGTGTAAATGGAAATACTGTAGAAACTACATATACAAAAGCTTAAATTACTTTAGAAGACCAGAGGTTGTAAGTGAGAGGAAAGGGAAGAGATCTGTGCACTTTCACTGAGAAAAGGATCACATGTACCATCTCCTCCCACAACTGTTCTTTTTATGCTGCAATAACAGCTGCTCAAGATAAAAATCTATTATTCTTCTACTACTTTTCTACATTCTAGGTTTTTTTTAAGCAAGAATTACAGGAAACTAAATGACACGAACGAATCTTATTTAATGAACCACTTCGAATAACTGATGAAAAGTTGGCAAAAAAAGGAGAATAAAATTTCATTGTTGTAAGTGATACAGAGGCCAGAGCTCGTTTTCTAAATGGAGCACCACATTTCAGTAATAAAATAAACATTTTAACAATGCAACATACAAATAAACCTAACTCATCATTCAACACAACCTGATAGTTTAATTATACTAGATAACAGATAGATTATCATATTACTTCAATATTAAGGAAATGAGAGGGACTTGAAACAAAAACTTAATGGAATATAAAATAAATGTCAAAATATCCTAAAGGAAAGTAGGATTCTGTTATAATCATTCCGAAGTTATCACCATTGCAGGCTATTACTACATATCACTGCTTCATGATAACTTGCAAATACTATTTTATATGAATTGATATGATCAAATGATTGATAATTAGTGGAATAATGAATTCTTTCAATAAATGTTAGGGAAAATATTGGAATTTAAAGCAATATTCATAAATGAGAAAATTATATAAATGCATTTTACAGGAAGGATAGTGTTTTCTAAAATGACAAAGCCCTATAAGAAGTCCCTTTCATATTAAATAAAGTAGAGTAATTTATTTAATATAAAAGGGACTTTTTATAAGGCTTTGTCATTTTACAAAACACTATTATTAACATGAGTGAAAAAATCGAGAATCAAATAAGCGATTTTGATACTTTCAACAACTGTCACTTTTGACAAAAGTAAAATATCTAAGGCCTAGTACACGCCCAAGTTTCGGATTGCTATTTACCTTTATGATAAGTTCGATTTCTGGAACGTCGCCGTTTTCCACTCCATTGTGGTTATTAGTTTCATCTGACATTTTATTTCAGAGGCACTGAACACTAACGAATCACCGGTTAAAAATAAAAATCTAATGAATTAACAATGACACAAACCACGTCTCAGCTCGGACTGTTGCTCTAGTAATGGCGGTTATTACCTACTCCGAAGGCAGTGTTACCAACGTTCGTTTGTATCATATCATAAAAAGAAAGCTTCTTAATTTGATATTAAAGGATCACAACTATATCTTTTTCTATAAAATAATATATGATTTATCTCAAGCACCATTGTAGAGCTTAGGTACAAATCTCTAAGAAAACGAATATTTTCTCAACCGAAGGCCCCCCCTTTACATGAATAATAATATAGTTACAAGAACATAACTGTGGAGCTACAGGACACAAACAACTTTATTATATTCATGGTTATTTTTCGGAACCAAAAGATGTTTCCAAATGACTGTCCTCCAACCAATGTTCCATCCAGTTGTTATTGTTTTATTGCCTTTTTTCTTCTGAGATTATTTCTATGCACCAACCTGACCATATCTCCTCAATGCAACAACAATTGATGCCTTATTTTTCACTTTTAGGTAAGGACTCTTTCAACAAAAACTATTAAGTCACAGATAATGTACCAGTACTATGTCTGAAGCTTTATATTTTATGACGTTTATCGGTTTGAAAAATTCAAGAACTAGTTTGGCAAAAAGAACAAAGTTTGTGATTTGGGTGGTTGTTGTTGTTTAAGGATACACTTTCAGTCAACAACCCTCTATGGGTTATGGTTTTAGACAACCACCTCTCGCTTTGTTAACTACCTGATAGAATTGAACAACTAATCTAGAATAATAATAATCTTGCTAGGAATTAGTTGCTAGCACTTTCATTGAATATTACATACGTGTATTTTACTTTATCATATTAGTGTGTATTTGTAAGGTATTATATTATGGATTAATTTTACCTTTGATAGCTTAGTGTAAGAATTATTTTTACCCTTAACATGTACAAGCATCTCTTGAGATTTAAAAACAGGCAAACCACATTTGGTAAGAAAATAATATTAAAAACATTGATTTAGTCATTTCAAAACATTCATTGAACATTTCACTTCCTATAACACTTCATCGACTAAAAACATTGCAGTAAGATTTGTACCTTTAATAAATATTTAAAAAAAATAGTTACTGCAACTAAACTTGTCAGGAATGAGTAGCTATAATATTGATTATTGTTTGAGATTTAGAAAAAGAAAAAAGCTAATTGTTCTTGTTTCCTTTTACAATTTTAAAACCTTATCAAGAAAATGAAAAGGGTAATTAATATCTTCAGTAATGTCAATGTTGTGATAATTGGACTTTTTTTTACAGGTTTATTAAGAGTAAAACTCTTCTCTTCTTTTGGCTTTTGTTTGAATATAAATTTTTAATTATTTAATATCATGTTGCTGGTGTTTCATTCCGAAAACAGCTGACCGATTCATCTGTTACTTTAACATCATTAACATTATAACCCTGATGATACCTCAATTGGTGAAACATACTTTCTTGATTTAAGACAGTAAATGAAACAACATACTAAGACAGTAATGTCATAAAATAAAAAAAACCTTTTCTGTTTTGTTTAACTAAGATACTGAGAGGGTTAGGTCTATTAAATATTTCAAACAAATATATACAACTGTAGAACCTTTAAAATATTTTTGGAAAAAAAACCTGCAAGTTTTTCCTGGTGTGGTCCATTTTTAGGATTTTGTTGATTCTTTCAAAACCAGAAACCCTTGTTTTCATCTGCATGTTTGCCTGTCTTTGTGAGGCATCAGTTCAAGATATAGAAATTAAATTTGACATGGATGTGCCAAATGTCAATTTTCATGTAATTAAAAACTTTTCTTATCAAATTAAAAGTTTTGACGTCCTGATTAATATTATGAGTCGGAGCTTTAGTTGACTATTATAACAAAAATGTATTAAACTGAATTAAAGTTATTTTCACAAACATAATGAAACCTTTAATTAAGATACATCACCACAATTAACTTCAATTTTTTTTTCAAGTTGTGCTATTATTAAATCCCACATTTCTGCCTAGTGGTTGGCTATCTACAATTTGCCATCCTTTCCAAAACCCATGGTACTTTTATGTATTTATAATTAATAATAAGAGGTGATTTTATTTTATGGTAAAATTAAATATTCTGCCAGGACAGGGGGAAGGCAGGACTCCACCTACAGCACCAGGGAGATGTGTAGGGTTAATATCAATTATTAATATAAATAAGTGTGACGTTGATTGTTATTAGTTTTTTTTTTTTTAAATGTAAAGTGATATTTAACTTTCTTAGATCTTATCAGGCATACTTTTAACACCTACCATGCAGGCAGCTTACATGTTGTGGGTTATAGCATTTCAGTAGAATAATTTTCTTCATCAATAGTGGAGATATTAGTACAACTGATGATTTCTTAATAAGAAAGAATTAATAATCTATTTAAAATTCAGTCCCAACATAATAAATTGATGATTAGAAAACACTATAATTATTTGACAATAACAATTCAAAATAAATACAGTAATTTTTATGTTCAGTATTTTAGTAAAGAATACTTTTATGAGCAGTGTCATAATCAAATAGTTTCAAGCATAAGAAACTCCATTAAAATCACAAGTATGTTCACTGTAAATGATTAAGATCTAATGGTTTACTAAGGAAATTTGAAAATAATCAATACGAAACAGTAAAATAAAATCAGTTCACATGTATTTTTACATACATTATGGAATAAAAATTAACTTTAAAACAAATACTTTTTTCCTTTGCATTTTGCAAAATAATGGCCATAAATCATTGAAGGAAGTAAATCACAATCGAAATGAGAATACACACATTGTAATTTTTTGGTGTTATTAACAATATTTTTTACTATGAATTTATTTAAAATTAGAATTGTTAATAATCTAAAGAAGGTATCTTTGTAATAAAAATATTTTATATATATCAGTCACTTATATCTTTTTTTTGTTTTTTGACATCAAGTGATTTCCCCCTTTTTTTTAATTTTTCATCTTCAGATAATGAAGATTCACTAGGATCTAATTTCTTCTTCTTTTTTCTTTTGCTTTCTTTCTTTTTCTTCCTAATATTTTTGTCACTTTTTCTTTTTCTCTTTCTAGGTCTACTTGAATCTGTGTCTTCAGAACTTGAACTATCACTGTCACTGTCATCAGTACTTGTGCGCCTTCTTTTTTTTATAACTTTAACAATTTTTTTGTACTTGGTTTTTCTTCTTTTTCGATCTGAATCGGAACTTTCTTCAGAGCTTTCTGAATCGGAGGAATCATTTTTCTTTTTCTTAATAATTTTTACCAGCTTCCCTCTGTGATAATATTTCTTTGCTACTGTTACATTACGCTTATGCTTTCGCTTACGATCTAATGAAGAAGAGCTTGAAGAATCACCGCTGTCACTCGATGAACTATCAGATGATGTACTTGGTTTCCTCTTTTTTTTCCTTTTGTCTCTTGATGCTCGGTTTGATTTTTCAGGTGTCATATTTTCTACACTATTGTCCATGGCCGATAATTCAGGTTCAGCACCTGCCTTTTGTTGAGTGTCCTCAGAATTAATCTTTGGCTCTACATCTTCTTTGTGTACTACTTCCTCTTTATGTTTTCCATGGGTATTACTTGACGACACCACATCCTTACTTTTGCTATCTACTTTCTCTGTTTTGTCTCTACTTTGTTTAGATGATTCTTGTTTTGACTCTTCTCTATTGTCTTCTTTAATTTCTTTGCTTTTACTATTTTCTGATTTTTCATTTCTTTTTTCATCATTATGATTTTCCCCTCGTCTTGAGCTAGATGCCTCTTTTTTGTCAGCTCCATTGCGTCTTTTATCACCATCACGTCTTCTATCATCATCCCTCCTGCGATCGTCTCTGCGGCTGCTGTACTTTCTTTCTTCTTCACGTCTCCTTTCTTCTCTTAGTTCTCTTCTTTTTCGGTCTTCATCCCATCTATCATCATCTCCCCTCCAAGTGTCATCTCCCCTTAAAGTGTCTTCTCTGCGTCGAGAATCATCACCTTTCCTCCTCTCTCTCCTTCTATGATCATCAACATCTCGATCACTTCTTCTTCTTCTATCATCATCCCCTCTTCGCCTGTCACTTCTATCCCTGTCCCTATAGTAATCCCGTTTTCCTGTTTGGCGACCAAAACTTCTAGAGTTCTCTTTTTCGTCAGGCTGAAAAAAATACAGTTATAATTAAGTATTATTAAGAATTATTAGCTGTGGTATGGTATGTAATCCAACTGGTGTAAATTTTAAATAATTATTAACAAAAGGGAAAAATAGTGACACGGCCGGGATTCGAACCTTCGACTTTTTGGGTTCTGTCTAACTGATCTTCCAACTATCCCAGTCACTTTCAGGCTGTGGCACTATATTTCACCAATAGTTATGATTAAGATATAAATATATAATCAATTACAATGCTTTAAAATTAATTTAAAAATCAATCATATACTTTTAAAATTCAGAATATTCTGTTCACAATAAAATTTAAGATTTTATTAGATGGCCAACAAACATTAAATATATTAACTTTTCAGAACTTAATGTTAGATTTAAATTATAAATACAAATGTTTGCATTATGAATAAATTGTGTGTATATAGCCTATTTCGCGCACATTACTGGTCTAGAATAAATAACTTAATGGTAAATATGTCTCTATGCATTTCTAAGCCACTAAATTAATCATGTATTTTGAAAATGAATAATTAATAAATCATATAAATAACAAGTATTAAATATTAACAAAATAAATAATTGTCTTGAATTAAAAATTAACAGAAACAAGTACCTTCTACCTACCTTCCCTCACCACAGCTTACTTACTTTCAGCTGCTTTAATATGGTGAAATAGACCCTTGACAATTGAATGTGTGTCCGGAAGAAGGGCCTATGTCACGTTTTCCTAATTTTACAAGAGCTTCAATACTGATAACATAGGCCCTTCTTCCACTTCAAGTTTTGTGATTTCTCTCAACGATTGTGATTCTCTTGACCTCTAGCGGCTTCCTTTTCAACTAATAACCATGGCAATACGTACACCACTTGACATAGGCCCTTATTCGACAAAAATCTGAGTTTCGAAAAAATCGTGACATAGGCCCTTCTTCCGGACACACGTTCAATTGTTTTTCATTTTATTTAATTGTTTAATAAAGTCAGTAAATTATTTATTACAACCACTAAGCTACAGGCAAGACTTATTATTCACTTGGAGATAAATGAAGCTTAAAGGAATGTTATAAATTTACTGGCAGTTTTTCATTCAGTAACTCAATATAGTTATTAATATATAATTAATTTACATAATTAATGAAAAATATAACTAATTTAATCATATATTACCTACTTACATGATAGTAATTAGTTTATTAGTAACTATGTATTTTTAAAAGAAACAATTCATACAAAACTAGGCTAAAGAGGTAATATCATAAACCAATTGCTTGACTAACCCATAATATTCATTGACAATCTATCAACAATTTTGTTTAGTGGCAATGTTATTATAAACAATTAATACATACTCAAAATCGAGGGGAAACTTTCTATTAATAGAATAACTGTTTCAGAGGAATATTATCAGCGGTATAACACTAACTATTACATATATCACTAACCGTAAAAACTGTTAACTTTCCTTATTTATAATGAGACCTAATAATATACTTGAAAACTTCAGTTTCCATAAGTATGCGTAAACAGTTGAGTTCTGACTATCTGTCCGATTGGGGATCCTGGTAGGTAGCCAGGATAAAATCACAAATTAATTATTGGAATATATCCCTAGTTCAGGAAATTACTACATCAAGGATTTAAAAATGAAAATAGTAAACAAATAAAAACTTATTAGATTCTTATACATTTTACAACCACACGCCATATTTTTTTGGGGTAATAATATAAAAAATGTACTTTCCCAGCATCTGTTAGGGAATGTTGTGACCTCTCTGTTGAAATATAGTAAGCATAACCTCCCACTAACAGGTGCTCTGGGGGTATAGAAAAGTGTAAAAAGATTTGTTCCCAGAGGAGCCGAGTCAAAAGTGTATCAATAGTTCATTTGATTGAGACTATAGTGACGGTTGTTTTCAGTAAACTTCTAAACCATAAAGCTAAACTAGATATAATCATTAATTTTATTAACTATCAAATTATTATTTGATTGATAAATAATTATTTATGCTTCCTTATTCAATAATTAGGTTTATGTCAGCAGCTTCTGCTTGCCTGCCTAGAAATCTTATCAATCTCTAAAATAATTAGTGTGAAGATACATAGCCTATGAGTTATAACGGATAGTCTAAGGAACATATCAATTTTCAGAATACATTCAGCAGTTCCTGAGTTTATTTTGTACAAACAAACGATCCTTACCCATCATTGCCCAGGTATTTATTTATCCCAATCTTCTATTAGACAGGAAAATGTATGAATTTTGATGATTGATTTGCATCAAGTTGTGCATCAAACAATAAGTTCTTTATTTATCCACCAAACATTTAATATAATCAATGATTGGTTCACTTTGAGAGACCTAACTAATCTAGGTAGAACAATACCAGAACCTTGAGAGTTGCAAAATAAAATTCTGCCAGGTGTAAATTGATTTGGGTAACTAGAAATCCAGACAAACAGAAATTTACTGCAATGTAAAACTTTAGAAAAAAAGTATTTTCATAAAAATCATTTCTTATATTGTACTTGACTGGATTTTGGAGAAAATATATTTCTAGATGTTCCAAACATTTAAGAGTACCATGAAAACAACACAGGAATAAGAAAGACAATTTGGATAGTATAGATAATGTTTCTTTAGATACTATTAAATACCTTATTAATGAATGGGAAAGAAAGACATCACTCGTATAAACTGAAAACTTTGCAGTGAACACTTGATAATTTCATACGTAGTAAAAAAATCGAAGTTACCAGGAAAGTATTAAACAAAATCAATTAAGGTTGAGAATGCAATGTACGCACAAATTTAATATGATTTATTAATACTAATAACAAGCAATAACAATAACTTCTATCAGCCTTATTCTGGCGTGTCTTCTCTCAGAAAAAATCAGTCAAGCAGGGGAGATACTCGATGAGGAGATGTTATAGCTGCTAGAATGTCGATTTGATTGTTGAAGCAGCTAGTTGAGAAGAAACAGCAGACGAACACTGCAAAGTTGCACGCGATAGGACTCAATAGCGTGCTGTTGCTAACGATGGAGTCTTCTCTCAATCTTATAGAGAAGACGATGAACAGAAGATTATCACAGCAAGTAGCAGGCCCCGTAGACTCAGCCTAGACCTAAGGTTGCAGTTTTCGAAGCTATGACGTGTAGTAAGGTGCTATCTGTGGACGAAGTCTGCCATCTTTGCCGACTTAAGTACATGTAGTAACAAATGAAGATCGCCAATGGAGAGCGCCTCTATTAATTTAATAAAAATAAGTAATAGAAGCACTCATTTAATGATAAAAAAAATGAACATTTTAAACATAAATGTTTAAAAAAATTATATATTAAAAATAATTATCATGCTCCTTGGATAATATAACGAATACTTATTTCAAACCCCTAATTGCTCCAATAACTTCTCTCATTCATTCGTTAAGTGCAAAAATTAGCTATTTTGTGATGCCCAGTCCAAGTATTACTAACTGTTTCAAGAATATAATAAAAATTAATTGGTGAGTCCAAAGGAAATACTCAACTTTTTAACAGGTGCAGAGCAAAGCCTGCATATTACACAATAGTGGTTGTAAAAATGATTTAATTGACACAAAATTTTAAAGGTCTATTTAAAAAATTCTAAAATATAATAACAGAAATTTTGAAAAAAGTCAGTAGCATTTTTCCAAATTTTTATATTTAAAGGAGATACTTAAGATTTAAGGATTTGTTTTTTTTTCCCTGATAACACCTAAGGAAATTCAATAATATCCCCAAATAATAAAGTTTTGGGAACCAACAATAAGAATTACACTTGTCAAAGCTGATATTAATAGGTTTTTAATTGTTTTTGTATGATGGTTTAATAAATATTTAAGAAACTCACCCGACCAACACCAATCAAAAACCTCTTTTTTACAATGTTACTTTATTTTCTATGTCATTTTTCCCCCTTTAAATAGATTTCATAAAAACAAACAATTTGATACAATAAGAATAACTGGGAGTTCATTGTTAGCCATGAATTCAACACACAGAGAAAATTTGCTGGGATATTAGCTTAGGCTGATGAAAGAGAGAACTTAAATTTTCATCAAATTTATGAATGAATATCGTTTCGACATACTATTTATGTCTGCATAAGTGTGAGATGGTTTGAGAAAGATGTAGACTGTTTAAACCATATTGGAGGAATGAATTGGTTCCTTGGATTAATTACATAGTATTTATAAAATTTTTCATCTTGGGCTCACATGTAGTTCATGTTTCTGAGTTAATAAAACTTCAATATTTAGTAGTTATTGGGATAGTATGTGCAAGTATCAGAATGTACATCGCTAAATATAAGGTATAGACACTTATAAAAAATGTAATGTAAGATAATAATGAACGTTCAACTTTCCAGTTGTTTGTAAGGTTACTGATTACACAGGTCTGCAAAAAAAAAAAAAAAATTTCAGCTACATGGGATATAGTTGCTAAATTATAAGTTTTAAAGTGCTCTGAATCCAAAAATGACCCACATTTCCCTCCACCATGTTCATTTTTTTGCAAATTAAGAGAGGTTAAAAAAAATAAAAAAAAAATACAGTAATTATCCAAACAAATGTTTTGTTTATTGAATTTTTTTAAATGAATTATCATAAATATTTCTGAGGGCCATTAAGTTAAGGGAAAGCCACTTGTTTCTCTACCTAATGAGTACAGGGGTCACGGTCACATTAATCAAATGGTATGATGGAAAAATCCATAAAATGTTTGTAGGTAGGATGTATCGATGAATGAAATATAAAAGTCCTGGGTTCAAATCCCTAAAGAAGGGTAAAATATACTAAACAAAATTTTTTTAAATAAGACAAGTCTACAAAAATAAAAAGAACAGCTACTTGGGATTTTTCTGTTACTCTCAAGGTTTTATGGTGTGATGAATTCAAAATTGTCCTTTTTTTTTTTTTTTTTCCATCACATACAGATTTTATGCAAATGAAGTGTTTGTATTGAAAAAACACTAGAGTAATGAATAAATCACTATTTATTATAATAAAACACAAATATATTTTTCTTTCTATTAACCCTTTTTCGATAAATTATTACTGTTCACTCATTTTGCCTGTGAAATATATTTTTTCTTCTGGTGCGCTTACATTTTCCAGTATATACTTAGTCACTCTATAGCATACAACAGTAAACAATCATCACATTGACATCCAATCTTCTTTGATAGCAGCTTTCAATATATATTTCACGTCTTGGTGAAATCTTACATACAGCTTCTTGCTGACGGCTCCTGAGTTTTCAGGGAAGTAGTTCACACGTGGGTGTAAAAAATGAACTTTCAGTTATGTTGCTGCCTAGAGCTTTATAAGCAGCTAATTTAAAATATTTTTGTTTGTAGTCTGGATCTCTTGTATTTTTTTTATCTTTTGCAAACATCCTCGAAAGAAATCCATGCTTCTTCTTCATTGTCATCATTGATTCTAGGAATAAGTGATCAGTCAAAAGTTTAAGTATGACAGGTCCTGTAAACACTCTCTTTCATCTTAACTTCAGACAGTTTGGGGATATACTTGTTGGAAACATTCCTTGTCTTTGGACAGAGATTTTACTCCATATTTTATATTAGGCCAAAAAGGAACCAGTTGAAGCATAATCAATCTGGAGTTCACCACTCCTATCCCCCCCCCCTCACCAACCTAAACTCCAAATTTCTCATAAATCATCTTCCGGCCTCTTTCCAAAAACAAAGAAATGAGCAATCATCCTGTAATAGTCAGGAATACCTTACCAGATTTTGGGTTTAACGAGAAATATGACACAAAATGACAACCGAAAAATGAGTTTTGCAAGTAAACCAGATGTGATAGAACTTTTTGAGTATTCTTCTGGATCCAGTGATCGAAAATCTATAAGGAACTAACAAAAAATCAAATGCAGTTTTATGGTTGCAGACCTGTGTTATCTTTCTTTGCTAAGGCTTATCGAGGGGATTAAATTACTAAGATTGCCGGCAACTCAATAGCTTTAACTTCTGCCCCTTGTGAATAACATTAATTTACAAATAATAAATGTAAATTCATTTGTACTAAATGACTCATATGTTAAAACCATATACCATATGCTGCCAACATCTTTTTTCTGAAGTATAGATTATTATTTTTTAAGTTCAAGTGAGTACATTAAACAAAAAAAAAAAATAACAACAGTACTTAAATTTTAAAACAGCACCATACTACAAAGAATATTTCTTTAATAGTTTTTATACCTTGTCAAGATACTGCACACCAAGTCCTTTTCCTCTCCACTTTATTTTAGAAACGCTTTGACTAAAGTCAACATGAATTCTGCGATCATCTATTAGAACATTGTCCATCTTTAAGTAAGCTTGCTCACAGGACTTTTGATCTTCAAATTCAACGAAAGCATATTGAAGTGAATCCCCTGTTTGATGATCACGAATAACTTCACAACTGCAATGAAACAAAATAACAGTAATAATACATAATCCAGTAGCAGTTTACAATAAAGATATATACATACAGTAAATTAAGTACTGGAGTAGAGCAGAAAATCAATAAGATAATTTAAAAAAAAAATGAAATCATATAGATAATCATTAGGCACCTAAGAAAATTAATTGTAAAAAGGCTATGCTATGGTCATGTAAGTGGAAAGAAAACACCCCTTACATTAATAATGGCAAGGGAACTCAAGAAAAAAGTGGCAGACTAAAACTTTCTTGGATGAAACCAGTGGAAAAAGATATGGTAGGCTAAAGAGCTAGCAAAAGAAGATGGCTTAGATTGAAGGAATTGGAAGGACAAAATCTAAGAATGATCAGGAAGGATAACCGCTTCAAAAATAACTAACCTACCATAACTTGTTTCAAAACACCTTTAAATTACTTGAAGTAAGGCTAACAAATGGGCACAATTACTACCTGAACCAACATCTCAAAAAATAATACACGTGTGCCATAATAAACAAAATCAAACTAACAGACACTGAAAAAAATTAACCTAGACAGACAGAATTTATAGCAGAAAAATGAAACAAAAAATATTTGAAATACCATGGTAAGGGGAGAAAAAAATAACTAGCATAAATACAATAATCTACAAGTGTCATTCAAGAGACCAATTGTGTAAATATTGACAGCTTCTTATTGACAGATATACTATGTTCACTGCTTTATTTGAGTCTAGGCAGCTGTTTTCATGTAAGTTAGCAACAATAACATTGTTTCAGTTGACAGAGTACCAACATTAAAAATGGCGAAAAGATTAGGAAACTTGCACAAATTATTAATTAAACAGTAAACCAAATTATAAAAATGTATGTGGATTGATAAAAATTTATTAAGGAGAAAGTTGAATAGTCGAAATGTATGATGGTAACTGGAGGAAATCAAACTTAATCTATAACGTATCCCCTGCATTATCAGAGGCAGCAATGCACTTAACTTTCAGCTCTTCGTCCACCCTTATCCTACTTAGCTTACTGTCTTAACAAATCAAACTATTTGGCATTTGCATTTATAAGAAACTCATTTACAAATTTCATGCAAATGAATATTTATTTGTTTCATGTTTTACAACTGACATCATTGTCTACTGACAACAGAATTAAGTCGAGGAAAGATAAATTAAAAGAATTAAGTACAACATTAATTAGTAAAAAATAGAATAATTTAAAACCAAATGCTGCCATTTTACTACAATAATAGTGCCCAGAACCAAATAATAAAGAGTAAATTCTTGCTACTTCAACACAATATATATACTATTTGCAATAGTTAAACTTATGCAAACTAAAAAAAATAATTGAAAAATCATGTATAATTGAGCCCTTACCAAGATTATTCAAGTACATGCTAAGTGGAATAAACGTTCAACATTTGCTCACTACCTACATCACACTCGAACTAACTGTAGTGTGCTCAGAATGGATATGAAATGTTTCACATTGGACAGACATTATATTAATGGCATCTCTTAAAAAAGAATTTTTTTTATATAATATAAAATATATATATTAATTCCTGCACTAAGCTCAATTTAATAAATCTGCTTAACATAAATAAATAACAAAAATGCAAATTCTTATAACAAACAAAATATTTCTACCTTTTAACTTTGCCAAACCTCCCAAAAATAATTTCTAAATCTTCATCAGTTGTTACAGGATTTAATTTACAGACGAATAATACGTTCTCGGGAGGTGCAACTTCAGCATGTGGTAAATCACCGACGATTTCCAATATAGTAGCTCTTGCTTTCGCTTCTCGGTCAGCTTTAATTTCTTGCAACTGGATTTCCGATAATCCTTCTTCATCATTAATTTTTTCATCCGCACCAATTCTTCCATTCTGAAATATAAAAAAAATGGAAAAAAAGAATACACTAAATTAAATTCATTTTCATAATAGTTTTTAAAATAAAGTTAAAGAACTAACCGAAGCTTGGATAGATGATAAGTCAGGAGAAGCATCAGGAATAACAAGTCCAGGCAGATCATCAAAAGGATCTTCAAGAATCACAGTATGGGTAATCCTATAGTCAAAAAGTATTGTAAAAATGTAATATAAATAATTTAATAAAGATGACATTTACAAAAAACAATTAGAATATAGTCTTATTTGAAAAGCCATCTTTATAAATGTATATAAATAATGAAGAATAATTTTGCCGATTTAATAAATAAAAATGTAAGTAATTGAACCATCATAATTTTCAATTGCACAAACGAAATTGTGAGGTTTATATACTTAAAGAAACAACTACAATATCATTTCTGTAATAATGCATTATACTTCAACAGCATGCTTATCATATAACTTAATACTTAATGTATTACTTAATAAAATAGTATAAAATAAGAATTCCAGTTAGAATAACTACCAATAAAATAAAACTAAGATTCTAACCTACAAAATAAAATTAGTAGATTACAGGAAAAAAATATGAGAGTTGAAAAATCTTTAGCAAATTTCATAGTTTTACATGCTATAAAAGTAAGTATAATTCAAAATTCCATAAAATATATGCATCTATTTTATATATGTTGCTACTGTCTAAATATTCTTCTATATAGTGTAATTTGCATCAATATATATTTAGATTTCACAATTAGTTACTAATTTTATGACTGTATAGTACTTGATTGTACCTCTCATAGTTAGGGATAGTGAAGTTTGAAATAAAAATATGATTTTCAATAAGCAAAGACAAGAATAATTGTCCTGGTAAACAAAATATTAACTTAACCATGCTTACTTTCATTATTCAAAAGTTATATTAATTTTACAACAAGGAAATGAACAATCAGTTTGCTTTCTGACCAATCAGTTGTTTATGATTGTTAAATAATTAGAACTATTGAAAAATACTAAAAATAAATCAATATCTATATTGTAATTACCTAATATCCTGATAAGGTCTGTGCTGATGATCACAAATAGCATCATTCAGTTTTATTAAAATATCGAGACCTTCAGTAACTTCAGCAAATACGCAATGCTCTTCTAAAGATTTCAGCTCAGTTCCAAGTGTAACAAAGAACTGTGATCCAAGCCTATAATTATTAAATCACAGACAAAATTACAAAAAACTGCTTATACTACTAAGTAAAAAAGTAATATTTTATTAGAAAATACAGGCCCCTTTCTCTTTTAGTTATTGAGATAAGCAAAATCAAAAGACGTCAGGAAAAAAACAGAACATTTCAGGACAATTTTGATAACAATTGTAGGAATATAATTATTGTCTTCACCTAATTTTATAACACAATGGCATAAACATTTAGATAATCATTTTTTAAGGTATTTCATAGGTTTTTGGTTTTTTTTTTTAAACCTCAGAATAAAGAGAAGTGAAAACTATAAATTAAATAAAATTGATTAAAACTATATATATATTTTGAGCTCAGTAAATATATATATATATATATCTTTTTCATGATGTTAACAAATGTATTTCAGCATATTTATAAAAGGGATCTTTCATGAACTCATTTCTAATACAAAATCAATTGCTATTCAAATGCAATCAATCAATTACATGTCATGTAGTATTTATTTAAATCCTATAAATAACAAAAAATACACAATAAATATTATGTCTGTCATTATGTAAAATAAAGCCATAGTTGTGTTAGGTTTTATTTTTGACTCCATTTGAAAAGATAGTCCCTACTCATTTCATAAATTTGAACTTGTGATTCTGCACCTCATTTGTAACCAAAGCAACTCGATAAACAATAAATTTTAATGATTAAAAAAAAAACCTAGATATATAACTCTGTAAGTCAATTTTTAGAGTACTGGTGCCTAGCTAGACTGGGCATATTCTGCCAATGCCACTCCACTATTCCCCGAGTAGATTAGCATTGGAAAATTGTACTTTTCTCATTTTCTTCCTTATTATTGACAAATTTTTATAGTTCATATCCTTGAAAGATCTACACAAGATATTGGTCTAGATAGTAATTACTTTAATATTCGAAGTGTCTCATGGTTTCGTTAATGTTTAACTACAAATACCAAGAAATAGGTTCCAATAAACAGAGTGTAAGAAAGATCTATTGTATATGAAAAATTATAAAAAAAACAACAACATTAAAATTAAGATGACCATATTAAATAATAATAACAATATATAAGAATTGCCTTCCTGAAAAAACAATAATCGTGAAACCAGCATATAATTTCTATTATTATAGGGATGTCAGCAGTCTACACTTTTAATATTAAGAAATAAATTTATCTGAAGCTATCAAATGTCAAAAAAAAAAAAAAGTATGCTACAATAAAGTAAATTAATATTTTTTAATGATACCAAATTCTGACTTATATCAATACCGCCCCATTAAAATAACAGAAGTAAAATATGCATGAAGAAATGATCAGCAAAATAATTATGAAACAAAGACATACATGTTATTGCCATAATTAACCATCGAAAGCAAACCTGGCTTGGTATGCTTGATTTTTGGCATTTTTTCCCCTTCATAGAACTTTGATTCCTCTCCATAAACCAACCTAAAAGTACAAATATTCAAAGTTAATAAACTGATATTTTGAGATAACAAATTTAAATAACAACATATAAATATAACATCACCCATAAATAGATTCTCCACCAGTGCCGATTCCGGTTGGATCCCCCGTTTGAGCAATGAAATTAGGTTGAATCGAATGGAACAGGCAGAAGTTGTAATATTTCACCTTACAAAGCTTCAGAAAGTTTTTGCATGCTAAAATATAAACAGATATATGAGCAGTATTAGAAATATTTAATCCAAAGGATAGCTTTAAAAAACAAATGAAACACATATTGAGAGCACTGACTTTGCGGCCTTTCTTCGATAAATAAATCAACGGTTATGTCGCCTAAAGTTGTTTCAATAACAACTGCCATGGTTATGAATAATAATTTTTATCCCATCATTTTTAAATCATTGTAAAAATCATGTAGCTTCCAGATAATGTATCTAAAACAAAAAGTTATTGCTACAATTAGCAATAGGAGGTTGTAGTAGATTATTTCATCGTTTGTTCATATAAAATATGAATTTAAACATAACAATATGTATGAAATTTAGAATATAAATTTCGGAACTGATAACGCTAAAGAACAACATGTTATCTATAGTTTTACTTACGGATCTTATTCTTTCAGAATCCATTGCTTCACCATATATTATATATAAAAACACTAAAATCTCTTAAGAAAAAGTGAAATATCTTAGTACTCTCCCTGTCACGTCACGCGAACCATATGTCCAGTACTCAGGAGGTTTCAAAGGATTTGTTACTTTCCAAACAACCAGTTGTCCCCCAACTATTTACAAAACCTTCGTCGTATGTTGGCAGCAGTGTTTTCTGTTTACCTTTTATATTGGTTGCTTTGGAATACTAGTAGTGACTTGCATTTCTGTTATTTATGTAAAACTATAACGAATGATTATTAAAATAAAAATTATTTGTAAACATTAAGTTGTAAGTAGAATACACAGTAGAGGCTATATAAGACGTAATCTTCCTCGATCAGTTCTGCTGAACTGATATTAAAACTTTTCATGTGGTGGTTGTGAGAGAAGAAAGTTATTGCAGTGCCTCTCTACCTCCATGGTGAAAGACGTCCGTACGATCTAATCGAGATCATGGTGGACTGCATCCAATATGCATAATCCAAGCTATATGAATAAGTATGCTCTAGACTCTGAAGGTTTAAACCCATTCCTCTGTGTTTATTTTATTACAGATTTTTCTATGCTGCTACATTATATTTTAATTTATAACAACCAGTAGGAATTAATGTGTTTTTTAATATATTTTTTCAAATAAACACTATTCATCAATTGTGAAGGACTTTATCAGGGCTAGAACCAGTAGAGGAGTGCTCATGGGACTATGGACTATATTTGGCCGTAGGTACGCAAAAAAGATCCAACCCACAGACATCCATTTTGATCAAATTACACATTTCAATTTTAGTCTATCAGGTTTTTGTGCAGTTACTTTTTTCAATTTTTTTCCCCCATTTGAAGTTAAAAAGAATACCAGTACCTATAATCCATAGACCAGTCGTCTTACTATGCAGAACATAAAAGATGTAAAAACTTTACCAATTCCTTAGAAAACAGAAAAATTAAAAATTGTGGGTAGGATCATTTTTGCATATATATGGCCATTTATAGAAACGATTGTTTGTAAATGAGTTTGCTAAGTATGCCCTGGCTGTTTGCGAAATTTGGTGATTAATTAGTACAAAGGGGAGCCAATACCATAAAAATGATTTTATAATGCTAATTTGTTTTTGGTTGAAAGTTGGAAATTCCGTGACTCTAGTACTTTGTCGTCCTTTGCCTGCTAATTCCTAACGAATAGAAGGACAATTATCGTTTTCATACCGTTTTAAAGTGGATGGAGCTTTATTAATTAATTACTTGATATTAAAATAATTTAGATTTTCCCATCTTTTATTTTTGTTTTCAGGTGTCCAACGCACATACATAGGTCTATACATTTCTTATAAAAATTATTACGTGCAGACAATCCAAATTATTGTAAGTAGTGTTTAAGACTTAAGTTTTTAACGCCTTGTTACTTGTTTCGGTAGAAAAAGGCCCATTAGCCAAAACCACCTAACTTAACACTTTTAACAATCTCCACTACATAAAGCTTACTTTAAACAAGACTTTAGTTGGTTTGGAGGAGATTGCGGAGGCTTCTCTCGTGTCGTTCTAAGTTTCATGGGATGAGATGGCTCTATATTGTTATTTTTGAACGATAGTCCATCAAATTAGGCGAAGAAGTAGTTTGAATCGTCTGACAGTTTGTTGTTGTCATTAGGATACAATGTGGAGGCCCACCCATGTGTGGAGCTTGTCTAGTCCTATAAGTCCTATCTAAATGGTTTGGCAAGAATGGATTGGTTGAAAAGAAAACCTGGAGGACAGGTTGAGCGACGGAAGGTGAAGGTGCACGAGAGAACTTGCTAGCGTCCACTTTAAGCATCCATTTGGACAGCTATGGTTCTCAAAAGGACAGCTTGTTCCTGTAAAGCTTGGGTCCCATTTTATTGAGTGGTGTATATAATTAGAGTTCTCAGCATCCTGTGCTGGGACTTCAGTGGACTATTAAACGTCAATAGATCTTAATTTATGTGATTTATTACATGACTCCAATTTTTGAAAATTTCATCAAGTACTCAAAACTAAATTTTAAGCTACAATAACAGTTTACATCCAGTAAATTGTACAACTGACAATAGTATAAAATATATTGTTTATACAAATGAACGTAAAAAATATTGTGGTTAACAAAATTGATTAGATTATTTTAGACTTTTTTTCGACAATTTTATTTGTAGTTTTAGGGTAGAGATAGCGGTACTTGCATTTTGATGGTTATCGTTATCAATATATACAAAATATTAGCTCGTTTTCTTAACCTGTTGGCCGTTTTTTCTCACCATCAGTAATGAGTAACCTATGGGAAGCTTATAACCTTAAACTGGTGTTTGTCAAGTTGTTATTTTTTTGTGATTGTATTAATCATATTGTAATTGTAGTACAATAAAGTGTGCGTGAAAATATTATTTGCATTTAGTTTCTAATTAGTAATTGACTGAGGGTGAAGGTATTTTGCAAGACGGAACGTGCAATGGCTACTAATGATAATGTAAACCTATCTTCAAAAGAAAAGCTTGCAGACAAAATGAAGAAACTCAAAGAATTACATTTCAAAAGGGTATGTTTTTGTGATTTTTATTCCATGATATAATTTAAAAGCTGATTGCCTAGACATCAATACAGGCAATTAACCCTTAACATGGGATATCTTTCTCGGACTGATATTTATGTATTCATTCCCTTCTGCTGTTAACTTATTTGGCAGTCTTAGTAAATTTATTGTCTTTAAGGGTTAAGTAGGACCAAATTTTATAGCTATTTATTTATCTTTTTTACAGTGATCTTTAAGTACCTGGGCTTCCTCAATAATCCCACACCATTCTTGTCTTTCCTGCACCTGTCTCTTCCATTTTTCACCCTATAGGTTATACTATCTAAATATCTTGAACTTGGACGTCCTGCTGCCCTTCAAACGGTCTTTAGAGAACTTTAGCCCCAGTCATCTGTACCACATGCCACTGGACAAGAAGCCACCGTATCTTAGCTTCTTAATAATAGAACATATCGGGTTCAATTTCATACTACCCCACATTTTTTTAAAATTCTCTAGCATCCATGGTCATAGACCGGTCCATAGATTCTACAAAGCATTTTTCTTTCCCATATTCTTGATACAATTGTGAGTGTCCAAGTTTCACTGCCAAAAGTTGCAAATGACCTGATATGTTTCTTATGTCCAAGAATCTTGGCTTTGTTTCGCAAGCATTTGAACTCCAGTGCTTTCTGGAGAGCAAAGGAACACCTATTTCTTGCAGCCAATCTTGCTTTGATTTATATTTCACTTACAAGAGCTCCCAAATACTTGAACCTTGTTGGCTTGAGTACATGATAACAAAATATTGTTCATTATTCCATTCTTGGATTCCTTGATGATCTAAGGAAGTTTTTTCACTGCTTCAAATTACCTAACACCCCTGGTAGATCACAGATTTACCATATGAGATATCACGGTATTGTCTTATTGAGCCTCTAAGATTTTTTAGCATTCTTCCTATTATCCATACCTTCAGTATTAGGTTGTACAATGCTTTCTTCAAGTCTTCTCCTTATGGCAGTATTTATTTTATCACAGTAAGGGCTTCTATTATTTTTTAATGACCCGAAGATATTAATACAGTATCTGTTAGTTATGGCAACCTTAATTAACCATCTTTCAGGAAAACACTCCTCTCAGCGTTTCTTTTTTTTCATTTATTTTAACATAATTTTTTTCATTTAGCTAAATAAATTTCTCCCGATCCTAATTTTTTTGTTCACTGTGACTAAGGATGTTACTCGGTTATCCGCACTAGGATAGCAGGTTCCCATCCATGTTTTAAAGAAGTGTTATTTCCTTAGTTTTATTTAATGCCTGCTGATGGTGCTTAAAATCAAACTAACTCCATTGTAAATCATGTTTCACAATTAATTAAATACTTGGAAATAAGAGAAAAAAAATTGTTTTATTGAGTAGGATATCAAATTAAAGATCTTGCCCTGATTAATAATATTTAATTTTGTTTTTAATTCTAATCTACTAAGCCATTAAATCGGCATCCGAACTTAAACTCAATCTGTGTTTTACATAGAAACAAGATATTTTGCACATTAGTTCCATTTATTGCCCGAGGAATTTTTGATAGTGCTAAAAATAAACTTAATCCCATGCTAAATTGTGTCACAATTAATTAATTACTTGGCAGTAAAAAAAATTTGTTTTCCTTGCATCAAATCAAAGACCTAGGCATGCTGATCAAGATTATGTATTTGTTGTTAGCTTTGTGGACTATTATTACAATAAACATTAAATCAGATAAATGATAATTTTGTTTTGTAAATATTTATCTAAAGCAACTGGGCATGGTGACAAACCTCCATGTACATACAGTATCAATCAGTGAATGGGGTATGTTTAAAAAACTTATTTTGAATGTGTATGTTAATAAATATAACTCAATTGAATTAAGAGATTATTCAAGTGGAAGTAACTAATTAATTTACGTTAATTAATCTAGTTAAAAAATGAATTTACCCAAAAATATTGAAGTACTACTAACAATGGTTTTTAATTAAAGTCTACCACTATCATTATAAATGTTTCTAAAAAATTTATATATATTTAAATACATTTAGTTCCCTGATGATTAGTAATAATTCCATTATTGGCCAGTGTTCTGAGTTAAGAGTTAAGTTTTTTGGCCCTGTTTTAAACTGATTATAATTACCAACCTCTATTAATTGTTTTATTTTATAGAATGAAGCCCGTCAGCTCAACCATAAAGAAGTGGTTGAGGAAGATAAAAGAAACAAGATGCCAGCAAATTGGGAAGCGAGGAAAAGGAAAGCAGAATGGGTTTTAGATGATGAAGAAAAAAGAAAGAATGCTGACGAAAAGGTAAAGATTTTTTTTTTAGTTTTAGGGCATGTTATTGGATGTGTGCAAGGTTAAGTTTTAATTTATTTTGTCTTGTTTCCTGAATAACCATAAAAATGGTTCCTAGTTTTTTCTTATTCTGTCTTGATATATCATTTAATATACTGATATTCTGAGGGACCCTGTGCAGTAATGTAGCCTTGTCAAACAATTTGCTGCATCTGATTTGAGTTTTAACCTTAATGCTGCACTTCTAAAGATGAATTCTACCTTTCAGTAGGTGTATAGAAATGAATGGCAACATATAGATAAAAAAAACTCCACTCGACTACTTTTATGTAGAATACCTATAATCTGTAAGAGATCATTGTTTTTTTATCAATGGAACCAAATTCATCAACGATATTCCAATCTAGTTTAAGGAACTGTTTTTCTACCATTAAAATTCATTTTTTTTTACTTTTTAAAATTTATTTCTAAAAAAATCTGTTTATTCTTTTTCATAAAGGTGTTAAATAGTGGAAGCTTATCAAGCCTACACATCTGAATTTTCATCCAAGTATAGTAATTGTACACTAGTAAACTTCAAAGTTAACCTAGAAAATGCTCATAAATTCTAGCAACCATACATTGACTACTAAGCTAGATTAGTAACCAACATCTAACATATGGTAACGATGTAACATGTCATTTTACTTGTGTATATACAAAAATAGCTCGGATAGAGGGAACTTAATGCCAGTCTGAACTAGCATCATCTTTGGATAGCTTTACTAATAAAACCACATTTTAGAATCATCAGCTTTTAGGAAAAAATAAATGATTGTCTTAGTATCTGAACTTCAACCTCAATGAGTTATCTTTATTTTCCTGTAATTTTAAGGAAAATGTTTATCGAAGAAAACTTAATGATTGAAGCCTGGTGGCATGACATATTGGTATGTGTATTCAGATTAGTAGCAAATTACCAGGTTGGCCAAAAGTCCGTTCGGTTTTTGTCGTCACGAGACTTCAAGCAGTCTAATATGTAACTAACTTCAGTCCGTCCCTTGTGAGTGCGCTCTCGTCAGATACTAGACACTTCAACGTAGTTTGACAGGAAATTTCGACGAGACTGATTGTATTTTGTGTGTTTAGGATCATCCTGAAAATGGAAAACAAAACGAACATTATCGACACCTCATGCTTTTTTATTTTAAAAAAGGCAAGAAAGCAGTGGAAACTTGCAGGAAGATATGTGCTGTATACGGAGAGGATACTGTTACAGAACACGTGTGCCAGAAGTAGTTTTCAAGATTTTGATGTTCGTTGCGGAAACGTGAAGAAAACGATCCTTTTTTGAAGAGAATGATGACAGGGGACAAAAAGTGAATCGTCTATAACAATGTGGAGCACAAACGCTCATGGGGGAAGTGAACCAAATTACCACAAACAACCCCCAAAGCAGGACTTCACCCAAAGAAGGTTATGCTCTCAATTTGGTGGGATTAGAGGGGTCTTGTCTTTTACAAACTTCTTCCCACGAACAGGACCATCAATTCGGATGTGTACTGTGACCAGCTGGACAAATTAAATGCAGCGATCCTCCAGAAGCGTTCAGAACTAGCCAACCGTAAGGGGATTGTCTTCAATCACGACAATGCCAGACCGCACACTTCTTTGCAGACGCGGCAGAAGTTACTGGAGCTTGGCTTGGAAGTTTTACTGCACCCTCCATATTCACCCGACCTTGCGCCTTCAGATTTCCACCTATTTTGGTCTCTTCAAAATTCATTAAATGGACAGACCTTCAACTCAGAAGAAGATGTAAAAATCCCCTTGGAAAATTTTTTTGCCAGTAAAGACAGGAAATTCTTTGAGCATGGATTTATGAATCTGCCCATGAGATGGCAGAAGATACTGGAACAAAACGGCAATTATATCATTTATTGAATAAATTGCTTTGTGTTTAAAAGTTGTGTCTTAAAAAACCGAACAGACTTTTTGGCCAACCTATTAGCAAGGCTCCAGAAAAAAAAATCAATTAAACCCAAAAAAAAGAGGCAGCTGCACTGACCTAAAGGATAATAAATAAAACCATTGTTGCAAGAAATGCTTCCAGTCTGTTTGTTTAAATAATGGAGACATGTTTTGTTGATTTATTAGTGTTAATGGTAATGCTAAGTTTCCCTATTTTTCTGTTATTACAATCCATTCGTCTTAGGTATTTTTATTAAACAAAAACAAATATTAACACATTGCGTGATTTATATTAGACCAGAGATTTAATGACACATCTACTTAATAATAAAAATTATAAGGTAATTGAAGAGTCCCTTTAAATTCTTATAACTAAGAGATCAATTTGACCTAATGTTCCCACTTTGTCATCATGTCAGTATTTTTAGCATTCTTACTCATGTGTTAACTATGCAAAATCCATAATATGAGGGTATGAATTAACTGCTTTTGAAAAGTATCTAATATGATTTGACTTGCATGCTTTTAGGAGTAGATCAAATTTGTGTATACAGGGCAAAAAACTTGATTTAGGAAAAAAATATTATATTATGGGTTTTGGAGTGATACCCCTCACATAATCTCCAGCTATATTTATATATATTTTAAAATTTATTTATGAACAAAATCATAATTTTTTTTGAGTAAGGATCAATACCAGTTTTTAGTTGATAATATCATTCCATGTATACTACAAATTTATTTTGGATATTCCATCTCATCTCATACTTTAAAAATTTGCTGTTAAATAATATCCAATTTCCACCTACAATATTTGATTTGATTCCCATTCGTTTATTCTAACTTCCATTATTTTATGTTTCAGGGAGAAGATTATGACAGAGTTAAGCTCCTTAATATAAGTGCACTGGAAGCAGAAAAGTTAGACAGGAGGAGGAAGAAAAAGAACCCTGACCAGGGCTTTGCAGATTATGAACAATCCACTATAAGGCAATATAACCGATTGGTCAAAAACATAAAACCTGATATGAATGACTATAGCAGGCAAAGAGACAAATTAGGAGATGCTTTTTATGGTGGGCGCAATACAATTTTACATGGTTTACAAAAAGATACTAAAGAAGGTATTGATAGGATGGTTGGCGACCTTGAAAAACAGTAAGTGTTTTTGTAAAAACAATTATAGCATTATGTATGTTGCAAATAAGTTGTGTGAGTATACTGGGAGGGGTTTTAGCAACTGCTTTACAGTATAAAAGACTTTCCTTCATTGCATCATTGTTGTTTTTAAACATGGATGATCAGACTTATTTCCCCATTGGATGGCCCAGGTTGACAAATTTCCTACTATTCCAATATAGTCTTGAGGGGTGATATGATAGGGCACCCAGTGCTAGAGTGATAGGTTTAGGGTACTGAAATGGCAAAGAGGGGATAAATGGTTTTCTCTGGGGTCTTATGGGTAAGCACATGATTCTTGATTGATATCGCAGGGGCTTGTCACTGATCTAAGTTAGTCCTCACCAAGATCATAAACAGTTTAGCAGTGGGGTTAAGAGGATAACACTGGCGCAATTACATACAGCTTCGTGTATGTGTCAGCCATGGTAATTGTGACCTCACTTATAGGGAAAAATCTAGGTACATCCCAGTAAAAAAATTATAAAAATTATAATAAAACAGGTGTAAAATTTATTTTCATTTGCACTTAGTGCGCTTTCAGGTCCCGAGCTTTCTATTCTTTTAAGACATCAATGACATGCATTGAATTGTGACATTACTTATTTATGAGGATGTATATCTGCTAAATGTTGAGGGCTAACATGTGAATAGGATAGTTTTTTTTTTACTTTACAGAAATAATCTAATATCATATCAGTCCGGTGGCTGCATGAGTTGTACATTCAATTTCAGTTAAAAAGAACGTTGAAATGTAATATTTAAGTTTTTATTTTTAATTTCATGACATGTTGGAAAGAGAATAAAGACTAAACTAGGCATCCGCGATAGAACAAGAAAAAGTGTAGTAACCTGATGACTTACCTCAAGTTGCAATATAAACGGACATTTATTCATAATAAGCCACCAAATGAAAAATCTGTCGATCTTTCGTTAATTCATTTCTCTTGAATGTCAATTATACAAACAAAACTTTTTTTTTCTTTGCCTATAGTAAATATTTCAAATAGTAGATGTTCTTCTATTTTGTGTGATTCTAATTTTTGTCTCCCTTTTTTTCTAGGATCGCTAAACGTGAGAAGTACAGCAGGCGTAGAACACATAATGATGATGCAGACATTGATTACATCAATGATAGAAACATGAAGTTTAATAAGAAACTTGAGAGATTTTATGGACAGTACACAACAGAAATCAAGCAAAATCTGGAAAGAGGAACAGCTGTTTGAATTTTACTCATGAATACATCACACGAAAAATCCAAAATTCTGTGTGTGCTATTATTATTATTGTAGGGATTAAATTATTCCTAAATTGTTATAGGTTTGTAAATGTGATGCTCATATAGTTTGCATGATATAATAAAGAGCAATACCAATAGTTTTGTAATGATCAATTATTGAAATAAATTATATTCTAAAATATTTAGATTTTATTTAAAGATTTGTGTAGTATGCCTGATAAACTTCACTAAAGATTACTTTGTTGAATATATATATTCAATAGTTGTACTATCATCTAGCCAATCCTCCAGTAATGTGATTTTACCTATATGGTGCTAAATTGTATAGTTAACCTACACTTCAGATAAAATTGCTGAAGTCAATAAAGCTATTGAAAAAAAAAAAAATTAATTTATTCCATTCTTCAATGATTTTGATTTTTGTTGTTCATTTCACACTAATAGATACAATTACTATTTACTACATTAAATCATTTCTAATTCCAAACCACCTTTTGCCAGAACATCAAACACAAGTTAGATTTACCTATTTTGATTTGTATTTATTTATTTTTTGTCATAGAAGCATTTCTTAGTTCATGGAAATTTCAGTACTGGCTTATTAGTGCCCCTCCAAGTAGCTAAAAACTGAGGGAGTATAACCTGAGTTGTAGCTATGAGTAGTACTAACTACCAATAGTATGAGAGTACTATGCCATAGTCAAAATTTCCAAGACTTTTTTGAGGTAGAAATAAGAATGAACACATTGAGAGTTATAAATGTTTGTATTAAATGGATACAAAATTAAAAGGAAAAATATGCTTGATAATTTGGTACCATATACAATGTACATTATTGTACGCTTACAACTGAAGTTAGAAAATGAAACCAAGTACCTGAGGAGGATATATATACAGCCCTTATTTGGATTTTTTTAATAAGGATGGTCATAAACAAAAGTCAGAATAAATAATGGCTATAAATAAATAATTTTGACAATTAAGTTCATCGAATGTAGGATTATAATACAGTTAATTTTTATAGGGGTTTCATCCATCCCTTTCAGTTTATGAGCAGAACAAAACAAATAAGATATTGTAAGCAAAACATTTGCCAGAAATAAATGATCAGGACAAATTTATCATCAGAGAACATTGTCCCAAACAATTATGATAAATATGTGCACTAAATTAAATAAATATTTCAGTTTATTTGAGGCCTAGATACAAATTTCTCATATCTTCAGCAAAAAAATAAATAATAATTTTATAATTTAGTCCAAAAACTGATATTTTGTTCATCCAGAACAATTAAAAAACATAAAGTTGCGATTTATTCCTAAAAATATCGAACCTAAAGGTTATTGAATCTAGGCCCCTTGTGTTACAGTTAAACATTAGTTATTAAAATATTAATAGTAAAACAATTTTATCTAATTAAGGTATTATAGATCAAATAGACAAAGAAAATTTGTAATATTCAAGTGTTTGAAGACTGTAGATATCACATTATTCAAAGTTTAAAATATATTGAATTCAATTAAAATAGCAGATGATAATAATTGAGCCTATAAAAAATTAATAGGATTAACATATATCATAATAATAACCTAATTTATAAGAGCTTCAGTTAATACAAACCTTAAAACATCTGCATTAAGTTATCTTTGCTTTCATGCACCTTTAACACTTTTTTATTATTATCTTCCTGTAGAAAGAAATTCTACAATGCCAATTGTTTTATCATTATTAATACCTTTTATAAAATTTAATTATAAGCTATCTATAATTATTTAGTAAATATCATAAACTATAAGGAATACACAGCCATTAATTACAATTTTATTTACACTATACTTTTCATAATTCATTCACTGGCCATCGAGATAATCATTTCTAATGTTGTCCAAAGTAAATCCTGAAAAAAAAAAAATGAAAATTGATGAAGATGGTATATTTAAATAATCAGATCAGAATTAATGTCAATAGTGGCTGAATTTTTAATTATAAGTACAGGAGTAATGTAATTATCTAGATGATCAGAATTTATTAAGGACATCAGATTTTAACCTGCATTTCTTGATTTTAGATCCCACACTTTGGTTTAAAATTTCATATCATTAACGCTTTGTATTTACAAAGAAATAATGTTTTCTTTTAACTGCTGGTCAAAAATAATGTACTTTCTTAGACAGGTAGTACAGTAGCAAACTGAAAAATTGATTCATTATTATTATTTTTTTTAGCCAGAAAGGAATGATGGACTTTCCAACAACAAATTAGGCCAGCAATTTTTCTTCTGACACTAGTTTTATTCAAATCATTTTAAAGGCATTGCATTCTTAATAGTTTAAACTGATCATAAATAAAATGGCAACCCTTTAATTCATAACAAGCAGAAAACTATTGTAAATAGATCAGAAGTGGAGTTTCTAGTAATAAGTAGCAGATCCAGTTTACAAGTTTTTGATATACACTCCTTGTCAAATAAATCACAACACCAATTAATCTTGAAATTTGTTAGTTTTGGAGCCTAACCCATGTTCCATTTTATTTATAGCAATAGGATCAGGTATTAAGTAATAGGGTTAGTTACATGAGAGACATGATGAATTATTCATGTCATTGTTACTCACTGTTTGTCGGCAAACAAAGGATTAAATGTTTTTCTTGATTGATTTCAATTCCCCTTTCAGTCTTTTTAACCTTTTGTTTGACCTGTACATCAATATCCCTCTTACCTGTTAATTCTGTGTTTTATTCATGTGGTAATGAGTCGTTTAAGCCGCAATGATTCAGTAAGAATAATTACTCTTCACGAAGAAGGAAAATCTTTGTGTAACATCATTAATCTTCTTGGTTTTCATTACTCAACAGTTTCAAGGGCCATAAAAAGGTACAGAGAGACTGGGGGACACACTCAAGACGACCGAATTCATGGCGCCCAAATCACCAATCCCATTGACGACTGCTTTATTAAAATGCAAGCCCTTAGGAAACACAATTCAACAGTTTCTGGCATTAGAAACTTGGTTTCTGGTATAACGCTTTCAGATTTAACCGTTACAAGAAGACTGAGAGTCAAACTTAAGCTCAAGAAGGCTTGTGAAAGGGCCTCTTATTACTGCAGAACAGCATAGACAGAGACTAAGATTTGCAAGATAACACCAATCTTGGACTGAAAAAATATCCTATTGACTGTTGAGACAAGAGTGGCCCTTAACAGTCCAGATGGCCATGATAGAGTGGAGAATGGTTCATTCAGTACTTCGCATCAGGAACAGTGGCATTTGGAGGGGATTCAGTCATTTTCTTGGGAGGCGTGTACTAATCCAAGGAGGAGCTTTGAATGCTTTAAGGTGTCTGGAGATCATTTTACCAGATCATGTAGTGCCTTAAATACCTTTCATTGCTTATGCATGGTAATGTCTGGCCACATGTGCTTCTGAGTATCTGTAACCTAGAGTGGCCAGCAAGAAGTTAGGATCATAACCCAATCGAACATGTGTGGGACCAACTTAAAAGGAAGGTTTTGTCGTGGGATCATCCTCCTACTACCCTTGAAATGCTACACAACATCCCCCAAGATCTTGAACTTTTTATTAGTATGCCTAAAAGGATCGAAGGATACTTCTTATTAAGTGCCATTATAAGCCTATAAAAATTTAAATTTTCTTATAAAAGAAAAAAAATTGATTTTTGTAAAAAAATTTAATTGAATTAAACATATATTGACTATTAATATTTTGTTTGTTTTAATTTTATGAGCATTTTTGTAAATGTAAAACTTGGTGTTCTCCTGAAATTCAAAAATATCTAGGTATTGCGATATTTTTGACAGATATTTATTTGTCATATATGGAATCACTGATATATTGAAGGATCTTAAAATTAGAGAGGCCTTTTACCATTCAGTCTTTATCTTATTTATTTGACACTATTCAACAAATAGTGGTCGTGGTTAATAATAATATTTTGACTTTGTAGGCATCTCCAAAAAAAAAGCTTCGCCCTAACCATGGATTATAAGTATAGAATTGAAAAATTCTATTAGCATAAATTTAAAAGTTGGATGATAGGGATCTAGCTAATTTGAATCCTATTCCATTTATATTATAATAAAATCATTCAACATAAGTAGAAAAAACTATAGATGGAGTCTGGTTTTTTTCTGTTTTTCTGCAAGGTTTTTATTTAGATTGATTCTTCTCACTGTGGTACTGGCCCATCTATAGTCTAACTGCCCAGCAAGAACAAGAGAATTTTCCAGAGGGGTGTAATTTTTTTAAATGGTTAATAATATGTGATGGGTGCTTGGTAGTATTTTTCCTACACTTACGTTACCACATCAACCAAATAAACTATCAGTTTCCTTTAGTTTAGAGTAAAGAGTATCTCTAAAATTATAATTGTTAACAAACCATGATACAGCTACCATCTAATTGTAGCACATTCATATGTATACAATAAGACAGGGGTTTAAATTTTCTTTTTTTAATTAACTGTACTCAAACTTGAATGAATAAATGTGAACAATGTTTAAAAACACTGTATCTTAATTTCAGCTAGAAAAAATTACAACTTTGCTTAATGAACAGCTCTCTTTTTATTTATACATTTGTTTTATAAAATTTGAATACTCAGCCTACAGATCATCCCCGCCATCTGAAAGGTGTTTTATTTCCCATAGATCTGCTCCTACCTTTTCAAGAAACAAATTAAATATATGGATAAACACAATTCGGAGAGATAAGATTGACTAAAGTCACCCCCATAGATGGGATGTGGTATTAGGCTGTTTCTTCTAAGCCTTAATTTTGGTTTTATAAATCAGATTTGCTACTGCTTTATTCAAGTAGATACTCTATGTTACTCACAAAGATGAGTGAATCCCAACCAAGCTTATCTTCCAAAAAAATATCCTTATGAGAAAGCTGGGAATCGAAACAGTATACATCAGTATGCTTAACACTATGGAGTTGGTCGAAGAAGCCAATAGGTTTCTTAATTTAAAAAATAACCATTGTTACATCATTTAAAATATAACTAAACATATATGATTACCTTTGAGAGGAAATTCACAATCATCATTTGTGTTCTTTTATATTACAGTTGTATAAATGTAATTATCACCAGAAGTTCACTAAGGAACAACACAATAATCAGTAACTTAAATCGTAAATAGTAAACTAAAAATTATTATTCTGAAAATTTCTAAATCTGATATTTTTGTTACAGTTAAATTAAAACTGGTAATAATATAAAAAAAATACTAATAAGATAAAATAGGGGTTTTCTTAATGAAATATCGATTTTTGGTTTTGACTGCAATTTCTTTATTTACATTTACATAAGACAAGTAGTAAAGAAAATTATCAATGAATCCATGATAACAGAAGCCAATAAATTCCACTAGAAATTAATGTCTTAAAGGTTAAGTGTTCGTTATTTAACATTAACATGGTTAGTATGCTGATGTCAGCTTGTGGTTCAATTGGTGGTGTAAAAAAGTGGTTCATATTATTTTTCTAAACTCTGGAAAATTTAAGCACCCTTTCTTTCCATTGTGTTGAACAGCGTAAACTAAAAAATTATTAGGGATAATAAATTTCTTTTACCTCGAGATATATCAGATTCAATTAAAATGTTTTGTTTTTTTAAATAGGAAAATTGATAACAGGGATTTAAAAAAAACTGATGGCCCAGAATTCTTATATGCTAAGTATCGCAGAATGTGGCTTAGATTCAGAAATATCAGTGGAAGAAGCAAATGCAAATGAGTTGGTAGGAAATGGAAATCTGAGCCAAGCGAATGCCCGATTGGTGGAATGTTCTCGATGCTCTCTATAGAAATGCGAGCTGCCTTCAGGGTCTTATCAATAGTACACAGGGAATTCCAATAAATTATTTCTTTTTGAAATTGTTTTCGTAGAAGTCTTGTATTAGTCTATAGTGAAAATAATTATAAAAAGCAATTAGCCAAAACAAACATTTCATATCAGCTTATGCAGCTTTAGTGGATTCAAATAATTAAGTTTTAGCTAATCACAAGAATTATATTTTTAAAGTTCACAGAACATGAAACAATTTGAAGCATTAATTAATTTCATTCATTATACTAAAACACTTAGTATCTGCTCAATAAGTGTTTTTTTTTTTGTTTTGTAACCCCTTGTTACAAAATATAGATTCTACAAACGAATCTATTTACAATTGCTTCATTATATTTCCTGTAGCTTGGCTACAGTTTATACAAATTCTGTTTTATACTAATAGTGATCTGCATTGTAAAAAAGTATAATGATGTACATTATACATTAATGGACTGAATTTATTATAAGTGATGGAGCTCACCTTTTTTATAATAGATAAATAAATTTTGTTTAAGCTGCAGATGACAAACTATGGACTTCCAATTATAGGAATAAGCCTAGTGCTTTTGAGCTGTCAAAAATGATGAGCATGCAAAGCAGAAAAATAATTTTATATTAGTAACAGTTAAGAAAAACACACTCATCAAACAAGTTTATTGTAAAGTTAATAGAAAATAACAGATTTATTAAAACACATAATTTACATTTGTAAAAAAAGAACAATATAAAAAAATCTTAAACAACTCAAAATAACAAAACACGCTAATTCGAAAATAACTTACTACAAGAGGGGAAATTGTGATGCGTAACATGAATGTGAATATTCTGTTCTCCTCCTTCTACAGTAAATAAAATATACAAATATTAGATATTACATGACATAGTATGAATGACTGAAATAACATGACAAAAGTGGTGTAATCAAATAAAACATACAAATCATAATATAGAATAAAAAAAAACATTACTTGGAAAGATAAGATATTTCCAAACTTGATAACTTAAAACGGTGATCAAATATCAACAAAATTATGGTAATATAATAATTCTAAAGAATTAAAAAGTTAAGAACAGTTTAATTTACACAGTACACATTAATTTTAATAAAATTATCGGTATAATTTCCTATTAATGTAAACAAAACAGGCTTAAAGGAAAGAAACATTTTTCAATTAATGGTAACTTTTAAAACCGTCTAAATGATTCATAACTGAGGGATAGAGGATAAGGGACTGAAGTATGTAATTATTCAATTTATGTTAAATATATTTTAAAACATAAAAAATGATTCAATGCTTAGAGAAAACCAATGAGACAACCACAATCGTTCATAACCAACCTAAACATTAACAGTCAAAGAAAAAAAAAAATAACCAAACCATAGACTAAATTATGCACAATAAACATTAATATTCATGCATGCATACACTCCGATAAATTGTTTAAAAGTAATTTAAAATAAATAAATAATTAATATATAAAATAAACAAATCAGTCAACAGCAAAATAAATTGTGATATAATATATAAATATATTTTATTTATATGAGATCATCAGTCATTAAAAAAAAAAATTGCCGATTCTTAAGAAACTTTCACAAGAAAAAAAAAGCTTCAGTCAATTTTGATAAATCCATAAATAAAAACTGATAATAACTTTTATCAGTAATATATATTTATTTTCTAGAGCACTCATACTCATAAAATTCTCTGTACAAGAAGTTGGCAATGAACATTCAAGGCCATAACAATTTTTTTTTTTATACAATAAAAAGTAGTACTTTGTTTTTCATGCAGAAGTCCACATTAAATTGAGGGTGGTGAGCAATGGCGTAGGAAATTAACTAATTGCTCATCAAAATAACCTGACATAGTTTAGGTATGGGAAATATGTTGACTGTGCTTTTCATGTGTACTTACAAGATTAAAGAAGTTTGGCAAATTAACTAAAGCATGAACTGGGCTGATAATTCCCTGATTGACGACTCACATTATTGCCTGGTTTGCAGTACGCTATCCCGCCCTGACTAGTACGTTCTACTGTGTTCAGTACAAGCTGGTACCCAGATTACCATAAGTGATCAACAGTTTTAATAATAAAATTCAGTCAACCGATTTATACATGATTAATTAATTGAATTATTTTACTGTTCCAATTAGCATCAAATTGTCTGAAATATTTCAAGCACTGAAATAAAAAGTGGCAAGATGACATATAATATTTTTTGTGGATTTATTATTTATACTATATTAAAATATTATACATAATGACAAGTATTTAAGAAGCCTTTTAACAATTTTTTACAGAACTTCATGAGGGGAATAGAATGTTTATATAAAATGAATTATTACATTTTATAATAGCATTAATATCTAATAGCAAACTAAATATAATAAATTATTGTTTGTTGCATTTATCCCACAATTTTTAATAATTATTAGCAAAAGAAATAATATTTAAAACATCTCCAATTTTTGGTCGGGTACACCCCCTCTGAGCTAACCCTGCAGGAACTCACTTTCCTTCAATTCAATTCAATTCAACCAACAAATTAAGTTAAATAAGCTTTTTCTATTGACACAATTTGAAAATGTTTTATGACCACTAACTAAGACAGGAACTAACAGAACCTGTATACCACATTGGTATTTTAACTTGATCATTGTAAACAAAAGGAAAATCATCACATGAATGAAGAACTCATAACTTAATAGCTGACCTAAAGGGTAGGGCTCTATCTTCAAACAGCTTTCATATTTCGACTGCCTATTATATCTTATATATATTTTTTTTGTCTGTATTTCATACGCATAGCAGTTGTAAAATTGATCTAACCAATCTGAAATCTTAAAGGAAGATTCCATTTCACCTCAGATTGTGTTCTGAAATTAAGTTATGAGTTCTTTATTCATGTGATGATTTTCCTTTTGTTTACAATGATCAAGTTAAAATACCAATGTGGTATACAGGTTCTGTTAGTACCTGTCTTAGTTAGTGGTCATAAAACATTTCCAAATTGTGTCAATAGAAAAAGCATATTGATTAAGACAGATCACCACAATTGATTTAGAAATTTCTTTCCTATTTTAGCCCTAATATTTTACCCAATTTTAGCCCTAAAAGATATTCTGTAGCCAAACTGTGTTAGGTTTAACACACTTTTGGCCATTCATGAAAGCTAAAAATTTCTAGTTAAAAAAAACTTGATGGACGAATATTGTTATTATCTGTAAATCGATTGTATGAGTCAGCATATCGCTAAAATTGAAGTTTACACTCAAATGAAGAACTAGGTCTAAAAATAGATTAGGCCAATTTTTACAGTAAAAACCCTGCAATCAAAAGTTATGGGCATAATTTTGTTGTATTAGGAACCAAAAACATTTCATCAGATCAATGTTTATCCGCAAGTCTAAAATTAGTCCGTAATCTTGGTTTCTATCTAAATTGAGTGATGCCCCTATTTACAAACATAATGCATTATAGAATTTATTGTCATTAAAGTTAAACAGAAAATATATATATTTGAAAATATATATCTCTAGAAAAATATATTTTTTGCAATAAAGGGGAAATTCCTATTACATATTTAAGACTAGATGAGAAATCTCTTAAAACTTCATATATATATATAAAAACTATTAAAAAAATGAGGTACACAAATTCTTTAATAAAATACTCAACTTTATCTAAACTAATGGTGCGATTTAAAAGGCACTTTTAACATTAAAAAGGGAAGATAATTTTAATAAAAATTTAACAATAACCAATTATAATATTCAGTATTCATATGACTCCCTTAAATAATTATAAATTTAGCTCAACAAATTTGTACATAGAATTGTTTCTTAGGGAACTGTACCTAGTGATACACGAGGCATGAGACAGTATTCACACTGGTTCAAAAGAGGATGATTTCGGAATGTACACATGTGACAACACCAACGAAATTGCTCCATTGAATCTCCAATTTCTGAAAAAAATAAAATAAAAGTTTTGGAAATCAAATTTATGCCATTCAAAAATACCTTTTATGATTATATTATGTAGGGCATTTTTTTTTATAATGAACGAATTTATCCAACCTATCGTTCTACATTTAAATGTTTGTTGTAGCATATTGCTATCACATTATATATAGTCACGGCCATTGAATCAGGCGGGTGGCCATTTTCCCCATGTTGCTGCACTTAGTACCCACAATTGACGGCTGGCAGGGTTCAGCCTTTTAACTGCCAGTATGTGGCAACGCTGGTCATCCCTTCTTGCCAAATTCCTACATTAGGCTCAATTACATTTGAAACCAAGTTTTATTTAAGAATAGTGTAATAATTAAAAAACTTGGTTTGAGCAATGTTTATTTTATTACGACGAACTGATAAACGACAGGTACATATACATGTACTGTAATACATCTAATAATACAAATACAAATACAAATACAAATAAACGGTAATTACAAATATCTTACATAAATTTATAAATGTAACCTATAACCATTGCATAATTCATCTTACATATCCTAACTGTTCATCATATTATGATTGGTATATTGACCAATGAACAAACAAATTACTTGAATTACACATTAGACTAATAAAGGCTGATGTGAAACATAAAACCTTACTAAAGAGGAAACTCACTTTTATTTTAGTATAACTTCTTAGTGCAAGTGAAACAAACTTAGCCTATTGGTAATTTTTTATCTTTTAGATCATTAAATTTAACAGAAAGATACAATAAATAATATAATATTAATTAAAAGGTAAGTAAATAAAAAATTAATCTATCTTACCTTCGACTAAACTGGAATCTTCATCGTGAGATTCAAGTTCCCTACTTAACTTTAAGCACTCAGAACGAAGAACACTGATTTCTTCAGACAAAGTTCTAGCCTGAAATAAAGATTAAATTTATAATCAACCAATGATATTAGATAAAATTACATATTAGGGTTAAAAGTTGAATGCCACTTTGATCATATTTTTAACATTTTGAGAAATGCCTAAATTTGAGAAATTTTTAAATATAGAAATATGTAAGCTACCACTCCTGAGATTTTAAATAAACCACCTAGTTTCATCAAGCGGCCATACCAAAAATTACAGTACTCCACACACATTTACCAGAATAATATACCACACACATACTTCTATGTAAGAACATGTACAGGACAAACCCTAGGGTCACCTTTCCTAGGAAGCTGTCATAAGGGGGGGGGGGAGCAGTCTAGATGGCAGCACCTCTACCTGACTTGGGGGCAGTGGGCTGATTACCCTCTCCCCCTTATATAACTTTTATCATTAACATTTTACAAAGATTAGCCAACCTGATACAAAGGAAACGACTTAGTAACCTTTGTCTGGACTACTCTTTAACCTGTTCAGACCAGGAGCACTACAAATGCTCTTTAATACGTTGACAAAGACACCATCCAAGAAATCACATTGACCGCAGAAGCTTTAAGAAATGGCAATTCATTACATATATACTTTAGTCGTCAAGACCGTTTATACGTTTGGGACAGGATTTATTGTTGGATCCAAGTTCTCACTACTGGTGATTTAATTTAACAATTTAAGCCCATAAGCTCAATATTATGTGTACTTTGCTTCAAGAGGTCATTTATTAATTACAGCCTCATTTGTGTTCATGCCCCAACTGAAGTAGTGGAAAAGGATGAAAACAATGTATTTTATGGCATGCTGAAAAAATGATCTAAGTATGAAGTTCAAATTTAAAATCCAGAAGTTGATAAAGAGGTCACATATCAAACAAATATTGGCAAGTAAAGATTCCATGAACTATCGATTGACAATGGAAAAAAAGAAGATTAATTTTGTTGTATCAAGGAGTTAACTTTTTTTTATAACAATAATTCATTATTACATACATAAATTGAATATTTCACTGTACTGCTTATATGATACACTTTGTGTATCCGTTAGTTTGTGATAAAGCAGAAGGGTTTTGATGTAATCATCCCCCCTCGTTCATTAGTTGACTCCTGGCAGTCCGACTGATTTTGAGTTTAGTTTCCAACCTCCAATGCCATTACTAATAGCGACTAGCACCATGGTCTAAATTATTTAAGGGGAATATCATGTTAGATTGGCCCTGTCGCAAGAATGAAATGAAGCAACCACCTTTATAAGGTGCAGTGCTGCAGATTTCAAATTTCTCATATATATTGTTGTGATATTAAATATTGTGGAGTTTGTATATAAATATTTAATCCAACCTTGAATCAAGAAGGCAAACAAAAACAATTGAGAGTGGAGGAAAAAACAAAAGGTAGTATAGTTGTGGTTGTGATAATGAAAACACACTGAGCATTACATACTCTAGTTTTGGGATCAGCCCGTAATACATATTATTAGCTTGAGATTGTGAGTAAGAAAAACTTAAAAACTTTGTTGGTTAGTAGTTATTGACTTAAAGCAGAACGGAAGAAAAATAGCACGAAAAGAAGAAGTATTAATTTTGTTTAAAGAATGAAGAGAATTAAAGAAGAAAAGGAATCAAATTTATAGACAAGTATTTATATAATTAATATAAGTTTATTTTTTTATGTTTCTAAATTAAATTCATCTTTTTGCCAGAATTATTTTTGTTAATAGAACCTAATAATAAATAATAAAAAATATTTAACTTTAAAGAACAAAAAATAAAATTACAACATATCCAATCAAAGAACGTTATATTTGGCGCCCGAACAGGGACTGATAACGAAGTAATCTGGCTAAAGGATTGTTTAGATAGTGTCACGAAAATTGTTGTAAAATTGATAAAGGTTAGGTCTAGAGTAAAAATTGTATTGTGGTTAAGATTCATATTGTTAAAGTTCTGTCATGGAAACCGTAAGTGAGTCAGGGGGAGAGTAGGATAGAGAGGATGTTAGAACAGACTAAATTAATGTTAGAAAGAACTAAATTAATGTATAAAGAAAATGTGGAAGAAAATAAACGGAATCTTGAAGAAAAGTTTAAAAATGTAAATGATAAATTCAATAAATTGGTGGAAGAACCTAATGAAAAAATTGACAATAAAAAAGAGATCATTGAACAAAATTTACGAAATTCTTTCAAAGATTCTATGTAAAACTGGATAAAAAAACACATCCTTTAGAAACGGATTTAAAACTGGAACTGAAAATTCAGAAATAAATGAAGAAATGAAAAAAAGAAATGATTATAAAGAAGTTAACTTAAAAATCGAAAATAAACCCCTAGATCATGAACAAAATTTAATTAAAAATGATTTAGATACAAATAAAAGAGAAAATAATGATAAAAGTAATAAAAAGGAGAAGAAATCGGAGGATATAAAAAGTATAAAGGAACAAAATACAATTAAAATAACGAGTAACTCTAGTGAACCTAAATCAGTAATTAATCGTGATATAATACGAGTAATTAATAATCATGATAAGTTAGAGATTCAACAATTTAAAAAATCTGACCCAGTAAAAACCTTAAGTAAATTTAAAAATACAAATGGTAAAATTTTGGATTGGGATCAATTCGAATTTAAAATTTCATATCATTTTTGTGAAATCCCCTTTTACGAATTTAGTTGGAACAACATGAAAATAAATAAAAGGAAAGACTTTAAAAAAAATTTCAGGGATGTTTTTAATACCATAGAGTATAATTATAAAAAAAAGTTATATTTATTATTATGAAATAATGATAATCGGATGATATATAAAATTTAATCAATAAGCAATATAAAATTAAAATCAATTGAAAAAACCTATTATTTAAAAAAAAGAAAAAGTCAATTGGACAAAAGTAAAAACTTGAAAAATGAAGTTTAGTGTAATGTTTAAATGTTAAATGTTGTTGTGTTAGTTTGTAAAATCAAATTTGTCAATATGTTAAAATCTATCTAAAAACTTGAAAATTAAAATTAATTGAAAAACCTATTGTAAAATAATGGCAATCAGGCAAATGTAAAAACTTGACAGTGAATTGAAATTTATTGTATTGTATTAAAATGGTGTAATGTTTATTTGGACAATCAAATATGTTAACATCTATAGAAAAAATTAAAATTTTAAAATTCATCAAAACCTTATATGAAAATAGTGTCAATCGGACACATGTAAAAACTTAAAAAATGAATTTTATTCTAATGTATTAAAATGTTAGTATGTATATTTTGTACAATCAAGTTGGCAAATGTTAAAAGCTATATAACAGGTTGAAATTTAAAATTAATTGGAACCTTATTATGAAAATAATGTCAATCGGACAAAAGTAAAAACTTTGAAATTGAATTTTATTCTAATGTATTAAAATGCTAGTATGTTTATTTTGTACAATTGAGTTGGTAAATGTTAAAAGCTATATAAAAATTTGAAATTTAAAATTAATTAATACTTTATTATGAAGATATTGTCAACCCAGCAATGTTAAAACTTGGAAATTATAAATTTATGGTACTATAGTTAAAATGTCTGTAAGGTACAATTACATTTGTAATGTAAATGGTTGAAATGAAAAATTTAAAATTTTGGTGACTCATAATCTGATATTGTCATCTAGTAATAAGAAAATGCAAACTGTTAAAGTGCTAAAAAAGTGAATAGTGAAATCAAAAGTAAAGTGGAATGAAAATTTTTTTATCGACAAACTCAAAAAATTTTTAAATTGCAGCGGACCCGAATGTAGTGATAATTTAAAGTAAAGAATATAAAAATAAAACTACGACATATCCATTCAAAGAACGTTATAATATATATCATACAAATATAATGAACTGATATAATGATTTATGAATTCTATTCTAATTTATGCATCAAAAATTCTTACTTATTAGCCAAAGAGGGAAGATGACAATTATTAAAACAGTGTGGTTACATACCACAACCAATAATTATTAATAAAAATTGTTACCTTTGCTGAAATATTGCAAGTTGCTAACCTTGCATTCAATTCACTCTTTAACTCCTGTTCCCGTTTTTGCATTTCTGTCAGCCTTTTTTTCTCTTTTTCTAATTCTAATTCTATATTTCGTTTTCGTTCCAACTGTCTTTGGATTAAACCTACATAAAAAAAAAATTAATTACATCACTATTTTCAAGTAGCAGAAGATTATGAAAAATAAAGTGCTAAATTACGTATACAATAGGTTAAAAACTAATAGGAAAATACTAAGAATCTCGGTGACTAAAACAGCTACCTTTATTGCAAGAATTAAACCCATAACAATTTTTTTTATATTATGTTTTCAGAGAAAATATTTTTCATGCCTCATAATTTTTTGTAAGAATGGCTTCAAACAGGGTATAGGGACATGCTCTTGTTGAGGGAAGGATTTGGTGGAACAATTGTATAGAAGGAGGTTATTTAAGTAAAAGAGTTAAAAGAGGAATTACTATCGACAGGCAGAAGGGTATAACTTTCTCAACACGGTGTAATGCTGTAATATGTGATAATCTCTAAGGATGGGTGATTCCTAAGTCAATTAAGTTGGGCCTCAAGAGGATATAACTTTCGGTTATACATATATATTTATATTACTGTAATCAAACTGGGGAAAGGTAAAGGGGAGGTCAGGAGTCACCGGATTTGTCTTGGTGGTGGATCTCAAAAGAGGTGACGACAGGCATGGAGCTGTTTGAGAGTTGAAATGGATCAGTCAGGTATTTTGTGATATATGATTACATTGGTTAACATAATTTTTGTCTCACAAGTACCAATAGGTGTACTTAATGCAGTTTTTTATCCTGTTTTGAAATATATGTTCAGAATTTCTCCATCACCCACATCCATCCATCAATATTTTAAAATGTTTTTTTGTCCACTTGTCCATTCAAGTAAAAGAAGCTCCTAGAATATTTAAAATATGACGAAACTAAATGAGCTAACTCAAAGGGTAGCATCGCTACTGTTGTGCAGGTTCAGACGTGTATTAACATGTACAAATGTGATCTAGTATAGCACACATTCATCACGATGCCAGTTGTGAGATATTAGTGAATTAGTAATAGTACACACATCATTGTTGGAGTTTTTGTGTTTCTCAATCATTGTGTATTACATATTTACAATTTTATTTCTTTTAAGTAGCTGTTAGTTACAAAATGGCTAGAGTTTGTTAACAATTTAATTAAATCATGTTAACAATTTTTGTTATGTATGTGGTGAAGTGAAGCCCCAAAGGGGAAATATTACTCCATTAGTAAAAAAGTGTTATGAACTTAATTTTGGGTGTAAAGTAGGGGACCAAACAATGGTCTGGGGCCCAAATATCTGTTGTTTATAGTGTTCTAGGCTTCTCATTGCATGGAAAAATGGCCGCATACCATTTGCTATCCCTATGATTTAGAGGGAACTAAAGATCAGTGTTCTGACTATTATTTCTGCTTGACAAAAATTAAAGTTATTACATCCAAATCAAAACATACAGTGGTGTACCCTAACTTGCAATCTACAATGAGACCAGGTTCACACTGTGAAGAATTGCCCATACCCGAGTCTCCGGAACATGTGACATTAGATGAAGAGAGCTCAGAGTCTGATGAAAGCAAGGAAGAAAAGAAATAGATTGTGGTGACACAACTTTTGAACAAAGCAGTTCATCTGCGCCTTATTTACTGACTCAAGAAAATCTTAACGATCTCATACAATATTTAAAGTTATCCAAAAAACAGTCTGAAATGTTTGCTTCTTGGCTAAAAGGATGGAATCTTCTTCAAAAGAATACACTAAGATATGAACTTACAATAATTGTCATTCTAAATTTAAAGACTATTTTTCTGAAGAAAATGACTTAGTGTTTTATAATGACATTTCTCCTCTTATGGAGACACTTGTAATGGACATAACCCAACAGAATGGTGCTAGTTTATTGATTCCTGTAAAGTAGTTTAAAAGCTGTGCTTCTGGATAATCACAATAAATTCCCATCAGTACCTGTGACTCACTCTGTTAGTATAAAAGAAACATTTGAAAACTTTAAATTAGGAAAAGCTTCAATATGACTGGATGTATAGTGGATGGTGTATAAATGGAATATTTGTAGTGATTTGAAGGTAATTACTGTTATTTTTGGTCTACAGTTTGGTTACACCACTGTATTTTTTTTTATGTGAATGGGATAATAGGGAAAGAAAAAACCATTTCATAAGAAAGTAATGGCCTATACGCGAATCACTCACTCATTCCTGAACAGGAAAATGTGAAACATGACTCATTGTGTAATCATAAAAATGTATAACTACCACTCTTACATATCAAACTAGGATTAGTGAAAAATTTTGTCAAGGCCATAGACAATACTCGTGGTTTCATGTACTTAAAACAGAAGTTTCCTAAAATTAGTGATGCAAAAAGTAAAGAAGCAATATTTGTGGGTCCACAAATACGATCACTAATGCAAGATAAAAAGTTTGAGGAAGTATTGAAGCCACTAGAGAGAGCAGCTTGGTAAGCATTCAAATATGTTACTCAGGGTTTTTTCAGAGGAATCGAAAGGTGAAAACTACCTTGATATTGTCAACAATCTTATAACATACTATAAAAATTTGGGTTGTAATATGTTGTTAAAAGTACACTTCCTGCACTCGCACCTAGATTTCTTCCCGGAAAATCTTGACGTAGCGAGTGATGAGCACAGGGAACACTTTCATTAGGAGATTTTAGCTATGAAAAAGAGGTATCAAGGCAAATGGAATCCTAACATGCTGGGCGATTGTTGTTGGTCCATCAAGAGTGATGCTTGAAGATGGATGACATATATCACATTCACACATGAAATATAGCAGAAAATCATAATTATCTACTTTCTAGATGTGTCAAATGTTTGAATATTGTGTAGATAAGAATGCAGAAAGTATTTCAATGTTTGAAATGCCTGTCTCTCCTTGTGTGATGGGGAAAAACCCATATCATATTTGAATTCAGGAGAAAAAATACTATCAGAATCACATATTTTTCTTCCTGAGAAGAAAAAAAATTTTGTTTTGTTCCCCAGGCTTATTTTAGGATAAGGCTCGGCCAAGATCTTGATTACTGAGAGAGGAGTACTTGGTGGAAGGAATCGCTCATAAGAGTAGAAAGATTGGGTAAGATAGCATAGGACAACCAAGAAATACCTGAGAAGAACTTACAATGATCAGATGGTTCTGTTCTTAAATTAGGTGGCATATAGGGAGATCTGACGACTGGTGGCCAACGAGGGCGTTCCCTGACAGGGCTTGTCGGTGATGATGGGATTTCCAGGCGGGGTGCTGCAGCTGGTTCTGACATCCGAGGCTTTTCTCCCTCCAGCATGCACCAGCATACGTCTTTGTCACCGTGCGCCTAAAAATCATTAATTCAGTCAAATAAAAATTTAATTTGAATTAGTTTCAATGTTAAAACATTAAATAAAATAAATAATTCTAGGTGAAACTATGCAAACCTGAGATGTCCTTGTTCACCAGCAGGTACCCTGGTCACCACCACTTCTTTAATGAGACCATGTTTACTTAATCTAGAAACCTATCTAGAGGTAAAAACCAAGATGTCCTGAGTTGAAGTCCTTATTTTTTTATTTAATTATCACCATTATTCACATTTAAAATAAATAGTTGATCTAAGGGCCAGTCTAGTAATTTTTTTCATTATTTGGATTCTTTTTTATTGTTACTAAATAATTTTTTCACATCAATCATGAATTAAATTGTAAACAAAATAAAGGTATAGAAATGTGTGAGGTATAAAGGCAATATGCACACGCCTCTTAGGTGTGAAAGCTCCAATTCATTTGCTTTGTCTGGTTCTTAAAGAGGCACCCTCTAGTATCTTTCCTCATTCATTGTGCATTTATAGTGTGAAAGCACCTGAAGTAAATACTAGACTAATGAACAGGTACATTATCTGTCATACAGGTATTTAATAGTTGGTGAGTACAAATATTTTTTCATTTATAATAAGATTTAATTTTTGGTGACTGAAATAGAAAAGTTATGACAGAGTAATGTATGTAAGCACGTGTATGTAAGCAAGACTATTGCAGTATATTTATCCATCAATTTAATTTCATAAGTAAAACTATGAGAAGTATAACTATGCTGGCTAAATTCCCGGTCATCCAAGATCAAAACAACATTACACTATCCAAAATCAGGTAAAACCTAAGCAAACATGCAAATACTATGGTGAAAATAAGCAAACAGAAAATTAACTTATACTTCTTGACCATTTCAACGATAAATATACATACAAAGAAGCATGTTTCCTAACAATTTAATTAGAAATATAATAAATTGGAATAAATTTTAGGACACAGCCTAGAAAACGATTGGTAAGTTGTTTTCTGTTTTCATGTACAGCTTCTTAAAATATGGCAAAATAAATTTCCAGAATGCCAACATAAAAAATTGAAGTATTTTACTTAAATACAAAAGAATCCTAATGTAAACTATAAATGTACACATACATAATTGATTTTGTGAAAATAAATAGAATTTTTCCTAAGGCATGCAATTTTTAATTTCCTTTATCTAAAATCAAAATATGTTCTTTTATGTTAAAAAAAAATGTGTAGTTTTAATTTTAGGGGGTTTAAAAACTCTATTTGTAACAAAAATATCAAGTATTGCAGAAAAATTGGCTTGTATATGGAATAAGATAAAAACCTTTAAAATCGGAAGGTGGATGGGAGAATAACCTACGAAAAAGTACTGTTTTTTTTTATTACTTTACAATATACCTTTAAACTAAATATAATTAAAACATTAAGAAATGAGATTGTTAAGAATTATTACATCAGCAGAAGCTGGATGGCATAGAAGTAAACAACAAAATAACCCAAAATTCCAAATTTAAAACATGTTAATATTAATCTAGGAACTGTTACTGGTTAGAAAGGGAGATGTACATTTTAAAAAAAAATTTCACTTTAATGTAACCTGTTTGATATAATAGTTGACGAGCCTATCCGGTAAATGTGGAAACCGCTGTTTGAGTTCATAAAATAGCTGCATTGCGGAGATGTGCTTACCCGAACATTGAGCCATCTCAACATCTTAGAACCCTGGAAGAATAAAGATCAAACTAGCAATCGTCAAGAAACCAGTGCCATTAAGAGCACTGTAAAAATTTGATCTTATATTATAAAATGTATTTGAAAAATGAAAGCATAGAAGGAAAGTGAAATTAAAGAGAAAATGATAAGTACAAAAACTTTTCTGCAAAAGTAGCAATATTTCAATGAACGTGTTTACCTAGCAGAGAGAAAGTTATAACCGATTAAATCAGGGGATATTGTGCTATTCTGAATACAAAGTTTGACAACAGCCGTGAAAATTGACTGATATATTGTCTTGTAATAAAAACTAACAGGGACATAATATGTGGCAATGAAAAACAAAATCTCAATTAATTAATGTAAATTTAAACAATGTGGGTGTTTCTACAGATAGGTTAGATACGTAGAAGACGTTATTTGTTTTAATTTTATATGCTGTGTAATTTGAGGAAAGTAATGAAAATAAAATACTAAGCAATATTTTCGTTTCTTATACTGATCTGAAGGCATATAAATTTTAACTTACAAGACACAACCATTGAATGCCTACCAATAACTGAAACCCACTAAATTATGTTACGTCTCCCCCTTTCAACAAACACTTTCTGTCTGTGCACTATAGTGGCAACGATTGAACTTGCCTCTGACTGCCCAGTCAAAGGGATAGCTCTATAAGTTCAAACGGATATTTTTGTCCTGTGATGACTTAATTTCCATTTATTTTCACAACCAGATTATATATGAAAATTATTCGTAATATTCTAGTATTCTCAAGGATAATACTACAAAATAATGTGATAATATCATTCATAGGTGTTTTTTGGGGGGGATGTCAACCACGAGAGTTATCGATGCCGAAGATTCATATATTTAATGGATTATTTGTTAGCTTTAATAATTTTTATTTGAAAAATATTTCTATGTTACTTATACCTATGATTTTTCAAATGTTAGCGTGGAAGATAACTGAATAGGAGAAACCTTTGCGTGCAAATTGATTTCATAAATAAAGGTATAAATACTGTAACTGACTAGTTGGCCTTATTGGAAATTTATTTTTCTACGTTTAATGTAATATTCCTTTAAAAACCATAACTTATTCAAAAGTGTATAAATAAACATCTCCAACTGATTAGATTTATTTAACATAAAAAGATAGATTAACCCTGTAATAGAATAAAGTCTACAGACATTATCCTATCATATTTTATTGTTAATTTATATGAGGTATAGGTATTTTCTTGTTAGTGAATAAAGCCGACAGATATTATCTTATTAACTTTTATTGAGATAAGATAGTTTTAATGAATTTTTAGGGCTTTTTCAAAATCAGAACTTTCACTTGACTGTCTGTCTGTCAGGGTGATTGAAAATCCCCTGCCTGGCCTATAAATATGTAGTTTTATATCGAGATTGTATGTGATTACCAACCTGAGTGTATGAAAAATATTTTTTTTTCATTCATATTGAGGAGGGTATCAAATAAAAGATCATGCCATAATTAATAATATGTAATTTTTGTTTTAATTGTGATTAACCATAGCCATTAAATCGATTAGTGTTCTACATTATAACTCAACTTATGTTTTACAAAGAGACATGCTATTGTGCAGGTTAGTGCTAAAAATAAAACCAGCCCAATGCTAAATTACAATTTGTCATGATTAACTAATTAATTATGTAATTACGTTTCTTTTATCACATTGAGTATAGTATCAAACTAAAGATCTCTTGCCAAGATTAATAATATGAAATTTTTGTTTTGGAATTATAATACAATATAAGTTATTAAAATTGTATAATATAGTGTTTTACAAAGAGATATGATTTATTATCTAATTTTGTCACATGCATTGTGGGAAGAAAACAATTTTATTTCCGTTAAAATCAGCCTACAATCGACATTTTATTATATAAAAGTTTATAAACAAAACATGTAATAGTAAACAGAGATTACACCAAATCATAAAAAGTTTTAATTTGCCAAATAAAAATAAATAGGTATTAACAAACAATACCACCAGCTAATAAAACCATTAAACAAGATTTAAATTGCAAAGTATTAAAGTACAAAGTAGGTAAATTCAAAATGTAATGGAAAAAAGGTTCTACCTATTTAAAAAAATAATTATCATAATGAATGAGGATGTTCTGATTACAAAATAAAAAAGGTATACTACTACTAGATAATTAAAAACATTGATCTAATGAACTATGTCTTTCCCTTATAAAGACGATTGTAATGACGAAATTTAATAGGTAAGAATCAAAAATTGTAAAAGTTCTACGATAAATTTAAACAATATTGTTTTACTTCCTAAAAAAACCCGGGTAAAATAGCGTTTATTCTAAATTAATTGAGTTCACTTACAACTTAAATTAACTTTGCTATTAATTGTAATTTATTAAAAATTTAAAACAGGTTTTTATTATACTATTATTTCTTTTAAAAGAATAAATTTTTAACGTCCTGTTTCACTAATTGTTTTTTGTAACGAAAATTTTCGTTAATTTTTCAATTATAAAAAGAAAATTTTAACAATAAAATAAAGAAAAAATAATTAACTGCCAAAGAAAAAATGTACTACCAGGATTGGAGTGCTTGCTCTTTTGGTAGAGCTCACTTGATTAGGGGAAGTACCTGGTTCGAGTCCTTATCCTGCCAGTGTATTTTGTCTTAGGCTGATAATTATTGGTAATACTGAAAAATATGTCACAACAAAAATTGTCAATTAAGAAAAAAATATTTTACGGAATATTTGAAGTATTTTATCAGGGAGGATTACTGTGAATATGAATCAGTGGGACACGTTGAAGGGGGGAGGGGACAGGGGTTCTCATCTATTCTCAGGGTATCTCATTCTGTCGTGGTAGTACGGTCACGACAGTGAGAAAGAGTGGCAACGTCCTTATTAAGCTTTGCCTGACAGCAAATGACACGTTGACAGCTAACTTGGAGATAGTCAGATGAAAAAATAGCGGACGTTGAATTGGTTGCTGCAGTAGGTGCAATTGTTTTCGAAATTAAACGGCGTACCGGATTCATTATCCTGTTCATTTTACCTAAGGAAGCTGTCGGATAAATCAAACCATATCAGTTTTGGTTTATATAAATCTTTCCTCCCAATCCCAGTTCCCAATGGTCTCACTTTATTCTATTCTTGATTGTATGTTCCTGGAATACTTCGAATATTTTGCCTCAAATCCTTTGGTGTGCCAAGGTTGAAGCTTTGAAAGAAAGACCTCACTGCCGCTTCTCGCTTCAAGCGGTTTTGGCAGTCTGGATAGCATTAACTCTCTAACAGGGAAATCTTTGTTACTCCTCAATTCAAGTTCAAACAATGTTCGTAAAATTGTTGTTAAGGAGAGATAAGGCACGACAGTTCGCTATCAAGGCGTATAAATTTGGCAGTTAATGCCATATTAGCTGTCACTGTCGCTTGAGCTCTAGTCAACTATCATGTCAAACCTGATATATGCGACCGTAAATCCTGTCATGACGGCAATGGTCATACAACAAACACCATGGCAGTCACTGCGACAGTTACTAATTGTCGCGGTAGTGATAGTAAACTGTCACCATGTATACGAGGCTTTAGGTGGAAGTTAGTGCTTGTAATCATCAAGTTTTGAAGAATAATTCTTAAATAAACGATAGTACACATCAATAAATCAATAGACTGTGATAATCGACATTCACCCCTGCTCGTAACAAATTAAACGACCAATCAAATCGGAGGAAACGAATTTCCAATCCAAGAGGGGGGGACGTAATAGCCACCACCGTTTCCAGCTAACCTCCGTTATCGACTTTTTTGTAGGGCTTCGTGGTTGTTTTTAAAACCAAAAACCCTGTTTTCCTCTGTGCACCTGTCTGGCCGTCCTAGCTTCTTTTGAGCCCCTCTGTTGAAAATCGAGATGAGAAATTTTTCGATGAAGTTCCATTTGGTTTTGAGAAGAAATGAAAATTATAGCCAATTAAAAGCGAATAAGTGTCATTATTTAATTAAAGTGTTGATAATTTTATGTAGGATATTATATAAAATATTTCGACGTCCTGATTAACAACATGCCTTTTCCCAACTACTACAACAAAACGTCGTTAAAGTCTAGGATCCTCTATCGGCTGGACTTTCCTAAGGGAGAATTGTCATCGACTTCTACATCTAGACTCATTATATTCTATGATTTTTGGCATTGACATCGAGACCGTTTATGCACCCACCCAGAAGTGATAGATAGTTTTATAATGCTTGCTTTATATATAATATTTATAATCTTGGTAAGAACAAGTAGAAGGGGCCTGAATAGAACTGTATACCTGCCTCGTGACTTCATGGAAGTCACTGATGGTTCCTGATATTTTTAAGTAAGCAACCGCACCCCTCCTTACTCCCTACTTCCCAGAACTATCTTTCTCTTCTACATATATGTCCCATCTAGAGATCCCTCATTTGGTAAGGTAACGGACAGTGAGACCACTCCAATAGCGTGATAAGGCCGATGCAAATACGCTCTGAAAATGATATCCCACAGGACAGGACTTAACCGATATTGGGTACTGATCTATTTCAATAGATTTTCACCAGGTAATCACCTCAAGAAATTCGTTGTATATCTGCGGAAGTTGAAGGAAGAAAGAAAGCTGGAGTTCATTGAAGACATCATTCACTTGGGACCTGCGAACTTCAAGTCAGAAGAGAAGACGATTCGTCATCAAGCCGAGAATGTACGAAGAAATATTCTCGGCATCTGTGGGTAATTCCTGAATTATAAGATTGCTTAGATGACAGGATCTGGGATTGTTTGGCTACCACTCTGACGGACAGCCTAAGAAGGCTCGAGGCAATATTAACAGAGCTGAGACTGTTCACTTGAAAGTGCGTTTCAACGCTTTATGCAGCTTATACAGAAATTTAATATAGACCACACGGAAGACTTCATCAACAGCAATAAAGACTTTAAGGTATTATTTTTACATACAGCGTAATTTTATATTTTTATTTTTATGACAGGAACAGGTATAAGAGATATTTTAGATAGAAAGATGCACATTACCGAATCATAAATGGCTCTTAACGACTATCATATGACTAAATAAGACTATGGACACCTTCCACACTATAATGGTGATCCGACTAATTTAATAACATTCATTAAACCACTAGAAAAAATATATTCAACAGTATGTAACGAAACAATCACTAAAAGAATACATAACGAACAAAGACTCATACAAATAGCTCTTTCTAGACTCACTGGTGACGCGCAACAATTATGCATGTATGAAGAATTCCTATCAATAAACGACATAAATTATATTTGGTAAATCACTTTAAGGACAGTCCGACAACATCACACCTACAGTATGAAATCTCTCAGATTCATATGTACAGAAACGAACACTCAATTGACTTTTTTAACAGAGCTATCCCACATCAAATTCTAATTCAGAACCGTATAATAATTGACACCTCTATCTGTAATAAAGAACAAGAAATATTATCATAAAAGGTACTAATTGTAGACAACGTTCTCAGAAATTAACCATCAAGACCTAAGGACGCACTCAACCATCCTATTATTAACGACCTGATACAAATGAAAAACGTTTTATACAATAACTGTAGGATTATAATGGAATACATGCATCCTCAAGGAAACACTAACAGCAGTCAACAAGAATACCGACCTAGACAAAACAATTATAGGAGAAATGACTATAATGGGCAACAATTTCAACCCCGACAGTACCAAAACAAGTGTAGACATAATTTTCAACAAAATAATGACATTCAACATCGCAATAATTACCAAAATAACTATATACATAATTTTCAACAAAATAATGACTTTCAACATCGCAATCAGGAACGTTATCAACCCCGCCAGAACTTTAGAAATAATGACCAACGACTTAACCTTGAAAGACCTCAACAAACATCATTCCTATCACAATCCTTCAATCCACTTTCACCAAACACCGTGTCAGTGTGAACTGCTCGAAGTAACGAAGTGCATCACTTAGAAGACAAACCTCGCCCACTAGAACTAGAGAACGAAACATTGAAACAGAGAGTTAAAGACTTGGAGGACAAACTTGAACATTTTTTTGGGACTAAGCGAACCACAACCGTTCCCCAACATCAACTGAAACTAGTGAAGGAAACTCCATCATTTACTGACTAACTCGGAGAAAATTGGTTAATAGACACAGGATCAGCAATTAACTATATACATACACCCATGTTCCGTATCCGTAGGAACTGAAATTAAGTCGGAAGATTTCATAGTGGTAACACCAGCTGGTAGCGAAAAAGGCAATGGCTCAGTCATTCTAAATTTGGGCACCAAGATTGGGTTTGACCCGTGATCTAATAGTTAAGTTTAAAATTTACAACTTTAGTAACAAATACGAAATATTATTAGGGATGGAAACAATGCAAACACTAGAAACAGAGATTAAATTGGGACCGAATAATGAAATTAAAATGAATAAAATAAACGTAATAATTAATAATGGTCAAGTAATATATAATGTATTATATTTAATAAAGTATGAAAAAGAACTAGAAACTCTTGTAAGACATGAACACACAACTAAAGATAATAAAATAAAATCATCACATGACTTAACCTTTCTAGAACTTGACAATATGGAAACAGAAGAAGATATAGACAGAAGCAACACCTAATGACTCAGAAGAATACAACCAAACTTTACAAGGACCTAACCCAGAAGCCATGGAAGACGAAATTAGTGAAGTAGCTACACAGCACTCCCAAGACTCTAGTAACGAACAAATATTTTCAGCCCCAAACGACAAAGCAATAAATGTTGAAAAAAAATCAAATATTTATACAACGAGGAGAAAAGAACATTGTTACCACAAAACCTTTTCAAAAAACAAGACACGTTATAGATACAGCATACCCCTGGACTATGGATGAAATCATGTTAGAAATTTTAAGACCAAATACTACTTACGGAATTTATTGTGAACCAAATGTTGAAACCAACATAAGTGAATTTGAAGGAATTTATAACAAAATACAAGAATTAATAAGAGAAAAATTTCCGGCTGTAAAGATAAAACGTTAAAAGACGTACTTGACGGGAACGAACAAAGAGAAATGGTTGAAAATTATCATACTGGTAAATCATTTCACAGAGGAATAATTGAAACGTACGAAAAACAAAAACGGACTTATTATTAGCCAAACATGAGATACCACATTTCAGACTTTATCAAGAACTTGTATGTAGAACAGTGAAATATGAACGCAAACCTATCAAAACAAAGTACCAAATTAACCCCAACAACAGACAGACCATTCGAAGAACTAATGATGGACACCCTTAGGTATGAAGGAAAACAAATTTTCACAATAGTAGACACCATTTCAAAAATAATGTTCACCAGAACTGGAAAAGCCTGTAACGCTATCAATGCACTTGAAGTTTTGAAAGAGTACTTAGCTCATTTCCCCAGCCCTATTCGTATGAAAAGGGACAACGGACGAGAATACAATAACAACCTTATAAAGAACTTACTGACATCCCTAGGGATCCATAGGGGACCATACTACATAACACCCAATCACCCCAATTCACTAGGACGACATAATAAAGCCCAATCCACTTTGATAGAAATTTTACGAACCATTAGGGAAGAAAATAAAGACAAATCTCTAGTAACGAATTTAAAACTATCATTAATCACATTTAATAATTTTTTAAATCAAAATTTAAAAATGTCCCCCAATGAGATTACTTTTGGTATATTAAAAGATTTTTACTAGTAAAGAAGAGGGATTAATAACAGAACAACTTGTTAGCAATCATCACGAAAAGCTCAAAATAACATTAGGAAAAGCTTAATTACTAACGAAAAAGAGCAAAGAACCGACAAACTGGATAAAAAATGAAAAGATCCCGAAATAGAAAAATACAAACCCTACGTTAAACGAATAACAAGAACAAAAGACGAACACATATACAAACCTAATATACCTTTTATTGACAAATGAAACTAAATAATAAAAGTAAACACAGATAATGTAGTTAGAAAAAGAAAAAGCAAAAAGAGACATTTTACACCACAAGAACAAAATGTTTCAGATGGACATTGATACTGATAGTGACACTCACAATAGCTGCTAATAATAATAATATTAATAATGATAAAATCATGGAAATAATCAACGATAGGACCCAATATGCTATGCACCTAACCGAACTGTACTAAATATTAAATTACTTAACTGTACTAATACCAGATATAGAACAGTCTTTGGAAACATGTAGAATGGGAATCCCTCATGCTAACGTGATAAAACATACCGACTTAATTGATAACCAACTTATACCACAAGACATGGAATCATTTGGTTAACAAGTAAAATTTCATGTGCTATACGAAACGGACTCATTCATTACATCATAAAATTACCAAAGAAAGCGCCAAAACTAAGTTCAATCTATCTTTTACTTGTGCCTGTACGAAAGGATATGTAGTAACCACTATAATACGAAACAATTTAATTCTGTACAATATACAAGAAACCTTTGTTGGAACATGTAACTATATAAATTCCAACTCATTTTGTATTTTAACATTAAGAATATTAGCAATGATTGCATATCTAACGCATTGCATAAAAACTTAGATACATGTATCACCCAACTTTTGTAACTCCTACTCCTTTCATTCAGTATTACGATTTTATAGATGTATACTTAACTTTTAATTTATCATATGTATTCAACAGTACCTTACCTATACACTTATCCTTCTTCTCTATTTTAAGTTAGATACTAAGGAAATTATTTATAAACAAATTGAGAAAAATGCATTTCGAAACTAATGTATTGTAAAAAAACAAGTTATTTCAAAATATCACCATCCTGCCCAGGAGTTCAGGAATTAAAAACGGGAGAAGTTTTATAATGCTTGCTTTATATATAATATTTATAATCTTGGTGAGAACAAGTAGAAGGGGCCTAAATAGAACTGTATACCTGCCTCGTGACTTCATGGAAGTCACTGATGGTTCCCGTTATTTTTAAGTAAGCAACCACACACCTCCTTACTTCCTACTTCCCAGAACTATCCTTTTCTTATACATATATGTCTCAGCTTTAGCCCCAGACACGACTCGTCCCTAGACCTTCCATCCAGTATGTAGTAACATAACTCTTAATATTTGTATATACCAGTGTATTGCTTGTACTTCATAATAAAGCTTTCCTTTCTTTTCTTTTAAAAGACTCACCTCTACAAAGATTATTTAACTCTCGACAACCTTGGACCCGCCTACAGTAGTATACAGGCACGAACATATAAGCTGATAAACCTCTAACAACCACAGCACAATAAGTTTTAAAATAAAAATATCTAAGGAGTTCTATTATTTCTAGGAGTTAATTGCACCACTCAGAAAATTATCAAATTTGTAAAAATCAATAAATAACTGGAAAAGTGCAGATAAAAAAATTACAGTTTTGATCTCCGTAGCTTTCAGACGTATTTTAGAATCAAAATGATAATTCGCTGGCGAATTTTAATCTATAGGAATAGTCAGATCAAAATTGAGGAAATGTGAAACTCCAAGGTCACGAGCCACCCCTTTTTTTTGCGAACGGTGCATGTCTTATTTGGAGCTAAAATACCTATAACTATCAACCTTAACAGCACAATTTCCTTAACAATATATATACAGCAAAACACACATTATTTTCTAGATAATCGCATAATTTCATTACATAATATTTTGTTTGAACTATCCTGTAAAATTGTGTATTTGCGTGTTTTTGTTACAGGTACCTGAACGATTTTTAGGCAATCGATACATCGCATACGATGTCCGGTCACAGTAGATTTCGTTAACATAAGACTTAAAGCTGACAATAAAGAGATAACTTAGCATCTAAGCAAATTATAGGTTTTGAAAGACATAAGTTTGACTTTAGCGAAATAGTTTGTTTTTTTTCCCATAGCTCCTTTAAATTTACAGATAATTCTATACAATTATAGATCCTCAGGCGAATCTATTTACAAATTATTTTTGTATTTCCTGTAGCGTCGCTGCATTATATACAGGTTTTGTTATTTTATAAAATTTATATAATGGAATAAACAAGTAAAATGATACACATTATACGTGACTGGACTGAACTGACTAATAAAGATGATGGGGCTCACCTTTTTGATCAAACTTAGTAAAATAGAGATTTGAACTATTTTTTTCTGATTCAGAACATTTTATTCTACAGTCTACAGTTTGATAAATAATCAAAACTTTGGATGTAAATACAAATATATTCCTAAATATAAGCCTCTCAACTTTTCATCAAAAAATTAATGAAATAGAAAAATATGAAGATTTGTTCAGAGCCTTGGCACATGGACTTGAGAATATTCGTCAACCTGCTCAGAAAAAGAACTATTTGACCTTGCTCTCAATGACGCAAATATTTCTCTTGATCATGAATAAATTATTTCTCCATGATTCATTAAAAAAAAAAGTTTATCCTTTAAGATTTAAATTTATCTATAAGACAATGACAATCCAAGTACCATCATTTATGAATTGATAGTTCATTGGTGTAGCTGAATTTTGACTTCAAATAGTTGAGAGTACATTTAATGCATCTAAATTTACAGACAAGTCACTGAAACAGTATTAATGAACTTCACAATCCATTAGTACTTTCATAACTGACTAATCTTTGTTGAAGGGATTCGATTATTTTTAAATTAGAAACGTTATTTTCGAAAATTAATGTCTTACTTCCAAGGTATTTTAAACTTTAAAAATAACCCGCCTGCCACATAATATTCAAAACAAGTAGTGAGGAGAACCAGTTTTCTCCATGATATGACCCGAATGTTTAAGCCCCTTGAAGAGGACTTGGGTGGGTCGAAAGAGCTAGAGGTAGTTTGAGAGTTTTTGTAGTTTAGTTAGTCAGAGCTAGAGTAGTCCCTTGGACCGGAAAGCCTCACTGTGTGAGCTCAATTCAGCATGGTTTATTCGCAGCAGCTCCCCACGGAGTTCCGAAAGGGTGATAAACTGTGGATAACCCGAAGCAACTATTCAGAAGCTTTATCAGTGACGCGCTTGCAATCATCTCAGACCAACGAAAGTGAACCACATAGATATTATAACATTCATTGCACTCCCAAAAAGCTCATGCGTAGTTCCTTCTCGCCATAGCTATGTCCAAACTGTTAAAAAGTATCATTCGACCACCCTGCAAGCTGCATTTCATGGCCAGGCTGAATACCAGGGCAACAGGTACGGACATTTTGAAATTTGGAAACCATTAGGTTAAGAATTGCCTCCTCCCCCTCTATTCAGGACCAAACTTATTGGAACTAACTCAATTTAACAATATGGGCATTTATATATATATATGCGCAACTTACACATTGCTGAGTCAAGGCCTTACAGACCAGCATTCGCTCCAGTGCGACTGCTCTCTAGTCAGGGACTCCGAGGACAACTCTTGAATCATCAATCACTATATCTTTCCACTGCAGTCTTGGCTTGTCAGAGTACAAGGGTATGTTGGCGTCTTCAATTGTCACCTAATGTGCTGCCCACCCAAGCCTTACCACTAGCATCATGACAGGTACATTTGGTACCTCGGATAATGTTACTAGTTCTTGTTTTATTATGCTTTAAATATATAATTCCTTCATAGCATCACCTAAAATAAAAATACATCTCTAATTTTCAATTATACGGATGAAAGAAGCTACTTGACTAGAATTAAGAACCTTATTTCATGATTTTTGATGAATTAATTTTTATATTAAAAAAAGAGATAGGAAATGTTTATATCACAAAACAGAAAAAATAATTTAACCTAAATGAGTGGACAATGATTCGTACTGATTTGTGAAAAGAGGACGGGCGGGCTTTAAGCCTCTTAAACCCCTAAATCTGGGGGAACCATTTTTCCAACTTTAATATATAATTCTACAAGATGCTCGACACGATAGATTGAGATTTCTGAAATGGTTCTTCTAGTTTTCTAATATTTTCTTTAACTGTCAGTGGAATGGTTAGTGCTAACTACCATTCAATCCTCGTCAAACTATACCCCGGTAAGGGCGGGTGTCTTAAAAAGTAATATCCTCATTGTCCTTCGTAGAAGTGGCGGTTTATTGAGAAATGAGAAAGCTCTTTATGTTACTCCACAACTTTATTTATTTCTACCCGAACGTTTTAGAAGGATTATGCCATCATTCTCAAGGGTTAGAGATGATTGTAATTAAGTAATTCTCAGAACTCACCATTGTAACTTGCCGAACAAACAACGTTTGGAGTTGGTTTGTTCACAACATTTCTTATGGAACATCGCGTCTGGTGTCGGCTTGATAGTCCGCGCAAGTGATTGCTTATTGTAACTAGCCTCGTCCCATCCATCTCAGAACTCGCTATTGTAACCTTTGACAGATCAGACAGACGAGTAGACTGTAGCGGAGGGAAATGGCTCCCACCCAAATCGGCATAAAAAAACTAAAAAAAAAAACGTGCTAGCTGACAATCGGCATGCCTCAGATTGTATGTGGTTTTATGAGTTCACATAATTCATTCCTAGGTAGAAATATTAAGGTTGCAGTTCTATAATAGGTTTAAAATATCACTATTAATTATATGTATATATTATTGCATAATAAATCATATAGAAGGCTCACAAAATGTCAAAATAACTGTGACAGAGGTATTTTAGATATTTTTTTATTAATGCCCTGCATTCAAAGTAATCACCCAGCCTCAGTCCTACGTGGCCATGCTTATACTCAGTAAAATCAACTAAAACACGCACTTCACAGTATTTTCTTCATTGTCAACCTGATGAATCTCATTAACATAATAGCAGATGATCATTACCATGAAATGCATATGTTTGATGAGACCCTACCATCCTTAGCTAAGAAATTTAGCAGTGATAGCACCTTTAAGCCTCTTAAAACCCGAAATCTGGGGGAACCATTTTTCCAACTTTGATATACACTACAAGATGCTCGACACGATAGATTGAGATTTGTGAAATGGTTCATCTAGTTTTCTAATATTTTCTTTAACTGTCAGCGGAATGGTTTGTGCTTACTACCATTCAATCCTCGTCAAACTAGGATTTGATCCTAGAAGCAGGCTAGCAGATCTCATTTCCTTTGTAACATAATTTAGTGTTTCTATTTATCTAATTCCCACCAAACCTTATTATTTCCCACTTTCCTTATTTAAAGGTGTTTATGCTTATGATACAAATTCACCTCTCCTTTCATCTTTTTGAGCTCTAAGTTATTTCAAAATTAAGGAGTATTTGGACCAAAACAGTTTATGAGCCAATAAAATCCCACCCTAGTTACCTCAATCAAAATTTAAATCCTAACTAGGTATCAAATCAAGCTTTAAAAATGTCGATTGTTATGCATTATTACGTCCCCATTATTTTGGCAAGTATACTGCAATCTGTATTAAGTAAACAAACTGCTGAAATATTTGTTCACGTTCATTGGTAGAGTCTGTCTAACTTGCGTTTGCCGGTGAGGTAGTGGAAGAGATGCGCCCTAGTTCAACATTCTTCCCGCCGATTCCCTTCACTCATGCTCCCCTATTTCAATTGGCACTTGAGTGCGCGAGCTCCCTTCCACTACCGGCAAACTTAACTAAGACAGACTCTTCCATGGTTGCCAAGATGGAGTGGGCCTGATAATATCTAAGAATCAACACTTCAATTGAGACAAGTAAATGACTTATGACTGTATTACTAACAATCTCCATAATACAAAAAATAATATATTTTTTACTGTTTTATATATAAATTTTTAACAAATTTATATATATATATCAGGAATTATAAATACATCAGCACACAATACGGTTCAGCCAGATAAATAGTATAGTTCGATAATTTTATTTTATTTTGATTGTTTTATTGTGAATAAGTATTAATTGTTCATATATGAGATGTACATTTATAGAATTACATTCATAATTGATCTAAATTATTTACAAAATGATGTAATTGAAACTCGATGTTACATTGTTTGAATAATGAATAGCTTGTTATTTCCATAATCATTAAATGGAAATCTATTTGAATGATACTCAACAATAAAAACGTCAACAAGCAATAGAATTACGATGAGTAAGTAGGTCTTTGAAAACATATTTTTAAATAATGGATAAACTCACAAGTTAGCCTGGTAGACTATATATATTTATACATGTGAAGCTAAACAAAGTTGAGCAACCATTGCAATCTGGACGGGTTCTGGCACATAGCTGTCACAGTGCTATTGACATCTGCCGAGGTTTTTGCTTTATATTATATTTTTCAATATGTGGGCGACTAAAGTTACATACAACTAATTGAAGATCTTCAAATAACTACTGCTTGAAGGATGTCATACATATCCACTACAGATACCACCACAAACGAGGACTGGAATTAAAAAGTTCGGGGTGTTAATAGTGGAACTGGAAAAAAAATCACACTATGAAAAACCAGTTTTGACGAAATGCATGAAAACAATTACCCAAGCAGTGAAAAATAGATATAGTTTCGCAATTTGTGTGGCTTTGTTGTGGACGAGCGAATATGAAAATTACGTCACCAAAAAAATACATTACCAATATTGCAATGCAACTGGCTAAGAGAAGAATATCAGGCAAATAGCAGTAACGTTTTCTTTCACTTCTCCCCTCCTTCAGTTCTGAAAGTAGTTCTTGCTCCGAGTATCCAACTACAAAGTAGCATACAATTTGTGTAGCATACAGTACAGTTGCATCTTACAATTATGAAATGGTGTTCGCTTCATTACATTATAGTGCTTGATTATATGTTGCAAAGTAACTGTCGAATATAGAGCTTCTATCCTAAGACTCGGCAATATTATCTGCTACAGATAGTAATAGATTAATAGCACTCCACAGTTGGCTAGAGAAAGGATGATTAGTGACAATTACAAACTTAGAAGGCAGGTGGACCTGTCGTAGCTCGTTTTATGAATGGTCTTATGTTTAATTAATTCCGGTCATAGGACATTGATGTTCACTTCGGAGTCTTACTTATAGGACTATTATCTCAATTTTAATTGCTTTTGGTTATTTCGATTTTTACTTAGAATTAAAAGTGAAACAGAGGAACCTGCGTGGGCCAACTCCCGAGACATTTCGAGTAGCCTTTTGTAGCGTGAACGAGACTCATTGTTGCATGGCTGTCCCTGAACAGACGCGGGACATTTTGTCCCGGAATCGAGGGATGCCCCGCAACAATGTTAGCTATTGACTAAGCCTAAGATAGCAGGGGACTGAAAAACGAAACCTAAATACTGCTGAGGGTGACCAGGACCCAGGAAGGCACCCCAGCTCCACATTTTGGGTAAACTGGTTCAAAAGATTTCGCTTCTAAGGACACAAGGACTGATCGGGAGATGTGCTTCTATGTTTCCTACCATAAGTATTACACCATACTCCACCAACAGTTATTGTTTTCGGGGGAAAGTTCAGATCCTCTTATTTCTTTTACCGCAATAATGTAAAAAAAACTACAAGTGTCTGTTGTCAAGAAAACACTAAGTGAGTACAAAAATTAATGAAGTCAGTGCGATGTTTGATACAGAAGAACCTTGATAATCCGACCATCTCGTGGCCCCCATTGTGTAATCAATATCCTCGGAACATCGGGCGACCAAACCGATTAACGATGATAATTTCGCCGAAAATGTTACAAAGACTGGGGACATAAAAGGGAAGAATTTGAATCATTTTCGATGACATCCTTAAGACGTTGAAAAAGCGAAACTGGAAATATTCGATAAAGCGATGTGGATTTGGTTTAACCAAGAATAGAAAAAAAACGACGCCATCATCAGGAGCGATAATTCAGGAGAAAGCAAACGCCTTACATGCAAAAATAAGTGAGCAGAATTCTTCAGCTCATTCCTTTACTGCCTCAGAAGGGTGGCTCCAGTCGTGGAAAAGGCGCCATGGAATTCGACAATTTTAGATTTCTAGTGAAAATATTTCATATGAGTTGATGGGGTAGAAGTATTCAACGATGAGTTTTACAATTTAGTACAGAAAATAACTTCTTGCTTCTGGAGCAATTTTATAAAATAATAATAAATAACTAAATAAAATGTTTAGCGACTCCACTGACGGTCTCAAGCCCATGTATGTAGTTGTTTAAGTTATATATTTTGTTTAATTCATTGTAGTAATAAAGACTTTCAATAAATAAAAAAAATATGTAAAACACGTATTGGTTCCATCTCTGGTTAATCAGGCCTTTTAGCTGGACCTACCCACCCAGGTTCTGTTGAGGTTCTACTGTAGTTCCAAAAGTATTATTATAGGTGGCAAACTGGTTGCGTCAAATGTGGAGATTTTAAGTGACATAGTAAAAGACTGAAGTTTAGTTTTTTAGTTGATATCTGAGTCTGTGAAAGGTCTGCTATTCAACAGGTAAAACGTCGATTTCCAATTGAAATTTTTGTTCCTAACCAAGGAAGCTTGGCCAAGCCTGATGTAGATTTTTGTGTCCATTCGTAAGTATTTTATTGCTCAAGTAACTGTAAATAATGAATAATTTATCCTATCTCTTGCTATTAATTGGTTAAAGGTTTTGAACCTTAATTGGTCTGTACTTACTTATCTAAAGATAATATTAATTTTAAATGTGATATTTTTTTTATGACCATCATTTTTGTCAATCTCCTTTTGGGCTATTCATGGGATAGTGTGATCCATTTTGATAGACGGATCAAGCTATCCTGATGTGCTGTTTTCTCTAGACCGGCAGGACACTCCTTATTGATGGAATAGGCAGGAAAGGAGGTTGTTGGCTCTTCAAGAAATAAAAAACTTTCTGTGTCTCCACAGCTTTATTTATTTTCACGGGAATGTTTTTGACTGACTATTCTCTGGGCTGTCATTCTCAAATGTTCAAGCTGTAACATTCGAGAAAAACATATACAATTTTGTTACACTTTCTAAGCCAAACATGTTTAAAACAATTAAAATCTATTGACTACAGCCACAGAGAGCACATTACCCACAATTTTGTTTTCATTTTATTAGGTCATTTATGTATATCCAGGCTATCCATGGCGACTGTGAGTTTTTTTTAATTGGCAACTTAGCTTACTAATTTATTATTATTTATCCTTGTCTTTTAATTGATACTAGGATCATTTTAGCCAATATTTTAATGTTATTTATCTAGATTTTAAATTATTTTAACCATTATGATTTGAATCATGACATTTTAAAATTGAACTTTAAATATATATATGAAATGTAATAAATAACAATAAATTACATTTGATTGATCTCTTTGTCTTGTTTATTTTATTTTTATTTATATTTTTAATTCTATTTATCCCGGTGATTTAATTGAAACCAGGCCTATGGTTGGAGCAATTTAGTCAATATGTTGATGTTCTGTTTCATTTTAGAGCAGTTTAAAATTGTTTAAACCACTCTGATTTTAATCATGACATTTCTGTGATGAACATAGAAAAATTGAACAACAAATACTTTATCGTTGGTATAATTTATATTTTATATCATTTGTACGTGACTGGTCAGTTAATTCTATATATTTATATTTAATTTTTATTTTCTTTCTGTATGGCTTCATTTAGCTCTAAGATTTTAATCGATTTAACCGTTTTTAACATCATTAAACATATGTGGTTTTTGAAGTGTAACAACATTGTGCATGTATCTCTTACAGCATGAACCACATGTCAGGCGTTTTATTTCTTAATATATTTACACTACACACTGGACCACACCATCAATAATATGTTCCAAGTATCAGTCGAGCTGAAGACAGCTTTCTTTGGCTTATCTATTACTCACTTCTGTAGTCTATATTTTACCTAATTTTGCTTGTTTATATGTATACGTGCTTATAAACAACCACATAGTGCTGATAGGCAGGAGGCTATCAGGAACTACCCATTTCTATTTATGAAAATCCAATAAATGTACTGATTTAAACAAAGAACTTTCATGAATCAATTGTGATAACCAAATGAGGGCCCTCTAACTTAACTTATGTTAAGCCCAATTTTAACATCTGTTACCATAGTCGTTAGTCTTGATCTAAATAGCCATGGCATAGCCTACAAGTATTAAACTCCAAATACAATCATAATATTTGTTTAAACGGCCAAGAACGGCTGAGAGATACATTTAAGTATCTTTGTCAGGATTCGATTCAGACATATAAACCAATTACTTACTTGTATCTATTACAATATACAGATAGCCGGAATATTACCTCTACTGCACACAGTGCTCATAAACATCATTTACATTCACAATATACATTTGTTGCTGATACAACTTAATGTGTCTTTGTATGGAAATATCCTTCCCTCATACTGACTAGAACCACATAATAGTAAAGGGGTACAGCTGACCAAAAATACTGACATTAGGTGGATAATTTGCTGTCAGAAAAATTTTCCATGGTTCGCGGTGTGTTTTCATGCTCTGTGACAGGTTAAAGTTAGTACCCAACTTAAGAGGCCTATTCTTCCAATAGTGAAAATATTTTTCTTATATTCCACAATGATAATTTCTCAAACACAAGTTTATTTCAGTGCTATAAGAAGGGTTAAAAAAGAGCAATAACTACACACATCTTATTTAAATTCATTTATTTGTATAAAAACAACTATAGAGATTTTAAATAATAATAACTTTCTGTGAAGAGTTATTTGTATTAATAATTAGCATTCATTTTTGGATACAGGGCAAATATCTATCTATCTATCTATTACAATGATGTTTATTTATAATCTATAGGCAGTTCTTGTTAAAGAACCAGTGCACATAATGTTCATGTATATATTTACACTGCAATGTAAGCCAATTCCTTTTGCAAGGGGAATATGAAAAAATCAAAATCACAACATATCTAACCAATCTAGTTAGAAAAATATCATAAGTTATTCCAGATAAAGATGTATAAGTTCATTTTTGAAGGCCAAGGGTGATCAATGTTATCAAAAGCTTTTTAATAGAGAAGTGTATTTGGATGAGAAGAAAGCTGATTGGAGAACAAGGTATATAAGGGTTAAATACCATTAAATGTAAAATTGAAATAACATGTCTGTACTTAAAATTAAAGAAACTTTTTGAGTTTATAAATTGTCGATAGGTTCGGGGCACTATTTATACAATATATATTAATTTGTGTTAACAACATCTATAAAGTGAAATTGCTAAACAAATCTCTGGTTATCCAAAAACATATCAGCCATCACCCATCCCAAATCAGACGACCATTATTAAACAGGGGATCATTTTCTACAGCCAATGTAGGGTGGGGTATCTATGAAAAAAGTTCAGCATTAGTGAGACTCCTCTCTATCATTCCTTAGACCATCTAGAGCATACTGGCCCTACTATGCTTTCGGCTGAGCTGTTAGCAGCCTGGAAGCCTTCAGAACCATGGAATTCCTGCTTTATCCCCAGAACTGGCCGAATAAGAAATTATCTAAATAGAAGAATTAGGGCCTGAACAATGTTTAACATAAATGAACCACTGCTAGAACTCTCATAAACAACTTCATGATATCCATATAGTTATAAATATGTAAATAGGACATCAAATTCTGTTTTATTTGAAACCCCATAAGAATAAGGGAGTATCCTGCTGATTCGACAGCTCGGCCTAGCTGGTGTACATATGAGCATAAAAAAATGATTAAAAACATAACAAACAGCACCTAAATACAAAGGAAATTATACAACAAGTATCGGATGTAGCCTTAAACAAAATGATCTAGAACACATAATTGCAACCAAAAACTAAGAATGAGGGTACAAATGAGTTCAACCTTTTTCCTTTAACTATTCCAACCACACAAAAACAGATATTATAAATACATTAGATAATTTCATTAGAGAATAGATAAAAGAAAATTGCATGTGTTAAAAAAGGTTTGTATATGTAATTCCATTTGCTTAATTGACACTTTCGTTGAGTTATGCCCAAATTAAAATTAGGGATTTTCATAAGTTTCGAGACATTTAATTAAATATATCTGAATATTACCAATTTGTCAAACAAAACTGGATTAGATTGATTAGGACATCCAATAATCTTGACAATGACAAGTTATAAATTAGAAGGTAAGAAACTGTTATTAATGGTTAAATATTGTAGCAACATCATGAAAGTAAACATGCAATCATCACTAAAGTAACGAAACTATTTATGCTGTCTATATAAAAGATTATTTAGTTCAAAAGTTAAGAATGCATGTAGATGTCAAAAGTTTTTTTTATTAAATCAGTCTAGTTTAGATAAATGAATATTTTCTTGGAACTCTATTTAAAAGCAAAATAGCTTATAAAACAAATTTATAATTTAAATGGAATATGAATGTTTCATTGATTGTCAAACATTTGAAAAATATATTTCAACATTTCACAAGCACCAATACCGAAAATAAAGTGATGTAACACTTACCAGTTGTTAATTCCAATTCTGGAAAATTAATCTTTGAACTACCATTTGTCTTCAATTTTCCCCAAAATAACACAAACTTCTCATAAAAGTACACGCCCCCTCACTAAGTACTGTATTCTTCCAAAAATATTTGCCATAATTCTGAACGATTCGAAACTGTGTTTAATATAATTTAGTTTACATCTCATTCACCGCGGCACAGCGTTTAAACGTACCATATTGCGAAATTTAAAATCCACCTACACTCACAAAGCTCCTTTCCCACTACTTGTATATACGAAATTAAATTTCACCTCCCCTGCCAACTTTGAAAATGTTAAGAAGTGATAAATAAATATTTGTATAGCATTGGCTCATGTTATAACAGTTTCCTAGAGGTTCCATCAGGACTGGTTCAATTCAGCTCTGTTTAGGTATCTAATTTCTGTCAGTTTTATTTTTTTTTTTGCATTACAATACGCTGATTAAATATCTTTATGTATTACTCTTACAAGCGGAAAGCAACCCTTTAGAAACTATTACGCTTATTATTATTAAAAATAATGATTATTACAGAGAAAAAATGGACTTGGAAAAACAGTTTTTACAGAATTTTCTCTTATCTGTTTTCCTGGTTGACCAAAGCCATCCTTTTAAACTCTATTTAGATTTCGTTCTTTCTAAGGCAGCTTTCTGTGACAATACAATTACCAAACTTCATTAAAACTTTGAATTATGTTCACAAATTTATCTCAACTTGTGTTTTTTTTAATGTGATATTGTGCATGGTAGTATAAGCCCCAATGATCAATCAAATAAAAGCTACCCAATGTATAATAATGAAGACCCAATTATCTGCAATAAAGCACTGTCAACAAAACATGAATTTTTTTAGAGATTTATTTTATTTTGTCCTTATGTAAAGTCGTATAAATCCTGAATGTCTTTGCCTGTGTTTGTTGTATACTGTTGCTGAACTAACACTCTAGCCCGCATGCTCTCCTTATAATCTCAATTGGTGCGTCTAATGGACATCATGTTATAACATATTTATAATTGTAGGCACAATGATTAGAAGAACTCCAACACGGATTGAATTGAAGCTGGATGACATGAACGAATATAATGCTGTCCGTGGCCCCAATGAAAATAACAAGGACCAGCAATCGCCACAAAATGTTCCTCCATGGACTTATCAAATACTGATGAACCGGAGTCCTAATATGGTTCATGAAAGGATTGGATATGTTCCACAACCCCGAACACCTTCTTAAAATAAATATACATTTTAAATTACAAATGGACTGACTCCTAAGCTTTATTTTTCTTAATTGTTCACTATGTTTTTACATTGTATCTGTTAAGAATATTTTTACTTCCTCAATTTAACTTATGCTATTTTAATAAACGATGTATGCAATGTAAATACTTTTATTTTTTCCTATTGAATTGTGATGTTTATTTAATTTTTTAGTGTAATGTCAATAAATAATATAAATATAATGTCAAAATAATTTTCATTTTTATGAAAATATGAACTTAGTAAAGCCTTGATTATATTAGGAAAATTATGGGCAATCCAGTGTAATTTAATCTAAGCTCAACTAAGAATTCAGTCATTAAGGTTATGATTCCAGAAACTTGATGGGTTGATGTAGTATTAAGTTTTTATCTAATTTTTTATGAACAACAAATGATATAATTAAACAATATTTCAACATATATTTATATATGTATACCTAACAACAGAACTATAAGGATAGTACACCAATGTGTTTATATGATGATTTAAGAAAGGGGCCCTTAAACTTTGTGCCCAGTGACCATCTTATGTGTACCCACCTGTACGACCGCAATAAAAAAGTTTATAAATAAATTTATTTGGTATTGGAGAAATATAAGAATTTGTTTGAAAATAATTATTTATTCATCAGTTGTTATCAACCGTGAATTACTTCAAAACTAGTTTGAAAAACGATATTAACAGTTTAATATCATCAAGCCAATGGTATCCTTATACTCGTCAATTAAATGTAACCGAAATTGAAATACATTCCAGATTATGTTCAAGTATAGACAGAAAAACAAGCTATTAATTTTGAATTTTTGGAACGACATTGACCATAAATACAATGTGATAGATGAGAACTTCCGGAATATAGTTGACAGGAACAAATTTCCAATCTGGAAAAAAGCATTACTCAAGATACAATTTATCTCTTTTTAGTTTTACGCACTTGTATTAGTCATTATTATCATATATTAATATTAATTACAGGAGAACATCTTGAGGTTTGCTTACAAGCAAGAATATCATCATACTCTCTTAAGTAATGGTCAATGAAATGCAGACCCGTAGATCACATTGACTTTGAGATTTATATTTTTTATAAAGAGTTTTTATACAATGTTAACTTTTGTATGTTTTATTAAGTACCTATTTGTTATACTCAAGAATATAAACAATAATTTTATAAGTTAAAATCATATATTTTTAATTAAATATTGTTTGGCATATAATTTGTATAATTATTTATGTTCAAGTAGAAATTTATTTTGAAAAAATAAATGATGTCTGCTGATCGGCCATTATTTTAGAATGCGCGCTTATATAAAAAAAGGTTGGGAACTCCTGATTTAATATATGAAATAGAAAATACAAGGGTATCTAAGATGATGAAAATTTAAAAAAAAAATTTAGTGTATGAGGAAAATAATTGCCCTTTGTATAAGTTTTGATTTACTATGCACTGTACTGAGTTTATGAAATATTTCAAAGTATTATTGATTGTATATCCTGCCTCCTTGCAGTATTACTGGGTGCTTTAGTGAATTTTAGGTTGATGTATAGGATAACATTTTCTGTTTGTTAAATAAGGTGTTAATGTCTTTGAATTAACTCTGTGTATAAAGAGCTGCTTTGGGAAAAATGCCATCTGCAAAGTGTTATGGTGTTGAGGAATATCATTGGTATACAAAGGATTGTGGAAAGGGCTTGGAGAACTTTCAAATTACAAGAATGCAAAACATTGTTATTTATTAATTAGAATTTTCTGCCTTCAATAAATTATTTAAACCCTTCTGGAAGTAGTCTGTTTATCTTAACTCCATAATTATTTGACAACACTATTGTATAGCTGAGTGACATTTTTAGAATCTAAATTAGTCATCAATTAATAAGTTAATATCTAATAGGTCTAGACGAATTCATTTTAATGGTATTCTTCTGGTGGAAGGTGTGTTGCTTCACTTTTCTTAGTATCATATTCTGAAATTGTTGAGGAGTATAGCTTAGGGTTTAATTTCAATATCCTAAGTGAAAACAATTTTGTGGGCAGAGTTTAGGTATTTTTAGTCATAAAAAATATATTTCCCTCTAAGTAGGCCTATTTGTCTCATGATAGTACAATGTTGAAAATAAAATTATATAGTCAGTTTTGGTTCTATAGATTCCATTATTATAATTAATAATTTAAAAAGAATAGTTATCTTTTTAAAATGTCAGGAAGTGTCTAGCCCCACCCCCTGTGTAAACCCTTAGACATATGTAAAATTTATTCCTGGCATATCTCTGGACAGAGATTAGGTCTACTGAGGCTGCTTGTTCAGTACTTAATTATTACCTCACAGTAATTTTGGTTCTCAGGACCGGAATAGCTCTTCATTTATTGAATTAGCTAATTATTCCTTCTCCAGAGGCCGAGAGTCTTGTTCTTACCCAGTCCATTGAAACAATCCTGATGTGGGGAGGGAATGGTAAACTCTCCATGTCTATCATTAATAATCAGCTTTACAAACCCCCAAGCCACAGAGGTAGAGAGTGCCGTTTGGAATGAAAATAACTAAAAATTCAAAGCCGTAGTGTGGTGTTTCACACAATTGAGGGTTTAGTTAAATTTACTGTATGATAGAGATACGATAATGCAATTAATTATAAGACATTATTTTTAGTGCCATTGTTCTAGGAATTGGTAAAACTTTCTGCACTTTCTTGCCTTTATGGGTAAAAAATTTAATGAGACTACCTCAGGGGTTGCGAATATGTTAATGATGTTTTCTTATTTATTAATTAGTTACTACTACTAATATAATTCTCGGAAGTCTAATTTGCCTATTTAAAGGCATTAAATGTTTGATCTAAAGTTATTCTAACTACCAAATAATTAATTATTTTGATGACCCTTAATTATTTGTATTAGGGCTGCTCTTATTTATAGCACCAGTGGGACATCATGTGGAACTATCAGGCCTCTATAAAAAACACAATATTAGGCCCTCTTTTGTAAATAATAAAACACTGCAACAGAAAAAAAAAATAAGAAACTAACGTTCAAAGGAAACTTAATATAAGCAAATTGAATTTATTATTAAGTTAAGGTGCATTTAACTGCACATTTCTACGATACAACCAATAATTAAAATTATTTATGGTTTGAGAAATGAATTTTAAGAAGGATATTGAAATAATGACAAAGGATAAATACATATAGTTGTATGGAGGAAAAGGATACAAAGTGGACTAAAGGGAGTTGGTTATGTGAAAATGGCAAGACTATTGTAGGGCAAGGGAAAAAAAGGTAAAAACCAAGAACGTTTTTGATGAATGCATAGAGTACATCATTTTAATTGCCTAATTAAATGCAACAGATGATCATAGAGGTATCCCTGGGACAACCAAGGGGACCAGGAGACATCACCAGGTCTGGGGGAAAATTTTTGTAGGTAAATAAATTGTAAATTAATATGGAAGAAAAAAAGTTAGAACTTTATTAACTATATATAGCTAACACTATACAGTTTCTATCTAATAAAGAATTTTGATTATATGCCAAATCAGCTTACTTCAGGCTTTTGTAGTTGTTATTGTACTTTTCGTCATACCTGTAAATGAAACATGTATTTCTGACTTAGTCCTGTCAGTTGTGTCAAGGAATTTGTTGAAGTCGGATTAGTATTTTGATTAATTTATTTATAGAATCATTGCAATAGTTTATAAAAGATTGAAATCACGAAGAGATTATTCCTGTTTGAGTTACAATGAAAACATTAGGTAATTAATTATCAATTGCAATTTTTGTAATCTTTATTATTATTTAACTAGGGGGGCACTTCTCCCTGTTGATTAAGGTGCTCAATCCCCGAGTTATAGCCTGGTAAGCCATCTCCTTGTAACTTGATGACTTAATATTTGATTAGTGATTTTCTATTATTTATCGTTAAAAAAAAACAAAAAACAATTCCATAAAAATAACACTTACCTTTGAAAACAACTTGGATACAAATAAACCAATCTCTTCTGAAAAAAATTTTATTTGTGAAAATTTTTTCCATAAAATATTTTTAATACTTTCAGAACTTTGAATATTCTTAACCCTTATATTTTTCAAATTTTTTTCAGGTGACATTATGAGAAAACCACTTATCCTGTCTATCACTAAATAAAGGTATTCCTACGTATATCCCAACATGGTTTCAAATCTGCTCAAATGTTTATAGCAAAAGCTAAAACTATAGAAACTGTTTAGTACTCATGCTTGCTGTGGTATAGAAAGAATTTTCAAATAAAAAAGGTTGGCCAGATTCCTTTTTTTAAATCAACTTAATTTTTAAAAAAGCAATTTTAAAAGCTGTAAAATTATGTAACAAAGAGAAAGAAATTAAATCGATATCTATGCTTCAGTGCTAACACATTATTACATTAAATTGAAATAAATTCTGAAAATAATGATATCAAACACATAAAAAGGATTTAAAATAAGCCTGGTGTAATGTGATAAAGCAAAAGAAATGAAATAGTAACTACGACTTTGGTGATATTTTTAATTTATAATTTTAAAATGAAATAAAATTTTAGAATTCCAACAGTGTTATATTAAAGTCTGGCTAAAAATAAAGAATTAAACTCTGTATACTGCATTTCATAAAAATTTGAACATATTTTTTAGAGTAGACATCTGTGGAAAGTAATGGAAGTATTTATGGGCTCATCTAGTAGTTTGATGTTTTTAAATTCAACTTTCCCCATAAAAATGGGAATATTTAATTTTTCAATATCAGTTACATTTTGTAAACTTAAATTCAACAAGTTTGAAATTACTAAAGAAAAATCAAATTATTCTCATTACAAAATCAAAATAATTTATGAATGCATTTTTATAACATGTAATATAATTATTTGTTTTATTAAAGATAAACTGGGAATTTATGTTGTTATTTATTGAATAATTATATTTTAAATTCTAGTGTTTTACTTACACTAACATTTTTTTAATAGTTCATTGTTATTGTTGGATTAAATTTCACCATTCTTATTTATGGGCCCATTACCATTGCTAGTGTAATAGTATCAATATTTTTGGTGTCCGCTTAGTACCTATTAATTACAGTTGTTAAATAATCACTGTATAAAAAGTAGTGTTATTTATCTAGGAGACATTTTCTTATTCTTATCCTGAAATTGAATTTCCAGGACATTTGTTACTTGCGTCATGGGGGAACTGTGGTTAGCCCTGATAAGGGATGGATCATAATTGGGTTAAGGGTTAGGGCAGTGAAGTGTGGAATTGAGAGTAGAATGTGCACCTGGGGGTCTTTTGAACAATAAATTACCAGTGGCCAATGTGGCTATGCCATTATCTTCTCACCTCCTACGCAGACTCTTGGCCCTTTATATAGGCTAGCAAGTACCCCTGAGGTTTGCAGTAGTTCATCGCTTCTGAGACTGTTCACACTCAGGTATAAGCTTAGGCTACACTATATATGTCCTTGTATACAATTCTTTTAGGTTAAAAGAAATATGTTCATTGATTAAGAAATAGATTTTGATGCTATATATTTTAAATGTTTATTTTGTTTTTTATCACTCTTCTGTTTTGCCAATCTTAAAGAGGCTTAAGAGCATCCTGGGACCAATGACAGTATTTTCCCATTACCTCTGTTTAGGGATGGATATTTTATTATTATCTTTCAATGGGGATATGATAATTTTTCCAAAAGATATTTTTCCCAGATGAGAAAATAGCTGATTTTTTTAACTAATGGACTGCTACTCTAATGTAACATATACAGCCTTTAGTATGGGCCCCATTTTTCTCCAAGAACAATGTAGTTCTTTGAGACATATGAAGGAGGTTCACTAATAACAATTAATGTCTAAAGAAATGATTGGGAGGCACAATAATTCTGTGTTATACATCAGTCATTAAAGACAACAATAGATCCATTATTTCTTATGTGGCGCATAACACTGCTAAAAAGTTCCACTAGTCACTTCATATGTTTACTTGCTATTTGTAGGATACATCACTTTCGTCTAAGTTCAGTACTAATTTTGTTTATAGGCTTTCATTTTGACATATCATTCATAACATTCAAATCAATATACGATTATAAGACTGGTTTCATCGTAAATAATAGTTTCTTCAGTTTCAGTCTCATAACCAATTATAAATTTGAATGCATCAAGGAATACTTCAAAACATCTATCCACTACAACTGTAGCTTAAACTGATAGTAGTAAATGGGCTAATGTGCTACAATTTCTTCGAGGTAAAGAGTCGGCACTGCATGCAAAGTCAGCAGTTTAGAAACTTCTGAAATAAACTTTACCTGGCCTTTTTAGTTTTTATGAGAAATATCAACACTTATTTTAGTTGTCAGTGCTTCCTTTGAACAAGCTTTTCTAATCTGTGCCGCAAACCTAAGGAACTTCAATTCCATGAATATTCATCGCTCCCCATCCCTGCCAATCTTTAAATCCAGATTTTACCAGAAACTTACTGCTCTTCAGTTTAATAATTCCAGTCTTATTTATACCCTGTATCTTCTGTAATTTTATTATTTCTCTAATTCAGTCTATTCATGCACCCTTTCTATCTCATTTTTTGCCAGTAATTACGCCTAAATTTTAACTTATGCCACTTCAGTACAATTGTTATAGAAAGTTATTCTATATACTTTTATTTATTTATGTTATTTTTTTTATTTATTATTATGTTGTTGGTTTCACCTTAATTCACCATAAATTAATCTATCCTAATATTATTATAGGATAACTAGGAGACAAAGTACCATATTATATAATTTAAATCAGCTAGAGATTTTTCTTTGTACCTTTTTGTTATTATTAAGGGACAGAATAAAGTTGTTTTTTTTAATTCATTTTATTTCATATATAAGTTTTTAAGACACTGGGGCCATGTCCCACGAAAATCTTTTGATATTGTCTCTTCACTTTCTACATCCTTTATTTCATATATCATATATATTTAAAACATACAAAATTTACTGGATAATCGATATGAACAAATCTTAGTCAATAAAAATAAAAATAGAACTTTTAAACAATAAAAAAAATGGGGGGGGGGGGTACTGATCAGTTGCTCAACTAGTCCTACATATATTATATTACATTACTAAACTGTACCATATAATATCGCCTGCTTTATTAGTTTAAGAAGTAACGAGCTAATGCGGAAATTAAAGGAATAAAGGTATACTCTAACACACCACAAAACATACTTGTTTAAAGTAAAACTATGGGAAATAAGAAAAACAAATCAAACAGTTACACTAAGAATTTATTTTAGATTTACAATACTGAACTTCCCTCAGTGTGAAGAACCCAATAGCGATGGTAAAACAAAAATAATGTGATAAGATATTTCGAAAATAAAATTTTGGCAGCCAAGAATATATATCGCCCCAGCCAACATTTTAAATGTAAAAATATGTTTGTTGACTTCTCAATTAAGCTATTTTTCCATTTGATCAAGATTTTTAACACATAAAACTAAGTATTTTCGATATACAATATGGAGTATTTTTTCCAGAATTATTTAATAATCAGTTAAAAAATCCAAGGGAAGTCCCGTTTCTCTCGAAATTGTTCCTCTACATTTTATTTAGTTTGTCGATTACAAAAAAAAATAATATAGTCACAGTTGGAGTATTGAAAAAAATGTTGAGGATGCTGATCCATAAATTAACTAATATTATTGTACTATTGTCAGGCATGCCCACCAAGGGAGGTCTCAGTGACCAAGCCTGACAGAGAGAAGAAATAGATAAGGGTTGGTCAATGACCTTGTAGGAGGCCTAATCAGCCTAGTGGTTTGTTAATTTTACTGAATCTATCTTAAGGTTTGCCCCAACAGTGCCACAGGTAGTTTACGTGGTCTTGGAATGACTACAATTTCACACTCGGTATCTATAGGGTAGGTGAAAACCAACCAGATCCCAAAGGTGAAGGTGAACCGGAGAGATACAAACTGGACCGAGGCGGGAGTTCCACTAAACAGGAGTGATGCTTCCGAGGCCGTTGTCTGATGGAAGAGATCCCTTTCAAGGAGTGCTAATCTAAGGATTTGAGATTAGTTCTAGAGGATAAGAAATTAGAGAGGAGAAAAAGTAAGTAAATAAGAAGGCCATGGTTCAATTAGAGCAGGGTCCAATTCAAGCGTTTGAGTGAAAATGTCGAAAAATCTTTTTCCCTAAATGCTTAAAAATATTTATAGAAATTAAACAGAATATGTAGACTAAGAAATGGGGTCCTTGTGCTCCTGCATTGTAGAGCTGCACATCAAAAAAGTTTTTTTTCTGAACCCCTTGGGTAATTATTTTTAGTATGATTCTTTATATTAATTAAAATTTTACAAATTTGGGTTTCTCCTTGTACTGCATTGCGTAGATTTTAAGCAGTTATTGTCTTGAAAAACTAACAATCTTTATGTGGTTAAAATTATATAAAGTGAAAAGGGACTAAATGATGGGGCTTACTTTATTATTCAAAAAAGGTATGCTGGGTCATCTTTTATAGGCAGGTAGTTTCCTGCCTCAACCAATGAAATCCGAGTATCCATAGAACCCAGACAGCACTCATAGGCAACGCTATAGTCCTGTTTTCCATTACACTGACGAGCAGTAATTTATTTATTATAATTATTTTACAAAGGAAGTCACGTGGTACTGCCACGCGTGATTCATAAAAAAAAAAAAATTGGACTTTCAGATTAGTGGAGATGATAGCTTCCTCCCAATGTTGGGCAGCGAGCATGCTGTCATTTCACCAAAACACTATTTACTTGATAATGAATGAGAAAGCATGGAGGATTAGTTGAAATATAAGAGCAACTGTCACAGCGATCTAAGTAATAAATTATTTATTGTTAAGAATTCATCTCATTCCTATCGTGATTACAATTCATCGTTTACTCACACCTTTGTACAATATAATACTTTTTTAAATATATAGATAAGCATCTATAATATCCAAGCAATATGGGCTAGACTAAAATACACTTTAGACCTTTCATTGGTCAAAACAATCAGAAAAGTAGGTGGAATTGAATGAAGGTCTGATGCTTTCAGTCTCTTAACCACCAATTGGTTATAGTGTCAGAACAATAGATCGTTAAAACATGCTGCAATGTAATTGCACCCTTAACCAATCCCCGACCATAGTTAGTTAAAAATGTGGAAAAAAAATTATCTGAATTTTTTTTCTACAATAAATAATTGTAGATATTTATTTGTAATTTTCAGAGCCATGCGGAAAACGAGGCTTGTGATTCTCCCAGGAGTCAGGAGTATTACTCAAATAGGATGTTTACTACTGTTTCTATCTTGCCCTATCATCGCATTCAAAGGGCAAGAAAAAAGGGATATAGAATCTATATGCAAGTTCCATGAGCTCAAGAATTGGTGGTGAGTAAAAAAAAGATAGCTACTAGTGAAAAATGTAGGAGAATACGAAACTTTCAATTATTTATTCACAGTATTATGTATACATATATTTGGCTGTTGTATAATAATGACAATTAAAATCATTTTTAGAATACAGAGTGCAGATTGGTGTGCTTTGATTTCATTTAAATCACAGATTTCGGGTCTTTACTATAATCCGAATGTAAAGTTATCATTTCATGATGATATTTTGGTAAAAAGGATAGACACATTCCCTTGAAATATAATCATACAAATTACTAACACCAAGATAATCACTTGACCATTAGTGAATTATAACACATATAAATAACTGCTTGACTGCAATATCAAGCACCTTTAGACCTAATAATTAAAGATTTATTTTCATGAAATTAATTATTTTAATAGTTTTTCAATACTAAATACACTGTTAGCCTGTATACTAACTGCATAATATTATTTTCTAGGTTACCATTTGATACTGGAGATGACATAGAAAAGAGCACATTGGAAAAACTGGCTGGATTTAAACAATGTCTTACCGATGATTTTAAAGGAACCATAAAGGATACTAGTGCAATTTCAAACTGTTTACATAATACAAACAACTGTAATGTAAATCCGAAGCTATCAAAACAAAAACCTATGGAAATATTATCAAATTCTGCAGAAAGTAGATTTATTTCTTCCGATAGAACATTTGAGCACAAGGGAATAAAAGAGGCTCGTGATCGCAATGTTTTATTTAATCGTCAAGCTTTAACAACAGTTCAATCAAGGAAGGTGATTTCATCTGAACGAATGAACATTTTTTCTGACAGAACACCATTGAAAAATAACCTTTTACGTTATGAATCACAACGCATCCGAAAAGAATTAGCTATATCACACAAAAGACAGGCTGCTACTTCTAGAGAACGTAGAATAACAACTACTGAAAGAAGAACATTTGATTTAGAAGAACTACAACGTGAGATACCTGAACGCAGAGTTACATCTAACCGACTACAAACAATAACAGCCAATAAAAGGATGATAGAGTCACCTGAACGGAAAATTATTCATTCTGAAAATAGAATATTAAAAAATAGCCTCATACGCTACGATGATTCACAACGTAAAAACTATCTTGCTACCAGACGTGAAAGAGTCACCCCTGTGAGTAAACGCTCAATGGTTTCTGTAGAACGAAGGTATGTAACTCTGGAAAGAAGAATATTCGAGGAACGTGAAGGAAGAGCTGACCAACAACTAATTGCTGCAAAAGTTATGACCCTAGCCTCTTCTAGACGGAAGAATATTGATACTCACTGGGCAGTGTTGCAAGATAACCAAATACTCAACGAAGATTCAAATCGAAGGAATGTTTTCGCTACCCAAAACAAAAGAGATGTGTCTGTGAGAAGACATTCTATTGCTTCTGCAGAACGAAGGCAAACTACTCCCGAAATAAGGAAATTGCGGGTAGTGAGAGAACAACGAGACGAACGTGAACAAAAAGGTGCATTATATCCCCGACAACAAGTAATAACATCAAGAACTAGGACCGCATTCTCGTTTGAGCGAAGAATTGGTGATTCTGATAGAGCAATGATGCATAATATTCAAATACGAAACGTTGATAAACAACGTAAGGATTCTTTTGCTACCCGATATGAACAATCTGTACCATCTACGCGCCAACAACTAATAACTAATATTGATCCTGACATGACAGTTTTGCAGAACAATCAATTACACGATAATAATTCACAACGTAGGAATTCGTTTGTAACTCGTGATGGAAGAGATGTAACTGTAAGACGAAGCTTTATTAGTTATACAAAACAGCTTACAACTCTAGAGCCTGCAAGACGAAAACGAGAGGAGCGTGAAAAAAGCACTGCATTATCTACCCATCAACAGCCAACAACAGCCAGATCGAGGAATGCAATATCAACTGAACAGAATACTATTGATTCTGATAGAGTGAAATTTCGCAATAACCAAATACGCAACAATGATTTAAAACACGGGAATTCTTTAGCTACCCGCGAAAGAGATACATCTGTGAGAACACATTCTATTGTTTTGACAGAACGAAGAAAAATGACTCCAGATAGAAGGTCAATGGAGGTTGTTAGAGTACAAAGAGAGGAACGGGGACGAAGACATTACCAACAACAACTCATAACCACAAAAATTAGGACCATAGTCTCTCCTGAATGGAAAGCTACAAATTCTGACCTGGCAGTATTGGAAGATAACCAAAGGCGCAATGATAATTCACAACGCGGAAATACAGTTGCTACACACAAAAAAGATACATCTGTGAGCAGACGTTCTATGGTTTCTGCAGAACGAAGGCATACTACTCCCGAAAGAAGGACATTGCCGGTTGAGAGAGTACAACGAGAAGAACGTATACGAAGAGCTGAACGATCTCCCCGACCACAACTGCTAAAAAGCAGAATACGAACCGCCATCGTTTCTGAACGGAAATCTATTGATTATGATAGGGCAGTATTGCAAGATACCCAAGTACGCAACGATGATTCACAACGAAGAAATTCTTTAGCTACCCGCGAAAGAGATACATCGGTGAGCAGACGTTCTATTGTTTCTGCAGAACGAAGGCATACTACTCCCGAAAGAAGGACATTGCAGGCTGTGAGAGTACAACGAGAAGAGCGTGAACGAAGAGCTGAACTATCTCCCCGACCACAACTGCTAACAAGCAGAATAGGAACCGCAATAGTTTCTGAACAGAAATCTATTGACTATGATAGGGCAGTATTGCAAGATACCCAAGTACGCAATGACGATTCACAACGCAGGAATTCTTTAGCTACCCGCGAAAGAGATACATCTGTGAGCAGACGTTCTATGGTTTTTGCAGAACGAAGGCATGCTACTCCCGAAAGAAGGACATTGCAGGCTGTGAGAGTACAACGAGAAGAACGTATACGAAGAGCTGAACGATCTCCCCAACCACAACTTGTAAAAAGCAGAATAGGAACCGCCATCGTTTCTGAACGGAAATCTATTGATTATGATAGGACAGCATTGCAAGATACCCAAGTACGCAACGATGATTCACAACGAAGAAATTCTTTAGCTACCCGCGAAAGAGATACATCGGTGAGCAGACGTTCTATGGTTTTTGCAGAACGAAGGCATACTACTCCCGAAAGAAGGACATTGCAGGCTGTGAGAGTACAACGAGAAGAACGTATACGAAGAGCTGAATTATCTCCCCGACCACAACTGCTAAAAAGCAGAATAGGAACCGCCATCGTTTCTGAACGGAAATCTATTGATTATGATAGGACAGCATTGCAAGATACCCAAGTACGCAACGACGATTCACAACGCAGGAATTCTTTAGCTACCCGCGAAAGAGATACAGCTCTGAGCAGACGTTCTATTGTTTCTGCAGAACGAAGGCATACTACTCCCGAAAGAAGGACATTGCAGGCTGTGAGAGTACAACGAGAAGAACGTATACGAAGAGCTGAACTATCTCCCCGACCACAACTGCTAACAAGCAGAATAGGAACCGCCATCGTTTCTGAACAGAAATCTATTGACTATGATAGGGCAGTATTGCAAGATACCCAAGTACGCAACGACGATTCACAACGAAGAAATTCTTTAGCTACCCGCGAAAGAGATACAGCTGTGAGCAGACGTTCTATGGTTTTTGCAGAACGAAGGCATACTACTCCCGAAAGAAGGACATTGCAGGCTGTGAGAGTACAACGAGAAGAACGTATACGAAGAGCTGAATTATCTCCCCGACCACAACTGCTAAAAAGCAGAATAGGAACCGCCATCGTTTCTGAACGGAAATCTATTGATTATGATAGGACAGCATTGCAAGATACCCAAGTACGCAACGATGATTCACAACGAAGAAATTCTTTAGCTACCCGCGAAAGAGATACATCGGTGAGCAGACGTTCTATGGTTTTTGCAGAACGAAGGCATACTACTCCCGAAAGAAGGACATTGCAGGCTGTGAGAGTACAACGAGAAGAACGTATACGAAGAGCTGAACTATCTCCCCGACCACAACTGCTAACAAGCAGAATAGGAACCGCAATCGTTTCTGAACACAAATCTATTGACTATGATAGGGCAGTATTGCAAGATACCCAAGTACGCAATGACGATTCACAACGCAGGAATTCTTTAGCTACCCGCGAAAGAGATACATCTGTGAGCAGACGTTCTATGGTTTTTGCAGAACGAAGGCATGCTACTCCCGAAAGAAGGACATTGCAGGCTGTGAGAGTACAACGAGAAGAACGTATACGAAGAGCTGAACGATCTCCCCAACCACAACTGCTAACAAGCAGAATAGGAACCGCCATCGTTTCTGAACGGAAATCTATTGATTATGATAGGACAGCATTGCAAGATACCCAAGTACGCAACGATGATTCACAACGAAGAAATTCTTTAGCTACCCGCGAAAGAGATACATCGGTGAGCAGACGTTCTATGGTTTTTGCAGAACGAAGGCATACTACTCCCGAAAGAAGGACATTGCAGGCTGTGAGAGTACAACGAGAAGAACGTATACGAAGAGCTGAACTATCTCCCCGACCACAACTGCTAACAAGGAGAATAGGAACCGCAATCGTTTCTGAACCGAAATCTATTGACTATGATAGGGCAGTATGGCAAGATACCCAAGTACGCAACGACGATTCACAACGAAGAAATTCTTTAGCTACCCGCGAAAGAGATACAGCTGTGAGCAGACGTTCTATGGTTTTTGCAGAACGAAGGCATACTACTCCCGAAAGAAGGACATTGCAGGCTGTGAGAGTACAACGAGAAGAACGTATACGAAGAGCTGAATTATCTCCCCGACCACAACTGCTAAAAAACAGAATAGGAACCGCCATCGTTTCTGAACGGAAATCTATTGATTATGATAGGACAGCATTGCAAGATACCCAAGTACGCAACGATGATTCACAACGAAGAAATTCTTTAGCTACCCGCGAAAGAGATACATCGGTGAGCAGACGTTCTATGGTTTTTGCAGAACGAAGGCATACTACTCCCGAAAGAAGGACATTGCAGGCTGTGAGAGTACAACGAGAAGAACGTATACGAAGAGCTGAACAATCTCCCCAACCACAACTGCTAAAAAGCAGAATAGGAACCGCCATCGTTTCTGAACGGAAATCTATTGATTATGATAGGACAGCATTGCAAGATACCCAAGTACGCAACGACGATTCACAACGCAGGAATTCTTTAGCTACCCGCGAAAGAGATACATCGGTGAGCAGACGTTCTATGGTTTTTGCAGAACGAAGGCATACTACTCCCGAAAGAAGGACATTGCAGGCTGTGAGAGTACAACGAGAAGAACGTATACGAAGAGCTGAACAATCTCCCCAACCACAACTGCTAAAAAGCAGAATAGGAACCGCCATCGTTTCTGAACGGAAATCTATTGATTATGATAGGACAGCATTGCAAGATACCCAAGTACGCAACGACGATTCACAACGCAGGAATTCTTTAGCTACCCGCGAAAGAGATACAGCTCTGAGCAGACGTTCTATTGTTTCTGCAGAACGAAGGCATACTACTCCCGAAAGAAGGACATTGCAGGCTGTGAGAGTACAACGAGAAGAACGTGAACGAAGAGCTGAATTATCTCCCCGACCACAACTGCTAACAAGGAGAATAGGAACCGCCATCGTTTCTGAACGGAAAGCTATTGATTATGATAGGGCAGTATTGCAAGATACCCAAGTACGCAACGATGATTCACAACGAAGAAATTCTTTAGCTACCCGCGAAAGAGATACATCGGTGAGCAGACGTTCTATGGTTTTTGCAGAACGAAGGCATACTACTCCCGAAAGAAGGACATTGCAGGCTGTGAGAGTACAACGAGAAGAACGTATACGAAGAGCTGAACTATCTCCCCGACCACAACTGCTTACAAGCAGAATAGGAACCGCAATCGTTTCTGAACGGAAATCTATTGATTATGATAGGACAGCATTGCAAGATACCCAAGTACGCAACGAAGATTCACAACGAAGAAATTCTTTAGCTACCCGCGAAAGAGATACATCGGTGAGCAGACGTTCTATGGTTTTTGCAGAACGAAGGCATGCTACTCCCGAAAGAAGGACATTGCAGGCTGTGAGAGTACAACGAGAAGAACGTATACGAAGAGCTGAACGATCTCCCCAACCACAACTGCTAACAAGCAGAATAGGAACCGCCATCGTTTCTGAACGGAAATCTATTGATTATGATAGGACAGCATTGCAAGATACCCAAGTACGCAACGATGATTCACAACGAAGAAATTCTTTAGCTACCCGCGAAAGAGATACATCGGTGAGCAGACGTTCTATTGTTTCTGCAGAACGAAGGCATACTACTCCCGAAAGAAGGACATTGCAGGCTGTGAGAGTACAACGAGAAGAACGTATACGAAGAGCTGAACTATCTCCCCGACCACAACTGCTAACAAGCAGAATAGGAACCGCAATCGTTTCTGAACAGAAATCTATTGACTATGATAGGGCAGTATTGCAAGATACCCAAGTACGCAACGACGATTCACAACGAAGAAATTCTTTAGCTACCCGCGAAAGAGATACAGCTGTGAGCAGACGTTCTATGGTTTTTGCAGAACGAAGGCATACTACTCCCGAAAGAAGGACATTGCTGGCTGTGAGAGTACAACGAGAAGAACGTATACGAAGAGCTGAATTATCTCCCCGACCACAACTGCTAAAAAGCAGAATAGGAACCACCATCGTTTCTGAACGGAAATCTATTGATTATGATAGGACAGCATTGCAAGATACCCAAGTACGCAACGATGATTCACAACGAAGAAATTCTTTAGCTACCCGCGAAAGAGATACATCGGTGAGCAGACGTTCTATGGTTTTTGCAGAACGAAGGCATACTACTCCCGAAAGAAGGACATTGCAGGCTGTGAGAGTACAACGAGAAGAACGTATACGAAGAGCTGAACTATCTCCCCGACCACAACTGCTAACAAGGAGAATAGGAACCGCAATCGTTTCTGAACCGAAATCTATTGACTATGATAGGGCAGTATGGCAAGATACCCAAGTACGCAACGATGATTCACAACGAAGAAATTCTTTAGCTACCCGCGAAAGAGATACATCGGTGAGCAGACGTTCTATGGTTTTTGCAGAACGAAGGCATACTACTCCCGAAAGAAGGACATTGCAGGCTGTGAGAGTACAACGAGAAGAACGTATACGAAGAGCTGAATTATCTCCCCGACCACAACTGCTAACAAGGAGAATAGGAACCGCCATCGTTTCTGAACGGAAATCTATTGATTATGATAGGACAGCATTGCAAGATACCCAAGTACGCAACGATGATTCACAACGAAGAAATTCTTTAGCTACCCGCGAAAGAGATACATCGGTGAGCAGACGTTCTATGGTTTTTGCAGAACGAAGGCATACTACTCCCGAAAGAAGGACATTGCAGGCTGTGAGAGTACAACGAGAAGAACGTATACGAAGAGCTGAATTATCTCCCCGACCACAACTGCTAACAAGGAGAATAGGAACCGCCATCGTTTCTGAACGGAAAGCTATTGATTATGATAGGGCAGTATTGCAAGATACCCAAGTACGCAACGATAATTCACAACGAAGAAATTCTTTAGCTACCCGCGAAAGAGATACATCGGTGAGCAGACGTTCTATTGTTTCTGCAGAACGAAGGCATACTACTCCCGAAAGAAGGACATTGCAGGCTGTGAGAGTACAACGAGAAGAACGTATACGAAGAGCTGAACGATCTCCCCAACCACAACTGCTAAAAAGCAGAATAGGAACCGCCATCGTTTCTGAACGGAAATCTATTGATTATGATAGGACAGCATTGCAAGATACCCAAGTACGCAACGACGATTCACAACGCAGGAATTCTTTAGCTACCCGCGAAAGAGATACATCGGTGAGCAGACGTTCTATGGTTTTTGCAGAACGAAGGCATACTACTCCCGAAAGAAGGACATTGCAGGCTGTGAGAGTACAACGAGAAGAACGTATACGAAGAGCTGAACGATCTCCCCAACCACAACTGCTAAAAAGCAGAATAGGAACCGCCATCGTTTCTGAACGGAAATCTATTGATTATGATAGGACAGCATTGCAAGATACCCAAGTACGCAACGACGATTCACAACGCAGGAATTCTTTAGCTACCCGCGAAAGAGATACATCGGTGAGCAGACGTTCTATGGTTTTTGCAGAACGAAGGCATACTACTCCCGAAAGAAGGACATTGCAGGCTGTGAGAGTACAACGAGAAGAACGTGAACGAAGAGCTGAATTATCTCCCCGACCACAACTGCTAACAAGGAGAATAGGAACCGCCATCGTTTCTGAACGGAAAGCTATTGATTATGATAGGGCAGTATTGCAAGATACCCAAGTACGCAACGATAATTCACAACGAAGAAATTCTTTAGCTACCCGCGAAAGAGATACATCGGTGAGCAGACGTTCTATTGTTTCTGCAGAACGAAGGCATACTACTCCCGAAAGAAGGACATTGCAGGCTGTGAGAGTACAACGAGAAGAACGTATACGAAGAGCTGAACGATCTCCCCAACCACAACTGCTAAAAAGCAGAATAGGAACCGCCATCGTTTCTGAACGGAAATCTATTGATTATGATAGGACAGCATTGCAAGATACCCAAGTACGCAACGATGATTCACTACGAAGAAATTCTTTAGCTACCCGCGAAAGAGATACATCGGTGAGCAGACGTTCTATTGTTTCTGCAGAACGAAGATATTGGACTCCAGAAAGAAGTACAAGAGTAAAACGAGAGGAAAGTGAGCTTAAAAGATTTGGAAGAACTTCCCATTATCACAAACTGCAACAAAAGGATCGTTCACTATTAAAGTATGATTATCCAGTAAATGACGATAGCAGTGTCAATAACAACATTAAATCATTTGTTTCTTCCTGGATTAACAACCTTTCTTCTATCATGAATATGGCAGTGTCTGGTGGAATAACTGTGCAATACTTTATAACTGAATCTTCAGAAAAGTCTGGAAATAGTCATTTGACAAGGAATCTGGTTGACATCTTAAACAACTGTCAAGAGCTCTTAATGGTAGGTTTTATTTTGTTATTAGTCGTAAATGCATTTATGTAATACATTATGCTTAAATTAATTGTATGATCAATAATAATTTTCTTTGATGTTTTCCTATCAGTAAATGTTTACTAGCTTATAAACCACCTGCATAGAAGTAAAAAATTTTTGGAGGTAGAAATGAACTGTTATGGATAGCGGAGTATGCTTGGTTCGCATGCTTGTCAACATAACTAACAATAACTGAGTAAACACTAATTAGTTAAAGAGAATTGTGTTTAAGCCTAGTTTGTCTAACTATTCAGAAGGAAATTGAAGTCATAAATCACTTAATCGGGCAATTAATTGATTAAAATAAAATCTTGTTTCAATAACTTAAAACGATTTAATTTTTTTTACCTTCTCTAATTCAATATTTAAAACAAAAAATAAATAGAAAACGATATATCAAATATCAGTATCCCAATGAGTTGATATTGACGTAGGTAATCCTTTACATCGCAATAAATGTATTTTATCTTATTTTCTTACGAATAACGCAGTTTATACAATTAACTTTATTAATGTTAAGATTGGATGTTAAATTGGTTTATGAATTATTCATTTGCTTTTGTGTGTTATTTAATAGTCACGACTGAATTGGGGAGTGAAGAATGATGAAACAAGGTGAGTACATTGTGTATGAATTGCTATTTAGCTCTTTTATATACATCTTTGTTTATATGAAAACTGTGGAGCATTATGTCCTTTGTCATAGACTAAATAACTATTCACATTCAATCAAACATTTTTTTAATTCCAACTAATACTGAGATGTTTAGTTGAAGATAGGGAAATAATTTATTGTGTCTTTTACAGGCGATTTCCTATGCAGGACTTCATGTTAGGCTCTGTTCTTGCTGTTCAAGTCATCAGTTCTGTACGCCCTAAGCAGAAAATCAACCAAAATTTACTATCTATTTTGTAAAGATATTTTTGTAATTTTATTTTTGGTAAAATAGCATTTAGAAAATCTAACGTAACGTGTGATATGTAGCTCTTAAAATAACACGATTCATTTTGTTATCGTTATATTTATCGTTATGTTTGCATTTGATTCATATAAAAGTTTATGGAGAGTAGACGATTTTTAGATGTGTATATATATATGTGTTATGATTAAAGTTGGAAACTGTATTTACGTAGGAATTATTAGAAACAAATAAAGCAAAATTTAAAATACTTCATTATTATAAATTATTCCCATTATTCATCTTCATTATTTTAATATTTACTTGGAGAAGACTTATTCAGTTGTTATTATTACAACTGTTGCTGTATATTTCGGTAACATCTTATGAAACAGTTGCTATAACTTGTTGCAACTCATCTTGGGAGGTAAGATGGAAGGACGACGCGGACTTGGATGCCATTTGACTCCTTCCACCGCGTCATGACGCATTAACCCCTATTAATGGTTATAATTATTTGGAAACCAAATGAAAATAATATGTCTGATCTGGCTGATAAAAGCGCTTGTAAAATAGAAACAAAAACTTGGAAAGACAGACAATATTGAACGTTATTTACTTAATCCAAGTCCATAACCAGCAATTAAACCTCAAGAAATACAACTTAAGGTACCGATCTAACCAAGGGCTAGATACGGATCGATGTCGGATGGTTGTTCTCATATGAAATGAGAATGTGTCTTAACAGGCTCACACATGGATATCTAATGGTCAGGAGAGCTCCATTACTGTTAATAACTTATAGAGTAATTTTAACTCTCACGTGTTGACAGTATTTATTATTGTGCCTGGCAGATACGTACACAGACAGCCTTTTTTTTAGAAAACTTTCAAGATCATTGTCATATATAAATCGCGCAATATCGCTTACAAACAGAGAAATAAATCAGAAGTGTGGTTCAGATAATATGTGGAGGAAAGGCACTCAGAACCTGTGTTGGACAGAATCGCTAACGACCAACTTTGCTAAACTTCCAATATCACATATTCTGTGACATACTTATAGTATTGAGAGTTGTGAATGCTCACAAAAGACTAACATTTCCGAAATTTTATGTGATATTGAATGCAAGTGTAAGTGTCTTTATAAGAAATCTTGCAAGTTTTCTATAAAAATCTGTCCTCAAAATTTATTTATGCTTACTTTTATTTACCTCTCAGTATCATACTTCTTCTGCATAAAGTTTATTGTGTTCCTACACATACTTTTATTTTCCTCTGAACTACCTATTCCTTAATTAATGAACAATAAATTTATAACTGACCAATAAACAATAGAAATAAGAAAGCAGAAAATTAGAAATTGAAATAAACAGTACAAAGAGTGGACGATTGATCAAAATAAAAAAACATCATAAAAGGTGACAGATAGACGCCTATGACTCAACACTCCACTTTCAAACAGGTACTCCCCGTAAAAGAATCCGCTCAGCCCAAATAAATTTTCCTATATTTTTCCCTTATCCATAATTTGAGAGCTAAGAAAAAAAAAAAAACTATGACTCGATACAGTGGTTGAAACTGCCCTGTTAACAAATAAATAAAAAACAACTCGGCCACCTCAGAAACTAGGTACATGAGATTATCGTTCATATTTAGTAATTCACATACATACGCATATAGTGGTGGAACCAAAACTTCAAAGTACCCAAGGGTTCTTAAGGTGTTAATCCCACAATGGTCATTGAAATTATCTTTTTTTTTAATTATATCGAACCGTTCTTATTTTACCTGTATTTTCTATTCTATATTGTAATATTACTAAACACAAGGTTATTTGTTAAGAATGGTTACATGGATGAGATGATACATGGAGGATAGAGAACCTTCCTCATGCTTCTTTTAGAAACGATTAAACTTAGATACAAATTGATCTTTCTCCAAGGTGAATGTATGTATAATTTACTTCTGATATTAATAATCTATAGCTAGAAAGATGTGTAAAGTCTTTGAAAAAATGAACAATAGCTTATCTTACTTGTTTTTAATCGGATGAAAACGTGTCAGCTAGCTAGCTAGCCTAACATTGAGCATCGCTTGCAAACAAATTTTTACTGGTGAAACGCACCAGTAACTGTTATAGCTTATGAATTTTAATATCTAGGTTAATGATAATTTTACATAGTAATTATAAAAATGGACGCACTCATATGGTTTGGTGGATTTAATAACTGAATCTTCATATCGCACATCCGGTGGAATAATAACGCAACTGTAAAATTCGGTGAAAATGACGTAAACACCTATAATTTTACGAAAAAGTTGATTTGGCGAAAGGAACAAACGTCTTAACAATAGTTAGCCTCTGGCATGCTAGTCGTTGAAAAGCTGGCTGTAATAATTAAAGAGAGAGAACCTTAAATGAGTTTTGTAAACTGCCCTTTTTTTTTTATTGTTTTCTTTATTATCGTTATTTTAAAATTTAAAATGCGGTTATTTAATTTGATTCTATGAACGAAGAAATTTTTTCTAAGGCATTTTGTAGTGATAAACCAATATCAGAATGAATGTAAATGTTTTCCAAGAATCCAGTCAAGTTTACAATTCTTAGACAACCCCACCAATTTCTGGATTTTCCCGGATGTCCAGTAATCCTGTCCAATATATTGCCCCCTATATGCTTCTCTTATTACTCAGGGAACCAAGTAAAGCAGCCAGGGACACAAGTAGTCACCTAAAGTTGAGCCGCCTTGAGTATCCATACAGATTGCCTCCCCTCTACTCTGCAAATCTAGAAAGACACTTATCCTCACCCCCTTCACAACCCACCTGTTACTTGATGCCAATGCCTGACTAGACACCTTTCTGAAACCAACACTTTTTCATGTTTTGGATCATGCACTGTTTCACAGTTGGGAAAATACTCTATAGTATTTCTTTTATTGAATATAGGAAAAGAAAACTTTTGAAGAACTTGTCTGCTAACTAAATTAATTAAGGTGAGAGATATGACAATGAAACTGAAGAACATATTTAACGAGACATAATTTCCTCATGTTTGTCGGAGAACAGGAAGTATCTCCAAGAAGTATGTTTAATTTATCTTTATGAATATTTTTAACAATGGAAAAATAAAATGTCAAAAAAAAAAAATCAATAATTTGATCAATTAAAAATGTTGATTAATTAAATAAAATACATTCACAATGATAACAATGGAAGTATTCTCAGTGAAAAGGGCATATCATCTTTTTTTTAATATTGAATATCAATTTAAAGTTGTGATTTCCATTCACTAAAAATGAGTAAATAAACATGGGTGCTAATTTATTAAAAAAAAAAAGGTGAAAAATTAAACCTTATAAAAGAATTTAAACTAAGGTGATACAATTTCAAGGTAATATTTCAAGCTGATACCTGTCATTTATTAAATAAAATAAGTATAATGTATTATCATTATTTTTTAGCAGTAATATTTTTATTACTATTAAGTTAGTTAAAAAATCCTTAATTAAATGGTTTGAAAATATAAACTACAGCTATTTGCATTATTATAAATTTAGTCCTTCTCATAAAAAAATTTATAAAACACATTTTTGAATTATTTTTTTATATAAGGCCTCATTTTTATTTTTAGAATTAACAGAGTTAAAAAACATCCAACCTTCACTCATATTTCTTTGTATATGTCTTTGTGAATATTTATTCCTTTTCCTTTAATAAATGTACCTAGCTTTTTGATAGTAAGTATTTTCCATTATTCATGTGCTTTATCATCCACACCACAAACTCACATCAAATATAAAAATTACTCATACAAAGTAATATTGATAAACAGGTTTAACTACACATCCATAAATATGGCATGTCCAAAAATGTTATTTTTTAAAATAATAAATATGAAATCAAACATTTTTAATTAAAAGTTGATCAAATGAATGCCAAACCTAATAGGAACTGGCAAACAGTATTCTCTGACCTGAGTGGAATAGGATCAATACTTTACCACTTCATTCAAAACCAGCAGAGGCTTGACATATGGAAGGCAACATGGACTAGAGGTTTCATGTTTTTAAAATTATAAATAACTGTTTGAGAGACTTCAAGTCAGTAATACTTATCAAAGTAATAACATAGGTGAGTGATAATACATTAGTATAAACAAATAAAAAGGTTTTCATTGTTATTTCATAATCTTATTCCTAATAAAAATTATGTACCTATAAGTTGGATTTAGTTGAATGATTTTTATTTTGTTATTTTATTGATTTAAGATTACATAATATATATATATATATATATTTATTTAAATACTGTAACAGTTATAATTTTAATGTTACAATGGAATAATATTAATTTATTTTTTCAGTATTTATTTCTATTACTTTATAATGGAATATAACAGCCTAAAGAAATTTAGTATTTTTTGTAGCACAAGAGTCCCTTTTGAAAAATAAAGTGGCATGCTATTTTTAAAGAGGAGTATATTGATCAAAAAAATAAGCTAATAACTCTCTATTTGCAATAAATGCCACAAAAAAGTAAATAAATCAATGAAATTTCTTATTTTTTGATTATTTACAGGTTTAAGATGATTTCATTATTTTTTGTGTGTTTGTTTCCTATTGTTGTAAAATCTTTTGAATGGAAACACCACAATAATTCAGAACTGTCAAATAGTTTAAATGAGATACATAACAAATGCCCAGACGTTACAAGAATTTATCCATTAGGCTTAACATCAGTACAAGGTGTACCTTTACTTGCAATGGAATTTTCAAATAAACCTGGAAAACACCATATATGTGAGTATTATATTATATATACTTTTTCATATTTGTTTCTTTATTAGTATCAAGTAAGGTGGCTATGATCAGAGAGGTGAATGGTCAAAATAAAATAAAATAATGAAGTATGCACCAATGTTTCCCTCTTCTGTTTTTCTTAAGGTTTAATTTTTTTTAAAGTGCCGATTAATAGGAAAATATTTCTCACCAGGATAATTATTGTAACTTATAAAACTTGGGTAGAAAATAATTAATAAGAAAAAGTTAAAGACAGGTTTTTTGTTGAGGCTGGAAAGCTTCCATGCCCAAGGTTAACTGAATGTGTAAGTTACTCTTCGGTCATATGTATTTGCTATGGCTACATTTAACTCTACTTCTCAATCAAATCAACCCCATACTGCCTCTAGACCACACAGTGCTGCTTACCAAAGTCTTAAAAAAGCTCCTTAAATAACTAAAATTTTGTTGCTGATTGGAGTAATACATTTTGTGTTAATATTATATAAACTCATGTTTCCATCTTACTCCTATCCTTGATCATAATCATGATGATAATAGAATAAAAACTACATAGCTCCTCATTTTTTGAAAAATTATTCTGAATTGCTTTAAATTTACCTGATAAAGTACAAAACATTTTTAGTGGTTCCCGAATTTAAGTATATTGCAAATATGCACGGAAATGAAGTTCTGGGAAGAGAACTACTGCTAAAACTTGCTGACTATCTTTGTGACAAATATATTGAAGGAAATGAGAATATTAGAAAACTCATTTCCCTTACTAGAATTCATTTACTACCTTCAATGAATCCTGATGGATGGCAGCTTGCTACAGATACAGTAAGTTTATATTTGAAATATTATATAAAAGTAATTTTAATTGTACACAAGTAATTAATTTTGTTTTGACATATTTGACTAAGTAAGTAATTGACTGGGACACTACACATAGTAATCAAAACAAAGTTGATTTTAAAAATTATTTAGAAAATATTTTATTAATTTATTTATTTACATATTTAACAATGCCAGTCAAAGTGCTACTAGGGACTAGCGTCTCAGTAGTTCATCAATCTAACATATATGCATAAAATTATTGTAGGTGGTATGTGGATGTACTAAGCAAATATTTATATTAGCAATTGGAGATATCTTCGCAGAAAGAGTTCTGCAGCTGTCAAAAAATACTAAAAATAATGACCACAAAATTTCCTATCAGTTCATATTTATTGTCAGATTTTCACCAAATTTGGAATCTATATTGATTATTATCTTACAAAACATACTAGAGAGGAGAGGGGGGTTAAAACCTCAAAATTTTATTATACTTTAAATTAGAGGTTAATAATTATTAGTTGTGGTATGTAATCCCATTAGTTTTCTAATTATCATCCAAAGAAAGAATTATATAGTCCCCAGATTCGAACTCCTGATCTCTGGTCAGGTGCTCTGTCAACTAAATAAGTTCATCTGCCATGTTAACTGAAGAATCAATGTCAACTTGAAATGCAAAATGTCTGAGGATGTGCATAGTTGGCCAGGAAAAATGTTAATGGCCTGATGTGAAATCAGCTTAGAACACAATTAATTTTTCCAGAACCCCATTAATTTACTGATTGAACTTCCTGATCCAAAAATAGTCAACTCCAACAAGGGCTCAACCCAATTTTCAGCTAGCACACACCGTGATTTTATGTATAGTTCTATTTATAGTGTCGCAGTCAATTACTTAGTCAATCATTATGAATATTATAACAAAACAAATTGAATTACTTGTGTGCTATTAAGATATAGGACAATCATAAGCAGCAGAGATTACAATTTTTTTAAAGTCTTTTTTGATGACCCAATCAAAAAATTAAAAGGGCTAGATGGTGGTTCCTGCTATGTGATGTTTACAAAGGTTACAAGAGCCTACCTAGTCAAGTAAAATTGTTATGCAGAAATATGTTTTGTTAAGGGTTTAGGCATATAATCATGTATTCTTCAAATTGTGATATATTTATTATTCACTTTTCAACCCATAATGTGTTCCTGCAACAATCAGGTTCTTACGTGGGATTGTTTATCAAGTAAATTCCCAATTAAGCGCCCACTAGCAACATATAGTTAACTAGGAACTAACAGGATAAAAACAAATCTTAATATTTTCCTACACACCAGTTGATTTAACTGTAAATATCAGTCTTCATTCATCATAATTAATGATCTGTGATGATTTTATTATTCAAAACATTTTTAGTTAACTATGTGTACTACTATGACTACTTTACCAAAATGCTAAAATACTTTTGTAATCTAACATTAGTTTCCTTAATAAAAAATTGAATATTTGTAGTTACATTTTTATAATCATTGTTTTTTAGGGAGGGAATGATTACTTATTAGGAAGAACTAATAATAACAGTGTTGATTTAAACAGAAACTTTCCAAACCTAAATAGAATAATGTTCAGTAATGAAGAATCTCATGTAGCTCATAACAATCATCTCTTGTCAATGGTGGACAGACTAACACAGCCAGTATGTACTAATCAATTCATTGTATCTGATTATTTTTTATTTTCTATACATTTTTTAAAAATATTTGATGGGTCTATAGATCCAGCCAGAGACAAAAGCAGTGATTATGTGGATAATGGCAATCCCTTTTGTTTTATCTGCAAATTTCCATGGAGGTGACTTGGTTGCTAATTACCCTTACGATGAAAGCCGCTCTGGTGCCATGACAGAGTACACACAAAGTCCAGATGACCATACATTTAGGTAAGACAAGTGTATTTATATTAATTTCCAAGTCTGAAGCGAGAAGCTTTACTTTCATTCAGGTAAGGGACAATCGTCTTTCCTCCATCTGCCAGTATGTAAGCTGCATAATAGTGGTCATAAAAATGGTATATTTCACATCACCCCAAAATATGCTGATCAGTTTACAATTAAAATACAATAACGGGATCTATGAAAATTAAACATGAAAGAAATCAGGACCATTTCGCTAAATTGTAAGATTCACAAGTACCAGCTCAGAAGCTATTTATGCATAGTTATGGATGGAACATTAAACACAGTGACTCAAAAAGAAGAATATAGATATCAGATCTTCAATGCCTTTCCTGTCGCTGTAGGATACAATAATAAATTAAGCATTCCCACTAATACACATCAGCAGTTGGTGGTTTGACCTGAAGATAACCCACTTTTTAAGCCCTGAATTGGGGTGTATAAGAGTGCGAGAATAGTGTGGGAATATTATTAATACGGTTACATTATATGGCTTTTATTCAAAATTTTCTTTATATAGATCACCCTTGACAAAAGGTACAGTGTACTTTCAACTTGCTGCTTCTTTTTATTTTTATCATGTTCAATTAGAAAATATTTTCCACACTGCTATGAGTGTTGGAAAGTAGTCATTTACACAATTTTCAGAGACTCAGAATGAACACATAAAAGTAAAAAATGAAGCGTAGTAATTCCCATCTGTTTTGACATTTGGCCTAAAGTACTATTGTTTCTATCTAAGTTTCTTAGTTTTCAATATTATATTTTGTTACAGACACTTGGCTCAAGTCTATTCTACTAATCATGTTGATATGGCTAACCCCAAGAGAAAAGGTTGTGGTTTTGATGGATACAATTTTGGAAAACAAGGAGGAATCACGAATGGTGCAGCTTGGTACAGCGTGGATGGTGGAATGCAAGATTTTAACTATCTTTCATCAAATGATTTTGAAATCACTATTGAATTAGGATGCGACAAATACCCAAAGATTGAAACATTAGAAGAAGAATGGGGGAGAAACAAAGATGCTCTTCTTAATTTTATTTGGGAGGTAATTGTGTCAATACCTATTGCAAAAATAAATAATATAAACTTTTTTTATCTTATTTATTAATATTCAATAAGGAATTTAGCTTCTTTATAATTATAATTTAGGAATATAATCTATCTCTACTAATACCTGGTTTGTTTTGTCTTGTTAGGTACATATTGGGATAAAAGGTGTGGTCTCAGATGCCATTTCAGGAGAACCTATCTCTCATGCAATAATACATGTTAAAAATATTACTGACAATAAGAGAATAGATATAATGCATGATGTAACTTCAGGTAATAATTTTTTTTTTAATATCCAAGTAATTATAAACAAAAGACACTTTTAATATTTTATTTTTAGTTCATGATGGGGATTATTTCCGTCTTTTGACTCCTGGAAAATATGAAGTAACGGCTTTCCAAATTGGCTACATCCCAGTTACACAAACAGTCAGTGTGGAAAACAAACCTTACCAAGAAGCCCAAAGAATAGATTTCAAACTTTTGCCTAATCCAATGGTAAAATAACAAGTATTTTTTTTTATGGTTTAATGGAACTGTGAATATGGTAGTTTGAGTTTTATTTCTTGATTCAGATGTTCCCATAAATTTCTTATTTAAAAATAAGAAGTATTAATACAGCATCTAAAATGTTTCTTTGTTTTAAATTAAGATGAAAAGGTTTTAACAAATTAAAATTATTTACATTTACACGGGCATCAATTGCCTATTAAGATTAAAAAATATAAAGAAATAATAAAAACAAGGGAACAAATAAAACACTTAATTATAAGTATAGCTGCTATATTATATAAAGTACACCACTTATTGATATAAAAGTAAAGACTTTGAACTATTAAAAAATAATAGAATAATTTTGTGAAAGACAACTAATAATCATAATATATGAGCTTCCCACAGTACCATCTTGATGCAATAAAAAAATCAAAATCAAAACTAGAATACAAAAATAACCGTGATATGCATAAAATGCAATATATTGATTTAAAAACATAGACCTAGAAGTACACAATATATATTTAATTAATAATCATATTAATATAATTAATGGAAGTATAAATTATAGATTATGCGTTAACTGAATTGCACATTTATTATATAAAAAGATGCTAAGCAACAGTCTGGCAGGTAAAATCCAACTACTATAAAGCCCTCTCCTCTACCCCTGACACAAATGTTTAATTCTCAGATTCACCTGAATTAAATTCATATTTGCACCTGATTCCTTAACCGCTTCACCGGCTACCTCTCTCTATATTTTTTCTGATCCCTGATTTAATTAAAAATTTTTATTTTTCCTGTGTCACTCCTAATGACCTTATAGCCTCTGTAATGAAATCATCCACTATGTGTCTTTCACTTTCTAGGCCATTGTTTTTGTTTCTATATATTATAAAAAAATACGATGTAAATAAATTTTATTCAGTAAAAAACAATTTTAAAATAAAATATTAATAGTTAGGCTACTGATAAATGGATAAAACAGCATATGTTTTCTTTTTGTTCATGCATGTAAGAATATTAATAGTAAATCAATAATATATGCAATTGACCTGCAGTAATTATTTTGAAAAGTTTTGAGCATGTTTATTTGATTCAACTAAACTAATGTGAAACTCGATCATGGCCTGGCCATTACAGGTTTTAGAATGACAAAGATAATGCTGCAGATATGATTTTTATTAGATATGGATTAGGCTAATGGTACACAGAGGTTGCTCATAGTTGGAAGAGTGCCTGGCAGATCGGCAGGTCATCGGTTAGGGTCCCTTTCTTCTCATCATCTTTTTTCTTTAGCTAATAGTTGTTAAATCAGTGGGATTACATACCGCAACTGCTAATTATTAATATATAGTAGTATAGAATATGTTAAACATTTAATACATATTGTTAGAAACAAACAAGTTCTCAGAACATTTACATAGACTAAACTGTAGTTAACTTTGAAAGATTGTCACTCTGATTATTATTTAGAGAACTAAAGAGCTTAATTATTGTCAACAACACCAAATTGACAGGCATGACAAATTTTGCCAACTTTGAGGCAAAAGTGCTTGACTGGAGATCCTGACCAGGCACTAGTTTTTCTCTTTGGCTAATAATGATTTTTTTTCACCCCCAAAAAATATGTTTTAGTATAGAAAGAAAGAAGTCTGGCTAATTGACCTGTATTTATTTTCCAGTATGAAAACTTGGAAGCTAAAGGTTTTCAAAGTCAAGATTACAACTCTTATCAAGACTTAGAAGAGAAGCGCGAAGCACAAAATTCAATATTTTATAACCGACTGACCAATCAGCTTCAATGAGCATTACCTTCACCACCATATTCTTAAATTAGAATGTCACACCACCTCATAATAAAAAAAATAATACAATTAATGAAATGTGTTGGATCAAAAACAAACATTACTGACTAGTATAGAAGCACTTTCTTTTTATTGGTTTAAATCCTATTTGGCAAGTTTTTATCCAAGAATATCTGTTTACATATTGTAAATCTTGTGAAATTTGAATCCATAAATGATCTCATGTATAAAAAAAATATCATTTCTAATAATTTTTATGTTTACTTAGTGTATTGTGTAATTCATTTCATGCAATCCTTAACTGTTTTCAACATTTATAGAATGTAACCTTGTTATAACTGTGAATAGTTTGTATTAGTCGGGGAATTATACTTCATAAGCATGCACAAGTGGCAGTTAACTTCTTTATTCTCTACTTAGTTACAACAGGAGCACCATTACTTTCCAAATCATAGATTAGATAAATCAAAAATGATTGATAAAGGTTGGTGGAAATTATGACAAAAATTCAAACTGTTTTCAACATATGTATAATGTATAATCCAAACTGTTAGTATTGATTGACAGGAATGAAGCAAGAAATAAGTAAGATAATTTACTTAACATTATTAAACTGAATACTATTTTGTTTTTATAATTGTTTCAACATGAAGTTTGCTGGGAAAATGAAACTGTATACTGATTTGTAAAATTGAACTTGTTGAATACAGTAGTAAGCCTATTAAAAATCAAATTACAGTTTTAAAAGTAGATAAAATGGCATTTGTTATTTTTATGGTAGTGTTTAACCTAAATGGCCAATGGCATATAATAACATGTAGTAAAACAAATAATATATTGTTTCCTTTTTCTTCAAATTTATGTTAATATTTGAATTATTTATATTTACAATGTTACTAAAATAAATAATGATATGGAAGAAATGAGTTTTAATAAAACACTGTTTCAAAAATATTATACATATAAGAGACAACTAATACACATCTAATTAAGATTTAATTTTTTTTTCAATGAGGATATAACTAGAAAATTTTCCATCATTGTTTTTCTGGAAATAAAATAAACAATATTGAGTTTCTATGTAACAAAAAATCAAACATTTATTGTTTCAAAGATCTATTTAAGTAAACTATCTATAACATTCTTACTAATCCTACCTGTAACAAAAAGAAATGACTATAAACTTTATTTTATATTAATTAATGTCATCCCCTTTTAAGGTTTCAACAGCTTAAAAAAAAATAATCCCTGTACCCTCTTTTAAAAAATTAATCCTCTTTTCACAATATTGCACTCTCGTGTTTTTCTACAGATTCCTTATTCATTCTCACCTGATACGACCACATTTGTAATTGAGCTGCAAATTCAAATTGAAGAAATACATTTTCTTTACGTATGTAATACTACATTTTATTATATAATGTTCCCATTTTATTTTGAGAAGGATTCTAATAGAGTTTGAAATCATCATTAATTCCTAAATTAATTTAGCTCGGCTATGACCCGACTACAGATTTCCAGTGCAACAATCTAGTTTTAAGCACTTTGGAAAGAATGTATTTTTAATAAGCTTGGGCACTGGTTTCTTCATAATTTGCTTGGAAGGCATTTTAACTAACATAATTGTTTCAGCTCACTCCATTTAAATATAGGGTTGATTGCATGTTTTTAAAATCATTTTAAGACGCTATCATCTAAAATATTTATGAGGGGTTACTTATGGAGTAGTGATTTGTAAAGCGGTTCATTACGTGAATGTGATGTGTTCAAATCCTTATATGAACAGAGACTTGATTTCACTTCTGTATCTAGAACTGAAGGTTCTCTACATTGTTATTATTATAGTGGGTTGATTCTGCTTGGAGATTGTAGATTTATAATAAAATGACCAAATACTGCAATGTAGACATCTCCCTTTTAATAATTACAAACTAGCTGGCATATTTCTAACAAGGGGAGCTTGAAGATGAAAGTTAGCTTTGAGATAATAAAGACATTAGTTAGCTCTGAGACGCTACAATACTATTTTTTATTAAAACATGTATTAAATGTTGTACACTAAAACTACTTACATATATATTCAAATATTTTAATAAGCTTAGAATATTACAAATGTTTCCATCATAAGTACTTGGACGGAATCAAATAAGATAATTTATCTGTCATTAAAGATACATTGCTTGCAAAAAGAATATCAGATATTCCAAAAAATAAAGTGTTATGAGCTATCTTAGTGAACCTGATGAATTACGAGTGTAGTAATCACATCTTACTTTGATCTCATGAGGACCTGATGCAAACATGGATAGTGTGTCAAAACATTGCCAATCAATAAATTTGATGAAAATGCAACACCTTTCTTTCATCCTATGCCTTTATACTTTTAACAATGTTATTATTTAAAATTATATAAAAATGTATATCAGTGTGTATCAACATATATGAAATATCTAATAGATGGAGCATGAATGCAGTTCTGATAAAGATATTTAAAACAAAAATATAATAATAAAACACTCTGTATAGCTAAGAATAATAAACGAATTATTTGAACTTGTATATATATATATATATATATAGGTTAATCAAATGATAACATAGGTGTTAAAGCAGAACCTGACAAGAGTTAAGAGGATAAAAAACTGTACTTTTTCTAATAATAAATTTATATTTATCCTGGGATTTTTGTGTATTGACAGATCATTTTTTAAATGAATCATTCATGTTTTATGAATCTCAATATATACGTAGCAAAAATTACAGGCTCACAAGCATGTATATATATTGTACAGGTGTGAATGAAAATATACATTTAAAAGATTTTAATAATATAAAAATATATACAATATTTCAGGTTTTTTTAAATATAAGGTAATTATTATACTGTTATAATATTCAGCTTTACGATCTCAATTTGGCAAGTTGCAGCTCTAATTCTTCATCAGACGGAAGACTGGATTTTTTAGATTCGAGATTGTGGTCAGTTCTCGGTGCAGCTGACAACTGAAAATGCATTAAGTATCTCATTCTCTTTCATTTTAATAATAATAAAAATGGGAAAAAAAGAAAATAAAGCATACCTTTCCTGAAATTTCAATACCAATTTCATCTAAAACTTGATTGACGATTGCTTCACTTTCCTGTTCGTCATCTGAGTCATTAAGAATGTCATCCAATGATTCATTAACTGAAATATAAGAAAAGCAAAGTAAGTATTGTAATGTTATTATTAAGGAATGCTTTAAGAAAATTTTATTATATAAAATATTAAATAAATTATAAAAGTTTAAATTCAAACAAGCGAATGTAGCAGCAGTAAGTCAGTAATTAGAACAGCTGAGATGAACACTCGGAATTCAGTTGTTTATAGTTACTAGAGTGGAACAGTTGTTTATAGATGGTTGAAAGAAGATGTGAGTTGTTTATAATTGCTGGAGAAGAGAGGTGTTGATATCAATTTTATCTAGTTTGCGGATGGTCCAACATATTTCATCATAGCTTTTATATCTACATATATTCTCCTAACATTGCATATTATCATATCACCTTATACATCATATTTGGAGCATCAGGATCAAAACACAATACTTGGGCTGGAGTAAGGCAAGTCGAGAGAAAAATTGTGAAGAAATTAAAAACAGTATATGTATTAATTGACAGAAGCAGAACTTCATGGAACTCTACAAACAGAAGAGTATAATTCTTTGGAATAATGTTGGACAGACAACATACTTGAAAATTGCACCTTAACTACAAATTACATTTGGTCTATGAGCGACTAAAACAATTATTTTTAATTCTTACGAAGTTTTTTCCTGTTTTTGAAAATATTTATATGACTAGCCTTTGTTACCCTTAATTTTCCCAACAACACTATAAAACTTCACCATTACCAGAGAACATCTTCTTGAAATCCTGTTGACTCATATTCCAGTGATAGTTATCCCCACAGTATTTTTTTGCAAGATTATAAATCAGTATTGGTTTCAAATTTACTGCGAGAATAACAATAAATAATAAAAAATTGGGATAGGTGACAGGGGTAAAATGTTGATGTCACGAATCCCACAGTATTATTCTCAAGGTATTAAATGGAATTTGGGTAAACTTTGGTGTGAATCAGTCAATAAATAGGTATTGAGAGGTCATATCATCTGTTACACCTAAAGGGCCAATCTGAGCTTAAATAGAAATTGAGAGCAGAAGGGGTAACATCTCAAAGTCATGAACCTACAATATTTTTGTAAGGTATGGAATGGAATATAATGGAAGGTATGGAATATAAAATTTATACATTAGATAAATAAACAAAAACATTAGGCTATTATAAGCAGTTTTAACCACTGGTTAGTTGAGTTAACCACATCAATACATTATACACTTTTTATGTTACATCCTAAAAATAATTCATGTCAAATTATCTGCAAATAAGATAATAAATAGGAACTGAAGGAAGAAAGGATAGGGGAAATATTAAATCATAAGGATGTGCACTGCCATTGTGATTTTGTAAAATACTTCACATTATTTGCAACGAATTTGATGCATTATAACGATATAAAAAAATGTGATTTTGAAAAAGTCCTTCACTCATCTTCATCCAATATACACAGAGTGAGTTACAGATTCCACAATATGGAATCTTTACATAAATGTACATTGTGGTAATTATATTTACTGAAGCTGAATTTTATATAATATATTAGGTTCAAAGAATTTTTCTTTGGTAGGCTGATATACAGAATACAAGGCGTTTGAACATGGAAAGCGATAGGGCTCACCTTAAGAATGAGTTGTGCTGATACTAACCTAAATCTAACTAAATAACTTAAAATTTCACAATAATTCCTCTACTCACTCACGTGTTCTTTTTCTCCTTGATAAGACAGAGCATTGACAATCAGTAAAATTAATTTTTCTGGTAAACCATTTTCTTTTAGGAATTTTCAAACTTCAGGAACAACGTTAACAAAAAAACAGTTCTTTGGTGAAAAAACAAGCATTTTTTTGGTAGTAGGTAAACAACTGGAAACAAATTGTGGTTCACATTTTTTAGCGCTTGGGGATTCTTGGATTTCTCTACAATGTCAAGAGGAAGCTTATATTTCCAGTATATATAGCATTGCTACAAGCCATATCAGTCAGCCTATCTCTGTTTTTCTTGTAGCCTTTAGCCGAACTTCAAGCTTTGATGCTGATGTTTTACTCAGAAACATCTGGTAAAAACGCCCAGTTTTGTCAGCATTATAAATTTGATCGGGCATCAATTACTCTGATAATACAAATTGCTCGAAGTCCTTTTTAAATTTTTCAGCCCCAGCAACATCACTAGACAATCTCTCTCCAGTCAGAGTAAGTTGGTGTTGGGTTATCCAACACTCAAAAACACCTCTGATGATTTGGTAACTTTTCGTTAAGGCTCAAAGCTTTTTGGACCAAGATCAGTCCAGATATATGCAAACTATGTTCTTGTTGAGCACTGTACCACATGAATAGTATATCATCTAATGTATATTTTTTTTGGCCATTCCTCTGCTTTCTAAAACTGCCTTGACATACCATTTTACATCAAAAATCTTCAATTCCTTTTCTTTGCTTCTTCCAGATAAACACTGTTGGAGTTACAACTCCCAATTGTGCAGCCATTTTCTTCAATGCCTCTCCTTTATTAATTCTATTTATTAGCATCTAACTTTTTATCCATTGAAACCACAACATTTTTTAGCTTCAAAGCCATTTTAAACTTGTACACTGCAATACACTCCCAAACACTTTGAAACATAAAAATACTCATAGACACTTTAATACAGAACAAAAACAATTAGTGTACATAAAATTAAATATGTAACCAGTAATCAAAATTAAAAATATAAATTGTACCAATAAAGGAAAAGGAAAACGAAAACAATCCAGTTGAACCAACAAAATGACAAGTACCTTGTTCAACTAAGAGGGAAGCCATGATTGACTACTAACTCATAGGGAAGACATTTTTTTTGGCTTGCCTCCTCCATGGGGTGTGCAGATCTTCTGTTTGCTCTCACAAGTAATGGGTAAAGATCAAGCTCGACTCTCTCCCAGAGTTATTTATTTATTTTACATCTGGTTACTCACTTTCGTTTCCTTAGTCTTATTAGCTACATTTGAACAATCCAGAAACATTTCATAATAAAAAAAGAAAAAGAAGAGATTGCTTTTCTCAGTGCACTATTAGAATTACAAACAATTGCCTGCTTTCCACAATAATTTGCAAAGCAAACATAAGGAACCAATTTAATGTATTCCAAACAAGTAAACAATATAAAAAACATAATAATTACAAATATTACAAACATCAAATACCATGTTCTCTTAAAATATTATTATCAAGTTATAACTCTAAAACTATCAACGAAACTTATTCAAACAATAGTTACATTTCCTATATTTCTAAGATTTGTCTAAATTTAACACAAAATTAAGTGAAAATACATTAAAACATTGAAATAAGTGGGTATCATATTAATATGTATTGCATGTTAATGTTTTTCTACTAGATAAACGACTAACGATAGACTATATGTTTGGTTTAACAAATAATTAAACGAGCCAACTGTCTTGGACAAAAATTTTCACTCAGGAACATTCCTAAATGTTCGTCATGTTAAAGTGGGCAAACAAATTTGCCTAGTTGTGTTCAATTTTGATTTTTTGTTTAATGTAGGATTAGGCGAATTATATTTCTCAAGTGAGTATTTTTGATAATTGGTCTTAAGATAGAAATTTTAAATTCATTATGATTATATACTGAAACAATGAAAATGTCTACAATCTTGTACGAATTGATGTGGACAACAGATTTACTGGTTGTATTTCTAGGAAAATTGTTATTTTCTTCTATTTGGAAATCTAGTTTGATACCGGTTTTTATGATCAATTTTGGTGATTTCCTCTCGGGTTTGTTTTATATAAAATTATTTGATTTGACGCTATCGACTGTCCCTGTTCCAACAGCAATATTTTGATCTGTAACGGGTTCTTCAATTCACTTTTCTCTATTTCCACCATTTAAAAATGGTAAACTTTCATTTGATTTTATGGTTGAATTATTTTTTTTCACCCCTGATTTCAGTTATAAATATTTAAAAATTATTTTCTAATAGTTTACATTGGTTTATATTTTCTATGTTAAAAGTAACAAAACTATTTGTTAAATCATTTTTATTTTCTTCAAATTTTTTGTATATTTTATTTATTAGTTATTTAAAAAGAGTTTGTAATTCAGATTCTCTTGAGTTACCATTGTAATTTCTGGGTTGGAACACTCCAGTGGGTTTTCTAAACAAAGGGATGTTTGTTTCCATTTTCTCCCCATTAAAATAATAAATTCATATAAAATAAATAATATTAAAAATACGAGTGTTTAGTTTTGGCTGGCTATTTAAACAATCAAGCCCCATGTTGAGCTCCAAATGTAATGCTAAGAAAAATTGATAATAACCAATTTCACCTGATATACAATCACACAATTTGATTTAATTTATTTTTCACTCTTTTAGAGTTGTAAAGTTAATATAATTAAAATGAACACGTGACCCTGCGTTGGCGCAAATTTGTAACATCCTCGTTTCATACAATAATAATATCAGGTTTTATAATTATTAATAAAACAAACTTGTGGATTTATAATTTTAAATTAATTAGTTGACTCTAAAGTATTTATTATTTTAAGTATCTCAGGCTGGATTTCAGACATGCTGAACACTCATACATTAAAAATTAAATTTACTTTAACTATCTTTACACATTAAAACCCTTATAATCTCAAACTACACTGGAGATATGTTGTGATCATTACTGTTTACATCTTCGGAAAATGTAATTATTTTTTAATACTCACATACATCATCTTGAATAATAAAATGTTCCTGGATTAGTTAGATGAGATAAAATTCTTCCATCCATTTCGATGTTCTTCTCACCTCGGTGTGTACTCCTATCTCTGGTTGGTGATACAGAACTCTTTACCACCTGCCCTGGATGTGTACGTCTACATCACACTCGCCTCAGCGATCTTCTGTCCTCACTCGCATCTAGAAGAAAACAGAGAGAGCTCCAATCTGACCTCTTCCTTCCCCTCATCTTTTTCCCCCCTCTTTATATAATTAATCCTTTGTCTTCGCCTAGAGCTAAGGGCACACCCATCTAAATCATGGTACTTCCCACACATGGATCAAATATAATAACTTTTATGTCTAATACAAATTCATCTAACTAAATTAATTTAATATATCCCCCCCCCCTTTCATAGTCTTTTTAAATTTACAGATAATTATATACAATTATAGATCCTCAGGCTATTTACAAATTATTTTTGTATTTCCTGTATCATCCCTACATTATATACAGGTTTTGTTATTTTATAAAAATTATATAATGAATAAACAAGTATAATGATACACATTATACGTTACTGGACTAATAAAGGTGATGGGGCTCACCTTTTTGATCAAACTTAAAACTAACTTACATACTAATTCTTAACCTAATTTTTCCCCGACAGTCAGTTGCCATCGATGCGGGAGGAGTGGTGGGGTCATAGTGTTAAACACTGGGTTGGTTAGGTGCTGCAACGAGTCAAAAAACTTGATGTGTCTCTGGCGGATGAACTCACCCACCGACGGCACACCAAGCAACGGGTGCAGGTCAGTGTTCTTTAACCTCTTGAGAGAGGTATGTCGGACCACTTTTCGCATGATCCCATTCTGGAAATGTTGGAGACATTTGGCTGTATTGTCAGTCAAGAGGGTAAATAGCGGGGTACCGTACATCAGAGCTGGCCGGAGGACACATTTATAGATCATCAGTTTGAGACGAAGCGACAGGTTGGGTGGAGTTAGCAAGTAAGACCTGTGTTGTGCTTTTATTACTAAAATGAGTAGAGAAATGGAGATGCCTATCCATTTTAATACCCAGATAGTGCATTGAGAAAGCTGGTGAGTTCTCTTGCCCTCCTATACTATATCATTTTGGCAAGAATTTTTTCCCCTTTTGGAGGGAGAAGATTATGCAGTCTGTCTTACCTGTGTATGCCTTATCTGTCACTGATAAGGTTACAAACTGACTCGGCCTGTGTAAGAGCTCTTTGTGCACTCATGCTACTGCTGTAAGCCCCAATGTCGTCGGTGAAAGCGATTGCAGTAGCTTTCTTATAGTTAGTCCCAACAATTTCAGATGTGTAATATGCAGAAAAGAACCGGAACAGGTCCTTGAGAAACTCCACAAGTCAGAGGGAATGGGTTAGAGAGGCAATCACCCACCCGTACCCTCACCGATCTGTTCTTCAAGAACGAAACCAACATGGTATATAGCTGCTCTGGGCATTCCCAGTCACAAAGCTGTCAGCAAAGCATCCTGTGGGACACTGAGTCGAAAGCCTGCGTGCAGTCCAATGAGATCATATATTAAAGAATTTAATATATTGTGATCTTAACATTATAAACATACAATAATAAATAGAAATTGTAGGAGTGAACTATTTTGATTAGTCAATAAATAGTAATTATACCAAATTTTTAAAGGGTTTTCTTATCATCGGGGAATTAAATGGCACAACCTTGCAAAATATCACTCCTATAAAAAATCACAGTTACAGTTACTAATGTGATGTTAATAACTGTTTTAATAATAGTCAACATTCTTTGATATTACTTTAAAAATACAAATTACATATTTTTGATCAGGGTGTTGAGATTTAAAACCTTACTGCAAATTAGATTTTTTAATTTTCATTACAAAGTAATTAATTAATTAATGGTGATAAATAATATTTTAAGAAGATGGCTCTATTTTCCATGCCATTGCAGCATCAATTGGAGACCACAAGTAAAATTTCAAATCTATAAATTGAATAGACACTCACCTGAACACTAAACACAGTTGAAAACAATGGTTTTCTAAAAAAAACTAACAAAATACTAAAAAGTACTGGTTCAATTTATTATTCACAGATGTTTGAACTAGCATGGAACTAATGGAAGAATGGTAATTATTGTTACTGACATTGAAATAGAAATTTGGGTCATTAAACACTTTAGTGTACAATATTACAAAATTAAATTAAGTTCATTGGTGCTAGGTTGTTACCTCTTTTGGTTTTCTGAACAGGATTTATTAATTTTTTTGATTCATGTAACTACTTTTTTATCCTCATAGTCCCCCAAAGAAAAAAATTGCTAGTTAGAAGTCAGCATGTTATCAACTAGCTTACGGGGATGGTTAATATGGAAATAGAGTGATAGATTTTTCTCCCTTTTTTTTACTATAACAGAAAACTTAATAAAACAAGTAAAGTGGAACATACTCATTTCATCAGTCATGTCCATTTTCATAGAGGCTTCAGTAAAAGATCTTGCAGTAGCTGCAATCTGTTCAGGTTTAAGAACTTGATTGATATTCTTCATTGTTTTAGCAGTTGTTTCCATAGCCTCAGCAAGTTTTGCATTTGTTCCAATGATTCTATTTTGTGAACGGACACCAGAAATCTGTTACAGAAGTCAATAATTTATACTATACAAGAAAACATAAAACGATTAATATAGTTGTGGAAAGTTTCAGAATACACAAAAAAATAAGGAATTATTGGCAAATATCTATAATATACCTTGGACTTCATGTCAAATGCTCTAGTTTTTTGTTTCCTTATTTGGACTAATTGTTTTGCCAACAATCTGCAAGCCTGTTGATTGTTTTCTTTAGCAGCCTTCTTAATTTCAAGGATCTGAAAAGTGTACATTTAAGTAATATATTAATAATATACATAAAAGGTCACCAGTGGTGATTAAAATTTTTTCAGCTGAACATATCAGTTTAATAGAATACTATGTAAGAAACAAATTTTCTTTGAGTACCATAATTATGTTGGAAATGGTACAAAAAAAACTTTTTTTCCTGATAATTCATTGAAAAATTCCTTTGCATTTAAAGAGCCGATCAGCCACTACATTGAGTTTCACAGATACTTCTCTACTTAAATATTTGTACTTTAAGGAGCCTTATTTTATTTCATTAATTAACTGAGCCATCCCAAAGAAGCCTTAAAGATCATTAATCCTAAGCTTGGATTAATAGCTAAGGAGTCCAAGGAGGGAAAGCAGTGAAAATTTAGTAAAGATCTATTATTTTTTTTTAGAATAGCCCAAATTAAAAAAGTTAATAAGGATGGTCATTGGATGAAAGAAATAAAACATTTCAATAAATTTATTCATATATAATTTATATTATATATTTTAGATACAAGGCGGTAATAAAAAAAGAGCTTACCAATTGTTTCTCTTCTCTTTCTAAATGTCTCCTATCTCTGTCGACTTCTCTATCTGTACCCCTCAATAATTTATCATTTTTCTTCTGTTGTTCTTTTTAAAAAACAAAAGCATATTTTAAAACAGAAGCATAATTATAGCAATTAAGATGACTAAATAAGATTAAACCATAGTAAGGTTACAATTTTTTGTTAATAGTTACTCAAGTAATATCTTAAGAAAACTGAGCTTTAAATTACCTTTTAATGTTGGTTCCTTTCCAAAAAACCAGTCCATTGTAGTAGTAATAATAATAATAACCTGTAAAAAAAATATTTTTAAAACTCTACCTAAAATTGTTTCCTTTCCGAGGATACAATTACCAGGTATAAAGTAAAAAAAAAAATATAACAAAACTGCACCATTCAATAATAAATAGACACAGTTTTAAGAATAAAAGAGACATGAATTTCATATTTACATATTGTAACAAAAAATATTAAAGTCAATTTATGCTCCAAATAAGATTAAAATACTTTAAATAACAACTGTGAAAACACACAGTGGCTTTCATGTGTTTCCGAATTTTTATATTGTGTCTATGTTTTGCCTAATTCAGGGATATTTGGGACTAAAAATCAGAAATATTACGTGTAAAACAACAATATAAATAATTACAACTAACAAAATCCTATTATAACTCTATCCACTGTAATCGATCCATTCTGTGCTATTTTGCAGGTCGTTACCAAGCTTATACCACCTGAATAATGGTATAAATATTTATGTTTAGGAGAAATAAAAAGTATTTTTTCTAATGTGTATTCATTTCCTTATTGCTTTTTTTCAAATGAACCCAATGAGTCATTGGTGCTCTGAGATTTTCTTTTCATGTCAGAAACAATTGCTAAAAGCTAATATAATATTTGATAGAATGATTATAATTGCTACCACTAAAAAATGAGATGAAATGATTTTGGTAGAATGAAATGAATTTTGGGATGATGGAGGAATAGAGAGAAACACAACCAGCATGTTACCCGGTGATGGGAGAGAAAGGTTAGAAGTTCCCATAGATCATATGAGCCTGATAGTCTTCATAGTGAGATGTAGATAAAAGTTATGCTCTTTGCAATAAACCTTTATATAAGACAATGGCATGTCACAAGTTTCCATCCCCACCCCAGGGGCACCTCATTAACCAAGAGTCACTGTCACTCAGAGGAGCAACCACTCCCCGATGACCACAGAATCCAGCTACAGGTAAGGGTGCCTATAAGAAAACAAGACAACAAATTTTGGATTTATTGCAATGTTAAAGTCAGAGAGTATAAAGTGGAAAGGTCTTCAATAGCACTGATGGAATTGGAGCAAATGAAGAAGCAATTATTTTGTATATGTATTGGTGAAAAATTTAATAAATTAAAAAAGAAAGGAGGAGACAGATAACCCACAAGTACCAAAACATTTAATAAAACATACATAGCAACGGTCTAAAGCACGGATCAGTTCCTCAAATGAACCCAAGATGAAAAGAAAAAAAATTCAACGAGTGTAAAATTGAAAATAATAAAATATAAATTGCAAATGGATTTAAATGAAAAAAAAACAACAAATGAAATGGGATCCTCATCTGAAAGAAATAATGATGACACAAAGGTATATAACACATTAAATAATTGTGTAAGAATAACTTAATGATAATTACAGGTAATTAAGGAATAGATGTGAAATTAAATAAATATGTAGCATTACAACTGTTGTAGATGGGCGAAGAAAGGATAATTTCCAGAAATATACACCATTCATTAACAAATAAATTAAAACAACTTAAGATAAAGTCTCTTTATTAAAAAAATTTAATAAACGATAAAAAATTAATGACTGATAGGGTAGACTAATGGTAGAGACACTGAGTAATAGCAGCAGAACCATTTTGGCAAGATGCCAGTTCACAGGAACAGGAGTTATGGAACTGTTTATGAGATAACACCATTGCTAGGTTAGGGACACACCTCAAATCTCGAAATCACAGTTCCATAGTGCTTTGGGCTGATGCTGATCAAATTCTCCCTACTTTTTCACAAAAAAATTTAGTTGCTTCTAGCAATAATAGTGAAATTGGAATATAGAAAAATAATCCAATAACATAGGCAACATAAAAGTCAAAGTATGGAATGTGGGATGTGCAATGACTGAAAGAGAAATGAGAAAGTGAAGCCAAGAAATTGAATAACAGAATTAATCCTCCATGGAGGTTCGTAGGAACATCTAATTCTCTCAATGTTTCATTCTCTCGTCTACTTTATTAGGGTTCCAACAGACTCACCTAAAGAATATTGGCCTCCTGACCAAGAGAAAAATATATAATACCTTTATTTGATATCCTGTGATCACATCAGCCCATGCGATCACTGAATCTCTCAGAATGTACACAGTATTAACCCACTGACCAAGGACTTTGTATGTGAGGTCCGGCCTCACTGTGGAAGGGAGCTTCAACAGCTGTTAAGTAGTGATTAGATGAGAAGAGGCCAAGGCAAGTGTCGATCTCCCTCTGGCATGTACTCCAATTCCTCATTAGAGTTAAAATGTGACACTCAGGCCCCTTTCCATTCACTACTAATCCAGCCTATCAGACTCTCTCCTCCCTCCCCTCATATCATTCTTCTGAAACATTTTCTTTCATAATTTTTTGTTTTCTCTAGTTCTGCTACATCTCATCTGTCTCAATTTAGAATTTTAACCGTTCCATTGAAATGCATGAAAAAAATGGCATGTTTTGAAAATTTTAGCCTATATTGACATTTCTCTATTAGAAATGTCTTCAATCAGTTAATAGATTTGTATGATGATCATAGTTACCATCATAATAAGTTTCATGCCCTGAATTTTGATCAGTTGGGAATAAATTAAATATTTATTTTTCATTTTCTACTGAGATATTTCTCAGGATTTAGTCAAGTCAGTTCTAAATTATAATGAAAAGACTACATAGTGGTTTATGTATTCACCCATTATATGGTTACTATCTATTTAGTTACCAATATGTGCAACTAATGCAATAATTTTCTGTGATCAGTAAAACTAAATTTGATTAGTTATAGATATAAAGTTCAAGCTGTTTCAATGGAAACAGCATAACCTCATCATAATTTGAAGGTTCTAGAGTCCTTTTTAGTTAACACAGACTGTGAATTTTATTTTATTTCCTCAAGGAGGATCAGATTAGTTTCCATAGGACAGCTTGTTTTTTCTATAATGACACTTGAAATATCTAAAATATCAATTAAAAAACTGTTCATGGTTTTTTGGGAACCAAGGCAAATGAAAGTTTTCTATTTGCTAAAATTATGACAGGTTCCCTAGAGTCCAATAGAATAGAAAAATCAACGAAACGAATTACCTTATTCTTTACACCAATAAAAAAATGGAATAAGTACTTTTATCTGTAACCCCACTACAAACAATTGAATCATAGCATTATATTTGACAACTGATAACACAACGGACCTAATCCCAACGCATGCAAGTAATCACTAGTGATATGTGTGAAACCTCCCAACTTGGTTTAATTTCATTTCACTGCAGCAGCACTAATACTTTGGGTTTTGGTTTCAATTATTAATAGATGAAGAAATACAACATTTTAAAACTTCCATTGTCCATAACTTAAAATTACCCAAACTACCATCCGTGTTCAGTGAGGAACACAACTGATTTGCGTAATGTGTTTAAATAAAAAGAAGAAATAATGACAAAATTATGTTTCTTCCGGTCATTTTAAAGCTACATTTTTAAAATTTTATTTATTTGATGTTTAAAGTGGTTTTAAAAGGAAATAAAATGGTAACATTAGGCTATGGTATGCAGCTGTGAAATCTCCAGTGCTATCCTTAATTGTTGTCATGCTCATTTCTCGATGGATTTGACTGTTCCTTAAACCCAGGGCTGCCATCCGTCCGGGTTTCCCCGGATTTGTCCTAGTTTTGAAGACGTCCGGGGAGCGTCCGGGCTGGGTTTAAATTGTAGTCCGGGTGCAACCCGGACTATAATAAAAGTCCGGGTTTTTGATCAGATCCGTTCCCATAATTTATGTAAATAAAAACTATGGATTAGGTATTTCACCACACGCGCTGCCGACGCTATTTTACTACGCGAGCGGCGAGTGGGGGTGGGGCGCGCTTGACCTGGCTTGATGGCGTGATCTGGTGAATGGCGAGCGCGAGCGATCTATTTAGCTGCGTAGCAAAATGTTAGATGTGTAGACGTGTGTTGTGTGAGCGGCGGCAGCTTGGCGGCAAAACAGCGGACGTAATTTTTCCAGGTAAGTTTTACATTATTTTACGAAACCGAGCACATAACTACTAGAGTAGAAATATTCGATGTTTCACAAAAAGTGACAGTACTTCATCCAAAAAACATCATAACCTATTCATTAATAAGTTAAATTACTTACATAGTAAAATTTTTGAAAACCTACCTACTTTAAAGTTTTCATCCTTTTCAGATAGGTAGACTGCTAGAAACTAACTACAATGCCTAAACAGAAATGCCTGTTCAACAGCGATTTGCAAAATAAATTTCCAATGTTAAAAAAAGGCTAATATGACTGGGAGGCTTTCTGTACAATTTGTTCAACAAATATTTCGATCGCAAACAAAGGCGTTTCTGACATAAATGAACATTTGAACACACATAAACACAAAACTAATATGAAAAATCAAGCAGGCTCTTCAAAAATATCTACATTTTTTGTAACATCAAACCCGGAAGACCTCCAAATTCGAGCAGCTGAAGGTGCACTTGTTTATCATACAGTCAGCCATCGTATGTCTTTCAATTCTCTGGATTGTACTTGCGCTCTCAATCGCGAAATCTTTTCGGGATCAGAGATAGCTAAAAACATTCATGTAATCGTACTAAAGCTACAGCAATAGCTACAGGAGTGTTAAGTCCTTTGTCGATTGCCGAACTAAAAAATGACTTACAAAACATTCCGTTTATAAGCGCGGCTACTGATGCTAGCAACCATGGCAGTGAGAAACTATTTCCTTTGGTAGTTCAATATTTCGATGTAAGAAATGAAGGAATCACTACGAAACTCCTCGAAGTAGAGATTACGGTAAATGAAACGTCCGAGACAATTTCTGAATTGATCATAAACCAACTTCGAAAACATGACCTTTTGTCTAAGTGTGTAGCGTTTGGAGGAGATAACTGCAATACAAACTTTGGGGGAAAAGAACGACAAGGAGTCAACAATGTCTTCTATAAGCTAAAACAAAATCTGAACCCTAACCTGGTTGGTGTTGGTTGCTCTGCACACGTTATTAACAACGCCATTCATCATGGATGTGACTTACTGCCAGTGGACGCTGAGACTATCGTCTTTAAAATTTACAATAAATTTTCTATATACACAGTTCGAACCGAATCCCTCAAAGAGTTCTGTGAAACAGCTGATGTCGAATACAGACAGCTTCTATATCATTCCAAAACTAGATGGCTTAGTCTGAATAGCAATAGAAAGACTTCTGAAGCTCTTCACTCCACTGAAAGACTACTTCGAAAATATACAAAAACCACCTGTCGTGATCAAAGATTTTTTCCAAAATCCGCTGTCAGAGGCTTATTTGCTTCTAGTCCACTCCATTATGCATATCTTGCATAGCAAAATAGAAAAATTAGAAAAAAGCGGCAATTCCGTCTTAGAAACTCGAAACATTCTTGGATCTATAACAAAAAGCCTAGACGATAGAATCAAAGAAAGCTTCGTGCCCTTAAGTATTAGAAGCATTTTAAACAAACACGACGAGAACATAAAACAAGAGTTCAAAAACTGTACTCTGAGTTTTTATAATGAAATCAAAACGTACATTGAAGATTGGAATCAGCCTCTTCAACAATTTGATAAATTTGACTGGATGTTTTTGCCGAATATAAATGAAAAAACTCAATGGGCTGTTATCGAAGATACTATTGCATTTTTGAAAGACAAGAATATAGCAATTGACGACACGAAATTGATAGATGAGTGGGTGAATTTAAAATATTTTTGCCAAAATCTCAGCGCAGAAGATAAGCTTTTAAATGCTAATCAACTATGGTTACAATTCTCTAGAACACCAAATGCCCATTTATATTCAGAATTACTAAAAATAGCTCAATATTTTTTTTGCATCCCTGCGCATAATGCGCATGTTGAAAGAATATTTTCTCTCATGACGCAACAGTGGATAAAAGAAAGGAATGCATTGAATCCTGAAACAGTCTCGTCATTACCCAAAATTAAATTCAACTTCAGAAGCTATAAGGATTGCACCGAATTCTGTAATTTTTTATTAACTAAAAAAGAAGTTCTAAAAACTATTGGTAAATCCGATAAATATAAGTAGACTAGCTCATGTCCGGGGACTTTGTTTCCGTGGGAATTCCTTAAAAACCTTTCTTATTCCCTGCTTACGTTATAGAAAGAACCTCTGCGCCGAATTTCAACTTTCTAAAGTCAAAGTCAAAATTATTCTTTCATATATTTTTATTTCACTAATCACCAATCGTTACTAAAATAAGTCATTAACATTTTGTTTTTTAACTCTATGTCTGTTCACAAAGAGGCAGTGAAGAACAGACAAGAAACTCGAGGTTTGCTCTTTTAAAAACTAATTGTGCAATTTTTCTTATTTACTTTAAACTGGTCTTTCCATATAGTTTTGTCACATAATTGTAGCCAATCTACATTTATGTAGTGCCAGTTTGTTATTATTTCTAGTATTAAAGTCATGCAGGTGACTGTTTGTGATAAATTGATGTAGATTGTGACGAACGTAACATTATGTTAGTAAAATTATATTGATGGTACTGTCATAATGTTTCTGCTTAAAAAATTCTAGGTTTAAGGGTTTGGGTTGGGCTTTGCTTTGATGAATAAGTGAGTGAGTCCTGCAATTTAATATATGAAGAATTTCATTAAAATTCTAAGAAATATAGATATTTTCTATTCATTATTTATTTAAATGTAAATAGACCGTAAATTGTCTGAAAGACTGTAACTGACACTAGTTTTTTTAAGAGAACTACCGTATTCGTTCAATTAAGTGTTACTAAAAAGTAAAAATTCATAACATAAGCTATTTAAGTTTTAATCCTATCTAGTATATTTAAAATTTGAAGGCATTTCAATGTTATTGCTTTAAGAATTGTCAAATAATTAAAAACTATATGTAGTTTTCTTATTAATTCAAATTAGCTACACAGTTCTATGAATGTAAACAACAAATTGTGTTTTGTTTGTCTGAAAATAAACATGTAGGATTGCTAAAAAAAAGTTACAATTTATGGTTTTTTAAGTTTTAGTTCTGATTCTGATTACAGTCTATTTTAAAATTTGAGGACATTTTGATGTACCTAATTAAAAATACTTTAAGAATTACCAAAACATTAAAAGCATCATTATTTGACATAAATAAACACAAATTAAAGACTGATTTAATTTAGTTCAATAGAGAACTACAGTATTTGTTTCAGTGTTTATTTATTTGGGTACATTAAGTGTTACCAAAAAGTTCAAATTAATAATGTAGTAATTTGAGTTTAAAATTTGAAGACATTTTAATGTTATTACTTTAAAAGTTGCCAAATAATTAAGAAGTATAGTTTTATTTGATTTAAATATTGATTTAATTTAGTTACATAGATCTATGGATGAAAACGACAAATTGTGTTTTCTTTCTTGAAATATAAAGCAAAATGTAAGGCTGTTAAAATTGTTCTTTAGTATAAGTTATTATAACTTTCTGAATTTGATTTAAGATTTAAGTTGTTTTAAAACTAAATATTCTAAATCGTATGGAAAATAAAAAGTTAAACAAGTTTTCATTTAATTTTATTAACTGAGTAACTAATATTGGGTTTGTTTATTTTTTATTTAATACCTAAGCTAAGAAGGTTAAAAAATAAAGCCAAATTACTAACTTGTCGTCACAAGAACGATTAAACACACTATTTCATGCAACAAAAGAGGCTTAAAATCAAAGTTTTCTTCTATCAAGTACGGAGTAAAATATATTTTAATCAAGATGTAAGTGAATGAAAAAAGTTTTGAAATGTCCGGGGTGAAAGCTCCAAAATCCGGGGAACTTACGCTTCCGGTCCTGGGGGGCAGGTTTTAGAGATGGCAGCCCTACTTAAACCTGGTGTCACAGTGACAATTTACTGTACCAACCAGGGCAGTTAGCAACTGTCGCAGCAGACAACAACCAGAGAGGTGAGTGTTTAGTAGAGTACATAACTAGTAATGACCTAGACATTCTAAACAGAGGCAACATTGCCACTTTTAACAATAGAATCAGATCTGAGGTCATTGACATAACCCTTAGCACACGTATTATAAGCCTAAGGGTTAAAGGCTGGCATGTCTCTGAAGAAGAGTCATGCTCAGATCATAGATACATTAGATTTGATCTAAGTGGTAACATCACGTCCGAAGCTGTGTATAGGAATCCCAAACTTACAAACTGGGAAACCTACTATACACAGCTTGAGGAGGAGGTCAAATGCTGTCCTAGAGTGGTGAGTAGTAACTGGCATTTGGAACATTTAAACTCAACATTGACTGAGGCAATGATTAAGTCATACACTGATAATAACACTGTATGTAATGTTAGATCCAACAGGAACTGTCCCTGGGGGAACAATGAACTTGGCAAGTTAAGAGCTCTTACACGTAAACTCTTTAACGCGGCCAAAAGCTCAGGCAGATGGGACACTTATAAACGTGCACTCACTGATTATAACAAAGAAGTCAGAAAGGCTAAAAGAAGGGCGTGGAGGAAATTTTGTAGCGAAATAAACGATACAACCTCCATGTTTAGAGTAAACAGGATCTTATCCAAGCAGTCTGACAGGGGAGTATTGGGCTCCGTCAGGGTGGGAGGGGGCTATACGGATTCTGAGGAGGGAACCCTTGGTGCCCTGGCGTGTGCGCATTTTCCTGGCTGTGGACTGATGGATACGATTAATAATGATCCTACTAACTGTGAACACACTAGTTGCAAGGGTAACTGGGCAGAAACAAATAAAATTGTCAATTCTGCAAGAGTGGAGTGGGCAATTAACTCTTTTGCTCCCTTCAAATCACCTGGTACTGATGGGATATTCCCAGCCTTGCTACAAAAAGGCCTACCAGTAATTAGGCCCCTTATACTTACCTTGTTAAGGGGAAGCTTGGCACTGAGCTATATTCCAGTAAGCTGGAGGATGGCAAAAGTGTGTTACATACCAAAACCTGGGAAAGAGTCCTATGACGAACCCAAGTCTTACAGACCAATATGTCTGACTTCATTTTTAATGAAGACCTTGGAAAAGGTCATAGACAGACATATTAGGGATGGAATACTGGTAGAACGACCGCTCCATAGCGCTCAATTCGCATACCAGGCAGGAAAATCCTGTGAAATTGCTCTCCACCTCTCCTCCACCTGGTTTCCAGGATTGAGAGATCCCTAGTTCATAAAGAAATAATGGCAGGCATCTTTGTTGATATAGAAGGTGCCTTTGATCGCACACCCTATAACACTATGGCATCAGCCTTAGAAAGAAAGGGGATTAGTTCCTTAGTCTCTAGCTGGATAAATACCATGCTAGAGAATAGGAGTTTACAATCACAATTGGGACAAACCAAACTGTGGATGAAGCCAGTAGGAGGATGTCCACAGGGAGGGGTGTTATCTCCATTACTGTGGTGTTTGGTCGTTGACTCATTGTTAACAAACCCAAACTCTGCAGGGTTCTACGCACAGGGATATGCTGATGACATTGCTGTGCTCATAGGGGGCAAGTTCTCAGAAACCATTTCTGAGTTGCTTTCCGCATCGATGGATCTTTTGGGGGATTGGTGTGAAAAGAATGGTTTAGGAATCAATCCCCAGAAGATAAATCTCTGTATCTTCACTAACAAAAGAAATGCTATAGTTAGACCACCCTATATAGGGAGGACACAGGTAAGCATTTGTAGTGAGGTAAAGCATCTAGGGGTTACTCTGGATAGTAAATTGGACTGGTCTAAACACATCAGGAATACTACTATGAAGGCACTTCGATGCCTCTATGCATGTAAAAGGGCTGTGGGTAGGACCTGGGGACTACAACCCAGAATGTTATTCTGGCTATATACCGCAGCAGTGAGACCAATGGTGCTCTATGCCTCTATGGTGTGGTGGCACAGAGGTAGTATTAGTAAAAATAGAACTTTGCTTGGCAAATTACAGAGGCTTTCATGTCTCATGATTACTGGTGCCATGAGTACAACTCCTACTGCTGCAATGGAAGTCACATTGAACTTGAATCCACTGCACATAGAAGTAGAAGCGCAAGCCTTGAACGTGGCTTACAGACTTGTGAAATCAGGTACAAGATCCAAAGTCATGACCCACATGGGATATGGGAACTTGTTCAGAAGAATTGATGAGGACGAGGTGCTGTCAATGCACTCTGACCTACAAGTTAAGAAACACACAGACGTTTTATACTGTGCGGAAAACACAAAGACCAAACCACATAAACTGTGTAATGGGATTAATTGCTATACAGACGGCTCACTAACAGATAACGGATCAGGGGCCGGCATATGGAGGAAAGATAAACCAGAATCTGGGATTTCTATTCCTTTAGGTAGACACACCTCGGTCTTTCAGGCCGAAGTGATGGCGATCAATGTCTGTACCCAAACCTTAATTGGGGAGGGTGTAAAAAACAGACTGATCACAATTTTCACGGATAGCCAGGCAGCCATTGGCGCCCTGAGAAGCTATACGACCAGATCTTATTTGGTTGAGGAGTGTAAAAACAACCTAAATACACTCTCGCTAGCCAATAAGGTTGGAATCGACTGGGTGCCAGGACATACAGGCATCACAGGCAATGAGAAGGCAGATGGCCTTGCAAGGGTGGGCTCAGAACAGACACCTCTTGCACCTGAACCCATATGTGGTATCAGCCTCAGCTACGCTAAAAGGCGTATAAAATTAGCTATAGAGGACAAGGCAAGACTCTCTTGGAGAGAAACTAAGAAACAGGAACACTCTGTAGTCCCTAGTAACACGTGCTGGAACACGAGTTACTAGGGATAGTCTGGGCGATCGATTACTTTCGGCCCTATGTGTTCGGGAGAAGGTTCCGGGTGCACACAGACCACCGGCCGCTACAGTGGGTCGGTGAACTGAAGGAATCATCGGTGAGGGTCACTCGGTGGAAAGAGTTCCTCGGTCAATATAACTTGGAGGTAGTATATAAGCCAGGTAAAGAGCTGATCAGAAGATTCATTGTGGCTGACTGGCTGTCCCGATGACAGTCAACGCACTAGAAGAAGATCAGGGAGAATCATCCAGGAACGTACGGCAGTTCTTGCGGGAATGGACGCTGGAGAGGGATGGCGACCAACACGAGTCTGCTGAGGAGGAACAATCGGTAGGAGGAGATAGCTCGATGGATGACAGGCTTGCGGACATGGAAGAGTGCGAAGAAATCATAAATGATAAGCGCCATTTATTCCATAGTCTGGAAGATAGTCAAATAGTCTGGAAGACGAAGACCTTGGGACCCATGAAGATAGCGTACGGTAGCTATCGACGATCCACCACCACGACCATATGGTGGTCGCCAGTGGTGAACAATGACCAAATTTGTCGTGCCCTCAAGGATGCTTCCAAACCAGGGAAGACTCACTATTTGTACGTGGGAAACATGGCCATTTGGGAAAAGATTAGGCGGCTGTGGCGGGCAGAACAGATTGGGGTGGATCGAATATTTGTGCGGTGTACCATGATGGTAGAAACCATCACGTACGAGACTACTCAGAAGGAGATAACGCTGGCGTACCATCAGGGCAAAACTAATCACCGGGGGGAACACGAGACGGCTCAGGCGTTGAAGCGCAAGTATTTCTGGAGGGGTATGCAGAAGACTATTTAGGAAACGCTAGGGACATGCGAGGTCTGCCACCGTACGAAATATGATAGGGCTGCCCACCAATAGGGCTACAGGTTGATACCCCCACGGCAGCTCTGGATGTAATATGGCATGTCAATACCCCAGGGTATCCAAAGAGCAGAGGGGGAATTGAGCGTCTCCACAGCACCTTGGGAGATCATCTCCGTGTTTACCATGCCGACAAAGGATTGGAACCGGCAGAGGCAATGCCTAAGGCGGTGGTAGCGTATAATCACTCCGTTCACTCGACCACAGGGTTCTAACCCTTTGAAAACGTTTTCGGTCTTCGCCGAGACACTAGTAGAACGGTGATGGGAGATGAGACGTCAGCACAGCTCGCCAACAACCACGTGGAGTTGGGGAAACTGTGGGGGAAAGTCTACGTGAAAATTACAGCCGAAAAGACTAGGAGGGTGGGCAGGGAGAATGCGGGCGTCAAACCGATAGAAGGACGCGTCACGATCAGACTAAAGAATTATCCCGTTATGAGGGACCCTTCAGGGTGATCGCGATTCGCGAACACAATTTAGTGACCATTCAAAGTGTCCATGAACCCGGGATGCGCAGGACTGTACATGTAGAGCAGTTAAAGCTTCCGGTGGGGAAGCCTTCCGAAGTAGTTTGGCTCTAGTATCCTCGCCCCTCCACACATCTCATTGGGGTCATAATTTGGTTTTTATTTGTATAAAGTTTTACCAGGATATTTTTATTATCTTCAGATTTGTACGAAATTCGATAAGGTTTCTGTTTTATTTCTTGTGACAACAATGTCTTTGTTGTGCTGTTCTAGGTGAGGACGGAATCATTATTTTTTGACCTATAGGTAATTAGTATACGCTTTAAGCGTGTATAAGTGGTAAATTGGAGTTCCCGACGGATGGTCAGGAACTAGCAGGAGGGAGTTAAAGCCAGAAGCCTGACTATGTCGAATACTAATACGATCATGGAATGTAAAGAACCCATGATCCTATATATGTCGGATTATCATCAACAATAAAGCAGTATTTTACTGGAGTCAGAGTGTGTCAGTGCATTACCTTCTTTCCTTATTCTTTTTTTATCTATCTTAACCGCCGGCGATTAACTTATATAAATTATATATATATAAGTTAATCTCCAGCGGTAAAGTAAATAAAAATAGAAAGAAGGAAATGAACTGACACACTTGGGCTCAAGAGAAAGACTAACTTTATTATTTCAACAATAATCCCCCTGCCAGTTTCCAACCATCCTAAAAAAAAATCATAATGATAACATACAACTTATAACTAGAATGACTCACAACTCATAACATAATGATTCCGTTTTCACAGAAAATAATTAAGCAAAACCTTACAGGCCTAAGAAACTAATATAATAATAAAAAAAAAATATACAGAAAGACCAAAGTCTGGTCCAAACTGAGGTGAGGATACTACAGGTAGATTGGTATTTGTAATGCTTCTCCGCTGGAAGCTTTAACTGCTCTATATGTACGGTCCTGCGCTTCCTGGGCCCTTGAACAGTTTGTACGGTCACCCGATTGTGCTCGTGTGGCGGCTGGCATTGATTGGTATCCATAGAGACCGCCAAATAAATAACCTACAACACATGTGTGTGTAAAAAAGAAAGATATGTAAATTTTGTACCTTGTGTTCTGTCCTAAAATAAAAGTTATGTAATGTATTGTGAGTTTTATAAATGTGTAAAACCCCACTACAATTGGTGACCCCGACGTCCGACGTGATCCGTGAGTGATTTATGAAATTAATCATGCCGGACGAAAATATGAAAAACGAAAATAGAGAATCTTTGACGAAGAACATTGATAAGGTTAGTATCAAGCTTCCACCGTTTTGGAAAGACCAACCAGAAATTTGGTTTGGCCAGGCGGAAGCCCAGTTCAATCTTGGAGGAATCACTAGGGAAGGTACGAAATTTAATTACCTAATTGCTCAATTGGACCTTAAGTTAGTAGAAAACATATACGACATTGTCTCATCTACTGTGGACAACAAATATACCACCGCCAAGGATAGACTTTTAAGTATATTCCGAGAAAGTGAGGACAGAAAAATTAAAAAAGTCGTTAGCGAATTAGAAATAGGAGATCAAAAACCAAGTCAGTTACTTCGAAAAATGAAAGGATTAGCAGGTGACGATTTTTCTGATAAACTGTTGAAATCATTGTGGCTTGATAAACTTCCAACGGAAATAAAAAGTATCTTGGTTATTTCAGATGGCAATCTGGATAAATTAGCCGAAATCGGTGATAAAATATGGGATATCAAACCCGCGCGTGATATAAATGTTGTTCATTCTAAAGGGCCCACATTCGATTCGACGCTGGAGGAACTGAATAAAAGACTATCCGCACTTGAGTCTAGAATATCCAGAGGTTTAAGTAGAGATAACTCCGTTCGTTTTCGTAGTAACAGCCGAAATAAACGTTTTGATCCAAAACGAAAGTATTGTTTTGGCCATTATCGTTACGGAAAGAAATGTATACCGTCTAAGTGCACACCTGAATGTAAATGGGTTGTGGAGAAGGGAAACTCCTCACGGCAGACACAGAACTGACCAACTGTGCTGCTGTAAATATTCCAGGTCAACAACATCGTTTGTTCTTACGAGACAAGAATACAGGTGTTCGCTTTCTGGTTGATAGTGGCGCAGATGTTTCCATTATACCAGTGAATAAATTAATAAAAGCAAATCAAGATACAGGAATTAAGTTATTTGCTGCTAACAACACAGAGATTCCTACATTTGGAACCCAAGTTCTTCAAATTGATTTGGGACTAAGACGACAAATGAAGTGGACTTTCTTTTTAGTTAAAACCAATAAAGGTATTTTAGGAGCTGATTTTCTACACAATTTTGGTTTACTAATTGATCTAAAAAACAAAAAACTTATTGATAACAGTACAAAGCTCACTGTTACAGGTGAAGTAGTTACAATCGAGGAAATGGAATCATTGAGTTCTTTCAAAGCAACCTGTCAATTCTCACATCTGTTAACCAATTTTCCGAATTTAACCAAACCATTTTCATTGAAGGTAAATGCCAAGCATGATGTAAGGCACCACATTGTCACTAGTGATGGACCGCCTGTTTTTAGCAAGCCAAGAAGATTAGATCCAGAGAAGCTGCAAGTTGCTAAACAAGAATTTCAGAGCATGCTCAACAATGGAATTATTCGAGCTTCCAGTTCACAATGGGCAAACCCTCTACACATGGTGACGAAGAAAAATGGCCAATGGCGAGTATGTGGAGACTATAGAAGATTAAATGACCGGACACTACCCGATAGGTACCCCATTCCGAGGATAGATGATGTAAGTCAAATTCTTCTAAATAAATCAATTTTCTCAAAATTAGACCTTTGCCAAGCTTACTATCAAATACCTCTTAATGAAGAAGATAAGCAAAAAACAGCCCTGATTACGCCCTTTGGATTGTATGAATTTAATGTTATGCCATTTGGACTGCGCAATGCGCCTAGTACGTTCCAACGTTTTATTAATGAAGTTTTGAGAGGACTGGATTTTTGTTTCCCATATTTGGATGATATACTCATTGCCTCTGCAAATGCTGAAGAACATAATCATCACTTATCACAAGTATTTCAACGACTCAGCCATTACGGTCTCCGGATTAACATCAGTAAATCTGAGTTTGGTTTGGAAAATATAATTTTTCTTGGTTACCTTATTTCGTCAAATGGTACAAAACCTGATCCTGACAGAGTGAGTGCCATTGTCAACCATGATTTACCAAGAACTATAAAACACCTAAGGTCTTACTTAGGAATGCTGAACTTCTATCGCAGGCATCTACATCATGCTGCAGGCAATTTAGCAAACCTCACTAATTTTCTTAAGGGTGCTAAGAAAAATGATAAAACTAAGATTGTATGGACACCAGAAACTATTGAAGATTTTCAACAGAGCAAACAAGCCTTAAGTAATGCAGCTCTGTTAACATACCCAAATCCTAATTGTGAACTCTCACTGTTTGTAGATGCATCTGACTTGGCAGCTGGAGCTGCTCTGCAACAATGGGAAAATAGTTCATGGAAACCTATTGGATTTTTCTCCAAAAAGTTCTCTGAAACACAGTGCAAATACTCTACATATGACCGAGAACTTACAGCTATTCATATGTCAATCAAGTACTTTAAATATTTGTTGGAGGGAAGGTCATTTGTAATATATCCAGATCATAAGCCGTTGATTTATGCATTCAAACAAAAGAACGACAAAGCATCCCCTCGCCAACTTCGACAATTGCAATATATTTCCCAGTTCACAACAACCTTGGTTCATGTTTCAGGAAAAAACAATATGATTGCAGATTACATGTCTCGACTAGAAGAATGCTCTGCAATTGATTTCACCCAAATAGCAGAAGCGCAAACACATGATGAAGAACTACAACAACTGCGTACTTCTGCAAATATTGGATTGATTTTCAAATCCTACCCTCTTGAAAACGGAAGCCAATTATGGTGTGATGTTTCAACAAAGGAAATTAGACCATATATTCCAAAAGATTTCCGTTATAATATATTCAAACATTATCATAATATGTCACACCCTGGAATCAAATCTACGGTTAAGCTGATATGTTCTAAGACAGTTTGGATGAACATGAAAAATAATTTGCGCTCATGGGCAAATGCCTGTATCGCATGCCAAAAAAGCAAAGTATCCAGACATGTGAAGACACCACTTCAGAAATACCCGATTGCAGATGAAAGATTTTCCACTGTTCATATAGATCTAATTGGACCCCTGCCACCATCTGAAGAATACATCCATTGTTTAACATGTATCGACCGATTTACTGGATGGACTGAAGTTATTCCCTTGAAAGAGACATCAGCTGAAAACGTTGCACGGAATTTCTACCAACATTGGATCTGTCGGTTTGGAACACCTGCTACTATAATTGCTGATCAAGGCAAACAATTTAAATGTGAATTATTTAAATCATTGACATCAATCTGTGGAATAAAACTAAACCATACAACTGCGTACCACCCGCAGTCAAATGGAAAGATCGAGCGTTTTCACCGAGTGCTGAAGTCAGCCATCAAAGCTCACGGAAAACAACAGTGGACACAAGTGATTCCAACTATTCTGTTAGGCGTACGAACTTGTCTAAATGAAGATGCGTCAGCGACCATAGCAGAGATGGTATACGGAGTACCGTTGAGACTTCCAGGTGACTTCTTTGAGACTCCCAGGCCCACTTCAGATATACCAACATTCATCAGCATGCTGCGCCAGCAAATTGACTGCCTGCGCCCAAGACCGGTGGAACACAAAAACAGGACTACTACCTTTATCCATAAAGACTTATCAAAGGCGACACACGTCTTTGTTAGAGTGGATCGGGTAAGGGCAAGTTTGGAAAAGCCTTATGAAGGCCCATTTCTTGTCATTCGACGAGCAGAGAAGTACTACTCATTAAATATCAAGGGTAAAGAAGTAAATGTATCGCTTGACCGGTTAAAGCCAGCGCATCTGTTGTGTGATGACAGTGATTCGGCACGGGAGCAATCTATTGGGCCACCTGCAGATGAACCGGAGGATCCTGGGCAGCCTGAAGCAACTTTGAAGAAGACGCGTTCGGGAAGAGTAGTGCATTTTCCCTCGCGATTTCGAACGTAACACAGTTACTGGCGGGAGAGTGATGTGGCGGCTGGCATTGATTGGTATCCATAGAGACCGCCAAATAAATAACCTACAACACATGTGTGTGTAAAAAAGAAAGATATGTAAATTTTGTACCTTGTGTTCTGTCCTAAAATAATAGTTATGTAATGTATTGTGAGTTTTATAAATGTGTAAAACCCCACTACACTCGCCTACTGCGATCACCCTGAAGGGACCCTCATACCGGAACAACTCTTTGCTACGATTGGATGCAATCTTCCGTAAACTGTTGCCCCTATCGTGACACGCCCGGCGATCGGTTGGACACCCACATTCTCCCTCACTACCCTCCTAGTCTTTTCCGCTGTAGTACGGTCGTTAAGCTCCCCCAGTTTCCCCAACGCCACGCAGTTGTTTAAGAGCTGTGAGGACTTCTCGTCTCCTTTCGCCGACCCACTGGCGTCTCTGAAACTGCTGTGAAGGCCAAAAAGGATTTCTAAGGATGTGAACCCTGTGACCGTGTGGATGGATTGGTCGTATGCCATTACCGCCATTGGCATTGCAACCTCCGGCCCCAACCCTTTATCAGCATCATAGACCCGGAGATGGTCCCCCTTGGTGCTGTGGAGACGTTCGATACCCCCTCTGCTCTTGGATGCCCTAGGGTATTGACATGTCACACTACGTCCAGTGCTTTCATTTCCTTTCTCACGTCGGCGTTATCGAATTCTCTCCCACACTCTGACGCGATCCAATCAGGGACTCCGTAGAACTGGAACCACCTCCTCAGCGCTCCTAACGCCGCCTCAGAAGACTTTTCCCTTACGGGGTATTAAATGGCCGCTTTACTAAGCGGTCAATCACGGTGACCCTATTGTGTCCCTTCCAGGTGAAAATATAGACTTACAGATCGCTCAGCGGTGTTTGCGCCGTGGTGGTCTCTTCCTGTAGCCCTTTCGGTGAATGTCGATCGTATTTAGTACGGTGGAAAACCTCGCGCGCCCCTAGCACATTCCCGGGCGACAACATCGGGATGTTCCTGTAAGCGAGTCATGCACTTCCGAAAGTGTACTTCGATGTCTGGGGTGATGACCGCCTTTTGGCCCTTTTTAAGAAGATTGTTCAGGGGTACCACCATTTCGGGGACAAATATCCTGTAATAATTCAGCGTTCCCAGCAAACACTGGATCCCTTTAACGTCCGACGGAACCGCCATCTTCTGAATCGCTGCCACCTTCCCGGCATCACGTCTCACTCCTTCCTTAGAGATCGTATGCCCCAAAAAATTAATAACTTCTTGGCCAACACGGGACTTTTTCTCTGACAGTTTCAGGCCAATAGCCTCACTTGATCAAAAACCATCCGCATGTGATTTGTATTCCAAGTGGTCATCCATATATATTTGGCAGTCTGACTCGTCTATCCCCCATAGAAACTCGTCCATGAGTCTTTGGAACGTAATTGGTGCGTTTTTTAGGCCAAATGGCATCCTAGAAAACTCATAGTGGCCTCTCTCGAACGTGAACGTTTTGCGCACTACAGGTGGGCGTATCTGTTTTGACCATTCCCAACGTCTTGAAAGCACCCCCCGCTGAGACTGCTTTCATCTGGAAAGTTTAACCGGAAAACAGCTATAAAGAGAGATTGACAAGTGGCAAGTGGACCGATACCCTCTTCGGTACTTTTTTGTTTCTTTTTTTTACATCTCCAATCGCTTTCAGGCGAAGGAACAAAGATTCGGAAAGAGTCAGGTAAAGAAGTTTGGACTTTGAATATATGCTAGGCAGAGGAATAAATGAATATAAGCAGTATAGTGAACTGTGAGGTTCCTCTCCACCCAATTAAGAGAAAAACAACAACATATGGTCTGTAGGATAATTATTCCCGGAAAGCAAAAAACGGCTTTAATCTCTTCATACCCTTGTAAAAAGAGTTTATTGCAGTTTGAACAAATTTTCTGCTGGTGCTATATGGAGCGTCGTCAGCTTAGTTAAAGGGTGGGGAAAGACGACATCCCATTGGCCGAGAAAGATAGCTTTCTCCTGAAGAGCCGTAGTACGTGTGTATGGCATTCTTTGCCCTGACGTATGCATAGGTGCTTCTGTGTTGAGTGTTAGTCTTTGTTCATATTCACGACTATTTCTACATTTGATCTTTTTGCTTCCAGCGAACAACGGTAAGTGATCATGATTATGTATTAAAAAATTTATTCTTTAGGCTTATAGTATCTTTCAGCATTATTTTTCATATTTTTTTCTTCTTTTTATTATATTTCTTGGAAACTAAGATAACCGAAACTGAAATATTCGTGTTAATTATTTTTAGGGTTTCCTAAGTTTTTTTTTCAAAATAAGAAACACTTATGTTCTCTCAACTGTTCTTCTCTTTGTCTAGGACGGCGTTAGTGAGCCCTCTGTTTCTTTACCTATGCACGTGAAATATTATTTCAAGATTCCATTTCATTACCCGACGATAATAACGATAATATTGCCAAATCAATAAAACATGACATACCCATACTAATTACATAATTAATTACTTGATAATTAAAAAAACATTATTTTTATCATAGAGTGGGATATCATATTATAAATTACATTCCCCTGATTAATAAATAACTTATTCCGTGTTTTAGAATAAGAAATGATATTTTGCGAGATAGTTATATTTAATGTTCCTATGGTGCTAAAAACAAAAATTATTCCATAGTAAATTATAACGTGAAATTTATTAATTAATTACTTGTTATTAAAAATTAATTTTTTTCCTTTAATATCGAGTAGAGTAACAAATTACAGGTATGGTGTCCTTGATCAAAAATATGTATATTTGAACTATAATTACACAAATTCATTAAAATCTTGTTTCCAATTTGCATGTTAGTGTTATGATTTTCGTATTCCTAGCTTATCTCAACCATTGATATTTTGTATTGTGGATCCACTTAAAAATAAATTTAATCCTTTGAAACAAAAAAAGTATCATTCAACAGTTAATTTCTGTGTAATGTAACACACATTGTCATGTACAGTATCCGTCGATGAGGTGTATTGCTGAAACTGCTTTATAATAATGTTTGTATGATAATAAAAGTAATTAAACAATACTTAGGAAATCAATCAAGAGAGAGTAATCAGCAAGCTCATTAAAACACTTTATTATTATAAGTGTGATACTGCATACTTAGCTTACTTTTTTACTGCTTACTCTCTCGCTCTATCTCTTTCTCTCTCTCTCTCTCTCTCTCTCTCTCTCTCTCTCTCTCTTTAATTATATATGTATATTTTGAATTTAATTTTTCTAAGAATATATGCAATAACCATAACAATTTACACATTAGCACATAAACCTGTAATAAATGTATTATGAAACACTTCACTAACCTTAAAAAAATAAATTGATGGAAAAAGTGGTCCCATAATCAGTAAAAAAAATTTAATTTAACGTGATTTTTTATACATGCAAATTAATTTAAGACTTCACAATTTAAATTACTGAATACTGTTTTAAAATTAACTGAATATTGTAAATTGTTAAATATACGTGCAGCCTCAAATAGTTTCTTTAAAGGTATTACATATCATTAATTATGTGCAGAACAATAATTTTAAAAAAAGATTAATATTTATGCATAATATACAAAGGCCATTATTACTCTTTTTCTTGGGCGAATAAAACAGATTTCTTGTTATAAAAAATGTAAGACACCTTTAAAATGGTACAATTAAATTTAGGATAGGAAGTAAGAATTGCTTTGTTAAAACTAATTGAAGACTATAAACTATTATTATAATAATTTTATATCTGTTTTATAGGAGGAAATGAGTGCTCAAAAAAGATTGGAAACTATAAGGAAAAACTCTTCAATGAATTCTAAGAAGTCTCAAAAACTTTCAGATGTAGTGAAGCTTCACAATGCTGAAAACAGCCACATCCTTCCAAATGAATTCCTTTCAATTCCTAGTGGAACAAGTCTCCAGGATAGACTCAAAATGGCAAGACTCCCGAAAGATATTGTGAAATGCAGACGGGAACAATCCAACAAAGAAAACAGCCATTCATCGAATAATATTATCATCAAGGAGACCTCGAGCACTGTGACCCTGAGAGATGCCTTGAAACTCCACAACACTGAAAACAGCCACCTCCCTCCAAATGAGTTTCTATCCATTCCTAGTGGATCCACTCTCCAGGATAGGCTTAAAATTGCCAGGCTCCCTAAAGATAATGTGAAATGCAGACCGGAACTAGCCAACAAAGAAAATAGCCATTCATCGAATAAAGTTATTATCAAGGAGTCCTCTAGCACTGTGACCCTGAGAGATGCCTTGAAACTCCACAACACTGAAAACAGCCACCTCCCTCCAAATGAGTTTCTATCCATTCCTAGTGGATCCACTCTCCAGGATAGACTAAAAATGGCGAGGCTCCCGAAAGATAATGTGAAATGCAGACGGGAACAATCCAACAAAGAAAACAGCCATTCATCGAATAATATTATCATCAAGGAGACCTCGAGCACTCTGACCCTGAGAGATGCCTTGAAACTCCACAACACTGAAAACAGCCACCTCCCTCCAAATGAGTTTCTTTCCATTCCTAGTGGATCCACTCTCCAGGATAGGCTTAAAATTGCCAGGCTCCCTAAAGATAATGTGATATGCAGACCGGAACTAGCCAACAAAGAAAATAGCCATTCATCGAATAAAGTTATTATCAAGGAGTCCTCCAGCACTGTGACCGTGAGAGATGCCTTGAAACTCCACAACATTGAAAACAGTCACCTCCCTCCAAATGAGTTTCTATCCATTCCTAGTGGATCCACTCTCCAGGATAGACTTAAAATGGCAAGGCTCCCGAAAGATGATGTGAAATGCAGACGGGAACAATCCAACAAAGAAAACAGCCATTCATCGAATAATGTTATTATCAAGGAGTCTTCCAGTACTGTGACCCTGAGAGATGCCTTGAAACTCCACAACACTGAAAACAGCCACCTCCCTCCAAATGAGTTTCTATCCATTCCTAGTGGATCCACTCTCCAGGATAGACTTAAAATGGCAAGGCTCCCGAAAGATGATGTGAAATGCAGACGGGAACAATCCAACAAAGAAAACAGCCATTCATCGAATAATGTTATTATCAAGGAGTCTTCCAGTACTGTGACCCTGAGAGATGCCTTGAAACTCCACAACACTGAAAACAGTCACCTCCCTCCAAATGAGTTTCTATCCATTCCTAGTGGATCCACTCTCCAGGATAGACTTAAAATGGCAAGGCTCCCGAAAGATGATGTGAAATGCAGACGGGAACAATCCAACAAAGAAAACAGCCATTCATCGAATAATGTTATTATCAAGGAGTCCTCCAGCACTGTGACCCTGAGAGACGCCTTGAAACTCCACAACATTGAAAACAGCCACCTCCCTCCAAATGAGTTTCTATCCATTCCTAATGGATCCTCTCTCCAGGATAGACTTAAAATGGCAAGGCTCCCGATAAATAATGTGAAATGCAGATCGGAACAATCCAACAAAGAAAACAGCCAATAGAATGAAGTTGTTATCAAGGAGTCCTCCAGCACTTTGACCCTGAGAGATGCCTTGAAACTCCACAACATTGAAAATAGGCAACTTATGAATAATGAGATTTCTACAGACCTTAACAACAGGGAGAATGAAGTAATGTCTTCTATGTCTGAGAACTTTCACAAGCTCCAGGCTTCCTCGAAATCTTCCGATCCGGAGATAAAAGTGATTTGTCTTCAGGAGAGACTACAAAATGTCAGACTGGTTTCTACAAATGGAAAACGCGCTGCTTAAAGGGAAGGTTTTCCCAAAAGTGTTCAGGAGAGACTTGCAAAATACAGAAATAATAAGGCATTCTAAATATTATCGGGGCAATACCATTATGTTTTATTTTAAGATGATTGTTCAATTGTTTTACTTAATGATCTAAATATTTGAGATAACATATGTACATATTATTGCAGATACTTGCATGTTAATTAATTCTTTGTATATGTTTGTGGAATGGCCAAATTGTAACTATAAATGTAAGGTTTAATATATAAAATTATAAATAATATATATAAATATAAATACTTGTAAATATAAATACTATTAAGATTTAAGTTTGAGATAACTATGCATTACTGCAGATACTTTGGCTCCTAATTGCTAGTACGATTGGGATGTATATGTTTCCAATATGGTATTATGTCATTAATGTAAAACTTTTATATTAGTTTCACAAAATTTGGTGAATTTTTTTTTTGTCTATGTTTATTATTGAAAGCTGAAATATACTGACTATAAAATTTTATTAATCTTTTTCTTATTGTGCCAATTAAACTTCTTAGTTACTTATTACATACTGATGCATGACGTTTCCAAGTTTATAACACATATATGTATAAATATATATATGGGTTTCACAGAAAACAGATTATGGGGAAAGTAAGTAACCAGACAAAACCAAGTTTGTTAGTCGTCAGAATTTTACACAAAAGGTTGAACTAAATATGGAAGCATGGGGGATGGATAATAGGAGATCATGCTCAACCTGACAGCACTGAATATTCATGTTTTTTTTATAAGATATTTATTATTTTTATAAATCAGTAGACAATTGTAAATATGAAACATTTAAAACAATAACTTTACGTACGAGAACCACACATACACATTTAACCATTAAATTTTTTAATTTAAAATAAAGTGTAATTTTTCCTCTTAATAACTAAAAATAAAATATTAAAAATTGTAGGAATCATTTCGATAGATTTGGGTGTTGTCGTGAGGGTACCAGATTGAATGGATTTAAATTAAAAATATAGGAAATAAGAAAAATAGAAATGTTTAATTCCTTGCAGTGGACAGAGTAAAGGGAGATAAATGATTATTTTTTATAAAATAATAAAAATATTGAATTTAACTTATACCTTTCCATGATGATTGAAACTTTCCGTGATTCTCGGTACACAAATAGCAGCTGATAAAAATCAGTTGTCATAATAATCTAAAACCGGCTTATCAGGCCAGAACTTGGTAATTGGGGCTGGGTGCCCTAGGTACCAAGAGGGGGGCAGTCATATGAAAAATATAATAATACCTAATTTACTGTTCTGAACTCATAACTTTGCAGCTAGAATACAATAAAATATAAATATTTGTAAACATAACATGCTGATGTAGCATATGTATGGACATAGGAAACTTAGGATTTATATCATAAATAGGATAGGGTATAAATAAAAGTTTTGAAATTTTATGCCCAAAAATAGGTATTTTATTACACGCATATAAACGTATATATATATTTTTTTTTTTACAAGTTTTTATTTTATCAACTATGAATTTAATAAATTTTATCCCTGTTTGAACCATTATAACAGAATGTATTCTTGAGACAAAAAAATTTCTCACAATTATAAAGTTGAGAAACAAAAAATCTAAATAAATTGTTTGGAATCAATTAAAAATGATAAAAGAAACCACCATTGTACTGCTTGGACCATCGTAAGCTTAGCGAAAGAAAATAATGAACTTTCGAAAATGGTAACTAACTAAAATTTTAAAACGTATTTGGTTAGTCTATAAAATAAATTGCCTTCGAAGTGCCATGATATATTCTGCGGTGAAATAATAGACCTAACTAGTCTAAAACCTTATGCTGTCTGTGACTATACACAGATTCTGAGGATGACTAGTACATTATTAATGTTTGAAGTACAGCTGTTAATAATATGTACCTAAATGGTTTAAGATGCACCAAATAGGAATGAATGAAATTATGTAATTTTCAAATGAAAATTCTATTAATGAGCTCTAAACCAAAATTATATAGTCATAGCAACTTTGTACAACAAAGCACTAAAATAAACCTCTTTGCTTTGAAAAAAACTCTTTATTCTATATTGTCACTCACTTCACTTATAGGAATAACAAAGGAACATATGCAATAACACTGAAAACAACATTATTCTTTATATTATTTATGTGTCTTTACACTAATGTTATAAAGTTAATTTTCCAACTGATCGAAGAAATAAAAAAATTAACTTTTTTTTATAAAAAAACAAAAAAAACATAGAAATTACTATTATTATATTTTCTTGAAAACGTATTATTCAAATCTTTTAAGGAAACTAAATTCTGTTAAAATATGAGCTATTTTTGTCCTTAGTGATTTGTCTTACCGAATAGAAACTCTTCATGTACATATTTACGCAGAAAATTATTATTAGTTGTATCCAAAAATTTTAAATAAACATATCTATTAGATTGAAAATAAAAAGAGTAAATTACACTCGTGAAAAAGACAGACCATTTGCCAAATCATTTAGTAATAAGACAAATCACAATAAGCACCATAGCTATGAAACAAAAATTGTAATGTAAAAGACAACCTCCCTGGGAGGCCTTGATAGTTGGTATATGGCACATAACATGTATAACTAAATTGAATATTTAAAAAAAAATTAAAAATTGCAAGAATACAAATAAACATTTGAAAACCAAGTGTCTCTCAGCTGTTTGTTATCTATGAAGAATCGTCTGGGGAAAAACAGCATGGAACGCTGCTGCAGCTTCATCTGTTGAAAATAATTTGCATGGTGGTGAGCATTAATTACGTGTATAACGTTTACTAGTCTAACAAATTAGCTTTTCCTATTATAACACACATCATTAACATCCTATATTTTTAATAAACTATAAGGCAATTTGTTATCCTAGAACATTGGATCGACCCATTCGGCTTACAGGACTGTTTAACTTCACTCGGGTAGAATTTTACATAGATTTTTTGTAAAATACAATGTTAAAATAATAATCGTTCTATTATAAAAATTGATTTGGTACTTTCTTTTAATCTTGCTGCGCTTAAAAAATGGAAAGATTACTGACTGGTTTAACTAACTATTGAACTTATTCATACTGATAAAATTCAAAGATTTTTTACCTTACATCAACTTATTTTAAATATAACACACAGGCTAACGCAATGAATTTAATAATTTCATTTTGATAAACCATGGCCCTAAACACACCATCTAACCACATTCATTTATATCATTCAAAATGTCAGAAAAAATAGTGACAAACCTTTCATTTATGCCGAAAGGTGTGTAAAGTAAACTATGAACTAACAAAAATAAAAGGAAATACAAAATACTTCTATTTTGAGATTAAGTATTAAAAAAAAAAAATAACAGTGATAAATGAACTTGGTAAAAAATTTATTTCTGCAAATCCAATGAATATACATACATGTGTTGAGTTGGCAAGAAAATGAGTTCTGTTTTCACCAGTAGTTTTGTTATTCGTTATGCTGTGAATATAATAATAATCTTAACCAGAATCTTTCGGAATGTCTCGGTATAGAATGTCATTATACAGTATCAAATAAATCAAACTCCTTAGGAATACTAAATCGAGCCCATTCTACTTTGATCAAGCTATTAAGAGTAATAAAAGAAGATAATTCAAAAAACGAATTTAAACCTGGCGATAATGACCTTTAACGAAACACAAAATAAAAATTTGAAATTAACACCTAACGAGATAAATTTTGGAAAAATAAAAGACCCTAATAAAGAAGACAATAGTACACAAAAAAGCACAACAAGATACTGAAAGAGAAAAAGAAATTAGGACAAACAAATTAAATAAAAATCGTGAAGACCCACCCGACATAGAGGAACAACCATATGTTAAAACTCGTACGAAAACAGATATAAACCAGTTGGACAATTTATTGACAAAAATAAGACTATAGAGCTACACAGTAACAATATTAGAAGACCTAGGAAGAAAAATGTGCTTCTGGCACATGATGATGGGAGAATGGAAATTGATTTGGACGCTCTTTCCAGTGACTCTGATGACTTTTTCATAATAGATAACTGATGTAACACACAAAAAGACTTAAAACCAAATTATTATATTAGCAATGATATTGAAATATTATGGTTAACAAGTAAAATACAATGTGCAATAAGAAACAATACATTACATTACATTCTAACTAGTCCACTTATAGAAGAAGTAATCAAAACAATATATCTATTACCTGTACCATCACTACAGTACAGTTACTTACGTAATAACTATTATTCATAATAAACTCATATTATTTTATGCCAACCAAACTTATTTAAGACATTGTACATTTATTAAAAATAATTATTTTTGTAATCGAGTAGCCCCTTATAACAATGTATGTATAACTAAAGCCATTAGAAATAATATAGATTCATCCATAACTGTTAATTTATATTTGCATGTCACGCAATTTCACTTTAATATACTTATTTAGGCCATCTTTTAATTATGGCCGATAACCCCTTTTATAAAATTATCAACTCCTATTTTAAGTATTTCTTGGAAAAGTTCACTAGTATAAAAAATATCTGAACAAAACACTCCTAGGTAAAACTATTTCAAAGTATTTGTTTTATGTATAAATTAAAAAACACAGTTAGTTTGTCATCCTGTCATCCGGTGTTGGGACAGGTTGAGATATAAAAGTTTTGCGCACTACAGGTGGGCGTATCTGTTTTGACCATTCCCAACGTCTCGAAAGCAACCCCCGCTGAGACTGCTTTCATCTGAAAAGTTTAACCGGAAAACAGCTATAAAGAGAGATTGACAAGTGGCAAGTGGACAGATGAGAGAGTAATACCCTCTCCGGTACTTATTTTGTTTCTTTTTTTTACATCTCCAATCGCTTTCAGGCGAAGGAACAAAGATTCGGAAAGAGTCAGGTAAAGAAGTTTGGATTTTGAATATATGCTAGGCAGAGGAATAAATGAATATAAGCAGTATAGTGAACTGTGAGGTTCCTCTCCACCCAATTAAGAGAAAAACACCAACATATGGTCTGTAGGATAATTATTCCCGGAAAGCCAAAAACGGCTTTAGTCTCTTCATACCCTTGTAAAAAGAGTTTATTGCAGTTTGAACAAATTTTCTGCTGGTTCTATATGAAGGGTGTCCCAAAAACCTATACATTTTCGGTATTTTTTCAGTTTTTCACTAATAACGCCTAAACTTTTATATTTCTATAAAGTAAAGTGCATAAAATTTTGCGTCGAATGGGTGCCACATATTTGAAATTACATTAAGTCGTTAGAATGATATCCAGTAATAATTCAAACCACGATTTAGCCTCCCATAAACGAGAAGGGCGCTATAAACAAGATACTTTAGGGTAAAATGAATGAAAGAGTAGATGATGTTTGTTGTAAATTGTTCTACCAGTGTTCGCATATGAAACCCGGAACAATATTTGATACTTTAGAGTATACAAATATACGATTTATTTTATATAATATATTTTACATTGCAAAACTAAGGCTTGAAAATCCAAAACACGATTTTTTTTCTAAATGGGAAAAATTACCGTTCTTTGAACTGGCATATCTTCCTAACTACTTGATGTAATTTCAAATATGTTGTGCTCATTCGACAGTTAAATAAGAGAAAAGTCTTAAATAATCTTAAGTAAAAGAAAAAAATAGAAAAGCTTTATTATGATGTACAAGCAAAACACTGATATATACAAATATTAAGAGTTCCAACATACTGGTTTTATCCTTTACTCCTTGCTAGATGCTACTCTTGGAAATCTACGTCGACACCTTCATGGCGAGACTTATTAAGCAGATTTCAATGTTTTTAAATGTTTTCTTTACTCCCGAGAAAAAATTAGAACGCTAATTTTCACGTCAATGATTTCTCACCACGTGGCAGGCACAGGCAAGAGCCAGATCTGTTGCATTTGGCTTAGCTCGGTATTTTATAATGGTTTGTATACGATTTCCAATTTCATAAGTCTAAAAATAAATTTTTCACTATTCGAAATCTTGAATACAGTTTCATAACTTGGAATAAGTTAACGATTTCACTGTATTTAAAAGGTACATACATACAGCAGTAGGTCGTCCGTCCACCTGCATGCTCCAAAATGTGGTCGTAAAAATGATTTATTATACAGTGTTAAATTATAAAGACGAGGCTACTCATCCAAAAAAGCGCTATTGGAGTAGCTATATACATATATATATATACAACTAACAGTTTTAATTCTCTGAAGTGTGAATATAAACTCAATTTTACCAGAAAGTACCACGGAAGGATAGGCACTTCGTACCATTTTTAAATTCTTTATGTTTTTAATGATCAATTTGATTGTCTTTCTTAATTTTAATTACTTAATAATAACTACTTCGATAGTAACATCATTTTGACGCTAGAGAGCGTCGTCAGCTTAGTTAAAGGGTGGGGAAAGACGACATCCCATTGGCCGAGAAAGGTAGCTTTCTCCTGAAGAGCCGTAGTACGTGTGTATGGCATTCTTTGCCCTGACGTATGCATAGGTGCTTCTGTGTTGAGTGTTAGTCTTTGTTCAGATTCACGACTATTTCTACATTTGATCTTTTTGCTTCCAGCGAACAACGGTAAGTGATCATGATTATGTATTAAAAAATTTATTCTTTAGGCTTATAGTATCTTTCAGCATTATTTTTCATATTTTTTTCTTCTTTTTATTATATTTCTTGGAAACTAAGAAAACCGAAACTGAAATATTCGTGTTAATTATTTTTAGGGTTTCCTAAGTTTTTTTTTTAAAATAAGAAACACTTATGTTTTCTCAACTGTTCTTCTCTTTGTCTAGGACGGCGTTAGTGAGCCCTCTGTTTCTTTACCTATGCACGTGATATATTATTTCAAGATTCCATTTCATTACCCGACGATAATAACGATAATATTGCCAAATCAATAAAACATGACATACCCATACTAATTACATAATTAATTACTTGATAATTAAAAAACCATTATTTTTATCATATAGAGTGGGATATCATATTATAAATTACATTCCCCTGATTAATAAATAACTTATTCCGTGTTTTAGAATAAGAAATTATATTTTGCGAGATAGTTATATTTAATGTTCCTATGGTGCTAAAAACAAAAATTATTCCATAGTAAATTATAACGTGAAATTTATTAATTAATTACTTGTTATTAAAAATTAATTTTTTTCCTTTAATATCGAGTAGAGTAACAAATTACAGGTATGGTGTCCTTGATCAAAAATATGTATATTTGAACTATAATTACACAAATTCATTAAAATCTTGTTTCCAATTTGCATGTTAGTGTTATGATTTTCGTATTCCTAGCTTATCTCAACCATTGATATTTTGTATTGTGGATCCACTTAAAAATAAATTTAATCCTTTGAAACAAAAAAAGTATCATTCAACAGTTAATTTCTGTGTAATGTAACACACATTGTCATGTACAGTATCCGTCGATGAGGTGTATTGCTGAAACTGCTTTATAATAATGTTTGTATGATAATAAAAGTAATTAAACAATACTTAGGAAATCAATCAAGAGAGAGTAATCAGCAAGCTCATTAAAACACTTTATTATTATAAGTGTGATACTGCATACTTAGCTTACTTTTTTACTGCTTACTCTCTCGCTCTATCTCTTTCTCTCTCTCTCTCTCTCTCTCTCTCTCTCTCTTTAATTATATATGTATATTTTGAATTTAATTTTTCTAAGAATATATGCAATAACCATAACAATTTACACATTAGCACATAAACCTGTAATAAATGTATTATGAAACACTTCACTAACCTTAAAAAAATAAATTGATGGAAAAAGTGGTCCCATAATCAGTAAAAAAAATTTAATTTAACGTGATTTTTTATACATGCAAATTAATTTAAGACTTCACAATTTAAATTACTGAATACTGTTTTAAAATTAACTGAATATTGTAAATTGTTAAATATACGTGCAGCCTCAAATAGTTTCTTTAAAGGTATTACATATCATTAATTATGTGCAGAACAATAATTTTAAAAAAAGATTAATATTTATGCATAATATACAAAGGCCATTATTACTCTTTTTCTTGGGCGAATAAAACAGATTTCTTGTTATAAAAAATGTAAGACACCTTTAAAATGGTACAATTAAATTTAGGATAGGAAGTAAGAATTGCTTTGTTAAAACTAATTGAAGACTATAAACTATTATTATAATAATTTTATATCTGTTTTATAGGAGGAAATGAGTGCTCAAAAAAGATTGGAAACTATAAGGAAAAACTCTTCAATGAATTCTAAGAAGTCTCAAAAACTTTCAGATGTGGTGAAGCTTCACAATGCTGAAAACAGCCACATCCTTCCAAATGAATTCCTTTCAATTCCTAGTGGAAAAAGTCTCCAGGATAGACTTAAAATGGCAAGGCTCCCGAAAGATGATGTGAAATGCAGACGGGAACAATCCAACAAAGAAAACAGCCATTCATCGAATAATGTTATTATCAAGGAGTCTTCCAGTACTGTGACCCTGAGAGATGCCTTGAAACTCCACAACACTGAAAACAGCCACCTCCCTCCAAATGAGTTTCTATCCATTCCTAGTGGATCCACTCTCCAGGATAGACTTAAAATGGCAAGGCTCCCGAAAGATGATGTGAAATGCAGACGGGAACAATCCAACAAAGAAAACAGCCATTCATCGAATAATGTTATTATCAAGGAGTCTTCCAGTACTGTGACCCTGAGAGATGCCTTGAAACTCCACAACACTGAAAACAGTCACCTCCCTCCAAATGAGTTTCTATCCATTCCTAGTGGATCCACTCTCCAGGATAGACTTAAAATGGCAAGGCTCCCGAAAGATGATGTGAAATGCAGACGGGAACAATCCAACAAAGAAAACAGCCATTCATCGAATAATGTTATTATCAAGGAGTCCTCCAGCACTGTGACCCTGAGAGACGCCTTGAAACTCCACAACATTGAAAACAGCCACCTCCCTCCAAATGAGTTTCTATCCATTCCTAATGGATCCTCTCTCCAGGATAGACTTAAAATGGCAAGGCTCCCGATAAATAATGTGAAATGCAGATCGGAACAATCCAACAAAGAAAACAGCCAATAGAATGAAGTTGTTATCAAGGAGTCCTCCAGCACTTTGACCCTGAGAGATGCCTTGAAACTCCACAACATTGAAAATAGGCAACTTATGAATAATGAGATTTCTACAGACCTTAACAACAGGGAGAATGAAGTAATGTCTTCTATGTCTGAGAACTTTCACAAGCTCCAGGCTTCCTCGAAATCTTCCGATCCGGAGATAAAAGTGATTTGTCTTCAGGAGAGACTCCAAAATGTCAGACTGGTTTCTACAAATGGAAAACGCGCTGCTTAAAGGGAAGGTTTTCCCAAAAGTGTTCAGGAGAGACTTGCAAAATACAGAAATAATAAGGCATTCTAAATATTATCGGGGCAATACCATTATGTTTTATTTTAAGATGATTGTTCAATTGTTTTACTTAATGATCTAAATATTTGAGATAACATATGTACATATTATTGCAGATACTTGCATGTTAATTAATTCTTTGTATATGTTTGTGGAATGGCCAAATTGTAACTATAAATGTAAGGTTTAATATATAAAATTATAAATAATATATATAAATATAAATACTTGTAAATATAAATACTATTAAGATTTAAGTTTGAGATAACTATGCATTACTGCAGATACTTTGGCTCCTAATTGCTAGTACGATTGGGATGTATATGTTTCCAATATGGTATTATGTCATTAATGTAAAACTTTTATATTAGTTTCACAAAATTTGGTGAATTTTTTTTTTGTCTATGTTTATTATTGAAAGCTGATATATACTGACTATAAAATTTTATTAATCTTTTTCTTATTGTGCCAATTAAACTTCTTAGTTACTTATTACATACTGATGCATGACGTTTCCAAGTTTATAACACATATATGTATAAATATATATATGGGTTTCACAGAAAACAGATTATGGGGAAAGTAAGTAACCAGACAAAACCAAGTTTGTTAGTCGTCAGAATTTTACACAAAAGGTTGAACTAAATATGGAAGCATGGGGGATGGATAATAGGAGATCATGCTCAACCTGACAGCACTGAATATTCATGTTTTTTTTATAAGATATTTATTATTTTTATAAATCAGTAGACAATTGTAAATATGAAACATTTAAAACAATAACTTTACGTACGAGAACCACACATACACATTTAACCATTAAATTTTTTAATTTAAAATAAAGTGTAATTTTTCCTCTTAATAACTAAAAATAAAATATTAAAAATTGTAGGAATCATTTCGATAGATTTGGGTGTTGTCGTGAGGGTACCAGATTGAATGGATTTAAATTAAAAATATAGGAAATAAGAAAAATAGAAATGTTTAATTCCTTGCAGTGGACAGAGTAAAGGGAGATAAATGATTATTTTTTATAAAATAATAAAAATATTGAATTTAACTTATACCTTTCCATGATGATTGAAACTTTCCGTGATTCTCGGTACACAAATAGCAGCTGATAAAAATCAGTTGTCATAATAATCTAAAACCGGCTTATCAGGCCAGAACTTGGTAATTGGGGCTGGGTGCCCTAGGTACCAAGAGGGGGGCAGTCATATGAAAAATATAATAATACCTAATTTACTGTTCTGAACTCATAACTTTGCAGCTAGAATACAATAAAATATAAATATTTGTAAACATAACATGCTGATGTAGCATATGTATGGACATAGGAAACTTAGGATTTCTATCATAAATAGGATAGGGTATAAATAAAAGTTTTGAAATTTTATGCCCAAAAATAGGTATTTTATTACACGCATATAAACGTATATATATATTTTTTTTTTTACAAGTTTTTATTTTATCAACTATGAATTTAATAAATTTTATCCCTGTTTGAACCATTATAACAGAATGTATTCTTGAGACAAAAAAATTTCTCACAATTATAAAGTTGAGAAACAAAAAATCCAAATAAATTGTTTGGAATCAATTAAAAATGATAAAAGAAACCACCATTGTACTGCTTGGACCATCGTAAGCTTAGCGAAAGAAAATAATGAACTTTCGAAAATGGTAACTAACTAAAATTTTAAAACGTATTTGGTTAGTCTATAAAATAAATTGCCTTCGAAGTGCCATGATATATTCTGCGGTGAAATAATAGACCTAACTAGTCTAAAACCTTATGCTGTCTGTGACTATACACAGATTCTGAGGATGACTAGTACATTATTAATGTTTGAAGTACAGCTGTTAATAATATGTACCTAAATGGTTTAAGATGCACCAAATAGGAATGAATGAAATTATGTAATTTTCAAATGAAAATTCTATTAATGAGCTCCAAACCAAAATTATATAGTCATAGCAACTTTGTACAACAAAGCACTAAAATAAACCTCTTTGCTTTGAAAAAAACTCTTTATTCTATATTGTCACTCACTTCACTTATAGGAATAACAAAGGAACATATGCAATAACACTGAAAACAACATTATTCTTTATATTATTTATGTGTCTTTACACTAATGTTATAAAGTTAATTTTCCAACTGATCGAAGAAATAAAAAAATTAACTTTTTTTTATAAAAAAACAAAAAAAACATAGAAATTACTATTATTATATTTTCTTGAAAACGTATTATTCAAATCTTTTAAGGAAACTAAATTCTGTTAAAATATGAGCTATTTTTGTCCTTAGTGATTTGTCTTACCGAATAGAAACTCTTCATGTACATATTTACGCAGAAAATTATTATTAGTTGTATCCAAAAATTTTAAATAAACATATCTATTAGATTGAAAATAAAAAGAGTAAATTACACTCGTGAAAAAGACAGACCATTTGCCAAATCATTTAGTAATAAGACAAATCACAATAAGCACCATAGCTATGAAACAAAAATTGTAATGTAAAAGACAACCTCCCTGGGAGGCCTTGATAGTTGGTATATGGCACATAACATGTATAACTAAATTGAATATTTAAAAAAAAATTAAAAATTGCAAGAATACAAATAAACATTTGAAAACCAAGTGTCTCTCAGCTGTTTGTTATCTATGAAGAATCGTCTGGGGAAAAACAGCATGGAACGCTGCTGCAGCTTCATCTGTTGAAAATAATTTGCATGGTGGTGAGCATTAATTACGTGTATAACGTTTACTAGTCTAACAAATTAGCTTTTCCTATTATAACACACATCATTAACATCCTATATTTTTAATAAACTATAAGGCAATTTGTTATCCTAGAACATTGGATCGACCCATTCGGCTTACAGGACTGTTTAACTTCACTCGGGTAGAATTTTACATAGATTTTTTGTAAAATACAATGTTAAAATAATAATCGTTCTATTATAAAAATTGATTTGGTACTTTCTTTTAATCTTGCTGCGCTTAAAAAATGGAAAGATTACTGACTGGTTTAACTAACTATTGAACTTATTCATACTGATAAAATTCAAAGATTTTTTACCTTACATCAACTTATTTTAAATATAACACACAGGCTAACGCAATGAATTTAATAATTTCATTTTGATAAACCATGGCCCTAAACACACCATCTAACCACATTCATTTATATCATTCAAAATGTCAGAAAAAATAGTGACAAACCTTTCATTTATGCCGAAAGGTGTGTAAAGTAAACTATGAACTAACAAAAATAAAAGGAAATACAAAATACTTCTATTTTGAGATTAAGTATTAAAAAAAAAAAATAACAGTGATAAATGAACTTGGTAAAAAATTTATTTCTGCAAATCCAATGAATATACATACATGTGTTGAGTTGGCAAGAAAATGAGTTCTGTTTTCACCAGTAGTTTTGTTATTCGTTATGCTGTGAATATAATAATAATCTTAACCAGAATCTTTCGGAATGTCTCGGTATAGAATGTCATTATACAGTATCAAATAAATCAAACTCCTTAGGAATACTAAATCGAGCCCATTCTACTTTGATCAAGCTATTAAGAGTAATAAAAGAAGATAATTCAAAAAACGAATTTAAACCTGGCGATAATGACCTTTAACGAAACACAAAATAAAAATTTGAAATTAACACCTAACGAGATAAATTTTGGAAAAATAAAAGACCCTAATAAAGAAGACAATAGTACACAAAAAAGCACAACAAGATACTGAAAGAGAAAAAGAAATTAGGACAAACAAATTAAATAAAAATCGTGAAGACCCACCCGACATAGAGGAACAACCATATGTTAAAACTCGTACGAAAACAGATATAAACCAGTTGGACAATTTATTGACAAAAATAAGACTATAGAGCTACACAGTAACAATATTAGAAGACCTAGGAAGAAAAATGTGCTTCTGGCACATGATGATGGGAGAATGGAAATTGATTTGGACGCTCTTTCCAGTGACTCTGATGACTTTTTCATAATAGATAACTGATGTAACACACAAAAAGACTTAAAACCAAATTATTATATTAGCAATGATATTGAAATATTATGGTTAACAAGTAAAATACAATGTGCAATAAGAAACAATACATTACATTACATTCTAACTAGTCCACTTATAGAAGAAGTAATCAAAACAATATATCTATTACCTGTACCATCACTACAGTACAGTTACTTACGTAATAACTATTATTCATAATAAACTCATATTATTTTATGCCAACCAAACTTATTTAAGACATTGTACATTTATTAAAAATAATTATTTTTGTAATCGAGTAGCCCCTTATAACAATGTATGTATAACTAAAGCCATTAGAAATAATATAGATTCATCCATAACTGTTAATTTATATTTGCATGTCACGCAATTTCACTTTAATATACTTATTTAGGCCATCTTTTAATTATGGCCGATAACCCCTTTTATAAAATTATCAACTCCTATTTTAAGTATTTCTTGGAAAAGTTCACTAGTATAAAAAATATCTGAACAAAACACTCCTAGGTAAAACTATTTCAAAGTATTTGTTTTATGTATAAATTAAAAAACACAGTTAGTTTGTCATCCTGTCATCCGGTGTTGGGACAGGTTGAGATATAAAAGTTTTGCGCACTACAGGTGGGCGTATCTGTTTTGACCATTCCCAACGTCTCGAAAGCAACCCCCGCTGAGACTGCTTTCATCTGAAAAGTTTAACCGGAAAACAGCTATAAAGAGAGATTGACAAGTGGCAAGTGGACAGATGAGAGAGTAATACCCTCTCCGGTACTTATTTTGTTTCTTTTTTTTACATCTCCAATCGCTTTCAGGCGAAGGAACAAAGATTCGGAAAGAGTCAGGTAAAGAAGTTTGGATTTTGAATATATGCTAGGCAGAGGAATAAATGAATATAAGCAGTATAGTGAACTGTGAGGTTCCTCTCCACCCAATTAAGAGAAAAACACCAACATATGGTCTGTAGGATAATTATTCCCGGAAAGCCAAAAACGGCTTTAGTCTCTTCATACCCTTGTAAAAAGAGTTTATTGCAGTTTGAACAAATTTTCTGCTGGTTCTATATGAAGGGTGTCCCAAAAACCTATACATTTTCGGTATTTTTTCAGTTTTTCACTAATAACGCCTAAACTTTTATATTTCTATAAAGTAAAGTGCATAAAATTTTGCGTCGAATGGGTGCCACATATTTGAAATTATATTAAGTCGTTAGAATGATATCCAGTAATAATTCAAACCACGATTTAGCCTCCCATAAACGAGAAGGGCGCTATAAACAAGATACTTTAGGGTAAAATGAATGAAAGAGTAGATGATGTTTGTTGTAAATTGTTCTACCAGTGTTCGCATATGAAACCCGGAACAATATTTGATACTTTAGAGTATACAAATATACGATTTATTTTATATAATATATTTTACATTGCAAAACTAAGGCTTGAAAATCCAAAACACGATTTTTTTTCTAAATGGGAAAAATTACCGTTCTTTGAACTGGCATATCTTCCTAACTACTTGATGTAATTTCAAATATGTTGTGCTCATTCGACAGTTAAATAAGAGAAAAGTCTTAAATAATCTTAAGTAAAAGAAAAAAATAGAAAAGCTTTATTATGATGTACAAGCAAAACACTGATATATACAAATATTAAGAGTTCCAACATACTGGTTTTATCCTTTACTCCTTGCTAGATGCTACTCTTGGAAATCTACGTCGACACCTTCATGGCGAGACTTATTAAGCAGATTTCAATGTTTTTAAATGTTTTCTTTACTCCCGAGAAAAAATTAGAACGCTAATTTTCACGTCAATGATTTCTCACCACGTGGCAGGCACAGGCAAGAGCCAGATCTGTTGCATTTGGCTTAGCTCGGTATTTTATAATGGTTTGTATACGATTTCCAATTTCATAAGTCTAAAAATAAATTTTTCACTATTCGAAATCTTGAATACAGTTTCATAACTTGGAATAAGTTAACGATTTCACTGTATTTAAAAGGTACATACATACAGCAGTAGGTCGTCCGTCCACCTGCATGCTCCAAAATGTGGTCGTAAAAATGATTTATTATACAGTGTTAAATTATAAAGACGAGGCTACTCATCCAAAAAAGCGCTATTGGAGTAGCTATATACATATATATATACAACTAACAGTTTTAATTCTCTGAAGTGTGAATATAAACTCAATTTTACCAGAAAGTACCACGGAAGGATAGGCACTTCGTACCATTTTTAAATTCTTTATGTTTTTAATGATCAATTTGATTGTCTTTCTTAATTTTAATTACTTAATAATAACTACTTCGATAGTAACATCATTTTGACGCTAGAGAGCGTCGTCAGCTTAGTTAAAGGGTGGGGAAAGACGACATCCCATTGGCCGAGAAAGGTAGCTTTCTCCTGAAGAGCCGTAGTACGTGTGTATGGCATTCTTTGCCCTGACGTATGCATAGGTGCTTCTGTGTTGAGTGTTAGTCTTTGTTCAGATTCACGACTATTTCTACATTTGATCTTTTTGCTTCCAGCGAACAACGGTAAGTGATCATGATTATGTATTAAAAAATTTATTCTTTAGGCTTATAGTATCTTTCAGCATTATTTTTCATATTTTTTTCTTCTTTTTATTATATTTCTTGGAAACTAAGAAAACCGAAACTGAAATATTCGTGTTAATTATTTTTAGGGTTTCCTAAGTTTTTTTTTTTAAATAAGAAACACTTATGTTTTCTCAACTGTTCTTCTCTTTGTCTAGGACGGCGTTAGTGAGCCCTCTGTTTCTTTACCTATGCACGTGATATATTATTTCAAGATTCCATTTCATTACCCGACGATAATAACGATAATATTGCCAAATCAATAAAACATGACATACCCATACTAATTACATAATTAATTACTTGATAATTAAAAAACCATTATTTTTATCATATAGAGTGGGATATCATATTATAAATTACATTCCCCTGATTAATAAATAACTTATTCCGTGTTTTAGAATAAGAAATTATATTTTGCGAGATAGTTATATTTAATGTTCCTATGGTGCTAAAAACAAAAATTATTCCATAGTAAATTATAACGTGAAATTTATTAATTAATTACTTGTTATTAAAAATTAATTTTTTTCCTTTAATATCGAGTAGAGTAACAAATTACAGGTATGGTGTCCTTGATCAAAAATATGTATATTTGAACTATAATTACACAAATTCATTAAAATCTTGTTTCCAATTTGCATGTTAGTGTTATGATTTTCGTATTCCTAGCTTATCTCAACCATTGATATTTTGTATTGTGGATCCACTTAAAAATAAATTTAATCCTTTGAAACAAAAAAAGTATCATTCAACAGTTAATTTCTGTGTAATGTAACACACATTGTCATGTACAGTACCCGTCCATGAGGTGTATTGCTGAAACTGCTTTATAATAATGTTTGTATGATAATAAAAGTAATTAAACAATACTTAGGAAATCAATCAAGAGAGAGTAATCAGCAAGCTCATTAAAACACTTTATTATTATAAGTGTGATACTGCATACTTAGCTTACTTTTTTACTGCTTACTCTCTCGCTCTATCTCTTTCTCTCTCTCTCTCTCTCTCTCTCTCTCTCTCTCTTTAATTATATATATATATATTTTGAATTTAATTTTTCTAAGAATATATGCAATAACCATAATAATTTACACATTAGCACATAAACCTGTAATAAATGTATTATGAAACACTTCATTAACCTTAAAAAAATAAATTGATGGAAAAAGTGGTCCCATAATCAGTAAAAAAAATTTAATTTAACGTGATTTTTTATACATGCAAATTAATTTAAGACTTCACAATTTAAATTACTGAATACTGTTTTAAAATTAACTGAATATTGTAAATTGTTAAATATACGTGCAGCCTCAAATAGTTTCTTTAAAGGTATTACATATCATTAATTATGTGCAGAACAATAATTTTAAAAAAAGATTCATATTTATGCATAATATACAAAGGCCATTATTACTCTTTTTCTTGGGCGAATAAAACAGATTTCTTGTTATAAAAAATGTAAGACACCTTTAAAATGGTACAATTAAATTTAGGATAGGAAGTAAGAATTGCTTTGTTAAAACTAATTGAAGACCATAAACTATTATTATAATAATTATATATCTGTTTTATAGGAGGAAATGAGTGCTCAAAAAAGATTGGAAACTATAAGGAAAAACTCTTCAATGAATTCTAAGAAGTCTCAAAAACTTTCAGATGTGGTGAAGCTTCACAATGCTGAAAACAGCCACATCCTTCCAAATGAATTCCTTTCAATTCCTAGTGGAACAAGTCTCCAGGATAGACTCAAAATGGCAAGACTCCCGAAAGATATTGTGAAATGCAGACGGGAACAATCCAACAAAGAAAACAGCCATTCATCGAATAATATTATCATCAAGGAGACCTCGAGCACTCTGACCCTGAGAGATGCCTTGAAACTCCACAACACTGAAAACAGCCACCTCCCTCCAAATGAGTTTCTATCCATTCCTAGTGGATCCACTCTCCAGGATAGACTAAAAATGGCAAGGCTCCCGAAAGATGATGTGAAATGCAGAAGGGAACAATCCAACAAAGAAAACAGCCATTCATCGAATAATGTTATTATCAAGGAGTCTTCCAGTACTGTGACCCTGAGAGACGCCTTGAAACTCCACAACATTGAAAACAGCCACCTCCCTCCAAATGAGTTTCTATCCATTCCTAGTGGATCCACTCTCCAGGATAGATTTAAAATTGCCAGGCTCCCTAAAGATAATGTGAAATGCAGACCGGAACTAGCCAACAAAGAAAATAGCCATTCATCGAATAAAGTTATTATCAAGGAGTCCTCCAGCACTGTGACCTTGAGAGATGCCTTGAAACTCCACAACATTGAAAACAGTCACCTCCCTCCAAATGAGTTTCTATCCATTCCTAGTGGATCCACTCTCCAGGATAGACTTAAAATGGCAAGGCTCCCGAAAGATGATGTGAAATGCAGACGGGAACTAGCCAACAAAGAAAATAGCCATTCATCGAATAAAGTTGTTATCAAGGAGTCCTCCAACACTTTGACCCTGAGAGATGCCTTGAAACTCCACAACATTGAAAATAGGCAACTTATGAATAATGAGATTTCTACAGGCCTTAACAACAGGGAGAACTTTCACAAACTCCAGGCTTCCTCGAAATCTGCCGATCCGGAGATAAAAGTGATTTGTCTTCAGGAGAGACTCCAAAATGTCAGACTGGTTTCTACAAATGGAAAACGCGCTGCTTAACGGGAAGGTTTTCCCAAAAGTGTTCAGGAGAGACTTGCAAAATACAGAAATAATAAGGCATTCTAAATATTATCGGGGCAATACCATTATGTTTTATTTTAAGATGATTGTTCAATTGTTTTACTTAATGATCTAAATATTTGAGATAACATATGTACATATTATTGCAGATACTTGCATGTTAATTAATTCTTTGTATATGTTTGTGGAATGGCCAAATTGTAACTATAAATGTAAGGTTTAATATATAAAATTATAAATAATATATATAAATATAAATACTTGTAAATATAAATACTATTAAGATTTAAGTTTGAGATAACTATGCATTACTGCAGATACTTTGGCTCCTAATTGCTAGTACGATTGGGATGTATATGTTTCCAATATGGTATTATGTCATTAATGTAAAACTTTTATATTAGTTTCACAAAATTTGGTGAATTTTTTTTTTGTCTATGTTTATTATTGAAAGCTGATATATACTGACTATAAAATTTTATTAATCTTTTTCTTATTGTGCCAATTAAACTTCTTAGTTACTTATTACATACTGATGCATGACGTTTCCAAGTTTATAACACATATATGTATAAATATATATATGGGTTTCACAGAAAACAGATTATGGGGAAAGTAAGTAACCAGACAAAACCAAGTTTGTTAGTCGTCAGAATTTTACACAAAAGGTTGAACTAAATATGGAAGCATGGGGGATGGATAATAGGAGATCATGCTCAACCTGACAGCACTGAATATTCATGTTTTTTTTATAAGATATTTATTATTTTTATAAATCAGTAGACAATTGTAAATATGAAACATTTAAAACAATAACTTTACGTACGAGAACCACACATACACATTTAACCATTAAATTTTTTAATTTAAAATAAAGTGTCATTTTTCCTCTTAATAACTAAAAATAAAATATTAAAAATTGTAGGAATCATTTCGATAGATTTGGGTGTTGTCGTGAGGGTACCAGATTGAATGGATTTAAATTAAAAATATAGGAAATAAGAAAAATAGAAATGTTTAATTCCTTGCAGTGGACAGAGTAAAGGGAGATAAATGATTATTTTTTATAAAATAATAAAAATATTGAATTTAACTTATACCTTTCCATGATGATTGAAACTTTCCGTGATTCTCGGTACACAAATAGCAGCTGATAAAAATCAGTTGTCATAATAATCTAAAACCGGCTTATCAGGCCAGAACTTGGTAATTGGGGCTGGGTGCCCTAGGTACCAAGAGGGGGGCAGTCATATGAAAAATATAATAATACCTAATTTACTGTTCTGAACTCATAACTTTGCAGCTAGAATACAATAAAATATAAATATTTGTAAACATAACATGCTGATGTAGCATATGTATGGACATAGGAAACTTAGGATTTCTATCATAAATAGGATAGGGTATAAATAAAAGTTTTGAAATTTTATGCCCAAAAATAGGTATTTTATTACACGCATATAAACGTATATATATATTTTTTTTTTTACAAGTTTTTATTTTATCAACTATGAATTTAATAAATTTTATCCCTGTTTGAACCATTATAACAGAATGTATTCTTGAGACAAAAAAATTTCTCACAATTATAAAGTTGAGAAACAAAAAATCCAAATAAATTGTTTGGAATCAATTAAAAATGATAAAAGAAACCACCATTGTACTGCTTGGACCATCGTAAGCTTAGCGAAAGAAAATAATGAACTTTCGAAAATGGTAACTAACTAAAATTTTAAAACGTATTTGGTTAGTCTATAAAATAAATTGCCTTCGAAGTGCCATGATATATTCTGCGGTGAAATAATAGACCTAACTAGTCTAAAACCTTATGCTGTCTGTGACTATACACAGATTCTGAGGATGACTAGTACATTATTAATGTTTGAAGTACAGCTGTTAATAATATGTACCTAAATGGTTTAAGATGCACCAAATAGGAATGAATGAAATTATGTAATTTTCAAATGAAAATTCTATTAATGAGCTCCAAACCAAAATTATATAGTCATAGCAACTTTGTACAACAAAGCACTAAAATAAACCTCTTTGCTTTGAAAAAAACTCTTTATTCTATATTGTCACTCACTTCACTTATAGGAATAACAAAGGAACATATGCAATAACACTGAAAACAACATTATTCTTTATATTATTTATGTGTCTTTACACTAATGTTATAAAGTTAATTTTCCAACTGATTGAAGAAATAAAAAAATTAACTTTTTTTTATAAAAAAAAACAAAAACATAGAAATTACTATTATTATATTTTCTTGAAAACGTATTATTCAAATCTTTTAAGGAAACTAAATTCTGTTAAAATATGAGCTATTTTTGTCCTTAGTGATTTGTCTTACCGAATAGAAACTCTTCATGTACATATTTACGCAGAAAATTATTATTAGTTGTATCCAAAAATTTTAAATAAACATATCTATTAGATTGAAAATAAAAAGAGTAAATTACACTCGTGAAAAAGACAGACCATTTGCCAAATCATTTAGTAATAAGACGAATCACAATAAGCACCATAGCTATGAAACAAAAATTGTAATGTAAAAGACAACCTCCCTGGGAGGCCTTGATAGTTGGTATATGGCACATAACATGTATAACTAAATTGAATATTTAAAAAAAAAATTAAAAATTGCAAGAATACAAATAAACATTTGAAAACCAAGTGTCTCTCAGCTGTTTGTTATCTGTGAAGAATCGTCTGGGAAAAACAGCATGGAATGCTGCTGCAGCTTCATCTGTTGAAAATAATTTGCATGGTGGTGAGCATTAATTACGTGTATAACATTTACTAGTCTAACAAATTAGCTTTTCCTATTATAACACACATCATTAACATCCTATATTTTTAATAAACTATAAGGCAATTTGTTATCCTAGAACATTGGATCGACCCATTCGGCTTACAGGACTGTTTAACTTCACTCGGGTAGAATTTTACATAGATTTTTTGTAAAATACAATGTTAAAATAATAATCGTTCTATTATTAAAATTGATTTGGTACTTTCTTTTAATCTTGCTGCGCTTAAAAAATGGAAAGATTACTGACTGGTTTAACTAACTATTGAACTTATTCATACTGATAAAATTCAAAGATTTTTTACCTTACATCAACTTATTTTAAATATAACACACAGGATAACGCAATGAATTTAATAATTTCATTTTGATAAACCATGGCCCTAAACACACCATCTAACCACATTCATTTATATCATTCAAAATGTCAGAAAAAATAGTGACAAACCTTTCATTTATGCCGAAAGGTGTGTAAAGTAAACTATGAACTAACAAAAATAAAAGGAAATACAAAATACTTCTATTTTGAGATTAAGTATTAAAAAAAAAAAATAACAGTGATAAATGAACTTGGTAAAAAATTTATTTCTGCAAATCCAATGAATATACATACATGTGTTGAGTTGGCAAGAAAATGAGTTCTGTTTTCACCAGTAGTTTTGTTATTCGTTATGCTGTGAATATAATAATAATCTTAACCAGAATCTTTCGGAATGTCTCGGTATAGAATGTCATTATACAGTATCAAATAAATCAAACTCCTTAGGAATACTAAATCGAGCCCATTCTACTTTGATCAAGCTATTAAGAGTAATAAAAGAAGATAATTCAAAAAACGAATTTAAACCTGGCGATAATGACCTTTAACGAAACACAAAATAAAAATTTGAAATTAACACCTAACGAGATAAATTTTGGAAAAATAAAAGACCCTAATAAAGAATACAATAGTACACAAAAAAGCACAACAAGATACTGAAAGAGAAAAAGAAATTAGGACAGACAAATTAAATAAAAATCGTGAAGACCCACCCGACATAGAGGAACAACCATATGTTAAAACTCGTACGATAACAGATATAAACCAGTTGGACAATTTATTGACAAAAATAAGACTATAGAGCTACACAGTAACAATATTAGAAGACCTAGGAAGAAAAATGTGCTTCTGGCAGATGATGATGGGAGAATGGAAATTGATTTGGACGCTCTTTCCAGTGACTCTGATGACTTTTTCATAATAGATAACTGATGTAACACACAAACAGACCTCCCTCCAAATGAGTTTCTTTCTATTCCTAGTGGATCCACTCTCCAGGATAGGTTTAAAATTGCCAGGCTCCCTAAAGATAATGTGATATGCAGACCGGAACTAGCCAACAAAGAAAATAGCCATTCATTGAATAAAGTTATTATCAAGGAGTCCTCCAGCACTGTGACCCTGAGAGATGCCTTGAAACTCCACAACACTGAAAACAGCCACCTCCCTCCAAATGAGTTTCTATCCATTCCTAGTGGATCCACTCTCCAGGATAGGCTTAAAATTGCCAGGCTCCCTAAAGATAATGTGATATGCAGACCGGAACTAGCCAACAAAGAAAATAGCCATTCATCGAATAAAGTTATTATCAAGGTCCTCCAGCACTGTGACCTTGAGAGATGCCTTGAAACTCCACAACATTGAAAACAGCCACCTCCCTCCAAATGAGTTTCTATCCATTCCTAGTGGATCCTCTCTCCAGGATAGACTTAAAATGGCAAGGCTCCCGAAAGATAATGTGAAATGCAGACCGGAACTAGCCAACAAAGAAAATAGCCATTCATCGAATAAAGTTGTTATCAAGGAGTCCTCCAGCACTTTGACCCTGAGAGATGCCTTGAAACTCCACAACATTGAAAATAGGCAACTTATGAATAATGAGATTTCTACAAGCCTTAACAACAGGGAGAACTTTCACAAACTCCAGGCTTCCTCGAAATCTTCCGATCCGGAGATAAAAGTGATTTGTCTTCAGGAGAGACTCCAAAATGTCAGACTGGTTTCTACAAATGGAAAACGCGCTGCTTAACGGGAAGGTTTTCCCAAAAGTGTTCAGGAGAGACTTGCAAAATACAGAAATAATAAGGCATTCTAAATATTATCGGGGCAATACCATTATGTTTTATTTTAAGATGATTGTTCAATTGTTTTACTTAATGATCTAAATATTTGAGATAACATATGTACATATTATTGCAGATACTTGCATGTTAATTAATTCTTTGTATATGTTTGTGGAATGGCCAAATTGTAACTATAAATGTAAGGTTTAATATATAAAATTATAAATAATATATATACATATAAATACTTGTAAATATAAATACTATTAAGATTTAAGTTTGTGATAACTATGCATTACTGCAGATACTTTGGCTCCTAATTGCTAGTACGATTGGGATGTATATGTTTCCAATATGGTATTATGTCTTTAATGTAAAACTTTTATATTAGTTTCACAAAATTTGGTGAATTTTTTTTTTGTCTATGTTTATTATTGAAAGCTGAAATATACTGACTATAAAATTTTATTAATCTTTTTCTTATTGTGCCAATTAAACTTCTTAGTTACTTATTACATACTGATGCATGACGTTTCCAAGTTTATAACACATATATGTATAAATATATATATGGGTTTCACAGAAAACAGATTATGGGGAAAGTAAGTAACCAGAAAAAACCAAGTTTGTTAGTCGTCAGAATTTTACACAAAAGGTTGAACTAAATATGGAAGCATGGGGGATGGATAATAGGAGATCATGCTCAACCTGACAGCACTGAATATTCATGTTTTTTTATAAGATATTTATTATTTTTATAAATCAGTAGACAATTGTAAATATGAAACATTTAAAACAATAACTTTACGTACGAGAACCACACATACACATTTAACCATTAAATTTTTTAATTTAAAATAAAGTGTCATTTTTCCTCTTAATAACTAAAAATAAAATATTAAAAATTGTAGGAATCATTTCGATAGATTTGGGTGTTGTCGTGAGGGTACCAGATTGAATGGATTTAAATTAAAAATATAGGAAATAAGAAAAATAGAAATGTTTAATTCCTTGCAGTGGACAGAGTAAAGGGAGATAAATGATTATTTTTTATAAAATAATAAAAATATTGAATTTAACTTATACCTTTCCATGATGATTGGAACTTTCCGTGATTCTCGGTACACAAATAGCAGCTGATAAAAATCAGTTGTCATAATAATCTAAAACCGGCTTATCAGGCCAGAACTTGGTAATTGGGGCTGGGTGCCCTAGGTACCAAGAGGGGGGCAGTCATATGAAAAATATAATAATACCTAATTTACTGTTCTGAACTCATAACTTTGCAGCTAGAATACAATAAAATATAAATATTTGTAAACATAACATGCTGATGTAGCATATGTATGGACATAGGAAACTTAGGATTTCTATCATAAATAGGATAGGGTATAAATAAAAGTTTTGAAATTTTATGCCCAAAAATAGGTATTTTATTACACGCATATAAACGTATATATATATTTTTTTTTTTACAAGTTTTTATTTTATCAACTATGAATTTAATAAATTTTATCCCTGTTTGAACCATTATAACAGAATGTATTCTTGAGACAAAAAAATTTCTCACAATTATAAAGTTGAGAAACAAAAAATCCAAATAAATTGTTTGGAATCAATTAAAAATGATAAAAGAAACCACCATTGTACTGCTTGGACCATCGTAAGCTTAGCGAAAGAAAATAATGAACTTTCGAAAATGGTAACTAACTAAAATTTTAAAACGTATTTGGTTAGTCTATAAAATAAATTGCCTTCGAAGTGCCATGATATATTCTGCGGTGAAATAATAGACCTAACTAGTCTAAAACCTTATGCTGTCTGTGACTATACACAGATTCTGAGGATGACTAGTACATTATTAATGTTTGAAGTACAGCTGTTAATAATATGTACCTAAATGGTTTAAGATGCACCAAATAGGAATGAATGAAATTATGTAATTTTCAAATGAAAATTCTATTAATGAGCTCCAAACCAAAATTATATAGTCATAGCAACTTTGTACAACAAAGCACTAAAATAAACCTCTTTGCTTTGAAAAAAACTCTTTATTCTATATTGTCACTCACTTCACTTATAGGAATAACAAAGGAACATATGCAATAACACTGAAAACAACATTATTCTTTATATTATTTATGTGTCTTTACACTAATGTTATAAAGTTAATTTTCCAACTGATTGAAGAAATAAAAAAATTAACTTTTTTTTATAAAAAAAAACAAAAACATAGAAATTACTATTATTATATTTTCTTGAAAACGTATTATTCAAATCTTTTAAGGAAACTAAATTCTGTTAAAATATGAGCTATTTTTGTCCTTAGTGATTTGTCTTACCGAATAGAAACTCTTCATGTACATATTTACGCAGAAAATTATTATTAGTTGTATCCAAAAATTTTAAATAAACATATCTATTAGATTGAAAATAAAAAGAGTAAATTACACTCGTGAAAAAGACAGACCATTTGCCAAATCATTTAGTAATAAGACGAATCACAATAAGCACCATAGCTATGAAACAAAAATTGTAATGTAAAAGACAACCTCCCTGGGAGGCCTTGATAGTTGGTATATGGCACATAACATGTATAACTAAATTGAATATTTAAAAAAAAAATTAAAAATTGCAAGAATACAAATAAACATTTGAAAACCAAGTGTCTCTCAGCTGTTTGTTATCTGTGAAGAATCGTCTGGGGAAAAACAGCATGGAACGCTGCTGCAGCTTCATCTGTTGAAAATAATTTGCATGGTGGTGAGCATTTATTACGTGTATAACATTTACTAGTCTAACAAATTAGCTTTTCCTATTATAACACACATCATTAACATCCTATATTTTTAATAAACTATAAGGCAATTTGTTATCCTAGAACATTGGATCGACCCATTCGGCTTACAGGACTGTTTAACTTCACTCGGGTAGAATTTTACATAGATTTTTTGTAAAATACAATGTTAAAATAATAATCGTTCTATTATTAAAATTGATTTGGTACTTTCTTTTAATCTTGCTGCGCTTAAAAAATGGAAAGATTACTGACTGGTTTAACTAACTATTAAACTTATTCATACTGATAAAATTCAAAGATTTTTTACCTTACATCAACTTATTTTAAATATAACACACAGGCTAACACAATGAATTTAATAATTTCATTTTGATAAACCATGGCCCTAAACACACCATCTAACCACATTCATTTATATCATTCAAAATGTCAGAAAAAATAGTGACAAACCTTTCATTTATGCCGAAAGGTGTGTAAAGTAAACTATGAACTAACAAAAATAAAAGGAAATACAAAATACTTCTATTTTGAGATTAAGTATTAAAAAAAAAAATAACAGTGATAAATGAACTTGGTAAAAAAATTATTTCTGCAAATCCAATGAATATACATACATGTGTTGAGTTGGCAAGAAAATGAGTTCTGTTTTCACCAGTAGTTTTGTTATTCGTTATGCTGTGAATATAATAATAATCTTAACCAGAATCTTTCGGAATGTCTCGGTATAGAATGTCATTATACAGTATCAAATAAATCAAACTCCTTAGGAATACTAAATCGAGCCCATTCTACTTTGATCAAGCTATTAAGAGTAATAAAAGAAGATAATTCAAAAAACGAATTTAAACCTGGCGATAATGACCTTTAACGAAACACAAAATAAAAATTTGAAATTAACACCTAACGAGATAAATTTTGGAAAAATAAAAGACCCTAATAAAGAAGACAATAGTACACAAAAAAGCCCAACAAGATACTGAAAGAGAAAAAGAGATTAGGACAGACAAATTAAATAAAAATCGTGAAGACCCACCCGACATAGAGGAACAACCATATGTTAAAACTCGTACGAAAACAGATATAAACCAGTTGGACAATTTATTGACAAAAATAAGACTATAGAGCTACACAGTAACAATATTAGAAGACCTAGGAAGAAAAATGTGCTTCTGGCACATGATGATGGGAGAATGGAAATTGATTTGGACGCTCTTTCCAGTGACTCTGATGACTTTTTCATAATAGATAACTGATGTAACACACAAACAGACTTAAAACCAAATTATTATATTAGCAATGATATTGAAATATTATGGTTAACAAGTAAAATACAATGTGCAATAAGAAACAATACATTACATTACATTCTAACTAGTCCACTTATAGAAGAAGTAATCAAAACAATATATCTATTACCTGTACCATCACTACAGTACAGTTACTTACGTAATAACTATTATTCATAATAAACTCATATTATTTTATGCCAACCAAACTTATTTAAGACATTGTACATTTATTAAAAATAATTATTTTTGTAATCGAGTAGCCCCTTATAACAATGTATGTATAACTAAAGCCATTAGAAATAATATAGATTCATCCATAACTGTTAATTTATATTTGCATGTCACGCAATTTCACTTTAATATACTTACTTAGGCCATCTTTTAATTATGGCCGATAACCCCTTTTATAAAATTATCAACTCCTATTTTAAGTATTTCTTGGAAAAGTTCACTAGTATAAAAAATATCTGAACAAAACACTCCTAGGTAAAACTATTTCAAAGTATTTGTTTTATGTATAAATTAAAAAACACAGTTAGTTTGTCATCCTGTCATCCGGTGTTGGGACAGGTTGAGATATAAAAGTTTTGCGCACTACAGGTGGGCGTATCTGTTTTGACCATTCCCAACGTCTCGAAAGCAACCCCCGCTGAGACTGCTTTCATCTGAAAAGTTTAACCGGAAAACAGCTATAAAGAGAGATTGACAAGTGGCAAGTGGACAGATGAGAGAGTAATACCCTCTCCGGTACTTATTTTGTTTCTTTTTTTTACATCTCCAATCGCTTTCAGGCGAAGGAACAAAGATTCGGAAAGAGTCAGGTAAAGAAGTTTGGACTTTGAATATATGCTAGGCAGAGGAATAAATGAATATAAGCAGTATATTGAACTGTGAGGTTCCTCTCCACCCAATTAAGAGAAAAACACCAACATATGGTCTGTAGGATAATTATTCCCGGAAAGCCAAAAACGGCTTTAGTCTCTTCATACCCTTGTAAAAAGAGTTTATTGCAGTTTGAACAAATTTTCTGCTGGTTCTATATGAAGGGTGTCCCAAAAACCTATACATTTTCGGTATTTTTTCAGTTTTTCACTAATAACGCCTAAACTTTTATATTTCTATAAAGTAAAGTGCATAAAATTTTGCGTCGAATGGGTGCCACATATTTGAAATTATATTAAGTCGTTAGAATGATATCCAGTAATAATTCAAACCACGATTTAGCCTCCCATAAACGAGAAGGGCGCTATAAACAAGATACTTTAGGGTAAAATGAATGAAAGAGTAGATGATGTTTGTTGTAAATTGTTCTACCAGTGTTCGCATATGAAACCCGGAACAATATTTGATACTTTAGAGCGTATGTGGGCAACAGCCGGCCCGCTGTAAGATTTGATCCGGCCCGCGAGACATTTTGAAAAACCCAATTTAAAAAAAAAAAATACACTACTTACTCATACTCATGGAATCAAGTGAGCGAGCAAGCCGAGTGGCGGTGATCATCAAAGAGTGAGGCGGCAAACATCAAAGTTCAAAGCCATTGATGTTTGCCGCCACACTGGCGGCGCAACAAAGGATTATTGCTTCGCAATTGTATTGTTCTACACTAGACGATTCTAGATCATTCCTTCATTTTGCCTATATAAGCGGGTGGATGGCCGGAACTTAGTTCAGTCCTATTCGAGCTACCGTGGTGATAAGTTTGCTTTGTGACTTTGTGTGCATCTTGAGTGCTTACTAATTATACCTATTTTCTTATTAAGTTTATCGAACGATAAGTAAATGAAAATGATGTCTGGTGGAAGGAAACGAAAAGTAGATGCAGAGGGTCGCCAGTTTCAAGAAAAATGGACTGAAGAATTCTTCTTTATCTTGCACAATGGTAAGCCTATTTGTTTGATGTGTAATGAATCCATTTCGGTGATGAAAGAATTCAATATAAAGAGGCATTACTCAACTAAGCATCCTACGCTGCTCTCACTGACAGGACAAATAAGAAAAGACAAAATCCAGAAACTTACCGCAAATTTGGAAAAACAGCAGCAAATATTTCATAGACAAAGAACACAACTTGATAATGTTGTGAAAGCTAGTTTTATAGTTAGTTCAAAATTGGCAAAGTCATTGAAACCATTTGCCGAAGGAGAATTTATCAAGGAGTGTATGTCAGAAGTTTGCAGTGTTTTGTGTCCTGAAAAGAAAAATGAATTTGAAAAAATTAGTTTGTCAAGACGAACCGTTGTACGACGTATAGAAATGATGGCTAATGATATAAAAACAACATTGACTGGCCGTATGACTGGTATTGAATCATTTTCCATAGCATTAGACGAGAGCACCGATTTGTCTGACATAGCTCAACTGGCTATATTTATTCGAGGTGTTGATAAAGAATTCACTATTACTGAGGAATTGCTTGCTTTACAGCCGCTAAAAGGAACCACTACAGGAGAGGACATTTTTAATGAAGTTCAAAAGGTATTCACAAGTTTTGGCTTGCCATGGTCGAAATTAGTTGGAGTATGCACAGATGGTGCACCTTCTATGGTCGGCTTACGTAAAGGTTTCATCGGAATTTTGAATGAAAAAGCAACTGAATTAAATGTGCAAAAAGATGGTTTGATAGTCCTTCATTGCATTATCCACCAACAGAACTTGTGTTCTAAGTCCATTCGACTCCAGAATGTTATGAATGTGGTAGTAAAAACCATCAATTTTATTCGATCCCGAGGGCTTAACCATCGTCAGTTCAAGGCGTTTTTGGATGAAATATCAGCCGAGTATGACGATGTAACATATTATTGTGAAGTCAGATGGCTAAGCAAAGGGAAAATGCTGAAACGGTTTTACGAGCTTAGAAATGAGATAGCAGAATTTATGCAAATAAAAGATAAACCACTATCTGAATTGAGTGACGCAAAATGGATATGTGACTTAGCATTTCTTGTCGACCTTACAGGCCATTTGAATGATTTAAATTTGAAACTTCAAAAACAAGGACAGTTAGTAAATGATTTGTACAGCCATTTGAAAGCGTTTCAGAACAAAATCCGCTTGTGGGAGGCACATATGCTGTCTGGTAACAGTTACCATTTCACCACGCTCTCTGCGTATGAAAATATTGCTTACGCTCAATATGCTGAAGAACTCAAGTTACTGTCGGAGCAATTTTCGATCAGATTTAGCGATTTCAAACACATGGAAGACTGTTTCAATTTATTTGCTACTCCAACAAAAAGTAATGTACAAAATGCTCCAATACACTTGCAAATGGAGTTGATCGAGATTCAAGAAAACTCACTCCTAAAATCTAAATTTGAAGACGTGGAGTTGTGCGATTTCTACAAAAAATACCTCGAAGAAGACCATTTTCCGCAGCTTAGAAAATTTGCAAGAAGATTGATTTGTGCGTTTGGCAGTACTTATAAATGCGAACAGTTCTTTTCATTGATGAAAGTTAATAAATCAAAACATCGTACAAGGCTGACTGACGATAATTTGGAAAATTCTTTACGTCTTTGTACCAGTGGAATTAATCCAAACATCGATGAATTAGTTTCCCAAATTCAAGCTCAAGTGTCTCATTGATTTCGGTGTCGCTATTTAACTTTCGTAGTTTGTAACAATTCTAAATTTAACGATTTAATTTAATGCTGTAGGTACCTATTTTTTCATTTCATTTTGTTATTTTAATAAATTGTGTTGTAATAACATTGTCGTATTATTTCATGGCTGACTGATATCTATCGCTAAAAATTATGAACACTACTTTAAAATGCACTACTTTTAAACGCGGCCCGCGAACGTATTTGCACACTAAAGTTTGGCCCATAACATGTCAAAGGTTGCCCATACCTGCTTTAGAGTATACAAATATACGATTTATTTTATATAATATATTTTACATTGCAAAACTAAGGCTTGAAAATCCAAAACACGATTTTTTTTCTAAATGGGAAAAATTACCGTTCTTTGAACTGGCATATCTTCCTAACAACTTGATGTAATTTCAAATATGTTGTGCTCATTCGACAGTTAAATAAGAGAAAAGTCTTAAATAATCTTAAGTAAAAGAAAAAAATAGAAAAGCTTTATTATGATGTACAAGCAAAACACTGATATATACAAATATTAAGAGTTCCAACATACTGGTTTTATCCTTTACTCCTTGCTAGATGCTACTCTTGGAAATCTACGTCGACACCTTCATGGCGAGACTTATTAAGCAGATTTCACTGTTTTTAAATGTTTTCTTTACTCCCGAGAAAAAATTAGAACGCTAATTTTCACGTCAATGATTTCTCACCACGTGGCAGGCACAGGCAAGAGCCAGATCTGTTGCATTTGGCTTAGCTCGGTATTTTATAATGGTTTGTATACGATTTCCAATTTCATAAGTCTAAAAATAAATTTTTCACTATTCGAAATCTTGAATACAGTTTCATAACTTGGAATAAGTTAACGATTTCACTGTATTTAAAAGGTACATACATACAGCAGTAGGTCGTTCGTCCACCTGCATGCTCCAAAATGTGGTCGTAAAAATGATTTATTATACAGTGTTAAATTATAAAGATGAGGCTACTCATCCGAGGAAGCGCTATTGGAGTAGCTATATACATATATATATATATATATATACAACTAACAGTTTTAATTCTCTGAAGTGTGAATATAAACTCAATTTTACCAGAAAGTACCACGGAAGGATAGGCACTTCGTACCATTTTTAAATTCTTTATGTTTTTAATGATCAATTTGATTGTCTTTCTTAATTTTAATTACTTAATAATAACTACTTCGATAGTAACATCATTTTGACGCTAGAGAGCGTCGTCAGCTTAGTTAAAGGGTGGGGAAAGACGACATCCCATTGGCCGAGAAAGGTAGCTTTCTCCTGAAGAGCCGTAGTACGTGTGTATGGCATTCTTTGCCCTGACGTATGCATAGGTGCTTCTGTGTTGAGTGTTAGTCTTTGTTCATATTCACGACTATTTCTACATTTGATCTTTTTGCTTCCAGCGAACAACGGTAAGTGATCATGATTATGTATTAAAAAATTTATTCTTTAGGCTTATAGTATCTTTCAGCATTATTTTTCATATTTTTTTCTTCTTTTTATTATATTTCTTGGAAACTAAGATAACCGAAACTGAAATATTCGTGTTAATTATTTTTAGGGTTTCCTAAGTTTTTTTTTCAAAATAAGAAACACTTATGTTCTCTCAACTGTTCTTCTCTTTGTCTAGGACGGCGTTAGTGAGCCCTCTGTTTCTTTACCTATGCATGTGATATATTATTTCAAGATTCCATTTCATTACCCGACGATAATAACGATAATATTGCCAAATCAATAAAACATGACATACCCATACTAATTACATAATTAATTACTTGATAGTTAAAAAACCATTATTTTTATCATATAGAGTGGGATATCATATTATAAATTACATTCCCCTGATTAATAAATATATTATTCCGTGTTTTAGAATAAGAAATGATATTTTTCGAGATAGTTATATTTAATGTTCCTATGGTGCTAAAAACAAAAATTATTCCATAGTAAATTATAACGTGAAATTTATTAATTAATTACTTGTTATTAAAAATTAAATTTTTTCCTTTAATATCGAGTAGAGTAACAAATTACAGGTATGGTGTCCTTGATCAAAAATATGTATATTTGAACTATAATTACACAAATTCATTAAAATCTTGTTTCCAATTTGCATGTTAGTGTTATGATTTTCGTATTCCTAGCTTATCTCAACCATTGATATTTTGTATTGTGGATCCACTTAAAAATAAATTTAATCCTTGGAAACAAAAAAAGTATCATTCAACAGTTAATTTCTGTGTAATGTAACACACATTGTCATGTACAGTACCCGTCCATGAGGTGTATTGCTGAAACTGCTTTATAATAATGTTTGTATGATAATAAAAGTAATTAAACAATACTTAGGAAATCAATCAAGAGAGAGTAATCAGCAAGCTCATTAAAACACTTTATTATTATAAGTGTGATACTGCATACTTAGCTTACTTTTTTACTGCTTACTCTCTCGCTCTATCTCTTTCTCTCTCTCTCTCTCTCTCTCTCTCTCTCTCTTTAATTATATATATATATTTTGAATTTAATTTTTCTAAGAATATATGCAATAACCATAATAATTTACACATTAGCACATAAACCTGTAATAAATGTATTATGAAACACTTCACTAACCTTAAAAAAATAAATTGATGGAAAAAGTGGTCCCATAATCAGTAAAAAAAAATTAATTTAACGTGATTTTTTATACATGCAAATTAATTTAAGACTTCACAATTTAAATTACTGAATACTGTTTTAAAATTAACTGAATATTGTAAATTGTTAAATATACGTGCAGCCTCCAATAGTTTCTTTAAAGGTATTACATATCATTAATTATGTGCAGAACAATAATTTTAAAAAAAGATTCATATTTATGCATAATATACAAAGGCCATTATTACTCTTTTTCTTGGGCGAATAAAACAGATTTCTTGTTATAAAAAATGTAAGACACCTTTAAAATGGTACAATTAAATTTAGGATAGGAAGTAAGAATTGCTTTGTTAAAACTAATTGAAGACCATAAACTATTATTATAATAATTATATATCTGTTTTATAGGAGGAAATGAGTGCTCAAAAAAGATTGGAAACTATAAGGAAAAACTCTTCAATGAATTCTAAGAAGTCTCAAAAACTTTCAGATGTGGTGAAGCTTCACAATGCTGAAAACAGCCACATCCTTCCAAATGAATTCCTTTCAATTCCTAGTGGAACAAGTCTCCAGGATAGACTCAAAATGGCAAGACTCCCGAAAGATATTGTGAAATGCAGACGGGAACAATCCAACAAAGAAAACAGCCATTCATCGAATAATATTATCATCAAGGAGACCTCGAGCACTCTGACCCTGAGAGATGCCTTGAAACTCCACAACACTGAAAACAGCCACCTCCCTCCAAATGAGTTTCTATCCATTCCTAGTGGATCCACTCTCCAGGATAGACTAAAAATGGCGAGGCTCCCTAAAGATAATGTGAAATGCAGACGGGAACAATCCAACAAAGAAAACAGCCATTCATCGAATAAAGTTATTATCAAGGAGTCCTCCAGCACTCTGACCCTGAGAGATGCCTTGAAACTCCACAACACTGAAAACAGCCACCTCCCTCCAAATGAGTTTCTTTCCATTCCTAGTGGATCCACTCTCCAGGATAGGCTTAAAATTGCCAGGCTCCCTAAAGATAATGTGATATGCAGACCGGAACTAGCCAACAAAGAAAACAGCCATTCATCGAATAAAGTTATTATCAAGGAGTCCTCCAGCACTGTGACCCTGAGAGATGCCTTGAAACTCCACAACACTGAAAACAGCCACCTCCCTCCAAATGAGTTTCTATCCATTCCTAGTGGATCCACTCTCCAGAATAGACTTAAAATGGCAAGGCTCCCGAAAGATGATGTGAAATGCAGACGGGAACAATCCAACAAAGAAAACAGCCACCTCCCTCCAAATGAGTTTCTTTCCATTCCTAGTGGATCCACTCTCCAGGATAGGCTTAAAATTGCCAGGCTCCCTAAAGATAATGTGATATGCAGACCGGAACTAGCCAACAAAGAAAATAGCCATTCATCGAATAAAGTTATTATCAAGGAGTCCTCCAGCACTGTGACCCTGAGAGATGCCTTGAAACTCCACAACACTGAAAACAGCCACCTCCCTCCAAATGAGTTTCTATCCATTCCTAGTGGATCCACTCTCCAGGATAGGCTTAAAATTGCCAGGCTCCCTAAAGATAATGTGATATGCAGACCGGAACTAGCCAACAAAGAAAATAGCCATTCATCGAATAAAGTTATTATCAAGGAGTCCTCCAGCACTGTGACCTTGAGAGATGCCTTGAAACTCCACAACATTGAAAACAGTCACCTCCCTCCAAATGAGTTTCTATCCATTCCTAGTGGATCCACTCTCCAGGATAGACTTAAAATGGCAAGGCTCCCGAAAGATGATGTGAAATGCAGACGGGAACAATCCAACAAAGAAAACAGCCATTCATCGAATAATGTTATTATCAAGGAGTCTTCCAGTACTGTGACCCTGAGAGACGCCTTGAAACTCCACAACATTGAAAACAGCCACCTCCCTCCAAATGAGTTTCTATCCATTCCTAGTGGATCCTCTCTCCAGGATAGACTTAAAATGGCAAGGCTCCCGAAAGATAATGTGAAATGCAGACCGGAACTAGCCAACAAAGAAAATAGCCATTCATCGAATAAAGTTGTTATCAAGGAGTCCTCCAGCACTTTGACCCTGAGAGATGCCTTGAAACTCCACAACATTGAAAATAGGCAACTTATGAATAATGAGATTTCTACAGGCCTTAACAACAGGGAGAACTTTCACAAACTCCAGGCTTCCTCGAAATCTTCCGATCCGGAGATAAAAGTGATTTGTCTTCAGGAGAGACTCCAAAATGTCAGACTGGTTTCTACAAATGGAAAACGCGCTGCTTAACGGGAAGGTTTTCCCAAAAGTGTTCAGGAGAGACTTGCAAAATACAGAAATAATAAGGCATTCTAAATATTATCGGGGCAATACCATTATGTTTTATTTTAAGATGATTGTTCAATTGTTTTACTTAATGATCTAAATATTTGAGATAACATATGTACATATTATTGCAGATACTTGCATGTTAATTAATTCTTTGTATATGTTTGTGGAATGGCCAAATTGTAACTATAAATGTAAGGTTTAATATATAAAATTATAAATAATATATATACATATAAATACTTGTAAATATAAATACTATTAAGATTTAAGTTTGTGATAACTATGCATTACTGCAGATACTTTGGCTCCTAATTGCTAGTACGATTGGGATGTATATGTTTCCAATATGGTATTATGTCTTTAATGTAAAACTTTTATATTAGTTTCACAAAATTTGGTGAATTTTTTTTTTGTCTATGTTTATTATTGAAAGCTGAAATATACTGACTATAAAATTTTATTAATCTTTTTCTTATTGTGCCAATTAAACTTCTTAGTTACTTATTACATACTGATGCATGACGTTTCCAAGTTTATAACACATATATGTATAAATATATATATGGGTTTCACAGAAAACAGATTATGGGGAAAGTAAGTAACCAGACAAAACCAAGTTTGTTAGTCGTCAGAATTTTACACAAAAGGTTGAACTAAATATGGAAGCATGGGGGATGGATAATAGGAGATCATGCTCAACCTGACAGCACTGAATATTCATGTTTTTTTATAAGATATTTATTATTTTTATAAATCAGTAGACAATTGTAAATATGAAACATTTAAAACAATAACTTTACGTACGAGAACCACACATACACATTTAACCATTAAATTTTTTAATTTAAAATAAAGTGTCATTTTTCCTCTTAATAACTAAAAATAAAATATTAAAAATTGTAGGAATCATTTCGATAGATTTGGGTGTTGTCGTGAGGGTACCAGATTGAATGGATTTAAATTAAAAATATAGGAAATAAGAAAAATAGAAATGTTTAATTCCTTGCAGTGGACAGAGTAAAGGGAGATAAATGATTATTTTTTATAAAATAATAAAAATATTGAATTTAACTTATACCTTTCCATGATGATTGAAACTTTCCGTGATTCTCGGTACACAAATAGCAGCTGATAAAAATCAGTTGTCATAATAATCTAAAACCGGCTTATCAGGCCAGAACTTGGTAATTGGGGCTGGGTGCCCTAGGTACCAAGAGGGGGGCAGTCATATGAAAAATATAATAATACCTAATTTACTGTTCTGAACTCATAACTTTGCAGCTAGAATACAATAAAATATAAATATTTGTAAACATAACATGCTGATGTAGCATATGTATGGACATAGGAAACTTAGGATTTCTATCATAAATAGGATAGGGTATAAATAAAAGTTTTGAAATTTTATGCCTAAAAATAGGTATTTTATTACACGCATATAAACGTATATATATATTTTTTTTTTTACAAGTTTTTATTTTATCAACTATGAATTTAATAAATTTTATCCCTGTTTGAACCATTATAACAGAATGTATTCTTGAGACAAAAAAATTTCTCACAATTATAAAGTTGAGAAACAAAAAATCCAAATAAATTGTTTGGAATCAATTAAAAATGATAAAAGAAACCACCATTGTACTGCTTGGACCATCGTAAGCTTAGCGAAAGAAAATAATGAACTTTCGAAAATGGTAACTAACTAAAATTTTAAAACGTATTTGGTTAGTCTATAAAATAAATTGCCTTCGAAGTGCCATGATATATTCTGCGGTGAAATAATAGACCTAACTAGTCTAAAACCTTATGCTGTCTGTGACTATACACAGATTCTGAGGATGACTAGTACATTATTAATGTTTGAAGTACAGCTGTTAATAATATGTACCTAAATGGTTTAAGATGCACCAAATAGGAATGAATGAAATTATGTAATTTTCAAATGAAAATTCTATTAATGAGCTCCAAACCAAAATTATATAGTCATAGCAACTTTGTACAACAAAGCACTAAAATAAACCTCTTTGCTTTGAAAAAAACTCTTTATTCTATATTGTCACTCACTTCACTTATAGGAATAACAAAGGAACATATGCAATAACACTGAAAACAACATTATTCTTTATATTATTTATGTGTCTTTACACTAATGTTATAAAGTTAATTTTCCAACTGATTGAAGAAATAAAAAAATTAACTTTTTTTTATAAAAAAAAACAAAAACATAGAAATTACTATTATTATATTTTCTTGAAAACGTATTATTCAAATCTTTTAAGGAAACTAAATTCTGTTAAAATATGAGCTATTTTTGTCCTTAGTGATTTGTCTTACCGAATAGAAACTCTTCATGTACATATTTACGCAGAAAATTATTATTAGTTGTATCCAAAAATTTTAAATAAACATATCTATTAGATTGAAAATAAAAAGAGTAAATTACACTCGTGAAAAAGACAGACCATTTGCCAAATCATTTAGTAATAAGACGAATCACAATAAGCACCACAGCTATGAAACAAAAATTGTAATGTAAAAGACAACCTCCCTGGGAGGCCTTGATAGTTGGTATATGGCACATAACATGTATAACTAAATTGAATATTAAAAAAAAAAATTAAAAATTGCAAGAATACAAATAAACATTTGAAAACCAAGTGTCTCTCAGCTGTTTGTTATCTGTGAAGAATCGTCTGGGAAAAACAGCATGGAACGCTGCTGCAGCTTCATCTGTTGAAAATAATTTGCATGGTGGTGAGCATTAATTACGTGTATAACATTTACTAGTCTAACAAATTAGCTTTTCCTATTATAACACACATCATTAACATCCTATATTTTTAATAAACTATAAGGCAATTTGTTATCCTAGAACATTGGATCGACCCATTCGGCTTACAGGACTGTTTAACTTCACTCGGGTAGAATTTTACATAGATTTTTTGTAAAATACAATGTTAAAATAATAATCGTTCTATTATTAAAATTGATTTGGTACTTTCTTTTAATCTTGCTGCGCTTAAAAAATGGAAAGATTACTGACTGGTTTAACTAACTATTGAACTTATTCATACTGATAAAATTCAAAGATTTTTTACCTTACATCAACTTATTTTAAATATAACACACAGGCTAACGCAATGAATTTAATAATTTCATTTTGATAAACCATGGCCCTAAACACACCATCTAACCACATTCATTTATATCATTCAAAATGTCAGAAAATATAGTGACAAACCTTTCATTTATGCCGAAAGGTGTGTAAAGTAAACTATGAACTAACAAAAATAAAAGGAAATACAAAATACTTCTATTTTGAGATTAAGTATTAAAAAAAAAAATAACAGTGATAAATGAACTTGGTAAAAAATTTATTTCTGCAAATCCAATGAATATACATACATGTGTTGAGTTGGCAAGAAAATGAGTTCTGTTTGCACCAGTAGTTTTGTTATTCATTATGCTGTGAATATAATAATAATCTTAACCAGAATCTTTCGGAATGTCTCGGTATAGAATGTCATTATACAGTATCAAATAAATCAAACTCCTTAGGAATACTAAATCGAGCCCATTCTACTTTGATCAAGCTATTAAGAGTAATAAAAGAAGATAATTCAAAAAACGAATTTAAACCTGGCGATAATGACCTTTAACGAAACACAAAATAAAAATTTGAAATTAACACCTAACGAGATAAATTTTGGAAAAATAAAAGACCCTAATAAAGAATACAATAGTACACAAAAAAGCACAACAAGATACTGAAAGAGAAAAAGAAATTAGGACAGACAAATTAAATAAAAATCGTGAAGACCCACCCGACATAGAGGAACAACCATATGTTAAAACTCGTACGAAAACAGATATAAACCAGTTGGACAATTTATTGACAAAAATAAGACTATAGAGCTACACAGTAACAATATTAGAAGACCTAGGAAGAAAAATGTGCTTCTGGCACATGATGATGGGAGAATGGAAATTGATTCGGACGCTCTTTCCAGTGACTCTGATGACTTTTTCATAATAGATAACTGATGTAACACACAAAAAGACTTAAAACCAAATTATTATATTAGCAATGATATTGAAATATTATGGTTAACAAGTAAAATACAATGTGCAATAAGAAACAATACATTACATTACATTCTAACTAGTCCACTTATAGAAGAAGTAATCAAAACAATATATCTATTACCTGTACCATCACTACAGTACAGTTACTTACGTAATAACTATTATTCATAATAAACTCATATTATTTTATGCCAACCAAACTTATTTAAGACATTGTACATTTATTAAAAATAATTATTTTTGTAATCGAGTAGCCCCTTATAACAATGTATGTATAACTAAAGCCATTAGAAATAATATAGATTCATCCATAACTGTTAATTTATATTTGCATGTCACGCAATTTCACTTTAATATACTTACTTAGGCCATCTTTTAATTATGGCCGATAACCCCTTTTATAAAATTATCAACTCCTATTTTAAGTATTTCTTGGAAAAGTTCACTAGTATAAAAAATATCTGAACAAAACACTCCTAGGTAAAACTATTTCAAAGTATTTGTTTTATGTATAAATTAAAAAACACAGTTAGTTTGTCATCCTGTCATCCGGTGTTGGGACAGGTTGAGATATAAAAGTTTTGCGCACTACAGGTGGGCGTATCTGTTTTGACCATTCCCAACGTCTCGAAAGCAACCCCCGCTGAGACTGCTTTCATCTGAAAAGTTTAACCGGAAAACAGCTATAAAGAGAGATTGACAAGTGGCAAGTGGACAGATGAGAGAGTAATACCCTCTCCGGTACTTATTTTGTTTCTTTTTTTTACATCTCCAATCGCTTTCAGGCGAAGGAACAAAGATTCGGAAAGAGTCAGGTAAAGAAGTTTGGATTTTGAATATATGCTAGGCAGAGGAATAAATGAATATAAGCAGTATAGTGAACTGTGAGGTTCCTCTCCACCCAATTAAGAGAAAAACACCAACATATGGTCTGTAGGATAATTATTCCCGGAAAGCCAAAAACGGCTTTAGTCTCTTCATACCCTTGTAAAAAGAGTTTATTGCAGTTTGAACAAATTTTCTGCTGGTTCTATATGAAGGGTGTCCCAAAAACCTATACATTTTCGGTATTTTTTCAGTTTTTCACTAATAACGCCTAAACTTTTATATTTCTATAAAGTAAAGTGCATAAAATTTTGCGTCGAATGGGTGCCACATATTTGAAATTATATTAAGTCGTTAGAATGATATCCAGTAATAATTCAAACCACGATTTAGCCTCCCATAAACGAGAAGGGCGCTATAAACAAGATACTTTAGGGTAAAATGAATGAAAGAGTAGATGATGTTTGTTGTAAATTGTTCTACCAGTGTTCGCATATGAAACCCGGAACAATATTTGATACTTTAGAGTATACAAATATACGATTTATTTTATATAATATATTTTACATTGCAAAACTAAGGCTTGAAAATCCAAAACACGATTTTTTTTCTAAATGGGAAAAATTACCGTTCTTTGAACTGGCATATCTTCCTAACAACTTGATGTAATTTCAAATATGTTGTGCTCATTCGACAGTTAAATAAGAGAAAAGTCTTAAATAATCTTAAGTAAAAGAAAAAAATAGAAAAGCTTTATTATGATGTACAAGCAAAACACTGATATATACAAATATTAAGAGTTCCAACATACTGGTTTTATCCTTTACTCCTTGCTAGATGCTACTCTTGGAAATCTACGTCGACACCTTCATGGCGAGACTTATTAAGCAGATTTCACTGTTTTTAAATGTTTTCTTTACTCCCGAGAAAAAATTAGAACGCTAATTTTCACGTCAATGATTTCTCACCACGTGGCAGGCACAGGCAAGAGCCAGATCTGTTGCATTTGGCTTAGCAGAAATAGGAAAAACAGCAGCAAATATTTCATAGACAAAGAACACAACTTGATAATGTTGTGAAAGCTAGTTTTATAGTTAGTTCAAAATTGGCAAAGTCATTGAAACCATTTGCCGAAGGAGAATTTATCAAGGAGTGTATGTCAGAAGTTTGCAGTGTTTTGTGTCCTGAAAAGAAAAATGAATTTGAAAAAATTAGTTTGTCAAGACGAACCGTTGTACGACGTATAGAAATGATGGCTAATGATATAAAAACAACATTGACTGGCCGTATGACTGGTATTGAATCATTTTCCATAGCATTAGACGAGAGCACCGATTTGTCTGACATAGCTCAACTGGCTATATTTATTCGAGGTGTTGATAAAGAATTCACTATTACTGAGGAATTGCTTGCTTTACAGCCGCTAAAAGGAACCACTACAGGAGAGGACATTTTTAATGAAGTTCAAAAGGTATTCACAAGTTTTGGCTTGCCATGGTCGAAATTAGTTGGAGTATGCACAGATGGTGCACCTTCTATGGTCGGCTTACGTAAAGGTTTCATCGGAATTTTGAATGAAAAAGCAACTGAATTAAATGTGCAAAAAGATGGTTTGATAGTCCTTCATTGCATTATCCACCAACAGAACTTGTGTTCTAAGTCCATTCGACTCCAGAATGTTATGAATGTGGTAGTAAAAACCATCAATTTTATTCGATCCCGAGGGCTTAACCATCGTCAGTTCAAGGCGTTTTTGGATGAAATATCAGCCGAGTATGACGATGTAACATATTATTGTGAAGTCAGATGGCTAAGCAAAGGGAAAATGCTGAAACGGTTTTACGAGCTTAGAAATGAGATAGCAGAATTTATGCAAATAAAAGATAAACCACTATCTGAATTGAGTGACGCAAAATGGATATGTGACTTAGCATTTCTTGTCGACCTTACAGGCCATTTGAATGATTTAAATTTGAAACTTCAAAAACAAGGACAGTTAGTAAATGATTTGTACAGCCATTTGAAAGCGTTTCAGAACAAAATCCGCTTGTGGGAGGCACATATGCTGTCTGGTAACAGTTACCATTTCACCACGCTCTCTGCGTATGAAAATATTGCTTACGCTCAATATGCTGAAGAACTCAAGTTACTGTCGGAGCAATTTTCGATCAGATTTAGCGATTTCAAACACATGGAAGACTGTTTCAATTTATTTGCTACTCCAACAAAAAGTAATGTACAAAATGCTCCAATACACTTGCAAATGGAGTTGATCGAGATTCAAGAAAACTCACTCCTAAAATCTAAATTTGAAGACGTGGAGTTGTGCGATTTCTACAAAAAATACCTCGAAGAAGACCATTTTCCGCAGCTTAGAAAATTTGCAAGAAGATTGATTTGTGCGTTTGGCAGTACTTATAAATGCGAACAGTTCTTTTCATTGATGAAAGTTAATAAATCAAAACATCGTACAAGGCTGACTGACGATAATTTGGAAAATTCTTTACGTCTTTGTACCAGTGGAATTAATCCAAACATCGATGAATTAGTTTCCCAAATTCAAGCTCAAGTGTCTCATTGATTTCGGTGTCGCTATTTAACTTTCGTAGTTTGTAACAATTCTAAATTTAACGATTTAATTTAATGCTGTAGGTACCTATTTTTTCATTTCATTTTGTTATTTTAATAAATTGTGTTGTAATAACATTGTCGTATTATTTCATGGCTGACTGATATCTATCGCTAAAAATTATGAACACTACTTTAAAATGCACTACTTTTAAACGCGGCCCGCGAACGTATTTGCACACTAAAGTTTGGCCCATAACATGTCAAAGGTTGCCCATACCTGCTTTAGAGTATACAAATATACGATTTATTTTATATAATATATTTTACATTGCAAAACTAAGGCTTGAAAATCCAAAACACGATTTTTTTTCTAAATGGGAAAAATTACCGTTCTTTGAACTGGCATATCTTCCTAACAACTTGATGTAATTTCAAATATGTTGTGCTCATTCGACAGTTAAATAAGAGAAAAGTCTTAAATAATCTTAAGTAAAAGAAAAAAATAGAAAAGCTTTATTATGATGTACAAGCAAAACACTGATATATACAAATATTAAGAGTTCCAACATACTGGTTTTATCCTTTACTCCTTGCTAGATGCTACTCTTGGAAATCTACGTCGACACCTTCATGGCGAGACTTATTAAGCAGATTTCACTGTTTTTAAATGTTTTCTTTACTCCCGAGAAAAAATTAGAACGCTAATTTTCACGTCAATGATTTCTCACCACGTGGCAGGCACAGGCAAGAGCCAGATCTGTTGCATTTGGCTTAGCTCGGTATTTTATAATGGTTTGTATACGATTTCCAATTTCATAAGTCTAAAAATAAATTTTTCACTATTCGAAATCTTGAATACAGTTTCATAACTTGGAATAAGTTAACGATTTCACTGTATTTAAAAGGTACATACATACAGCAGTAGGTCGTTCGTCCACCTGCATGCTCCAAAATGTGGTCGTAAAAATGATTTATTATACAGTGTTAAATTATAAAGATGAGGCTACTCATCCGAGGAAGCGCTATTGGAGTAGCTATATACATATATATATATATATATATACAACTAACAGTTTTAATTCTCTGAAGTGTGAATATAAACTCAATTTTACCAGAAAGTACCACGGAAGGATAGGCACTTCGTACCATTTTTAAATTCTTTATGTTTTTAATGATCAATTTGATTGTCTTTCTTAATTTTAATTACTTAATAATAACTACTTCGATAGTAACATCATTTTGACGCTAGAGAGCGTCGTCAGCCTAGTTAAAGGGTGGGGTAAGACGACATCCCATTGGCCGAGAAAGGTAGCTTTCTCCTGAAGAGCCGTAGTACGTGTGTATGGCATTCTTTGCCCTGACGTATGCATAGGTGCTTCTGTGTTGAGTGTTAGTCTTTGTTCAGATTCACGACTATTTCTACATTTGATCTTTTTGCTTCCAGCGAACAACGGTAAGTGATCATGATTATGTATTAAAAAATTTATTCTTTAGGCTTATAGTATCTTTCAGCATTATTTTTCATATTTTTTTCTTCTTTTTATTATATTTCTTGGAAACTAAGATAACCGAAACTGAAATATTCGTGTTAATTATTTTTAGGGTTTCCTAAGTTTTTTTTTCAAAATAAGAAACACTTATGTTCTCTCAACTGTTCTTCTCTTTGTCTAGGACGGCGTTAGTGAGCCCTCTGTTTCTTTACCTATGCATGTGATATATTATTTCAAGATTCCATTTCATTACCCGACGATAATAACGATAATATTGCCAAATCAATAAAACATGACATACCCATACTAATTACATAATTAATTACTTGATAGTTAAAAAACCATTATTTTTATCATATAGAGTGGGATATCATATTATAAATTACATTCCCCTGATTAATAAATATATTATTCCGTGTTTTAGAATAAGAAATGATATTTTTCGAGATAGTTATATTTAATGTTCCTATGGTGCTAAAAACAAAAATTATTCCATAGTAAATTATAACGTGAAATTTATTAATTAATTACTTGTTATTAAAAATTAAATTTTTTCCTTTAATATCGAGTAGAGTAACAAATTACAGGTATGGTGTCCTTGATCAAAAATATGTATATTTGAACTATAATTACACAAATTCATTAAAATCTTGTTTCCAATTTGCATGTTAGTGTTATGATTTTCGTATTCCTAGCTTATCTCAACCATTGATATTTTGTATTGTGGATCCACTTAAAAATAAATTTAATCCTTGGAAACAAAAAAAGTATCATTCAACAGTTAATTTCTGTGTAATGTAACACAGATTGTCATGTACAGTACCCGTCGATGAGGTGTATTGCTGAAACTGCTTTATAATATTGTTTGTATGATAATAAAAGTAATTAAACAATACTTAGGAAATCAATCAAGAGAGAGTAATCAGCAAGCTCATTAAAACACTTTATTATTATAAGTGTGATACTGCATACTTAGCTTACTTTTTTACTGCTTACTCTCTCGCTCTATCTCTTTCTCTCTCTCTCTCTCTCTCTCTCTCTCTTTAATTATATATGTATATTTTGAATTTAATTTTTCTAAGAATATATGCAATAACCATAATAATTTACACATTAGCACATAAACCTGTAATAAATGTATTATGAAACACTTCACTAACCTTAAAAAAATAAATTGATGGAAAAAGTGGTCCCATAATCAGTAAAAAAAATTTAATTTAACGTGATTTTTTATACATGCAAATTAATTTAAGACTTCACAATTTAAATTACTGAATACTGTTTTAAAATTAACTGAATATTGTAAATTGTTAAATATACGTGCAGCCTCCAATAGTTTCTTTAAAGGTATTACATATCATTAATTATGTGCAGAACAATAATTTTAAAAAAAGATTAATATTTATGCATAATATACAAAGGCCATTATTACTCTTTTTCTTGGGCGAATAAAACAGATTTCTTGTTATAAAAAATGTAAGACACCTTTAAAATGGTACAATTAAATTTAGGATAGGAAGTAAGAATTGCTTTGTTAAAACTAATTGAAGACCATAAACTATTATTATAATAATTATATATCTGTTTTATAAGAGGAAATGAGTGCTCAAAAAAGATTGGAAACTATAAGGAAAAACTCTTCAATGAATTCTAAGAAGTCTCAAAAACTTTCAGATGTGGTGAAGCTTCACAATGCTGAAAACAGCCACATCCTTCCAAATGAATTCCTTTCAATTCCTAGTGGAACAAGTCTCCAGGATAGACTCAAAATGGCAAGACTCCCGAAAGATATTGTGAAATGCAGACGGGAACAATCCAACAAAGAAAACAGCCATTCATCGAATAATATTATCATCAAGGAGACCTCGAGCACTCTGACCCTGAGAGATGCCTTGAAACTCCACAACACTGAAAACAGCCACCTCCCTCCAAATGAGTTTCTATCCATTCCTAGTGGATCCACTCTCCAGGATAGACTAAAAATGGCGAGGCTCCCGAAAGATAATGTGAAATGCAGACGGGAACAATCCAACAAAGAAAACAGCCATTCATCGAATAATGTTATTATCAAGGAGTCCTCCAGCACTCTGACCCTGAGAGATGCCTTGAAACTCCCCAACACTGAAAACAGCCACCTCCCTCCAAATGAGTTTCTTTCCATTCCTAGTGGATCCACTCTCCAGGATAGACTCAAAATGGCAAGACTCCCGAAAGATAATGTGAAATGCAGACGGGAACTATCCAACAAAGAAAACAGCCATTCATCGAATAAAGTTATTATCAAGGAGTCCTCCAGCACTGTGACCCTGAGAGATGCCTTGAAACTCCACAACACTGAAAACAGCCACCTCCCTCCAAATGAGTTTCTATCCATTCCTAGTGGAACAAGTCTCCAGGATAGACTCAAAATGGCAAGACTCCCGAAAGATATTGTGAAATGCAGACGGGAACAATCCAACAAAGAAAACAGCCATTCATCGAATAATATTATCATCAAGGAGACCTCGAGCACTCTGACCCTGAGAGATGCCTTGAAACTCCACAACACTGAAAACAGCCACCTCCCTCCAAATGAGTTTCTATCCATTCCTAGTGGATCCACTCTCCAGGATAGACTAAAAATGGCGAGGCTCCCGAAAGATAATGTGAAATGCAGACGGGAACAATCCAACAAAGAAAACAGCCATTCATCGAATAATGTTATTATCAAGGAGTCCTCCAGCAATCTGACCCTGAGAGATGCCTTGAAACTCCACAACACTGAAAACAGCCACCTCCCTCCAAATGAGTTTCTATCCATTCCTAGTGGATCCACTCTCCAGGATAGACTAAAAATGGCGAGGCTCCCGAAAGATAATGTGAAATGCAGACGGGAACAATCCAACAAAGAAAACAGCCATTCATCGAATAATATTATCATCAAGGAGACCTCGAGCACTCTGACCCTGAGAGATGCCTTGAAACTCCACAACACTGAAAACAGCCACCTCCCTCCAAATGAGTTTCTTTCCATTCCTAGTGGATCCACTCTCCAGGATAGGCTTAAAATTGCCAGGCTCCCTAAAGATAATGTGATATGCAGACCGGAACTAGCCAACAAAGAAAATAGCCATTCATCGAATAAAGTTATTATCAAGGAGTCCTCCAGCACTGTGACCCTGAGAGATGCCTTGAAACTCCACAACACTGAAAACAGCCACCTCCCTCCAAATGAGTTTCTATCCATTCCTAGTGGATCCACTCTCCAGGATAGGCTTAAAATTGCCAGGCTCCCTAAAGATAATGTGATATGCAGACCGGAACTAGCCAACAAAGAAAATAGCCATTCATCGAATAAAGTTATTATCAAGGAGTCCTCCAGCACTGTGACCTTGAGAGATGCCTTGAAACTCCACAACATTGAAAACAGTCACCTCCCTCCAAATGAGTTTCTATCCATTCCTAGTGGATCCACTCTCCAGGATAGACTTAAAATGGCAAGGCTCCCGAAAGATGATGTGAAATGCAGACGGGAACAATCCAACAAAGAAAACAGCCATTCATCGAATAATGTTATTATCAAGGAGTCTTCCAGTACTGTGACCCTGAGAGACGCCTTGAAACTCCACAACATTGAAAACAGCCACCTCCCTCCAAATGAGTTTCTATCCATTCCTAGTGGATCCTCTCTCCAGGATAGACTTAAAATGGCAAGGCTCCCGAAAGATAATGTGAAATGCAGACCGGAACTAGCCAACAAAGAAAATAGCCATTCATCGAATAAAGTTGTTATCAAGGAGTCCTCCAGCACTTTGACCCTGAGAGATGCCTTGAAACTCCACAACATTGAAAACAGCCACCTCCCTCCAAATGAGTTTCTATCCATTCCTAGTGGATCCTCTCTCCAGGATAGACTTAAAATGGCAAGGCTCCCGAAAGATAATGTGAAATGCAGACCGGAACTAGCCAACAAAGAAAATAGCCATTCATCGAATAAAGTTATTATCAAGGAGTCCTCCAGCACTGTGACCTTGAGAGATGCCTTGAAACTCCACAACATTGAAAACAGTCACCTCCCTTCAAATGAGTTTCTATCCATTCCTAGTGGATCCACTCTCCAGGATAGACTTAAAATGGCAAGGCTCCCGAAAGATGATGTGAAATGCAGACGGGAACAATCCAACAAAGAAAACAGCCATTCATCGAATAATGTTATTATCAAGGAGTCTTCCAGTACTGTGACCCTGAGAGACGCCTTGAAACTCCACAACATTGAAAACAGCCACCTCCCTCCAAATGAGTTTCTATCCATTCCTAGTGGATCCTCTCTCCAGGATAGACTTAAAATGGCAAGGCTCCCGAAAGATAATGTGAAATGCAGACCGGAACTAGCCAACAAAGAAAATAGCCATTCATCGAATAAAGTTGTTATCAAGGAGTCCTCCAACACTTTGACCCTGAGAGATGCCTTGAAACTCCACAACATTGAAAATAGGCAACTTATGAATAATGAGATTTCTACAGGCCTTAACAACAGGAAGAACTTTCACAAACTCCAGGCTTCCTCGAAATCTTCCGATCCGGAGATAAAAGTGATTTGTCTTCAGAAGAGACTCCAAAATGTCAGACTGGTTTCTACAAATGGAAAACGCGCTGCTTAAAGGGAAGGTTTTCCCAAAAGTGTTCAGGAGAGACTTGCAAAATACAGAAATAATAAGGCATTCTAAATATTATCGGGGCAATACCATTATGTTTTATTTTAAGATGATTGTTCAATTGTTTTACTTAATGATCTAAATATTTGAGATAACATATGTACATATTATTGCAGATACTTGCATGTTAATTAATTCTTTGTATATGTTTGTGGAATGGCCAAATTGTAACTATAAATGTAAGGTTTAATATATAAAATTATAAATAATATATATAAATATAAATACTTGTAAATATAAATACTATTAAGATTTAAGTTTGAGATAACTATGCATTACTGCAGATACTTTGGCTCCTAATTGCTAGTACGATTGGGATGTATATGTTTCCAATATGGTATTATGTCATTAATGTAAAACTTTTATATTAGTTTCACAAAATTTGGTGAATTTTTTTTTTGTCTATGTTTATTATTGAAAGCTGAAATATACTGACTATAAAATTTTATTAATCTTTTTCTTATTGTGCCAATTAAACTTCTTAGTTACTTATTACATACTGATGCATGACGTTTCCAAGTTTATAACACATATATGTATAAATATATATATGGGTTTCACAGAAAACAGATTATGGGGAAAGTAAGTAACCAGACAAAACCAAGTTTGTTAGTCGTCAGAATTTTACACAAAAGGTTGAACTAAATATGGAAGCATGGGGGATGGATAATAGGAGATCATGCTCAACCTGACAGCACTGAATATTCATGTTTTTTTTATAAGATATTTATTATTTTTATAAATCAGTAGACAATTGTAAATATGAAACATTTAAAACAATAACTTTACGTACGAGAACCACACATACACATTTAACCATTAAATTTTTTAATTTAAAATAAAGTGTCATTTTTCCTCTTAATAACTAAAAATAAAATATTAAAAATTGTAGGAATCATTTCGATAGATTTGGGTGTTGTCGTGAGGGTACCAGATTGAATGGATTTAAATTAAAAATATAGGAAATAAGAAAAATAGAAATGTTTAATTCCTTGCAGTGGACAGAGTAAAGGGAGATAAATGATTATTTTTTATAAAATAATAAAAATATTGAATTTAACTTATACCTTTCCATGATGATTGAAACTTTCCGTGATTCTCGGTACACAAATAGCAGCTGATAAAAATCAGTTGTCATAATAATCTAAAACCGTTTTAAAAATAATGTTACATACATAGCATATGTATGGACATAGGAAACTTAGGATTTCTATCATAAATAGGATAGGGTATAAATAAAAGTTTTGAAATTTTATGCCCAAAAATAGGTATTTTATTACACGCATATAAACGTATATATTGTTGTGATATTTTAAAATGATGATTTTTAATAGTGTTTGTTTAAATAAACTCGAAATTAGAGAGCATTGAATAACGTAATAACGATCCGTGATTCATTTTTGAAAGTATGAACGTTTTTATTGTCGTCATATTAAATTATTAATAATTGAAATAAAAATAATATCATATTTAATATAAGCATTTATTATATAAACTTGTAAATAAGGCAAAGTATAAACATTCAAAACAACGGACATTAGAAGACAAGATATCAATATGGCGGAGATGGGACTATAAAAGACTGAATTCGAACCAGACTCGGCCTCATTCAGTTTTGACCTACACGATGAGCAGACGCTACCGGAAGAAGACTACGCTCGACACAACCAAGCCGACAGCGAGACGTATCAGACCACGCGCTGCATCTTATAAGACTCTAATCCAGACCACGCGCTGCATCTTATAAGACTCTAATCCGGACCACGCAAATGAAGACAACCATCGAAGATATCAAAACAACGATACACTGGCCAGTATAATACGTAATTTTAATCTTAACAGTAATTTTTAGTACGTACGTAATTTATTATTTGTATATCAATTTTTATATCTTAATGTGTGTAAATAAAACCAATATTCCGTTAGCCAGAAGTTTCCTATAAATTATTAACAGAACCCTGAATTAACGTAAAAGTTATTAAATATAAAAGTTTTTAAAAATTATATGAAAAAATATATAATTAAAATATTATTATTAATGCATCAAGCAAATATTAGAATATTTGGCGCCCGCGAACTAGGACATGTTAATTGAGGAAATCTGGTTAAAGGATTAATTGGATAAAGTGTGTCACGAAAATTGGTTTAAGTTGATATAAAGGTTAGGTATAGAGTTTAAAATAGTATTTGTGGTTAAGATTTGTATAATTAAAGTTCAGTCATGGAAAACGATAGCAGTAGTGTCAATATTGATCCAAATGAGCAAAGTATAATAAATAGATATGTTGATAAACACGAGGATGAGGTTAACAATAGGCAACCACGTGCTAGTACGAGCGTATCCAATAATAGTCAAAATTTTAATGTAAATGAATCAAGTCCGGTAGAAAGCGAGATGCAAACGATACTTAGGTTAATGGTAGAAATGAAACGTGATATGAACAATAAATTTGACGAAAAATTTGACGAAAATAATCGTAAATTAGAAGAAAATAAACGTGATTTGAACGAAAAACTCGATAAAATTGACAATAGATTCGATAATATTGAGCAAGGGTTACAAAACTCTTTCAAAGACTTTAATATAAAATTTGATAAAAAATTTCAGCTTTTAGAAACAGATATAAAAACGGATTTTAAAAAGTTTACGGTAGAAACGGAAAATAAATTAGATAAACAAGTAATAAGTATTAATAATAAATTAATAAATCATGAGCAAAAAATTAGTACGGAATTAGAAACATTTAAAAAATAAAGTCTTGACAAAGGTAATAAAATAGAGAAGGAAGTAGAAGACTTAAAAAATAAATTAGAAGAAAATAAAAGTAAAATGTCAGGTAACTCGTGTGAACCTCAATTAATAATTGATAAGGAAATAATAAGAGTAATAAGTAGCAATAACAAATTAGAATTTCAAAACTTTAAAAATTCGGACCCGATAGAATTCTTGAATAAATTAAAAAATTCAATAAATAAAAATTCGGAGTGGAATAAGTTAGAATTTCAAATTTCAGCTCATTTAAGTGAGATATCTTTTTGCTGGTTCAATATGAACAAAATGAAGTTTAATAAATGGGAAGATTTTGAAATTGATTTCAGGGCTGTTTTTTGTGGTAAGGATTACAAAGAATATCTAATTTCAGTATTAAATGGAAATTACCTAAATTTCACGTATTTAAACCCGCAGGAATATTTGTCAGAATTCACTACTCGGATGATAACGATGGACATCTTAAATGAAGAATCCACGTGCCAAATGTTCATAAGGCATTTTGGGCAATCGGTCTATAACCTTTGCATAAACAGAAAGGTTGAAAAAGTGGTAGAATTATTCAACATTTTAGGGATGTTTAATAAAAATCAGATCATTAAAGAAGTAAAAAATGGCAATCTCCAAAATAACGGGTTAAATCATAATTTTGTAAATTATCCACAAGTGAAACAACCGACTAATAATAAACCATACCATCATGATAACGGGCAAGATAATAACTTTGAGCGAGACAAAAAAGATGATTATTACCAAAATAGACAAACAAATGACATACAAACTGGACGGTTCAACAGACCATATCAGAAATTTACTGGGGAAAATAGAAACAGATTTAGGGGTTATCAAAATAGTAATTTTAAAAATGGTTATAGTCAAAACCAATTTGCAAATGGCCAACAATCGGGATTTAAAGGCGGTTTTACAAATAAAGAAACAACCAGAACAGACAGAAGACCATATTATCAGAAAAATTATAGTCAGAATAGAGAGGAGTTTGAGCAAAATGACGGACTAAATGAACGACAAATACAGTGTAATCGAATTGAATCGCAGAGTGATGATAACCAACTGGATCTAGACAATAGTGAAGAAATTAGGAATGAACACGATACAGTAATACGAGAAAATAAATTTACAACACATACGATGGTACATCAGGACCACAGACAAAATGAATTAGAATGACTATATGAATTTGGTAATGAGAATTATATATTAAATAATCTTTTTGAGGATACTTTGTTAATTGATGAACCAATTATGGAAATTAAAAAATATAATAGATGCCCAATAATAAATATTAACTTTGGCCAGATTAATAACCAAGTACTAATCGATACAGGAGCTGAAATCTCAGTATTAAATAAAACATTTTTTGAAAAAAATAAATCGAAATTTAGGAATTTGAAATTATTACCGTTAACGAAAACCAACATTATATCGGTATCAGGAAAAAAGACAGCCTGTGCAAATAAACAACTGTTCATGAAAATAAAAATTGACAAATGTGAATTTGATATTAATTTTTTAATAGTACCCGGAATAACACACGACGTTATAATAGGAATAGATTTTTTAAATAAGTATAAAACGATAATAAATTTTGATACTAAGATGATATCATTGAAAAATGAAAATAATAATGCAAGTGTCAGTTTTAAAAAATTTAATATCGGAGAAAAATTTAAAATTTCAGAAGAAACACATAATAGTATTAATTTAAAAATTACAAGTTTAGAAAATAATAATACAAGAAATAATATCAAAAATGATATCGATTTTATCTGTTCAGAAACAAAAAGCATATTAAATAATAAACAGCTAATCGAGTTTAGAAATGTACTTGAGAAATATGATGAAATATTTGAAGAACGTCCTGGGTGCATCGAATGTTATGAACACAAATTAGAAGTAAATGATAATACCCCATACAAACAGTTTCAATATAAACTAAACCCTAAATTGATAATAAAAGCAAGAGAAGAAATAAATAAGATGATAAATGACGGAATAATTGAAACATCGAATTCGTGTTATGTTAACCCCATTATATTAGTAGAGAAAAAAGATGGTACAGTTAGAATATGTTTGGATGGACGATTTTTAAATAAAAGACTTAAGCCCTTATATGATGCACCACCAAATATAGACTCAATACTATATCAATGCTCAAATTCAAAATTCATAGCAACGGTAGATTTAAAAAGTAGTTTTTGGCAAGTTAAATTAGAAGAAAATAGTAGAGAATTTACAGGTTTTCAATTTTTGAACGAAACTTTCCATTTTAAAAGAATCCCTTTCGGCTTATCTGTCAGTTTAGCTGCATTAATAAAAGCATTAAAGAGAATAATACCAACAACCTTAATGAATAACGTTAAAGTATATGTAGACGACGCCCTCATACATGCAGACACATATGAAAAGTTTTTAAGTGTTTTAACTGATCTATTCAAAATTTTCCAAAACAACGGTGTAACAATAAATTTAAAAAAATCTAAATTTTTCAAAAATAGTATTCCATTTCTAGGTTACCTGCTAACATCGGACGGTATTAAAAAAGATCCTGAAAAAGTAAATGTCATAAAACAATTTAAAGAACCAAACAATATGAAAGAATTGCAAAGCTTTCTAGGGTATATAAATTTTTATAATAAATTCTGTAGCAACTATGCCGATATTAGTAGACCACTATATAAATTAACTTCAAATAATTCAAAATTCACATGGACAAATGAACAACAAGTTGCATTCAACGAAATTAAACAAAAACTGAGTGATGATATCCTGTTAAACTACCCAGATTTTAAAAAAGTTTTTTACATAGAGTCAGATAGTTCAGATTTTGCTTCAGGCGCTATTCTATATCAATTAGATAAAAATAATAAAAAGAAAATTATATCCTTTTGTAGTAGAACTTTTAAAAATTCTGAACTAAATTATTATTCAACTGAAAAGGAACTTTTAGGTATTATACACGCGATACAAAAATTTTATAATTTAATAGCAGGATACAAGATTATAGTGAAAACGGACAACAGTGCAATTACATTTCTACATAGCTGTAAAAATCCACCCAGTCGTTTGATCAGATGGATTAATTATTTAGGGCCTTTAAATATTGATTATATTCACATTCAAGGAAAGCGAAACAAAATCGCTGATTTCATAAGTAGAAATCCAATAGAAATCCCGGATCGATTAGGAAATGATTTTAAATTAAATGGATTACAAGAAGAAAAATTCTTTGAAAACATAGCAAATAATCAACAAAATGATGTAAAATTAAAAAGAAAATTTGAGAAAAATAAAGAAAATTATAAAATAATCAATGGTATGATACATAAAAAATTAAAAAATAAATTCTATATTGAACTAACAAACAGTGACATGACAAGTCTGATAAACATAGTCCATTTAAAATTTTGTCATGCAGGCATGAGCAAATGTTTAAACATTATTAAAGAAAGATTTTATTGTGTCAATTTAAGAAAGTTAATTAGTAAAACATTAAAAACCTGCCATAATTGTCATATAAACAAATCATCCGTTAAATCAATAGTACCGTATCAGCCAATAATTCCTAAAATGAAGCTAGAAATTATATCTATAGATTACTTGGGTCCATTTGTTAGTAATAAAAATTATAAATATTTACTAGTTGCAATAGACAATTTTACTAAATATATCAAAATCTACCCAACAAAAAGAGCAAATATAACGGGTGCCATATCATCATTAAATAAGTTTTTTCAGGAAATGGGCATACCACAAAAATGTTTAAGTGATAACGCCACTTGTTTTACATCAGACAAATGGGAAAAATTTTTAATAAAAAATAAAGTAGTTAGAATCCTTACCTCAATAAGACATCCACAAGGAAATATTTCAGAACGGGTTAATCAAGATATTTTGAAATATCTGAGACTTCTCATAAATGAAAACCATAAAGAATGGCTAAGCCAAATTAAAAAGATAGAATCTACGATAAATAGTCTATACCATACAACCACCAATATTACACCGATTCAAGCTTTTTTCAAAATAGAACCATTACGTTTTTGGTCAGTATACATTGGAGACAATCCAAACAAATCACAATTCAATGACCCGGAAGAAATAAATAAATTCATATACGACAAATTAAATAAAATAGGAGATATAAATAAAAACAAACATAATAAAAATAAAAATTTTACCGAATTTAAATTACAAGATAAAGTCCTTGTTAAAGCTTTACGCATTCCTAAGGCAGGTATGAAAAACGCAAAACTTTTACCTATTTTTGAAGGACCATACAAAATTGTTAACCAAGTTGGTAAATCCACTTTCATAATAGCAGGTGATAGAGACAACATTCGTGGAATGTTCCATGCCACGCTATTAAAGCCTTATTATGAGAGAATGACATAAGTCAAGAACATGTAAAAATTTGAAATTTTATTGTAATATATTGGATGTTAAAATATTGTGTTGTAAAATTATATTTATGAACATGTAAAATTTTGGTGACATACATTTTGGTATTGTAATTTAGTTATAAGAAAATACAAATGATTAATATGATGAACAAGTAAATGTAAAATCAATAGTAAAGTAAAATTTTTTAGACAAGCTCAAAAAATTTTTTAAATCGGAGCGGACCCGAATGTTGTGATATTTTAAAATGATGATTTTTAATAGTGTTTGTTTAAATAAACTCGAAATTAGCGAGCATTGAATAACGTAATAACGATCCGTGATTCATTTTTGAAAGTATGAACGTTTTTATTGTCGTCATATTAAATTATTAATAATTGAAATAAAAATAATATCATATTTAATATAAGCATTTATTATATAAACTTGTAAATAAGGCAAAGTATAAACATTCAAAACAACGGACATTAGAAGACAAGATATCAATATGGCGGAGATGGGACTATAAAAGACTGAATTCGAACCAGACTCGGCCTCATTCAGTTTTGACCTACACGAGGAGCAGACGCTACCGGAAGAAGACTACGCTCGACACAACCAAGCCGACAGCGAGACGTATCAGACCACGCGCTGTATCTTATAAGACTCTAATCCAGACCACGCGCTGCATCTTATAAGACTCTAATCCGGACCACGCAAATGAAGACAACCATCGAAGATATCAAAACAACGATACACTGGCCAGTATAATACGTAATTTTAATCTTAACAGTAATTTTTAGTACGTACGTAATTTATTATTTGTGTTTACGCCATTTGCGTAAAATTAATTTCATTTTAATTTGAATTTGCTATTCAATAAATAATTACCCGAAACCATTCGGTATTTTAGTGAATCACAGACGCTGGCGCTGCCTGCCGGCTCGATCAGAGTTTTTCCCCCCACTTTTGTCACTCGACTGGTAGCTTCATGTTCTCTATAGCGTCCTTTTTTTTCTCTTCAACAGTTGTCACTTTACACTGTTTTTTCAAGCGTATTCTCAACGCCATTAGCTTTATTTGTTCATTAACACCGTCTCACTATTACGAAGTCTTGGAGAAGCGACATTTCAGATTGAACGCAGACAGCTATTGGATGAATCGGGACTTCGATAAATCTGGAGTTTGGGCCCGGATCTCTAGGTTGTCGGAGTTCAAGAAGGGAGATTCGCACGCTGTCGTCACATCGCAGCAGGTAGGAATTTACATTACTGTGTTTACATTTGAAATTGTCATTTCTCTAACGAGACTCTCAAATAATTACAGTCCACTTAAAACTCAAACGTATAGCTAATTATCCCCAGGCTAATTAGTTTCTCGAATCAGTCGCCTCGTTTGCCGGTTGCGATTTCAACTGGTGAAATTTCAAACAAATTTATTGGTACTCCGTATTCCGGATTATTCTGTCCAACTATTAATTTTATTAATACTCAATTTAATTTTCAATATTCACATTTATTTATTTATTTGAACAAAAGTTCAACATTTATCATTTATTATCTTTTTTAAATTTCAGAATTTCTGTTTTCATTGTACGTAATTTCCTTTTATATTTTCCTGTAAATATCCACTAATTCCATTTGTTCCTGATAGTAATAGCATTAAAATGGCTCCACCAACCCAAGAAATACAACAACAAATTGATTTAGCTATTAGTCAGCGAAATGATAGTTTTGCAGTTGCAACTGCTTTATCAGACTCTGCTAAGACAATGACTATAGCCGATTTACCTCGGCTTAAGGCCAACTATGAACGCTTACCTGAAATTGAACAGGAATTCAAGAAATTTAATTTTCTCATAAAAAAATTAAATTTGCATTTGCCAGCTACTGATCAAATTGAAACTACACAACCTTACGTAGCCTTTGTGCAATTAATCGACACAATCCGAGCTAAATATTTTCAGCTCAAAAAAACTGAACCTTCAGTATTGAAAGCTGAAGTCAATCCCGTTGCAAATGTTCCATCTGTAGCAAATCCACATCTGCCAAAAATTCAAATACCTAAATTCAATGGCAAATTGTCCGATTGGCCTAATTTTCTTGCACTTTTTAATTCCATGGTTCATCGCGACCAGCAGTTAAGTAATATTGCCAAATTACACTATCTTAAAACATCCACTATCGATGAAGCTGCTTCTGTCATTGCTTCATTCCATCTAACCGAAGATAATTACCAATTGGCATTCGATGCTCTAACTGCCCGGTACAATAATCCGAGACAAATTGGTCACATGTACCTCAAAAGCATACTCGACTTTCCCACTGCCAAATCCAATTCATTGTCTGACCTCAAGGGCTTTATGACCATTCACGAAAATTCTGCCAATGCTCTCAAAGCTTTGGCACTTGATGATTTGAGCGATTTTTTGCTAGTGTCATTAGCACTGAAAAATTTGGATTCTAAATCTCGACATGCTTTTGAACTAAAACATGATTCCACCACTGTACCTACTTTCCAAAGCTTATTGGATTTTGTCAATCAACAGATCAAAACCATCGAAACTACCCAGTTAATTGGTGAACCCAGCGTTAAATCTCGGATTGCTGTCAAATCTCATTCGTATATTGCTCAGACGTCACATGCAAGCGTTAATAACCGCTCAGCTAGAGCCCCTGCTTCCTGCTTCTGCTGCTCTCACAATCACCATGTGTCACAATGCAGCAAGTTTCAGCAATTACCTATTTCAGCTCGATATGAGCTCCTGAAAAAGAATCAGCGTTGTTTCAATTGCCTTGGTGGTCACCTGCGGTCCAAATGCACATCGACATCATCATGCCGCAAATGTCATTCACAACGGCATAACACGTTATTACATTCGGATCAGCAAATAGCAACCCCGTCAACTTCTGCCATGTCCATTCCAGCTCCATCGGTATCAATTGAAAATCCCAGTGTTGCACCAATAGTGCTTTCATGCTCAGCTGCTCGTTCAACCACTCAGGAACGTGCTCATTCTCTTTTAGGCACATTTCGTGCTTTCATAACCGACTGTACTGGTTCTATTTATCCCATCCGTGGTGTCATTGACCCCGGTTCTCAAGTGTCCTTCATTAACAAGTGTATAGTGCAAAACTTGCGTTTGCCTACTTCTCCTAATCACATGGCTGTATCCGGAATAGGTTCTTCCGATACATTGTCAACAGGTTTGGTCAATATCCAACTGGTTTCCCGTTTGAACAACAAACGACTCTCTCTCTGTGTTGCCGTAATCAACACCATTGCACACCAACTTCCTAGCATGGAAATCCCCAAGGAAAACCTGAAACGGTTCTTCCGTCTTCGATTAGCGGATCCTCATTTTCATCGTCCCGATAAAGTTGACATTTTATTAGGGGCTGACGTATTTCCCCGCTTGATAACTCAAATTGGCATTCGGCCTATTCAGCATGGTCCCATTTCCATTGGCACCATTTTTGGACACATCATTGTAGGCCCGATTCAAATCATGAATCCGACCCCCTCTACCATTTCCTTGTTATCCACTACTGAAGTGGACAAGCAACTCACCGCATTTTGGGACGTTGAATCCGTCCATCAAGGCTCCATCTCCAATCCCTTGGATGATGTTGCTGAACAACATTTCATTTCTACGTTTAGACGCAATGCTGACGGCAGATATTCCGTCGCATTGCCATTTCACCCTAGTGCAACCCCATTGGGCTGCAACGTCACTCAAGCTCGAGCATCAGTATCCCGACTCGAGCACCGCTTAGCCAAACATGGCTCAATTGTTGCTGAATATAAAATGTTCATGTCCGACTATCTGTCAGCAGGCCACATGGAACCTGCCTCCACTGCTTCAACATACGTTATACCCCATCACATTGTAACCAAAGAGACCAATCAAGGTCCGAAAATTCGTGTTGTCTTTAATGCTTCAGTCCCCGACTCCACTGGAGTATCGCTGAACGAGCGACTCCTCAAGGGTCCTAAACTGCAACAAGATCTCTCCCATGTCATTTTGTACTTCCGCCTCAACTCTGTTGCCCTTTGCTGCGATATCAAGCAAATGTATCGCCAGGTTCTCGTCCATCCCGAGCACCGGCATTATCAGCACATATTTTGGAAACCAAGCGAGAGCGCTGTTACTCAAGAAATGCAGCTTAATACCGTCACTTACGGAATGGCTCCGTCAGCCTTTTTGGCTGTACGAGTGCTCCAACAGCTAGTCCACGATGAAGGCCACCGTTTCCCTATGGCTTCTCATGCTATAATGCATAACTCGTACGTGGATGATATTATTTGTGGCGCTTCCAGCCTTAGCGAGGCTGCCTCTTTGCAATCTCAGCTCACTGAATTATTGGCTTTAGGCGGTTTCCAGCTACGCAAGTGGTCATCCAGCCATCCTGAGCTTCTGCATACTCTGCCTCATGACCATTTGGAATGCCCACTTCTGTTTTCAGACCCCGATCGGACTCTCAAAATTCTGGGTCTTAATTGGGAGCCTTCGTCCGACTCATTTATTTTCCGTATCACCCCCTTCGATGGAACCTGTACAAAGCGTTCCTTACTTTCATACATTGCGCGAATTTTCGACCCTAATGGGTTTGTAGTTCCAGTCACATTTGCATTAAAAGCTATGCTACAACAATTATGGTTGTCTGGCCTTACGTGGGATGAACCCATCAATCAGACACTTCAACAATCGTGGTCTCGTCTCGTTCACAACATGAGCACTCTTGGTAACCTTCGTATACCACGACATATCGTACAACCTAATGACGCTTCATTAAGCCTTATCGGCTTCGCCGACGCATCTCAACTCGGCTATGCTGCCGTAGTGTACTTATGTTCAGAAACCGCTTATTCTCGCGTCAGTACTCTCTGGAAGGCCAAAACTCGTGTAGCTCCTCTCAAAACATTGTCAATTCCTCGTTTGGAGTTATGTGCAGCTCTGCTGCTGTCCGAGCTTATTTGCTCATTGCTGACATTTTCTTATCCTTCCCCTTTGCAGACCGTCCGTCTATTTTCAGATTCTCAGATCGTACTCTCGTGGATCAACACTTCCCCACATCTTTTAAAAACCTTTATTGCTCATCGCATTTCCCGTGTAAATGAAATTCCATTTTCTAATCGCTCTTGGTCGCATGTATCTTCCAACCAGAACCCTGCTGACATGGCCTCAAGAGGTCTTACCGCTGAGCAATTTGTCACTCCTGACTCTCAAACATTGTGGTATTCTGGCCCTGAATTCGCCAATCAACCTCAGATTCCATGGCCTGACGCCTTTGAACCTTCCTCAGCTCACACTGAGCAGCTGCCTGAGTTACGCAATACCAATCCCGTCTCATTGGTGGCAGTCTCATCCAGCAATTTCCTGCACGATTTGCTTACCCGATTTTCGTCATTAAATAGAGCACGTCGAGTCCTGGGTTGGATCTTGCGTTTCTCAACCAACGCTCGCATTGCAGCATCAGCGCATCGAACTCAGGGTGACCTTACGGTATCCGAGTTACAAGCTGCCATGCAATATTATGTCACTTCCACTCAATCCATCCATTTCTCAGCCGAGATAGCTCGTATTCAGACCCAACAAAACACCAAGTCATTGCAAACATTAACCCCTTTTCTGGATCAAGCCGGTGTTCTTAGGGTGGGCGGTAGACTTTCGCGTTCTCAGTTGCGTTATCCAGCTCAACACCCAATATTGCTGCCCAAACGAGCTCATTTGTCATATCTGATATCACGTCAAGCTCACTTGACATGCCTTCATGCTGGTCCTACCACTTGTATGGCGCACATTCGATCCGAATATTGGATCCTATCTTTGCGCAGTTTGATTCGTTCGGTAATTTCATCATGCCGCACATGTAAATTGTTCAGAGCGCGTTCGCCTCAACCATTGATGTCAGATCTTCCGTCGGTCCGCCTGACACCAGGCCGTCCCTTTATCAACACGGGCGTCGATTATGCTGGCCCTTTCAACGTCAAGTCTTCGCGACTGCGTAAGGCCCCCATTACCAAAGGTTATTTATGCCTTTTCGTGTGTCTGACCACCAAGGCATTGCATCTGGAGTTCTCCTCCGAGCTATCCACCTTTGCATTTCTCTCGGCCTTAGATCGTTTCATAGCACGTCGCGGTCTACCTCAATCCATTTTGTCGGACCGAGGAACCAATTTTATTGGCGCCAACCGCGTCTTAAATGAAGCTTCAGTATTCATGCGCGATCATTCATCCGAAATCACTTCGCACCTCAGTTCCCAAGGCATTCAGTGGCATTTTAACCCTCCCTCTGCTCCAAACTTCGGCGGTATTTGGGAAGCAGGTGTCAAGTCCGTCAAAACCATTCTAAGCCGTATCACTGCAGATACTTGCTTCACTTCCGAAGAATATTTTACCTTCTTTGCTCGTATTGAAGCCATCCTTAACAGCCGACCTTTGTGCCCTCTTTCATCAGATCCTCTCGAGGCATCCGATTACCTCAGCCCTGGACATTTCTTAATCGGTGCTCCTTTATTAGCCCGTCCAGAAATCCCCCCATCGCCATCATGTTCGCTCACCCAAAGATGGAAAGCTATCACTCAGATCTCCCGACAATTTTGGGATCGCTGGTCTCACGAATATCTCAACACCCTCATGCAACGCCATAAATGGAATCGTCATTCCAAGGAAATTTCTGTTGGCGATGTTGTTTTCATCACGGGAATATCAACTTCTCCTCTTCATTGGGCCATGGCTCGGGTAGAATCCCTTCACCCCGGCGCTGATGGCGTGACACGGGTTGTCACCATACGCAACCCATCTGGTTCATTCGTTCGGCCCGTCAATCGGCTTGTGCCCCTTGACTCTCAGGCCTAAGTTTCACAGTTGTCATTCATTTATTCATTTTTTTTTTCTCTTTTTCCTTACCTTTTCCCCTTTAACGTTTCCATTCTCATTATTCCTTGTTTCCTCAATCATGTACATAAACTCTCAAGTAAATCATGCTATTTCATTTGTGTTAGCTCTCATTTAACCCGGAAATTAGTTGCTCTAATTTGGTGGGCGGTATGTTTACGCCATTTGCGTAAAATTAATTTCATTTTAATTTGAATTTGCTATTCAATAAATAATTACCCGAAACCATTCGGTATTTTAGTGAATCACAGACGCTGGCGCTGCCTGCCGGCTCGATCAGAGTTTTCCCCCCCACTTTTGTCACTCGACTGGTAGCTTCATGTTCTCTATAGCGTCCTTTTTTTTCTCTTCAACAGTTGTCACTTTACACTGTTTTTTCAAGCGTATTCTCAACGCCATTAGCTTTATTTGTTCATTAACACCGTCTCACTATTACGAAGTCTTGGAGAAGCGACATTTCAGATTGAACGCAGACAGCTATTGGATGAATCGGGACTTCGATAAATCTGGAGTTTGGGCCCGGATCTCTAGGTTGTCGGAGTTCAAGAAGGGAGATTCGCACGCTGTCGTCACATCGCAGCAGGTAGGAATTTACATTACTGTGTTTACATTTGAAATTGTCATTTCTCTAACGAGACTCTCAAATAATTACAGTCCACTTAAAACTCAAACGTATAGCTAATTATCCCCAGGCTAATTAGTTTCTCGAATCAGTCGCCTCGTTTGCCGGTTGCGATTTCAACTGGTGAAATTTCAAACAATTTATATATCAATTTTTATATCTTAATGTGTGTAAATAAAACCAATATTCCGTTAGCCAGAAGTTTCCTATAAATTATTAACAGAACCCTGAATTAACGTAAAAGTTATTAAATATAAAAGTTTTTAAAAATTATATGAAAAAATATATAATTAAAATATTATTATTAATGCATCAAGCAAATATTAGAATAATATATATTTTTTTTTTTACAAGTTTTTATTTTATCAACTATGAATTTAATAAATTTTATCCCTGTTTGAACCATTATAACAGAATGTATTCTTGAGACAAAAAAATTTCTCACAATTATAAAGTTGAGAAACAAAAAATCCAAATAAATTGTTTGGAATCAATTAAAAATGATAAAAGAAACCACCATTGTACTGCTTGGACCATCGTAAGCTTAGCGAAAGAAAATAATGAACTTTCGAAAATGGTAACTAACTAAAATTTTAAAACGTATTTGGTTAGTCTATAAAATAAATTGCCTTCGAAGTGCCATGATATATTCTGCGGTGAAATAATAGACCTAACTAGTCTAAAACCTTATGCTGTCTGTGACTATACACAGATTCTGAGGATGACTAGTACATTATTAATGTTTGAAGTACAGCTGTTAATAATATGTACCTAAATGGTTTAAGATGCACCAAATAGGAATGAATGAAATTATGTAATTTTCAAATGAAAATTCTATTAATGAGCTCCAAACCAAAATTATATAGTCATAGCAACTTTGTACAACAAAGCACTAAATAAACCACTTTGCTTTGAAAAAAACTCTTTATTCTATATTGTCACTCACTTCACATATAGGAATAACAAAGGAACATATGCAATAACACTGAAAATAACATTATTCTTTATATTATTTATGTGACTTTACACTAATGTTATAAAGTTAATTTTCCAACTGATCGAAGAAATAAAAAAATTAACTTTTTTTTTATAAAAAAAAAAAAAAACATAGAAATTACTATTATTATATTTTCTTGAAAACGTATTATTCAAATCTTTTAAGGAAACTAAATTCTGTTAAAATATGAGCTATTTTTGTCCTTAGTGATTTGTCTTACCGAATAGAAACTCTTAATGTACATATTTACGCAGAAAATTATTAGTAGTTGTTACATAAACCAAAAATTTTAAATAAACATATCTATTAGATTGAAAATAAAAAGAGTAAATTACACTCGTGAAAAAGACAGACCATTTGCCAAATCATTTAGTAATAAGACGAATCACAATAAGCACCATAGCTATGAAACAAAAATTGTAATGTAAAAGACAACCTCCCTGGGAGGCCTTGATAGTTGGTATATGGCACATAACATGTATAACTAAATTGAATATTTAAAAAAAAAATTAAAAATTGCAAGAATACAAATAAACATTTGAAAACCAAGTGTCTCTCAGCTGTTTGTTATCTGTGAAGAATCGTCTGGGAAAAACAGCATGGAATGCTGCTGCAGCTTCATCTGTTGAAAATAATTTGCATGGTGGTGAGCATTAATTACGTGTATAACATTTAATAGTCTGACAAATTAGCTTTTCCTATTATAACACACATCATTAACATCCTATATTTTTAATAAACTATAAGGCAATTTGTTATCCTAGAACATTGGATCGACCCATTCGGCTTACAGGACTGTTTAACTTCACTCGGGTAGAATTTTACATAGATTTTTTGTAAAATACAATGTTAAAATAATAATCGTTCTATTATTAAAATTGATTTGGTACTTTCTTTTAATCTTGCTGCGCTTAAAAAATGGAAAGATTACTGACTGGTTTAACTAACTATTGAACTTATTCATACTGATAAAATTCAAAGATTTTTTACCTTACATCAACTTATTTTAAATATAACACACAGGCTAACGCAATGAATTTAATAATTTCATTTTGATAAACCATGGCCCTAAACACACCATCTAACCACATTCATTTATATCATTCAAAATGTCAGAAAAAATAGTGACAAACCTTTCATTTATGCCGAAAGGTGTGTAAAGTAAACTATGAACTAACAAAAATAAAAGGAAATACAAAATACTTCTATTTTGAGATTAAGTATTAAAAAAAAAAATAACAGTGATAAATGAACTTGGTAAAAAATTTATTTCTGCAAATCCAATGAATATACATACATGTGTTGAGTTGGCAAGAAAATGAGTTCTGTTTTCACCAGTAGTTTTGTTATTCGTTATGCTGTGAATATAATAATAATCTTAACCAGAATCTTTCGGAATGTCTCGGTATAGAATGTCATTATACAGTATCAAATAAATCAAACTCCTTAGGAATACTAAATCGAGCCCATTCTACTTTGATCAAGCTATTAAGAGTAATAAAAGAAGATAATTCAAAAAACGAATTTAAACCTGGCGATAATGACCTTTAACGAAACACAAAATAAAAATTTGAAATTAACACCTAACGAGATAAATTTTGGAAAAATAAAAGACCCTAATAAAGAATACAATAGTACACAAAAAAGCACAACAAGATACTGAAAGAGAAAAAGAAATTAGGACAGACAAATTAAATAAAAATCGTGAAGACCCACCCGACATAGAGGAACAACCATATGTTAAAACTCGTACGATAACAGATATAAACCAGTTGGACAATTTATTGACAAAAATAAGACTATAGAGCTACACAGTAACAATATTAGAAGACCTAGGAAGAAAAATGTGCTTCTGGCAGATGATGATGGGAGAATGGAAATTGATTTGGACGCTCTTTCCAGTGACTCTGATGACTTTTTCATAATAGATAACTGATGTAACACACAAACAGACTTAAAACCAAATTATTATATTAGCAATGATATTGAAATATTATGGTTAACAAGTAAAATACAATGTGCAATAAGAAACAATACATTACATTACATTCTAACTAGTCCACTTATAGAAGAAGTAATCAAAACAATATATCTATTACCTGTACCATCACTACAGTACAGTTACTTACGTAATAACTATTATTCATAATAAACTCATATTATTTTATGCCAACCAAACTTATTTAAGACATTGTACATTTATTAAAAATAATTATTTTTGTAATCGAGTAGCCCCTTATAACAATGTATGTATAACTAAAGCCATTAGAAATAATATAGATTCATCCATAACTGTTAATTTATATTTGCATGTCACGCAATTTCACTTTAATATACTTACTTAGGCCATCTTTTAATTATGGCCGATAACCCCTTTTATAAAATTATCAACTCCTATTTTAAGTATTTCTTGGAAAAGTTCACTAGTATAAAAAATATCTGAACAAAACACTCCTAGGTAAAACTATTTCAAAGTATTTGTTTTATGTATAAATTAAAAAACACAGTTAGTTTGTCATCCTGTCATCCGGTGTTGGGACAGGTTGAGATATAAAAGTTTTGCGCACTACAGGTGGGCGTATCTGTTTTGACCATTCCCAACGTCTCGAAAGCAACCCCCGCTGAGACTGCTTTCATCTGAAAAGTTTAACCGGAAAACAGCTATAAAGAGAGATTGACAAGTGGCAAGTGGACAGATGAGAGAGTAATACCCTCTCCGGTACTTATTTTGTTTCTTTTTTTTACATCTCCAATCGCTTTCAGGCGAAGGAACAAAGATTCGGAAAGAGTCAGGTAAAGAAGTTTGGACTTTGAATATATGCTAGGCAGAGGAATAAATGAATATAAGCAGTATAGTGAACTGTGAGGTTCCTCTCCACCCAATTAAGAGAAAAACACCAACATATGGTCTGTAGGATAATTATTCCCGGAAAGCCAAAAACGGCTTTAGTCTCTTCATACCCTTGTAAAAAGAGTTTATTGCAGTTTGAACAAATTTTCTGCTGGTTCTATATGAAGGGTGTCCCAAAAACCTATACATTTTCGGTATTTTTTCAGTTTTTCACTAATAACGCCTAAACTTTTATATTTCTATAAAGTAAAGTGCATAAAATTTTGCGTCGAATGGGTGCCACATATTTGAAATTATATTAAGTCGTTAGAATGATATCCAGTAATAATTCAAACCACGATTTAGCCTCCCATAAACGAGAAGGGCGCTAGAAACAAGATACTTTAGGGTAAAATGAATGAAAGAGTAGATGATGTTTGTTGTAAATTGTTCTACCAGTGTTCGCATATGAAACCCGGAACAATATTTGATACTTTAGAGTATACAAATATACGATTTATTTTATATAATATATTTTACATTGCAAAACTAAGGCTTGAAAATCCAAAACACGATTTTTTTTCTAAATGGGAAAAATTACCGTTCTTTGAACTGGCATATCTTCCTAACTACTTGATGTAATTTCAAATATGTTGTGCTCATTCGACAGTTAAATAAGAGAAAAGTCTTAAATAATCTTAAGTAAAAGAAAAAAATAGAAAAGCTTTATTATGATGTACAAGCATAACACTGATATATACAAATATTAAGAGTTCCAACATACTGGTTTTATCCTTTACTCCTTGCTAGATGCTACTCTTGGAAATCTACGTCGACACCTTCATGGCGAGACTTATTAAGCAGATTTCACTGTTTTTAAATGTTTTCTTTACTCCCGAGAAAAAATTAGAACGCTAATTTTCACGTCAATGATTTCTCACCACGTGGCAGGCACAGGCAAGAGCCAGATCTGTTGCATTTGGCTTAGCTCGGTATTTTATAATGGTTTGTATACGATTTCCAATTTCATAAGTCTAAAAATAAATTTTTCACTATTCGAAATCTTGAATACAGTTTCATAACTTGGAATAAGTTAACGATTTCACTGTATTTAAAAGGTACATACATACAGCAGTAGGTCGTCCGTCCACCTGCATGCTCCAAAATGTGGTCGTAAAAATGATTTATTATACAGTGTTAAATTATAAAGACGAGGCTACTCATCCAAAAAAGCGCTATTGGAGTAGCTATATACATATATATATACAACTAACAATTTTAATTCTCTGAAGTGTGAATATAAACTCAATTTTACCAGAAAGTACCACGGAAGGATAGGCACTTCGTACCATTTTTAAATTCTTTATGTTTTTAATGATCAATTTGATTGTCTTTCTTAATTTTAATTACTTAATAATAACTACTTCGATAGTAACATCATTTTGACGCTAGAGAGCGTCGTCAGCTTAGTTAAAGGGTGGGGAAAGACGACATCCCATTGGCTGAGAAAGGTAGCTTTCTCCTGAAGAGCCGTAGTACGTGTGTATGGCATTCTTTGCCCTGACGTATGCATAGGTGCTTCTGTGTTGAGTGTTAGTCTTTGTTCAGATTCACGACTATTTCTACATTTGATCTTTTTGCTTCCAGCGAACAACGGTAAGTGATCATGATTATGTATTAAAAAATTTATTCTTTAGGCTTATAGTATCTTTCAGCATTATTTTTCATATTTTTTTCTTCTTTTTATTATATTTCTTGGAAACTAAGATAACCGAAACTGAAATATTCGTGTTAATTATTTTTAGGGTTTCCTAAGTTTTTTTTTCAAAATAAGAAACACTTATGTTCTCTCAACTGTTCTTCTCTTTGTCTAGGACGGCGTTAGTGAGCCCTCTGTTTCTTTACCTATGCACGTGATATATTATTTCAAGATTCCATTTCATTACCCGACGATAATAACGATAATATTGCCAAATCAATAAAACATGACATACCCATACTAATTACATAATTAATTACTTGATAGTTAAAAAACCATTATTTTTATCATATAGAGTGGTATATCATATTATAAATTACATTCCCCTGATTAATAAATAACTTATTCCGTGTTTTAGAATAAGCAATGATATTTTGCGAGATAGTTATATTTAATGTTCCTATGGTGCTAAAAACAAAAATTATTCCATAGTAAATTATAACGTGAAATTTATTAATTAATTACTTGTTATTAAAAATTAAATTTTTTCCTTTAATATCAAGTAGAGTAACAAATTACAGGTATGGTGTCCTTGATCAAAAATATGTATATTTGAACTATAATTACACAAATTCATTAAAATCTTGTTTCCAATTTGCATGTTAGTGTTATGATTTTCGTATTCCTAGCTTATCTCAACCATTGATATTTTGTATTGTGGATCCACTTAAAAATAAATTTAATCCTTTGAAACAAAAAAAGTATCATTCAACAGTTAATTTCTGTGTAATGTAACACACATTGTCATGTACAGTACCCGTCAATGAGGTGTATTGCTGAAACTGCTTTATAATAATGTTTGTATGATAATAAAAGTAATTAAACAATACTTAGGAAATCAATCAAGAGAGAGTAATCAGCAAGCTCATTAAAACACTTTATTATTATAAGTGTGATACTGCATACTTAGCTTACTTTTTTACTGCTTACGCTCCCGCTCTATCTCTTTCTCTCTCTCTCTCTCTCTCTCTCTCTCTCTTTAATTATATATGTATATTTTGAATTTAATTTTTCTAAGAATATATGCAATAACCATAATAATTTACACATTAGCACATAAACCTGTAATAAATGTATTATGAAACACTTCACTAACCTTAAAAAAATAAATTGATGGAAAAAGTGGTCCCATAATCAGTAAAAAAAATTTAATTTAACGTGATTTTTTATACATGCAAATTAATTTAAGACTTCACAATTTAAATTACTGAATACTGTTTTAAAATTAACTGAATATTGTAAATTGTTAAATATACGTGTAGCCTCCAATAGTTTCTTTAAAGGTATTACATATCATTAATTATGTGCAGTACAATAATTTTAAAAAAAGATTAATATTTATGCATAATATACAAAGGCCATTATTACTCTTTTTCTTGGGCGAATAAAACAGATTTCTTGTTATAAAAAATGTAAGACACCTTTAAAATGGTACAATTAAATTTAGGATAGGAAGTAAGAATTGCTTTGTTAAAACTAATTGAAGACTATAAACTATTATTATAATAATTTTATATCTGTTTTATAGGAGGAAATGAGTGCTCAAAAAAGATTGGAAACTATAAGGAAAAACTCTTCAATGAATTCTAAAAAGTCTCAAAAACTTTCAGATGTGGTGAAGCTTCACAATGCTGAAAACAGCCACATCCTTCCAAATGAATTCCTTTCAATTCCTAGTGGATCCACTCTCCAGGATAGACTAAAAATGGCGAGGCTCCCGAAAGATATTGTGAAATGTAGACGGGAACAATCCAACAAAGAAAACAGCCATTCATCGAATAATATTATCATCAAGGAGACCTCGAGCACTCTGACCCTGAGAGATGCCTTGAAACTCCACAACACTGAAAACAGCCACCTCCCTCCAAATGAGTTTCTATCCATTCCTAGTGGATCCACTCTCCAGGATAGGCTTAAAATTGCCAGGCTCCCTAAAGATAATGTGAAATGCAGACCGGAACTAGCCAACAAAGAAAATAGCCATTCATCGAATAAAGTTATTATCAAGGAGTCCTCCAGCACTGTGACCCTGAGAGATGCCTTGAAACTCCACAACACTGAAAACAGTCACCTCCCTCCAAATGAGTTTCTATCCATTCCTAGTGGATCCACTCTCCAGGATAGACTTAAAATGGCAAGGCTCCCGAAAGATGATGTGAAATGCAGACGGGAACAATCCAACAAAGAAAACAGCCATTCATCGTATAATGTTATTATCAAGGAGTCTTCCAGTACTGTGACCCTGAGAGACGCCTTGAAACTCCACAACATTGAAAACAGCCACCTCCCTCCAAATGAGTTTCTATCCATTCCTAGTGGATCCACTCTCCAGGATAGACTTAAAATTGCCAGGCTCCCTAAAGATAATGTGAAATGCAGACCGGAACTAGCCAACAAAGAAAATAGCCATTCATCGAATAAAGTTATTATCAAGGAGTCCTCCAGCACTGTGACCTTGAGAGATGCCTTGAAACTCCACAACATTGAAAACAGTCACCTCCCTCCAAATGAGTTTCTATCCATTCCTAGTGGATCCACTCTCCAGGATAGACTTAAAATGGCAAGGCTCCCGAAAGATAATGTGAAATGCAGACCTGAACTAGCCAACAAAGAAAATAGCCATTCATCGAATAATGTTATTATCAAGGAGTCTTCCAGTACTGTGACCCTGAGAGACGCCTTGAAACTCCACAACATGGAAAACAGCCACCTCCCTCCAAATGAGTTTCTATCCATTCCTAGTGGATCCTCTCTCCAGGATAGACTTAAAATGGCAAGGCTCCCGAAAGATAATGTGAAATGCAGACGGGAACAACCCAACAAAGAAAACAGCCATTCATCGAATAAAGTTGTTATCAAGGAGTCCTCCAACACTTTGACCCTGAGAGATGCCTTGAAACTCCACAACATTGAAAATAGGCAACTTATGAATAATGAGATTTCTACAGGCCTTAACAACAGGGAGAACTTTCACAAACTCCAGGCTTCCTCGAAATCTTCCGATCCGGAGATAAAAGTGATTTGTCTTCAGGAGAGACTCCAAAATGTCAGACTGGTTTCTACAAATGGAAAACGCGCTGCTTAACGGGAAGGTTTTCCCAAAAGTGTTCAGGAGAGACTTGCAAAATACAGAAATAATAAGGCATTCTAAATATTATCGGGGCAATACCATTATGTTTTATTTTAAGATGATTGTTCAATTGTTTTACTTAATGATCTAAATATTTGAGATAACATATGTGTACATATTATTGCAGATACTTGCATGTTAATTAATTCTTTGTATATGTTTGTGGAATGGCCAAATTGTAACTATAAATGTAAGGTTTAATATATAAAATTATAAATAATATATATAAATATAAATACTTGTAAATATAAATACTATTAAGATTTAAGTTTGAGATAACTATGCATTACTGCAGATACTTTGGCTCCTAATTGCTAGTACGATTGGGATGTATATGTTTCCAATATGGTATTATGTCATTAATGTAAAACTTTTATATTAGTTTCACAAAATTTGGTGAATTTTTTTTTTGTCTATGTTTATTATTGAAAGCTGAAATATACTGACTATAAAATTTTATTAATCTTTTTCTTATTGTGCCAATTAAACTTCATAGTTACTTATTACATACTGATGCATGACGTTTCCAAGTTTATAACACATATATTTATAAATATATATATGGGTTTCACAGAAAACAGATTATGGGGAAAGTAAGTAACCAGACAAAACCAAGTTTGGTAGTCGTCAGAATTTTACACAAAAGGTTGAACTAAATATGGAAGCATGGGGGATGGATAATAGGAGATCATGCTCAACCTGACAGCACTGAATATTCATGTTTTTTTTATAAGATATTTATTATTTTTATAAATCAGTAGACAATTGTAAATATGAAACATTTAAAACAATAACTTTACGTACGAGAACCACACATACACATTTAACCATTAAATTTTTTAATTTAAAATAAAGTGTCATTTTTCCTCTTAATAACTAAAAATAAAATATTAAAAATTGTAGGAGTCATTTCGATAGATTTGGGTGTTGTCGTGAGGGTACCAGATTGAATGGATTTAAATTAAAAATATAGGAAATAAGAAAAATAGAAATGTTTAATTCCTTGCAGTGGACAGAGTAAAGGGAGATAAATGATTATTTTTTATAAAATAATAAAAATATTGAATTTAACTTATACCTTTCCATGATGATTGAAACTTTCCGTGATTCTCGGTACACAAATAGCAGCTGATAAAAATCAGTTGTCATAATAATCTAAAACCGGCTTATCAGGCCAGAACTTGGTAATTGGGGCTGGGTGCCCTAGGTACCAAGAGGGGGGCAGTCATATGAAAAATATAATAATACCTAATTTACTGTTCTGAACTCATAACTTTGCAGCTAGAATACAATAAAATATAAATATTTGTAAACATAACATGCTGATGTAGCATATGTATGGACATAGGAAACTTAGGATTTCTATCATAAATAGGATAGGGTATAAATAAAAGTTTTGAAATTTTATGCCCAAAAATAGGTATTTTATTACACGCATATAAACGTATATATATATTTTTTTTTTTACAAGTTTTTATTTTATCAACTATGAATTTAATAAATTTTATCCCTGTTTGAACCATTATAACAGAATGTATTCTTGAGACAAAAAAATTTCTCACAATTATAAAGTTGAGAAACAAAAAATCCAAATAAATTGTTTGGAATCAATTAAAAATGATAAAAGAAACCACCATTGTACTGCTTGGACCATCGTAAGCTTAGCGAAAGAAAATAATGAACTTTCGAAAATGGTAACTAACTAAAATTTTAAAACGTATTTGGTTAGTCTATAAAATAAATTGCCTTCGAAGTGCCATGATATATTCTGCGGTGAAATAATAGACCTAACTAGTCTAAAACCTTATGCTGTCTGTGACTATACACAGATTCTGAGGATGACTAGTACATTATTAATGTTTGAAGTACAGCTGTTAATAATATGTACCTAAATGGTTTAAGATGCACCAAATAGGAATGAATGAAATTATGTAATTTTCAAATGAAAATTCTATTAATGAGCTCTAAACCAAAATTATATAGTCATAGCAACTTTGTACAACAAAGCACTAAAATAAACCTCTTTGCTTTGAAAAAAACTCTTTATTCTATATTGTCACTCACTTCACTTATAGGAATAACAAAGGAACATATGCAATAACACTGAAAACAACATTATTCTTTATATTATTTATGTGTCTTTACACTAATGTTATAAAGTTAATTTTCCAACTGATTGAAGAAATAAAAAAATTAACTTTTTTTTATAAAAAAAAACAAAAACATAGAAATTACTATTATTATATTTTCTTGAAAACGTATTATTCAAATCTTTTAAGGAAACTAAATTCTGTTAAAATATGAGCTATTTTTGTCCTTAGTGATTTGTCTTACCGAATAGAAACTCTTCATGTACATATTTACGCAGAAAATTATTATTAGTTGTATCCAAAAATTTTAAATAAACATATCTATTAGATTGAAAATAAAAAGAGTAAATTACACTCGTGAAAAAGACAGACCATTTGCCAAATCATTTAGTAATAAGACGAATCACAATAAGCACCATAGCTATGAAACAAAAATTGTAATGTAAAAGACAACCTCCCTGGGAGGCCTTGATAGTTGGTATATGGCACATAACATGTATAACTAAATTGAATATTTAAAAAAAAAATTAAAAATTGCAAGAATACAAATAAACATTTGAAAACCAAGTGTCTCTCAGCTGTTTGTTATCTGTGAAGAATCGTCTGGGAAAAACAGCATGGAATGCTGCTGCAGCTTCATCTGTTGAAAATAATTTGCATGGTGGTGAGCATTAATTACGTGTATAACATTTAATAGTCTGACAAATTAGCTTTTCCTATTATAACACACATCCTATATTTTTAATAAACTATAAGGCAATTTGTTATCCTAGAACATTGGATCGACCCATTCGGCTTACAGGACTGTTTAACTTCACTCGGGTAGAATTTTACATAGATTTTTTGTAAAATACAATGTTAAAATAATAATCGTTCTATTATTAAAATTGATTTGGTACTTTCTTTTAATCTTGCTGCGCTTAAAAAATGGAAAGATTACTGACTGGTTTAACTAACTATTGAACTTATTCATACTGATAAAATTCAAAGATTTTTTACCTTACATCAACTTATTTTAAATATAACACACAGGCTAACGCAATGAATTTAATAATTTCATTTTGATAAACCATGGCCCTAAACACACCATCTAACCACATTCATTTATATCATTCAAAATGTCAGAAAAAATAGTGACAAACCTTTCATTTATGCCGAAAGGTGTGTAAAGTAAACTATGAACTAACAAAAATAAAAGGAAATACAAAATACTTCTATTTTGAGATTAAGTATTAAAAAAAAAAATAACAGTGATAAATGAACTTGGTAAAAAATTTATTTCTGCAAATCCAATGAATATACATACATGTGTTGAGTTGGCAAGAAAATGAGTTCTGTTTGCACCAGTAGTTTTGTTATTCGTTATGCTGTGAATATAATAATAATCTTAACCAGAATCTTTCGGAATGTCTCGGTATAGAATGTCATTATACAGTATCAAATAAATCAAACTCCTTAGGAATACTAAATCGAGCCCATTCTACTTTGATCAAGCTATTAAGAGTAATAAGAGTAATAATAAGAGTAATAGTACACAAAAAAGCACAACAAGATACTGAAAGAGAAAAAGAAATTAGGACAAACAAATTAAATAAAAATCGTGAAGACCCACCCGACATAGAGGAACAACCATATGTTAAAACTCGTACGAAAACAGATATAAACCAGTTGGACAATTTATTGACAAAAATAAGACTATAGAGCAAAACAGTAACAATATTAGAAGACCCAGGAAGAAAAATGTGCTTCTGGCACATGATGATAGGAGAATCGAAATTGATTTGGACGCTCTTTCCAGTGACTCTGATGACTTTTTCATAATAGATAACTGATGTAACACACAAAAAGACTTAAAACCAAATTATTATATTAGCAATGATATTGAAATATTATGGTTAACAAGTAAAATACAATGTGCAATAAGAAACAATACATTACATTACATTCTAACTAGTCCACTTATAGAAGAAGTAATCAAAACAATATATCTATTACCTGTACCATCACTACAGTACAGTTACTTACGTAATAACTATTATTCATAATAAACTCATATTATTTTATGCCAACCAAACTTATTTAAGACATTGTACATTTATTAAAAATAATTATTTTTGTAATCGAGTAGCCCCTTATAACAATGTATGTATAACTAAAGCCATTAGAAATAATATAGATTCATCCATAACTGTTAATTTATATTTGCATGTCAATTTCACTTTAATATACTTACTTAGGCCATCTTTTAATTATGGCCGATAACCCCTTTTATAAAATTATCAACTCCTATTTTAAGTATTTCTTGGAAAAGTTCACTAGTATAAAAAATATCTGAACAAAACACTCCTAGGTAAAACTATTTCAAAGTATTTGTTTTATGTATAAATTAAAAAACACAGTTAGTTTGTCATCCTGTCATCCGGTGTTGGGACAGGTTGAGATATAAAAGTTTTGCGCACTACAGGTGGGCGTATCTGTTTTGACCATTCCCAACGTCTCGAAAGCAACCCCCGCTGAGACTGCTTTCATCTGAAAAGTTTAACCGGAAAACAGCTATAAAGAGAGATTGACAAGTGGCAAGTGGACAGATGAGAGAGTAATACCCTCTCCGGTACTTATTTTGTTTCTTTTTTTTACATCTCCAATCGCTTTCAGGCGAAGGAACAAAGATTCGGAAAGAGTCAGGTAAAGAAGTTTGGACTTTGAATATATGCTAGGCAGAGGAATAAATGAATATAAGCAGTATAGTGAACTGTGAGGTTCCTCTCCACCCAATTAAGAGAAAAACACCAACATATGGTCTGTAGGATAATTATTCCCGGAAAGCCAAAAACGGCTTTAGTCTCTTCATACCCTTGTAAAAAGAGTTTATTGCAGTTTGAACAAATTTTCTGCTGGTTCTATATGAAGGGTGTCCCAAAAACCTATACATTTTCGGTATTTTTTCAGTTTTTCACTAATAACGCCTAAACTTTTATATTTCTATAAAGTAAAGTGCATAAAATTTTGCGTCGAATGGGTGCCACATATTTGAAATTATATTAAGTCGTTAGAATGATATCCAGTAATAATTCAAACCACGATTTAGCCTCCCATAAACGAGAAGGGCGCTAGAAACAAGATACTTTAGGGTAAAATGAATGAAAGAGTAGATGATGTTTGTTGTAAATTGTTCTACCAGTGTTCGCATATGAAACCCGGAACAATATTTGATACTTTAGAGTATACAAATATACGATTTATTTTATATAATATATTTTACATTGCAAAACTAAGGCTTGAAAATCCAAAACACGATTTTTTTTCTAAATGGGAAAAATTACCGTTCTTTGAACTGGCATATCTTCCTAACTACTTGATGTAATTTCAAATATGTTGTGCTCATTCGACAGTTAAATAAGAGAAAAGTCTTAAATAATCTTAAGTAAAAGAAAAAAATAGAAAAGCTTTATTATGATGTACAAGCATAACACTGATATATACAAATATTAAGAGTTCCAACATACTGGTTTTATCCTTTACTCCTTGCTAGATGCTACTCTTGGAAATCTACGTCGACACCTTCATGGCGAGACTTATTAAGCAGATTTCACTGTTTTTAAATGTTTTCTTTACTCCCGAGAAAAAATTAGAACGCTAATTTTCACGTCAATGATTTCTCACCACGTGGCAGGCACAGGCAAGAGCCAGATCTGTTGCATTTGGCTTAGCTCGGTATTTTATAATGGTTTGTATACGATTTCCAATTTCATAAGTCTAAAAATAAATTTTTCACTATTCGAAATCTTGAATACAGTTTCATAACTTGGAATAAGTTAACGATTTCACTGTATTTAAAAGGTACATACATACAGCAGTAGGTCGTCCGTCCACCTGCATGCTCCAAAATGTGGTCGTAAAAATGATTTATTATACAGTGTTAAATTATAAAGACGAGGCTACTCATCCAAAAAAGCGCTATTGGAGTAGCTATATACATATATATATACAACTAACAATTTTAATTCTCTGAAGTGTGAATATAAACTCAATTTTACCAGAAAGTACCACGGAAGGATAGGCACTTCGTACCATTTTTAAATTCTTTATGTTTTTAATGATCAATTTGATTGTCTTTCTTAATTTTAATTACTTAATAATAACTACTTCGATAGTAACATCATTTTGACGCTAGAGAGCGTCGTCAGCTTAGTTAAAGGGTGGGGAAAGACGACATCCCATTGGCTGAGAAAGGTAGCTTTCTCCTGAAGAGCCGTAGTACGTGTGTATGGCATTCTTTGCCCTGACGTATGCATAGGTGCTTCTGTGTTGAGTGTTAGTCTTTGTTCATATTCACGACTATTTCTACATTTGATCTTTTTGCTTCCAGCGAACAACGGTAAGTGATCATGATTATGTATTAAAAAATTTATTCTTTAGGCTTATAGTATCTTTCAGCATTATTTTTCATATTTTTTTCTTCTTTTTATTATATTTCTTGGAAACTAAGATAACCGAAACTGAAATATTCGTGTTAATTATTTTTAGGGTTTCCTAAGTTTTTTTTTCAAAATAAGAAACACTTATGTTCTCTCAACTGTTCTTCTCTTTGTCTAGGACGGCGTTAGTGAGCCCTCTGTTTCTTTACCTATGCACGTGATATATTATTTCAAGATTCCATTTCATTACCCGACGATAATAACGATAATATTGCCAAATCAATAAAACATGACATACCCATACTAATTACATAATTAATTACTTGATAGTTAAAAAACCATTATTTTTATCATATAGAGTGGTATATCATATTATAAATTACATTCCCCTGATTAATAAATAACTTATTCCGTGTTTTAGAATAAGCAATGATATTTTGCGAGATAGTTATATTTAATGTTCCTATGGTGCTAAAAACAAAAATTATTCCATAGTAAATTATAACGTGAAATTTATTAATTAATTACTTGTTATTAAAAATTAAATTTTTTCCTTTAATATCAAGTAGAGTAACAAATTACAGGTATGGTGTCCTTGATCAAAAATATGTATATTTGAACTATAATTACACAAATTCATTAAAATCTTGTTTCCAATTTGCATGTTAGTGTTATGATTTTCGTATTCCTAGCTTATCTCAACCATTGATATTTTGTATTGTGGATCCACTTAAAAATAAATTTAATCCTTTGAAACAAAAAAAGTATCATTCAACAGTTAATTTCTGTGTAATGTAACACACATTGTCATGTACAGTACCCGTCAATGAGGTGTATTGCTGAAACTGCTTTATAATAATGTTTGTATGATAATAAAAGTAATTAAACAATACTTAGGAAATCAATCAAGAGAGAGTAATCAGCAAGCTCATTAAAACACTTTATTATTATAAGTGTGATACTGCATACTTAGCTTACTTTTTTACTGCTTACGCTCCCGCTCTATCTCTTTCTCTCTCTCTCTCTCTCTCTCTCTCTCTCTTTAATTATATATGTATATTTTGAATTTAATTTTTCTAAGAATATATGCAATAACCATAATAATTTACACATTAGCACATAAACCTGTAATAAATGTATTATGAAACACTTCACTAACCTTAAAAAAATAAATTGATGGAAAAAGTGGTCCCATAATCAGTAAAAAAAATTTAATTTAACGTGATTTTTTATACATGCAAATTAATTTAAGACTTCACAATTTAAATTACTGAATACTGTTTTAAAATTAACTGAATATTGTAAATTGTTAAATATACGTGTAGCCTCCAATAGTTTCTTTAAAGGTATTACATATCATTAATTATGTGCAGTACAATAATTTTAAAAAAAGATTAATATTTATGCATAATATACAAAGGCCATTATTACTCTTTTTCTTGGGCGAATAAAACAGATTTCTTGTTATAAAAAATGTAAGACACCTTTAAAATGGTACAATTAAATTTAGGATAGGAAGTAAGAATTGCTTTGTTAAAACTAATTGAAGACTATAAACTATTATTATAATAATTTTATATCTGTTTTATAGGAGGAAATGAGTGCTCAAAAAAGATTGGAAACTATAAGGAAAAACTCTTCAATGAATTCTAAAAAGTCTCAAAAACTTTCAGATGTGGTGAAGCTTCACAATGCTGAAAACAGCCACATCCTTCCAAATGAATTCCTTTCAATTCCTAGTGGATCCACTCTCCAGGATAGACTAAAAATGGCGAGGCTCCCGAAAGATATTGTGAAATGTAGACGGGAACAATCCAACAAAGAAAACAGCCATTCATCGAATAATATTATCATCAAGGAGACCTCGAGCACTCTGACCCTGAGAGATGCCTTGAAACTCCACAACACTGAAAACAGCCACCTCCCTCCAAATGAGTTTCTATCCATTCCTAGTGGATCCACTCTCCAGGATAGGCTTAAAATTGCCAGGCTCCCTAAAGATAATGTGAAATGCAGACCGGAACTAGCCAACAAAGAAAATAGCCATTCATCGAATAAAGTTATTATCAAGGAGTCCTCCAGCACTGTGACCCTGAGAGATGCCTTGAAACTCCACAACACTGAAAACAGTCACCTCCCTCCAAATGAGTTTCTATCCATTCCTAGTGGATCCACTCTCCAGGATAGACTTAAAATGGCAAGGCTCCCGAAAGATGATGTGAAATGCAGACGGGAACAATCCAACAAAGAAAACAGCCATTCATCGTATAATGTTATTATCAAGGAGTCTTCCAGTACTGTGACCCTGAGAGACGCCTTGAAACTCCACAACATTGAAAACAGCCACCTCCCTCCAAATGAGTTTCTATCCATTCCTAGTGGATCCACTCTCCAGGATAGACTTAAAATTGCCAGGCTCCCTAAAGATAATGTGAAATGCAGACCGGAACTAGCCAACAAAGAAAATAGCCATTCATCGAATAAAGTTATTATCAAGGAGTCCTCCAGCACTGTGACCTTGAGAGATGCCTTGAAACTCCACAACATTGAAAACAGTCACCTCCCTCCAAATGAGTTTCTATCCATTCCTAGTGGATCCACTCTCCAGGATAGACTTAAAATGGCAAGGCTCCCGAAAGATAATGTGAAATGCAGACCTGAACTAGCCAACAAAGAAAATAGCCATTCATCGAATAATGTTATTATCAAGGAGTCTTCCAGTACTGTGACCCTGAGAGACGCCTTGAAACTCCACAACATGGAAAACAGCCACCTCCCTCCAAATGAGTTTCTATCCATTCCTAGTGGATCCTCTCTCCAGGATAGACTTAAAATGGCAAGGCTCCCGAAAGATAATGTGAAATGCAGACGGGAACAACCCAACAAAGAAAACAGCCATTCATCGAATAAAGTTGTTATCAAGGAGTCCTCCAACACTTTGACCCTGAGAGATGCCTTGAAACTCCACAACATTGAAAATAGGCAACTTATGAATAATGAGATTTCTACAGGCCTTAACAACAGGGAGAACTTTCACAAACTCCAGGCTTCCTCGAAATCTTCCGATCCGGAGATAAAAGTGATTTGTCTTCAGGAGAGACTCCAAAATGTCAGACTGGTTTCTACAAATGGAAAACGCGCTGCTTAACGGGAAGGTTTTCCCAAAAGTGTTCAGGAGAGACTTGCAAAATACAGAAATAATAAGGCATTCTAAATATTATCGGGGCAATACCATTATGTTTTATTTTAAGATGATTGTTCAATTGTTTTACTTAATGATCTAAATATTTGAGATAACATATGTGTACATATTATTGCAGATACTTGCATGTTAATTAATTCTTTGTATATGTTTGTGGAATGGCCAAATTGTAACTATAAATGTAAGGTTTAATATATAAAATTATAAATAATATATATAAATATAAATACTTGTAAATATAAATACTATTAAGATTTAAGTTTGAGATAACTATGCATTACTGCAGATACTTTGGCTCCTAATTGCTAGTACGATTGGGATGTATATGTTTCCAATATGGTATTATGTCATTAATGTAAAACTTTTATATTAGTTTCACAAAATTTGGTGAATTTTTTTTTTGTCTATGTTTATTATTGAAAGCTGAAATATACTGACTATAAAATTTTATTAATCTTTTTCTTATTGTGCCAATTAAACTTCATAGTTACTTATTACATACTGATGCATGACGTTTCCAAGTTTATAACACATATATTTATAAATATATATATGGGTTTCACAGAAAACAGATTATGGGGAAAGTAAGTAACCAGACAAAACCAAGTTTGGTAGTCGTCAGAATTTTACACAAAAGGTTGAACTAAATATGGAAGCATGGGGGATGGATAATAGGAGATCATGCTCAACCTGACAGCACTGAATATTCATGTTTTTTTTATAAGATATTTATTATTTTTATAAATCAGTAGACAATTGTAAATATGAAACATTTAAAACAATAACTTTACGTACGAGAACCACACATACACATTTAACCATTAAATTTTTTAATTTAAAATAAAGTGTCATTTTTCCTCTTAATAACTAAAAATAAAATATTAAAAATTGTAGGAGTCATTTCGATAGATTTGGGTGTTGTCGTGAGGGTACCAGATTGAATGGATTTAAATTAAAAATATAGGAAATAAGAAAAATAGAAATGTTTAATTCCTTGCAGTGGACAGAGTAAAGGGAGATAAATGATTATTTTTTATAAAATAATAAAAATATTGAATTTAACTTATACCTTTCCATGATGATTGAAACTTTCCGTGATTCTCGGTACACAAATAGCAGCTGATAAAAATCAGTTGTCATAATAATCTAAAACCGGCTTATCAGGCCAGAACTTGGTAATTGGGGCTGGGTGCCCTAGGTACCAAGAGGGGGGCAGTCATATGAAAAATATAATAATACCTAATTTACTGTTCTGAACTCATAACTTTGCAGCTAGAATACAATAAAATATAAATATTTGTAAACATAACATGCTGATGTAGCATATGTATGGACATAGGAAACTTAGGATTTCTATCATAAATAGGATAGGGTATAAATAAAAGTTTTGAAATTTTATGCCCAAAAATAGGTATTTTATTACACGCATATAAACGTATATATATATTTTTTTTTTTACAAGTTTTTATTTTATCAACTATGAATTTAATAAATTTTATCCCTGTTTGAACCATTATAACAGAATGTATTCTTGAGACAAAAAAATTTCTCACAATTATAAAGTTGAGAAACAAAAAATCCAAATAAATTGTTTGGAATCAATTAAAAATGATAAAAGAAACCACCATTGTACTGCTTGGACCATCGTAAGCTTAGCGAAAGAAAATAATGAACTTTCGAAAATGGTAACTAACTAAAATTTTAAAACGTATTTGGTTAGTCTATAAAATAAATTGCCTTCGAAGTGCCATGATATATTCTGCGGTGAAATAATAGACCTAACTAGTCTAAAACCTTATGCTGTCTGTGACTATACACAGATTCTGAGGATGACTAGTACATTATTAATGTTTGAAGTACAGCTGTTAATAATATGTACCTAAATGGTTTAAGATGCACCAAATAGGAATGAATGAAATTATGTAATTTTCAAATGAAAATTCTATTAATGAGCTCTAAACCAAAATTATATAGTCATAGCAACTTTGTACAACAAAGCACTAAAATAAACCTCTTTGCTTTGAAAAAAACTCTTTATTCTATATTGTCACTCACTTCACATATAGGAATAACAAAGGAACATATGCAATAACACTGAAAATAACATTATTCTTTATATTATTTATGTGACTTTACACTAATGTTATAAAGTTAATTTTCCAACTGATCGAAGAAATAAAAAAATTAACTTTTTTTTTATAAAAAAAAAAAAAAACATAGAAATTACTATTATTATATTTTCTTGAAAACGTATTATTCAAATCTTTTAAGGAAACTAAATTCTGTTAAAATATGAGCTATTTTTGTCCTTAGTGATTTGTCTTACCGAATAGAAACTCTTAATGTACATATTTACGCAGAAAATTATTAGTAGTTGTTACATAAACCAAAAATTTTAAATAAACATATCTATTAGATTGAAAATAAAAAGAGTAAATTACACTCGTGAAAAAGACAGACCATTTGCCAAATCATTTAGTAATAAGACGAATCACAATAAGCACCATAGCTATGAAACAAAAATTGTAATGTAAAAGACAACCTCCCTGGGAGGCCTTGATAGTTGGTATATGGCACATAACATGTATAACTAAATTGAATATTTAAAAAAAAAATTAAAAATTGCAAGAATACAAATAAACATTTGAAAACCAAGTGTCTCTCAGCTGTTTGTTATCTGTGAAGAATCGTCTGGGAAAAACAGCATGGAATGCTGCTGCAGCTTCATCTGTTGAAAATAATTTGCATGGTGGTGAGCATTAATTACGTGTATAACATTTAATAGTCTGACAAATTAGCTTTTCCTATTATAACACACATCATTAACATCCTATATTTTTAATAAACTATAAGGCAATTTGTTATCCTAGAACATTGGATCGACCCATTCGGCTTACAGGACTGTTTAACTTCACTCGGGTAGAATTTTACATAGATTTTTTGTAAAATACAATGTTAAAATAATAATCGTTCTATTATTAAAATTGATTTGGTACTTTCTTTTAATCTTGCTGCGCTTAAAAAATGGAAAGATTACTGACTGGTTTAACTAACTATTGAACTTATTCATACTGATAAAATTCAAAGATTTTTTACCTTACATCAACTTATTTTAAATATAACACACAGGCTAACGCAATGAATTTAATAATTTCATTTTGATAAACCATGGCCCTAAACACACCATCTAACCACATTCATTTATATCATTCAAAATGTCAGAAAAAATAGTGACAAACCTTTCATTTATGCCGAAAGGTGTGTAAAGTAAACTATGAACTAACAAAAATAAAAGGAAATACAAAATACTTCTATTTTGAGATTAAGTATTAAAAAAAAAAATAACAGTGATAAATGAACTTGGTAAAAAATTTATTTCTGCAAATCCAATGAATATACATACATGTGTTGAGTTGGCAAGAAAATGAGTTCTGTTTTCACCAGTAGTTTTGTTATTCGTTATGCTGTGAATATAATAATAATCTTAACCAGAATCTTTCGGAATGTCTCGGTATAGAATGTCATTATACAGTATCAAATAAATCAAACTCCTTAGGAATACTAAATCGAGCCCATTCTACTTTGATCAAGCTATTAAGAGTAATAAAAGAAGATAATTCAAAAAACGAATTTAAACCTGGCGATAATGACCTTTAACGAAACACAAAATAAAAATTTGAAATTAACACCTAACGAGATAAATTTTGGAAAAATAAAAGACCCTAATAAAGAATACAATAGTACACAAAAAAGCACAACAAGATACTGAAAGAGAAAAAGAAATTAGGACAGACAAATTAAATAAAAATCGTGAAGACCCACCCGACATAGAGGAACAACCATATGTTAAAACTCGTACGATAACAGATATAAACCAGTTGGACAATTTATTGACAAAAATAAGACTATAGAGCTACACAGTAACAATATTAGAAGACCTAGGAAGAAAAATGTGCTTCTGGCAGATGATGATGGGAGAATGGAAATTGATTTGGACGCTCTTTCCAGTGACTCTGATGACTTTTTCATAATAGATAACTGATGTAACACACAAACAGACTTAAAACCAAATTATTATATTAGCAATGATATTGAAATATTATGGTTAACAAGTAAAATACAATGTGCAATAAGAAACAATACATTACATTACATTCTAACTAGTCCACTTATAGAAGAAGTAATCAAAACAATATATCTATTACCTGTACCATCACTACAGTACAGTTACTTACGTAATAACTATTATTCATAATAAACTCATATTATTTTATGCCAACCAAACTTATTTAAGACATTGTACATTTATTAAAAATAATTATTTTTGTAATCGAGTAGCCCCTTATAACAATGTATGTATAACTAAAGCCATTAGAAATAATATAGATTCATCCATAACTGTTAATTTATATTTGCATGTCACGCAATTTCACTTTAATATACTTACTTAGGCCATCTTTTAATTATGGCCGATAACCCCTTTTATAAAATTATCAACTCCTATTTTAAGTATTTCTTGGAAAAGTTCACTAGTATAAAAAATATCTGAACAAAACACTCCTAGGTAAAACTATTTCAAAGTATTTGTTTTATGTATAAATTAAAAAACACAGTTAGTTTGTCATCCTGTCATCCGGTGTTGGGACAGGTTGAGATATAAAAGTTTTGCGCACTACAGGTGGGCGTATCTGTTTTGACCATTCCCAACGTCTCGAAAGCAACCCCCGCTGAGACTGCTTTCATCTGAAAAGTTTAACCGGAAAACAGCTATAAAGAGAGATTGACAAGTGGCAAGTGGACAGATGAGAGAGTAATACCCTCTTCGGTACTTATTTTGTTTCTTTTTTTTACATCTCCAATCGCTTTCAGGCGAAGGAACAAAGATTCGGAAAGAGTCAGGTAAAGAAGTTTGGACTTTGAATATATGCTAGGCAGAGGAATAAATGAATATAAGCAGTATAGTGAACTGTGAGGTTCCTCTCCACCCAATTAAGAGAAAAACACCAACATATGGTCTGTAGGATAATTATTCCCGGAAAGCCAAAAACGGCTTTAGTCTCTTCATACCCTTGTAAAAAGAGTTTATTGCAGTTTGAACAAATTTTCTGCTGGTTCTATATGAAGGGTGTCCCAAAAACCTATACATTTTCGGTATTTTTTCAGTTTTTCACTAATAACGCCTAAACTTTTATATTTCTATAAAGTAAAGTGCATAAAATTTTGAGTCGAATGGGTGCCACATATTTGAAATTACATTAAGTCGTTAGAATGATATCCAGTAATAATTAAAACCACGATTTAGCCTCCCATAAACGAGAAGGGCGCTATAAACAAGATACTTTAGGGTAAAATGAATGAAAGAGTAGATGATGTTTGTTGTAAATTGTTCTACCAGTGTTCGAATATGAAACCCGGAACAATATTTGATACTTTAGAGTATACAAATATACGATTTATTTTATATAATATATTTTACATTGCAAAACTAAGGCTTGAAAATCCAAAACACGATTTTTTTTCTAAATGGGAAAAATTACCGTTCTTTGAACTGGCATATCTTCCTAACTACTTGATGTAATTTCAAATATGTTGTGCTCATTCGACAGTTAAATAAGAGAAAAGTCTTAAATAATCTTAAGTAAAAGAAAAAAATAGAAAAGCTTTATTATGATGTACAAGCAAAACACTGATATATACAAATATTAAGAGTTTCAACGTACTGGTTTTATCCTTTACTCCTTGCTAGATGCTACTCTTGGAAATCTACGTCGACACCTTCATGGCGAGACTTATTAAGCAGATTTCATTGTTTTTAAATGTTTTCTTTACTCCCGAGAAAAAATTAGAACGCTAATTTTCACGTCAATGATTTCTCACCACGTGGCAGGCACAGGCAAGAGCCAGATCTGTTGCATTTGGCTTAGCTCGGTATTTTATAATGGTTTGTATACGATTTCCAATTTCATAAGTCTAAAAATAAATTTTTCACTATTCGAAATCTTGAATACAGTTTCATAACTTGGAATAAGTTAACGATTTCACTGTATTTAAAAGGTACATACATACAGCAGTAGGTCGTTCGTCCACCTGCATGCTCCAAAATGTGGTCGTAAAAATGATTTATTATACAGTGTTAAATTATAAAGACGAGGCTACTCATCCGAGGAAGCGCTATTGGAGTAGCTATATACATATATATATATATATATATACAACTAACAGTTTTAATTCTCTGAAGTGTGAATATAAACTCAATTTTACCAGAAAGTACCACGGAAGGATAGGCACTTCGTACCATTTTTAAATTCTTTATGTTTTTAATGATCAATTTGATTGTCTTTCTTAATTTTAATTACTTAATAATAACTACTTCGATAGTAACATCATTTTGACGCTAGAGAGCGTCGTCAGCTTAGTTAAAGGGTGGGGTAAGACGACATCCCATTGGCCGAGAAAGGTAGCTTTCTCCTGAAGAGCCGTAGTACGTGTGTATGGCATTCTTTGCCCTGACGTATGCATAGGTGCTTCTGTGTTGAGTGTTAGTCTTTGTTCAGATTCACGACTATTTCTACATTTGATCTTTTTGCTTCCAGCGAACAACGGTAAGTGATCATGATTATGTATTAAAAAATTTATTCTTTAGGCTTATAGTATCTTTCAGCATTATTTTTCATATTTTTTTCTTCTTTTTATTATATTTCTTGGAAAGTAAGATAACCGAAACTGAAATATTCGTGTTAATTATTTTTAGGGTTTCCTAAGTTTTTTTTTCAAAATAAGAAACACTTATGTTCTCTCAACTGTTCTTCTCTTTGTCTAGGACGGCGTTAGTGAGCCCTCTGTTTCTTTACCTATGCACGTGATATATTATTTCAAGATTCCATTTCATTACCCGACGATAATAACGATAATATTGCCAAATCAATAAAACATGACATACCCATACTAATTACATAATTAATTACTTGATAATTAAAAAAACATTATTTTTATCATATAGAGTGGGATGTCATATTATAAATTACATTTCCCTGATTAATAAATAACTTATTCCGTGTTTTAGAATAAGAAATGATATTTTGCGAGATAGTTATATTTAATGTTCCTATGGTGCTAAAAACAAAAATTATTCCATAGTAAATTATAACGTGAAATTTATTAATTAATTACTTGTTATTAAAAATTAAATTTTTTCCTTTAATATCGAGTAGAGTAACAAATTACAGGTATGGTGTCCTTGATCAAAAATATGTATATTTGAACTATAATTACACAAATTCATTAAAATCTTGTTTCCAATTTGCATGTTAGTGTTATGATTTTCGTATTCCTAGCTTATCTCAACCATTGATATTTTGTATTGTGGATCCACTTAAAAATAAATTTAATCCTTTGAAACAAAAAAAGTATCATTCAACAGTTAATTTCTGTGTAATGTAACACACATTGTCATGTACAGTACCCGTCGATGAGGTGTATTGCTGAAACTGCTTTATAATAATGTTTGTATGATAATAAAAGTAATTAAACAATACTTAGGAAATCAATCAAGAGAGAGTAATCAGCAAGCTCATTAAAACACTTTATTATTATAAGTGTGATACTGCATACTTAGCTTACTTTTTTACTGCTTACTCTCTCGCTCTATCTCTTTCTCTCTCTCTCTCTCTCTCTTTAATTATATATGTATATTTTGAATTTAATTTTTCTAAGAATATATGCAATAACCATAATAATTTACACATTAGCACATAAACCTGTAATAAATGTATTATGAAACACTTCACTAACCTTAAAAAAATAAATTGATGGAAAAAGTGGTCCCATAATCAGTAAAAAAAATTTAATTTAACGTGATTTTTTATACATGCAAATTAATTTAAGACTTCACAATTTAAATTACTGAATACTGTTTTAAAATTAACTGAATATTGTAAATTGTTAAATATACGTGTAGCCTCCAATAGTTTCTTTAAAGGTATTACATATCATTAATTATGTGCAGAACAATAATTTTAAAAAAAGATTAATATTTATGCATAATATACAAAGGCCATTATTACTCTATTTCTTGGGCGAATAAAACAGATTTCTTGTTATAAAAAATGTAAGACACCTTTAAAATGGTACAATTAAATTTAGGATAGGAAGTAAGAATTGCTTTGTTAAAACTAATTGAAGACTATAAACTATTATTATAATAATTTTATATCTGTTTTATAGGAGGAAATGAGTGCTCAAAAAAGATTGGAAACTATAAGGAAAAACTCTTCAATGAATTCTAAAAAGTCTCAAAAACTTTCAGATGTGGTGAAGCTTCACAATGCTGAAAACAGCCACATCCTTCCAAATGAATTCCTTTCAATTCCTAGTGGAACAAGTCTCCAGGATAGACTCAAAATGGCAAGACTCCCGAAAGATATTGTGAAATGCAGACGGGAACAATCCAACAAAGAAAACAGCCATTCATCGAATAATATTATCATCAAGGAGACCTCGAGCACTCTGACCCTGAGAGATGCCTTGAAACTCCACAACACTGAAAACAGCCACCTCCCTCCAAATGATTTTCTATCCATTCCTAGTGGATCCACTCTCCAGGATAGACTAAAAATGGCGAGGCTCCCGAAAGATAATGTGAAATGCAGACGGGAACAATCCAACAAAGAAAACAGCCATTCATCAAATAATATTATCATCAAGGAGACCTCGAGCACTCTGACCCTGAGAGACGCCTTGAAACTCCACAACACTGAAAACAGCCACCTCCCTCCAAATGAGTTTCTTTCCATTCCTAGTGGATCCACTCTCCAGGATAGGCTTAAATTTGCCAGGCTCCCTAAAGATAATGTGAAATGCAGACCGGAACTAGCCAACAAAGAAAATAGCCATTCATCGAATAAAGTTATTATCAAGGAGTCCTCCAGCACTGTGACCTTGAGAGATGCCTTGAAACTCCACAACATTGAAAACAGTCACCTCCCTCCAAATGAGTTTCTATCCATTCCTAGTGGATCCACTCTCCAGGATAGACTTAAAATGGCAAGGCTCCCGAAAGATAATGTGAAATGCAGACCGGAACTAGCCAACAAAGAAAATAGCCATTCATCGAATAATGTTATTATCAAGGAGTCTTCCAGTACTGTGACCCTGAGAGACGCCTTGAAACTCCACAACATGGAAAACAGCCACCTCCCTCCAAATGAGTTTCTATCCATTCCTAGTGGATCCTCTCTCCAGGATAGACTTAAAATGGCAAGGCTCCCGAAAGATAATGTGAAATGCAGACCGGAACTAGCCAACAAAGAAAATAGCCATTCATCGAATAAAGTTGTTATCAAGGAGTCCTCCAACACTTTGACCCTGAGAGATGCCTTGAAACTCCACAACATTGAAAATAGGCAACTTATGAATAATGAGATTTCTACAGGCCTTAACAACAGGGAGAACTTTCACAAACTCCAGGCTTCCTCGAAATCTTCCGATCCGGAGATAAAAGTGATTTGTCTTCAGGAGAGACTCCAAAATGTCAGACTGGTTTCTACAAATGGAAAACGCGCTGCTTAACGGGAAGGTTTTCCCAAAAGTGTTCAGGAGAGACTTGCAAAATACAGAAATAATAAGGCATTCTAAATATTATCGGGGCAATACCATTATGTTTTATTTTAAGATGATTGTTCAATTGTTTTACTTAATGATCTAAATATTTGAGATAACATATGTACATATTATTGCAGATACTTGCATGTTAATTAATTCTTTGTATATGTTTGTGGAATGGCCAAATTGTAACTATAAATGTAAGGTTTAATATATAAAATTATAAATAATATATATAAATATAAATACTTGTAAATATAAATACTATTAAGATTTAAGTTTGAGATAACTATGCATTACTGCAGATACTTTGGCTCCTAATTGCTAGTACGATTGGGATGTATATGTTTCCAATATGGTATTATGTCATTAATGTAAAACTTTTATATTAGTTTCACAAAATTTGGTGAATTTTTTTTTTGTCTATGTTTATTATTGAAAGCTGAAATATACTGACTATAAAATTTTATTAATCTTTTTCTTATTGTGCCAATTAAACTTCATAGTTACTTATTACATACTGATGCATGACGTTTCCAAGTTTATAACACATATATTTATAAATATATATATGGGTTTCACAGAAAACAGATTATGGGGAAAGTAAGTAACCAGACAAAACCAAGTTTGGTAGTCGTCAGAATTTTACACAAAAGGTTGAACTAAATATGGAAGCATGGGGGATGGATAATAGGAGATCATGCTCAACCTGACAGCACTGAATATTCATGTTTTTTTTATAAGATATTTATTATTTTTATAAATCAGTAGACAATTGTAAATATGAAACATTTAAAACAATAACTTTACGTACGAGAACCACACATACACATTTAACCATTAAATTTTTTAATTTAAAATAAAGTGTCATTTTTCCTCTTAATAACTAAAAATAAAATATTAAAAATTGTAGGAATCATTTCGATAGATTTGGGTGTTGTCGTGAGGGTACCAGATTGAATGGATTTAAATTAAAAATATAGGAAATAAGAAAAATAGAAATGTTTAATTCCTTGCAGTGGACAGAGTAAAGGGAGAGAAATGATTATTTTTTATAAAATAATAAAAATATTGAATTTAACTTATACCTTTCCATGATGATTGAAACTTTCCGTGATTCTCGGTACACAAATAGCAGCTGATAAAAATCAGTTGTCATAATAATCTAAAACCGGCTTATCAGGCCAGAACTTGGTAATTGGGGCTGGGTGCCCTAGGTACCAAGAGGGGGGCAGTCATATGAAAAATATAATAATACCTAATTTACTGTTCTGAACTCATAACTTTGCAGCTAGAATACAATAAAATATAAATATTTGTAAACATAACATGCTGATGTAGCATATGTATGGACATAGGAAACTTAGGATTTCTATCATAAATAGGATAGGGTATAAATAAAAGTTTTGAAATTTTATGCCCAAAAATAGGTATTTTATTACACGCATATAATTGTATATATATATTTTTTTTTTTTACAAGTTTTTATTTTATCAACTATGAATTTAATAAATTTTATCCCTGTTTGAACCATTATAACAGAATGTATTCTTGAGACAAAAAAATTTCTCACAATTATAAAGTTGAGAAACAAAAAATCCAAATAAATTGTTTGGAATCAATTAAAAATGATAAAAGAAACCACCATTGTACTGCTTGGACCATCGTAAGCTTAGCGAAAGAAAATAATGAACTTTCGAAAATGGTAACTAACTAAAATTTTAAAACGTATTTGGTTAGTCTATAAAATAAATTGCCTTCGAAGTGCCATGATATATTCTGCGGTGAAATAATAGACCTAACTAGTCTAAAACCTTATGCTGTCTGTGACTATACACAGATTCTGAGGATGACTAGTACATTATTAATGTTTGAAGTACAGCTGTTAATAATATGTACCTAAATGGTTTAAGATGCACCAAATAGGAATGAATGAAATTATGTAATTTTCAAATGAAAATTACATATTTACGCAGAAAATTATTATTAGTTGTATCCAAAAATTTTAAATAAACATATCTATTAGATTGAAAATAAAAAGAGTAAATTACACTCGTGAAAAAGACAGACCATTTGCCAAATCGTTTAGTAATAAGACGAATCACAATAAGCACCATAGCTATGAAACAAAAATTGTAATGTAAAAGACAACCTCCCTGGGAGGCCTTGATAGTTGGTATATGGCACATAACATGTATAACTAAATTGAATATTTAAAAAAAAAATTAAAAATTGCAAGAATACAAATAAACATTTGAAAAGCAAGTGTCTCTCAGCTATTTGTTATCTGTGAAGAATCGTCTGGGAAAAACAGCATGGAACGCTGCTGCAGCTTCATCTGTTGAAAATAATTTGCATGGTGGTGAGCATTAATTACGTGTATAACATTTACTAGTCTAACAAATTAGCTTTTCCTATTATAACACACATCATTAACATCCTATATTTTTAATAAACTATAAGGCAATTTGTTATCCTAGAACATTGGATCGACCCATTCGGCTTACAGGACTGTTTAACTTCACTCGGGTAGAATTTTACATAGATTTTTTGTAAAATACAATGTTAAAATAATAATCGTTCTATTATTAAAATTGATTTGGTACTTTCTTTTAATCTTGCTGCGCTTAAAAAATGGAAAGATTACTGACTGGTTTAACTAACTATTGAACTTATTCATACTGATAAAATTCAAAGATTTTTTACCTTACATCAACTTATTTTAAATATAACACACAGGCTAACGCAATGAATTTAATAATTTCATTTTGATAAACCATGGCCCTAAACACACCATCTAACCACATTCATTTATATCATTCAAAATGTCAGAAAAAATAGTGACAAACCTTTCATTTATGCCGAAAGGTGTGTAAAGTAAACTATGAACTAACAAAAATAAAAGGAAATACAAAATACTTCTATTTTGAGATTAAGTATTAAAAAAAAAAATAACAGTGATAAATGAACTTGGTAAAAAATTTATTTCTGCAAATCCAATGAATATACATACATGTGTTGAGTTGGCAAGAAAATGAGTTCTGTTTGCACCAGTAGTTTTGTTATTCGTTATGCTGTGAATATAATATTAATCTTAACCAGAATCTTTCGGAATGTCTCGGTATAGAATGTCATTATACAGTATCAAATAAATCAAACTCCTTAGGAATACTAAATCGAGCCCATTCTACTTTGATCAAGCTATTAAGAGTAATAAAAGAAGATAATTCAAAAAACGAATTTAAACCTGGCGATAATGACCTTTAACGAAACACAAAATAAAAATTTGAAATTAACACCTAACGAGATAAATTTTGGAAAAATAAAAGACCCTAATAAAGAAGACAATAGTACACAAAAAAGCACAACAAGATACTGAAAGAGAAAAAGAAATTAGGACAAACAAATTAAATAAAAATCGTGAAGACCCACCCGACATAGAGGAACAACCATATGTTAAAACTCGTACGAAAACAGATATAAACCAGTTGGACAATTTATTGACAAAAATAAGACTATAGAGCTACACAGTAACAATATTAGAAGACCCAGGAAGAAAAATGTGCTTCTGGCACATGATGATGGGAGAATCGAAATTGATTTGGACGCTCTTTCCAGTGACTCTGATGACTTTTTCATAATAGATAACTGATGTAACACACAAAAAGACTTAAAACCAAATTATTATATTAGCAATGATATTGAAATATTATGGTTAACAAGTAAAATACAATGTGCAATAAGAAACAATACATTACATTACATTCTAACTAGTCCACTTATAGAAGAAGTAATCAAAACAATATATCTATTACCTGTACCATCACTACAGTACAGTTACTTACGTAATAACTATTATTCATAATAAACTCATATTATTTTATGCCAACCAAACTTATTTAAGACATTGTACATTTATTAAAAATAATTATTTTTGTAATCGAGTAGCCCCTTATAACAATGTATGTATAACTAAAGCCATTAGAAATAATATAGATTCATCCATAACTGTTAATTTATATTTGCATGTCACGCAATTTCACTTTAATATACTTACTTAGGCCATCTTTTAATTATGGCCGATAACCCCTTTTATAAAATTATCAACTCCTATTTTAAGTATTTCTTGGAAAAGTTCACTAGTATAAAAAATATCTGAACAAAACACTCCTAGGTAAAACTATTTCAAAGTATTTGTTTTATGTATAAATTAAAAAACACAGTTAGTTTGTCATCCTGTCATCCGGTGTTGGGACAGGTTGAGATATAAAAGTTTTGCGCACTACAGGTGGGCGTATCTGTTTTGACCATTCCCAACGTCTCGAAAGCAACCCCCGCTGAGACTGCTTTCATCTGAAAAGTTTAACCGGAAAACAGCTATAAAGAGAGATTGACAAGTGGCAAGTGGACAGATGAGAGAGTAATACCCTCTCCGGTACTTATTTTGTTTCTTTTTTTTACATCTCCAATCGCTTTCAGGCGAAGGAACAAAGATTCGGAAAGAGTCAGGTAAAGAAGTTTGGACTTTGAATATATGCTAGGCAGAGGAATAAATGAATATAAGCAGTATAGTGAACTGTGAGGTTCCTCTCCACCCAATTAAGAGAAAAACACCAACATATGGTCTGTAGGATAATTATTCCCGGAAAGCCAAAAACGGCTTTAGTCTCTTCATACCCTTGTAAAAAGAGTTTATTGCAGTTTGAACAAATTTTCTGCTGGTTCTATATGAAGGGTGTCCCAAAAACCTATACATTTTCGGTATTTTTTCAGTTTTTCACTAATAACGCCTAAACTTTTATATTTCTATAAAGTAAAGTGCATAAAATTTTGCGTCGAATGGGTGCCACATATTTGAAATTATATTAAGTCGTTAGAATGATATCCAGTAATAATTCAAACCACGATTTAGCCTCCCATAAACGAGAAGGGCGCTATAAACAAGATACTTTAGGGTAAAATGAATGAAAGAGTAGATGATGTTTGTTGTAAATTGTTCTACCAGTGTTCGCATATGAAACCCGGAACAATATTTGATACTTTAGAGTATACAAATATACGATTTATTTTATATAATATATTTTACATTGCAAAACTAAGGCTTGAAAATCCAAAACACGATTTTTTTTCTAAATGGGAAAAATTACCGTTCTTTGAACTGGCATATCTTCCTAACTACTTGATGTAATTTCAAATATGTTGTGCTCATTCGACAGTTAAATAAGAGAAAAGTCTTAAATAATCTTAAGTAAAAGAAAAAAATAGAAAAGCTTTATTATGATGTACAAGCATAACACTGATATATACAAATATTAAGAGTTCCAACATACTGGTTTTATCCTTTACTCCTTGCTAGATGCTACTCTTGGAAATCTACGTCGACACCTTCATGGCGAGACTTATTAAGCAGATTTCACTGTTTTTAAATGTTTTCTTTACTCCCGAGAAAAAATTAGAACGCTAATTTTCACGTCAATGATTTCTCACCACGTGGCAGGCACAGGCAAGAGCCAGATCTGTTGCATTTGGCTTAGCTCGGTATTTTATAATGGTTTGTATACGATTTCCAATTTCATAAGTCTAAAAATAAATTTTTCACTATTCGAAATCTTGAATACAGTTTCATAACTTGGAATAAGTTAACGATTTCACTGTATTTAAAAGGTACATACATACAGCAGTAGGTCGTTCGTCCACCTGCATGCTCCAAAATGTGGTCGTAAAAATGATTTATTATACAGTGTTAAATTATAAAGACGAGGCTACTCATCCGAGGAAGCGCTATTGGAGTAGCTATATATATATATATACAACTAACAGTTTTAATTCTCTGAAGTGTGAATATAAACTCAATTTTACCAGAAAGTACCACGGAAGGATAGGCACTTCGTACCATTTTTAAATTCTTTATGTTTTTAATGATCAATTTGATTGTCTTTCTTAATTTTAATTACTTAATAATAACTACTTCGATAGTAACATCATTTTGACGCTAGAGAGCGTCGTCAGCTTAGTTAAAGGGTGGGGAAAGACGACATCCCATTGGCCGAGAAAGGTAGCTTTCTCCTGAAGAGCCGTAGTACGTGTGTATGGCATTCTTTGCCCTGACGTATGCATAGGTGCTTCTGTGTTGAGTGTTAGTCTTTGTTCATATTCACGACTATTTCTACATTTGATCTTTTTGCTTCCAGCGAACAACGGTAAGTGATCATGATTATGTATTAAAAAATTTATTCTTTAGGCTTATAGTATCTTTCAGCATTATTTTTCATATTTTTTTTCTTCTTTTTATTATATTTCTTGGAAACTAAGATAACCGAAACTGAAATATTCGTGTTAATTATTTTTAGGGTTTCCTAAGTTTTTTTTTCAAAATAAGAAACACTTATGTTCTCTCAACTGTTCTTCTCTTTGTCTAGGACGGCGTTAGTGAGCCCTCTGTTTCTTTACCTATGCATGTGATATATTATTTCAAGATTCCATTTCATTACCCGACGATAATAACGATAATATTGCCAAATCAATAAAACATGACATACCCATACTAATTACATAATTAATTACTTGATAGTTAAAAAACCATTATTTTTATCATATAGAGTGGGATATCATATTATAAATTACATTCCCCTGATTAATAAATAACTTATTCCGTGTTTTAGAATAAGCAATGATATTTTGCGAGATAGTTATATTTAATGTTCCTATGGTGCTAAAAACAAAAATTATTCCATAGTAAATTATAACGTGAAATTTATTAATTAATTACTTGTTATTAAAAATTAAATTTTTTCCTTTAATATCGAGTAGAGTAACAAATTACAGGTATGGTGTCCTTGATCAAAAATATGTATATTTGAACTATAATTACACAAATTCATTAAAATCTTGTTTCCAATTTGCATGTTAGTGTTATGATTTTCGTATTCCTAGCTTATCTCAACCATTGATATTTTGTATTGTGGATCCACTTAAAAATAAATTTAATCCTTTGAAACAAAAAAAGTATCATTCAACAGTTAATTTCTGTGTAATGTAACACACATTGTCATGTACAGTACCCGTCGATGAGGTGTATTGCTGAAACTGCTTTATAATAATGTTTGTATGATAATAAAAGTAATTAAACAATACTTAGGAAATCAATCAAGAGAGAGTAATCAGCAAGCTCATTAAAACACTTTATTATTATAAGTGTGATACTGCATACTTAGCTTACTTTTTTACTGCTTACTCTCTCGCTCTATCTCTTTCTCTCTCTCTCTCTCTCTCTTTAATTATATATGTGTATTTTGAATTTAATTTTTCTAAGAATATATGCAATAACCATAATAATTTACACATTAGCACATAAACCTGTAATAAATGTATTATGAAACACTTCACTAACCTTAAAAAAATAAATTGATGGAAAAAGTGGTCCCATAATCAGTAAAAAAAATTTAATTTAACGTGATTTTTTATACATGCAAATTAATTTAAGACTTCACAATTTAAATTACTGAATACTGTTTTAAAATTAACTGAATATTGTAAATTGTTAAATATACGTGTAGCCTCCAATAGTTTCTTTAAAGGTATTACATATCATTAATTATGTGCAGAACAATAATTTTAAAAAAAGATTAATATTTATGCATAATATACAAAGGCCATTATTACTCTATTTCTTGGGCGAATAAAACAGATTTCTTGTTATAAAAAATGTAAGACACCTTTAAAATGGTACAATTAAATTTAGGATAGGAAGTAAGAATTGCTTTGTTAAAACTAATTGAAGACTATAAACTATTATTATAATAATTTTATATCTGTTTTATAGGAGGAAATGAGTGCTCAAAAAAGATTGGAAACTATAAGGAAAAACTCTTCAATGAATTCTAAAAAGTCTCAAAAACTTTCAGATGTGGTGAAGCTTCACAATGCTGAAAACAGCCACATCCTTCCAAATGAATTCCTTTCAATTCCTAGTGGAACAAGTCTCCAGGATAGACTCAAAATGGCAAGACTCCCGAAAGATATTGTGAAATGCAGACGGGAACAATCCAACAAAGAAAACAGCCATTCATCGAATAATATTATCATCAAGGAGACCTCGAGCACTCTGACCCTGAGAGATGCCTTGAAACTCCACAACACTGAAAACAGCCACCTCCCTCCAAATGATTTTCTATCCATTCCTAGTGGATCCACTCTCCAGGATAGACTAAAAATGGCGAGGCTCCCGAAAGATAATGTGAAATGCAGACGGGAACAATCCAACAAAGAAAACAGCCATTCATCAAATAATATTATCATCAAGGAGACCTCGAGCACTCTGACCCTGAGAGACGCCTTGAAACTCCACAACACTGAAAACAGCCACCTCCCTCCAAATGAGTTTCTTTCCATTCCTAGTGGATCCACTCTCCAGGATAGGCTTAAAATTGCCAGGCTCCCTAAAGATAATGTGAAATGCAGACCGGAACTAGCCAACAAAGAAAATAGCCATTCATCGAATAAAGTTATTATCAAGGAGTCCTCCAGCACTGTGACCCTGAGAGATGCCTTGAAACTCCACAACATTGAAAATAGGCAACTTATGAATAATGGGATTTCTACAGGCCTTAACAACAGGGAGAATGAAGTAATGTCTTCTATGTTTGAGAACTTTCACAAACTCCAGGCTTCCTCGAAATCTTCCGATCCGGAGATAAAAGTGATTTGTCTTCAGGAGAGACTCCAAAATGTCAGACTGGTTTCTACAAATGGAAAACGCGCTGCTTAAAGGGAAGGTTTTCCCAAACGTGTTCAGGAGAGACTTGCAAAATACAGAAATAATAAGGCATTCTAAATATTATCGGGGCAATACCATTATGTTTTATTTTAAGATGATTATTCAATTGTTTTACTTAATGATCTAAATATTTGAGATAACATATGTACATATTATTGCAGATACTTGCATGTTAATTAATTCTTTGTATATGTTTGTGGAATGGCCAAATTGTAACTATAAATGTAAAGTTTGTTAGTCGTCAGAATTTTACACAAAAGGTTGAACTAAATATGGAAGCATGGGGGATGGATAATAGGAGATCATGCTCAACCTGACAGCACTGAATATTCATGTTTTTTTTATAAGATATTTATTATTTTTATAAATCAGTAGACAATTGTAAATATGAAACATTTAAAACAATAACTTTACGTACGAGAACCACACATACACATTTAACCATTAAATTTTTTAATTTAAAATAAAGTATCATTTTTCCTCTTAATAACTAAAAATAAAATATTAAAAATTGTAGGAATCATTTCGATAGATTTGGGTGTTGTCGTGAGGGTACCAGATTGAATGGATTTAAATTAAAAATATAGGAAATAAGAAAAATAGAAATGTTTAATTCCTTGCAGTGGACAGAGTAAAGGGAGATAAATGATTATTTTTTATAAAATAATAAAAATATTGAATTTAACTTATACCTTTCCATGATGATTGAAACTTTCCGTGATTCTCGGTACACAAATAGCAGCTGATAAAAATCAGTTGTCATAATAATCTAAAACCGGCTATCAGGCCAGAACTTGGTAATTGGGGCTGGGTGCCCTAGGTACCAAGAGGGGGGCAGTCATATGAAAAATATAATAATACCTAATTTACTGTTCTGAACTCATAACTTTGCAGCTAGAATACAATAAAATATAAATATTTGTAAACATAACATGCTGATGTAGCATATGTATGGACATAGGAAACTTAGGATTTCTATCATAAATAGGATAGGGTATAAATAAAAGTTTTGAAATTTTATGCCCAAAAATAGGTATTTTATTACACGCATATAATTGTATATATATATTTTTTTTTTTACAAGTTTTTATTTTATCAACTATGAATTTAATAAATTTTATCCCTGTTTGAACCATTATAACAGAATGTATTCTTGAGACAAAAAAATTTCTCACAATTATAAAGTTGAGAAACAAAAAATCCAAATAAATTGTTTGGAATCAATTAAAAATGATAAAAGAAACCACCATTGTACTGCTTGGACCATCGTAAGCTTAGCGAAAGAAAATAATGAACTTTCGAAAATGGTAACTAACTAAAATTTTAAAACGTATTTGGTTAGTCTATAAAATAAATTGCCTTCGAAGTGCCATGATATATTCTGCGGTGAAATAATAGACCTAACTAGTCTAAAACCTTATGCTGTCTGTGACTATACACAGATTCTGAGGATGACTAGTACATTATTAATGTTTGAAGTACAGCTGTTAATAATATGTACCTAAATGGTTTAAGATGCACCAAATAGAAATGAATGAAATTATGTAATTTTCAAATGAAAATTCTATTAATGAGCTCCAAACCAAAATTATATAGTCATAGCAACTTTGTACAACAAAGCACTAAAATAAACCTCTTTGCTTTGAAAAAAACTCTTTATTCTATATTGTCACTCACTTCACTTATAGGAATAACAAAGGAACATATGCAATAACACTGAAAACAACATTATTCTTTATATTATTTATGTGTCTTTACACTAATGTTATAAAGTTAATTTTCCAACTGATCGAAGAAATAAAAAAATTAACTTTTTTTTATAAAAAAACAAAAAAAACATAGAAATTACTATTATTATATTTTCTTGAAAACGTATTATTCAAATCTTTTAAGGAAACTAAATTCTGTTAAAATATGAGCTATTTTTGTCCTTAGTGATTTGTCTTACCGAATAGAAACTCTTCATGTACATATTTACGCAGAAAATTATTATTAGTTGTATCCAAAAATTTTAAATAAACATATCTATTAGATTGAAAATAAAAAGAGTAAATTACACTCGTGAAAAAGACAGACCATTTGCCAAATCATTTAGTAATAAGACAAATCACAATAAGCACCATAGCTATGAAACAAAAATTGTAATGTAAAAGACAACCTCCCTGGGAGGCCTTGATAGTTGGTATATGGCACATAACATGTATAACTAAATTGAATATTTAAAAAAAAAATTAAAAATTGCAAGAATACAAATAAACATTTGAAAACCAAGTGTCTCTCAGCTGTTTGTTATCTGTGAAGAATCGTCTGGGGAAAAACAGCATGGAACGCTGCTGCAGCTTCATCTGTTGAAAATAATTTGCATGGTGGTGAGCATTAATTACGTGTATAACGTTTACTAGTCTAACAAATTAGCTTTTCCTATTATAACACACATCATTAACATCCTATATTTTTAATAAACTATAAGGCAATTTGTTATCCTAGAACATTGGATCGACCCATTCGGCTTACAGGACTGTTTAACTTCACTCGGGTAGAATTTTACATAGATTTTTTGTAAAATACAATGTTAAAATAATAATCGTTCTATTATTAAAATTGATTTGGTACTTTCTTTTAATCTTGCTGCGCTTAAAAAATGGAAAGATTACTGACTGGTTTAACTAACTATTGAACTTATTCATACTGATAAAATTCAAAGATTTTTTACCTTACATCAACTTATTTTAAATATAACACACAGGCTAACGCAATGAATTTAATAATTTCATTTTGATAAACCATGGCCCTAAACACACCATCTAACCACATTCATTTATATCATTCAAAATGTCAGAAAAAATAGTGACAAACCTTTCATTTATGCCGAAAGGTGTGTAAAGTAAACTATGAACTAACAAAAATAAAAGGAAATACAAAATACTTCTATTTTGAGATTAAGTATTAAAAAAAAAAATAACAGTGATAAATGAACTTGGTAAAAAATTTATTTCTGCAAATCCAATGAATATACATACATGTGTTGAGTTGGCAAGAAAATGAGTTCTGTTTGCACCAGTAGTTTTGTTATTCGTTATGCTGTGAATATAATAATAATCTTAACCAGAATCTTTCGGAATGTCTCGGTATAGAATGTCATTATACAGTATCAAATAAATCAAACTCCTTAGGAATACTAAATCGAGCCCATTCTACTTTGATCAAGCTATTAAGAGTAATAAAAGAAGATAATTCAAAAAACGAATTTAAACCTGGCGATAATGACCTTTAACGAAACACAAAATAAAAATTTGAAATTAACACCTAACGAGATAAATTTTGGAAAAATAAAAGACCCTAATAAAGAAGACAATAGTACACAAAAAAGCACAACAAGATACTGAAAGAGAAAAAGAAATTAGGACAAACAAATTAAATAAAAATCGTGAAGACCCACCCGACATAGAGGAACAACCATATGTTAAAACTCGTACGAAAACAGATATAAACCAGTTGGACAATTTATTGACAAAAATAAGACTATAGAGCTACACAGTAACAATATTAGAAGACCCAGGAAGAAAAATGTGCTTCTGGCACATGATGATGGGAGAATCGAAATTGATTTGGACGCTCTTTCCAGTGACTCTGATGACTTTTTCATAATAGATAACTGATGTAACACACAAAAAACTTAAAACCAAATTATTATATTAGCAATGATATTGAAATATTATGGTTAACAAGTAAAATACAATGTGCAATAAGAAACAATACATTACATTACATTCTAACTAGTCCACTTATAGAAGAAGTAATCAAAACAATATATCTATTACCTGTACCATCACTACAGTACAGTTACTTACGTAATAACTATTATTCATAATAAACTCATATTATTTTATGCCAACCAAACTTATTTAAGACATTGTACATTTATTAAAAATAATTATTTTTGTAATCGAGTAGCCCCTTATAACAATGTATGTATAACTAAAGCCATTAGAAATAATATAGATTCATCCATAACTGTTAATTTATATTTGCATGTCACGCAATTTCACTTTAATATACTTACTTAGGCCATCTTTTAATTATGGCCGATAACCCCTTTTATAAAATTATCAACTCCTATTTTAAGTATTTCTTGGAAAAGTTCACTAGTATAAAAAATATCTGAACAAAACACTCCTAGGTAAAACTATTTCAAAGTATTTGTTTTATGTATAAATTAAAAAACACAGTTAGTTTGTCATCCTGTCATCCGGTGTTGGGACAGGTTGAGATATAAAAGTTTTGCGCACTACAGGTGGGCGTATCTGTTTTGACCATTCCCAACGTCTCGAAAGCAACCCCCGCTGAGACTGCTTTCATCTGAAAAGTTTAACCGGAAAACAGCTATAAAGAGAGATTGACAAGTGGCAAGTGGACAGATGAGAGAGTAATACCCTCTCCGGTACTTATTTTGTTTCTTTTTTTTACATCTCCAATCGCTTTCAGGCGAAGGAACAAAGATTCGGAAAGAGTCAGGTAAAGAAGTTTGGACTTTGAATATATGCTAGGCAGAGGAATAAATGAATATAAGCAGTATAGTGAACTGTGAGGTTCCTCTCCACCCAATTAAGAGAAAAACACCAACATATGGTCTGTAGGATAATTATTCCCGGAAAGCCAAAAACGGCTTTAGTCTCTTCATACCCTTGTAAAAAGAGTTTATTGCAGTTTGAACAAATTTTCTGCTGGTTCTATATGAAGGGTGTCCCAAAAACCTATACATTTTCGGTATTTTTTCAGTTTTTCACTAATAACGCCTAAACTTTTATATTTCTATAAAGTAAAGTGCATAAAATTTTGCGTCGAATGGGTGCCACATATTTGAAATTATATTAAGTCGTTAGAATGATATCCAGTAATAATTCAAACCACGATTTAGCCTCCCATAAACGAGAAGGGCGCTATAAACAAGATACTTTAGGGTAAAATGAATGAAAGAGTAGATGATGTTTGTTGTAAATTGTTCTACCAGTGTTCGCATATGAAACCCGGAACAATATTTGATACTTTAGAGTATACAAATATACGATTTATTTTATATAATATATTTTACATTGCAAAACTAAGGCTTGAAAATCCAAAACACGATTTTTTTTCTAAATGGGAAAAATTACCGTTCTTTGAACTGGCATATCTTCCTAACTACTTGATGTAATTTCAAATATGTTGTGCTCATTCGACAGTTAAATAAGAGAAAAGTCTTAAATAATCTTAAGTAAAAGAAAAAAATAGAAAAGCTTTATTATGATGTACAAGCAAAACACTGATATATACAAATATTAAGAGTTTCAACATACTGGTTTTATCCTTTACTCCTTGCTAGATGCTACTCTTGGAAATCTACGTCGACACCTTCATGGCGAGACTTATTAAGCAGATTTCACTGTTTTTAAATGTTTTCTTTACTCCCGAGAAAAAATTAGAACGCTAATTTTCACGTCAATGATTTCTCACCACGTGGCAGGCACAGGCAAGAGCCAGATCTGTTGCATTTGGCTTAGCTCGGTATTTTATAATGGTTTGTATACGATTTCCAATTTCATAAGTCTAAAAATAAATTTTTCACTATTCGAAATCTTGAATACAGTTTCATAACTTGGAATAAGTTAACGATTTCACTGTATTTAAAAGGTACATACATACAGCAGTAGGTCGTTCGTCCACCTGCATGCTCCAAAATGTGGTCGTAAAAATGATTTATTATACAGTGTTAAATTATAAAGACGAGGCTACTCATCCGAGGAAGCGCTATTGGAGTAGCTATATACATATATATATACAACTAACAATTTTAATTCTCTGAAGTGTGAATATAAACTCAATTTTACCAGAAAGTACCACGGAAGGATAGGCACTTCGTACCATTTTTAAATTCTTTATGTTTTTAATGATCAATTTGATTGTCTTTCTTAATTTTAATTACTTAATAATAACTACTTCGATAGTAACATCATTTTGACGCTAGAGAGCGTCGTCAGCTTAGTTAAAGGGTGGGGAAAGACGACATCCCATTGGCCGAGAAAGTTAGTTTTCTCCTGAAGAGCCGTAGTACGTGTGTATGGCATTCTTTGCCCTGACGTATGCATAGGTGCTTCTGTGTTGAGTGTTAGTCTTTGTTCATATTCACGACTATTTCTACATTTGATCTTTTTGCTTCCAGCGAACAACGGTAAGTGATCATGATTATGTATTAAAAAATTTATTCTTTAGGCTTATAGTATCTTTCAGCATTATTTTTCATATTTTTTTCTTCTTTTTATTATATTTCTTGGAAACTAAGATAACCGAAACTGAAATATTCGTGTTAATTATTTTTAGGGTTTCCTAAGTTTTTTTTTCAAAATAAGAAACACTTATGTTCTCTCAACTGTTCTTCTCTTTGTCTAGGACGGCGTTAGTGAGCCCTCTGTTTCTTTACCTATGCACGTGATATATTATTTCAAGATTCCATTTCATTACCCGACGATAATAACGATAATATTGCCAAATCAATAAAACATGACATACCCATACTAATTACATAATTAATTACTTGATAGTTAAAAAACCATTATTTTTATCATATAGAGTGGGATATCATATTATAAATTACATTCCCCTGATTAATAAATAACTTATTCCGTGTTTTAGAATAAGCAATGATATTTTGCGAGATAGTTATATTTAATGTTCCTATGGTGCTAAAAACAAAAATTATTCCATAGTAAATTATAACGTGAAATTTATTAATTAATTACTTGTTATTAAAAATTAAATTTTTTCCTTTAATATCGAGTAGAGTAACAAATTACAGGTATGGTGTCCTTGATCAAAAATATGTATATTTGAACTATAATTACACAAATTCATTAAAATCTTGTTTCCAATTTGCATGTTAGTGTTATGATTTTCGTATTCCTAGCTTATCTCAACCATTGATATTTTGTATTGTGGATCCACTTAAAAATAAATTTAATCCTTTGAAACAAAAAAAGTATCATTCAACAGTTAATTTCTGTGTAATGTAACACACATTGTCATGTACAGTACCCGTCGATGAGGTGTATTGCTGAAACTGCTTTATAATAATGTTTGTATGATAATAAAAGTAATTAAACAATACTTAGGAAATCAATCAAGAGAGAGTAATCAGCAAGCTCATTAAAACACTTTATTATTATAAGTGTGATACTGCATACTTAGCTTACTTTTTTACTGCTTACGCTCCCGCTCTATCTCTTTCTCACTCTCTCTCTCTCTCTCTCTTTAATTATATATGTATATTTTGAATTTAATTTTTCTAAGAATATATGCAATAACCATAATAATTTACACATTAGCACATAAACCTGTAATAAATGTATTATGAAACACTTCACTAACCTTAAAAAAATAAATTGATGGAAAAAGTGGTCCCATAATCAGTAAAAAAAATTTAATTTAACGTGATTTTTTATACATGCAAATTAATTTAAGACTTCACAATTTAAATTACTGAATACTGTTTTAAAATTAACTGAATATTGTAAATTGTTAAATATACGTGTAGCCTCCAATAGTTTCTTTAAAGGTATTACATATCATTAATTATGTGCAGTACAATAATTTTAAAAAAAGATTAATATTTATGCATAATATACAAAGGCCATTATTACTCTTTTTCTTGGGCGAATAAAACAGATTTCTTGTTATAAAAAATGTAAGACACCTTTAAAATGGTACAATTAAATTTAGGATAGGAAGTAAGAATTGCTTTGTTAAAACTAATTGAAGACTATAAACTATTATTATAATAATTTTATATCTGTTTTATAGGAGGAAATGAGTGCTCAAAAAAGATTGGAAACTATAAGGAAAAACTCTTCAATGAATTCTAAGAAGTCTCAAAAACTTTCAGATGTGGTGAAGCTTCACAATGCTGAAAACAGCCACATCCTTCCAAATGAATTCCTTTCAATTCCTAGTGGAACAAGTCTCCAGGATAGACTCAAAATGGCAAGACTCCCGAAAGATATTGTGAAATGCAGACGGGAACAATCCAACAAAGAAAACAGCCATTCATCGAATAATATTATCATCAAGGAGACCTCGAGCACTCTGACCCTGAGAGATGCCTTGAAACTCCACAACACTGAAAACAGCCACCTCCCTCCAAATGAGTTTCTATCCATTCCTAGTGGATCCACTCTCCAGGATAGACTAAAAATGGCGAGGCTCCCGAAAGATAATGTGAAATGCAGACGGGAACAATCCAACAAAGAAAACAGCCATTCATCGAATAATATTATCATCAAGGAGACCTCGAGCACTCTGACCCTGAGAGACGCCTTGAAACTCCACAACACTGAAAACAGCCACCTCCCTCCAAATGAGTTTCTTTCCATTCCTAGTGGATCCACTCTCCAGGATAGGCTTAAAATTGCCAGGCTCCCTAAAGGTAATGTGAAATGCAGACCGGAACTAGCCAACAAAGAAAATAGCCATTCATCGAATAAAGTTATTATCAAGGAGTCCTCCAGCACTGTGACCCTGAGAGATGCCTTGAAACTCCACAACACTGAAAACAGCCACCTCCCTCCAAATGAGTTTCTATCCATTCCTAGTGGATCCACTCTCGAGGATAGGCTTAAAATTGCCAGGCTCCCTAAAGATAATGTGAAATGCAGACCAGAACTAGCCAACAAAGAAAATAGCCATTCATCGAATAAAGTTATTATCAAGGAGTCCTCCAGCACTGTGACCCTGAGAGACGCCTTGAAACTCCACAACATTGAAAACAGCCACCTCCCTCCAAATGAGTTTCTATCCATTCCTAGTGGATCCTCTCTCCAGGATAGACTTAAAATGGCAAGGCTCCCGAAAGATAATGTGAAATGCAGATCGGAACAATCCAACAAAGAAAACAGCCAATCGAATGAAGTTGTTATCAAGGAGTCCTCCAGCACTTTGACCCTGAGAGATGCCTTGAAACTCCACAACATTGAAAATAGGCAACTTATGAATAATGGGATTTCTACAGGCCTTAACAACAGGGAGAACTTTCACAAACTCCAGGCTTCCTCGAAATCTTCCGATCCGGAGATAAAAGTGATTTGTCTTCAGGAGAGACTCCAAAATGTCAGACTGGTTTCTACAAATGGAAAACGCGCTGCTTAAAGGGAAGGTTTTCCCAAACGTGTTCAGGAGAGACTTGCAAAATACAGAAATAATAAGGCATTCTAAATATTATCGGGGCAATACCATTATGTTTTATTTTAAGATGATTGTTCAATTGTTTTACTTAATGATCTAAATATTTGAGATAACATATGTACATATTATTGCAGATACTTGCATGTTAATTAATTCTTTGTATATGTTTGTGGAATGGCCAAATTGTAACTATAAATGTAAGGTTTAATATATAAAATTATAAATAATATATATAAATATAAATACTTGTAAATATAAATACTATTAAGATTTAAGTTTGAGATAACTATGCATTACTGCAGATACTTTGGCTCCTAATTGCTAGTACGATTGGGATGTATATGTTTCCAATATGGTATTATGTCATTAATGTAAAACTTTTATATTAGTTTCACAAAATTTGGTGAATTTTTTTTTTGTCTATGTTTATTATTGAAAGCTGAAATATACTGACTATAAAATTTTATTTATCTTTTTCTTATTGTGCCAATTAAACTTCTTAGTTACTTATTACATACTGATGCATGACGTTTCCAAGTTTATAACACATATATGTATAAATATATATATGGGTTTCACAGAAAACAGATTATGGGGAAAGTAAGTAACCAGACAAAACCAAGTTTGTTAGTCGTCAGAATTTTACACAAAAGGTTGAACTAAATATGGAAGCATGGGGGATGGATAATAGGAGATCATGCTCAACCTGACAGCACTGAATATTCATGTTTTTTTATAAGATATTTATTATTTTTATAAATCAGTAGACAATTGTAAATATGAAACATTTAAAACAATAACTTTACGTACGAGAACCACACATACACATTTAACCATTAAATTTTTTAATTTAAAATAAAGTGTCATTTTTCCTCTTAATAACTAAAAATAAAATATTAAAAATTGTAGGAATCATTTCGATAGATTTGGGTGTTGTCGTGAGGGTACCAGATTGAATGGATTTAAATTAAAAATATAGGAAATAAGAAAAATAGAAATGTTTAATTCCTTGCAGTGGACAGAGTAAAGGGAGATAAATGATTATTTTTTATAAAATAATAAAAATATTGAATTTAACTTATACCTTTCCATGATGATTGAAACTTTCCGTGATTCTCGGTACACAAATAGCAGCTGATAAAAATCAGTTGTCATAATAATCTAAAACCGGCTTATCAGGCCAGAACTTGGTAATTGGGGCTGGGTGCCCTAGGTACCAAGAGGGGGGCAGTCATATGAAAAATATAATAATACCTAATTTACTGTTCTGAACTCATAACTTTGCAGCTAGAATACAATAAAATATAAATATTTGTAAACATAACATGCTGATGTAGCATATGTATGGACATAGGAAACTTAGGATTTATATCATAAATAGGATAGGGTATAAATAAAAGTTTTGAAATTTTATGCCCAAAAATAGGTATTTTATTACACGCATATAATTGTATATATATATTTTTTTTTTTTACAAGTTTTTATTTTATCAACTATGAATTTAATAAATTTTATCCCTGTTTGAACCATTATAACAGAATGTATTCTTGAGACAAAAAAATTTCTCACAATTATAAAGTTGAGAAACAAAAAATCCAAATAAATTGTTTGGAATCAATTAAAAATGATAAAAGAAACCACCATTGTACTGCTTGGACCATCGTAAGCTTAGCGAAAGAAAATCATGAACTTTCGAAAATGGTAACTAACTAAAATTTTAAAACGTATTTGGTTAGTCTATAAAATAAATTGCCTTCGAAGTGCCATGATATATTCTGCGGTGAAATAATAGACCTAACTAGTCTAAAACCTTATGCTGTCTGTGACTATACACAGATTCTGAGGATGACTAGTACATTATTAATGTTTGAAGTACAGCTGTTAATAATATGTACCTAAATGGTTTAAGATGCACCAAATAGGAATGAATGAAATTATCACGCAGAAAATTATTATTAGTTGTATCCAAAAATTTTAAATAAACATATCTATTAGATTGAAAATAAAAAGAGTAAATTACACTCGTGAAAAAGACAGACCATTTGCCAAATCATTTAGTAATAAGACGAATCACAATAAGCACCATAGCTATGAAACAAAAATTGTAATGTAAAAGACAACCTCCCTGGGAGGCCTTGATAGTTGGTATATGGCACATAACATGTATAACTAAATTGAATATTTAAAAAAAAAATTAAAAATTGCAAGAATACAAATAAACATTTGAAAACCAAGTGTCTCTCAGCTATTTGTTATCTGTGAAGAATCGTCTGGGAAAAACAGCATGGAACGCTGCTGCAGCTTCATCTGTTGAAAATAATTTGCATGGTGGTGAGCATTAATTACGTGTATAACATTTACTAGTCTAACAAATTAGCTTTTCCTATTATAACACACATCATTAACATCCTATATTTTTAATAAACTATAAGGCAATTTGTTATCCTAGAACATTGGATCGACCCATTCGGCTTTTAGGACTGTTTAACTTCAATCGGGTAGAATTTTACATAGATTTTTTGTAAAATACAATGTTAAAATAATAATCGTTCTATTATTAAAATTGATTTGGTACTTTCTTTTAATCTTGCTGCGCTTAAAAAATGGAAAGATTACTGACTGGTTTAACTAACTATTGAACTTATTCATACTGATAAAATTCAAAGATTTTTTACCTTACATCAACTTATTTTAAATATAACACACAGGCTAACGCAATGAATTTAATAATTTCATTTTGATAAACCATGGCCCTAAACACACCATCTAACCACATTCATTTATATCATTCAAAATGTCAGAAAAAATAGTGACAAACCTTTCATTTATGCCGAAAGGTGTGTAAAGTAAACTATGAACTAACAAAAATAAAAGGAAATACAAAATACTTCTACTTTGAGATTAAGTATTAAAAAAAAAAAATAACACTGATAAATGAACTTGCTAAAAAATTTATTTCTGCAAATCCAATGAATATACATACATGTGTTGAGTTGGCAAGAAAATGAGTTCTGTTTGCACCAGTAGTTTTGTTATTCGTTATGCTGTGAATATAATAATAATCTTAACCAGAATCTTTCGGAATGTCTCGGTAAATTTTGGAAAAATAAAAGACCCTATTAAAGAAGACAATAGTACACAAAAAAGCCCAACAAGATACTGAAATAGAAAAAGAAATTAGGACAAACAAATTAAATAAAAATCGTGAAGACCCACCCGACATAGAGGAACGACCATATGTTAAAACTCGTACGAAAACAGATATAAACCAGTTGGACAATTTATTGACAAAAATAAGACTATAGAGTTACACAGTAACAATATTAGAAGACCTAGGAAGAAAAATGTGCTTCTGGCACATGATGATGGGAGAATGGAAATTGATTTGGACGCTCTTTCCAGTGACTCTGATGACTTTTTCATAATAGATAACTGATGTAACACACAAACAGACTTAAAACCAAATTATTATATTAGCAATGATATTGAAATATTATGGTTAACAAGTAAAATACAATGTGCAATAAGAAACAATACATTACATTACATTCTAACTAGTCCACTTATAGAAGAAGTAATCAAAACAATATATCTATTACCTGTACCATCACTACAGTACAGTTACTTACGTAATAACTATTATTCATAATAAACTCATATTATTTTATGCCAACCAAACTTATTTAAGACATTGTACATTTATTAAAAATAATTATTTTTGTAATCGAGTAGCCCCTTATAACAATGTATGTATAACTAAAGCCATTAGAAATAATATAGATTCATCCATAACTGTTAATTTATATTTGCATGTCACGCAATTTCACTTTAATATACTTACTTAGGCCATCTTTTAATTATGGCCGATAACCCCTTTTATAAAATTATCAACTCCTATTTTAAGTATTTCTTGGAAAAGTTCACTAGTATAAAAAATATCTGAACAAAACACTCCTAGGTAAAACTATTTCAAAGTATTTGTTTTATGTATAAATTAAAAAACACAGTTAGTTTGTCATCCTGTCATCCGGTGTTGGGACAGGTTGAGATATAAAAGTTTTGCGCACTACAGGTGGGCGTATCTGTTTTGACCATTCCCAACGTCTCGAAAGCAACCCCCGCTGAGACTGCTTTCATCTGAAAAGTTTAACCGGAAAACAGCTATAAAGAGAGATTGACAAGTGGCAAGTGGACAGATGAGAGAGTAATACCCTCTTCGGTACTTATTTTGTTTCTTTTTTTTACATCTCCAATCGCTTTCAGGCGAAGGAACAAAGATTCGGAAAGAGTCAGGTAAAGAAGTTTGGACTTTGAATATATGCTAGGCAGAGGAATAAATGAATATAAGCAGTATAGTGAACTGTGAGGTTCCTCTCCACCCAATTAAGAGAAAAACACCAACATATGGTCTGTAGGATAATTATTCCCGGAAAGCCAAAAACGGCTTTAGTCTCTTCATACCCTTGTAAAAAGAGTTTATTGCAGTTTGAACAAATTTTCTGCTGGTTCTATATGAAGGGTGTCCCAAAAACCTATACATTTTCGGTATTTTTTCAGTTTTTCACTAATAACGCCTAAACTTTTATATTTCTATAAAGTAAAGTGCATAAAATTTTGAGTCGAATGGGTGCCACATATTTGAAATTACATTAAGTCGTTAGAATGATATCCAGTAATAATTAAAACCACGATTTAGCCTCCCATAAACGAGAAGGGCGCTATAAACAAGATACTTTAGGGTAAAATGAATGAAAGAGTAGATGATGTTTGTTGTAAATTGTTCTACCAGTGTTCGAATATGAAACCCGGAACAATATTTGATACTTTAGAGTATACAAATATACGATTTATTTTATATAATATATTTTACATTGCAAAACTAAGGCTTGAAAATCCAAAACACGATTTTTTTTCTAAATGGGAAAAATTACCGTTCTTTGAACTGGCATATCTTCCTAACTACTTGATGTAATTTCAAATATGTTGTGCTCATTCGACAGTTAAATAAGAGAAAAGTCTTAAATAATCTTAAGTAAAAGAAAAAAATAGAAAAGCTTTATTATGATGTACAAGCAAAACACTGATATATACAAATATTAAGAGTTTCAACGTACTGGTTTTATCCTTTACTCCTTGCTAGATGCTACTCTTGGAAATCTACGTCGACACCTTCATGGCGAGACTTATTAAGCAGATTTCATTGTTTTTAAATGTTTTCTTTACTCCCGAGAAAAAATTAGAACGCTAATTTTCACGTCAATGATTTCTCACCACGTGGCAGGCACAGGCAAGAGCCAGATCTGTTGCATTTGGCTTAGCTCGGTATTTTATAATGGTTTGTATACGATTTCCAATTTCATAAGTCTAAAAATAAATTTTTCACTATTCGAAATCTTGAATACAGTTTCATAACTTGGAATAAGTTAACGATTTCACTGTATTTAAAAGGTACATACATACAGCAGTAGGTCGTTCGTCCACCTGCATGCTCCAAAATGTGGTCGTAAAAATGATTTATTATACAGTGTTAAATTATAAAGACGAGGCTACTCATCCGAGGAAGCGCTATTGGAGTAGCTATATACATATATATATATATATATATACAACTAACAGTTTTAATTCTCTGAAGTGTGAATATAAACTCAATTTTACCAGAAAGTACCACGGAAGGATAGGCACTTCGTACCATTTTTAAATTCTTTATGTTTTTAATGATCAATTTGATTGTCTTTCTTAATTTTAATTACTTAATAATAACTACTTCGATAGTAACATCATTTTGACGCTAGAGAGCGTCGTCAGCTTAGTTAAAGGGTGGGGTAAGACGACATCCCATTGGCCGAGAAAGGTAGCTTTCTCCTGAAGAGCCGTAGTACGTGTGTATGGCATTCTTTGCCCTGACGTATGCATAGGTGCTTCTGTGTTGAGTGTTAGTCTTTGTTCAGATTCACGACTATTTCTACATTTGATCTTTTTGCTTCCAGCGAACAACGGTAAGTGATCATGATTATGTATTAAAAAATTTATTCTTTAGGCTTATAGTATCTTTCAGCATTATTTTTCATATTTTTTTCTTCTTTTTATTATATTTCTTGGAAAGTAAGATAACCGAAACTGAAATATTCGTGTTAATTATTTTTAGGGTTTCCTAAGTTTTTTTTTCAAAATAAGAAACACTTATGTTCTCTCAACTGTTCTTCTCTTTGTCTAGGACGGCGTTAGTGAGCCCTCTGTTTCTTTACCTATGCACGTGATATATTATTTCAAGATTCCATTTCATTACCCGACGATAATAACGATAATATTGCCAAATCAATAAAACATGACATACCCATACTAATTACATAATTAATTACTTGATAATTAAAAAAACATTATTTTTATCATATAGAGTGGGATGTCATATTATAAATTACATTTCCCTGATTAATAAATAACTTATTCCGTGTTTTAGAATAAGAAATGATATTTTGCGAGATAGTTATATTTAATGTTCCTATGGTGCTAAAAACAAAAATTATTCCATAGTAAATTATAACGTGAAATTTATTAATTAATTACTTGTTATTAAAAATTAAATTTTTTCCTTTAATATCGAGTAGAGTAACAAATTACAGGTATGGTGTCCTTGATCAAAAATATGTATATTTGAACTATAATTACACAAATTCATTAAAATCTTGTTTCCAATTTGCATGTTAGTGTTATGATTTTCGTATTCCTAGCTTATCTCAACCATTGATATTTTGTATTGTGGATCCACTTAAAAATAAATTTAATCCTTTGAAACAAAAAAAGTATCATTCAACAGTTAATTTCTGTGTAATGTAACACACATTGTCATGTACAGTACCCGTCGATGAGGTGTATTGCTGAAACTGCTTTATAATAATGTTTGTATGATAATAAAAGTAATTAAACAATACTTAGGAAATCAATCAAGAGAGAGTAATCAGCAAGCTCATTAAAACACTTTATTATTATAAGTGTGATACTGCATACTTAGCTTACTTTTTTACTGCTTACTCTCTCGCTCTATCTCTTTCTCTCTCTCTCTCTCTCTCTCTCTCTCTCTTTAATTATATATGTATATTTTGAATTTAATTTTTCTAAGAATATATGCAATAACCATAACAATTTACACATTAGCACATAAACCTGTAATAAATGTATTATGAAACACTTCACTAACCTTAAAAAAATAAATTGATGGAAAAAGTGGTCCCATAATCAGTAAAAAAAATTTAATTTAACGTGATTTTTTATACATGCAAATTAATTTAAGACTTCACAATTTAAATTACTGAATACTGTTTTAAAATTAACTGAATATTGTAAATTGTTAAATATACGTGTAGCCCCCAATAGTTTCTTTAAAGGTATTACATATCATTAATTATGTGCAGAACAATAATTTAAAAAAAAAATTAATATTTATGCATAATATACAAAGGCCATTATTACTCTTTTTCTTGGGCGAATAAAACAGATTTCTTGTTATAAAAAATGTAAGACACCTTTAAAATGGTACAATTAAATTTAGGATAGGAAGTAAGAATTGCTTTGTTAAAACTAATTGAAGACTATAAACTATTATTATAATAATTTTATATCTGTTTTATAGGAGGAAATGAGTGCTCAAAAAAGATTGGAAACTATAAGGAAAAACTCTTCAATGAATTCTAAGAAGTCTCAAAAACTTTCAGATGTGGTGAAGCTTCACAATGCTGAAAACAGCCACATCCTTCCAAATGAATTCCTTTCAATTCCTAGTGGAACAAGTCTCCAGGATAGACTCAAAATGGCAAGACTCCCGAAAGATATTGTGAAATGCAGACGGGAACAATCCAACAAAGAAAACAGCCATTCATCGAATAATATTATCATCAAGGAGACCTCGAGCACTCTGACCCTGAGAGATGCCTTGAAACTCCACAACACTGAAAACAGCCACCTCCCTCCAAATGAGTTTCTATCCATTCCTAGTGGATCCACTCTCCAGGATAGACTAAAAATGGCGAGGCTCCCGAAAGATAATGTGAAATGCAGACGGGAACAATCCAACAAAGAAAACAGCCATTCATCGAATAATATTATCATCAAGGAGACCTCGAGCACTCTGACCCTGAGAGACGCCTTGAAACTCCACAACACTGAAAACAGCCACCTCCCTCCAAATGAGTTTCTTTCCATTCCTAGTGGATCCACTCTCCAGGATAGGCTTAAAATTGCCAGGCTCCCTAAAGATAATGTGAAATGCAGACCGGAACTAGCCAACAAAGAAAATAGCCATTCATCGAATAAAGTTATTATCAAGGAGTCCTCCAGCACTGTGACCCTGAGAGATGCCTTGAAACTCCACAACACTGAAAACAGCCACCTCCCTCCAAATGAGTTTCTATCCATTCCTAGTGGATCCACTCTCCAGGATAGGCTTAAAATTGCCAGGCTCCCGAAAGATAATGTGAAATGCAGATCGGAACAATCCAACAAAGAAAACAGCCAATCGAATGAAGTTGTTATCAAGGAGTCCTCCAGCACTGTGACCCTGAGAGATGCCTTGAAACTCCACAACACTGAAAACAGCCACCTCCCTCCAAATGAGTTTCTATCCATTCCTAGTGGATCCACTCTCCAGGATAGGCTTAAAATTGCCAGGCTCCCTAAAGATAATGTGAAATGCAGACCAGAACTAGCCAACAAAGAAAATAGCCATTCATCGAATAAAGTTATTATCAAGGAGTCCTCCAGCACTGTGACCCTGAGAGACGCCTTGAAACTCCACAACATTGAAAACAGCCACCTCCCTCCAAATGAGTTTCTATCCATTCCTAGTGGATCCTCTCTCCAGGATAGACTTAAAATGGCAAGGCTCCCGAAAGATAATGTGAAATGCAGATCGGAACAATCCAACAAAGAAAACAGCCAATCGAATGAAGTTGTTATCAAGGAGTCCTCCAGCACTTTGACCCTGAGAGATGCCTTGAAACTCCACAACATCGAAAATAGGCAACTTATGAATAATGGGATTTCTACAGGCCTTAACAACAGGGAGAATGAAGTAATGTCTTCTATGTCTGAGAACTTTCACAAACTCCAGGCTTCCTCGAAATCTTCCGATCCGGAGATAAAAGTGATTTGTCTTCAGGAGAGACTCCAAAATGTCAGACTGGTTTCTACAAATGGAAAACGCGCTGCTTAAAGGGAAGGTTTTCCCAAACGTGTTCAGGAGAGACTTGCAAAATACAGAAATAATAAGGCATTCTAAATATTATCGGGGCAATACCATTATGTTTTATTTTAAGATGATTGTTCAATTGTTTTACTTAATGATCTAAATATTTGAGATAACATATGTACATATTATTGCAGATACTTGCATGTTAATTAATTCTTTGTATATGTTTGTGGAATGGCCAAATTGTAACTATAAATGTAAGGTTTAATATAAAAAATTATAAATAATATATATAAATATAAATACTTGTAAATATAAATACTATTAAGATTTAAGTTTGAGATAACTATGCATTACTGCAGATACTTTGGCTCCTAATTGCTAGTACGATTGAGATGTATATGTTTCCAATATGGTATTATGTCATTAATGTAAAACTTTTATATTAGTTTCACAAAATTTGGTGAATTTTTTTTTTGTCTATGTTTATTATTGAAAGCTGAAATATACTGACTATAAAATTTTATTTATCTTTTTCTTATTGTGCCAATTAAACTTCTTAGTTACTTATTACATACTGATGCATGACGTTTCCAAGTTTATAACACATATATGTATAAATATATATATGGGTTTCACAGAAAACAGATTATGGGGAAAGTAAGTAACCAGACAAAACCAAGTTTGTTAGTCGTCAGAATTTTACACAAAAGGTTGAACTAAATATGGAAGCATGGGGGATGGATAATAGGAGATCATGCTCAACCTGACAGCACTGAATATTCATGTTTTTTTATAAGATATTTATTATTTTTATAAATCAGTAGACAATTGTAAATATGAAACATTTAAAACAATAACTTTACGTACGAGAACCACACATACACATTTAACCATTAAATTTTTTAATTTAAAATAAAGTGTCATTTTTCCTCTTAATAACTAAAAATAAAATATTAAAAATTGTAGGAATCATTTCGATAGATTTGGGTGTTGTCGTGAGGGTACCAGATTGAATGGATTTAAATTAAAAATATAGGAAATAAGAAAAATAGAAATGTTTAATTCCTTGCAGTGGACAGAGTAAAGGGAGATAAATGATTATTTTTTATAAAATAATAAAAATATTGAATTTAACTTATACCTTTCCATGATGATTGAAACTTTCCGTGATTCTCGGTACACAAATAGCAGCTGATAAAAATCAGTTGTCATAATAATCTAAAACCGGCTTATCAGGCCAGAACTTGGTAATTGGGGCTGGGTGCCCTAGGTACCAAGAGGGGGGCAGTCATATGAAAAATATAATAATACCTAATTTACTGTTCTGAACTCATAACTTTGCAGCTAGAATACAATAAAATATAAATATTTGTAAACATAACATGCTGATGTAGCATATGTATGGACATAGGAAACTTAGGATTTCTATCATAAATAGGATAGGGTATAAATAAAAGTTTTGAAATTTTATGCCCAAAAATAGGTATTTTATTACACGCATATAATTGTATATATATATTTTTTTTTTTTACAAGTTTTTATTTTATCAACTATGAATTTAATAAATTTTATCCCTGTTTGAACCATTATAACAGAATGTATTCTTGAGACAAAAAAATTTCTCACAATTATAAAGTTGAGAAACAAAAAATCTAAATAAATTGTTTGGAATCAATTAAAAATGATAAAAGAAACCACCATTCTACTGCTTGGACCATCGTAAGCTTAGCGAAAGAAAATAATGAACTTTCGAAAATGGTAACTAACTAAAATTTTAAAACGTATTCGGTTAGTCTATAAAATAAATTGCCTTCGAAGTGCCATGATATATTCTGCGGTGAAATAATAGACCTAACTAGTCTAAAACCTTATGCTGTCTGTGACTATACACAGATTCTGAGGATGACTAGTACATTATTAATGTTTGAAGTACAGCTGTTAATAATATGTATCTAAATGGTTTAAGATGCACCAAATAGGAATGAATGAAATTATGTAATTTTCAAATGAAAATTACATATTTACGCAGAAAATTATTATTAGTTGTATCCAAAAATTTTAAATAAACATATCTATTAGATTGAAAATAAAAAGAGTAAATTACACTCGTGAAAAAGACAGACCATTTGCCAAATCATTTAGTAATAAGACGAATCATAATAAGCACCATAGCTATGAAACAAAAATTGTAATGTAAAAGACAACCTCCCTGGGAGGCCTTGATAGTTGGTATATGGCACATAACATGTATAACTAAATTGAATATTTAAAAAAAAAATTAAAAATTGCAAGAATACAAATAAACATTTGAAAACCAAGTGTCTCTCAGCTATTTGTTATCTGTGAAGAATCGTCTGGGAAAAACAGCATGGAACGCTGCTGCAGCTTCATCTGTTGAAAATAATTTGCATGGTGGTGAGCATTAATTACGTGTATAACATTTACTAGTCTAACAAATTAGCTTTTCCTATTATAACACACATCATTAACATCCTATATTTTTAATAAACTATAAGGCAATTTGTTATCCTAGAACATTGGATCGACCCATTCGGCTTTTAGGACTGTTTAACTTCAATCGGGTAGAATTTTACATAGATTTTTTGTAAAATACAATGTTAAAATAATAATCGTTCTATTATTAAAATTGATTTGGTACTTTCTTTTAATCTTGCTGCGCTTAAAAAATGGAAAGATTACTGACTGGTTTAACTAACTATTGAACTTATTCATACTGATAAAATTCAAAGATTTTTTACCTTACATCAACTTATTTTAAATATAACACACAGGCTAACGCAATGAATTTAATAATTTCATTTTGATAAACCATGGCCCTAAACACACCATCTAACCACATTCATTTATATCATTCAAAATGTCAGAAAAAATAGTGACAAACCTTTCATTTATGCCGAAAGGTGTGTAAAGTAAACTATGAACTAACAAAAATAAAAGGAAATACAAAATACTTCTACTTTGAGATTAAGTATTAAAAAAAAAAAATAACACTGATAAATGAACTTGCTAAAAAATTTATTTCTGCAAATCCAATGAATATACATACATGTGTTGAGTTGGCAAGAAAATGAGTTCTGTTTGCACCAGTAGTTTTGTTATTCGTTATGCTGTGAATATAATAATAATCTTAACCAGAATCTTTCGGAATGTCTCGGTAAATTTTGGAAAAATAAAAGACCCTATTAAAGAAGACAATAGTACACAAAAAAGCCCAACAAGATACTGAAATAGAAAAAGAAATTAGGACAAACAAATTAAATAAAAATCGTGAAGACCCACCCGACATAGAGGAACGACCATATGTTAAAACTCGTACGAAAACAGATATAAACCAGTTGGACAATTTATTGACAAAAATAAGACTATAGAGTTACACAGTAACAATATTAGAAGACCTAGGAAGAAAAATGTGCTTCTGGCACATGATGATGGGAGAATGGAAATTGATTTGGACGCTCTTTCCAGTGACTCTGATGACTTTTTCATAATAGATAACTGATGTAACACACAAACAGACTTAAAACCAAATTATTATATTAGCAATGATATTGAAATATTATGGTTAACAAGTAAAATACAATGTGCAATAAGAAACAATACATTACATTACATTCTAACTAGTCCACTTATAGAAGAAGTAATCAAAACAATATATCTATTACCTGTACCATCACTACAGTACAGTTACTTACGTAATAACTATTATTCATAATAAACTCATATTATTTTATGCCAACCAAACTTATTTAAGACATTGTACATTTATTAAAAATAATTATTTTTGTAATCGAGTAGCCCCTTATAACAATGTATGTATAACTAAAGCCATTAGAAATAATATAGATTCATCCATAACTGTTAATTTATATTTGCATGTCACGCAATTTCACTTTAATATACTTACTTAGGCCATCTTTTAATTATGGCCGATAACCCCTTTTATAAAATTATCAACTCCTATTTTAAGTATTTCTTGGAAAAGTTCACTAGTATAAAAAATATCTGAACAAAACACTCCTAGGTAAAACTATTTCAAAGTATTTGTTTTATGTATAAATTAAAAAACACAGTTAGTTTGTCATCCTGTCATCCGGTGTTGGGACAGGTTGAGATATAAAAGTTTTGCGCACTACAGGTGGGCGTATCTGTTTTGACCATTCCCAACGTCTCGAAAGCAACCCCCGCTGAGACTGCTTTCATCTGAAAAGTTTAACCGGAAAACAGCTATAAAGAGAGATTGACAAGTGGCAAGTGGACAGATGAGAGAGTAATACCCTCTTCGGTACTTATTTTGTTTCTTTTTTTTACATCTCCAATCGCTTTCAGGCGAAGGAACAAAGATTCGGAAAGAGTCAGGTAAAGAAGTTTGGACTTTGAATATATGCTAGGCAGAGGAATAAATGAATATAAGCAGTATAGTGAACTGTGAGGTTCCTCTCCACCCAATTAAGAGAAAAACACCAACATATGGTCTGTAGGATAATTATTCCCGGAAAGCCAAAAACGGCTTTAGTCTCTTCATACCCTTGTAAAAAGAGTTTATTGCAGTTTGAACAAATTTTCTGCTGGTTCTATATGAAGGGTGTCCCAAAAACCTATACATTTTCGGTATTTTTTCAGTTTTTCACTAATAACGCCTAAACTTTTATATTTCTATAAAGTAAAGTGCATAAAATTTTGAGTCGAATGGGTGCCACATATTTGAAATTACATTAAGTCGTTAGAATGATATCCAGTAATAATTAAAACCACGATTTAGCCTCCCATAAACGAGAAGGGCGCTATAAACAAGATACTTTAGGGTAAAATGAATGAAAGAGTAGATGATGTTTGTTGTAAATTGTTCTACCAGTGTTCGAATATGAAACCCGGAACAATATTTGATACTTTAGAGTATACAAATATACGATTTATTTTATATAATATATTTTACATTGCAAAACTAAGGCTTGAAAATCCAAAACACGATTTTTTTTCTAAATGGGAAAAATTACCGTTCTTTGAACTGGCATATCTTCCTAACTACTTGATGTAATTTCAAATATGTTGTGCTCATTCGACAGTTAAATAAGAGAAAAGTCTTAAATAATCTTAAGTAAAAGAAAAAAATAGAAAAGCTTTATTATGATGTACAAGCAAAACACTGATATATACAAATATTAAGAGTTTCAACGTACTGGTTTTATCCTTTACTCCTTGCTAGATGCTACTCTTGGAAATCTACGTCGACACCTTCATGGCGAGACTTATTAAGCAGATTTCATTGTTTTTAAATGTTTTCTTTACTCCCGAGAAAAAATTAGAACGCTAATTTTCACGTCAATGATTTCTCACCACGTGGCAGGCACAGGCAAGAGCCAGATCTGTTGCATTTGGCTTAGCTCGGTATTTTATAATGGTTTGTATACGATTTCCAATTTCATAAGTCTAAAAATAAATTTTTCACTATTCGAAATCTTGAATACAGTTTCATAACTTGGAATAAGTTAACGATTTCACTGTATTTAAAAGGTACATACATACAGCAGTAGGTCGTTCGTCCACCTGCATGCTCCAAAATGTGGTCGTAAAAATGATTTATTATACAGTGTTAAATTATAAAGACGAGGCTACTCATCCGAGGAAGCGCTATTGGAGTAGCTATATACATATATATATATATATATATACAACTAACAGTTTTAATTCTCTGAAGTGTGAATATAAACTCAATTTTACCAGAAAGTACCACGGAAGGATAGGCACTTCGTACCATTTTTAAATTCTTTATGTTTTTAATGATCAATTTGATTGTCTTTCTTAATTTTAATTACTTAATAATAACTACTTCGATAGTAACATCATTTTGACGCTAGAGAGCGTCGTCAGCTTAGTTAAAGGGTGGGGTAAGACGACATCCCATTGGCCGAGAAAGGTAGCTTTCTCCTGAAGAGCCGTAGTACGTGTGTATGGCATTCTTTGCCCTGACGTATGCATAGGTGCTTCTGTGTTGAGTGTTAGTCTTTGTTCAGATTCACGACTATTTCTACATTTGATCTTTTTGCTTCCAGCGAACAACGGTAAGTGATCATGATTATGTATTAAAAAATTTATTCTTTAGGCTTATAGTATCTTTCAGCATTATTTTTCATATTTTTTTCTTCTTTTTATTATATTTCTTGGAAACTAAGATAACCGAAACTGAAATATTCGTGTTAATTATTTTTAGGGTTTCCTAAGTTTTTTTTTCAAAATAAGAAACACTTATGTTCTCTCAACTGTTCTTCTCTTTGTCTAGGACGGCGTTAGTGAGCCCTCTGTTTCTTTACCTATGCACGTGATATATTATTTCAAGATTCCATTTCATTACCCGACGATAATAACGATAATATTGCCAAATCAATAAAACATGACATACCCATACTAATTACATAATTAATTACTTGATAATTAAAAAAACATTATTTTTATCATATAGAGTGGGATGTCATATTATAAATTACATTTCCCTGATTAATAAATAACTTATTCCGTGTTTTAGAATAAGAAATGATATTTTGCGAGATAGTTATATTTAATGTTCCTATGGTGCTAAAAACAAAAATTATTCCATAGTAAATTATAACGTGAAATTTATTAATTAATTACTTGTTATTAAAAATTAAATTTTTTCCTTTAATATCGAGTAGAGTAACAAATTACAGGTATGGTGTCCTTGATCAAAAATATGTATATTTGAACTATAATTACACAAATTCATTAAAATCTTGTTTCCAATTTGCATGTTAGTGTTATGATTTTCGTATTCCTAGCTTATCTCAACCATTGATATTTTGTATTGTGGATCCACTTAAAAATAAATTTAATCCTTTGAAACAAAAAAAGTATCATTCAACAGTTAATTTCTGTGTAATGTAACACACATTGTCATGTACAGTACCCGTCGATGAGGTGTATTGCTGAAACTGCTTTATAATAATGTTTGTATGATAATAAAAGTAATTAAACAATACTTAGGAAATCAATCAAGAGAGAGTAATCAGCAAGCTCATTAAAACACTTTATTATTATAAGTGTGATACTGCATACTTAGCTTACTTTTTTACTGCTTACTCTCTCGCTCTATCTCTTTCTCTCTCTCTCTCTCTCTCTCTCTCTCTTTAATTATATATGTATATTTTGAATTTAATTTTTCTAAGAATATATGCAATAACCATAACAATTTACACATTAGCACATAAACCTGTAATAAATGTATTATGAAACACTTCACTAACCTTAAAAAAATAAATTGATGGAAAAAGTGGTCCCATAATCAGTAAAAAAAATTTAATTTAACGTGATTTTTTATACATGCAAATTAATTTAAGACTTCACAATTTAAATTACTGAATACTGTTTTAAAATTAACTGAATATTGTAAATTGTTAAATATACGTGTAGCCCCCAATAGTTTCTTTAAAGGTATTACATATCATTAATTATGTGCAGAACAATAATTTAAAAAAAAAATTAATATTTATGCATAATATACAAAGGCCATTATTACTCTTTTTCTTGGGCGAATAAAACAGATTTCTTGTTATAAAAAATGTAAGACACCTTTAAAATGGTACAATTAAATTTAGGATAGGAAGTAAGAATTGCTTTGTTAAAACTAATTGAAGACTATAAACTATTATTATAATAATTTTATATCTGTTTTATAGGAGGAAATGAGTGCTCAAAAAAGATTGGAAACTATAAGGAAAAACTCTTCAATGAATTCTAAGAAGTCTCAAAAACTTTCAGATGTGGTGAAGCTTCACAATGCTGAAAACAGCCACATCCTTCCAAATGAATTCCTTTCAATTCCTAGTGGAACAAGTCTCCAGGATAGACTCAAAATGGCAAGACTCCCGAAAGATATTGTGAAATGCAGACGGGAACAATCCAACAAAGAAAACAGCCATTCATCGAATAATATTATCATCAAGGAGACCTCGAGCACTCTGACCCTGAGAGATGCCTTGAAACTCCACAACACTGAAAACAGCCACCTCCCTCCAAATGAGTTTCTATCCATTCCTAGTGGATCCACTCTCCAGGATAGACTAAAAATGGCGAGGCTCCCGAAAGATAATGTGAAATGCAGACGGGAACAATCCAACAAAGAAAACAGCCATTCATCGAATAATATTATCATCAAGGAGACCTCGAGCACTCTGACCCTGAGAGACGCCTTGAAACTCCACAACACTGAAAACAGCCACCTCCCTCCAAATGAGTTTCTTTCCATTGCTAGTGGATCCACTCTCCAGGATAGGCTTAAAATTGCCAGGCTCCCTAAAGATAATGTGAAATGCAGACCGGAACTAGCCAACAAAGAAAATAGCCATTCATCGAATAAAGTTATTATCAAGGAGTCCTCCAGCACTGTGACCCTGAGAGATGCCTTGAAACTCCACAACACTGAAAACAGCCACCTCCCTCCAAATGAGTTTCTATCCATTCCTAGTGGATCCACTCTCCAGGATAGGCTTAAAATTGCCAGGCTCCCGAAAGATAATGTGAAATGCAGATCGGAACAATCCAACAAAGAAAACAGCCAATCGAATGAAGTTGTTATCAAGGAGTCCTCCAGCACTGTGACCCTGAGAGATGCCTTGAAACTCCACAACACTGAAAACAGCCACCTCCCTCCAAATGAGTTTCTATCCATTCCTAGTGGATCCACTCTCCAGGATAGGCTTAAAATTGCCAGGCTCCCTAAAGATAATGTGAAATGCAGACCAGAACTAGCCAACAAAGAAAATAGCCATTCATCGAATAAAGTTATTATCAAGGAGTCCTCCAGCACTGTGACCCTGAGAGACGCCTTGAAACTCCACAACATTGAAAACAGCCACCTCCCTCCAAATGAGTTTCTATCCATTCATAGTGGATCCTCTCTCCAGGATAGACTTAAAATGGCAAGGCTCCCGAAAGATAATGTGAAATGCAGATCGGAACAATCCAACAAAGAAAACAGCCAATCGAATGAAGTTGTTATCAAGGAGTCCTCCAGCACTTTGACCCTGAGAGATGCCTTGAAACTCCACAACATTGAAAATAGGCAACTTATGAATAATGGGATTTCTACAGGCCTTAACAACAGGGAGAATGAAGTAATGTCTTCTATGTCTGAGAACTTTCACAAACTCCAGGCTTCCTCGAAATCTTCCGATCCGGAGATAAAAGTGATTTGTCTTCAGGAGAGACTCCAAAATGTCAGACTGGTTTCTACAAATGGAAAACGCGCTGCTTAAAGGGAAGGTTTTCCCAAACGTGTTCAGGAGAGACTTGCAAAATACAGAAATAATAAGGCATTCTAAATATTATCGGGGCAATACCATTATGTTTTATTTTAAGATGATTGTTCAATTGTTTTACTTAATGATCTAAATATTTGAGATAACATATGTACATATTATTGCAGATACTTGCATGTTAATTAATTCTTTGTATATGTTTGTGGAATGGCCAAATTGTAACTATAAATGTAAGGTTTAATATAAAAAATTATAAATAATATATATAAATATAAATACTTGTAAATATAAATACTATTAAGATTTAAGTTTGAGATAACTATGCATTACTGCAGATACTTTGGCTCCTAATTGCTAGTACGATTGAGATGTATATGTTTCCAATATGGTATTATGTCATTAATGTAAAACTTTTATATTAGTTTCACAAAATTTGGTGAATTTTTTTTTTGTCTATGTTTATTATTGAAAGCTGAAATATACTGACTATAAAATTTTATTTATCTTTTTCTTATTGTGCCAATTAAACTTCTTAGTTACTTATTACATACTGATGCATGACGTTTCCAAGTTTATAACACATATATGTATAAATATATATATGGGTTTCACAGAAAACAGATTATGGGGAAAGTAAGTAACCAGACAAAACCAAGTTTGTTAGTCGTCAGAATTTTACACAAAAGGTTGAACTAAATATGGAAGCATGGGGGATGGATAATAGGAGATCATGCTCAACCTGACAGCACTGAATATTCATGTTTTTTTATAAGATATTTATTATTTTTATAAATCAGTAGACAATTGTAAATATGAAACATTTAAAACAATAACTTTACGTACGAGAACCACACATACACATTTAACCATTAAATTTTTTAATTTAAAATAAAGTGTCATTTTTCCTCTTAATAACTAAAAATAAAATATTAAAAATTGTAGGAATCATTTCGATAGATTTGGGTGTTGTCGTGAGGGTACCAGATTGAATGGATTTAAATTAAAAATATAGGAAATAAGAAAAATAGAAATGTTTAATTCCTTGCAGTGGACAGAGTAAAGGGAGAGAAATGATTATTTTTTATAAAATAATAAAAATATTGAATTTAACTTATACCTTTCCATGATGATTGAAACTTTCCGTGATTCTCGGTACACAAATAGCAGCTGATAAAAATCAGTTGTCATAATAATCTAAAACCGGCTTATCAGGCCAGAACTTGGTAATTGGGGCTGGGTGCCCTAGGTACCAAGAGGGGGGCAGTCATATGAAAAATATAATAATACCTAATTTACTGTTCTGAACTCATAACTTTGCAGCTAGAATACAATAAAATATAAATATTTGTAAACATAACATGCTGATGTAGCATATGTATGGACATAGGAAACTTAGGATTTATATCATAAATAGGATAGGGTATAAATAAAAGTTTTGAAATTTTATGCCCAAAAATAGGTATTTTATTACACGCATATAAACGTATATATATATTTTTTTTTTTACAAGTTTTTATTTTATCAACTATGAATTTAATAAATTTTATCCCTGTTTGAACCATTATAACAGAATGTATTCTTGAGACAAAAAAATTTCTCACAATTATAAAGTTGAGAAACAAAAAATCTAAATAAATTGTTTGGAATCAATTAAAAATGATAAAAGAAACCACCATTCTACTGCTTGGACCATCGTAAGCTTAGCGAAAGAAAATAATGAACTTTCGAAAATGGTAACTAACTAAAATTTTAAAACGTATTCGGTTAGTCTATAAAATAAATTGCCTTCGAAGTGCCATGATATATTCTGCGGTGAAATAATAGACCTAACTAGTCTAAAACCTTATGCTATCTGTGACTATACACAGATTCTGAGGATGACTAGTACATTATTAATGTTTGAAGTACAGCTGTTAATAATATGTACCTAAATGGTTTAAGATGCACCAAATAGGAATGAATGAAATTATGTAATTTTCAAATGAAAATTACATATTTACGCAGAAAATTATTATTAGTTGTATCCAAAAATTTTAAATAAACATATCTATCAGATTGAAAATAAAAAGAGTAAATTACACTCGTGAAAAAGACAGACCATTTGCCAAATCATTTAGTAATAAGACGAATCACAATAAGCACCATAGCTATGAAACAAAAATTGTAATGTAAAAGACAACCTCCCTGGGAGGCCTTGATAGTTGGTATATGGCACATAACATGTATAACTAAATTGAATATTTAAAAAAAAAATTAAAAATTGCAAGAATACAAATAAACATTTGAAAACCAAGTGTCTCTCAGCTATTTGTTATCTGTGAAGAATCGTCTGGGAAAAACAGCATGGAACGCTGCTGCAGCTTCATCTGTTGAAAATAATTTGCATGGTGGTGAGCATTAATTACGTGTATAACATTTACTAGTCTAACAAATTAGCTTTTCCTATTATAACACACATCATTAACATCCTATATTTTTAATAAACTATAAGGCAATTTGTTATCCTAGAACATTGGATCGACCCATTCGGCTTTTAGGACTGTTTAACTTCAATCGGGTAGAATTTTACATAGATTTTTTGTAAAATACAATGTTAAAATAATAATCGTTCTATTATTAAAATTGATTTGGTACTTTCTTTTAATCTTGCTGCGCTTAAAAAATGGAAAGATTACTGACTGGTTTAACTAACTATTGAACTTATTCATACTGATAAAATTCAAAGATTTTTTACCTTACATCAACTTATTTTAAATATAACACACAGGCTAACGCAATGAATTTAATAATTTCATTTTGATAAACCATGGCCCTAAACACACCATCTAACCACATTCATTTATATCATTCAAAATGTCAGAAAAAATAGTGACAAACCTTTCATTTATGCCGAAAGGTGTGTAAAGTAAACTATGAACTAACAAAAATAAAAGGAAATACAAAATACTTCTACTTTGAGATTAAGTATTAAAAAAAAAAAATAACACTGATAAATGAACTTGCTAAAAAATTTATTTCTGCAAATCCAATGAATATACATACATGTGTTGAGTTGGCAAGAAAATGAGTTCTGTTTGCACCAGTAGTTTTGTTATTCGTTATGCTGTGAATATAATAATAATCTTAACCAGAATCTTTCGGAATGTCTCGGTAAATTTTGGAAAAATAAAAGACCCTATTAAAGAAGACAATAGTACACAAAAAAGCCCAACAAGATACTGAAATAGAAAAAGAAATTAGGACAAACAAATTAAATAAAAATCGTGAAGACCCACCCGACATAGAGGAACGACCATATGTTAAAACTCGTACGAAAACAGATATAAACCAGTTGGACAATTTATTGACAAAAATAAGACTATAGAGCTACACAGTAACAATATTAGAAGACCTAGGAAGAAAAATGTGCTTCTGGCACATGATGATGGGAGAATGGAAATTGATTTGGACGCTCTTTCCAGTGACTCTGATGACTTTTTCATAATAGATAACTGATGTAACACACAAACAGACTTAAAACCAAATTATTATATTAGCAATGATATTGAAATATTATGGTTAACAAGTAAAATACAATGTGCAATAAGAAACAATACATTACATTACATTCTAACTAGTCCACTTATAGAAGAAGTAATCAAAACAATATATCTATTACCTGTACCATCACTACAGTACAGTTACTTACGTAATAACTATTATTCATAATAAACTCATATTATTTTATGCCAACCAAACTTATTTAAGACATTGTACATTTATTAAAAATAATTATTTTTGTAATCGAGTAGCCCCTTATAACAATGTATGGATAACTAAAGCCAAATAATATAGATTCATCCATAACTGTTAATTTATATTTGCATGTCACGCAATTTCACTTTAATATACTTACTTAGGCCATCTTTTAATTATGGCCGATAACCCCTTTTATAAAATTATCAACTCCTATTTTAGGTATTTCTTGGAAAAGTTCACTAGTATAAAAAATATCTGAACAAAACACTCCTAGGTAAAACTATTTCAAAGTATTTGTTTTATGTATAAATTAAAAAACACAGTTAGTTTGTCATCCTGTCATCCGGTGTTGGGACAGGTTGAGATATAAAAGTTTTGCGCACTACAGGTGGGCGTATCTGTTTTGACCATTCCCAACGTCTCGAAAGCAACCCCCGCTGAGACTGCTTTCATCTGAAAAGTTTAACCGGAAAACAGCTATAAAGAGAGATTGACAAGTGGCAAGTGGACAGATGAGAGAGTAATACCCTCTTCGGTACTTATTTTGTTTCTTTTTTTTACATCTCCAATCGCTTTCAGGCGAAGGAACAAAGATTCGGAAAGAGTCAGGTAAAGAAGTTTGGACTTTGAATATATGCTAGGCAGAGGAATAAATGAATATAAGCAGTATAGTGAACTGTGAGGTTCCTCTCCACCCAATTAAGAGAAAAACACCAACATATGGTCTGTAGGATAATTATTCCCGGAAAGCCAAAAACGGCTTTAGTCTCTTCATACCCTTGTAAAAAGAGTTTATTGCAGTTTGAACAAATTTTCTGCTGGTTCTATATGAAGGGTGTCCCAAAAACCTATACATTTTCGGTATTTTTTCAGTTTTTCACTAATAACGCCTAAACTTTTATATTTCTATAAAGTAAAGTGCATAAAATTTTGCGTCAAATGGGTGCCACATATTTGAAATTATATTAAGTCGTTAGAATGATATCCAGTAATAATTCAAACCACGATTTAGCCTCCCATAAACGAGAAGGGCGCTATAAACAAGATACTTTAGGGTAAAATGAATGAAAGAGTAGATGATGTTTGTTGTAAATTGTTCTACCAGTGTTCGCATATGAAACCCGGAACAATATTTGATACTTTAGAGTATACAAATATACGATTTATTTTATATAATATATTTTACATTGCAAAACTAAGGCTTGAAAATCCAAAACACGATTTTTTTTCTAAATGGGAAAAATTACCGTTCTTTGAACTGGCATATCTTCCTAACTACTTGATGTAATTTCAAATATGTTGTGCTCATTCGACAGTTAAATAAGAGAAAAGTCTTAAATAATCTTAAGTAAAAGAAAAAAATAGAAAAGCTTTATTATGATGTACAAGCAAAACACTGATATATACAAATATTAAGAGTTCCAACATACTGGTTTTATCCTTTACTCCTTGCTAGATGCTACTCTTGGAAATCTACGTCGACACCTTCATGGCGAGACTTATTGAGCAGATTTCTTTGTTTTTAAATGTTTTCTTTACTCCCGAGAAAAAATTAGAACGCTAATTTTCACGTCAATGATTTCTCACCACGTGGCAGGCACAGGCAAGATCCAGATCTGTTGCATTTGGCTTAGCTCGGTATTTTATAATGGTTTGTATACGATTTCCAATTTCATAAGTCTAAAAATAAATTTTTCACTATTCGAAATCTTGAATACAGTTTCATAACTTGGAATAAGTTAACGATTTCACTGTATTTAAAAGGTACATACATACAGCAGTAGGTCGTTCGTCCACCTGCATGCTCCAAAATGTGGTCGTAAAAATGATTTATTATACAGTGTTAAATTATAAAGACGAGGCTACTCATCCGAGGAAGCGCTATTGGAGTAGCTATATACATATATATATATACAACTAACAGTTTTAATTCTCTGAAGTGTGAATATAAACTCAATTTTACCAGAAAGTACCACGGAAGGATAGGCACTTCGTACCATTTTTAAATTCTTTATGTTTTTAATGATCAATTTGATTGTCTTTCTTAATTTTAATTACTTAATAATAACTACTTCGATAGTAACATCATTTTGACGCTAGAGAGCGTCGTCAGCTTAGTTAAAGGGTGGGGTAAGACGACATCCCATTGGCCGAGAAAGGTAGCTTTCTCCTGAAGAGCCGTAGTACGTGTGTATGGCATTCTTTACCCTGACGTATGCATAGGTGCTTCTGTGTTGAGTGTTAGTCTTTGTTCAGATTCACGACTATTTCTACATTTGATCTTTTTGCTTCCAGCGAACAACGGTAAGTGATCATGATTATGTATTAAAAAATTTATTCTTTAGGCTTATAGTATCTTTCAGCATTATTTTTCATATTTTTTTCTTCTTTTTATTATATTTCTTGGAAACTAAGATAACCGAAACTGAAATATTCGTGTTAATTATTTTTAGGGTTTCCTAAGTTTTTTTTTCAAAATAAGAAACACTTATGTTCTCTCAACTGTTCTTCTCTTTGTCTAGGACGGCGTTAGTGAGCCCTCTGTTTCTTTACCTATGCACGTGATATATTATTTCAAGATTCCATTTCATTACCCGACGATAATAACGATAATATTGCCAAATCAATAAAACATGACATACCCATACTAATTACATAATTAATTACTTGATAATTAAAAAAACATTATTTTTATCATATAGAGTGGGATATCATATTATAAATTACATTTCCCTGATTAATAAATAACTTATTCCGTGTTTTAGAATAAGAAATGATATTTTGCGAGATAGTTATATTTAATGTTCCTATGGTGCTAAAAACAAAAATTATTCCATAGTAAATTATAACGTGAAATTTATTAATTAATTACTTGTTATTAAAAATTAAATTTTTTCCTTTAATATCGAGTAGAGTAACAAATTACAGGTATGGTGTCCTAGATCAAAAATATGTATATTTGAACTATAATTACACAAATTCGTTAAAATCTTGTTTCCAATTTGCATGTTAGTGTTATGATTTTCGTATTCCTAGCTTATCTCAACCATTGATATTTTGTATTGTGGATCCACTTAAAAATAAATTTAATCCTTTAAACAAAAAAAGTATCATTCAACAGTTAATTTCTGTGTAATGTAACACACATTGTCATGTACAGTACCCGTCGATGAGGTGTATTGCTGAAACTGCTTTATAATAATGTTTGTATGATAATAAAAGTAATTAAACAATACTTAGGAAATCAATCAAGAGAGAGTAATCAGCAAGCTCATTAAAACACTTTATTATTATAAGTGTGATACTGCATACTTAGCTTACTTTTTTACTGCTTACTCTCTCGCTCTATCTCTTTCTCTCTCTCTCTCTCTCTCTCTCTTTAATTATATATGTATATTTTGAATTTAATTTTTCTAAGAATATATGCAATAACCATAATAATTTACACATTAGCACATAAACCTGTAATAAATGTATTATGAAACACTTCACTAACCTTAAAAAAATAAATTGATGGAAAAAGTGGTCCCATAATCAGTAAAAAAAATTTAATTTAACGTGATTTTTTATACATGCAAATTAATTTAAGACTTCACAATTTAAATTACTGAATACTGTTTTAAAATTAACTGAATATTGTAAATTGTTAAATATACGTGTAGCCCCCAATAGTTTCTTTAAAGGTATTACATATCATTAATTATGTGCAGAACAATAATTTAAAAAAAAAATTAATATTTATGCATAATATACAAAGGCCATTATTACTCTTTTTCTTGGGCGAATAAAACAGATTTCTTGTTATAAAAAATGTAAGACACCTTTAAAATGGTACAATTAAATTTAGGATAGGAAGTAAGAATTGCTTTGTTAAAACTAATTGAAGACTATAAACTATTATTATAATAATTTTATATCTGTTTTATAGGAGGAAATGAGTGCTCAAAAAAGATTGGAAACTATAAGGAAAAACTCTTCAATGAATTCTAAGAAGTCTCAAAAACTTTCAGATGTGGTGAAGCTTCACAATGCTGAAAACAGCCACATCCTTCCAAATGAATTCCTTTCAATTCCTAGTGGAACAAGTCTCCAGGATAGACTCAAAATGGCAAGACTCCCGAAAGATATTGTGAAATGCAGACGGGAACAATCCAACAAAGAAAACAGCCATTCATCGAATAATATTATCATCAAGGAGACCTCGAGCACTCTGACCCTGAGAGATGCCTTGAAACTCCACAACACTGAAAACAGCCACCTCCCTCCAAATGAGTTTCTATCCATTCCTAGTGGATCCACTCTCCAGGATAGACTAAAAATGGCGAGGCTCCCGAAAGATAATGTGAAATGCAGACGGGAACAATCCAACAAAGAAAACAGCCATTCATCGAATAATATTATCATCAAGGAGACCTCGAGCACTCTGACCCTGAGAGACGCCTTGAAACTCCACAACACTGAAAACAGCCACCTCCCTCCAAATGAGTTTCTTTCCATTGCTAGTGGATCCACTCTCCAGGATAGGCTTAAAATTGCCAGGCTCCCTAAAGATAATGTGAAATGCAGACCGGAACTAGCCAACAAAGAAAATAGCCATTCATCGAATAAAGTTATTATCAAGGAGTCCTCCAGCACTGTGACCCTGAGAGATGCCTTGAAACTCCACAACACTGAAAACAGCCACCTCCCTCCAAATGAGTTTCTATCCATTCCTAGTGGATCCACTCTCGAGGATAGGCTTAAAATTGCCAGGCTCCCTAAAGATAATGTGAAATGCAGACCAGAGCTAGCCAACAAAGAAAATAGCCATTCATCGAATAAAGTTATTATCAAGGAGTCCTCCAGCACTGTGACCCTGAGAGACGCCTTGAAACTCCACAACATTGAAAACAGCCACCTCCCTCCAAATGAGTTTCTATCCATTCCTAGTGGATCCTCTCTCCAGGATAGACTTAAAATGGCAAGGCTCCCGAAAGATAATGTGAAATGCAGATCGGAACAATCCAACAAAGAAAACAGCCAATCGAATGAAGTTGTTATCAAGGAGTCCTCCAGCACTTTGACCCTGAGAGATGCCTTGAAACTCCACAACATTGAAAATAGGCAACTTATGAATAATGGGATTTCTACAGGCCTTAACAACAGGGAGAATGAAGTAATGTCTTCTATGTCTGAGAACTTTCACAAACTCCAGGCTTCCTCGAAATCTTCCGATCCGGAGATAAAAGTGATTTGTCTTCAGGAGAGACTCCAAAATGTCAGACTGGTTTCTACAAATGGAAAACGCGCTGCTTAAAGGGAAGGTTTTCCCAAACGTGTTCAGGAGAGACTTGCAAAATACAGAAATAATAAGGCATTCTAAATATTATCGGGGCAATACCATTATGTTTTATTTTAAGATGATTGTTCAATTGTTTTACTTAATGATCTAAATATTTGAGATAACATATGTACATATTATTGCAGATACTTGCATGTTAATTAATTCTTTGTATATGTTTGTGGAATGGCCAAATTGTAACTATAAATGTAAGGTTTAATATAAAAAATTATAAATAATATATATAAATATAAATACTTGTAAATATAAATACTATTAAGATTTAAGTTTGAGATAACTATGCATTACTGCAGATACTTTGGCTCCTAATTGCTAGTACGATTGAGATGTATATGTTTCCAATATGGTATTATGTCATTAATGTAAAACTTTTATATTAGTTTCACAAAATTTGGTGAATTTTTTTTTTGTCTATGTTTATTATTGAAAGCTGAAATATACTGACTATAAAATTTTATTTATCTTTTTCTTATTGTGCCAATTAAACTTCTTAGTTACTTATTACATACTGATGCATGACGTTTCCAAGTTTATAACACATATATGTATAAATATATATATGGGTTTCACAGAAAACAGATTATGGGGAAAGTAAGTAACCAGACAAAACCAAGTTTGTTAGTCGTCAGAATTTTACACAAAAGGTTGAACTAAATATGGAAGCATGGGGGATGGATAATAGGAGATCATGCTGAGCATGAGGTTGAACCTGACAGCACTGAATATTCATGTTTTTTTATAAGATATTTATTATTTTTATAAATCAGTAGACAATTGTAAATATGAAACATTTAAAACAATAACTTTACGTACGAGAACCACACATACACATTTAACCATTAAATTTTTTAATTTAAAATAAAGTGTCATTTTTCCTCTTAATAACTAAAAATAAAATATTAAAAATTGTAGGAATCATTTCGATAGATTTGGGTGTTGTCGTGAGGGTACCAGATTGAATGGATTTAAATTAAAAATATAGGAAATAAGAAAAATAGAAATGTTTAATTCCTTGCAGTGGACAGAGTAAAGGGAGATAAATGATTATTTTTTATAAAATAATAAAAATATTGAATTTAACTTATACCTTTCCATGATGATTGAAACTTTCCGTGATTCTCGGTACACAAATAGCAGCTGATAAAAATCAGTTGTCATAATAATCTAAAACCGGCTTATCAGGCCAGAACTTGGTAATTGGGGCTGGGTGCCCTAGGTACCAAGAGGGGGGCAGTCATATGAAAAATATAATAATACCTAATTTACTGTTCTGAACTCATAACTTTGCAGCTAGAATACAATAAAATATAAATATTTGTAAACATAACATGCTGATGTAGCATATGTATGGACATAGGAAACTTAGGATTTCTATCATAAATAGGATAGGGTATAAATAAAAGTTTTGAAATTTTATGCCCAAAAATAGGTATTTTATTACACGCATATAATTGTATATATATATTTTTTTTTTTTACAAGTTTTTATTTTATCAACTATGAATTTAATAAATTTTATCCCTGTTTGAACCATTATAACAGAATGTATTCTTGAGACAAAAAAATTTCTCACAATTATAAAGTTGAGAAACAAAAAATCCAAATAAATTGTTTGGAATCAATTAAAAATGATAAAAGAAACCACCATTCTACTGCTTGGACCATCGTAAGCTTAGCGAAAGAAAATAATGAACTTTCGAAAATGGTAACTAACTAAAATTTTAAAACGTATTCGGTTAGTCTATAAAATAAATTGCCTTCGAAGTGCCATGATATATTCTGCGGTGAAATAATAGACCTAACTAGTCTAAAACCTTATGCTGTCTGTGACTATACACAGATTCTGAGGATGACTAGTACATTATTAATGTTTGAAGTACAGCTGTTAATAATATGTACCTAAATGGTTTAAGATGCACCAAATAGGAATGAATGAAATTATGTAATTTTCAAATGAAAATTACATATTTACGCAGAAAATTATTATTAGTTGTATCCAAAAATTTTAAATAAACATATCTATTAGATTGAAAATAAAAAGAGTAAATTACACTCGTGAAAAAGACAGACCATTTGCCAAATCATTTAGTAATAAGACGAATCACAATAAGCACCATAGCTATGAAACAAAAATTGTAATGTAAAAGACAACCTCCCTGGGAGGCCTTGATAGTTGGTATATGGCACATAACATGTATAACTAAATTGAATATTTAAAAAAAAAATTAAAAATTGCAAGAATACAAATAAACATTTGAAAACCAAGTGTCTCTCAGCTATTTGTTATCTGTGAAGAATCGTCTGGGAAAAACAGCATGGAACGCTGCTGCAGCTTCATCTGTTGAAAATAATTTGCATGGTGGTGAGCATTAATTACGTGTATAACATTTACTAGTCTAACAAATTAGCTTTTCCTATTATAACACACATCATTAACATCCTATATTTTTAATAAACTATAAGGCAATTTGTTATCCTAGAACATTGGATCGACCCATTCGGCTTTTAGGACTGTTTAACTTCAATCGGGTAGAATTTTACATAGATTTTTTGTAAAATACAATGTTAAAATAATAATCGTTCTATTATTAAAATTGATTTGGTACTTTCTTTTAATCTTGCTGCGCTTAAAAAATGGAAAGATTACTGACTGGTTTAACTAACTATTGAACTTATTCATACTGATAAAATTCAAAGATTTTTTACCTTACATCAACTTATTTTAAATATAACACACAGGCTAACGCAATGAATTTAATAATTTCATTTTGATAAACCATGGCCCTAAACACACCATCTAACCACATTCATTTATATCATTCAAAATGTCAGAAAAAATAGTGACAAACCTTTCATTTATGCCGAAAGGTGTGTAAAGTAAACTATGAACTAACAAAAATAAAAGGAAATACAAAATACTTCTACTTTGAGATTAAGTATTAAAAAAAAAAAATAACACTGATAAATGAACTTGCTAAAAAATTTATTTCTGCAAATCCAATGAATATACATACATGTGTTGAGTTGGCAAGAAAATGAGTTCTGTTTGCACCAGTAGTTTTGTTATTCGTTATGCTGTGAATATAATAATAATCTTAACCAGAATCTTTCGGAATGTCTCGGTATAGAATGTCATTATACAGTATCAAATAAATCAAACTCCTTAGGAATACTAAATCGAGCCCATTCTACTTTGATCAAGCTATTAAGAGTAATAAAAGAAGATAATTCAAAAAACGAATTTAAACCTGGCGATAATGACCTTTAACGAAACACAAAATAAAAATTTGAAATTAACACCTAACGAGATAAATTTTGGAAAAATAAAAGACCCTAATAAAGAAGACAATAGTATTGGTATAATTCCGCATTTGTATTATTAGTTGTTTATATTATTTATATTTAGTTGTAACGATAAGGGCAGCACTGTTGTGTTTTGGTGATCAGGTTGGCATGTGCCTCTAAGATTCCTATTGTGACCGTCTATGAGTGAGTACTGTCCGTATATGTATCCAAATAAATCTGTGCTCTTCTTCGTTTAACTTGCATTTATTCTTTATTTCTCTGCACCTTAAAAGGTTATGGGCCCAGGGTATTGATGTTGCAAGTTTTGTTTTAACGAAAGAGTCGGATTCAGTTTTTGTTTGTTTGTTTGTGCCGTGTTAACCTGTTGGACTCACGTGCGCGGTCGGTTTCGGTTTGTTTGTTTATGCGATGGCTAGTTCATATATGAACCTTCCTTTCGGTATAAAGCCATTCGATGGCTCAAATTTTGGTAATTGGGACTTCAGGATAAAATTGTTACTTGAGCAAAACGGAGTACTTCGAGTTCTAAAAGAGAACCCCCCAACTGGGGAAGCCGAACTCAAGTTGTTTAATCAAGAAGATGTAAGAGCCCGTAATGTTATTGTGCAAGGACTTGCCGATAATATATTACCTACAATCAAGGAAAAGAAGACGGCGAAGGGGATAATGGATGCCCTAGCAGCGACTTATGAAAAGCGTGGGATGAAATCGCTTGTTACCGCCCAGAAGGCTTGGAGAAAATTGGAATACAATAATGAACGCCTTCTCCAAGAGTTTTTCCAAACGTTTGATTCAATGGCTTCGGAGGTGAGAGTGGCTGGTGGTAATTTAAAAGAGGATGAGGTTGTAAAACAGCTTCTTGTTGTAAAACAGCTTCTTGTTGCAATGCCGTCCGATTATGATTCTGTAGTATCTGCGATGGACATTTTGTGTAGTAAGGACAAGACGGCCGTTACTTTGGAGTATGTGAAAAATACACTTCTGGCTGAATATGAGAGGAATTTGAAGAAAGAAGATCACCCGTCTGCAAATGTTTTTTCAGCTTATAAAAATAGAGCTAAAAGCTTTAATAAAAATTTGAAGGTTGGTCAAAACAAAAGTATGTCTAATGTTATTTGTCATTATTGCAAAAATCGAGGTCATTTTAAGAATAATTGTCCTAAACTTAAAAATAAAGGATTTGCCGCCATTTCTAGTGATATTGAAATATTATGGTTAACAAGTAAAATACAATGTGCAATAAGAAACAATACATTACATTACATTCTAACTAGTCCACTTATAGAAGAAGTAATCAAAACAATATATCTATTACCTGTACCATCACTACAGTACAGTTACTTACGTAATAACTATTATTCATAATAAACTCATATTATTTTATGCCAACCAAACTTATTTAAGACATTGTACATTTATTAAAAATAATTATTTTTGTAATCGAGTAGCCCCTTATAACAATGTATGTATAACTAAAGCCATTAGAAATAATATAGATTCATCCATAACTGTTAATTTATATTTGCATGTCACGCAATTTCACTTTAATATACTTACTTAGGCCATCTTTTAATTATGGCCGATAACCCCTTTTATAAAATTATCAACTCCTATTTTAAGTATTTCTTGGAAAAGTTCACTAGTATAAAAAATATCTGAACAAAACACTCCTAGGTAAAACTATTTCAAAGTATTTGTTTTATGTATAAAATGAAAAACACAGTTAGTTTGTCATCCTGTCATCCGGTGTTGGGACAGGTTGAGATATAAAAGTTTTGCGCACTACAGGTGGGCGTATCTGTTTTGACCATTCCCAACGTCTCGAAAGCAACCCCCGCTGAGACTGCTTTCATCTGAAAAGTTTAACCGGAAAACAGCTATAAAGAGAGATTGACAAGTGGCAAGTGGACAGATGAGAGAGTAATACCCTCTCCGGTACTTATTTTGTTTCTTTTTTTTACATCTCCAATCGCTTTCAGGCGAAGGAACAAAGATTCGGAAAGAGTCAGGTAAAGAAGTTTGGACTTTGAATATATGCTAGGCAGAGGAATAAATGAATATAAGCAGTATAGTGAACTGTGAGGTTCCTCTCCACCCAATTAAGAGAAAAACACCAACATATGGTCTGTAGGATAATTATTCCCGGAAAGCCAAAAACGGCTTTAGTCTCTTCATACCCTTGTAAAAAGAGTTTATTGCAGTTTGAACAAATTTTCTGCTGGTTCTATATGAAGGGTGTCCCAAAAACCTATACATTTTCGGTATTTTTTCAGTTTTTCACTAATAACGCCTAAACTTTTATATTTCTATAAAGTAAAGTGCATAAAATTTTGAGTCGAATGGGTGCCACATATTTGAAATTACATTAAGTCGTTAGAATGATATCCAGTAATAATTAAAACCACGATTTAGCCTCCCATAAACGAGAAGGGCGCTATAAACAAGATACTTTAGGGTAAAATGAATGAAAGAGTAGATGATGTTTGTTGTAAATTGTTCTACCAGTGTTCGCATATGAAACCCGGAACAATATTTGATACTTAAGAGTATACAAATATACGATTTATTTTATATAATATATTTTACATTGCAAAACTAAGGCTTGAAAATCCAAAACACGATTTTTTTTCTAAATGGGAAAAATTACCGTTCTTTGAACTGGCATATCTTCCTAACTACTTGATGTAATTTCAAATATGTTGTGCTCATTCGACAGTTAAATAAGAGAAAAGTCTTAAATAATCTTAAGTAAAAGAAAAAAATAGAAAGCTTTATTATGATGTACAAGCAAAACACTGATATATACAAATATTAAGAGTTCCAACATACTGGTTTTATCCTTTACTCCTTGCTAGATGCTACTCTTGGAAATCTACGTCGACACCTTCATGGCGAGACTTATTAAGCAGATTTCACTGTTTTTAAATGTTTTCTTTACTCCCGAGAAAAAATTAGAACGCTAATTTTCACGTCAATGATTTCTCACCACGTGGCAGGCACAGGCAAGAGCCAGATCTGTTGCATTTGGCTTAGCTCGGTATTTTATAATGGTTTGTATACGATTTCCAATTTCATAAGTCTAAAAATAAATTTTTCACTATTCGAAATCTTGAATACAGTTTCATAACTTGGAATAAGTTAACGATTTCACTGTATTTAAAAGGTACATACATACAGCAGTAGGTCGTTCGTCCACCTGCATGCTCCAAAATGTGGTCGTAAAAATGATTTATTATACAGTGTTAAATTATAAAGACGAGGCTACTCATCCGAGGAAGCGCTATTGGAGTAGCTATATATATATATATATATACAACTAACAGTTTTAATTCTCTGAAGTGTGAATATAAACTCAATTTTACCAGAAAGTACCACGGAAGGATAGGCACTTCGTACCATTTTTAAATTCTTTATGTTTTTAATGATCAATTTGATTGTCTTTCTTAATTTTAATTACTTAATAATAACTACTTCGATAGTAACATCATTTTGACGCTAGAGAGCGTCGTCAGCTTAGTTAAAGGGTGGGGTAAGACGACATCCCATTGGCCGAGAAAGGTAGCTTTCTCCTGAAGAGCCGTAGTACGTGTGTATGGCATTCTTTGCCCTGACGTATGCATAGGTGCTTCTGTGTTGAGTGTTAGTCTTTGTTCATATTCACGACTATTTCTACATTTGATCTTTTTGCTTCCAGCGAACAACGGTAAGTGATCATGATTATGTATTAAAAAATTTATTCTTTAGGCTTATAGTATCTTTCAGCATTATTATTCATATTTTTTTCTTCTTTTTATTATATTTCTTGGAAACTAAGATAACCGAAACTGAAATATTCGTGTTAATTATTTTTAGGGTTTCCTAAGTTTTTTTTTCAAAATAAGAAACACTTATGTTCTCTCAACTGTTCTTCTCTTTGTCTAGGACGGCGTTAGTGAGCCCTCTGTTTCTTTACCTATGCACGTGATATATTATTTCAAGATTCCATTTCATTACCCGACGATAATAACGATAATATTGCCAAATCAATAAAACATGACATACCCATACTAATTACATAATTAATTACTTGATAGTTAAAAAACCATTATTTTTATCGTATAGAGTGGGATATCATATTATAAATTACATTCCCCTGATTAATAAATAACTTATTCCGTGTTTTAGAATAAGCAATGATATTTTGCGAGATAGTTATATTTAATGTTCCTATGGTGCTAAAAACAAAAATTATTCCATAGTAAATTATAACGTGAAATTTATTAATTAATTACTTGTTATTAAAAATTAAATTTTTTCCTTTAATATCGAGTAGAGTAACAAATTACAGGTATGGTGTCCTTGATCAAAAATATGTATATTTGAACTATAATTACACAAATTCATTAAAATCTTGTTTCCAATTTGCATGTTAGTGTTATGATTTTCGTATTCCTAGCTTATCTCAACCATTGATATTTTGTATTGTGGATCCACTTAAAAATAAATTTAATCCTTTGAAACAAAAAAAGTATCATTCAACAGTTAATTTCTGTGTAATGTAACACACATTGTCATGTACAGTACCCGTCGATGAGGTGTATTGCTGAAACTGCTTTATAATAATGTTTGTATGATAATAAAAGTAATTAAACAATACTTAGGAAATCAATCAAGAGAGAGTAATCAGCAAGCTCATTAAAACACTTTATTATTATAAGTGTGATACTGCATACTTAGCTTACTTTTTTACTGCTTACTCTCTCGCTCTATCTCTTTCTCTCTCTCTCTCTCTCTCTCTCTTTAATTATATATGTATATTTTGAATTTAATTTTTCTAAGAATATATGCAATAACCATAATAATTTACACATTAGCACATAAACCTGTAATAAATGTATTATGAAACACTTCACTAACCTTAAAAAAATAAATTGATGGAAAAAGTGGTCCCATAATCAGTAAAAAAAATTTAATTTAACGTGATTTTTTATACATGCAAATTAATTTAAGACTTCACAATTTAAATTACTGAATACTGTTTTAAAATTAACTGAATATTGTAAATTGTTAAATATACGTGTAGCCTCCAATAGTTTCTTTAAAGGTATTACATATCATTAATTATGTGCAGAACAATAATTTAAAAAAAAAATTAATATTTATGCATAATATACAAAGGCCATTATTACTCTATTTCTTGGGCGAATAAAACAGATTTCTTGTTATAAAAAATGTAAGACACCTTTAAAATGGTACAATTAAATTTAGGATAGGAAGTAAGAATTGCTTTGTTAAAACTAATTGAAGACTATAAACTATTATTATAATAATTTTATATCTGTTTTATAGGAGGAAATGAGTGCTCAAAAAAGATTGGAAACTATAAGGAAAAACTCTTCAATGAATTCTAAAAAGTCTCAAAAACTTTCAGATGTGGTGAAGCTTCACAATGCTGAAAACAGCCACATCCTTCCAAATGAATTCCTTTCAATTCCTAGTGGATCCAATCTCCAGGATAGACTTAAAATGGCAAGGCTCCCGAAAGATGATGTGAAATGCAGACGGGAACAATCCAACAAAGAAAACAGCCATTCATCGAATAAAGTTATTATCAAGGAGTCCTCCAGCACTTTGACCCTGAGAGATGCCTTGAAACTCCACAACACTGAAAACAGCCAGCTCCCTCCAAATGAGTTTCTATCCATTCCTAGTGGATCCACTCTCCAGGATAGGCTTAAAATGGCGAGGCTCCCGAAAGATAATGTGAAATGCAGACCGGAACTAGCCAACAAAAAAAATAGCCATTCATCGAATAAAGTTATTATGAAGGATTCCTCCAGCACTGTGACCTTGAGAGATGCCTTGAAACTCCACAACATTGAAAACAGTCACCTCCCTCCAAATGAGTTTCTATCCATTCCTAGTGGATCCACTCTCCAGGATAGACTTAAAATGGCAAGGCTCCCGAAAGATAATGTGAAATGCAGATCGGAACAATCCAACAAAGAAAACAGCCAATAGAATGAAGTTGTTATCAAGGAGTCCTCCAGCACTTTGACCCTGAGAGATGCCTTGAAACTCCACAACATTGAAAATAGGCAACTTATGAATAATGAGATTTCTACAGGCCTTAACAACAGGGAGAATGAAGTAATGTCTTCTATGTCTGAGAACTTTCACAAACTCCAGGCTTCCTCGAAATCTTCCGATCCGGAGATAAAAGTGATTTGTCTTCAGGAGAGACTCCAAAATGTCAGACTGGTTTCTACAAATGGAAAACGCGCTGCTTAAAGGGAAGGTTTTCCCAAAAGTGTTCAGGAGAGACTTGCAAAATACAGAAATAATAAGGCATTCTAAATATTATCGGGGCAATACCATTATGTTTTATTTTAAGATGATTGTTCAATTGTTTTACTTAATGATCTAAATATTTGAGATAACATATGTACATATTATTGCAGATACTTGCATGTTAATTAATTCTTTGTATATGTTTGTGGAATGGCCAAATTGTAACTATAAATGTAAGGTTTAATATAAAAAATTATAAATAATATATATAAATATAAATACTATTAAGATTTAAGTTTGAGATAACTATGCATTACTGCAGATACTTTGGCTCCTAATTGCTAGTACGATTGAGATGTATATGTTTCCAATATGGTATTATGTCATTAATGTAAAACTTTTATATTAGTTTCACAAAATTTGGTGAATTTTTTTTTTGTCTATGTTTATTATTGAAAGCTGAAATATACTGACTATAAAATTTTATTTATCTTTTTCTTATTGTGCCAATTAAACTTCTTAGTTACTTATTACATACTGATGCATGACGTTTCCAAGTTTATAACACATATATGTATAAATATATATATGGGTTTCACAGAAAACAGATTATGGGGAAAGTAAGTAACCAGACAAAACCAAGTTTGTTAGTCGTCAGAATTTTACACAAAAGGTTGAACTAAATATGGAAGCATGGGGGATGGATAATAGGAGATCATGCTCAACCTGACAGCACTGAATATTCATGTTTTTTTATAAGATATTTATTATTTTTATAAATCAGTAGACAATTGTAAATATGAAACATTTAAAACAATAACTTTACGTACGAGAACCACACATACACATTTAACCATTAAATTTTTTAATTTAAAATAAAGTGTCATTTTTCCTCTTAATAACTAAAAATAAAATATTAAAAATTGTAGGAATCATTTCGATAGATTTGGGTGTTGTCGTGAGGGTACCAGATTGAATGGATTTAAATTAAAAATATAGGAAATAAGAAAAATAGAAATGTTTAATTCCTTGCAGTGGACAGAGTAAAGGGAGAGAAATGATTATTTTTTATAAAATAATAAAAATATTGAATTTAACTTATACCTTTCCATGATGATTGAAACTTTCCGTGATTCTCGGTACACAAATAGCAGCTGATAAAAATCAGTTGTCATAATAATCTAAAACCGGCTTATCAGGCCAGAACTTGGTAATTGGGGCTGGGTGCCCTAGGTACCAAGAGGGGGGCAGTCATATGAAAAATATAATAATACCTAATTTACTGTTCTGAACTCATAACTTTGCAGCTAGAATACAATAAAATATAAATATTTGTAAACATAACATGCTGATGTAGCATATGTATGGACATAGGAAACTTAGGATTTCTATCATAAATAGGATAGGGTATAAATAAAAGTTTTGAAATTTTATGCCCAAAAATAGGTATTTTATTACACGCATATAAACGTATATATATATATTTTTTTTTTACAAGTTTTTATTTTATCAACTATGAATTTAATAAATTTTATCCCTGTTTGAACCATTATAACAGAATGTATTCTTGAGACAAAAAAATTTCTCACAATTATAAAGTTGAGAAACAAAAAATCCAAATAAATTGTTTGGAATCAATTAAAAATGATAAAAGAAACCACCATTGTACTGCTTGGACCATCGTAAGCTTAGCGAAAGAAAATAATGAACTTTCGAAAATGGTAACTAACTAAAATTTTAAAACGTATTTGGTTAGTCTATAAAATAAATTGCCTTCGAAGTGCCATGATATATTCTGCGGTGAAATAATAGACCTAACTAGTCTAAAACCTTATGCTGTCTGTGACTATACACAGATTCTGAGGATGACTAGTACATTATTAATGTTTGAAGTACAGCTGTTAATAATATGTACCTAAATGGTTTAAGATGCACCAAATAGGAATGAATGAAATTATGTAATTTTCAAATGAAAATTCTATTAATGAGCTCCAAACCAAAATTATATAGTCATAGCAACTTTGTACAACAAAGCACTAAAATAAACCTCTTTGCTTTGAAAAAAACTCTTTATTCTATATTGTCACTCACTTCACTTATAGGAATAACAAAGGAACATATGCAATAACATTGAAAACAACATTATTCTTTATATTATTTATGTGTCTTTACACTAATGTTATAAAGTTAATTTTCCAACTGATCGAAGAAATAAAAAAATTAACTTTTTTTTATAAAAAAACAAAAAAAACATAGAAATTACTATTATAATATTTTCTTGAAAACGTATTATTCAAATCTTTTAAGGAAACTAAATTCTGTTAAAATATGAGCTATTTTTGTCCTTAGTGATTTGTCTTACTGAATAGAAACTCTTCATGTACATATTTACGCAGAAAATTATTATTAGTTGTATCCAAAAATTTTAAATAAACATATCTATTAGATTGAAAATAAAAAGAGTAAATTACACTCGTGAAAAAGACAGACCATTTGCCAAATCATTTAGTAATAAGACAAATCACAATAAGCACCATAGCTATGAAACAAAAATTGTAATGTAAAAGACAACCTCCCTGGGAGGCCTTGATAGTTGGTATATGGCACATAACATGTATAACTAAATTGAATATTTAAAAAAAAAATTAAAAATTGCAAGAATACAAATAAACATTTGAAAACCAAGTGTCTCTCAGCTGTTTGTTATCTGTGAAGAATCGTCTGGGGAAAAACAGCATGGAACGCTGCTGCAGCTTCATCTGTTGAAAATAATTTGCATGGTGGTGAGCATTAATTACGTGTATAACATTTACTAGTCTAACAAATTAGCTTTTCCTATTATAACACACATCATTAACATCCTATATTTTTAATAAACTATAAGGCAATTTGTTATCCTAGAACATTGGATCGACCCATTCGGCTTACAGGACTGTTTAACTTCACTCGGGTAGAATTTTACATAGATTTTTTGTAAAATACAATGTTAAAATAATAATCGTTCTATTATTAAAATTGATTTGGTACTTTCTTTTAATCTTGCTGCGCTTAAAAAATGGAAAGATTACTGACTGGTTTAACTAACTATTGAACTTATTCATACTGATAAAATTCAAAGATTTTTTACCTTACATCAACTTATTTTAAATATAACACACAGGCTAACGCAATGAATTTAATAATTTCATTTTGATAAACCATGGCCCTAAACACACCATCTAACCACATTCATTTATATCATTCAAAATGTCAGAAAAAATAGTGACAAACCTTTCATTTATGCCGAAAGGTGTGTAAAGTAAACTATGAACTAACAAAAATAAAAGGAAATACAAAATACTTCTATTTTGAGATTAAGTATTAAAAAAAAAAAATAACAGTGATAAATGAACTTGGTAAAAAATTTATTTCTGCAAATCCAATGAATATACATACATGTGTTGAGTTGGCAAGAAAATGAGTTCTGTTTTCACCAGTAGTTTTGTTATTCGTTATGCTGTGGATATAATAATAATCTTAACCAGAATCTTTCGGAATGTCTCGGTATAGAATGTCATTATACAGTATCAAATAAATCAAACTCCTTAGGAATACTAAATCGAGCCCATTCTACTTTGATCAAGCTATTAAGAGTAATAAAAGAAGATAATTCAAAAAACGAATTTAAACCTGGCGATAATGACCTTTAACGAAACACAAAATAAAAATTTGAAATTAACACCTAACGAGATAAATTTTGGAAAAATAAAAGACCCTAATAAAGAAGACAATAGTACACCAAAAATCACAACAAGATACTGAAAGAGAAAAAGAAATTAGGACAAACAAATTAAATAAAAATCGTGAAGACCCACCCGACATAGAGGAACAACCATATGTTAAAACTCGTACGAAAACAGATATAAACCAGTTGGACAATTTATTGACAAAAATAAGACTATAGAGCAAAACAGTAACAATATTAGAAGACCTAGGAAGAAAAATGTGCTTCTGGCACATGATGATGGGAGAATGGAAATTGATTTGGACGCTCTTTCCAGTGACTCTGATGACTTTTTCATAATAGATAACTGATGTAACACACAAAAAGACTTAAAACCAAATTATTATATTAGCAATGATATTGAAATATTATGGTTAACAAGTAAAATACAATGTGCAATAAGAAACAATACATTACATTACATTCTAACTAGTCCACTTATAGAAGAAGTAATCAAAACAATATATCTATTACCTGTACCATCACTACAGTACAGTTACTTACGTAATAACTATTATTCATAATAAACTCATATTATTTTATGCCAACCAAACTTATTTAAGACATTGTACATTTATTAAAAATAATTATTTTTGTAATCGAGTAGCCCCTTATAACAATGTATGTATAACTAAAGCCATTAGAAATAATATAGATTCATCCATAACTGTTAATTTATATTTGCATGTCACGCAATTTCACTTTAATATACTTACTTAGGCCATCTTTTAATTATGGCCGATAACCCCTTTTATAAAATTATCAACTCCTATTTTAAGTATTTCTTGGAAAAGTTCACTAGTATAAAAAATATCTGAACAAAACACTCCTAGGTAAAACTATTTCAAAGTATTTGTTTTATGTATAAAATGAAAAACACAGTTAGTTTGTCATCCTGTCATCCGGTGTTGGGACAGGTTGAGATATAAAAGTTTTGCGCACTACAGGTGGGCGTATCTGTTTTGACCATTCCCAACGTCTCGAAAGCAACCCCCGCTGAGACTGCTTTCATCTGAAAAGTTTAACCGGAAAACAGCTATAAAGAGAGATTGACAAGTGGCAAGTGGACAGATGAGAGAGTAATACCCTCTCCGGTACTTATTTTGTTTCTTTTTTTTACATCTCCAATCGCTTTCAGGCGAAGGAACAAAGATTCGGAAAGAGTCAGGTAAAGAAGTTTGGACTTTGAATATATGCTAGGCAGAGGAATAAATGAATATAAGCAGTATAGTGAACTGTGAGGTTCCTCTCCACCCAATTAAGAGAAAAACACCAACATATGGTCTGTAGGATAATTATTCCCGGAAAGCCAAAAACGGCTTTAGTCTCTTCATACCCTTGTAAAAAGAGTTTATTGCAGTTTGAAAAGGGTGGGGAAAGACGACATCCCATTGGCCGAGAAAGTTAGTTTTCTCCTGAAGAGCCGTAGTACGTGTATATGGCATTCTTTGCCCTGACGTATGCATAGGTGCTTCTGTGTTGAGTGTTAGTCTTTGTTCATATTCACGACTATTTCTACATTTGATCTTTTTGCTTCCAGCGAACAACGGTAAGTGATCATGATTATGTATTAAAAAATTTATTCTTTAGGCTTATAGTATCTTTCAGCATTATTTTTCATATTTTTTTCTTCTTTTTATTATATTTCTTGGAAACTAAGATAACCGAAACTGAAATATTCGTGTTAATTATTTTTAGGGTTTCCTAAGTTTTTTTTTCAAAATAAGAAACACTTATGTTCTCTCAACTGTTCTTCTCTTTGTCTAGGACGGCGTTAGTGAGCCCTCTGTTTCTTTACCTATGCACGTGATATATTATTTCAAGATTCCATTTCATTACCCGACGATAATAACGATAATATTGCCAAATCAATAAAACATGACATACCCATACTAATTACATAATTAATTACTTGATAGTTAAAAAACCATTATTTTTATCATATAGAGTGGGATATCATATTATAAATTACATTCCCCTGATTAATAAATAACTTATTCCGTGTTTTAGAATAAGCAATGATATTTTGCGAGATAGTTATATTTAATGTTCCTATGGTGCTAAAAACAAAAATTATTCCATAGTAAATTATAACGTGAAATTTATTAATTAATTACTTGTTATTAAAAATTAAATTTTTTCCTTTAATATCGAGTAGAGTAACAAATTACAGGTATGGTGTCCTTGATCAAAAATATGTATATTTGAACTATAATTACACAAATTCATTAAAATCTTGTTTCCAATTTGCATGTTAGTGTTATGATTTTCGTATTCCTAGCTTATCTCAACCATTGATATTTTGTATTGTGGATCCACTTAAGAATAAATTTAATCCTTTGAAACAAAAAAAGTATCATTCAACAGTTAATTTCTGTGTAATGTAACACACATTGTCATGTACAGTACCCGTCGATGAGGTGTATTGCTGAAACTGCTTTATAATAATGTTTGTATGATAATAAAAGTAATTAAACAATACTTAGGAAATCAATCAAGAGAGAGTAATCAGCAAGCTCATTAAAACACTTTATTATTATAAGTGTGATACTGCATACTTAGCTTGTTATTCGTTATGCTGTGAATATAATAATAATCTTAACCAGAATCTTTCGGAATGTCTCGGTATAGAATGTCATTATACAGTATCAAATAAATCAAACTCCTTAGGAATACTAAATCGAGCCCATTCTACTTTGATCAAGCTATTAAGAGTAATAAAAGAAGATAATTCAAAAAACGAATTTAAACCTGGCGATAATGACCTTTAACGAAACACAAAATAAAAATTTGAAATTAACACCTAACGAGATAAATTTTGGAAAAATAAAAGACCCTAATAAAGAAGACAATAGTACACAAAAAAGCACAACAAGATACTGAAAGAGAAAAAGAAATTAGGACAAACAAATTAAATAAAAATCGTGAAGACCCACCCGACATAGAGGAACAACCATATGTTAAAACTCGTACGAAAACAGATATAAACCAGTTGGACAATTTATTGACAAAAATAAGACTATAGAGCAAAACAGTAACAATATTAGAAGACCTAGGAAGAAAAATGTGCTTCTGGCACATGATGATAGGAGAATGGAAATTGATTTGGACGCTCTTTCCAGTGACTCTGATGACTTTTTCATAATAGATAACTGATGTAACACACAAACAGACTTAAAACCAAATTATTATATTAGCAATGATATTGAAATATTATGGTTAACAAGTAAAATACAATGTGCAATAAGAAACAATACATTACATTACATTCTAACTAGTCCACTTATAGAAGAAGTAATCAAAACAATATATCTATTACCTGTACCATCACTACAGTACAGTTACTTACGTAATAACTATTATTCATAATAAACTCATATTATTTTATGCCAACCAAACTTATTTAAGACATTGTACATTTATTAAAAATAATTATTTTTGTAATCGAGTAGCCCCTTATAACAATGTATGTATAACTAAAGCCATTAGAAATAATATAGATTCATCCATAACTGTTAATTTATATTTGCATGTCACGCAATTTCACTTTAATATACTTACTTAGGCCATCTTTTAATTATGGCCGATAACCCCTTTTATAAAATTATCAACTCCTATTTTAAGTATTTCTTGGAAAAGTTCACTAGTATAAAAAATATCTGAACAAAACACTCCTAGGTAAAACTATTTCAAAGTATTTGTTTTATGTATAAAATGAAAAACACAGTTAGTTTGTCATCCTGTCATCCGGTGTTGGGACAGGTTGAGATATAAAAGTTTTGCGCACTACAGGTGGGCGTATCTGTTTTGACCATTCCGAACGGCTTTCCAGCAACCCCCGCTGAGACTGCTTTCATCTGAAAAGTTTAACCGGAAAACAGCTATAAAGAGAGATTGACAAGTGGCAAGTGGACAGATGAGAGAGTAATACCCTCTCCGGTACTTATTTTGTTTCTTTTTTTTACATCTCCAATCGCTTTCAGGCGAAGGAACAAAGATTCGGAAAGAGTCAGGTAAAGAAGTTTGGACTTTGAATATATGCTAGGCAGAGGAATAAATGAATATAAGCAGTATAGTGAACTGTGAGGTTCCTCTCCACCCAATTAAGAGAAAAACACCAACATATGGTCTGTAGGATAATTATTCCCGGAAAGCCAAAAACGGCTTTAGTCTCTTCATACCCTTGTAAAAAGAGTTTATTGCAGTTTGAACAAATTTTCTGCTGGTTCTATATGAACGGTGTCCCAAAAACCTATACATTTTCGGTATTTTTTCAGTTTTTCACTAATAACGCCTAAACTTTTATATTTCTATAAAGTAAAGTGCATAAAATTTTGCGTCGAATGGGTGCCACATATTTGAAATTACATTAAGTCGTTAGAATTATATCCAGTAATAATTCAAACCACGATTTAGCCTCCCATAAACGAGAAGGGCGCTATAAACAAGATACTTTAGGGTAAAATGAATGAAAGAGTAGATGATGTTTGTTGTAAATTGTTCTACCAGTGTTCGCATATGAAACCCGGAACAATATTTGATACTTTAGAGTATACAAATATACGATTTATTTTATATAATATATTTTACATTGCAAAACTAAGGCTTGAAAATCCAAAACACGATTTTTTTTCTAAATGGGAAAAATTACCGTTCTTTGAACTGGCATATCTTCCTAACTACTTGATGTAATTTCAAATATGTTGTGCTCATTCGACAGTTAAATAAGAGAAAAGTCTTAAATAATCTTAAGTAAAAGAAAAAAATAGAAAAGCTTTATTATGATGTACAAGCAAAACACTGATATATACAAATATTAAGAGTTTCAACATACTGGTTTTATCCTTTACTCCTTGCTAGATGCTACTCTTGGAAATCTACGTCGACACCTTCATGGCGAGACTTATTAAGCAGATTTCACTGTTTTTAAATGTTTTCTTTACTCCCGAGAAAAAATTAGAACGCTAATTTTCACGTCAATGATTTCTCACCACGTGGCAGGCACAGGCAAGAGCCAGATCTGTTGCATTTGGCTTAGCTCGGTATTTTATAATGGTTTGTATACGATTTCCAATTTCATAAGTCTAAAAATAAATTTTTCACTATTCGAAATCTTGAATACAGTTTCATAACTTGGAATAAGTTAACGATTTCACTGTATTTAAAAGGTACATACATACAGCAGTAGGTCGTTCGTCCACCTGCATGCTCCAAAATGTGGTCGTAAAAATGATTTATTATACAGTTATACTATAATATAATTATAAAGACGAGGCTACTATCCAAAAAAGCGCTATTGGAGTAGCTATATACATATATATATACAACTAACAATTTTAATTCTCTGAAGTGTGAATATAAACTCAATTTTACCAGAAAGTACCACGGAAGGATAGGCACTTCGTACCATTTTTAAATTCTTTATGTTTTTAATGATCAATTTGATTGTCTTTCTTAATTTTAATTACTTAATAATAACTACTTCGATAGTAACATCATTTTGACGCTAGAGAGCGTCGTCAGCTTAGTTAAAGGGTGGGGAAAGACGACATCCCATTGGCCGAGAAAGTTAGTTTTCTCCTGAAGAGCCGTAGTACGTGTGTATGGCATTCTTTGCCCTGACGTATGCATAGGTGCTTCTGTGTTGAGTGTTAGTCTTTGTTCATATTCACGACTATTTCTACATTTGATCTTTTTGCTTCCAGCGAACAACGGTAAGTGATCATGATTATGTATTAAAAAATTTATTCTTTAGGCTTATAGTATCTTTCAGCATTATTTTTCATATTTTTTTTCTTCTTTTTATTATATTTCTTGGAAACTAAGATAACCGAAACTGAAATATTCGTGTTAATTATTTTTAGGGTTTCCTAAGTTTTTTTTTCAAAATAAGAAACACTTATGTTCTCTCAACTGTTCTTCTCTTTGTCTAGGACGGCGTTAGTGAGCCCTCTGTTTCTTTACCTATGCACGTGATATATTATTTCAAGATTCCATTTCATTACCCGACGATAATAACGATAATATTGCCAAATCAATAAAACATGACATACCCATACTAATTACATAATTAATTACTTGATAGTTAAAAAACCATTATTTTTATCATATAGAGTGGGATATCATATTATAAATTACATTCCCCTGATTAATAAATAACTTATTCCGTGTTTTAGAATAAGCAATGATATTTTGCGAGATAGTTATATTTAATGTTCCTATGGTGCTAAAAACAAAAATTATTCCATAGTAAATTATAACGTGAAATTTATTAATTAATTACTTGTTATTAAAAATTAAATTTTTTCCTTTAATATCGAGTAGAGTAACAAATTACAGGTATGGTGTCCTTGATCAAAAATATGTATATTTGAACTATAATTACACAAATTCATTAAAATCTTGTTTCCAATTTGCATGTTAGTGTTATGATTTTCGTATTCCTAGCTTATCTCAACCATTGATATTTTGTATTGTGGATCCACTTAAAAATAAATTTAATCCTTTGAAACAAAAAAAGTATCATTCAACAGTTAATTTCTGTGTAATGTAACACACATTGTCATGTACAGTACCCGTCGATGAGGTGTATTGCTGAAACTGCTTTATAATAATGTTTGTATGATAATAAAAGTAATTAAACAATACTTAGGAAATCAATCAAGAGAGAGTAATCAGCAAGCTCATTAAAACACTTTATTATTATAAGTGTGATACTGCATACTTAGCTTACTTTTTTACTGCTTACGCTCCCGCTCTATCTCTTTCTCTCTCTCTCTCTCTCTCTCTCTCTCTCTCTCTCTCTCTCTCTCTCTCTCTCTCTCTCTCTCTCTCTCTGTAATTATATATGTATATTTTGAATTTAATTTTTCTAAGAATATATGCAATAACCATAATAATTTACACATTAGCACATAAACCTGTAACAAATGTATTATGAAACACTTTACTAACCTTAAAAAAATAAATTGATGGAAAAAGTGGTCCCATAATCAGTAAAAAAAATTTAATTTAACGTGATTTTTTATACATGCAAATTAATTTAAGACTTCACAATTTAAATTACTGAATACTGTTTTAAAATTAACTGAATATTGTAAATTGCACATATCATTAATTATGTGCAGAACAATAATTTTAAAAAAAGATTAATATTTATGCATAATATACAAAGGCCATTATTACTCTTTTTCTTGGGCGAATAAAACAGATTTCTTGTTATAAAAAATGTAAGACACCTTTAAAATGGTACAATTAAATTTAGGATAGGAAGTAAGAATTGCTTTGTTAAAACTAATTGAAGACTATAAACTATTATTATAATAATTTTATATCTGTTTTATAGGAGGAAATGAGTGCTCAAAAAAGATTGGAAACTATAAGGAAAAACTCTTCAATGAATTCTAAGAAGTCTCAAAAACTTTCAGATGTAGTGAAGCTTCACAATGCTGAAAACAGCCACATCCTTCCAAATGAATTCCTTTCAATTCCTAGTGGAACAAGTCTCCAGGATAGACTCAAAATGGCAAGACTCCCGAAAGATATTGTGAAATGCAGACGGGAACAATCCAACAAAGAAAACAGCCATTCATCGAATAATATTATCATCAAGGAGACCTCGAGCACTCTGACCCTGAGTGATGCCTTGAAACTCCACAACATTGAAAACAGTCACCTCCCTCCAAATGAGTTTCTATCCATTCCTAGTGGATCCACTCTCCAGGAAAGACTTAAAATGGCAAGGCTCCCGAAAGATGATGTGAAATGCAGACGGGAACAATCCAACAAAGAAAACAGCCATTCATCGAATAAAGTTATTATCAAGGAGTCCTCCAGCACTGTGACCCTGAGAGATGCCTTGAAACTCCACATCACTGAAAACAGCCACCTCCCTCCAAATGAGTTTCTATCCATTCCTAGTGGATCCACTCTCCAGGATAGGCTTAAAATGGCGAGGCTCCCGAAAGATAATGTGAAATGCAGACCGGAACTAGCCAACAAAAAAAATAGCCATTCATCGAATAAAGTTATTATCAAGGAGTCCTCCAGCACTGTGACCTTGAGAGATGCCTTGAAACTCCACCACATTGAAAACAGTCACCTCCCTCCAAATGAGTTTCTATCCATTCCTAGTGGATCCACTCTCCAGGATAGACTTAAAATGGCAAGGCTCCCGAAAGATAATGTGAAATGCAGATCGGAACAATCCAACAAAGAAAACAGCCAATCGAATGAAGTTGTTATCAAGGAGTCCTCCAGCACTTTGACCCTGAGAGATGCCTTGAAACTCCACAACATTGAAAATAGGCAACTTATGAATAATGGGATTTCTACAGGCCTTAACAACAGGGAGAATGAAGTAATGTCTTCTATGTCTGAGAACTTTCACAAACTCCAGGCTTCCTCGAAATCTTCCGATCCGGAGATAAAAGTGATTTGTCTTCAGGAGAGACTCCAAAATGTCAGACTGGTTTCTACAAATGGAAAACGCGCTGCTTAAAGGGAAGGTTTTCCCAAACGTGTTCAGGAGAGACTTGCAAAATACAGAAATAATAAGGCATTCTAAATATTATCGGGGCAATACCATTATGTTTTATTTTAAGATGATTGTTCAATTGTTTTACTTAATGATCTAAATATTTGAGATAACATATGTACATATTATTGCAGATACTTGCATGTTAATTAATTCTTTGTATATGTTTGTGGAATGGCCAAATTGTAACTATAAATGTAAGGTTTAATATAAAAAATTATAAATAATATATATAAATATAAATACTTGTAAATATAAATACTATTAAGATTTAAGTTTGAGATAACTATGCATTACTGCAGATACTTTGGCTCCTAATTGCTAGTACGATTGAGATGTATATGTTTCCAATATGGTATTATGTCATTAATGTAAAACTTTTATATTAGTTTCACAAAATTTGGTGAATTTTTTTTTTGTCTATGTTTATTATTGAAAGCTGAAATATACTGACTATAAAATTTTATTTATCTTTTTCTTATTGTGCCAATTAAACTTCTTAGTTACTTATTACATACTGATGCATGACGTTTCCAAGTTTATAACACATATATGTATAAATATATATATGGGTTTCACAGAAAACATATTATGGGGAAAGTAAGTAACCAGACAAAACCAAGTTTGTTAGTCGTCAGAATTTTACACAAAAGGTTGAACTAAATATGGAAGCATGGGGGATGGATAATAGGAGATCATGCTCAACCTGACAGCACTGAATATTCATGTTTTTTTATAAGATATTTATTATTTTTATAAATCAGTAGACAATTGTAAATATGAAACATTTAAAACAATAACTTTACGTACGAGAACCACACATACACATTTAACCATTAAATTTTTTAATTTAAAATAAAGTGTCATTTTTCCTCTTAATAACTAAAAATAAAATATTAAAAATTGTAGGAATCATTTCGATAGATTTGGGTGTTGTCGTGAGGGTACCAGATTGAATGGATTTAAATTAAAAATATAGGAAATAAGAAAAATAGAAATGTTTAATTCCTTGCAGTGGACAGAGTAAAGGGAGATAAATGATTATTTTTTATAAAATAATAAAAATATTGAATTTAACTTATACCTTTCCATGATGATTGAAACTTTCCGTGATTCTCGGTACACAAATAGCAGCTGATAAAAATCAGTTGTCATAATAATCTAAAACCGGCTTATCAGGCCAGAACTTGGTAATTGGGGCTGGGTGCCCTAGGTACCAAGAGGGGGGCAGTCATATGAAAAATATAATAATACCTAATTTACTGTTCTGAACTCATAACTTTGCAGCTAGAATACAATAAAATATAAATATTTGTAAACATAACATGCTGATGTAGCATATGTATGGACATAGGAAACTTAGGATTTCTATCATAAATAGGATAGGGTATAAATAAAAGTTTTGAAATTTTATGCCCAAAAATAGGTATTTTATTACACGCATATAAACGTATATATATATTTTTTTTTTTTACAATTTTTTTTTATCAACTATGAATTTAATAAATTTTATCCCTGTTTGAACCATTATAACAGAATGTATTCTTGAGACAAAAAAATTTCTCACAATTATAAAGTTGAGAAACAAAAAATCCAAATAAATTGTTTGGAATCAATTAAAAATGATAAAAGAAACCACCATTGTACTGCTTGGACCATCGTAAGCTTAGCGAAAGAAAATAATGAACTTTCGAAAATGGTAACTAACTAAAATTTTAAAACGTATTTGGTTAGTCTATAAAATAAATTGCCTTCGAAGTGCCATGATATATTCTGCGGTGAAATAATAGACCTTACTAGTCTAAAACCTTATGCTGTCTGTGACTATACACAGATTCTGAGGATGACTAGTACATTATTAATGTTTGAAGTACAGCTGTTAATAATATGTACCTAAATGGTTTAAGATGCACCAAATAGGAATGAATGAAATTATGTAATTTTCAAATGAAAATTCTATTAATGAGCTCCAAACCAAAATTATATAGTCATAGCAACTTTGTACAACAAAGCACTAAATAAACCACTTTGCTTTGAAAAAAACTCTTTATTCTATATTGTCACTCACTTCACATATAGGAATAACAAAGGAACATATGCAATAACACTGAAAATAACATTATTCTTTATATTATTTATGTGACTTTACACTAATGTTATAAAGTTAATTTTCCAACTGATCGAAGAAATAAAAAAATTAACTTTTTTTTTATAAAAAAAAAAAAAAACATAGAAATTACTATTATTATATTTCCTTGAAAACGTATTATTCAAATCTTTTAAGGAAACTAAATTCTGTTAAAATATGAGCTATTTTTGTCCTTAGTGATTTGTCTTACCGAATAGAAACTCTTCATGTACATATTTACGCAGAAAATTATTAGTAGTTGTTACATAAACCAAAAATTTTAAATAAACATATCCATTAGATTGAAAATAAAAAGAGTAAATTACACTCGTGAAAAAGACAGACCATTTGCCAAATCATTTAGTAATAAGACGAATCACAATAAGCACCATAGCTATGAAACAAAAATTGTAATGTAAAAGACAACCTCCCTGGGAGGCCTTGTTAGTTGGTATATGGCACATAACATGTATAACTAAATTGAATATTTAAAAAAAAAATTAAAAATTGCAAGAATACAAATAAACATTTGAAAACCAAGTGTCTCTCAGCTGTTTGTTATCTGTGAAGAATCGTCTGGGAAAAACAGCATGGAATGCTGCTGCAGCTTCATCTGTTGAAAATAATTTGCATGGTGGTGAGCATTAATTACGTGTATAACATTTACTAGTCTAACAAATTAGCTTTTCCTATTATAACACACATCATTAACATCCTATATTTTTAATAAACTATAAGGCAATTTGTTATCCTAGAACATTGGATCGACCCATTCGGCTTACAGGACTGTTTAACTTCACTCGGGTAGAATTTTACATAGATTTTTTGTAAAATACAATGTTAAAATAATAATCGTTCTATTATTAAAATTGATTTGGTACTTTCTTTTAATCTTGCTGCGCTTAAAAAATGGAAAGATTACTGACTGGTTTAACTAACTATTGAACTTATTCATACTGATAAAATTCAAAGATTTTTTACCTTACATCAACTTATTTTAAATATAACACACAGGCTAACGCAATGAATTTAATAATTTCATTTTGATAAACCATGGCCCTAAACACACCATCTAACCACATTCATTTATATCATTCAAAATGTCAGAAAAAATAGTGACAAACCTTTCATTTATGCCGAAAGGTGTGTAAAGTAAACTATGAACTAACAAAAATAAAAGGAAATACAAAATACTTCTATTTTGAGATTAAGTATTAAAAAAAAAAAATAACAGTGATAAATGAACTTGGTAAAAAATTTATTTCTGCAAATCCAATGAATATACATACATGTGTTGAGTTGGCAAGAAAATGAGTTCTGTTTTCACCAGTAGTTTTGTTATTCGTTATGCTGTGGATATAATAATAATCTTAACCAGAATCTTTCGGAATGTCTCGGTATAGAATGTCATTATACAGTATCAAATAAATCAAACTCCTTAGGAATACTAAATCGAGCCCATTCTACTTTGATCAAGCTATTAAGAGTAATAAAAGAAGATAATTCAAAAAACGAATTTAAACCTGGCGATAATGACCTTTAACGAAACACAAAATAAAAATTTGAAATTAACACCTAACGAGATAAATTTTGGAAAAATAAAAGACCCTAATAAAGAAGACAATAGTACACAAAAAAGCACAACAAGATACTGAAAGAGAAAAAGAAATTAGGACAAACAAATTAAATAAAAATCGTGAAGACCCACCCGACATAGAGGAACAACCATATGTTAAAACTCGTACGAAAACAGATATAAACCAGTTGGACAATTTATTGACAAAAATAAGACTATAGAGCAAAACAGTAACAATATTAGAAGACCTAGGAAGAAAAATGTGCTTCTGCCTCTCCGGTACTTATTTTGTTTCTTTTTTTTACATCTCCAATCGCTTTCAGGCGAAGGAACAAAGATTCGGAAAGAGTCAGGTAAAGAAGTTTGGACTTTGAATATATGCTAGGCAGAGGAATAAATGAATATAAGCAGTATAGTGAACTGTGAGGTTCCTCTCCACCCAATTAAGAGAAAAACACCAACATATGGTCTGTAGGATAATTATTCCCGGAAAGCCAAAAACGGCTTTAGTCTCTTCATACCCTTGTAAAAAGAGTTTATTGCAGTTTGAACAAATTTTCTGCTGGTTCTATATGAAGGGTGTCCCAAAAACCTATACATTTTCGGTATTTTTTCAGTTTTTCACTAATAACGCCTAAACTTTTATATTTCTATAAAGTAAAGTGCATAAAATTTTGCGTCGAATGGGTGCCACATATTTGAAATTACATTAAGTCGTTAGAATGATATCCAGTAATAATTAAAACCACGATTTAGCCTCCCATAAACGAGAAGGGCGCTATAAACAAGATACTTTAGGGTAAAATGAATGAAAGAGTAGATGATGTTTGTTGTAAATTGTTCTACCAGTGTTCGCATATGAAACCCGGAACAATATTTGATACTTTAGAGTATACAAATATACGATTTATTTTATATAATATATTTTACATTGCAAAACTAAGGCTTGAAAATCCAAAACACGATTTTTTTTCTAAATGGGAAAAATTACCGTTCTTTGAACTGGCATATCTTCCTAACTACTTGATGTAATTTCAAATATGTTGTGCTCATTCGACAGTTAAATAAGAGAAAAGTCTTAAATAATCTTAAATAAAAGAAAAAAATAGAAAAGCTTTATTATGATGTACAAGCAAAACACTGATATATACAAATATTAAGAGTCCAACATACTGGTTTTATCCTTTACTCCTTGCTAGATGCTACTCTTGGAAATCTACGTCGACACCTTCATGGCGAGACTTATTAAGCAGATTTCACAGTTTTTAAATGTTTTCTTTACTCCCGAGAAAAAATTAGAACGCTAATTTTCACGTCAATGATTTCTCACCACGTGGCAGGCACAGGCAAGAGCCAGATCTGTTGCATTTGGCTTAGCTCGGTATTTTATAATGGTTTGTATACGATTTCCAATTTCATAAGTCTAAAAATAAATTTTTCACTATTCGAAATCTTGAATACAGTTTCATAACTTGGAATAAGTTAACGATTTCACTGTATTTAAAAGGTACATACATACAGCAGTAGGTCGTCCGTCCACCTGCATGCTCCAAAATGTGGTCGTAAAAATGATTTATTATACAGTTATACTATAATATAATTATAAAGACGAGGCTAATTATAAAGGTAGCTTTCTCCTGAAGAGCCGTAGTACGTGTGTATGGCATTCTTTGCCCTGACGTATGCATAGGTGCTTCTGTGTTGAGTGTTAGTCTTTGTTCAGATTCACGACTATTTCTACATTTGATCTTTTTGCTTCCAGCGAACAACGGTAAGTGATCATGATTATGTATTAAAAAATTTATTCTTTAGGCTTATAGTATCTTTCAGCATTATTTTTCATATTTTTTTCTTCTTTTTATTATATTTCTTGGAAACTAAGATAACCGAAACTGAAATATTCGTGTTAATTATTTTTAGGGTTTCCTAAGTTTTTTTTTCAAAATAAGAAACACTTATGTTCTCTCAACTGTTCTTCTCTTTGTCTAGGACGGCGTTAGTGAGCCCTCTGTTTCTTTACCTATGCACGTGATATATTATTTCAAGATTCCATTTCATTACCCGACGATAATAACGATAATATTGCCAAATCAATAAAACATGACATACCCATACTAATTACATAATTAATTACTTGATAATTAAAAAAACATTATTTTTATCATATAGAGTGGGATGTCATATTATAAATTACATTTCCCTGATTAATAAATAACTTATTCCGTGTTTTAGAATAAGAAATGATATTTTGCGAGATAGTTATATTTAATGTTCCTATGGTGCTAAAAACAAAAATTATTCCATAGTAAATTATAACGTGAAATTTATTAATTAATTACTTGTTATTAAAAATTAAATTTTTTCCTTTAATATCGAGTAGAGTAACAAATTACAGGTATGGTGTCCTTGATCAAAAATATGTATATTTGAACTATAATTACACAAATTCATTAAAATCTTGTTTCCAATTTGCATGTTAGTGTTATGATTTTCGTATTCCTAGCTTATCTCAACCATTGATATTTTGTATTGTGGATCCACTTAAAAATAAATTTAATCCTTTGAAACAAAAAAAGTATCATTCAACAGTTAATTTCTGTGTAATGTAACACACATTGTCATGTACAGTACCCGTCGATGAGGTGTATTGCTGAAACTGCTTTATAATAATGTTTGTATGATAATAAAAGTAATTAAACAATACTTAGGAAATCAATCAAGAGAGAGTAATCAGCAAGCTCATTAAAACACTTTATTATTATAAGTGTGATACTGCATACTTAGCTTACTTTTTTACTGCTTACTCTCTCGCTCTATCTCTTTCTCTCTCTCTCTCTCTCTCTCTCTCTCTCTCTCTCTTTAATTATATATGTATATTTTGAATTTAATTTTTCTAAGAATATATGCAATAACCATAATAATTTACACATTAGCACATAAACCTGTAATAAATGTATTATGAAACACTTCACTAACCTTAAAAAAATAAATTGATGGAAAAAGTGGTCCCATAATCAGTAAAAAAAATTTAATTTAACGTGATTTTTTATACATGCAAATTAATTTAAGACTTTACAATTTAAATTACTGAATACTGTTTTAAAATTAACTGAATATTGTAAATTGTTAAATATATGTGTAGCCCCCAATAGTTTCTTTAAAGGTATTACATATCATTAATTATGTGCAGAACAATATTTTAAAAAAAAAATTAATATTTATGCATAATATACAAAGGCCATTATTACTCTTTTTCTTGGGCGAATAAAACAGATTTCTTGTTATAAAAAATGTAAGACACCTTTAAAATGGTACAATTAAATTTAGGATAGGAAGTAAGAATTGCTTTGTTAAAACTAATTGAAGACTATAAACTATTATTATAATAATTTTATATCTGTTTTATAGGAGGAAATGAGTGCTCAAAAAAGATTGGAAACTATAAGGAAAAACTCTTCAATGAATTCTAAGAAGTCTCAAAAACTTTCAGATGTGGTGAAGCTTCACAATGCTGAAAACAGCCACATCCTTCCAAATGAATTCCTTTCAATTCCTAGTGGAACAAGTCTCCAGGATAGACTCAAAATGGCAAGACTCCCGAAAGATATTGTGAAATGCAGACGGGAACAATCCAACAAAGAAAACAGCCATTCATCGAATAATATTATCATCAAGGAGACCTCGAGCACTCTGACCCTGAGAGATGCCTTGAAACTCCACAACACTGAAAACAGCCACCTCCCTCCAAATGAGTTTCTATCCATTCCTAGTGGATCCACTCTCCAGGATAGACTAAAAATGGCGAGGCTCCCGAAAGATAATGTGAAATGCAGACGGGAACAATCCAACAAAGAAAACAGCCATTCATCGAATAATATTATCATCAAGGAGACCTCGAGCACTCTGACCCTGAGAGACGCCTTGAAACTCCACAACACTGAAAACAGCCACCTCCCTCCAAATGAGTTTCTTTCCATTCCTAGTGGATCCACTCTCCAGGATAGGCTTAAAATTGCCAGGCTCCCTAAAGATAATGTGAAATGCAGACCGGAACTAGCCAACAAAGAAAATAGCCATTCATCGAATAAAGTTATTATCAAGGAGTCCTCCAGCACTGTGACCCTGAGAGATGCCTTGAAACTCCACAACACTGAAAACAGCCACCTCCCTCCAAATGAGTTTCTATCCATTCCTAGTGGATCCACTCTCCAGGATAGGCTTAAAATTGCCAGGCTCCCTAAAGATAATGTGAAATGCAGACCAGAACTAGCCAACAAAGAAAATAGCCATTCATCGAATAAAGTTATTATCAAGGAGTCCTCCAGCACTGTGACCCTGAGAGACGCCTTGAAACTCCACAACATTGAAAACAGCCACCTCCCTCCAAATGAGTTTCTATCCATTCCTAGTGGATCCTCTCTCCAGGATAGACTTAAAATGGCAAGGCTCCCGAAAGATAATGTGAAATGCAGATCGGAACAATCCAACAAAGAAAACAGCCAATCGAATGAAGTTGTTATCAAGGAGTCCTCCAGCACTTTGACCCTGAGAGATGCCTTGAAACTCCACAACATTGAAAATAGGCAACTTATGAATAATGGGATTTCTACAGGCCTTAACAACAGGGAGAACTTTCACAAACTCCAGGCTTCCTCGAAATCTTCCGATCCGGAGATAAAAGTGATTTGTCTTCAGGAGAGACTCCAAAATGTCAGACTGGTTTCTACAAATGGAAAACGCGCTGCTTAAAGGGAAGGTTTTCCCAAACGTGTTCAGGAGAGACTTGCAAAATACAGAAATAATAAGGCATTCTAAATATTATCGGGGCAATACCATTATGTTTTATTTTAAGATGATTGTTCAATTGTTTTACTTAATGATCTAAATATTTGAGATAACATATGTACATATTATTGCAGATACTTGCATGTTAATTAATTCTTTGTATATGTTTGTGGAATGGCCAAATTGTAACTATAAATGTAAGGTTTAATATATAAAATTATAAATAATATATATACATATAAATACTTGTAAATATAAATACTATTAAGATTTAAGTTTGTGATAACTATGCATTACTGCAGATACTTTGGCTCCTAATTGCTAGTACGATTGGGATGTATATGTTTCCAATATGGTATTATGTCTTTAATGTAAAACTTTTATATTAGTTTCACAAAATTTGGTGAATTTTTTTTTTGTCTATGTTTATTATTGAAAGCTGAAATATACTGACTATAAAATTTTATTAATCTTTTTCTTATTGTGCCAATTAAACTTCTTAGTTACTTATTACATACTGATGCATGACGTTTCCAAGTTTATAACACATATATGTATAAATATATATATGGGTTTCACAGAAAACAGATTATGGGGAAAGTAAGTAACCAGACAAAACCAAGTTTGTTAGTCGTCAGAATTTTACACAAAAGGTTGAACTAAATATGGAAGCATGGGGGATGGATAATAGGAGATCATGCTGAGCATGAGGTTGAACCTGACAGCACTGAATATTCATGTTTTTTTATAAGATATTTATTATTTTTATAAATCAGTAGACAATTGTAAATATGAAACATTTAAAACAATAACTTTACGTACGAGAACCACACATACACATTTAACCATTAAATTTTTTAATTTAAAATAAAGTGTCATTTTTCCTCTTAATAACTAAAAATAAAATATTAAAAATTGTAGGAATCATTTCGATAGATTTGGGTGTTGTCGTGAGGGTACCAGATTGAATGGATTTAAATTAAAAATATAGGAAATAAGAAAAATAGAAATGTTTAATTCCTTGCAGTGGACAGAGTAAAGGGAGATAAATGATTATTTTTTATAAAATAATAAAAATATTGAATTTAACTTATACCTTTCCATGATGATTGAAACTTTCCGTGATTCTCGGTACACAAATAGCAGCTGATAAAAATCAGTTGTCATAATAATCTAAAACCGGCTTATCAGGCCAGAACTTGGTAATTGGGGCTGGGTGCCCTAGGTACCAAGAGGGGGGCAGTCATATGAAAAATATAATAATACCTAATTTACTGTTCTGAACTCATAACTTTGCAGCTAGAATACAATAAAATATAAATATTTGTAAACATAACATGCTGATGTAGCATATGTATGGACATAGGAAACTTAGGATTTCTATCATAAATAGGATAGGGTATAAATAAAAGTTTTGAAATTTTATGCCCAAAAATAGGTATTTTATTACACGCATATAATTGTATATATATATTTTTTTTTTTTACAAGTTTTTATTTTATCAACTATGAATTTAATAAATTTTATCCCTGTTTGAACCATTATAACAGAATGTATTCTTGAGACAAAAAAATTTCTCACAATTATAAAGTTGAGAAACAAAAAATCCAAATAAATTGTTTGGAATCAATTAAAAATGATAAAAGAAACCACCATTCTACTGCTTGGACCATCGTAAGCTTAGCGAAAGAAAATAATGAACTTTCGAAAATGGTAACTAACTAAAATTTTAAAACGTATTTGGTTAGTCTATAAAATAAATTGCCTTCGAAGTGCCATGATATATTCTGCGGTGAAATAATAGACCTAACTAGTCTAAAACCTTATGCTATCTGTGACTATACACAGATTCTGAGGATGACTAGTACATTATTAATGTTTGAAGTACAGCTGTTAATAATATGTACCTAAATGGTTTAAGATGCACCAAATAGGAATGAATGAAATTATGTAATTTTCAAATGAAAATTACATATTTACGCAGAAAATTATTATTAGTTGTATCCAAAAATTTTAAATAAACATATCTATTAGATTGAAAATAAAAAGAGTAAATTACACTCGTGAAAAAGACAGACCATTTGCCAAATCATTTAGTAATAAGACGAATCACAATAAGCACCATAGCTATGAAACAAAAATTGTAATGTAAAAGACAACCTCCCTGGGAGGCCTTGATAGTTGGTATATGGCACATAACATGTATAACTAAATTGAATATTTAAAAAAAAAATTAAAAATTGCAAGAATACAAATAAACATTTGAAAACCAAGTGTCTCTCAGCTATTTGTTATCTGTGAAGAATCGTCTGGGAAAAACAGCATGGAACGCTGCTGCAGCTTCATCTGTTGAAAATAATTTGCATGGTGGTGAGCATTAATTACGTGTATAACATTTACTAGTCTAACAAATTAGCTTTTCCTATTATAACACACATCATTAACATCCTATATTTTTAATAAACTATAAGGCAATTTGTTATCCTAGAACATTGGATCGACCCATTCGGCTTTTAGGACTGTTTAACTTCACTCGGGTAGAATTTTACATAGATTTTTTGTAAAATACAATGTTAAAATAATAATCGTTCTATTATTAAAATTGATTTGGTACTTTCTTTTAATCTTGCTGCGCTTAAAAAATGGAAAGATTACTGACTGGTTTAACTAACTATTGAACTTATTCATACTGATAAAATTCAAAGATTTTTTACCTTACATCAACTTATTTTAAATATAGCACACAGGCTAACGCAATGAATTTAATAATTTCATTTTGATAAACCATGGCCCTAAACACACCATCTAACCACATTCATTTATATCATTCAAAATGTCAGAAAAAATAGTGACAAACCTTTCATTTATGCCGAAAGGTGTGTAAAGTAAACTATGAACTAACAAAAATAAACGGAAATACAAAATACTTCTATTTTGAGATTAAGTATTAAAAAAAAAAATAACACTGATAAATGAACTTGCTAAAAAATTTATTTCTGCAAATCCAATGAATATACATACATGTGTTGAGTTGGCAAGAAAATGAGTTCTGTTTGCACCAGTAGTTTTGTTATTCGTTATGCTGTGAATATAATAATAATCTTAACCAGAATCTTTCGGAATGTCTCGGTATAGAATGTCATTATACAGTATCAAATAAATCGAACTCCTTAGGAATACTAAATCGAGCCCATTCTACTTTGATCAAGCTATTAAGAGTAATAAAAGAAGATAATTCAAAAAACGAATTTAAACCTGGCGATAATGACCTTTAACGAAACACAAAATAAAAATTTGAAATTAACACCTAACGAGATAAATTTTGGAAAAATAAAAGACCCTAATAAAGAAGACAATAGTATTGGTATAATTCCGCATTTGTATTATTAGTTGTTTATATTATTTATATTTAGTTGTAACGATAAGGGCAGCACTGTTGTGTTTTGGTGATCAGGTTGGCATGTGCCTCTAAGATTCCTATTGTGACCGTCTATGAGTGAGTACTGTCCGTATATGTATCCAAATAAATCTGTGCTCTTCTTCGTTTAACTTGCATTTATTCTTTATTTCTCTGCACCTTAAAAGGTTATGGGCCCAGGGTATTGATGTTGCAAGTTTTGTTTTAACGAAAGAGTCGGATTCAGTTTTTGTTTGTTTGTTTGTGCCGTGTTAACCTGTTGGACTCACGTGCGCGGTCGGTTTCGGTTTGTTTGTTTATGCGATGGCTAGTTCATATATGAACCTTCCTTTCGGTATAAAGCCATTCGATGGCTCAAATTTTGGTAATTGGGACTTCAGGATAAAATTGTTACTTGAGCAAAACGGAGTACTTCGAGTTCTAAAAGAGAACCCCCCAACTGGGGAAGCCGAACTCAAGTTGTTTAATCAAGAAGATGTAAGAGCCCGTAATGTTATTGTGCAAGGACTTGCCGATAATATATTACCTACAATCAAGGAAAAGAAGACGGCGAAGGGGATAATGGATGCCCTAGCAGCGACTTATGAAAAGCGTGGGATGAAATCGCTTGTTACCGCCCAGAAGGCTTGGAGAAAATTGGAATACAATAATGAACGCCTTCTCCAAGAGTTTTTCCAAACGTTTGATTCAATGGCTTCGGAGGTGAGAGTGGCTGGTGGTAATTTAAAAGAGGATGAGGTTGTAAAACAGCTTCTTGTTGTAAAACAGCTTCTTGTTGCAATGCCGTCCGATTATGATTCTGTAGTATCTGCGATGGACATTTTGTGTAGTAAGGACAAGACGGCCGTTACTTTGGAGTATGTGAAAAATACACTTCTGGCTGAATATGAGAGGAATTTGAAGAAAGAAGATCACCCGTCTGCAAATGTTTTTTCAGCTTATAAAAATAGAGCTAAAAGCTTTAATAAAAATTTGAAGGTTGGTCAAAACAAAAGTATGTCTAATGTTATTTGTCATTATTGCAAAAATCGAGGTCATTTTAAGAATAATTGTCCTAAACTTAAAAATAAAGGATTTGCCGCCATTTCTAGTGATATTGAAATATTATGGTTAACAAGTAAAATACAATGTGCAATAAGAAACAATACATTACATTACATTCTAACTAGTCCACTTATAGAAGAAGTAATCAAAACAATATATCTATTACCTGTACCATCACTACAGTACAGTTACTTACGTAATAACTATTATTCATAATAAACTCATATTATTTTATGCCAACCAAACTTATTTAAGACATTGTACATTTATTAAAAATAATTATTTTTGTAATCGAGTAGCCCCTTATAACAATGTATGTATAACTAAAGCCATTAGAAATAATATAGATTCATCCATAACTGTTAATTTATATTTGCATGTCACGCAATTTCACTTTAATATACTTACTTAGGCCATCTTTTAATTATGGCCGATAACCCCTTTTATAAAATTATCAACTCCTATTTTAGGTATTTCTTGGAAAAGTTCACTAGTATAAAAAATATCTGAACAAAACACTCCTAGGTAAAACTATTTCAAAGTATTTGTTTTATGTATAAATTAAAAAACACAGTTAGTTTGTCATCCTGTCATCCGGTGTTGGGACAGGTTGAGATATAAAAGTTTTGCGCACTACAGGTGGGCGTATCTGTTTTGACCATTCCCAACGTCTCGAAAGCAACCCCCGCTGAGACTGCTTTCATCTGAAAAGTTTAACCGGAAAACAGCTATAAAGAGAGATTGACAAGTGGCAAGTGGACAGATGAGAGAGTAATACCCTCTTCGGTACTTATTTTGTTTCTTTTTTTTACATCTCCAATCGCTTTCAGGCGAAGGAACAAAGATTCGGAAAGAGTCAGGTAAAGAAGTTTGGACTTTGAATATATGCTAGGCAGAGGAATAAATGAATATAAGCAGTATAGTGAACTGTGAGGTTCCTCTCCACCCAATTAAGAGAAAAACACCAACATACGGTCTGTAGGATAATTATTCCCGGAAAGCCAAAAACGGCTTTAGTCTCTTCATACCCTTGTAAAAAGAGTTTATTGCAGTTTGAACAAATTTTCTGCTGGTTCTATATGAAGGGTGTCCCAAAAACCTATACATTTTCGGTATTTTTTCAGTTTTTCACTAATAACGCCTAAACTTTTATATTTCTATAAAGTAAAGTGCATAAAATTTTGAGTCGAATGGGTGCCACATATTTGAAATTACATTAAGTCGTTAGAATGATATCCAGTAATAATTAAAACCACGATTTAGCCTCCCATAAACGAGAAGGGCGCTATAAACAAGATACTTTAGGGTAAAATGAATGAAAGAGTAGATGATGTTTGTTGTAAATTGTTCTACCAGTGTTCGCATATGAAACCCGGAACAATATTTGATACTTTAGAGTATACAAATATACGATTTATTTTATATAATATATTTTACATTGCAAAACTAAGGCTTGAAAATCCAAAACACGATTTTTTTTCTAAATGGGAAAAATTACCGTTCTTTGAACTGGCATATCTTCCTAACTACTTGATGTAATTTCAAATATGTTGTGCTCATTCGACAGTTAAATAAGAGAAAAGTCTTAAATAATCTTAAGTAAAAGAAAAAAAAAGAAAAGCTTTATTATGATGTACAAGCAAAACACTGATATATACAAATATTAAGAGTTCCAACATACTGGTTTTATCCTTTACTCCTTGCTAGATGCTACTCTTGGAAATCTACGTCGACACCTTCATGGCGAGACTTATTAAGCAGATTTCACTGTTTTTAAATGTTTTCTTTACTCCCGAGAAAAAATTAGAACACTAATTTTCACGTCAATGATTTCTCACCACGTGGCAGGCACAGGCAAGAGCCAGATCTGTTGCATTTGGCTTAGCTCGGTATTTTATAATGGTTTGTATACGATTTCCAATTTCATAAGTCTAAAAATAAATTTTTCACTATTTGAAATCTTGAATACAGTTTCATAACTTGGAATAAGTTAACGATTTCACTGTATTTAAAAGGTACATACATACAGCAGTAGGTCGTTCGTCCACCTGCATGCTCCAAAATGTGGTCGTAAAAATGATTTATTATACAGTGTTAAATTATAAAGACGAGGCTACTCATCCGAGGAAGCGCTATTGGAGTAGCTATATACATATTACATATTATATATATATATATATATACAACTAACAATTTTAATTCTCTGAAGTGTGAATATAAACTCAATTTTACCAGAAAGTACCACGGAAGGATAGGCACTTCGTACCATTTTTAAATTCTTTATGTTTTTAATGATCAATTTGATTGTCTTTCTTAATTTTAATTACTTAATAATAACTACTTCGATAGTAACATCATTTTGACGCTAGAGAGCGTCGTCAGCTTAGTTAAAGGGTGGGGAAAGACGACATCCCATTGGCCGAGAAAGGTAGCTTTCTCCTGAAGAGCCGTAGTACGTGTGTATGGCATTCTTTGCCCTGACGTATGCATAGGTGCTTCTATGTTGAGTGTTAGTCTTTGTTCAGATTCACGACTATTTCTACATTTGATCTTTTTGCTTCCAGCGAACAACGGTAAGTGATCATGATTATGTATTAAAAAATTTATTCTTTAGGCTTATAGTATCTTTCAGCATTATTTTTCATATTTTTTTCTTCTTTTTATTATATTTCTTGGAAACTAAGATAACCGAAACTGAAATATTCGTGTTAATTATTTTTAGGGTTTCCTAAGTTTTTTTTTCAAAATAAGAAACACTTATGTTCTCTCAACTGTTCTTCTCTTTGTCTAGGACGGCGTTAGTGAGCCCTCTGTTTCTTTACCTATGCACGTGATATATTATTTCAAGATTCCATTTCATTACCCGACGATAATAACGATAATATTGCCAAATCAATAAAACATGACATACCCATACTAATTACATAATTAATTACTTGATAGTTAAAAAACCATTATTTTTATCGTATAGAGTGGGATATCATATTATAAATTACATTCCCCTGATTAATAAATAACTTATTCCGTGTTTTAGAATAAGCAATGATATTTTGCGAGATAGTTATATTTAATGTTCCTATGGTGCTAAAAACAAAAATTATTCCATAGTAAATTATAACGTGAAATTTATTAATTAATTACTTGTTATTAAAAATTAAATTTTTTCCTTTAATATCGAGTAGAGTAACAAATTACAGGTATGGTGTCCTTGATCAAAAATATGTATATTTGAACTATAATTACACAAATTCATTAAAATCTTGTTTCCAATTTGCATGTTAGTGTTATGATTTTCGTATTCCTAGCTTATCTCAACCATTGATATTTTGTATTGTGGATCCACTTAAAAATAAATTTAATCCTTTGAAACAAAAAAAGTATCATTCAACAGTTAATTTCTGTGTAATGTAACACACATTGTCATGTACAGTACCCGTCGATGAGGTGTATTGCTGAAACTGCTTTATAATAATGTTTGTATGATAATAAAAGTAATTAAACAATACTTAGGAAATCAATCAAGAGAGAGTAATCAGCAAGCTCATTAAAACACTTTATTATTATAAGTGTGATACTGCATACTTAGCTTACTTTTTTACTGCTTACTCTCTCGCTCTATCTCTTTCTCTCTCTCTCTCTCTCTCTCTCTTTAATTATATATGTATATTTTGAATTTAATTTTTCTAAGAATATATGCAATAACCATAATAATTTACACATTAGCACATAAACCTGTAATAAATGTATTATGAAACACTTCACTAACCTTAAAAAAATAAATTGATGGAAAAAGTGGTCCCATAATCAGTAAAAAAAATTTAATTTAACGTGATTTTTTATACATGCAAATTAATTTAAGACTTCACAATTTAAATTACTGAATACTGTTTTAAAATTAACTGAATATTGTAAATTGTTAAATATATGTGTAGCCCCCAATAGTTTCTTTAAAGGTATTACATATCATTAATTATGTGCAGAACAATAATTTAAAAAAAAAATTAATATTTATGCATAATATACAAAGGCCATTATTACTCTTTTTCTTGGGCGAATATAACAGATTTCTTGTTATAAAAAATGTAAGACACCTTTAAAATGGTACAATTAAATTTAGGATAGGAAGTAAGAATTGCTTTGTTAAAACTAATTGAAGACTATAAACTATTATTATAATAATTTTATATCTGTTTTATAGGAGGAAATGAGTGCTCAAAAAAGATTGGAAACTATAAGGAAAAACTCTTCAATGAATTCTAAGAAGTCTCAAAAACTTTCAGATGTGGTGAAGCTTCACAATGCTGAAAACAGCCACATCCTTCCAAATGAATTCCTTTCAATTCCTAGTGGAACAAGTCTCCAGGATAGACTCAAAATGGCAAGACTCCCGAAAGATATTGTGAAATGCAGACGGGAACAATCCAACAAAGAAAACAGCCATTCATCGAATAATATTATCATCAAGGAGACCTCGAGCACTCTGACCCTGAGAGACGCCTTGAAACTCCACAACACTGAAAACAGCCACCTCCCTCCAAATGAGTTTCTTTCCATTCCTAGTGGATCCACTCTCCAGGATAGGCTTAAAATTGCCAGGCTCCCTAAAGATAATGTGAAATGCAGACCGGAACTAGCCAACAAAGAAAATAGCCATTCATCGAATAAAGTTATTATCAAGGAGTCCTCCAGCACTGTGACCCTGAGAGATGCCTTGAAACTCCACAACACTGAAAACAGCCACCTCCCTCCAAATGAGTTTCTATCCATTCCTAGTGGATCCACTCTCCAGGATAGGCTTAAAATTGCCAGGCTCCCTAAAGATAATGTGAAATGCAGACCAGAACTAGCCAACAAAGAAAATAGCCATTCATCGAATAAAGTTATTATCAAGGAGTCCTCCAGCACTGTGACCCTGAGAGACGCCTTGAAACTCCACAACATTGAAAACAGCCACCTCCCTCCAAATGAGTTTCTATCCATTCCTAGTGGATCCTCTCTCCAGGATAGACTTAAAATGGCAAGGCTCCCGAAAGATAATGTGAAATGCAGATCGGAACAATCCAACAAAGAAAACAGCCAATCGAATGAAGTTGTTATCAAGGAGTCCTCCAGCACTTTGACCCTGAGAGATGCCTTGAAACTCCACAACATTGAAAATAGGCAACTTATGAATAATGGGATTTCTACAGGCCTTAACAACAGGGAGAATGAAGTAATGTCTTCTATGTCTGTGAACTTTCACAAACTCCAGGCTTCCTCGAAATCTTCCGATCCGGAGATAAAAGTGATTTGTCTTCAGGAGAGACTCCAAAATGTCAGACTGGTTTCTACAAATGGAAAACGCGCTGCTTAAAGGGAAGGTTTTCCCAAACGTGTTCAGGAGAGACTTGCAAAATACAGAAATAATAAGGCATTCTAAATATTATCGGGGCAATACCATTATGTTTTATTTTAAGATGATTGTTCAATTGTTTTACTTAATGATCTAAATATTTGAGATAACATATGTACATATTATTGCAGATACTTGCATGTTAATTAATTCTTTGTATATGTTTGTGGAATGGCCAAATTGTAACTATAAATGTAAGGTTTAATATAAAAAATTATAAATAATATATATAAATATAAATACTTGTAAATATAAATACTATTAAGATTTAAGTTTGAGATAACTATGCATTACTGCAGATACTTTGGCTCCTAATTGCTAGTACGATTGAGATGTATATGTTTCCAATATGGTATTATGTCATTAATGTAAAACTTTTATATTAGTTTCACAAAATTTGGTGAATTTTTTTTTTGTCTATGTTTATTATTGAAAGCTGAAATATACTGACTATAAAATTTTATTTATCTTTTTCTTATTGTGCCAATTAAACTTCTTAGTTACTTATTACATACTGATGCATGACGTTTCCAAGTTTATAACACATATATGTATAAATATATATATGGGTTTCACAGAAAACAGATTATGGGGAAAGTAAGTAACCAGACAAAACCAAGTTTGTTAGTCGTCAGAATTTTACACAAAAGGTTGAACTAAATATGGAAGCATGGGGGATGGATAATAGGAGATCATGCTGAGCATGAGGTTGAACCTGACAGCACTGAATATTCATGTTTTTTTATAAGATATTTATTATTTTTATAAATCAGTAGACAATTGTAAATATGAAACATTTAAAACAATAACTTTACGTACGAGAACCACACATACACATTTAACCATTAAATTTTTTAATTTAAAATAAAGTGTCATTTTTCCTCTTAATAACTAAAAATAAAATATTAAAAATTGTAGGAATCATTTCGATAGATTTGGGTGTTGTCGTGAGGGTACCAGATTGAATGGATTTAAATTAAAAATATAGGAAATAAGAAAAATAGAAATGTTTAATTCCTTGCAGTGGACAGAGTAAAGGGAGATAAATGATTATTTTTTATAAAATAATAAAAATATTGAATTTAACTTATACCTTTCCATGATGATTGAAACTTTCCGTGATTCTCGGTACACAAATAGCAGCTGATAAAAATCAGTTGTCATAATAATCTAAAACCGGCTTATCAGGCCAGAACTTGGTAATTGGGGCTGGGTGCCCTAGGTACCAAGAGGGGGGCAGTCATATGAAAAATATAATAATACCTAATTTACTGTTCTGAACTCATAACTTTGCAGCTAGAATACAATAAAATATAAATATTTGTAAACATAACATGCTGATGTAGCATATGTATGGACATAGGAAACTTAGGATTTCTATCATAAATAGGATAGGGTATAAATAAAAGTTTTGAAATTTTATGCCCAAAAATAGGTATTTTATTACACGCATATAATTGTATATATATATTTTTTTTTTTTACAAGTTTTTATTTTATCAACTATGAATTTAATAAATTTTATCCCTGTTTGAACCATTATAACAGAATGTATTCTTGAGACAAAAAAATTTCTCACAATTATAAAGTTGAGAAACAAAAAATCCAAATAAATTGTTTGGAATCAATTAAAAATGATAAAAGAAACCACCATTGTACTGCTTGGACCATCGTAAGCTTAGCGAAAGAAAATAATGAACTTTCGAAAATGGTAACTAACTAAAATTTTAAAACGTATTCGGTTAGTCTATAAAATAAATTGCCTTCGAAGTGCCATGATATATTCTGCGGTGAAATAATAGACCTAACTAGTCTAAAACCTTATGCTGTCTGTGACTATACACAGATTCTGAGGATGACTAGTACATTATTAATGTTTGAAGTACAGCTGTTAATAATATGTACCTAAATGGTTTAAGATGCACCAAATAGGAATGAATGAAATTATGTAATTTTCAAATGAAAATTACATATTTACGCAGAAAATTATTATTAGTTGTATCCAAAAATTTTAAATAAACATATCTATTAGATTGAAAATAAAAAGAGTAAATTACACTCGTGAAAAAGACAGACCATTTGCCAAATCATTTAGTAATAAGACGAATCACAATAAGCACCATAGCTATGAAACAAAAATTGTAATGTAAAAGACAACCTCCCTGGGAGGCCTTGATAGTTGGTATATGGCACATAACATGTATAACTAAATTGAATATTTAAAAAAAAAATTAAAAATTGCAAGAATACAAATAAACATTTGAAAACCAAGTGTCTCTCAGCTATTTGTTATCTGTGAAGAATCGTCTGGGAAAAACAGCATGGAACGCTGCTGCAGCTTCATCTGTTGAAAATAATTTGCATGGTGGTGAGCATTAATTACGTGTATAACATTTACTAGTCTAACAAATTAGCTTTTCCTATTATAACACACATCATTAACATCCTATATTTTTAATAAACTATAAGGCAATTTGTTATCCTAGAACATTGGATCGACCCATTCGGCTTTTAGGACTGTTTAACTTCAATCGGGTAGAATTTTACATAGATTTTTTGTAAAATACAATGTTAAAATAATAATCGTTCTATTATTAAAATTGATTTGGTACTTTCTTTTAATCTTGCTGCGCTTAAAAAATGGAAAGATTACTGACTGGTTTAACTAACTATTGAACTTATTCATACTGATAAAATTCAAAGATTTTTTACCTTACATCAACTTATTTTAAATATAACACACAGGCTAACGCAATGAATTTAATAATTTCATTTTGATAAACCATGGCCCTAAACACACCATCTAACCACATTCATTTATATCATTCAAAATGTCAGAAAAAATAGTGACAAACCTTTCATTTATGCCGAAAGGTGTGTAAAGTAAACTATGAACTAACAAAAATAAAAGGAAATACAAAATACTTCTACTTTGAGATTAAGTATTAAAAAAAAAAAATAACACTGATAAATGAACTTGCTAAAAAATTTATTTCTGCAAATCCAATGAATATACATACATGTGTTGAGTTGGCAAGAAAATGAGTTCTGTTTGCACCAGTAGTTTTGTTATTCGTTATGCTGTGAATATAATAATAATCTTAACCAGAATCTTTCGGAATGTCTCGGTATAGAATGTCATTATACAGTATCAAATAAATCAAACTCCTTAGGAATACTAAATCGAGCCCATTCTACTTTGATCAAGCTATTAAGAGTAATAAAAGAAGATAATTCAAAAAACGAATTTAAACCTGGCGATAATGACCTTTAACGAAACACAAAATAAAAATTTGAAATTAACACCTAACGAGATAAATTTTGGAAAAATAAAAGACCCTAATAAAGAAGACAATAGTATTGGTATAATTCCGCATTTGTATTATTAGTTGTTTATATTATTTATATTTAGTTGTAACGATAAGGGCAGCACTGTTGTGTTTTGGTGATCAGGTTGGCATGTGCCTCTAAGATTCCTATTGTGACCGTCTATGAGTGAGTACTGTCCGTATATGTATCCAAATAAATCTGTGCTCTTCTTCGTTTAACTTGCATTTATTCTTTATTTCTCTGCACCTTAAAAGGTTATGGGCCCAGGGTATTGATGTTGCAAGTTTTGTTTTAACGAAAGAGTCGGATTCAGTTTTTGTTTGTTTGTTTGTGCCGTGTTAACCTGTTGGACTCACGTGCGCGGTCGGTTTCGGTTTGTTTGTTTATGCGATGGCTAGTTCATATATGAACCTTCCTTTCGGTATAAAGCCATTCGATGGCTCAAATTTTGGTAATTGGGACTTCAGGATAAAATTGTTACTTGAGCAAAACGGAGTACTTCGAGTTCTAAAAGAGAACCCCCCAACTGGGGAAGCCGAACTCAAGTTGTTTAATCAAGAAGATGTAAGAGCCCGTAATGTTATTGTGCAAGGACTTGCCGATAATATATTACCTACAATCAAGGAAAAGAAGACGGCGAAGGGGATAATGGATGCCCTAGCAGCGACTTATGAAAAGCGTGGGATGAAATCGCTTGTTACCGCCCAGAAGGCTTGGAGAAAATTGGAATACAATAATGAACGCCTTCTCCAAGAGTTTTTCCAAACGTTTGATTCAATGGCTTCGGAGGTGAGAGTGGCTGGTGGTAATTTAAAAGAGGATGAGGTTGTAAAACAGCTTCTTGTTGTAAAACAGCTTCTTGTTGTAAAACAGCTTCTTGTTGCAATGCCGTCCGATTATGATTCTGTAGTATCTGCGATGGACATTTTGTGTAGTAAGGACAAGACGGCCGTTACTTTGGAGTATGTGAAAAATACACTTCTGGCTGAATATGAGAGGAATTTGAAGAAAGAAGATCACCCGTCTGCAAATGTTTTTTCAGCTTATAAAAATAGAGCTAAAAGCTTTAATAAAAATTTGAAGGTTGGTCAAAACAAAAGTATGTCTAATGTTATTTGTCATTATTGCAAAAATCGAGGTCATTTTAAGAATAATTGTCCTAAACTTAAAAATAAAGGATTTGCCGCCATTTCTAGTGATATTGAAATATTATGGTTAACAAGTAAAATACAATGTGCAATAAGAAACAATACATTACATTACATTCTAACTAGTCCACTTATAGAAGAAGTAATCAAAACAATATATCTATTACCTGTACCATCACTACAGTACAGTTACTTACGTAATAACTATTATTCATAATAAACTCATATTATTTTATGCCAACCAAACTTATTTAAGACATTGTACATTTATTAAAAATAATTATTTTTGTAATCGAGTAGCCCCTTATAACAATGTATGTATAACTAAAGCCATTAGAAATAATATAGATTCATCCATAACTGTTAATTTATATTTGCATGTCACGCAATTTCACTTTAATATACTTACTTAGGCCATCTTTTAATTATGGCCGATAACCCCTTTTATAAAATTATCAACTCCTATTTTAGGTATTTCTTGGAAAAGTTCACTAGTATAAAAAATATCTGAACAAAACACTCCTAGGTAAAACTATTTCAAAGTATTTGTTTTATGTATAAATTAAAAAACACAGTTAGTTTGTCATCCTGTCATCCGGTGTTGGGACAGGTTGAGATATAAAAGTTTTGCGCACTACAGGTGGGCGTATCTGTTTTGACCATTCCCAACGTCTCGAAAGCAACCCCCGCTGAGACTGCTTTCATCTGAAAAGTTTAACCGGAAAACAGCTATAAAGAGAGATTGACAAGTGGCAAGTGGACAGATGAGAGAGTAATACCCTCTTCGGTACTTATTTTGTTTCTTTTTTTTACATCTCCAATCGCTTTCAGGCGAAGGAACAAAGATTCGGAAAGAGTCAGGTAAAGAAGTTTGGACTTTGAATATATGCTAGGCAGAGGAATAAATGAATATAAGCAGTATAGTGAACTGTGAGGTTCCTCTCCACCCAATTAAGAGAAAAACACCAACATACGGTCTGTAGGATAATTATTCCCGGAAAGCCAAAAACGGCTTTAGTCTCTTCATACCCTTGTAAAAAGAGTTTATTGCAGTTTGAACAAATTTTCTGCTGGTTCTATATGAAGGGTGTCCCAAAAACCTATACATTTTCGGTATTTTTTCAGTTTTTCACTAATAACGCCTAAACTTTTATATTTCTATAAAGTAAAGTGCATAAAATTTTGAGTCGAATGGGTGCCACATATTTGAAATTACATTAAGTCGTTAGAATGATATCCAGTAATAATTAAAACCACGATTTAGCCTCCCATAAACGAGAAGGGCGCTATAAACAAGATACTTTAGGGTAAAATGAATGAAAGAGTAGATGATGTTTGTTGTAAATTGTTCTACCAGTGTTCGCATATGAAACCCGGAACAATATTTGATACTTTAGAGTATACAAATATACGATTTATTTTATATAATATATTTTACATTGCAAAACTAAGGCTTGAAAATCCAAAACACGATTTTTTTTCTAAATGGGAAAAATTACCGTTCTTTGAACTGGCATATCTTCCTAACTACTTGATGTAATTTCAAATATGTTGTGCTCATTCGACAGTTAAATAAGAGAAAAGTCTTAAATAATCTTAAGTAAAAGAAAAAAAAAGAAAAGCTTTATTATGATGTACAAGCAAAACACTGATATATACAAATATTAAGAGTTCCAACATACTGGTTTTATCCTTTACTCCTTGCTAGATGCTACTCTTGGAAATCTACGTCGACACCTTCATGGCGAGACTTATTAAGCAGATTTCACTGTTTTTAAATGTTTTCTTTACTCCCGAGAAAAAATTAGAACACTAATTTTCACGTCAATGATTTCTCACCACGTGGCAGGCACAGGCAAGAGCCAGATCTGTTGCATTTGGCTTAGCTCGGTATTTTATAATGGTTTGTATACGATTTCCAATTTCATAAGTCTAAAAATAAATTTTTCACTATTTGAAATCTTGAATACAGTTTCATAACTTGGAATAAGTTAACGATTTCACTGTATTTAAAAGGTACATACATACAGCAGTAGGTCGTTCGTCCACCTGCATGCTCCAAAATGTGGTCGTAAAAATGATTTATTATACAGTGTTAAATTATAAAGACGAGGCTACTCATCCGAGGAAGCGCTATTGGAGTAGCTATATACATATTACATATTATATATATATATATATATACAACTAACAATTTTAATTCTCTGAAGTGTGAATATAAACTCAATTTTACCAGAAAGTACCACGGAAGGATAGGCACTTCGTACCATTTTTAAATTCTTTATGTTTTTAATGATCAATTTGATTGTCTTTCTTAATTTTAATTACTTAATAATAACTACTTCGATAGTAACATCATTTTGACGCTAGAGAGCGTCGTCAGCTTAGTTAAAGGGTGGGGAAAGACGACATCCCATTGGCCGAGAAAGGTAGCTTTCTCCTGAAGAGCCGTAGTACGTGTGTATGGCATTCTTTGCCCTGACGTATGCATAGGTGCTTCTATGTTGAGTGTTAGTCTTTGTTCAGATTCACGACTATTTCTACATTTGATCTTTTTGCTTCCAGCGAACAACGGTAAGTGATCATGATTATGTATTAAAAAATTTATTCTTTAGGCTTATAGTATCTTTCAGCATTATTTTTCATATTTTTTTCTTCTTTTTATTATATTTCTTGGAAACTAAGATAACCGAAACTGAAATATTCGTGTTAATTATTTTTAGGGTTTCCTAAGTTTTTTTTTCAAAATAAGAAACACTTATGTTCTCTCAACTGTTCTTCTCTTTGTCTAGGACGGCGTTAGTGAGCCCTCTGTTTCTTTACCTATGCACGTGATATATTATTTCAAGATTCCATTTCATTACCCGACGATAATAACGATAATATTGCCAAATCAATAAAACATGACATACCCATACTAATTACATAATTAATTACTTGATAGTTAAAAAACCATTATTTTTATCGTATAGAGTGGGATATCATATTATAAATTACATTCCCCTGATTAATAAATAACTTATTCCGTGTTTTAGAATAAGCAATGATATTTTGCGAGATAGTTATATTTAATGTTCCTATGGTGCTAAAAACAAAAATTATTCCATAGTAAATTATAACGTGAAATTTATTAATTAATTACTTGTTATTAAAAATTAAATTTTTTCCTTTAATATCGAGTAGAGTAACAAATTACAGGTATGGTGTCCTTGATCAAAAATATGTATATTTGAACTATAATTACACAAATTCATTAAAATCTTGTTTCCAATTTGCATGTTAGTGTTATGATTTTCGTATTCCTAGCTTATCTCAACCATTGATATTTTGTATTGTGGATCCACTTAAAAATAAATTTAATCCTTTGAAACAAAAAAAGTATCATTCAACAGTTAATTTCTGTGTAATGTAACACACATTGTCATGTACAGTACCCGTCGATGAGGTGTATTGCTGAAACTGCTTTATAATAATGTTTGTATGATAATAAAAGTAATTAAACAATACTTAGGAAATCAATCAAGAGAGAGTAATCAGCAAGCTCATTAAAACACTTTATTATTATAAGTGTGATACTGCATACTTAGCTTACTTTTTTACTGCTTACTCTCTCGCTCTATCTCTTTCTCTCTCTCTCTCTCTCTCTCTCTTTAATTATATATGTATATTTTGAATTTAATTTTTCTAAGAATATATGCAATAACCATAATAATTTACACATTAGCACATAAACCTGTAATAAATGTATTATGAAACACTTCACTAACCTTAAAAAAATAAATTGATGGAAAAAGTGGTCCCATAATCAGTAAAAAAAATTTAATTTAACGTGATTTTTTATACATGCAAATTAATTTAAGACTTCACAATTTAAATTACTGAATACTGTTTTAAAATTAACTGAATATTGTAAATTGTTAAATATATGTGTAGCCCCCAATAGTTTCTTTAAAGGTATTACATATCATTAATTATGTGCAGAACAATAATTTAAAAAAAAAATTAATATTTATGCATAATATACAAAGGCCATTATTACTCTTTTTCTTGGGCGAATATAACAGATTTCTTGTTATAAAAAATGTAAGACACCTTTAAAATGGTACAATTAAATTTAGGATAGGAAGTAAGAATTGCTTTGTTAAAACTAATTGAAGACTATAAACTATTATTATAATAATTTTATATCTGTTTTATAGGAGGAAATGAGTGCTCAAAAAAGATTGGAAACTATAAGGAAAAACTCTTCAATGAATTCTAAGAAGTCTCAAAAACTTTCAGATGTGGTGAAGCTTCACAATGCTGAAAACAGCCACATCCTTCCAAATGAATTCCTTTCAATTCCTAGTGGAACAAGTCTCCAGGATAGACTCAAAATGGCAAGACTCCCGAAAGATATTGTGAAATGCAGACGGGAACAATCCAACAAAGAAAACAGCCATTCATCGAATAATATTATCATCAAGGAGACCTCGAGCACTCTGACCCTGAGAGATGCCTTGAAACTCCACAACACTGAAAACAGCCACCTCCCTCCAAATGAGTTTCTATCCATTCCTAGTGGATCCACTCTCCAGGATAGACTAAAAATGGCAAGGCTCCCGAAAGATAATGTGATATGCAGACCGGAACAATCCAACAAAGAAAACAGCCATTCATCGAATAATATTATCATCAAGGAGACCTCGAGCACTCTGACCCTGAGAGATGCCTTGAAACTCCACAACACTGAAAACAGCCACCTCCCTCCAAATGAGTTTCTATCCATTCCTAGTGGATCCACTCTCCAGGATAGACTAAAAATGGCGAGGCTCCCGAAAGATAATGTGAAATGCAGACGGGAACAATCCAACAAAGAAAACAGCCATTCATCGAATAATATTATCATCAAGGAGACCTCGAGCACTCTGACCCTGAGAGACGCCTTGAAACTCCACAACACTGAAAACAGCCACCTCCCTCCAAATGAGTTTCTATCCATTCCTAGTGGATCCACTCTCCAGGATAGACTAAAAATGGCGAGGCTCCCGAAAGATAATGTGAAATGCAGACGGGAACAATCCAACAAAGAAAACAGCCATTCATCGAATAATATTATCATCAAGGAGACCTCGAGCACTCTGACCCTGAGAGACGCCTTAAAACTCCACAACACTGAAAACAGCCACCTCCCTCCAAATGAGTTTCTATCCATTCCTAGTGGATCCACTCTCCAGGATAGACTAAAAATGGCGAGGCTCCCGAAAGATAATGTGAAATGCAGACGGGAACAATCCAACAAAGAAAACAGCCATTCATCGAATAATATTATCATCAAGGAGACCTCGAGCACTCTGACCCTGAGAGATGCCTTGAAACTCCACAACACTGAAAACAGCCACCTCCCTCCAAATGAGTTTCTATCCATTCCTAGTGGATCCACTCTCCAGGATAGACTAAAAATGGCGAGGCTCCCGAAAGATAATGTGAAATGCAGACGGGAACAATCCAACAAAGAGAACAGCCATTCATCGAATAATATTATCATCAAGGAGACCTCGAGCACTCTGACCCTGAGAGACGCCTTGAAACTCCACAACACTGAAAACAGCCACCTCCCTCCAAATGAGTTTCTATCCATTCCTAGTGGATCCACTCTCCAGGATAGACTAAAAATGGCGAGGCTCCCGAAAGATAATGTGAAATGCAGACGGGAACAATCCAACAAAGAAAACAGCCATTCATCGAATAATATTATCATCAAGGAGACCTCGAGCACTCTGACCCTGAGAGACGCCTTGAAACTCCACAACACTGAAAACAGCCACCTCCCTCCAAATGAGTTTCTATCCATTCCTAGTGGATCCACTCTCCAGGATAGACTAAAAATGGCGAGGCTCCCGAAAGATAATGTGAAATGCAGACGGGAACAATCCAACAAAGAAAACAGCCATTTATCGAATAATATTATCATCAAGGAGACCTCGAGCACTCTGACCCTGAGAGATGCCTTGAAACTCCACAACACTGAAAACAGCCACCTCCCTCCAAATGAGTTTCTATCCATTCCTAGTGGATCCACTCTCCAGGATAGACTAAAAATGGCGAGGCTCCCGAAAGATAATGTGAAATGCAGACGGGAACAATCCAACAAAGAAAACAGCCATTCATCGAATAATATTATCATCAAGGAGACCTCGAGCACTCTGACCCTGAGAGACGCCTTGAAACTCCACAACACTGAAAACAGCCACCTCCCTCCAAATGAGTTTCTTTCCATTCCTAGTGGATCCACTCTCCAGGATAGGCTTAAAATTGCCAGGCTCCCTAAAGATAATGTGAAATGCAGACCGGAACTAGCCAACAAAGAAAATAGCCATTCATCGAATAAAGTTGTTATCAAGGAGTCCTCCAGCACTTTGACCCTGAGAGATGCCTTGAAACTCCACAACATTGAAAATAGGCAACTTATGAATAATGAGATTTCTACAGGCCTTAACAACAGGGAGAACTTTCACAAACTCCAGGCTTCCTCGAAATCTTCCGATCCGGAGATAAAAGTGATTTGTCTTCAGGAGAGACTCCAAAATGTCAGACTGGTTTCTACAAATGGAAAACGCGCTGCTTAAAGGGAAGGTTTTCCCAAACGTGTTCAGGAGAGACTTGCAAAATACAGAAATAATAAGGCATTCTAAATATTATCGGGGCAATACCATTATGTTTTATTTTAAGATGATTGTTCAATTGTTTTACTTAATGATCTAAATATTTGAGATAACATATGTACATATTATTGCAGATACTTGCATGTTAATTAATTCTTTGTATATGTTTGTGGAATGGCCAAATTGTAACTATAAATGTAAGGTTTAATATAAAAAATTATAAATAATATATATAAAATAAATACTTGTAAATATAAATACTATTAAGATTTAAGTTTGAGATAACTATGCATTACTGCAGATACTTTGGCTCCTAATTGCTAGTACGATTGAGATGTATATGTTTCCAATATGGTATTATGTCATTAATGTAAAACTTTTATATTAGTTTCACAAAATTTGGTGAATTTTTTTTTTGTCTATGTTTATTATTGAAAGCTGAAATATACTGACTATAAAATTTTATTTATCTTTTTCTTATTGTGCCAATTAAACTTCTTAGTTACTTATTACATACTGATGCATGACGTTTCCAAGTTTATAACACATATATGTATAAATATATATATGGGTTTCACAGAAAACAGATTATGGGGAAAGTAAGTAACCAGACAAAACCAAGTTTGTTAGTCGTCAGAATTTTACACAAAAGGTTGAACTAAATATGGAAGCATGGGGGATGGATAATAGGAGATCATGCTCAACCTGACAGCACTGAATATTCATGTTTTTTTATAAGATATTTATTATTTTTATAAATCAGTAGACAATTGTAAATATGAAACATTTAAAACAATAACTTTACGTACGAGAACCACACATACACATTTAACCATTAAATTTTTTAATTTAAAATAAAGTGTCATTTTTCCTCTTAATAACTATAAATAAAATATTAAAAATTGTAGGAATCATTTCGATGGATTTGGGTGTTGTCGTGAGGGTACCAGATTGAATGGATTTAAATTAAAAATTTAGGAAATAAGAAAAATAGAAATGTTTAATTCCTTGCAGTGGACCGAGTAAAGGGAGAGAAATGATTATTTTTTATAAAATAATAAAAATATTGAATTTAACTTATACCTTTCCATGATGATTGAAACTTTCCGTGATTCTCGGTACACAAATAGCAGCTGATAAAAATCAGTTGTCATAATAATCTAAAACTGGCTTATCAGGCCAGAACTTGGTAATTGGGGCTGGGTGCCCTAGGTACCAGTCATATGAAAAATATAATAATACCTAATTTACTGTTCTGAACTCATAACTTTGCAGCTAGAATACAATAAAATATAAATATTTGTAAACATAACATGCTGATGTAGCATATGTATGGACATAGGAAACTTAGGATTTCTATCATAAATAGGATAGGGTATAAATAAAAGTTTTGAAATTTTATGCCCAAAAATAGGTATTTTATTACACGCATATAAACGTATATATATATTTTTTTTTTTACAAGTTTTTATTTTATCAACTATGAATTTAATAAATTTTATCCCTGTTTGAACCATTATAACAGAATGTATTCTTGAGACAAAAAAATTTCTCACAATTATAAAGTTGAGAAACAAAAAATCCAAATAAATTGTTTGGAATCAATTAAAAATGATAAAAGAAACCACCATTGTACTGCTTGGACCATCGTAAGCTTAGCGAAAGAAAATAATGAACTTTCGAAAATGGTAACTAACTAAAATTTTAAAACGTATTCGGTTAGTCTATAAAATAAATTGCCTTCGAAGTGCCATGATATATTCTGCGGTGAAATAATAGACCTAACTAGTCTAAAACCTTATGCTGTCTGTGACTATACACAGATTCTGAGGATGACTAGTACATTATTAATGTTTGAAGTACAGCTGTTAATAATATGTACCTAAATGGTTTAAGATGCACCAAATAGGAATGAATGAAATTATGTAATTTTCAAATGAAAATTACATATTTACGCAGAAAATTATTATTAGTTGTATCCAAAAATTTTAAATAAACATATCTATTAGATTGAAAATAAAAAGAGTAAATTACACTCGTGAAAAAGACAGACCATTTGCCAAATCATTTAGTAATAAGACGAATCACAATAAGCACCATAGCTATGAAACAAAAATTGTAATGTAAAAGACAACCTCCCTGGGAGGCCTTGATAGTTGGTATATGGCACATAACATGTATAACTAAATTGAATATTTAAAAAAAAAATTAAAAATTGCAAGAATACAAATAAACATTTGAAAACCAAGTGTCTCTCAGCTATTTGTTATCTGTGAAGAATCGTCTGGGAAAAACAGCATGGAACGCTGCTGCAGCTTCATCTGTTGAAAATAATTTGCATGGTGGTGAGCATTAATTACGTGTATAACATTTACTAGTCTAACAAATTAGCTTTTCCTATTATAACACACATCATTAACATCCTATATTTTTAATAAACTATAAGGCAATTTGTTATCCTAGAACATTGGATCGACCCATTCGGCTTTTAGGACTGTTTAACTTCACTCGGGTAGAATTTTACATAGATTTTTTGTAAAATACAATGTTAAAATAATAATCGTTCTATTATTAAAATTGATTTGGTACTTTCTTTTAATCTTGCTGCGCTTAAAAAATGGAAAGATTACTGACTGGTTTAACTAACTATTGAACTTATTCATACTGATAAAATTCAAAGATTTTTTACCTTACATCAACTTATTTTAAATATAGCACACAGGCTAACGCAATGAATTTAATAATTTCATTTTGATAAACCATGGCCCTAAACACACCATCTAACCACATTCATTTATATCATTCAAAATGTCAGAAAAAATAGTGACAAACCTTTCATTTATGCCGAAAGGTGTGTAAAGTAAACTATGAACTAACAAAAATAAAAGGAAATACAAAATACTTCTACTTTGAGATTAAGTATTAAAAAAAAAAAATAACACTGATAAATGAACTTGCTAAAAAATTTATTTCTGCAAATCCAATGAATATACATACATGTGTTGAGTTGGCAAGAAAATGAGTTCTGTTTGCACCAGTAGTTTTGTTATTCGTTATGCTGTGAATATAATAATAATCTTAACCAGAATCTTTCGGAATGTCTCGGTATAGAATGTCATTATACAGTATCAAATAAATCGAACTCCTTAGGAATACTAAATCGAGCCCATTCTACTTTGATCAAGCTATTAAGAGTAATAAAAGAAGATAATTCAAAAAACGAATTTAAACCTGGCGATAATGACCTTTAACGAAACACAAAATAAAAATTTGAAATTAACACCTAACGAGATAAATTTTGGAAAAATAAAAGACCCTAATAAAGAAGACAATAGTATTGGTATAATTCCGCATTTGTATTATTAGTTGTTTATATTATTTATATTTAGTTGTAACGATAAGGGCAGCACTGTTGTGTTTTGGTGATCAGGTTGGCATGTGCCTCTAAGATTCCTATTGTGACCGTCTATGAGTGAGTACTGTCCGTATATGTATCCAAATAAATCTGTGCTCTTCTTCGTTTAACTTGCATTTATTCTTTATTTCTCTGCACCTTAAAAGGTTATGGGCCCAGGGTATTGATGTTGCAAGTTTTGTTTTAACGAAAGAGTCGGATTCAGTTTTTGTTTGTTTGTTTGTGCCGTGTTAACCTGTTGGACTCACGTGCGCGGTCGGTTTCGGTTTGTTTGTTTATGCGATGGCTAGTTCATATATGAACCTTCCTTTCGGTATAAAGCCATTCGATGGCTCAAATTTTGGTAATTGGGACTTCAGGATAAAATTGTTACTTGAGCAAAACGGAGTACTTCGAGTTCTAAAAGAGAACCCCCCAACTGGGGAAGCCGAACTCAAGTTGTTTAATCAAGAAGATGTAAGAGCCCGTAATGTTATTGTGCAAGGACTTGCCGATAATATATTACCTACAATCAAGGAAAAGAAGACGGCGAAGGGGATAATGGATGCCCTAGCAGCGACTTATGAAAAGCGTGGGATGAAATCGCTTGTTACCGCCCAGAAGGCTTGGAGAAAATTGGAATACAATAATGAACGCCTTCTCCAAGAGTTTTTCCAAACGTTTGATTCAATGGCTTCGGAGGTGAGAGTGGCTGGTGGTAATTTAAAAGAGGATGAGGTTGTAAAACAGCTTCTTGTTGCAATGCCGTCCGATTATGATTCTGTAGTATCTGCGATGGACATTTTGTGTAGTAAGGACAAGACGGCCGTTACTTTGGAGTATGTGAAAAATACACTTCTGGCTGAATATGAGAGGAATTTGAAGAAAGAAGATCACCCGTCTGCAAATGTTTTTTCAGCTTATAAAAATAGAGCTAAAAGCTTTAATAAAAATTTGAAGGTTGGTCAAAACAAAAGTATGTCTAATGTTATTTGTCATTATTGCAAAAATCGAGGTCATTTTAAGAATAATTGTCCTAAACTTAAAAATAAAGGATTTGCCGCCATTTCTAGTGATATTGAAATATTATGGTTAACAAGTAAAATACAATGTGCAATAAGAAACAATACATTACATTACATTCTAACTAGTCCACTTATAGAAGAAGTAATCAAAACAATATATCTATTACCTGTACCATCACTACAGTACAGTTACTTACGTAATAACTATTATTCATAATAAACTCATATTATTTTATGCCAACCAAACTTATTTAAGACATTGTACATTTATTAAAAATAATTATTTTTGTAATCGAGTAGCCCCTTATAACAATGTATGTATAACTAAAGCCATTAGAAATAATATAGATTCATCCATAACTGTTAATTTATATTTGCATGTCACGCAATTTCACTTTAATATACTTACTTAGGCCATCTTTTAATTATGGCCGATAACCCCTTTTATAAAATTATCAACTCCTATTTTAGGTATTTCTTGGAAAAGTTCACTAGTATAAAAAATATCTGAACAAAACACTCCTAGGTAAAACTATTTCAAAGTATTTGTTTTATGTATAAATTAAAAAACACAGTTAGTTTGTCATCCTGTCATCCGGTGTTGGGACAGGTTGAGATATAAAAGTTTTGCGCACTACAGGTGGGCGTATCTGTTTTGACCATTCCCAACGTCTCGAAAGCAACCCCCGCTGAGACTGCTTTCATCTGAAAAGTTTAACCGGAAAACAGCTATAAAGAGAGATTGACAAGTGGCAAGTGGACAGATGAGAGAGTAATACCCTCTTCGGTACTTATTTTGTTTCTTTTTTTTACATCTCCAATCGCTTTCAGGCGAAGGAACAAAGATTCGGAAAGAGTCAGGTAAAGAAGTTTGGACTTTGAATATATGCTAGGCAGAGGAATAAATGAATATAAGCAGTATAGTGAACTGTGAGGTTCCTCTCCACCCAATTAAGAGAAAAACACCAACATACGGTCTGTAGGATAATTATTCCCGGAAAGCCAAAAACGGCTTTAGTCTCTTCATACCCTTGTAAAAAGAGTTTATTGCAGTTTGAACAAATTTTCTGCTGGTTCTATATGAAGGGTGTCCCAAAAACCTATACATTTTCGGTATTTTTTCAGTTTTTCACTAATAACGCCTAAACTTTTATATTTCTATAAAGTAAAGTGCATAAAATTTTGAGTCGAATGGGTGCCACATATTTGAAATTACATTAAGTCGTTAGAATGATATCCAGTAATAATTAAAACCACGATTTAGCCTCCCATAAACGAGAAGGGCGCTATAAACAAGATACTTTAGGGTAAAATGAATGAAAGAGTAGATGATGTTTGTTGTAAATTGTTCTACCAGTGTTCGCATATGAAACCCGGAACAATATTTGATACTTTAGAGTATACAAATATACGATTTATTTTATATAATATATTTTACATTGCAAAACTAAGGCTTGAAAATCCAAAACACGATTTTTTTTCTAAATGGGAAAAATTACCGTTCTTTGAACTGGCATATCTTCCTAACTACTTGATGTAATTTCAAATATGTTGTGCTCATTCGACAGTTAAATAAGAGAAAAGTCTTAAATAATCTTAAGTAAAAGAAAAAAAAAGAAAAGCTTTATTATGATGTACAAGCAAAACACTGATATATACAAATATTAAGAGTTCCAACATACTGGTTTTATCCTTTACTCCTTGCTAGATGCTACTCTTGGAAATCTACGTCGACACCTTCATGGCGAGACTTATTAAGCAGATTTCACTGTTTTTAAATGTTTTCTTTACTCCCGAGAAAAAATTAGAACACTAATTTTCACGTCAATGATTTCTCACCACGTGGCAGGCACAGGCAAGAGCCAGATCTGTTGCATTTGGCTTAGCTCGGTATTTTATAATGGTTTGTATACGATTTCCAATTTCATAAGTCTAAAAATAAATTTTTCACTATTTGAAATCTTGAATACAGTTTCATAACTTGGAATAAGTTAACGATTTCACTGTATTTAAAAGGTACATACATACAGCAGTAGGTCGTTCGTCCACCTGCATGCTCCAAAATGTGGTCGTAAAAATGATTTATTATACAGTGTTAAATTATAAAGACGAGGCTACTCATCCGAGGAAGCGCTATTGGAGTAGCTATATACATATTACATATTATATATATATATATATATACAACTAACAATTTTAATTCTCTGAAGTGTGAATATAAACTCAATTTTACCAGAAAGTACCACGGAAGGATAGGCACTTCGTACCATTTTTAAATTCTTTATGTTTTTAATGATCAATTTGATTGTCTTTCTTAATTTTAATTACTTAATAATAACTACTTCGATAGTAACATCATTTTGACGCTAGAGAGCGTCGTCAGCTTAGTTAAAGGGTGGGGAAAGACGACATCCCATTGGCCGAGAAAGGTAGCTTTCTCCTGAAGAGCCGTAGTACGTGTGTATGGCATTCTTTGCCCTGACGTATGCATAGGTGCTTCTATGTTGAGTGTTAGTCTTTGTTCAGATTCACGACTATTTCTACATTTGATCTTTTTGCTTCCAGCGAACAACGGTAAGTGATCATGATTATGTATTAAAAAATTTATTCTTTAGGCTTATAGTATCTTTCAGCATTATTTTTCATATTTTTTTCTTCTTTTTATTATATTTCTTGGAAACTAAGATAACCGAAACTGAAATATTCGTGTTAATTATTTTTAGGGTTTCCTAAGTTTTTTTTTCAAAATAAGAAACACTTATGTTCTCTCAACTGTTCTTCTCTTTGTCTAGGACGGCGTTAGTGAGCCCTCTGTTTCTTTACCTATGCACGTGATATATTATTTCAAGATTCCATTTCATTACCCGACGATAATAACGATAATATTGCCAAATCAATAAAACATGACATACCCATACTAATTACATAATTAATTACTTGATAGTTAAAAAACCATTATTTTTATCGTATAGAGTGGGATATCATATTATAAATTACATTCCCCTGATTAATAAATAACTTATTCCGTGTTTTAGAATAAGCAATGATATTTTGCGAGATAGTTATATTTAATGTTCCTATGGTGCTAAAAACAAAAATTATTCCATAGTAAATTATAACGTGAAATTTATTAATTAATTACTTGTTATTAAAAATTAAATTTTTTCCTTTAATATCGAGTAGAGTAACAAATTACAGGTATGGTGTCCTTGATCAAAAATATGTATATTTGAACTATAATTACACAAATTCATTAAAATCTTGTTTCCAATTTGCATGTTAGTGTTATGATTTTCGTATTCCTAGCTTATCTCAACCATTGATATTTTGTATTGTGGATCCACTTAAAAATAAATTTAATCCTTTGAAACAAAAAAAGTATCATTCAACAGTTAATTTCTGTGTAATGTAACACACATTGTCATGTACAGTACCCGTCGATGAGGTGTATTGCTGAAACTGCTTTATAATAATGTTTGTATGATAATAAAAGTAATTAAACAATACTTAGGAAATCAATCAAGAGAGAGTAATCAGCAAGCTCATTAAAACACTTTATTATTATAAGTGTGATACTGCATACTTAGCTTACTTTTTTACTGCTTACTCTCTCGCTCTATCTCTTTCTCTCTCTCTCTCTCTCTCTCTCTTTAATTATATATGTATATTTTGAATTTAATTTTTCTAAGAATATATGCAATAACCATAATAATTTACACATTAGCACATAAACCTGTAATAAATGTATTATGAAACACTTCACTAACCTTAAAAAAATAAATTGATGGAAAAAGTGGTCCCATAATCAGTAAAAAAAATTTAATTTAACGTGATTTTTTATACATGCAAATTAATTTAAGACTTCACAATTTAAATTACTGAATACTGTTTTAAAATTAACTGAATATTGTAAATTGTTAAATATATGTGTAGCCCCCAATAGTTTCTTTAAAGGTATTACATATCATTAATTATGTGCAGAACAATAATTTAAAAAAAAAATTAATATTTATGCATAATATACAAAGGCCATTATTACTCTTTTTCTTGGGCGAATATAACAGATTTCTTGTTATAAAAAATGTAAGACACCTTTAAAATGGTACAATTAAATTTAGGATAGGAAGTAAGAATTGCTTTGTTAAAACTAATTGAAGACTATAAACTATTATTATAATAATTTTATATCTGTTTTATAGGAGGAAATGAGTGCTCAAAAAAGATTGGAAACTATAAGGAAAAACTCTTCAATGAATTCTAAGAAGTCTCAAAAACTTTCAGATGTGGTGAAGCTTCACAATGCTGAAAACAGCCACATCCTTCCAAATGAATTCCTTTCAATTCCTAGTGGAACAAGTCTCCAGGATAGACTCAAAATGGCAAGACTCCCGAAAGATATTGTGAAATGCAGACGGGAACAATCCAACAAAGAAAACAGCCATTCATCGAATAATATTATCATCAAGGAGACCTCGAGCACTCTGACCCTGAGAGACGCCTTGAAACTCCACAACACTGAAAACAGCCACCTCCCTCCAAATGAGTTTCTTTCCATTCCTAGTGGATCCACTCTCCAGGATAGGCTTAAAATTGCCAGGCTCCCTAAAGATAATGTGAAATGCAGACCGGAACTAGCCAACAAAGAAAATAGCCATTCATCGAATAAAGTTATTATCAAGGAGTCCTCCAGCACTGTGACCCTGAGAGATGCCTTGAAACTCCACAACACTGAAAACAGCCACCTCCCTCCAAATGAGTTTCTATCCATTCCTAGTGGATCCACTCTCCAGGATAGGCTTAAAATTGCCAGGCTCCCTAAAGATAATGTGAAATGCAGACCAGAACTAGCCAACAAAGAAAATAGCCATTCATCGAATAAAGTTATTATCAAGGAGTCCTCCAGCACTGTGACCCTGAGAGACGCCTTGAAACTCCACAACATTGAAAACAGCCACCTCCCTCCAAATGAGTTTCTATCCATTCCTAGTGGATCCTCTCTCCAGGATAGACTTAAAATGGCAAGGCTCCCGAAAGATAATGTGAAATGCAGATCGGAACAATCCAACAAAGAAAACAGCCAATCGAATGAAGTTGTTATCAAGGAGTCCTCCAGCACTTTGACCCTGAGAGATGCCTTGAAACTCCACAACATTGAAAATAGGCAACTTATGAATAATGGGATTTCTACAGGCCTTAACAACAGGGAGAATGAAGTAATGTCTTCTATGTCTGTGAACTTTCACAAACTCCAGGCTTCCTCGAAATCTTCCGATCCGGAGATAAAAGTGATTTGTCTTCAGGAGAGACTCCAAAATGTCAGACTGGTTTCTACAAATGGAAAACGCGCTGCTTAAAGGGAAGGTTTTCCCAAACGTGTTCAGGAGAGACTTGCAAAATACAGAAATAATAAGGCATTCTAAATATTATCGGGGCAATACCATTATGTTTTATTTTAAGATGATTGTTCAATTGTTTTACTTAATGATCTAAATATTTGAGATAACATATGTACATATTATTGCAGATACTTGCATGTTAATTAATTCTTTGTATATGTTTGTGGAATGGCCAAATTGTAACTATAAATGTAAGGTTTAATATAAAAAATTATAAATAATATATATAAATATAAATACTTGTAAATATAAATACTATTAAGATTTAAGTTTGAGATAACTATGCATTACTGCAGATACTTTGGCTCCTAATTGCTAGTACGATTGAGATGTATATGTTTCCAATATGGTATTATGTCATTAATGTAAAACTTTTATATTAGTTTCACAAAATTTGGTGAATTTTTTTTTTGTCTATGTTTATTATTGAAAGCTGAAATATACTGACTATAAAATTTTATTTATCTTTTTCTTATTGTGCCAATTAAACTTCTTAGTTACTTATTACATACTGATGCATGACGTTTCCAAGTTTATAACACATATATGTATAAATATATATATGGGTTTCACAGAAAACAGATTATGGGGAAAGTAAGTAACCAGACAAAACCAAGTTTGTTAGTCGTCAGAATTTTACACAAAAGGTTGAACTAAATATGGAAGCATGGGGGATGGATAATAGGAGATCATGCTGAGCATGAGGTTGAACCTGACAGCACTGAATATTCATGTTTTTTTATAAGATATTTATTATTTTTATAAATCAGTAGACAATTGTAAATATGAAACATTTAAAACAATAACTTTACGTACGAGAACCACACATACACATTTAACCATTAAATTTTTTAATTTAAAATAAAGTGTCATTTTTCCTCTTAATAACTAAAAATAAAATATTAAAAATTGTAGGAATCATTTCGATAGATTTGGGTGTTGTCGTGAGGGTACCAGATTGAATGGATTTAAATTAAAAATATAGGAAATAAGAAAAATAGAAATGTTTAATTCCTTGCAGTGGACAGAGTAAAGGGAGATAAATGATTATTTTTTATAAAATAATAAAAATATTGAATTTAACTTATACCTTTCCATGATGATTGAAACTTTCCGTGATTCTCGGTACACAAATAGCAGCTGATAAAAATCAGTTGTCATAATAATCTAAAACCGGCTTATCAGGCCAGAACTTGGTAATTGGGGCTGGGTGCCCTAGGTACCAAGAGGGGGGCAGTCATATGAAAAATATAATAATACCTAATTTACTGTTCTGAACTCATAACTTTGCAGCTAGAATACAATAAAATATAAATATTTGTAAACATAACATGCTGATGTAGCATATGTATGGACATAGGAAACTTAGGATTTCTATCATAAATAGGATAGGGTATAAATAAAAGTTTTGAAATTTTATGCCCAAAAATAGGTATTTTATTACACGCATATAATTGTATATATATATTTTTTTTTTTTACAAGTTTTTATTTTATCAACTATGAATTTAATAAATTTTATCCCTGTTTGAACCATTATAACAGAATGTATTCTTGAGACAAAAAAATTTCTCACAATTATAAAGTTGAGAAACAAAAAATCCAAATAAATTGTTTGGAATCAATTAAAAATGATAAAAGAAACCACCATTGTACTGCTTGGACCATCGTAAGCTTAGCGAAAGAAAATAATGAACTTTCGAAAATGGTAACTAACTAAAATTTTAAAACGTATTCGGTTAGTCTATAAAATAAATTGCCTTCGAAGTGCCATGATATATTCTGCGGTGAAATAATAGACCTAACTAGTCTAAAACCTTATGCTGTCTGTGACTATACACAGATTCTGAGGATGACTAGTACATTATTAATGTTTGAAGTACAGCTGTTAATAATATGTACCTAAATGGTTTAAGATGCACCAAATAGGAATGAATGAAATTATGTAATTTTCAAATGAAAATTACATATTTACGCAGAAAATTATTATTAGTTGTATCCAAAAATTTTAAATAAACATATCTATTAGATTGAAAATAAAAAGAGTAAATTACACTCGTGAAAAAGACAGACCATTTGCCAAATCATTTAGTAATAAGACGAATCACAATAAGCACCATAGCTATGAAACAAAAATTGTAATGTAAAAGACAACCTCCCTGGGAGGCCTTGATAGTTGGTATATGGCACATAACATGTATAACTAAATTGAATATTTAAAAAAAAAATTAAAAATTGCAAGAATACAAATAAACATTTGAAAACCAAGTGTCTCTCAGCTATTTGTTATCTGTGAAGAATCGTCTGGGAAAAACAGCATGGAACGCTGCTGCAGCTTCATCTGTTGAAAATAATTTGCATGGTGGTGAGCATTAATTACGTGTATAACATTTACTAGTCTAACAAATTAGCTTTTCCTATTATAACACACATCATTAACATCCTATATTTTTAATAAACTATAAGGCAATTTGTTATCCTAGAACATTGGATCGACCCATTCGGCTTTTAGGACTGTTTAACTTCAATCGGGTAGAATTTTACATAGATTTTTTGTAAAATACAATGTTAAAATAATAATCGTTCTATTATTAAAATTGATTTGGTACTTTCTTTTAATCTTGCTGCGCTTAAAAAATGGAAAGATTACTGACTGGTTTAACTAACTATTGAACTTATTCATACTGATAAAATTCAAAGATTTTTTACCTTACATCAACTTATTTTAAATATAACACACAGGCTAACGCAATGAATTTAATAATTTCATTTTGATAAACCATGGCCCTAAACACACCATCTAACCACATTCATTTATATCATTCAAAATGTCAGAAAAAATAGTGACAAACCTTTCATTTATGCCGAAAGGTGTGTAAAGTAAACTATGAACTAACAAAAATAAAAGGAAATACAAAATACTTCTACTTTGAGATTAAGTATTAAAAAAAAAAAATAACACTGATAAATGAACTTGCTAAAAAATTTATTTCTGCAAATCCAATGAATATACATACATGTGTTGAGTTGGCAAGAAAATGAGTTCTGTTTGCACCAGTAGTTTTGTTATTCGTTATGCTGTGAATATAATAATAATCTTAACCAGAATCTTTCGGAATGTCTCGGTATAGAATGTCATTATACAGTATCAAATAAATCAAACTCCTTAGGAATACTAAATCGAGCCCATTCTACTTTGATCAAGCTATTAAGAGTAATAAAAGAAGATAATTCAAAAAACGAATTTAAACCTGGCGATAATGACCTTTAACGAAACACAAAATAAAAATTTGAAATTAACACCTAACGAGATAAATTTTGGAAAAATAAAAGACCCTAATAAAGAAGACAATAGTATTGGTATAATTCCGCATTTGTATTATTAGTTGTTTATATTATTTATATTTAGTTGTAACGATAAGGGCAGCACTGTTGTGTTTTGGTGATCAGGTTGGCATGTGCCTCTAAGATTCCTATTGTGACCGTCTATGAGTGAGTACTGTCCGTATATGTATCCAAATAAATCTGTGCTCTTCTTCGTTTAACTTGCATTTATTCTTTATTTCTCTGCACCTTAAAAGGTTATGGGCCCAGGGTATTGATGTTGCAAGTTTTGTTTTAACGAAAGAGTCGGATTCAGTTTTTGTTTGTTTGTTTGTGCCGTGTTAACCTGTTGGACTCACGTGCGCGGTCGGTTTCGGTTTGTTTGTTTATGCGATGGCTAGTTCATATATGAACCTTCCTTTCGGTATAAAGCCATTCGATGGCTCAAATTTTGGTAATTGGGACTTCAGGATAAAATTGTTACTTGAGCAAAACGGAGTACTTCGAGTTCTAAAAGAGAACCCCCCAACTGGGGAAGCCGAACTCAAGTTGTTTAATCAAGAAGATGTAAGAGCCCGTAATGTTATTGTGCAAGGACTTGCCGATAATATATTACCTACAATCAAGGAAAAGAAGACGGCGAAGGGGATAATGGATGCCCTAGCAGCGACTTATGAAAAGCGTGGGATGAAATCGCTTGTTACCGCCCAGAAGGCTTGGAGAAAATTGGAATACAATAATGAACGCCTTCTCCAAGAGTTTTTCCAAACGTTTGATTCAATGGCTTCGGAGGTGAGAGTGGCTGGTGGTAATTTAAAAGAGGATGAGGTTGTAAAACAGCTTCTTGTTGCAATGCCGTCCGATTATGATTCTGTAGTATCTGCGATGGACATTTTGTGTAGTAAGGACAAGACGGCCGTTACTTTGGAGTATGTGAAAAATACACTTCTGGCTGAATATGAGAGGAATTTGAAGAAAGAAGATCACCCGTCTGCAAATGTTTTTTCAGCTTATAAAAATAGAGCTAAAAGCTTTAATAAAAATTTGAAGGTTGGTCAAAACAAAAGTATGTCTAATGTTATTTGTCATTATTGCAAAAATCGAGGTCATTTTAAGAATAATTGTCCTAAACTTAAAAATAAAGGATTTGCCGCCATTTCTAGTGATATTGAAATATTATGGTTAACAAGTAAAATACAATGTGCAATAAGAAACAATACATTACATTACATTCTAACTAGTCCACTTATAGAAGAAGTAATCAAAACAATATATCTATTACCTGTACCATCACTACAGTACAGTTACTTACGTAATAACTATTATTCATAATAAACTCATATTATTTTATGCCAACCAAACTTATTTAAGACATTGTACATTTATTAAAAATAATTATTTTTGTAATCGAGTAGCCCCTTATAACAATGTATGTATAACTAAAGCCATTAGAAATAATATAGATTCATCCATAACTGTTAATTTATATTTGCATGTCACGCAATTTCACTTTAATATACTTACTTAGGCCATCTTTTAATTATGGCCGATAACCCCTTTTATAAAATTATCAACTCCTATTTTAGGTATTTCTTGGAAAAGTTCACTAGTATAAAAAATATCTGAACAAAACACTCCTAGGTAAAACTATTTCAAAGTATTTGTTTTATGTATAAATTAAAAAACACAGTTAGTTTGTCATCCTGTCATCCGGTGTTGGGACAGGTTGAGATATAAAAGTTTTGCGCACTACAGGTGGGCGTATCTGTTTTGACCATTCCCAACGTCTCGAAAGCAACCCCCGCTGAGACTGCTTTCATCTGAAAAGTTTAACCGGAAAACAGCTATAAAGAGAGATTGACAAGTGGCAAGTGGACAGATGAGAGAGTAATACCCTCTTCGGTACTTATTTTGTTTCTTTTTTTTACATCTCCAATCGCTTTCAGGCGAAGGAACAAAGATTCGGAAAGAGTCAGGTAAAGAAGTTTGGACTTTGAATATATGCTAGGCAGAGGAATAAATGAATATAAGCAGTATAGTGAACTGTGAGGTTCCTCTCCACCCAATTAAGAGAAAAACACCAACATACGGTCTGTAGGATAATTATTCCCGGAAAGCCAAAAACGGCGTTAGTCTCTTCATACCCTTGTAAAAAGAGTTTATTGCAGTTTGAACAAATTTTCTGCTGGTTCTATATGAAGGGTGTCCCAAAAACCTATACATTTTCGGTATTTTTTCAGTTTTTCACTAATAACGCCTAAACTTTTATATTTCTATAAAGTAAAGTGCATAAAATTTTGAGTCGAATGGGTGCCACATATTTGAAATTACATTAAGTCGTTAGAATGATATCCAGTAATAATTAAAACCACGATTTAGCCTCCCATAAACGAGAAGGGCGCTATAAACAAGATACTTTAGGGTAAAATGAATGAAAGAGTAGATGATGTTTGTTGTAAATTGTTCTACCAGTGTTCGCATATGAAACCCGGAACAATATTTGATACTTTAGAGTATACAAATATACGATTTATTTTATATAATATATTTTACATTGCAAAACTAAGGCTTGAAAATCCAAAACACGATTTTTTTTCTAAATGGGAAAAATTACCGTTCTTTGAACTGGCATATCTTCCTAACTACTTGATGTAATTTCAAATATGTTGTGCTCATTCGACAGTTAAATAAGAGAAAAGTCTTAAATAATCTTAAGTAAAAGAAAAAAAAAGAAAAGCTTTATTATGATGTACAAGCAAAACACTGATATATACAAATATTAAGAGTTCCAACATACTGGTTTTATCCTTTACTCCTTGCTAGATGCTACTCTTGGAAATCTACGTCGACACCTTCATGGCGAGACTTATTAAGCAGATTTCACTGTTTTTAAATGTTTTCTTTACTCCCGAGAAAAAATTAGAACGCTAATTTTCACGTCAATGATTTCTCACCACGTGGCAGGCACAGGCAAGAGCCAGATCTGTTGCATTTGGCTTAGCTCGGTATTTTATAATGGTTTGTATACGATTTCCAATTTCATAAGTCTAAAAATAAATTTTTCACTATTCGAAATCTTGAATACAGTTTCATAACTTGGAATAAGTTAACGATTTCACTGTATTTAAAAGGTACATACATACAGCAGTAGGTCGTTCGTCCACCTGCATGCTCCAAAATGTGGTCGTAAAAATGATTTATTATACAGTGTTAAATTATAAAGACGAGGCTACTCATCCGAGGAAGCGCTATTGGAGTAGCTATATACATATACATATATATATATATATATATATATATATATATATATATATATATATATATATATATATATATATATACAACTAACAGTTTTAATTCTCTGAAGTGTGAATATAAACTCAATTTTACCAGAAAGTACCACGGAAGGATAGGCACTTCGTACCATTTTTAAATTCTTTATGTTTTTAATGATCAATTTGATTGTCTTTCTTAATTTTAATTACTTAATAATAACTACTTCGATAGTAACATCATTTTGACGCTAGAGAGCGTCGTCAGCTTAGTTAAAGGGTGGGGAAAGACGACATCCCATTGGCCGAGAAAGGTAGCTTTCTCCTGAAGAGCCGTAGTACGTGTGTATGGCATTCTTTGCCCTGACGTATGCATAGGTGCTTCTATGTTGAGTGTTAGTCTTTGTTCAGATTCACGACTATTTCTACATTTGATCTTTTTGCTTCCAGCGAACAACGGTAAGTGATCATGATTATGTATTAAAAAATTTATTCTTTAGGCTTATAGTATCTTTCAGCATTATTTTTCATATTTTTTTCTTCTTTTTATTATATTTCTTGGAAACTAAGATAACCGAAACTGAAATATTCGTGTTAATTATTTTTAGGGTTTCCTAAGTTTTTTTTTCAAAATAAGAAACACTTATGTTCTCTCAACTGTTCTTCTCTTTGTCTAGGACGGCGTTAGTGAGCCCTCTGTTTCTTTACCTATGCACGTGATATATTATTTCAAGATTCCATTTCATTACCCGACGATAATAACGATAATATTGCCAAATCAATAAAACATGACATACCCATACTAATTACATAATTAATTACTTGATAGTTAAAAAACCATTATTTTTATCGTATAGAGTGGGATATCATATTATAAATTACATTCCCCTGATTAATAAATAACTTATTCCGTGTTTTAGAATAAGCAATGATATTTTGCGAGATAGTTATATTTAATGTTCCTATGGTGCTAAAAACAAAAATTATTCCATAGTAAATTATAACGTGAAATTTATTAATTAATTACTTGTTATTAAAAATTAAATTTTTTCCTTTAATATCGAGTAGAGTAACAAATTACAGGTATGGTGTCCTTGATCAAAAATATGTATATTTGAACTATAATTACACAAATTCATTAAAATCTTGTTTCCAATTTGCATGTTAGTGTTATGATTTTCGTATTCCTAGCTTATCTCAACCATTGATATTTTGTATTGTGGATCCACTTAAAAATAAATTTAATCCTTTGAAACAAAAAAAGTATCATTCAACAGTTAATTTCTGTGTAATGTAACACACATTGTCATGTACAGTACCCGTCGATGAGGTGTATTGCTGAAACTGCTTTATAATAATGTTTGTATGATAATAAAAGTAATTAAACAATACTTAGGAAATCAATCAAGAGAGAGTAATCAGCAAGCTCATTAAAACACTTTATTATTATAAGTGTGATACTGCATACTTACCTTACTTTTTTACTGCTTACGCTCCCGCTCTATCTCTCTCTCTCTCTCTCTCTCTCTCTCTCTCTCTCTCTCTCTCTCTCTCTCTCTCTCTCTTTAATTATATATGTATATTTTGAATTTAATTTTTCTAAGAATATATGCAATAACCATAATAATTTACACATTAGCACATAAACCTGTAACAAATGTATTATGAAACACTTTACTAACCTTAAAAAAATAAATTGATGGAAAAAGTGGTCCCATAATCAGTAAAAAAAATTTAATTTAACGTGATTTTTTATACATGCAAATTAATTTAAGACTTCACAATTTAAATTACTGAATACTGTTTTAAAATTAACTGAATATTGTAAATTCTTAAATATACGTGCAGCCTCCAATAGTTTCTTTAAAGGTATTACATATCATTAATTATGTGCAGAACAATAATTTTAAAAAAAGATTAATATTTATGCATAATATACAAAGGCCATTATTACTCTTTTTCTTGGGCGAATAAAACAGATTTCTTGTTATAAAAAATGTAAGACACCTTTAAAATGGTACAATTAAATTTAGGATAGGAAGTAAGAATTGCTTTGTTAAAACTAATTGAAGACTATAAACTATTATTATAATAATTTTATATCTGTTTTATAGGAGGAAATGAGTGCTCAAAAAAGATTGGAAACTATAAGGAAAAACTCTTCAATGAATTCTAAGAAGTCTCAAAAACTTTCAGATGTGGTGAAGCTTCACAATGCTGAAAACAGCCACATCCTTCCAAATGAATTCCTTTCAATTCCTAGTGGATCCACTCTCCAGGATAGACTAAAAATGGCGAGGCTCCCGAAAGATAATGTGAAATGCAGACGGGAACAATCCAACAAAGAAAACAGCCATTCATCGAATAATATTATCATCAAGGAGACCTCGAGCACTCTGACCCTGAGAGACGCCTTGAAACTCCACAACACTGAAAACAGCCACCTCCCTCCAAATGAGTTTCTTTCCATTCCTAGTGGATCCACTCTCCAGGATAGGCTTAAAATTGCCAGGCTCCCTAAAGATAATGTGAAATGCAGACCGGAACTAGCCAACAAAGAAAATAGCCATTCATCGAATAAAGTTATTATCAAGGAGTCCTCCAGCACTGTGACCCTGAGAGATGCCTTGAAACTCCACAACACTGAAAACAGCCACCTCCCTCCAAATGAGTTTCTTTCCATTCCTAGTGGATCCACTCTCCAGGATAGGCTTAAAATTGCCAGGCTCCCTAAAGATAATGTGAAATGCAGACCGGAACTAGCCAACAAAAAAAATAGCCATTCATCGAATAAAGTTATTATCAAGGAGTCCTCCAGCACTGTGACCCTGAGAGATGCCTTGAAACTCCACAACACTGAAAACAGCCACCTCCCTCCAAATGAGTTTCTATCCATTCCTAGTGGATCCTCTCTCCAGGATAGACTTAAAATGGCAAGGCTCCCGAAAGATAATGTGAAATGCAGATCGGAACAATCCAACAAAGAAAACAGCCAATCGAATGAAGTTGTTATCAAGGAGTCCTCCAGCACTTTGACCCTGAGAGATGCCTTGAAACTCCACAACATTGAAAATAGGCAACTTATGAATAATGGGATTTCTACAGGCCTTAACAACAGGGAGAATGAAGTAATGTCTTCTATGTCTGAGAACTTTCACAAACTCCAGGCTTCCTCGAAATCTTCCGATCCGGAGATAAAAGTGATTTGTCTTCAGGAGAGACTCCAAAATGTCAGACTGGTTTCTACAAATGGAAAACGCGCTGCTTAACGGGAAGGTTTTCCCAAAAGTGTTCAGGAGAGACTTGCAAAATACAGAAATAATAAGGCATTCTAAATATTATCGGGGCAATACCATTATGTTTTATTTTAAGATGATTGTTCAATTGTTTTACTTAATGATCTAAATATTTGAGATAACATATGTACATATTATTGCAGATACTTGCATGTTAATTAATTCTTTGTATATGTTTGTGGAATGGCCAAATTGTAACTATAAATGTAAGGTTTAATATATAAAATTATAAATAATATATATAAATATAAATACTTGTAAATATAAATACTATTAAGATTTAAGTTTGAGATAACTATGCATTACTGCAGATACTTTGGCTCCTAATTTCTAGTACGATTGGGATGTATATGTTTCCAATATGGTATTATGTCATTAATGTAACACTTTTATATTAGTTTCACAAAATTTGGTGAATTTTTTTTTTGTCTATGTTTATTATTGAAAGCTGAAATATACTGACTATAAAATTTTATTAATCTTTTTCTTATTGTGCCAATTAAACTTCTTAGTTACTTATTACATACTGATGCATGTCAGCAGGCAAATGATGACGTCACTTGAATTAGTTTGTTTATGCCTTGTATAATACGTAACCTTTGTTTGCTGTTACAATATAGTTCTGTTCTAACATTCCATGAAGTCGGTCGTTCTTATTAACACCCTCATTCTTAATTTAATTAAGTCATTCTTACATGGTGCCGAAACCTTTTTATTTTAGTTAGTTTTGATTTATTAAATCCGCGAGTGATAATAACGAAAATTTTCTTTCGTGATGAGTGGAAACGAATCGGACTCGGCTGTTAGCCTTCGATCTCCTGGACCTTTAATGATTTCCCAGGAATCAAACATGGCAACAGCATGGAAATCATGGTTACAATTATACAAATGGTTCGCAGAGGCTATAAACCTAGACAAAAAATCGAAGAAAAAAAAAGTCGCAACTTTTATGACTATTATTGGTAAGGAAGCCTATTCAATTTATGAAACATTTAAGATCGAAACAGCTGATAAGGACAAAGTTGAAAAAATTATTGAATTGTTTGAATCGTATTTCACCCCTAAAATAAACATTACGTATGAAAGATTGATATTTAATCGCATGACTCAGCAGAATGGACAATCTTTTGATGATTTTCTCACATTAGCGATTAATCAATCCAATAAGTGTAATTATTCAACCATGAGGGACGAATTTTTGCGCGACAAAATTGTAATTGGAATATTAGATGATGAGGTTAGAAAAACATTATTGGAAGTAGAAGATTTAAAATACGATAATGCGGTAAAAATATGCAGGGCGTCTGAGTTAGCTAAACAACACATGTCGGCTATGAAAGATGGTGAAGGATCCGTATCGGAAATAAATGCTGTCAGACGGGATCAAAGCAAAAAAATACACGCCAAACCCGACCAATTCCATTGCAGGCGGTGTAATACGACCCATGGCAGACGGGCTTGTCCAGCTTACAAAGTTCAATGTAAAAAATGTAATTTTAAGGGTCATTTTACAGAATGTTGTTTATCATCAAAAAAGGTGGAAATGGTCTTAAAGAGTAATGACGAAAACACTGATAAAAATATTGATATATATATAGGCACGACACAAAAATATAAAACAAATTTAAAAAATACAAAAACAAATCAAATTTCAGATTGGATAGAAGAATTACATTTCCCACGAAACAAAAAATTCTCTTTTAAATTGGATACAGGAGCCCAAGGAGATGTAATAACAACCACAGAAGTAGAAAACTGTGGCCTAAAAATAATTCCATCATGCGTCAAATCACTGATTTCATTCTGCAATAATCAAACGCCTGTTCTGGGAGAATCTAAAGTAAAAATAAAAACTAGGCTGGGTCAGAAAGAGTATTTGACTTTCCTGATAGTTGAAGCCGGACACCAGTGTGTTTTGGGCAAGGCTTCTTGTGAAAATCTTGGATTAGTGAAAAGAATAGAGACCATAAACTATGACGATTTGTTCAAAGGTATGGGATGCGTAAAAGAATATGAATATGACATAGATCTGATTGATGAGCCTTCATTCAAAATACACCCACCTCGCAAAATTCCTTATGCAGTAAGAGATCAGGTAAAACAAGAATTGGACAAAATGGTCTACAATAAAATAATTACTCCCATGATAGAACCCACTCCATCAGTTTCACCAATGGTGGTAGTGTGGAAAAACAAATCACCAAGAATTTGTCTAGACCTGACTGACCTGAACAAAAATATTAAAAGAAGACACTTCCCTTTACAAACAATGGAAGAGATAGCCGCCAAGTTGCATGGGTCAAAATTTTACACAAAAATTGACTGTATAAAAGGATTCTGGCAGCTACGAGTTTCACAGAGAAGTTCAAAATTTTTAACCTTTGCAACTCCTTGGGGACGATACAGCTGTTTACGTCTTCCATTCGGCTTATCAAGTGCCAGTGAAGTGTTCCAGTCCTTCATGACAGCTACACTGGAAGGAATAAAAAATGTGGAAGTCGCAATTGATGATATATTAATTCATGCACCAACCGAAGAAGAACTTAAGAAAACAACGGATAAAGTCCTTAAAAAATTGCAGGAAGTTGGGCTAAAACTTAACAAAGAAAAATGTATCTTCAACGTACAAAAAACTAAGTTTCTGGGTCACGTGATCAGCGAAAAGGGCCTTGAAGCAGATCAAGAAAAGGTGGCTTGTATTGATAGGTTGAAACCTCCGGCAAATATAAAAGAATTGGAAAGATTCTTGGGTATGGTAACATACTTATCGAAGTTCATAAAAAACCTTTCTGAAATCACAGCACCTTTACGACTTCTCAAACAAAAAGACATAGAATGGCATTGGGATCAGGATCAAGAACAAGCATTCATTAATTTAAAAAACAAATTGAAATCTGCTCCGGTTTTGCGCTACTACAACCCTAAAGAAGAGGTAAAAATTTCAGTTGACGCATCAAAACATTCGATGGGTGCAGTATTGTTACAGGATGACCAACCGGTTGCTTATGCATCCAAGGCGTTCACTCCTGCTCAAAGTAGATACAGCCAGCTCGAAAAAGAAGCCACCGCTGTTCTGAATGGGTGTAAAAAATTCCACGAATATGTGTGGGGGAATCCTAAGTTAATCATTGAGACCGATCATAAGCCATTAGAGGCAATATTCAAAAAACCACTCAATAGTGCTCCAGCGAGGCTGCAGAGGATCTTATTCGAAGTCATGCCATACAACCCTCATATAGTATACAAAAAAGGAAGCGAATTGTACATAGCTGACTTGCTCAGTAGGGATTGTGCAAATGAAGCATTAAACGATGAGCCAGTTGACATAGTTATACATGTAAGTATACCATTTTCAAAAACACGTTTTGAGGAATTAAAAACACTTATAGAAGAAGATGTTGTTATGAGACAGTTGTCAAATTTTATCTTGAATGGTTGGCCTTCGTCCAAAACTGAATTATCTAATGAATTAAAAGCCTATTACAGCTTCAGAGAAGAATTGGCTCTTTATGAAGGAGTAATGGTCAAAGGGGCCCAAATAGTAGTACCAGAAAAATTGGTGCCTTTGGTTCTATATGAAATTCATCGAGGACATAGAGGAGCTGAATCATGCTTAAAACTCGCCAGAGAAAATTTATTTTGGCCCAAAATGTCCTCAGACATAAAAAACTTTGTGGCAAGATGTCAAGTATGCCAGTGTCTTCAAAAAGATAAACCAAAAGAAGAACTGTGCCTAAATCAGGTACCAACTAGACCCTGGGAAATTTTAGGATCTGATTTGTTCCATTGGAATCAAAAAGATTACTTGATTATAGCTGATGTATATTCAGGATTCTATGATTTTCAAGTGCTCAACATAACCACCAGTGCAGCTGTTATCCTTAAACTAAAGAATTGGTTCTCTACTCATGGAATACCTGATATACTAAAATCTGATGGTGGTCCACAATATAGCAGCAAAGAATTTCAAGACTTTAGCACATCATGGAACATTACCCATCAAGTATCCAGCCCTCATTTTTCGCGGGCTAACGGATTCATCGAAAGATATGTACAAGAAGCAAAACTATTACTAAGAAAATGCGCCAAGGAAAACACGGATATCCACCTTGCACTACTGAATCAACGCAACATTCCGAGGGATAGCATTGGATCCCCAGCTCAAAGGCTCATGGGAAGAAGAACGAAAACCCTGATTCCTTGTTTGGACTCAGTTCTTAAGCCTCAACTCATCAGCCCAGACAAGGTCACACAAACACTCAAGAATTGGCAAAGTGAGCAGAAAAGGTATGCTGACATAGGCAAAACGTCGCATAAAACCTTCAGTGATGGAGAAAAGATCCTATGGAAGAAAGCACCTCGTGAATGGGTACCAGCAACAATTATTAAGCAAAATGAAGGCTCCAACTCTTACATTATTAAAACCCAAGATGGTGTGAAGTACCGCCGCAACTCATGGTTCCTTCGTCCTATAACTGAACCCCAAAACTTTGAATTTAAGGAGAGTGTGGTTTCCTCTCCACAACGTATGGAATCAGCTCCAGCAGTGGTTACTCGTAAATCGATCTCTACACAGTTCACACCACCAAAGAGTCTAACACCAAAGCCACCTGTTTCTGAGGATATGAGTTTAACCAAATCTGCTACTCAACAAAATAAAACTGAAGAATACCGAACCAAGAGTGGAAGGTTAATCAAGGAACCAAGAAGACTGATAAAAGAAGAATAATCAAGCAACCAATAAGACTGACAACATTACCAAGAAGACTACATATGAAGCTTCAAATCCAAAAGAAGAAGGATGTCAGCAGGCAAATGATGACGTCACTTGAATTAGTTTGTTTATGCCTTGTATAATACGTAACCTTTGTTTGCTGTTACAATATAGTTCTGTTCTAACATTCCATGAAGTCGGTCGTTCTTATTAACACCCTCATTCTTAATTTAATTAAGTCATTCTTACATTTCCAAGTTTATAACACATATATGTATAAATATATATATGGGTTTCACAGAAAACAGATTATGGGGAAAGTAAGTAACCAGACAAAACCAAGTTTGTTAGTCGTCAGAATTTTACACAAAAGGTTGAACTAAATATGGAAGCATGGGGGATGGATAATAGGAGATCATGCTCAACCTGACAGCACTGAATATTCATGTTTTTTTATAAGATATTTATTATTTTTATAAATCAGTAGACAATTGTAAATATGAAACATTTAAAACAATAACTTTACGTACGAGAACCACACATACACATTTAACCATTAAATTTTTTAATTTAAAATAAAGTGTCATTTTTCCTCTTAATAACTAAAAATAAAATATTAAAAATTGTAGGAATCATTTCGATAGATTTGGGTGTTGTCGTGAGGGTACCAGATTGAATGGATTTAAATTAAAAATATAGGAAATAAGAAAAATAGAAATGTTTAATTCCTTGCAGTGGACAGAGTAAAGGGAGATAAATGATTATTTTTTATAAAATAATAAAAATATTGAATTTAACTTATACCTTTCCATGATGATTGAAACTTTCCGTGATTCTCGGTACACAAATAGCAGCTGATAAAAATCAGTTGTCATAATAATCTAAAACCGGCTTATCAGGCCAGAACTTGGTAATTGGGGCTGGGTGCCCTAGGTACCAAGAGGGGGGCAGTCATATGAAAAATATAATAATACCTAATTTACTGTTCTGAACTCATAACTTTGCAGCTAGAATACAATAAAATATAAATATTTGTAAACATAACATGCTGATGTAGCATATGTATGGACATAGGAAACTTAGGATTTCTATCATAAATAGGATAGGGTATAAATAAAAGTTTTGAAATTTTATGCCCAAAAATAGGTATTTTATTACACGCATATAATTGTATATATATATTTTTTTTTTTACAAGTTTTTATTTTATCAACTATGAATTTAATAAATTTTATCCCTGTTTGAACCATTATAACAGAATGTATTCTTGAGACAAAAAAATTTCTCACAATTATAAAGTTGAGAAACAAAAAATCCAAATAAATTGTTTGGAATCAATTAAAAATGATAAAAGAAACCACCATTGTACTGCTTGGACCATCGTAAGCTTAGCGAAAGAAAATAATGAACTTTCGAAAATGGTAACTAACTAAAATTTTAAAACGTATTTGGTTAGTCTATAAAATAAATTGCCTTCGAAGTGCCATGATATATTCTGCGGTGAAATAATAGACCTAACTAGTCTAAAACCTTATGCTGTCTGTGACTATACACAGATTCTGAGGATGACTAGTACATTATTAATGTTTGAAGTACAGCTGTTAATAATATGTACCTAAATGGTTTAAGATGCACCAAATAGAAATGAATGAAATTATGTAATTTTCAAATGAAAATTACATATTTACGCAGAAAATTATTATTAGTTGTATCCAAAAATTTTAAATAAACATATCTATTAGATTGAAAATAAAAAGAGTAAATTACACTCGTGAAAAAGACAGACCATTTGCCAAATCATTTAGTAATAAGACGAATCACAATAAGCACCATAGCTATGAAACAAAAATTGTAATGTAAAAGACAACCTCCCTGGGAGGCCTTGATAGTTGGTATATGGCACATAACATGTATAACTAAATTGAATATTTAAAAAAAAAATTAAAAATTGCAAGAATACAAATAAACATTTGAAAAGCAAGTGTCTCTCAGCTATTTGTTATCTGTGAAGAATCGTCTGGGAAAAACAGCATGGAACGCTGCTGCAGCTTCATCTGTTGAAAATAATTTGCATGGTGGTGAGCATTAATTACGTGTATAACATTTACTAGTCTAACAAATTAGCTTTTCCTATTATAACACACATCATTAACATCCTATATTTTTAATAAACTATAAGGCAATTTGTTATCCTAGAACATTGGATCGACCCATTCGGCTTACAGGACTGTTTAACTTCACTCGGGTAGAATTTTACATAGATTTTTTGTAAAATACAATGTTAAAATAATAATCGTTCTATTATTAAAATTGATTTGGTACTTTCTTTTAATCTTGCTGCGCTTAAAAAATGGAAAGATTACTGACTGGTTTAACTAACTATTGAACTTATTCATACTGATAAAATTCAAAGATTTTTTACCTTACATCAACTTATTTTAAATATAACACACAGGCTAACGCAATGAATTTAATAATTTCATTTTGATAAACCATGGCCCTAAACACACCATCTAACCACATTCATTTATATCATTCAAAATGTCAGAAAAAATAGTGACAAACCTTTCATTTATGCCGAAAGGTGTGTAAAGTAAACTATGAACTAACAAAAATAAAAGGAAATACAAAATACTTCTATTTTGAGATTAAGTATTAAAAAAAAAAATAACAGTGATAAATGAACTTGGTAAAAAATTTATTTCTGCAAATCCAATGAATATACATACATGTGTTGAGTTGGCAAGAAAATGAGTTCTGTTTGCACCAGTAGTTTTGTTATTCGTTATGCTGTGAATATAATAATAATCTTAACCAGAATCTTTCGGAATGTCTCGGTATAGAATGTCATTATACAGTATCAAATAAATCAAACTCCTTAGGAATACTAAATCGAGCCCATTCTACTTTGATCAAGCTATTAAGAGTAATAAAAGAAGATAATTCAAAAAACGAATTTAAACCTGGCGATAATGACCTTTTGAAACACAAAATAAAAATTTGAAATTAACACGTAACGAGATAAATTTTGGAAAAATAAAAGACCCTAATAAAGAAGACAATAGTACACAAAAAAGCACAACAAGATACTGAAAGAGAAAAAGAAATTAGGACAAACAAATTAAATAAAAATCGTGAAGACCCACCCGACATAGAGGAACAACCATATGTTAAAACTCGTACGAAAACAGATATAAACCAGTTGGACAATTTATTGACAAAAATAAGACTATAGAGCAAAACAGTAACAATATTAGAAGACCCAGGAAGAAAAATGTGCTTCTGGCACATGATGATAGGAGAATCGAAATTGATTTGGACGCTCTTTCCAGTGACTCTGATGACTTTTTCATAATAGATAACTGATGTAACACACAAACAGACTTAAAACCAAATTATTATATTAGCAATGATATTGAAATATTATGGTTAACAAGTAAAATACAATGTGCAATAAGAAACAATACATTACATTACATTCTAACTAGTCCACTTATAGAAGAAGTAATCAAAACAATATATCTATTACCTGTACCATCACTACAGTACAGTTACTTACGTAATAACTATTATTCATAATAAACTCATATTATTTTATGCCAACCAAACTTATTTAAGACATTGTACATTTATTAAAAATAATTATTTTTGTAATCGAGTAGCCCCTTATAACAATGTATGTATAACTAAAGCCATTAGAAATAATATAGATTCATCCATAACTGTTAATTTATATTTGCATGTCACGCAATTTCACTTTAATATACTTACTTAGGCCATCTTTTAATTATGGCCGATAACCCCTTTTATAAAATTATCAACTCCTATTTTAAGTATTTCTTGGAAAAGTTCACTAGTATAAAAAATATCTGAACAAAACACTCCTAGGTAAAACTATTTCAAAGTATTTGTTTTATGTATAAATTAAAAAACACAGTTAGTTTGTCATCCTGTCATCTGGTGTTGGGACAGGTTGAGATATAAAAGTTTTGCGCACTACAGGTGGGCGTATCTGTTTTGACCATTCCCAACGTCTCGAAAGCAACCCCCGCTGAGACTGCTTTCATCTGAAAAGTTTAACCGGAAAACAGCTATAAAGAGAGATTGACAAGTGGCAAGTGGACAGATGAGAGAGTAATACCCTCTCCGGTACTTATTTTGTTTCTTTTTTTTACATCTCCAATCGCTTTCAGGCGAAGGAACAAAGATTCGGAAAGAGTCAGGTAAAGAAGTTTGGACTTTGAATATATGCTAGGCAGAGGAATAAATGAATATAAGCAGTATAGTGAACTGTGAGGTTCCTCTCCACCCAATTAAGAGAAAAACACCAACATATGGTCTGTAGGATAATTATTCCCGGAAAGCCAAAAACGGCTTTAGTCTCTTCATACCCTTGTAAAAAGAGTTTATTGCAGTTTGAACAAATTTTCTGCTGGTTCTATATGAAGGGTGTCCCAAAAACCTATACATTTTCGGTATTTTTTCAGTTTTTCACTAATAACGCCTAAACTTTTATATTTCTATAAAGTAAAGTGCATAAAATTTTGCGTCGAATGGGTGCCACATATTTGAAATTACATTAAGTCGTTAGAATGATATCCAGTAATAATTAAAACCACGATTTAGCCTCCCATAAACGAGAAGGGCGCTATAAACAAGATACTTTAGGGTAAAATGAATGAAAGAGTAGATGATGTTTGTTGTAAATTGTTCTACCAGTGTTCGCATATGAAACCCGGAACAATATTTGATACTTTAGAGTATACAAATATACGATTTATTTTATATAATATATTTTACATTGCAAAACTAAGGCTTGAAAATCCAAAACACGATTTTTTTTCTAAATGGGAAAAATTACCGTTCTTTGAACTGGCATATCTTCCTAACTACTTGATGTAATTTCAAATATGTTGTGCTCATTCGACAGTTAAATAAGAGAAAAGTCTTAAATAATCTTAAGTAAAAGAAAAAAATAGAAAAGCTTTATTATGATGTACAAGCATAACACTGATATATACAAATATTAAGAGTTCCAACATACTGGTTTTATCCTTTACTCCTTGCTAGATGCTACTCTTGGAAATCTACGTCGACACCTTCATGGCGAGACTTATTAAGCAGATTTCACTGTTTTTAAATGTTTTCTTTACTCCCGAGAAAAAATTAGAACGCTAATTTTCACGTCAATGATTTCTCACCACGTGGCAGGCACAGGCAAGAGCCAGATCTGTTGCATTTGGCTTAGCTCGGTATTTTATAATGGTTTGTATACGATTTCCAATTTCATAAGTCTAAAAATAAATTTTTCACTATTCGAAATCTTGAATACAGTTTCATAACTTGGAATAAGTTAACGATTTCACTGTATTTAAAAGGTACATACATACAGCAGTAGGTCGTCCGTCCACCTGCATGCTCCAAAATGTGGTCGTAAAAATGATTTATTATACAGTTATACTATAATATAATTATAAAGACGAGGCTAATTATAAAGGTAGCTTTCTCCTGAAGAGCCGTAGTACGTGTGTATGGCATTCTTTGCCCTGACGTATGCATAGGTGCTTCTGTGTTGAGTGTTAGTCTTTGTTCAGATTCACGACTATTTCTACATTTGATCTTTTTGCTTCCAGCGAACAACGGTAAGTGATCATGATTATGTATTAAAAAATTTATTCTTTAGGCTTATAGTATCTTTCAGCATTATTTTTCATATTTTTTTCTTCTTTTTATTATATTTCTTGGAAACTAAGATAACCGAAACTGAAATATTCGTGTTAATTATTTTTAGGGTTTCCTAAGTTTTTTTTTCAAAATAAGAAACACTTATGTTCTCTCAACTGTTCTTCTCTTTGTCTAGGACGGCGTTAGTGAGCCCTCTGTTTCTTTACCTATGCACGTGATATATTATTTCAAGATTCCATTTCATTACCCGATGATAATAACGATAATATTGCCAAATCAATAAAACATGACATACCCATACTAATTACATAATTAATTACTTGATAATTAAAAAAACATTATTTTTATCATATAGAGTGGGATGTCATATTATAAATTACATTTCCCTGATTAATAAATAACTTATTCCGTGTTTTAGAATAAGAAATGATATTTTGCGAGATAGTTATATTTAATGTTCCTATGGTGCTAAAAACAAAAATTATTCCATAGTAAATTATAACGTGAAATTTATTAATTAATTACTTGTTATTAAAAATTAAATTTTTTCCTTTAATATCGAGTAGAGTAACAAATTACAGGTATGGTGTCCTTGATCAAAAATATGTATATTTGAACTATAATTACACAAATTCATTAAAATCTTGTTTCCAATTTGCATGTTAGTGTTATGATTTTCGTATTCCTAGCTTATCTCAACCATTGATATTTTGTATTGTGGATCCACTTAAAAATAAATTTAATCCTTTGAAACAAAAAAAGTATCATTCAACAGTTAATTTCTGTGTAATGTAACACACATTGTCATGTACAGTACCCGTCGATGAGGTGTATTGCTGAAACTGCTTTATAATAATGTTTGTATGATAATAAAAGTAATTAAACAATACTTAGGAAATCAATCAAGAGAGAGTAATCAGCAAGCTCATTAAAACACTTTATTATTATAAGTGTGATACTGCATACTTGGCTTACTTTTTTACTGCTTACGCTCCCGCTCTATCTCTTTCTCTCTCTCTCTCTCTCTCTCTCTCTTTAATTATATATGTATATTTTGAATTTAATTTTTCTAAGAATATATGCAATAACCATAATAATTTACACATTAGCACATAAACCTGTAACAAATGTATTATGAAACACTTTACTAACCTTAAAAAAATAAATTGATGGAAAAAGTGGTCCCATAATCAGTAAAAAAAATTTAATTTAACGTGATTTTTTATACATGCAAATTAATTTAAGACTTCACAATTTAAATTACTGAATACTGTTTTAAAATTAACTGAATATTGTAAATTGTTAAATATACGTGTAGCCTCCAATAGTTTCTTTAAAGGTATTACATATCATTAATTATGTGCAGTACAATAATTTTAAAAAAAGATTAATATTTATGCATAATATACAAAGGCCATTATTACTCTTTTTCTTGGGCGAATAAAACAGATTTCTTGTTATAAAAAATGTAAGACACCTTTAAAATGGTACAATTAAATTTAGGATAGGAAGTAAGAATTGCTTTGTTAAAACTAATTGAAGACTATAAACTATTATTATAATAATTTTATATCTGTTTTATAGGAGGAAATGAGTGCTCAAAAAAGATTGGAAACTATAAGGAAAAACTCTTCAATGAATTCTAAGAAGTCTCAAAAACTTTCAGATGTGGTGAAGCTTCACAATGCTGAAAACAGCCACATCCTTCCAAATGAATTCCTTTCAATTCCTAGTGGAACAAGTCTCCAGGATAGACTCAAAATGGCAAGACTCCCGAAAGATATTGTGAAATGCAGACGGGAACAATCCAACAAAGAAAACAGCCATTCATCGAATAATATTATCATCA